>CM066035.1:895931308-900731308 GCA_033557465.1 Ichthyophis bannanicus | reverse complement strand
TTCCATTCCTAACCAAGATTCTTGAAAAGATTGTATACCTACAAGTTCAAGACCATATTGACACCCTATCTCCCTTGGACCCCTACCAGTTTGGTTTTTGACCTCTCCACAGTGTTGAAACTCTGCTCATAATGCTCCTCGACAATTTCATCAGAGGAATCAATAATAATAAAACGGGCTTCCTCCTTATCTTCGTGGATATAACAGCAGCATTTGACACTATATCCCACTCTATCCTCCTCAAAAGACTTGAAGCTATTGGACTATGCAACACCACTCTCAAATGGTTCAGTTCCTATCTCAGTTGAAGATGGCAACCCATCTGTGATGTCATCAGGCAGCATCACATTATATGCAGATGACGACATGATCTACACCCAGATCAACCTAGAGAAGCCAGACTACATGACGACAACCACCTGCCTCCAACAGATATCCCAATGGCTCTCCAGCAACAACCTCAAAATTAATTTAAAAAAGACTGAAGCCCTGTTCACCTCGCGCAGCAGTTCCTTCTCTCCCCCCCACCAACACATCAACCTCCCGAATGCAACCATACCAATCGAGGAAAAAATAAAATACCTGGGAGTAACCCTGGATTGGAACTTAAACTTTCACTCCCGTATCAACAAGGCTGCCAGGAGCGCATATCACAAGATGGCCATCATAAGAAGAATCAAGCCCCCCCTCAATCAAAACCACTTCAGAGCAATCTGCCAGGCAATAGTAACACCCATACTGTATTACTACAACATACTGCTCTTCGGCCTACCTAATTCGATAATCTGACCCCCTACAGATGGTACAAAACACAACTGCCCGAATTATTACAGAATCCTCAAAACACCAACACATCATTCCAGACCTGAAACAATTGCACTGGCTCCCATTTGCTTCTAGAATTAAATTCAAGACTGCTTTCAGCATCTACAAAATCCAGCACAACCTTTCCCCTGACACTCTTAAAGGCCTAATCAACATGAAAACAACCACAAGACCCAAATGAAGAAACACAATGGACACCATCCAGACCCCCAGCACCTACCCTAAAACCACAAACTCCACATCATGTAGAGCGCCATCATTAGCCCATCCTATGGAACTCCCTTTCTTATGACCTCAGGGCCACCACCGATGCTAAAGACTTCAGGAAAAAGCTAAAAACTTATCTTTTCGCTGAACACTATGGAGCCATCTCCTAACACACTTCCCTCCCTGCCACCCCCTCATACCAGATAGCCCTCCCACAAACTCCGATTTGATGCCCTGTACTCACCTCACATAAACTGATATGCAACACTGTATATAGCATACTCACTTCACTGTAAATAATAACCCTAGACACCTCCACCCCCTCATATCAGATAGCCCTCCCACAAACTCTGATTTGACGCCCTGTAATTATCCCAGACAAACTGATGTGCTACACTGTATATAGCTGGAATTACCTCAAACTAACTGATGTGCAACACTGTATATAGCTCACTCATTTCACTGTAAATAATAACCCTAGACCCCCCCTTTTTCTGCATGCCCCTCCCCCTTAAACTGGCTTTAATATAAATGGTTGCTGTAATATTTGAGTATCTCCAGGAACAAGCAGGAATGAGTCTTCACATATGGGTACGTTGGTACTGATGGAGTCTGCGCGGGAACGCTTCCCAGCGTCCAATCAAGAGCTTTTGGAAGCATCCCAGCACGCCTGCGCGCTGCCTTCCCGCCTTTCCCAACTGCCTCTCCTCAGTTTTCGTTTTTCCGCGGAGCCGGCAGGACGTCCTCCTGTCACCGCAGAAAATTCTTGTTTTTATTTTTTAGTTTTCTTGAGGTCGCGGCTGTCTTCCCGACGCCACCGGTACCGCCGGTGTTTTTCTTTTCTTTTCTTGAAATATTTTTCCTTTTCCACGGGATATATTTTTTCCTCATAAGTATCCCACGGTCTTAGGCCTTTTAGGCCTCTTCTTTTTCCTTCATGGAACCGCCAGGCACTTTCTCTAAGAAATGTTCATCCTGTGGCGGTACAACTTTGTTTTTAGACCCTCAAAGTCGGTGTCTAACCTGCTTGGGTCCTGACAACAGTTTGGTGAGAAGATGTTTTCAACATCGAGATTCCCTCGATACACGGTTGCCTTCCATCTTCGGGGCACCGTCCCCTTCTTCTTCCACACAAGATCAGGTAACCCACAAACAGTCTGTTAAGACTAGCCAGTCCTCGAGTGGTAGGTTTCATGCGCAGCATGAAGACGGCTCCGGTCTTGCCCTCGAGGGCCCACTGGCTTCAAAACCCCGGCGGGAGTCTTCGGTCTCCAAAGCAAATAAGGGGTTTCAGGTTCTTCCTGGGGTTCACCCCCCACAGAACATACCTCAGCCGTGTCCGGTGGTGGCATCCGCTTCGAGCGGTACCGATACCCCGACATCGGCACTGGTGTTAGATGAAACACTCCTCACCAGGGATGGTCATCTGGCGTCCTCGGTACCTTCAGGACCGGTACCAGCACCGATACTACCACTGACGTCGGTACCCTCCAGACGTGCATCGATAGACTCGCTTCCTTCGATGCCGAGTCTGGAATCGATCTCCAGTCTGGAGGACTGGGTACCGACTCGCCTTGGTACCGGCTCTCGGCGGTACCGAAGGCTCAGTTCCGATAATTCCGATCCACAACTCTCGGTTCCTTTCACGCCGATTGAGTTGCCACTGGTTGACCTTCCTTCACCGGTGTCAGACACGGTACCGAAATCGGTACCGACGACCTCATTACCTTTGCGGTCGGTGCCTTCCATGCTTCGCTTATCAGGCTCTCTGCCCTCGATGCCGAGTTTGGAATTGATCTCTAGTCTAGAAGACTTGGTACCAATAGCTTTTGGTACTGACATCGATCGATACTGGTGCTTCGGTACCGAGGATACTGGCCAGATGGGTTCGGTCACCTCGGTACAAATTGAACTGTCACAGATGACTACTCCGATGTCTTTGTTGGGCTCGACTCCGACATCGGTACCGGTCTTGACATCGGTACCGGTATCCACAGTAGCATCGTGGCCAACTCCTACCATGCTTTTTTCAACAGGATCGCTCCATTCTATACCAAGCTTGGAGCCGATACCTGGCATGGACAATGTGGTAAGGACGGTTGCTGCTCATGATACCCAGTACCAGCAACCATCTCTTAAGCATTCCACACTGCACTGTGCAGGATCTTCTATTCCTATATTTTTGGATACCTCTGTGGATGCACAGGCTAGTTCTGTAAATCTAACCTGTCCAAGAGAGATTCCTGTTAGGGATCCCTCTTTTCAGAGTTTCCTCTGGGATATAGCAAGATCTCTTGCCATTCCTATCCCAGGACATGATCCTGCACAAGGCTCTCTTTCTACCAAAGCAAAGGGGAACATAATGCTTCCTTTGCATCATTCCTTGCAGGATCTCCTTCTAGGAATGTGGGAAACACCTCTCCGGATACTCCCACCTCCCAGGGCAACTGATCTGTTATATCAGGTGCCCCCCTCTCCAGGGTTTCAAAAGACTCAACTTCCTCATCATTCCCTAGTAGTGGAATCAGCAATGAGGCGGGTAAAGAGTAAGAAAAAGCACTCTTCCTATCCGCCAGGTCATGAGTCTAAAACACTAGATGCCTTTGGACGTCAAACCTTCCAGACATCTATGCTTTCTGCAAGAATTCTCTCATATATATTTTATGAGTCTTTCTCTTGAGGAGGTCACAAAGCAATTACATCTTTTGTTGCCTTTTCTTTCAGATTCCAGGAGTACAGACTATTCCTCACTGCTTAAGCATATCCAGAATATCTCTTGGTTTCTTTCTCGTGCTTCCCTAGACTCTTTTGAGTCTGTTAGCAGGATGTCTGCTATAGCTATAGGGGCACGACGTAGAGCCTGGCTCCAAGCTTCAGACTTGGACAAATGGGCACAACAAAGGCTGGGACATACTCCTTGCACTGGAGAAAATCTTTTCAACAAGGAGTCTTTACGTCAGGTTACTCAGTTGTCCACTGATTTACCTGTTCCTAGGGGTTGTTCTACCCCTTCTTCTGTCCCAGTACGTAGGAACTGTCCTACCAAACTTTCTTCCCACAGGAGAAGAAGGTTTTATTCATCACTTGCCCATCATACAGATGTTCCCCAGCAGGGAAAGCATCGTCCTGGTCTAAAGAATCCAACCTCTCACCAGGCTCAGCAAACCCAGCACCTGCAGGGTTTCTGATCATTCATCATCAGATGCTTGTGACCCTTGGGGTTAGAATTTACAGTTGCTTCTTCTCAATAGAGGCAATCCACCACTTTATTCTAACCCCTACACAGGGATCTCTTTCCAAAAGATATCCATTTTTTCTATATTTCTATGAGCTGTCAGGTTGTTCATGCCTATAAGTCACAGGTTTCTCCTCTTATCTCCAGGAACAAGCAGGAATGAGTCTTCACATATGGGTACGTCGGTACCGACGGAGCCTGCACGGGAACGCTGCCCAGCTTCCAATCAGAAAGCTTTTGGCAGCATCCCTCACGCCTGCGCGCTGACTTCCCGCCTTCTCCAGAGCCTCTCTTCAGTTTTCGTTTTTCCGCGGAGCTGGCAGGACGTCCTCCTGTCACCGCAGAAACTTTTCTTGTTAATTTCTTTAATTACTTTAGTTTTTTGTTTTCTTGTGGTCGCAGCTGTATTTCCCGCTGCCACTGGTATCGCCGGTGGATTTTTGACTAAATTCTGAGAAACTTTTTCTTCAGTTTTTTGCCTTAACTTGTTGGGCCTACCAGGCCTCTTCATTATGGAGCCTTCTTTTCCTAAGAAGTGCATTCGATGTAGAAACACCTGTTTCTTTTTAGACACCAATAGTTGGTGTCTCAACTGTGTGGGTCCTGACCCTTTTTCCCCTG
Organism: Ichthyophis bannanicus; assembly: GCA_033557465.1. Lineage (NCBI taxonomy): Eukaryota > Metazoa > Chordata > Amphibia > Gymnophiona > Ichthyophiidae > Ichthyophis > Ichthyophis bannanicus. The sequence goes on along the minus strand of CM066035.1, from coordinate 900,726,420 downwards.
ACTTGTCAGGGGATAATTTTGTGAGGAAACCTTCACTCTTTAGAGTTTCCCTCGATACCGTTTTTTCCTCGGCAGTGAGGGTACCCGGTTTCTCTACTTCACAGGATCAGGTAATCCACAAACAGTCTGTTAAGACTAGTCAATGCTTGAGTGGTATGTCCCATGCCCAGCATGGTGACGGCTCCGGTCTTACCCTCAAGAATCCATCGGCATTACCCCTGCGGGAGTCTTCGGGCTCCAAAGCGTTAAAGGGGTTTCAGGTTGTTCCTGGGGCTCACCCCTCACAGAACATACCTGAGCCATGCGCGTGGGTGGTATCCGCTTCGAGCGGTACCGAGCCTCTGGCATCGTCACCGGTGTCGAGTGTTCCACTCTTCACCAGGGATCGTCATCGGGCATCCTCGGTACCTTCGGGACCGATCGATACGCACCGCATTGACGTCTCTCAATCTCAGCCTTGCTCCGGGACGGTACCGGCATCGATCGGTTCTGATACCCTGGCATCGGCATCGAGGTGGACCGCCTTACCCTTGGCAAGGGGGGGTTATCGGGTATCCTCGGTACCGTCGGTACCGATCGATGTAACCCAGGCTGCCTTAGTGGTATCGGCATCGCCGATGCCGCCACCGGCATCGGAACCCTCGCGACATGCATCGATAGTCTCGCTTTCTTCGATGCCGAGTCTTGAATCGATATCTAGTCTCGAGGACTGGGTACCGACGCGTCCCGGAACCGACTCCTGTCGTTTCCAGATGGGCAGTTCCGAAGATCCTAGCCATAACTCTCTCATGATCTCGGTACCACTGCAGCAGTCCCCGATAGCAACTTCAACTGCTAATCCTCTATCAGTATCGATGTCTATGCCTGTTCTTGCACCAATGCCTAGTTTGGAACCGATACCTGGCATTGATGCAGTACCCACTGCCTCTAAGTTAACATGCCAGTATCCCTATCCATCTACTAGGTCTCTTTCTTTAGCCTTACCAGGGATAGTTCCCATAGGAGATCAGTCTTTTCAGGCTTTTCTCCGGGATATGGCAACCTTTCTTAATATATCTATCCCTGGTTGTGATGCTACTCATTGCTCACCGGCACAAATGGAAAATATGATGCTTCCTTTACATCCTGCTCTGCAGGATCTCCTTCTGAGGCTCTGGAAATCGCCCTTACGACTTCCTCTAGTTTCTACAGCCATTGAGGTTCGGTACCGGGTGCCACCCTCTCCAGGGTTTCAAAAGCCTCAACTTTCTCATCGTTCCCTTGTAGTGGAATCAGCACTGAGGAAAGTTAAGAGCAAGAAGAAGCATTCTTCTTATCCGCCATGTCGTTCTTCCAGAACACTCGATGCTTTTGGTCGTCAGGCCTTCCAAACCTCTATGCTGGCCTCCAGAATTCTTTCATATATTTTTCACATGAGTCTAACACTCCAGGAAGTCACAGAGCAATTGTCTCTTTTGACCCCTTTTTTACCAGAGCCCAAGGCTACTGATTATTCTTGCTCATCAATCACAGCCGGAATATATCCTGGTTCCTGTCTCGTGCTTCTATAGACTCTTTTGAGTCCGTTAGCAGATCCTCTGCTATTGCTATTGCAGCACGTCGCAGAGCCTGGCTTGAAGCTTCAGACTTGAGCAGATGGGCACAAACTATACTGGCTCATTCTCCTTGTACAGGAGAAGGTCTCTTCAATAAGGAGGCTTTACGTCAGGTTGCTCAATGCTCCACTGACTCTCCTTCCACTAAAGACCATTCTAAGCCACCTCCTTCTTCAAGGGGTAGGAAATGTCCTACCAAACCTTCTTTCCCTAAGAAAAGAAAGTTTCATTCATCTCCTGCCCATCTTTCGGCTGTACCTAAACAAGGGACGCCTCAGCCTGGTCTGAAGTCCTCCAGCTCTGGCCAGTCTCAGCATTCCCAGCAACCATAAGGGCCGGGAATTGTAACCTACAGTTCACTTCTACCCATTAGAAGTTTATTCACTGTGCTTTTCTTTTTCAGTGTACTAACCTGTCGAAACATTTTTGTTCAGGGACTACAAACTCTCCAGAAGAGCAGTTGCAACTATCCCCTGATAGTTCTGTCCCAACTGAACATTTTTTCCTTCAGTTGACTTACCCTATGGGTACGTCACCCTCAAATTACTACCCTCTCAACCGGGTTTTTTCCCTGACTGAGGAGTACCATACTGAAAAGCTTCTCTAGCAAGCTCGTTCCTCAGACAAGGGATATCTCCTCTCTTTTCCTGTCTGTTTTTCTTTATTGGGCACAGGACAATCTCTCTGCTGTTTCCGTCAGCAGCTGTGCCTGCAGGAGTTACAGTAATAGTATTACTGGTAATTTTTTCCAAGTTCCAGTCCCTTGTTCAAAATTTTCTCTAGCCTCAGTAGTGATTCCAAGCTATTCGTCATCTATCTTGGATCCTCCTACTCGTTTAGGCTTTCTCACATTATTCTAACCATCTTCTCTCCTAGGATATGGCAACACACCTGACTTCAGTCAGTTTGTCTCATATCTCTCCTGCACAATGCTCTCTGCAGTCTTCAGAGAAGCTTTCTACTATGAGGGCCTTGCTATAGAGCATTGACCTTGTCTCTGAAGCTTCTCTATTATTAGGGAAAAGCTTATAAACCCTTCCCATGCCTGTGAGGGTTCTCCACACCCTCTAGCCTGGGGTGTTAACACGAGATATCAGTTCTTCTGCGTGAAAATCCAAGGCTGATGTTTACGCATGCTACCTCTGGGTCCCTCCAGTAGGTCCCTCTGGTATCTTCTTCTGCGTTTCCGCACATCTGCCATGTCAGTGTTCTGTGGAACTCCCGCCTTGTTCCTTACAGATTCATATGATCATCTGTTTTCACGCGAACATCACAGTTATCTTGTTGGATTGCCTTCCTGCATCCCTCAATCCACGGAAATAGATTCTCTATACATATTCCAAGTGGGTTCACCCTCTTGTAGAGCGCAGAATCTTTTTTCTTTTATATTCCCCATGTAAAATTATGGGGCTGTTGTCTTGTATGTAGCATCTCCATATATGTCTACTATCACCCTTACTGTCTATACTAAATGTTTTACCTCCTAGAGGTTTTAGACAATCTATCGCCCTACTTCGCATACCATATTACGATGCAGAAATTGTTAGGCACCAATAACCACTGTGGTGCTAACATCTTCCATTTTTTCTTTAAGTCCTTGAAGCATCAAGCTTCAATATTTTTCCTATCTCTCGCCAGCTAGGAAAAACAGTGTACATCTTTATCTTTGAGTACACAGCTGTTCTCCTTGGGAATAGGGGTTTTTCCAGTTCCCCTCTTCCCGCCAGGACTGAGCTAGTTCTCCAACTCCGTCAGTCTTCTTCCTTTAGTCCTCAATGTTAATGACCTTATGCCTAAAGGAGTTTTCAGCTTTTTTCCATAAAGCTTTCCATTGAAGACCTGACGTCTAATCCTACCCAGTTGACACCTGGATCGTCTACTACCTCCAGGTCTGGACCTTCATCCTCACTACTGAGAGGTCACCTTGAAGATTCCGCCATTGCTTATCCAGTAGACTCCATCCTGCTTCCTACTTCCTACAATACAGTAGGTAAGCTGCATATTTTAAGTGTACATTAAATGTGTTTAATGCTACTCATCATATATACCAAGGACTCCTGTAGTCTGTAGGACCCTCTAGTCCTTGGCTATGCTGTTTCTTTCCTCACAGCTCCTTTATTGTCAACTCCTACCCTCCATCCCACATTGGATGCCGGGGATTCCTGGAGACAAAATGCACCCCTGATCCAGGCTCTTGCATTTTTATGGGATCTCCCCCTGGCATCTCCAGCTAGGGAGTCCCCATATGTGAAGACTCATTCCTGCTTGTTCCTGGAGATAGCACAGTTACTTACCTGTAACAGGTGATCTCTGGGAACAGCAGGAATTAGTCTTCACAACCCTCCCACCTCCCCTAGGAGTTGCATCTCTTTATCTTCTTCCTTTGTCTCAGCTTTGAAACTCAACTGAAGAGAGGCTCTGGAGAAGGCGGGAAGTCAGCGCGCAGGCGCGAGGGATGCTGCCAAAAGCTTTCTGATTGGAAGCTGGGCAGCGTTCCCGTGCAGGCTCCGTCGGTACCGACGTACCCATATGTGAACACTAATTCCTGCTGTTCCCAGAGATCACCTGTTACAGGTAAGTAACTGTGCTTTCCCTGCTAGGGAAAGAGGTCTAACCACTATCCAATGATAGTTCCTGTGCCAGCATGTATTTTTCCTTTCTATAGACTTACTACTTGGTAAGTCGTCTTCAGCTCCATTCTCTTCACCCTCTTATCAGACATGTCCAGAGTTCCTACTCCTGTTCTGCCTGTTCTTTCTGTTTTTGGAACAGTAAGATTCTTCTGCTGTCTTGCCAAAAGCTGCCAATCCAGGAGCTTTAAGGTTTGGACCACTGGTTCTTATCCACAAACTACCAGATTGTCCTCCACTAACATTCTGTCTAGTCTTTGTAGTGGCTCCAAGTCAGTACTCCATCTGTCTTGGAGGTCCTCTCATTACAAGCTTCTAGATTATTTTCTATTCTGCCATCTTCATTTCCTGAGTTGGCAGCATAGTTAACTGAGATACTGGCTCTCTACCAGCCAGTTCCATGCTCTCTGCAATCTACAGAGAAGCTTTCCACTATGGGCCCTTGCTAGAGAGCGTGTTTTTTTTTTTTCTCCAACAGCTATCCTAGCTGGTTAGAAAAGGCTTTTCAGTCATGTCTCCCATGACTAGAAGGGTCCCCCTTCTTTTCTATCTCCTTTTTTGATATAAAGGACATAGGCCTTCTCTTACGTGAAGACTCAAGGAGTTGCCAGTTCCCTGCTTTGGTCCATAGTATTCCCAATCGGGGATATGATCGTCCTCGTGGTAAGAACGCATGATACCTTTGCCCTTAAGCAGGTCAACATGGTATCTCATCTTTAGGCGTCTTCTGTCTACTTATCATGCCAGAGTCCTGGAAGACTCGGGACTTCCTGGCTGCACATTGACATTGTCCTTAGTCTTTCATGTAACAATCCTGGTTCTTTTGCACTAACTAGCATTCTTGCAGATTATAACCAGGAGGAATAGATTCTCTATATGTCTTCTCAAGTAGGTTCCACCTCCTTATTTATTTATTTATTTATACATCTTTTCTATACCGCCACTTCCAGAGATCAGTGGCGGTTTACAGGTAACATAAACTTTAATAATAGAGTACTATTATTTTACATAGAACAGATTTAGAACAAAGAACATTATTTTACATAGAACAGATTTAGAACAAAGAACATTCAACTATTAAATGCAACTCGAAATACAATGAGATAACAGGAGAGGTAGGAACGATTGAACAGGGTATGAATTAGTTAATGTTTCAAAACATAATATGTCAACAGTAAAGGAATATATTTACATTAAATTACAGTTATTCACATTAGCGACAAGCAATTGCGTTCAAAGAGTAAGCTTAATCTAGGTGAGAAATGTGAATGTGTGGGAAAGATTTTATGCCTTGTCTAGGTAGGGTCAGTGAGTGACTGATGATCAGTGTTTTTCTCTGAGTTAGGATTATCTTCAATTTGGAGGTTATTGTAGTACAGAGTAAATAGATGGGTTTTTAGATTTTTTCTAAATAATTGAAGGTCCTTGATTTCTCGGATTTCAATTGGGAGGTTGTTCCATAACGTAGGGGCGAAGAATGAGAAAGCTGTGTCACTTGTCTTCTGACTTGTCTTTCGAATAGAATCAGGGACTTGTATCGTCTGAAGCTTTTTTCTTCTTCTTGATCTATTTTCATGTGGGATGTTGATGAGCGTAGATAAGAAAGATGGTGCTATATTATTAAAGATCTTAAACGTATTGACTAAGGACTTGTAGATGATTCTGCATGAGACGGGTAACCAATGGAGAGCGTAGAGAATCGGAGATATATGATCTGATAGTTTCGCTTTATAGATAATCCTTGAGGTGACATTTTGGGCTAATTGAAGTGTGTGAATATTTTTCTTAGAGGTCCCTTGAAGAATACCATTACAGTAGTCTAAATTTATTTATTTTATTTTATTTATTTAACAGCTTTTATATACCGCGCTATTTGTTATCAGTGCGGTTTACATACAACAAGGGTGCACAGTCAGAAAACTGTTCTGTGCTTACATTGTAACAGGAGTTTAAACTTGGACAGTACATTGTAACAGGAGCATAAACTTGGAGTAACAGAGAAACTATAAACATATGTACAAAATATGGTCTAAGTTGTTGGATTGTCCTTAATTTGAAATATATTGTTTTTACAGATTGTTTTATATGTTTGGTGAGGCTGAGAGTCTTATCTAGAGTGACACCCAAGTATTTGATCTCATCTGTGGAGGAGTGGCCTAGTGGCTGGGGCAAGGTACTTCGGGCCGGAAGGTCGGGGGTTCAAATCCCACTGGAGGACAGCAACCTTGGGCCGGAAGGACTGGGCTTTCTAGTCCCGCAGGTGCTCCTTGTGGTCTTGGGCAAGCCACTTAACCCTCCATAGCCCATGTTCCCTGTAAAATAGTTCTCTGTGTGCTGTGCTTTCCTGTCTAATCAATGTGTTTATACCTCAAAAAAAAAAAAAAAAAATTCCTGTCATGATTTGACAATTTCCAATCTGTAATCAAACCGCTGCTGATCGCTGGAAGTAGCGGTATACAAATGTATACTAAATAAATAAATAAATAAATAAATAAATCTTTGACTGGGAGAGAGATTTTTCCAATGTTGATTTCAAGTGGGGGAGTGAAGCTTGTGTTATTAGATGAATCTTTCCTCTCCACATAGCCTATGTGATCACTGTACTGTAGGCATATCTCTGTCTGTTTACCTGCAGACCCCTATATGTAAGCCTACATATCCATATTTATTTTTTGTATGTATTTTATGCCCTGCCATATCTCATTATAGATATATTCTTATATGTCTGTCTATCTATCTATCTATATCTATATATATCTATATCTATATATATATGTATCTGTTGAGATATTTTCTTATAGATAGATATGTATCCACATACTTATCTATCTCCCTGTCTATTCTCATATACCTATATGATTCTGACAGAGGGCTTTTACCCATACCTATGCTATCTAGCAGGTTTGGGGTTTTCCGCACACACCCACTCCTATGGTAGTCAACAATTTTCATACCATAACCTAATGGTTAATGTACCTCTGAAGCTCTTCATACTCAATATCTCTCCTAGCTTATCCCAGTTAGGAGAGACATTGTGGATCTTCAGTTAATCACAGGCTTTAACGCCTTCGGCATTTGTCCTCTCTTCTTGGGATACAAGGGGTCCCCATACCCTTTCTCCCCACAAGGACTATGCCTGTTTGTCCAAATCGGTTAGCCTTTCTCTTTTTGCTCCTAAGAGTGAGCCACGCTCCCGCCAAAAGAGTTAGGTTTTTGTCATAAACCCTTCCTCTGAAGGCCCACCGTTTTTTGTACTACCCCAGTTTTTCTTACTGGGGTTACCTATTCCTTTCAGGATTCTGACCTCCACATTTTTTCCTACAGGTTTATTACCTCCACTTATAGTGAGGTCCTCTTCAAGGTTCCTCTGCTGGGTTCCCAGTAGATCCATGAACCTCCTTACTTCTGTGAAATCCTGTTAGGGGGAGGTCTCTATTGCAATCTTCTGCAACATCATTGATGACAATCATCATCCACACATGGACTCCTTCCCTGCAGTTCTATGCTAGGTTAGCTGTTCCACAGCATTTTTTCTTTCTTCAACTCCTACCCTCCATCCTCAGGATGCCTGGTGTTCTGGGAGATAGCATGTTCCAACCTATGACATGCTGAGATTCCAGGCATCTCAGCTTGGGAGTCCCCATATGTGAAGACTCATTCCTGCTTGTTCCTGGAGATAGCACAGTTACTTACCTGTAACAGGTGGTCTCTGGGAACAGCAGGAATAAGTCTTCACAACCCTCCCACCTCCCCAGGAGTTGTATCTCTATCTATCTTTCCTTTCCTTTCTCTCTCTCTTTGTCTCAGCTTTAAAACTTAACTGAGGAGAGGCAGTTGGGAAAGGCGGGAAGGCAGCGCGCAGGCGTGCTGGGATGCTTCCAAAGCTCTTGATTGGACGCTGGGAAGCGTTCCCGCGCAGACTCCGGCGGTACCGACGTACCCATATGTGAAGACTTATTCCTGCTGTTCCCAGAGATCACCTGTTACAGGTAAGTAACTCTGCTTTCTATGTAAACCACTTTGATTTAAAGATAAGGTGGTAGAAATAATCTGTTAAATAAATACTAATCGTTTGTGTAGCATTACAAGGCGCATGCAGTGCTGTACATAATAGATGTAAGACACAGTCCCTGCTCATCAGAGCTTATAATCTAGTCACGACAAAAAACATGGCAAAAGTGGGGACTACACATAAGTAGTGGACAAGGGAATGAGGTGTATTGGGATCCAAAAGCAGCTTCAAAGAGATGGGTCTTTAGCCTGGACTTGAATAGGGCCAGAGAAGATTTCTGCCCGTACACTAGCCACCTGGGCAGATGCCACAGAAGTAACTATTAGTAATCCCTGCTGACGCGAATGGAGCACCCAGGCCGGTGTATAAGGCACTAATAGAGTGGACAACTGATGCAAAAACATTTAAATAAAATAAGTTGCTTGACCTTCAGCCAAGTGTGGTTCTGCAAAATATATAGAGATCTGATTCATCTGATATGGGTGAGAAATAAAAAATTGAACGGAATAAACAATTAGTTTTTTTTTAGTTTAGTATTTATATTTTGCTCAACCACACTTGGCTGAAGGCAGATTACAGGCAGAACAATATGTCGGATGCAGTGTGTGCTGTTGAGTCAGCGTTGACTCCTGGTGACCCAGCAGTCCCTTGGTTTTCTTGGCAAAGTGTGACTGAAAGTAGATTACCAGGCCTTTTATTCAAAGGCAGTGCAGGGTAAGGTGACTTGCCCAAGGCTCACATGGAGTGCAGATGGGAATCAAACTCTGGTATGTTGGTCACAAGGCCACTGCTCTAACCACTAGGCTACCCCTCCACTCCAATATGTCAGATATAACATTGCAATTGGGTAATCCCAAATAGATAACACTACAATGGTCTAGCAATGGCATAATTAATAACTGTATGACTATTAGAAAGTCCTCGGGGATTAAGTTGCTCCTAAGCATTCTCAGTTTATAAAAGGCTGAGTGAACTGTATTCAGTATCAGAAATGGGGTTGAAACAATACACTTAGCTGGTCCAGATATCACCAGTTTGCTGTCAAATCTCAATGTGTTACTCTGCTCCATTCTTCTGTTGCTTGACCTCACCATATGAAAAATGAATGTCACCTTTTTAATGGTGGATTCAAATGGCTGAATAAATTGCTTTAGTTCATATTAATCTTTAACTATATCCAAACAGTGAGCACAAATAATCAGGTAGTCTGCTGTCCAAGCTTCTACAGTCTTATTTTTGACTACATGCCACTAAAAAGGTTGAAGAAAAACCTGATATTTCTATTTTAATAGTGCCCCAAAATTTTAATTTTCGCTAGTGGGGAAAAAAAACTCATGTAAGCCATTTTCTTCCTTTGGACTTCATGACCCTGCTGTGTGTAGGATAAATGATATAAATATTTCAAAAGGTGTGCAAATTATTTGCCTCAAAGAGAATATGTTGTTAACGTTGAGCAACAAGATCATGTGAATTCAAGGGGCAGAAATTTTGAAAGAATTGTTGGAAATGAACAAGAGTAAGATAAAGTGTAGACTTTGGGACCCTTTTACTAAAGTCTGGCAACCGATTTACATGTATTTAATGCATGGCAACTGGCAGCTGGGAATGCTAACATGGGGGCATGCCAGCAACCATGCAATAAAGCACACGGTAATTGGCCATGGTGTGATAGGGCCAGGGAATAGGTAAAGTCTGGGTTTGGAGAGCACATTGCTACCAGCACGAGAGCAGTTAGCGTGCACTCGGTGGCAATGTGTCAATTAGCCCAAGTGCACTTAATAACACTTTTATGAGTGCTGATAGGTGCACTTTGCATTAAGTGCACCGCAGATTAAGGTACCTGGTCATGCGTTAGCTGCCAGGGAGCATGCTGGTCATGTCCCCGACAGGTAATGTGGAAACTTTGCACTTAATATGCATTTGCAGTGCATTTTGTGCAAAATCTTAGCAGCCTTTACTAAAATCTAAATTACTGCAGAGTACAGAATATTAGCACAGCAAATAATTTGCACATTTTCCTCTGTAGCCCTTACTAGTGTGTAACATGTTAGTATAATAGATAAAGTGACTTACTATCATGAATAAAATATTTGCATGAAAATCATCAGTTTTACAGGGCAGAGAGCTATGATCTGAGTTAAAGGGACCTTAGGTGTCTCAAAATCCTGTCGGGGATATTCAACACGATTAACGCAGTTACTGGGATAGTCAGCGGCACTAACATAGCTGAATATCCCCAGGTGCTGCTGCTGCATTCCCCAGTGCTAGCCGGCTAGCATCTGGGCATTCCATGGGCACTTTGGAAGGGGTGCCCAGTGATAACAGGGCAGTGGTGATATTGTGCTGCTGTCCAGTTATTGCCATGTGGCAAAAGTTAAGCACCTAAAAGGATGGCCTAACTTTCACCGCAGAAGCTAACTGGGCAGAGCTGAATATTGCCACTGGCTGGTTAATTTTCTGCTTCCTCGAATAACCTGGCTGTTCAATGCCAGTGGCCGGTATGGCCCCAGCATTGAATATCTGAGTGTTAGTTTCAGCGGTGATGGCTAGCTGCTGTAATTGCACTAGCTGCCACCACTGAATATACCCCTCTACATGTCTAAACATTAGATAGCCTAATCAATTTATCATCCCTGCCAAGTACTTTGAATGCAAAATTCAAATACTGTACATATTTGTGAAGTATATGACCACCTTTGTAAATACTGTAAGCTGATTTTCCAAGAGAAACTGTTGGTATTTCCTCTTTGAAAAGTAGTGTAAGATATGCATAGAAAAATCAGCTTTCTACTTTGAGACCTGTTCTTTTGTGCTGGTGGCCAAGGATCTCAAGATAGCACATGCACTTCTGAAAGTGTCATGTATTCATGCTATTTTCCTCCCTAGACCCGAACATGCCTCTGGGAACCCATCCCAGCTATGGTATACAAATGATCAGTAGTGGTATTTAAATGGATTGTCAGAAGTTTGTCATCTTTATTGAACTATTCCTTATCGTCCCTGCAGTCCAGTCCTATCCCGCACCTCTGGGTAGTGTACCTCTTCCAGCAGCTTGGAGACTGAGCATGACATCTTTTTGATGATACTGATGTACATATGCAACTGGCACCGCCTACCAGCCCCAGTATGCTCAATCTCCAAGCAGCTGGAGGAGGTAGTGAGCCTGTGTGCTGGACTCATTGAAGGGACATCTAAGGAGATAGGTTTAGTTAGAGTTTGCTTTTTATTTCCCCTGTTAAGGTGCAGGTTTCTTTGTTTTTAAAGGCAAAAGTAAAAAAAAAATCAGAAGGAACAGAGAGAACCCCTGGGACAACGGGGCTGAGGGGAGGATATTCTTTCTTTCCCCCCTCTCCCCCCAGGATTTCGGGGAGGAGGGATAGTTCTGTGGGGGCCTTCCTCAGTCCGAGACCTCTGGTGGCTCCCGAAACTGTTATCGGGTGAGGAGCCGCTGTAGGGGCTGCAGTTGATTGACAGGAGTGAAAGCTAGCAGCCCCGAGTCACCCCCCTCAGCGCCAAAGCCGGGAAGGAAGGCTGAGCGCAAAGGGTAGAAAAGCCACGCGGCAAAGAGGCTCCAAGGTAAGCATGGCGGGGGGAGGACAGCCGGAATCCTTAGCAACCACCAGAACATGAGGAGACAGAGAACAGCCTGCAGCCGCATGTTTGGGAGCCTTCAGCGGCGCGGGAAACTCTCCCCACTGTGTTTAGGTGTGATTTCTTCTTATGCAGGCCCGCATATGTTTTAACCCTCTGCTATTTTCTGGGTGCGCGGGAGAGGCAGCCACCGGAGAATAATGCAGGGCAGAGCAGCTTCTTTCTTTTTAATTTCAGTTTCAGTTAATTAGATTTTGATAAATCGGTTTTATTTTTTAGTTCAAGTACTCTAATGCTCCGTGCCTGAGCCTGTGGAGGTGCACTGTGCTAGGGATCCTTTTACCTACCTGGGTACAAATTGAGAGCGTTCCTTGGGCGTGCCCCCAGCCTTTCCACCATGCCGGCCAGATTGCTGTGCCTGGTATAGGATGGCATCAAGGGGGGTGAACCCCACTTAATTCTTAAGCATTCCTTGTGTTATATAGCTCAAAACTCATTCAGTGCACAATGACTTGATACAGACCTGTGGGAAAAGCCTAACTAGATAAGCCATTGTTGCTGGGCAGATTTCAAAGTGCTGTTGTACCTGGTCAGGTGATGTAAGTGATGGTTGGTTGAGACATTGTGACTTTCTCCTGAGAAGGGTCAGATATAAAGTCAGAGACAGAAATAAATGAAAGATAAGTGGAGAAAAACTACTGCATATAGGTTTGTAGCAGCTACAGTTCTGGGGGAAACAGGAAGTACCTGCAAAGAAGAAATGTATGTAACTTGAAAAATAGTCACAGTCAGTGGATAGAAGGCAAATAGAAACATAGAAAAATGATGACAGAAAAAGACCACATGGCCTATCTAATCTGTCCTTCCAAATCAACAACTACAACAGTCCCCTATTTTCCTTTAGCGATCCTCTGTGTTTGCCCCATGCTTTTTTGAATTCAGATACTGTCCTCATCTCTACCACCTTCACTGGGAGACTATTCTATGAATCCACCACTCTTTCCATAAAAACATATTTCCGCATATCACTCCTGAATCTATCCCCTTTCACCCTCATCCCATGTCCCTTCATAGCAGAGCTTGCTTTCAGTCGAAAGAGGTTCTCCCCCTGTGCATTTATGCCATGGAGGAATTTAAACATCTCAATCATATCACCTCTATTCCGCCTTTACTCTAAGGTGTACGTATTAAGATCCTTACGTTTGTCCTCATATGCTTTATAACGAAAACCACTATCCATTTTAGTAGCCACCCTCTGTAGTGACTCCATCCTGTTTATATCCTTTTGAAGGTGTGGTCTCCAGAATTGCACACAATACTCCAAATGAGGTTGCACCAAAGACTTACACAGAGGCATTATCACCTCCTTTTTTTCTGCTAGCCATTCCTCTCCCTATGCACCCAAGCATCCTTCTAGATTTTGCTGTCGCCTTTTCTACCTGTTCAGCTACTTTACGATCATCAGACACAACCATGCCTAGGTCTCGCTCTTCTTTAGTGGACAAAAGTACTTCACCCCCTATACTATATTGCTCCCTTGGATTGCTGCAGCCCAAATGCATGACCTTGCATTTTTTAACATTAAATCCCAGCTGCCAAATTTTAGACCATTCTTGAAGCTTAGCTAGATCCCTTATCATGTTATCTATACCTTCTTGGGTGTCTACTCTATTGCAGATTTTGGTATCATCTGCAAAGAGTCAAACCTTACCTGACAGCCCTTCTGCTATATCACTAACAAAGATGTTAAAAAGAATCGGACCAAGGACAGATCTCTGGGGCACACCACTGGTAACTTCCTTCTCCTCAGAGTGAGCTCCATTTACCTGTACCCTTTGTTGCCTCCCACACAACCAATTTCTAACCCAAGCAGTAACTTTAGGGCCCTTCCCTAGGGTGCTCAGTTTCTTTATAAGTCGCCTGTGAGGAACAGTGTCAAAGGCTTTACTGAAATATAAATACACCACATCTAGGGCTCTCCTTTAGTCCAACTCCCTGGTCACCCAGTCAAAGAAATCAATCAGATTTGTCAGACAAGACCTGCCTCTGGTGAATCCATGCTGCCTCAGATCCTGTAATCCGCTGGACTCCAGAAACCACATTATTTTCTCTTTCAGCATATGTTTCCAATAAGTTACTCACCACCGAAGTTAAACTAACTGGCCTGTAGTTTTCAACCACATCCTTACTTCCGCTTTTGTGTACAGGGACCACATGAGCCTCCCTCCAGTCCTTTGGCACCACTCCTGACTCCAACGAGGCATTGAAAAGGTCAGTCAGTGGAGCTGTTAGAACATCCCCCAGTATTCTAGGGTGTATCCCATCTGGTCCCTTCACTCTGTCTACTTTAAGTTGAGCTAGTTTCTCACAAACAGAGTCTACTGAAAATTCTTCAAGATGCCCCTCGCTTCTGTTCCTGTTTGTGGGTGTTTTCTGAGGTCCTGTTCCTGGTTCTTCATCTTTGAACACAGAACAGAAATATTTGTTAAGCAAGTCTGCTTTATCATCATCAGCTTCTACATATTCCTCCCTTTCACCCTTGAGTCTGACAATACCACTTTTGCCCTTCCTCTTCTCACTAACATATCTGAAAAATGTCTTATACCCCCATTTTATTGCATTGACAATTTCCTCCTCTTTTTGAATCTTTGCTTTCCTGACTACTTTGCTAGCTTCTCTAAATTTTTCCAAATATAGATGCCTGTCTTCCTCTCACTGTGATCTCTTGTATTTCATAGTAACATAGTAAATGATGGCAGATAAAGACTAATATGGTCCATCTAGTCTGCCCAGTATGATGGCAAGAGTAGGTGCACCTGCCGCTCCGTGCAGGCCACCCCTCCCCATGTCTCTGCTCAGGGGGTGAACCCACCACTCCATGGAGGACACCCCTATTTGTTGAGAAATTAGATGGTTCAGTTTATTTGGATTTTATCCTGTTGCTGTATAGGGAATGTCCCATGCCATTTTGAATTCCGTCACCGTGTTTGACCCCACCGCTTCCATCGGGAGGGCGTTCCAAGCATCTACCACCCTTTCTGTGAAAAAGTATTTCCTGACATTGCCTTTCAATTTACCACCTTGCAGCTTTCTGTTATGCCCTCTAGTTTTACAGCTTCCCCGTCTTTGGAAGAGGTTTGTTTGTTCATTATTTCCTTTTTTTTCTTTTTTTTTTTTTGTGGCCATGCGGTTCCAAGGTGTTTAATTAAAAAATCCATCACTACTTGCATTGCAACAATATTATACCATAATCACCACCTTGTTCATTTTGTTTTATACAATCGATTGCCATGCAGCGAAAACACAAAAAATCATGCCCCATCTTCATACAATGCTGCACCTTAAGGGGCCTCTTTAGTTTTATTCAAATAGGACTTATGCTCCGTTAATTGCACTTTTTTTTATTTACTGTTTATTAGGAAAACAACCATAAATCACACCATCAATTGCTACATTCATATTTCTTATTTCCCGCCAGGCCTCTCCAAAACCCCTTCCCCTCCCCACCAACTCAATACTTGCACAGTACAAAAGGGTATGGACTTACATATTTGATGCAACTTCAGCAGGCTTTCATAACTCCACATTAAAAATCAGTATTCATACCAGATACACATATTAGCTGCCTTGCCCCCCTTTCTTTCCCTCCCGACCTTGAGCTGATGGCAGCTCAGCTTAAGTCCTCTCCTTTCCTCTCCACAAAAGGTATGGGCTCCAAGTTTTTTGAAAACCCAACAGTTCCTTATCGTTCCTCCAGTTTAGTCATCAACCTCTGGGTAGTGAGCCACTTCCTGCAGTTTGGAGACTGGGCATATCAAAAACTCATGACATCACTGGATATAGCCTGCTGGTCTCTCCCATCAGCCCCCAGTGTGTCCAGTCTCCATGCAGCAGGAGGACGTAGTGAGCCTAGCTTCTGGGTTCACTTGGGGGAACAGATAAGGAGCATTTAGTGTGACAAATTCTATTCTGATTTTACTTTCTGATTTTTACCTTTAATTTTACTTTTAATTCAGTTACCTTTGGTTAATTGGCAATCAGGGATTAGTTCCCTTTAGTTGTTAGGAGCAAATTTCCTTATATTTACAGTTATTTTAAATTTGAGCCTGGCTCTTTAAATTAGTAGCAGCTCCCGCCTTCCCTCCTTGTCGGTTATTTTCACTTACTGCAGGCATTCACCGGTGCGTATCTCTCTCCCTTGACGGTACGGAAGAGAGCTCCGGGACCCGTACAGCCATACTGAAGCTGTGTGAGACGGAGCCTCTCCGTTGCTGCGGGATTTTAATTTTACTCTGTGGAACCGGCTGAGCGGTCCTTGCTGTGACAGTGCGGCTTGAGGATCTGATGAATTCAAGGCGGTAGGAGCAGGCTGCATGGCTTTCGGCCCTGAAGGTAAGGCCTTTGGGCTCTGTCGGTCTGCTGAGGCCTCCTTTTTGCAGCGGCTGTTGTTCTTGGAGCCAAAATTCGTTGGCAAAGGGGCGGCCATTTTCCCTCTAGGTATTTGGACTGCATGGCGAGAGTTGCAGTGAGCTGCCTGTGTGAGGAAGATGACAGGCAGAACAGCTAGATTTTTAGGTTTAGTATTCCTTTCTTTTGTTTGTAGGTTTTTTGAGGCTCGGGGGGTTCCTCAGCTTTAAAGGGACTGTTCTCGGTCCTCTTTATTTTTAAATTTATTCTTAGTTTTATAGGACAGCAGTTTTGACATTGATCTCTGATGCTACATGTTCTTTCCCTCCTAATCATGTATTTGAGGAGCATCTGTTAAGTCCCGGGATATTAGGCAAATTGCCAGCTTTTAGGTTCTTCAAGAGCAGAGCCCTAACTTGTAGTTGGAAAGAGGGACAGGTTGTAAGTGTGCTTTTGTGTATTCTATAGTGAAAGTTGCCCAAACGCCTATGGTTTCACAGGGACAGAAAACCTTTAGGATAACCTTTAGGATAACTTTTAGAAAACCTTAGGATATAAAAAAAAATATATATAATCATAATAACAGTTAAACTGTCAACCAAGAAGTGCCTGTGCTACGGTCTATGGCCACCAGAGGGCAGCTGGTACACTCAATAATGCCTTTCTGTGATGGTGCGTATGCAGCCATCATCATCAGATTGATCTCTGCAAGTCAGGGAAGAAATAACCACAGGACCACCTCATGGGCACTGTCACGCCCATAGCCACTTACATGCAGTATGGAGGGGCGTGGTTGTCATTAGAGAG
Organism: Ichthyophis bannanicus; assembly: GCA_033557465.1. Taxonomy (NCBI): domain Eukaryota; kingdom Metazoa; phylum Chordata; class Amphibia; order Gymnophiona; family Ichthyophiidae; genus Ichthyophis; species Ichthyophis bannanicus. The sequence continues at coordinate 900,709,378 of CM066035.1, read as the reverse complement.
ATTCACCTTTTGGTTTTTAACTGACTGATTGCCTTGTAATGCCTTATGGGAAAGGTAGTTCAGTCAGAAAGTATTCAACCTCAGGTAAAAAAAAACACAACACCTTTGTAGTTGCCTTGAGTGGTAAGGTAATGACAGTTTATTAACTGAAAAAAACACGCTAAAGTTCACAAATTCCACCTTTGGATTATTTCTCCAGGATTCTTGTAAATGAACATCAGGATATAAATGAATTCCAAACAAAACAGCTTGCAATGTTCTCCAGTATAAACATAAATACTTTAACAGCCCCTGCTATCAGGCATGGCTTGCAGTGCTGATCAAACAAACAGAAAATAGCTTTTCCTAAAGCAGGTTTCTTTTTCTCTCAGTCCAGAACACTGTTTGTCGTCTTAAAAATAGAAAAACTTCCAACAAGGCAGTTAAACTCTTCACAGGCAAGCAATTCTCTATGCAAGGTTTTCTTATAAACAGCCAAACAAAAGCTTTCCTTACTTTCACCGTTAGTACGGCCTCTGGCTGAGCACTGCTCTGGCTCACAGCTGATTCACCAACTTAATTAGGCAGCTTCAGCTTGCACAGTAAAAAATAGGTATTTTGCCTTTAACTCAGAACCTTCACAAGTTAACCACAGGCTCTTAGGGCTACCGGACACTGGAGGTTTTCCTTACGGTTGACTCCCTTTCAACCCCTCTGTATTGGAAGACTGGCATAAAGAGCAATCCATGTATGAGACTACTTCTTCTAAAGCTATGTCTGGTTCACCCAGTTGCATTGGCACTTCCTCTGATTCTGGCTCAGAGGGCTTCGCTGACTGCCTTCCGTTAGGGCTAAGGCTGTCTCTGGCAATTCTGTAGTGCTCAGAATTAGGCAAGCTTCTAATGCTCATACCTGGGTCAAAGCTTGTAGCAGCTTCTCCTCTCTCATGCTCTGGCCACCATTCACCGGTGCTTCCACGTCCTGTTCTCCAACTTGTGTTCCTGGTTCCTGCTGTTCTCACTGATCCAGTTCCATTCCTCTTCCAGTAGGCACTCCTACTGCTCTCACGTTCTCTCTCCTTTCCTCTTCTTCTTCCTCTCCTGTCTCTTCCTTCTGAATAAATTGACCTAGTCTTAAATCTCTCAGGTGCCTGCTCTACCACCTCTCCTCTCAGGTGTTGGAGATGAGTAATTGGGGAATTCAGTGACGTAAGGGTTCCTTACCCTGGGCCTGTATTCCCTCTCCTTTTCTCCACTAGGGGCATTCTGCAACCTATTGTAGCTAGGAATTTCCTGCTTTCTAGGTGTAAAGGGAGTTTTGTGTCTGACCTGGTAAAATAGGTCCTTTTATAAGGGTAAATTCCTTCTCTTTATCCCTGTCTCTTGGGTCCTGATAAGTTTCCTTATCACAGCACTCAGGGGTTAGTGACTAAACAAGCAACTGTAAGGTTCTGCAAATCAAGATTATATGACCAAGATTTAAAGCTCTTAACTTCTGTATCATTTGCCGGGCTCTGGTGCCCTAAAGGCCACCGGATGGCAGCGCTGCTCATGAATCACATATGGTATTCAGTGCCCCCCTGGGGGGAGGGGGTGGTAAAATACGAAATCGTATTCCTCATCAGGTTCACACAGACAGCAAACTCTAAGACCTCCACTTGCAAGGTTGTCAGTGTATCCCACTGCTATTTCTCTGCAGGAAGGCCGGGGGGGGGGGGGGGGGGGGCCGGTCTGTGTGTTTCATGGCTCCACTTAGCATGCCCTTCCCATGAAATTCTCATCTGTTTCTAGAGCCTGTGCTGTCAGAGCAGGGCTTTAAGCACTTAGCAGGGGCACTGACCCGTCTGTGCCATCTTGTTAAAGGGCCCGTGCTGAGGATGAAGAGAAGGATGTCTAGGTAGCACAGTCTGGGGCTTAGCGCTCCAGGGCACTGGAAGGTTTCATAGAGGAAGTCAATACTCTGTGTATGCTCCATGCATTCAGCCTATGTTCAAGCGTGCTCACTGCACTGTGTTTGAGTGACAGGTGCTGGGTCACCCGTATGTGTAGATGTGCATTTTGTATGTGCTCACAATTGCTTAGGCATGATTTTTGGGTGCACTCTTTGCAGAGTGACACAGCATTTCTTTGCTCAGACTGTATAATCGGACTAAGGTAATTTCTCCAGTAATGGGGGGATGTCGATTGTAATAAAGTGCGTGAGGTCCTCATGGTGTTACATGGGGTTGGCGATGCAGTCGTGGGATCTGCTGTGGAGTGAGCCGTCCGGAGGAGCTACAGTGTCACAGTCACCAGTTTTCCTTTCTCTTTGGGCTTTGCTCCCAGATCCTAGCCCCTCTTTCTCTCTGATGTCCAGGACGCAAGGTCCTCGGCCCACTGGACAATCTATTCTCAGCCTTTTCTCAATGCTGGCAGAAGGACTGGGAGAGCGAGAAAGGAAGACCAGGAACCAGCACCAGCTCTGATGTCTCTCCACTGCCTCTGTTTGCTATGGTCACATATTCCCAGTCAGTTATTTATTTGAGTATACTGATTGCCTACAGGTCAGGGTGGCATACAGTCGATTACGGTATTTCTATTTCCCTTGTCCCTGAAGGGCTCACAATTTATGTTTCGGTACCTGAGGCAGAGGGTTAAGTCGCTTAACGAAGGCCAGAAGGACCACCTGTGGGACCAGAAACCCCAGTTTTTATGGCCCAAGGTTGGTGGTCTCGATTAGAATTCAAACCCTTGGTCCTCTGGCAACTTGCCTCAACCACTAGGCCGCACTGCTCCGTGTGAGCTGGCCATAGGGCCAGGCGCAGCCTGTTACTTCCAAGGCAGAGACCTTGGGGAGGTTCCGTTCATAAGGATACGAGAAATGCCATACTAGGTCAGACCAAGCTCTTTCAGGTCCAGTATCCTGTTTCCTAGGGTAGCCAATCCAGGTCTTAAGGACCTGGCTGGTTTCCAAAAAGACAAATAGGCTACTCAATGCTTGTATCGGGGCAAGCGGTGCATTCATGTATGCTCATATTTTAAGGGTTCCGTTGCATGTACAACAGATGTGACGCTCTGTTGGGTTGTGTGCCTTGTAGAACATCTTGACTTGGTGAAAGTTGGTATAAAAAAATATATAATTTTCCAGCTTCTCTCTAATAAAAGGTTATGGACCTTTCCTCCGGGAGCTTAGCCAAAAGCTTTGTTAAACTCCGCTACGTTCGGAGATCGTTTCGCACAAGGCTCTTGGAGTACACAGGAGACCCAGTAGTCAATCAACCGACTGGAAATGCGAGCGATATGCCGGGCATTGCAGGTGTTCGAAGCTACAGTGACAGGTCGAGTGGTGCGAGTACTGTCCGACAACTCCGCGGTGGTGGCCTACATCAATCAGCAGGGCAGAACTGGAAGTGTGGCCATAGAGGCCGCGGCAGAGGGTCTGTGTGTGTGGATAGAACTTTGGTTGCCAGCGTTTTCAGTGGCGCATGTTGCGGGTAAGGACATTGTGACGGCAGATTTCCTCAGCTAGGGCCGAGTAGATGCCAGAGAATGGGAGTGGCATCCGGAGGTGTTCGCACAGATCGGTCGCATATGGGGACAGCCAGTAATGGACCTCATTGCGGCGTTTTCACTCTGCGTAAACGGGTCGCTTCTTCAGCAGACGACGGGAAAGGAGGTCGGCAGGCATCGGTGCACTGTTTCAATGGCGGCTGTCGTCCGGTCTTCTCTGTCTTTCCACTGGGGGCACTCATAGGTCGAGTGGTTCTGCGTATCGAAGCGCTTCGGGGAAACGTGTGGTTGGGGGCCTTGGGCTGGCCGAGGAGCCCGTGGTATGCCTGCCTCATACGGTTGCTCAACGGGAATCCATGGAGGTTTCCGACATTGGAGATTCTGTTGCTACGGAGTTCCCTTCGAATGCCTCAGGTGCATCGGTTTTTGCTTACGGGGTGGCCATTGAAAGGGCAAGCTTAAGGAAAAAGAGTTGCTTGACGGCAGTCTTTGCCACCTAGCCGCCAAAAAAAAAAAAAAAAGTCTACGTCCCTTGCATATGTGCGTATATGGCGCATCTTTGAGGATGGGTGCTCGCAGAGGCACGCTCGCGCGACAACAGTGTCAGTTCCCTTGGTATTAAGTTTTCTGCAGGATGGATTTGGTAAAGGCAGATCCTGGAGAGTTCAGTTAGCAGCTCTGTCTTGCTATAGGGGCAAAGGACAGGGAGTGGCTCTCATGCACAGGTCGATGTGGTACATTTTCTCAGGTGGTTACCAGACTGTAGCCCTGTCGTAGGATATTAATTCCACCGGGGAAGCTCAAGTTGGTTTTAGGAGCGTTAGCTAGTGTGCCATTGGGGCCCTTGCAACAGGCATAGGTTAAGGATTTTGCCTTGAAGGCGGTATGTTTGATGGTCATCTGTTCGGCGAGGCGATTTTTCGGAGTTGCAGGCGTTGATCTGTCAAGAATCGTTTTTTGTTTGTCTCCAGACAGAAGGTGGCCTGGCGGCTGGTTCCATCATTGTTTTCAAAGGTGGTTTCTATATTCACCTAACTAAATTGGTCTCTCTACCAGCTCTAGGTGCGGCGGAGGGGAGCGTATTGAACCATAGCTTGCGCTGTTTGGACGTCAAGAGAGGGCTGTGGCAGTGTTTAAAGGTTTCAGAAACTTTCGCAAGGCAGATAGTCTCTCTTCAGGGTATTCGGAGGGCCCCGCAAAGGGAAGTGGCGGTGAAGGAGTCCATTTCTGGATAGATTGGAGCGGCGAGTGCGTCGGCTTATCTTCTACGGGACCGTACAGTCCCAGGGAGTTTGCGAGCTCACTCTACCAGAGTGCAAGCGTCTTCTTGGACGGAGCACAGTTTGGTTCCGCCAGTGGACATCTGTAGGGAGGCCTCTTGGTTGTCTCTCCATACTTTCAGTAAGCACTACCGCCTAGATGTTCTGGTGGCTAAGGATGCCGTTTTCAGGGAGGCGGTGTTGAGATCCGGCTGGAAAAGTCTCCCCAATGATTACTGCTCTGATACATCCCAGAGGTTGAGGACTAAACCGGAGGAACGATAAGGAAATAGGAATTACGCTTACCTGGTAATTGTGATTCCTTGAGTGACTCCAGTTTAGTCCTCATTCCCGCCTGGGGATGGGGTCTTATCAGTGGCCTTCAGTTGTGGGAAGTGCAGGTTAAAAGTGGATATAGGCCTTCACTGGTGTTCAGTTGTTTTGATGCTTCCATTTGTTTTGCGCTATATTGTGTTATTATATTATGATATTGTTATATATTATATATTGTGGTGGCGAGGACAGCCAGATCCCTATGGAGATAGAAAAAGTACAAGCAGTTTCCCCTAGTCAGAGGGAAAAGGAAAGAAATGGTCATTTTAAAAGTGCAGCTAACGCTGAGAAAAACCTGTCAAAGGTTGTTGTCCAAAAGCCATGCCCCAGCTCTATGGTAACTGAGGGTGGTAATGCAGGACAGCTGGGGGCGGGGTGGAAAGATACTGGCCAGTCCCACGCTTATAAGCCCCAGAGAACAGGGAGAGATAGATTCGCAGGGCAGCCAAGGAGATTGCCAGGACACGAGAGGAGGAGAGCTGACTCTAATTCAGAGGCGGAGTCTGAGAGGGAGCCTCATTCGGAGCAAGAGTTTCACTCTTGCAGGAGGAAGAGAGACGAGAGGGCTAACTTCACCAGGAAACAGCATGGCCAGGGAGAAGGCAGAGAAGCAGTGCTGAAGAAACTCCCCAAAGGTATTGCTGCTAAAGTTACTAGCCAAAAGTCTCAGGAAAAGTCCCCAGACAGCAAGTGGAGGGAAAGATATCCCCTAAGCCAGCTCCAGCAGTTTAACCAGCACCAGGGTTATAGGAAGCCTGAGGGTGGTTCAAGAACCCAGGAAGGGCTGAGAAGGAAGCCTCTCAGTAAAGAAACTTTGAATGTTTTAAAACTGGTAAAACGTATGCTAAAAGATCAGGAAGTAACCTGTGCAGAGAACAGTGCTGTGTACCGAGGGAAGGCTCGAGGGGAACAGCTGTTTTCTAACGACGTCACACAACAATCGTGTTCAGAATGTGAGTCAATGGACATCGGGGAAAATGATCTTTTGAGTGAGCCTGAAGAGGCTATGGAATGTGAGTTATCCCTGGTAGTGAAGTAAGAATGTTTAGAAATATAAGTGTGAAGAAAATTCCATTTCTGTGATATGCATGGTGTTTCAAAGAGCAAAGAAGTTTTAATTAGTATGGCTGCTGCTTTAAATGAGACTGGCTAAGGAAGACGGTTGGAGTCTCTGGATAACTGATTAAAACCCTTAAAGCTTTTGAAACAAAGAAGAGAAGTTTGTTTGCTATAATTTTGCTGCAAAGAAGAAAAGTTTGTTTGCTATAATTTTGCTGCATTGAAGTTTCAATGAACATTTTGAGTTCAGTTTAAAGCACTGTGAAGTGAAGATTTCTTTTGGAGAAATAACATTTGTTTGCTGAATTAAGCAAGAGCAATTCTGACCTTAGTTTCTTGTGGATGTTTTGTACACGTGAATACCAAGCTTCATTTGAAGTTCCCGCTATTAAGGGAGGCGAATAAAAATATTCCTGCGTTTGCTTTCAACTCTCGGCTCAGCACTTTTTATTACAACTACATTTGCTCAAGTACTACAAATCCCAGAGGCCTTTGCCCTGGAGTTTATTGAAAGGAACATTCGCACCCCCTTTCCTCGTCAGGCAGCCTCATAGTCGGGGGAAGGGCGCGACAATATATTGCTATATTGCTCTGGATTGTTTAGGGCTAGGCATTCGACAGAAAGGAGAGCATGCAGGAAGCAGTACCTTTCCTTCTGGAAAGGGAGTAGTAGGTAGATAGGTTATATGTTCTGCGTGCCCTTGAATATAATAAGTTTAAAAAAAAAAAGTTACTGATTTTTTGCTCTTTTGAGTCTGCTTTGTCAATAGTTCACTGGGGGCTGATGGGAGAGACCAGCAAGCTATAACCAGTGATGTCAAGAGTTTTTGACATGCCCAGTCTCCAAGCTGCAGGAGGAGGTTCACTACCCAGAGGTTGAGGACTAAACTGGAGTCACTCAAGGAACCTCAAGTACCAGGTAAGTGTAATTCCTATTTGCTTCCGCTGCAGGGCTGTGACTCTATACATTAAGCATAAATGGTCCACCTTCCCCTTCACTTCTTCTATTGTGGGTACTATCGCAGACCTCCATCTACGAGCAATCAGTTGTCTAGTAGCCATGCATACCACTCCCCACCAGCCGTGGCCCTTAATTTTCCTCTCTTGGTTTTCCACATTGCGCAACACCAAGCATGGCCCCAGCCCCACCTCCTCCCCTGCAACCTCCTCCAGCCAATCAGCTACCCCTTTCCACAGTGGGCCCAGTTGTGCACACTCCCACCAAATGTGTAGGAATGATCCCACCTCTCCAACATTCCCTCCAACACTGTGCAGACCCACCCCGCCACTTCTGGATCCTTTGAGGGGTCAAATACCACCGGTATAATATTTTATAATTATGTTCCATAACGCTGCTCGACACCACCCCCTTAAGTAATCCTTTGCAGACCCACTCCCAGTGCTCTCCATCCCAGCTCTTATTTAAATCCACCTCTCATGCCCTCCTGTGCGACCAGGTCTCACAACTGATTATTTCCATCAATTTATGCAACTGGGATATAAGGCCCTTCACCTCTCTTCTCCCAAATAACCCATCTATCTCTCCACCCCGAGGACCGTCCCCCTTCTTGCTATTTCTTTACAAAAGTGTAGAGCCTTCAGATACCGGTACCGATCTTCGCTTGGCAACTGGTATTCGTGTTGCAAATCTTGAAACCTCACCCACTCCCCCTGATCCTTAAATTGCCCCACCACTCGCAGCCCAAGAACCCCCACCTCCTAAAGGATGGGTCGCTTACCCCTGGAGGAAATTCCGGGTTGTCCACCAGCGGCATAAATTCAGAGCACTCCTGAGTGCCATACCATCTTCCCTGCCATTTTCGCCACTTCTGCAACGCGAGTTACAAAGGGATTCTCCCGACCTCCTCCACTGGGAGCCCCTTTTTTAGCCAGATTACTTTACATAACTCTGTCTGTTGAGTCCTCCCTTGCCCCTCCATCTGAACCCATTCAGTGTCCCTCCTCAGCTCCCAGTCAAAGACAGCCCGCACCCAAGCCGCCTCGTAGTACCGAGCCAGCCGAGGTACCCCCATTCCCCCTACCTTCTTGTTGGCACACAAAATGTTAGTTGCTACCCGGGGCTTTTTCCCTTGCCAAATATACTTCATAATCCTGTTCTGCATTCTATTTAGGTACCCCCTCCCCCCGGAACCCCTATAGGTAGATTCATAAACAAATATAGTAACCTAGGTACCACAATCATTTTAACCAGATCAATCCGGCCTAGCCAGGACACCTCATGCCTTCCTCAGTCTTCTAATTCTTGAAACATTTTCCTTCTAGCACCCTCAAAATTTTCCTGGAACAGCCTCTCCCGCTTACTAGTAAGTTGCACTCCGAGGTATCTAATACTATTCCTAGCCCATCTAAAGGGGAACACCTGCCTCAAATGGCTCTCCTCATCCCCATTTATTGTTAGGTTCAGCACCTCAGACTTAGTAGCATTCATCCGGAACTCGGACACCTTCCCATATCCTCCAAGCTCCTCTAGAATCGCACCGAGTGACTGCTCTGGCTCTGTGACAAAAAACAAAACATCGTCTGCAAACAGTGATATTTTGTGGACATGTCGTCCCACCTGAACTCCAGCGGTGTCCTCCCTATCCCGGATTCGCTGGGCCATAGGCTCCATAGCTAGAATAAATAACATGGGAGATAGGGGGCAGCCCTGCCTAGTACCCCTGTACAACTCAAACACTCATGTGACTGCCCCATTGATTTTTAAACATGCCCTTGGTTCTTGATATAGAATCTGGACCCACTTCAGAAAGGCACCTGTAACCCCCACTTTCTCTAGGACCTTAAATAGGAAGTCCCAACTCACCCTATCAAAAGCCTTTTCGGCGTCAACAGCCAGAAACACCAACTTGTCCCCCTTCTTCTCCCCTTCCCACATGATATTTAAAGCCCTCCGAATATTGTCCGATGTATACCTCCCGGGCACAAACCCCGATTGGTTTTGATGTATTAATTTACCCAGGAGTGGCATCAGCCTTTTGGCCAGAATCCTGGCAGAAATCTTTAGTTCTCCAGGACCAAGCAGGAAGTCAGTCCTCACATATGGGTGACATCGACGTCAATGGAGCCCCCATGCGGAGCATTTCCCCAGCTTTCTAAGAAAGCCTTTGGGAATACACCCACGCATGCGTGGTCCCCTTCCCGTCCAAAGGTGCCATCTTGCTCAATCTTTCTTATCTCCAGGAAGAAGCAGGAATGAGTCTTCACATATGGGTACGTCGGTACCGACGGAATCCGCGTGGGAACGCTTCCCAGCGTCCAATCAGAAAGCTTTGGAAGCATCCCAACATGCCTGTGTGCTGCTTTCCCGCCTTCCCAACTGCCTCTCCTCAGTTTTCGTTTTTCCGCGGAGCCGGCAGGACATCCTCCTGTCACCGCAGAAAATTCTTCTTTTATTTTTTAGTTGTGGTCGCGGCTGCCTTCCCCGACGCCACCGGTACCGCCGGTGTTTCTTTTTTCTTTTCTTGTAAAATTTTTCCTTTTTAAGGAATATATTTTTTACTTCCTTAGTGTCTCACGGTTCGCAGGCCTTCTAGGCCTCTCCATTTTCCTTCATGGAACCGCCAGCCACTATCCCCAAGAAATGTACAAACTGTGGCGGTACAACTTTATTTTTAGACACTCACAATTGGTGTCTAACCTGCTTGGGTCCTGCTCCGGAGCCCTCGAGCAATAGTTTTGTGAGAAGAACTTTTCAACATCGAGTTCCCCTCAACACGCGGTCCCCCTCCAACTTCAGGGCACCGACCATATCTTCTTCTACACAGGATCAGGTAACCCAAAAACAGTCTGTTAAGACTAGCCAGTCCTCGAGCGGCAGTTCTCATGCACAGCATAGAGATGCCTATGGCCTTGTCCTCGAGAATCCACTGGCTTCAAAACCCCGGTTGGAGTCTTCGGCCTCCAAAACCTGTGTGGGGTTTCAGGTTGTTCATGAGGTTCACCCCTCACAGAACATACCTGAGCCGTGCCCGGTGGTGGCATCCGCTTCGAGCGGTACCGATATCCCGGCATCGGCACTGGTGTTGGATGAAACATTTCTCACCAAGGATTGTCATCTGGTGTCCTCGCTACCTGCGGGGCCGGTGAATACGCTTCAGATCGACCTTCCAGTATCGGTACCGGCACCAATACTAGTACCGACGTCGGTACCCTCCAGACGTGCATCGATAGACTCGCTTCCTTCGATGCCGAGTCTGGAATCGATCTCCAGTCTGGAGGACTGGGTACCGACTCGCCTTGGTACTGACGGCTCAGGTCCAATAATTCGGATCCACAACTCTCGGTTCCTCCGATACCGTTAGAGTTGCCACCGGCTGGTCGTCTTCCACCGGTATCAGATACGGTACCGAGGTCGGTACCGATATCCACAGTACCATTGTTGTCTGTACCTTCCATGCTTCTCTCCTCAGGCTCGCTTCCCTCGATGCCGAGTTTGGAATCGATCCCTAGCATGGACGATCAGTTACCTACTGTCTCTGGTTCTGACCTGCAGTACCAGAGACCACCATCTAAGAATCCCATACTGCACCATTCAGGATCTTCTATTCCTATATACTTGAATAGATCCCTTGGTGCCAACGCTAGTTCTTCATCAGATCTAGCCTATCCAAGGGAAGTTCCCTCTGGGGATCCTTCTTTCCAGACCTTCCTCCTGGATATGGCAAAGTCACTTGCCATTCCTATTCCTGGACAAGATCCTACACAAGGGGATACAGAATACCTCTCTGTTCCTAGCAAAGCAAAGGAGAATATAATGCTTCCTTTGCATCATTCTTTGCAGGATCTCCTTCTACGAATGTGGGAAGCTCCTTTAAAGGTACCCCCACCTTCCAGAGCAACTGATCTCCTATATCAGGTGCCTCCCTCTCCAGGGTTTCAAAAGCCTCAACTTCCTCATCATTCCATTGTGGTAGAATCAGCAATGAGGCAAGTGAAGAGTAATAAAAAGCACTCTTCTTGTCCGCCAGGTCGTGAGTCTAAGACACTAGATGCCTTTGGACGTCAAACCTTCCAGACATCCATGCTTTCAGCAAGATTTCTCTCATATATTTTTTTATATGGGTCTATCTCTTGAAGAGGTCACAAAGAAATTACATCTTTTGACTCCTTTTCTTCAAGAGCCCAAGAGTAAAGACTATTCCTCACTGGTTAATCATACTCAAAATATCTCTAGGTTTCTTACTCGTGCTACCCTAGACTCCTTTGAGTCTGTTAGCAGGACTTCTGCTGTGGCTATAGGGGCACGACGTAGAGCCTGGCTTCAAGCTTCAGACTTGGACAAATGGGCACAAGAAAGACTGGGAAATACTCCTTGCACTGGAGAAAATCTCTTCAACAAGGAGTCTTTACTCCAGGTTACTCAGTTATCCACTGACTTTCCTTTTTCCAGAGGCTGTTCTACGCCTTCTTCTTTCCCAGTAGGTAGGAAATGTCCTACCAAACTTTCTTCCCCTAGGGGGAGAAGGTTTTACCCATCTGCCCATCATACAGATGTTCCCAAACAGGGGAAACATCGCCCTGGTCTGAAGAATCCACAACATCAACAGGGTCAACAAACCCAGCAATCGCAGGGTTTCAAATAGTTTCATTGTCCCTCTTGGTTGGTGGTTAGGGTGTCAGTCTGCCTCTTTCACTGGCAGTATCTGCACTAAATTTATCCTAACCTACCTAGATATCTCTTCATGAGACATCTTTTTTCTGAGGGTCTTATGAGGATCATGCCCATACTTAACAGTTATCTCCAGGAACAAGCAGGAATGAGTCTTCACATATGGGTATGTCGGTACCGACGGAGTCTGCGCGGGAACGCTTCCCAGCGTCCAATCAAAGAGCTTTTGGAAGCATCCCACCATGCCTGCGTGCTGCCTTCCCGCCTTTCCCAACTGCCTCTCCTCAGTTTTCGTTTTTCCGCGGAACTGGCAGGACGTCATCCTGTCACCGCAGAAAATTCTTGTTTTATTTCTTTAGTTTTCTTGTGGTCGCGGCTATCTCCCGACGCCACCGGTACCGCCGGTGTTTTCTTTTCTTTTCTTGTAAAATCTTCCTTGTTCAAGGAATATTTTTTCTTCATAGTGTCTCACGGTGTCTTAGGTCTTTTAGGCCTCTTCTTTTTCCTTCATGGAACCGCCAGCCACTTTCTCCAAGAAATGTTCAAACTGTGGCGGTACAACTTTATTTTTAGACCCTCGAAGTCGGTGTCTAACCTGCTTGGGTCCTGACAACAGTTTGGTGAGAAGAGGTCTTCAATATCGAGGTTCCCTCGATACACGGTTTCTCTCCAGCTTCGGGGCACCGTCCCCTTCTACACAGGATCAGGTATCTCACAAACAGTCTGTTAAGACTAGCCAGCCCTCGAGTGGTAGGTCTCATGCACAGCATGTAGACGGCTCCGGCCTTGCCCTCGAGGGCCCACTGGCTCCACAACCCCGGAGGGAGTCTTTGGTCTCCAAAGCGTATAAGGGGTTTCAGGTTGTTCCTGGGGTTCACCCCTCACAGAACATACCTGAGCCGTGTGCGGTGGTGGCATCCGCTTCGAGCGGTACCGATACCCCGACATCGGCACTGGTGTTGGATGAAACACTCCTCACCAGGGATGGTCATCTGGCATCCTCGGTGCCTTCGGGACCGGTGGATACACTCCAGACTGACTTTCCATTATCGGTACCAGCACCGATACTACCACCGACGTCGGTACCCTCCAGACGTGTATCGATAGCCTCACTTCCTTCGATGCCGAGTCTGGAATCACTCTCCAACCTGGAGGACTGGGTACCGACTCGCCTTGGTACCGGCTCCCGGCGGTACCGAAGGCTCGGTTCCGATGATTCGGATCCGCAACTCTCGGTTCCCCCGAGGCTGATTGAGTTGCCACTAGCTGACCTTCATTCACCGGTATCAGACACGGTACCGAAGTCGGTACCGATGTCCTCATTACCCTTACGGTCGGTGCCTTCCATGCTTCGCTTATCAATGCCGAGTTTAGAATCGCTCTCTAGTCTGGAAGACTCTGTACCAATACACTTTGGTACCGACACCGATCGATACCGGTGGCTCGGTACCGAGGATAGCACCCGGAGGTTTTCGGTTACCTCGGTACCGATTGAACTGTCACCGATGACTGCTCCGATGTCTTTGTTGGGCTCGACTCCGACATTGGTACCGGTATTGGCATCGCTACCGGTATCCACAGTAGCATCGTGGCCAACTCCTACCATGCTTTTTTCAACAGAATCGATCCCTTCTATGCCAAGCTTGGAGTTGATACCTGGCATGGACAATGTGGTAATGACGGTTGCTGCTCCTGACAGCCAGTACCGGCGGCCATCCTTTAAGCATTCCACACTGCACTGTGCAGGATCTTCTATTCCTATATATCTGCATAGCTCTGTCGCTGCTCAGGCTAGTTCTTCAGATCTAACCTGTCCAAGGGAAATTCCTGTTGGGGAACCCTCTTTTCAGAGTTTCCTCCTGGATATAGCAAGATCTCTTGCCATTCCTATCCCAGGACATGATCCTGCACAGGACTCTCTTTCTACAAAAGCAAAGGAGAACATAATGCTTCCTTTGCATCATTCCTTGCAGGATCTCCTTCTAGGAATGTGGGAAACACCTTTAAGGGTACCCCCACCTTCCAGAGCAACTGATCTCTTATATCAGGTGCCCCCCTCTCCAGGGTTTCAAAAGACTCAACTTCCTCATCATTCCATAGTTGTAGAATCAGCAATGAGGCGGGTAAAGAGCAAGAAAAAGCACTCCTCTTATCCGCCAGGTCGTGAGTCTAAGACACTTGATGCCTTTGGACGTCAAACCTTCCAGACATCTGTGCTTTCTGCGAGAATTCTCTCATATATTTTCTATATGAGTCTATCTCTTGAGGAGGTCACAAAGCAATTACATCTTTTGACTCCTTCCCTTCCAGAATCCAAAAGTGCACACTATTCTTCACTGCTCAAGCATCTCCAGAATATCTCTAGGTTTTTTACTCGTGCTTCCCTAGACTCTTTTGAGTCTGTTAGCAGGACTTCTGCTATAACTATAGGGGCACGACGTAGAGCCTGGCTCCAAGCTTCAGACTTGGACAAATGGGCACAGCACAGACTGGGACATATTCCTTGCACTGAAGACAATCTTTTCAACAAGGAGTCTTTACGTCAGGTTACTCAGTTCTCCACTGACTTACCTGTTCCTAGGGGCTGTTATGCACCTTCTGTCCCAGTAGGTAGGAAATGTCCTGCCAAACTTTCTTCCCATAGGAGAAGAAGGTTTTATGCATCATCTGCCCATCATACAGATGTTCCCAAACAGAGGGGAAGCATCGTCCTGGTCTGCAGAGTTCAACCTCTCACCAGGCTCAGCAAACCCAGCAACCACAGGGTTTCTGATCAATCCATCAGATGCTTGTGACTCTTGGGATTAGAATCTGCAGTTGCTTCTTCTCAATAGAGGCAATCCACTGCTGTCATTCTAAATTCTAAACATGGATCTCTTCCCGAAAGACATCCATTCTTTCTATGTTCTATGAGCTGTCAGGATGTTCATGCTTCTAGGTCACAGGATTCTCCTCTTTTCCTGCTAGGGAAAGAGGTCTATCCACTATCAAACAATAGTTTCCTGTGCCAGCATGTCTTTTTTCCTTTCTATAAACTTACTACTTTGTTCTTTCTGTTTTTAAACAGTACCATTCTTCTGCTGTCTGGCAAGCAACTGCCAATGCAGGAGCCTTAATGTTTGGACCACTGGTTCTTGTCCACCAGATTTGTCCTCCACTAACATTCTGTCTGGTCTTAGTAGTGGCTCCAAGTCCGTGCTGTCATCTGTCTTGGAAATATTTTCACTACAAGCTTGTTGGATTGTCTTCTCTTTCTGCCATCTCCATTCCCCTGGGTTTGGCAGCATAGTTGACATTAGAACTGGCTGCAGGAGAGCCAGTACCTTCTCCTCATTCTCCTGCATCATGCTCTCTGCAATTCTACAGAGAAGCTCTCCACTATGGGCCCTTGCTAGAGAGCATGGGGGGCTTTTTCTCCAGCAGCTATACTAGATGGTTGAAAAAGGCTTTTTCAGTCATGTCTCCCATGACTAGAAAAGTTCTCCTTTTTAATATAAAGGACATAGGCCTCCTCTTACGTGAAAGCTTAAGGAGTTGCTAATTCCCTGCTTTGGTCCATAGTATTTCCAATAGGGAATATGTTTTCTCCTTCCAGCTCGTCCTCATGGTAAGAACGCATGATACCTTTTTGCCCTTAAACAGATCAGCATGGTATCTCATCCCTATGCGTCTTCTGTTCACTTACCATGCTAGAGTTCTAGAATACTCTGAACTTGCTGGCTGCAGACTGATATCATCCTCTGCTTTTCACGTCACCATCCTGGTTATTCTACTACCTAGCATCCCTGTAGCCATAACCAGTGGGAATTGATTCTCTATATATCTTCTCAAGTAGGTTTCATCTTCTTGTTAGATGAATCTTTCCTCTCCACATTTTCCTATGTGAATAACTTTTTGTAGGCATATCTCTGTCTGCTTCTTTGCAGACTTCCATATAGAGGCCTATATATTCATACCTATAGCACACATCTTACAGATGTCTATGTCTATCATTTGTGTGTATTTTATGTCCTTCATATCTCACTGTAGATATATTCTCATATATCTATAGGTTATATATATATATGTATGTATGTATATATATGTATGTATGTATATATATATGTATGTATGTATATATATATATATATATATATATGTATCTGTCGAGATATTTTACTATTGGTAGATATGTATTCTGCTTTATCTACCTGACTGTCGAGGCTCATATAGCTATATGATTCTGACAGATGGGCTTTACCCATACTTATGCTATCCAGCATGTTTTAGGGTCCTACACTCACAACCACTTTCGTGGTAGTTAACACCTACCATAACCTTAAGGTTAGGTACCCCTGAAGCTCTCCATGTTCCAATATCTCTCCCAGCTGACCTCAGTTAGGAGAGACATTGCGGATCTTCAGCTAATCACAGGCTCTAATGCCTCCGGCGTTGTCCTTTCTTTTGGGATACAAGGGGTTCCCATACCCTTTCTCCCCACAAAGACTGGGCCTGTTTGTCCAAATCGGTTAGCCTCTCTCTTTTTGTTCCTAAGAGTGAGCCACTCTGCTGCAAAAGAGTTCGGCTTTTATCATAAAGCCTTCCGCTGAAGGCCCACCGTTTTTGTACTACCCCAGTTTTTCCTACTGGGGTTACCTGTTACCTTTCAGGATTCTGACCTCCATTGCTTTTCCTACAGGGTTACTACCTCCACTTACAGTAAGGTCCTTCTTGAGGTTACGCTACTGTGTTCCCCAGTAGATCCCATGAACCTCCATACTTCTCTGAAGTCCTGTTAGGGGAGGTCCATATTGCAATATTTTTTCTTTGCAATATCATTGATGACAATTATCATCCACACATGGACTCCTTGTCTGCAATCCTATGCTAGGTTAACTGTTCCACAGCACCTTTCTCTCTTCAACTCCTACCCTCCATCCTCAGGATGCCTGGTGTTGTGGGGGATAGCATGTTCCAACCTATGACATGCTGGGACTCCAGGCATCTCAGCTTGGGAGTCCCCATATGTGAAGACTCATTCCTGCTTGTTCCTGGAGATAACACAGTTACTTACCTGTAACAGTTGATCTCTGGGAACAGCAGGAATAAGTCTTCACAACCCACCCACCTCCCCAGGAGTTGTATCTCTATTTATCTTTCCTTTCCTCTCTCTCTCTCTTTGTCTCAGCTTTAAAACTTAACTGAGGAGAGGCAGTTGGGAAAGGCGGGAAGGCAGCACGCAGGCGTGGTGGGATGCTTCCAAAAGCTCTTTGATTGGACGCTGGGAAGCGTTCCCGCGCAGACTCCGTCGGTACCGACGTACCCATATGTGAAGACTTATTCCTGCTGTTCCCAGAGATCACCTGTTGCAGGTAAGTAACTGTGCTTTCTCTTCCTCTTGAAGGAAAGAGAGGTAACAACTGTCAATAGACAGTTGTTTCCCTGTACTGGCATGTATCACCTCTTTCTGTTCTACTGGGGGATTCTCCCTTCTGGAGTTCTTTTCCCCCTTGTTACCTTAGGGCAGCTCATCAGACAATAGGAAGTCCTATCAGGACTGTTGTTTCTTTTCCCATTCTAAAGAAGGGAAAAGAAAATTTTTCTAGGCTGCCCTGGTAGTTGCTGCAGATACAGCAATTCCTAGTGGTTAAGCCACTGGTTGTGTTCTCTACGCAACCAGGGCTTCCCCTCCACTAGCAATCCTCCTAGCCTCAGTGCTAAGTCCCAAACAGGTTATTAGCCTTGTTTGGGAAACCATATTATCACAGTCTGGTTGGTTAACTTCTATTCTTTGCCTTAGTAGAATAGCTGGTCACCTGCTGGCTTTCCACTGCCAGTTTTTTCTTCTACCAACCTGCAGCATGCTCTCTGCATCTCTACAGAGTAGCTTTGCACTATGGGCCCTTGCTAGAGAGCATTAGTATCTTGCCTAGCAGATAACCCCAGATGGTTAGGGGGAAGGGGGTTCCTCCAGTCATGTCTGGCGGGTATTCCCTGCCTTTTCCATCTTATCGTAAATCTCTTTTGAGGCATAAGCCTCAGGCCTTTCATTACTTGAAAGTCTAAAGGATGGCCAATTCCCTGGCTTGGCCCATATCTCCTTGAGTCTTCTCGTCAGAGATACCTTTCTCCAATGGCAGCTAGAGGACGCCTAATACCCATCTTGCCCTCATAGGCGGATCACTAGGGTATCTTCCTCCAGAGGCCTCCTCTATTCAATCTCCATACTGCAATTCTGGAGATATCTGGACTTCCTGTCTACAGACTGATGTTATCCTCTGCCATTTTCACGTAGGCCATCCTGGTTATTCAAGAGCTCAAATTCTGCAAAGAATTCAGCCTTCTACATGTCAGGGAGACCTTTCCTCTGACTCTGCCAGTCATAACCAGGAAAAGAGGATTCTCTATTTACCTATTCAAGCAGGTATCCACCACCTTGCTGTCAGATGAATCTTCCTCTCTCCCTCTATACCTAGAGGGGATGGGGTTCTAAGGACATCTCTCCATCCATATACCTGGAGACATGTGTCTATATGCCTACCTATTTCGTCTATATATATATATATATATATATATATATATATATCTGAGTGTCTTCTGCCCATACATATCTCTTTATAGATATCTGCATATATACCCTATATGGGTATATATTTCAATATAGATATAGATAGATATGAGATATATTTTTAGATAAATCTGTATCCATCTACTTATCTATCTGTCTGTTACGTTCAGATATCCCTACATTCCTATCTGATCCTGACAGATGGGCACTACCACTATCAATGCTGTGCCAGCATACTTAGGGGGCTACACCTATAACCACTCCCTGTGATAATTAACAAATTTTTCCTTACAATAACCTTTTCAGGTTAGGTACTCCTGAAGCTCTCAGTGTACCTTTTTTCTTTCCTAAATGACCCCATTTAGGAAAGACATTGCGCAACTTCAGTTGCTCTAAAGCTTACCGCTCCTGAGTCTATCCTTACTTTCTCATCAGATACAAGGGTCTCCATACCCTTTCTTCCCTACATGGACTGATTCCAACCTCAGTCCAGTTGGGTCAGACTCATTTTTTCTCTTGGTCCTACATTTGTACTATTTTTGGACCACAACAGCTTAAGCTTTCTCTAATAGTACCTTCTGCGTCTCCGCTGAAGCTCTACCTCTCATACTACCCCAGTTTTTCCCCTGGGGCTATTTCTCACTCTGAAGGCTTCTGACCTCCACTTGTTTTTATTCTACTTTATTACCTCTACTTCTCAGTGAGGTACCCTTAGAGCACATTCACTGGCTCTTCCATCAGATCCATGTGTAGCTCAGTGTACTTCTGCAATGCCAACAAGGGAGGCCCAGATTACAATATTTCACTACTAAATGCCCTTGATACAGGGTCTTCCCCTCTTGAAGCCCTGTTCTAGCCAGCTGTTCCACAGCTCCTTTTCTGTATTCAACTCCTACCCTCCATCCACAGGATGCCTGAGGTCCTGAGGAATAGCGTGGCTCGGTCTAGA
Source organism: Ichthyophis bannanicus (assembly GCA_033557465.1). Lineage (NCBI taxonomy): Eukaryota > Metazoa > Chordata > Amphibia > Gymnophiona > Ichthyophiidae > Ichthyophis > Ichthyophis bannanicus. Next base: position 900,690,135 of record CM066035.1, on the reverse strand, counting down.
CTTGCAACATGCTAGGACTCCCTCAGGGCATCTGAGCTTGGGAGTCTCCATATGTGAAGACTCATTCCTGCTTGTTCCTGGAGATAGCACAGTTACTTACCTGTAACAGGTGATCTCTGAGAACAGCAGGAATAAGTCTTCACAACCCACCCACCTCCTAGGAGTTGCATTTCTCTATCTCTATCTTTCCCTTCCTTGCTGTCTCTCTCTCTTTGTCTCAGCTTTAAAACTTAACTGAGGAGAGGTAGTTGGGAAGGCGGGCAGGCAGCACACAGGCGTGTTGGGATGCTTCCAAAAGCTTTCTGATTGGACGCTGGGAAGCGTTCCCGCGCGGACTCCGTCGGTACCGACGTACCCATATGTGAAGACTTATTCCTGCTGTTCCCAGAGATCACCTGTTACAGGTAAGTAACTGTGCTTTTCCATGGAGCCCAACGGACATGAGTCTGTGTCACCAGGAAAAGTTTGATTTTTTTTTTCTGCGATTTTTGCTCTTTTTGTCCGGTTCGACGCCGGTTCCCCTTCCCGCCTGGGTTCGGTACGCCGGTATCGACCCGATCTCTATTTTTCGGTTTTTTGCCCTTTGTGGCATGCGTTCGTGCTCTTTTTCTTTTTCCCTGGAGGGCCAGTCTTTTGACCTCACGGGTTCCCTTTTTTCCCCGATGGCCTCCAGTTGTTTTAAAAAGTGTGATTGTTGTAAGAAGCTCATGTCTCTTACCGACACACACGATTGCTGCCTGTGTTGCCTCGGGCCAGACCATGATCCCAAGGTCTGTGTCCCATGTGGAAAGATGTCCACTAAGGCACTCAGAAGCCGGCAGCATCAGAAGGAGAGAATTTTTTCTGACTCTGCCTCCGGCCGAGCACGGACCTCGTCGTCTCGGGAGTCTGATCCCGAGCTTCGTCGGGGTTTCTTGGAAAGGGGGTCCCCCAGTTGGGAACATAAGAGGAAGAGAAAGCTCATGAGGGCGGCATCAGAGGATGCTCCTGGTTCCTCGAGGGCCAGGTCTCGGACCCCTGACTGCCGCCCCGGGCCTGTGGAGCTGGAGAAGCCGATCAAGGTGTCTCGTATAGAGCCGGAGTCCGTCGAGCACATAAGTCCTGTTGTCCTCGAGGACTCTCCTCCCAGGGAGCCGACGTCGGGCCCGGCGCCTCCGGGGCCCGAGTCGGTGGCTGCTGAGTCTCCTGAGCTTGGACTCAGGCTGACAGCCTTGGAGTGCAGACTTTCTGCCTTCATGGATCAGCAGCGTGTGCTGATGGCCAGCCTGACTGGTGCATCTGCCCCGACCACCGGGACGTCGATGTCTAAGTCGACCCCGGAGACCGAGCCGGTTCTCGAAGCCATGGAGGCCCGAGTCCGGACTTGGTCACAGTCTCCCTCGACCTCCCGTTCGGGACCGAGGGCGTCGACACCGATGGCCCTGGCATCGGGGCGGGTGTTACCGGAGCCCGCACGATCGGAGCCCCTCGACTCTTCCTTGGATGAGTCTGCGTGGGAGACGGAGGACGAGGAGTCCCCCGATACCTTTCGGACTTGGTGTGTCCCTTCGGACTCACCGCAGTCCAAGCCCCGGAGTAGGTCCCCACCGGAGGACACCCGGTTCTCGGAGTTTGTCAGGGACATGGCCAAGGCTTTAAATGTTCCTGTGCATCCCGAGGAGGAGCCTCGAGCCGAAGAGCTCGATGCCCTCCAGTATGACTCTCCCCCGAGGGAGGCCTTTACTGTGCCGGTTCCTCCGATGCTGGAATGGCTCCTCTTCCGAATGTGGGAGGCACTGGCCTCGGCGCCGGTTTTGAGCAAGCGGATTGATTCCATCTATCGAGTCCGAAAGAGCCCTGGGTTCCAGAAGGTGCAACTGCCACACCATTCTGTGGTTGTGGAATCAGCCATGCATCGTCTGAAGAGCCAGAAGATGCACTCTGCGGTGCCCGCCGGTAGGGAGGCCCGAAGCCTAGATTCCATCGGCAGAAAGTGTTTCCAGGGCTCGATGCTTGCTTGCCGTGTCCAGTCCTACCAGCTGTACATGGGCATGTACTTGCGGGACCTGGCTAAAGAAATATTTATTTATTTATTAACATTTCTTATATACCGCACTATTTGCAATCAGCGCGGTTTACATGGAACAGAAACATCCGACAATTTACATATGTCTGGTCATTACATTTCTCTAATCACTATGGTGCGTTCAGCTTAAACAACTTTTAAAAAAGAAGCTTCTGTGTCACTATTTTTATATTAAACTAAACCAGTTTCTTAAGGTCTCAGACTTCTTGTCCCCTGAAGAAACTGCAGGCAGTGAAACGCCTCAGAGGTGCCCCGTAAGAGCGTCGGGATCTTTGGGATTGAAGATATCCACAGCAGTTAAACTCCAGAGAGTGGAAATATCACAGCTAAGTGACATAATTGATAAAACCAGCTGTTGATATTATAAAAAGAATGTGTATGAATATTGAACATTCCATTTAGAAGAACGGAGGAACGGAGTCTAAGCTGCGTGGGAGGGAAGAAAAAAAATATAAGCCGGGTTCTAATAATAAGGTCATTGATGCGATTAAGCATTAGCAGTAAGACTTTGTCTGCTAGCTATGCTACAAGAAGACCTTAAGAAACTGGTTTAGTTTAATATAAAAAATTTTGACACAGAAGCTTCTTTTTTAAAAGTTGTTTAAGCTGAATGCACCATAGTGATTAGAGTTTAGACGTTCACGAAGAGACCATACGCAATTTGTGGTTATTACATTTAACAGGAAATGGAACTTGGAGAACAGGGTAAACTATATACATAGGAAGTGTAATGAGAATGGATACTGTTTGGTGTTTTACATTGTTGGGGATGCCTGTTGCGGGGGCTTGTCTGGTTGACTACTACTAATGTTGAGGTGTTCGAACCTTTGCAGAGGTTCAAGTTCTTGTCCTCAGGGATCCGGGAATGCTCCAAGTTTATCTCCCGGGCGTCCTACGATGGCTTCGAGGCTTCGGCCTGAGTAGCGGAGGCCGGCATCGGTGCTCGACGCCAGGCATGGCTACAGTCATCGGACCTCGAGCCATGGGTACAGGACAAGTTGGTCGATGTCCCATGCTGGGGTGAAAACCTCTTCGGCAAGCCCATGGCCGAAAAGGCCGCTGAGCTTGAGCTCGAGACCGAGACCAAGACTCTGACGAGGACGAGGCTGTCCAGGAAAACTTCTGCCCCTTCTCATAAGAAGAAGGGCTCGGGGGAAAAAGGACTTTTACCCGAGGAAGTCGTCTGCCTATAAACCTTTCCCTCACTATCAGGCCTCCCCAGATCCCCAGGAGGGTCAGCAGGCCAAGAGACAGGGACATGGGCCCCGTAGGCAGAAAGCCCCCAAGCCTCCAGCTCCTGCTCCTACTCAGCAGGAAGGGGGTTTTTGACTCCCACTGCATAGCCTCTCCACCTCTGCTGGCCCATCACAGCACGGGAGGTCGGTTGGCCCTGTTTGCCCACCAGTGGCCACTCATCACAGGAGATGCTTGGGTACTGAGCATAGTCCAGAAGGGCTATCTGCTCCATTTCACTCAGGTACCCCCCTCCTACTTTCCAGGGGAGCCTCCAAGGCCTACTCTGCATCAGGAACTCCTTCTCCAGGAACTGCAAAGTCGTCTTCAAGACAGGGTGGTAGAGCCTGTACCTCCCCACATGCTGGGGCAGGGTTTCTACTCCAGGTACTTTCTTGTGCCAAAGAGAACTGGAGGTCTCCGGCCCATTCTGGACTTGAGAAATCTCAACAAGTTCTTGGAAAAGGAAAAGTTCAAGATGCTTACTCTTGGAACACTGCTGCCCTACCTCCAGCAGGGAGATTGGCTATGCTCCTTAGATCTGAAGGATGCGTACACTCACATCCTCATTCATCCAGACCACAGAAAATACCTAAGGTTCGTGGTAGGAGGAAACCATTTTCAGTACCGAGTACTGCCCTTTGGCCTAACCTCCGCCCCATGGGTCTTCACAAAGTGCCTGGCGGTAGTGGCGGCCTACTTGAGAAACCAGGGTATTTTTGTCTTCCCCTACCTGGACGACTGGCTCAACAGGGGTCAGACTTTTCAGAAGGTCAGGCAAGCCACCCTCTGTACTGTCTCCCTCCTTCAACAACTAGGCTTCGTCATAAACTTCGCAAAGTCCACTTTGCTCCCCTCCCAGAACCTGAAGTTCATAGGTGCAAGGTTAGACTCCCTGCACGCCAAAGCTTACTTGCCAGAAGACAGAGCGGAAAGGCTGATGGACTTGGCCAGCCGGTTTCTAGACTACCCACTGGTTTCCGCCAGACTTTGTTTACAGCTCCTGGGCCACATGGCTTCCACAGTGCATGTGACCCCCAATGCCCGCCTGAATATGAGGCCTGCACAGTGGTGTCTCAGGACTCAGTGGAGGCAGGCTACCGGAAGCCTAAGAGACAAAGTAAGGGTATCCAAACCCTTCCTGAACTCCCTGCAGTGGTGGCTACACCCCCCCCAACCTTCTGCAGGGAACTCCCTTTCAGGTACCTGTTTCCACTGTGATACTCACAACCGATGCCTCCTTGCAGGGCTGGGGTGTGCACATTGTCTGGACAAGTGCACACAGGCCCTGTGGTCTCCATGGGAGGCCACGCAACAAATCAATCTCCTGGAACTCAGGGCGATACGCTTAGCCCTCAAGGTCTTCTCTCACACCCTAGCCCACCAATCAGTCTTGGTGCAGACAGACAACCAGGTGGCGATGTTCTATGTGAACAAACAAGGGGGCACGGGGTCCAAGCTCCTGTGTCAGGAGGCGCAGGCCCTATGCTCTTTTGCCCTTCGACACAATATGCTGCTCAGGGCAATCTATCTTCCTGGCCACGAAAACTTCCTGGCAGACAGATTGAGCAGGGTTCTGCAGCTTCACGAATGGCAACTGCACCCTTTGGTGGTTCAGAACATTTTCCTGAAGTGGGGACTCCCATCCATAGACCTCTTTGCCAGTCCCCTGAGCCTGCCTCAATTCTGATCCAGGCAACCGCATCCCACGAGATTCGCAGCGGATGCCTTCCTGATCTCATGGTCCAAGGGCCTCCTGTATGCGTTTCCTCCCACGCCCCTGGTGGCCCGAACCTTGTTCAAGATTCTAAGGGACAGGGCCTCGGTCATATTGGTGACCCCCAGATGGCCGAGGCAGCCCTGGTTCCCGCTTCTGTTACAGTTGGCGGTGGACTCCCCACTCCTTCTGGGGTTGCAACCTGATCTTTCTCAGGATCAGGGTTCCCTTCTGCACCCCAATCTCAAAACTCTCAATTTGATGGCCTGGAGGCTGCAAGGGTAGTGCTGGCTCCCTGGGGCCTGCCTCAGGAAGTTGAACAGGTGGTCTTGGCCTCTAGGAAGCAATCCACCAGAAGGACCTATGCCCTGAAGTGGAAGCAATTCTCCTTGTGGTGTGATAAACACCAGGAGAACCCTTTCTCCTGCCCTGTGCCAGTAGTGCTTCAGTACCTGCTGCACTTGTCTAATCAGGAACTTAAGTCCAATTCTGTTCGGGTACACCTTTCTGCTCTGGCAGCCCACCACTCACAGGTAGAAGGGCACTCTTTATCCGTTCACCCCCTGGTGTCCCGGTTCCTCAGAGGCTTGCTCTTGCTAAAGCCTCCTCTCCGTCCGCCAGCCCCTGAGTGGGAGTTGAATGTGGTCCTGCAGCAGCTTACTCGCCCTCCTTTTGAACCAATGGCTACGTGTCCTCTCCGCTTCCTTTCTTGGAAGGCTCTTTTCCTAGTGGCACTGACCTCGGCTAGACGAGTGAGTGAACTTCAAGCCCTGGTCTGTGACAGGCCATACACTCGTTTCTATAGGAACAGGGTAGTCCTTAGGACTTATCCGAAGTTCCTCCCGAAGGTAGTCTCCTCTTTCCACCTCAATCAGGAGGTGGTTCTTCCAACATTCTTCCCTAGGCCCCATGCCAGCCAGGCTGAGGAAGTCCTGCATACCCTGGACTGTAGAAGGGCCTTGTCTTTCTACATTGAGCGTACTAAGGGTCATAGAAGGGCTACTCAGCTCTTCGTCTCCTTTGACCCAAACAACTTGGGGTTGCCTGTCTCCAAGCGTACCTTGTCCATATGGGTGGCGGACTGTATCACCTGGGCTTACAGGGCAGCAGACCTTCCCTTGCAGGGTCGAGTCACAGCTCACCGTGTCTGGGCAATTGCTGCTTCAGTAGCTCATTTCCGTTCTGTACAGTTGGCAGACATCTGTAGGGCTGCAACTTCATCCTCAAGCAAGACTTTTGCAGCCCATTACTGCCTGGAGAGGGAGTCCCGTAGGGACAGTGCTTTTGGTCAGGCAGTACTCCGGAATCTCTTTGAGGTTTAGGCAATTCCTGCCCTTCAGCCCTCTTGTTGGGCTACCGGTGGGATCTGTTCTCAGTAAAATTCTTTCCCTGATGCTGAGGCTTCACAGAGGGAGCTCTATTTTTCAGCCTTGGTTCCTGGTAGCCCAGAGCTAGGGAGTCACCCATATGTGAGGACTGACTTCCTGCTTGGTCCTGGAGAAAGAGTAGTTACTCACCTGTAACAGGTGTTCTCCAGGAGCAGCAGGAATCAGTCCTCACAACCCTCCCTCCTCCCCTGGGTGTTGCAGTTGTACATAGTTTCATTTTGTTTTTTGTGTTGTCTTTTAGCTATGTCATCTGACTGAGCAAGATGGCACCTTTGGGCGGGAAGGGGACCACGCATGCGTGGGTGTATTCCCAAAGGTTTTCTTAGAAAGCTGGGGAAATGCTCCGCATGGGGGCTCCATCGACGTCGATGTCACCCATATGTGAGGACTGATTCCTGCTGCTCCTGGAGAACACCTGTTACAGGTGAGTAACTACTCTGTCTCCCCCCAACAATGATATGGGCCGTTAGGAGCCACACTCCACTGGGCCCTTCCCCCTCCTTATGCAAGATGCTAATCACTGCCATACGCAGTGACGGAGGCATCAGGCGCTCTTCCTGAAAGGAATTAAACATTCTTGCCAATGGCCCAACTAAGACACTTGAAAATACTTTGTAGAATTTATTTGGGTATCCATCTAGCCTGGGTGCCTTATGCCCATTCAGGTCTTTTATCACTGCCAGTACCTCTTGCTCTCCAATGGGACTTGACAAACCCTCCGCCGCCTCCTCAGTAATTTGGGGGAGCCTCACACTGCCCAGATAGTTTCTTATTTTCCCCTCATCACTGTGCTCTTCCTGGGTATATAACCCTTGGTAGTACTGGACAAACCTTTCTTCTATCTCTTTCCCGGTCCATAATGCTGTCCCTTTATCGTCGTTAATCTTTACTATATTGTTCCTAGTTCGCAACTTTTTCACCTTCCTAGCCAACATCCTCCCCGCCTTATTACTAAATTCAAAGCTCCGCTGCTGCAACATCTTCAACTTAAATCGTATATCCTGCATTCGTAGCTCACTCAGATCTCCACGCAATCCTTGTAGCTCACCTCTCAGTTTTTTATCAGTCGGGTTCCTTTTTAACTTCCTTTCCACCTCCCCTATAGCAACTAGTAGGCTGTCCTGCTGCTTAAACTTCATCTTCTTACGGTGGGCACCTACCGAAATAAAGTTACCTCGTATCACAGCTTTCAAGCCCTCCCAAACTATATCCGGTGAGCAGTCCCCCGTCTCATTCAACAACACATACTCCGCTATTGCATCCGCAATCTGACGCACTACTTCCTGCCAATCCAGTAACGCATCATTTAACTTCCACTATGCTCTATTTATTCTTGGTTCCCCCAATTGCATCGAGCATGTGACTGGAGCATGGTCAGACCACGTTCGCTCTTTAATTTCACACTCTTTCACATCTACTACTAGGGAGTGGTCAAGCAATATCATATCAATACGAGAGTACACTTCATGTACTGGTGAGAAAAAATTATAATCCTGCTGCCCGTCCTTAATTACTCTCCATAGATCTACCAGACCCAGACCCCTCTGCGGCTTCTTCAAGCCCACTCGGTGCTGCTTAGATATCGAGGACACTCCCCTAGAGGTATTCATCTGGGGATCTAGGGCAGCGTTAAAGTCTCCCCCCATAATTAACATCCTGTCTCACTTCGCATTCAATAAGCTCTGAATTTCCCTGAAGAAGTTTGCCTGGTTATTAGGAACGAAGGGCATGGAAGGAACTTAAACAGAGGACGGATATTGTTATTCATCGAGCGGACAAGGGTGGAAAAATCGTCGTCCTTAGTCAGAATGAATATCTTAAAGAAGCGTACCGGCAACTTTCTGACAACAAAGTGTATGAGGTCCTTTCGGAAGATCCCACTAAACAATTACAAACAGTAATACAAAAGTTGACTTCTATGACCTTCCGAAACAGTCATCACCAAGAGAGAAATGTCATTTTTAAACAAGAAAGCTCCATCGGTAGCTCGTTTTTATCTGGTCCCTAAAATACATAAGAATTTTCAACATCCCCCTGGGAGACCTATCGTATCGACAAAAGGTACCGTTTTAGAACCGTTATCCTTGTATCTGGATTCTTTTTTGTGGCCGCTTTTGACAGATATCACAGGTACACTAAAAAAAATTTTTTTTAAACTGCCTCTAATGTTTCGATTGATTTTTACGTTTTTTGGTGCGCTGAATCCAAATCTGGTAACCAATTTGCTCCATCACGTACAGATTTTTTGCTACATTGGGTTAGCAGTTTGAGGTGAACGTTTCAGATTGAGTGCGATCGAGATAAATGTTTCTTGGATGAATTCTTTATACTAATTGTTTAGTAGTTATTCAAATAAGAATAAAGAAAATTGTAACAAGGCAGCACATAAGAATAGAGTAATGTCAACAAAACACACTGTGATGGTAGCAAAATTGCACTTAAAACAGCCACATACATGTGCATAAACATTGAGCATATAAGAGCGAGGTTAGACACAAAGCAAAGCAAAGAAATGTGCAAAAAATGTTGTACAGGTATGTATGTAAGAATAGAAAACGCAAACCGCACCATTGCAATACATGAAGACAAACACCCGATGGTGTGAAAATAAAATTCTAATAAATGAGATCCGACACTGTGGTAATAACTAGCAAATTTTTATTTCAAAGTTTAGTAAAAACACGATATTTGTCAACACAGTTTAGATTTTAAAGTCATTCTTGGGTCAATCAATCTCCTGGTGGGCCCGTTTCTTCTTCCCCCGAATGCTTCTCTTGGTGCGCTGCTTGGCGTATTTTTCATCTGGGGTTTCCCGCAGCAGCAACCAGCAGAAATCAGCCATCATAGTGGTGTTCCATCTTCCTTGGTACCTTCTCTCTGCGTCCTTGATGTCTTGGTGAAACCTTTCACCTTGTTCTTCACTGTACGCCCCCAAGTTTTCGGGAAAGTAGTTCACATGGGAGTGCAAGAAATGGACTTTCAGGCTCATGTTACAGCCTTGTTCTTTGAAGGCATTGAGCATCCTGGCAACAATATCCTTATAGTTCTCATCCCGCCTGTTCCCCAAGAATTTGAGAACAACATCCTTGAAGGAATCCCAGGCTTCTTTTTCCTTCTCAGACATCGTTTCAGCGAATGCTCCATCTGAAATGAGTTTCCTTATATCAGGGCCAACAAACACTCCTTCCTTTAGCTTTGCTTCAGAAAGTCGGGGGAACTTTGAGCAAAGGTACCGAAAGCACTCACCATCTTTTGGAAGGGACTTGATGAATTGCTTAATGAGACCCAACTTAATGTGGAGAGGTGGTAATAGAATTTTATCACGAGGTACCAAGCTCTCATGAAGAACATTTTTCTCACCGGGTCTCAAATACTCCCGAATTGGCCAGTCTTTTTTCCCCCAGTGTAGGTCGCGGGCCCGGCTATCCCACAAGCAAAGGAAGCAGGGATATTTGGTGAAACCGGATTGCCGCCCTAATAGCATGGATAGAATTTTAAAGTCTCCACAAATCATCCACTTATGCTCATCATAACGAATCTTCTGAAGAATCAGGGCCAAATTCTCGTATTTTTCTTGGAGAATAACAGAGTGAGCAATAGGAACTGAAGCGAATGTGTTGCCATTATGAAGAAGAACACCTTTTATGCTGTCTTTTGACGAAATCAATGAACAGCCGCCATTCAGCAGGATCATACTTGAGTTTAAACTTTTCCATCACTCCGAATATATCGTTGCAAAATACCAAATCTTCCTGTTTGCTGAAATACTTCAAAAATTGTGTCTCGCGGTTGCGGTACCAATAAAAAGTTGTTCCTGGTGACAATAGATTTTTCTGTTTAAGCCGAGAACCTAGCAGTTGGGCAGCATCTTTTGGGAGTCCTAAATCCCGGACTAAATCATTCAATTCAGCTTGAGAGAAAAGTTCAGGTTTTGGATCTGGTTCAGTTTCAAACTCGGAAGTACTGGACTCATCGGGAAAAGCCATCTGATGAGTCTCATCATGATCAGAACCGTCCACACAAATATGATCCAAAGATTTTGGTGGTTCAGGCACAGGTACTTTGTTGCTATGAGGCATAGGCCTAATTGCTGAGGGAAGGTTGGGGTAACTTATTACGTTCTTATTTTTTAAGTTGTATCCCTTCACAATGCAAGAGCAAAAATAGCAGTCACTGCTGTGGTCTCTTTGTTCACGCCACATCATAGGTATTCCGAAACGAAATGCTTATTTTTTACCTTTCATCCATAAGCGTAGATCTTCCTCACATGTCTTGCACACTTTGTGAGGAGCCCACGGTTTGTCTTGATCGCCTAACTTCAAACCGAAATAGGCGAAATATACTTTTTTAATAAATGCAGATATGTTCCTCTGCCGCTTTTTCACGGTATGTTCCCCACAAATAAAACAAAAACTGTACGGAGAGTTGACGCAACCTCTGACTCTGTGAGGCATCACAAATACACAGCACTGCAAACTACAACTGTAGTGAACCACTTCGGAATAAAGCTGGATTACGACTGAGCAAACAAAAGGTAATAATGAACTTGCAAGAAACTGAAATTTGACAGGAACGTTCATGTCGCAACCACCGTGTTTGAGCGAGCGAACGAGGCGAGGCGAACAGGAAAGAACATGCGCCAGCGCGAGTACTGGATTTAGCCCCCCGCCTCCCAATTGTCCTGTTAATGTATAAAATGAATACAAAACACTCTGAAATATCATGAGGGAGTGTTTCTAGTTAGTTAACCATTACAACCTCTATTTTGGGCCAAGAAAATAAACTGCAGTCGGCTAAAAAGAAATTATGTGAACATTCCTTATATGGGTAAGAAATCTAATTTTGCAAGAAAACGTGACGTGATGGAACATTTTGGCTATTTTTCCTGGATTCAGCACCCCAAAATCTATAGGAATCAGTTGCAAAACTGGAGGCAGTTTTTTGGTAGTGTACCTGTGTATTCCATCTTATATCCGGGACACCTCCCATTTTTTGGAAAAATTGGAAAAACAAGCCAAATGGGCGATGGATCCTGAAGTATTGCTGATCACTTTAGATATTACCGCATTGTATACAAGTATACCCCAAAATGAGGCAGTTCAAACTGTAGCGAAGCAATTGCGAGACAGTGGAGACATCACGGATCTAACGTTTCTTTTGGAAGTAACCCAACTGACTATAGCTCATAACTATTTTCAGTTTGAGAATATCCTCTATAAACAAAAATCAGGTATAGCGATGGGGGCCTCTTGTGCCCCCTCAATAGCTAACTTATTTATGGGGGATTTCGAAAACCGTTGGCTGGAAACCTCTCCGTTTTTGCCACACGTGAAATTGTGGGCCCGGTTCATCGATGATATTTTCCTTCTTTGGAAAGGGTCGGAAGTGAAGGCAATTCATTTCATCCAGTGGTTGAATGGGTGTAATACCGCCATACAATTTACACATACCATCGACCCCAATGTAATCGTGTTTCTGGATCTAGAAATCATCCGCGGCACACCAGGCTGGAACACCACAATTTATAAGAAACCCAGTGCTCGAAACACATTTTTACATTATACAAGTGGGCATCCTTTACGGTTAAAGAACGGCCTTCCTTTTTCGCAATTTCTTCGATATAGGCGAAACTGCTCAGAAACATCGGATTTCAAAGAAAAATCTCAACAGCTGTTACAGGATTTTTCAGATCGGGGATATCCAGAGCGAGTGTCCAAACGAGTTTATCAGTGGTCATTGTTCAATCATCGATCCTGGCTACTTAGAACCACCAACAGAGAACAAAAGGATAGAGAAGATGCCAATGTAAATTTGATAGCAAAATTCTCCCCGCTTAGTTATAAAAAACAGAAAATCGTTTCAAAACACATGAACGTGGTTAGAACGGCTCCGGGTTTTCAGGAGCGAAACGTGAGATGTGTATGGCGACGGAACAGCAATATGAAGGAGCAGCTTAGTCCATCGATTCTACGATCCCTACATTAGGGGTAGAAGAAGGAGGGGAACGCAGTCATCGCAAATGTGGCGAATGCATAATTTGTGAAGTCACAGAAGAGGTTGTGGAATTTCAATATCTTGGTCACAATTACGTTTTACAACATCTCACCTCTTGTAACACCACATCAGTGGTCTATGCTCTAAAGTGCCCGTGTAATAAACTCTACATCGGAAAAACGAGTCGCTCTTTAAAGACTCTCATGTTAGAACACAAAAGTCGTCTACATTGTAAACAACTGACAGCACCTATTGTCCAACATTGCGAGGATTTTAAGCATGAATACCCCCATTTACGTTGCTTTTGTATAGATCGGATCCACATGGCGATGAGAGGTAGAACTTTGGATGAGACATTGCTCTTTCAAGAACAACGTTGGATTTTTACTGTTAATACAGTGAAGCCTTTTGGTCTAAATTCTTCTGTTGAGTGGCAGGTCTGTCGCTAGCCATTTCCGGGATTCTTGCTCCAAGAGCCAATGAGATACCTGCTGTCACACAGATATAAAAAATAGGCAGTGAGCCTAGTCCGCATGCGCGGCGTTTTTTGGCAGAGCAGGAAGTTTATAGAACAACGTGGGCAGCAATTTTGGAGTAAGTCATACCCTGATATTGTTTTTTTCTCATTAAATTGGCAAATGGCATGCAGAAGATTATTCAGGTTTTAATCTTAATATTATAGTCACGAATGACATGTTTTCATGGTTAACTTTGAGCTATTTTTCTGGCATATCTGTATTGTTTTAGATCCTCCTGAAGAAACTCCGGCGAGGAGTGAAGCGCTATTTAGGCGCCAAGGAGGCGTAGAGGAGAAGTTACAATATGATATAGCAGACAAAGCTTTTCATTTTGGAAAATACATCAACAAAAGATAAGCTCTTTTATAGCTCAACACAAATTGGTGGTGGAGAGCTGGTGATATTCACATATAAAAAATTAAAAAATAAAATTTGGCGGTCCACAATAGTCATTGATGCAATCACAGCGCTGTTTCACCGAGTCAATGGTTTTAAGCGCTATTAAAGTCTGAGAATATATTTGTGGATTTTTAAACTGCATAAGAATGATATATTAAATTTTAATGGGGTATCACTAAGAATTTTGGTATATGTTTGTATGGAGTAATTTTTTTACATAATTGGTTATTATTCGGGGTATACACATTTACCAGAGAGTAAGTCCTTTGGCCCCATTGCAATTTAATAATCACGTACCTCCCCTTCCTGTCCCTGATTACTACTTCTACCTGCCCAAGGATATTTGCGGACAATAAAATGCCCACCCCTCCCTTCCTCTTCTCCACTCTATTTGTTGCAAAAAACTGCTGGGGGTATCGCGGATGGCCTAGTCTATACTCATCTTTCGGGAGCAGGTGCGTCTCCTGGACAAAGACAATATTGCCTCGCAGTCTGGCACATTCTTTCATTAATAGCTCTCTCTTCCTAAAGGAGTTAAGGCCTCTAACATTCATAGTTATTAACTGTACATCAGGCATCTGTGATCTTCCCGCTCTAATCGCTCACCAACACCCTTAACCTTTGTATTCCCCCCCCCTCCTCCTCCCCCCAATCCCCCCCTCCGCCCTCTTTCCCCATCCCTCAGTTCTGACACTAGAACCACTTCTGATGACCTCAGGCCCGACGGATCCCAGGTTTTTCCATAACACCCTATCTCCAGGAACAAGCAGGAATGTAGTCTTCACATATGGGTATCGTCGGTACCGACGGAGCCTGCGCAGGAACGCTCCCCAGTGTTCAATTAGAAAGCTTTTGGGAGCATCCCACAGCGCCTGTGTGCTGCCTTCCTGCCTTTCCCAACTGCCTCTCTCCAGTTCTTCATTTTCCGCGGAGCCAGCAGGTTGTCGTTCCTGTCACCGCAGAAAAGTTTTCCTATTCTCCTTCGTTTTTGTGGTCGCGTCTGCCTTCCTTGACGCTATACCGGTACCGCCAGTTGTTCGTTCTTTCTTTCTTTTTAAAAAAAAAAACAATTATAGTATTTTTTTCCAAACTTTTCTTCCTCAGGTGCATGCGCCATTTTGGGCCTTAGGCCCCAAATTTCCTCTTATGGAAAAACCCGCTTCAGATTTCAAGAAGTGCACCAAGTGTGGCGGTACCATCTCCGTCACCGACACCCATGAGTGGTGTCTTAAATGTTTAGGTCCTGACCACTCCATCTCGGAGTGTATGGCCTGTGCCATGATGTCCAAGAGGGGTCGACAAAACCGAGCTGTGAAGCTCAGCACCCTTTTTCTCTCCGATGCAGCCTCTGTGGCATCGACGTCTTCCAGGGCTTCGTCTTCCTCCCATGGATCTCAGATAACTAAACATAAGTCTGGCCAGTCCTCAAAGGGTAGATCTCCTTCCAAGAATCGAGATGCCTCTGGCGTTGCCCTTGAGTGTTCTGTACCGGCAAAATTGCCACGGCCGGAGGCTTCAGCTTCGGCTTCCAAAGCATTATCGGGGCTCCAGGATGTTCTCAAGGCCTCAACCTCGGTAGAACTACTGGTGCCATGCTCTGGGGTACTGGCTGCTTTCTCCGGTACCGATACCCAGGCATCGGCAGCGTCGATAGACCAGAGGTTCCTGGCTATTGAACGCAGTCTGGCAGCTCTCCTTGCGGCATTGACACCCTCTGAACCGCATCAGACAGTTCAACCGGTTCCGGCACCGACTCTGGCACCAGTATCGGTACCGGTACCGATGGCATCGACATTGGTGTCTGCTTTGCCGGCACCCAGTTATGCTGTGCCTTCCGGTACCGATACACCGTTACCGATTCCCCCCAGCACCGACTTCGGTCAGTACGGGTATCGTGCTCTACAAGAGCATCCGGACAGAAGGTACTTTGAATCCTCGGAGGAGTCTGAGGATTCTGACAGCTCTGTCGGTACTGGAATACTTCTCCCGGAGGAGCCTTTCTCTCCTAAACGTAGGATGTCTCCTCCAGAAGATATCTCTTTTCAGGATTTTATCAGGGAGGTGCCTCAAGGTCTTTCCATTACTGTGGCTCCCAAAGCTGCTAAGGAGGCAGCTACTTTGCCTATCCACGAGATCTTACATGATCTCATGCTAAGAATGTGGGAAACGCCTCTTACCACCTCTCCTCACTCTCGTAGACTGGATACTATGTATCGAGTCCCTCCTTGTCCTGGTTTCGAGAAGACTCAGCTTCCTCACCACTCCATTGTAGTGGAATCAGCTATGAGAAGGATCAGGAGTGCAAAGAGGCATGCCTCTAATTCTCCAGGACGTGAGTATAGAACTTTGGATGCCTTTGGATGTCGTACTTTCCAGGCTTCCATGCTTTCTGCCAGTTCCTATATTTTATATATGGGAATGTTCCTTAACGAAGTCAGAGGACATTTGGAGATTTTAAGCCCTCTCCTTCCTGATGATAAGAGGCAGGATTTTCTCACACTGGTTAAACATGCCCAGGATGTTTCTAAGTTTGTCAATCGTGCAGCTTTTGACTGTTTTGAGTGCATAAGCAGAACCTCTGCCATTGCCATAGGTGCACGTAGAATTGCCTGGTTCCAGGCATCTGATTTGGAGCTCTGGGTGCAGGACAAACTGGGCAATATCCCTTGTACAGGTGAGAATCTATTCGGCAAAAATTGGCAAGAGAAAGCCAATGAGTTGGATGCTGACAACTACATTTTGGATAGATTATCCAAAGCCACAGCTGATCCTGCAAGGAAGAAATCTTTCAAGGAACCATTCTTCTCCAAAAAGAAGAGGTTTTATCCCTCTTATTTTAGCAGGGACATTCTGCAGGTCAGCCTGCCCGAAAGCAAAGACTGCTAAGCTTCAGCAGTCTCAGCCTCTACAAGGCCTTTGACTACCATCTAAAGGATTTAGCCCTCCTGGTCCTCAACGGACCAGAGCCTTCCACCATTCCAGGAAGGTTGTGTTACTTTGCCCACAAATGGGGGCAGATAACAGCAGAACATTGGACTCTCCATTATAAAAGAGGGGTACAAGCTTCATTTTCTTTGCATGCCCCCTCGTACAATGGTAAGACAGTTCAATTCTCAGACCTCTCTCATCAACCTTTTAGATCAAGAGGTCACTACGCTTCTTGCCCAAGGGGCAATAGAAGAGGTACCCATTCCTCAACAGGGTACAGGGTTCTACTCCCCCTATTTCCTTATCCCAAAGAAAACAGGGGGATACAGACCTATTTTAAACCTCAGAGAATTGAACAAATTCCTGTTCAAAGAGAAATTCAAGATGTTCTCTCTGGGAACTCTGCTGCCATACCTTCAGAGTCAGGATTGGCTTTTTTCTCTAGATCTCAAGGATGCGTACACTCATGTTCTTATCCATCCAACTCACAGAAAGTTCCTTCGGTTCCTTTTTCAAGGAAAGCACTACCAATACAGCGTGCTTCCTTTTGGCCTGGCCTCAGCACTTAGGGTGTTCATGAAATGCATGGCTGTGGTAGCAGCATTTCTTCGCACTCTAGGAATATTCGTCTTCCCCTACTTAGACGACTGGCTCATTCGAGCCCCTTCAGAGACAGAGGCCAGGATTTCTCTATCTTGCACAATGCGTATCCTTCAGTATTTGGGTCTGGTCATAAACATCCCAAAATCCAGCCTAATTCCCACTCAGTCTCTAGAGTTCATAGGAGCTTTGCTGGATACCAGAAAAGCAAGGGCCTATCTTCCCCAGACCCGTTGCCTTCGCATAGTGCAATTAGCTTCTCAAGCAGTGCTAAAGCCTCATCTCACTGCTCGAGAAATGTTACAACTACTAGGCCAGATGGCATCTACCGTGCATGTGGTTCCTTATGCTCGCCTCCATATGAGAGCAGCCCAGTGGACTTTATCCACTCAATGGACCCAGGCATCAGGGTGCCTGTCAGACAAAATAGCAAACACAAATCGCCTTATTTTGTCCCTCCAATGGTGGCAGTCCACTCAAAACCTGTTGCTGGGTTCCCCATTTCAACAACCTTTACCCCAGGCAACTCTCACAGCATATGCTTCACCAATGGATTGGGGAGCTCATCTGCAAGACCTCTCCACCCAAGGCATTTGGACTCCACAGGAGACTCATCTACCCATCAATCTCTTAGAACTCAGAGCAATCTTCCTTGCTCTTCGAGTGTTCCACACCCTGCTCAGCTACAAGACAGTCCTCATTCATACGGACAATCAAGTAGCCATGTTCTATGTGAACAAGCAGGGGGGAACTAGCTCTCTGTCGCTTTACAACGAAGCTTTGCGACTATGGGTCCTCGCCAGAGAGAATCAGATTCATCTCCTGGCAGTGTATCTTCCAGGCATCCAAACTCTTGGGCAGACAGACTCAGTCGAGTTCTGCTTCCACACAAATGGTCTCTACATGTAGATCAGGTGGCCAAGATTTTTCTAATTTGGAGAACCCCGGACATAGACCTCTTTGCAAGTCCGTTGAATGCCAAACTTCCCCGGTTCTGTTCCAGAATTCCGGCTCAGGGCTCTCATGCCAGGAATGCTTTCCTCCTTCATTGGGGTAAAGACTTCCTTTATGCCTTTCCACCCATTCCCCTAATTCCCAAAACCCTGTTCAAGCTTCAGAGAGACAGAGGCCATATGATTCTCATAGCTCCACATTGGCCACAGCAAGTGTGGTACCCTCTGCTTCTACATCTCTCTTAAGCTCCCTCTCTGGAGTTAGGGTCTGCTCCAGATCTCCTGTCTCAGGAGGACAGAATGTTATGGCATCCCAATCCTCAGTCTCTGCACCTCAGGGCTTGGTTGCTGAAGGCCTAGATCTTCATGATCTTAACCTTTCTCAGCAGGTAAAGGATATCCTTTATGCTTCCAGAAAACCTTCCACAAGACGCTCTTATGCTTTCAAGTGGAAAAGGTTTATCATATGGTGCTCGCAGAAGGGTCTTAACCCCCTTGCGATACCTCTGGAATCATTACTGGAGTATCTCCTTCATTTATCCAATGCAGGACTTAAAACTAACTCAGTAAGAGTCCATTTGAGTGCTATTGCAGCTTCTTTCAAGCCTTTAAATGGACAACCTATTTCCTCCCATCCTCTTATAGCAAGATTTATGAGAGGCCTTCTTCTAACTAAGCCTCCCATTAGGCCACCACCAGTGGCATGGGATTTAAACCTGGTTCTTGGCCAGCTTATGAGGCCACCTTTCGAACCCTTAGTTACTACTTCATTGAAATTACTTTCCTGGAAGGTTATCTTTCTCATTGCAATCACATCAGCATGTCGCATCAGTGAGTTGCAGGCACTAGTGGCTGATCCACCTTTATACAAGGTTCCATCATGACAAGGTAGTCCTTAGGACTCATCCACACTTTATGCCAAAGGTGGTCTCGCCTTTTCATCTTAACCAAGCGGTCTACCGGCCTTTGTTTTTTCCGAGGCCTCATGCATCAAATGCAGAAAGGAATCTTCATACTTTGGACTGTAAAAGAGCTTTAGCCTTTTACTTACAAGGAACTCAGCAACATAGAAAGTCCTCTCAACTCTTTGTTGCTTTTGATCCTTCTCATTTGGGACTTCCAGTCTCCAAGAGAACACTGTCCAACTGGATTGCACAGTGTATTTATTTTGCCTATCAGAGTAAGAATCTTCCTCTGGAGGGCCATGTCATAGCTCACAATGTGAGAGCCATGGCAGCTTCAATGGCTCATCTACACTCTGTGTCTATCGACTACATCTGTCGAGCAGCCACTTGGGCTTCGGTTCATACCTTCACAGCCCATTACTGCTTGGACAAGGACTCCCGCCGGGATGCCTTGTTTGGTCAGGCTGTTCTCCAGCACCTGTTCCATACCTAATCAACTCCTACCCACCATCCCTGGTAGGATGCCGGAGATCCATGGGGGGAAGTGGAGCCCTTTCACAGGGACACAACTTCTGGGGTTCTCTCCCTGGCATCTAAAGCTAGGGAGTCCCCATATGTGAAGACTACATTCCTGCTTGTTCCTGGAGATAGCATAGTTACTCACCTGTAACAGGTGATCTCCAGGAACAGCAGGAATTTAGTCTTCACAACCCACACACCTCCCCTAGGAGTTGTATCTCTCTATCTCTTTCTCTTTCCCTCTCTCTCTCTCTTTGTCTCGGCTTTAAACTCAACTGGAGAGAGGCAGTTGGGAAAGGCGGGCAGGCAGCACGCAGGCGCTGTGGGATGCTCCCAAAAGCTTTCTAATTGGACGCTGGGGAGCGTTCCCGCGCAGGCTCCGTCGGTATGAAGATACCCATATGTGAAGACTAAATTCCTGCTGTTCCTGGAGATCTGTTATAGGTGAGTAACTATGCTTTCCCCAAAGAAGTTATCAGAACATAGAAGATACATAAACAACCCCTATCTTCCACTTGCCCCCCCCCCCATCAGTTTCAACCCTCAGGTGTTTGTATGCTTAAACAGCTAAACAATTCCACCACATTCCCCACACCAAAGTTCTTCTACATTAACAACCGAAGGAGGGAGCCCCCCACCCTACAAAGGACACATCTCATCTCCCTCTCGTGCCCCAACTAGCTCAATGCCCGCAAACCAACAGTACAAGATCAAATCATGTCCAACTCTTCATTTAAGCACCCTCTGCTTTCTCAGCGTCTCTCCCCTTCAGGCACTCTACTCCACTACTGCTGCGGCCTGTTCTCCCCACCACTTCTATCCACGAGCTCCTGGTGCTCCGTCTGCTTCGCCGGGAGATCAGTCCATCCAGCCTGTCTCATACCTGCCAATGCAGCTTCCACCGAATGAACAGTCATTATCTTTGCATTTATAGTGAACTGCAGACCCACCGGGAACAGCCATCGGTACCGAACGTTCTCCTCTCTCAGCCTCCGGGTAACCGCATGGTACTCCCTTCGCTTTCTGATTGTAATGCTCGATATGTCAGCAGAGACTTCCACCTCGGCTCCCTTCCATTGGATCTTGCCTAATTTTCTCGCCGCCACCACCACTTTGCAAACTTTATTCTCTCTCCTTGGGCTTAGGGCTCTGTGAGCCCAATCCACGGTAAGGCACACACCCTCCACTGCCAGACCTGCAGCTTTTAGGGTCTCTCCACAGAACTCTTCCACTAAGGCAACATAGTTTATTGTGCCTTCACCTTCAGGCAGACTCCTAATCCTAATGTTTGCTCTTCGAGACCTATTTTCAAGGTCTTCCACTTTCTGCCATATCTCATCCTGCATCTCATTTAGTGAATCTAAACGCGCTTCATAGGGACCACAGCGGCTTTCCTGATCCTCCATTCTGCTCTCCACCTCCTCGATCTTGGCTCCCATCGAGGCCATATCATTTCTTATTTCCTGGAGCCATCCCTGTACCTCCATTTTCAGCGCTCCCAGATCTTGCCGGGTCGAGTCAAACCACTCTTAATTCTGCCCGCAAAGCTTGGATCTCATTTGCTGCCCCCTTCACAGCTTCACCCTCCTCCGATCCGCTATTTTCACCACCACTCACCGCCATTTTCACCGCGTGGCTTTTGTCTCCCACTGTGCTTCTAAACGTGAAGGCTTTTAGATCTGCTCCAGATTTCCGTGCCGCCATCCGCTCCAACCCAGACATGCCAACCGGGTACCTATGTCTTCTGGTCACACTGGGGTGCACTTTTCCTGTGTTTTAACTCTCCTGTGGGTGCTTAATTTTGTATTATCGCCAGAGCTCCAGTTTTAGGCGGCCATCGCAGCGCTGACGTCACCGGAAACCCCCCCCCCCCCCGTTAATCCATTATTCCCTTTAAATATTTAAAGGTCTGAATCATATCTCCCCTGCCCCTCCTCTCCTCCAAAGTGTACATGTTTAGGTCTTCAAGTCTCTTCTCATAAGGCTTCTGACACAGTCTCCAAATCATTTTAGTCGCCTTCCTCTGAACAGTTTCCAGTCTTTTTACATCCTTTGCAAGATATGGTCTACAAAACTGAACACAGTATTCCAAGTGAGGCCTCAACAGTGACTTGTACAGTGGCATAAGTACCTCTTCCTTTCTGCTGGTAATTCCTCTTTGTATGCAGCCCAACATCCTTCTGGTTTTTGCCACCTCCTTGTCGCACTGTTTTGCCACCTTAAGATCTTCAGATATAATCACACCAAGGTCTTTCTCCTGATCCGTGCACACCAACCTCTTGCCCTCTATCGCGTACATTTCCTTTGGATTTCTGCTACCAAGTGCATGACTCTGCACTGTGCATTAAATCTTAATTGCCAAGCATTAGACCATTCTTCCAGCTTTTGTAGATCTTTCCTCATGTTAACCACTCCCTCGGGGGAGTCCACTCTGTTGCAAATTTTTGTGTCATCTGCAAAAAGACAGACTTTTCCATTCAGTCCTTAAGCAATATCACTCACAAATACATTGAACAGTGCCTTGCCCAGGACCGACCCCTGGGGCACCCCGCTAATCACCTTCCCTTCATCTGAGTGAGCTCCATTTACCATCACCTTCTGTCGTCTGTCAGTCAACCAATTTCTGATCCAATTTACCATCTTGGGATCTGTCCCCAAGTTACTAAGTTTATTGATAAGATTCCTATGAGGAACAGTATCAAAGGCTTTGCTGAAATCCAGGTAGATGACATCCATCGCATGCCCCTGATTTAGTTCCCTGGTCACCCGGTCAAAGAACTCAATCAGATTTGTCTGGCAAGATCATCCTTCGGTAAAACCATGTTGCCTCGGGTCCTACAACCTGTTGGTTTTGAGAAAGTTCACTATTAGCTCTTTCAGGAGCACCTCCATTACTTTCCCTGCCACCAAGGTAAGGCTCACAGGCCTGTAGTTTGACACTTCTTCCCTGTCACCACTTTTATGTAGAGGTACGACATCAGCCATTCTCCAGTCTTGAGGAACCTCTCCTGTTTCCAAGGATCTGTTGAAAACATCCTTTAATGGCCCTGCAAGAACCTCTCTGAGCTCTTTCAGTATCCTGGGATGTATCCCATCCGGTCCCATGGCCTTGTCCACTTTCAGTTTCACAAGTTGCTCTAACACTTCATCTTCTGTGAATGGTGTGGTATCTACTTCATTCCCATTTTTATATTTGGGGGTCAGAGGAGGTCCTCCTCCAGGACTTTCTTTAGTAAAAACAGAGCAGAAGTATTCGTTTAGCAATTTCGCTTTTTCAATGTCACTTTCCACTAGTCCGTTCACAGCACTTCTGAGTCTTGCATTTCCACCTCTGATCTTTTTCCTTTCCCGAATATACCTGAAGAAAGTTTTGTCGCCACACTTAACACCTTTAGCCATCTTTTCCTCTGCCTTTGATTTTGCTATCTTTATTTCTCTTTTTGTCTCTTTGAGTTTGATCCTATATTCATTTCTGTGTTCCTCTGTTTGTGAGCTTTTGAATTTTGTGAAAGCTGTGTTCCTTTTGCCTTTATTTGAGCAGCCACTTCTTTGGAAAACCAAACAGGTATTCTTCTCCTCTTGTTTTTGTTTACTTTTCTTACATATTTATCTGTTGCCACTTTTATTGCCACCTTTAGTTTAGCCCATTGCAATTCCACTTCCCTTATCTCCATCCACCCTGTCAGCTCCTCCTTTAGGTACTCGGCCATTTTATTGACGTCGTTGTTTTTGAAGTTTAGGACTTTGAGCTTGCTATGATTGGCCTGTACCATGGCTTTTATCTCAAACCACACCGTGTGATGATCAATGCTGCTCACAGGGGCACTCACGCAGACATTCGACACTCTATCACTGTTGGTGAGCACTAAATCCAGTGTTGAGCTTTCCCTGGTTGGTTCCATCACCATTTGTCTAAGTAATGCATCTTGGAGAGCATCCACAATTTTTTTGCTTCTTTCCAGATTTGCAGAAGGAGTAATCCAGTCCACATCCGGTAGATTAAAGTCACCCAATATTATCACTTCCCCCTTTGTGGCTATCTTTGCAATATCTATAATCAGTTCGTTATCTATCTCTTCAATTTGTGTCGGAGGTCTGTAGACTTCAGCAGTATGGATGCCAGTGCCATTTCCTCTTTCCAACACAATCCAGAGCGCTGCTTCTTTTCCCCATGCCCCCTGCATTTCAGTAGCTTTAATATTGCTTTTGACATACAAGGCTACTCCTCCTCCTCTTCCATTTTCTCTGTCTCTTCTGAATAGATTATAGCCAGCTATGGCTATATCCCAATCATGCGATTCATTAAGCCATGTTTCTGTAATGGCCACAATGTCCAAATCCATTTCCACTATTAGGGCTTCCTGGTCTGGAACTTTGTTGGCTAAGCTTCGAGCATTTGTGCTCATTGCTTTCCAGCATTTAACTAGCTTGTGTGTATTTTGCATTGATTTTGTTCTGCCTACATATTCCCACTTGTTTTTGATGTGTGGTTTAAAAGTGTGGCTGTTTCTAATTTGAATCTGCTTTTGCAGGGGGTGACGTCCAGAGCTTGACCTTCCACATCCGTCACCCCCTTTTTCTAGTTTAAATGCATATTCACATATTGCTTGAATTTTTCACTTAGGATTCTTTTCCCTGCAACAGAGAGATGAGGGCCTCCCTCTTTTTCTTCACCTTTTCAGCTACTTCTTTTGAAAACCATAGAAGTCTCTTTTTCCTTTTACCTTTATTTACCATTTTAACAAAAAGGTTGGTTGCCTTTAAAATATCCCCTTTCAGTTTTGCCCACTGTTTTTACATAAGAACATAAGATATGCCATACTGGGTCAGACCAAGGTCCATCAAGCCCAGTATTCTGTTTCCAACAGTGGCCAATCTAGGCTTGTATCCCCCAGCTGTTCCCATCCTGCTAATGACTCCCTGAGGTATTGGCCCATCTTGGCAAAGTTAGTTTTCCTAAAGTCTAAGACCCTTGCTTTTGAATGAATACTAATACTGAACCACACCATCTGGTGATCACTGGATGCAAAATGATCTCCCACTATAACATCAGAAACACTTTCACCATTGGTAATCACAAAGTCCAGTATGGCCCCTTTACATGTGGGGTCTGTTACCAATTGCCTGAATTGTTCTCCCTGTAGAGAATCCAGGATCTCCTTACTTCTAGATGATATTGCAGCAGGAATGTGCCAATCAAGATCTGACGTATTGAAATGCCCTATCAGTAGCACTTCCCCATTCCTAGTAATGCTGCGTATGTCTTTAATTAACTCTGTCCACCTCTTCCTCTTGTGAGGAAGGTCTGTATAACACGCCAATGCAAATAGATTTCTTTTACCCTCTTTCTAGTTTAACCCACAGTGCTTCCTCTCTCCCTTTTAAGCTCTGTAATTCCAAAGCTTTAATATTATTTTTGAGATATAGTGCCACTCCTCCTCCCCTTCTTCTTACCCTGTCCTTTCTGAATAAAGTATTGCCTGGTATAATTACATCCCAATCATGGTTTTCTGTGAACCATGTTTCTGTAACTGCCACTAAATCCAAGTCAGCCACTCCCATTAAAGCTTCAACATCTGGGATCTTATTTTCCATGCTACGGGCATTTATACATACTGCTTTCCATATGTTGCCCCTTTTACCCATTTCCATAAAGGTATTTAATGTATTTAATGAAATCCTTCCATCTTGCTATGGTCAGTGAGTAACCTGACATGATCATCCCTTGTCTCTTAGCCCAGATTATGTACTGATTAAATTTGTAATATCGCTTGTAAGGGAAGCTGTATTCCCTTATAGCCATTTGTAGTACTTAGAATAAAAACGTAAACTTTACTCGGAGAAAGTGTCAGTTTGATTGGATTATTGCAAGGTCCATTTTGAATCTTTAAGGTACATCACTCCAGCACAATCTAAAAATCCTCAAGATATGTGGTCCCCAATGGAGTATGGTCTCGGAGGCAGGTGTCTGCCTAGACTGCACACAAGAGACTAAGTCATTGGAGCAGGGCCTGTAGGATGAGACGAGACAGGAGAGTCCCTCCCGGTTGCAAGAGACCCTGGAGATGGGGGGGGGCTCCATTTTACCTTCAATGGATCCGGTCCCCGGTCTCTGCATGATGCCCGGACCATCCACCCCTCAAGCCCAGGGAGCAATAAGGCTCCCGGGGGAGTTCTCACCGGAGTTTGTCTTATTTTTGCATAAGGCGTTTTGCCTACGTCAGCAGGGCTAGGCAAGCGGCTCTTCAGCCCCAGAACACAGGACTAAGAGGGTATCAGAAGTAAAAGAGCATGAGTCAGCAGGCTTGAGGCTTAGAGGAGTGGCAGCAATCGCTGTTGTCAGAGGGGCTGGATGGGGAAGACCTTGACACGGAGCTAGATCTGCATGAGGAGTTGAAAGAAGGAGAGATTCCAGAACAGGAGGATCAGGCCCGGATTGTTAGGGGTTTCGGTTGGGAGGAGCTACCGGCGCTCATCTTTATGCTTATGTTTATGCAATTTCTTGATGTACCGCCCAGGCCGAAGGGCATCAAATCGGTTTACAATCACTACAGACAGGTACTGATACAATCCTTTGTCCCCAAAGGGCTCACAATCTGTGTCCCTCAAGGCCCTGAATATTTATTTATTTAAACGTATTTCTATACTGCCTTATCCTGCAATCAAGGCAGTCTGAACAGCAAATAGTCAATAAGATACAGTGTATAGTGTGTACATGCAGTGAGTAGTGTATGCGTGTGAGTGTGTCTGGACGTTGATTCTTGTGGTGCTATTTACAGCGTGCGCTATTTACAATGCTATGGGTATCAGTTCCTTGCTTAATTACAATTATAGTGACGTGGGGGGAATTGAGGTGTCTGTTGCATGGTTTAAATAATGTCACCATAGGAGAGGAAATGACGTCACCAGCCTGAGAGGCAGCAAACGCACGGAGCTCCGTGACTGAGTGAATTGCAGGGGCACCCCCTGCTGGAACGTGGGGTCTGGAGAGTCGGAAAATTGGTGGAGAGTGGTGTGAAACGAGTGGCTATCTGGTGATGAAAAAAAGTAGCACCGAATTAAAGGCGTTTGCCTACAAAGGTGCGGCAGTGGTGAGTGCCGCGGGAAAATCCAAGATGGCGACGGGACACGCGGGCAGCGAAGAAGAGGCCTCCAGGGTGGAGAAGCAGAAGGGCAATGAAGTGGAGGTACTCGGGGGAGAGCTGCATGGGTGGTTCTCCACCCTCAGACAAGATCTGTCCCTGTTTAAAACAGATATCCAGGGTTGGCTAGAGGACTTACGTGGAGAAATCCGTGAGGTGGGCCAACGGCTGGAGGATTTGGAAAATAAAGTTGAAACGCAGGACAATATGTTGCAAAAATTGCAAGAGCAGATGGAGAGTATGGAAGGAGAGCAAGAGGAGTTGTGGTCCAAAGTGGAGGACTTAGAAAATCGATCCCGGAGGGCAAATGTACGACTGCGGGGCATTGCTGAAACAGCGGAGAATATGGACTGTGCAAATTTGGTAGAGAGAGTGTGCAAACAATTGGTGCTGGAGGCTGGAGTGCCGGCGGAGGGCCTGTGTTGGAAGATAGACCGGGCTCACAGAGCGTTGGGCTCCAGAAAGGAAGGCTTTCATAGAGACATTATAGTGTGTTTTCATGAGTATTCCACCAAAAATATCGTGGTGGAAGCAGCCCGGAAAGTTAAGCACTTCAAGTGGGACAACCAACGTCTGGAGATTTATGCTGACCTTTCTGCGATTACAATGCGGAAGCGGAGGGAGTTTGCTCCCATTACTGCACAGTTGAGGGAGAGGGCCGTTAGATACAAATGGCTGTTCCCGTTTGGGTTGCAATTTTGCATTGATAGTGTCATGTCCTATGTGAAAACTATGGCGGAAGCAATTCAGGCAATGGAGAAGGCGGGGTGGACGGGGATACCGGCGATACCACAGACGGAACGGCCAAAAATGCAAAGGAAGAGGCCGGGGGAAAGCGGATGGAGGAGAGCACCTCAGGGAGATCGGAGGCTGCGGAGACATCAGCAGAAGACGCCGGAGGGATCTGAGGGGTGAAGAGGAGGAGCTGACTCTCTGGACAATATAGATTTATGACTGTATGGGAAAAGTGGTGAACAGTCTGATGCTTATTAGGTCCTATATGGGATCGGGGGGGGGGGCCCTTTGTGAATAATTTTGATGGGAAAAGGGGCTCGGGCTGGTGGGTCATGCCTCGGGTATTCGAGGCGTTGGTGCCTTGGAAAGAAGGGGGGAAAGGATGGGGTGGGGGGCGGGGGGTAGGGGGGTGTGGGGGGGGGTTAGATAGGGTTTTTCCAGCCAAACAGCACAAGATGTGGGTGGATGGGTAAGTGTGGTGACGATGGATAAATTCAGGTTGGTAACTATGAATGTGCGTGGCCTAAACTCCCCAATGAAGAGACAAAGAATATATAAGGAGTTTGATAGATTAAAAAGTGATGTGGTGTTTCTACAGGAGACACATCTGTTGAAAAGGGACGAATGGAGGATGGCCAACAAAAATTTCTGGGACGATGGTTTGCTTCCAACCGGGTGGAAAAAAAAAAGGGGGGGTAGGTATTTTGGTGCGTGCTCAAGTACCTCACCAGGTGCAAGAGATACAACAGGACAAGGAAGGGCGGTACCTGATGGTTAAGCTACAGATAAAGGACCAGAAATTTACATTGGTGAATATTTATGGACCAAATATGGCACAGGGGGGCCTTCTTCGAGGAATTAACTAGAAGGGTGACAGAATTTGCAGAGGGGCAGATAATAGTGGGGGTAGATTTTAATTTAACGAGTAGCCCTATCTTGGATAATTCCAAGGGGAAGGCCCTGGGGAATGGGAAAAGTAGGAGAGCGTTGAAAACAATGGGGGCACAATTGGGGGTGGTGGATGTGTGGCGAGAGGTGAGAGGGAGGAGGCGGGATTATACTTATTGGTCCCCGGTGCATGACTCTCTATCTAGATTGGATATGATATGGGTGGCAAAGACTCTGGTTAAGGATCTGGGAGGGTGCGAGATTGGTGAGCGCACGGTGTCAGACCATGCTCCGTTTTGGGTGGAGATTGTGTTGGGGGGAGAGGGGGGGAAAGGTTTGAGGTGGTGTTTAAATGAATCCTTGCTGGAGGTACCGGAGATTGTTATACAAGTAAAGGAACATATTAAAGAATACTTAGAGTTTAATGATACAGATGAGTGTAAAATTGGCACTCTTTGGGAATGTTTGAAGGTGGTGGTGAGAGGGAAGTTGATATCTATTGGTTCCTATCGGAAGAAGATACAGGAAAGGCAAAAGCGGATAGTATATGACAAGATCAGGGAACTGGAAGGGCGGCAGAAAAGGGGAGAGTTGGGAGGGATGGGCCGGAGGGAGTTGGCTCAGGCACGGAGGGAGCTAGGGGAGTTAGAGCTTGGTGAGATTAAATATGCTCAGGATAAGCTGAAACAAGAGTTTTTCGAGTGGGGCAATAAACCTGGGAGATTACTAGCGCATAAGCTGAAACAACAACGTCAGCGGAATTATATAACGAAAATTAAGGATGCCCAAGGGAAGGATCTGAGGCAGTTGGGGGAACTACAAGAGAGGTTTGTTGAGTATTATAAACAGTTGTATACTCCAGACAAGGAAGGAGAGCGGCAGGGGATGGATGAGTTTTTAAGTATGAACCTTCCGGGTTTGAGTGCGGGGCAAGCAGAGTGGCTTTCTCGGTCCATTGAAGTGGGGGAAGTGATGACAGTAATTAAACACCTGCACATAAGGCACCGGGCCTGGACGACTTCACTAACAAATTTTATAAAACATTTGGGGAGGAATTGGGGGAGCTTCTGACTCGGCTCTTTAACTCCTTCACGGAGGACGAGGCAATACCAGAAACCATGCGTACGGCTGGAATTACAGTACTTCCAAAGGAGGGAAAAGATTTAACCTTATGTGGCTCATACCGGCCCATCTCCCTGTTGGGGATGGACTTTAAAATCTATACCAAGGTACTGGCCAATAGGCTATTGCCTCATCTACCATATTTAGTTCATGAGAACCAGGCGGGCTTTGTGCCGGGGCGGCATACCTCTGATAATATAAGGAAAGTGATGAATGCTATGTGGGGAGGGAAGAGGGGGAAACAACAGATGTTGCTACTAACAATAGATGCTGAGAAAGCTTTCGATCGGGTGGCCTGGCCCTTTCTTTTTAAGGTATTGGAGAAGATGGGGATAGGTGGGAACTATCTGCGGTGGGTTCAAGCGATCTATCACCGACCGCGGGCGATGATTCGCATTAATGGGGAATATACGGCGGCTTTTGAGTTGCGGAGGGGTACGAGGCAAGGGTGCCCCTTATCACCACTTTTGTTCGTTTTGTCGATGGAACCTTTAGCTCAGTGGGTACGGGAATGTGGGGAGGTGAGGGGGGTGAGATGGATAGCTTTGGAAAGTAAGGTGTCCCTATTTGCCGACGACTTACTGTTTATGGTAACTGAGCCGCAGAAGTCGTTACCGGCACTCTATGACCTTTTAGTGAAATTTGGGGAATATTCAGGGTTTAAAATTAATGCGACTAAGTCCCAGATTTTGAACGTCTCGGTACCAGAAGAGACCGTGCTCATTTTAAAAGAACAGTTTCCATTTAAATGGGCTCAGCATAGTATTACTTATTTGGGTATTAAATTGACGATGAGGGAGGAGGACTTGTTTGAGGCTAATTATGGGGCCATGGATAAACTGGTGCGGAAGGATTTGGAAAGCTGGGGGAGTAAGGGGCTATCATGGTATGGGCGGATGTCTGCAGTTAAAATGATGATCCTACCTAAATGGCTGTATCTGTTTACGGTGCTTCCAATTGGGGTGCCTAAACGCTGTTTATTGCAATGGCAACAGGTGATAATGAAATATGTGGGTGGGGCGAGAAAAAATCGAATAGCTGGGCGACTTACGACACGTCGGAAGGAGAGGGGGGGACTGGCGCTCCCAGATTTGGGGAAATACTGGGAAGCCGCACGATTGAGTGCATGTGTGGACTGGTGCGAGGAGGAGAAGAAAGAATGGGTGTGGATGGAATCGGAGGAGTTGCGGGAAGGTCGGCTTGAGGATTTGTTGTGGGTGCCACGGGAGGGATATAGCGGTTTTAAGGGGGAGAACCCATTTGTGCAATTAACCTTGAAGGTGTGGAATAAATGGAAGTGTGTGTGGTTGGGGAAGGAGGGGATTTCGCGGCTGATACCAATAAGGGAAAATCCGGCCTTTCCGCCAGGGGTGGGGGTTTCGGCCTTTAAGCTTTGGGCTCGGAAAGGGCTGGAGCGGGTAGGTCAATTAATAGAGGGTAGAGTGTTGAAACGCTTTGCGGCGGTGCAGGAGCAATATCGGCTGGAGGATACAGAAGTTTATCATTATCAACAAATTACCCATTATATCCACCATAAGATAATCCCGGGTTTGCAGGGGGACCCTACTGAGGTGGAGCAGATGTTCCTGGGGGGGTGGCGGAAGGGGGTTGTGACAAAATTTTATGCTATGATGCAAGAGGGTGGGGGCAAAGAGTCATATCAAAGGAGGTGGGAGGAGGAATTGGGGGTCGACTGGGGGGAGGATACATGGAAGCAAATCTATCGTTCTCACTATAAAGGCCTGTTGGCGGTCTCTCTAATTGAAAATAACTATAAGGTTTTGTATAGGTGGCATTTGACACCTGTGCGGTTGAACCAGAGGTATCACGCTACCAATGCTCAGTGCTGGAGGGAATGTGGGGAAAGGGGAACGTATATACATATTTGGTGGACCTGTAAGCTGATTCAGGGAGTGTGGGGAGAGGTGTTCCGCCTTTTAGGCCGGATTTTGGAGAAGGAGGTACAGCCCTCGCCGGCTGTGGCGCTCCTCGGAGTGAGGGTGGAAGAGCTTAATCGGTGGGAGGGGGATTTTATGAATTTAGGGTGTATTGCTTTGAGAGTATTGATTGCAAAGAAGTGGAAACAGGTGGGGGTCCCCACCTTAGAGGAGTTTCGTAGCTCCTTAGACCACCTGTATTTGATGAGTAAACTTACGGCCATGAAAAAGGAACACGTGCAAAGGTTTATGCAAGTGTGGGGAAGGTATATTACCTGGAAGTCCACGCCATAATGGTGTTTGCTAGCTGTATATACTGCTGTTTGGTAAGGGTGGAGGGTGGGGGTTTAAACAAAATATATTGCCAGTTGATTGCTCTGTGTTAGGTTGCATTACTCTTATGAATGGAACGGTTGTAAGTTGGGTCTACTGAGGAAGACCTATTTGTTGGTGTAAAATAAAAATAAAATTTAAAAAAAAAAATAAATGTCACCATAGTGTTCTATGAAGAGGGTTGTCTTCAGTAGTTTCCTGAACGCCTTAAGGTCTGTTGTTGAATGCAGTTTGTCGGGGAGGGCGTTCCAGATTGTTGGTGCCACCTTTGATAAGGCTTGTTTTTCGGTGTCCTTGCGTACCCTGTTGATATCTTTAGGTGTGTTGACACGGTTGGATGTGCCTCTTCTTCTCAGTCTTGTGCTGTTGTCTGGTTGTATGAGTGGGTGTAGGCTGAAAGCTGATGATTGATGTTTGATTTTGAATATGCCTGCCTGGTACATGGAGTAGTAGGACAGATGATCCAGGATGAGTGAGATCTGCTGGGGCTGGTCTTAAATGGGTGCAATCCATGACGCGCCTATACCCACTGCCGGAGCAAGAACGAGAGCTCCTTCAATTGCCCAAAGTGGACGCAGCAGTGTTGGCGGCAGTGAAAGAGACCTTGACTTGTCTCCTGCAGCTGAGATCCATGGAACTGGTTCCGCAAGACCAGTATGTCTGCAGTTGATATTCCATGTATTTCATGGTGCACAAAAAGGAAGGTTCCTTTTGCCCGATTCTTGACTTCGAAGGCACTGAATCTCTGGGTAATGCATTTCCACATGGAAATGCTGTGATCAGTAATAGTGGCGGTAGGAAGCAGAGAGTTTTTGGCGACTCTCAATCTCATGGAGGCATATCTGCACATTCCCATCCATCCAGAACATCAGCAGTTTCTCTGCTTTGCGGTGCCAAGGGGACATATCCAGTTTCAAGCGTTGCCCTTCGGCAGCAGCTCTCCGCAAGGAAGGGGTTCTCACCCACCCGTACCTAGACAATTGGCTGATCCAGGCGAAGTCCAGGGACTTTAGCAAAAGACAACAGCGCGGGTGGGGAAGTTCCTTAACAGTCTCGGTTAGGGGGTCAACCTAGCCAAGGGTCAGTTATGGCCGGCCCAGGAGCTAGAGTATTTTTGAGTGTGCTTTGATACCCGCATGGGCAGGGTTTCCTGCCGGATCGCCTTGCGCAGGAGCTACGACAGTGGATATGGCAGTTCCTGAAGATGGCAAGACCATCAGCGTGGCATTATCTGCAGGTTCTGGGGACTATGGTGGCTACTCTCGAGATAGTCCCATGTGCAAGGGTGCTCAAGCGACCGCTGCAGAAGGCTCTGCTCCTTCGGTGGTCCCATCAGAGTCCATCCCTGTCCCAAGTACTCCCCTGCCTGCGGAGCGCCAGGAGAGCCCTCAGTTGGTGGCTGCATGTTGGGAGCCTGGAAGGAGTCCCTGGTGTGGGTTCCACTGATGACCAATGTCAGCCTGTCAGGTTGGGGAGCCCATTGTGAAGGACGCTTTGTTCAGAGACAGGAGTCCGCAGGAGGCCCTGTGGTCGATCAGCAGGCTCGAGATACAAGCAGTGACCTTGGCGCTAGAAGGTTTTGAGCTATGGTTGCAGGGGAAGGTGGTCCAAGTCCTCTTGGACAATGCGACCACGGTGGCTTACATCGACCGGCAAGGAGGCATGGGCAGTGCAGCTCTGGAGGAGGAGGCCGAAAGGCTGTTTGGATGGGCAGAGATTCGTCTTCAGGCGTTATCGATGACGCATGTAGCGGGAGTTGATAATGTGACGGCAAACTACCTCAGCCAAGTGCGCGTGGACTCCAAAGAGTAGCAGCTCAGTCAGGAGGTGTTCAAGCAGGTGGTCCGCCGATGGTGCACATTGGTCATAGACCTAATGGCAATGTTTGAGTCGGCCAAGGACCTGCCAGTTTTTCAGCAGAAGAGAGGATATCCGAGGGCCTGGATGCTCTAATTCAGCAGTGGCCCGAAGAGGGTCTTCTCTGTTTTCCCCCATGGGCGCTCATAGGGCCGGTTAGTGCAATGGATAGAGACGCACCGGGGATCTGTAATTCTGGTGGCACCGGACTGGCTGAGGTGCCCGTAGTATGCTGACCTGATTCGGATACTGGCGGATTGACTGACTGTGGCGGCTTCCAGTTCGGAAGGACCTCTTGATGCAGGGGCCACTTCGCATGCCCCAGGTGGATCAATTCTTGCTTCCGGCATGGTTCTTGAAAGGGTGAGGTTGAAGAAGAAAGATATTCGGGCTCAGTGATAGCAACCTTGCTACAGGCCCAGAGGAGGTTTACAAACCTGGCATGCATCTGCATAGGGTGCATCTTTGAATTGTGGTGAAAGAGAGGCAGGCGCGCCCTTTCACTGCCTCCATCCTGGACATCTTGGCGTTCTTGCAATCCGGTTTTGATAAGGGTCTAGCTGCCAGTTCCTTGAGGGTGCAACTGGCGGCGATTTCCGGTTATCGTGGGAAAGTCCATGGGGTGCCGTTGGGTACACACCCAGACATGCTGAATTTTTTAGGGGTGGTGACCCACCTCTATCTGCCAAAGAGGGCGGTGTTACTGTCTTGGGATCTCAATCTGGTGTTGACGGCGCTGTCTGGGAAACCCTTTGAGCCATTGAATCAAGCTTCCCTGAAGGATTTGACTCTGAAAATGGTATTCCTGGTGGCGATTTGCTCGGCACGCAGGATTTTGGTGCTTGGGACTCTGTCATCCAAAGAGCCATTCCTTTCCTTCTCCAAGGAGAAGTTGGTCATGTGCCCGGTACCTTCATTTTTGCCCAAGGTGGTGTCAGCATTTAATGTAAATCAGGCCGTTTCCTTACCGGCTCTGGTGAGCGCAGATGTGGGCGAGAGCGGATATGGGCCCTGCCACTCCAAAGCTGTGCCACCTGGATGGTAAAAGAGTTCTGTGAAGGTATGTGAAAAGGGCATCGTCCTTTCGAAGATCGGACTGTCTGTTGCTTCTGTTTGGCGGGCCACACAAAAATGAAGCGTCAGTTAAGGCCTCCATTTCCAGATGTATCAGGGAGGCAATCACATCGGCATACATCTTGAAGGGGTAAAGCAGTGCCGGCGGGGATGCGGGCGCATTCCACGAGGACTCAGTCGGCCTCGTGAACAGAGTATAGTTTAGTTCCGCTGGTGGAGATTTGTAGGGCGGCATACTTTCTCTGAGCATTTTCGCCTGGATGTCCAGGTGGCGGGGGACGCTCATTTCGGATTGGCAGTGCTTCAGGCTGGTTGTGTGGGTCCCTCCCGTTAGTTTAACTGCTCTGATACATCCCAGAGATGCGGGACTGGACTGGAGGGACAATAAGGAAAGAGAAATTAAACTTAACTGCTAATTGTTGTTCATTGAGGAATGCCACTTCAGTCCCGGAACCCTCCTTGAGTGCTTTCTGTGATAATCTGTGCACACCCCAGTCCTGAAGCTTGTTCCCTTGGTGGAGGGAGTGGTCGGGGGGGCCGGGGAGGGGAGGTGTAATCAGAATTTGGGAGGGTGGACCAGAAGAGCTGTCGGTTGCTTGCTCCCCGCTGGTTGGAGTTGCTCAGGCGCTCAACAGGTAGGCCTTCCCATTCTGGAGGGGGGGACGGAGTATCCTTCCCAGGGGATGGAGGGGGTACTAGTTTATTTAGATGTAGAAGTGTTTGTTGAATGTTTAACTACTTATTTGTTGCTCCTCTGAGTCTGCTTTGTCAAAAGATACTGGGGCTGGTAGGCGGTGCCAGCTGCATATGTACACTAGTGTCATCAAAAAGATGACATGCTCAGTCTCCAAGCTGCTGGAAGAGGTACACTACCCAGAGGTGCGGGACTGGACTGGAGTTCCTCAAGGAACAACAATTAGCAGGTAAGTCTAATTTTTCTTTATACTGGCTCAGTTCTGTTGCCCATCTTTTAAATAATGCAAAATATGTCAAAGTCCACCATTGTTAATTGAACTGTTTAATTTATTTTCAGGGTGCAACTGATGTGTAGAAACCAAGACAATCATAATGCAATTCCAGATCACTATTGGGGAATTTTTGAATTAAGTCTTCTGATTTGCCATCTACAAATATTCTTTAAGAAAATTTTTTCCTGCATTTCACATTTTGCCATGTTTTGTGGCTTTCATCACAACAAGAATTAGTCTTCATGAAGATTCCTAACATTGGTAATGTGATGAATAAATTTGAGGTCCTTGGAGTTGTAGGTGAAGGTAAGTCAGTTCTTTAAACCTAAATATGAGGTTAATCTAACCGAATGAATGATTTTTTTCATAGGAGAATTCTGAAGTTTTTTATCTCTACTGATTTAGAAAAGCAGTGAAAAACTCTTAAATGAGACTGTCAGAGATGTAAATAAATGGAAAATAAGGGAAAATAAGGAACAGGAAAAAGGCAAACTTTGATGCCTAGGTGGCCAATTCTAAGTTGTGCGTTCCTGGGCTGTCCAGATCTCCAGATGTCTGGACAGCCCAGGGATGCACCCGATTCTGCTCCTGTGGGGCTAGACATCCCCACGGGAGTAGAATTGTGGCATAGTGGCTGGATGTATGGGATGTGCCTTGATTCAGGCACCTCAGATGTCCAGCCACCTACCTCGCTAGCCCAGCCTGGGTCCTGCATGGAGCCACATCATGCAAGAGCTGCAATCCCCGGCAGCAACAGCATATTCTTCGTTCCTCTTCGTCTCTCCGGGCCAGTCCAGGAACGTTATGGGTAGTCAAAGTCCTTCAGCAGCTGAGGACTGAATTACCAGAGTCTTGCTGACAGGCTATCCGGCTCCCCCTGGAGTTCCAGACTCAGTCTTTCAGTCCTCGGCAGCTGAACGGACGTGCCCTGATAGGCTCTTGGAGAGGAAAAGAGGAATTGAGTAGAGATCAGGAAAGAGTTCATAAGACTGAAGCGCAGGAAGGATTTACCTAGCTGGGCAGTAAGTCCAGGAGAGTTCGTTGCCTCATATACTTGAAGAAAAAAAAAAGGAATGCCGAAGTTGTGAAGGTCAAGAGGCAGTACAGGCAGTGCCTGCCTAAATTCTGCCGATTTGTCCTTCCGTGAGGCGAGGTACGCTCTGGGATCCCCAGTGGTCAAACCTCTGCTGAGCGCCAGTTCTCTGTGTCCGCTGGCAGCGGACAGTCAGGGGAAGCTGGTAAGTGTATGCGCGCCATTTCAGGTAGGGCTCCTGTTAGTTGCCATGGTTACTAGGCTGGGTATCCATCCGCAGGGGTGTATTTTGAGCGCATGCTGCCAGGTTCGGCGGCGTGCTCGCAGTGTGGGAGCCGGCGCAGTTTCATTTTTGGGCCGGGGCTCTGCTGCATGTGCATCAGGCGAAGCAGCCAGTTAGAGTGACTGTTCGGAGGCTTAATGGAGGAGAAGTCAGCGTCGGGTAATGTGTCAGAGAAGACTGTGGGCTTGGCGGATAAAGCGGGAACAGCGGCCATTTTGTCAGAGCCTGCCGTTTCTCCCGCGCTTCGGAGCAAGGCCGTGAAAAAGAAGGCTAAGGCTAATAAGTCTCCCTCAGAGGAAGTTCGGCCCCTAGCTCAACTGCTGGAGGTGCAGGGGGAGTGCAAACGTTGTTTTCAGCTGATTTCATCCTAGAGATGCATAAAGCATAATTTTTGAGAATGGAGCAGTCTTTGAGCAAGACTTCTTCTCCTAGTGGGGTAAGTACCCTTAAAGCAGAGATTGGGATGTCAGATCTGGGAGAAGGATCCTCTCAGGCAGTGTGGGGTCCAGTGGCCTGCTCCGATAGCTTCGGACAACAGCTTTCGGCGCCTCAGATGGCAGAAGAGGGGGAAATCCTCTCTGAGGCAGGTTGGGAACCTGGCGCAGGGGAGCTAGAGGAAGGTGAGCTTGTTGCGGGCGATGACCCTAATATTTTTAGGGTGTTCCGTAAGGAGGAGCTGGGAGCGCTGATTGAGCAATCTCCAGGAACAAGCAGGAATGAGTCTTCACATATGGGTACGTCGGTACCGATGGAGTCCGCGCGGGAACGCTCCCCAGCGTCCAATCAGGACGCTTTTGGGAGCATCCCACCACACCTGTGTGTTGCCTTCCCGCTTTTCCCAACTGCCTCTCCTCAGTTTTTGTTTTTCCGCGGAGCTGGCAGGACGTACTCCTGTCACCGCAGAAAATTCTTCTTTGATTTTTTTTGTTTTCTTGTGGTCGTGTCTGCCTTCCCCAACGCCACCGGTACCGCTGGTGTTTGTTTCTTCTTTTTTCTTACAAAATTTCCTTTGAGGAATATTTTTTCCCTGTTAGTGCCTGATGGTTTTTTCGGCCTGCTAGGCCTACTCACTCTCCTTCATGGAAATACCAGCCACTAACCCTAAAATGTTTAAACTGTGGCGGTACCAAATTATTTGTAGACACTCATAATTGGTGTCTACCCTGTTTGGGTCCTGACCACCATCCGCTGGAGTGTCCCTTCTGCAGCGGTATATCCAGAAGAAGTCTTCAGCATCGAGCATGTCTCGATACGCGGTCCCCATTAAACTTCACGGTACCAGCCAACGCTGCTTCTTCACAGGATCAGGTAACCCAAAAACAGTCTGTTAAGACTAGCCAGGCCTCGAGTGGTAGATCTCATGCTCAGCATAGAGATACCTCCGGCGTTGCCCTCGAGAACACCTTGGCATTAAAACCCCAGTGGGAGTCTTCGGCCTCCAAGCCATTTATGGGATTTCAGGTTATTTCTGGGGTTCTCACCTCTACAAACATACCTGAGCCATGCTTGGTGGTGGCATCCGCTTGGCGGTACCGATACACCGGCATCGGCAATGGTGTTGGATGAAACATTCCTCACCAAAGATCGCAGTCTAGCGCTCTCGGTTCCTTCGAGGCCGACTGAGCCGCTGCTGACCGATCTTCCAGTATCGGTATCGATCCTGGTACCGGTACTGGTATCCATGTCGGTACCCTCCAGATATGCATCGATAGACTCGCTTCCTTCGATGCCGAGTCTGGAATCGATCTCTAGTCTGGATGACTGGGTACGACTCGTCTCGGTACCGACTTCAAATGGTACCGAAGACATTCTACCGATGATCAAGGTCTGCCACGTTCGGTTACTTTGGTACCGATAGAGCTATCACAGACTGATCTTCATGTATCGGTATCAACGACAGTACCGGTCTCGGTACCGGTATCGACATCAGCATCGGTGTCGGTACCTCCCATGCTCGTTTCAACTGGCTCGCTTCCTTCCATACCGAGTTTGGAATCGATCCCTAGCATGGACGATTTGCTACCGACGGATTGCGGTACCAGCTTCCAGCGGTACCGACAACTATCCTTCAAGGACAATCCGATGCTCCACTCTTTCAGATCTTCTATTCTAGAGAATCTGAATGAACCGGTCGGTGCTAGAGCTAGTTCTTCAACAGATCTAGTTCTTACTCCTCTTTCTAGAGGACTCCCCTCTGGGGAGATTTCTTTTCAAGCATTCCTGCTTGATATGGCAAAGTTACTTGCCATTTCTATACCTGGTCAATATCCTGCACCAGGGGATCCAGAACCTCTGCAGATCCCCTGTAATCCAAAGGAAGTCATTATGTTTCCTTTGCATCAGACCTTGCAGGATCTCCTATTTAGAACATGGGAAGCTCCTTTAACGGTATCCCCACCTTCTAGGGCAACTGATCTTCTATACATGGTGCCCCCTTCTCCAGGTTTTCAAAAACTTCAGCTCCCTCATCATTCTATTGTTGTAGAATCAGCAATGAGGCGTGTTAAGAATACTAAGAAGCACTCTTCTTATCCGCCAGGTCGTGAGGTTAAGACTTTAGATGCCTTTGGACGCCAAACCTTCCAGGCATCCATGTTTTCAGCAAGAATTCTCTCATATATTTTCTATATGGAATTATCTCTTGAGGAGGTCACAAAGAATTTACTACCTTTGACCCCTTTTCTTCAAGAGCCTAAAAGAGCAGATTTTTCTATACTAGTCAATCATGCTCAAAATATTTCTAGGTTCCTTACTCGTGCTTCCCTGGACTCTTTTGAGTCTGTTAGCAGAACTTCTGTTATAGCCATAGGGGCACGACGTAGAGCCTGGCTCCAAGCTTCAGACTTCAAATGGGTACAAGATAGACTGGGAAATGCTCCTTGTACTGGAGAGAATCTCTTTAACAAGGAGGCTTTACTCCAAGCTGCTCAGTTAACTACTGACACTATTGCTTTCAGAGGCTTGTCTACGCCTTCCTCTATCCCAGTTTGTAGGAGATCTCCTAACAAACTTTGTTCCCTTAAGGGGAGAAAGTTTTATTCATCTTCTACCCATTATACAGATGTTCCCAGACAGGGGAAACATCCAACCAGGCTAAGGAAACCACAGCCTCAACAGGTTCAGCAAACCCAGCATCCGCAGGGCTTCTGATATATTATCATTACATCTTTCTTTCCTGTTTGGGGTTTAGAACCTGTAGTCTGCTTCTTCTTAATAGAAACATCTACATTGCTTCCATCCTAAACTCTAGACATGGATCTCTTCTCAACAGACATCCATTCTTTTTGTTCTATGAGCTCTCAGGATGATCATGCTTATAAGTAACAGGGGGTTTTCTCTTCCTCCTGGGAGGGAAAAGAGGTGTAACAACTATCAATAAGATAGTTTCCTGTTCCAGCATGTATCATCATACCTTTCCAGGGACTTACCATATCGTAAGTCTCCTTCAACTCTGTCTTTACCTACCCTCTTACTGAAACATTTCGTCTGTAAGAATGGTACCATTTAGCTGGAGGGGTTTTTCTAAAATCCCTGTAGGTTTCTACCTTTTCCAGTAAGGGGTTTCCTTTTCAGAGTTGTCCCTCCCCCCTTTTTCAGTCTTACTTGGGGCAGCTTATCAGTCAATAAGGGAGTCTTGCCACTCCTGCTTATGTCTGTTCATTCTTTTCTGCTGCGTTGGTAATAGCTGCAACGGCAGGAATTCCTAGTGGTTACCCTCTGGTTCTATTTACCAAGTAACCAAGGTTTGTCCTCCATTAGCAATCCTTTCTGGCCTTACTAGTAAGTCCAAAACAGGTTATCGACCTTTCTTTGGAAACTCTATTACTACAGGCCTATCGGCTTCATTTCTATTCCTCGCCATCTCCAATTCCTTTGGCTTTGGCAGAATAGTTTAAGTTACGTACTGGCTTTTAAACAGCCAGTTTTTTCTTCTAACCAACCTGCAGCATGCTCTCTGCAACTCTACAGAGTAGCTCTGCACTATGGGCCCTTGCTAGAGAGCATTTGCATCTTCCTAGCAGATAATCCCAGATGGTTAGGAAGGCCTCATCCAGTCATGCCCCCTCATGACTGGCAGGGTTTCCCTACCTTTGCCATCTCCCGTAAGGTCTCCTTTTAAAACGAAGGACACATGCCTTACATCACGTGAAAACCTAAAGAATTGCTCAGTTCCCTGGCTTCGTCCACATCTCCACTGGACTCCTTCACCAGGGATATATTTTTTTTTTCGTGCAGCTCGTCCTTATATGGTTTTCATTTCCATTACGTCTTTTATCCAATTACCTTACTACAGTTCTAAAAGGACCTGGACTTGCTGCCTGCAGACTGAAGATATCATCTGCACGTTTTTCACATAAACCATCCTGGTTATTCAAGGGCTAGAATTTCCAAATGAATCTAGACTGCTCCTTGTCAGAGAGAGCATTCCCCTGACTCTGTCAATCA
The DNA here is from genome assembly GCA_033557465.1 of Ichthyophis bannanicus. Taxonomy (NCBI): domain Eukaryota; kingdom Metazoa; phylum Chordata; class Amphibia; order Gymnophiona; family Ichthyophiidae; genus Ichthyophis; species Ichthyophis bannanicus. The sequence goes on along the minus strand of CM066035.1, from coordinate 900,649,098 downwards.
TAACCAGGGAGAAAGTTTTTCTTGCATCTCTTCAAGCAGGTATTACCATTCTTGTTATTAGATGCACCTTTCTCTCTCCATATACTCCTATGTGGGTATAGTTATATAGACATGTCTCTACCTACATATGTGGAGACATGTATATATCTATATGCAGATATATTTATATCTATATCTATATATATCTATATGTATCTATGTGTATTTATGCCCATGTATATCTCTATATATGTATCCACATATATATATATATATTAATATTAAGACATATCATCATAGGTAGATATGTACCTAGATACTTATCTATCTGTCTAGGCTCATATATATACATATATTCCTATATGACTCTGACAGCTGGGCATTACCCTTATCAATGCTGTGCCAGCATGCATAGGGTTCTACATATACAGCCAATCTCTGTGGTAATTAACAAATTTCTTACCATAACCCTTCAGGTTTAGGTACCTCTGAAGCTCTCCATGTATCATTATCTTTTCTACATAACATCAATTAGGAAAGATGTTACTGATCTTCAGTTAATCAGTGGCTATAACGTCTCGGACATCTGTCCTTATTTCTCATCGGATACAGGGGTCTTCAATACCCCTTCTCTCCTACAAGGTCTATTTTCTATTTGTCCATCCAAATTGGTCAAACGTATCTCCTTTTGGTCCAAGGATTGTGCTATTCCCGAACCAAAAGACTGTAAGCCTTGTCTGATACAGCCTTCTGCGTTTTCCGCTGAAGTCCTTCCTCATTACACCACCCAGTTTTTCCCTGGGGCTACTCTCACCCTTGACGGTTCTAACCTTCACCTGTCCTTCTACAGTTTGATTACCTCTACTTCACAGTGAGGTACTCCTTGAGGGTGTTCTACTGGTTCTTACTAACAGATTCATGTGAAACTCAATAAACGTTTTACAGTACCACCAGGTGAGGTCTATATTGGAATATTGCTCTCCAATATTTACTTATTATGATCACCTACACCTAGACTCCCATCTGGAAGTCCTGGTTTAGTCTAGCTGTTTCACAGCGTCTCTCTCTTTATTTCAACTCCTACCCTCCATCCCCAGGATGCCTGAGGTTCTGAGGGAAAGCATGGCTCATCTTAGATTCGCAACATTCCGGGCATCTTAGCTTGGGAGTCCCCATATGTGAAGACTCATTCCTGCTTGTTCCTGGAGATAGCACAATTACTTACCTGTAACAGGCGATCTCTGGGAACAGCAGGAATAAGTCTTCACAACCCACCCACCTCCCCTAGGAGTTGTATTTCTCTATCTCTATCTTTCCCTCTCTCTCTCTCTCTTTGTCTCAGCTTTAAAACTTAACTGAGGAGAGGCAGTTGGGAAAGGCGGGAAGGCAGCATGCAGGTGTGGTGGGATGCTCCCAAAAGCGTTTTGATTGGACGCTGGGGAGCGTTCCCGCGCGGACTCAGTCGGTACCGACGTACCCATATGTGAAGACTTATTCTTGCTGTTCCCAGAGATCACCTGTTACAGGTAAGTAACTGTGCTGTCTCTGGCAGCCCTGAATATTGTGCTTCCTGCATCGCAAGCGGAGCCGCTGGAGGATCCCTTGCTCCAGGGATTTAAAGCAGAGCAGCGGTGCTTCCCAGTGCATAGGGTGATTAAGCAGATGTTGAATCAGAATGGGAGTTTCCTGAAGCGACCCTGAGGGGTGGCTGTGCCCTAGGGCAGCTTTACCCTGTGCCGCAAGAGGAGAAGGAATTGCTTAAGATGCCAAAGGTGGATGCTTTGGTCTCAGCAGTGACTAAAAAGATGACGATCCCGGTGGAAGAGTGTGCGGCCCTTAAGGATCTGCAGGATCGTAAGTTAGAGTCTCTCCTTAAGCAGACATTTGATTCCAATGCTCTTTCCTTAGAGGCGGCTATTTGCGGGGCATATGTATCTAGAGCCACTATCCGCTGGATCCAGGGGGATCCAGTTCTGGACAAAGAGGAAGAGTTTTCCGCTGATGGGCCGAAATTAGAGTCGGCGGCAGCATATTTAGCGGACGCCTTTTATGATTTGGTAAGGATATCAGCCAAATCTATGGCATCTATTATTGCGGCCAGGTGCTTCCTTTGGTTGAGGAATTGGGCGGTGGACGCGTCTTCTAAGGCTCGCCTTAGCAAACGCCCCTATAAGGGCAAGCTGCTCTTTGGGGAGGCCTTGGAAAAGATTAAGGATTTGGGAGATTCCAAGGGAGGTAGGCTTCCGGAGGACCGTCTGAGAGGTGCAAAGCCTGGGGGGTCAGCAGAGAGGCCAAGGGAGAGATTTTCACAGGTTTCGAGGTTCGCGATTTACGCCTTATCAAAGAGGCCGCTTTGTGGCCAGGGGACAGTCCTTTCAGGGGGCTAGAGGGTTCAGTAGGAGGTATTTCAACTCCCAGCAGAACGCCTTTAAGAAGCCACAATGAGATACGGCTGGCTCAGATGGAGGGACAGATAGGGGGTCGTTTGCAGGCGTTTCACTCCGTCTGGGTCACCGTGACTACAGACCAGTGGGTGCTGGAGATCATCCGCGATGGTTATGCGCTGGAGTTCGCTCAACCGCTGAAGGAAACATTTGTAATGTGTCTGTGCCAGGCCCCCACAAAAAGAAAGGCAGTGAGCGACACGCTTCAGCGCCTGCTGCAGTTGCAGGCGGTGGTGCCTGTCTCCAAAGACCAGTACGGCTTAGGTCAATACTCAATATATTTCGTAGTTCTCAAGAAGGAAGGGTCTTTTCGGCCCATTCTAGATCTCAAGCAGGTCAACCGCTGTCTGAGAGTGTCACATTTCTGGATGGAAACCCTGAGATCTGTGATTCGGGCGGCGAAGCCCGGCAAGGTACTTTCCTCCATAGATCTGGTGGAGGCGTATCTGCATATTCCGATCAGAAAGGATCATCAGAGGTTCTTGCACTTTGCTGTGCCCATGGGGCATTTTCAGTTCCGCGTGTTACCTTTTGGACTGGCTACAGCGCCGCGGACGTTCACAAAGGTGATGGTAGTGGTCGCAGTGGCGTTGCGAAGAGGGGATTCAGGTACATCCCTACCTGGACGATTGGTTAATTCGAGTGGAATCTCGGGAGGAGTCGATCACGGCAACGAAGCAAGTGGTGCAGTTTCTGGAGCAGCTCTGTTGAGTAATAAATCAAGACAAGAGTCAGTTGCAACCAGTGCAGAGGCTAAAGTTACCTGGGAGCCGTCTTTGACACGAGGGTAGGGTTAGTATGCCTACCTGAGGATAGAGTGCAGAAACTTTTAGCACAGGTAAGAGCCTTTTTGCGGCTGCGGGTTCCAACAGCATGGAGGTATCTGCAGCTGTTGGGGTCAGTGGCCGCGGCTTTGGACCTGGTGCCATGGGCCAGGGCTCACATGCGTCCGCTTCAGTGCACATTGTTGTCCAAATGGTCGCTGCAGGATCACCCTCTGTCACGGAAGCTGGTGTGTCCGGATTTCGTGAGCAGCAGTCTCCAGTGGTGGCTGGACCTGGAGTGGCTTCAGGCGGGGGTGTTGCTGGAGCAGCCGGAGTGGTTGTTGGTCACCACAGATGCCAGTCTCTCCGGTTGGGGAGCTCATTGTCTGTCTCACGTGGCGCAGGGCGTCTGGTCTACGGAGGAAAGTGCATGGTCGATAAATCGGTTGGAAATGAGGGCAATGCGGCTGGCACTGCAGAATTTCCACACTCTGGAGGAAGTTAAGTCAGTGCGCGTATTCTCCGACAATGTCGCGATGGTATCCTATATCAACAGGCAAGGGGGCATGGGCAGTGTAGTCTTGTTGGAGGAGAGTCAGCTCTTGCTACGGTGGGTAGAGGCCCATCTGGTAGCCCTGTCGGCGGCGCATGTAGCAGGAAGAGAAAATGTGCAGGCGAACTACCTCAGTCGGAATGTTCTGGATCCAGGCGAGTGAGAACTGAATGTGGCTGTTTTCCACGACATTACGGTGCGATGGGGGCAGCTGGTCATGGACCTCATGGCGACACTCGTGAATACCAAGGCACCACGGTTTTTCAGCAGGGGCAGAGAACACATGTCGGAAGGGCTCGACAGCCTGGTGCAACCATGTCCGTCGGGCGAGCTGCTATATGTGTTTCCCCCGTGGCCGATGAGTGGTCGGGTTATTCGGAGACTAGCAGGGCGCGAAGGGAATGTGATACTAGTTGCCCCGGATTGGCCCAGACGACCTTGGTATGCGGAGCTGGTCCGTCTGCTCGCAGATCGCCCGTGGAGGCTTCCCGGTCATATCAATCTGTTGAGTCAGTGGCCGGTGCTTATGCCGCAGGTGGATCGGTTCTTGCTTACGGCTTGGCTCTTGAGAGGCAGAGGTTGCGGCATCGAGGGTACTCTGCGTCAGTGATAGCTACCTTGTTGCAGTCCAAGAGAAGATCAACCTCTCTGGTGTATATTCGAGTTTGGCGCATTTTTGAAAGTTGGTGTATGGAGCGGAGCGTCCGACTGTTGGGCGTGTCTTTGCCAGACATCTTGTCCTTCTTGCAAGGGGGGTTAGAGAAGGGTCTAGCCCTCAGCACAATCAAGGTTCAATTGGTGGCCCTAGCCTGCTATAGAGGTAAGGTACAGGGGGGCGGTTTGTCGTTGCTTCCAGATGTTCGGCGCTTTCTCTGGGCAGCTAAGCTTATTCGTCCACCATTGAGACCGGTGGATCCGCCTTGGGATTTAAACTTAGTTTTGGAGGCATTGACGTGGCTGCCCTTTGAACCAGTGGCTTCGGTGGGTCTGCGCAAACTGTTGTGGAAGACCGCCTTTCTAGTGGCGATGTGTTCGGCGAGAAGGATTTCAGATCTGCAGGCTCTTTCCTGTAGGGAGCCGTATATTCAGTTTTCGTCAGAAAAGGTGATGTTGCGGCCGGTGCCATCTTTTTTGCCAAAAGTAGTGTCCGAGTTTCATTTGAACCAGACGGTTTCGCTGCCAACTTTTCGAGACTCCCAAGGGGGTGACTTGGATCGCTTGCTTTGGAAGCTGGACCTCGGCAGGATGCTGTGACGCTATCTCAGGAGCACGGAATCATTTCGGAGAACGGACAGGCTCTTTGTAGTGTTTGGGGGTCCACGCAAGGGACAGGCGGCCTCCAAAGCTTCCATTGCACGATGGGTTAAGCAGGCGTATGCGGTGCAGGGGGTCGCACCTCCTGAAGTTCTCAAGGCTCATTCTACCCAGGGACAGGCGGCTTCATGGGTGGAGTTCGCCTTGGTTCCTCCGGTGGATATTTGTAAAGCAGCGACTTGGTCGTCGCTCCACACTTTTGCAAAGCATTATCGATTGGTTGTTCAGGCATGGGGCGACGCAAATGTGGAGGCTTCAGCCATATTGTCAGGTCTAGGGGGGCCCTCCCATGTCTAGGAACTGCTTTGGTACTTCCCTGACGTTCCTGGACTGGCCCGGAGAGACAAAGAGGAAGAAGAAATTAGACCTTACCTGCTAATTGTCTTTCCTTGAATTTCTCTCCGGGCCAGTCCAGGACCAACCCGGGTTTTTCATTTGCCGCAGGAATTTGAAGGGTCAGCTAGAAGGTCCGTGGTCAGGGTTGATTGTGGATCAGTTAGTATTTCGGAGATAAGTGCCTCGTAGGACTGCTTGAACGGAGGGCAAAGGTGCCATGAGAGGGCATCGGGAGGCTCTGGTGTTCAAGCTTGTTAGAGACTTGGCCTTTGGGGTTCCCTTTCGGGATCAAAAGGGGCAGCGTTCCGGATTTAAAAAAAAAGAAAAAAAAAGAAGAGAGTCGAGAATGAGGCAATGGGAGCCCCAGAGATCAGGGAGAAGGTTGGAGAAGCTTAGGAGTGGTACATACAGTCGTCCTTTTTTTTTCGTTAATAGTAGTGGTAGTTAATAGGCTGTAGGTCAGGTTAGGCTGCTTTGACAGTAGTAGACTGAGTCTGGAACTCCAGGGGGAGCTGGATAGCCTGTCAGCAATACTCTGGTAATTCAGTCCTCAGCTGCTGAAGGAGGTTGACTACCCCTAATGTTCCTGGGCTGGCCCGGAGAGAACTCAAGGAAAGACAATTAGCAGGTAAGGTCGAATTTTTTTTTCCCCTCATACTGACTCTGGATTGGGCCTTCTGTGGCCAGGGTCGGGCTGCAGGGAACCCCCTTCACCCCCTCACCTGTATTGCGGGCCCCAGTATCCCCCAATTAAATGGCTGGCCCCGCACGTACAGGGCTGACCTCTGAATCAGCCCTTTATGTCTGGGGACATGGCGCCGCCTACTGCCAGCCCTCACTTCTCCCTCGGCACGCTCTTGCTCCTCCCTCGGCCTGCCCCCATCCAGAGCTTCCAGCACTTCTCCCCTATATGTGCAGGGAGTTTTGGAGTGAGAATATGGTCCCAGGCGTTCAGCAGGTCTAGATGTCCGGATTGGTTCATAATGACCCCCTATATGTTTAAAGTTGTCCTCAAATATCAGAATACTTGGTGTACATTTTTCTCCATTATTAAACAGGGTGACTTCATTTGACTGTGCCGGAACAAAATGGCTCTCTGCGATAGTGTAAAGTTCTGAGCATGTGTGGCCCTTCCTGCACACAGCCATTCCCTTCAGTCTTGTCAGATTTGCTTTTTCTGCTTTGCGAAACCAGATGCAGAAACAAAGCTCTGTCATGGAAGCTTTTCAAAGTGATTCTTTTCATGTTTTCCAATACTATATTTGTTTTCTTCTATTTCGTTTTTTTTCCGTTAAGTTTTAATAATTAGGTTAGTATTTTTCTTCAGTCTGTGTCTAAAAGGTTCTATCTCAGTTACAAAGTAGAGGCTAACCTGGGGAGGGAAGTAATGTCACCGAAGCTAATAGCTACCTAAGCAGTTAGCTCTCTGGGCTGAAAAAAGCATCCCTCCCGAAATTAAGTTTTTCTATAGTGATCTGAAAACCCCTCGGTATGTATTAGTGCCTGAGGATCTGAGGGGTGCAGTGGTGGCGAAAGGAGCGACAGTAGATCTCAAATGTTTCACTTTTAAAAGCGCGGAGGCTCCAACCATGAGCAGTTCCAATATGGCGGTGCTGAGACTGAAAGAACGTGACGCAGTGGGAGAGGCAGAAAGTGGTGTAGAGACATTCACGAGTGAGATAATCAAAATCCACAGTGATCTTAAAAATTGGTTTGCTGAACTAAGGCAGGAGTTGGGTACCTTTTAAAAGGGAGGCACAATCATGGATCACTGAGCTCTGCTCTAATATGTTGGAAATAGGACAGTGGCTGGAGGATGTAGAACATAAGAACATAAGATATGCCATACTGGGTCAGACCAAGGTCCATCAAGCCCAGTATTCTGTTTCCAACAGTGGCCAATCTAGGTCATATGTACCTAGCAATTTCCCCAAGAGACACAAGTTCCACAATGCTTGTATTGGGTCAAGCATTGATATCTTCGGTCACTTCTTAATAATGGTTTATGGACCTTTCCTCCAGGAACGTGTCCAAACCTTTTTTAAACCCAGCTACACTAACAGCCTTTACTACATTCTCCGGTAATAAATTCCAGAGTTTGATTACACGTTGAGTGAAAAAATATTTTCTTTTATTAGTCTTGAATAGTTTACCCTGTAGCTTCATTGCATGTCCCCTAGTCTTTCTATATTCTGATAAGGTAAACAATCGATCTACGTTTACCCGTTCCACTCCGTTCATTAATTTATAGACTTCTATCATATCTCCCCTCAGCCGTCTTTTTTCCAGGTTAAAGAGCCCTAACCTTTTTAGCCTTTCTTCATAGGAGTATCCTTCAATCCCCTTTACCATTTTGGTGGCTCTTCTCTGTACCTTTTCTAAAATCGCTATATCCTTTTTAAGATACGGCGACCAGAATTGCACACAATATTCAAGGTGCGGTCTCACCATGGAACGATATAGAGGCATTATAATATCTTTTGTTTTATTTTCCATTCCTTTCCTTATCATACCTAGCATTCTATTTGCTCTCTTGGCCGCCGCTGCACACTGGGCCGAGGGTTTTAACATGGTATCCACAATGACGCCTAAATCTTTTTCCTGGGTGGTGGTTCCTAATGTGGAACCTTGCATCGTGTAACCATAGTTTGGGTTGTTCTTCCCTAGGTGCATAACCTTGCACTTGTCCACATTAAATTTCATCTGCCATTTTGATGCCCAGTCTTCCAATTTATCAAGATCCTCTTGCAATTTTTCACAATCCTTTTGGGTTTTAACAACTTTAAATAGTTTTGTGTCATCTGCAAATTTGATAACCTCACTCGTTATTCCACTTTCCAGGTCATTTATGAATATGTCAAAAAGCAGCGGACCCAGCACAGATCCCTGGGGTACACCACTATTCACCTTTCTCCATTGGGAAAATTGGCCATTTAGCCCTACCCTCTGCTTTCTATCTTTTAACCAGTTCCTGATCCACAATAGTACACTACCTCCTATCCCATGACTCTTTAGTTTTGCCAAACGTCTCTGATGAGGGACCTTGTCAAAGGCTTTCTGAAAGTCCAGATACACAATATCAACCGACTCATCTTTGTCCACCTGTTTATTCACTCCTTCAAAAAAACATTAGTAAGGCAAGATCTTCCTTGTCTAAAGCCATGTTGGCTGTCTCCCATTAGGTTGTGACTATCTACATGCTGAGTAATTTTATTCTTTATGATGGTTTCTACCATTTTTCCCAGTACTGACGTCAGGCTCACCGGTCTGTAGTTTCCCGGATCACCCCTGGAACCCTTTTTAAAAATTGGTGTTACATTGGTGATCCTCCAATCTTCAGGTATTAGAGATGATTTTAATGATAGTTCACAGATTACTGATAGCAGGTCTGCAATCTCATATTTCAGTTCTTTCAACACCCTTGGATGTATACCATCCGGCCCAGGTGATTTGCTACTCTTCAGTTTATCTAATAGTTGTAAGACATCTTCCCGATGTATCGATATTTCCTTCAATTCTTCCGCACCTTTAAATACCACTTCAGTCATGGGTAACATCCCTACATCTTCCTCAGTAAAGACCGAAGCAAAGAAGTAATTCAGTCTCTCCACTATCACCTTGTTGCCTCTTAGTGCTCCTTTAACCCCTTTATCATCTAATGGACCAACTGACTCTCTCACAGGTTTTTTGCTACGAATGTACTTGAAAAGGTCTTTATTTCGCGTTTTTGCTTCCGCAGCAAGCTTCTTCTCAAATTCTCTCTTTGCCTGCCTTATCAATGCCTTGCATTTGACTTGCCAGTGCTTGTGCTGTTTCCAGGTTTCGTCGTTTGGCTCTTTTTTCCATTTCCTGAAAGATGCTTTTTTGGCAACAACAGCCTCTCTGACCTCACCTTTAAACCATGCTGGCAGTTTTTTGGACTTCCTTCCACTTTTCTTAAAGCGTGGAATACAGCTGGTCTGGGCTTCCAAGATAGTATTTTTCAACAACACCCAAGCTTGATGTACGTCTTTAACCTTCACAACTGCTCCTTTTAGTTTTTTCTTAACTGTTTTCCTCATTTTATCATAGTCTCCCTTTCGAAAGTTAAAAGGTAGTACTGTGGATTTCCTTACTATTCCTCCTCCACTAATTAAATCAAAGGCGATCATGCTATGATCACTATTGCCAAGTGGCCCCAACACCCTTATCTCTTGCACTAGATCTGGTGTTCCACTAAGGACTAGGTCTAATATGGCTTCCCCTCTGGTCGGTTCATGAACCAGCTGCTCCAAGAAGCAGTCATTTATTCCATCTAGCAACTTTATCTCCCTAGCATGTCCTGTCGTGACACTGACCCAGTCGATACTGGGGTAATTGAAATCACCCATTATTATTACTGCGCTGTAACTTTTGTTAGCTTCCTTGATTTCTTTGAGCATTTCATCATCCATTTGGTCATTCTGGCCAGGTGCTCGATAGTACACCCCCACTGCCATCGCCTTCCTCCTTTTATATGGAATTTCAATCCATATATATTCTACAGCAGATTTTGTTTCCTGCAAAACTTTAATCATTTCTGAGTCAATGCCCTCTCTAACATAGAGCGCAACCCCTCCACCAATTTGATCAGCTCTATCATTACGATATAGTTTGTACCCAGGTATCACAGTGTCCCACTGTTTGTCCTCCTTCCACCATGTCTCTGATATTCCAATCATATCTAACCTTTCATTTAGTGCTATATATTCTAACTCTCTCATCTTATTCTTTAGACTTCTAGCATTTGCATACAAGCATTTTAGAGAGTGTATTTTATTCATGTTAATTTGGCTATTGTTAGACATGGGTAAATTGGGATCTTTAAGCTCTGTCTGCTCCATACTTGAGGGCATTTGGGCTACTTTACTCTTTTGTGGAACCTCTCTGCTTTTGGTAGTATCCTTCAAGGATACATTCTTCCGAACCATCCGCTCTTGGGCGACTGTCGGCTTTCCCCTAATATCTAGTTTAAAAGCTGCTCTATCTCCTTTTTAAAGGTTAATGCCAGCAGCCTGGTTCCATCCCGGTTAAGGTGAAGCCCATCCCTTCGGAAGAGCTCCTCCTTTCCACAGAATGTTCCCCAGTTCCTAACAAATCCAAACCCCTCATCTCTGCACCATTGTCTCATCCACGCATTGAGACTCCGGAGCTCTGCCTGCCTTTTGGATCCTGCGCGTGGAACAGGAAGCATTTCGGAGAATGCTACCCTGGAAGTTCTGGATTTCAACTTCCTACCTAAAAGCCTAAATTTTGCCTCCAGAACCTCCCTACCACATTTTCCTATGTCATTGGTACCGACATGTACCAAGACAGCAGACTCCTCCCCAGCACTATCTAAGACCTTATCTAGGTGGCGCGTGAGGTCCGCTACCTTCGCACCAGGCAGGCATGTTACCAGGCGATCCTTACGTCCACCAGCCACCCAGCTATCTACATGCCTAATGATCGAATCACCAACTATAACGGCTGTCCTAACCCTTCCCTCATGGGCACATGGCCCTGGAGAAACTTCCTCGGTGCGAGAGGGTTTTACATCACCTGGAGGACAGGTCCTAGTTACAGGATCACTTCCTGCCACACCAGGGTGATGCTCTCCTGTCACGTGACCTCTCTCCTCCATGGCAACAGGGGTGCTGCCAGACTGGAGGTGGGACTTCAGGACTATATCCCTGTAGGTCTCGTCTATGTACCTCTCTGTCTGTCTTATGCTTTCCAAGTCTGCTACTTTAGCCTCTAGAGAACGGACTTGTTCCCTGAGAGAAAAGAGCTCCTTGCACCTAGTGCACACGTAAGACCTCTCACCAACTGGGAGAAAATCATACATGTGACACTCAATGCAAAAGACTGGAAAGCCCCCATCCCGCTCCTGGACTGCTGTCTGCATCTTAGTTTTAAGTTTGTGTCTAGATCTTTAAGTTCTTACTTACTAGGGGTTGCTATTGGTATTTATACCAATAAAACTGTACCTAATATGTTTAATATACCTTGTTCACCTGAAGCTTAATTAATCTCAGGTCCTTAGTGTATGACTGATTTGGGTAATGAGCTTCACCTGAAAGCACCTCCTGTCTTTTAAGATGTGTAAGTACCTATAAAGCTATGATTATCCCAGGGGTGGGAGGGAGGGAAATAACACTTATTAAAAGAGGGCTGCTACAAATAGTTGATGAGCAGGACGACTCTATTGCTGCACTGAATAATAATCTGGGGAAGTTAAAACAGTCGCATGAGGAGATGGTGGCAAAAGTAGAGGATCTTGAGAATAGATTCAGACCGAGTAATATTTGAATTAGAGGCCTCCCAGAATCTGATTCAGACCTTGACAGAGCAAATATGCAAGGCTCCACTACAAGCTGTGGGCATGGAAATAGATAAGCTTTGCTTTACAGTGGAGCGCACCCATCGGGCACTGGCAATGGCTTTCCCAGCCCCCCTGTCACTCAGGGCAGGCAGTCACCTGTGCTGCTGGCACCACCACGTGATGTACCTCCCCCAGCTGGCCCCACGTAGGCAGCATGGCAAACTTACCATTAAGCTGGTTTGCTGCAGTTCCTCACACTCCAGGGGCCAGGCACTCTTCTCTCTCAGCCTTAGTCTCACAGTTCACGAGACTTTTCGGCCGGAAGAAAAGAGCGCAAAGAACTGTGGGAAACCAGCTTAATCGTAGGTTTGCTGTGCTGCTTCTGTGGGCTCGGTGGGGGTGCACCCCCATCTTGGCTGACACCCAGGGTGGGCTACATTTACCGTCCCGCCCTCGATATGCCACTGGGCACTGTCACCGGAGGTCTGAGAGGCCCTGGACTATCATTGCATGTCTGCGTGAGTATTCAACTAATGAGCTGGTGATGCAAGTGGGCAGAAAGTTGGGTCGGCTGGAATTCTCAATTGAATTAGAATTGTAAGTTCTTAAACATGTATCTGCTGGTACTGTCTTTTTTTCATCTAATTAATATCTATATTGTTAGATCATTTTACAACGAATGGTTCTTTTTGGGATTTACTAGAGCATTTCAACACAGCTTCAGCCTCAGAGTTACAATGTACCTAGTAGACTCTAGACCGAGCAACCTTCTAGTCGCACTGTCACCAGACTTAAGAACCTGTGCAATGTATAAATGTTGATCAATTACATTCTTTAGTTACTTTGTACATAGTTACTTTTACCTTTCACTGTGTTTTGTTTCACTGTACAACAGAGTGCTCCGTGATACCCTGTTAGTTTTGTTCTCCGTAATCCGCTTTGGATGGTAGAAAGGCAGTATAAAAGTAAGTTTAAATAAAATAAATTTACTTCTCAACTCTGTAGTTGTTGTTGTTAAGTGCCGTCGAGTCAGAGTCGACTCATGGCGACCCTCTGGATAGCTATCCTAAATTGTGTTCGGTCTTCAGTCAGGCGGCTCATTGTTGACAGACTGGTACCTGTAGCTGCTGTTATTGTATCGATCCATCTCATTGCTGGCCTTCCTCTTTTGCGTTGACCTTCTATCTTGCCAAGCATAATGTCTTTCTCTAATGATCTCTTTCTCTTTCTTCGCATGATGTGTCCAAAGTATGAAAGTCAAAGTCTTGTCATCTGAGCTTCTAAAGAAAGCTTAGGTTTGATCTCCTCTAGTACCGACTGGTTTGTTCTTCGGGCAGTCCATGGTATACACAGTATTCGCCGCCAGCACCATAATTCAAAGGCATCAATTTTCTTCCTAACTGTCTTTTTCACTGTCCAGCTTTCACATCCATATGATGTTATTGAAAATAACTCTGTAGGAATACTGGCAATTCACCTTTTTGGTTAAACTCCCTTCAAAGAAAGACAAATACCCCCTACCATTATGAGATGCCTTTTTCATAATAGGAGGAGTGGCCTAGTAGTTGGTGCAAGTTGCCTCGTGCTGGAGGGACTGGGGTTTCTAGTCCCACAAACACTCCTTGTGGCCTTGGGCAAACCACTTAACCCTCCGTTGCCTCAGGTACAAAAAACGTAGATTGTGAGCCCTTCGGGGACAAGGGAAATATATACTATACCTGAATGTATACCGCTTTGACTCGGTGAAAAGCGATATATAAGCATTGCTAAATAAAATAAAACAAATATAGTCCTTGAGGTCTCCAAACAAGCCTAGTATCAGAATTTTTGCTCTATTCTCTCCTCGAACACCATCTCTAGCTGTTTCCATTGTTTTTGGTATTTATTTTCTGATTTCTTGAAACGTCAACAATAGTTTGTTCTCTTTTCTTATATTTAAATTTTGTTTTCTGCATTAGTTAATAGTACAAAACTAATTTTTAAAAAAGTTTGAAAATCAGGTTGAGAACATAAGAAAAGCCGTGCTGAGTTAGAAAGGTTCATCAAGCCCAGCATCCTGTCTTGAACAGTGACCAGATGCGGTCACAGGTATCTGGGAAGTTCAAAAAATGTTAATCTACTCCCCATAGCTTGTTTCCATTCTCTTGCATGTCTCTGTACAGTGCTGCATATGTCTTGTAGCGCTATATAAATGATTAGTAAATGGGAAAATGGCTGCTTGGAGATATTTGCTGATTTATCCTCCACTACAATTAAAAAGCGGAGAAACTTCCAGGAAATCACCAAGAGGTTAAGAGATAAAGATGTTAGATATAGTAACATAGTATATGACGGCAGATAAAGACCAGTATGGTCCATCTAGTCTGCCCAGCAAGGCGGCAAGAGTAGGTGTACTTGCCGCTCCATGCAGGTCACCCTTCCCCATGCCTTTGTTGAGGGGTGTACCCACCACTCTGTGTAGGTCACCCCTATTTATTGAGATATAAGAGATAGTTTTGTTTGTTTTGATTTTATCCTGTTGCTATAAATGGATCCACTGTGTCTGTCCCATGCCATTTTGAATTCTGTCACTGTATTTGCCCCCACTACTTCTTTCGGAAGGGCATTCCAAGTATCCACCACCCTTTCAATGAAAAAGTAATTCCTGACATTGCCTTTCAGTTTTACCCCCTTGCAGCATCATGTTATGCCCTCTAATTTTACAACTTCCCTTGTCTTTGGAAGAGATTTGTTTGTTCATTAATTTTATTTAAATATTTAAAAGTCTGAATCATATCTCCCCTGAATCTCCTCTCTTCCAGAGTGTACATATTTAGGTCTTCAAGTCTCTTCTCATAAGTCTTCTGACGCAGGCTTCAATCATTTTGGTCACATTCCTCTGAACCGCTTCCAGCCTTTTTATATCCTTTGCGAGATACAGTCTCCAAAACTGAACACAATATTCCAAGTGAGGCCTCACCAGCGACTTGTACAGTGGCATTAGTTCCTCTTTCTTTCTGCTGGTAATTCCTCTCTGTATGCAACCCAGCATCCTTCTGGCTTTAGCCACCACCTTGAGATCCTCAGAAACAATCACTCTGAGGTCCTTCTGCTGGTCCATGCACACCAACCTCTCGCTGCCTATCACATACAATTCCCTTGGGTTTCTGCTTCCCATGTGCATGACACTGCACCTCTTCACATGAAATCTTAACTGCCAAGCATTAGACCGTTCTTCCAACTTTTGTAGATCTTTCCTCATGTTATCCACTCCCTCAGGGGAGTGCACTATGTTGCAAATTTTCGTGTCATCTGCAAAAAGACAGACTTTTCTATTCAGTCCTTCAGCACTATCACTCACAAATACATTGAACGGTACCTGTACCGGGGTCAAACCCTGGGGCACACTGCTAATCACTATCCTTTTATCCGAGTGAGTTCATTTACTTTCACCTTCTGTCATCTGTCAGTCACCCAATTTCTGATCCAGTTCACCACCTTGAGACCCATCCCCAATCTCTTGAGTTTATTGATAAGCTTCCTATGAGGAACAGTATCAAAGGCTTTGCTGAAATCTAGGTAGATTACATCATATTGATGGCTATTTACTTTTGGATTACAATTTTCGGTAGGAAGGCAAAAGGTTTGTGTTCAGAAGGTGAAGGAAGCCTTGGTGGCTCATCAGAAGGTTGTCTGGAAGAATTTACCAGATGTTCAATCATGAGAAGGTGCCAGTAAGAGAAGAGAGAAGAATTGGTGGCCTTAGTGGCAGAGAGCCCAACAAGATGATGGGAGATTGCGGCAGCAGATAGTCAGTGCTGAATAAGGCTGGTGCAGTATGATGAAGAGCCAAGAAGGGACTTTGGACACTGATATGGCTTTTGTGCTATGACTGGGGAATGAGTTTGCTGTGTGGTGGTTTAAGGTGTGGTTGGTAAATTCATTGGTGTGAGACATGATTGTGTGATGAGTGTGTTGAGATCTTGGTATGTGGGAGGGGTCCGGGAAGTAATGAGGTAGGGGATTGTTTGGTTATGGAGATTGGCTTATGGTGGGATGTTGATGCCTGAACATTGACACCTCATCTTCCAAGGGAGAGTCTGATTGTGGATCAGACAATGGTATTTGTAGGGGATTTGGGGCAGGAGGGAGGGGGAGGCAGGGTCGGCCCAAGGGTTTCTGCCACTCCAGTCAGAAACCCCAGCAGCACCATTGCCTGTGCCAAGCTGCCTCCTGCTGTCGCCGATTCCATCTTGGAGGCTGGGGGGAGATGGATGGTGGCAGCAGCAATATTTTGAAAGTGGCAATTTTGTGCCACCACTCTGTTGCCCATGGCAGGCCATGTGCGTCAGCAGCAGACATGGCCTGCTGCTTCTGACTCCCCTCCGACAGTGTTGCGTTGGAGGGGGGATTAGAAGTGGCAGGTCATGTGTGCTGAAGTACATGGCCTGCAGTAGCCAACAGAGTGGCGGCACAAAGCCACCCACCCAGGTTGACTGCCCTAGGCAGGTGCCTAGCTCACCTAGTAGTTAGGCCGGCCCTGAGGGGAGGGAGATAAGGGGATAGGCACTAAATATAAAAGAAGGGCAGATAGGTGCAAGGGAGTTTGCTCTTCAGGGGCATGATTGAGTTAACAATAGCATCATCTAATGTTTGAGGATTTAACTTGTACTGTAAGAAATTTGAGTCTTGAAGGACTGCAAAAAGGGACTGCTACTGCTGGAGAGAGATCTGCAATTGTAAGTATTAACTTCTGGGAATTTTTGGAGAAAAAGGAATTCTTTAGATTAAAACTGATGAATCTGTGTAAATTAGAATCCAGTGTATTTGTTAAATCAGTCAGAGCCTAGTTTCAGCAAAGAGTTTTCAGTTTAAATTAGAACCCAGCAGAGAGCTTTCAGTTTAAATTTAAAACCCAGCAGAGAGCTTCTAGTTTAAATTTAATACTCAGTCGGATCCTAGTATCAGCAAAGCGTTTTAATTTAAATCAAATCAGAGTATAACTCAGCATAAAAGGAAAAAGTGTAAATATTCTGTGAGCAATAAATTGTTTCTCAAGACCTTTACAAACAGGGCTTCTAGATAGGGGACAAGAGACCTGTGAAATTGTTTTAAATAGGTGTTAAAGCCAAGTGACAGATCAAAGGGATATTTTGAAAGACTCCCCTCTGTCAAAGCAAGGACTGTGTGAATCACCCAGGAAATTGGTCACAGATTACTTTAAACTCACAGGACAGGGTACTGTGTAGCAACCAGCTTTTAATAAGTCATCTTTCCCTCCCTCCCTTCCTGACTCTCTCACACCCTGGGATAATCGTAGCTTTATAGGTGCTTAAACCTCTTAAAGGGAAGGAGGTGCTATATTCACTCTCAGGTGCAGCTGTTTATCCTCATGAGGCATACATTAAGGATCTGAGATTAATTAACCTTGAGGTGAACAAAGTCCATTAAATGTATTAGATATAGTTTTATTAGTATAAGTATCCCCAGCAAACCTTAGTAAGTAAGCAACTTAAATACCTAATCATAGCCTTAAAACTAAGATGCAGACAGCAGTCCAGCAGCAAAATGAGGGCTTTCCAGTCTTTTGTATTGAGTGTCACATGTATGGTTTTCTCCCAGTTGGTGAGGGGTTTTACGTGTGCACTACGTGCAAGGAGCTCTTTGCTCTCGGGGAACTAATCCGATCTCTAGAGGCTAGAGTAGCAGACTTGGAGGTCATAAGGAAGACAGAGAGGTGCATCTCCAGTGTGGCAGCATCCCTATTGCCATGGAGGAGAGAGGTCATGTGATGGGAGAGTATCACCCTGGTGTGGCAGGAAGTGATCCTGTAGCTAGGACCTATCCTCCAGGTGATGTAAAACCCTCTCGCACTGAGGAGGTTTTTCCAGGGCCATGTGCCCACAAGGGAAGGGTTAGGACTGCCGTTACAGTTGGTTATTCGATCTTTAGGCATGTAGATAGCTGGGTGGCTGGTGGATGTGAGGATCACCTGGTAACATGCCTGCCTGGTGTGAAGGTAGCAAACTTCGCATGCCACCTAGACAAGGTCTTAGTGCTGGGGAGGAGTCTGCTGTCCTGGTACGTGTTGGTACCAATGACAAAAAGTGTGGTAGGGAGGTTCTGGAGACCAAATCCAGAACTTCCAGGGTAGCATTCTCTGAAATGCTTCCCGCTCCACGCACAGGACCCAAAAGGCAGGCAGAGTTCCGGAGTCTCAATGCATGGATGAGACGGTGCATGGAAGAGGGTTTTGGATTTGTTAGGAACTGGGGAATATTCTGGGGAAAGGAGGGGCTCTTCCAAAGGAATGGGCTCCACCTTATCTGGGATGGAACCAGGCTGCTCGCATTAATCTTTAAAAAGGAGATAGAGCAGCTTTTAAACTAGATAATAGGGGGAAAGCCGACAGTCGCCCAAGAGCACATGGTTCAGAACAATGTATCCTTGAAGGATACATGGTTCAGAACAATGTATCCTTGAAGGATACTAGCAAAAGATTGAAGTTAGGGCATATCAACAGACAGATTCCAATAAAGACAAAAGTAACCCAAATGCCCTTGAGTACAGAGCAGACAGAGCTTAAAGATTCCAAATTACCCTTGCTTATCGATAACCAGATTAATATGAATAAAATGCAGCCTCTAAAATGCTTGTGTGCAAATACCTGAAGTCTAAAAAAAAAAATAAGATGGGAGAGTTAGAATATGTAGCACTAAATGAGAGGTTAGATATGATTGGTATCTCAGACATGGTGGATGGAGGACAACCAGTGGGACACTGTGATACATGGGTACAAACTATATCGCAATGATAGAGCAGATCAAATTGGTGGAGGGGTTGCGCTCTGTTCTCCGACAACAAGCAGGAAGTCAGTCCTCACATATGGATGACGTTGGCACTGACGGAACCCTTGCAGAAGTATCCCCCAGCTTTCAAAGAAAGCCTTTGGGAGATGCCACCACACATGTGTGGTTCCTTTCCCACACAAGGGTGCTATCTTGCTCAGTCTCCTTTTTTCCGCAGACCCTTCAGATGTTGTCTGGCTTGTCCCCGGATAAAGTTGTTTTTTTCTCCCTCTGAGTTTCATACTTGCCTCCGGTATTGTACCAGTACTCTCCTGTCTACTGACCTCTGTTCCTCGGCATCTGGTTCGGTTTATTTTTTGTAGTCTTCCATTCTTTTGTTTTTCTGGCATCTTTGCGCTTTTTTTCTCCCACTGGCAGCCCGGTGAGTCTTTGACCTTGCAGGGGTACTTTTTTTCCCCATAGCTACCAGTGGCTTTAAGAAGTGTGATCAGTACTCTAAAATTGTCTTTGACCTACACACACGACTGCTGTCTCCACTGCCTTGGGCCAGACCACGACCCGGCAGCCTGCGGTCTCTGCAAGAGGATGTCCAGCAAGGCCCTCAAGAGCCATCAGCAGAAGCACGATACGTTTTTCCCTGAGTCCTCGATGCTTCCAAAGGCCAGGGCCTCATCTGAGGCCCCGACGTCTTGGGCAGAACCCTCCGAACTCGAGCTTCGTTGTGGGTCCTCAGAAAAGGGGGGTCTCCCTCGAGAGAACCCAGGAAGAAGAAGAAACCCTCGAAGGCAGCGTTCTTGAATGGTTCTGACCACGGACTGTCCTCTGTCCCCAGACACCACTCGTTGAGGATTCCCCTTCGGTGAGCTGGTGTCAGGCCTGAGTCCCTCGGTGCCCTCGCCAAAGGCTGTGGAGCCTTCTGGTCTGGAGTCAAGAATGGTGGCCCCAGAGTGCAGTTTGTCTGCCTTCATGGACCATCAGCAGGCGCTGTTGTCCAGCACAATCGGTTCATCCTCCCCGACCACCGGGCCCTCGACGTCCAAGACGTCCCCGGAGGCCGAGTCGATCCTCGAGGTCCTTTGGCCTCAAGTCGATACTCGGCCGAGATCGTGCTCTGAGTTCCACTTGACTGGACCGCGGTCATCCCCGACAAGTTTGCTAGGCACCAGCTGCAGGGCATCGGGGCCCCGAGGACCACGGAGCAGCCCTCCTACGAATCCTCAACAGACTACTCCGAGTGGGAGATGGAGGGCAAGGAGTCCCCCGATACCCGTCACCACCACAACATCCTTTCTGACTCTCCCGTTTCAGGAACTCGGCGGTGGTCCCTGCCCGAGGACAAGGGGCTTCCTGGATTTTGTCAAGGACATGTCTAAGGCTCTGGCATTCTCGACCGAGTTGGAGGAGGACCCTCGGGCAGATGAGTTGGAAATCCTCCAGTACGATGCCCTTCCATGGAAGTCACTCACAGTGCCCATCCCTCCCCTCCTGGAACGGCTGATGCTCCGAATGTGGGAGATACCGACCTCGGTGCCAGTGATGAGCAAATGGCTTGACGCGATGTATCGAGTCTGCTGGAGTCTGGGCTTTCAAATGTCACAGCTGCTACATAACTCCATGGTGATGGTGTCGGTTATTTGTCGGCTGAAAAGCCAAGAGACGCACTCCTTGGTGCAGAGAGGCCCGCACCTTGGATGCCCTTAGCAGAAAGTGCTACCAGGGCTCGATGCTCATCTGCCGCATCCAGGCCTACCAGCTGTACATGGGCATGTACCTGAGAGACCTGGTGAAAGAACTCACCAGGTTCTCAGCTGGTCTCTCCAAGGAACTTTTGCAGCGATTCAATAACCTGGCCAAGGCACTCCGTACGTGCTCCAAATTCATGTCTCAAGCAGACTAGGATGGGTTTGAGTCGTTGGCCTGGGTAGCTGCGGCGGGCATTGGTGCATGCTGTCAAGCTTGGCTACAGTCGTCCGACCTCGAGCAGTGGGTTCAGGACACATTGGTCAATGTCCCCTGCCAAGGAGAGAACCTCTTTGGCAAACCCATGACTGACAAGTCAGCCGAGCTGGAGACCGAGTTCATGACGAGGACCAGGCTCTTTAAAAAGACCGCATGCCACTCTCCGACGGAAGGTCTCGGGTAATAAGTCCTTTTACCTGAGGAAGAGAGCTACTTACCGAAACTACCCACCTTATCAGGCCTCCCCTGCTCCCCAACAGGGTCAGCAGGCCGAGGGACATGGGCATGGCCCATGTAAGCAGAAGGCTCTAAAGTCCCAGGCATTGCCCCCGGTCCAGCCAGGGTGGACTTTGACTCCTTGAGCATAGCCTATCTACCCCAAGGAGATCAGCGGCCCACAGGGGGACGTCTGGCCCTCTATGCCCAGTGGTGGATATCCATCACCACTGATTCCTGAGCACTTCATCTGACTCGGACACCTCCCTGTTATTTCCCGCGAGAGCCCCTCAGGTCTCCCTTCCACCAGGACCTTCTTCTGAAGGAGTTGGCAGGTCTTCTCGAGGAGAAAGCGGTGGAGCCCACCATCTCAAGGGCAAGGGGGTTCTACTCCAGGTACTTCCTTGTGGCAAAAAGGACAGGGGGCCTATGGCCCATCCTTGACCTGCGCAACCTCAACAAATTCCTGGTGAGGGAGAAGTTTAAGATGCTCTCCTTTGGAACATTGCTGCCATACCTCCAGCAGGGAGACTGGCTATCCTTCTAGAAGAACTCAAGGATGTTTATGCCCACATCCTTATCCACCCCAACCAGAGGCAGTACCCGCGGTTCATAGTGGGAGCAGGTATTTCCAGTACTGGGTGCTCCCCTTCGGCCTGGCCTCTGCTCCAAGAGTTTTAACAAAATGCCTAGCGGCCATAGTCCCCTTCCTCTGGCTCCAGGGGGTCTTCATCTTTCCCTACCTGGACGACTGGCTCATAAAGGGAGGCACAGTTTCGGAGGTGCAGCAGGCCACCACATGCGCAATCCAACTCCTATAGCACTTGGGGTTTGTCATAAACTACCCCATTTCACCTCCTTCTGACACAGTGTCTGGAGTTCATTGGGGTAAGGATCGACACTCCAGTTGAAGGCTTTCTTGCCCAGGGACCGAGCCAGTTGCCTCGGGGCTCTGGCTCAGGACGTGTGGTGCCATCCCTCAGTGCCTGCTCGGCTTCTCCTGCGCCTCCTTGGGCACATGGCTTCCACGGTCCACGTCACTCCAGACGCCTTGCCTCCACATGAGGCGGCGCAGTGGTGTTTCTGGGACCAGTGGTCTCAGGCCAACAATTGCCTATGGACAGGATTTACGTGACCCACCAATTGGCGGATTCACTGGGCTTGTGGCAGTTTCCCCAGCATCTCGAGGTGGGCATGCCTTTTCAGGCCCCATGCCCCTCCAGGGTGCTCACCACAGATACCTCCCTGCTCAGCTGGGGAGCCCACTATGGAGATATCCGCACTCAGGGCAACTGGTCACCGGATGAGAGCGCCCAGCAGATCAACCTCCTGGAGCTCCAAGCCATACACCTAGTCCTGAGGGTCTTTTGTCACCACCTGCGTCACCAGCCGGTTCTGGTCCAGATGGACAACCAGATGGTGATGTTCTTTGTGAACAAACCAGGGGGCACGGGGTCTCGTACCCTTTGTCAGGAGGCTCTTGCCCTCTGCTCGCATGCAGTCTGACACGGTATCCTTCTGCGGGCAGTGTACAGTCTTCCTGCGAATACTAAAGAATCCAATATGTTTGTACATAGTTACAGTTTTTACCCTGTTCCAAGTTTGTTTCCTGTTATAATGTAAGCACACCAGGTCCAAGGTGTTTGTACATGTAAGAATCCAATATGTTTGTACATAGTTACAGTTCTTACACCTGTTGTTCCATGTTTAAGTTTCCTGTTATAATGTAAGCACACCAGTGTCCTCTGATTGTGCAACTTCTGTTACTTGTAAACCGCACTGAAAACAAATAGCGCGGTATATAAAAGATGTTAAATAAATAAACAGGGTCAGCAGAGTGGCAGCTGGACCTCACTGTAGCCAGTTGGCTTTTCCGGCTTGGGGGAGAACCCATGATGGACCTTTTCACCAGCCCGGACAACTTTCAGTTGCCCCGCTTCTGCTTCCAGCAGGCCCACCCCTCCAGGGTGGCAGCGGATGCATTCCTGGTCTCATGGTTGGGAGGTCTCATGTATATCTTCCCTCCTACCCCACTGATCACCAAGACCTTGTTCAGGACCCTCCGTGACAGGGCCTTTCTCATCCTAATAGCTCCTCGGTGGCCCAGGCAACCGTAGTTCCCGCTGCTTCTGCAGTTGACGGTGGACACCCCCATCCCATTGGGAACTGTCCAGGGACTCCAATCTCAGGAGGGGGGCTCTCTACTGCACCCCAACCTGGGTCCCTGTCGCTGACAGCATGACTGCTGAGAGGGTGACTCTGGCCCCCTTCAACCTTCTGGTTGAAGTGAAGGACATCTTGTTGGCCTCTCGCAAGGTCTCTGCTAGAAAGACGTATGCCCTCAAATGGCGCAGGTTCTCTGTTTGGTGCGCGGAGCGTGTCCCGTGGCTCTGGTGTTACAGTACCTTCTCCACCTCTCTGTCTGGGCTCAAATCTTACTCCGCCTGGGTGCACCTCAGTGCCTTGGCGGTGCACCACCATCCGATGAATGGTAAGCCCCTCTCAGTCCAGCTGTTGGTGACTTGTTTTCTTTGGGGCTTGCTCTCATCAATGCTCCCCGGTTCCCCCTCCGGCAACCGAATGGGACCTCAACGTGGTGTTGGGGCAGCTCACTTGCCCGTCCTTCAAATCTCTGGCTACCTGCTACCTCCACTACCTCTCATGGAAAGTGGCTTTCCTGGTTGTGCTTACCTCCGCTCGCAGAGTTAGCGAGCGTCAGGCCCTTGTGGCAGAGGCGCCCTATACCAGGTTCTACAAGAATAGAGTGGTGCTTCGTACGCACCCCAAATACCTGCCGAAGGTAGTGTCACCCTTCCATTTATTTATTTAAAGGCTTTTCTACACCGCGCTCTTTAATATCAGTGCGGTTTACAATTAACAATTCTTGTACAGAGCAGGAAGGACCTGCCTTGTGCTTACATTGAACAGGCGCAGTAACTTGGAGTTGTAACTGGGGTAACTATATACAGGTTAGACCTTTGCCACCATGCTGTATAACGGCGTGGTTGAGTCTGGATCTTGTCAGTTATTTACAATTTTACAGTCTTATTACATTTACATTTGTTTAACATCCCAGTCTTATTATAATTACATTTGTTTAACCTCATTGTCATATCCGGTAGTTGGGTTGGAGTCAAACATTATCCTGGTCTGCATGTGATGTGTGGGGGGTGCTGCTGGTGTGGGCTGGGGTGTGAGAGATGGGGATGCACCATTAGGCTGTGAGTAGTGTAGAAGGAATAGGTGATGCTTAAGGGCTTTCCTGAATTGGGTGAGGTCCCTGATCGCTCTGATATTGGGAGGGACGTTATTCCAGCACTTCGGGGGCATAGAACGCGAAGGCTCTGTTCCTTGTTGCCTGAGAACATTTTGTTGTTTCCATGGGGATTACCAATGTGTTGGTGGCTAATGTCCTTGATCTGTTGTTGGGGGTGGGGGTGAGGAGGTCGGTGAGGGAGGAGGAGGATATCTTGTTGATGGCTTTGAAGGTCAGGAGTAGCACTTTGTATGTGAGCCTGCAGTTGATCGGCAGCAAGTGTAGGTCTTCAGGATTGGGGTTGTGTGGTCCCTTCTGGATATTCCACAGAGGACGCGGGCAGCAGCATTCATCGCAAGTTGTAGTGGGTTTAGGGTGCTCCTGGGGAGACCGTGCAGAATGGCGTTAGCATAGTCAAAATGGGGTGTTACAAGCACTTGGAAGATTGTTCGGAAGTCCTCTGGCAGCAGCATGGGTCTTAGGTATCGTAGTGTCCTGATCTTGTGGTATATGGCCCTGACGGTGTTGCTTATGTGCGCTTTCAAATCAAGATACTAGTCTAGTGTAACACCCAGGTAGCGTATTGTAGGTTTACTTGGGAGCTCTGCGTCTCTCACTTTTATTGTCGTGGGGGGAGAAAAGTTTTTGTTCTTTGTGATGAACAGGACCTCAGTTTTTTTGAAGTTGATTCGGAGGTTCTGGGAATGAAGCCAGTCTGTGATTGCATTGAAGCAATTCACTAGAGCTGTAAAGTCGGGTTGCGTGACATTGATTGGGGCAAGTAGCAGTACATCATCCGCATAGATCAGGCAGGAAATTTTGAAGACATGGATGATTTTGCATATGGGCTGCATATATATGTTGAAGAGTAACGCTGATAGAGAGGAGCCCTGGGGTACCCCCTGGCCTTGTTGAAAAGGCTCAGATGTCTTGGATCCCATCCATACGTGTTGCCATCTGTCTGCTAGGTAGGATTTGCACCAGTCCCAGGCCAAGCCCTGGATTCCCTTCTCATGGAGGCGTGTCAGGAGCTGATCATTGTTGACAGAGTCGAATGCAGCGGCGATGTCAAGGAAGATAAGTGCAAACCCATTCTTGATATTGTCTATCCCTCTGGTTAAGGTATTGGTTAGCGTGGTGAGTAGCATCTCCACTCCGTGTGATTCCCTGAATCCGTACTGGCAGGGGTCTAGAGGGGCTGCGGTATCGATGTGTTGCTGGATCTATCTTTGGACGACTTTCTTGATTATTTTGGCTAGCAGGGGGATACTCGAGATCGGGCGGTATGATTCAGCCTTCTGGGGATTTAGTCTGTTCTTCAGAAGGGGTCATATGGAAGTCTGAGAGTTGATGGGAATGTTCCTGTTGAGAAGGATAGGCTCATGATCCTGGTTAGGATGGGGCTGAGTTCTACGTGCATCGCTCTGATCCAGTATGCAGGGCAGGGGTCATTTGGTGCAGTAGTGGTATTGATGGTAGCGATGATGTCCTCAATGTATCTCTCGGATGGAGGCGCGAGTTCTGTAAGCGGTGATTGTAGGCATGGGTTATGACTAGGTGTGGGTCTCCAGGCTGTGTTTGTTTTGATGGATTTGGCCTGGGGTAGTCGGCATATACCTGAGGTTGTGGTCCTAGCTGGGGAGAGGATGGTTCCTTCGTTAAGGACTTTACTAAGTTGAAGAGGTCCCGGGGCTTGTTTAGGGAGCGGTGAAGGAGCTCGGTGTGGTATTCTTTCATTTTGTCTGAGATTGTATCGCAATGTACTTTTAAGTGGGATATGTATGCTGACTGGTCTGCTGGGGAATGGGAATGTCGCCATTTTCTCTCGAGCTTCCTGAGGAAGAGAAGAGAAGTCCGCAGATCTGCGGAGAACCAGGAGGCCGGCTTCCTTCTTCTTGCCGGTCTGTTAGGATCGGGTGGTTTGTCCGAGGAAGGTAGTCGAGACAGTGAGCTCAGGGTGTCGTTCCACCTAGCTATCAAGTCGTTAAGGTTGGATGACGGCTGTTTGAGTTTTGGAAGTACGTGATTGATGATCTCTTATTTGTCGAGGGACTTGAAGCATCCTGCAGGTGCCCATGATGCGTCGCTTGTGCCGCTGGGTGAATCGTGTTCTTGCTGTGGGAAAATCTGGAATGTGATTAGGCTGTGGTCAGACCACAAGACGTGGGTGATGGATAGGTTGAGGTTGTGGTCTTGGTTTGTGTCTGGTCGTGGGGTGAAGACCAGGTCCAGTGAATTTCCTCTGTGGTGGGTGGGAGCATTGACAACCTGTTCGTAGCCCAGCTCAGTCATTGCTTCAAGGAAGGCGTTGGCGTGGTTGCTTTGAAGTGATGTAAGGTTAAAATCACCATCACCCAGTTTGCTTTGCAGTGGGTTTTCAGGGTTACAGGCTGGGTCAATTATGTTAGAGAGGTCTTCCGGGGGGGAGACTGGGGCTCTGTATATGAGATTGATGGTGTTGTGTTTGTTAGCTATGGTGATTGTGTCTAGGTGCAGTGTGCTTTTGGAGGAGAGCAGCTGGTATTGGAGCTCTGTTTTTACCATGATGAAGACCCCCAGCCTCTCTGGCCAGTTCTGTGGCCATCTCAACCAGGAAGTGGTGCTCCCTACCTTCTTTCCAAGACCTCACTCCAGTCCGGCAGAGATGGTCCTTCACACCTTGGACTGTAAGAGGGCTTTGTCCTTCTATTTCCAATGCACTCGTGGCCACCGCAAAGCTGCTCAGCTTTTCATCTCCTACGACCCCAGTATACTGGGGGAGCCGGTGACCAAGCGTATGCTGTCCGCATGGGTGGCGGACTGTATCACCCTCGCTTATGAGCAGGCAAGCACTCCTGCTGGACGGCCGCATCACAGTGCACCATGTCAGGGCCATGCGGCCTCAGTAGCAAGCATCTGCTCTGTTCCGATGGTGGACATCTGCTGGGCTGCCACCTTGTCTTCAGTCCATACCTTTGCATCCCATTACTGCTCCATAATCTTTTCAGGGTTTAGGCAACTCCTACCCTATGACCCTTCTGTGTTCAGGCTACCGGAGTGCTGGTTTCATCAGACACAGGGGTCCTACTATGGTCTGTGGACACAGACTAAATTGATGCTGCTTGTGGCTCCCCATGAGGGAGCCCTGTTTTTGCTATGGGCTTTCAGTAGCCTGTAGCTGAGGAGTCCCATATGTAACACCAATTTTTAAAAAGGGTTCCAGGGGTGATCCGGGAAACTACAGACCGGTGAGCCTCATGTCAGTACTGGGAAAAATGGTAGAAACCATCATAAATAATAAAATTACTCAGCATGTAGATAGTCATGGCCTAATGGGAGACAGCCAACATGGCTTTAGACAAGGAAGATCTTGTCTTACTAATCTGTTATGTTTTTTTGAAAGTGTGAATAAACAGGTGGACAAGGTGAGTCGTTTGATATAGTGTATCTGGACTTTCAGAAAGCCTTTGACAAGGTCCCTCATCAGAGACTTTTGGCAAAACTAAAGAGTAATGGGATAGGAGGCAGTGTACTACTGTGGATCAGGAACTGGTTAAAAGATAGAAAGCAGAGGGTTGGGCTAAATGGCCAATTTTCCCAGTGGAGAAAGGTGAATAGTAGTGTACCCCAGGGATCTGTGCTGGGTCCACTGCTTTTTGACATATTCATAAATGACCTGGAAAGTGGAATAACGAGTGAGGTTATTAAATTTGTAGATGACACAAAACTATTTAAAGTTGTTAAAACCCAAGAGGATTGTGGAAAATTGCAAGAGGATCTTGATAAATTAGAAGACTGGGCATCAAAATGGCAGATGAAATTTAATGTGGACAAGTGCAAAGTTATGCACCTAGGGAAGAACAACCCAAACTATGGTTACACAATGCAAGGTTCCACATTAGGAACCACCACCCAGGAAA
The DNA here is from genome assembly GCA_033557465.1 of Ichthyophis bannanicus. Lineage (NCBI taxonomy): Eukaryota > Metazoa > Chordata > Amphibia > Gymnophiona > Ichthyophiidae > Ichthyophis > Ichthyophis bannanicus. Next base: position 900,621,268 of record CM066035.1, on the reverse strand, counting down.
AAGATTTAGGCGTCATTGTGGATAGCATGTTAAAACCCTCGGCCCAGTGTGCAGCAGTAGCCAAGAGATCAAATAGAATGCTAGGTATCATAAGGAGAGGAATGGAAAATAAAACAAAAGATATTATAATGCCTCTATATCGTTCCATGGTGAGACCGCACCTTGAATATTGTGTGCAATTCTGGTCGCCGTATCTTAAAATGATATAGCGTTATTAGAAAAGGTTCAGAGAAGAGCCACCAAAATGGTAAAGGGGATGGAAGGATACTCCTATGAAGAAAGGCTAAAAAAGGTTAGGGCTCTTTAACCTGGAAAAGAGACGGCTGAGGGGAGATATGATAGAAGTCTATAAATTAATGAACGGAGTGGAACAGGTAAACGTAGATCGATTGTTTACGTTATCAGAATATAGAAAGACTAGGGGACATGCAATGAAGCTACAGGGTAAACTATTTAAGACTAATAAAAGAAAATATTTCTTCACTCAACGTGTAATCAAACTCTGGAATTTGTTACCGGAGGAGGTAGTAAAGGCTGTTAGTGTAGCTGGGTTTAAAAAAGGTTTGGACAAGTTCCTGGAGGAAAGGTCCGTAAACCATTATTAAGAAGGGACCCAGGATATCAATGCTTGACCCAGTACAAGCATTGCGGAACCTGTGTCTTTTGGGGAAACTGCTAGGTACGTATGACCTAGATTGGCCACTGTTGGAAACAGGATACTGGGCTTGATGGACCTTGGTCTGACCCAGTATGGCGTATCTTATGTTCTTATGTCTGACTTCCTGCTTGTTCCCGGAGAAAGCATAGTTACTCACCTGTAACAGGTGTTCTCCGAGGATAGCAGGAATCAGTCCTCACAACTGTCCCTCTTCCCCTTGGAGTTGCTCTTTTACCATCTTTTATTTTTGCCGTCTTTTAGCTATGTCATCTGACTGAGCAAGATGGCACCCTTGGGTGGGATGGGAACCACACAGGTGGCATCTCCCAAAGGCTTTCTTTGAAAGCTGGGGAATGCTTCCGCTAGTGCTCCGTTGATGCCAATGTCGCCCATATGTGAGGACTGATTCTTGCTGTCCTCGGAGAGCATCTATTACAGGTGAGTAACTATACTTTAGAGAGGGCGTTGAGTCACAGAGGACTAAAGTTTTACAGAAAACAAAATTCACTGTAGAATTTCTATGGATTGAAATGCCATGTAAAGAGGGGGAAGGGAAGGCGATGGCAGTGGGGGTGTATTGTCGACCACCTGGCCAGAATGAACAGATGGATGATGAAATGCTCAAAGAAAACAGGGAAGCTAACAAAGTTACAACACAGTTATAATAATGGGTGATTTCAATTACCCCGATAACGACTGGGTTAGCGTCACGGCAGGTCATGCTAGGGAGATAAATTTTCTAGGTGAAATACATGATTGCTTCTTAGAGCAGCTGGTTCATGAACAGACCAGAAGGGAAGCCATTTTGCACTTAGTCCTTAGTGGAACAGAAGATCTAGTGCAAGAGATGAGTGTTGGGGCCACTTGGCAATAGTGATCATAGCATGATCGCGTTTGATTTAATAAATGGAGGAAGGATGGCAAGGAAATCCACAGTACTACCTTTTAACTTTCAAAAGGGAGACTGTGATAAAATGAGGAAAATAGTTATGAAAAAACTGAAAGGAGCTGTTGCAAAGTTTAAAGATTTACATCAAGCATGGGTGGTGTTTAAAAATACTATCTTGGAAGCCCAGACCAGCTATATTCCACACTTTAAGAAAAGTGGCAGGAAGTCCAAAAAACTTGGTCTAAAGGTGAGGTCAGAGAGGCTGTTGCCAAAAAAGCATCTTTCAGGAAATGGAAAAAGGAGCCAAATGACGAAAACTGGAAACAACATAAGCACTGGCAAGTTAGATGCAAGGCATTGATAAGGTAGGCAAAGAGAGAATTTGAGAAGAAGGTTGCTGTGGAAGCAAAAACGCATAAGAGACTTTTTCAAGTACATTCATAGCACAAATAACTGTGAGAGTCAGTTGGACCATTAGACAATAGAGGGGTAAAAGGGGCACTAAGAGGGGACAAGACCATAGCGGAGAGACTGAATGAATTCTTTGCTTCGTTCTTTACTAAGGAAGATGTAGTTACCCATGACTGAAATGGTATTTAAAGAGTAGCAAATTACCTGGACCAGATGATATACATCCAAGGGTGTTGAAAGAACTGAAATATGAGATTGCAGTTACTATTAGTAATCTGTGAATTATCATTAAAATCATCTACAGTGCCTGAAGATTGGAGGATGGCCAGTGTAATGCCAATTTTAAAAAGTGTTCCAGGGGTGATCTGGGAAACTACAGACCGATGAGCTTGATGTCCGTACCGGGAAAAATGGTAGAAACCATTATAAAGAACAAAATTACTGAAGATGTAGATAGTCATGGCTTAATTGGAGGCAGCCAACATAGCTTTAGCCAAGGAAGGTCTTGTTGTACTAATTTGTTATGTTATTTTGAAGCTTTGAATAAGCAGAAAGCCTTTGACAAGGTCCCTCATGAGAGACTCTTGGTAAAATTTAACGGTCATGGGATAGGAGGCAGTGTACTATTGTGGGATCAGTAAGTGGTTAAAATATAGAAAGCAGAGGGTAGGGCTAAATGGCCAATTTTCCCAATGGATAAAGGTGAATAGTAGAGTACCTCAAGGATCTGTGCTGGGCCAGCCATCCTACTCACTAGCCTCAACAAAATGTGGTTTCTTTTCCTCAAGAGGCATATATATGGTTTTCTCAGAGTTGGTGAGGTCTTAGTGAGGTCTTGAACTAGGTGTAAGGAGCTCTTTGCTCTCAGGGAACAAGTCCAATCTATGGAGGCAAGAGTAGCAGACCTAGAGAAGCTAAGGAAGACAGAGAGATAAATAGATGAGACCCAGAGGGATATAATAGTGACATCCCACCATCAGTCTCGCAGCCATTCTGTTGCCATGGAGGAGAGAGGCCCCATGAAAGGATAACATCACCTTGGTATGGCAGGAAGTGATCCTAGAGCTGGGACCTGTCCTCCAGGTGATGTAAAACCCTCTCACATCAAGGAGGTTTCTTCAGGGCCATGTACCCAGGAGGGAAGGGTTAGGATGGCTATTATAGTTGGTGATTTGATCATTAGGCATTTAGGTAGCTGGTGGACATGAGGATCACCTGGTAAAAACCCTGTCTGCTGCAAAGTTAGTGGACCTTATGTGCCACATATACAAGATTTTAGATAGTGTTGGGGAGGAGCTTGATGTCTTGGTACATGTTGGTACCAGTGACGTAGGAAAATGTGGGAAGGAGGCTCTGGAAGCCAAATTTAAGTTATTAGGTAGGAAAATCGAATCCAGAACTTCCAGGGTAGCATTCTCAGAAATGTTTTCCATTCTACGCGTCAGGACCCAAAAGGCAGACAGAGCTCTGGAGTCTCAATGCATGGATGAAATGATGCTGCAAGGAAGAGGGTTTCGGATTTGTTAGGAACTGGATAACATTCTGGGGAAAAGAGAATCTTTTCAAAAAGGATGGGCTCCACCTTAACAGGGCTGGAACCAGGATACTGGCATTAACCTTTAAAAAAGAGAGAGAGAAATGTTTAAACTAGATAATAGGGAAAAGCCGACAGACCCCCAAGAGTGCATGGTTTGCAAATTTGCATGCTTGAAGGATACTAGCAAAAGATGGATGTTAGGGCATTCCGATCGAGACGTTCCAATAAAGGTAAATGTAACCCAGATGCCTCTAAGTAGAGAGCAGTCAGAGCTGAAATATTCAAAATTACACTTGTCAACTAATAACCAGATTGTTAATTGTTGGAGTAGGCTAATGATTAGAGCACTGTCTTGGGAACCAAGAGACCAGGGTTCAGTTCCCACTGGCATTCCTTGTGGACTTGGGCAAGTCACTTAACCCTTGTTAATCCAAGTTATCAAGGTCCCTTTTTTAATGTACATTACCAAGTTTAAGTTCTAATGCATACTGCTTTGACTGAAATGATAAAGCAGTATAAAAAGTCTGTTAAATAAAATGTATTTTATTTATTTAATCTCTGAAATGCTTGTATGTAAATTCTTAGGTGCCTGATTTTCATCAAGGCGCTGAGGCCTGCCATAACTGCAGAAAGATACCCGTTCAGGAAAAGTGCTTGAATCGTGAGTCATGCGCCTCTAAAATGAGCAAGCTTCAAAAATGCGGCACAAACTGGGCACAGCAGCAGGTGCCCAGCACAGCATAGACTGGTAGGCGCAGAGGCCGGCACTTGAGTTCGGCGCCTAAGAAGATGTTAGCCCGTGATACCCATGTAGGTGTCCAAACCAGTGGCCCGAGAAGTGGGACGGCAAATGTGCATGAACCTGTGTATTGCCCATCCGGCGTACCTGTGCATTGACGACACCATCACGCAGGCCCCACGGGCTGCCTGTGCAAGAGGCCCCTTTGGCTTTGCAGATAGACAAAAGCGGCATGGCAGCAAAAGGACAGGTAACTCTTACATGATCTTCAAATAAACTGTTCCTGTTTTGGAATCAAAAGGTGTTGTCATTTTTGTGAGGGCAGAGCGTGTCTGCACTGGTGGTGTAGGGGACCGTAGGTGGGGGACTGGAGGTGATGGGCATGGGGTGTGTGCCCTGTGGGTCACGTCCGTGTGCGTGGGTATGGCACAGAGGCACCACACGTGCAGAATGGTGGCAGTCTCAGTTCTGCACATGCAGCACCTCTGTGCCATACCTGCACAGAGCGGTAGCTGCAGCTGCCACCCAGTACGGGTAGTGCCTCTGTGCCATACCCGTGCAGAACGGGTGGCAGCGCCACCACTTTACAGATGCAAGGTGTGTTCACCATCACAGGGCAGTATGGGTGTGGCACAGTGGCACTACTCACGCAGAACGCCCCATGCCCTCTGGTGGCACATGGTCTGAACTCTGCCGTGCGCTTGTCCTCATGCTGTGGAAGACATGTATGCATACTGTGCTATCAGTCATACCTGGGAATTACCATCTGGGAGTCTATGAATGTATATGTTGTCGTGCCATGGTGTGCGGCTAGGACATTCTACAGCAGATAGCTGTGTCACAGATTTTTGTACCATCGGTACTCAGGAACCTATGTGGATACAGGACATGACTTTGGATGGGGCGTGACATGACTGCATAGCGTATCCGTGTATGTTTTAAAGAGCCTATGCAGGTAGCCAAACACTGTAACAGCACATCATCTACTAGCAGAGTGGGGTGCAATATGTAACATTCAGAGACACTATGGCAGTGAGAGGACACTACCATATGGCTTGTGCGGCAGTCAGGCATTTGGGACAGGGCAATAGGGGATGGTGACATGGGCTTGCCTGTTGGAAAGGGTGGGGGGCAGGGGCATGGCATGGAGATGCGGTCAGGGGAGTCTACTGGTTGGGATGGGGGCAGACATGGATGTTCCCTACATGGGCTGCTGCCATATGGCTGCACTACATGGCACCAGCCCTTGCTCTAACACATGCCAAATGTTGGTGCGTGCTTTCTGCTCTTGGCCTTGGGGCTTTCCCTGGTTGTCTCCACGATGTGTGACATGGCCTGCTTTGTGCATGGATCATGTGTAGCAATACGTACGTGACACATATATCCCCACCTGCAACCATTTGTTCTGGGCTTGTCCTGGGGCTCACATATGTGCGCACTCACCTAGCAGCCATACATCTCTGAGCTAACCCCTGACTGCTGCCTGTCCCAGACTGGACTGGGCAAGCACAAATGCATCGTGGCAGGTTCCCGGGTAGTGGGCATACACATAACTGAAGGTCATGTTGCCATCCACAATGACCTGCATGTTCATCGATGTGTAACCATACCAATTCCGGTAGGCCCTCTGCTCCAGCCGTGCTATGCGCAGTGCAATGTGGGTGCAATCTATACTTCCAAGCACTGATGGGAATCCAGCAACATTGTAGAATGCTGCATGGTCTCTTGCCACATCTGCTGTGTCCGGGGGAAGGCTATGAGGCGGCACAACCTCCGCAGCAGGGTCCTGGTGAAGGCATTTATGCAATGGCTGGCAGTAGACTGAGTGATTCGAACAGTTGACCCTATCACATACTGGAAGCTGCCAGTTGCCAGATATCCCAGGACCGTGGTCACCATCATAACCACTAGCAGGGCCTGGTATTTGGAAGTGGAAGGCTGCAGGTCAACATTGAGTAAGCTGCACAACTTAGTTATTGTTGCCTCATGCATATATCTCTGGTAGACCACCTCCTCCGTCAGTTGAAGGTAGCTCACCTGGTGCCTGTGTACACGTGGGGGTATGATATCTGCATCTTGGGTGCTGGGCTACTGCCTGCTGACAGATACGCACTGCCTGCCACATCCTCTGCTGTGCCTGGGCATGGTGGGCGTGTGTCCACCTCTGGAACACCATGTGCATGGCACACATGGCTTCACGGCCGATCCAGCAATGCTTTACCTCTGCCCGATTTGGGTACAGGCCTGCACATGCTCTCTTCACTGAACTATGCACTGTAACACCACTAAACAGGTTTGCCACACATCTTCAGCAATCGTATGTGCCGGAAACATTGCTTAGGCTTCTGCGGTAGTGATATCCAATGTTAGTGCACATGGCTTTCGGAAATATGCTTTACGTGGGTTTGGGGACGACATGCCCCCGTTCCGCCCCCAGGTCTCTGTGCATGGTGCTGTGTGGGTAGCTGGGCCTCTCCAATTCAGGCTGCTTTGTTAAATATCTGGTTTACACAGTTATGCCGGTTTTACATGGGTAAGGCCATCTTTTACACGTGTAGCATGCGCCTAAGGGCCTAGAGCTTCGAAAATTGGGCCCTAGAAGTTTAAAAAAAAAAAAAAAAAGATGGGAGAATTAGAATATATAGCACTAATGAAAGATTAGATATAATTGGCATCTCAGAGACTAGGTAGAAGGAGGACAATCAATGGGACGCCATGATACCTGGGAACAAACTATATCGCAATGATAGGGTGAATCAAATTGGTGGAGGTGTTGTACTCGGTTAGAGAGGGCATTGAGTCAAAAATGACAAAGGTTTTGCAGGAAGCAAAATACATTGTAGAATTCTTATGGCTAAAAATCCCATGTAAAAAGGGGAAGGCAATGGCAGTGGGTTGTACCACCGTCCACATGGCCGAAATAAAAGATGGATGTTGAAATGCTAAAAGAAATCGGGGAAGCTAACAAAAGTTACAACCCAGTAATAATAGGTGATTTCAGTTACCCCGGTATCAACTGGGTCAGTGGCATATCAGGGCATGCTTGGACGGTCTATATCTTTATTCACAAGATTTGATAAACCGCCCATGCCATGGTGTCACAGTGGTGTACAATACAAAAAAAATAACAAGGGCTACTGTAAATAAAGTCAGACAGGAACGCCATCAATGACAGGACAGGAAGAGACAGTCAAAAGACAGAAAACAGAAAAGGAGAGAGGGATGGGAAGGAATAGGGGAAAAGGAGCAAAGGGAAGTTATGAGGGGGGATTCTGTGGGGGTGGGGGGCGCAGCTGGGGGAAAAGGTACCATCGGCAGGTAAGGGGAGATCGAAGGCTTGACAAAAGAGAGAGATTTTGAGGAGACCTTTGAAACAGGGTTAAGACGGTTCGGTGCGAAGTGGTAATGGGAGCAAGTTCCATAAGGCGGGGCCTAGAAAGAAGAATGCAGAGTGACGGGTGAGTTCCAAATGGGCCTGGGAAGGGGAAGGGAGGAAAAGACAATTGCTGTGAGCTGAGCGAAGAAGGCGAGGGGAGGGTTGAAGATGAATGATATTGGCCAAGTACTGGGGGGTACTAGCATAGAGAGCTCTGTGCGCAATGATGAGCAGTTTGAAGATAAACCTGAACTTGACCGGAAGCCAGTGGAGGGTGAGAAGGCAGGGGGTGACATGGGAGCGAGTGGGGGAGCAAGTAACGAGGCGAGCGGCTACATTCTGGACCAGTTGAAGACGACGAAGCTGGGAGGAGGAGAGGCCTGCGAAGATAGCGTTGCAGTAGTCTAAACGCGTGATCATGAGTGACAAGACAAGAGTGACAACAGAAGGAGGGGGAGAAACGACTGAACAGCCCTTATCCGGCAAAGATGGAAAGAGGAAGCGCGTACTACGGAAGAGATATGTTGGTGAAAGGAAAGGGAGGAATCCAAGGTGATGCCTAGGTAGCGAAGAGTCGACACCAGGGGGATAGGGCGGGAGGACATAATGGGTGAAGAGTCAGGGGAGGGGAGTCCGAAAGAAAACCAAATCGCAGAGGATTTAGCAGGGTTGGCATGAAGAAAGTTGAGGTCGAACCAGGAAGCAACGGAAATAAGGCACGAGTTTAGCAGAGGAGGTGTGATGAACCAGAAGAATGTCATCGGTATAGATGTAAACAGAAATTCCAGTCTGTTGAATGAGCAAAGCAAGTGGGGCAAGAAAGACATTAAAAAGCAAGGGAGCAAGGATAGAATCCTGAGGAACACCACAGATTGAGGGGAACGGGAGAGAGACAGAGGAAACGGAATGAACAGAAAAAGAGCGAGAGGAGAGAAAGGAACGGAACCACTGTAGAACTGTGCCACGAACGCCGAAATCAGACAGACGAGTGAGAAGGGTGCGGTGGTCGACAACGTCAAAGGCGGAGGAAAGATCCAAAGAAACCACAATAGAGAAATCACCGCAGTCGTGAGCACAGTGGAGTTCAGAGAACAGTGATACGAGGATAGTCTCCGTGCTGTGGCCGGCGTGAAAACCTGATTGACGTGGGTGAAGTGCAAAAGTGGAGTCAAGATGAGAAGCAAGTTGAGAGAAGACAAGCTTCTCAAGGATTTTTGAGAGAAAAGGGAGGTTAGTAACTGGTCACCAGTTGGCGGGAATGGCAGGATCGAGGGAGGGTTTTTTCAGGAGGGGGTGGACTATAGCATGTTTCCAGCTTGAAGGGAAGTGACCGGAGGCGAGACTGGAATTAAAAATAGAGAGAATGTAAGTGCAAGATCAGGATTAAGCAGCCAGGAGGAAGGTAAGGGATCAAGAGGACAAGTGGTCTGATGGGCGGAGGAAATAGCTTTAATGAGTTCAGGGGAAGTAATTGACCCGAAGGAGCGCCAGGTATGAGGGAAGGTGCAGGAAGGGGGCGAGGAGACGGCAACAGGGGATACGGGAGAGACAGGAGAGGGAGAAAGGGGAGGAGGGCAGGCAGGGAAAGAGGAACGCAGGGAGAGAGCTTTGTCGGAGAAATAGGAGGCAAGAGTAGAAGGACTGGGGGAAGAATGGGATGAAGGGGGAGAAGAGGTGGAGATGGAGGAGAGGGATTTAAGGATATGAAAAAGGCGTCTAGAGGAGTTAGATGAAAAAGTTATGAGACGAGAGTAATAAGTGTATTTAGCCTCCGTTATCATGGAGCAATAGAAAAGGCGAGCCTGACGAAATGCAGAGTAGGAGGCAGCTGATGGGTGCTTCCTCCAAAGACATTCTGCGCGACGAAGGTGAGTACGATGTAGGTAAAGCCCAGGGTGATACCAGGGGTGATGAGAGGAGGAACGGGGAAATACAGGGCGGAGGGGGGCTAAAGTATTAAGAGTGGCGGAGAGCGTGGAGGACCAAGTGTCCGCCTGTTGATCAACTGGTAGGGAGGGAAGAGGGAACTAGCCGGTGGGAAGGAATGTAAGGTGTGTGGGGTAATGTGTTGTTTAAGAGACGGAGCAGAAGGGGCGGTGGGGCCCTACTGTCCCAGGGAGAGAGGGGAAAGGAAAGGAGAAAAGGAGACACAGGTGATCAGACCAGGGGACAGGAACAGAGTGAATACGAGAAAGAAAGTGAGGGGAAGAGTCGAGAGTAAGGATGAGGTCCAGTGTCTGACCTGAGGCATGAGTCGGGCAGGCTACATGCTGAGTGAGAGACAGGTCAGCGAAGAGCGAGGAAAGAACCTTATCGCGTGATCGCGATTGGGTATCCAGATGGACGTTGAGGTCACCCAGGATGACTAAATGAGGAGACAAGAGAACGGAATCAGATAAGGAGAGTGAGAGAGTCCCAGAGATCTGGACGTAAGGAAGGGGGAATGTAGAGGAGGAGAAAATATATCAGAGTAGAAGAGTCAGAGCGGACTAAAAGGGATTCGGGGTAGGTAGGGGGGGCAAGACAAGTGATAGGAAGAGGGAGGATCTGAAGATTAACGCTACACTGCCACCGGTGCGGCGGAGGCGAGGAGTGTGAAAGGCGGAGTAGCCTGGGGGAAGACATTGGTGGAGAAGAGCATCTTCCCCCTTACGGAGCCAGGATTCCGTGATAAAGAGGGCGTCCAGGGAGTGCTGGATCAGGAGGTCATGGACTAGATGAGTTTTTGAGCGTAGGGAGCGACAGTTTAAGAGAGCCAGTGAGAGCGTAATGAAGGAAGCAGCAGAAGAGGATAAAGATGATGAAGGGAGAGGAACCAAGGGGACTGGACGAGAGCAGCAGGGGAGAAGATTATGCGGATTGTGTGCTATGATACCAGGGGAAGGAGAGGCAGCCAAAGATGGGCGGTGGCCCCAAAAAACGGGGATGGTGGCCATGTTCAACAGAGCAGAGGAAGCTATTCCAGATAGCGGAAGTATAGACCCGGACAGAGGGAAGTCAGGGAGAGAGAGTAGAGTTGCAGAAAGAGCTGAAAGCAGGAGAGACAACCAGAAAAGGAAAGGGCTGGGAGGAGACCGAAGGCCCTGATCACCCCAGCCGTCGCCCCAAGGAGCACGTCTTGCTCCTTGTGCGCGCGCCGCTACGGCGCGAAACGCCACCCCTGAAGTCTTTAAATAATGAGGAATACCTGGAGGATGACGTGGACGCGTTGCACGCGTCCACATCATGTCCGGGAGGTGGGACCTCACTGGGCAACTGGCAGGAGAGTTATCCAATGCAGGAGAGCACCGTGGAGCCTGCAGAAGGGAGAAACAAGCAAAAGGCAGCATACAAACAAGCAGCAGGTCAGCAGCAGTAGTGGAGATAGTTAATGTTAATAGATGAAATAAATGACTGCTTCTTTGAGCAGCTGGTTCAAGAACGAACAAGAAGTGAAGCTATTTTAGACCTAGTCCTTAGTGAAACGCAGGATCCTTGTGCAAAAGAACTGTGTTGGAGCCACTTGGCAATAGTGATCATAGCATGATCACATTTGATTTAATGAGGGAGGACAGCAAGAAAATCCACAGCACAAGCTTTTAACTTCCAAAAAGGAGGCTATGATAAAAGAGGAAAATAGTAAGAGAGGCGTTATAGGAAAGGGGGAGTAGCCTAGTGGTTAGAGCACTGGCTTGTAACCAAGAGACCAGGGTTTGATTCCCACTAGCACTTTTTGTGGCCCTGGGTAAGTCACTTAACCCTCCATTGCCTCGGAAGAAAGGCCTGGCAATCCTACTGCCAAGAAAACCTAGGAGCTGCTGGGCTGCAAGGAGTCAGCATTGACTTCAAGGCACAAAAAAAAGTTAAGAAAAACTAAAAAGAGCAGCTACAAAGGTTAAAGATTTATATCAAGTATGGGCATTGTTTAAAAATCCTGTCTTGGAAGTCCAGGCAGGTGTATTTCATCTTTATGGAAGGCCAAAAAACTGCCAGCATGGTTTAAAGGTGAGGTCATCTTTCAGGCAATGGAAAAAGGAGCCAAATGATGAAAACGAGAAATATCAACAATGGCAAGTTAGATGCAAGGCATTGATACGGCAGGGAAAGAGAATTTGAAAAGAAGCTTGCTGTGGACGCAAAAACATATCATAAAAATGTTTTCAAGTACATTTGTAGAAGAAAAACTGTGAGGGAGTCAGTTGGACTGTTAGGTGATAGAGAAGTAAAAGGTATGCTAAAGGGTGACAAGGTCATAGTGGAGAGACTGAATGAGTTCTTTGCTTCAATTTTTACTGAAGAAGATGTAGGGAAAGTTACCCATGACTGAAATAGTATTTAAAGGTGATGTATCGGAAGAATTGAAACAAATTTCGATAAACCGGGAAGATGTATTATGACTGTTTGATAAAAGAGTAGCAAATCACCTGGCCCAGATGGTATATATCCCATGATGCTGAAAAAACTGAAATATGAGATTGCAGAGCTATTATTAGTAATCTGTGAACTATCATTAAAATAATCTGTAGTACCTGAAGACTGGAGAAAGGCCAGTGTAACTCCAGTTTTTAAAAAGGGTTCAAACTACAGACCGGTGAGCCTGATGTCAGTACTGGGCAAAATGGTCGAAACCATTATAAAGAATACAATTACATGTAGACAGTCATGAGTTAACAGGAGAAAGCCACATGGATATAGTTATGGAAAGTCTTGTCTTATTAATCTGTTATATTTTTTTGAAGAAATGAATAAACAGATAGATAAAGGCGAGTTGATTGATATAGTATACAAATTTTCAGAAAGCCTTTTATAAGGTTCCTCATGAGAGACTTTTGGGGAAATTAAAAAGTCTTGATAGGAGGCAGTGTACTGTTGTGTGTCAGGAACTAGCTAAAAGATAGAAAACAGAGAGTGAGGCTAATACATACAGGATTTCATCAGCATATACATACAGGATTTCATCAGCATAATTCAAGCCACCATAACCCCCCACTTTGACTTCGCTAACCTAATTTTATTGGGTATAACAAAACAAAAAGTTAAAAGAATTCAAATTGCACAAAATGCAGCAGCTCGAATAATGAGAGTACATGCACATCAACACATAACACCTATACTAGAATCCCTTCACTGGCTGCCAATACAAAGTAGGATAATATACAAAGCATTAATAACCACATTCAAATCTCTAAATGATATGGCCCCAGTCACCCTAAGTAATCTAATCAGCAAAGAGCACCCAAATTCCACCCAAAGAAAAGGACAAATAAATAAACTAAAAAACCCCAAAGACTTCATAAAAGCAAATAAACTCACAAACAATAGAGCTTTTTCTCATGCAGCTCCAACAATCTGGAATTCCCTCCCAGATGATCTAAGAATGCTAACCGAGATCATCAAATTCCGCAAAAAATTGAAAACCTATCTCTTTTCTAAACATTACACCAACTCAGATCATCCCCCAATAGACTTAGATAATGGATAACCAGCTTTTATCTAACAAATCCCAAATGACCCACACATACAATTCCTCATAGCCGATACTGTACTCTGATTAATGCTTAAGTCCCACATTATGTGTATTTGTAAATAATGTATATAGTTTGCATTGTTCTGTGTTGTTCAGTTTTAACAATGAATGTTTATTTATCGATTTTGGCCACAAGATGTTATATGTAAAACAAACTCCGATTTGTTAACTGTTGTTTATTGTGAACCGCAACTGAACTACGGAAGATGCGGTATATAAATCATTGTTAAATAAATAAATAAATAAATAAAATAAATGGTCAATTTTCTCAGTGGAGAAAGGTGAATAGAGGATACCCTAGGGATTTGGGTTGGGTCCACTACTGTTTAATGTATTCATAAATGACCTGGATATGAGAATAATGAGGAAGGCGATCAAATTTGCAGTGACACAAAATTATTCAATGTTGTTAAAACACAAGAGGATTGTGAAAATTGCAAGAGAACCTTGACAAATTGGAAGACTGGGTGTCCAAATGACAGATGAAATTTAATGTGGATATGTTTGTTTATTGAATACCTAATATACTGCTTTTAGCCATAAGCACCAAAGTGGTTTGCAAACAAGCAAGCAAATTGCAAACAATAATTTACAAAAAAAATACAAAGTACAAAGTTATGTATTTAGAGAAGAACAACAAACTATGGTTACACGATGCAAGGTTCCACATAGGAACCACCACGCAGGAAAAGGATTTAGGCATCATAGTGGATAATATGTATGTTGAAACCTTTTTCTCAGTGTACAGCGGTGGCCAAGAAAGCAAATAGACTGCTAGGAAAAAGGAAAGGAATGGAGACTAAAACCAAGGATGTTATAATAATGTATCATTCCATGGTGCATCCATACCTTGAATATTGTGTGCAATTCTGGTCGTCATATCTTAAAAAGGATATAGCAGAATTAGAAAAGTACAGAGAAGAGCCACCAAAATGGTAAAGAGGACGTGAGGATACTCCTATGAGAAAAGGTTAGAGCTCTTTGTTTACTCCTTCAAAAAGAAGGAAGACTAGATGTCACGCAATGAAGCTGCAGTGTAGCCCGTTTAAGATTAAGAGGAGAAAATATTTTTTTCACTCAGCGCATAATGAAATTCTGGAATTATATACTGGAGGATGTAGTAAAAGATGTTAGTGTAGTTTTGGTTTAAAACTGGTTTGGAGAAGTTCCTGGAGCAAAAGTCCATAAACCATTATTAAAGAGGACTGGGGAAATCTACTGCTCTTCCCAGAATAAGTAGTGTGGCATCTTTGTACGTTTTTGGGAGCCTGACAGGTATTTGTGACCTGGATTGGCCACTGCTGGAAACAGGATACTTGGTTTGATGGACCTTGGTCTGACCCAGTATGGCATATCTTATGTTGTTAAGTTCTTATTTATTTATTTAATATTTCTTTTATACCGCTATTCATAATATCATAGCTGTTTACATAGAACTCAACTGTATAATACATAGAACATTCTTATGTTCATCTTCCATGCAGACTTTGAGTATTTATTTTAAAAGAATTTGTATTTTGCACTATAACTCTAGGTGGATTAGAATAAAACACATGCACAATATATAATGCATACAACAAAATTATACCAAATCTCAACAAAAATATCACACCTAATACTCATCTGCTACTAACAAACAGGACCTCTGAAATAATGAAGCAAGGCAGCATATCTAGCTACACTTCAACGAGAGATGGGTATGCCTGCCTAAACAAATGAGCCTTTCCTAAGCGTCTCTCCAGTCCAGTCCCTATCTTCTGGGTTGTGCCCCCCTTCGAGCAGCGAGGAGACTGTGCACGCCATCTTCTTTTGATGACCCTAGGGTACATATAGTACTGGCACCTCCCACCAGCTTCAGTTTTACTCAGTCTCCAAAGCAGCTGGAAGGGAGGCAGTAACCTAGAGTTAGATTACTGGAGAGACTTAGATAGGGTTTTTATTTTAGTTACCTTTTCTGTTTATATTTATTTCTTCCGTTTTAAATGAACATCCACCACTTCAATGACCACATAAGTAAGCCCAAAAAGAAAGTCATTGAAAGTCCACATTGGATTCTCCCAAAACTTTCAATTTATTTATTTTTTATTTATTTAATTTATTAATTTATTTATTTTATTTATATTCTCTTATATACCGCGCTATTCTGCATCAGTGCGGTTTACATTGAACAAGCTGAAATTACATTGAACAGGGCATTATAACTTGGAGATAACTATTTTACAGGGAACATGGGCTTGTGATTAAATCATTTACTTGTGATTAAATCATTTTTTTGTCTGGACCAGCCGGCATGAGTGGGGAGAAGAAAAACTTCCCCCCTCAGCGTCGGGAGGGCCCTTTTATTCAACAAGTATTAATCCCTATAACCATTAATAATAGTGTTACACGATGCAAAAAATAGTGTTACACTATTATTAATGGTTATAGGGATTAATACTTGTTGAATAAAAGGGCCCTTCCGACGCTGAGGGGGGAATTTTTTCCTCTCTCCACTCATGCCGGCTGGTCCCGACAAAAAAAATGATTTAATCACAAGTAAATTGAAAGTTTCTCCAGGACCAAGCAGGAAGTCAGTCCTCACATATGGGTGACGTCGGCGCCGATGGAGCCCCCATGCGGAGCATTTCCCCAGCTTTCAAAGAAAGCCTTTGGGAATGCAGGCACACATGCGCGGTCCCTTCCCGCCCAAAGGTGCCATCTTGATGAGTCTTCTTTTTTCCGCGGAGCCCTAAGGACGCCTGTCCTTGTCACCTGTGAAAAAAGTTGTTTTTTCTGCGTTGGGTCGAGGTTTTTTCTTCGGTTTGACGTCGATTCCTTTCCCGCCTGGACTCAGTACACCGGTGCCGAGCCCGGTTCTCCTTTTTCGTTTTTTGTCCTTAGAGACTGCGTTTGCGCCTTTTTTCTTTTCCCTGGCAGCCCAATTTTTTGATCTTGCAGGGGCCCTTTTTCCCCCGATGGCTGCCAGTGGCTTTAAGAAGTGTGATCGGTGCAAGAAACTGATGTCTCTCACCGACACCCACGACTGTTGCCTCCGGTGCCTGGGGCCAGACCATGATTCTACGGTCTGTAGCCCCTGTGGCAAAATGTCTTCCAAGGTATTATGGAGCAGTCGGCACCAGCGTGAGAGGATCTTCTCCGAGTCTGCCTCTGGACGGGTCCGGACTTCGTCAGAGGCCTCGACGTCTCGGGAGTCTGACCCCGAGCATCATCGGGGCTCCTCTGAAAGGGAGTCCCCCCTCCAGGGGGCACCGAAGGAAGAAGAAACCTGCGAGGGTGGCATCGGTGGACGCTCTTGGCTCCTCGAGGGCCAGGTCGCATAGCCCCGATCGCCGTCCCGGGTCTTCGGAGTCTGAGAGGCCTGCTAAGCATTCTCGTGTAGAGTCGGAGGCCCCGAGTCACGTGAGTACTGTAGTCCTCGTGGACTCTCCTCCGGGGGAGCTGACGTTGGGCCCGACACCGTCGGGGCCCAAGTCGGAAGCTGCTAGGTCTCCTGAGCTCGGACTCAGGTTGACGGCATTGGAGAGCAGACTGTCTGCCTTCATGGAGCAGCAGTGGGGGCTGATCGCCGGTCTCACCGGTGCATCTACCCCGACCACCAGGACATCGACGTCCAAGTCGACCCCGGAGGCCGAGTCAATCCTCGGCCGAGGTCACCCTCGGCCTCCCATTCGGGACCGAGGTCGTCGACGCCGGTTCCTTCGGCGTCGGGGTGGATGGCATCGGTGCCCGCCCACTCGGAGCCGCTCGATTCGTCCTTGGAGGAATCGGCATGGGAAATGGAGGAGGAGGAGTCCCCTGACATCTTCCGGACTCAGTGCGTCCCTTTGGACTCACCGGGATCCGAGCCTCAGACAAGGTCCCCCCCGGAGGATACCAGGTTCTCGGATTTCGTAAGGGACATTGTCAAAGCATTGGCATTCCCTGCGGACCCCGAGGAGGAGCCTCGAGCCGAGGAGCTCGAGGCTCTTCAGTATGACTCTCCTCCCAAGGAGGCCTTTACTGTTCCGGTTCCTCCGATGCTGGAGCAGTTGCTCTTCCACATGTGGGAGGCGCCGGCCTCGATACCGGTTCTAAGCAAGCGGGTCGATTCCATCTATCGAGTCCGCAAGAGCCCCGGGTTTCAAAAGGCACAGCTACCGTACCACTCCATGGTTGTGGAATCGGCCATGCATCGCCTGAAGAGTCAGAAGATGCACTCCTCGGTGCCCCCTGGCAGGGAGGCCTGGAACCTGGATGCCCTCGATAGAAAGTGTTTCCAGGGCTCTATGCTTGCTTGCCGTGTCCAGACCTACCAGCTGTACATGGGCATCTACCTTCGAGACCTGGCAAAGGAAATTGCCGGGTTCTCTGCTGGTCTGTCTGAGGAACCTTTGCAGAGGTTCAAGGCCTTGTCTTCTGGTATTCGGGAGTGCTTGAAGTTTATATCTCGAGCAGCCTACGATGGATTTGAGGCTTCGGCCCGGGTAGCAGGGGCCGGCATTGGTGCACGCCGCCAGGCCTGGCTACAATCCTCAGACCTCGAGCCATGGGCACAGGACAAGTTGGTCGATGTCCCTTGCCGAGGTGAAAACCTCTTTGGCAAGCCCATGGCAGAAAAGGCTGCAGAACTCGAGACCGAGACTCTTACCCGGACGAGGCTGTCCAGGAAAACCTCTGCCCCTTCTCAGAAAAATAAGGGCTCGGGGAAAAAGACCTTTTACCCGAGGAAGACCGCTGCCTACAAAACCTACCCTCACTACCAGGCCTCTGCAGCTCCCCAACAGGGCCAGCAGGCCAAGGGGCAGGGTCATGGGCCCCGTAGGCAGAAGGCCCCCAAGCCTCCTACTCCGGCTCCTGCTCAGCAGGGAGGGGGTTTTTGACTATGCCAGCATAGCCTCTCCTCCTCTCCAGGGCACAGGAGGTCAGCTGATCCTGTACGCAGACAGGTGGCCAGCCATCACAGGGGATACTTGGGTGCTAAGGATCATCGAAAGGGGCTATCTGCTCCACTTCACCCAGATACCCCCCTCCTACTTTCCAGGGGAGCCTCCAAGACCCCCCTCTGCACAGAAACTCCTTCAGGAGTTGTAAGGTCTACTAAGGGACCAGGCGGTGGAACCGGTGCCTCACTACCTGGAAGGGCAAGGCTTCTACTCAAGGTATTTCCTGGTACCAAAAAGAACAGGAGGCCTCAGACCCATCCTGGACCTGAGAAATCTGAACAAGTTTCTGGAGAGGGAAAAGTTCAAGATGCTTACCCTTGGAATCTTACTGCCCTACCTCCAGCAGGGAGATTGGCTATGCTCCTTAGACCTGAAGGATGCTTATACTCACATCCTCATCCATCCAAGTCACAGACAATTCCTCAGATTTGTGGTGGGAGGAAAGCACTTCCAGTACAGAGTGCTTCCTTTCGGCCTCACCTCCGCCCCCGGGTTTTTACAGAATGCCTGGCGGTGGTTGCGGACTACCTTAGGAACCAGGGGATCTTTGTGTTCCCTTACCTGGACGACTGGCTTATCGGGGCCAGTCTCCACAAGAGGCCAGGCAGGCCACCTTCAGAACCATATCCCTGCTTCAGCACCTGGGGTTCGTCATAAACTTCCCCAAGTCCACTTTAGTCCCCTCACAGGCCGTGGAGTTCATAGGGGCAAGATTGGATACCATCCATGCAAAGGCCTATTTGCTTGTGGACAGAGCTCACAGGCTGATAAAGTTGGCCGACCAGGTTCAGGCGAACTCCCTGGTCTCGGCCAGACACTTCCTCCGGCTCTTAGGTCACATGGCTTCCAAAGTGCATGTCACACCACATGCCCGGCTGCACATGAGGCCGGCTCAGTGGCATCTCAAGGCACAGTGGCTGCAGGCCACAGGGAAATTGTCAGACAGAATAAGGGTGTCCAAACTCTTGGTGGACTCCTTATGCTGGAAGAGGCATCTCCCAAATCTGGTCAGGGGTCTTCCTTTCCAGGCCTCCCCACACACTCAGGTATTGACGACCGATGCTTCCCTGCAAGGCTGGGGGGCACACTGCCAAGGGGCCTGCAGACAGGGCCTGTGGTCTCCGTGGGAGGCCGCCCAGCAGATCAACCTGTTGGAATTGCGGGCCATTTGACTAGCCTTACGGACTTTCTCTCAGATCCTGTCTCACCAGTCTTTCGTAGTTCAGACGGACAACCAGGTGGCTATGTTCTACGTCAACAAGCAGGGAAGCACAGGATCCAGACTTCTGTGCCTGGAAGCACAAGCTCTCTGCTCCTGGGCTGTCAATCGGGGCATGACCCTCAGGGCAGTCTATCTCCCAGGCCAGGAAAACTACCTGGCGGACAGGCTAAGCAGACTCCTGCAGCCTCACGAGTGGCAGTTGGATCCTCTGGTAGTTCAACAGATCTTTCTGAAGTGGGGACTTCTGACCATGGATCTCTTTGCCAGTCCGCTGAACAGAAAGCTACCCAGGTTCTGTTCCAGACAACCGCATCCCTTGCGAACAGCACCAGATGCATTCCTGATCCCCTGGTCAGAGAGCCTGCTGTATGCCTTTCCTCCCACACCTCTGGTGGCCCGGACTCTGTTCAAAATCCAGCAGGACCGAGCCACGGTGATCCTGATAGCCCCCAGGTGGCCCAGGCAGCTGTGGTTCCCTCTTCTTCTGCAGTTGGCAGTGGATACTCCACTTCTTCTGGGGTTGCAACCCGACCTTCTGACTCAGGATCAGGGGTCCCTCTTGCATCCCAACCTCAAATCCCTCAATTTGATGGCCTGGCTGCTGAAAGGCTAGTCCTTGCTCCCTTGCTCCTATCAAGGGAGGTTGAAGAGGTGGTGTTGGCCTCCAGAAAGCATTCCACGAGGAAGGCCTATGCTCTGAAGTGGCGTAGGTTCTCTACTTGGTGTTCTCAACAACAAGAGGACCCCTTCTCCTGCTCGGTCCAGGTGGTGTTGCAATATCTGCTCCACCTTTCCAACCTGGGACTTCAGTCCAACTCTGTCCGGGTTCACCTCAGTGCCCTCTCTGCTCACCACTCGCCGGTGGATGGACATTCCCTCTCGGACCACCCCCTGGTGTCTCGTTTTCTCAGAGGCCTGCTTCTGCTTAAGCCTCATATTCGTCCACCGGCCACTGAGTGGGATCTCAATGTGGTCTTGCAGCAACTGACTCGCCCACCTTTTGAGCCGATGGCAACCTGCCATTTACGTTTCCTCTCCTGGAAGGTGTTGTTCCTTGTGGCACTCACCTCAGCCAGGCGTGTGAATGAACTTCAGGCCCTGGTTTCAGATAGGCCGTATACCAGGTTCTATAGGAACAGGGTAGTCTTGAGGACTCATACTAAGTTCCTTCCCAAGGAAGTGTCCTCCTTCCACCTCAACCAGGAGGTGGTACTTCCGACGTTCTTTCCCAGACCGCACGCCAGTAGGGCAGAAACTGTCTTGCATACCCTTGATTGTAGCAGGGCGCTGTCCTTTTATCTAGAACATACGCAGGGGCATAGAAGGGCTTCTCAGCTCTTCCTTTCCTTTGACCCTAATAAATTGGGGTTGGCTGTCACTAAGCGTACGTTGTCCATCTGGGTGGCAGACTGTATCGCCTGTGCGTACAGGGCAGCCGGCCTCTCCCTGGAGGGTCGAGTCACGGCCCACCGGGTCAGGGCCAAGGCCACATCAGTAGCTCACTTATGTTCTGTTCCGTTGGCAGACATCTGCCGGGCCGATACTTGGTTTTCAAGCCAGACTTTTGCAGACCACTACTACCTTGAGAGGGAGTCCCGTAAGGACAGTGCTTTCGGGCAAGCGGTACTCCGTAATCTCTTTCAGGTTTAGGCAACTCCTAACCTCCGGCCCTGGTGTTGGGCAACCGTTCAGGTGTGGTCTCAGAGAAGATTCTCTCACTGTTGCTGAGGCTCTAGAGGGAGCTCTATTTTTCAGCCTGGGTTCCTGGTAGCCCAGAGCTAGGGAGTCACCCATATGTGAGGACTGACTTCCTGCTTGGTCCTGGAGAAAGAGTAGTTCTCACCTGTAACAGGTGTTCTCCAGGAGCAGCAGGAATCAGTCCTCACAACCCTCCCTCCTCCCCTTGGAGTTGCAGTTGTATATAGTTCATTTTCTTTTTGTGCTTTCTTTTAGCTATGTCATTAGACTGAGCAAGATGGCACCTTTGGGCGGGAAGGGGACCATTCATGCGTGCCTGCATTCCCAAAGGCTTTCTTTGAAAGCTGGGGAAATGCTCTGCATGGGGGCTCTGTCGGCGCCGACGTCACCCATATGTGAGGACTGAATCTCCGGGAACAAGCAGGAATGTAGTCATCACATATGGGTATCGTCGGTACCGACGTAGCCTGCGCGGGAACGCTCCCCAGCGTCCAGTTAGAAAGCTTTTGGGAGCATCCCACAGCGCCTATGTGCTGCCTTCCCACCTTTCCCTACTGCCTCTCTCCAGTTCTTCTTTTTCCGCGGAGCCAGCAGGTCGTGTTCCTGTCACCGCAGAAGAATTCTTTTTTATTTCTTTCTTTTTTATGGTCGCGTCTGCCTTCCTCGACGCTTCACCGGTACCGCCGTTTCTTTCTCCTCTTATTTCTGGTAAAAAAAAAAAAATTCTCTTTTTTCTTTTGCTTCAGGTGCACGCGCCCTTTTGTGCCTTAGGCCCAAAAACCTTTCCTTACCATGGAGAAACCTGCCTCAGGTTTCAAAAAGTGCACCAAGTGTGGCGGTACCATTTCCGTCACCGACACCCATGAATGGTGTCTAAAATGTTTAGGTCCTGACCACTCCATCACGGATTGTATGTCCTGCGCCGTGATGTCTAAAAGAGGTTGGCAGAACTGAGCTGCTAAGCTCAGTACCCTGTTTCCCTCTGATGCAGCTTCGGTGGCATCAACGTCTTCCAGGGCTGCTTCTTCCTCCCTTAGATCTCAGGTAACTAAACATAAATCCAGCTGGTCCTCAAAGGGTAGATCTCCTTCTAAGCATCGAGATGCCTCTGGCGTTGCCTTCGAGGATTCTGCACCGGCAAAATTACCCCTGCGGGAGGCTTCAGCTTCCAAAGCATTATCGGGGTTCCAGGATGTTCTCGAGACCTCGACCTCGGCAGAACTACTGGTGCCATGCTCTGGGGTACCGGCGGTCTCCTCCAGTACCGACATCCAAGCATTGGCAGCGTCGATAGACCAGAGAGTTCTGGCTATGGACGCAGTCTGGCGGCTTTCCTTGTGGCATCGAAGCCCTCGGAACCGCGACAGACAATTCCACTGGTACCGGCCTCGGCATCGGTACCGATAGCATCGACATCAGCATCGGTGTCTGCTTTGCCGGTACCCAGTCATCTGATGACCTGCGGTACCGATACCCCGGTACCGGTTACTCCCGGTACCGACTATGGTCAGTACGGGTATCAGGCTCTTCAAGAGCATCCGGACAGACGAAACTTTGAGTCCTCAGAAGAATCTGAGGATTCTGACAGTTCTGTCGATGCAGCGATGCTTCTCCCAGAGGAGCCCTCCTCCCCTAAATGCAGGATGTCTCCTCCAGAGGATATTTCCTTCCAAGATTTTATCAGGGAGCTGGCTCGGGGCCTGTCCATTACTGTGGCCCCTGAAACAGAGCCAAGGGCCAAGGAGTTGGAAATTCTACAATATCCCAAAACTCCTAAGGAGGCAGCTACCTTGCCCATTCATGAGATTTTATATGATCTCATGTTAAGGATGTGGGAAACACCTCTTACCACCTCTCCTCATTCTCGTAAACTGGATACTATGTATCGAGTCCCTCCTTGTCCTGGGTTCCATAAGACTCAGCTTCCTCAGCACTCTATTGTAGTGGAGTCAGCTATGAGAAGGATCAAGAGTGCAAAAAGGCATGCCTCTAATCCTCCAGGACGTGAGTGCAGAACCCTGGATGCTTTTGGACGTCGGGTCTTCCAAGCTTCCATGCTTTCTGCCAGGATCAGTTCCTATAGTCTCTACATGGGAATGTTCCTGAAGGAAGTCACAGATGATTTAGAGGCTTTAAGTCCTTTTCTTCCTGAGGATAAAAGACAGGATTTTCTCATTTTGGTCAAACATGCCCAAGAGGTTTCTAAATTTTCCAAACGTGCAGCCTTTGACTGCTTTGAGTGCATAAGCAGAACCTCGGCTATTGCCATAGGTGCACATAGAATTGCTTGGCTCCAGGCATCTGATCTAGAGCTCTGGGTACAAGAAAAATTGGGAAATATCCCTTGTACTGGTGAGAACCTGTTTGGTAAAGATTGTCAGGAAAAGGCCAATGAAATGGATGCTGAAAATTCCACCTTGGATAGATTGTCCAAGTCTACTGCTGATCCTGCTAGAAAGAAATTGTTCAAGAAGCCATTCTTTTCTAAAAAGAAAAGATTTTATCCTGCTTATGTTCAGCAACCCTCACTTGGTTTGCAGCTTGTCGTGCTGTGAGGGCTTGTGTGCATCAGTGATGCTGAGAGCTAAACTATCGGTAGTTTAACTACTGGCAGGGTCTCCCAAGATGGACAGGTCTCAGCTGAGATAACAGACCAAGACAAACCACCCATCTGGGCAGCAGCAGAATGGGATAGTGTTGACGGCGGAGGATCACATTTCTGTAACAACGGCAACAACACAAAACTTAAACTGCGCGGAAGAAAGGCCCGGCAATCTACTTCTGTATCTTGCCATGAAAACCCAATGGATAGTTACAACAAAACAAATTGTGCTGTAGTGCTGGAAGATGAGACCCCCAGGTTGGAAGGCACTCAACTAGCTACTGGGGAAGAGCTGAAGACTTTTCAGAGTAAAGCCAGCATTTATGATGTGGTTGGATCAAAGCCCTCGGGACATCTGACTGCTGATGTAGCTGCGCATGAAATGAGAGTCAGAAGCTGTAAAGATGTCTTACACATTGGAACATGGAACGTACGAAGCATGAACCTAGGGAAGTTGGAGGTGGTCAAGAATGAAATGGAACGTGTACAACTTGATCTGTTGGGTGTCAGCGAACTGAAATGGACTGGCATCGGGCACTTTGCATCAGATGATCACATGGTCTACTATGCTGGAAATGAAAAACAAAGAAGAAATGGTGTTGCATTTATAACAAAGAAGAAACTTGCAAGAACTGTAATGAAATACAATGCAGTCAGCGAACGCTTAATCTCTATTCATCTATGAGGAATGCCTATCAACACAACTATAATTCAGGTATATGCCCCAACAACAGCTGCAGAAGAGAATGAAATTGAAGAGTTCTATGAACAAGTACAAGCTGAAATTGACAGAACATGCAAACAGGATATCCTGATAGTCATGGGTGATTGGAACGCAAAGGTTGGCAACAAAGAAGAAGACAAAGTAGTTGGAAAATATGGACTTGGCAACAGAAATGAAGCTGGAGAAAGACTGATAGAATTCTGCAAGGCCAATGATCTATTCATCTCGAACACCTTCTTCCAGCAACACAAGCGGCGACTGTACACATGAACTTCACCCAATGGATTGTATAAAAATCAAATTGACTACATCTGTGGAAGTCAACGATGGAAAAGCTCTATAACATCAACAAAGACAAAACCTGGAGCTGACTGTGGTACAGATCATCAACTACTAGTATGCAAACTCAAGCTAAAGCTGAAAAAGAGCAAACCATTCATGAATGCAGCAAAATATGACCTTGAGAATATACCACTGGAATTTAAAGATTGCCTGCAAAATCGATTTGCTGCTTTAGATAAAAATGATAGAGATCCAGAAGAGTTATGGAATGACATCAAGAAGGTTGTGTTGGAAGAAAGCGAGAAGTCTCTACAAAAGGTAAAAAAGAAAAAATGGCCAAAATGGATGACGGAAGAAGCTCTGAAAATTGCCCAGAAACGCAGAGAAGCTAAAGCCAGAGGAGAAAGAAAGACAATCACAGAACTCAACACAGATTTCCAACGTGCAGCAAGACAGGACAAGGAAAAGTACTACAATGACGCATGCAAGGAAATAGAAGCAGAAACTATTAGAGGAAGAACAAGATCAGCTTTCTTAAAGCTACGAGAGTTAAAGAAAAAGTTCCAGCCTCGAATTGGAATGTTACAAGATGCTCAAGGTTCTATGTTGAATTATGCTGAGAAGATCAAGAAAAGATGGAAGGAATATACAGAGTTTTTATATGATAAAGATCAAGTGGACCAACAGCCGTTTCAACCTGTACCTTATGATCTGGAACCATTGGTGATGAAAGAAGAAGTTGAAGCAGCATTGAAAGCCTTATCAAAGAACAAAGCACCAGGCATTGATTGCATTCCCATAGAAGTATTACAGCAATCTGATGCAGCTGTTACCATACTTCTAAGGCTCTGCCAAGAAATATGGAAGACGGCATCATGGCCAACTGACTGGAAAAGATCTGTATTTATACCAATACTAAAGAAAGGTGATCCAACTGACTGTGGAAATTATCGCACAATTGCTCTGATCCCACATGCCAGCAAGATTCTACTGAAGATTATTCAAAAGAGACTACAATCATACCTGGAACAAGAACTACCTGAAGTGCAAGCAGGGTTCAGAAAAGGGCGAGGAACGAGAGACATCATTGCGGATGTGAGATGGATCCTTGAAAAGAGTAAAGAATACCAAAAGGATATCTATTTGTGCTTTATCGACTATAGCAAAGCTTTTGACTGTGTAAACCATGAGAAACTCTGGGCCACATTAAGAAGCATCGGTATACCAGAACACCTGATCGTTCTCTTGCACAGTCTGTACATTGATCAAGAAGCAACAGTTCGAACAGAACAAGGAGAAACAGAATGGTTTAAAATAAGCAAAGGTGTAAGACAAGGCTGCATACTTTCCCCCTACCTGTTTAATTTATATGCAGAACAAATCATCAGAGAAGCAGAATTGTATGAAGACAACAGAGGTGTGACGATTAGTGGAAGACTCATCAACAACCTTCGCTGTGCTGATGATGATACAGTACTGGCGGAAAGTGAAGATGATCTGAAACATTTGCTTCTCACAGTCAAAGAACATAGTCTCAAAATGGGCCTGCACCTTAATGTAAAGAAGACAAAGATCATGACAACTGGCATAATCAACAGGTTCATCGTCGAAGGAGAAGAAATTGAAATCGTGAATAACTTTAACCTACTTGGATCAACTATCAATAAAGAAGCAACAAGCAGTCAAGAAATCAGACGACGCATTGCTCTTGGCAGAATGGCTATGAAAGACCTAGATAAGATTCTCAAGAGCAGAGATGTCTCTCTCCATACAAAGATTTGACTTGTTCAAGCCATGGTATTTTCAATAACATCATATGGATGTGAAAGCTGGACAGTGAAAAAGATAGGAAGAAAATTGATGCCTTTGAATTATGGTGCTGGCGGCGAATACTGTGTATACCATGGACTGCCCAAAGAACAAACCAGTCTGTACTAGAGGAGATCAAACCTAAGCTTTCTTTAGAAGCTCAGATGACAAGACTTCAACTTTCATACTTTGGACACATCATGCGGAGAGAGAGATCATTAGAGAGAGACATCATGCTTGGCAAGATAGAAGGTCAACGCAAAAGAGGAAGGCCAGCAATGAGATGGATCGATACAATAACAGCGGCTACGGGTACCAGTCTGTCAACAATAAGCCTCCTGACTGAAGACCGAACACAATTTAGGATAGCTATCCAGAGGGTCGCCATGATTCGACTCCGACTCGACGGCACTTAACAACAACAGCAACATGTTCAGCAGGGACGTTCTGCCGGTCAGCTTGCCAAAAAAGGTCAGCAACCACCCAAACAGAAGAAAGCAAAGGCTGCTAGGCCTCCACCGGCCCAGCAGCCTCAGCCTCCACAGGGCCTTTGACTCTCATCTAGAGAACCTAGCCTTCCTGGTTCTCGGGGGACCTGAACACTCCACCATTCCAGGAAGGTTATGTAATTTTGCCCCCAGATGGGGGCAAATAACAGCAGAGCATTGGACACTCTCCATCATAAAGGAGGGGTACAAGCTTCATTTTTCAAGCATGCCCACTCACACAATAGTAAAGCAGTTCAATTCTCCGACCTCTCTCATCAACCTGTTAGGTCAGGAGGTCGCTATCCTTCTTGCCCAAGGGGCAATAGAAGAAGTACCCCTTCATCAGCAGGGTACAGGGTTCTATTCCCCTTATTTCCTTATCCCAAAGAAAACAGGGGGTTACAGACCTATCTTAGACCTCAGAGAATTGAACAAATTCCTTGTCAAGGAGAAATTCAAAATGATTTCTCTCGGGTCTCTGCTGCCATACCTTCAGAGTCAGGATTGGCTTTGTTCTCTAGATCTCAAGGATGCATACACCCATGTTCTCATCCATCCAACTCACAGAAGGTTCCTTCGGTTCCTTTTTCAGGGAAAGCACTACCAATACAGGGTGCTTCCTTTTGGCCTGGCCTCAGCACCAAGGGTGTTCACGAAATGCATGGCTGTTGTAGCAGCATTTCTCCGCACTCTAGGGATATTCGTCTTCCTCTACTTAGACGACTGGCTCATTCGCGTCCAACAGAGTCAGAGGCCAGAACTTCTCTATCCTGCACCGTGCGTATCCTTCAGTATTTAGGGCTGGTAATAAACATCCCAAAATCCAGTCTAACTCCCACTCAGTCTTTAGAGTTCATAGGAGCTTTGCTGGATACCACAAAGGCAAGGGCCTATCTCCCCCAGGCCCGTTGCCTTCGCCTGGTGCAGTTAGCTTCTCAAGCAGTGCTAAAGCCTCATCTAACTGCTCGAGAAATGTTACAACTACTAGGCCACATGGCATCTACTGTGCATGTGGTTCCCTATGCTCGCCTCCATATGAGGGCAGCTCAGTGGACTTTATCCACCCAATGGACCCAGGCATCAGGATGCCTGTCAGACAAAATAACAAACTCAAGTCGCCTTATTTTGTCCCTCCAGTGGTGGAAGTCCTCTCAAAACCTTTTGCTGGGGTCCCCTTTTCAACAACCCTTACCCCAAGCATCTCTCACAACAGATGCTTCTCCAGTGGGTTGGGGAGCTCATCTGCAAGACCTCTCCACCCAGGGCACCTGGTCTCCACAGGAGAGTTGTCTACTGTCGTGACCCTCGCCTGGGCCAAAGGCTTACAGGCATAGGGCTGCCCATGTTTGTCCTTAAATAAAGAGTTACTATCCTTGTCTCCAGCAGGGAACTCTGGGACTTGTAGTTGATTCTTTTACTCAAAGACAAAGTAGTGTGAGACTGTTGGTTTTTAAGGCAAAACAAGAATTTTTATTTAGGTTCCCATAAGCACTAAGGTTCAGCGCAGACATAAGGATTATTCTCCAAGTAAATAATAACAGGAAACATATGCAACTGGAACTGAAGAAACTGAAAGGACCTTTAAACATGTGCAGCTGTTTTTATCAAAAACATTTCAGCAAGTAAATCACAGCTTCCTTTGTTCGTCCAGCACAGCTAAATTTCTTCATTTATCATGTGCTGCATTGGTTATCAAACTCTAGGTTAAGCAAGGGTTCTTTACCTTAGAAGAAGTTCTTGGCATTCACATGGCTAGGTAAAACCCTGCTTCTCAAAAGCTTCTTCTGTTAACACTTTTTATCACCAACTTTCAAACTTCCTTCTTACACAAAGAACAGTCCATAGGAGACTCCTCAGTAACAGAATCCTGCCCAAGAGAGTCAATTTGCATTTCTTGCTGTGCTACGAAATGCTTGTCTGTCTCTGGGTTTTCATTAACTCCTTCAAGCTTACTGTTCTGTAGGAACTTCTGAATTTCCTTCCACAGCTGCTCTCCCTGATATGGAATATTTGTACCTTGAGAGTGGGACTTCTTTCCTTGGATCAATTGCCTCAATGCTTCAATCGTGTTCAACTCTGGTTCTCTGCCCTCGGCTGGGTTCTGGTCACTTCCAGTTGTAACCGTATTCACCCACCTTCTGGCAGCTTGAATTCTTTGAGCTGGTTCACGAACACTCTGCACTGCAATCTGATCCTCGTTGTCAGCAACTCTCCCAGCCACCCATCTGCTGATTTCTGAATTAAGAGTACCTCTCTTACAAGGACTGCTTCCTCTGTTGCTAATTCCTTTCTTGCTGGAGCCGTTCTCCAACTCGAAGTCAAACATCCCACTTCTCCTTTTCCTCTCTTCTGAACAGGGCTTATAAAGCTGTTTCCTAACTAACACTCCCCTGTCTCTGCACAGGTGATTATCATTACCCTCCAAGCCTGCACTTACGTTAGAGCTTGGGTGTGGTTGGCTTCAGCAACTACGTGCTTCTTTCCTTTGCCTGCAGTATGAACCCTGTGAATACCTTGCCTGTCTCTAACCTTAAAGGCATATTCACTGTTTTCTTCTGTTTCCATCGGCTCAGCACAGCTCTCATCATCACACTACATATCAATCTCTTGGAGCTCAGAGCAATCTTCCTTGCTCTGCGAGTGTTCCACACCCTGCTCAGCTACAAGACAGTCCTCATTCATACGGACAATCAGGTAGCCATGTTCTATGTGAACAAGCAGGGGGGAACAGGCTCTCTGTTGCTTTGCAACGAAGCTTTGCGACTATGGGCCCTCGCCAGAGAGCATCAGATTCATCTTCTGGCAGTGTATCTGCCAGGCATTCAAAACTCTTGGGCAGACAGACTCAGTCGAGTTCTGCTTCCACACGAGTGGTCTCTGCATGCAGACCAGGTGGCCAGGAATTTTCAACTTTGGGGAACCCCGGACATAGACCTCTTTGCAAGTCCGTGGAATGCCAAACTTCCCCGGTTCTGTTCCAGAATTCCGGCTCAGGGGGCTCAGGCCAGGGATGCTTTCCTCCTTCACTGGGGTCAAGATTTCCTGTATGCCTTTCCACCCATTCCCCATATTCCCAAAACCCTGTTCAAGCTTCAGAGAGACAGAGGCCACATGATTCTCATAGCTCCACATTGGCCACGGCAAGTGTGGTACCCTCTGCTTCTACATCTCTCTCAAGCTCCCTCCCTGGAGTTAGGGTCTGCTCCAGATCTCCTATCTCAGGAGAACGGAATGTTATGGCATCCCAATCCCCAGTCTCTGCATCTCAGGGCTTGGTTGCTGAAGGCCTAGATCTCCATGATCTTAATTTCCCTCAGCAAGTAAAAGATATTCTTTTTACTTTCAGGAAACCTTCCAGAAGACGCTGTTATGCTTTCAAGTGGAAAAGGTTTACCATATGGTGTTCGCAAAAGGGTCTTAACCCTCTTGCGATACCTCTGGAATCATTGCTGGAGTATCTCCTTCATTTATCCAATGCAGGACTTAAAACTAAACTCAGTAAGAGTCCATTTGAGTGCTATTGCAGCTTCCTTTAAGCCTCTAAATGGACAGCCTATTTCCTCTCATCCTCTTATAGCAAGATTTATGAGAGAACTTCTTCTAACTAAGCCTCCTATTAGGCCACCACCGGTGGTATGGTACTTAAACCTGGTTCTTGGGCAGCTTATGAAGCCACCTTTTGAACCTTTAGCTACTACCTCCTTGAAATTCCTTTCTTGGAAGGTTATCTTTCTCATTGCAATCACATCATCACGCCGCATTAGTGAGTTGCAAGCGCTAGTACCTGATCCACCTTATACAAGGTTCCATCATGACAAAGTAGTCCTTAGGACTCATCCACACTTTATGCCAAAGGTGGTCTCGCCTTTTCATCTGAACCAAGCGGTCTACCTACCTGTGTTTTTTCCAAGGCCTCATGCATCAAATGCAGAGAGGAATCTTCATGCCTTGGACTGTAAAAGAGCTTTAGCCTTTTACTTACAAAGAACACAGCAACATAGAAAGTCCTCTCAACTCTTTGTTGCTTTTGATCCTTCTCATTTGGGACTTCCAGTCTCCAAGAGAACACTGTCTAATTGCATTGCTCAGTGTATTTCCTTTGCCTATCAGAGTAAGAACCTTTCTCTGGAGGGCCATGTCACAGCTCACAATGTGAGGGCCATGGCAGCCTCAATGGCTCATCTGTCGAGCATCCACTTGGGCCTCAGTTCATACCTTCGCAGCCCATTACTGCTTGGACAAAGACTCCCGCCGGGATGCCTTGTTTGGTCAGGCTGTTCTCCAACACCTGTTCCATACCTAATCAACTCCTACCCACCATCCCTGGTAGGATGCCGGAGATCCATGGGGGGAAGTGGAGCCCTGTTCAGGGACACACAACCTCTGGGGTCTCTCCCTGGCACCTAAAGCTAGGGAGTCCCCATATGTGATGACTACATTCCTGCTTGTTCCTGGAGATAGCATAGTTACTCACCTGTAACAGGTGATCTCCGGGAACAGCAGGAATTTAGTCCTCACAACCCACCCACCTCCCCTAGAAGTTGTATCTCTCTATCTATCTCTTTCCTTTCCCCCTCTCTCTCTTTGTCTCAGCTTTAAAACTCAACTGGAGAGAGGCAGTTGGGAAAGGCAGGAAGGCAGCACGCAGGTGCTGTGGGATGCTCCCAAAAGCTTTCTAATTGGACGCTGGGGAGCGTTCCCACGCAGGCTCCGTCGGTACCGACGATGCCCATATGTGAGGACTAAATTCCTGCTGTTCCCAGAGATCACCTGTTACAGGTGAGTAACTATGCTTTCCTGCTGCTCCTGGAGAACACCTGTTACAGGTGAGTAACTACTCTTTTGGGAGAATCCAATGGTGGACTTTCAATGACTTTCTTTTTTGGCTTGGTATATTTATTTCTTAGCAGACTCTTGGTTTATTTTATTTCTCTCGGGGGCCTTTGCTATATTATCCCTCAGAGGATAGGGGAGGGGGAGTTTGGCACCCACCTTTAAGTAGCGGTCCTTGCCGTCTCCTAATTGTTTCCGGTAGTGCTCCGGCCGCGTAGAAGAGGCGGACGTTGCCTGCAGTCTGCCGTCAGCTCCGAGGCCCCGGGACATCTTCCTGCCACGTTGCCAAAGCCCTTCAGGCGGCTGAGCATGCGGGCGGGAAGATGCTTGCAGCCGCAGCAATTCCCGAGAGAAGGAAGCTGAGCAGGTGAGCGGCGCAGACAGAGGCCGGACTGAGGCTGCAACCCACGTGGCGAGCACGCCCGACCACACGGTTGTAGCAGACTTCCGTCAGAAGAGCAGCCCGGTGGAGGAGAGCTGGTAGGAGCCCCCCTTCTTGTTTTACGTGCTTTTATTGGCGCACATTGCACAGGGTTTCGTTTAGATGGCCCTGTTCGGAGGGCCTTAGCAACCGGGGGTTCCTGGCATTGAGGTGAATCGGTAGTAGGTGCAGGAGCCTTCGGGGGGGGGGGGGGGGGGTTCCCTTATAGTATTGTTTAAAAAAAAAAAAAGTTTTGGATTTAGAAGTGTCATTATGCCTGAGGCCCAGTGTTTGCTTTGTGGCACCCGGAAGGGGATGGTGTTAGAGGCTGGGATCTGTAGAGGCTGCGCAGCGAAGGCAGTCGAGGGGGAGCAGGGGATACAAGGTATTCCTCAGGATTCTCTTGCTTCTTGTTCGCAGGAGCCCGGGGACCCTCTGGAGGTTGGGGTTAGTCTGCTCCTGCCCTTCCGCCTACGCTGGAACAGTTGGCCATTCCCCTGGCGCAACCCGGGCCTTCTGCCTCCTTGGGTGGCCTGGAGGCTGGCAGCAGAGATTTCTCCCCGGAATTTGTACTGCTGATTCATAGAGCCTTTTGCCTTCGCAAACAAGGAACTCTGGAGCAGGGGTCGGCACTAGGCAGTGCTATAGGCAGTACCTTGGACACTGGAGAGCAGGAGGAAACAGGGGTTCCGTCAAAGTGGGCTAGGCTCTCTCACGATGAGGTTCTCCGTTCCCCACTATCTGAGAATCAGGAGGACGAGGAAGAACTTGAGGAAGGTGAGATTCTAGAGCCAGGAACAAGCTAGAATTGTTCACGTCTTCCGCCGGGAGGAATTGCTGGCATTGATTGGGGAATCCCTAAAGGTTCTTAATATGGCAGCGGGTGTCCCAGCAGAGGAAGAGGCTCTGGAGGACCCGCTGATCCAGGCGGTTAGAAGATCACAGAAGGTTTTTCTGGTACACCGGGTAGTAAAGCAAATGATTCAGGCGGAATGGGATCAACCTGAGTTGGGGCTGTGAGGGGTTCGGTCTATGGCTCGCTTGTATCCATTGCCAGAAGGGGAGAAGGAATTGCTTCGTCCCCCCAGAGTAGATGCGGCAGTGGCAGCAGTCACGAAGAAGACCACAATCCCGGTAGATGGCAGCGCTGTCTTCAAGGACACCCAGGATAGGAAGTTGGACGTGCTGTTGAAGCAAGCTTTCGACGTTAGCGCCCTGGCTCTCCAGGCATCCGTTTGTGGGGCCTGGGTAGCCCGGGCTTGTTTGCGGTGGCCACAACAGCTTCAGCTGACTGGGGATCCCACGGCTCAATCATCAGGGGAGGCGGTTAGGATTGAATCTGGAGCTGCCTACTTAGCCAATAGCCAGTATGATCTCATTGGGAGCTTGACCAAGAACATGGCTTCGGTGGTGGTGGCTCGCCACTATCTTTGGTTATTCAACTGGGCCGCATATGGTTCTTCAAAGGCCCGGCTCAGCAGGCTCCCATTTAAGGGAAAGCTTCTCTTTGGGGAGGACTTGGAGAAGATGGTAAAGGATCTGGGGGAGTCTAAGGGAGGTAGACTCCCCGAGGATAGACCTAAGCAGAGTTGGCTTCCCGCTCCATCGTGCTCTCAGCCGAAAGAGTCATGGAGGTTTCTGGGTTTCCGGTCAGCCCCCTTTCAGAGGGGTCACTTCAACTCCAGGGGACAGAGTTTCCGGGGATTTTGGGGGGCTGGAAAGGGGTTTGCTGCCTCTTCCGCCGCCTCGGGCCCTAGAAAACCACAATGAAACAATGGGGACGCAGCAGGAAGAGCTGCCGGTAGGGGGCGTCTTCGGTAGTTCTTCCCAGCCTGGGCCCGGGTTACGTCAGATCAGTGGATCTTGGAGGTGGTGCGAGAGGGTTAT
The DNA here is from genome assembly GCA_033557465.1 of Ichthyophis bannanicus. Classification (NCBI taxonomy): domain Eukaryota; kingdom Metazoa; phylum Chordata; class Amphibia; order Gymnophiona; family Ichthyophiidae; genus Ichthyophis; species Ichthyophis bannanicus. Next base: position 900,587,264 of record CM066035.1, on the reverse strand, counting down.
GCTTTCGAGTTCTCAAGACCCGTTCCTCATTCCTTTGCACTCTCCCCATGAAAGTCTCCCTCCAAGAGGACCGCAGTAAGGGAGACATTGGTGAGACTGCAGTGGTTGGGCACGGTCGTGCCCGTGCCTCCAGAGCAACGCGGTTGCGTTCGATACTCCATCTATTTTGTGGTGCCCAAAAAAAGAAGAGACCTTTCGGCCGATTCTCGACTTGAAGGGAGTCAATCGTTGTCTCAGGGTGCCTCATTTTCGGATGGAAACGCTGAAGTCTGTCTTGGTTGGCAGTAAGACAAGGAGAATTCCTGACATCTCTGGATCTGACAGAGGCCTACTTGCATATTCCCATTTGCGAGGCTCATCAGTAGATCCCGTGGTTTTCAATATCAGAAGGTCACTTCCAGTTTCAAGCGTTGCCCTTCAGCCTGGCGACGGCCCCGCGCATCGTCACCAAGGTCATGGTGGTGCTGGCTGCGGCACTGCGCAAGGAGGGGATATTGGTTCACCCTTACCTCGACAACAGATTGATCTGGGTGAAATCCGAGGAAGAGAGTCGGAAGGCAACTGCCCAGGTGGTCGCCTTTCTGCAGAATCTGGGATGGGTGATCAACATGGCAAAGAGCAAGTTGAACCCTTCGCAAGAGATCGAGTATCTAGGGGCAAGGTTCAACACAAAAGAAGGCATGATGTTCTTGCTGGCCTGCAGAGCAGGGGAGCTAAGGCGACTGATCCTTTAGTTTCTGGCCATGGAGGCTCCCTCGGCCTGGCATTACCTTCAGATCCTGGGAACCATGGTGGCGATGATAGAGCTGGTGCCTTGGGCCAGGGCACACATGAGGCCTCTTCAACGGGCCTTGCTGCGGCGCTGGTCTCATCAATGTCAGTTCATGTCTGTGACGCTCGTCTGCCCAGTAGTGACCAGAGAAGCGTTGCAGTGGTGGCTATATCCAGGGAGCCTGGAAAGGGGCATGCCTCTCGATTCCGCAGTATGGTTGCACTTGACAACGGATGCCTCTCATACCGGGTGGGGAGCGCATTGCGAGGGGCACTTCGCCCAGGGCATCTGGGATGCCTAGGAATCCCAGTGGTCAATCAACAGATTAGAGTTGCGGGCAGTAGCTCTGGCTCTCAAGGCCCTCCAGACGTTAGTAGTCCAAAGGGCGGTCAGGGTGCTGTCCGACAACATGACGGCAGTAGCATATATCAACCGGCAAGGCGGCACAAGCAGTCCTCCTTTGGAGGAGGAAGCGGAAGGCCTACTAGAGTGGGCCGAGGCTCATCTATTAGCTTTGTCGGCGCAGCACGTGGCCGGAGTGGAGAACATAACGGCGGACTTCTTAAGCAGAAACAGAGTGGACCATGGGGAGTGGGAGCTCTGCCAGGAGGTATACAAGCGCATAGTGGCTCATTGGGGGGCTCCGGTGATGGATCTCATGGCATGATTCCTGTCGACCAAGGCGAGTCGATTCTTCAGTCGAAGAAAAGAGCGGATGTCAGAGGGCTTGGATGCTCTGGTTGAGAGGTGGCCGTCAGAATGCCTGCTGTATGTTTTAGCTCCTTGGGAGCTCATAGGCAGAGTCCTTCATCGGATAGAGGCTCACCCAGGTCTGGTGATTCTTATAGCCCCAGATTGGCCTCGACGCCCTTGGTATGCCGATCTAGTGCAACTGTTGGCCGCTCGTCCGTGGCACCTTCCGGTGTGGGAAGATCTGTTGGTGCAAGGGCCAGTGCGCATGCCGCAGGTGGATCGGTTCTCGCTTACGGCCTGGCTATTGAAAGGGCACGGCTTCTAAAACTGTGTTATTCTAGGGCAGTGATTGCCACCTTGCTGAATTCCTGTAAGCGGTCAACCTGTCTTTCCTATGTAAGGGTTTGGTGTATTTTTGAAGGATGGTGTACGGACCAGCAGAAGAAGCCTCTTTTGGTTTCGGTGTCTGAGGTTCTGGATTTTTTGCAGGCAGGTTTCGACAAGGGCCTGGCAGCCAGTTCTCTGCAGGTACAGGTAGCAGCGATCTCTTGTTACAGAGGTAAGGTTCAGGGCAAGTCCTTGGGGGAACATGCGGATGTAAGTCGGTTTCTAAGAGCGGCAGGACGTTTGCGGCCTCAGTTGAGGTCTCCGGTTCTTCCTTGGGATCTCAATCTAGTTTTGGATGCCTTGGTCGGGGAGCCCTTCGAGCCAATGCAGCAGGCTTCATTGAAGGACGCGACTCTTAAGACAATCTTTTTAGTAGCCATTTGTTCGGCCAGGCGTATTTCCGAGCTGCAGACCCTGTCTTGTCATCCGCCCCTTCTTTCTTTCATTAAAGAGAAGGTAGTTCTCCGGACGGTGCCTTCCTTTTTACCTAAGGTGGTTTCTTCCTTTCATGTGAATCAGGTGGTTTCTCTCCCTTCCTTCTCAGGGGCGGGACGGGGGGGAAGTGATGCTTGTTTACGTATGTTGGACGTGCGCAAAGTTCTGAAGCGCTACTTAAAGAGGATGGCTTCATTTTGCAAGTCTGATAGATTCTTCATTTTATTTGCGGGACCGCATAAGGGTGAAGTAGCTTCCAAGGCATCAGTTTCTAGATGGGTCAAGGAAGCTATTGCTTCGGCATATATCCTTAAGGGAAAGCAGACCCATTCCACTCGAGCTCAAGTGGCATCCGGGCCCATTCCACTTGAGCTCAAGCGGCATCGTGGGCGGAACTTAGTCTTGTTCCACTGCTAGAGATTTGCAGGGCAGCCGCTTGGTCGTCTCTGCACACCTTGCCAAGAATTACGGATTGGACATTCTCGCCTCTGGGGATGCGGGGTTTGGAAGATCGGTGCTTCGGGCCAGCCTTGCAGGCCCCTCCCAGGCTTGAACTGCTCTGTTACATCCCAGAAGATAGGGACTGGACTGGAGAGATGCTTAGGAAAGAGTAATTAGACCTTACCTGCTAATTAGCGTTCCTGAAGGAACTCCAGTCCAGTCCTTGATCCCTCTCAGGTTCTTTTATTGTTTCCTAATAGGCTTCAACGGCCCAAAGCAGCAGATGAGCCACGGAAGATAAAAGCAGGAACATGCTCAACGGGAGGCTCTGGTGATGAGACGGTGTGGATGAGCAAGGAGCCACGGTGATGGCAGCGGCAGGCTCAGGTAGTCTTCCTCCTCTTGGGGGGGGATAACCTTTTCCCAGGGAGGGGGATTGGTGTTTGTTATAGTTATAATTATAGTAAGTTATAGTTTGGTTTGCATAATTGGGGTCTCTGTTAAGTTTGCTTTGCCAATAGGATACTGAAGCTGGTGGGAGGTGCCAGTACTATATGTATCCTAGGGTCATCAAAAGAAGATGACGTGCTCAGTCTCCTTGCTGCTGGAAGTGGGGCACAACCCAGAAGATAGGGACTGGAATGGAGTTCCTTCAGGAACGCTAATTAGCAGGTAAGGTCTAATTATTCTTTAGTTGTTTCCTAAACATAAATGTATCTTTCATAAGATGTAATTCTGTAGGCAGTGAGTTCCTTAGTTTTAGAACTACTGCAGAAAACATGTGTTTTCTTAAATCATGGGGATGTTCACTTCGAAATGAAGGTACATCCAAACATAATGTTGCTTGGCATTGCAGAATCAAGATTCTTTTTTCCATCCTGGCCTTAGGTTGCTTGTTCCTGACAGCCTGGAAATTAAGCTGTACAGTCAAACCTCGGTTTTCGTATGCCCTAGTTTTCATACGATTCGGTTTTCGTTGACTATTTTCGTCGAGATTTTGTCCCAGTTTTCGTACATTGTCTCGGTTTTCGTCCAGTTGAAAATGGAGCACCCGTGGCCAGAAATGGGATTTTCTTTATTTTGATTCTCTTGCTGATTGACTGTCTTCCATATGCCAACAAGAGTCTTCAATAAAGGTAAAAGTGATGTTAAATGTTCATTTATCCATTTCGTTAGTCATTTATATTTATTTCTCATCGTTTTCTGTATGTAAAAATATAGTTATCTATAAAATGTATTTTTTGTTAATATTTTTGGGTGTCTGGAACAGATTAATTGGATTTACATTATTTCTTACGGGAAATATTGCTTCAGTTTTCATACATTCGGTTTTAGTCAGACTTTTTCGAATGGATTAATCACGAAAACCGAGGTTCCAATGTATTTAGTTGCTTCTTTGGAACTGCCATCTACAGTTCAAGATATTCTTGTAACAGCAAGGCAGTTATTTTATTTATTTATTTACATTCTCTTATATACCTCGCTATTCTGCATCAGTGCGGTTTACATTGAACAAACTGAAATTACATTGAACAGGGCATTATAACTTGGAGATAACTATTTTACAGGGAACATAGGCTATGGAGGGTTAAGTGGCTTGCCCAAGACCACAAGGAGCACCTGTGGGACTAGAAACCCCAGTCCTTCCGGCCCAAGGTTGCTGTCCTCTAGTGGGATTTGAACCTCCGACCTTCCGGCCTGAAGTACCTTGCCCCAACCACTAGGCCACTCCTCCACTCCATGAGAAAATGTTACACCTTGAAAAGGAAGAGATTTTCCATCTGGTATTCTGCACAAGACTAGGGCCCCTTTTGGTGTCCTCCAGATATAATACCTCAAATATCCATATCACCTCTATCAGAGTACACCGTACTGCTTTATCTACCTATGATGACCAAACACTGCCTTTTCAATATTTAATTGGCCTCAATTCATAAGGGTCCTGTTTCATATTAAACTTCCAGTCTAAAAGGTGCTAGTCTCATTGGACCTAACATTATGCATTTCCCATCAGCCCCTGCGGGCTTAACAGAGCCGCGAGGGAGACACTCTCCCTTTTCAGATCTGAAAGCCGTCACGGAGAGGCTCAGCCGGGCAGGGAGGGCTCAGCTAGGCTGGGAGGCCCCACGGGACACTCAATTCTGCTGCTGCCATGGCGGCGGCGGCGGCAGCCAGCTTTTTTTTTTTTTTTTTAAATTTTCCCTGGGCCAAGGGGGGGGGGGTTAGGACGGGGAATGGGCTGTGGGCTGATGGGGGGTTAGGACTGGTAATGGGCTGTGGGCTGATGGGGGGGGTTAGGATTGGTAATGGGCTATGGGGGGGGGCTAGGACTGGAAATGGGCTGATGGGGGTTAGGACTGGAGGCGGGCTGATGGGATTAGGACTGGTAGGCTGTGGGCTGATGGGGGGTTAGGACTGGTAATGGGCTATGGGGGGGCTAGGACTGGAAATGCGCTATGGGGGGGCTAGGACTGGAAATGGGCTGATGGGAGGGGTTAGGACTGGAGGTGGGCTGATGGGGTTAGGACTGGTAATGGGCTGTGGGCTGGTGGGGGGGTTAGGACTGGTAATGGGATATGGGGGGGTTAGGACTGGTAATGGGCTATGGGGGGGGCAGGACTGGAAATGGACAGATGAGGGGTTAGGACTGGAGGTGGGCTGATTGGGTTAGGACTGGTAATGGGCTATGGGGGGGCTTAAACTGAAAATGGGGTGATGAGGGGTTAGGACTGGTAATGGGTTGGGGGGTTGCTAGAACTGGAAATGGGCTGAGTGGAAGGGGCGGCTTGAACTGCAAATAGCTGATGGGGAAGAGGACTTGGAATGGAAATGGGCTGAGTGGAAGGGGGGGCTTGAACTGCAAATAGCTGATGGGGAGGGGGGCTTGGAATGGAAATGGGCTGTGAGGGGAGGGAGCTAGGACTGCAAATGTGCTTAGTGGGGGGGGGGAGCTAGGACAGGAAATGGGTTGATGGGGCAGCTGGGATAGGACTGGAAATGGGCTGTTGGGGGGAGCTAAGATTGGAAATGGGCTGTGGTGGGGGCTTGGATTGAAATGGACTCATGGAGGGACTAGAACTGGAATTAGGCTCATAGGGGGCTTGGATTGGAATTGGGCTGAGTGGAGGGGAGCTAGGATTTGACATGGGCTGATGGTGGGGCTAGCAAATGACTAGAAATGGGCTGATGGGGGGGCTGGGATTGGAAATGAGCTGATGGAAGGACTCGGATAGGACTGGAAATGGAAGGGGGAGCTAGGACTGGAAATGGGCTGATGGGGGGCTAGGACTGGAAATGGGCTGATGCAGGGACTAGAAGGGAGCAGATGCTGGGTGAGGCTGGAACTAGAAGGGAGCTGATGTTGGGGGAGGATTAGAATGGAATGGGACTGGGAGAGTGAAATGGAGAGGGGAAAAATATTTTTTATGGGAGGGATGAAAAATCTACAGTTGGCCAGGTATTGGGAGAGTAAGTGGGGATTGAGGATGGAGGGGTAAAATTTGAGTGGATGAAATAGGAATGAGGAAAGAGCAAAAGGAGAAACATTAGTATGTTAAAGCAGATGTAGAGAGAGAGAATGGAATAAAATTAGAAGAGAGAAGAAAGGACAAATGAACAGCAGACGACGGAGAGTTAGCAGAAGACACGAAGAAACCAGAAGAAAGTGGCTGGAGCAATTGCAACTGAAAAAAAATGCACAAAAGGTAGAAAGATATCTCTTTATTTTGAATTTATTAACTGGAATATGTCAGCTCTGGGAAATGTGCATCATTAACGTCTGCGCTTTGTTTAGTACAAAAGGAAATTAATTTATAGTTTTATTTCTACAGTGTTGTTGTACATTCCAGGTTTGGCTTTTGGGGTTCCCAGTTTAATTATTGCCTTCCTGTTTCTAAATTGTGATTCCTTGTTTGGTGATGGTCTATGTTCTGCATGTGTAACTGAGCTGAGGTATTCTGTTTATGTAATTCCTATTTGACATTGCCACTTGTTCTCTTTCCCCAGTAGGTCATGTATTGTTTCTCTCTGAAATGTATTGGTTTAATATTTGCAGTGTTGCCTTTTGATAAGTAGGGTTTGGTGCTTTGAGTCCTGGTAGTGCTGTTATGATACGGTGGGTTTGCTATGGGTTCTAAATGGGCAGTGTTTGTAGTAGTTCCTAATGTGCCTGGCAGTTGGCACTGGATTACAGTAATGTAGAAATCTTTTAGTCTTTCTTTATCCATACATTCATTAAGAGACATGTTTACTCAAAGTTAGTGTATGGTAACATTATGCAAATATGTATGCAAATGAGGTCACTTATGCAAATGAGGCCCCGCACCAAGTCTCCGCACATGGCCCCGCACCCCCCTTGGGCCGCCCCTGCCCCCTCCTCCCTGGAGTGGTAGAGGTGGGGGGAGAAGTTTTCTCAAAACTCCAGTCGGGGACTGAACTAAATCATTGAACCAATTAGATTTTATTTATTTATTTAGACGGATTTGTATACCACCTTATCTTACAATCAAAGTGGTTACATCACAATTGGAGGGTTACATTTAACATGAGGATGCTTAACAACATAATACTTAACAACATAATACATTATACATTATTGTGGAGGAAATGCAAGATGTTCGCACACCAAGGAACTAAAGGACAGAGTGAGAACCACCACACAATTTATAAAACCAAATTATAAATCGTTTTTATTTTGTTATAAAACTTGATTTTTCTTTTTGAACATATATTTTGCATTCACAGAACATCATCTCTCACAGTGGGTGCAGAGCAGAACTAGGACATTGACCCACAGAACTCAATATCTTAAAAAAAATCTGTTCCTGGTCATCTCACTAAGAGAGACATTCTCCAACACCAGGCATATTGTGAACTAATACAAAATTCTACAACAATGTCACTGAGGATCTATAGAGCAAACCTACCATACCATACCAGCACCAATTTCCAAAACTCACATAAGGAGCCTACCCAAAAAAAGCATCACTGTAAATACTGCAGCAGGCCCTGGAACATCCAACACCTATTTGAAAATTTAGATTACTGCATTACAGATCCCTAAATACAAACTTCATGTTAACAGAACACCTGGCCTTGGTCACATATTCAGAATAAAGTACAGAATAAGTGACCATAATCTAAAAATAAACATGTAGATCAAAATTAAACTGCAACCGCAAGAAGTCAGATTCTGCATACAGTGCACTACCAGAGAAATAAAAAGAGATGCATTTCCCTGTACTGTATAAAATATAAAGATACCACTAAGTCCGATCATTAAATTGAAAATAAAATTTTCTTTTAACTTAGCTGTCTGAACATTTTATTCTGTGATCATGCAGGTCTCAATCTGAGGTTTCTGCTGTCCTGTATCTCCCAGTGCCCATCCTGTCTACTTTCCCTCAGGGACGGCATGAGGATGATGCAGAGACTCACTGCAGCATCATGTGCATAAATTTAGTATACTTTATTTTAAAATGTATATGCCACACATCTAAAATCCTAGGTGGCTTACAAACACACATGCAATTGAGTAAAACAGATGTTAAAATAAAACAAGCATAATAAAATATTAAATTTGATTAATGAAAAGCCACTTACACAGACCTCCCCCAAAATCAAACCATTAAAAGTATTTGCTCATCAAATTTATTTTGTTATGACCAGATTATTGATGAGGAGTGAAGGAACATGAGAAAAACTAATTATAAGAACATAAGAGATGCCATATTGGGTCAGACCAAAGTTCATCAAGCCCAGTATCCTGTATCCAACAATGGCCAATCTAGGTCACAAGTACCTAGCAGTATCCCCAAAAGACACAGGTTCCTCAATGCTTGTATTGGGTCAAGCAGTAATATCGTGGGTCCCTTTTAATAAAGGTTTATGGACCTTTCCTCCAGGAACTTGTCCAAACCTTTTTTATACCCAGCTACACTAACAGCTTTTACTACATCCTCCGGTAACAAATTCCAGAGTTTGATTACACGTTGAGTGAAAAAATATTTTCTGTTATTAGTCTTAAATAGGTTACCCTGTAGCTTCATTACATGTCCCCTAGTCTTTTTATATTCTAATGACGTAAACAATCTATCTATGTATCTCCAGGAGCAAGCAGGAATGTAGTCTTCACATATGGGTATCGTCGGTACTGACGGAGCTCACGCGGGAATGCTCCCCAGCGTCCAATAGGAACGCTTTTGGGAGCATCCCACAGTGCCTGCGTGCTGCCTTTACCACTGTTCCTCTTCAGTTCTTTGTTTTCCGCGGAGCTGACAGGTCGCATACCCTGTCACCGCAGAAAATTCCTTCTTTATTTTATGTGGTCACGTCTGCCTTCGTTCAACGTCTACCGGTACCGCTGGTTCTTCTTTCTTCTGTTCTCTAAAAAAAAAATATATATATATAGTTTCTGAGGTATTTTTCTTCAGAAACTTTTTTTCCTCGGTGCTAGGCGCCATTTTGGGCACTAGGCACATTTTCCTTAAATATAGAAAAAACAGCTACTGGTTTAAAAAAAAAATGTTCTAAGTGTGGCGGTACCATATCTGTCACCGACACCCATGACTGGTGTCTTAAATGTTTAGGCCCTGACCATTTTCCATCAGAGTGCCTCTCCTGCAGGAAGTTGACTAAAAGGGGTGTGCAGAATAGAGCTGCAAAACCCGGTACCCTTTCTGCCTCAGATGCGATGGCTGTTGCATCGGCATCTTCCAGAGCCTCATCTTCCTCCCATGGATCAGGTAACTAAACTTAAGTCTAGCCGGTCCTCAAAGGGTAGATCTCCTTCTAGGCATCGAGAGGCCATTGGCGTTGCCCTTGAGGAAACTTCACTGGCGAAACAGCCCTGGTGGGAGGCTTCGGCTTCCAAAGCAATAATGGGGTCCAGGATGTTCTCGAGGCCTCCACCTTGGCAGAACTACTGGTGCCATGCTGTGGGGTTCCGGCTGCTTCTACCGGTACACACCCAAGCATCGGCAGCGTCGATAGATCAGAGGCTTCTCGCTATTGAACGCAGTCTGGAAGCTCTTCTCACGGCTTCGGTACCGTTGAGACCCCTACAGACGGTTCAATAGGCACCGGTACTGACACTGACGGCACCGGCCTCGGTGGGTATACCCCCCCATGCCGAGTTTTGAGTCTATCTCCAGCATCGACAGATCGGTACCGGGGCACCTCGATACCGACTTCGATAGATACCGGTACCATGCTCTGCACGAACATCGGGATCGGAGATATTTAGAATCTTCCAATTCCGATGATTCTGATGACTCTGCCGATATCAGATTACTTCTTCCGGAGGAACCATCTTCATCTCCAGGAACAAGCAGGAATGAGTCTTCACATATGGGTACGTCGGTACCGACGGAACCTGCGTGGGAACGCTCCCCAGTGTCCAATCAGAAAGCTTTTGGGAGCATCCCTCAGCGCCTGCGTGCTGCCTTCCCGCCTTTCCAACTGTCTCTCCTCAGTTTTCGTTTTTCCGCGGAGCCGGCAGGACGTACTCCTGTCACCGCAGAATATTCTTTTTTTTAAATTCTTTAATTCTTCTTTTCTTGTGGTCACGGTTGTTTTTCCCGCCTCCACCGGTACCGCCGGTGGGTTTTTTTCTTTTCTTTTTCTCAAACTCATGGAGAGTTTTCCCTCAGTTTCTGTCTTATACTTTTGGGCCTGTAAGGCCTCTCCATCATGGAGCCGCCTTCTCCTAAGAAGTACCTTAACTGTGGAAATAGTTTTCTTCTTAGACTCCAATAACTGGTGTCTAACCTGTTTGGGTCTTGACCCTTTTCCTCCGGAGCCATTAGGCTACAATTTTATGAGAAGAAATTTTCCCTTTCGAGTTTCCCTCGATACCGAGTTCCCTTCCAGTGTCAGGACATCGACCAATTCTTCTCTACAGGATCAGGTAACCCACAAACAGTCTGTTAAGACTAGCCAATCCTTGAGTGGTAAGTCTCATGCCCAGCATGATGACGGCTCTGGCCTTGCCCTCAAGTCCCTATTGGCTTCAAAACCCCGGCGGGAGTCTTCGGTCTCCAAAGCTTTTCAGGGGTTTCAGGTTGTTCCTGGGGCTCACCCCTCACAGAACATACCTGAGCCATGCTCGGTGGTGGTATCCGCTTCGAGCGGTACCGATCCCCCGGCACTGGCACTGGTGTCGAGTGATCCACTCTTCGCCAAGGATCGTCATCTGGCGTCCTCAGTACCTTCAGGACCGATCGATACGTCCCAGATTGACTTTCCAGTATCTGAGCCATGCTTGGTGGTGGCATCCGCTTCGAGTGGTACCGATCCCCCGGCATCGGCACCGGTGTTGAGTGCTTCACTCTTCGCCAGGGATCGTCATCTGGCGTCTTCGGTACCTTCGGGACCGATCAACACATTCCAGATTGACTTTCCAGTATCGGCAGCATCGCCGATACCACCACTGACGTCGGTACCCTCTAGACAAGCATCGATTGACTCGCTCCCTTCGATGTCGAGTCTGGAATCGATTTCTAGTCTAGAAGACTGGATACCGACGCGTCTCGGAACCGACACTTATCGGTTCCGGATGCCTAGTACCGAGGATGCTCAGCAAGGATGTTTGGTTCCTTCGGTACCGCTTGAGCAGCCTCCGATGACGGCTTCGATGGCGTTATCGCCTTCGATTCCGGTACAGCTACCGGTATCGGTATCTGTGGGCTTTCTTAGCCCCCCCCTCACCAGCAACCTTGCAGGGCTCTTGGAGCTACAGAAGACTACATTCAAAACAATGGGAAGGTAATCTAAAAGACAGCAATAAAATACACACATCTATATACATACACCAAAGCTTTAGTGGAGAGAAACAAACAGAAACAAAGTTCTCTTTGTTTACTCTGATAGCCATGGTTCACTTTATTTATAAGGCTCTTTTGGATGATACAGCATAATTTCACTTTATTATGACATGTCAATTATTACGCATTTATCATATCGTAGGTCAGCTTCTAATCAGTGTAGGCCAGTATGAGGAGACATACATGGATTCCAAGACATAACTGTTTACTGCTGACTAGGCCAATATGAGGAGACATACACATAACTGTTTACTGCTGACTGCTTGATATCTAATAACCCTGAGTACTTTAGCTAATAACCCTGAGACAGAGAGGCTAGAGTACAACCTGCCCTTTTCTTTATTTACACGACATGTAAACCTTCACTTAGTAAGCAAATATATGAAGTTTTATTTCTAAGCAAAGTTCTGAACAGAATTAACTCTTTCTCAGGTTTAGTCAGTCTAATAGTGTAGACTACCCTGTACAAACAAACATGCTTTCAGTCCCTCCTCTGATTCTGCAAATAATCATTTCTAAAGTAATGAAACTCATATATTGCCATTGAAGTTGAAATAAAACTAGATTCTGGGTCAATCTGTAACATCAATGCAGGGGTCAGTGATTCTACTGATTTCTTACAGAAAGCTGTGAAAGGTGAAGAGGTGGAAAGAAACCAGTGCTGACATAGAGAACAGCCCCAAGGTAAAGCTGATAGTACATAGAGGATTAATACTTCTAGAATGAGGATTCCCAAAATATCAAGCAAAGAGGCTAATAAGCCATGCAAAGGCCTGGATAATTCCAAAATGAAGAAACAGAATCAAAGAGAGCTGAAAAAGAACTTACATAACTCTCCTTTGAAACAAAAGTACGGTTGCTAACTTTATCCAATAGGCCTTTCACTATTTTTCCATTATTATCAAGCATACAACAAAAATCATCTATTACTTCACACACACCATTTTCCTTCGCTAGGAGAAAATCTAAAGCCATTCGGTTCTGGGCTGTATAAGCTGACACTTTGTTTACTGGACCTTGCAATACACACTAATTGCCTCAGTAAGAAGCAGAGCAGCCACTATGACTTCATCCTGAGGGGATACATCCCTTTTTCTTCCTAAAGATTTGTTCAGGATTGATAACAAATTAATAGTAAAGTTCAATTCACTATGGGGTATCCATCAGGGCTATATAGCAAGTACCTGACCAACCTCTGGGAGGCTCTGTATACATATGTACCACCCACACAAAAATAATCTTCTTCTAAAACCACTAAGCTCTCTGCTCAGATTATCAAATTCAGAGGACAAGATATAATATTCTGTATATTCTATATGTTCTGTATACAATTACTCAAAACCACTTTAACTCTGGTTAGGTATGCCTAGGTCAGAACTAGAGGCATCCAAAAGGGTAGCCAGAACTACACACCTGGTTCCCTTTAACTGGCGTAAAATACTGAAATATAGGAACTTGCACATGGGATCTTTATACCTATATCTTTAATTATTCTAGGTTCTGTGTTTGTATAAGACCATATGTCACAAAACTCTTCAAAGGTCTTAGGCCTAACTCTTGGTGGAAATCCATGCTGAATAGCTGTCACTTTTGGAAGGCAAACAGCAACCTTTCATAACTTGAAATGTTGGGGGGGGGGTTTTTCCATCAAGTGTAAATGTGCCTCAAAGATATTTGGATATTCCCTCTAACATTCTCATGATTCTGAATACAATACTGCTTATAAATAATATGCCACAGCACATCTAGGACCAGATTAGGAAATATGCATAGCCAATATGCATAGCAACACAAATATTCTAAAACAAACTAAAGATATACCTACTCTTCTTAATACTTTTCTTAAGATGATGAAGAGATATACTATAGCTATACTGGCCCTCTAATTCTCAATTACTTTATTAAGTAGAGGTTAAGTACCTAAAGGTCATTACATATATATCAGGAAAATACTAATCTAAACTAACCTCATCCCTCTAAGCCTTACTATAAATGCTAAATAAAAGCATTTTACATGAATAGTCCATTTGGAATTTGCTTAATACAATAATCTCTCTGTAATGTCACTGTTGTTCTTTCAGAAAATACTTTAAATCATAAAAGTCCTTTTCTTCAATCACTGTTGTCCAATACGTCTCTGCGTTGCAAACTCTTGATTCACCGACACAGGAAGCCACCTTCTGAGCTTGTGAGGGGGCCACTGTATAAGATGCATCCAATGAGAATGTCTTTTCACTTTACAAGCTGAATATCCCACCAGGAACACACGACATGGACCAGAAACTCCGGAGCTGGGAGTGTCTTCGGATGCAGTCTTAATCAGGACCCAATCTGGTGACTTCACTTCTGATAAAATAATTCTGTGGATCCCGGATATAAAGAACTTGTCATCTCGTTAAGGAGTCACTTGCAATAAAAGGAAAACAAAATAGGACTGAGTGCAACCATGCACAATAAGTTAAGCTATCGCTGCGCAACACCTGGGGGTCTGGGATAACTGCCAAGGCATATGGAGAAGGAGCTAGACATCCATTAACTATTTCAAATGGTGTCAGGCTAGAGGAAATACACTCTGCCATAAGGGCAAAGGGAAAAGCTTTTATTCAATCGGAGGCTGTATCAGAGTGCATAAGTGACCTTTTGGGAACACCACTCTCCTCTGATACAGGGCAGATCTACAAAACAGGTTACAAAATCAAAATAAAATGAATTCAGCAGGCAGGCATATATATACTGTCCCTAAACTAACCCTACAATGCCAATCCTGAAACAGTGCAAACAGATTGTACCAATGAAAACAATAACAAAAAGACAAAATGCATAACCACGGCGGTAAAGCTTCTGCTGCAGGAACAGGGCAAGTAGAAACAAAAGACGGTCAGGGCAAATAAACAGATGAATCGTTTTCCAGCAGCCATCACAAAGTCCAAACCTGGGTTTCAAAAGAAGTATCTTCAAAGAAAGATGAAAGAGAAAATAAAGTAATCTTTAACAGTGCTAAATACTGCAATGTCAGTAACACTGATGCTTGAAAAACAACTTGCCGTGCTTTCTTTTTTCATTTGTCTGCAAAACGGTTGTCCTTTTGCAAATACCCCTGCTAGCTGCCGCTGTAGAACCAGACAACCAGGAAGTTTCATTTGTAAAAAAAACACTGCTATTAAACTATGTAGACATTGCGGGAGTCTCAAAGTTATTTCATCAATTCGCTCTGGTTTACAACCAGTCGAGAGGGCTCACAAAGCACACAGATAACAGAGACATCAGAAATAGCCACAAACAATTTGAATAGTTTACAATAACCATGGCACTCTTCCCAGTACATTTCTACATTTAAAACAAACCTCCCACTGCGATAATGTGGAAGCTACGCAATAACAACATTTTGGGAAACAAATTGCAGTTGAGACAGATTTAACCCTTAAACCTAACTTAGCAATATAAGCTCTGACCAATAACATACTTAATTTAATCTACATTAAAAACAAATCATTCACATAATAATCTAAAGAGGAATGGTTGAGTCTTACATCAAATAATGCAGTTCCTAGGGCCGGTGCAAATATGCAAGACTAACCTTCAAAAAGAACAAATAAAAACAAGACTGCTTGCCAAGTCATACTGAGAATAAGCAGGTCGCAAATCTACAACAAAGTCCAGGGAGAAATTGGCAAAAGCACATTAATTACTGCGCACAGGTTCTGCACAAATCTATAAGTCTTACCGTCAGCCTTCCGCAGACAGTCTCGCTTTTAGCACAGGAAGAACTGAAGTCTTACATAATGAAGTGACACTTTGTGTCTGGAGATCTTCAAGCATAGAACAACTTTCTTCACCAGCGGCTGCTGGCACAGCTTGAGTCTAGGAAACTGAATTCCAGGTTTCATGACGATCTGCACAGTCAGGATAGAAAGGCATCCGATATCTGATCCCAGCATTGTCCATAAAGAAGAAGAAAGCTCTCCAGGATGAATGATTTCTGGAGATCTGCAGAACACGGCACTTCAGATTGAATACAGCCGGTCTTCACACTCAGCCAGGATAGAGTGCAATCAGCAGCTTCCGGAGTTCTCTGACCATCAAGACTCCGATTCCGGAGACAGTCTCGCTGCAAATGCTCAATAACAAGCTTATCTGAACTGTCTCGCTGAGGATTCCTATGACCTTCTCTTGCTCTGATCCTATCCCTCCCCCTGCTCCTGGGAGAAGTTGAGCAATTTAGTCATTTCATATCAAATGTTGGCTTACTGTACTGAAACTTACAGCATCTGTTCTAGCCGGCCAATCTGTCATTGAAGCTTTTTAAAAAAATACCTTTTACTCACGGGATTAAACCATTTACAAAAACAATTGGTGAATCCTGCCTTAAAAATGTTAATCTCAACCAATCCTTTCACAAGTTTTCATACTACTGTAAGTGATTCTAACAGAAAATCATCATTTTTTTTTTATTAACCACTAAAACAAAATTATCTCTTTGAGTTTTCTCTTGGAAATTTATCACAGGGTATGTCACAAACTGGATAAAAAGTCAGCTGGGTTATAAAACGCAGTTCTAAGCAAATTATCTAAAGCAGCCCAAGTAGAACATGAACTATTATGCTGACGTAAAACAGTTTGAAGAAAACTTATAGCACCATGTAATTGAATACATTTCTCTCTATAGGTCATAAAAGGCTTATTCAGATCCTTTTCAATATCATCAACAAGTTTACTAGAAATTCCTAATTCCTTTGTAGCAGAAATATCATTTCTTACTGTTCCCTTTAAGGAATCTATTATATGTACAATACATTCTATTTCACGACTAAGAAGGTCATTCATTTCTCTGAGCTGAGAAACATTGCAAGTACCAAAATTCTCAATTTGTGCATTCCCCAATAATCTTTGCTTATTCCTTATCTCATCCCTTAATTTTGCTGCACAAAATCTCCCTCTCAGAAACTACATAATTCTCAGAACAAACAGGGGAAGACGTCAGGAATACACCTGGAACCCTTCCAGCTTCAATTGCAGCCACCTCTGCATCATACTCTGGAGAAAAAATGACTGGGACCTTCCCTGCCCAGGCATTACCAATCTCTTTCTCCTGTGGTTCACCCGTTTTACCAGCATTCAACACAAACAACTCATTCTTCATAATATGTGCCATGCGCTGCCACCAACCAAGCACCAGCCCTTCACAGGCATCACATACTCTGTGTTTAGCCTGCAAAGCACATTTCAGATAACGAAGCTTATCTATAGAAAATGTTCCCTCCAAAGGAAACTGTAAAAGCACATTAGCATTAGTCACTGCATACCAGTGCACAACATAATTAGTAGCTATATCCCCATACTTCTCATGCATACAGTAAGAAGGGCTACCTTTCTGAAGAGCTAAACCCATAGCCTTAACATTGCCATTCACACAATCGAGACAACTCTTGTTTACCTAACAGATTGCTCATTGCTGGCACCATATAATACTCACCAACACCTTCCGCCCTTGCCAGGAATGTTGAAATCTGTAGAACGGACACGGCACCAACTGTGGGCTTTCTTAGCCCCCCCCCCCCTCACCAGCAACCTTGCAGGGCTCTTGGAGCTACAGAAGACTACATTCAAAACAATGGGAAGGTAATCTAAAAGACAGCAATAAAATACACACATCTATATACATACACCAAAGCTTTAGTGGAGAGAAACAAACAGAAACAAAGTTCTCTTTGTTTACTCTAACTGATAGCCATGGTTCACTTTATTTATAAGGCTCTTTTGGATGATACAGCATAATTTCACTTTATTATGACACGTCAATTATTACGCATTTATCATATCGTAGGTCAACTTCTAATTTATTTATTTATTTATTTATTTATTTATTACAGTTTCTTATATACCGCGCTATTTAGAATCAGCGCGGTTTACATCATAACAAAACGACCATAACGACAAACTGTCAGGTTTTACATTGAACAGGAGTACAAACTTGGATAACTGGGTTAACTATATACAAACTTAATTATATACATACTTGGATAACTGGGTTAACTATATACATAAACTATCTACACTGCAGTGTAAGGGCATTTCTAGATTGGGTCAGTGTAGGCCAGTATAAGGAGACATACATGGATTCCAAGACATAACTGTTTACTGCTGACTAGGCCAATATGAGGAGACATACACATAACTGTTTACTGCTGACTGCTTGATATCTAATAACCCTGAGTACTTTAGCTAATAACCCTGAGACAGAGAGGCTAGAGTACAACCTGCCCTTTTCTTTATTTACAGGACATGTAAACCTTCACTTAGTAAGCAAATATATGAAGTTTTATTTCTAAGCAAAGTTCTGAACAGAATTCTCAGGTTTAGTCAGTCTAATAGTGTAGACTACCCTGTGCAAACAAACATGCTTTCAGTATCGATGCCGGTTCCTGCAGTAACATCGGGACCAACCACTTCCATGCCTTTTTCACCAGGATCGCTCCATTCTATACCTAGTTTGAAGTCGATACCTGGCATGGACGATGCAGTACTGACTGTCTCAAGTCGTAACTGTCAGTACCAGTATCCATCTAGTGGGACTCTTTTTCTGCACCAGACCAGTACATCCTCTGGTGTCCAAGCTACTGCTTCAACTTTACCTTATCCAGGGATGGTTCCCATTGGAGATCCTTTTTTTTCAGAAGTTTCTCCTTGACATAGCCACATTCCTTGTTATTCCTATCCCTGGCTATGATCCCACTCATCACTCTCCTGCGCAAAAGGAAAATATAATGCTTCCTTTACATCATTCTTTGCAGGATCTTCTTCTGACCATATGGGAAACACCTTTAAGGGTTTCCTCACCTTCTACTGCAACTAATGATCAGTATCAGGTGCCCCCCTCTCCAGGGTTTCAGAAGACTCAACTTCCCCATCATTCCATTGTAGTGGAATCAGCAATGAGGAAGGTAAAAAGCAAGAAGAAGCATTCCTCTTATCCTCCAGGTCGTGCATCTAGAGCACTTGATGCCTTTGGACGTCAAACCTTCCAAACATCTATGCTGGCAACCAGGATTATCTCTTATATTTTTTATATGAGTCTTTCTTCTCCAGAAGATCACAAGGAAATTATCTCTTTTGACTCCTTTTCTTTCAGAACCCAGGGCTGCAGACTATTCCTTACTTCTTAGTCATAGCCAAAATATCCCTTGGTTTCTGTCTCGTGCTTCTCTAGACTCTTTTGAGTCTGTTAGCAGAACCTCTGCTATAGCCATAGGAGCGAGACGTAGAGCCTGGCTCTAGGCTTCAGACTTGAACAGATGGGCACAACAAAGACTGGGTAATACTTCTTGTACTGGAGAAAATCTCTTCAATAAGGAGGCTTTGCGTCAGGTTGCTCATTGCTCCACTGACTTCCCTGTTTCTGGGAACTATCCTAAGCCTTCTCCTTCCCCAGTAGGTAGGAAATGTCCTACCAAACCCTCTTTTCCTAGGAAACGAAGGTTTCACTCTTCTGCCCATTATACGGAAGTTTCCAAGCAGGGGAAACCTCGCCCTAGCCTGAAGAATCCAAACTCTACCCAGGCTCAACAAACACAGCAACCATAGGTTCCTGGAGGTTACATCCTACAGTTAACTTCTTTCTAGCAGAAGTTTTTTTACTGTTTTTTTCCTTCAAAACTCTACATATGGATTCCTTACTTTTCTTCCTAGATATGCTGAGCTGTCAGGACATTCATGTCTATGGGTCACAGGTTTCTCCTCCAAGAGGAGAACTTAACAACTATCCCATGATAGTTTTCTGTCCCAACATGAACATTTTTTTCTTCCGCAGACTTACCATACGGTAAGTCACCCTGCAGCTTCTACCCTCTCATCCAGGATTCCCCCTGAATGAGTGGTATCATATCACTGCTCGGCTTCTCTAGCCAGTGTAGAGTTTTGTCCCCTAAAAAAAAAAAAAAAAAAAAAATTCTCCTTTTTCTGGGCAGCTCATTAGACAGGGATTTCCTCCTCTCCCTTTGTCTGTTCTCTCTGTTTCACACAGGGAGATTCTCTCTGCTGTCTCATTCAGCAGCTGCCCATGCAGGAGTTCCAGTGATTAGGCTACTGGTACCTTTCCTCAAGGTTCCAGTCTGTCTTCCACTACTTTCTGCCTGGCCTTAGTAGTGATTCCAAGATAGTGCTCCTCTATCTTGGATAATCCTAATCACTTCAGGCTCCTCACACTATCTTCTTTTCTTGCCATCTCCACTATCTTGGATTTGGCAGCACAACTGACCTACAGTCAGTTCTATTTCCTAATTCCCCTGCATAATGCTCTCTGCAATCTTCAGAGAAGCTTTCCACTATGGGCCCTTGCTATAGAGAGCATGGGGTTTTGTGTCTGACTATTCTACATGGTTGGGAAAGGCTCCTCAGTCATTCTCCACGACTGTGAGGGTTCTCCACACCCTGTTATCCCCTGTTATAATACAGGATATAAGCCTTTCTGTGTGAATATCCAAAATGTTTTCCAATCCTGCAGGAATCTACTCTTTTTTTCCTTGCAGCTAGTCCTCATGGTATCCTATTCCTTTATGGACAGCATATTTTCTATTACCAACGCATGATACCCCTTGTGTCCCTCCAATGGGTCAACCTGGTATCTTCTCCTATGCGTTTTCTGTCCATTTACCATGTCAGAGCTTTTCAAGACTCAGGACTTGCTGTTTACAGACTGATATTATCCTCAGTTTTTCACGCAACCATCCTGGTTATTTCACTGGATAGCATTCCTGCACCATCTTACCCAGGAGGACTAGATTCTCTATATATTTTCTCAAGTAGGTTCTACCTTCTTGTTCTTTGACGAATCCTTTTCCTTCACATCTCCCATGTGAATGTTCTTATGGGCATATCTCTATCTGCTTAATTGCAGACATATATCCTCAAACATTGTCGCAGGGCACCCTCTGTAGAGGGGTAGTAGATCCGAGAGGGGCCCAGACACAAGAAAGGTTAAGGTTGAGGTTGGCCTATGCTGCAAGGGTCAAGGCTGGTTATTCCTTGTGGCTTCCTTGTAACCAACGCTCAAAGAACGAATGCAGAGTGGAGGGAAAGTTAAAGGCTTTATTTCCCTTTCTTGCACAAAACGGTTCAAAAGGATTGGCTATGGTAACAACTGAAATGTCCTTACTTCAGGATATAGAAAAAAATAAAAGCAAGCAATAAAGTAAAGGCTGTTATCTTCACAGAACATTTGTACAAAAACAATAAACTTCCTTCACTTAGTTATCTGATACATTGGGGATATATTCAACACTCCCCGAGGCACAATATGTACAATCCATTGCATTATCTGATTCTTCCCCCTCCGATCCTACTTGCATGGATTCAACCTCAGAAGCCTCTGAATCTGTAGCATCAGGGTAAACGTAATCGGGTTTCTTGTATACTTGTTGCACTATGTCCCAATGCCTAGCATTTAGCTATGGGCGTCGGTCTCCAGGAGTTTTGCAGTACCACGGTCCCTCTCTGATTAGAGGTTCAAAAGCAGATTCATAAAAAGATTTCCCCCTCAAACTTCTCTTCTTAGACAAACTTCTTTCATAATCTTGCTTACAAGAATGTTTAGGGTAACAGTAATCCTTTTCCCACTGTCTTCCCCATACTTTAGGCTTCTGAAGGTAATTATCAGTAATAAGAGTTTTACCTTTGAGGCTTCTCTTCCTTCTTTCTAGTAAGGCTTGAGGCCTACCTTGGTTTGGCTTCAGCGCAGCAGTGCTCAGGCTCTCCTGTGGTCTTTCCTTAGACTTCAGACCATAGTGGTAAGGATGTTTTCTTTCCTCCAAACAAACATTTCCCACCTCTGAAAATGGATGAACCTCTTTATTCCACGGTTGCTGTGAGGACCTTCTGCCAGGTACTCCCTTGCGGTCCCAGTACTTCTCTTGGCTTTTTCTCTGTTCCTTATTCCACTCCAACTCTGGTTGAAGCTCCTGCTTTGCTTCCTGCTCAGGACTCTGCTTCTTTCTGCTCTTGCCAGTGCTTTGGCCTTCACCTTTGCCTTCTGTACTCTGGCTCTGGCTGCTGCTTCTGCTTTGGCTTCTGCTTTGGTCCTTCTCCTCCTTCCTTCCTAAGTCAGACCTGCCTCTGTTCAAAAAGAAGCTGTCTGGGCTTGCGTCCCGCCCAGAGGGGCATGGTTTCTCGGTCTCTCTCTCGACTCTCCTGCTCCCTCTAGATGGATCCTCCCAATATTGCAGGTTGTGCTTGCCTTTTTCTGGTTTTAAAACTTTTTCTCTCTCTTCAAGAGGGTCCGCTGCATCACAACGTACAGGTTAATGTATGTATATATCTCTATATACTTCTATAGATACCTATGGCTGTAAGCTGTGTGTGCATATGTTATGCCCCAATATATATATTTATATACATATATATATTTATATGTATCCCTATATATTTATATATATTTGTGTATCTTTCGAGATACTCCTTACAAGTGGATATGTATTTACATACTTATCTCCCTAACTGTGTATGCTAGAAGGGTTTTATCTTCCTAGACGTTCCAGACAGTAGGCTTGCATATGTTCATACTGTCCCTAAGTAGGACGGGGGCATTATGCACACAACCACTACTGTGGTACTAACAGCTCCCACTTTACTCTAGCTCTCGCTATCCTTGAAGCACCATGCTTCAATCTCTTTCCTATCTCTCACCAGCTAGGAAAGACAGTGTATATCTTCAGTAGTTGGAGGTTTCAGCCTTCACACAACTGTCCTCCTTGGGAATATGGGCTTTTTTCCATACCCCTTCTCCCTCCAGGACTGGGCTGCTTGTCCAAATCGGTCAGTCTTCCTCTTTTGCTCCTAAATGTTAATGTCTCTGTAGCTAAAAGAGTTTTCAGCTTTTTTCCACAAAGCTTTCCGCTGAAGACCTGCCGTTTTATACTACCCCAGTTGACACCTGGGTCACCTACCAGTTCCAAATTTGGACCTTCACCTTCACTGCCGTGGGGTCACCTTGAGGATTACTCTACTGCATCTCCAGTAGACTCCATCAAGCTCTCTACTTCCTGCAATCCAGTAGGTAACGTCCATATTGTGATTGTTTATTCAATATTTTTAATGTTACTTTTCATACACACCAAGGACTCCTCCCCTGTAGTCCTTGGATTAGCTGTTTTTTTTCCTACAGCTCCTCTCTTTTCAACTCCTACCCACCATCCCTCATGGGATGCCAGAGATCCATGCGTGGGAAGTGCAGTCTTGTTCCAAGGACACGCATCTTATGGGATCTCCCCCTGGCATCTACAGCTTGGGAGTCCCCATATGTGAAGACTCATTCCTGCTTGTTCCTGGAGATAGCACAGTTACTTACCTGTAACAGGTGATCTCTGGGAACAGCAGGAATAATTCTTCACAACCCACCCACCTCCCCTAGGAGTTGTCTCTCTCTATCTTTCTTTCCTCTTTCCCTTTGTCTCAGCTATGAAACTCAACTGAGGAGAGACAGTTGGAAAGGCGGGAAGGCAGCACGCAGGCGCTGAGGGATGCTCCCAAAAGCTTTCTGATTGGACGCTGGGGAGTGTTCCCGCACAGGCTCCGTCGGTACCGACGTACCCATATGTGAAGATTTATTCCTGCTGTTCCCAGAGATCACCTGTTACAGGTAAGTAACTGTGCTTTCTCCTCAACGCAGGATGTCTCCTCCAGAGGACATGTCTTTTCAGGATTTTATTCATGATGTGGCTCGAGGCCTTGCAATCATGGTAACTCCTGAAAAGGAACCTAGGGCACAAGAATTAGAAATCTTTCAATACTCTTAAGGTTCCCAAGGAAGCAGCTACTCTGCCTATTCATCAGAATCCTACATGATCTTATGCTGAGGATGTGGGGAAACACCTTTAACCATATCTCCTCACTCTCGGAGGCTCGATAAATAAAATGTATCAAGTTCCACCTTGTCCTGGCTTCCAAAAAGCTCAGTTACCACACCATTCAATAGTAGTGGAATCGGCTATGCGGAGGATAAAGAGTGCAAAGAGGCATGCTTCCAATCGTCCAGGCATGCAGGACTCTCGATGCCTTTGGGCATCGATGCTTCCAAACTTCCATGCTCTCAGCCAGGATCAGTTCCTATATCCTATATATGGGAATGTTCCTCAAAGAGGTCACAGGAGACTTGGAGCTTATGAGCTCCTGTCTTCCTGTTGATAAACGACGAGACTTTCTTACTCTTGTCAGACATGCTCAGGATGTTTCTAAGTTTGTAAACCGTGCATCCTTTGACTGCTTTGAATGCATTAGCAGAACCTCTGCTATTGCCATTGGTGCACGTCGGATTGCCTGACTTCAGGCATCCAACTTGGAACTTTGGGTACAAGATAAATTGGGAAATAGTCCTTGCACAGGAGAAAATCTCTTTAGCAGGAATTGGCAGGAAAAAGCTAATGAAATAGATGCTGACAATATCACCCTGGATAGATTGTCAAAATCTACAGCCAACCCAGTCAAAAAGAAATCCTATAAAAAACCCTTTTTCAGCAAAAAAGGAAGTTTTATCCTTCTTATCCCCGGCAGGGGCATGGTCCAGTTCAGGCTGCCCAAAAGGGACAACAGCAACAAACTAAACAACAAAAGAAGCCCAAAGGGCCGAGAGCTCAGCCAGCTTCACAGGCTCAGCCTCCTCAGGGGCTTTGACTCCTACCTAGAGAACTTAGCCTTCCTGCCCCTGAAAGGTCTACAACCCTTAGCCATCCCTGGCAGGTTGTATCATTTTGCCAACAGATAGCACCAAATAACAGCAGAAAATTTGGCTCTGTCCATTGTACAAGAGGGGTACAAGCTTCATTTTCACAGCATGCCCCCTCCAATCGTAAGACAGTTCAATTCTCAGACCCCTGTCAACAATCTCTTAGGTCAGGAGGTCACAACACTCCTTGCTGAAAGAGCAGTAGAAGAAGTACCCATTCTACAACAGGGTACAGGTTTCTACTCACCCTATTTTCTTATCCCAAAGAAAATAGGAGGACACAGACCCATTTTAGACCTCAGAAAATTGAACAAATATCTGTTCCGAGAGAAATTCAAAATGATCTGTCTAGGAAGTCTTCTGCCATACCTTCAAAGTCAGGATTGGCTTTGTTATAAGTGATGCATATACTCATATTCTCATCCATCCAGATAACGGGAAATTCCTGCGGTTCCTTTTCCAGGGAAAACACTTCCAATACAAAGTTCTTCTCTTTGGTCTTGCTTCGGCACCAAGAGTATTCAGGAAATGCATTGCGGTAGTAGCTGCATTCCTGTGAACTCTAGAGAGATTCGTCTTCCCTTACTTAGACGACTGGCTCATTCGAGCCCCCATGGCTCCAGAAGCCAGCTCTGCTCTGTCTCGCACAATGCGAATCCTTCAATATTTGGTATCGGTCATAAACCTCCCAAAATCCCATCTTGCTCCTACTCGGTCCCTAGAATTTATAGGAGCTCATCCAGACAGTCAAGGGCTTTCCTTCCACAGCCCCGCTGTCTGCGCATAGTGCAGCTAGCTTCCCAAGCAGCAGTGAAGACTTATCTGACTGCTCGAGAAATGCTCCAACTACTGGGACATATGGCATCCACTGTACATGTGGTTCCCTATGCTTGCCTCCACATGCGAGGAAAGGTCCATAAACCATTGGGGAACCGGGAAATCCACTGCTTGCCCCGATACAAGCATTATGGAACCTGTGTGTCTTTTTGGGAATCTGCTAGGTTCTTGTGACTTGGATTGGTCAGTGTTGGAAGCAGGATACTGGGCTTGATGGACCTTGGTCTAACCTAGTATGGCATTTCTAATGTTACAAAAGTCACCGAAGATCTACAAGGCCAAATCTGCCATACTATACCAACATAAATGTCCAAAACTCATAAAAACAAGGGGCCTACCCAGAAAAAGGCAGCACTATAAATACTGCAGGGGGCCCTAAAACATCCACACACCTATTTGAAAAGCTGAACAAGTCAAATTACTATAGTACAGATGCATTTGTACAAATTCCATGTTAACAGAACACCTGGCCTCGGTCACACACTCAGAACACAAACCCTCGCCAAGTACAGTATAAGTGACCACAACCTAAAACAAAAATATGTAGACAAAAATAAAACTAAAACCTCAAGAAACCAGACACCACATGATGAGCAACACCGAGAAATAAAAGAGATGCAGTAGTCCCCCATCCTGTGTAAAATATAAAGATAATGCAAAGTCCAATCACTAAATTGAAAATAAAATTATTCTTTCTACCTCTGTTGTCTGATCATTTATTTTCTGATCATGCTGGTCTCGATCTGAGGCATCTGCTTTCTTTTGTCGTCCCTTAGCTCTCTTTTTACAGTCTCTAGTCCATTTGCCATTTCTTGTCTCTCCTTTTGGTTTTCTTCATTTCCTTCCATCTTGTATATAGGATTTTTTTCCTTTCAGCGTTCTTCCATTTATTTCTCCCTCTGTCCACCCAGATTTCATTATTCCTTATTATCTAGTTCTCAATCTCCCTCTTTTTTACGCCAACTTCCTTCTGCTTTTCAACCTTAGTCCTTCCATTCCCCAGCTCTTTTTCCTTGGTCTGTTATTCCCAGTCTTTTGCTCACTCTCTCCATGTCTAACATCTCTTATCCCCCCATCCAGTGTCTTTCTCTCTCTCTCTCTCTCTCTCTCTCTGGCTCTCTTTCCCTCCATCCAGTAACTCTGGCCTCTTTTTCCTTCTGCATCTGCCCTCTCGTTTCCTATCCCCCTGTCTACCCCATCTCCATATCATACCATACCATCCCCCCCTCTTTTTTTTTTACCTATGTTATATTTATTTTATTTATTTACAGTCTCTTTTATACCGCGCTATTCGATATCAGTGCGGTTTACATGAAACAAGCGAGTTTATATGGGCAGAGCTCTACACCGTATTTACAAATAACAGGTGATTCAACTTGGATAACCAGGGTAACTATTTACATATTTATGATACAATATCAGTCCATTTCACCAGGGTAACTATTTACATATTTTTGGTACTATAACAGTACATGTCACAGGTTAATCATAGCGCGTTACTGTGTGTGAGGCGGGTTGGGGCGCCATTCCTCTGGGTAGCACTTGAGCAAGAGGTGGTGCTTCAAGGCCTTCCTAAATTGTGTTATGTCAGGGATTGCCCGGATGTTGGGTGGCAGAGCATTCCAGCATCTAGGCGCACAGAGCCTAAAAGCCCTGTTCACTGTTCCCTGGGTGCATTGGGTCACTGTTTTGGGGATTACCAGAGTGTTTATTGCTGCAGATCTTCTGGCCCTATTGGGGGGAGTAATGTGAATAAGGTCAGCGAGTGAGGAGGAGGAGAGCCCGTTAATGGCCTTGAAAGTTAGCAGTAAGGTCTTGAAGGAGAGCTTGCTGGAGATGGGGAGCCAATGAAACTGTTTCAGGATGGGCGTCATGTGGTCACGTCTGGAGGCGCCATTCAAAACTCTGGCCGGAGCATTCATGGCGAGCTGGAGCGGACCCAGAGTGGATTGTGGGAGTCCTTGGATTATCACGTTGGAGTAGTCAAGATGTGGAATGGTCAGCGCTTGATAGATTGTTCGGAAGTTGTCCGGTTGTAGCAGGGGGCGTAAGTGTCTGAGAGTCCGAATCTTATGGTAGACCGCTCTTACCAAGTTGCTAATGTGCGCCTTCATGTCCAGTCGTTGGTCAAGGGTAACACCAAGGTATTGGATTGTGGACTTGGTTTGCAGCTTGGCTTCCTTGACTTTTAGATAGGCTGGGGGGATGAAGTTTTGGTTCCTTGTGATAAAAAGCACTTCTGTTTTCTTGTGCTGTATCCGGAGGTTTTGGGTCTGGAGCCAGTCGGCCACTGCGTCGAAGCAGTCTGTCAGTGGGGAGAGGTCTAGCTTGTCAGTTAAGAATGGCATGTAAGGTTAAGGTTAAGGTTTAATTATTTGATAAAAAAACGCCTTTCTGGGGTAATCAAAGCGGTGTACAAGTAATAAAATACATAAAAAAATTCATAAAATACATAAATTATACAAAGCATAAAAAAAAATGTAGAGTAGTAAGTCATCCGCGTATATCAGGCAGTTCACGTTAAATGATCGGATGAGGTCACAGATGGGCTGCATGTATAGGTTGAACGTCAGGGCAGATAGAGAGGAACCCTGTGGAACACCCTGCTTCTGGTGGAAAGGTTCTGATGCTGAGGACCCTGTTCATTATAATGTCTCTCATTGTGTTTCCCCCCTTGATTTTGTAAACTGCTTTGACCCGGTGAAAGGCAGTATCTAAATACAGATAGATAGATAAATAAATAATACTCCCATGTCCAGCATCTCTCCATCTCTTTTTCAACCTATTCACCCCATTTCCTTCTTTACCCCTCTCTCTCCCTATTATCCCCATATCCTGGGGCGGCTCTATAATGTGGCTGAGTGAGGTGGTGGCCTCAGGCGGCAACATTTTGGGGGCGGCAAAAATTGCCCCCAAAAAGCCCGCCTCACTCGGCCTTCAAAAAAAACAAAAAAAACCCCCACGAATCGGAAGAGCCGTGGCAGAAGGAAGTGCCCCGCGGCAGCCCTAGCAGAGCCCTCTTCTCTCCCTCAGCGCTGCCGGCTTTACAGAGCCACGAAGGGAGAGTTTCCCTTTCTAGCAGTTCTGCTAGGACTGCCGGCACTGATGGGAAGCAGGAAATGCCGTTTCCCATCAGCACCAGCGGGCTTAACAGTGCCGCGAGAAAGGGAAACTCTCCCTTCACGGCTCTGTAAAGCCGGCGGTGCTGAGGGAGAGAAGAGGGCTCTGCCAAGGTTGCCGCGGGGCACTTCCTTCTGCCACGGTGGCAGTGGCTACAGCAGCCAGTTTCTTTTAATTTCAATTTGCCTGGGGTGGGGGAGGCTGGGACTGGAAATGCGCTGATCGGGAGGGGGGGCTAGGGCTGGTAATGGGCTATCGGGGGTGGCTAGGACTGGAAATGGGCTGGGGGGGCTAGGGATGGAAGTGGGCTGATGGGGTTAGTATTGGTAATGGGCTATGGGGGGTTAGAACTGGAAATGGGCTGATCGGGAGGGGGGCTAGGGTTGTTAATGGGCTATCAGGGGTGACTAAGACTGGAAATGGGCTCATGGGGGGGGGGTTAGAACTGGAAATGGACTGATCAGGAGGGGGTCTAGGACTGGAAATGGGCTGATGGGGGTTAGAACTGGAAATGGGCTAATCAGGAGGGGGGGCTAGGACTGGTAATGGACTGAGTCGTGGGGTTAGGCCTAGAAATGGGCTGATTAGGGGGCTAGGACTGGTAATGGGCTGATTGGGGGGCTAGGACTAGAGTGGGCTGAAAAGGAGGATAGGACTGGAAATGGGCTGGAACTGGAAATGGGCTAATGGGGGAAGGGAGGAGAGTGCTGCTGGCCCTGGAAGAAAACTAGGGGCTAGGGCTACAATTGGGCTGATGCGGGAGGATGGTAGAATAAGACTGGAAGGGAGCGGATACTGAGAGGGTCTGCCAGGGGAAGGAGGGGGCAGGAAGGGAGCTGACACCTGGGATGTACTGAAGGGGGACTGGAAGGGAGCTGACACTTGGGGATGGGAGTGGTAGGTGGTTGGATAATGGGGAGGAGGCTGAAAGGGAGCTGACATGCAAATGGCATTGGAAAGGGGGATGGACAGAAGGTAGGGCGACTGGACTGCCTGGGGGGGGGGGGTGGCACTGAGAGTGGGCGTTAGCTGATATCTGGGATGGTATTTGGAGTAGAAGGGGTTGGAAAGTGGGGAAGGAGGGGGACTGGAAGGGAATGGACACCATTGGCAATTGTGGGAATGCAAGGCGGTTGACATTGGAAGGTACTGGGAGGGGAGGACTGGAAAGAGGGCTGATACTGTGGAGGGTTACTGGAACTGGAAATGAGCTGATGGAAGGAAGTGAAGAAAACAAAAGAAGAGATAAGAAATGGCAGATGGACCATGGACCATACACCATAGAAAGAGAGCTAAGAGAAGAGAGGAAAGCAGAAGCCTCAGATCGGGACCAGCATGATCAGAGAATAAAATGGTCAGACAACAAAGGTAGAAAAAATAATTTTATTTAATTTTAGTGATTGGACTTTGTGCTATTTTTATATTTTACGCAGTATTGGGGAACTGCATCTCTTATGTATCTGATGTTGCACTGCATGTAGACTCTGGCTTCTTGGGGTTTCAATTAAAATTTTGTCTACATATTTTTATTTTTACTTTAGATTGTAGTTACTTATTCTGTACTTGGTGAGGGTCGAGTGTGTGACTGAGATCAGGTGTTCTGTTAACATGGAGTTTGTACATAAAGATCTATACTGTACTGTAGTAATTTGACTTGTTCAGCTTTTCAAATAGGTTTATGGATGTTCCAGGGCCCACTGTAGTATTTACAGTGATGCTTTTTTTGGATGGGCTCCTTATTATGAGTTTTGGAAGTTTGTGCTGATATGATATGGTATGTTCTCCAGGACCAGGCAGGAAGTCAGTCCTCACTTATGGGTGACATCGACATCAACGTCGATGGAGCCCCCGTGCGGAGCATTTCCCCAGCTTTCTAAGAAAGCCTTTGGGAATACTGCACGCATGCACGGTCCCCTTCCCGCCTAAAGGTGCCATCTTGCTCAGTCTTTCTTTTTCCGTGGAGCCCGCCGGACGTCTGTCCGTGTCACCCGGAAAGGTTGACTTTTTTTCTTGCGATTTCATCGTATTTTTTCTCCGGTTCGACGCCGGTTCCCCTTCCCGTCGGGTTCGGTACACTGGTATTGAGCCCGGCCCGTCTTCTATTTTTCGGTTTTTGCCCTTCATGGCTGGCGTTCACGCCCTTTTTTGTCTTTTTCCCTGGAGAGCCGGTCCTTTGACCTCGCGAGGGCCCTTTTTTCCCCGATGGCTTCCAGTGGTTTCAAAAAGTGTGATCGGTGCAAGAAACTGATGTCTCTCACCGACACACACGACTGCTGCCTTCGTTGCCTCGGACCGGATCATGATCCTAAGGTCTGTGTCCCGTGTGGCAAAATGTCCACCAAGGCACTACAAAGCCGCCAGCATCAGAAAGACCGGATTTTTTCTGACTCTGCCAATGGCCGGGCCCGGACCTCGTCCGAGGCCTCGACGTCTCGGGAGTCTGACCCCGAGCATCGCCGGGGTTCCTCGGACAGGGGGTCCCCCGATCGGGAACATAAGAGGAAGAAACGGCTCATGAGGCTGGCGTCTGAGGAGGTCCCTGGTTTCTCGAGGGCCAGGTCTCGGACCCCCGACTACCGCCCCGGGCCCTTGGAGCAGGAGAAGCCGTCCAAGATACCGCGTGTGGAGCCGGAGCCCACCGGACACGTAAGCCCTGTTGTCCTCATGGACTCTCCTCCTAGGGAGCCGACGTCGGGCCCGGCGCCACCGGGGCCCGAGTCGGTGGCTGCTGAGTCTCCTGAGCTTGGACTCAGGCTTACAGCCTTGGAGTGCAGATTGTCTGCCTTCATGGATCAGCAGCGGGTACTGATGGCCAGCCTCGCTGGCGCATCTGCCCCAACCACCGGGACATCGACGTCTAAGTCGACCCCAGAGACCGAGCCGATACTCGAGACCATGAAGGTTCGAAGCCGTCCTCGGTCACGGTCACCCTCGACCTCCCGCTCGGAACCGAGGGTGTCGATGCCGGTGCCTTCGGCGTCGGGGTGGGTGCCACCCAGGCCTGCGTGGTCGGAGCCCCCCGACTCCTCTTCAGATGAGTCCGCGTGGGAGACGGAGGACAAGGAGTCCCCCGATACTTTTCGGACTCAGTGCGTCCCTTCGGACACACCGCAGTCCAAGCCCCGGAGTAGGTCCCCTCTGGAGGACACCAGGTTCTCGGAGTTCATCAGGGACATGGCCAAGGCTTTGGCAATTCCCACGGACCCCGAGGAGGAGCCTCGAGCCGAAGAGCTCGAGGCCCTCCAGTATGACTCTCCTCCGAAGGAGTCCTTTACTGTGCCTGTTCCTCCGATGCTGGAACGGCTGCTCTTCCAGATGTGGGAGGCACTGGCCTCGGCACCGGTTTTGAGCAAGTGGGTCAATTCCGTCTATCGACTCCTTAAGAGCCTTGGTTTCCAGAAGGCGCAGCTGCCGCACCATTCCATGGTAGTGGAATTGGCCATGCATCGTCTGAAAAGCCAGAAGATGCACTCCGTGGTGCCTCCCGGCAGGGAGGCCCAGAACCTGGATGCTTTCGGCAGAAAGTGCTTCCAGGGCTCGATGCTTGCTTGCCGTGTCCAGTCTTACCAGCTGTACATGGGCATGTACCTACGAGACCTGGCGAAGGAGCTTGCCGGGTTCTCTGCTGGCTTCTCCAGGGAACCTTTGCAGAGGTTCAAGACCTTGTCCTCGGGAATCCAGGAGTGCTCAAAGTTCATGTCCCGAGCGGCCTACGATGGCTTTGAGGCTTTGGCCCGTGTAGCGGCAGCCGGCATTGGGGCCCGACGCCAGGCATGGTTGCAGTCATCGGACCTCGAGCCCTGGGTGCAGGACAAGTTGGTCGATGTCCCTTGCCGAGGTGAAAACCTTTTTGGCAAGCCCATGGCCGAGAAGGCAGCTGAGCTCGAAACCGAGCACCTGACTAGGACAAGGCTGTCCAGAAAAACCTCTGCCCCTTCTCAGAGGAAGAAGGGCTCGGGTAAGAAGTCCTTTTACCCGAGGAAGGCAGCTGCCTACAAACCTTTCCTTCAGTACCGGGCCTCCCCAGCTCCCCAGCAGGGTCAGCAGGCCAAGGGGCAGGGACATTGGCCCCGTAGGCAGAAGACCCCCAAGCCTCCGGCTCCTGATCCCACTTAGCAGGGAGGGGCTTTTTGACTCCCACAGCATAGCCTTTCCACCTCTGCTGTCCCATCTCTGTACAGGAGGTCGTCTAGTCCTGTTTGCCCACAGGTGGTCACCTATTACAGGAGATGCTTGGGTATTAAGCATAGTCCACAAGGGCTATATGCTTCATTTCCAGCAGTTGCCTCCTACCTACTTCCCAGGAGAGCCTCCAAGACCTCCTCTGCACACAGACCTTCTCCTTCAAGAACTTCAAGGTCTGCTTCTAGACCAGGCGGTGGAGCCGTTGCCTCCCCACCTGCAAGGTCACGGGTTCTATTCCAGGTACTTCCTCGTACCAAAGAGAACTGGGGGCCTCAGGCCTATTCTCGATCTCAGGAATCTCAACAAGTTCTTGGAGAAAGAAAGGTTCAAGATGCTTACTCTTGGAACACTTCTGCCCTTCCTCCAGCAGGGAGATTGGCTATGCTCCTTAGATCTAAAGGATGCATACACTCAAATCCTCATTCATCCAGACCACAGAAAGTATCTCAGGTTCATTGTGGGAGGAAACCATTACCAGTACAGAGTACTGCCCTTTGGCCTGACCTCCGCCCCAAAGGTCTTTACAAAGTGCCTGGCGGTGGTGGCGGCCTATTTAAGGGATCAGGGTGTTTTTGTCTTCCCCTACCTGGATGACTGTCTCATCAGGGGTCAGACTTTCCAGGAGGCCAGGCAAGCCACCCTCAGAACTGTCTCCCTCCTTCAACACCTAGGTTTTGTCATAAACTTTGCAAAGTCCACTTTGTTCCCCTCCCAGAACCTAGAGTTCATAGGGGCAAGGTTGGACTCCCTGCAAGCGAAGGCTTACTTGCCAAGAGACAGGGCTCAAAGACTCATAGACTTAGCAAACCAGTTTCTGAGCAGGCCACAGGTCTCCGCCAGAGTCTGTCTAAGGCTCCTGGGCCACATGGCATCGACAGTGCATGTGACCCCCAATGCCTGCCTCCACATGAGGCCTGTGCAATGGTGTCTCCAAACTCAGTGGAAACAAGCCACAGGAAGCCTCACAGACAAAGTGCAGGTGTCCAAACCATTCCTGGACTCCCTATAGTGGTGGCTACACCCCCCCAACTTATTACAGGGGGTACCTTTTCAGGTGCCTGTTTCCACAGTGGTGTTGACAACCGATGCTTCCTTGCAGGGCTGGGGTGCACATTGCTTGGACAGGTGCACCCAAGGCCTGTGGTCTCCATGGGAGGCCACACAGCAAATCAACCTTCTGGAACTCCGGGCTATTCGCTTAGCCCTCAAAACCTTCTCTCACACCATGGCCCCCAGTACACCATGGCTCACCAGTACAGTCTAGTACAGACGGACAATCAGGTGGCCATGTTCTATGTGAACAAACAGGGAGGCACGGGGTCCAGGCTCCTGTGTCGAGAGGCGCAGGCCCTTTGCTCTTTTGCTCTCAAACACAACATGTTTCTCAAGGCTGTTTATCTCCCTGGCCAGGAGAACTGCCTGGCAGACAGGTTGAGCAGGGTTCTGCAGCCCCACGAGTGGCAACTGCACCCATTAGTGGTTCAAAACATTTTCCTGAAATGGGGACTTCCGTCCATAGATTTTATTTATTTATTTATTTACATTCTCTTATATACCGCGCTATTCTGCATCAGTGCGGTTTAATTGAACAAACTGAAATTACATTGAACAGGGCATTATAACTTGGCGATAACTATTTTACAGGGAACATGGGCTATGGAGGGTTAAGTGGCTTGCCTAAGACCACAAGGAGCACCTGTGGGACTAGAAACCCCAGTCCTTCCGGCCCAAGGTTGCTGTCCTCTAGTGGGATTTGAACCCCCGACCTTCCGGCCTGAAGTACCTTGCCCCAACCACTAGGCCACTCCTCCACTCCAAAGATCTCTTTGCCAGTCCCCTGAACCGGCAGCTACCCAGGTTCTGTTCCAGGCAACCGCATTCCCTGAGGTTAGCAGCGGATGCCTTCCTGATTTCTTGGTCCCAGGGCCTCCTGTATGCGTTTCCTCCCAAGCCTCTGGTGGCCCGAACCTTGTTCAAGATTCTAAGGGACAAGGCCTTGGTACTTCTGGTAGCCCCCAGGTGGCCGAGGCAGCCCTGGTTCACACTTCTGCTTCAACTGGCAGTAGAAACACCTCTGCCTCTGAGGTTGAAACCCGATCATCTCTCCCAAGATCAGGGTTCCATTCTGCACCCCAATCTCAAATCTCTCAATTTGATGGCCTGGAAGCTGCAAGGGTAGTTTTGGCTCCCTGGGGCCTGCTTCAGGAAGTGGAAGAGGTGGTCTTGGCCTCTAGAAAGCAATCCACCAGGAAAACCTATGCCCTGAAGTGGAGAAGGTTCTCCTTGTGGTGTCAGCAACGCAAGGAAGATCCTTTCTCCTGCACTGTGCCAGTAGTGCTTCAGTACCTGCTGCACTTGTCCAATCAGGGCCTTAAGTCCAATTCTGTTCGGGTCCACCTCTCTGCTCTGGCAGCTCACCACTCAATGGTGGAGGGACACTCTTTGTCGGTTCACCCCTTGGTGTCCAGGTTTCTCAGAGGCTTGCTCTTGCTCAAGCCTCCTCTCCATCCACCGGCCCCTGAGTGGGAGTTGAATGTGGTCTTGCAGCAACTGACTCGCCCACCTTTTGAGCCGATGGCTACATGTCCTCTCCGCTTCCTTTCTTGGAAGGCTCTATTCCTAGTGGCCCTGACCTCGGCCAGGTGAGTGAGTGAGCTTCAAGTCCTGGTCTGTGACAGGCCTTACACTCGTTTCTATAGGAACAGGGTAGTCCTTAGGATTCATCCTAAGTTCCTCCCAAAGGTGGTCTCCTCTTTCCATCTCAATCAGGAGGTGGTTCTTCCAACGTTCTTCCCTAGGCCCCATGCCAGCCGGGCTGAGACAGTCCTGCATACAATGGACTGTAGAAGGGCCTTATCCTTCTACATTGAACGTACGCAGGGGCATAGGAGGGCTACTCAGCTCTTCATATCTTTTGACCCTAATAACTTGGGGTTACCTGTCTCCAAGCGTACCTTGTCCATATGGGTGGCTGACTGTATCACCTGGGCTTACAGGGCAGCTGACCTTCCCTTGCAGGGTCGGGTCACGGCCCACCGTGTCAGGGCAATGGCTGCCTCAGTAGCTCATATCCGCTGTGTACCGTTGGCAGACATCTGTAGGGCTGCAACTTGGTCCTCAAGCCGGACATTTGCTACCCATTACTGCTTGGAGAGGGAGTCCCGCAGGGACAGTGCTTTCGGTCAGGCAGTGCTCCGGAATCTCTTTGAGGTTTAGGCAACTCCTACCCTCCAGCCCTCTGGTTGGGCTACCGGTTGGGGTATGTTTCAGTGAAATCCTTTCTCTGATGCTGCGGCTAGAGGGAGCTTATTTTTTCAGCTCTGGGTCCCCGGTAGCCTGAAGCTGGGGAGTCCCATAAGTGAGGACTGACTTCCTGCTTGGTCCTGGAGAAAGAGTAGTTACTCACTTGTAACAGGTGTTCTCCAGGAGCAGCAGGAATCAGTCCTCACAACCCTCCCTCCTCCCCTGGGAGTTGCAGTTGTACATAGTTCATTTTTACATTTTTGTGTGCTGTTTTTTAGCTATGTCATTGGACTGAGCAAGATGGCACCTTTAGGCAGGAAGGGGGACCGCGCATGCGTGCAGTATTCCCAAAGGCTTTCTTAGAAAGCTGGGGAAATTCTCCACACGGGGGCTCCATCGACGTCGATGTCACCCATAAGTGAGGACTGATTCCTGCTGCTCCTGGAGAACACCTGTTACAGGTGAGTAACTACTCTGTATGGTATGGGTAGGTTTGCTCTTTGTTGTAGGATTTTGTATTAGTTCACAATATGCCTGGTACTGGAGATTAGTGGTGATGGTGGTTGTTAATGAGATGATCAGAACCAGGTTTTTTTTTTTAAATATTGAGTTCTGTGGGTGAATGTCCTGGTTCTGCTCTGCACCTACTGTGAATGCAAAATATATGTTGAAAAAGAAAAAGCAAGAACCATAACACAGTTATAACAAAATTAAAAATTAGTTATAATTTAGTTTTATAAACTGTGCTGTTGGTTCTTGCTGTCTTTTAGTTCCTTGATGTGCAAATGGGGACCGTACCTAGACCTGTGCAAGTGGTGTAGCCGCACAGGGTGGAAAGGCTTGGGGGGCACATTTCAGCTGTCTGCTGTTGCCCTGCTGCCGCTGGCAGGACAATAGCAGGCAGCCGAAATGCGCTCCCCAAGCCTTTTCGCAGCACTTTAAGCAGGTTTGGTCCCTCCCTCCTCTGACGAGATGTCAGAGTAGGGAGGGACAGATCTGCTTAAAGTGCTGGTGCCTTTCAGATCGGGCGCATGCCCCCCTCCTCCTCCCCATACCTCCATCCAGCTCTGCCTGCTCTTTCCCTGCTGCCGGTGCCACCATGAAAGAAACAGAGGGCGGCAGCAGCAGGGAACGAGCAGGCAGTGCTGGACGGAGGTATGGGGGAGAGGGGGGGCGTGTGCCCGAGCTGCAAGTTGCACAGGGTGCGATTGCAGCTCGATACGGCCCTGTGTGCAAACATCTTGCATTTCCTTCATATAATCTAATCCGCTTTTTGGTTTGGTTCAGTCTCTGATTGGATTTCTGAAAAAGCCCCGCCCCCTCTAAGGTGGGGGGGGGGGGCACAATTTCAGACTTCGCCTCAGGCAGCAGATTGCCTTGAGCCACCCCTGCCCATATTCTGCATTTCCTTCTCCCCTTATTACCCCATGTCCAGCATCTCTCCTCTGTCTCCCCTCCCCCAAGTCCTGCATGTCCCCGTCGTCTCCCTATCCCTTTTAGCCGACATCACAACTCTATCTCCCCTCCTTGCTTCTCCCTATGTCCCTTTCCATGTCCAGTATCTCTCTAATCCCCTACTTCAGTCTTATCCCTGCTGCCTCCCTATAACTCCCCCTGCACCCAGCATCTCCCTTCCGAGTCCCTGTGCCCATCCACTTCACAGTGCTCCATCATGTCCACTCCTTATGTTAAATGGGCAGAGCCTGCCTGCAGAGCAGCATGTCCCACTGAATGGGGGTGCCAACATTGATACCAGCCCAGAGAGACAGGACAAAATGGCCTTGCACAATCCCTACTCACAGTATATGCTGCTTCAACGGGTAGGCTCTTCTTTTGGCCACGATCATTGCCTCCTACACCCTTCGGCCTGTGGAGCAGCATATCGTATGGGCAAGGGCTGTGCAAGCCGTCATCCCAGCCCAGAGAGGCAGGGCTCAATTGGCCTTGCACAGCCCCTGCCTGTAGGACATGCTGCTCCCACGGGAAGTCTCTGCTTCTCTGGTTCTGCCTGCAGGCAGAAGGCTGCAAGTAGCGACCTCTCCTTGCCTTCTACCCACGGGAGCAGCATGTCCTGTGGGCAGGCTCTCCCCTAGGCTGCCAGTGCTCCACAGGCCATCCTGAATGGGGAGTGGGAAAGTAGGTAGCTAGCATCTGCACCCTCCTGTTATCTGCACTCCCTCGTCACACTTTCCCATCTTACTGGTTAGCGCTGGCCCTGGTGCAACATTTGTCTTCCTGCTCCCTCCCTCCATTGTCCAGAATTTGTCTTTCTGCTTCGCCCTCACCATTGTCCAGCTTTGTCCCCTTGCCCCTCCACCCGTTATCCATCACTTGTCCTGCCATTCCTGTTATCTAGCATTTGCCTCCTGGCCCGTCCACCTGAATATCGGTGCGGTTTTGAAGACTCCCGCGCACTGGTAAGCCCTCTCTAATGCAAAAAGCATTATCGGAGGGGGCAGGACCCATCAGGGTCTTACCAGCATGCTGGTGTCACAAGAGCCGGCACTTTTGCTTTCCGTTTTTTTTTCCCCAAGTTGATAGCTTGCTACACATATAAGCGGCAGTGAGCTATTAACTTTGGAAAAAAAAATGGAAAACAAAAGCATCGGATGTTGTGACTCTAGCATGCTTGTAAGACCCGCATGGGTCTTTCTCTCTCTGAAGATGCTTTTCGCTTCAGAGAGGGTGGAACCAGCAGGGGCTTACTATCTCGTGGGAGTCTTCAGGAAATTTGTGCTTTTTTTCCCGCTATAACTGCCTCAGTGTCCTTAGATCTAGGGCAGGGGCAGTGGGGGCGGGATTCTGCCGCTGCCAACCATGCGAAGTGGAGGCGGCAGCAGCAGCAGCAACTGTTTGATTTTTTTTTCTTTAAACTTTCAAAGGCAGAATGAGATGGTGGCCAGTAGGCTGTTTTGGGGGCATTTTTTGCCATCCCCAAAAACTTTGCTGCCTGAGGCAGCTGCCTCACTCTGCTTCGTTATAGAACTGCTCCTTATTGTTGGGTGTCCTAGATCATCTCCTCTAGCTCACACAGCAATTGTCAGCAAAGCTGGAATAATCACCATTGCACCTCTGAATATTTCTGTAGGGGTGTTTAGTGATGTGTATTTACAATACAACCTTCTCCCACCTCTGCATTCTTTTCTTTACAACTGCATCTTGTGCTCTTCCAGACTGTAGATATACTGGTTCAGAACATCTTTGTCACAGCCAGTCATCTCTATGGGATGCATTGCAGAGCAGAGCAGAAAAGTTTCCAAGTCCTGGCCATATTCCATATTTCCATTGGTAAAATGTGGACGTCCGCCGGAATCACACAGAATGTACAGAGGCCTTTCCTGACTATATGTTGCACGTCTCCCCTGCTGATCACGCCCCCATTCTGCTCCCTCCCACCCACATTCTGAGATCCCTGTGCTCGTGCTGTGTACATGGAGGGCCATGGGTGTTTCAGAATAGGGTTGTAGATGTTTTCGCTAGAAAAATGTCTATGCCGCACATCCAAAGAACTTACTCCTGTTCTGGAATGATCCCCAGTGTAATTAGGCTGCTGCTTTTTTTAGAGATAGTCAAAGTTGCCTAATTCTCTTTGGCATGCCTTAATCTTTTGTGCTCTTTAGTTTAGTTTATTCGTGAAGCTGATATACTGCCTTTCGACCTAAAAGGATATTTCAAAGTGGTTTGTAAATTGCAGTTAATCAAATGATAAAGATTAGATTATTCAGTAGCTGAGATGAGAAAATGATAGTAAAATCAAAACATAGATGCTAACCATGGTTTCATCCCAAAGGCTTCTCTGGAGTTTTGCCATAAGCCAGAGTTAAAAATGCAAAAAAATAAACAAACAAAAAGGGATTTCAGTGCAATCTAAAAATAGCAGCAATTCAATTCATTCCTCAAATGATAGGGAAGCAAATTCCAGAGCAGTGAGCTGTAACAAGAGAAGGCAGTATCTGTGGTTGTATCAAGGATGCAATTGTTAGCAATTAATATAATTGGAACAAGTTGGTTGTGATTAGCTGTATGGCATCAGGAGATCAGAGAAATAAAGGAGGACATTTAGTATGCAAGACTGTGTGAATAAGACATGCTATGTATTGAATTCTAAACCTGAGGGGAAACCAGTGAAGTTCCTTTAAACCAGTGATATTATGGTCAAATTTCCTAGTGTTGGTTAGAAGTCTAGCTACAGAGTTTTGAAGGAGTTGAATCTGATGCAGAGTAAATTGGTTTAGTCCATAGTAAAGGGATTTGCAATAGTCATCAGGCATACATTAAGGACCTGAGATTAATTAATCTTGAGGTGAACAAAGTCCTTTAAATGTATTAGATATAGTTTTATTAGTATAAGTATCCCCAGCAAATATACGTAGGTAAACAACTTAAATACATAAATACAACCTTTAAACCAAGATGCAGACAGCAGTCCAGCAGCGAGATGGGGGCTTTCCATTCTCTTGAATTGAGTGTCACACATATGATTTTCTCCCAGTTGGTGAGGGGTTTTATTTGGGTATTAGATGCAAGGAGCTCTTTGCTCTCAGGGAACGAGTCCAATTTCTGGAGGCTAGAGTAGCAGACTTTGAGGACATAAAGAAGACAGGGGTACATAGATGAGACCTACAGGGACGTAGTACTGAAGTCCCACCTCCAGTCTGGCAGCATCCCTGTTGCCATGGAGGGAAAGAGGTCATGTGATAGGAGAGCATCGCTCTGGTGTGGCAGGAAGTGATCCTGTAGCTAGGACCTGTCCTCCAGGTGATGTAAAGCCCTCACACTGAGGAGGTTTCTCCAAGGCCATGTGTCCATGAAGGAAAGGTTAGGGCAGCTGTTATAGTTGGTGATTCGATCATTAGACATCTATATAGCTGGGTGGCTGATGGACTTGAGGATTGCCTGGTAACATGCTTGCCTGGTGCGAAGGTAGTGGATCTCACTTGCCATCTAGACAATGTCTTAGATAGTGCTGGGGAGGAGTCTGCTGTCTTGGTACATGTTGGTACCAGTGACATAGGAAAGTGTGGTAGGGAGGTTCTGGAGGCCAAACTTAGGCTTTTAGGTAGGAAGTTAAAATCCAGAACTTCCAGGATAGCTTTCTCTGAAATATTTACCATTCCACATGCAGGACTTAAAAGGCAGGCATAGCTTCGTAGTCTCAATGCGTGCATGAGACGATGGTGCAAGGATGAGGGTTTTGGACTTCTTAGGAACTGGGGAACATTCTGGGGAAAGGAGGGGTTTTTCTGAAGGGATGGAACAAGGCTGCTGGCATCAACTTTAGAAGGAAATAGAGCAGCTTTTAAACTAGATAATAGGGGAAAGCCAACAGTCACCCAAGAGTGCATGTTTTGGAAGGACATATCCTTGAAGAATACTAGCAAAAGATTGAAATTAGCGTATATCAACAGAGGTTCCAATAAAGACAAAAGTAACCCAAATACCCTTAAGTACAGAGCAGAGAGATACTAAAGATTCCAAATTACCACTGCCTACCAATAACCATATTAATATGAATAAAATAGAGCCTCTAAAATGCTTATATGCAAATGGAAGAAGTCTAAAAAATAAGATGGGAGTGTTAGAATATATAACACTAAATGAGAGATTAGATATGATTGGTATCTCGGAGA
Organism: Ichthyophis bannanicus; assembly: GCA_033557465.1. Lineage (NCBI taxonomy): Eukaryota > Metazoa > Chordata > Amphibia > Gymnophiona > Ichthyophiidae > Ichthyophis > Ichthyophis bannanicus. Next base: position 900,545,987 of record CM066035.1, on the reverse strand, counting down.
CATGGTAGAAGGAGGACAACCAGTGGGACACTGTGATACCTGGGTACAAATTATATTGCAGTGTTGGAATAGATCAAATTGGTGGAGGAGTTGCGCTGCATGTTAGAGAGGGCATTGAGTCGCACAGGATTAAAGTTTTACAGGGAACAAAATACACTGTAGAATCTATATGGATTGAAATTCCATGTAAAAAGGGGATGGCAGTGGGGGTGTACTGTCGACTGCCTGGCCAGAATGAACAAATGCATGATAAAATGCTCAAAGAAATCAGGGAAGCTAACACTGTTTAAAGCACAGTGATAATAAGGGGTGATTTCAATTACCCCGGTATTGACTTGGTCAGTGTCACAGCAGAACATGCTAGGGAGAGAAAGTTTCTAGATGAAATAAATGACTGCTTCTTGGTGCAACTGGTCCATGACCGACAAGAGGGAAAGCCATTTTGGACCTACTTCTTATGGAACACAAAATCTAGTGCAAGAGATAAGGGTGTTGGGGCCACTTGGCAATAGTGATCATAGCATGATGACGTTTGATTCAATAAGTGGAGGATAGATGGGAAGGAAATCCACACTACTACCTTTTAACTTTCAAAAGGGAGACTGTGATAAAATGAGGAAAATAGTTAAGAAAAAACTAAAAGGAGCAGCTGCAAAGGTTAAAGATTTACATCCAGCATGATGGTTGTTTAAAAGTACTATCTTGGAAGCCCAGACCAAGCCCCCCTTCCACTCAGCCCATTTCCATTCCAAGCCCCCATCCCCATCAGCTATTTGCAGTTCAAGCCTCCCCTTCCACTCAGCCCATTTCCAGTCCTAGCAACCCCCCCAACCCATTACCAGTCCTAACCCCCCCATCAGCCCACAGCACATTACCAGTCCTAACCCCATCAGCCCACCAAGTCCTAACCCCCCCATCAGCCCATTTCCAGTCCTAACCCCCCCATAGCCTATTACCAGTCCTAAACCCCCCCCCATCAGCCCACAGCACATTACCAGTCCTAACCCCATCAGCCTACCTCAAGTCCTAAACCCCCCTCCCTCCCATCAGCCCAGGGAAAATTAAACTAAAAAAAAAAAGCTGGCTGCAGCTGCTGCCGCTGCCGCAGTAGCGGCAGAATCGAGCACAAAGAACATTCCGCTTTAAAAGTAAATAAAAAAAAAAAAAAAGCTGGCTGCTGTGGCTGCTACCGCAGCAGCGGCAGAATCGAGTGTCCCGTGGGGCCCAGCCTGTCCGGCAGAGCACTCCCTCCCTCCCTGCCTGCCTGCTTGCCTCAGTCCCTCTCCGCTTTGGCTTAGAGACGCGAAGGGAGAGTTTCTCCCTCACGGCTCTGTTAAGCCTGCTGGGGCTTATGGGAAATTTCCCATCTGCCCCGGCGGGCTTAACAGAGTCGCGAGGGAGAAGCTCTCCCTTCGCGGCTCTGAAAGCCAAAGCGGAGAGTGACTGAGGCAAGCAGGCAGGGAGGGAGGGAGTGCTCTGCCGAGCAGGGGGGCCCCGCGGGACACTCGATTCTGCCGCTGCTGCGGTAGCAGCCACAGCAGCCAGCTTTTTTTTTTTTTTAAATTTACTTTTAAAGCGGAATGTTCTTTGCGCGGGGCCCCCTGAAACGCGGGGCCCTTTGCAAAAAACAATCTCCAGGAACAAGCAGGAATGAGTCTTCACATATGGGTACGTCGGTACCGACGGAGTCTGCGCGGGAACGCTTCCCAGCATCCAATCAGAAAGCCTTTGGAAGCATCCCACCATGCCTGCGTGCTGCCTTCCCGCCTTCCCAACTGCCTCTCCTCAGTTTTTGTTTTTCTGCGGAGCCGGCAGGACGTCCTCCTGTCACCGCAGAAAATTCTTCTTTTATTTTTTATTTTTCTTGTGGTCGCGGCTGCGTTCCCCGACGCCACCGGTACCGCCGGTGTTTTTTTTCTTTTCTTGTAAAACTTTTTTCCTTTTTAAGGAATAATTTTCCTCCTTAGTGTCTCACGGTTTCTCAGGCCTTCTAAGCCTCTCCAATTTCCTCCATGGAACTGCCAGCCACTCTTCCAAAGAAATGTTCAAACTGTGGCGGTACAACCTTATTTTTAGCCACTCACAATTGGTGTCTAACCTGCTTGGGTCCTGACCATTTTCCTCCGGAGACCTCGGGCAATAGTATTGTGAGAAGAAGTTCTCAACATCGAGTTCCCCTCGACACGCGGTCCCCATCCAACTTCAGGGCACCGACCATATCTTCTTCTACACAGGATCAGGTAACCCAAAAACATTCTGTTAAGACTAGCCAGTCCTCGAGCGGCAGTTCTCATGCACAGTATAGAGATGCTTACGGCCTTGTCATCGAGAATCCACTGGCTTCAAAACCCCGGTGGGAGTCTTCGGCCTCCAAAGCCTGTGTGGGGTTTCAGGTTGTTCCTGAGGTTCACCCCTCACAGAACATACCTGAGCCATGCCCAGTGGTGGCATCCGCTTCGAGCGGTACCGATACCCCGGCATTGGCAATGGTGTTGGATGAAACATTCCTCACCAAGGATCGTCGTCTGGCATCCTCGGTACCTATGGGGCTGGTGGATACGCTCCAGACCGACCTTCCAGTATCGCTACCGGCTCCGATACTAGTACCGATGTCGGTACCCTCCAGACATGCATCGATAGACTCGCTTCCTTCGATGCCGCGTCTGGAATCGATCTCCAGTCTGGAGGACTGGGTACCAACTCGCCTTGGTACCGACACCCATCGGTACCGAAGGCTCGGTTCTGATAATTCGGATCCGCAACTCTTGGTTCCTCCGATACTGTTAGAGTTGCCACCGGCTGGCCTTCATCCACCGGTATCAGATACGGTACCGAAGTCTGTACCGATATCCACATTACCATTGCTGTCGGTGCCTTCCATGCTTCTCTCGTCAGGCTCGCTTCCCTCGATACCGAGTTTGTTATCGATCCCTAGCATGGACGATGTGCTACCGACTGTCGCTGGTCCTGACCTGCAGTACAGCAACCATCCTCTAAGGATTCCATACTGCACCATTCAGGATCTTCTATTCCTATATACCTGGATAGATCCCTCAGTGCCAACGCTAGTTCTTCATCAGATCTAGCCTATCCAAAGGAAGTTCCCTCTGGGGATCCTTCTTTTCAGGCTTTCCTCCTGGATATGGCAAAATCACTTGCCATTCCTATTCCTGGACAGGATCCTACACAAAGGAATACAGAATCCCTCTCTATTCCTAGCAAAGCAAAGGAGAACATAATGCTTCCTTTGCATCATTCCTTGCAGTATCTCCTTCTACGAATGTGGGAAGCTCCTTTAAAGGTACCCGCACCTTCCAGAGCAACTGATCTTCTATATCAGGTGCCCCCCTCTCCAGGGTTTCAAAAGACTCAACTTCCTCATCATTCCATTGTGGTAGAATCAGCAATGAGGCGGGTGAAGAGTACTAAAAAGCACTCTTCTTATCCGCCAGGTCGTGAGTCTAAGACACTAGATGCCTTTGGACATCAAACCTTCCAGGCATCCATGCTTTCAGCAAGAATTCTCTCATATATTTTTTATATGGGTCTATCTCTTGAGGAGGTCAGAAAGAAATTACATCTTTTGACTCCTTTTCTTCATTAGCCCAAGAGTGCAGACTATTCCTCACTGGTTAGTCATGCTCAAAATATCTCTAGGTTTCTTACTCGTGCTTCCCTAGACTCCTTTGAGTCTGTTAGCAGGACTTCTGCTATAGCTATAGGGGCATGACGTAAAGCCTGGCTCCAAGCTTCAGACTTGGACAAATGGGCACAAGTTAGACTGGGAAATACTCCTTGCACTGGAGAAAATCTCTTTAACAAGGAGTCTTTACTCCAGGTTGCTCAGTTAACAACTGACCTGTTTCTAGAGGCTATCCTACGCCTTCTGCTTTCCCAGTAGGTAGGAAATGTCCTACCAAACTTTCTTCCCCTAGGGGGAGAAGGTTTTATCCATCATCTACCCATCACACAGATGTTCCCAAACAGAGGAAACATCGCCCTGGTCTGAAGAATCCACAACCTCAACAGGGTCTACAAACCCAGCAGTCGCAGGGTTTCAAATAGATCATAGTCCCTCCTTGGTTGGTGGTTAGGGTGGCAGTCTGCTTCTTTTCACTTGAAGTATCTGCACTAATTTTTATCCTAACCTTCCTAGACATCTCTTCATGAGACATCTTTTCTCTAAGAGTCTTTATGATGCTCATGCCCATACTTAACAGATTTTCCTCTTCCTCTTGGAGGAAAGAGAGGTAACAACTATCAATAGACAGTTGTTTCCCTGTACTGGCATGTATCATCTCATCTGTCAGAGACCCTCCATAGTCGGTCTCTTACAACTCTGTCTTACCTTCTTCTTACTACAACATTGGTTTGTAAGAGGGGCTCTTTTAAACGGGTAAGCCCCTATGGTCCTCTACCTGTTCTACCGGGGGCTTCTCCCTTCTGGAGTAGTTTCCCCCCCTTGTTACCTTAGGGCAGCTCATCAGACAATAGGAAGTCCTACCATGCCTGTTCTTTCTTTTTCCCAATCTAAAAAAGGAAGAGGGAAAACAAATTTTTCCACGCTGCCCTGGTAGTTGCTGCAGATACAGCAATTCCTACTGGTTAAGCCACTGGTCTTGTTCAGCACACAACCAGGGCTTCCCCTCCACTAGCAATCCTCCTAGCCTCACTGCTAAGTCCAAAACAGGTTCGTAACCTCGTTTGGGAAACCCTATTATCACAGTCTGGTTGGTTACCTTCTATTCTTTGCCCCCTTGTCTTTGGCAGAATAGCTGGTTGCCTGTTGGCTTTCCACAGCCAGTTTTTTCTTCTAACCAACCTGCAGCATGCTCTCTGCATCTCTACAGAGTAGCTTTGCACTATGGGCCCTTGCTAGAGAGCATTAGTATCTGGCCTAGCAGATAACCCCAGATGGTTAAGAGGGGTTCCCCCAGTCATGTTCCATGTCTGGCAGGTATTCCCTACCCTTACCATCTCATCTTAAATCTCTTTTGAGGCATAAGCCTCAGGCCATTCATTAAATGAAAATCTCAAGGAGGGCCAATTCCCTGACTTGGCCCATATTTCCTTGAATCTTCTAGTCAGAGAGAAACTTCTTCAATGGCAGCTAGAGGACGCCTAATACCCATCTTGCCCTCATAGGTGGCTCACTAGGGTATCTTCCTCCAGGGGCATCCTCTATCCATTCTCCATACTGCAATTCTGGAGAGATCTGGACTTCCTGTCTGCAGACTGAAGTTATCCTCTGCAATTTTCACGTAGGCCATCCTGGTTATTCAAGAGCTCAAATTCTGCAAAGACTTCAGACGACTTCTTGTCAGGGAAACCTTTCCTCTGACTCTACCAGTCATAACCAGGAAAAGAGGATTCTCTATGTATCTATTCAAGCAGGTATCAACCTTCTTGCTGTCAGATAAATCTTCCTCTCTCCCTAGGGGGGATGAGGTTCTATGGACATCTCTCCATCCATACACCTGGAGACAAGTGTCTATATGCCTGCATATTCATATAGGTATATATAGATATATATAGATACATATATATACTTATCTATATCTATCTGTGTGTCTTCTGCCCATACATATCTCTTTATACATATATGCATCTATACCCTATAGGTGTATATGTTTATATATATATATATATTTATATAGATAGATATAGATATTTATTTATTTAGCTGTATTTGTATCCCGCTTTTCACCGGGTCAAAGCGGCGTTACATAAAAGGGCGGGGAAATTAAGTAAGGGCGGGGCCATCACCGGGGAGGCAACATTGATGATTTTGACATAGGACAGACTTTGGACATGGGCAGATTAATGTAGCTTTGAGTCAGAGGTTCATGGCGGATGAGATCAGAGGTTAGTGCGCTTTTTGGTGGGGGTCGTGTTGAGGTATTTTTGGAACAGGATGGTTTTCAGCTGTTTTCTGAAAGATGGTAGAGCGGCATTGTTTCTGAGACAACTCAGAGAGTTCCATAGTGATGGAGCATAAAGTTCAAAGGCTCGATTGCAGGTCCGTTGCGAGCATTTGGTTCTTTTATGAGGGATGGTGAGGGAATTGCTGGAGATTTGTCTGGTAGTTCTGCCGTGGGCTGGACGAGACAGTAGGGTGCGAAGCTGGGTGTTCTGTGTTTGATGTATGGCTTTGTGGGTGAGTAGGATGTCTTTGTATTTTGACCTTGCTTCAAGGAGAAGTATATGTAGGTCTTTCAGAATTGGGGTGATGCGGTCGGTTTTCTTTGCACTCTGAATGATTCTTGCTGTCGTGTTCAGAGCTGTTCGGAGGAGGTTGGTCTGTATGGCTGGAAGGCCATGGTAGATTATGTTGCAGTAGTCCAGATGTGGGAGCGTCATGGCTTGCATTACAGTTCGGAAGTCTTGGTGTTCAAGATATGGATATAGATATATATATAGATAGATATATAGATTATAGATAGATATATAGATAGATATAGATATAATGAGATATATTTTTTATAGATCTGTATCCATCTACTTATCTATCTGTCTGTTAGGTTCAGATATCCTTACATTCCTATATGATCCTGACAGATGGGCACTACCCCTATCAATGCTGTGCCAGCATATTTAGGGGACTACACTATGACCACTTCCTGTGGTAATGAACAAATGTTTTCCTTACCATAACCTTTTAAGGTTTAGGTACTCCTGAAGCTCTCCATGTCCCTTTTTTCTTTCCTAATTGACCCCATTTAGGAAAGACATTGCGGAGCTTCAGGTACTCTAAAGCTTAACGCTCCTGAGTCTGTCCTTCCTTCTTATCAGATACAAGGGTCTCCATACCCTTTCTCCCCTACATGGACTGATTCCAACCCCAGTCCAGTTGGGTCAGACTCATTTTTTCTCTTGGTCCAGGGTTTGTACTATTTTTGGACCAAAACAGCTTAAGCTTTCTTTAATAGTATCTTCTGCGTCTCCGCTGAAGCTCTACCTCTTATACTACCCCCGTTTTTTTCCCTGGGGTTATTCTCACCCTGAAGGGTTCTGACCTCCACTTGTTTTTTCTACTTTTATTACCTCTACTTCTCAGTGAGGTACCCCTTGAGCACAATCACTGGCTCTTCTAACAGATCCATATCTACCTCAGTGGACTTCTGCAATGCCAACAAGGGAGGCCCAGATCACAATATTATACTACTAAATACCCTCTATACAGGGTCTTCCCCTTTTGAAGCCCTGTTCTAGCCAGCTGTTCCACAGCTCCTTTTCTGTATTCAACTCCTACCCTCCATCCCCAGGATGCCTGAGGTCCTGAGGAATAGCATGGCTCCTTCTAAACTTGCTACATGCTACGACTCCCTCTGGGCATCTGAGCTTGGGAGTCCCCATATGTGAAGACTCATTCCTGCTTGTTCCTGGAGATAGCACAGTTACTTACCTGTAACAGGTGATCTCTGGGAACAGCAGGAATAAGTCTTCACAGCCCACCCACCTCCCCTAGGAGTTGTTTTTTCTCTATCTCTATCTTTCCCTTCCTTGCTCTCTCTCTTTGTCTCAGCTTTAAAACTTAACTGAGGAGAGGCAGTTGGGAAGGCGGGAAGGCAGCATGCAGGCGTGGTGGGATGCTTCCAAAGGCTTTCTGATTGGACGCTGGGAAGCGTTCCCGCGCAGACTCCGTCGGTACCGACGTACCCATATGTGAAGACTTATTCCTGCTGTTCCCAGAGATCACCTGTTACAGGTAAGTAACTGTGCTTTCTCACTCAATGGACGAGCCGGCCCTGCCATCAGAGGCACCAACTTGGGGGCACAGTTCAGTGGAGAGAAGATAGTCAAGTGCCTCCCAGACTCTTCAGCCAGCAGGAATACAAGCCAAGATGTTGAAATATTTAGAACAGAAAGTGAACACACATGTGGGAGGTCAAGCTCTGGACGTCACCCCCTGCAAAAGCAGAATAACATCAAAAGCAGCCACACTTTTAAACCACACATCAAAAACAAGTGGGAAGATGTGGACAGAACAAGAGCAATGCAAAATACACACAAGCCAGTTAAATCCTGGAAAGCAATGAGCACAAATGCTCGAAGCTTAGCCACAAAGTTACGGACCTGGAAGCCCTAATGGTGGAAATGGATTTGGACATTGTGGCCATTACAGAAACTTGGCTTAATGAATCGCATGATTGGGATATAGCCATTGCTGGCTATAATCTATTCAGAAGAGACAGAGAAAATGGAAGAGGAGGAGGAGTAGCCTTGTATGTCAAAAGCAATATTAAAGCTACTGAAATGCAGGGGGCAAGGGGAAAAGAAGAAGTGCTCTGGATTGTGTTGGAAAGAGGAGATGGCACAGTTATCCATACTGATATAGTATACAGACCTCCGACACAAATTGAAGAGATAGATAACGAATTGATTGTAGATATTGCCAAGATAGCCACAAAGGGGAAGCGATCATACTGGGTGACTTTAATCTACCTGATGTGGCTTGGATAACTCCTTCTGCAAATCTGGAAAGAAGCAAAAAAATTGTGGATGCTCTCCAAGATGCATTACTTAGACAAGTGGTGATGGAACCACCCAGGGAAAGCTCCGCTGGATTTAGTGCTCACCAGTGATGATAGCGTGTCGAATGTCTGTGTGAGTGCCCCTATGAGCAACAGCGATCATCACATGGTGTGGTTTGAGATAAAAGCCATGGTATAGGCCAGTCATAGCAAGCCCCAAGTCCTAAACTTCAAAAACACCGACTTCAATAAAATAGCCGAGTACCTAAAGGAGGAGCTGACAGGGTGGAAGGAGATAAGGGAAGTGGAATTGCATTGGGCTAAACTAAAGGTGGCAATAAAAGGGGCAACAGATAAATACGGAAGAAAAGTAAACAAAAACAAGAGGAGAAGAAAACCTATTTGGTTTTCCAAAGAAGTGGCTGCTCAAATAAAGGCAGAAAACACAGCTTTCGCAGAATTCAAAAGCTTGCAAACAGAGGAACACAGAAATGAATACAGGATCAAACTCAAAGAGACAAAGAGGGAAATAAGGATAGCAAAATCAAAGGCAGAGGAAAAGATGGCTAAAGATGTTAAGTGTGGAGACAAAACTTTCTTCAGGTATATTGGGGAAAGGAAGAAGATCAGAGGTGGAATTGCAGGACTCAGAAGTGCTGGGAACGCACTCGTGGAAAGTGACATTGAAAAAGCAAAATTGTTAAACGAATACTTCTGCTCTGTTTTTACTAAAGAAAGTCCTGGAGAAGGACCACCTGTGACTCCTAAATATAAAAATGGGAATAAAGAAGATACCACACCATTCACAGAAGATGAAGTGTTAGAACAACTTGCAAAACTGAAAGTGGACAAGGCCATGGGACCGGATGGGATACATCCCAGGATACTGAAAGAGCTCAGGGAGGTTCTTGCAGGGCCGTTAAAGGATGTTTTCAACAGATCCTTGGAAACAGGAGAGGACTGGAGAATGGCTGATGTGGTGACAGGGAAGAAGTGTCAAACTACAGGCCTGTGAGCCTTACCTTAGTGGTGGGAAAAGTAATGGAGGCGCTCCTGAAAGAGTGAATAGTGAACTTTCTCAAAGCCAACAGGTTGCAAGATCCGAGGCAACATGGTTTCACCGAAGGACGATCTTGCCAAACAAATCTGATTGAGTTCTTTGACTTGGTGACCAGGGAACTAGATCAGGGGCATGCGATGGATGTCATCTACCTGGATTTCAGCAAAGCCTTTGATACTGTTCCTCATAGGAGGCTTATCAATAAACTCAGTAACTTGGGGACAGATCCAAAGATGGTAAATTGGATCAGAAATTGGTTGACTGACAGACAATGATGGTACATGGAGCTCACTCGGATGAAAGGAAGGTGATTAGTGGGGTGCCCCAGGGGTCGGTCCTGGGCCCGGCACTGTTCAATGTATTTGTGAGTGATATTGCTGAAGGACTGCATGGAAAAGTCTGTCTTTTTGCAGATGACACGAAAATTTGCAACAGTGTGGACTCCCCCGAGGGAGTGGTTAACATGAGGAATGATCTACAAAAGCTGGAAGAATGGTCTGATGCTTGGCAGTTAAGATTTAGTGCGAAGAAATGCAGAGTCATGCACTTGGGTAGCAGAAATCCAAGGGAAACGTACGCGATAGGGGGCGAGAGATTGGTGTGCACAGATCAGGAGAAAGACCTTGGAGTGATTATTTCTGAAGATCTCAAGGTGGCAAAACAGTGCGACAAGGCAGTGGCAAAAGCCAGGAGGATGTTGGGCTGCATACGAAGAGGAATTACTAGCAGAAAGGAAGAGGTACTTATGCCACTGTACAAGTCACTGGTGAGGCCTCACTTGGAATACTGTGTTCAGTTTTGGAGACCATATCTTGCAAAGGATGTAAAAAGACTGGAAACTGTCCAGAGGGAGGTGACAAAATGATTTGGAGCCTGTGTCAGAAGCCTTATGAGACGAGACTTGAAGACCTAAACATGTACACTTTGGAAGAGAGGAGGGACAGGGGAGATATGATTCAGATCTTTAAATACTTAAAGGAAAATAATGAACAAACAAACCTCTTCCAAAGACGGAGAAGCTGCAAAACTAGAGGGCATAACATGAATCTACAAGGGGGTAAATTGAAAGGCAATGTCAGGAAATACTTTTTCACTGAAAGGGTGGTGGATGCTTGGAATGCCCTCCTGATGGAAGTGGTGGGGGCAAACACAGTGACTGAGTTCAAAAAGGGCATGGGACAGACACGGTGGATCCCTTTACAGCAACAAGAAAATATCAAAATAAACTGAACCATCAAATTCCTCAACAAATAGGGGTGTCCTACATGGAGTGGTGGGTGCACCCCTGGGCAAAGACATGGGGAGGGGTGGCCTGCATGTAGCAGCAGGTGTACCTACTCTTGACATTGTGCTGGACAGACTAGATGGACCATACTGGTCTTTATCTGCCATCATTTACTGTGGCAACAAATAACATCAGAAAATTGGACTCTGTCCATTGTACAACTGGAGTACAAGCTTGATTTTCTCAACTTGCCCCCATCTACAATAATAAAACAGTTCAATTCTCAGGGCTCTGCCACCGACCTCTTGTAGCAGGAGGTCACATCACTTCTAGCTCAAGGAGCAATCGAAGTACTCATTCCCTAACAGGGGACAGGGTTTTACTCCCCCCTACTTTCTTATTCCAAAGAAGACAGGGGGACATAGACCTGTATTAGACCTCAGAGAATTAAACAAATATTTGTTCCAAGAAAAGTTCAAAATGATCTTCCTTGGTACACTTTTACCATACCTCCAAATTCAGGACTGGCTATGTTCTATAGATCTAAGAGATGCGTACACGCATATTCTCATCCACTCTGACCACAGGACGTTCCTTCGATTCCTGGTCCAAGGAAGACACTTCCAGTACAGAGTTCTTCCCTTCGGACTAGCCTCTGTTCCAAGAGTCTTCACAAAATGCATGGCAGTGGTAGCAGCATTTATGGGGACTCTGGGAATATTTGTCTTCCCTTAGACAATTGGCTCATTCGAGCATCGACAGCTTCAGAGGCTAGCTTCGCTCTCTCTCGAGCAATGAGAATTCTTCAATACTTGGGGCTGGTCATAAACCTCCCAAAATCTCATCTCACGCTCTCTCAATCTCTAGAATTCATAGAGGCTCGTCTAGACACATGGCAGTCAAGGGCTTTTCTGCCCCAGCCATGCTGTCTACGTATAATACAACTGGCATCTCAAGCATCTACAAAGATATTCCTTACTGCTCGGGAGATGCTTCACCTGCTGGGACACATGGCATCCACTGTCCATGTGGTTCCCTATGCTCGCCTCCACATGTGAGCAGCCCAATGGACCCTTTCCTCTCAGTGGTCACAAGCCTCGGTTTGACTAACAGACAAAATCAGAACTACCTCACGTCTGATTTCGTCCCTGCAATGGTGGCATTCCCTGGAAAGCCTCCTTGTAGGCTCTCCTTTCCAGCAGCCTCTATGCCAAACCACTCTGACGACAGATGCATCCAAGATGAGTTGGGGGGCCCACTTGCACGATCTCTCCACTCAGGGTCTTTGGACCTCATAAGAGGTTTCCCTTCACATAAACCACCAAGATCTGAGAGCCATTTTCAATGCTATTTAAGTCTTTCAAGGTAATCTCAGCAACAAAACAGTTCTGGTCCAAACTGACAATCAGGTAGCTATGTTCTATGTGAAGAAGCAAGGCGGAACGGGCTCTCTATCGCTATGCAACAAAGCTTTGCGAATATGGGCCCTCGCCAGAGAGTTACAAATTCACCTGTTTGCGGTATACCTTCCGGGCATTCAAAACTTGTGGGCAGACAAACTCAGTCGAATACTGCTGCCACACAAGTAGTCCCTCCACTCATACCAGCTTGCTCAAGTGTTTCAAATCTGGGGAACACCAGATATAGACCTCTTTGCAAGTCCACAGAATGCCAAACTTCCCCAATTCTGTTCCAGAATTCCGGCTCAAAACTGTCAGGCAAGAGCTGCTTTCCTACTCCACTGGGGGCAGGACTTCCTCTATGCCCTCCCACCCATTCCCCTCATTCGCAAGACTTTATTCAAACTTCAGAGAGACAAAGGTCGTATGATACTCATAGCTCCACGTTGACCATGGCAAACGTGGTATCCTCTTCTGCTGCGTCTCTCTCAAACCACTCCTCTGGAGTTGGGGAATGCTCCAGATCTCCTGTCACAGGAGGACGGATCTTTACTGCATCCCAATCCCCAGTCCCTACATCTCAGGGCCTGGTTACTGAAAGCCTAGAATTCCAGGATGTTAACCTTTCTCAACAAGTAAAGGATATCCTCCTGGCTTCCAGAAAACCCTCCACAAGACGTTCCTAGGCTTTCAAGTGGAAAAGGTTCTCTATCTGGTGTTCACAAAAGGGACTTAACCCCCTTTTAGTACCTGTAGAGTTGCTACTAGAGTATCTTCTACAATTATAAACTTCTGGTCTGAAGACCAATTCAGTTAGGGTCCATCTTAGTGCTATTGCTGCTTTTCATAAACCTTTCGATGTTTTTTCTTATGTGCATAACTTTGCACTTGTCCACATTAAATTTCATCTGCTATTTGAACATCTACTCTTCCAATTTATCAAGGTCCTCTTACAATTTTTAACAATTCTGTTGGTTTTTAACAACTTTGATTAATTTTGTGTCATCTGCAAATTTGATTACCTCTCATTATTCCCATTTCCAGGTCATTTACGAATACGTTAAAAAGCAGCAGATCCAGCACAGATCCCTGGGGTATTCCACTATTCACCTTTCTCCATTGGGAAAATTGTCCATTTAGCCCTACCCTATGCTTTCTATCTTTTAACCAGTTCCTGATCCACAGTAGTACACTGCCTTCTATCCCATGACTTTTTAATTTTGCCAAGAATCTCTCATGAGGAACCTTGTCAGAGGCTTTCTGAAAATTCAGATACACTATATCAACTGACTCGCCTTTATCTACCTGTTTATTCACACCCTCAAGAAAACATAAGATTAGTAAGACAAGACTTTCCTATCTACATGTTCAGTAGTTTTGTTCTTTATAATGGTTTCTACCATTTTTCCTAGTACTGACGTTAGGCTCACCAGTCTGTAGTTTCCCTGGAACCCTTTTTAAAAATTGGCGTTAAACTGGCCATCTTCCAATCTTCATGTATTACAGATGATTTTAATGATAGTTCACAGATTACTAATAGCAGGTCTGCAATCTCATATTTCAGTTCTTTCAGCACCTTGGGATGTATACCATCCGGTCCTGATGATCTGCTACTCTTCAGTTTATCAAATAGTTGTAATACATCTTCCCGGTGTGTCAATATTTCTTTCAATTCTTCTGCAGGATCACCGTTAAATACCATTTCAGTCATAGGTAACGTCCATACATCTTGTTCAGTAAAGACCGAAGCACAAAATTCATTCAGTCTCTCCGCTGTAGCCTTGTCCCCTCTTAGTGCCCCTTTTACCCCTTTATCATCTAATGGTCCAACTGACTGACTCACAGGTTTTTTTTGCTACGAATGTACTCGAAAAAGTTTTTCTCCAGGACCAAGCAGGAAGTCAGTCCTCACATATGGGTGACGTCGGCGCCGACGGAGCCCTCGCGGAGCAATTTTCCCCAGCTTTCAAAGAAAGCCTTTGGGAATTGCAGCGCGCATGCGCGGTCGCCTTCCCGCCCAAGGGTGCCATCTTAGCCAGTCTTCTTTTTTCCGCGGAGCCCTACAGACGTACCCGTCTTGTCCCCGCGAAAAAGTTGATTTTATTCATAATTTTCTCTCTTTTTTCCTTCGGTTCGACGCCGGTCTTTTTCCCGCCCGGACTCGCGACGCCGGTCACGAGTCCTCTTCTTCTTTTCGGTTTTTCTGATTTAGTCAGTTTCGTTTTCGGTTTTTTTCACTGGCAGCCCGGTCCTTTGACCTCGCAGGGGCCCTTTTTCCCCCGATGGCTGCCAGTGGTTTCAAGCGGTGTGGTCAGTGTGACCGAAATATGTCACTTACTGACACACACGACAATTGCCTCCGCTGCCTGGGCCCAGATCATGAAGAAATGATCTGTGGGGCCTGTGGCAAAATGTCCTCCAAAGCGTTGAGAAGTCGGCGGCATCAGCGGGATAGGATCTTCGCTGACCCCAGCCGTACCCGGACCTCGTTGGAGGCCTCGGCGTCCAGAGGTTCCAGCTCGGACCGTCGCCGGAGTTCCTCCGACAGGGGTTCTCCCTCCGGGGACCATCGACGGAAGGTGAAACCCGCGAGGGCGGCGTCGGTGGACGCTCCTGGCTCTGCGAGGGCCAGGTCGCATAGCCCCGATAGCCGTCCCGGGTCCTTGGAGAAGGAGCACCTCTCGAAGCGACCTCGCATGGAGTCGGAGCTGCCTGCTCGGGTAAGTCCTGTGGTCCTTCTGGACTCGCCTCCGAGACCGCCAACGTCGGGCCCGAGTCGGGGGCTGCTGGGTCACCTGAGGTCGGACTCAGGTTGACGGCCTTGGAGAGCAGACTGTCTGCCTTCATGGACCAGCAGCGGGCACTGCTCGCTAGCCTCGCTGGCGCCGCTGCCCCGACCGCCGGGACGTCGACGTCTAAGTCGACCCCGGAGACCGAGCCGATCCTCGAGTCCATGCGAACTCGAGTCGATCCTCGGTCGAGGTCACCCTCGGCCTCCCGTTCGGGACCGAGGTCGCCGACGCCAACTCCCTCGGCGTCGGGGCGGCCGACGCCGCGGCCTGCCCGGGCCGACCCCACCGATTCCTCGTCGGAGTCGGTCTGGGAGTCTGAAGAGGAAGAGTCACCTGATTCTTTTCGGACTCACCTGAGTCCGAACCTCGGAAGCAGTCCCCCCCGGAGGATGCCCGGTTCTCGGACTTCGTCAGGGATATGGCCAAGGCTTTGGCCTTCCCTGTGGATCCCGAGGAGGAGCCTCGAGCCGAAGAGCTCGACGCCCTCCAGTATGACTCTCCCGCCAGGGAACACTTTACTGTACCGGTTCCTCCCATGCTGGAACGACTACTCTTCCGCATGTGGGAGAGTCCGGCCTCCTCGCCGGTCCTGAGCAAGCGGGTCGATTCTATCTATCGAGTCCGCAAGAGCCCTGGCTTCCAAAAAGCACAGCTACCACACCATTCCATGGTAGTGGAATCGGCCATGCATCGTCTTAAGAGCCAGAAGATGCACTCCTCGGTGCCTCCTGGCAGGGAGGCCCGTAACCTGGATGGCCTTGGTAAGAAGTGTTTCCAGGGCTCTATGCTTGCGTGTCGTGTCCAGACCTACCAGCTATACATGGGCATGTATCTCCGAGACCTGGCTAAAGAGCTAGCCGGATTCTCCGCTGGGTTGTCCGAGGAACCTTTGCGGAGGTTCCTAGCCTTGTCCACTGGCATTCGGGAATGCTCAAAATTCATATCCCGAGCAGCCTATGATGGCTTTGAAGCATCGGCTCGAGTGGCCGCAGCCGGCATCGGTGCCCGCTGACAGGCTTGGCTTCAGTCGTCTGACCTTGAGCCCTGGGTGCAGGACAAGTTGGTCGATGTCCCCTGCCGAGGTGAAAACCTCTTTGGCAAACCTATGGACGAGAAGGCTGCACAACTTGAGACAGAGACTCTCACCAGGACTAGGCTTTCTAGGAAGACCTCCGCCCCTTCCCAGAAAAAGAAGGGCTCGGGAAAGAAGTCCTTTTACCCGAGAAAGGCAGCTGCCTATAAACACTACCCCCAATATCAGGCCCCCGCAGCTCCTCAACAGGGCCAGCAAGCCAAGGGACGGGGTAACGGGTCCCGTAGGCAGCAAGCCCCCAAGCCTGCACCACCAGCCCCTGCTCAGCAGGGTGGGGGCTTTTGACTCCTTCAGCATAGCCTCTCCCCCTCCGCTGGCTCCTCCCAGCACCGGAGGCCGGCTGGTTCACTTCGCCCACAGGTGGTCCAGCATCACTTCAGATGCCTGGGTGCTTTAAGTCGTAAGAGAAGGCTATCTTCTCCACTTCCACCAGGTCCCTCCCTCCTATTTCCCGGGAGAACCTCCACGACTCCCTCTGCACAGGGACTTACTCCTTCAGGAGTTAGCAGGTCTTCTACAGGAACAGGCGGTGGAACCGGTGCCCCACCACCTGAGAGGTCAAGGCTTTTATTCCAGGTATTTTCTAGTACCAAAAAGGACAGGAGGCCTCAGACCCATCCTGGACTTGCGCAACCTCAACAGGTTCCTCGTGCGGGAAAAGTTCAAAATGCTTACCCTTGGAATCCTTCTGCCCTACCTCCAGCAGGGAGATTGGCTATGCTCCTTGGATCTAAAGGATGCCTACACGCACATCCTCATCCACCCAAGCCACCGCCAATACCTGAGGTTTGTGGTGGCAGGAAATCATTACCAGTACAGAGTACTGCCCTTTGGCCTGTCCTCCGCACCGCGAGTCTTCACAAAATGTCTCGCGGTGGTGGCGGCCCATCTCCGGCTTCACGGCCTCTATGTCTTTCCGTACCTCGACGACTGGCTCATCAGAGCAGCGTCCGCTCCGGAGGTCACCAATGCCACACGCCGCACGGTGACTCTTCTGCAGTACTTGGGCTTTGTCATAAACTTCGCAAAGTCCACTTTGCTCCCCTCACAGGATCTCGAGTTCATCGGCGCAAGACTGCACACTCCTCAGGCGCGAGCTTTCCTGCCTCTCGACAGGGCTCAGCGGCTCATGGACCTAGCCGACCGTTTTCGCAGCCAGCCCCTGGTCTCCGCCAGGCGCTTCCTGAGACTGCTCGGCCATATGGCTTCCACCGTCCATGTGACCCCCAATGCCCGCCTGAATATGCGGCCTGCTCAATGGTGTCTTCGCAAGCAGTGGCAACAAGCCACAGGCGGCCTAGCAGACCTAGTGCGCGTCTCCGAGCCGCTGGCCTCGTCTCTCCAGTGGTGGCTTCATCGGCCGAACCTGGTACTCGGCATGCCTTTTCAGTCACCTCAGCCGGCCCAGGTGCTGACAACAGATGCGTCCCTCCTGGGTTGGGGAGCACATTGACAAGGGGCACGTACTCAGGGCCTCTGGACCACTTGGGAGTCTGCTCAGCAGATCAACTTCCTAGAGCTCAGAGCGATCCGCCTGGCTCTCAAGGCTTTCTCCCACCTGACCTCTCACCAGTCCGTCCTTGTCCAGACGGACAATCAAGTTGCCATGTTCTACGTGAACAAGCAGGGGGGCACGGGCTCCTTCCTTCTCTGTCGGGAGGCACAGAAGCTCTGCTCTTGGGCCATCAGTCACGGCGTTCTTCTCAAGGCAGTTTATCTCCCAGGCCAAGAAAATTGCCTGGCGGACAAACTCAGCAGGATCCTCCAGCCGCACGAGTGGCGCCTGGATCCCTTGGTAGTTCAGAAGCTCTTTCTAAAGTGGGGCCTCCCCACGATGGACCTCTTTGCCAGTCCTCTCAACCGGCAACTTCCTCGCTTCTGCTCTCGTCAGCCACATCCCCTTCGAGTTGCGGCAGACGCTTTTCTACTCTCATGGTCGGAGAGCCTCCTGTATGCTTTTCCTCCCATCCCGCTAGTCTCTCGAACTCTTTTCAAGGTTCTCCGAAACAAAGCTTCCATGATCCTGGTGGCCCCTCGCTGGCCCAGACAGCCGTGGTTTCCACTCCTGCTGCAATTAGCGGTAGAGGATCCATTCCCTCTGGGGTTTCAACCGGATCTCCTCACTCAGGATCAGGGGTCTCTGCTACACCCCAACCTCAGATCTCTCAATCTAATGGCCTGGCTGCTGAGAGGGTAGTCCTTGCTCCCCTTCTCCTGCCGGCAGAGGTGGAAGAGGTCGTCCTAGCTTCTCGGCGACCTTCTACCCGCAAATGCTACGCCCTTAAATGGCGTCGCTTTTCCGTTTGGTGTACCCAACAGTCTCAGGATCCCTTCTCCTGCTCGGTGTCGGTGATCTTGCAGTACTTGCTATACCTCTCTAATCTGGGACTTAAGTCCAACTCCGTCAAAGTTCACCTCAGTGCTCTTTCAGCACATCATGTGCCGGTGGACGGCAGACCTCTTTCCAGCGACCCTCTCGTAGCGAGGTTTCTCCGAGGTCTCCTTCTACTTAAACCACCTCTGCGCCCGCCAGCGCCTGACTGGGATCTGAATGTGGTTTTACAGCGGATCACCTGTCCGCCTTTTGAACCTATGGCTACCTGTTCTCTCCGTTTTCTTTCTTGGAAAACATTGTTCTTGATAGCCCTCACTTCCGCTAGACGCGTAAGTGAATTGCAGGCCCTCGTGTCTGATCCCCCTTACACTCGGTTCTACAAAAATAGGGTAGTCCTACGGACTCACCCAAAATTTCTTCCAAAAGTGGTCTCCCCTTTTCACATCAATCAGGAGGTGGTACTTCCGACCTTCTTTCCCAGACCACACTCCAGCCGAGCTGAAATGGTCCTCCATACCCTGGACTGTAGAAGGGCATTGAACTTCTACCTTGACCGTACGCGGGAGCACCGTAAAGCTGCTCAGCTTTTTGTGTCTTTTGATCCCAATAAATTGGGACTCCCGGTCTCCAAGCGTACTCTGTCCATCTGGGTTGCGGACTGTATCACTTGGGCTTATGGGGCAGCCGGACTCTCCTTGGATGGTCGAGTCACGGCTCATTGTGTTCGGGCAAAGGCTACGTCAGTGGCTTACCTCCGCTCTGTTCCGCTGGCAGACATCTGCCGGGCCGCTACTTGGTCTTCGAGCCAGACTTTTGCGGTCCATTACTGTCTCGAGAGGGAGTCCCGCAGGGACAGTGCCTTCGGACAGGCAGTCCTCCGTAATCTCTTTGAGGTTTGAGCAACTCCTACCCTCCATCCCGGATGTGGGCTACCGGTGGGTAATAATTCAGCGAAGATTCCTTCCTTCTGTGCTGCTGAGCTAGAGGGAGCTCATTTTTGTGTTTAGGGTCTCCGGTAGCCTTAAGCTTGGGAGTCCCATATGTGAGGACTGACTTCCTGCTTGGTCCTGGAGAAAGCGTAGTTACTCACCTGTAACAGGTGTTCTCCAGGAGCAGCAGGAATCAGTCCTCACAACCCTCCCTCCTCCCCTTGGAGTTGCAATCATCTGCTTAAGTTTTTTTGCAAATTTTTATGCTGTCTTTTTTAGCTATGTCATCTGACTGGCTAAGATGGCACCCTTGGGCGGGAAGGCGACCGCGCATGCGCGCTGCAATTCCCAAAGGCTTTATTTGAAAGCTGGGGAAAATTGCTCCGCGAGGGCTCCGTCGGCGCCGACGTCACCCATATGTGAGGACTGATTCCTGCTGCTCCTGGAGAACACCTGTTACAGGTGAGTAACTACGCTTTATTTTGCGTTTTTGCTTCCATGGCAAATTTCTCAAATTCTCTCTTTGCCTGCCTTATTAATGCCTTGCATCTAACTTGCCAGTACTTATGTTTCCAGTTTTTGCCATTTGGCTCCTTTTTCATTTCTTGAAAGATGCTTTTTTGGCAACAGCCTCTCTGACCTCACCTTTAAACCATGCTGGCAGTTTTTTGACTTCTTCCACTTTTCCTAAAACATGGAATCTGGGCTTCCAAGATAGTATTTTTAAATACCACCTATGCTTGATGTAAACCTTTAACCTTTGCAGCTGCTCCTCTTAGCTTTTTCTTAACTATTTTCCTTATTTTATCATAGTCTCCCTTTTGAAAGTTAAAAGGTAGTACTTTGGATTTCCTTGCCATCCTTCCTCCATTTATTAAATCAAACCGATTATGCTATGATCACTATTGCCAAGTGGCCCCAATACCCTTATCTCTTGCACCAGATCTTGTATTCCATAAGGAGTAGGTCCAAAATGGCTTCTCTTCTTGTCTGTTGATGAACCATCTGCTCCAAGAAGCAGTTATTGATGTCATCTAGAAACCTTTTTGCCTAGCATGTCCTGCCATGACACTGACCAAGTCATTATTGGGGTAGTTGAAATCATTCATTATTATTGTGCTGTAAGTTTTTTTAGCTTCCTTGATTTCTTTGAGCATTTCATCATCCATTTGTTTATTTTAACTTTCAAAAGGAAGACTATGATAAAATGAAGAAAATAGTTAAGAAAAAACTAAAAGGAGCAGCTGCAAAATTTACATTTTATTTATTTATTTATTTAACATTTCTTTTATACCGTGCTATTAACATCAGTGCAATGTACATCAAACAAACATATACATTGCAGGATCACTGCAATGTATTTACATTTGAACAGGGGTTGAAACTTGGATAATAAGGGTAAACATCAACAGTTATTACATTGTTGAGTATCTACAGTTATTTACATGGTGAGTGTATTTCCTATCGGGTCTGCACTGAGAAGTATCGTGTGAATAGGTAGTGCTTTAGGGCCTTCCTGAATTGGGTTAGGTTGGTGATAACTTTCATGTCTGGGGGGAGGGCATTCCAGGCTCTGGGGGCATAGATGCTGAAGGCTCTGTTAGTTGTTGTCTTTGTGCATCTCGTTGTTTCTTTTGGGACTGTCAGAGTGTTTATTGCTGCGGATCTTCTGCTTCTATTGGGGGGGGGGTGAGGTGTGTATCAGCTCAGTGATGACTGTGGGGGCCTGATTGTTCAGGGCTTTGAAGGTCATAATTATGATCTTATATTGGGTTCTGGCTTGAATTGGTAACCAATGGAGCCTTTTCAGGATTGGAGTGACGTGGTCAGCCTTGAGATTCCTTCTAGCACCCTAGCGGCCGTGTTCATTGCCAGTTGGAGAGGGTTTAGAGTTGCTTGTGGAAGCCCATGCAAGATTGCGTTTGCGAAATCGATGTGTGGCATCACCAGGGTTTGGTAGATTGTTCTGAACTCCGTGTACTCAAGCAGTGGTCGTAAGTGACGAAGTGTCCGTATTTTGTGGTATATTGACTTTGCTGTGTTTTTTTATATGTGTTTTCATGTCCATCCTTTGGTCAAGTGTGATGCCTAGGTATCGGATAGTGGGTTTAGCTGTCAGTTCTGTGTCCTTTACCTTTAGTGTGAGTGGGGGTGTGAACTCCTGTTTTTTGTGATGAACAATATGTCAGTCTTGCTGTGGTTGATTCGCAAGTTCTGTGTGAGGAGCCACTCCGCAACTGCGTCAAAACAGCTGATCAGTGGGGTAAAATCAGGTTGGTCCGTTGTAAAAGGCATATAGAGGAGAATATCGTCTGCGTATGCAAGGCAGGCTACATTAAAAGATCGAATCAAGTCGCTGATGGGTTGCATGTAAATGTTAAACAGTAGAGCGGATAGCGAGGAGCCTTGAAGTACTCCCTGTTCTTGTAGGAATGGGTCTGATGTTGTGGCACCCATCCTCACTTGTTGCCATCTATTGGACAGGTAGGATTTGCACCAGCTCAGTGCTGGTCCGTGGATTCCTTTTTCTTCAAGACGTTCGATAAGTATGTGATGATTTACAGAGTCGAACGCAGCTGCAATGTCCATGAATATAAGGACAAAACCTTGTCGGATGTTATCTATTCCTGTAATTATGGGTCCAGGGGGGCTTCGGTATCGATGTGTTGTTGGATTTGTCGTTGCACTACCTTTTCAATTATTTTGGCTAACAGTGGGATGCTGGATATCGGTCTGTATGATTCGACCTTTAGAGGGTCCAGTTTGTTGTTGTTCAGTAGTGGCCTGATGGAAGTATGTTTTAGGCATTGTGGGAAGGTTCCCGTTGTGAATGATAAATCTAGGATTTTATTTAGGAAGGGGCTTAGTTCACAGCGGAGTTCTCTTATCCAGGATGCTGGACAGGAATCATTTGGCGCAGTGGTAGCATTGATGGAGGCAATGGTATTTTCAATCTCTTTGGGTGATATGGTGTGGAATTTGGTCAGTGGGGATGGGTGTGGCGTCATGGGTAGTGGGGAGAGTCTGGTAGGGCTGGAGCTTTTGGCTGTCCGGATCATTTTTGATTTTAAGTAGCCGGCATAATACTGAGGTTGGATTATGTGTGTTTGTTCTGGGGTTGGTTCTCATGCTAATGTTTTTACTATGTTGAATAAGTCGTGCTGCTTGTTTATTGATAGTTTCAGGAGGTCCATATGGAACTGCTTTCTTCTCTCCGCTATTTCTTGGCGATGCTTTTTTAGGTATGAATAGTACACTGTATAAGCTTCGGTGGATCGAGATCGGCGCCAACGTGTCTCGAGCTTGCGCAGGTGGAGGAGTGATGCGTGTAATTCATTTGAGTACCAGGCTACATGTTCTCGGCTCCTAGTCCTTCTATTCGTATCTGAGAGTTGAGAGCTAGACTTGAGGGTGTTATTCCAGGTATTAATTAGATCGTCTAGACCAGGTTCTGAGGCATTTAGGGGTGGAAGGACTTTCTTTAGTATTTCCTCTTTGTCAAAGGAGCGAAATCTTCTTGCTGGTGGTTTGGGAGGGATGGTATTAGTGTTCTGATTGTTAAGGTGGGCGGGTAGTTGAAATCTGATCAAGAAGTGGTCAGACCAAGGTACCGGCGTTATAGCTATTGCGAAATCATGGTTTGCTTCTGTGATCGCCTGTGGGGCGAAGATCAGGTCCAGTGTGTTTCCCTTCACATGTGTGGGTGCTCTGACTATCTGACTGTATCCCTAGGTCAACAAGAGCTTCAAGAAAGGCTATGGTTTGGGTGTCTTGTAGGGTGGGGAGGTTGAAATCGCCTAGTAGCCAGCTCGATGAGCGTGGTTTATCTGTATTGCAGGCAAGGTCTATTATTGTTGATAGGTCCTCTGGTGACGTTGTCGGTGCTCTGTAAACTAGATTGATTGTGAAGGTGTTGTTTGAAATGGAAATCATGTTGAGATGGGTTGTGCTGGTGGTATTGCTCAGCTGAAATTGAAGTTCATTTTTCACAACGATGAGTGTTCCACCTCCTCTTTGGTTGGCTCTATGGCAAGTGTGGAGCGAGAACTTGGGGGGTAGCATCTGGTTGAGTATAACGTTGTCACAGTCTGATAACCAAGTCTCCGTGATCATCAGGATGTCGAGGTCGTGGTGGGTTATCAGGTCGGTGATCACTGGCCATTTTGTGTGAATTGACCTGGCGTTGAGGGCGCATTTCAATGGTCGTTGATGCTGGTATTCCTTGATCTGGGACTTTTTAGTAAGTTGGAGGGCAATGTGGAACAGGTGGGGATGATTTGTACGGTTGGTATCTGATGAGGATGTATGGGTCTTGCCTGTCCATTCCTTCCAATTGCTCCGCAGTATTGGTATAGATTTGGGACCTAGGTTGAAGGCATTTAAACATCTGGGCAGTGCTGTGATGATATAGATACTGGCTAATGCTATGAGTGTGTGCATCTTTCTAGTATTACTCGTGTGTTCAGAGTGGTGGGAGCGTGTTATAGCTGCGTCTGTTGTCTCCAGTAGTCTGGTGCTCTGACTAGGGTTGAGCTATGACCGAAAGGGAAGCATGTATATGTACCTGAGTTGAGTAGTTAGTACTCGCCCTCTGTTAGTTAAGGGCGAGTGCAGGTAGGCAGGTATGTTAAGTGGCACCGGTTTGGGTGAATGTGTAGGCAAGAACACTGGATTGGATGACAACTACATGCAATTAGGTAGCAATTCTACTAATAAGGCAGTTCAGTCAGCTAACAGATATTAATATAGTAGTTAAGTAGGCAATTCGCTGGACTGAATATCACCAGTATAATTGAGGCAGTAATTCTAATCAGTAGGGTAGTGCATGAGGCTATCTGGTATGTTGTATACCACTGTATGGATATTCTATCTGATGAGGATAGGTAGATAATTAATAGCAGGATACGGACAACTTGGCAGGTCTGCAAAGCTGATGGTTAACTGTCATACATACAATATATCTAAGGCTTTATTTAATTAATTAATTAATTTAATTTAATTTGCGCCTTATACATGTGTGGTTTAACCCCTCTGTGTCTTTAGGGCACACTGTACTTGCGTTTTTCCTTTCTTATTCAATTTGGTCTCATTTTAATCGATCGTTGGTCGTTGCTCTCGGGATCGGCCTCCGAACTGGCCTCCGCCTAAGGGCCATGCCAAAGGGCCCTCTGGTGAGGCCCTCTGGTGAGGCCCTCTGGTGAGGCCCTCAGGCGTGGGCCCGCCTGATGGTGACTGCTTTTCACTTGTCTGCTCCTCCTCCCACAGCCCCAATTGGGCTGGAGTCCCTGAGTGGGAAGGCTGGCTGGCCCGCTCAGGTGTTCGACCCCGATCGGGGGAAGCCTGAAGATGGCGGTGGTTTCCTCGCTGTTCCCGCCGGCGGCGGCTGCTCTTCACTTGGCTGCTCCTCCTCCCACAGCCCCGATTGGGCTGGAGTCTCTGAGTGGGAAGGCTGGCTGGCCCGCTCAGGCGCTCGACCGCGATTGGGGGAGCCTGAAGATGGCGGTGGTTTCCTCATCAAGCATGGACGTTGTTTAAAAGTGCTGTCTTGGAAGCCTAGACCAGATGTATTCCATACTTTAATAAAAGTGGAAGGTAAGCCAAAAAACTGCTAGCATGGTTTAAAGGTAAGTTCAGAGAAGCTGTTGTAGCCAAAAAAGCATCTTTCAGGACTTGGAAAAAGGAGCCGACAAAAACGGGAAACAGAAGCATTGGCAAATTAAATGTAAAGCATTGATAAAGGCAGGCAAATCAAGAATTAGAAAAAAAGCTTGCCTTGTAAGCAATATTTATTTATTTATTTAACCAGACTTCTATACTGCCTTATCCTTCAGTCAAAGCCGTTTACATTGCAACACACACTTAAACTGGGTGCAGTTAACTAGGGCCAAATGGTTAACATGTAGGGTACTTAACAAAGGTATAACCTATTTACTTTTTGAAGTACATCCGTAGCAAAAAAAAAACCTGTGAGAGAGTGATTTGGACCATTAGATGATAGAAGGCTAAAAGGGGCACTAAGGGAGGACAAGGTCATAATGGATAAACTGAATGAGTTCTTTGCTTTGGTCTTTAGTGAAGATGATGTATGGAAGTTACTCATTCCTGAAATGGATTTAAAGATGATGTATTGGAAGAATTGAAAGAAATATTGATAAACTAGGAAGACATATTACAACTATTGGATAAACTAAAGATTAGAAAATCACCTGGACCAGATGGTATACATCCCAGTGCGCTGAAAGAACTGAAATAGAGTGCAGTTCACAGATTGCTATCATCAAAATCATCCATTGTAATTGAGGACTGGAGAATGGCCAGTGTAACGCCAGCTTTTAAAAAGGGCTCCAGGGGTGATCTGCAAAACTACAGACCAGTGAGCCTGAGTCTGTACCGGGGGAAAATGGTAGAAATCATTATAAAAGAATAAAATTACTGAAAATGTAGATGGGTAATGATTTAATGGGAGAAAGTCAACATGGATTTTGCCTAGGAAGGTGTTGTCTTATCTGTTATATTTTTTTGAAGGTTTGAATAAGCAGGTAGATAAAACCGGTTGATAGTGTATCTGGATTTTAAGAAAGTCTTTGACAAGGTCCCTCATGAGAGACTCTTGGGAAAATAAAGTCATGGGATAGGAGGGAGTGTACTATTGTGGATCAGGAACTGTTTAAAAAATAAAAAGCAGTGTGTCAGGCTAAATGGCCAATTTTCTCAGTGGAGAAAAGTGAATAGTGGAGTACCTCAGGGATGTGTGTTACTGCTGCTACTACTCCTACTGCTTAATATTTACATAGTGCTGCAAGGTGCACACAGCACTTTAGAGAGACATGTAAGAGACAGTCCCTGCTCTTAACAGCTTACAGTGTAGTCAAGATAGACAACACACCTGAGGACTAGGATATATCTAGGGGAATGGAAAGGAAACACATAGGAGGTGACAAGGAGATTGGGGGGGGGGGATCATGATCCCAAAGCAGTCTCAAAAAAGTGAGTTTTTAGCCTGGATTTGAACAGGGCCACAGATGGAGCCTGATGTACCGATGCAGGTAGTTTGTTCAGGCATAAGGAGAGCAAGGTAGAAAGATCGAAGTCTGGAGTTTTCCTATTTATTTATTTATTATTATAGATATGACAATTTTATTCCTTGAATATGCATATGAAAAAAAAGCACAAAAACTTTCAAATGAACAGCACAAGGATATGATCAACACAAAAAGTATCATACGCACTGGATGGATTAATAATGTTAATCTGAATGCTTTATTACAAAATCAGTAGTTAATGAAACAGATTATACATTTTTATTTTCAACTAAAAAAGACCCCAGGAGACTGCCATATTGAAATGGAAATGTAAGGATGTTAAAATACAAGTTAAAAAGCCAGCACTGCACAAAGTGAAATACTGTATTAGGTTTTACTACCTGTGATATTTAGATATAAAGAAACGCTTCTTTAAATCTGTTCTGATAAATTCCAAGCTGTGTTTATTACAAATATTTTCATTTATACATTCCACAAGCTAAGCCCTTATTTTTTCTTTCCAGGAATTGCTTGAGGTGAATTCAGTAAACGTGCATGTTGTCATTACATTGGTAGTGTTTTTAAAACTGTATCAAAAGTCACAGTATGATCATGAGAGATAAAAATCATGTTACCTTTACTTTATCTAGGTCGTTAATTTAAATGGCTATGCAATTTTCTGCCTACAGTTCCTGAGTTCTTATTATATAGATATTGTAGCATATTACCATGAGTATATGATCAAAGAAAAATTATTGACGAGAGCACAGGCCTTGGGCCCTATAATGTGGGAAGACTACAAGACTGAGGTCTATGCAGAGGTGCTGCCTGCAACATTAACGAGGAGGAAGAGATTCCAAAAAAATAACTCGTAAAGTGCAAGCAGAAAACACTCGATACTGCTAGCTTTACCCATCGGGCATAGCCTTCATTCTTAGCAGGACGATGATCTATGCTGTAGGCACTGTTAAAGGTTGGTTTGAAAGGTCTTTAGAGGTTATGCTCCATGTCCATGCAGGCCCCAACTTCGAAGTGGCAGTGAGTATAAAAGAAAGCAATGCAACTGCAGAGGCAACTGCAGTACAGAGGAATCAACTGGCACTATCTGAAAGACGAGGTTGGAAGAGGGATTTATGTTACCTGAAGGGACTCTTAATTTTGCATTTACTACTGATTAGTTGAAGACTATTTGTGCTGCCAGTCATGGCAATCCTTGTTAATTTGCTACATAGGCTATTATGGTTTGGAATTTTGTCGGGGGAGTGTGAGCATATCAGATGAATGTGTGGTTGCCTTGTGGAGTGAGTGATGCCCTCAAAGAGAGGATGACAGCAGATTGTGGGCAGCCTGAACTTGGGGATGAGGGGGGAAGGTGATGGGAATGTTACAGAGATGGGATTGGGATGGTATGGAGAGAGGGTGAGGTATACCGGACTTAATGGAGGCTTTTGGTGGTGAGTAGATGAGGACCATATATATGGGCAGAAGATTGTGGCACGTGTGTGTGGTTGGAGGTGTGTGTGCGTACCTGTTGGGTTGTGTTTTTAAATGTAGTGCCTACAGCAGTGGTCAACATTATTAGCACTCTTGCAGTTAACCCCTTAATGTCCAATATCTTAAAAAAATGTGCCAGTGAAATGGCTTTGGACTATATATGCACACATATTTGACATTACCAGGGCATGGTTCTTGACATCCTTATAAACGGTTCAAATCAGGTTGAACAGAGAAACCACATTCCCATTGTAGTAAAATTAGATGCAACTGTGATAATTTGTGAGCACTCACATGACTTGAGAATCAACAAATGAATGATGGCTCTAATATTTAAAATAGCCACATTCATTCCCTATTCCATTTTCACAATGGTGAAGACGAGAGCTGCCTGAGACTGTCAGAGAAACCATTATCACCAAACATCAAACTTCAAAAGGATACAAGCCCATCTCCAAAGACCTTGGGATTCCTGTGTTTACAGTTCACAGTGTTAAGAAATTTTCTGCTCATGAAACTGTCAAGAACATCCCAGAATGTGGTGGAAAGAGGAAAATTAATCTAAGAAGCCTTCAAAGGTTAGTGTGAACTGTTGGAAAAACACCACATACAACATCCAAAGAGCTAAGACTGATCTGGAGCAATCTAAAGTGGTAGCTTCAACCCACACCATATGTCACACACTAAACAAAGAAGGACTTCATGGGCGAAGACCAGGGAGGACCCCACTGCTCAAACACTGACATAAAAATGCACACCTGATCTTTGCCCAAACCCACCTTGAGAAACCACAATCCTTCTGGGAAACTTTTCTGTGGATGAAACCAAACTTGAGCTCTTTGGCAATACAGACCAGTAATACATTTACAATTGAAGACATGAAGCTTTTGAAGAAAAAAACAACCTTCCTACAGTTAAGTATGGTGGATGTTCAATAAAGTTGTGGGGCTGTTTAGCTGGCTCAGAAGCTGGAGGTCTGGAACGTTTTAAAGGAATCATAAAGTCAGAGGACTAACAAGGTATTTTGGAGTGAAATGTGCTACCTAGTGTCAGAAGTCTAGGTCAAAGGTCATGGGTACTCCAGCAGGACAATGGCCCAAAACATACAGCCAAAAGCACAAAAGAATAGCTAAAAGGGAACAAGTAGACTGTTTTAAACTGGCCAGCAATGAGTCCTGATCTCAATCCAATTTAGAACCTTTGGAAAGAGCTGAAATCTGCCATTGGTAAAAGGTATCCTGGAAACATTTATGAGCTGGAACAAATCACAGTTGAAGAGTGGGAGAAACTACCAGCAAACAGATGTATGAAGCTTATAGATGGCTACAAGAAACGTTTGGAGGCTGTCATAACTGCCAAGGATTGTGCAACCAAATATTAGTAAAGGGTGCCATTAATCTTGTCCAGGTCATATTTTGTGTTTTTCTCAGACATTACTACATCTAAGTTGCACAGACATCTTTTTTTGGTTGTATACCTTTGAACATACTATTAAAATATTATGACGACATACAGTTGGAATAGTTCCAATTATTTCTCAAGATATTGTACACAACATACCTAAAATGCAAGGGTGCCAATAATGTTGACCACAACTGTACAAAGGCTAAATGGTTGAATATACCCTCTTGGTTTGGGAAGCAGAATCCCTGAAGGCAGATGATATCTTTGTTCAGGAGATGCATTTGTGTAAATGCAGTAAAGGTTTCATGATAAACAGGGCTTACCCTGTATGGTATTTTGTCTCCAATATTAAGGACTCTCAGAAAACTGAGAGTAGCTATTTTGCTGAGAATTGAGTTGTGAGTAGAGGTAAAGGAATTCCAGAAGAGAGAGAGATGGACATATCGGTGTTGAGGAACCTAGGAATAATGATATTTGAGAAAATATTTAGTAAGGCACAAAGGAAGAGGCTTAATTTCTAAGATCTGTACAATAGAGGGAGGCGTAGCTTAATGGTTAGGGCAATAGCCTGGGCCAGAAAGACCAGGGTTCTTCTCCAGGACCAAGCAGGAAGTCAGTCCTCACATATGGGTGACGTCGGCGCCGACGGAGCCCCCGTGCGGAGCATTTCCCCAGCTTTCAAAGAAAGCCTTTGGGAATTGCAGCGCGCATGCGCGGTCCCCTTCCCGCCCAAGGGTGCCATCTTGCTCAGTCTTCATTTTTCCGCGGAGCCCGACGGACGTAGTTCGTTTTTCGCCGAGGAAAAATTGATTTCCCTGTTTTTTGTTCTTCGGTTCGACACCGGATCCTTTTCCCGCCTGGGCCCGATACGCCGGTATCGAGCCCACACTTTATTTTTCGGTTTTTGTTCTTTGAGACTAGCGTCCGCGCCATTTTTCTCATTTCACTGGCAGCCCTGTCTTTTGACCTCGCAAGGGCCCTTTTTTCCCCGATGGCTGCCAGCGGGTTTAAAAGTGTGATCGCTGTAAGAAACTTATGTCTCTTACCGACACACATGACTGCTGCCTCGGACCCGATCATGACCCGATGATCTGTGGTCCGTGTGGCAAAATGTCCTCGAAGGCGTTGAGTCGGCAGCACCAAAAGGATAGAATCTTCTCTGACTCCGCGTCCGGACGGGCCCGGACCTCGTCAGAGGCCTCGACGTCTCGGGACTCCGGCCCCGAGCAGCGTCGAGGTTCCTCTGAGCGGGGGTCTCCTTCGTGGGAGCAATGCAGGAAGAAAAAACCCGCGAGGGTGGCATCGGTGGACGCTCCTGGTTCCTCGAGGGCCAGGTCGCATAGCCCCGATAGCCATCCCGGGTCTTCGGAGTCGGAGAGGCCTGCCAAACAACCTCGTCTCAAGATGGAGTCTCCTGGGCACGTGAGTACTGTAGTCCTCGTGGACTCTGCTCCAGTGGAGCCGACGCCGGGCCCGACGCCGTCGTGACCCGGGTCGGGGGCTGCTGGGTCTCCTGAGCTCGGACTCAGGTTGACAACCTTGGAGAGCAGCGTCGCTGCCTTCATGGAACAGCAGCGGGCATTGATCGCCGGTCTCATCGGTGCATCTGCCCCAACCACCGGGACATCGACATCCAAGTCAACCCCGGAGGCCGAGCCGATCCTCGAGTCCATGCGGGCTCGAGTCGATCCTCGGCCACGGTCTCCCTCGGCCTCCCGTTTGGGACCGAGGTCATCGACGCCGGTACCCTCAGCATCGGGGCGGAGGGCATCGGTGCCCGCCTGACCGGAGCCGCTCGACTCCTCCTCCGAGGAGTCGGGCTGGGAGACGGAGGACGAAGAGTCACCCGACACCTATCGGACTCGGTGTGTCCCATCGGACTCACCGGAGTCCGAACCTCGGAGACGATCCCCACCAGAGGATACCCGGTTCTCGGACTTCGTGCGGGATATGGCCAAGGCCTTGGCATTCCCCGCGGATCCCGAGGAGGAGCCTCGAGCCAAGGAGCTCGAGGCCCTCCAGTATGACTCTCCCCCGAAGGAGGCCTTTACTGTTCCGGTTCCTCCGATGCTGGAGCGGCTGCTTTTCCGCATGTGGGAGACCCTGGCCTCGACGCCGGTGTTAAGCAAGCGGGTCGATTCCATCTATCGAGTCCGCAAGAGCCCCGGGTTCCAGAAGGCACAATTACCACACCACTCCATGGTTGTGGAATTGGCCATGCATCGACTGAAAAGTCAGAAGATGCACTCCTTGGTGCCTCCCGGCCGGGAGGCCCGGAACCTGGATGCCCTCGGTAAGAAGTGCTTCCAGGGCTCTATGCTTGCTTGCCGTGTCCAGACATACCAGCTCTACATGGGCATGTACCTCCGAGACCTGGCAAAGGAGATTGCCGGGTTCTCTGATGGTCTCTCCAAGGAACCTTTGCAGAGGTTCCTGGCCTTGTCCACTGGTATTCGAGAGTGCTTGAAGTTTATCTCTCGGGCATCCTACGATGGCTTCGAGGCTTCGGCCCGAGTAGCCGGGGCCGGCATCGGTGCCCGCCGACAGGCTTGGCTACAGTCATCCGACCTCGAGCCATGGGTACAGGACAAGTTGGTCGATGTCCCCTGCCGAGGTGAAAACCTTTTTGGCAAACCCATGGCTGAAAAGGCTGCTGAACTCGAGACAGAGACTCTCACCAGGACTAGGCTGTCCAGGAAAACCTCTGCCCCTTCTCAGAAAAAGAAGGGCTCGGGAAAAAAGACCTTTTACCCGAGGAAGTCATCTGCCTATAAATAATACCCTCATTATCAGGCCTCTGCAGCTCCCCAACAGGGTCAGCAGGCCAAGGGGCAGGGTCATGGGCCCCGTAGGCAGAAGGCCCCCAAGCCACCAACACCGGCCCCTGCTCAGCAGGGTGGGGGTTTTTGACTCAGCAAGCATAGCCTCTTCTCCTCAGCTGGCTCATATCAGCACAGGAGGCCGGCTGGCCCACTTTGCCCACAGATGGTCAGCCGTCACATCAGATACCTGGGTGCTCCATATAGTCCAAAAGGGCTATCTTCTCCGTTTTCACCAGGTACCTCCCTCCTATTTTCCAGCGGAGCCTCCAAGACTCCCTCTGCACAGGGACCTACTCCTTCAGGAGTTAGCAAGTCTGCTAAAGGACCAGGCTGTGGAACCGGTGCCCCACCACCTGAGAGGTCACGGCTTTTATTCCAGGTACTTTCTAGTACCAAAAAGAACAGGAGGCCTCAGACCCATCCTAGACTTGCGCAACCTCAATAAGTTCCTAGAGAAGGAAAAGTTCAAGATGCTTACCCTTGGAATCCTGCTGCCCTACCTCCAGCAGGGAGATTGGCTATGCTCCTTGGATCTAAAGGATGCTTATACTCACATCCTTATTCATCCAGACCACAGACAATATCTCAGATTTGTTGTGGGAGGAAACCACTACCAGTACAGAGTACTACCCTTTGGCCTAACCTCCGCCCCCAGGGTATAAGTGCCTGGAGGTGGTGGCGGCCTACCTGAGGCTTCAAGGTCTTTTTGTGTTCCCATACCTGGACGACTGGCTCATAAGGGGCCAGTCTGCCCAGGAGGCCAGTCAAGCCACCCTTCGCACTGTGGCTCTGCTTCAGCACTTGGGGTTTGTCTTAAACTTCGCAAAGTCCACTTTGCTCCCGTCCCAGAACTTGGAATTCATAGGAGCAAGACTGGACACACTTCAGGCGAAGGCTTTTCTGCCCGTGGACAGAGCCCAGAGATTGATGGATCTAGCCAGGCAGTTTCACAGCAATTCCCTGGTCTCCGCCAGGCAATTCCTGCGGCTTCTCGGCCATATGGCTTCCGCGGTTCATGTAACCCCCAATGCCAGCCTGCATATGCGGCCTGCTCAGTGGAGCCTTCGAACTCAGTGGCATCAGGCCACCGGGAGCCTTGCAGACTCAGTAAGAATATCCGCCCTGCTTGTCTTCTCTCTGCAATGGTGGCTTCATCTTCTGAATCAGGTACTCGGAGTGATTTTTCAATCCCCTCTGCATTCTCAGGTGCTGACGACAGATGCTTCTTTTCAAGGTTGGGGAGCGCATTGCCAAGGGGCATGTACTCAGGGTCTCTGGACCCCTTGGGAGGCTGCTCAGCAGATCAACTTCCTGGAGCTACGTGCAATACGCCTAGCGCTGAGGGCCTTCTCCCATCTCACATCTCACCAGTCTGTACTGGTACAGACGGACAATCAAGTTGCCATGTTTTACGTGAACAAACAGGGAGGCACAGGCTCCTTCCTTCTCTGTCAGGAAGCACAACGGCTGTGCTCCTGGGCCATCAGTCATGGAATCCTTCTCAAGGCCGTCTACCTCCCAGGTCTAGAGAATTACCTGGCGGACAGGCTGAGCAGAATCCTGCAACCACACGAGTGGCGGTTAAATCCATTGGTGGTTCAACAGATCTTTCTCAGGTGGGGCCTCCCCACCATGGATCTTTTTGCCAGTCCTCTGAACCGGCAACTCCCGAGATTCTGTTCCAGACAACCGCATCCTCTCCGAGTGGCAGCGGATGTGTTTCTGATCCCTTGGTCCAAAGGCTTACTGTATGCGTTTCCTCCCACGCCACTAGTGTCCAGAACACTCTTCAAAGTCCTCAGGGACGAGGCCTTGATGATTCTGATAGCCCCCAGGTGGCCGAGGCAACCGTGGTTCCCGCTTCTGCTGCAACTGGCGGTGGATACTCCTATTCCTCTGGGGATTCAACACGATCTCCTGTCTCAAGAACAGGGATCTCTCTTACACCCCAACCTCCAATCCCTTCATCTGATGGCCTGGCTGCTGAAAGGGTAGTTCTGGCTCCCCTACTACTGCCTAGAGAGGTGGTGGACGCAGTCTTAGCCTCTAGAGGGCAGTCCACCCGGAAATCCTACGCTCTTAAGTGGCGTAGATTCTCCACATGGTGTGCTCAGCACAACGAGAATCCCTTCTCGTGTTTGGTAGCAGTAGTTTTGCAATATTTGCTTCACCTCTCCAATCTAGGCCTTAAGTCCAATTCTGTCAGAGTTCACCTCAGTGCTCTCTCAGCGCACCACTCGCCGGTGGACGGGCGGCCTCTTTCCAACCACCCTTTAGTGGCTCGTTTCCTCAGAGGCCTCCTCCTGCTTAAGCCTCCTTTACGTCCACCGGCCCCTGAGTGGGATTTAAATGTGGTCTTACAGCGGATTACTTGTCTGCCATTTGAACCTATGGCTACCTGTTCTCTCCGTTTTCTGTCCTGGAAAACTTTGTTTCTGGTAGCTCTTACCTCTGCTAGGCGAGTAAGTGAACTTCAGGCGCTGGTGTCTGATCCCCCTTACACTAGGTTCTACAGGAATAGGGTAGTCTTACGGACTCACCCCAAGTTTCTCCCTAAGGTTGTCTCCTCTTTCCACCTGGAGATTCCATCATCAGAGGCACCAACTTGGGAACACAGTTCAAAGGAGAGAAGATAGTCATGTGCCTACCAGGCTCTTCAGCCAGCAGGAATACAAACCAAGTTGTTGAATTACTTAGTGCAAAAAGTGAACATTCCAAACTTGATGTTATTATCCACCTAGGCACAAACGACTTGGCTAGGAACAGTGCATCTACAGCACAAAATGACTTCGAATCTCTGGGGTAGTATCTCAAGCACGTTGTTAACAATGTTGAATTCTCAGTGGTTCTAACTTTTATTGGTTTGGGGACAATAAGACTGCATAGCATTAACAGCTTATACATGGCTCCAGACCTGGTGCAGAGAAGAAGGATTCGGATTTATTGGCAACTGGGACAACAGATGGATCAACAAGAGACTATACTGTGCTGATGGACTACATCTCTCTTCCACAGGGAAAAGAATCCTAAGTGAAAAATTCAGGCAGTATGTGGACATGCATTTAAACTAGGAAAAGGGGGTGACGGATGTGGAAAGTCAACATCTGCATGCCACCCCCAACAAAAGCAGAACAACATCAGAAACAGCCACACTTTTAAACCACACATCAAAAACATGTGGGAGGAAGTGGGCAGAACAAAATCAATGCAAAATACACACAAGCAGGAAAGTGCTGGAAAGCAATGAGCACAAATGCTCGAAGCTTAGCCAACAAAATTCCAGACCTGGAAGCCCTAACGGCAGAAACAGACTTGGACATTGTGGCCATTACAGAAACATGGTTTAATGAATCACATGATTGGGATATAGCCATAGCTGGCTATAATCTATTCAGGAGGGACCGAGAAAATGGAAAAGGAGGAGGAGTAGCCTTGTAGTCAAAAGCAATATTAAAGCTACTGAAATGCAGGGGACATGGGGAAAAGAAGAAGCGCTCTGGATTGCGTTGGAGAGAGGAGATGGCACTGTCATCCATATTGCTGTAGTCTATAGACTTCCGACTCAACATGAAGAGAGAGACAATGAATTGATTAGAGATATTGCCAAGATAGCATCAAAGGGGGAAGCAATCATATTGGGTGACTTTAATCTACCTGATGTGGATTGGATTACTCCTTCTGCACATCTGGAAAGAAGCAAAAGAATTGTGGATGCTCTCCAAGATGCATTATTTAGACAAATGGTGATGGAACCAACCAGGGAAAGCTCAACGCTGGATGTAGTGCTCACCAACGGTGATAGTGTGTCAAATGTCTGCGTGAGTGCCCCTGTGAGCAACAGCGACCATCACACGGTGTGGTTTGAAATAAAAGCCATGGCACAGGCCAATCATAGCAAGCTCAGAGTCCTAACTTCAAATACACTAACTTCAATCAAATGGCAGAGTATGTAAAGGAGGAGATGACGGGGTGGGAAGAGATAAAGGAAGTGAAATTGCAATGGGCTAAACTAAAGGAGGCATTGAAAGGAGCAACAGATAAATATGTAAGAAAGTAAATAAAAGCAAGAGGAGAAGGAAACTATTTGGTTTTCCAAAGAGGTGGCTGCTCATATAAAGGCAAAAAAACACAACTTTTGCAAAATTCAAAAGCTTGCAGACCGAAGAACAGAATGAATACAGGATCAAACTCAAAGAGACAAAACGAGAAATAAGGATAGCAAAATCAAAGGCAGAGGAAAAAATGGCTAAAGATGTTAAGGGTGGCAACAAAAATTTCTTCAGGTATATTCGGGAAAGGAAAAAGATCAGAGTTGGAATTGCAGGACTCAGAAGTGCTGGGAAAGGACTCGTGCAAAGTGACACTGAAAAAGCAAAATTGCTAAACAATTACTTCTGCTCTGTGTTTACTAAAGAGGATCCTGGGGATGGACCAGCTGTGACTCCCAAGTATAGGAATGGGAATGAAGTGGATACCACACCATTCACAGCAGAGGAGGTGTTAGAACAACTTGCTAAACTGAAAGTGGACAAAGCCATGGGACCGGATGGGATACATCCCAGGATACTGAAAGAGCTCAGAGAGGTTCTTGCAGGACCGTTAAAGGATGTCTTCAACAGATCCTTGGAAACAGGAGAGGGTTCCTCAGGACTGGAGAATGGCTGATGTCGTACCTCTACACAAAAGTGGTGACAGGGAAGAAGTGTCAAACTACAGACCCGTGAGCCTTACCTCGGTGGCAGGAAAAGTAATGGAGGCGCTCCTGAAAGAGCGCAATAGTGAACTTTCTGAAAACCAACAGCTTGCAAGACCCGAGGCAACATGGTTTTACCGAAGGACGATCTTGCCAGACAAATCTGATCGAGTTCTTTGACTGCGTGACAAGGGAACTAGATCAGGGGCATGCAATGGATGTCATCTACCTGGATTTCAGCAAAGCCTTTGATACTGTTCCTCATAGGAGGCTTATCAACAAACTCAGTAGCTTGGGGATGGGTCCCAAGATGGTAAACTGGATTAGAAATTGGCTGACTGACAGACGACAGAAGGTGATTGTACATGGAGCTCACTCGGATGAGAGGAAGGTGATTAGCGGGGTGCCCCAGGGTTGGGTCTGGGCCCGGCACTGTTCAATGTATTTGTGAGTGATATTGCTGAAGGACTGAATGGAAAAGTCTGTCTTTTTGCAGACGACACAAAAATTGCAACAGAGTGGACTCCCCTGAGGGAGTGGTTAACATGAAGAAAGATCTACAAAAGCTGGAAGACTGGTCTAAAGCTTGGCAACTACGATTTAATGCAAAAAGTGCAGTGTCATGCACTTGGGTAGCAAATCCAAGAGAAAATGTACAAGATAGGGGGAGAAAGGTTGGTATGCACAGTTCAGGAAAAAGACCTTGGTGTGATTATCTCTGCTGATCTCAAGGTGGCAAAACAGTGCGACAAGGCGGTGGCAAAAGCCAGGAGGATGTTGGGCTGCATACAAAGAGGGATTACCAGCAGAAAAGAAGAGGTACTTATGCCACTGTATAGGTCACTGGTGAGGCCTCACTTGGAATACTGCGTTTCAGTTTTGGAGACCATATCTTGCAAAGGATGTAAAAAGACTGGAGACTGTTCAGAGGAAGGCGACCAAAATGATTTGGAGCCTGCGTCAGAAGCCTTATGAGAAGAGACTTGAAGGACCTAAATATGTATACCTTGGAGGAAAGGAGGCACAGGGGAGTATGATTCAGACCTTTAAATACTTAAAGAGAAATGATGAACAAACAAACCTCTTCCAGAGACGGGGAACCTGTAAAAACTAGAGGGCATAACATGAAACTGCAAGGGGTAAATTGAAAGGCAATGTCAGGAAATATTTTTTCACTGAAAGGGTGGTGGATACTTGGAATGCCCTCCCGATGAAGTGGTAGGGGCGAACACGGTGACGGAATTCAAAAAGGCATGGGACAAACACAGAGGATCCCTTTACAGAAATAGGAAAAAAACAAAATAAACGGTACCATCTAACTTCCGAACCATCTAACTTCCGAACCATATAACGTCTCAACAAATAGGGGTGTCCTATATGGAGTGGTGGGTTTACTCCTGAACAAGGATATGGAGAGGGGTGGCCTGCGCGGAGCGACAGGTGCACCTACTCTTGCCATCTCGCTGGGCAGACTGGATGGACCATGCTGGTCTTTATCTGCCGTCAACTACTATGTTACTATGTTACTATGTTACCTCAATCAGGAGGTGGTTCTTACGACCTTCTTTCCCAGGCTGCATGCCATCCGGGCTGAGACGGCTCTGCATACCCTGGACTGTAGGAGGGCGTTGTCCTTCTACCTTGACCGTACGCGGGAGCATCGGAGGGCTGTTCAGCTCTTCGTTTCTTTTGACCCCAATAAGTTGGGGTTACCTGTCTCCAAGCGAACTTTGTCCATTTGGGTCGCTGACTGTATTGCCTGGGCTTATAGGGCAGCCGGCCTCTCGTTGGAAGGTCGAGTCACGGCTCATCATGTCAGGGCGAAGGCTGCGTCAGTGGCTCATCTCTGCTCTGTTCCATTGGCAGACATCTGCCGGGCCGCTACTTGGTCTTCAAGCCAGACTTTTGCGGCCCATTACTGCCTTGAGAGGGAGTCCCGCAGGGACAGTGCTTTCGGAAAGACAGTACTCCATAATCTCTTTGGGGTCTAGGCAACTCCTTCCCTCCGGCCCTGATGTTGGGCTACTGGTCGGGGGCGTTCTCAGAGAAGATTCCTTCCTTACGTTCTGACGCTCTAGAGGGAGCTCATTTTTTTGGCTTGGGGCCTCCAGTAGCCTTAAGCTGGGGAGTCCCATATGTGAGGACTGACTTCCTGCTTGGTCCTGGAGAAAGAGTAGTTACTCACCTGTAACAGGTGTTCTCCAGGAGCAGCAG
This sequence comes from Ichthyophis bannanicus, assembly GCA_033557465.1. Classification (NCBI taxonomy): domain Eukaryota; kingdom Metazoa; phylum Chordata; class Amphibia; order Gymnophiona; family Ichthyophiidae; genus Ichthyophis; species Ichthyophis bannanicus. The sequence goes on along the minus strand of CM066035.1, from coordinate 900,507,030 downwards.
GAATCAGTCCTCACAACCCTCCCTCCTCCCCTTGGAGTTGCAGTCATATGATTTATTTTGTGTTATTTTTGCTGTCTTTTAGCTATGTCATCAGACTGAGCAAGATGGCACCCTTGGGCGGGAAGGGGACCGCGCATGCGCGCTGCAATTCCCAAAGGCTTTCTTTGAAAGCTGGGGAAATGCTCCGCACGGGGGCTCCATCGGGGCCGACGTCACCCATATGTGAGGACTGATTCCTGCTGCTCCTGGAGAACACCTGTTACAGGTGAGTAACTACTCTAAAGCTCAGTAGCACTCCTTGAGGCCTTGGGCAAGTCACTTAACCTTCAGGTACAAACTTAGATCGTTAAGCCCTTTGGGGACAGAAAAATGCACACAGTACCTGAATATAATTTATTTTAAACTACTGGAAAGGCATGAGCTAAATATAGTAACATAGTAAATGACGGCAGATAAAGACCAGTATGGTCCATCTAGTCTGCCCAGTAAGAAGGCTGGAGTAAGATGGCAGGAGTAGGTGCCACTCTGTGCAGGCCGCCCCTCAGGCCACCCCTCCCCATGTCTTTGTATAGGGGTGAACCCACCGCTCCATTTAGGACACCCCTATTTGTTGAGAAGTTAGATGGTTCAGTTTGTTTTGATTTTATTCTGTTGCTATAAATGGATCCATTGTGTCTATCCCATGCCATTTTGAATTCTGTCACCGTATTTGCCCCCACCACCTCCATCGGGAGGGCATTCCAAACATCCACCACCCTCTCAGTGAAAAAGTATTTCCTGATATTGCCTTTCAATATGATTGTTGTTGTCGAGTCTGTCTCGACTCCTGTTGACCCTTTGGATTGTTTTTCTAAACTGTGTTCGGTCTTCAGCCACACAGCTCAGTGTTGATAGAGTGGTATCCATAGCTGCTGTTATTGTATCGATCCATCTCATTGCCAGCCTTTCTCTTTTATGGTGACCACCTACCTTGCCAAGCATTATGTCGTTTCTAATGATCTCTCTCTTCGCATGATGTGTCCAAAGTATGAAAGTTGAAGTCTTGTCATCTGAGCTTCTAAGGAAAGCTTAGGTTTGATCTCTAGTAATGACTGGTTTCTTCTTTGGGCGGTCCATGGTGTACACAGTATTCATCACCAGCACCATAATTCAAAGGCATCAATTTTCTTTTTGCTATCTTTTTTACTGTCCAACTTTCACATCCATATGATGTTATTGAAAATACCATGTTTGTGTTACCAACTACTTTCGTGGTCTTCTTTTAAGCGATATCTACACCGTAATATTAAAAATATTGTTGAGCGATTTTTTTATTTTTAATATTACGGTATTGAAAATACCATGGCTTGGACAAGTCAAATCTTTGTATGGAGAGAGACATCTCTGCTCTTGAAAATCTTGTCTAGATCTTTCATAGCCAGCCTACCAAGAGCAATATGTTGTCAGATTTCTTGACTGCTAGTCCTTTGTTTGTTGATCTAAGTAAGTTAAAACTGTCAACTATTTCAATTTCTTTTCCATCAATGATGAACTTATTGATTTTTGCCGGTTGTCAGTATCTTTGTCTTCTTAATATTAAGGTGCAGACCCATTTTAAGACCATATGCCTTGATCTTGAGAAGCAAATGTTTCAAATTGTCTTCACTTTCAGCCAGTAATGTGGAATCATTAGCATAGTGAAGGTTGTAGATGTGTCTTCACACGTCAGTTGTCATCATACAGTCCTGCTTCTCTGATGATTTGTTCTGCATATAAATTAAAGAGGTAGGGGGAAAGCATGCAGCCTTGTCGTACACCTTTGCTGATTTTAAACCATTCCGTTTCTCCTAGTTCCATTCGAACTGTTGCTTCTTCATCAATGTAAAGGTTGTGCAAGAGAAGGATCAGGTGTTCTGGTATACCAATGCTTCTTAATGTGGCCCAGAGTTTCTCATGATTTACACAGTCAAAAGCCTAGCTGTAGTCAATAAAACACATATGACTAAATAAATAAATAATAGTGTAAGGAGAGGGAAGGCAGTGTCGAGCTGGTATAGGAGGTGGATCTTGAGGAGGAAATGGATGATGATTATGATTGGGGGGGATGTATATCAATTGCACACCAAGATGTGTGTCTCAGCAACTCTAATAGAAAATAGTATGATGCTTATTTGTAGATGGCACTTGTTCCTGACTAGATTGCACAAGATCTTTCCCATAGTATCAGATAAGATAAATGCTGGAGAGAGTGTGGACAAGGGGCTTTCCTCCATATTTGGTGGGACTGTCTACGTATGGTGAACTGTTCGAAGCAGTTGTCACAGCAGTTAGGGATTCTCCTAGGGACCACGATTCTATACGATAAAAAATCCTTTTTCTTCTGCCGTGCCTCCTCGATGACCTCAAAATGAAACAAAATAGCTTTCATCTCCAGGAACAAGCAGGAATGAGTCTTCACATATGGGTACGTCGGTACCGATGGAGTCCGCGCGGGAATGCTTCCCAGCGTCCAATCAGAAAGCTTTTGGAAGCATCCCAACACGCCTGCGTGCTGCCTTCCCGCTTTTCCAACTGCCTCTCCTCACTTTTCGTTTTTCCGCGGAGCCATCAGGACGTCCTCCTGTCACCGCAGAAAATTCTTTTATTTTTTAGTTTTCTTGTGGTCGCGGCTGCCTTCCCCGACGCCACTGGTACCGCCGGTGTTTCTTTTTTCTTTTCTTTTAAAATTTTTCCTTTTTAAGGAATATTTTTCTTCCTTAGTGTCTCACGGTCTCTCGGGCCTTCTAGGCCTCTCCATTTCCTTCATGGAACCGCCAGCCACTTTCCCCAAGAAATGTACAAACTGTGGCGGTACAACTTTATTTTTAGACACTCACAATTGGTGTCTAACTTGCTTGGGTCCTGACCGTTTTCCTCCGGAGCCCTCAGGCAATAGTTTTGTAAGAAGACGTTTTCAACATCGCGTCCTCGACACGCGGTCCCCCTCCAACTTCAGGGCACCGACCATATCTTCTGCTCCACAGGATCAGGTAAACCAAAAACAGTCTGTTAAGACTAGCCAGTCTTCGAGCGGCAGTTCTCATGCACAGCATAGAGATGCCTCCGGCCTTGTCCTCGAGAAGCTACTGGTTTCAAAACCCCGGTTGGAGTCTTTGGCCTCCAAAGCCTGTGTGGGGTTTCAGGTTGTTCCTGAGGTTCACCCCTCACAGAACATACCTGAGCCAAGCCCGGTGGTGGCATCCGCTTCGAGCGGTACCGATACCCCGGCATCGGCACTGGTGTTGGATGAAACGTTCCTCACCAGGGATCGTGCTCTGGCGTCCTCGGTACCTGTGGGCCCGGTGTATACGCTCCAGACTGACATTCCAGTATCGGTACTGACACCGATACTAGTACCGACATTGGTACCCTCCAGACGTGCATCGATCGACTCGCTTCCTTCGATGCCGAGTCTGGAATCGATCTCCAGTCTGGAGGACTGGGTACCGACTCCCGTCGGTACCGAAGGCTCGGTTCCAATACTTCAGATCCGCAGCTCTCGGTTCCTCTGATACCGTTAGAGTTGCCACCGGCTGGCCTTCATCCACCGGTATCAGATACGGTACCGAGGTCGGTACCGATATCCACATTACCATTGCTGTCGGTGCCTTCCATGCTTCTCTCATCAGGCTCTCTTCCCTCGATGCCGAGTTTGGAATCGACCCCTAGCACGTACGATCTGTTACCGACTGTCGCTGGTCCTGATCCACAGTACCAGCGACCACCATCTAGGGATCCCATGCTGCACCATTCAGGATCTTCTATTCCTATATATTTAGATAGATCCCTCGGTGCCAACGCTAGTTCTTCATCAGATCTAGCCTATCCAGGGGAAGTTCCCTCTGGGGATCCTTCTTTCCAGACTTTCCTCCTGGATATGGCAAAATCGCTTGCCATTCCTGTTCCTGGACAAGATCCTACACAAGGGAATACAGAATACCTCTCTGTTCCTACCAAAGCAAAGGACAACATAATGCTTCCTTTGCATCATTCCTTGCAGGATCTCCTTCTACGAAGGTGGGAAGCTCCTTTAAAGGTACCCCCACCTTCCAGAGCAACTGATCTTCTATATCAGGTGCCCCCCTCTCCAGGGTTTCAAAAGACTCATCTTCCTCATCATTCCATTGTGGTAGAATCAGCAATGAGGCGAGTGAAGAGTAATAAAAAGCACTCTTCTTGTCCGCCAGGTCGTGAGTCTAAAACACTAGATGCCTTTGGACGTCAAACCTTCAGCAAGAATTCTCTCCTATATTTTTTATATGGGTCTATCTCTTGAGGAGGTCACAAAGCAATAACATCTTTTGATTCCTTTTCTTCAAGAGCCCAGGTGTACAGACTATTCCTCACTGGTTAGTCATACTCAAAATATCTCTAGGTTTTTTACTCGTGCTTCCCTAGACTCCTTTGAGTCTGTTAGCAGAACGTCTGCTATAGCTATAGGGGCACGACATAGAGCCTGGCTTCAAGCTTCAGACTTGGACAAATGGGCACAAGAAAGACTGGGAAATACCCCTTGCACTGGAGAAAATCTCTTCAACAAGGAGTCTTTACTCCAGGTTACTCAGTTATCCACTGACTTTCCTTTTTCCAGAGGCTGTTCTACGCCTTCTTCTTTCCCAGTAGGTAGGAAATGTCCTACCAAACTTTCTTCCCCTAGGGGGAGAAGGTTTTACCCATCATACAGATGTTCCCAAACAGGGGAAACATCGCCCTAGTCTGAAGAATCCACAACCTCAACAGGGTCAGCAAACCCAGCAGTCGCAGGGTTTCAAATAGATCATTATCCCTCTTGGTTGGGGGTTAGGGTGGCAGTCTGCTTCTTTTCACTTGAAGAGTCTGCACTAATTTTTATCCTAACCTACCTAGATATCTCTTCATGAGACATCTTTTCTCTAACTCTAAGAGTCTTTATGATGATCATGCCCATCATTAACAGATTTTCCTCTTCCTCTTGGAGGAAAGAGAGGTAGCAACTATCAATAGACAGTTGTTTCCCTGTACTGGCATGTATCATCTCATCTGTCCGAGACCTCCTCCATAGTCGGTCTCTTGCAACTCTGTCTTACCTCCCTCTTGCTACAATATTTGCTTTGTAAGAGGGGCTCTTTATACGGGTTTTCTACCAGGGGATTCTCTCTTCTGGAGATGTCTCCCCCCCTTGTTACCTTAGAGCAGCTCATCAGACAATAGGGACTCCTATTATGTCTGTTTCTTTTTTCCCAGTCTAAAAAAGGAGCAGGGAAAAGAACTTTTCAATGCTGCTCTGGTAGTTGCTGCAGATACAGCAATTCCTAGTGGTTAAGCCACTGGTTTTGTTTCACTACAGAACCAGGGATTCCCCTCCACTAGCAATCCTCTTCGCCTCAGTACTAAGTCCCAAACAGGTTATCAACCTCCTTTGGGAAACCCTATTATCACAGTCTGGTTGGTTAACTTCTATTCTTCGCCCCCTTGTCCTTGGCAGAATAGTTGGTTACCTACTGGCTTTTCACAGCCAGTTTTTTCTTCTAACCAACCTGCAGCATGCTCTCTGCATCTCTACAGAGTAGCTTTGCACTATGGGCCCCTTGCTAGAGAGCATTAGTATCTTGCCTAGCAGATAACCCCAGGTGGTTAGGGGGCGTTCCCCCCAGTCATATTCATGTCTGGCAGGTATTCCCTACCCTTACCATCTCATCTTAAATCTCTTTTGAGGCATACGTCTCAGGCCTTTCCTTACGTGAAAAACTTAAGGAGGGCCAAATCCCTAGCTTGGCCCATATCTCCTTCTGTCTTCTCGTCAGAGGTAAATTTCTTCAATGGCAGCTAGAGGACTCATAATACCCTTCTTGCCCTCATAGACGGGTCACAAGGGTATCTCTTCCTCCAGAGGCGTCCTCTCTCCATTCTCCATACTGCAATTCTGGAGATACCTGGACTTCCTGTCTGCAGGCTGAAGTTATCCTCTGCCATTTTCACGTAGGCCATCCTGGTTATTCAAGAGCTTAAATTCTGCAGGGAATTCAGACTTCTTCTTGTCAGGGAGACCTCTCCTCTGACTCTGCCAGTCATAACCAGGAAAAGAGGATTCTCTATGTATCTATTCAAGCAGGTATCAACCTTCTTGCTGTCAGATAAATCTTTCTCTTTCCCTATATCCCTAGGGGGGATGAGGTTTTATGGACATCTCTCCACCCTTATACCTGGAGACATGTGTCTATATGCCTGCCTATTCATATAGGTATATAAAGATATATATATATAGATACATATATATACTTATCTATATCTATCGGTGTGTTTTCTGCCCATACATATCTTTTATAGTTATATGCCTATATACCCTCTAGGTGTATATATTTAAATATATATATATATATATAGTTATAGTTATAATGAGATATATTTTTAGATAGATCTGTATCCATCTACTTATCTATCTGTCTGTCAGGTTCAGATATCCCTACATTCCTATAAAAGCCTGACAGATGGGCACTACCTCTATCAATGCTGTGCCAGCATTCTTAGAGGGCTACAACTATAACCACTTCCTGTGGTAATTAACAAATTTTTTCCTTACCATAACCTTTCAGGTTAGGTACTCCTGAAGCTCTCCAGATACCCTTTTTCTTTCCTACTTGACCCCATTTAGGAAAGACATTTCGGAGCTTCAGTTACTGTAAAGTTTAGCGCTCCTGAGTCTGTCCTTACTTTCTTATCAGATACAAGGGTCTCCATACCCTTTCTCCCCTACATGGACTGATTCTAACCCCAGTCCAGTTAGGTCAGACTCATTCTTTCTCTTGGTCCAAGGTTTGTACTATTTTGGACCAAAACAGCTTAAGCTTTCTTTCATGGTACCTTCTGCGTCTCCGCTGAACCTCTACCTCTTATACTACCCCAGTTTTTCCCCTGGGGCTATTTCTCACCCTGAAGGGTTCTGACCTCCACTTGTTTTTGTTCTACTTTATTACCTCTACTTCTCAGTGAGGTACCCCTTGAGCATATTCACTGGCTCTTCTAACAGATCCATATGTAGCTCAGTGGACTTGTGCACTGCCAACAAGGGAGGCCCAGATTACAATATTATACTACTAAATGCCCTCTGTACAGGGTCTTCCCCTTTTGAAGCCCTGTTCTAGCCAGCTGTTCCACAGCTCCTTTTCTGTATTCAACTCCTACCCTCCATCCCCAGGATGCCTGAGATCCTTAGGGAATAGCATGGCTCGTTCTAGACTTGCAACATGCTAGGACTCCCTCTGGGCATCTGAGCTTGGGAGTCCCCATATGTGAAGACTCATTCCTGCTTGTTCCTGGAGATAGCACCGTTACTTACCTGTAACAGGTGATCTCTGGGAACAGCAGGAATACGTCTTCACAACCCACCCACCTCCCCTAGGAGTTGCTTTTTCTCTATCTCTATCTTTCCCTTCCTTGCTCTCTCTCTCTTTGTCTCAGCTTTAAAACTTAACTGAGGAGAGGCAGTTGGGAAGGCGCAAGGCAGCACGCAGGCTTGTTGGGATGCTTCCAAAAGCTTTCTGATTGGACGCTGGAAAGCGTTCCCGCGTGGACTCCGTCAGTACCGACGTACCCATATATGAAGACTTATTCCTGCTGTTCCCAGAGATCACCTGTTACAGGTAAGTAACTGTGCTTTATCTGTTGCATAATTGCAGCTAGATTGGCGATGGCCTGTGCAGTCTTTTTACTTTTTGTGAAGGTTCTCTGCCTTGAGATGCAAAAACATTGACCACTTTGAAGAGACTTGGGCACACTACATAAAATGGGTCTAACACTGCCACAAAAGAGTTGGATGGAGTGCCCGGTACCTGCGTATGGTGTGATGTTTAGTGGCTTTTTAGGTTGTTGGGGGTGATGTTTGAGACTGAATAGTGTGCTCAGGAGGGGTTCAAAAAGAAACAAAATGTCCTGACGTATAAAGAGATTCTTGATTCATTGTGGTGCATACACTTGCATAATTTTGAAAATATAAGTCAATGAAAATTAAATGAAAAAAAAGTAGACAAAAGGGAACTGTAAATGTAGAGATGGGGGAAGGGAGCAGGGGAAGGAGCAACAGGGAAGAGGGGCTGGATTAGAGAATAGATTGTGCTCTGATCTGTTCCAGGTTCACCCCCTTCCCTCCTCTTTCTTGCTGGATGCCTGAAAACAGGCTGACAGATTTTCTTAGAATTTAGGAGCCAGAGGCTGAGACCTTCCCTCTCCTCCCATCTCCATCAAAGTTGTGTGTGTGTTGGGGGGGAGGGGGTGCAATATCCCCTCAGAGGTCTATATAGCTCTTTTATATCCTGATTTACTAAAGCTGTTTTCCCATTCCATGTCTAAGAGAAAAGAAAGATGAGTAAATCCAGCCCTTAATACACCACTACAGCACAGTTGGAGAAATACAGTATGCAGCGCCCCTCCTCACCCAGTCTCCTGTTGTCTCTCTCATTCCTCCACTTTGTCATCGCCCAGGCTCTCCCTCATTCCTCCACCCTATTGCTGTTCCCTCTTGCCACCCAGCAGCCACAGACTCCATCAATCCCTCTCTTCTCTGACCCCCCACCTTCCCCCAGCATCTGCAGCCTCCAATCCAATCCCTCTCTTCTCTGCCAGGACTGTAGAATCTTCTGTTGATTTATCTATTTTGCTTCTCCTCCTGCTACCACTCAGAAAATTAAGTTGTTCCACATAGGCTGCTTCTAGCATTTCCGCCTCTGCTACCATTCAGAAATTTGGAGTGATAGTAATCGCAATGTTTCTCCAGGAACAGACAGGAAGTCAGTCCTCACATATAGGTGACGTCGGCGCCGACGGAGCCCTCGTGTGGAGCAATTCCCCAGCTTTCAAAGAAAGCCTTTGGGATTGCATCACGCATGCGCGGTCCCCTTCCCGCCCAAAGGTGCGATCTTGCTCAGTCTCCCTTTTTCCGTGGAGCCCAACGGACGTGGTCCAAATTCCCTCGCGGAAAAAGTGCGTCAAGCTTCACATTCTTCTCTTCGACCCAGTTCGACGCCAGTTCCCCTCCCCGCCTTGGTTCGGTACACCAGTATCGAATCTGGTCACTATTTTTCGTTTTTTGTCCTTAGTGACTAGCATGCGCACCTTTTTTATTTTTCACTAGCAGCCTGGTCTTTGACCTCGCAGGGCTCCTTTTTCCCCCGATGGCTGCCAGTGGGTTTAAAAAATGTGATCGGTGTAAGAAGTTAATGTCCCCCACCGACACTCATGACTGCTGTCTCCAATACCTCGGGCTCGACCATGACCCGAAGGTCTGTGGCCCGTGTGGGAAAATGTCCTCTAAGGCACTTCAAAGTAGGCAGCAGCAGCGTGAAAGGATTTTCTCGGAGTCCGCACCCCCCTGGATCCGGACCTCATCAGAAGCCTCGACGTCTCGGGAGCTGTCTGAACCCGAGCAGCATCAGGGGGTCTTCTGAATGGGGGTCTCCCTCCCGGAAACATTGGAGGAAGAAGAAGCCCGTGCGGGCGGAGTCATTGGATGCCTCCGATCGCCCTGGGCCCTTGAAAGCCAGGTCGCGGAGTCCTGACTGCCACCCTGGGTCCTCGGAGTCGGAGCAGCCTGCGAAGGTACCTCGCACAGAGCCAGAGACGCCGAGGCAGGTAAGTCCTGTTGTCCTCGTGGACTCCCCTTTGGGGGAGCTGGCGTCGGGCCCGATGACGTTGGGGCCCGAGCCGGAAGCTGCAGAGTCTTCTGAGCTCGGTCTCAGGATGATGGCCCTGGAGCGCAGCATGTCTGCCTTCATGGAGCAGCAGTGGGTGCTGATAGCTGGTCTCACCGGTCCATCCGCCCCGACCACCGGGACCTCGACGTCCAAGTCGACCCCGGAGGCCGAGCCGATACTCAAGACTCTTCGGACTCGAGTCGATCCTCGGTCAAGGTCTCCCTTGACCTCCCGCTCGGGACCGAGGTCGTCGACGCCAGTGCTCGGCATCTGGGCGGTCAGGGCCGAAGCCCTCGTGGCTGGAGCCCCTCGATTCCTCCTCGGAGGGATCGGCGTGGGAGATGGAAGATGAGGAGTCCCCTGACACCCATCGGTACCCGGTATGTCCCATCGGACTCACCGGGTTCGGAGCCTTGGAGAAGGTCCCCTCCGGAGGATACCCGGTTCTCGGACTTCGTCAGAGACATGGCCAAGGTTTTGGCATTCCCGGCAGATGCCGAGGAAGAGCCTCGAGCTGAAGAGCTCGATGCCCTCCAGTATGACTTTCCCCTGAAGGAAGCCCTTACTGTCCTGGTTCCTCCGATGCTGAAACAGCTGATGCTCTGCATTGGGGAGTCCCCGGCCTCGATGCCGGTTCTAAGCAAGTGGGTCGATTCCATCTATCGAGTCCGCAAGAGCCCTGGGTTCCAAAAGGCAAAGCTGCCACACAACTCCATGGTTGTGGAATCGGCCATGCACAGGCTCAAGAGCCAGAAAACGCACTCCTCGGTGCCTCCTAGCCGGGAGACCTGGAACCTGGATGCCCTTGGCAGAAAATGCTTCCAGGGCTCGATGCTTTCATGCCGTGTCCAAACCTACCAGCTGTTCATGGGCATGCACTTCAGGGACCTAGCAAAGGAGATTGCCAGGTTCTTGGCTGGCCTCTCCAATGCACCCTTGCAGCACTTCAGTGCCTTGTCCACCGGGATTCCGGGAGTGCTCGAAGTTCATATCTCGAGCGGACTATGATGGCTTCGAGGCTTCGGCCCGAGTAGCCGCGGCTGGCATTTGTGCACGCCGCCAGGCCTGGCTAATGTCATCGGATCTGGAGCCATGGGTTCAGGACAAGTTGGTTGATGTCCCTTGCCGAGGTGACAACCTCTTTGGCAAACCCATGACTGAAAAGGCTTCTGAGCTTGAGTCCGAGTACTTGAGCTGGACAAGACTCTAAAAGAAGACTTCTGCCCCTTCTAAGAAGAAGGACTCAGATAAAAAGCCCTTTTTCCCAAGGAAGGGTACTGCTTACCGCAACTACCCCACTTACCAGGCCACCCCAGCTCCCCATCAGAGGCAGCAGGCCAAGGGACAGGGGCATGGCCCGTGTAAGCAGAAGACCCCCAAGCCTCAGGCTCCAGGTCCTACCTAGCCGGGTGGGGGCTTTTGACTCCCATGGCATAGTCTCTCTTCCGCCAGTGGTAAGGTCTTGCACAGGAGGCAGGCTAACCCTACACAGGTGGCCAGCCATCACCTCGGATATCTGGGTCCTGCAAACAGTCCAAAGGGGCTATTTGCTTCACTTCAGCCAGATACCACCCTCCTTCTTTCCAGGAGAGCCTCTCAGACCCCCTCTTCACAGGGACCTCCTCTTCACAGGGACCTCCTCTTGGAGGAGTTGACAGGTCTTCTAAAGGATCAGGTGGTGGAACCAGTGACCCAACACCTGCAGGGCAAGGGCTTCTACTACAGGTATTTTCTCATACCAAAGAGAACAGGAGGCCTCAGACCCATCCTCAACCTAAGAAACTTAAACAAGTTCCTGGTGAGGGAAAAGTTCAAGATGCTTTCCCTTGGAATGTTGCTGCCTTACCTCCACCTGGGAGATTGGCTATGCTCCTTGGACCTGAAGGATGCCTACACATACATCCAGACCACAGACAATATCTGAGATTTGTAGTGGGAGGAAAACATTTCCAATACAGGGTTCTACCCTTTGGCCTAGCCTCTGCTCCCAGAGTGTTTACAAAATGCCTGGCTGTAGTGGTGGCCTTCCTCAGAAGTCAAGGAATCTTTATCTTCCCTTACCTGGACGACTGGCTCATCAGGGGCCAGTTGCCTCAGGAGGCCCAACAGGCCACTTCTCGCACTATTTATTTATTTTATTTTTATTTTATTTTATTAACAATTCTTATATACCGCACTATTAGACATCAACGCGGTTTACATTGAACAGAAAACATCCGACAGTTTACATATGTCTGGTCGTTACATTTAACAGGAAGTATAACTTGGCGAAATAGGGGAAACTAAATACAATGCAGGGTTATCTGATAAAGGATATCCTGGTTAACTATCAACCTGTTGCAACGTCTAGGCTTTGTCATAAACCACGCAAAGTCTATTTTGCTCTCCATTCAAAAGTTAGAGTTCATAGGAGCAAGTTTGGACACCCTTTGGGCGAAGGCTTACCTGCCAGAAGACAGGGCACAGAGGCTGCTGGCACTGACACATCAGTTCAAGCACAGGTCTCGGGTTTCAGCGAGACACTTCTTATGCCTCATGGGCCACATGGCCTCCACGGTACATGTGACACCAAATGCCCATCTCCACATGAGAACAGCTCAGTGGTGCCTCAGGGATCAGTGGACAGAAGCCACCGGCAGCCTCAGAGACCGGATAACAGTATCCAGGCGACTGGTGAAGTTATTGCAGTGGTGGAGTCACCCAGCCGATCTGCTCGAGGGTGTGTCTTTTCAGATTCCCTCGCACACAAGAGTGCTAACGACAGATGCCTCCTTGCTGGGCTGGGGAGCCCATTGCCAAGGATCATGCACTCGGGTTATGGTCTCCTCAAGAGTCTGGACACCAAATCAACCTCTTAGAGCTGCGGGCGATTCGCCTGGCTCTTCAAGCCTTTTGTCATGTCCTCTCATATCAGTCTGTCCTAATACAGATGGACAACCAGGTAGCAGTGTTCTGCGTGAACAAGCAGGGAGGTACGAGGTCACGTATCCTATGTCAGGAGACACTGGACCTCTGCTCCTTTGCCATCGGGCAGGGTATGTGTCTCAAAGCAGTGTACCTGCCTGGTCAGGAGAACTGCCTTGCAGACAAACTAAGCAGAATTCTCCAACCTCATGAGTGGTAATTGGATCCAGTGATGGCCCAGCGGATTTTCCACCGCTGGGGACATCCGTCCATAGATCTATTTGCCAGTCCACAAAATCACCAGCTGCCCAGATTTTGCTCCAGACAGCCACATCCCCTGAGGGTGGCGGCAGATGCTTTCCTGATCTCCTGGTCAGGGGGCCTCATGTATGCGTTTCCTCCCATGCCTCTGCTGGCCCGGACTCTGTTCAAAATCCTTTGGGACAAGGCCTCTGTCATTCTGGTAGCCCCCAGATGGCCGAGACAGCCTTGGTTTCCACTTCTTCAGCTGGCAGTGGAGACCCCACGTCCACTGGGGATGCAGCCCGACCTCCTTTCACAGGAGCAGGGCTCTCTTGCACCCTAACCTCAGGGCCCTCAACCTGATGGCATGGGTGCTGAAAGGGTAGTGCTGACTCCTCTCCTCCTACCTCGGAATGTCTAGGAAGTGTTACTGGCCTCCAGGAGGCAGTCCACTAGGAAATTGTATGCTTTCAAGTGGCGTAGATTTGAGGTGTGGTGTAACCAGTACAATGAGAACCCTTTCTCTTGCCTTGTTCCAGTGGTGCTGCAGTACCTGCTTCACCTCTCAGAATTAGGTCTGAAGTCTAACTCTGTCAGGGTCCACCTGAGTGCTTTGTCAGCAAACCACTCGCCAGTGGAGGGACAATCTCTTTCGGCTCACCCCCTGGTGTCCAGATTCCTCAGAGGTCTGCTTCTGCTGAAACCCCCAGTTCGTCCTCCGGCAACTGAGTGGGATTTGAATGTGGTCTTACAGCAGCTTACTCGCCCACCTTTTGAACCGATGTCCTCTTGCCATTTGCGCTTCCTCTCCTGGAAGGTGCTCTTCCTGGTGGCACTCACATCAGCCAGACGTGTGAGTGAGCTGCAAGCTCTCTTAACTGATAAACCATACAAAAGGTTTTATAGGAATAGGGTGGTCCTCTGCACTCACCCGAAATTCCTTCCAAAGGTGGTCTCTTTTTTCCACCTCAACCAGGAGGTGGTTCTTCCGACCTTCTTTTCCAGGCCGCATTCCAGCCGAACAGAGGCAGTCCTGCATACCCTGGATTGTAAGAGGGCGTTATCCTTCTACCTGGAGCGTACGAAGGAACATCGAAGAGCTAATCAGCTCTTCGTCTCGTATGACCCCAGTAAGCTGGGGTTACCTGTTTCCAAGCGTACGCTGTCCACCTGGGTGGCAGACTGCATTGCCTGGGCGTACAGGGCGGCCGACCTCCCGTTGCAGGGTCGAGTCACGGCCCACCATGTCAGGGCTAAAGACACATCAGTGGCTCACTTCCGCTTTGTTCCGTTGGCAGACATCTGCCGGGCTGCAACTTGGTCTTCAAGCCAGACTTTTGCAGCTCATTACTGCCTGGATAGGGAGTCCCGACGGGACAGTGCTTTCGGCCAGGCGGTTCTCCATAACCTATTTGAGGATTAGGCAACTCCAAGCCTCTGACCCTTTGGTGTCAGGCTACCGGGGGATGTTGCGTTCTCGGCTGAATTCCTATTGCAGCTGCTGTGGCTCTTCTAGAGGGAGCCATTTTTCAGCTATGCGTTCTTGGTAGCCTATAGCTAGGGAGTCCCATATGTGAGGACTGACTTCCTGCTTGTTCCTGGAGAAAGCGTAGTTACTCACCTGTAACAGGTGTTCTCCAGGGACAGCAGGAATCGGTCCTCACGACCCTCCCTCCTCCCCTGGAGTTGCAGTCCTGTTATTGTTTTTATTCATTTTGCCGTCTTTTTAGCTATGTCATTTGACTGAGCAAGATGGCACCCTTGGGCGGGAAGGGGACCGTGCATGCACGATGCAATCCCAAAGGCTTTCTTTGAAAGCTGGGGAATTGCTCCGCACGAGGGCTCCGTTGGTGCCGATGTCACCCATATTTGAGGACTGATTCCTGCTGTCCCTGGAGAACACCTGTTACAGGTGAGTAACTACACTAAATATCCTTTTAGCTAATATAACCACTTGCTAATATATATTTTTAACTTATTTTCCTGGGTGCTCCATGGAGATTGTGGGGTTGTGGCAAGTTTGTACATAGTAGTGCTACAGATTTTGGTGGTGCTGGCATCAGGGAGGAAAGAAGAGATGGTCACATTTAAAATAATAAATAATTAAAAGGATCCATAGCCATGATTTGCAGCAATTGCAGTCTCTATGATGTATTTTAAAAATAATCCTCCAGCCTTCCCCAGCCAAGTCTTCCGCTGGCCCAGAACCCCACTGACAACCACAACCATGGTTATTCATCTTTAAGATCACAGTTCCCTTCACTGACAGGCCAAACCCTTGCTCTCCTATGCCTCTAACAATGGAGCAGGCAGAATTGCTGCTCCTGCCTGCACCAGGGCACTCAACATCCTGTAGCCTCTCGGACCCTGGACTTGAGCCAGTCAACCAATTTCCCATCCAGCCATTACCTGCGGCCCCAACATGAATCTGGATTGCCACAAGCATGACTCACTCTCACCAGCTGCGGCTCTCCTGGCAGCAGTACTCCTGGGCCCCAGCCTTTCCCTTCAATTGCCACTCAGTTCGCGGCTGCACATTCTTTTTATTATTTTAAATGTGATGCTGCTGCCCATATGCTCCAGTTGCAAGCCCTAGGCATCAAGTCTGATTTTCTTTTAGTTGCCATGGCAACGGCATCTGGGGTTTGCCGCGCCCTGCCTGAAAGGGAGTGGTTGGAGCAGAACATCCTTGCTGCTCTGGAGTCTGAAAAGAAGTGGCAGAACTGCTTTTCAGACCCTTCTCCCAGAAATTAAGCCCTGAACTCTTGTATTTTGTCTCTGCGATCTGCTTCTAGAATAAAATTGATGCACAAGTTCTGAATTTGCGAATCAGCCACTTATTTCTCATCCAATCCTGCTTGTCAATGGAAAAAGCAGTATTGCTTACCTGTAACAGATGTTTTCTGTAAACATCAGTCCTCACCACCTTACTGAGAGTTACTGTTGTGCTTGAGCTTAGGGAACAAACTGAGGAGCTGAGCAGACCATTGCGTGCAGGAAGGGCTGCATATGCTTAGAACTTTACACTAAACTCCCGATCTCTGTGAGAGCAGTTCCATCCCAGCACCATCTAAGGGGTCTAGGACAACTCAACACTGGTCAACTCGGTGTACCATGCTGAGTTGTCCTGCTGGAAACGTCAAAAAGTGCAATAGTAAAACATCAAAAAACATTTTATTAATCTATCTGATAATTCTTAACTTGTCAAATGAAATTTGGAATGTCCAAAAATGTTATAGTAAAACATCAAAAAAGATTTTGTTATGCTATTTGATAATTATGAGCTATGGCATGCAAGTATTCTATTGGGCGTCTATTGATATACTATGATTCAATCTTTGAAATATGTTGATCAGCTTTGCAGTATTTCCTCAACTTGCTGGAGGACTGTGGCCTGAAACAAGCATCTCTGCCCTTCTGTACCTTTGAGGCCATCAATGAACTTCCAGATCATGGTATGGCACATTCGAAGTTTGGCTTGGAGGTGACAATGAGCAGTTTCAGAAGGGTTGTCATTGCGATCCTCAGAGCTCAGTGTTCTATTGAACAGGTTCCACATAGATGGAGGAAACAGAGGAGATTGCTACCGTTTTCTCTCCTATTTGGGAGACCAATGTAGCTGTCCTCGAACCAGTTGATCAGAGGATGAAACTCTTCGGGCAGGTGTCCTTCCAGAGCAGCAACATAATCTCCCAAGTCTGGGACAAGTACAAATGCTAAGGCCACAAACATTTTGGCTTTAAGGGCGAACTCCGTGTTCGTGTAACATTCTGGAACAGCACCCATCAACGCCAAATGCTTCTTCATGTTCTGAACCAGGTGGAAGAAGCAGCCTTTTAAAGCTACTTTTGGAAGGCATGCCTTTATGTCCTTCATGACAGCCATTTCATAGTCACAGTGAATAGACTGCGGCCGTATGTTAGGTACCAGTGTTTTAATAAAGTCAAACAACCGCCCATATGTGGCATGCTGTTTGTCTGACAGAAGGGCGTACAGCACTGGATGCACGCTCCCATATTTTCCTGCCAGGATCTCATAAACCTGGTCAAATAGTTTGGGGGCTATTGCAAATGTGCCGTCTACGTATTAGATGATGGAAGTCTTCAAAATGTCCAGCCAACTTTCTCTGCCAAAGATTAACATTCTCTGGGATCCTTCTCCAATATCCCCTAGCGAGAATGATTCTTGCACACCTGTTGTCGGTGCATACGTCTTGTTTGCATCTGGCAATACAAGATCATCCAATGTGACCGGGTCAGAGGGTGCAGCTTTTAATTGATTTCGTCTTCACTGGATTGTTTTTCATAAAGCTTCAGTTCTCTGACTTGCATCATGAACCGCTGAGCTCACATTGGACATGCATGAATGAATAATTTTGGCTGTCCCTTCCACCGTTTCTGCAGCTTGCCCCTTTATCCCTGCCACCAATCTTGCCACTTCAGCATTCGCTGACGAAGGATGGTGAGAATACTGATTGATCATCTTAATCACCTCTGCATTTCTGGTGTGAATTTTGGCCTTGCATCGTCCCATCTGTTCGAAATGCCAAAACTTAATTGATTCATCCACTTTGCTGAGTCTTTTGAGTACATAAAGGCATCCATCAGAAGCAAACTTTGGCCTTCCTCTCTAGCTTAGAACTGTCACATCCATCTCACAAGTAGCAGCCTAACAGTGTGACTTTTGCAAGGAAACGG
Organism: Ichthyophis bannanicus; assembly: GCA_033557465.1. Lineage (NCBI taxonomy): Eukaryota > Metazoa > Chordata > Amphibia > Gymnophiona > Ichthyophiidae > Ichthyophis > Ichthyophis bannanicus. Next base: position 900,489,503 of record CM066035.1, on the reverse strand, counting down.
TGTATAAATGCGAGTTCCCAGAAGCCCGATCGAATACTTGCATATATAATCACTATAACACAAGAAGGACCCTCAAAACCATCTTTATACTGATAAATATACATACATCTCCTTTTAATACTGTCTTTCAAATATGTAACATCGTCACATAATAATTGACCCCTCTATACAACTAAGTACAGTTTTAAATATATAAACCTTTAATGAATATACATATGTGTTACCAAATAAACAGCTGACATCTACTGCTTTATATTGTCCATAATTATATTGTTCATTACTTCATTTATCCTTTACTTATCCATTGCTCAGGAAAGAAACCATTGAACTTCAGGCTTTGGAGTTAAACAGCAACAGCTGACACTTGCTTCAGTCTACCAAGACCTGGCTTATTCACACTTTCCCAATGGTCAAAGGAAAGAGCTTCAAAGACAAAAAAACAGATTTGGCTTGTATTTTAATCACCAAAAGAACTGTGCAGAAACAGCTTCTTTCATCCACATACAGAGTTACTGGCTAAATCTGCTCTCTGCTCCCCGCCACTGCAGGGCGTCACTATAGGCAGGAACCCCGACTAAAACAGCTCTTCACATGTAGGATACTATTAAATATAAAAAACACATGACATGAAATAATCAAACATTTAAAGAGTTATAAAACAAACCATACATGGCTCAATGAACCTCATTACAAACTCACCATGGCTGACAAATAGCTCCCGATTCCTTTCTACTGTAAACGCGGTCAAACCTGCCCCACCTCCTAAAAATACCAGTCGTCAACCAATCAGAGTCTTTCACGTTACTCGACAAAATTAACTCCCATTCAACAGCTATCACCTTACATATTAAATATTATGGAGGACAGCATCAGACTTGGACCCACTAGATATCTATAACTTCTTGACGATGAGATGGCCAGGGTTGGGTGGGCCACGCTGAATCGTCCCATTCCAGTTTGATGTCACCCACTTGTGTGCCTTATCAATTTTGCTATCTATAGAAAACACCTGGCACAAACCAGTCCAGAGCATGATATCACTTAAGAAGAATCCTTTATTCACGAACTTCTCAATTCTGGGGTACAAGGAGCCTAACCCGACATGGCTGTGTTCCGGCACTGCCTTCATCAGAGGTTGAGGCACTATGAGAACATAAATATAAATAAATCATGCTAAAATTTTATAATAAAAAGGATATCATACATTAAATCATAAACTATAAAATTATTAAAATTATTTAAAACATAAAAGATCATAACAAAAATCATGAAAACCATAAAAACATATGCCATCCTGAACAATTAAAACATGAACAGTTCATTACAAGTGGGATAAAATGAATATAAAGCGATGTAGAATAAAAAATACCACATTAATGTCAAAGATGAAACATAAACTAAAACCTTACAAAACATGAATAACTCCATTAAAACAAACATGGAGGAGATCACGTGATCGCATGAGCGGGTGAGGATGTTCCTCGTCGTGCTCCCGGGCCGCTTCCCTGAGCTTGCTTAAAAATTTGAACGGAAATCTCTGAGTAAGGGGGAGTAGAGGCAAAGGTACAGGGAGCCTTAGTGCGGCGATTGACAACCCGGAGAGTGGAAAAGCGGCATGCGGTCAGCGGCAAAAAGAGAAAAACTGCATGGACCTCATGAGACAAAATGGCAGCCGTGCTGCAAGCCTGTAACCTGCCGGATTCGCTGGGGAAAGAAAGTGTGGAGTCGGGCTCCGAGGAATTGGTGCAAGAAGTAGCCAAGCTTCTGGAGCCTAAATTTGATACTATGTTGAAAAAGTTGGAGGAGATGGGAGAGACTTTTACTGAAATAACTCAGAGTGGAAGAGGTTGAACAAAGGGTAACAACGCTGGAAGACAGTGAACTCCGGTTGGAGCGGGATAACCAGAAGCACCAAAAATAATCGAGGCCCTGCTTACCAAGGTGGATGACCTCGAGAACAGGTCCAGAAGAAATAATCTGCGCTTGGTGGGAGTACCCGAGACATGGACAGAGCAGCAGCTACCCAGCTTATTTGAGGTATGGCTACCGAAAGAACTGGGCCTAGTGGAAATGCAAGGGAAAATTAGAGTGGAAAGAGCGCACAGGCTGGGCCAGAGAATGGAGGGCAAAGAGGCCAAGACCGGTGTTAGCGTGGATATTAAACTTCCAGCACAAAGCAGCACTCCAGCAGGCCTACAGGAAGCAGCGAGCCCTAAAACTGGACAATAAAACCATACTAATGTTTCAGGATTATTCGGCGGTTCTAGCTGCAAAGAGGCAAGAATTTTCGCCACTATGTACAGAGCTGGCAAAAAGTGGCATACGCTTTGCTTTGAGCTATCCAGCCATCCTGAGAATATTTCATAAGGGGGCAGTGGATACGTTTGAACAAGCCTTGGCAGCGCAGAAGTTCATTGCCACTCTGTAGAAGGAGAAGATTCAGGAGAAGGACTAAGAGAACTAGCACTTGGCATGGACAGATGTTACACGCTATGACAGAATAGAGGATATTCGGTGGAGTACGTTGAAGAAGCGACGGAAGTTGGAAACTGGATTCACTGGATGGGCATCTTTGAGAGTGACTTACTAGAGTGGTAATCACAGGGGTTTTCCCCCTTTTCTCCCCCACATTGCTGCAAAGGGGGCAGCCCGGAAGTGTGGACTGTGATCTCTCCCTGTGGGGATATTAGCTATGGCTAGCTGGACTGTTGGGAGGTGGAGGGGGAGGGAAGTTAGAGTTGGGGGGAGGGGGGTTGAGCACATTGGGAGTTTAGGAGGGGGATGTGTGAACCAGTTGAATTGTGCGGATTGCTGTGTGTACTGTTCTGGGATGGGAGGCAAGAGAGAGGGGGTGGGTGGGATAGAGAGGGGGTGGGTGGGAGGGGGGAGGGAGGGGGAGAGGGAGGGGAGGTGTAGCAGTGGGAGGGTGGGGGTGGCGGTTGGGAACAGAGACGGCAAAGTAGGATAAAGTGTACCCTAGGGATACCAGAGCGCTCATTTGGGGCCGGGGCTTGGCGGCTCCTAGAGCTCAAAGAGCAGAATTGCATGAATAATGTCAAGCTAATGACAAGATATGATGCATAATATAAAGATCATGTCCTGGAATGTAGTGGGGATTGGATCGCCAGTTAAACGTACCAAAGTACTCCAGGCACTCAAGAGGAAATGAGCACAAATCGCGTTGCTGCAGGAGACCCATTTGAGTGCTTTGGAGCATGAGAAGCTAGCGAGAGAGTGGGTGGCAAAAACATATGGGGCATCCTCGGGGACCAGAAAGGCGGGGGTGGTGGTGTTGGTAAAGAAAGGCTTGCTATTGGAAGTGAGTAAATGTGAAGTGAACCCAAATGGAAGATTTATTTTTTTGCAAGCAAAGTTATATACAGAGGAACTCTGGATAGGTAACATCTATGCCCCAAATGTATATGACCATGGTTTCTTTAAGGATCTGTTGAAGTTGATTATGAAAGCAGAGGGGAAAAAGCTGATTATGGCAGGAGTCTTTAATTGCCCACATGACCCAAGGCTTGATAAGTCATAACCCTACCCAAGGATGCTTACTTATATTCCTTGACCTATCCGCTGCCTTTGACTCTCTTCCCCACAATCAACTCCTAACCAGACTTCATGAAATAGGTCTGAGAGGCACAACACTAAAATGGTTTTATTCCTACTTAGACTCCAGAACACAACAGGTCCGTATTGGAAGTGATACCTCCCTCCCATTTACACTAAAGCAAGGTGTCCCCCAAGGGTCTAGCCTCTCTGCCTTACTTTTTAATATCTTCCTCCAACCTGCCTGCAATATTTTCCAAAACCACAGCATTCAGTACCAATTATACGCAGATGATATGATGTGCTTCACCCCATTTAGCCTCTCTAACCCCGACTTTACTAAAATAAATAAATGTCTAACCAATCTCAAATCCTGGCTTTCCCAACACAATCTATTTATTAACCAATCCAAAACTGAGATCCTTCAAGTATTCTCCAACCCCTCATATACCCCTCCCCCAACACTCACCCTTGGCGATCTCACTCACCATAAAAAACCAAGTGAAATATCTTGCAATCATCCTTGACCAGAACATCTCCTTTATTGATCACATAAAGAAAACTACCAATACAATTTGCGCGAAGTTGCGAACCCTCCGGAACCTCAAGCCCCTCTTAAGCCCCAACTCCTTCCGTACTGTCTGTGAGGCCCTCACAACCCCTTCACTTGACTATTGTAACCTTATCTATCATGGCCTCTCTAAGACCACCATCCAACCTCTCCAACTTGCCCAGAATACACTGGCACGATTAATAACCAACAACCCTAGACGATCCCATATTACTCCTGTCCTCTATGACTTACACTGGCTCCCAATCCAACTCCGATCCAAATTTAAAGTGCTCACCCTTATTCATAAGATCATCTCAAAAGAATCAGCTCCATGCCTTTCCCCACTCCTTGCCTTCCCTAACAACACAAGAACACGCCGCTCCTCAACCAAAAACCTTCTAACCATTCCTACATCCAAATTACACTTTAAACAATCTACTAGTAACAGGGCCTTCTCTCTCTATGCCCCATCCCTATGGAATACCCTTCCCCATGACCTACATAACTGTGTGAGCCATGCAGAATTCCGAAAGAGATTAAAAACCCACCTCTTCCTCGAACACTTTTCCCTACCACCCTAGTTCCTCCCCCCTTCTACCCTCTTCACTTTCCCTCCAGTTATCCTAGTGACCCACAGTTACTTCTTATGTAAACAAATGATCCATATTATTGTAAATAATTTATTGTAAATTGTTTATTAGCTCATTAGTTCCCTAGTTCTTATGTTACCTATGTAGCCTGTTACCTTGTTCTATGTAAGCAGTTGTACAATACTGTCAGTTACGTTCCATGTAAACCGTATTGAATTGTAGAAAGACGGTATATAAAAACTGTTAAATAAATAAATAAATAAATAAAAGAGGTTGGGTACCTGTGCAGGATGAGTGCCTTGGTTGATGTGTGGCGTGCATTGCACCCTGGGTCACAGGAATATACCCGCCAATCTAGAGCGCATTTGACTTGGTCGCGCATCGACTACATTTTGGTGAGTGAAGGAGGATTTGCACAAATCTCCCAGGCAGGAATTAAGCCAGTAGTGGTTTCAGACCACAGGATGGTCTGGGTGAAATGGGACACCCGAGGCCCGGTTAAGGTCGGCTGGCATTTCCCCACATACTTGTGGGAGGATAAAGACTTAAGGGCATACCTTGAAAAGCAATGGGAGGAGTATACAGCATTCAATGATACCCCCGACTGTTCGCCACTCTTGTTCTGGGAAGCAAGTAAAGCAGTAATGAGGGGGGCCATCATAACTTATACTATTCAAAGGCATAAACACTTAGATCGTAGTCTGCTAGTAATGGAACACACCTTATGTGCGCTGCAGAGGCGACAAAGCAGAACAAGGGATAACGCCACCCAACAAGAGTGTATTAGAGTTCAGGTGGCTCTTAATGAGCTTCTTCAGAGGAGAGCCTGTATGTCTCTGCAGTATTATAAGCATCAGTTGTACAAATTTGGTAATAGATCCGGGAGATTGTTGGCCAGAGTGATTAGAGACTCCGGGGGTACGCGTTTTGTTCCGGTACTACGGAGTGGGGAAGGAGCCTTGCATCATCAACCACATCAGATAGCTGCCATATTTAGGAATTTCTATGCAAACTGTACACGGAAGAGGAAAGGGACTATGAGAAGGGCCGGAGGTTTTTAGATACGCTGGGTCTCCCTAAGTTAAGAGAGGAAGATCTACGGGTGTTGAATGCCCCTATGTCGGGAGGGGAGATACAGAAGACAATTCGGGCAGGTAAGCTCCATTAGGCTCCGGGCCCAGATGGATTCGGGTCGGAGTACTATAAGATACTTGAACTTAAAACTACTCCCACCTTACTGGCAATGTATGAAACAGTATTTTAGGAGGGACGCTTCTCCAGAGATATGAGGTGTGCAGACATTACTGTAATGACGAAAGAGGGGAAAGATTTGCAGGACCCAGCCTCTTATAGGCCTATATCATTGATAAACTTTGACATAAAAAGTTTGGCCTCGATCATGGTGGGTAGACTGAACCCCCTCCTACCCTCATTAATTGACCCGCGGCAGGTGGGTTTTATGCAAGGGAGGGATGCCACTAGGAACATTGCGAAACTGATCATGGGGATGGAATGTTGTACGAAGGAGGAGGCACCATTGTTATTAGTCAGCTTGGATGCTGAAAAAGATAGAGTGGCTTGGCAGTACCTGTGGGACGCTCTGCAAGGTTTTGGATTTGTAGGTGCCTTTCTGCATTGGGTTCAGATCCTATACGCCATCCCGCAGGCAAAAGTGGGAGTGAATGGAGTTTTCTCTGACCCCTTTACACTGGGAAGAGGTACGAGGCAGGGATGCCCCCTGTCCCCCTCCTGTTTGTTCTTTCGCTGGAGCCTCTTCTTCATGCAATCCAAAGTGATGCACAAGCAGTGGGAGTGCGTATGGGTAAGGAGGAAGAGATGAAGCTAAGTGTTTTTGCTGATGACATGCTTCTTTGCCTGAGAAACCCGCAAGCTTCACTGTTGCGGGCACTTCAGCTGATTGCCTACTTTGATTTTAAGCCCCGAGAAATCACCAATGTTGTCAAGTCAATGGCACTGGATGTGGGTGGAAGAGTGAGAAAACAGTGGAAGGGTGTTTTCCCTCTGACCTGGGCATCAAGCTCAATCCACTACTTGGGCATTCAACTGCCAGATTCCCCTGAGCGTGTCTATAAGTGTAACATACTGGGAATGTTGGAGAGAGCTCGGATAACTTTTCATAGATGGATCACCTTGCCATTATCCCTGCGGGGTCGAATAGCATTATTCACAATGGTGGAGCTTCCAAGATGGCTCTGTGTGCTCTGCATGCTGCCCATTTGGGTCTTAGATAAAGATTGGAAGTGCTTTGAATGACACCTGGGCTATTTTTTTGTGGAGGGGAAGACGTGCGCGTATTCCTCTGAGGGCCCTAATGGGACGACGAGAGGAAGGGGGGATTAGATCTTCCTTCCGTACGTAATTACAACCTCCAATATATGGCACGACACCTCGTGGAGCTTTGGTCAGTGCAGATGCGCTGTGCCCCAACACGACAGCTAAATTGGATATATGCCCCATACCATTGTTTGTACATTGTTTGTACATCCTGCATACCCACAGTCGAGACCTACTGGAGTGCTTACATGTTGGGACTTATATGGGAGCGCTGAGAGCAGCATGGCGCACCCTATGTATGAGATTTGGGTGGGATTGGAATTGCTCCCAGTTGCTCCCATTAGTGGGGAACCCAGAGTTCCAGCCGGGTTTTGTGTCCGGGACCTTCACAGGGTGGGCTCAGAAAGGTCTAATGTGTATTGGAGATATGTGCAGAGAGGGAGGAGCGGGTATTGACAGCTTTCAAAATCTCAACTTGAAATATTGCCTACATAAACATGTTATATGTTATTGCCTACATAAAAATAGTTATCTCCAAGTTATAATGCCCTGTTCAATGTAATTTCAGTTTGTTCAATGTAAACCGCACTGATGCAGAATAGCGCGGTATATAAGAGAATGTAAATAAATAAATAAATAAAATAAATAAACATGAGTTTTACTGTTATTTACAGGCACGAGATTACATAGATGAAGCAAAGAAAAGGGCTCCCACTCTGGTCAACTCTCGCAGCCCAAAAGATTTATATGTGGAACTGATGGGGAGGGAGGTTCCTACAGAGGAAGGCAGGCGCATTGTACGCCCTATAGGCAATCAGAGCTATCTGTCCCTTCTGCTGGAGAGGTGGATGGGGGAGGGTATGGAGGGGCTCACCTTGAAACGTTTGCAGAATGCTTTTACAAGGATGCCCCTCAGGGTGAAATTGGTCTACCTGTAGGAAATGCAATACAAGTTCCTCTGGAGAGCCTACATAACCGATAGGTGGGCATTCAAAGCGGGATTACAGAATGATAAATGTGGGTGGTTTAGGTTGGAGGGGGGTACACTGCTACAGAAATTTTGGAAGTGTTCCAAGGTGCAGTTCTTGTGGTCACAGGTTTGTTCCAGGATGGCTGGTATGCTGGCAAGGCAGGTTCCCCAACGGTTGGAAATTTGTATCTCCAGAAACAAGCAGGAATGAGTCTTCACATATGGGTACGTCGGTACCGATGGAGTCTGCGCGGGAACGCTTCCCAGCGTCCAATCAGAAAGCCTTTGGAAGCATCCCACCACGCCTGCGTGCTGCCTTCCCGCCTTCCCAACTGCCTCTCCGCGGAGCCGGCAGGACGTCCTCCTGTCACCGCAGAAAATTCTTCTTTTATTTTTTAGTTTTCTTGTGGTCGCGGCTGCCTTCCCCGACGCCACCGGTACCATCGGTGTTTCTTTTTTCTTTTCTTGTAAAATTTTTTTCCTTTTTAAGGAATAATTTTTCTCCTTAGTGTCTCACGGTTTCTCAGGCCTTCTAGGCCTCTCCATTTTCCTCCATGGAACCGCCAGCCACTCTTCCCAAGAAATGTACAAACTGTGGCGGTACAACCTTATTTTTAGACACTCACAATTAGTGTCTAACCTGCTTGGGTCCTGACCATTTTCCTCCGGAGCCCTCAGGCAATAGTATTGTGAGAAGAAGTTCTCAACATCGAGTTCCCCTCGACACATGGTCCCCATCCAACTTCAGGGCACCGACCATATCTTCTTCTACACAGGATCAGGTAACCCAAAAACAGTCTGTTAAGACTAGCCAGTCCTCGAGCAGCAGTTCTCATGCACAGCATAGAGATGCCTATGGCCTTGTCCTCGAGAATCCACTGGCTTCAAAACCCCGGTGGGAGTCTTCGGCCTCCAAAGCCTGTGTGGGGTTTCAGGTTGTTCCTGAGGTTCACCCCTCACAGAACATACCTGAGCCATGCCCGGTGGTGGCATCCGCTTCGAGCGGTACCGATACCCCGGCATTGGCAATGGTGTTGTATGAAACATTCCTCACCAAGGATCGTCGTCTGGCGTCCTCGGTACCTGCGGGGCTGGTGGATACGCTCCAGACCGACCTTCCAGTATCACTACCGGCACCGATACTAGTACCGACGTCGGTACCCTCCAGACGTGCATTGATAGACTCGCTTCCTTCAATGCCGAGTCTGGAATCGATCTCCAGTCTGGAGGACTGGGTACCGGCTCGCCTTGCTACCGACACCCGTTGGTACCGAAGGCTCGGTTCCGATAATTCGGATCCGCAACTCTCGGTTCCTCCGATACCGTTAGAGTTGCCACCGGCTGGCCTTCATCCACCGGTATCAGATACGGTACCGAAGTCGGTACCGATATCCACATTACCATTGCTGTCGGTGCCTTCCATGCTTCTCTCATCAGGCTCGCTTCCCTCGATACCGAGTTTGGAATCGATCCCTAGCATGGATGATGTGCTACCGACTGTCGCTGGTCCTGACCTTCAGAACCAGCGACCATTCTCTAAGGATCCCATACAGGATCTTCTATTCCTATATACTTGGATAGATCCCTCGGTGCCAATGCTAGTTCTTCATCAGATCTAGCCTATCCAAAGGAAGTTCCCTCTGGGGATCCTTCTTTTCAGGCTTTCCTCCTGGATATGGCAAAATCACTTGCCATTCCTATTCCTGGACAGGATCCTACACAAAGGAATACATAATCCTTCTCTATTCCTAGCAAAGCAAAGGAGAACATAATGCTTCCTTTGCATCATTCCTGGCAGGATCTCCTTCTACGAATGTGGGAAGCTCCTTTAAAGGTACCCCCACCTTCCAGAGCAACTGATCTTCTATATCAGGTGCCCCCCTCTCCAGGGTTTCAAAAGACTCAACTTCCTCATCATTCCATTGTGGTAGAATCAGCAATGAGGCGGGTGAAGAGTACTAAAAAGCACTCTTCTTATCCGCCAGGTCGTGAGTCTAAGACACTAGATGCCTTTGGACATCAAATCTTCCAGGCATCCATGCTTTCAGCAAGAATTCTCTCATATATTTTTTATATGGGTCTATCTCTTGAGGAGGTCACAAAGAAATTACATCTTTTGACTCCTTTTCTTCAAGAGCCCAAGAGTGCAGACTATTCCTCACTGGTTAGTCAAGCTCAAAATATCTCTAGATTTCTTACTCGTGCGTCCCTAGACTCCTTTGAGTCTGTTAGCAGGACTTCTGATATATCTATAGGGGCACGACGTAAAGCCTGGCTCCAAGCTTCAGACTTGGACAAATGGGCACAAGTTAGACTGGGAAATACTCCTTGCGCTGGAGAAAATCTCTTTAACAAGGAGTCTTTACTCCTGGTTGCTCAGTTAACAACTGACTGTCTTGTTTCTAGAGGCTGTCCTATGCCTTCTGCTTTCCCAGTAGGTAGGAAATGTCCTACCAAACTTTCTTCCCCTAGGGGGAGAAGGTTTTATCCATCATCTGCCCATCACACAGATGTTCCCAAACAGGGGAAACATCGCCCTGGTCTGAAGAATCCACAACCTCAACAGGGTCAACAAACCCAGCAGTCGCAGGGTTTCAAATAGATCATTGTCCCTCTTGGTTGGTGGTTAGGGTGGCAGTCTGCTTCTTTTCACTTGAAGTATCTGCACTAATTTTTATCCTAACCTTCCTAGATATCTCTTCATGAGACATCTTTTCTCAAACTCTGAATCTTTATGATGCTCATGCCCATACTTAACAGATTTTCCTCTTCCTCTTGGAGGAAAGAGAGGTAACAACTATCAATAGACAGTTGTTTCCCTGTACTGGCATGTATCATCTCATCTGTCAGAGACTTCCTCCATAGTCGGTCTCTTACAACTCTGTCTTACCTCCCTCTTACTACAACATTGGTTTGTAAGCGGGGCTCTTTTAAATGGGTAAGCCCCTATGGTCCTCTACCTGTTCTACCGGGCGCTTCTCCCTTCTGGAGTTGTTTCCCCCCCTTGTTACCTTAGGGCAGCTCATCAGACAATAGGAAGTCCTACCATGTCTGTTCTTTCTTTTTCCCAATCTAAAAAAGGAAGAGGGAAAACAAATTTTTCCACGCTGCCCTGGTAGTTGCTGCAGATACAGCAATTCCTACTGGTTAAGTTACTGGTTTTGTTCACCACACAACCAGGGCTTCCCCTCCACTAGCAAGCCTCCTAGCCTCACTGCTAAGTCCCAAACAGGTTCTTAACCTCGTTTGGGAAACCCTATTATCACTTGGCAGAAAAGCTGGTTGCCTGCTGGCTTTCCACAGCCAGTTTTTTCTTCTAACCCACCTGCAGCATGCTCTCTGCATCTCTACAGAGTAGCTTTGCACTATGGGCCCTTGCTAGAGAGCATTGGTATCTGGCCTAGCAGATAACCCCAGATGGTTAGGAGGGGTTCCCCCAGTCATGTTCCATGTCTGGCAGGTATTCCCTACCCTTACCATCTCATCTTAAATCTCTTTTGAGGCATAAGCCTCAGGCCTTTCATTACGTGAAAACCTCAAGGAGGGCCAATTCCCTGACTTGGTCCATATCTTATTGAATCTTCTAGTCAGAGAAAAGCTTCTTCAATGGCAGCTAGAGTACGCCTAATACCCATCTTGCCCTCATAGGTGGCTCACTAGGGTATCTTCCTCCAGGGGCGTCCTCTATGCATTCTCCATACTGCCATTCTGGAGAGATCTGGACTTCCTGTCTGCAGACTGAAGTTATCCTCTGCAATTTTCACGTAGGCCATCCTGGTTATTCAAGAGCTCAAATTCTGCAAAGACTTCAGACGACTTCTTGTCAGGAAAACCTTTCCTCTGACTCTGCCAGTCATAACCAGGAAAAGAGGATTCTCTTTGTATCTATTCAAGCAGGTATCAACCTTCTTGCTGTCAGATAAATCTTCCTCTCCCTAGGGGGGATGAGGTTCTATGGACATCTCTCCATCCATACACCTGGAGACAAGTGTCTATATGCCTGCATATTCATATAGGTATATATAGATATATATAGATACATATATATACTTATCTATATCTGTCTGTGTGTCTTCTGCCCATACATATCTCTTTTTTTTGTAAACTTTATTTATTAACCATCATAAACATAACTTCCAATACATTTAAAACAGTGTGCCGCAGCAGAGTGGAATCTTATCTCCGCTGAGGCCGATGCAGTATACAGTTATGTGACTACATCAGAGCTCAGTTCACATTTTTATACACTCATGGTTAAACTTTTATTCCCTTTTTTATAATCAAGCCTCCCTACCCCACCCCCCCACCCCCTTCACCCCCTCCCCAACCCCCCCCCTTGTCATCGCAACCCCTAACTCTGTTATGATAGCAACAGTGACCCTCTCTTAGTTCCCCCGCTCCCCCCATCCACTCCCAGTACCTTTAGAGCTTAATATCCCACATTTACTATTTCATTCCGGCAATGGGACCCCAAACTCTGAATATAGGGTTCCCATATCAACATAAAGGTGGACCACCTCTTCACTGAACCCCGAGCCCTCCAGCACTCTGCCAGCATCAGCTGATGGAAACTATTGCGCCACTCCAAGAACGTGGGCGGGTCACGATCTCTCCACCTATGTAAAATCGGACCCTTCCCCACCAGACATGCACCAATAACCGCTCCCATCTCCCTGTGGGAAGGGTTTGGTGCAATTGATCAAGTGTGACCAAAGCTCCAGTCCAAGGAAACCTCTGTTGTAATAATCTCATAATGTATCAACTAATATGGGACCAGTGGGGGAGGATGCGCCTGCACTGCCACCACATATGGGTTAAAGAGGCCAATGGTATAGAACACCTAGGGCAAGACCCATCTTGTGTAATATGACTCCGCAACGCTCGTCGGGGCAAAAAATACACTCGAGTCAAAGCTTTATATTGTATTTCCCTCCATCGCGCTCCCTACACCAGCTCCACTATCCGCCCCACCGCCGTGCAAATAGTGCCTGGCGGTACCTCCCATCCCAATTCTCCTGCCCAGGCCGTCTCAGCCCTCCCATAGTCCGGCAGGACCCCAAAGCACTCCAGCCTAGCCTTCAGCCCAGCTATCGTCAGGGGTGTGTCGCCCCCGAGCTCAAAAAATTTGATAATCTGCGCCGACCTATCCACCCCTAGTTCCTCTCTGGGCAACGTAGCCACATAATGAGAAAGCTGGATATACGCAAAATATTGGGTGGGAGGCAGCCGGAACTCCTCATGTAATTCCGAAAACGGCTTGCATTTACCCGTAAGGTCCACTACATGCCCTAAATGTCTTATTCCCTGCCGGTGCCATGTCTGAAACGCTCTGGAATCAGAACCTGGCGAGAATTGCACATTTCCTCGTATAGGCAGCCAATTGGACACCTGCCAGTTCCGTTGCCAAAAGCTATTTAATTGTCGCCAAGTATGTCTCATCGCGTTTAACATAATATTACGCGTAAGTCGCGTTGGCAGTTGTGCACCGTCCACATGTAAAACCCCCACCAGCGAGAAAGGAGCCACTAGTGCCGCCTCCAAGCCACTTGGCGTATATACATCTGTTCCCCCCAAGCAATCCCCAACATGCCGCGCTTGACATGCCAAGGCATAGAGTCTTAAATCCGGAAGCCCAAGGCCACCTCTGCGCCATTTACCAATCATACGGGACATCGGGATACGCGCTCTGGCCCCCTTCCACAGAAACTCTTGAATCTCCCTTTCCATTCTAAGCAAATCCCGTCGGAGTAACCACATGGGTAGAGTTTGCAACCAATAAAGTATGCGCGGCAAAACCACCATTTTAACTGCTGCAATTCTCCCCAGTAGTGACAGTGGTAGCGGGTTCCAAGCTCTCAGTTGACGCCGCATCCCAGACAAGACTTTCTCAAAATTAGTATGGTATAAATCCTGCGGTAATCTCGTCAAAACAATACCCAAATATTTGAACTTGTGGTCCGACCATTTCAAAGGGAAAATCCTCCCCCCAGCCTCCCTGCAGCCGCCCCGAAACATCCAAGGCCTCAGATTTATCTGCATTTATCCTAAGGCCAGCAAAACTACCAAACGTCTGAAACTCTGCCATCAGTCTAGGCAAAGATTCTCTCGGCGCCAGCAAATGTACCAGCATGTCATCGGCAAAGGCTGACATCTTAAACCCCTGTTTACCCACCTCTATCCCACGAATCTGTCGATCCAGTTCTATGCTCCGTATTAAAGGATCCAAAGACAAAACAAACAATAAGGGGGACAATGGACAACCCTGCCTAGTGCCCCTACGCAAAGGAAAGGGAGCCGATAAAACCCCATTACAAAGCACTCTAGCTGTCGGAGTATCATAGAGAATCTTCACCATGTCACAAAAAGCCTATCCTAAGCCGTACACTGGTAGCAAATATTCCAGATATGTCCAATCAACCCTATCAAACGCTTTTTCCGTGTCAAAACTCACCAGAAGTGACTGCAACTGATGGCACTGCACCCACTCCAAAGATGTTAATATTCTGCATATATTACGGACTGCATAACGGCCTCGCACAAATCTCACCTGTGATTCGTGTACTACGTCACCTAATATTCCTGCTAATCGCTCTGCCAAAATTTTCGCCAACAGCTTCATGTCAAAATTCAATAAAGAGATCGGTCTATAGGAGGCCGCCTGCATCGCATCTTTGTCCGGCTTAGGTATTAGCGTGATATAGGGCTGGTTATCACCCCATCTCCTACCACCCCCCTCTATTCTTTGACGGTAAGTGTCCACTAACAGGGGGCTCACCCAGTTCGACAAGAGTTTGTAAAATTCGGCCCCATAGCCGTCCGGACCCGGAGCCTTGTAACAGCTGGCCTGCGCAATTACGAACTGCACCTCCTTCAGGGTTATCGGTTGCCCCAACTGAACCCGTTGCGCCTCAGTCACCTTTGGGAGCTTCAGCCCTTGTAGATAAGCCTCCATAGTAGAGGGGTTATTCTCTTCCACTGCATACAGTTTTTGAAAGAAGCCTTTAAATATTGCACTTATCTCCCGATTTTGTTGGAGTTTCCCTTGCTCATCCCGAAGAGCTGCTACCCCCCTTCCTCCTCTCGGACCCTTCAGACATCTTCCTAATAGTTTCCCAGGTTTGTCGCCAAAGCAATATAACCGATATTTGTAATACATTATAGATTTCTTGGCTCTCTGATGGAGCAATTCATTTAAGGCGACCTGTAGTTCCCACAACCGTTTTCTGTTAGACACTGTAGGCGTATGACCACTGAGCACTCGTGCTTGAGACACTTGTTGCTCCAACCGAATAATTTGTTCCGCCAGCAATCTTCGTTTCCGAGCCGCAAACCCAATTATATCGCCCCTCAACACCACTTTGGCGGTTTCCCAAACCAGTTCTGGGTCATCTCTGTGTACCTGATGATTTAATTCAAAGTCATGCCAGCGCTGACCCAGAAATTGCCGAAATTGATTGTCTTTATATAGCTCGATGGGGAACCGCCATATACGAGATGCACCAGTCCCTCCCCCCCATTGCAACTCGATCCAGGCCATTGCATGGTCGGAGATCTCCAGGGGACCTATCTGCGCTTCTCCCACTTGTGCAAAGGCGGTTGTGGAAAGCAAAAGATAATCTATTCTCGCACTAGTCCCATGTGCCCGCCAAATATGGGTGAACTCCTTCTCGGAGGGGTGCAATAATCTCCAGGGATCTATCAAGCCTAATCTGGCCCAAAATCGTTGCAACAACTGAGAACTGAGTGTTCTGTCTCTCGTCCCCCTGCCACTGGAGGTGTCCAGGCTAACTTCAAAGACCCCATTAAAATCCCCCCCCAAATAGCAATGGCACGTCTGGCAATTGCTCCACTTTGGCAGCAATACGATTGAAAAAATCCCGATCCAGCAGATTGGGACCATATACATCTCCCAGTATTATCTCGCGATCTTCCAGTAAACCCAGCAATAGCAAAAATCTCCCACTGGGATCAGCCACCTGTCGTTGCATCGTGAAGCGCACCCGCTTATGAATTAGAATGGCCACACCTCCCTTCTTCCCCAGTGCAGGCGCTCCCCACACCTGACCTACCCAATCCCGACATAATTTAGCATGTTCTTCGGCTGTCTGGTGGGTTTCCTGCAATAGCGTAACATCGCATCGCTGCCTAGCCAGCGCCTTCAGTACTTTATATCGCTTTATCGGGCTACCCAAGCCACAGACATTCCAAGTGATTACCCTCAGAGGATCTTCATGTTTTTACGCCCCAGCTGCCAGCACAACGTGTTCGAGGAGACCCTCCCAGCCTGGAGCCTCCCCCCATTTTCTCCAAAGTATTGTACCCTGTGCATCTGCATAAATTTTAGATTGCGACGACCCCTCCCCCACCCTCCCCGCCTCCCCCTAACCCCGCTACCCCCAACCACTAACCCCTCTCCTGTCTCTCCCTGCCTCCATCCTAAGACCTCCCCAAACCCTTTCTCTATACCCACCCCTATCCCCCCTTCAAACTACGCCTCCTATCTACAGGGCTCCCAACTCCTACCCCTTCCCAGGAAGCCCTCCCGAGACCCCTCTGAACGTGACCTTTCGCTCCATTGCCCGTAGAACACGTCACCATACCACAAACCACCCAACATTCTACCTCCTTTGACCATGAATGAGCTATACCCTCCACAAAATGCCCGGTAACTACCAAACCTGATAGGCCAGGCCCCAGCTACCCCCCCCCTTCACGGAATAACCTGCCATAACCCCCCCGCCCCACCCCCCATCCATCCCCGTCTCATGTTATCCCCCCACCTCCCGCCAAGGCACCCCTCCCTGATTTAAAACAAACCTGCCTCCAATAGAAAGGCAAACAAGAGTAGGGGGTGGGGGGAGGAGGGGTCGGCACCCAAACTGCCAATGTCCAGACTCAGGCAGCCCGACTACGGGGGCCATGTGCGTCACATCCCTGCAACTACAAGTACTCGGGGCCTCTCTAGTTCAAGCTCCCACCCGCTTTCATAGTAGTAGTCCCCTCCAACCTTGAACACTCCCCCACTCCGCCACGGCCGCCCAATCTCTGCAGCCGCGGCGCCCTCCAGGATAACCCTACCTCCTCCCCTCCACGGAGTGTTGGAGGGATAAAACAAGATAACAAATATGGCGGGGGGAGCCCGGGTACCTGTAAAATGTAGCCAGGCTATCCGATGATGCCCCTCCCCCCCTTCTGCTGGGGTGCAAAATCACACACAGCTAATGTGACAGAAAACCATTCTAAATCCCCCTGCAAGATTTAACAAAGTATCTCTGCAAAGGATACCCAACTCAGGCAAGAGAAAAAGAAACATATTCATCATAAAGTCCCAAGTCTTGGCAAGAGTAGGTAGAAGAGGAGGGTGCTAAATAACTGGAAACTTTGTTGCGCTGCCATAATAAAGACAATTAGTGTCCCAGGAGGGAACAAAAAGACACAAAGTTACTTGGGGTCTGCAGCGCCATTCCAAACACGGAAAGTTACCAGCTGTTATGTCCATTACTACGCTGTGTTTCCCCAGTCTTCACTCACCGACGGGGGGTTTCTCTTAACTATTCAGTTCAATTAACCCCCGGAGACTTCATGAAGGAGACGCCGACGTTGCCTTCTTTTGGGTGTGGATCTGCTGCACATAATCTTCAGCTGCGGCGGCCGACTCAAAGGTGCGATGAGCTCCTTCACAGAGCACATGAAGCTTGGCGGGATATTGAACTGAAAACCGGATTCCAGCCTCTATGAGCTTTCCGCAGAGGGGTCAGGCACAAAGAGAGCAGAGAGCTCTTGCTGATCCAACAGGAGACAGTGAGGCAAGAGATTGGATGAACACAGGTGCCTTTATTGGTGGTCCCCTACGCGTTACGGCCGAAGCCTTCCTCAGGGGGATACACTTAAAAAACAAACAATATATGTAAAAATAACAACAAACATAGAAAAAACACATTAAATTAAAACTAAGGCAAACCAGGCATGCAACATATATTAAACATCAATACAAATACCATATTATGAAAATAAAATATGGATAAAATAATTATGTTAATAGAATAAAATAAAACCTAAACAAGAAATAAAAATAACAAATAAATATGTAATATAAATATATGAATATAAAACAATATAAATAATGATGAATAAATTAAGTAAAATCATAAAATCACCATGGATCATTAAACCACAAACTAAAAAACTAAAAACACAGGGCAGATAGTAGACGCTATTTAAAAACTAATGAAGATAATGTATGAGAAGTACTCACA
This sequence comes from Ichthyophis bannanicus, assembly GCA_033557465.1. Lineage (NCBI taxonomy): Eukaryota > Metazoa > Chordata > Amphibia > Gymnophiona > Ichthyophiidae > Ichthyophis > Ichthyophis bannanicus. The sequence continues at coordinate 900,471,287 of CM066035.1, read as the reverse complement.
AGGCACTGCTGGAGAGGGTTCAATTTGGCCTATAAACTGATACCTATTATAATGCTGACATTGAAAAACAATGGATAAACACAGATGTAAAATTGAGGAAAAATTCTAATGACAATAAAAATCATAATAATGATAATAAAATGTTAATAATAAATAAAATGCACGAAAAACAAAGAACAGCCTTTGAGGATGAAATAAAGGAAATCTGAAAAAAATCTGGGAAAAAAAAAAAATCTTTAATAATAAACTTATGTCTAAAACACCAAAGTGTAGACTATGTTTAATTTAAAAAACATATATTATTTAAAAATAATATATTATTTAAAAATAATACCTGCACTTGAACAATCGTGAAGAAACAACGCTGTGTATTAAAAACAAACTTTAGTTAATAATGTAATGACAGACTATAAGATGAATTAAACATACTGATCTTATTGTAGATATTTTAAATATTTTCTAAAGTGTTCCTGAAGCAGAGATCCTCCTAAACCTTACTTGTGTAAAGAATACATACAGAATTTAATGTGAGCTAATTATTTTAAAATATTAATGTATTTTTATAAAATGATGAAAAGAGGATCGTCCATGAGATCAGAACAGGATGCCATTAGACCCGTGATTACATGGGAGTGAGATAAAACAATTAGGGGAAGACATTTGAAAAAAACGCTAAAAATGCGCGCCAAAATATTTGCATATTATTTCAAATAGTGAAAAAACAGAATGTATACTATAATAAAAACACTGATGTATAAAATAATGTGGCTCTATAACGGTCAAGTACAAACCAGCGTAAGATGTAAACCAGCTTTAGGAATTCGCATTGGAATCTCCTCATTTAAACATACTGTTTAAGCGAAAAAACAAACCTAGCCAGCACAGTACAAACTTAGCGGTAGAAGTCAAACAAGAAATATATGATATATATGATCAATCCAGTGAGACAACTAATGCGTCGCTGCAAAGGCTTACCTCAGTCGTAGCGAAACCGTAGAACAGGAAATATATGGTCAAAGCTTCTAGGGAAGTGACGAACTAACTTGGGGCTTTAAATACTGAGCGTAAGAAGACGTAGGTACTCCGATGACGTATTCGCATAAGGTTAAAGTGTCAAGCATATACTTGTGCCTCAAGAACCGTGGGGTGCAACCCGCATATTATACTTTAAACGTAGAATCGTCATGAGATAGCCACTGCAAAGTACTATGTGACTAAAAAATGTTATATTGTGTTGTCTAAAAACTTAAAAGGCAAATTATGTCAAGGCAAGTTGATACGAAAGTGTATTTAAAAGACTTGAACACTACAATATGTTGAAAAAAGATTATGCTCAAAAAACTATAAAAATATATACTGAAAAATGTAGGTGTAGAGGGAAAGCACCCTCAGAGCGTAATAATTCCAGGCTTGAAAAACGTACAATTAAAAGAATAAAAATAAAAATAAATATAAATATAAATATGTAACACTAAAAATAAAAATAATAATAATAATGAATAATAATGATAATAAAAATAATCATAAACCCATATGAATTCCATAATATTGATAAAAACCATATGAAATTGCAAAGAAAATTGCAATGAATTAACAATAAACGACCAAATTGGTAATTAATAGTGGCCATGACATTATATTATAATAAATATATAAATAAATAAATAAAGTAAAAAATGGGATCAAAATAGTAATAACAATTGTGATGAGGGGACAAACCAAGAAACTATATACCACATGTGTGATATTGTGTGTCCTGATGAAACAAATAATAAATATTTATAAAAAATTTTTTATAAAAACACTGACAAGTCAACTTCCTGGTTTAGACCATTGGGTGTCATGCTGTTGAATTCATAAATGAATCTTTGTTCCAATCTCAAGAGTACTTTATCAAAATCTCCTCCCCTCCAACTGGGAACTACTGTTTTAATAACCAAAAATTTCAAGTCTTGAATTGAGTGTTGTTTTTCCAACCAATGTGTTACTAATGGACTATCTTCAACTTTCCTCTGTATACAACTCCTATGTTCTATAATTCGAGTACGAATCTGACGTTTAGTTTTGCCTATATAGATTAAATTACATGGGCACAGGATCAAATAAATAGCCTTATCTGTTTTACAGTTAGAGAAATGATTAATATAAAATTTACGTTGTGTAACCGGATGAATGTAAACCTGTTTAACTGTGAGTGCATGAATACAAACAGAACAATTGCCACAAGGGTAATGTCCTTTGATACGGGGTGATGGTTTATAATATGCCAAAGCCGATGGAACCAATGTATTTGCTAAATTGGAATTACGTTTGTAAGCCACCATAATGTTCTTAGAAGATAAACTAGACACTCCAGCTAAAAGATACCATTCCTGTCTCAGTATTGCAGAAATCTCTTTTGAATATTGAGAAAAGGTGAGAGAGCAAACAATTTTGTTATTCTTCTGACGTGGTTTCTTATGCAAAAGGCTTTTACGATCAGTCACGCAAGCCCTAAAAAATGCTTTTTTAATGCATCTTTTTGGATAACCACGTTTTAGGAATCTCTGACGTAAATCTGCTGCATGTTTCTCAAAATCAAGTTCTTTAGTACATAATCTTCTTACCCTTAAAAACTGACTAATAGGAAGATTGTTCTTTAGTGTAGTGTTGTGGTAACTGTCATATCGTAACAAGGTGTTGCGATCTGTGGGTTTTCGATATAGCTGAAATTTTGTTGCAAGAATTTTTTCAATGGATCAACAGTCTGGACCCTAATTTACAGTTTGAGGGTAATTATAGCATGGACAATATTGCATATTTGGACTTAAATATTAAGAAGGGAAGGGATGGTTTTATTACAGAGCTATATCGAAAACCCACAGATCGCAATTGTTTGCTCTCTCACCTTTTCTCAATATTCAAAAGAGATTTCTGCAATACTGAGACAGGAATGGTATCTTTTAGCTGGAGTGTCTAGTTTATCTTCTAAGAACATTATGGTGGCTTACAAACATAATTCCAATTTAGCAAATACATTGGTTCCATCGGCTTTGGCATATTATAAACCATCACCCCGTATCAAAGGACATTACCCTTGTGGCAATTGTTCTGTTTGTATTCATGCACTCACAGTTAAACAGGTTTACATTCATCCGGTTACACAACGTAAATTTTATATTAATCATTTCTCTAACTGTAAAACAGATAAGGCTATTTATTTGATCCTGTGCCCATGTAATTTAATCTATATAGGCAAAACTAAACGTCAGATTCGTACTCGAATTATAGAACATAGGAGTTGTATACAGAGGAAAGTTGAAGATAGTCCATTAGTAACACATTGGTTGGAAAAACAACACTCAATTCAAGACTTGAAATTTTTGGTTATTAAAACAGTAGTTCCCAGTTGGAGGGGAGGAGATTTTGATAAAGTACTCTTGAGATTGGAACAAAGATTCATTTATGAATTCAACAGCATGACACCCAATGGTCTAAACCAGGAAGTTGACTTGTCAGTGTTTTTATAAAATTTTTTTTATAAATTTTTATAAATATTTATTATTTGTTTCATCAGGACACACAATATCACACATGTGGTATATAGTTTCTTGGTTTTGCCCCTCATCACAATTGTTATTACTATTTTGATCCCATTTTTTACTTTATTTATTTATTTATATATTTATTATAATATAATGTCATGGCCACTATTAATTACCAATTTGGTCATTTATTGTTAATTCATTGCAATTTTCTTTGCAATTTCATATGGTTTTTATCAATATTATGGAATTCATATGGGTTTATGATTATTTTTATTATCATTATTATTCATTATTATTATTTTTATTTTTAGTGTTACATATATTTATATTTATATTTATATTTATTTTTATTTTTATTCTTTTAATTGTACGTTTTTCAAGCCTGGAATTATTACGCTCTGAGGGTGCTTTCCCTATACACCTACATTTTTCAGTATATATTTTTATAGTTTTTTGAGCATAATCTTTTTTCAACATATTGTAGTGTTCAAGTCTTTTAAATACACTTTCGTATCAACTTGCCTTGACATAATTTGCCTTTTAAGTTTTTAGACAACACAATATAACATTTTTTAGTCACATAGTACTTTGCAGTGGCTATCTCATGACGATTCTACGTTTAAAGTATAATATGCGGGTTGCACCCCACGGTTCTTGAGGCACAAGTATATGCTTGACACTTTAACCTTATGCGAATACGTCATCGGGAGTACCTACGTCTTCTTACGCTCAGTATTTAAAGCCCCAAGTTAGTTCGTCACTTCCCTAGAAGCTTTGACCATATATTTCCTGTTCTACGGTTTCGCTACGACTGAGGTAAGCCTTTGCAGCGACGCATTAGTTGTCTCACTGGATTGATCATATATATCATATATTTCTTGTTTGACTTCTACCGCTAAGTTTGTACTGTGCTGGCTAGGTTTGTTTTTTCGCTTAAACAGTATGTTTAAATGAGGAGATTCCAATGCGAATTCCTAAAGCTGGTTTACATCTTACGCTGGTTTGTACTTGACCGTTATAGAGCCACATTATTTTATACATCAGTGTTTTTATTATAGTATACATTCTGTTTTTTCACTATTTGAAATAATATGCAAATATTTTGGCGCGCATTTTTAGCGTTTTTTCAAATGTCTTCCCCTAATTGTTTTATCTCACTCCCATGTAATCACAGGTCTAATGGCATCCTGTTCTGATCTCATGGACGATCCTCTTTTCATCATTTTATAAAAATACATTAATATTTTAAAATAATTAGCTCACATTAAATTCTGTATGTATTCTTTACACAAGTAAGGTTTAGGAGGATCTCTGCTTCAGGAACACTTTAGAAAATATTTAAAATATCTACAATAAGATCAGTATGTTTTATTCATCTTATAGTCTGTCATTACATTATTAACTAAAGTTTGTTTTTAATACACAGCGTTGTTTCTTCACGATTGTTCAAGTGCAGGTATTATTTTTAAATAATATATTATTTTTAAATAATATATGTTTTTTAAATTAAACATAATCTACACTTTGGTGTTTTAGACATAAGTTTATTATTAAAGATTTTTTTTTTTTTCCCAGATTTTTTTCAGATTTCCTTTATTTCATCCTCAAAGGCTGTTCTTTGTTTTTCGTGCATTTTATTTATTATTAACATTTTATTATCATTATTATGATTTTTATTGTCATTAGAATTTTTCCTCAATTTTACATCTGTGTTTATCCATTGTTTTTCAATGTCAGCATTATAATAGGTATCAGTTTATAGGACAAATTGAACCCTCTCCAGCAGTGCCTTGTGAGTACTTCTCATACATTATCTTCATTAGTTTTTAAATAGCGTCTACTATCTGCCCTGTGTTTTTAGTTTTTTAGTTTGTGGTTTAATGATCCATGGTGATTTTATGATTTTATTTAATTTATTCATCATTATTTATATTGTTTTATATTTATATATTTATATTACATATTTATTTGTTATTTTTATTTCTTGTTTAGGTTTTATTTTATTCTATTAACATAATTATTTTATCCATATTTTATTTTCATAATATGGTATTTGTATTGATGTTTAATATATGTTGCATGCCTGGTTTGCCTTAGTTTTAATTTAATGTGTTTTTTCTATGTTTGTTGTTATTTTTACATATATTATTTGTTTTTTAAGTGTATCCCCCTGAGGAAGGCTTCGGCCGTAACGCGTAGGGGACCACCAATAAAGGCACCTGTGTTCATCCAATCTCTTGCCTCACTGTCTCCTTTCCGCAGAGGGGGGCATACTCTCGTCTTTTCCGGCTCAGCGCCACTGAATAGTCTTGTGCCACGCGAATTTTAATGTTGTTATAAGTCATTTCCCCCTTTTGCCATGCTGCCCTGAGAATCAATTCCTTCTGTGGGTAGTGTAAAAACTTGGCCAAGACAATTCTAGGGCGAGGGTCTCGCGTTTGCTTAGCGCCTACCCGATGCACCCGTTCGATGCGTAGCTTGCCTCCAAGCTCACCGTCACCTACGATATGCGTGACCAGCTCCTCCAGGTAGCCTCCTAGATCTTTGTCCAAGACGGTCTCAGGAATCCCCAGAAAACGCAAGTTATTTTGTCGTGACCTGTTCTCCAGGTCATCGAGCTTGGCTTCTTGCTGAGATATCTGAGATTTTAGGCCTGCCACCTCTGCGGTCAATGTCTCCACCTTCTCCTCCACCAGTCCCACGCGGTCTTCAGCCTCTCGTAGTCTATTGCCCAGCAGATCTACTGAGGAGCGCAATCCATCCATTTTGTCATGTAAGGCATCAAACTGGGGTAGTAAAGCCGTCGCTACAGCCGCCGACATCTCATCCAAAGAGGCAGGAGACCTGGGTGTTGCCGGCAGCGGGGCTGAGTCCACCATCTTACTCGAGCCGGTTCCCCGTTCCCTTCTCATCGCTTTTACTGCTGTCGCCATGCAGTTCGGCCACTCCAACTGCACTATGAGGATCCACAGGCACTCCGATTCAATTTAGTTATCTTCTCGTCGGATATTTGCGGTTTTTCACGGTACTTAATCGCCGGCTTAGGCTTAGGGCTGCAGGACACGCTCAAAATGCGACCTCTACCCTGTCTGCATCACGTGGTCTCTCCATACATATCTCTTTATACGTATATGCATCTATACCCTATAGGTGTATATGTATATATATATATATATAGATAGATAGATATAATGAGAGATATTTTTTGATAGATCTGTATCCATCTACTTATCTATCTGTCTGTTAGGTTCAGATATCCTTACATTCATATATGATCCTGACAGATGGGCACTACCCCTATCAATGCTGTGCCAGCATATTTTGGGGGCTACACTATAACCACTTCCTGTGGTAATTAACAAATCTTTTCCTTACCATAACCTTTTAAGGTTTAGGTACTCCTGAAGCTCCATGTCCCTTTTTTCTTTCCTAATTGACCCCATTTAGGAAAGACATTGCGGAGCTTCAGGTACTCTAAAGCTTAACGCTCCTGAGTCTGTCCTTCCTTCTTATCAGATACAAGGGTCTCCATACCCTTTCTCCCCTACATGGACTGATTCCAACCCCAGTCCATTTGGGTCAGACTCATTTTTTTCTCTTGGTCCATGGTTTGTACTATTTTTGGACCAAAACAGCTTAAGCTTTCTTTAATAGTATCTTCTGCGTCTCCACTGAAGCTCTACCTCTTATACTACCCCAGTTTTTTTCCCTGGGGTTATTCTCACCCTGAAGGGTTCTGACCTCCACTTGTTTTTTCTACTTTTATTACCTCTACTTCTCAGTGAGGTACCCCTTGAGCACAATCACTGGCTCTTCTAACAGATCCATATGTAGCTCAGTGGACTTGTGCACTGCCAACAAGGGAGGCCCAGATCACAATATTATACTACTAAATGCCCTCTATACAAGGTCTTCCCCTTTTGAAGCCCTGTTCTAGCCAGCTATTCCACAGCTCCTTTTCTGTATTCAACTCCTACCCTCCATTCCCAGGATGCCTGAGGTCCTGAGGAATAGCATGGCTCGTTCTAGACTTGCTACATGCTAGGACTCCCTCTGGGCATCTGAGCTTGGGAATCCCCATATGTGAAGACTCATTCCTGCTTGTTCCTGGAGATAGCACAGTTACTTACCTGTAACAGGTGATCTCTGGGAATAGCAGGAATAAGTCTTCACAACCCACCCACCTCCCCTAGGAGTTGTTTTTTCTCTATCTCTATCTTTCCCTTCCTTGCTCTCTCTCTCTTAACTGAGGAGAGGCTGTTGGGAAGGCGGGAAGGCAGCATGCAGGTGTGGTGGGATGCTTCCAAATGCTTTCTGATTGGACGCTGGAAAGCGTTTCCACGCAGATTCCATCGGTACCGACGTACCCATATGACGTACCCATATGACATACCCAGAGATCACCTGTTACAGGTAAGTAACTGTGCTTTCTTCCATAGTAGGGACGTGATGGGGCAATGGGTAGACCCGCAGCAAAGGTTCTTTATGGAAAGAGGTTTCCTGGTGGTGAAAAAGGTGCTGTTGGGCCGTTGGCTTGAGGGGGCTTCCCCAGGGGTGGGACAATGGGAGTTGGCTTTCTTAGAGCTAATGCAGATGGAAAGGCTAACAGCAAAACAACTTGGGGGAAACACTGGGAACACTTCACAGAGCTATGGATGCCAGTTTTGAATACTCTGACCCCACAGGAACGCAGTGCGTTACTAAACGTATAAGAAGGCGCAATAGGTTCATATACACCTACGGGTGAAGTGAAATGTGTAAAACGTAAGGGGGAAAGGAAACATATCAGAGGGAGGGGTGGAGGGGAGGGGTTGGATGGGAAGTAGGAGTGGGGGGGGGGGGATTGGGGGATAGCTGTTGGAGTAAGTAGGGGGGTAGATATGGGTATAATGTTAGAATGAGCCGTATGCTATATTCTGGTATGCTCCTTGCAAAACTGCCCATTGAGGTTGGGATGTTGCTATTATAAAATCAGTGTTGCTGTTAAGAAAATTTGTGGTGTTCGGAAAGTTAGAATATATATAGTGTGTGTGAAATTAATAATAAAAAGATTTGAATATAAAACAAACACGGAGAGTTTTAAATTATTTGTATACTAAAAAGTTTTTTTGTACTAAAAAAACAGAGATGATGAATCATACACAAACCATTAGAGAATTGGTTCTTGATAAAAATCCATTCAGGCAAACCTATATGAAAAATAGCAGAACTAGTCAAGTAAATCAAAAGGAGTAGGAGTGATATAAAACCAAGGGCCCTTTAAAAACCATAAAGTTTCTATTGCCTTCTTATGACCCTTCAAAATGAGCATATCGTAAATAATGTTATCAAATAATTAATTGATAGAACATACTGTAAACTTAATTAAAACATCTAATAGCTTAATAGGAATATATCCAACCTAGGATATATTACATCAAACGCATAGTTCTCTAAAGACATCTATTTTCGCCATACTTTACTGAAGGGAAAATGTGATTTTAACTTGATTTGACCTCTGTAATTTTCCTTCATTCCCACCTTGTTTCTTCTATCATCCCACTCTTCCTCCCTCTTGAGTTTGTTTTGCTGTTAAAATGTAGTAAGTTGTGTTTAATGTAAATGGCTTTGACCTCTAGGATAAAGCGGTATAAAAAAATGGTTATATAAATAAATAAAGAAGAAGCCGTTAACTGTAAAAATACAGTGAGTACTTAGAATGAATTATTAAGCTATTAGATGTTTTAATGAAGTCAATAGAACTAAGAAGGCAATAGAAACTATGGTTTTTAAAGGGCCCTTGGTTTTATATCTCTCCTACTCCTTTTGATTTACTTGACTAGTTCTGTTATTTTTCATATAGGTATGCCTGAATTAATTTTTTTCAAGAACCAATTCTCTAATGGTTTATGTATGATTCTTCATCTCTTTTTTTTTTTTTATTACAAAAAAACGTTTTTGTTTTTAGTATACAAATGTTTTAAAACGCTCCATGTTTGTTTTAATGGAGTTATTATTGATTTGTAAGGTTTCAGTTTACGTTTCATCTTTGATGTTAATGTGTTATGTTTTATTCTACTTCACTTTATATTCATTTTTATCCCACTTTTAATGAACTGTTCATGTTTTAATTGTTCAGGATGGGATATGTTTTTATGTTTTTCATAACTGTTACAATCTTTTATGTTTTCAATAGTTTAAATTATTTTATAGTTTATGATTTAATGTATGATATGCTTTTTATTATAAAATTTTAGTATGATTTATTTATATTTATGTTCTCGTAGTGCCTCTTAATGCCTGAGGAAGGCAGTGCCGAAACACGGCCGTGTCAGGTTAGGCTTCTTGTACCCTAGAATTGAGAAGTCTGTGAATAAAGGATTCTTCTTAAGTGATACCATGCTCTGTATTGGTTTGTGCCTTTATAACACATGGTATTTGTGCTTTGTTGTTGGACTACGGAAAGCACCTGGTACAGGGAAGCAATATTGCCTTATAAAATTACCCCCTATATGCACAGATACTTTTCTGCATTGATTTCTCAAGAAATCTGGAATTTGTGGTTTGTGCTATATGTCTGTCTTCCCAAGAATACTTACATGAATATTTTGTTTCTTCATTTCTAGGAGCCTATGGTGTGGTGCTTAAATGCAGACACAAGGTAAATGCTGTGGATTTCATTAGAATTTGAGTTTGTCTTTAAGGGAATAAAAACTGCTCTAAAGGCACAAATTTAGAGCTAGATTACTAATGAGCATCAATGTATTAATGCATATTTAGCATAGGTCCTATTATTGTTAGTGGAGCCTGCTACTGATTACACCTATAGGTCACATTAGTATGCACTAATGTGTTTACACACGTCATTTCAATTAAGAAATGTTAGCAAATGTAGCCCTTAGATTCTGTCTGTTCACAGGGAAATACATACTGTGATAGGCAGTAAATGTTCAAATTAATAAATACTGTACCTGAATGTAATGTGCCTCAAGCTGCCAATGAAAAGGTGCAAGTTTAAGTCAAAAAGAGATCTTAAATGGTATAAGGGAATGCAGGAGACATGATTAGCAATACTTGCATAGTGTTTGGGAGAAAAGTGGTTTTGTTAATATGGCCTGTCCTGATAATCCTGAATACGAAATTAGGGTGGGTTGCAGTTGGTGGTGAGTTAAATGAGACTGCATAATTAGAGCACCGAAGGTTCAGCATATTTATCTGTTTTCAATGACTGTCCCTTTAAATGTCAGAAATGCAGAAATATTCCTAAACCTGAAAGGAGTAGTTATAATTTTTAGGGTTTTTTACCCCATTTTCACTGTAGGCATTTCATCAAGTGACTGATGACCATAGTGTTGTACATGTAATAAATGTGATTTTGCTAAATTGATCTCACTGTATGCAGAATATCTAGTCAATTGTAATTCAAAGCAGCAAATAATAAAGACAGCTAAGTAAAGATATTTCACAGTTACTGATTGATGTGCTAGCCACTGTGGTAAATATTAGGTTTAATCTAGCAAATGTTGAAGCCAGCTATATGAAAACAGTACACAAAGCACTTGTTTGACAACAGAGTGTTTGCATAGTCCTTTGATGTCATGTTCATTTTCATTTGTAAAGGATTATTCTGTGGTATATATTACTATAAAGCGCAAGCAGCATGTGATTTACTACACATGAAAGATAGCTATGATGTCTTCTGTTAAACCCACATTTACATATATATTTTTAATATTAATGCATTTGTGACTATTCTTCTTGTAACCAAGAGACTTTTCAAAGTCTGGCGCTTTTTTAAGCATCTGCATTGCTAAATCCATATTAGGTTGGGCACACTTTCGTCTGCATTAATGAGTAATGCAGGTAAATCAATGGGTTTTTTATATGTTAAAAGGCTAGTTGCTATTAAGATGTCCAGTGTATTCAATGCATAGCTTAAGGTCTTAATTCTGCAACATTCTTGCAACATTCCTGTGTTGGTTTGCAACATTTTTTTCATTTTCTAAAAAGTGGGATGGCTCAGCAGATGTCTGGCTGTGTCATGTAGCAATTTGTCTCTTTGACCTAGTTTATTATTTACCATCTGAATCTCATGAAATGGAGGTCAGAGAAAGTGTGGACTAACATGGCGTACATCAATGAACTCTGATGACTAGTTTACTTTCTTGACACATTATAATTAAATAATGGTGATGATCCACCATTATTTAGTGGTGGGGCAGCACAACCTCCACAGCCTAAGACTCTTACACCATAATTACTCCCCATAACTTCCCACTCAATGGAATGTTATATAGTTCTTATGTTACAAGGTTATGCTTTGTTTATAATGTTATATTGACATGGTTCTATGTAAAGCCTTGTTGGCAATATTATGTTCACCACTTAGAATTGGAGATATAGTAGTATAGAAAAACTGTTAAATACATGATGCTATGCAGAGATGAGAGCCAGGAAGAAAAAGGCGTTCTTACAATGTTCTTAGCTGCTAGAAGAAACACTGTCCTTATTATCAAAAGACTAATTGAAAATATTACATCATTTCGCAAGACCATTGCTCATCCAGCATTGTTTTTGTGCACTATAAATAAACTGATCCTTTGTTTCTTGATGTACTTCAAACCCATGTTGACAAAGCTAAGTCAGAGTCAAACAAATGAATACAAAGATTGAAGACTCCAAAGAATGCCTCTCTTTTTAAGATATTTTTCACTGCCTAATAGTCTGGCGATAGCACAGAATTCCCGAAGTATAGGCATGTCAGACTTCTAGAGAGTAATGTATAGGACTTTTGGTTCTAGTCTAAATAGAAGAAAGTTGATGTAAACTGAAGTCGTTTTTTATGGCAATATTTTTGAATGAAGCATAGCAGAAAAGGCTTCAGATAGTTCAGATTGTACCAATAAGCTTGAGTATGATCAAAGGTATCTTTATCTTTATTCAGAAATTTGCTATACCATTTACATCAGAAGACAAAAAGCGGTGTACAATACAAAATGAGACTGCTGAGAAAAGGAGGAAAGGAACACCAATAATCGACAGGACAAAAAGAGGGACAGCAGAACAAGAGAAGAGGAGAAGGAACCAGGGACTCTAGGGAGGACGGAGATCGAGATTGAAAGCACACTGAAACAGATGGGTGTGGAGGAGTGGCCTAGTGGTTGGGGCAAGGTACTTCAGGCCGGAAGGTCGGGGGTTCAAATCCCACTAGAGGACAGCAACCTTGGGCCGGAAGGACTGGGGTTTCTAGTCCCACAGGTGCTCCTTGTGGTCTTGGGCAAGCCACTTAACCCTCCATAGCCCATGTTCCCTGTAAAATAGTTCTCCAAGTTATAATGCCCTGTTCAATGTAATTTCAGTTTGTTCAATGTAAACCGCACTGATGCAGAATAGCGCGGTATATAAGAGAATGTAAATAAATAAATAAATGGGTCTTCAAGGCAGTCTTGAAGCAAGGGAAAGAGGACTCAGAACGAAGGCTTAAGTGAAAAGAATTCCAGAGGGAGGCTGCCAGAAGGAAAAAAGCAGAGGAGCGGGTGCGTTCAGGGTGTGCCTATGAAGGAGGGGGGAGCACCAGCCGGTAGTTATGGACAGAGTGGAGTAAATGAGGGGGGGGGGGAAATGGAACTGTAAGAGATCTGCCAAATACTGAGGGGAGTAGGAGTGAATAGTATGGTATGTAAGGATCAGAATTTTATATTGCACCCTGAAACGTACTGATAACCAATGCAAACGAACCAGGAAGGGAGTGACGTGCTCATAGCGGAAGGATGAAGTGAGAATGCGGGCCGCAGTGTTCGGAAGGAGCTGTAGATGATGGATTTGGGAAAGGGGAAGACCAGCAAGGGAGACATTACAATAATCAATACAGGAAACAAGAAGTAGTGCTGAAGTACAATATAAAATATGTATGGATGTTTGTCTATTTAACAATGCAGGGAAATACATATAGCATGAGAGTCTATAAAGAAAGGGGGATAATACAAAGCTGATCCAGCCAGTATTTTTAAATATACCCCTGCCTAGTAGAATATGGCTAGAAAGTATGCACAAGTACAACTTTGCCTATTTTGCACAAACTAGTGAGCTAGTTTGTGTATTTGCAAATTGTGACTTGTGTAATATTTTTTGTAATGATTTTATCTGTTGTGGTTTGTTATGATGACTGTTCTGTTGATCTGTAAGTTGTATTGATTGATATTTTTTTAATTTGTTGTGTATTTTAGCTGGGATATTTTGCATGTTTTTGGGCCTTCAGCTGTATTGTAAACCTCCACGATTGACTTATGGGTTTGGTTATCTAGCACGTTGTATGATAGTTATTAGAGTTGTACTCCTGTGCAGAACACTACAATAGCTATATACTGTAATGCCATTTCCCTACATTTTCACATAAACAAACTTCTGTACATATTTTATACCACACTTAAGAGCATAGCAGTGGCTGGTACTTCTTTTTATAGCACTCAGGTTTGTAGTTGAATCTGAATATTTTTATTTTTATTTTTAGATGGACAAGCAAAAGGGCAGACAGTGGACCTACGCTTCAGTATCCACTTTTGTCAGCCAAGACAAATAGATAGATTTGCTGTACCTTGACTTAGCAACATAGAACAACCCTGAAGCTCCCTGGGTGGTATGGCCTCACCTTTCAAAAGTGCACAGTTAATGCTCATCTTGAAGGAATTAACTTTGCTTCCCCCACACCAATTGTTGCTGTCCATTTTGTGCAACATTATGCTGTTTTTGAAGTTGAGAAGGCTGAAGTGAGTGCTGGGGGGAGTTATGTGGAGGGAGTGCCAAGCACTGCAGTGAGATGGCCTTTGCCATTCATAGGTCAGTTAGTGGAGAACCCTACAAGATATGGGAAGAGCCTTCTGTGGGTTAGGCATGGTATAGCATGAGGCCGACAAGTGTGACTTTCTAATTTTAGTAGGTAAGGCAGGAGAGAGCAGAGCTCTCCTGTCTCTTTACTGCTATTAATATCCAAGGAAAGAGTATCCATTGATGCATTATAACCCTAGTAGGACTATTCCTCTATTCATAAATATATATATTCTCCTACTAAACAGTTTTTTTGCTTGACCATCTAAAAACAAAATTAACCCCCCCCCCCCCACAAAAACATTATTCAGCTTGCACCAGTAAACCTGGGTGCTATAAAAAGAAGTAGCAGTCACTACTGTGCTCTGAAGTGTGGTAATGTTTATCATGCAATTTGCTAGATAGCCAAACTGTAAGTCAATCATGGAGGTTTACAATAAAGCTAAAAGCCCAAAATATGCAAAATATCACAACTAAAATACACAACAAATAAAAATATCAATCAATGCAACTTACAGATCAACGGAAGTCATTGTAACAAACCACAACAGACAAAACCATTACAAAAAATATTACACAAATTACAATTTGCAAGTATCCAAACCAGCTTACTGGTTTGTGCAAAATAGGCAAAGGTGTTCATGTGCATATGAGGTGTGACAAAAAAGAAACTAGACTGTCCCATAAATGTTTTATTACAAAATGTACAGAAAAATTATTTATTGTCCCCTTCAATCCCCCCCAGAGTTAATGCACTTCTGCATTCGTTTCTGCCACGTACAGAAGCACTCGGTAAAGTCCTCCTCCTTGAGGTCCCTCAGCTCCCTCGTCACAGTGGCCTTGATATCTTCTACAGAGGCGAAATGAGTTCCTTTGAGCACAGTCTTCAGCCTGGGGAAGAGCCAGAAGTCGCATGGTGCGAGATCTGGGGAATAAGGAGGGTGGTCGAGAGCTGTGATCTGTTTGTTGGCCAAGAACTGCCTCACACTGAGCGGTGTGTGTGTGGGCGCGTTATCGTGGTAGAGCTGCCATGACTTGTCTCTTCACAGAACCCGCTTGCTGTGCTGAACCTGGTCTTGGAAGCGATTGAAGACCTGCTGGTAGATGTGCTGGTTGACTGTCTGACCCTCAGGCACAAACTCATGATGGACCACTCCCTTCTGATCGAAGAATGCGATGCATGACCTTGATCCTTGATTTGGACATGCGCGCCTTCTTGGGTCTGGGTGACAGTCGAGTCTTCAACTGCAGGCTCTGTCTCTTGCTTTCAGGGTTGTACTGGAAGACCCAAGTCTCGTCTCATAGCCTCTGTAGGTCAATCTTCTGAACGCTAAACTCACAGCAAAATAGAAACTGCGTTCAATGTAACAAATTTGGAGAAGTATGTATACTTTAAATGAAACAAACGTTCAAACAGTCTGCATTTGTCATGCTGCTTCAAGTGGTCTCAGACTTCTGAAAGCATCCAACCCATAGACTTATTCATCAAACTTGGGAAGGAATGCTAGATAGCATCAATGACCACTGTAAAGAAACGGCAAGATATGGCAGTGACTTAGGTTATTAAATCTAAAAAGTTCTTTTTTATTCTGAAAACAAATCAAAAAAGGGGGAACTTGTAACTCAAAGAGTCCCTCCTCACGAACGTCCGCAGTCACTTATCTTTGCCGTAACTTGACTCTTCTACTGATCCAATACTAAATATAATCCCGACACCTCCCCTCAGCGCTTTCGAGCGTTTCTCGTTCTACATTCTTCAGGGGATAGATGTGGATCAGAAATGCTGCCCACGTCAAACGTGAATCTTTTCTTAAATCATCTTTTCCTGTTTACCCGTCTAGGCATTATCTCAAAAAGATTCACGTTTGACGCGGGCAGCATTTCTGATCCACATCTATCCCCTGAAGAATGTAGAACAAGAAACGCTCGAAAGCGCTGAGGGGAGGCGTCGGGATTATATTTAGTATTGGATCAGTAGAAGAGTCAAGTTACGGCAAAGATAAGTGACTGCGGACGTTCGTGAGGAGGGACTCTTTGAGTTACAAGTTCCCCCTTTTTTGATTTGTTTTCAGAATAAAAAAGAACTTTTTAGATTTAATAACCTAAGTCACTGCCATATCTTGCCGTTTCTTTACAGTGGTCATTGATGCTATCTAGCATTCCTTCCCAAGTTTGATGAATAAGTCTATGGGTTGGATGCTTTCAGAAGTCTGAGACCACTTGAAGCAGCATGACAAATGCAGACTGTTTGAACGTTTGTTTCATTTAAAGTATACATACTTCTCCAAATTCGTCTCATAGCCTGCCACACTGTGATGACTCTGCCAATGAACTCTGGATCTTTTCCGATCTTCTCTAGCAAGTTTCGACAAACATTGACCCGGTGCTCCTTCTGATCGTCCAATAAAAGCTTGGGCACCATCTTGGTGCACTCCTTCCGCATCCCCAACTCCTGCACCAAGATGGTCTGCACTGACTCCCTATTAAGGCTGAGCTCCTCAGCTATCATCCGCACCATCAATCTGCAATCACTCCACACCAGCTGGTTCACTCTGTCAATGTTCTCAGCCGTCTTTGTCGTGGAAGGCTGTCCTGACTTGGGGTCATCCTCCACATCCTCACGGCCAGTCTTGAAGTGTTTATGCCACTCGATGTCTCGTGGCCTTGACATTGCATCTTCTCCATAAGTCTTTTGGAGAAGTTGGAGACACTCAGTTGGGCCCTTCTCCAACTTAACCAGAAATTTCAAGTTGATTCTTTGCTCCATATTTCTGTCGCCTTCAGTTGCGTGACAAAGCTACGGAGCAGTGTGCTAAAAAAAAACAAACCTGAAAAAGAAAAACAGAGTGACAGAGATGAAAAATATTATAGCAGAATAGTGGCGAGATGTTGCACAACACAGTGATGTAAGCGGTTAGCCAATTGGCATTGAGTCATGGGCGTGGCTCCCACAGTCTCGTTTCTTTTTTGTCACATCTCGTATTTTCTAGCCATATTCTACTAGGCAGGGGTATATGTAAAAATTAAGCCAAAATACTTGCTGGATCGGCTTTGTATTATGCCCCTTTCTTTATAGACTCTCATGCTATATGTATTTCCCTGCATTTTTACATAGAAACGCATCCATATATATTTTATAACACACTTCAGCACTACTTTTGATAATCTCAAGTTTATTGGTACAGTCTGAACTATCTGAAGCTTACTGGTTTCCTGAGTCAAAACCCCATTGAAAGAAAAAAAAATTAACTGTTTTCTCAAAATTAGACAAAGATGTTTCCTGACAAATTGGTGTAACAAGAGAGTTCCATAGAGTAGAATCAGACACACAGAAAATGATGTCAGATAAAAACCATAAGATATGCCATACTGGGTCAGACCAAGGTCTATCAAGCCCAGTATCCTGTTTCCAACAGTGGCCAATCTAGGTCACAAGAACCTAGCAATTTCCCCAAAAGACACAGGTTTGACAATGCTTGTATTGGGGCAAGCATTGAATTTCCAGGGTTCCTCTTAATGACGATTTATGGACCTTTCATCCAGGAACTTGTCCAAAAGTTTTTTAAACCCGGCTACACTAACAGCTTTTATTACATCCTCTAGTAACGAATTCCAGAGTTTGATTATGCGTTGAGTGAAAAAATATTTTCCCGTATTAGTCTTAAATAGGTTACACTGTAGCTTCATTGCATGTCCCCTAGTCTTTCTATATTTTGATGGCATAAACAATCGATCTACGTTTACCCGTTCCACTCCATTCATTAATTTATAGACCTCTATCCTATCTCTCCTCACCCATCTCTTTTCCAGGTTGAAGAGCTCTAACCTTTCTAGTCTGTCTTCATAGGTATATCATTCCATCTCCTTTACCATTTTGTTGGCTCTACTCTGTACCTTTTCTAATAATGCTGTTGTTGTTAAGTGCCGTCGAGTTGGTGTTGACTCATGACAACCCTCTGGATAATTGTCCTGAATTGTGTTCGGTCTTCACTCAGGTGGCTCATTGTTGACAGACTGGTACTTGTACCTGCTGTTATTGTATCGATCCATCTCATTGCTGGCCTTCCTCTTTTGCGTTGACCTTCTATCTTGCCAAGCATGGTGTCTTTCTCTAATGTTCTCTCTCTTCGCATGATGTGTCCAAAGTATGAAAGTCAAAGTCTTGTCATCTGAGCTTCTAAAGAAAACTTACGTTTGATCTCCTCTGGCACTGACTGGTTTGTTCTTCGGGCAGTCCATGGTATACGCAGTATTCGCCACCAGCACCATAATTCAAAGGCATCGATTTTCATCTCCAGGAACAAGCAGGAATGTAGTCTTCACATATGGATATCGTCAGTACTGCCGGAGCCTGCGTGGGAACGCTCCCCAGCGTCCTATAGGAATGCTTTTGAGAGCATCCCTCAGCACATGCGCCCTGCATTCCCGCCTTTCCAACTGTCCCTCTTCAGTTCTTCGTTTTTCGTGGAGCTGACAGGTCACATACCCTGTCACCGCAGAAAATTTTTTCTTTAAACTTGTTTTTCTTGTGGTCGCGCCTGCCTCCACTCGACGCCTACCGGTACCACTGGTTCTCTTTTCTTCTTCTTCTTTTCAAAAAAAACAAAAAAACTTCTGAAGTGTTTCTTTTCAGAAACTTTTTCTTTTTGGTGCTAGGCGCCATTTTGGGCATTAGGCCCCATTTTCCTGAAAAATGGAAAAAACAGCTAGTGGTTTTAAAAAATGTACTAAGTGTGGCGGTACCATTTCCGTCACCAACACCCATGACTGGTGTTTCAGATGTTTAGGCCCTGACCATTCTCCATCGGAGTGTTCCTCTTGTATGGGGGTGACTAAAAGAGGAAGTCAGAACCAGGCTGCAAAGCTCGGTACCCTCTTTTCTTCAGATGCGATGTCCATTGCATCGATGTCTTCCAGAGCCTCGTCTTCCTCCCATGGATCTCGGGTAACTAAACATAAGAGCCGGTCCTCAAAGGGTAGATCTCCTTCCAAGCATCGAGAAGCCATTGGCATTGCCCTTGAGGAAACTATACGGGCAAAACAGCCGCGGCAGGAGGCTTCGGCCTCCAAAGCACTAACAGGGCTCCAGGATGTTCTCAAGGCCTCGACCTCGGAAGAACTACTGGTGCCATGCTCAGGGGTTCCGGCCGCTTCTACCGGTACCGACACCCAGGCATTGGCAGCGTCGATAGACCAGAGATTCCTCGCTATCGAACGCAGTCTTGCAGCTCTCCTTACAGCTGCGGTACCGTTGACACCGCTACTGATGGTTCAACGGGCACCGGTACCGACACAGATACCGGTGCCGGTACCGGCCCCGGTGGGAATTCTGCCCATGCCGACTTTTTCGGGCATCGACAGATCGGTACCGGACCAATTCGGTGCCGGCGTCGATCGATACCGATACCGTGCTTTGCATGAACATCGGGATCAGAGATGCTTCGAATCTTCCGATTCCGATGACTCGGATAACTCGGTCGGTACCAGAGTACTTCTTCTGGAAGACTCCTCTTCTGCTCAATGCAGAATATCTCCTCCGGAGGACATGTCTTTTCAGAACTTTATTTGTGATGTGGCCCGAGGCCTATCAATCATGGTAACTCCTGAAAAAGAACCTAGAGCAAAGGAATTGGAAATACTCCAATACCCTAGGGCTCCCAAAGAGGCAGCTACCCTGCCCATTCATGAAATTCTTCATGATTTGATGCTCAGGATGTGGGAAACACCTCTGACCACATCTCCTCATTCTAGGAGATTCGATACCATGTATCGAGTTCCACCATGTCCTGGTTTTCAAAAGACTCAGCTGCCACACCATTCAATGATAATAGAATCAGCCATGCGTAGGATAAAAAGTGCAAAAAGACATGCATCCAATCCTCTAGGTCGTGAATGCGGGACTCTTGACGCCTTTTGGCGTCGAACATTTCAGGCTTCCATGCTTTCAGCTAGGATCAGCTCATATATTTTATATATGAGAATGTTCCTCAAAGAAGTCACAGGAGACTTGGAGCTTATGAGCCCCCTTCTCCCTGATGACAAACGACAAGACTTCCTTACTCTTGTCAAGCATGCTCAAGACGTTTCCAAGTTTGTAAATCGTGCAGCCTTTGACTGCTTTGAATGCATCAGCAGAACTTCTGCTATTGCCATTGGTGCACGTCGGATTGCCTGGCTTCAGGCATCAGACTTGGAGACTTGGGTACAGGACAAATTAGGAAACATCCCTTGCACAGGAGAAAACCTCTTTGGCAAGAATTGGCAGGAAAAGGCTAATGAGATAGATACTGACAATCTCACTTTAGACAGATTGTCAAAATCTACAGCCACTCCAGCCAAAAAGAAACCCTATAAAAAACCCTTTTTCAGCAAAAAGAGGAAGTTTTATCCATTCTATACCCAGCAAGGGCAAGCTCAGGGTCAAGTTGCCCAAAAGGGACAACAGCAACAATCCAGACAACAAAAGAAGCCAAAAGGCCCAAGAGCTCAACCAGCTCCACAGGCTCAGCCCCCTCAAGGGCTCAGCCCCCTCAAGGGCTCAGCCCCCTCAAGGGCTTAGCCCCCTCAAGGGCTCTTCCTAGAGAGCTTAGCTTTCCTGCCTCTGAAGGGTCCAGAACCCCTAAACATTCCAGGCAGGTTGTGTCATTTTGTCAACAGATGGCACCAAATAACAGCAGAAAATTGGACTCTGTCCATTGTAGGGGAGGGGTACAAGCTTCATTTTGACCGCATGCCCCCTCCTACAATCGTAAGACAGTTCAATTCCCAAACCTCTCCAGACAATCTACTGATCAAGAGGTCTCAACACTCCTTGCTCAGGAAGCAATAGAGGAAGTGCCCATTCCTGAACAGGGTACAGGGTTCTACTCCCCCTATTTTCTTATTCCAAAGAAAACAGGAGGACACAGACCCATTCTAGACCTCAGAGAATTGAACAAATATTTGTTCCGAGAAAAGTTAAAAATGATTTCTCTAGGAACTCTGCTGCCATACCTTCAAGGCCAGGACTGGCTTTGCTTTCTAGACTTAAAGGATGTATACACACACAATCTCATCCATCCAGATCACAGGAAATTCTTACGTTTCCTTTTCAGGGGAAGACATTTCCAGTACAGGGTTCTTCCTTTTGGTCTGGCTTCATCACCAAGGGTGTTCACGAAATGCATGGCAGTAGTAGCAGCATTTCTACGGACCCTGGGCATTTTTGTCTTCCCCTACTTAGACGACTGGCTCATTCGAGCCTCCACAGTTGCAGAGGCCACCACTGCACTGTCTTGTACAATGCGAATCCTCCAATACTTGGGATTGGAAATCAACTTTAAGAAGTCTCAACTAGTTCCTTCGCAATGTCTAGAATTCATAGGAGCCCGTCTGGATACCAGGCAGGCAAGGGTTTTCCTTCCACAAGCCCGGTGTCTTCGCATTATGCAGCTAGCTTCCCAAGCAGCAGGAAAATCCTCCCTCACGGCCTGGGAACTACTACAGCTACTGGGACACATGGCATCCACAGTTCATGTAGTCCCATATGCTTGCCTCCACATGCGAGCAGCTCAGTGGACCCTCTCCACACAGTGGACACAGGCCGCGGGCAATTTGTCGGACAAAATAACAGTCTCTCAAAGACTAATTTTGTCCCTCCAATGGTGGCAATCACTAGAAAATCTGACAGTGGGATCTTCTTTCCATCAACCCCTCTTTCAGGCCACCCTAACAGATGCCTCACAGGTGGGTTGGGGGGCACACCTGGATCATCTCTCTACCCAAGGCACCTGGACTCCACAGGAGGTAGGTTTACACATAAACCTCCTGGAATTAAGAGCAATTTATTTATCTCTTCGAGTGTACCACGCCCAGCTCAGCTACAAGACAGTCCTGGTCCAGATGGACAATCAGGTAGCCATGTTCTATGTGAACAAGCAGGGCGGAACTGGCTCTCTGTCGTTACGCAACGAAGCTTTACGACTATGGGCCCTTGCCAGAGAGCACCAAATTCACCTTCTAGTGGTATATCTTCCAGGCATTCAAAACCTTTGGGCAGACAAACTCAGTCGAGTATTGCTACCTCATGAGTGGTCACTCCACCTAGACCAGGTGGCAAAGATATTTCATCTCTGGGGTACTCCAGACATAGACCTCTTTGCAAGTCCACTGAATGCCAAACTTCCCCGGTTCTGTTCCAGGATACCGGCACACCACTGTCAGGCAAGGGATGCCTTCCTCCTCCACTGGGGTCAGGACTTTCTTTATGCTTTCCCACCCATTCCCCTCATTCCCAAAACACTCTTCAAGCTTTAGAGAGACAGGGGTCGCATGATTCTCATCGCACCACGAGGGCCATGCCAGGCGTGGTATTCCCTGCTTCTGCATCTCTCTCAAGCGGCACCTCTGGAGTTAGGGCACGCTCCAGATCTCCTTTCTCAGGAGAACAGGATGCTATGGCACCCAAATCCCCAGTCCCTGCACCTCACGGCCTGGTTGCTGAAGGCTTAGACCTCCAGGATCTCAACCTGTCTCAGCAGGTAAAAGATATCCTTCGAGTTTCTAGGAAACTTTCCACAAGAAGATCTTATGCCTTCAAGTGGAAACGTTTTACTATATGGTGCTCCAGAAGGGGATTAAACCCCCTGATCCATACCCTTAGAATCGATACTGGAGTATCTTCTTCACTTATCAAATTCTGGGTTAAAGACCAATTCGGTAAGAGTCCATCTTAGTGCAATTGCAGCTTCTTATAAGCCTCTGAATGGACAACCAATTTCCTCTCATCCACTCATATCAAGATTTATGAGAGGCCTTCTATTAATCAAACCTCCCATCAAGCCACCACCGGTGGCATGGGATCTAAATCTAGTTCTCGGGCAGCTCATGAAGCCGCCTTTTAAGCCTTTAGCCACTGCAGCCCTTAAGTTTATGACCTGGAAGGTCATCTTCCTAATTGCAAACACCTCTGCCCATCGCATCAGTGAATTTCAAGCTTTAGTGGCTGATCCTCCTTATACTAGGTTTCATCATGATAAAGTTGTTCTTCGAACTCACCCTCGTTTTATGCCAAAGGTGGTTTCGCCTTTTCATTTAAATCAATCAATATCTCCAGGAACAAGCAGGAATGAGTCTTCACATATGGGTACGTCGGTACCGACGGAGTCTGCGCGGGAACGCTTCCCAGCGTTCAATCAAAGAGCTTTTGGAAGCATCCCACCATGCCTGCGTGCTGCCTTCCCGCCTTTCCCAACTGCCTCTCCTCAGTTTTCGTTTTTCCGCGGAGCCGGCAGGACGTCCTCCTGTCACCGCAGAAAATTCTTATTCATTTCTTTAGTTTTCTTGTGGTCGCGGCTGTCTTCCCGACGCCACCGGTACCCCCGGTGTTTTCTTTTCTTTTCTTGTAAAATCTTCCTTGTTCAAGGAATATTTTTTCTTCATAGTGTCTCACGGTGTCTTAGGCCTTTTAGGCCTCTTCTTTTTCCTTCATGGAACTGCCAGCCACTTTCTCCAAGAAATGTTCAAACTGTGGTGGTACAACTTTATTTTTAGACCCTCGATGTCGGTGTCTAACCTGCTTGGGCCCTGACAACAGTTTGGTGAGAAGAGGTCTTCAATATCGAGGTTCCTTCGATACATGGTTTCCCTCCAGCTTCGGGGCACCGTCCCCTTCTTCTTCTACACAGGATCAGGTAACCCACAGTCAGTCTGTTAAGACTAGCCAGCCCTTGAGTGGTAGGTCTCATGCACAGCATGTAAACGGCTCCAGCCTTGCCCTCAAGGGCCCACTGTCTTCAAAACCCTGGCGGGAGTCTTTGGTCTCCAAAGCGTATAAGGGGTTTCAGGTTGTTCCTGGGGTTCATCCCTCACAGAACATACCTGAGCCGTGTCCGGTGGTAGCATCCGCTTCGAGCGGTACCGATACCCCGACATCGGCACTGGTGTTGGATGAAACACTCCTCACCAGGGATGGTCATCTGGCGTCCTCGGTGCCTTCGGGACTGGTGGATACACTCCAGACTGACTTTTCATTATCGGTACCAGCACCAATACTACCACCGACGTCGGTACCTTCCAGACGTGCATCGATAGCCTCGCTTCCTTCGATGCCGAGTCTGGAATCGCTCTCCAGTCTGGAGGACTGGGTACCAACTCGCCTTGGTACCAGCTCTCGGCGGTACAAAAGGCTCGGTTCCGATGATTCGGATCCGCAACTCTCGGTTCCCCCGAGGCTGACTGAGTTGCCACTAGCTGACCTTCATTCACCGGTATCAGACACGGTACCGAAGTCGGTACCGATGTCCTCATTACCCTTACGGTCGGTGCCTTCCATGCTTCGCTTATCGGTGCCGAATTTAGAATCGCTCTCTAGTCTGGAAGACTCGGTACCAATACACGTTGGTACCAACACTGATCGATACCGGTGGCTCGGTACCAAGGATAGCACCCGGAGGTTTTCGGTTACCTCGGTACTGATTGAACTGTCACCGATGACTGCTCCGATGTCTTTGTCGGGCTCGACTCTGACATTGGTACCGGTATTGGCATCGGTACCGGTATCCACAGTAGCATCGTGGCCAACTCCTACCATGCTTTTTTCAACAGGATCGCTCCCTTCTATGCCAAGCTTGGAGTCGATACCTGGCATGGACAATGTGGTAATGACGGTCGCTGCTCCTAACAACCAGTACCGGCGACCATCCTTTAAGCCAGGGGTCTCAAACACGCGGCCCGCGGGCCGCATGCGGCCCGCGAGAGACCCTTGTGCGGCCCGCGATGCATAGGGGGGGAAAAAAAAAACGGCTTCTGCTGCTGCTGCCGTGGCCGGCAATAGCAGCAATATCGCAAGTCCCGCGGGCTCCCCCCCACCCGGCAGATCCCTTCCTGCTTGCCTGCCAATGCTGCCAGTTCTCCGCTTCGGCTTTCAGAGCCGCGAAGGGAGAACTTCTCCCTCGCGACTCTGTTAAGCTCGCCGGGGCAGATGGGAAATTTCCTATCTGCCCCAGCGGGCTTAACAGAGTCACGAGGGAGAAGCTCTCCCTTCGCGGCTCTGAAAGCCGAAGCGGAGAACTGGCAGGCAAGCAGGAAGGGATCTACCGGGTGGGGGGGGAGCCCGCGGGACTTGCGATATTGCTGCTATTGCCGGCCACGGCAGCGGCGGCAGCAGCAGCAGAAGCCGGTTTTTTTTTTTAAAGTTTAATTTTCCCGGGGGGGGGGGGGGGGGGGAGCAGGACTTGATGGGGGGGGGGGAGGAGGACTTGATGGGGGGGGGGCAGGACTTGATGTGTGGGGGGGGGGGAGCAGGACTTGATGTGGGGGGGGGGAGCAGGACTTGATGTGGGGGGGGGAGCAGGACTTGATGGAGGGGGGGAGCAGGACTTGATGTAGGGGGGGGAGCAGGACTTGTGGGGGGGGAGCAGGACGATGTAGGGGGGGAGCAGGACTTGATGGGGGGGAGCAGGACTTGATGTAGGGGGGGAGCAGGACTTGATGTAGGGGGGGAGCAGGACTTGATGGGGGCTGGGGGGGGTAGTACTGAAAATGGGGTGATGGGGGTTAGGACTGGTAATGGACAGATGGGGGTTAGGACTGGAGGTGGTCTGACTGGGGGCCTAAGACTGAAAATGGGGTTATGGGGGGGCTAAGAATGAAGATGGGGCGATGGAAGGGTTAGGCCTGGAAGTGGGCTGTTGGGGGGCTTAGGACCGATAATGGGCTGGGGGGGGGCTAGAACTGGTAATGGACTGGGGGGGTGCTATGACTGGAAATGGGCCGAGTAGAAGGGGGAGCTTGAACTGCAAATAGCTGATGGGGACAGGGTCTTGGAATGGTAATGGGCTGAGTGGAAGGGGGCTTGGAATGGAAATGGGCTGATGGGGAGGGGGGCTTGGAAAGGAAATGGGCTGTGAGGGGAGGGAGCTAGGACTGGAAATGGGCTGATGATGCGGGGACTAGAAGGGAGCGGATGCTGGGTTGGGCAGGAGCTAGAAGGGAGTTGATGTTGGGGGACGATTAGAATGGGATGGGGCTGGGAGAGTGAAATGGAGAGGGGAAATATATTTTGTGTGGGAGGGAAGAAAAATCTACAATTGGCCGGGTATTGGGAGAGTAAGTGGGGATTGAGGATGGAGGGGTAAAATTTGAGTGGATGAAATAGGAATGAGGAAAGAGCAAAAGGAGAATGATTAGTATGTTAAAGCAGATGTAGAGAGAATGGAAAAAAACTAGGAAAGAAGAAAGGAGAAATGGACAGCAGACGATGGAGAGTTAGCAGAAGACACAAAGAAACCAGAAGAAAGTGACTGGAACAATTGCAACTGAAAAAAAAATGCACAAAAGGTAGAAAAATATCTCTTTATTTTGAATTTATTAACTGAAATATGTCAGCTCTTGGAAATGTGCATCTTTAACGTCTGCACTTTATTTAATACAAGAGGAAATCAATGTATAGTTTTATTTCTACAGTGTTGTACATTCTAAGTTTGGCTTTTGGGGTTCCCAGTTTAATTGTCTTCCTGTTTCTAAATTGTGATTCCTTGTTTGGTGATGGTGTATGTTCTGCATGTGTAACTGAGCTGAGGTATTCTGTTTATGTAATTCCTATTTGACATTGCCACTTGTTCTCTTTCCCGAGTAGGTCATGTATTGTTATTCTCTGAAATGTGTTGATTTAATATTTGCAGTGTTGCCTTTTGATAGTTAGGGTATGGTGCTTTGTGAGTCCTGGTAGTGCTGTTAGGACACGGCAGGTTTGCTATGGGTTCTAAATGGGCAGTGTTTCTAGTAGTTCCTAATGTGCCTGGCGGTTGGCACTGGTTTATAGTAATGTAGAAATCTTTTAGTCTTTCTTTATCCATACACTCATTAAGAGGCATGTTTACTAAAAGTTAGTGTATGGTAACATTATGCAAATATTTATGCAAATGATGCCCTTATGCAAATGATGCCCTTATGCAAATGATGCCCTTATGCAAATGAGGCCTGCGTCTTGTGCGGCCCCCGGGTTACTCTGCAAGTCCTCATTTGGCCCTCAAAGCAATTTGAGTTTGAGACCCCTGCTTTAAGCATTCCACACTGCACTGTGCAGGATCTTCTATTCCTATATATCTGGATAGCTCTGTCGGTGCTCAGGCTAGTTCTTCAGATCTAACCTGTCCAAGGGAAATTCCTGTTGGGAACCCTCTTTTCAGAGTTTCCTCCTGGATATAGCAAGATCTCTTGCCATTCCTATCCCAGGACAGGATCCTGCACAGAGCTCTTTTTACCAAAGCAAAGGAAAGCATAATGCTTCCTTTGCATCATTCCTTGCAGGATCTCCTTCTAGGAATGTGGGAAACACCTTTAAGGGTACCCCCACCTTCCAGAGCAACTGATCTCTTATATCAGGTGCCCCCCTCTCCAGGGTTTCAAAAGACTCAACTTCCTCATCATTCCATAGTTGTGGAATCAGCAGTGAGGCGGGTAAAGAGCAAGAAAAAGCACTCTTCTTATCCGCCAGGTCGTGAGTCTAGGACACTTGATGCCTTTGGACGTCAAACCTTCCAGACATCTGTGCTTTCTGCAAGAATTCTCTCATATATTTTCTATATGAGTGTATCTCTTGAGGAGGTCACAAAGCAATTACATCTTTTGACTCCTTCCCTTCCAGAGTCCAAGAGTGCAGACTATTCTTCACTGCTCAAGCATCTCCAGAATATTTCTTGGTTTCTTACTCCTGCTTCCCTAGACTCTTTTGAGTCTGTTAGCAGGACTTCTGCTATAACTATAGGGGCACGACGTAGAGCCTGGCTCCAAGCTTCAGACTTGGACAAATGGGCACAGCACAGACTGGGACATACTCCTTGCACTGGAGACAATCTTTTCAACAAGGAGTCT
Organism: Ichthyophis bannanicus; assembly: GCA_033557465.1. Classification (NCBI taxonomy): domain Eukaryota; kingdom Metazoa; phylum Chordata; class Amphibia; order Gymnophiona; family Ichthyophiidae; genus Ichthyophis; species Ichthyophis bannanicus. The sequence continues at coordinate 900,443,103 of CM066035.1, read as the reverse complement.
TTATGTCAGGTTACTCAGTTCTCCACTGACTTACCTGTTCCTAGGGGCTGTTCTGCACCTTTTTCTGTCCCAGTAGGTAGGAAATATCCTGCCAAACTTTCTTCCCATAAGAGAAGGTTTTATGCATCATCTGCCCATCATACAGATGTTCCCAAACAGGGGAAGCATCGTCCTGGTCTGCAGAGTTCAACCTCTCACCAGGCTCAGCAAACCCAGCAACCACAGGGTTTCTGATCAATCCATCAGATGCTTGTGACTCTTGGGATTAGAATCTGCAGTTGCTTCTTCTCAATAGAGGCAATCCACTGCTGTCATTCTAAATTCTAAACATGGATCTCGTCCCGAAAGACATCCATTCTTTCTATGTTGTATGAGCTGTCAGGATGTTCATGCTTCTAGGTCACAGGGTTCTCCTCTTTTTCCTGCTAGGGAAAGAGGTATCTCCAGGAACAAGCAGGAATGAGTCTTCACATATGGGTACGTTGGTACCGACGGAACCTGCGCGGGAAAGCTCCCCAGGTTCCCAAAAAAGGAAAGCTTTTGGGAGCATCCCACAGCGCCTCCGCGCTGCCTTCCCGCGTTTCCTAACCGCCTCTCCCCAGTTCTTCTTTTCTGCGGAGCCAGCAGGTCGTGTTCCTGTCACCGCTGAAGACGTTCTTTGTTTTATTTTATTTCTTTGGTCGCGCGTCTGCCTTCTCCGATGTCGGACCGGTACCGCCGGTCTTTCTTTTCTTAAAAAAACAAACAAAAACAAAAACATATTTTTCCCTCACTTAGTGTGTTTTTCCTCTTTTGGGCCTTAGGCCTCACGAAAAATGTTCCTCATGGAAAAACCAGCCTCCGGGTTTAAAAAATGCACTAAGTGCAGCGGTACTATTTCTGTTACCGACACCCATGAATGGTGTCTCAAATGTTTGGGTCCTGACCACTCCATTTTGGATTGTTCGTCCTGCTCCTTGATGTCCAAACGAGGTTTACAGAACCGAGCAGCCAAGCTCCATGTTTTGTTTCCCTCTGATGCAGCTTCAGTGGCATCGACGTCTTCCAGGGCTGCTTATCCCTCCCATGGATCTCAGGTAACCAAACATAAAACCAGCCGGTCCTCGAAGGGTAGATCTCCTTCCATTCATCGAGATGCCTCCGGGCTTGCCCTCGAGGATCCTGCACCGGCAAAACTACCCCGGCGGGAAGCTCCGGCTTCCAAAGCTCCACCTATGGGGTTACAGGTTGACATCGATGGCACGGCCTCGACCGATCACCTGATAGAATGCTCTGGGGTACCGGCACAACCTTCCGGTACCGAATTCCAGGCATTCATGGCGTCGATGGATCAGAATGTTCTGTCCATGCAGCAGGCTATCACGGCCTTCATTCAAGCTGCGACACCGCTGATACCACAACAAACTCCGTTGTCGGTATCGGCCCAGGTACTGGCACCAATGCCGGTACCGGTACCGACTGCATCGACATCGGCCATGGTGTCGTCTGCAGCGGTTCCCTGCCCAGAGATGCCCATCGGTACCGAACCGGTACAGATAATGCCCGATGTCGATACGGCTCGGTACGCGTATCGAGCTTTGAAAGAGCACCCTGACAGTTGATACTTTGATTCCTCCGAAGATTCTGATGCATCGGAGGCGTCTGCTGAAGTATCCATAGCCCTTCCTGAAGAGCCTTCTTCTCCAAAAAGAAGAATGTCTCCTCCGGAAGACTTGTCCTTTCAAGACTTCATAAGAGAAGTGGCTAAAGGGCTTTCTATTTCAGTAACCTCTGAATCAGAGCCTAGAGCTAAAAAATTTGATATTTTAGGTTATTCTAATGCTCCTAAGGAGGCAGTCACCTTGCCAATTCATGAGATTCTTTATGATCACATGATTGACTTATGGGAGACTCCTCTCACTATCTCTCCTCATTCTCGTAGGTTGGACACCATGTACCGTGTCCCTCCTTGTCCTGGTTTTCATAAAACACAGCTTCCTCACCATTCTATTGTGGTGGAGTCAGCTATGAAAAAGATAAAGAGTGCAAAAAGACACTCCTCTGCTCCTCCAGGAAGAGAATGCAGGACCTTGGATGCTTTTGGTAGGAAAATCTTCCAAGCCAGTATGCTCATTGCCAGAATCAACTCCTATAGTCTTTATATGGGAATGTTTCTGAAAGAAGTTGCAGAAAAGCTGCACACTTTCCTCCCTTTTCTTCCAGAGGATAAAAGGGAAGAATTTCTTATTTTGCTTAAGCAAACTCAAGATATCTCTAAGTTTTACAACCGTGCAGCTTTTGACTCCTTTGAGGGTGCCAGCAGAGCTTCGGCCATTGCCATAGCTGCACACAGAATTGCTTGGCTCCAAGCTTCTGATCTAGAATCTTGGGTCCAGGATGGCTTGGGAAATCTTCCTTGTACAGGAGAGAACCTGTTTGGCAAAGATTGGCAAATAAAAACCACTCAAATGGATGCAGAAAATTCTTCCTTGGATAGACTTTCAAAGTCAACCTCCATTCCTGCCAAGAAAAAACCTTTCAAGAAGTCTTTTTTCCTCAAGAAAGGCAGATTCCATCCTGTTTCTGGCCAACAATCATCTGCAGGTCGTTTTGCTGCTAAGCGTCAGCAACCTAAACAAGCCAGGCCTTAGCCTACAGGGGCTGCTGCAACTCAGCAGACCCAGCCTCCTCAGGGCTTTTGACTTGATGCTAGAGAACTTAGCCTTTCTGGCTCTGGAACAGCCAGAGCCTCTCACCATTCCAGGAAGGTTAGCTCATTTTGCTCCCAGATGGGAGCAAATTACAACAGAGTAGTGGACCCTCTCCATCATAAGGGAGGGGTACAAACTTCATTTCTCAAACCTTCCTCCTCACACCATGGTGAGACATTTCAGTTCTCCAACATCCCCCCTCGACCTTCTAGGTCAGGAGGTAGCTGCCCTTCTTGCCCAAGGGGCAATAGAAGAAGTACCTCTTCTTCAACAAGGGTCAGGGTTTTACTCCCCCTACTTTCTGATCCCAAAGAAAACAGGGGGCTACAGACCCATATTAGATCTCAGAGAATTGAACAAATTTCTATGCAAGGAGAAATTCAAGATGCTTTCTCTGGGCACTCTCCTTCCATACCTTCAGAGTCAGGATTGGCTTTGTTCTCTAGATCTCAAGGATACGTACAACCATGTCCTCATCCATCCATCTCACAGAAGGTTCCTCCGTTTCCTTTTCCAAGGAAAGCATTACCAATACAGGGTGGTTCCCTTCGGTCTGGCACTGTGGATGCCATGTGGCCTAGGAGTTGTAGCATCTCCCGGGCAGTTAAATGGCTCTTTGGCTGAATCTGGGAGGCTAACTGCACTAGGCGTAGGCAACGGGCCTGAGGAAGATAGGCCCTTGCAGTGGTAGTATCTAGCCAGGCCCCTATGAACTCTAGGGACTGAGTAGGGGTGAGCTGGGACTTTGGGAGGTTTACCACAAGTCCCAGATACTGTAGAATGCGCCTTGTGCAGTCCAGGGAAGTCTGGGCCTCTGACTGAGATGGAGCTCGGATGAGCCAGTCGTCCAGGTATGGGAATACAAATATTCCCAGAGTGCGTAGAAATGCAGCTACTACTGCCATGCATTTGGTGAACACTCTTGGAGCAGAGGCCAGTGGACTCAAGCGTCAGGGGGTCTGTCAGACAAAATAGCAACCTCCAGGCGCCTCTTTTGGTCTCTCCAGTGGTGGAAGTCCACCCAAAATATGTTGCTGGGGTCCCCCTTCCAACAGTTGTTACCCCAAGCAACCCTCACAACAGATGCCTCCCCAACAGGTTGGGGAGCTCATCTACAAGACCTCTCCACTCAGGGCACTTGGTCTCCACAGGCGACCTCTCTACATATCAACCACTTGGAGCTCCGATCAGTTTTTCTAGCTCTCAAGGTCTTCCATACCTTGCTCAGCTACAAGACAGTCCTCATTCATACGGACAATCAGGTAGCCATGTTTTACATAAACAAGCAAGGAGGAACTGGCTCTCTGTCGCTTTGCAACGAAGCTTTAAGATTGTGGGCCTTCGCCAGAGAGCATCAAATCCATCTCCTGGTCGTATACCTTCCAGGAATCCAAAACTCTTGGGCAGACAGACTCAGTCGAGTTCTGCTTCCACACGAATGGTCCCTGCACATGGACCAGGTACTCAGAATCTTTCAAGAGTGGGGAACCCCGGACATAGACCTCTTTGCAAGTCCGTGGAATACCAAACTTCCCCGGTTCTGTTCCAGAATTCCGTGTCAGGGAGTTCAGGACAAGGATGCCTTCCTCCTTCACTGGGGTCAAGACTTCCTGTATGCCTTTCCACCCATTCCCTTAATTCCCAAGACTCTGTTCAAGCTCCAGAGGGATCAAGGATCTATGATCCTCATAGCTCCACGCTGGCCACGCCAAGTGTGGTACCCTCTACTTCTGCATCTCTCTCAAGCTCCCTACCTAGAGTTGGGAGCTGCTCCATACCTCCTGTCCCAGGAGGAGGGGACTTTGTGGCACCCAAACCCCAAGTCCCTTCACCTCAGGGCTTGGTTGCTGAAGGCTTAGACCTTCAAGGTTGGAATTTTTCTCAGCAGGTGAAGGATATCCTCCATGCTTCCAGAAAACCTTCTACTAGACGTTCCTATGCTTTTTAATGGAAAAGGTTTTCCATTTGGTGTGCTGAGAAGGGTCTTAACCCTCTAGCACTACCTTTGAATTCTCTATTGGAATATCTCCTGCATCTCTCCAATGCAGGCCTCAAGACGAATTCAGTAAGAGTCCATTTGAGTGCCATTGCAGCATCCCTTAAGCCTCTCAATGGATAGCCTATTTCCTCTCATCCTCTTATTGCAAGATTCATGAGAGGCCTAACTTTAACTAAACCTCCCATTAGGCCGGTGGCATGGGACTTAAATCTGGTTCTTGGTCAGCTTATGAAGCCGCCTTTTGAACCCTTAGCCACCACCTCCTTGAAATTTCTTTCCTGGAAGGTTATTTTCCTCATTGCAGTCACCTCAGCTCGCCGCATCAGTGAACTGCAGGCCTTAGTGGCTAATCCACCTTATACCAGGTTCCATCATGATAAGGTAGTCCTTAGGACCAATCCACACTTTATGCCTAAAGTGGTCTCACCTTTTCATCTTAATCAGGAGGTGTATTTATCTGTCTTTTTTCCAGGTCCTCATGCATCAAGTGCAGAGAGGAATCTTCATACCCTGGATTGTAAGAGAGCTCTTGCCTTTTACTTACAAAGGACACAGCAACATAGAAAGTCTTCTCAACTCTTTGTTGCTTTTGATCCCTCTCATTTGGGACTTCCAGTCTCTAAGAGGACACTGTCCAATTGGATTGCTCAGTGTATTTCTTTCGCCTACCAGAGTAAGAACCTTTCTCTGGAGGGCCATGTCACGGCTCATAATGTGAGGGCCATGGCCACTTCTATGGGTCATCTAAATTCTGTGTCCATCGACCAGATCTATCGAGCGACCACCTGGGCCTCGGTTCATACCTTCACAGCCCATTACTGTTTGGACAAGGACTCCCGCCGGGATGCCTTGTTTGGTCAGGCTGTTCTCAAACACCTGTTCCATGCTTAATCAACTCCTACCCTCCTTCCCTGGATGGATGCCTGAGATCCATAGGAGGAGATAGAGCCCTTCTCAGGGTCTCACAACCTTGGGGATCTCCCTGGCATCTCTAGCTAGGGAGTCCCCATATGTGAAGACTCATTCCTGCTTGTTCCTGGAGATAGCACAGTTACTTACCTGTAACAGGTGATCTCTGGGAACAGCAGGAATAAGCCTTCACAACCCACCCACCTCCCCAGGAGTTGTATCTCTATCTATCTTTCCTTTCCTTTCCTCTCTCTCTCTCTCTTTGTCTCAACTTTAAAACTTAACTGAGGAGAGGCAGTTGGGAAAGGTGGGAAGACAGCACGCAGGCGTGGTGGGATGCTTCCAAAAGCTCTTTGATTGGACGCTGGGAAGCGTTCCCACACAGACTCCGTCGGTACCGACGTACCCATATGTGAAGACTTATTCCTGCTGTTCCCAGAGATCACCTGTTACAGGTAAGTAACTGTGCTTTACCTTCTTGTATTTTTTCCCAAGCCTCACGCCTCTAATGCAGAAAGGAACCTTCATACATTGGATTGCAAAAGGGCCTTAGCCTTTTACATACAAAGAACACAGCAACATAGAAAGTCTTCACAACTTTTTATAGCTTTTGACCCTAGTTATTTGGGACTTCCATTCTCCAAAAGAACTTTATCTAAATGGATTGCCCAATGCATATCCTTTACTTATGAGAGTAAGGGTCTTCCTCTTCAGGACCATGTTACAGCTCATAATGTCAGCATGGCAGCTTCTATGGCTAATCTCCACTCTGTGTCTATCGATGACATTTGTCGAGCAGCCACCTGGGCTTCGGTACACACCTTCACAGCCCACTACTGCCTAGATAAAGCCTCCCGTCGGGATGCCTTCTTTGGCCAAGCTGTTCTTCAAAACCTTTTTCAAACATAAAGCACATTTACTTACCTGTAACAGGTGATCTCTGGGAAAAGCAGAAATAAGTCTTCACATATGGGTATTGTCTGTAGCGACGGAGCCTGCGCGGGAACGCTCCCCAGCGTTCAAAAGGAAAGCTTTTGGGAGCATCCCACAGCGCCTGCACGCTGCCTTCCCGCTTTTCCCAACCGCCTCTCTCCAGTTCGAGTTTTAAGCTGAGACAAAGAGAGAGAGAGAAAGGAAAGGAAAGATAGATGGAGAGATACAACTCCTAGGGGAGCTGGGTGGGTTGTGAAGACTTATTCCTGCTGTTCCCAGAGATCACCTGTTACAGGTAAGTAACTGTGCTATCTCCAGGAACAAGCAGGAATGAGTCTTCACATATGGGGACTCCCCAGCTAGAGATGCCAGGGAGATCCCAAAGGTTGTGAGTCCCTGATAAGGGCTCCACCTCACCCCCATGGATCTCGGGCATCCAACCAGGAATGGGGGGTAGGAGTTGATTAGGTATGGAACAGGTGTTTGAGAACAGCCTGTCCAAACAAGGCATCCCTGCGGGAGTCCTTGTCCAAGCAGTAAATGGGCTGTAAAGGTATGAACCGAGGCCCAGGTGGCCGCTGGACAGATTTGGTCGATGGACACAGAGTTTAGATGAGCCATAGAGGCTGCCATGGCCCTCACATTGTGAGCTGTGACATGGCCTTCCAGAGAAAGGTTCTTACTCTGGTAGGTGAAGGAAATACACTGAGCAATCCAATTGGACAGAGTTCTCTTAGAGACTGGAAGTCCTAAATGAGAGGGATCAAAAGCAGCAAATAGTTGAGAGGACTTTCTATGTTGCTGTGTCCTTTGTAAGTAAAAAGCAAGTGCTCTCTTACAATCCAGGGTATGAAGATTCCTCTCTGCAGTTGATGCATGAGGTCCTGGAAAAAAAACAGGTAAATACACCTCCTGGTTCAGATGAAAAGGTGAGACCACTTTAGGCATAAAGTGTGGATTAGTTCTGAGGACTACCTTGTCATGATGGAACCTTGTATAAGGAGGATTAGCCACCAAGGCTTGCAGCTCACTGATACGGCGAGCTGAGGTGACTGCAATGAGAAAAATAACCTTCCAGGAAAGGAATTTCAAGGAGGTAGTGGCTAAGGGTTCAAAGGGTGACTTTATAAGCTGGCCAAGAACCAAATTCAAATCCCATGCCACTGGAGGTGGTCTAATGGGAGGTTTAGTTAAAAGAAGGCCTTTCATGAATCTTGCAATAAGAGGATGAGAGGAAATAGGCTGTCCATTGAGAGGCTTAAGGCTGTCCATTGAGAGGCTTAAGGCTGTCCATTGAGAGGCTTAAGGGATGCTGCAATAGCACTCAAATGGACTCTTACTGAATTCGTTTTAAGGCCTGCATGGGATAAATTCAGCAAATACTCTAGTAAAGACCCTTCTCTGCACACCAAATGGTAAATCTTTTCCATTTAAAAGCATAGGAACGTCTAGTGGAAGGCTTTCTGGAAGCATTAAGGATATCCTTCACTTGCTGAGAAAGATGCAAATCTTGAAGGTCTAGGCCTTCAGCAACCAGGCTCTGAGGTGAAGAGACTGGGGCTTTGGGTGCCACAAAGTTCCCTCCTCCTGGGACAGGAGGTCTGGAGCAGATCCCTAGTCCAGGGAGGGAGCTTGAGAGAGATGCAGAAGTAGAGGGTACCACATTTGGCGTGACCAATGTGGTGCTATGAGGATCATAGACCCCTTGTCTCTCTGAAGTTTGAAGAGTGTCTTGGGAATTAGGGGAATGGGTGGAAAGGCATAGAGGAAGTCTTGCCCCCAATGAAGGAGGAAGGCATCCCTGGCCTGAACTCCCTGACACGGAATCCTGGAACAGAACCGGGGAAGTTTGGCATTCCACGGACTTGCAAAGAGGTCTATGTCCGGGGTTCCCCAAATTCGAAAGATCCTGGCTATCTGGTCCCCATGGAGGAACCATTCGTGTGGAAGCAGAACTCGACTGAGTCTGTCTGCCCACGAGTTTTGAACCCCTGGAAGATACACTGCCATGAGATGAATTTGATGCTCTCTGGCGAAGGCCCACAATCTCAGAGCTTCGTTGCAAAGCGACAGAGAGCCAGTCCCGCCCTGCTTGTTCACGTAGAACATGGCCACTTGGTTGTCCGTGTGGATGAGGACTGTCTTGTAGCTGAGCAGGGTGTGGAAGACTCTGAGACCTAGAAAAATTGCTCTGAGCTCTAAGAGGTTGATATGTAGAGATGTCTCCTGTAAAGACCAGATGCCTTGAGTGGAGAGATCTTGAAGATGAGCTCCCCAACCTCTTGGAGAGGCATCTGTTGTAAGGGTTGCTTGGGGTAACACCTGTTGAAAGGGGGACCCTAGCAACAGATTTTGAGTGGACTTCCACCACTGGAGAGAGCAAAAGAGGCGACTGGAGGTTGCTATTTTGTCTGACAGGCACCCTGATGCCTGGGTCCATTGGGTGGACAGAGTCCATTGAGCTGCCCTCATGTGAAGGCGAGCGTAAGGAACCACATGCACAGTGGATGCCATGTGGCCTAACAGTTGCAACATCTCTCGAGCAGTTAAATGGGATTTTAACTGAAGTTGTGAGGCTAACTGCACCAAGCGTAGGCAACGGGTCTGGGGAAGATAGGCCCTTGCAGTTGTGGTATCCAGCAAGGCCCCTATGAACTCTAGAGACTGAGTAGGGGTGAGATGGGATTTTGGTATGTTTATTACAAGTCCCAGATACTGAAGGATACGCCTTGTGCAGGTTAGAGAAGTCTGGGCCTCTGACTGGGATGGAGCTCGGATGAGCCAGTCATCCAGATATGGGAATACGAATATCCCTAGAGTGCGTAGAAATGCAGCTACTACTGCCATGCATTTTGTGAACACCCTTGGTGCAGAGGCAAGACCGAAAGGAAGCACTCTGTATTGGTAGTGCTTCCCTTGATAAAGGAACCGAAGGAACCTTCTGTGTGTTAGATGGATGAGGACATGGGTGTACGCATCCTTGAGGTTTAGAGAGCAAAGCCAATCCTGACTTTGAAGGTATGGAAGGAGAGTACCGAGAGAAATCATCTTGAATTTCTCCTTGCATAGAAACTTGTTCAATTCTCTGAGATCTAATATGGGTCTGTAGCCCCCTGTTTTCTTTGGGATAAGAAAGTAGGGGGAGTAGAACCCTGAGCCCTGTTGAAGAAGGGGTACTTCTTCTATTGCCCCTTGGGCAAGAAGGGTAGCAATCTCCTGACCCAGAAGGTCAAGGAGAGATGTCTGAGAATTGAACTGTCTCACCATGGTGTGAGGAGGAAGGTTTAAGAAATGAAGCTTGTACCCCTCCCTTATGATGGAGAGGGTCCATTGCTCTGCTGTGATTTGTTCCCACCTGGGAGCAAAGTAAGCCAACCTTCCTGGAATGGTGAGAGGCTCTGGATGTTCTAGAGCCAGAAAAGCTAAGCTCTCTAGTGGTAAGTCAAAGGCCCTGAGGAGGCTGAGGCTGTTGGGCCTTAGCAGTCCTAGCAGACTTAGGCTTGGCCTGTTTCGGTTGTTGCTGTCTCTTTGTAGCAAAACGACCTGCAGAAGATGACTGCTGACCATAAGCAGAATAATATTTCCCTTTTTTGGGAAAAAAAACCCTTTTTGAACAATCTTTTCTTAAAAGGAGCAGAAGTAGACTGACAGTCTATCTAAAGCAGAATTTTCAGCATCCATCTGGGTGGCCTTTGCTTGCCAATCTTTGCCAAAATGGTTTTCACCCGTACAAGGAAGGTTTCCTAGGCCATCTTGAACCCAGGGTTCCAAATCAGAAGCTTGTAACCAAGCAATTCTGCGTGCACCTATGGCAATAGCCGAGGCTCTGCTGGCACCTTCAAAAGAGTCAAAGGCTGCACGGTTGGAAAACTTGGAAATATCCTGGGCATGTTTGAGCCAGGTGAGGAACCCTTCCCTTTTATCTTCTGAAATAAAAGGAGATAAAGTTTGCAGGTGATCTGTAACTTCTTTTAGAAACATCCCCATATAGAGACTATAGGAGTTGATTCTGGGAACAAGCATAGTGGCCTGGAAAATTCTCCTGCCAAAGGCATCTAAGGTTCTGCATTCTCTTCCTGGAGGAGCAGAGGAGTGCCTTTTTGTACTCTATCTTCTCCATAGCAGACTCCACCACAATGGAGTGGTGAGGAAGCTGAGTCTTATGGAAGCCAGGACAAGGAGGTACACGATACATGGTGTCCAACCTGCGAGAATGGGGGGAAGTGGTGAGAGGAGTCTCCCATATGCCCAACATGTGATCATAAAGAATCTCATGTATTGGTAAAGTGGCTGCCTCTTTAGGAGCCTTAGGATATTGTAAAATATCTAATTTTTTGGCTCTAGGCTCTGTCTCAGGGGCCACTGAGATAGAAAGGCCCCTGGCCACTTCCCTAATGAAGTCTTGAAAAGACAAGTCTTCTGAAGGAGACATTCTCCTTTTTGGAGAAGAGGGCTCCTGAGGATGGATCACCGATGCTTCGACAGAGACCTCTGATTCATCAGAGTCTTCAGAGGAATCGAAGTATCGCCTGTCTGGATGCTCCTGCAGAGCCCGATACGCGTACCGGGTGGTATCGACATCGGGAGTGATCGGTACCGATTCGGTACCGATGGGCATCACAGAACAGTGTACCGCTGCAGTCGACACCGAAGCGGATGTCGATGCAATCGGTACCGGCACCGGAATCGATATCGGTACCGGTGCCGGAGTCTGTACCGGCAACGGAGTTTGTTGTGGTACCGAAGGCGTCGCAGCTTGTATGAATGCCGTGATGGCACGCTGCATGGTCAGGATATTCTGATCCATCGACGCAACCAATGTCTGGATGTCGGTACCAGTGGAAACCACCGGTACCCCAGAACATGGCAACAGGTGATCGGTCGAGGCCGAGCCATCGATGTCAACCTGTGACCCCATAGATAAAGCTTTGGAAGCCGGAGCCTCCCGCCGGGGTAATTTTGCCGGTGCGGATTCCTCGAGAGCAAGCCCGGAGGCATCTCGATACTTAGAGGGAGATTTACCCTTTGAGGACCGGCTGGACTTAACTTTGGTTACCTGAGATCCATGTGAGGAAGAAGCAGCCCTGAAAGACGTCGATGCAACTGAAGCTGCATCAGAGGGAAACAGGATACTGAGCTTGGTTGCTCGATTCTGTAGACCCCTTTTAGACATCATGGAACAGGACTCGCAATCCGTAATGGAGTGGTCAGGACCTAAACATTTTAGACACCATTCATGGGTGTCGGTGACAGAAATAGTGCCGCTGCACTTCGTGCATTTTTTAAACCCAGAGGCGGGCTTTTCCATGAGGAAAAATTTCCTAGGCCTAAGGCCAAAGAAGAAAATGCACTGAAGTGAGAAAAACAGTAGTGTTTTTTTTTTTTTTTGTTCTTTTTTTAGAATAAAGAAATAAAAGACCGGCGGTACCGGTCCAGCGTCGAGAAGGCTGACGCGCGACCAAAGAAATAAAATAAAATAAAGAAATTCTTCAGCGGTGACAGAAACACGACCTGCTGGCTCCACGGAAAAGAAGAACTGGAGAGAGGTGGTTGGGAAAGGCGGGAAGGCAGCACGCAGGCGCTGTGGGATGCTCCCAAAAGCTTTCCTTTTGGATGCTGGGGAGCGTTCCCGTGCAGGCTCCATCGGTACCGACGATACCCATATGTGAAGACTCATTCCTGCTTGTTCCTGGAGATACCAACTCCTACCCACCCACCCTGGTGGGATGCCAGAGCTCCATGGGAGGAAGGATCTTTACCCTTGATGGTGGCACCTTCCTGGGGCTATCTCCCTGGCATCTTCAGCTAGGGAGTCCCCATATGTGAGGACTACATTCCTGCTTGTTCCTGGAGATAATGTAGTTACTCACCTGTAACAGGTGATCTCCGGGAACAGCAGGAATTTAGTCCTCAACCCACCCACCTCCCCTAGGAGATGTCTCTCTCTCTCTCTCTCTTTGTCTCTTTCCTCTCTCCCTCTATCCTTTCACTCAGCTACAAACTTAACTGAAGAGGGACAGTTGGAAAGGCGGGAAGGCAGCGCGCATGTGCTGAGGGATGCTCCCAAAAGCTTTCTTATTGGACGCTGGGGAGCGTTCCCACGCGGGCTCCATTGGTGCCGACGATACCCATATGTGAGGACTAAATTCCTGCTGTTCCCAGAGATCACCTGTTACAGGTGAGTAACTACGCTTTATTCTTGCTGCTGTGTTTTGTGCCATTTGGAGTGGTCGGGTAGTCTGTTTTGGGAGTCCAAGGTAGATGGGGTTGCAGTAGTCTAAGATGGGGGTTATGAGTGCTCATGTGAGAGGATTGGTTTTAGGCGTCTTATGGTTCTCATTTTGACGTATGCGTTCCTTGTGGTTTTGTCTATGTGAGATTTAAGGTTTAGTTCTTTGTCGAGAGTTATACCTAGGTATTTTATTTCAGGTTTTATTTGTATTGAGATGTTCAGTTTGAGTTCTTTGGGAGGGTTGAAGTTTGCGTTTTTGGTGATGATTAGCGCTTCTGTCTTATAGTTTATTGTTAAGTTGTTTCCATGAGCGAGCTTGTCATCTGTTGCAGGCAGTTGGATATTCCGTAGTGTAGTCTGGGTTGTCGAGGTTGATAGGGGTGTATATCATAATGTCATCTGTATATATGGTATATTGGATTTTGTTATTTTTGAACCAATGGTTCCGGATCATAGGGTTCAAGTTAAAATGGCTGTTGGTCCACTTGATCTTTATCATATAAAAACTCTGTATATTCTTTCCACCTTTTCTTCATCTTCCCAGCATCATTCAACATAGAACCTTAAGCATCTTGTAACATTCCAATTCGAGGCTGGAATTTTTTCTTTAACTCTCATAGCTTTAGGAAAGTTGATCTTGTTCTTCCTCTAATAGTTTCTGCTTCTATTTCCTTGCATGTATTATTATAGTACATTTCCTTGTCCTGTCTTGCTGCACGTTGGAAATCTCTGTTGAGTTCTGCCATTGTCTTTTTCTCCTCTGGCTTTAGCTTCTCTGCATTTCAGGGCAATTTTCAGAGTTTCTTCCATCATCCTTTTTAGCCGTTTTTACTTTTTCACCTTTTGTAGAGACTTCTCGCTTTCTTCCAACACAACCTTCTTGATGTCATTCCATAACTCTTCTGGAGCTCTGTCATTTGTATCTAAAGCAGCAAATCAATTTTGTGGGCAGTCTTTAAATTCCAGTGGTATATTCTCAAGGTCATATTTTGCTGCATTCATGAGTGGTTTGCTCTTTTTCAACTTTAGCTTGAGTTTGCATGCTAGTAGTTGATGATCTGTACCACAGTTAGCTCCAGGTTTTGTCTTTGTTGATGTTACAGAGCTTTTCCATCGTTGACTTCCAAGATGTAGTCAATTTGATTTTTGTATAATCCATTGGGTGAAGTCCATGTGTACAGTTGCCGCTTGTGTTGCTAGAAGAAAGTGGTTGAGATGAATATATTGTTGGTCCTGTAGAATTCTATCAGTCTTTCTCCAGCTTCATTTCTGTTGCCAAGTCAATATTTTCTAACCACTTTGCCTTCTTCTTTGTTGCCAACTTTTGCGTTCCAGTCACCCATGACTATCAGGATATCCTTTTTGCATGTTCTGTCAATTTCAGCTTGAACTTGTTCATAGAACTCTTCAATTTCATCCTCTTCTGCAGCTGTTGTTGGGGCATATACTTGAATTATAGTTGTGTTGATAGGCATTCCTCGTCTTGCAAGTTTCTTCTTTATTATAAATGCAACACCATTTCTTCTTTGTCTTTCATTTCCAGCATAGTAGACCATGTGATCATCTGATGCAAAGTGCCCGATGACAGTCCATTTCAGTTCGCTGACACCCAACAGATTAAGTTGTACAAATTCCATTTCATTCTTGACCACCTCCAACTTCCCTTGGTTCATGCTTCATACGTTCCATGTTCCAATGTGTAAGATATCTTTACAGCTTCTGACTCTCATTTCATGCGCAGCTACATCAGCAGTAAGATGTCCCGAAGGCTTTGATCCAACCACATCATAAATGCTGACTTTACTCTGAAAAGTCTTCAGCACTTCCCTAGTAGCTAGTTGAGTGCCTTCCGACTTGGGGGTCTCATCTTCCAGCACTATAGTGCAATTTGTTTTGTTGTCACTATCCATTGGGTTTTCATGGCAAGATACAGAAGTAGATTGCCGGGCCTTTCCACCGCGCAGTATAAGTTTAGTGTTGTTGCCGTTGTCACAGAAATGTGATCCTTCGCTGTCAACACTGTCCCATTCTGCTACTGCACAGATGGGTGGTTTGTCTTCGTCTGGCACCTCAGCTGAGACCAGTCCATCTTGGGAGACCCTGCCAGTAGTTAAACTACCAATAGCTTAGCCCTCAGCATCACTGATACACAGAAGCCCTCACAGCATGACAAGCTGCACACCAAGTGAGGGTCTAATAACGCTATATCCTTTTTAAGATACGGTGACCAGAATTGCACAAAATATTCAAGATGCGAATGCACCATGGAATGATACAGAGGCATTATAATATCCTTGGTTTTATTCTCCATTCCTTTCCTTATGATTCCTAGCATTCTATTTGCTTTCTTGGTCGCCGTTGCACACTGTGTAGAGGGTTTCAACATGTTATCCATGATGACGCCTATATCTTTTTCATGGGTGATGGTTACTAATGTGGAACCTTGCATCCTGTAACCACAGTTTGGGGGGTCCTTTCTTAGGTGCATAACTTTGCACTCCAACCACATTAAATTTCATCTGCCATTTGGATGCCCAGTCTTCCAATTTATCAAGGTCCTCTTGCAATTTTTCACAATCCTCTTGGGTTTTAAAAACTTCAAATAATTTTGTGTCATCTACAAATATGATTGTCTCACTCGTTATTCCCATCTCCAGGTCATTTACAAATACGTTAAAAAGCAGAGGACCTAGCACAGATCCCTGGGGTACTCCACTATTCACCTTTCTTCATTGGGAAAATTGTCTATTAGGTCTACACTCTGCTTTCTGTCTTTTAACCAGTCCCTGATCCACAATAGTACACTGCCTCCTATTCCATAACTTTTTAATTTCGCCAAGAGTCTCTCATGAGGGACCTTCTCAAAGGCTTTCTGAAAATCCAAATATACTATATCAACCAACTCACCTTTGTCTACCTGTTTATTCGCACCTTCAAAAAAACAACAGATTAGTAAGACAAGACCTTCCTTGGCTAAAGCCATGTTGCCTGTCTCCCATTAAACCATGACTATCTACATGTTCAGTAATTTTGTTCTTTATAGTCGTTTCTACCATTTTTCTCAGTACTGATGTCAGACTCACTGGTCTGTAGTTTCCCGGATCGCCCCTGGAACCCTTTTTAAAAATTGGTGTTACATTGGCCGTCCTCCAATCTTCAGGTATTACAGATGATTTTAATGATAGTTCACAGATTACTAATTGTGGGTCTGCAATCTCATATTTCATTTCTTTCAACACCCTTGGATATATACCATCCAGTCCAAATGATTTGCTACTCTTATAGTTTATCAAATAGTTGTAATACATCTTCCCGGTGTATCGATATTTCTTTCAGTTCTTCTGCAGCATCACCTTTAAATACCATTTCAGTCATGGATAACATCCCTACATCTTCCTCAGTAAAGACCAAAGCAAAGAATTCATTCAGTCTCTCTATGTCCTTGTCCCTTCTTAGTGCCCCTTTTACCCCTCTATCATTTAATGGTCCAACTGAGTCTTTCACAGATCTTTTCTACAAATAAAAAAGTACACTTAATTACACATTTTTGCTTCCACAGCAAGCTTCTTCTCAAATTCTCTCTTTGCCTTCCTTATCAGTGCCTTGCATCTAACTTGCCAGTGCTTATATTGTTTACATTTTTCGTCATTTGGCTCCTTTTTCCATTTCCTGAAAGATACTTTTTTGGCAACAGCATTTCTGACCTCACCTTTAAACCATGCTGGCAGTTTTTTGGACTGCCTTCCACTTTTCTTAAAGCGTGGAATACAGCTGGTCTGTACTTCCAAGATACTATTTTTAAACACCACCCATGCTTGATGTAAATCTTTAACCTTTGCAGCTGCTCCTTTTAGTTTTTTCTTAACTATTGTCCTCATTTTATCATAGTCTCCCTTTTAAAGGTTGAAAGGGTAGTACTGTGGATTTCCTTCCTACATTAATTAAATTAAATGTGATCTTGCTATGATCACTATTGCCAAGTGACCCCAACACCCTAATCTCTTGCACCAAATCTCGTATTCCACTAAGACTAGGTTCAAAATGGCTTCCTCTCTGGTCGGTTCATGAACCAGCTGCTCCAAGAAGCAGTCATTTATCTCCCTAGCATGTCCTGTGGTGACCCCGACCCAAGTCGATACTGGGTTAATTGAAATCACCCATTATTATTACTGTGCTGTATCTTTTGTTAGCTTCCCTGATTTCTTTGAACATTTCATCATCCATCTGTTCATTCTGGCCAGGCGGTCACCCCCACTGCCTTCGCTTTCCCCTTCCCCTTTTTACATGGAATTTCAATCCATAGAGATTCTACAGTGAATTTTGTTCTCCAGGAACAAGCAGGAAGTCTGTCCTCGCATATGGGTGAGGTTGGCGCTGATGGAGTCCTTGTGCGGAGCAATTCCCCAGCTTTCAAAGAAAGCCTTTGGGATTGTATCGTGCATGCGTGCTCCCCTTCCCGCCCAAGGGTGCCATCTTGCTCAGTCTTCTATTTTCCATGGAGCCCAACGGACGTGGTCCTATTTTCACTGTGGAAAAAGTAGAAAAGTTGATTTATTTTTGTCAGCTTCCCGGTCGACACAGATTCCCCTTCCCACTTCAGCTCAGTACACCGGTATCGAGTCCGGTCATATTTTTTGTTTTTGTCCTTCGTGACTAGCGTTTGTGCTCTTTTTATTTTTCACTGGCAGCCCGGTTGTTTGACCTCGCAGGGGCCCTGCCAGTGGGTTGAAAAAGTGTGATCAGTGTAAGAAGTTGATGTCTCTCACTGACACACACGACTTCTGCCTCCGAAGCTTCGGCCCTGACCATGACCCGGTGGTCTGTGGGCCATGTGATAAGATGTCTTCAAAATCTTTGAAGAGCAGGCAGCATCAGCGTGACAGGATTTTTCCTGAGTCCGCATCCGCCCGGGCCCATACCTCGTCAGAAGCCTCGACATTTTGGGAATCGGAGCCCGAGCACCGTCGTGGGTCTTCTGAGTGGGGGTCTCCCTCCAGTGAACACCGGAGGAAGAAGAAACTCATGAGGGCAGCATCGCTAGATGCCTCTGATCGGCTTGGGCCCTCGGGTTCCAGGCCATGGAGCCCGGACGGCCGCCCCGGGTCCTCGGAGTCAGAGCGGCTGGCTAAACAACCTCGCAAGGAGCCGGAGACGTCGGACAAGGTAATGTCTGTTGTCCTCGTGGACTCTCCTCCGGGAGAGCCAGCGTTGGGCCCGACGACGTCAGGACCCGAGCCTGGAGCTGCGGAGCCTTCTGAGCTCGGTCTCAGGCTGGCGGCCCTGGAGATCAGCATGGCTGCCTTCATGGAGCAGCAGCGGGTGCTGATGGCCGGTCTCGCCGGTCCATCCGCCCCAACCACCGGGACTTCGACATCGAAGTCGACACCGGAGGCCGAGCCGATCCTTGAGTCGATCAGGTCTCGAGTCGATCCTCAGCCAAGGTCCCCCTAGACCTCCCATTCGGGACCGAGGTCATCGACGCCGGTACCCTCGGCATCGGGGCGGTCGGGCTCAAAGCCCTCGAGGCTGGAGCCCATTGGAGGACTCAGCATGGGAGACTGAGGAGGAAGACTCCCCAGACACCTACCGAACCCAGTGTATCCCATCATACTCTTCGGGTTCGGATCCTCGGAATAGGTCCCCTCCGGAGGACACTCGGTTCTCAGACTTCGTAAGGGACATGGCCAAGGCTTTGGTATTCCCTGTGGACGCCGAGGAGGAGCCTCGAGCCGAGGAGCTCGATGCCCTCTAGTATGACTCTCCCCCGAAAGAGGCCCTTACTGTACCTGTGCCTCCGATGTTGGAATGGCTGATGCTCTGCATGTGGGAGTCCCCGACCTCGATGCCGGTGCTCAGTAAGCGGGTTGATTACATCTATCGAGTCTGCAAGAGTCCTGGGTTCCAGAAAGGGCAGCTGCCACACAACTCCATGGTTGTGGAATCGGCCATGCAACGGCTGAAAAGCCAAAAGACGCACTCCTTGGTCCGTAACCTGGACGCCCTTGGCAGAAAGTGCTACCAGGGCTCGATGCTGTCACGCCGTATCCAAACTTACCAGCTGTACATGGGCATGTACTTGCAGGACCTGGCAAAGGAGATTGCCGGGTTCTCGGCTAGTGTATCCGAGGAACCCTTGCAGCGCTTCAAAGCCTTGTCCACGGGGATCCGAGAGTGCTCATTCAAGCAACTTACGATGGCTTCGAGGCTTCGGCCCGAATAGCCGCGGCTGGCATCAGTGCACGCCGTCAGGCCTGGCTGATGTCGTCGGACCTGGAGCCATGGGTTCAGGACAAGTTGGTCGATGTCCCGTGCCAAGGAGACAACCTCTTCGGGAAACCCATGACTGAAAAAGCTGCAGAAATCGAGTCCGAGTACTTGACCCGGACAAGGTTGTCGAAGAAGACATCTGCATCTTCTCACAAGAAGAAGGCCTCGGGGGGGGGGGGGGGAGAAAGCCCTTTTTCTCGAGGAAGGGTACGGCTTACAGAAACTACCCCACTTACCAGGCCACCCCAGCTCCCCAACAGGGGCAGCAGGCCAGAGGACAGGGGCATGGCCCATGTAAGCCAAAGACCCCCAAGCCTCCAGCTCCGGCTCCTACCCAGACGGGAGGGGTTTTTTGACTCCCAGTGCATAGCTCCTCTCCCACCAGTGGTTTGGCCCTGTACAGGAGGAAGACTGGCTCTGTATGCTCACAGGTGGCCAGCCATTACTACCGACGCCTGGGTTTTGAAAGTAGTCCAGCAGGGCTATTTACTTCATTTCAACCAGGTGCCCACCTCCTTTTTCCCAGGAGAGCCTCTCAGGCCTCCTCTTCACAGGAACCTCCTCCTGCAGGAGTTGACAGGTCTGCTAAAGGATTAGGCGGTGGAACCAGTGCTCCACCACCTGCAGGGGCAAGGCTTCTACTCCAGGTATTTCCTCATACTAAAAAGAAAAGGAGGCCTACGCCCCATCCTGGACTTGCGAAATCTGAACAAGTTCCTGGTGAGGGAAAAGTTCAAGATGCTTTCCCTTGGGATCCTACTGCCTTACCTCCACCAGGGAGACTGGCTATGCTCCTTAGATTTAAATGATGCTTATACTCACATTCTCATACACCCAGACCACAGACAATACCTCAGGTTTGTGGTCGGAAGAAACCACTTCCAGTACAAGGTGCTTCCCTTTGGCCTAGCTTCCGCTCCCACAGTATTTATCAAATGCCTAGCAGTGGTGGCGGCCTTCCTCAGAAGCCAGGGAGTCTTCATCTTTCCATACCTGGACGACTGGCTCGCTTATTTATTTATTTATTTTTGCATTTCTTCTATACCGCCCCTTCCAGAGATCAAGGGCGGTTTACAGTTAACAGTTGAATAACTTTTACATGGAACAGTGGTATTTACTATTTACAAGGAACAATTGTACAAACAACTTGAGGGTCAACTTAACTTTGTATTTACATATATTGTCGCCCGCTCACCCTCCCAAAGGCCATGGGCATGAAGAAAAGTGAGCGAGGTAAAGTTCCTTGATAACTGTGGAATATTATAATGAGGCTTAGCAGAGCCTTCTGGGTAATGTAGTTCCACAGCCAGTAGAAATAAGTAGTTGCAGTCAGAGTGATAAGGTCAGATAGGATTTATTTCCCTTCCCAGGGTTGGATTCTTAAACCATGAAAACAAGGTAACACAAAGACCATGCATCTGGAACTACAAACAAAGAATTAACTTGAACTCAGGCAATGCTTATCTTCAGCCAAAAAGAAATGAAAAATGCAAAGAAAACAGTTGCTTTCCCAAAACTCCTTTTGTCTGTTTTCTCCTGTGAAACAGCCCTTGTAGCACTTTAACACAAAGATTGTATGCTGTCAGAAAAAGTATATGTACAATCCATAAATACCTCAGTGTCCGGGTCCTCATAAAAATCACATTGCATGTGTTCAATGTCTTGACTGGTTTCCCGTGGGCTGAAACCTTTATCTTGCCTGCCGGGTTCCTCTCTATAGCCTAAGGTATTTCCTTCCCCCAACAGCTTAGAGGAGTATGGGTATTTACCGTAATTGCTGCTGTTTCTCTCAACTGAGTCACAGAGTTCCTGGTAAGTGCAGGGAATTTGGCTATACTCTTCTTTCCTGCTATTAGGGAGAATACTCCTACCTTCCAACAAGTTTCTTCCAAGCTTCCTCCCTTGAACACAGCTTTGCACGGGAAAAAACTCTTCTCCTCGTGTTTGCTTAGCTTTCCTTTTGGGCAACAAATTAGCCTCAGGAAAATAATCCTCTCTTGCTGGGTACCTTGAGCTGTAAGGCTGGAATTGCCTTAACTGGGCTTCAGAGCAATTATCTCTGCTTCCACGACAGCAGAGCTCCCTGGTGCAATGGTCAGCCGTGTACTGCTCTTCCAGGCAGTCTCCCTTGGGCTTCACAGCGCAGCACCGTCCTACCAGTCTCCTCTGGTCAGCATGTCTCTCAAAGCTTCCTTCCTCGTTGAAGCTTTCTCTCTCAAGGCTTCTCCTATGACTGGGACTTCCTGTGCTTGCTGCTCTCTCTGTGTTTGCTGCCTTCTCCGTATTTGCTGCCTTGCCCGTGTTTGCTGCCTTGCCCCTTCTCTCAGGTAAGGGATTTTTAAATGTGTTGCATTTGGTATTTGTTTGGAATCCGCCCCCTATCAGCTGTCCCCTATCTCTTGATGAGCCACGAGGTAGCTTTTGGTTTGGGCGTTCCCTAGCACTACGTGAATTGGTTTGTGTACAGTTTCTATGCCAACCCTCCTCCATGTTTATTTCTGAGCTGTCAAAGTTAGCTTTATTCTGATCAAAATCTCCTGTCTCCGCGGGCTCTGATCTCTGCACCTCATGACAATATACAGGAGTCAGTCTCTCCTTAACTTAGCTTTTTATTTAGAAAGGGGCCAATCTGCACAAGAGACACAGCAGGCCAGTGCTCGCACAGTCACCCTGCTCCAGCACCTAGGGTTTGTTATAAATCACGAAAAGTCCACTTTACTCCCCACTCAGAACTTGGAGTTCATAGGGGCACAACTGGACACACTTCAGGCAAGGGCTTACCTACCACTGGACAGGGCAAGGCGGTTGCTGGACTTGGTACAGCAGGTCCAGCACAAACCTCAAGTCTCTGCAAGGGTCTTCCTATGCCTCCTAGGCCCCACATGGCCTCCACGGTGCATGTAACTCCATTTGCTTGATTCCACATGCACACAGCTCAAGGGAGCCTCAGAGACTAGTGGACGCAAGCCACTGGCCGCCTCAGAGACAGACTAGCCATTTGCAAGTGACAGCCTTGCAATGGTGGCTTCACACCCCCCCCCCCCAACTTGCTTCAGGGAGTACCATTCCAACCTCCCTCTCAAACCAGAGTGCTGACGACAGATGCCTCCTTGCTGGGCTGGGGTGCCCATTGCCAGGGTTCATGCACTCAGGGTCTGTGGTCCTCGCGAGAGGCCGCACTTCAGATCAATCTTCTAGAGCTTCGAGCTATCCGCCTAGCTCTTCAAGCCTTCTGTCATCTTCTTGCACATCAGTCAGTGCTGATACAGACAATCAGATAGCAATGTTCTTCATCAACAAACAGGGGGGCACAGGATCTCACATCCTATGCCAGTAAACTCTGGACCTCTGCTCTTTTGCAGTGGTACATCACATGTCCCTAAAGGCAGTTTATCTGCCAGGTCAGGAGAACCTCCTGGCCGACAAGTTGAGCAGGATTCTTCAGCCTCACAAATGGCAACTGGCTTTTTGATGTGTGTATCAATAAACATTTAAATATAAAAAAAACAAATGGCAACTGAACTGGGATGTAGCCCAGCGGATCTTCAACCGTTGGGTTCTCCCATCCATGGATCTCTTTGCTAGTCTGCAAAACCATCAGTTGCCCCAGTTCTGCTTGAGGCAGCCGCGGAGCATGGCGGCGGATGCTTTCCTTATCTCGTGGGCACAGGGCCTTCTCTATGCATTCCCACCCATGCCTCTGGTGGCAGGCACTCTGTTCAAGATTCTTCGGGACAAGGCCTCGGTCATCCTGGTAGCCCCCAGGTGGCCCAGACAGCCTTGGTTCCCTCTTCTTTTTCAACTGGCGGTCGAAACTCCACTCCCACTGGGGGTGCAGCCTGACCTCTTGACCCAGGAACAGGGTTCCTTGCTACACCCCAATCTCAGATCCCTCAACTTAATGGCCTGGCTGCTGAGAGGGTAGTACTTGCTCCTCTATGCCTTCCCAAGGAGGTTGAGGAGGTGTTGCTGGCCTCTGGGAGGCAATCCACTAGAAAATCCTACGCGTTCAAATGGCATAGATTTGAAGGGTAGTGTGCCCAGAAGAAGGAGAACCCGTTCACTTGTCAAGTACCTCAGGTATTGCAGCACTTGCTCCACCTCTCGGAGTTAGGCCTCAAGTCTAACTCTGTCAGGGTCCACCTGAGTGTGCTATCAGCTAACCACTCTCCATTGGATGGGCAACCTCTTTCAGCTCACCCTTTGGTATCCCGATTCCTCAGAGGCCTCCTACTCTTGAAGCCTCCAATTCGCCCACCGGCGACAGAGTGGGACTTAAATGTGGTCTTGCAGCGGCTTACTTGCCCACCTTTTGAACCAATGTCCACCTGTCATCTCCGCTTCCTTTCCCGGAAAGCACTCTTTCTGGTGGCGCTCACGTCTGCTCGACTTGTGAGCGAGCTGCAAGCTTTAGTATCGGATAGACCATATACACGGTTTTACAAAAACAGAGTGGTCCTACGTACTCACCCCAAGTTCCTTCCAAAGGTGATTTCCTCATTTCACCTTAACCAAGAGGTGGTTCTTCCAACCTTCTTCCCCAGGCCACATACCAGCAGGGCAGATGCGGTTCTGCATACCCTGGACTGTAAGAGGGCGCTCGCCTTCTACCTGGAGCATACGCGGGGACATCGGAGAGCTTCCCAGCTCTTCATCTCTTATGACCCTAGTAAACTGGATCTACCTGTTTCCAAGCACATGTTATCCACCTGGGTGGGAGACTGCATCGCCTGGGCGTACAGGGCAGCTGACCTCCAGCTGTAGGGCCGAATCACGGCCCACTCTGTCAGGGCTAAGGCCACATCAGTGGCTAACCACCACTCTGTTCTGTTGGCAGACATCTGCCGGGCCGCAACTTGGTCTTCAAGTCAGACTTTTGCAGCCCACTACTGCCTGGAGAGAGAGTCCCGGTGGGACAGTGTTTTCGGTCAGGCGGTACTCCGTAACCTATTCGAGGTTCAGGCAACTCCTACCCTCCGACCCTTTGGTGTCAGGCTACTCTGGGGGTTGTGTTCTCGGAGAAAAATCCTATCACTGCTGCTGCGGCTCTTCTAGAGGGAGCCATTTTCAGCTATGGGTTCTCAGTAGCCTATAGCTAGGGAGTCACATATGTGAGGACTGACTTCCTGCTTCTTCCTGGAGAAAGTGTAGTTACTCACCTGTAACAGGTGTTCTCCAGGGACAGCAGGAATCAGTCCTCATGACCCTCCCTCCTCCCCTGGAGTTGCAGTCCTTTGATTAATTTTTTCTCATTTTTGCTGTCTTTTTAGCTATGTCACCTGACTGAGCAAGATGGCACCCTTGGGCGGGAAGGGGACTGCGCATGTGCGATGCAATCCCAAAGGCTTTCTTTGAAAGCTGGGGAAATTGCTCCGCATGAGGGCTCCATTGGCACCGACGTCACCCATATGTGAGGACTGATTCCTGCTGTCCCTGGAGAACACCTTTTACAGGTGAGTAACTACGCTTTTCCTGCAAAACTTTAATCCATTGTGACTCAATGCCCTTTTCTAACATAGAGTGCACCCCTCCACCAATTTGATCTGCTTTATCATTACGATATAGTTTGTACCCAGGTATCACTGAGTCCCACTAAAGGTTGTCCTCCTTCCACCATGTCTCTGAGATACCAATCATATCTAATCTCTCATTTAGTGCTATATATTCTAACTCTCCCATCTTAATTTTTAGACTTCTGGCATTTGCATATAAGATTTTAGAGGCTGTATTTTATTCATATTAATCTCGTTATCAGTAGGCAGGGGTAATTTGGAATCTTTAAGCTCTGTCTGCTCTGTACATAAGGACATTTGGGCTACTTTTGTCTTTATTGGAACCTGTCTGTTGATATGCCCCAACGTTTGCTTGTATCCTTCAAGGATATATTGTTCCGAACCATGTGCTCTTGGGTGACTGTCGGCTTTCCTCTATTATCTAGTTTAAAAGTTGCTCTATTTCCTTTTTAAAGGTTACTGCCAGCAGCCTGGTTCCATCCCAGTTAAGGTGGGGCCCATCCCTTCGGAAAAGCCCCTCCTTTCCCCAGAATGTTCTCCAGTTCCTAACAAATCCAAAACCCTCTTCCTTGCACCATCGTCTCATCCACACATTTAGACTCTGGAGCTCTGACTGCTTTTTGGGTCCTGCGCGTGGAACGGAAAGCATTTCAGAGAATGCTACCCTGAAAGTTCTGGATTTCAGCTTCCTACCTAAAAGCCTAAATTTGGTCTCCAGAACCTCCCTACCACACTTTCCTATGGCATAGGTACCGACATTTATCAAGACAGCAGACTCTTCCTCATTACAGTCTAAGACCTTGTCTAGGTGGTGCGTGAGGTTTTCTATCTTTGCACCAGGCAGGCATGTTACCATGCGATCCTCACGTCCACCAGCCACCCAGCTATCTACATGCCTAGTGATCAAATCACCAACTATAACGGCTGTCCTAACCCTTTCCTCGTGGGCACTATAAGGCCTATGCCATCTGCCCATCCATGTGTACTAATGCTAACCAAGTTCCACCTAGATGATATTAATAGTCCATTGTAATCTTTGATTATTTTGTCAAAAATTGATTGTCCATAATTCTACGCTTCACCAAAATGACTTTCCTCTGTGTATATGTAATCTCTGACACAATGTTGCATTTTGAACTTGCTTATAACTTATTTCTGCCTCAGAGGAAAAAAACAATTTTACTTATCTGTTTATTTTTGTTGCTTTCTTTTTCATTTCCAAACTGCTGCTTGTCACCACTAAACTTCCATGGTTGTCAAGCAGCTTCCATAGTGAACTCAGGGTTGGGTGGGGTGGGGGAGGAGACACAAGCTGCTGAGGTTTGTTTACCTGTTGATGGCTGAAGGGGAAATCTACTACTTGAAGCTGGAGTGGGGTTCTAAGTTTGGGTGAAATATTTGGGGATAGTAAGTCCTGCACTACATGTGCTGGGAGTTGAGATAAATACCATATGTGATTGATGTATTTTTTATTTATTTTATTTATTTAACAGGGTTTTTTTATACCACTTTATCATTTCAGTCAAAACGTTTTACATTGTAACTTAAACTTGGTAATGTACATTAAACAGGGACACTGATAACTTGTTTTTTTTTAGGCAGTGGAGGGTTAAGTGACTTGCCCAAGGCCACAAAGAGTGCTATTGGGAATTGATCCCTGATCTATTTCCCAAGACAGTGCTTTAACTATTAGGCTGCTACTTCACCCTAGTTAGCAAGGGAGATTTTAGTTGCTAAAAATGAATTGCCTGGCCTCAGGCTCTTAATATTGGCCTTCTCAGGCATAGGATGTCAATGGCAGTGTACCATGGTGCTTTGTGCTCTCCTGTTAAAGTTGCATTTGCAAATAGTGTTGTTTAATTTGTATTGTGCAGTACATCCTAATTGTAATGCTTATATGTTATGTGTAGTGGAGTTTATATTTGCATGGCACTTTTTTTTCACCGTATAGTTTTCTTTTGGTCTTTTGGGCTTTCAGATCAATTAAAAAAGAGATCTGTGCCATCAGCTGTCTCACAATTCCTTGGAGATTTTCTTCCTGCTTTATATCTCGTTACAACTTGCTTTAGTCCAGTTAAGATGGTTCTGGTCTGGGGACTATGCACCAGAGCTGCTTCCAGAACCCTGTAATCATGGACACAGAATCATTGCACAAGTGTCACAATGGCATGAAGATGGAGAGCTAAGTTGACTAATGTGCCCTGCCTCTATGTGCTAAAGGTTGGCACAGGTTGTTAGTAAATAGGTCCTGTTGCATAAAATGGGACCTGCTTAAATAGTGAACATTAATGCATATTAGCATGTACTAGGATGATGTCGCTTGCTAGTAAATCTATCCCTGAATACCTTCTCTTCCCTTCCCAGAGCTCTGAATGCTGCTTTTACTCATCTCTCTTCCCAGCCAACTTGGGAAATTGAACACCTGAACCAAAAATAAACCCAGGTTCAGGCCCCATCATGCTTTTTTCCTCTGTTGATAATACACTTTAGTATTTAGTTAGGCTTCTTAGTGTCTTCATTATTCATCATTTAAGGGCCTGATATTTCATACTTTATTTTATTTCATTTTTTACCATTGATACAAAAAAAGAAAAATTCTGTAGTACACCTGGCAGTGAACCAGGTTATAGGGATTAGGTCTCCAGAAAACCTCATATATCTTATCTTCTAATCTAGCTATTAGGAACTTTTTATTTTTTGTTTCGAAAATTGTAGATAAAAGCAATAACAATTAAAGTTGCAGGATTAAATGCAGAACAAACAAAGCAAGATTTGTACAATCATAAGATGATGATCATTTTTCTATATAAAGAGGCACATATGTGAAACAAAAGTTTGAAAAGTTGCTTATTATATTTGTGTAGCATTATGGCTGCTTTTGGTATTCTATTATTATTTTCATTTATTAAGCGCTATAAAGCATACGCAGCGTTGTACAGACACATAAGAAGACAGTCCCTGCTTATAGAGCTTACAATCTAGAAAGACAAATCAACAGTACAGTACAAGGAAGCATATGGTCAAAAGGAGAGGGAAAAACAAGGGTACGAAGATCAAAAGCTGCCTCAAAGAGGTAGGCCTTATGCAGGGATTTGAAATTGGTGAGAGAGGAGACTTGACATAGGGACAGTGAAGCTTATTCCAGGCATAAGGAGCAGCAAGGTGAAAAGATCAAAATCTACTTAGGATACAGCAAAGATTTCCATTTAATTGCCTGAATAAGGTAGCAGGTGGTGGTTTAAAATATTTGAGACTATCTTATTGCTTTCATATGAAATCTATAGATCGAGTAAGTGGAATATCATAGACTGATTATTCACAGTATGGACTTTTTATGCTGAGAAGGCAGCATATTTATTCAACCATATACTTACATAAATTACCTGAGCTACTCCCCATTAACATTTAATCATAATGAAGAAAATTGAACCTAGGAAGTTGCCATAAATTTGTTTCCTAGAGCTATTTAACCATTAGAGGCAATGACTACAGATTAACTGTTGTTAAAGTGTTTAGTGAAACTCATTTTTATTATTATTAGCAAGTATGTCCAGACAGTACAAAGACAACAAAAGATTAACATTGTCCAAAACATCAGTGCAAAGTAAACAGTAAACCAGAACAACACCCACAACAAACAAACCCTCCCAAGAGCAGGCAGGAAAACCCTACATCATATTAGCCCCTATCATAGACACTAGTAGAAGGCACAATTGTCAAGTCGAATATATAGGGGAATAGAAAAGGAATAGAAAATAAATTAGAAGACAAATTAGGTGCGCTCAACCAAACAGAGCTAGGGACACAGATGCATAAGGGTCAATATTCCATTGCAAACACAATCTAATGGTTACCCCGCCCCACCGAAAAGGGCCCCCACTTCTCCCCGTCACCCCCCTGCCTCCCCACCCCTCCCCTCCCACTCCTCCCCGTTACCCCACTACGTCCCCTCCCCCCCACCCATCCCCTCCCCTCCCCAGCCAAGCAAGTGGCGTCCGCAGCACTCCCATATGGAAGGAAAGTAGCTACATTCATGGCTGCAGTCCCCCTAAAGGATCGGCCGTCCGCTACCAGCCCCGCACGCTAAGGCTACATCTACCATCAGAGCTCTAAAAGCGCGCCGTGGCTAGCAGCGGAGCCCAAATTTCCACGAATTGATCCAGCCGCCGCTGGCCCAATAGCCGCGCTGTGCACCTTTCCATGTCTAATAACACCCGCATCCTCCCCTCCCATTCTTGTACACTCGGCGCCATTGGTGCTATCCAGTGCCGTAGGATGGTCTGCTTGGCTACCAGGAAGCCCCGCTCACAGAGCTGTCGGTGCCGAGCACCCAAGAGCGTGTCACCCTCATAAGAGCCAAACAGACACCAGGCAGTGCGTTGTTAAAGTGTTTAGTGCAGAACAGTAGTGTTAGTTACTCTTAAATGGAAAGATCTTTTTTCTGAAATTTGGCCTATTTGCATGCTATCTGTGATGTATATTTTTTAAACATTGGTCAAAAAATAGTTTCATTTGATAGTCTGAGTATGAAGTAATAGCATATTGGTTTTGCAGCCCCCATTTTTACTTGAATGTTTTAAATTCACTTCTAAATTTTACATCAACTTAAAATGCAGATACTTGTCAGACATAGTAATGAATTTCTGTGGTTGAAATGGCACAGGACAAGATGCATCATTGGCAGGGCAGGGTCTTATGATTTATTTATTTAGCTGTACTTGACATTACTGCAACGGGACCAAATGGACATCAGAGCAACTTACAAAAACCATTAAAAATCCAGGGAGAACAATATATGAGAGAAAATCCAAAGGCAGAAGGGCAATAAAAGGGGAAGGGAGGGGGGTGCAAAGGAGAAGACAACAGGGCAATGTGAGGAAGAATGATTAGGAAAGGGAAGACTGAGGAAAAGCTTGCTGAAACAGCCAGATCTTCCATTTTTTTCTTGCGTTTAGGAAGGGAAGATTCAAAGTGGAGGTAAAGAGTTTAAGCATTTTAAAGCATGAAAGATTAGGTAATGCATGTCCCTATCGTAGTTTGGGTGCAGTCTTTCTACTATGAAAATTTTGTAATTTTAGGTATTCGTTGGAATCTTGTGATACAATTTGTTTAGCTGCTATATTTTCTCATTAAGAGAGACTTACAGGAATGGCCAGGTGGTTCAGGTGACGGACGCTGTGCACTACAATTCAAAAGGTTGTCTACTGCATCTTTTCCTTCCCTTTCCTCCCTCTCTCCATGCTGGTTCTGTCCTAGAGTTAGGTCTTTTGTTCCCTAGGTTAGCTAGGGAGATGCTATGGAGAGTACTGCATCTCCTCTACTCCCAGTGGGGAGTCAAGGTCATTGCATAAAGAGTACAATAGATGGTCAGATACAGTGTTCTGGAAGGAGCCCTAGTACATTGTCTCCTGGCTAGCACAGTCACCACAGTGACCAGACTAGATATGTTGGTGTGGGTAATATAAAATAGAGGAGTTAAAATCACAGGAGATCTAAGATGGCTTCATAAATATGGGATACTTCACTTGGGCTCTGTATTCCATCATACTGAATTTCCTTTAGGAGAATTACCAAGTTTTACAATGGTGAAAAGGAAAGGAAGGATCAGAGGTGTTCTTCCCAGATCCTTAGCAAAGAATCAGAACTACCTTGCAGCCTGAAGTGTCTGCTGGTGAAACTGTTTATTCTCCGGGAACAAGCAGGAAG
Source organism: Ichthyophis bannanicus (assembly GCA_033557465.1). Taxonomy (NCBI): domain Eukaryota; kingdom Metazoa; phylum Chordata; class Amphibia; order Gymnophiona; family Ichthyophiidae; genus Ichthyophis; species Ichthyophis bannanicus. The sequence goes on along the minus strand of CM066035.1, from coordinate 900,412,854 downwards.
TCGGTCCTCACATATGGGGGGTGGCACCAATGGAAGGACAGACTAGATAGGCCATGTGGTCTTTTTCTGTCATCATGTTTCTATGTTTCTATTATGCGGAAATATTTCTTTACAGAAAGAGTAGTGGATCCATGGAATAGTCTCCCAGTGGAGGTGGTAGAGATGAGGACAGTAACTGAATTCAATAAAGCATGGGACCAACACAGAGGATCTCTAAAGGTAAAAAGTGGACTGTTGTAGTTGTTGTTATGGAAGGACATAAGAACATAAGATATGCCATACTGGGTCAGACCAAGGTCCATCAAGCCCAGTATTCTGTTTTCAACAGTGGCCAATCTAGGTCATATGTACCTAGCAGTTTCCCCAAGAGAGACAAGTTCCACAATGCTTGTACTGGGTCAAGCATTGATATCTTCGGTCACTTCTTAATAATGGTTTATGGACCTTTCCTCCAGGAACTTGTCCAAACCTTTTTTAAACCCAGCTGATGGACTGATCAGCTTCTCCCTCCAACATAACCCCCACCCAGCATACATATAAAAAATGGTTTAAACAGTTCAACAAGGAAAACTTCATAGAGGAGATCCTCCCCCAACTACTAACCAACTCAAACGACCCTGACATACTTATGAAATATTGGAACCGCATCACTGAAGAAGCAATCACCACAACGACAACACCCTCATGCAGAAGACACCGCAGAACCCCAAGGTACACATCAACCCTTCGCATGCTAAAAACTCAGTTCTGAAGGTTTTAACGAAGATGGCGAAAGACAACAGATCAGGATGACAAACTCAAACACCTAAAAACTACTGAACTCTACCACCATACTGCAACTGACAACGCGAGGTGCGAGTACCACACAAAACTAATCAACTCCTCAATCAATCATCCAAGATAACTCTTCGACATTGTAAACAGATTGATAAGGACCCCATCCAACAACAACCAAGAAAGTGCAATTACTCACCTGTAACAGGTGATCTCTGGGAACAGCAGGAATTTAGTCTTGACATATAGGTGACGTTGGTACTGACGGAGCCCGCACGGGAACACTCCCCAGCGTCTAATAGGAAAGCTTTTGGGAGCACTTTACTGCACTTGTGCTGCTACCTTCCTGCCTTCCCAACTCCCTCTCTTCAGTTGAGTTTATAACTGAGAAAAGAGAGCAAATGAAACCCTATAACTCCTAGGGGAGGAGGGCAGGTTGTGAAGACTAAATTCCTGCTGTTCCTAGAGAACACCTGTTACAGGTGAGTAACTACACTATCTCCAGGAACAAGCAGGAATGTAGTCTTCACATATGGGACTCCTTAGCTCCCAGATGAAGGACAGACTAGATAGGCCATGTGGTCTTTCTGTCATCATGTTTCTATGTTTCTATGGAGCCCGTGTGGTAATCACTCCCAAGCTTTCAAAGAAAGCCTTTGGGAATTACACCTCAGTCTTCTTTTTTCCGTAAAGTCCAGCAGATGTCTGTTCACTCTGTAAAAAGTTGATTTTTTCTTCTTTTTTTCTTGGTGTTTGTTCTGCCTGCCTTTCCGATTCGCGTTCCGATCACCTTCCCTTTACCCGGGATCATCCCTGCTTTGGCGTCATGTTTTTTCTCGGGTCCTTTTTCTTACTTTTCCTTTTTTTCAATGCATGAGTTTTTCCCTATGCCCAAAACTAACCAGAACGTTCGAGTTTGATCTCCCAGGGGCTGTCTTTCCCGCTATGCCATCAGTGGCTTCCAGCAGTGTGGCAAGTGCTCCCACAACATGTCCATCATGGACTGCCATAGCTGCTGCCTTCGCTGCCTTAGTGCAGATCACGATTACTCCAGCTGCCTGCTCTGCCTGCAGATGTCGAGCAAGAGTCAGAGCCGTGAATCCAAGCGGGAATCAGTCTTCAGCCAGAAATCCTCTGTCTCAGCCCCAGCATCGAGTGTGGAATCGTTGCCCTTAGGGGCCACGTCCAACGATTCATCATCGTGCAGCTGAGCTTATTCTAAGCCCCAAGGTTATGGAGCTTTGGATCGAGGATCGTCCTCAGAGGACTTCCCCTGTAGGGTAAGATTTGAGCCCAAGTTGTTGCCCAGGCCTGATGCCAGAGCGGGGTAAGACTTCTGGTCATCGGCTCCAGAGTCCTCAATGCGAGGCCGAGGGCAATGACTGGGAGTGGCCCCCGAAGCTGCCCCCGTGGGAGGACATGCCCTCAACATCGGTGATTCCCCATCAGGGGAGCAGGCTCCGGGCCTGATTCCATCAGTGCACGAGCAGGTGGCTGCCTTCCTGGACTCTCAGCCTAGTCCGATGTCTGGTGTCTCAGGAACTTCAGTACCGACATTGGGCCCTCCTCGAGGACTTCCCCCGTAAGATTTCCAGCCAGTACTTGAGAAGCATACGCAACGAGCTGAGCCATAGTGCTCTTCTTCACCCATGAGGCCTCTGGTCATGCCCCCGAGTGCTTCCATGTCGGGACGGTGGGCCCCTCTGTCCCTATTGACACCATCTGCGGGGCATCAGGCCGATGTCCATCAAGTTCTTGAGGTGCTCTCTGACTCCAACGTGGAGTGGGAGACCAAAGACAAGTCGCCTGATACTCTGCTTCATAGGGATGTCCCATTGGATCCCTCCCCCCTACAAGAGCATGATCGCGTTTGATTTAATTAATGGAGGAGGGCTAGTAAGGAAATCCACAGTACTACCTTTTAACTTTCAAAAGGGAGACTATGATAAAATGAGGAAAAGAGTTAAGAAAAAACTAAAAGGAGCAGTTGCAAAGGTTAAAGACTTACATCAAGCTTGGGTGGTGTTTAAAAATACTATCTTGGAAGCCAAGACCAGCTGTATTCCACGCTTTAAGAAAAGTGGCAGGAAGTCCAAAAAACTGCCAGCATGGTTTAAAGGTGAGCTCAGAGAGACTGTTGTTGCCAAAAAAGCATCTTTCAGGCAAAGAGAGAATTTGAGAAGAAACTTGCTGTGGAAGCAAAAACGTGTAATAAAGACTTTTCAAATACATTTGTAGCAAAAAAACCTGTGAGAGAGTCAGTTGGACCATTAGATGACAGAGGGGTAAAATGGGCAGTAAGAGGGGACAAGGCTATAGCAGAGAGACTGAATGAATTCTTTGCTTTGGTCTTTACTGAGGAAGATGTAGGGATGTTACCCATGACTGAAGTGGTATTTAAAGGTGATACTGCGGAAGAATTGAAAGAAATATCAATACACCAAGGAAGATGTATTACAACTATTTGATAAACTGAAGAGTAGCAAATCACCTGGACCGGATGGTATACATCCAAGCGTGTTGAAAGAACTGAAATATGAGATTGCAGACCTGCTATTAGTAATCTGTGAACTATCATTAAAATCATCTGTAATACCTGAAGATTGATATAGTGTATCTGGACTTTCAGAAAGCCTTTGACAAGGTCCCTCATCAGAGACTTTTGGCAAAATTAAAAAGTCATGAGATAGGAGGCAGTGTACTATTGTGGATCAGGAACTGGTTAAAAGATAGAAAGCAGAGTGTAGGGCTAAATGGCCAATTTTCCTAATGGAAAAAGGTGAATAGTGGAGTACCCCAGGGATCTGTTCTGGGTCTGCTGCTTTTTGACATATTCATAAATGATCTGGAAAAGGGAATAACTAGTGAGGTTATCGAATTTGCAGATGACACAAAACTATTCAAAGTTGTTAAAACCCATGAGGATTGTGGATAATTGCAAGAGGATCTTGATTAATTAGAAGACTGGATGTTCAAATGGCAGATGAAATTTAATGTGGATGAGTGCAAAGTTATGCACATAGGGAAGAACAACCCAAACTATGGTTACATGATTGATTGATTGATTTAACAGGTTTTATATACCGCTTTATCATTTCAATCAAAGCAGTTTGCATTGTAACTTAAACTTGGTAATGTACATTAAACAGGGATATAGATAACTTGGGATTTTTCTGAGGCAGTGGAGGGTTAAGTGACTTGCCCAAGGCCACAAGGAGTGCTAGTGGGAATCGAAGCCTGGTCTCTGGGTTCCCAAGCCAGTGCTCTAACCATTAGGCTACTCCTCCACTCCACATTAGAAACCACCACCCAGGAAAAACATTTAGGCGTTATCGTGGATAACACGTTGAAACCCTCTGCCCAGTGTGCAGTGGCGGCCAAAAAGGCAAATAAAATGCTAGGAATCTTAAGGAAATGAATGGAGAATAAAACAAAGGATGTTATAATGCCTCTTTATCGTTCCATGGTGGTGACCACACCTTTAATATTGTGTGCCGTTCTGGTCGCCATATCTTAAAAAGGATAGCGTTTTTAGAAAAGGTACAGAGAAGAGCCACCAAAATGGTAAAGGGGATGGAAGGATTCCCCTATGAAGAGAGGCTAAAAAGGTTAGGGCTCTTCAACCTGGAAAAGATGGCTGACGGGAGATATGATAGAGGTCTATAAATTAATGAATGGAGTGGAACGGATAAACATAGATCGATTGTTTACGTCATCTGAATATAGAAAGACTAGGGGACATGCTATGAAGCTACAGGGTAGCCTATTTAAGACTAATAAGAGAAAATGTTTTTTCACTCAACATGGAATTTGTTACCGGAGGATGTAGTAAAAGCTGTTGCTGTAGCTGGGTTTAAAAAAGATTTGGATAAGTTCCTGGAAGAAAGGTCCATAAACCATTATTAAAGGGGACCCTGGAAATCCACTGCTTGCCCCAGTTCAAGCATTGTGGAATCTGTGCCCTTTGGGGAAAATTGCTAGCTACTTATGTCTTAGATTGGCCGCTGTTTGAAACAGGATACTGGGCTTGATGGACCTTGGTCTGACTCAGTATGGCATATCTTATGTTCTTAAGATGCCAACTTTTTTGCAGAGCTCCAAAAATGAGTGCTGCTCTAGCTCATCTCAGAGGCCTGCGTTGATGTTTTTGAGTGTAATTAAATCCTACTTGTTTCTTAAACATATAAACTTGAACTGTCTTTTAGATGGGCAGTGTTTCCCTGTTGGTCTTTCAAATGAATAGCTGTACATTAATAACTTTAAGCTTTTGATATTTCTTTTCAAAACATATCTTTCAATCTGTAGTGGTGGAAAGAGTTTTTCAAAGTAGAACTGCTGAATCAGTCGCTGTGAGGAGGCTGTTAATTTGTTTGCACAGGTACTTGTTTAGATCTATTTATAAATGTGCAATATGGCTTCTAAAGTGGATGTCAATATTGATGGCTCAAATTTTGTGAAGGTAAAATGATATTTGTAGCCCTGAAATAGTGCTACACCGATTAAGTTTAAAATTCAGAATTTTCTAGGAGTTTCTCCTGTCATGTAAAAAAATCTTTTGTTCTCTCCCTGCCAGTTTGAAAACTTGCAGAGCCTAGTAGAAACCTTCACAGCATGCAGCAGCTTTCCCCCTAGGCTTCTTATGGGGCTAGAGAAAGTTGAGTATACTGCTACTTATGCTGCTACTACTTCTTCATATTTATATAGTACTACCAGGCGGTATGCAGCGCTGTACATATACATGTAGGCAGGACCGTACCAAGCCCTGTCCGAGCGGTGCGGCCACACAGGGTGCAAAGACTTAAGGGGCTCATTTCTGCTGTTGCCTGCTGCCGCCACTTTAGCAGCGGCAGGCAGCGGCGGAAAGCCGAAATGCGCCTCTTAAGTCTTCTCGCCAGCACACTAAGCAGGTCTGGTCTCTCCAGGAGGGTCCAGACCTGCTTAGTGTGCCGGCGAGTTGCACATTGGGTGCGCGCCTCTTCTCTCCCGCCCCATAAAGTGGCTAGATGGAGGTGCGGGAGGGGGGCGTGCGCCCGATGTGCAACTTGCACAGGGCGCTTTTCACCGTCGGTACAGCCCTGCATGTAGGAGATAGTCCCTGGTTGTCAGAGTTTGTAATCTAATCAAAACAGACAACTTAACAACTGGGGACTAGGATAAATCTATAGGCGTGGTAAAGATACAGATGAGTGTTGAATAGGAGAATACGGGAATCAGGGTCCAAAAACAGCCTTTAAGAGGTGGGGTTTTTTATGTGGATTTGAGTAAGGCCAGGGATGGAGCCCAAGGTACTGACTTGAGTAGTTTGTTCCAGGCATACGGAGCAGCAAGGTGGAATGCACGAACTCTAGAGTTAGCAGTGGCAGAGAAGGGCATTGATAAAATGAATCTGCCAGAAGAGGGGAGCTGCTGAAGGGTGTAGGGAGAGATAAGAGAGGAAAGGTACTGAGGAGCCACTGAATAAATACTGGCCGGCTGTAGAGTTGATTCAAGGCTTCAGAGTCCTAGGCAAACATTAAGACTTACTTCCCTCCTCTGGCTGTCAGACTCTATCGTTTAGCTTTAGAACATAAGAAATGCCATACTGGGTCAGACACAAAATTATTCAAAGTTGTTAAAACCCAAGAGGGAGGGCTGGGTGTTCAAACAGCATATGAAATTTAATGTGGACAAGTGCAAAGTTAAACACCTAGGAAAGAATAACCCGAACCATGGTTACATGATGCAAGGTTCCACATTAGAAACCACCACCCAGGAAAAAGATTTAGGCGTTATTGTGGATAACACGTTGAAACCCTCTGCCCAGTGTGCAAAAATGCAATGTGTGCCTTCGAGTCAGTCCTGACTCCTGGCGACCCAGAAGCTCCTGAGCTTTCTTGGCAGTGTCACTGGAAGTAGATTGCCAGGCCTTTCTTCCGAGGCAATGGAGGGTTAAGTGACAGTGGTGACCAAAAAGGCAAATAAAATGCTAGAATCATAAGATAATGAATGGAGAATAAAACAAAGGATATTATAATGCCTCTTTATCGTTCCATGGTGGCAACCACGTCTTGAATATTGTGTGCAGTTCTGGTAGCCATATCTTAAAAAGGATATAGCGGAATTAGAAATGGTACAGAGAAGAGCCACCAAAATGGTAAAAGGGATGGAAGGATGCACCATTGAGGAGAGGCTTAAAAGGTTAGGGTTTTTCAACCTGGAAAAGAGACTGCTGAGGGGGGGAGATATGATAGAGGTCTGTAAATTAATGAATGGTGTGGAATGGGTAAATGTAGATCGATTCCACAGGTACACTACCAAAAAACTGCCTCCAGTTTTGCAACTGATTCCTATAGATTTTGGGGTGCTGAATCCAGGAAAAATAGCCAAAATGTTCCATCACGTCACGTTTTCTTGCAAAATTAGATTTCTTACCCATATAAGGAATGTTCACATAATTTCTTTTTAGCCGACTGCAGTTTATTTTCTTGGCCCAAAATAGAGGTTGTAATGGTTAACTAACTAGAAACACTCCCTCATGATATTTTAGAGTGTTTTGTATTCATTTTATACATTAACAGGACAATTGGGAGGCGGGGGGCTAAATCCAGTACTCGCGCTGGCGCATGTTCTTTCCTGTTCGCCTCGCCTCGTTCGCTCGCTCAAACACGGTGGTTGCGACATGAACGTTCCTGTCAAATTTCAGTTTCTTGCAAGTTCATTATTACCTTTTGTTTGCTCAGTCGTAATCCAGCTTTATTCCGAAGTGGTTCACTACAGTTGTAGTTTGCAGTGCTGTGTATTTGTGATGGCTCACAGAGCCAGAGGTTGCGTCAACTCTCCGGACAGTTTTTGTTTTATTTGTGGGGAATATACCGTGAAAAAGCGGCAGAGGAACATTTCTGCATTTATTAAAAAAGTATATTTTGCCTATTTCGGTTTGAAGTTAGGCGATCAAGACAAACCGTGGGCTCCTCACAAAGTGTGCAAGACATGTGAGGAAGATCTACGCTTATGGATGAAAGGTAAAAAACAAGCATTTCGTTTCGGAATACCTATGATGTGGCGTGAACAAAGAGACCACAGCAGTGACTGCTATTTTGCTCTTGCATTGTGAAGGGATACAACTTAAAAAATAAGAACGTAATAAGTTACCCCAACCTTCCCTCAGCAATTAGGCCTATGCCTCATAGCAACGAAGTACCTGTGCCTGAACCACCAAAATCTTTGGATCATATTTGTGTGGACGGTTCTGATCATGATGAGACTCATCAGATGGCTTTTCCCGATGAGTCCAGTACTTCCGAGTTTGAAACTGAACCAGATCCGAAACCTGAACTTTTCTCTCAAGCTGAATTGAATGATTTAGTCCGGGATTTAGGACTCCCAAAAGATGCTGCCCAACTGCTAGGTTCTCGGCTTAAACAGAAAAATCTATTGTCACCAGGAACAACTTTTTATTGGTACCGCAACCGCGAGACACAATTTTTGAAGTATTTCAGCAAAGAGGAAGATTTGGTATTTTGCAACGATATATACGGAGTGATGGAAAAGTTTAAACTCAAGTATGATCCTGCTGAATGGCGGCTGTTCATTGATTCGTCAAAAGACAGCATAAAAGGTGTTCTTCATAATGGCAACACATTTGCTTCAGTTCCTATTGCTCACTCTGTTATTCTCCAAGAAAAATACGAGAATTTGGCCCTGATTCTTCAGAAGATTCGTTATGATGAGCATAAGTGGATGATTTGTGGAGACTTTAAAATTCTATCCATGCTATTAGGGCAGCAATCCGGTTTCACCAAATATCCCTGCTTCCTTTGCTTGTGGGATAGCCGGGCCCGCGACCTACACTGGGGGGAAAAAGACTGGCCAATTCGGGAGTATTTGAGACCCAGTGAGAAAAATGTTCTTCATGAGAGCTTGGTACCTCGTGATAAAATTCTATTACCACCTCTCCACATTAAGTTGGGTCTCATTAAGCAATTCATCAAGTCCCTTCCAAAAGATGGTGAGTGCTTTCGGTACCTTTGCTCAAAGTTCCCCCGACTTTCTGAAGCAAAGCTAAAGGAAGGAGTGTTTGTTGGCCCTGATATAAGGAAACTCATTTCAGATGGAGCATTCGCTGAAATGATGTCTGAGAAGGAAAAAGAAGCCTGGGATTCCTTCAAGGATGTTGTTCTCAAATTCTTGGGGAACAGGCGGGATGAGAACTATAAGGATATTGTTGCCAGGATGCTCAATGCATTCAAAGAACAAGGCTGTAACATGAGCCTGAAAGTCCATTTCTTGCACTCCCATGTGAACTACTTTCCCGAAAACTTGGGGGAGTACAGTGAAGAACAAGGTGAAAGGTTTCACCGGGACATCAAGGACGCAGAGAGAAGGTACCAAGGAAGATGGAACACCACTATGATGGCTGATTTCTGCTGGTTGCTGCTGCGGGAAACCCCAGATGAAAAATACGCCAAGCAGCGCACCAAGAGAAGCATTCGGGGGAAGAAGAAACGGGCCCACCAGGAGATTGATTGACCCAAGAATGACTTTAAAATCTAAACTGTGTTGACAAATATCGTGTTTTTACTAAACTTTGAAATAAAAATTTGCTAGTTATTACCACAGTGTCGGATCTCATTTATTAGAATTTTATTTTCACACCATCGGGTGTTTGTCTTCATGTATTGCAATGGTGCGGTTTGCGTTTTCTATTCTTACATACATACATGTACAACATTTTTTGCACATTTCTTTGCTTTGCTTTGTGTCTAACCTCGCTCTTATATGCTCAATGTTTGTGCACATGTATGTGGCTGTTTTAAGTGCAGACAATTTTGCTACCATCACAGTGTGTTTTGTTGACATTACTCTATTCTTATGTGCTGCCTTGTTACAATTTTCTTTATTCTTATTTGAATAACTACTAAACAATTAGTATAAAGAATTCATCCAAGAAACTTTTATCTCGATCGCACTCAATCTGAAACGTTCACCTCAAACTGCTAACCCAATGTAGCAAAAAATCTGTACGTGATGGAGCAAATTGGTTACCAGATTTGGATTCAGCGCACCAAAAAAACGTAAAAATCAATCGAAACATTAGAGGCAGTTTAAAAAAATTTTTTTTTAGTGTAGCTGTGTTCTTTATGGCATCAAAAAGTAGAAAGTTGGTATTCCTATTAGACCCAAAGTCTTCACACTCGAGGTAATTTGTGAGGCGATTGTTTCTCTTTCAGAGGCGGTACACAGTCAGACTAGGGCCTTGTCATCTAAGATCCAAGATAATTCAGTTAGAATTGCTTCTCTTGAGACTGTAAGCGATCGTGTTAAATTGCAAGTAGAAGATTATGGAAGTCAGCTGGCAACATTATCAGACTCCACAACAGCATTGATTAAGGACAATACGGCACTCCTGTATAAAATGGAAGTCTTGGAAAACGCTGCCAGGGCTGTGAATTTGAGGATCTTGAATTTTCCTAAGATGAAAGGTATTATGGCCATTGACATGTTTAAGAGATACCTCCAAGAGGTATTGAAAGTGCCACCGGACTTAATTCCACCTTTCTATTATCCTCGGGGGAAAAAAGAACCAGTGGCTTCAGGAGAGCTTGCTAATTTAGATGTTTTAAATGTATCTGAGTTGCTTGAGGATTCATGTCCTGGGACGTGTGTTCTAACTACACTATTTGTCTCATGTGCGCTTGTTACTGATAAGGAGTGGTTGCTGAAAATGTTCTTCAAAAAGAGACTTGAGACTTTTTGTGGTCTTTTTTTTTCAATGCTTCCTGATATATCTGAGGAGACGCAGAAGAGGAGAAGGCTTTTTCTTCTTCATAAACCTGGGGTCATGCAGATTGGAGGTTCTTTCTGTTTAAGAATTCCCTGTAAATGCTTGGTGTTATATACGTCTATAAGAAATGTTTTTTTCAGCCAGCTTATCTTGCTACATTTATTAATGCCAAGTTAGTGAATAAGGCCAAGTCTCAGAATGATAATGTTAATATCTCTCCTATTATTTAGCCTGTGTGTTCAGGGTCCATCTTGTATATTTTCTTATCTTGAATTTGGTAAAGTTCTTTTTCCTCTAGTAGGTGCCCGAGGTTCTCCTGCTCTGGATACTGTATGTTGTCTCTCTCCATCGAGTGTGGACTACCAGAGATCTTAAGGCTTGTTTTTTTGTTATTTGTCCTTCTTTTTAATTTACTTATGTATCTCTGTTCATTCAAGAATTGTCTTGATGTTTATGTATAAATTCAATAAATATTAAATATAAAAAAAAAGTAGAAAGACTAGGGGACATGCGATGAAGCTACAGTGTAACCCATTTAAGACTAAGAAGAGAAAATATTTTTTTACTCAACGTGTAATCAAACTCTGGAATTCGTTACTGGAAGATATAGTAAAAGCTGTTAGTGTAGCTGGGTTTAAAAAGGTTTGGACAAGTTCCTTGAGGAAAGGTCCCTAAACCATTATTAGAGAGGACCCAGGAAATCCATTGTTGCCCCAATACAAGCATTATAGGATCTGTGTGTCTTTTTGGGAAACTGCTAGGTACTTGTGACCTGGATTGGCCACTGTTGTTAACAGGATACTGGGCTTGATGGACCTTGGTCTGAACCAGTATGGCATTTCTTATGTTCTAACGTCCATCAAACCCAGTATCCTGTTTCCATCAGAGGCCAATCCAGGTCACAAGTACCTGTCAGGTTCCCAAAAGGGGGCACACTCCACCTCTGTCTACCTGTTTATTCATACCTTCAAAAAATTGTAACAGATTAGTAAGATAAGGCTTTCCTTGGCTAAATCCACGTTAGTTTTCTCTCTATTTACATGTTCAATAATTGTATTCTTTATAATGGTTTTACCATTTTGCCCAGTGCTGACATCAGTACTTTTCTGGATCACCCCTGGAACCCTTTTTAAAAATTGGCATTACAATGGCCATTCTTCTGGTATTACAGATGATTTTAATGATTTATTATTTATTTTTATTTATTTATTTACATTCTCTTATATACCGCGCTATTCTGCATCAGTGCGGTTTACATTGAACAAACTGAAATTACATTGAACAGGACATTATAACTTGGAGATAACCATTTTACAGGGAACATGGGCTATGGAGGGTTAAGTGGCTTGCCCAAGACCACAAGGAGCACCTGTGGGACTAGAAAACCAGTTCTTCCTGCCCAAGGTTGCTGTCCTCTAGTGGGATTTGAACCCCCAACCCCGATTAGTTCACAGATTACTAATAATAGGTCTGCATTCTCATCTTTCAGTTCTTTCAACACCTTCTGATATATACTATCCAGTCCAGGTGATTTACTACTCTTCAGTTAATAGTTGCAACACGTCTTCCCTGTTTATCAATAGTTCTTTCAATGTAACACCTTTAAATACCATTTCAGGCATGGGTAATTTTCCTACAGTTTTTTTCAGTAAAGACCGAAGCAAAGAATTTGTTCAATCTCTCCACTATGGCCTTGTCCTCCCTTATCGTCCCTTTTAGCCTTCTATCATCCTGTGGTTCAACTGACTCTCACAGTAGAATGTACTTGAAAACGTTTTTATGATGCATTTTGTCTTCCACAGCAAGCTTCTTTTGAAATTCTCTTTGCCTGCCTTATCACTGCCCTACATCTAACTTGCCAGTGCTTATGTTATTCCCTTTTTTTTGTCATTTGGCTCCTTTTTCCATTTCCTGAAAGATGCTTTTGTGGCTACAACAGTATCTCCAGGAACAAGCAGGAATGAGTCTTCACATATGGGTACGTCGGTACCGACAGAGCCTGCGCGGGAACGCTCCCCAGCGTCCAATCAGAAAGCTTTTGGGAGCGTCCCTCAGCGCCTGTGTGCTGCCTTCCCGCCTTTCCAACTGTCTCTCCTCAGTTTTCGTTTTTCCGCGGAGCCGGCAGGACGTCCTCCTGTCACCGCAGAAACTTTTTTCTTTAATTTTTTAATTCTTGTTTTCTTGTAGGTCGCGGCTGTTTTCCCGCCTCCACCGGTACCGCCGGTGGTGTTTTTTTCTTTCTTTTTCTCAAACTGAGGGAGAGTTCCCTCAGTTTCTGTCTTACAATTTTTTGGGCCTATAAGGCCTCTCCATCATGGAGCCTTCTTCTCCTAAGAAGTGCCTTCACTGTGGAAATACAGTTTTCTTTTTAGACTCCAATGACTGGTGTCTAACCTGTTTGGGTCCTGACCCTTTTTCCCCTGAACTGTCAGGCTACAATACGGTGAGAAGAGATTCTCTTTTTCGAGTTTCCCTCGATACCGTTTTCCCTCCCTATGGCAGGGCACCGGCCATTTCTTCTCTACAGGATCAGGTAACCCACAAACAGTCTGTTAAGACTAGCCAATCCTTGAGTGGTAAGTCTCATGCTAAGTATGCTGACGGCCCCGGCCTTGCCCTCAAGACTACATTGGCATCAAAACCCCGACGGGAGTCTTCGGGCTCCAAAGCATTCAGGGGTTTCAGGTTGTTCCTGGGGCTCACCCCTCACAGAACATACCTGAGCCATGCTCGGGGGTGGCATCCACTTCGAGCGGTACCGATAACCCGGCATCGGCACTGGTGTTGAGCGATTCACTCCTCACCAGGGATCGTCATCTGGTGTACTCTGTACCTTCGGGACCGATCGATACCCAGATTGACTTTCCGGTATCGGCACCGTCGATACGACCCCTGACGCCGGTACCATCTCGACATGCATCGATCGATTCGCTTCCTTCGATGCCAAGTCTAGAATCGATATCTAATCTGGAAGACTGGGTACTGACGCGTCTCGGAACCGACACGCACAAATTCCGGATGCGCGGTACCGAGGATAGTCACCGAGACTTTCGAGTTTCCTCGGTACCGTTTGAGCAGCCTCCGCTGACTGCTTTGGCGATTCCGGCACAGCTACCGGTATCGGTATCAATGTCGGTACCGGCAGTATCATCGGGACCAGCTCCTTCCATGCTTTTTTCACCTGGATTGCTCCTTTCTATACCTAGCTTGGAGTCGATACCTGGCATGGATGATGCACTACTGACTGTCTCAACTCATAACTGCCAGTTCCAGTGTCCATCCATTACAAATCCTGTTCTGCACCGGACAGGTACGTCTTCCGGTACCCAGGCTGCTTTTTCAGGTTTAACCTGTCGAGGGATGGTTCCCATCGGAGATCCTTCTTTTCAGAAATTTCTCCTCGACATGGCAACCTTCCTTAATATTCCTATCCCTGGCTATGGGTCTTCTCAGGATTTTTCTGCAGAAAAGGAAAATATAATGCTTCCTTTACATCACTCTTTGCAGAATCTTCTTCTGAGGGTATGGGAAAAACCTTTAAGGGTTTCTTCACCTCCTACAGCAACTGATCTTCTGTATCAGGTGCCCCCCTCGCCAGGATTTCAAAAGCCTCAACTTCCCCATCATTCCATTGTAGTGGAATCAGCAATGAGGAAGGTAAAAAGCAAGAAAAAACATTCTTCTTTCCCGCCAGGGCGTGCATCTCGAACACTGGATGCCTTTGGACGTCAAACCTTCCAAACATCTATGCTGGCAACAAGGATTCTCTCATATATTTTCTATATGAGCCTATCCCTTCAGGAGATCACAAAGAAATTATCTCTTTTGACTCCTTTTCTATCAGAGCCCAAGACTGCAGACTATTCCTTACTTCTTAGTCATAGCCAAAATATTTCTTGGTTTCTTTCTCGTGCTTCCGTAGACTCTTTTGAGTCTGTTAGCAGAACGTCTGCTATAGCCATAGGAGCACGTCGTAAAGCCTGGCTTCAAACCTCAGACTTGAGTAGACGGGCACAACAAAGACTGAATAATACTCCTTGTACTGGAGAAAATCTCTTCAATAAGGAGTCCTTACGTCAGGTTGCTCATTGCTCCACTGACTTTTCTGTTTCTGAGGGCCATCCTAAGCCCTCTCCTTCCTCAGCAGGTAGGAAATGCCCTACCAAACCTTCTTTCCCTAAAAGAAAGAGGTTTTCCTCTTCTCCTGCCCATCATTCGGATGTTCCCAAGCAGGGGAAGTCTCGCCCTGGTCTGAAGAATCCAAACTCTAGCCAGGCTGAATAAACACAGTAACCATAGGTTTCTGATTAATCTTTTTATAACTACAGTTAACTTCTTTTCAGCAGAAGTTTTTCACTGTTTTTCCATTCGTCGGAGCCCATACCATTTTAGAATGATAAGGGATAGTATGAGTATGAGCAGTATGACGGCTGAGATCTATTGAGTAATTTAGATGAGGGTTTTAAATAAAGGAGGTTAGTTCCATCACGCATGCGCGGCGTCCTCGGGAAATCTGGTAGCAGTTGTGCACATGAAGGAAGAGTGAAGGGGGACGTGGGCAGCAATATTGAGTTTGTAAGTAATAGAGTCTTGTAGGGATTTTTTAGCTAGGGAAGTAATGCGACACTTAGAAATAATGTTTTATTTGGAGTAAGTTAGTTTGTGTTTTGGTAGATTTTATGAGCGGATCTCCTGAAGAAAATCCAGTATTGAAACGCCTTGTGGCGCCGAAATAGAGCGTGGGGATCCATTCATGCTCGCTGGTTCTGACTCGGAGGACAACTCCAGTTAAGTTTGCTATTACTTATTTGAGAGTCTCTACAGCGTGGCAAGGATACTTGATTAGAATTAATAAAGTTATAAGGTCGTTGATGCAAACTATAGCACTATTTGAACAGACGTAAGTCTGAAGTTACAGTGCTGTAAAAGTCTGAGACCTTATTATTATTAGGTGTAGCAATTGGAATGACTACAATTGACTTGTTACTTGTGTTTGAATGAACGTGAGTTTTCTCTATCAGCCAGTTCTCCATCCCAGTTCTCCTGCATAATGCTCTCTGCAATCCTACTGAGAAGCTTTCCACTATGGGCCCTTGCTAGAGAGCATAGAGTTTCTCTAATGGCTATCCATCATGGTTGAAATATGCTTCCTCAGTCATCCCCTATGACTGTGAGGGTTCTTCATACCCTACTATCTTCTTTTTAAAAAAAAAAAAAAAAAAAAGAGAGGGAAAAGGACATAAGCCTTCTCCACGTGAGAGTCTACAGTTCTCCCATTCCTATAGGGAATATACTCTTTTTTTTCTTGCAGCTTGTCCTCATGGTATCCTAATACTTCAAGGACAGCACATATTACTCTGGAAAATGCCTGATACCTCCTTGTCCCTCATGTAGGTCAACCTGGTATCTCATTCTATGCGTTTCTGTCCTTTTACCATGCTGGAGTTCCACAGGACTCCGGACTTGCTGTTTACAGACTGATATTATCCTCTGTTTTTTCACGTAACCATCCTGGTAATTCACTGGATAGCATTCCTTTACCATCATCTCTGGGGGAATAGATTCTCTATATATCTTCTCAAGTAGGTTTTACCTCCTTGTTCTTAGATGAATCTTTTCCCTTCACATCTCCATGTGAATGTCCTGACATGCTTAGCTCTGTCTGCTTATTGCAGGCATCTATTTTTAGACCTATAAATTCAGGTATATATATATATATATATATATATATATATATATATATATATATATACACCTCTATACATCTCTATAGATGTATCTGTCTGTCAGCTAAGTGTGCATATGCTATGCCCTTTAGATCTTATTATATATATATCTATATACCCGTATATATATTTATACACAAATCTCTACATATATGTGTGTATCTGTCCAGATACTTATTATAGGTAGATATGTATTTCCATACTTATCTCCTGACTGTCTATGCTCATAAAGGTTTTTACCTTCCTGTATGTTTCTGACAGTGGGCTTGCACAGCTTCATACTGTTCCACAGTATGTTTCGGATATTTTGCACACAACCACTGCTGTGGAACTGACAGCCCTACCTTATCCTAGGTTTACGTATCCCTGAAGCTCCATGCCCCAATGTCTCCTACCTCTCACCAGTTGGGAAAGACATGGTGGATCTTCAGTGGATTTCAGATTCAATTCCTCAAACATCTGTCCTTTCTTGGGAGTATGGGGTTCTTCTCATATCCTTTCCTCCCTCAAGGAGTAGGTCTGTTTGTCCAGATCGGTCAGTCTTCCTCTTTTGCTCCTACCTCTGAATACTTCTGTAGCCAAAAGAGTTTTCAGCTTTCCATGAAGCTTCCCACTGAAGACCTGCCGTGTTTGTGTTACCCCGATTGAATCCTGGGGTCACCTCTCACTCCAGATGTTGACCTCCACCTTCACTCCAGTAAGGTCACCTTGAACATTATTCTACTGGATCCCCAGTAGACGCCATCAGCCTCTCTACTTCCTGCAATCCAGTAGGTGAGCGTCATATGGTGATTGTTCATTTCAATATTATGGTGATTGTTCATTTCAATATATCTTTTGATAATGATCATACATACAAGGACTCCTTGTGGGTAGTCCTTTCTTAGGTTAGCTGTTTTTTTCTGCAGCTCCTCTCTTTTCAACTCCTGCCCTCCATCCTCAGGATGCCTGGCCATATGAGGTATAGCATGTTTTCAATCTTCAACATGTTAGGGCTCCAAGCATCTTAGCTTGGGAGTCCCCATATGTGAAGACTCATTCCTGCTTGTTCCTGGAGATAGCACAGTTACTTACCTGTAACAGGTGATCTCTGGGAACAGCAGGAATAAGTCTTCACAACCCGCCCACCTCCCCTAGGAGTTGTATTTCTATATCTATCTTTCCTTTCCTCTTTCTCTCTCTTTGTCTCAGCTATGAAACTCAACTGAGGAGAGACAGTTGGAAAGGCGGGAAGGAGGGATGCTCCCAAAAGCTTTCTGATTGGACGCTGGGGAGCGTTCCCGCGCAGGCTCCGTCGGTACCGACGTACCCATATGTGAAGACTTATTCCTGCTGTTCCCAGAGATCACCTGTTACAGGTAAGTAACTGTGCTCTCTCTGATCTCACCTTTAAATCATGCTCGTGTTTTTTGGCCTTCCTTCTACTTTTCTTAAAGTGTGGAATAAATCTGGTCCGGGCTTCTAAGATAATATTTTTAAACAGCACTCATGCTTGATGTAAATCTTTAATCTTTGCAGCTGCTCCTCTTAAAATGAGGAAAATAGTTAAGAAAAACTATCATAGTCTCTCTTTTGAAAGTTAAAATGTAGTACTGTTGCCAAGTGGCCCCAACACACTTATGTCTTGCACCAGATCCTATGTTCCGCTAAGGACTAGGTCTAAAATAGCTTTTCTTCTTGTCGGTTCATAAACCAGCTGCTCCAAGAAGCAGTCATTTATTTTATCTAGAAACTTTCTTTCTCTAGCATGTTCTACAGTGACATTGACCCAGTCAATACTGGGTTTTGACTTGCTCTTTGGGGGCCCCCATTTGAAGCTGTCACCCGAGGTAACTGTCTAGTTTGCCTTGGGAGAATGTAAATCTTTGTTCACAGTCTTCCACACATCCACCCCACAGTACCTGGCTGTCTTGGGCTCTTTTGGGGCAACCAATAGGTAAATACCAAGAAGCAGGGCTAGACGTGATTGTAAAGCTTTATTACATGAATTAGACAGACATTTATAAAGTTAGTACTCAGTACATCACCCAGGTCAACGACATCATCCAAGTCCACTTGTGCTGGGAAAGCCCCACAGCACGACCAGAGAAACGAAGGGGAACACCACACTCGTCAGAGAGACTTTCTCAGCAGAAGTGGACTTGGATGATGTCATTAACCTGGGTGATGTATTGAGTACTAACTTTATAATTGTCTGTCTAATTCATGTAATAAAGCTTTACAATCGCATCTAGCACTGCCTCCTGGTATTTATCTATTGGTTATCCCAAAAGAACCCAAGACATTTTTGGTACCAGGAGTGGGGTGATGTCCAGGGTATCATCCCAGATATCCCCATCCCAAGTTTTGGGGTCCCAATCTGTGGCGGCGTTTGCCAACTCTGCCTTTCTGCTTTTTATATTTCTGTTTTGCAGTGTGGACAGCAGTACATTCTGCTATCTGCTGATATTTTTCTGCTTTATCCAACAACATGTAATAAAGCTTCACAATCCAATCACAAAGCTTCACAGCCAATCAAACCGCCGCTGATCGCTGGAAGTAGCGGTATATAAATGTGTAGTAAATAAAAAATAAAAATAAAAACAATCACATCTAGCTTTGCTTTCTGGTATTTACCTATTGAATATCCCAAAAGAACCCAAGACCTTTTTGGTACTAGGAGTGGGGTAACCATGTTTAAATCCAGAAAGCAAAAAGGGAGACAGGGAGTAGAAGTAGAATATGTAAAACACAGGTGTCCTTGGCTGGAACAGAGGAACCTGTAGCAATTAAGCATTGCATTCCGGGTGGAAGGAGGAACCTTTTGCCCAGTTAGCAATACAGTGTGCTAAGAACAGCGAAGCTGTGTAATTTCCGACCATAAGCTGGCGATGAAACAGTCTTGCTCACTAAGGGATATCTCTGCCTCTTGCCGCTGCTTCACTTGCTTTCAGTATGCCACAGGCAAGCACCACCCACATCACGCTATTGCCTCAGGATCTTTGATTCCCCAGGATTGGTGTTTTAGTCAAGCTGCTAACAAGGGTAGCAGGATCACCTGCCCACAATCCCTCTTCCTAATTCTCCGCTAAACCGCCATTCTTAGCTCACTCTGTGTTATAAATATACGGAAGGTGGTCCACCAATTGAAAGGAAGCTCTGGAATGAGGGGCCATAGGATGAAGGTGAAAGTTGATAGAGTCAGGATAAATCTAAGGAATATTAGATGTGCATGTGTGAAATGGGAGGTAATGGAGACAAGAACTGGCCAATTTTCTAATGGAAAGTGGGGTAACCCAGGGATCTGTGCTGGGCCTGTTGCTTTTTAACATACATTCAATCCTCTGTATTCACGCGTTCCATATTTGCATATTCGCAGATTCATATTTAAGAAATAGTGACCCACTTTTCGGAATTCATGACTCTTCCCTGCTATTTGCGGACCATGAATTCCGAAAATTGGGTCAACCTTGTTCCTCCCAGCCAATAAAAGCTTTAAGATATTAAAGCGGTTTTGGTTGGGACATACAAGATTGACCCACTTTTAGATATTCACGGTCCACGAATAGCCAGGAGGAGCCCGTGAACACTGAAAAGTGGGTCATTACACTCAATCCTTTGTATTCACATTTTCAGTATCCGTGGCATTTTTGGGAAGCCTATCGCCCGCTAATACCGAGGATTGAGTATATTCATAAATGACCAGAAATGAGAATGAGTGAGGTGATCAAATTTGCAGTTGACACAAAATTATTCAGTTATTAAATCACAAGTGGATTGTGAAAAACTGCAAGAGGACCTTGATAAATTGGGAGACTGCACGTCCAAATGGCAGATGAAATTTAACGTGGACAAGTGCAAAGTTATGCACTTAGGGAAGAACAATCCAAACTAAAACTTACACACTGCAAGGATCCACATTATCCTCCTTTTTCATACTTCACCATTAAAATTTGACATCTCTCAGCTCAATCAATGCCTTTCTCACATTGCCAGCTGGCTGTCGTCTAATTTCCTTCATCTGAACCCCGCCAAATCCACAGCAATGTGGGTTTCCCTGAGCGGCTCATGTCCGACTGTTGCCCCTCAGATTAATTCCACCCCAATTCCTCTCGTCACCTCTTTTCAGTACCTGGGGGTGATTCTAGACTCATCCCTCTCTTTTCACAGTCACTTAACCACTCTCACTCGCCGTTCTTTTGCAGCCCTACGTCAAATTAGGGCTCTCCGCTCTATTCTCCCTGCAAGTTCCTTGACCACTTTAGTCCTAGCCCTGGTCATTAGGAGACTTGATTACTGCAATGTCTTTTTAGCCAGTTTACCAGCCTACCAGCTCCAGTGCCTTCAGCTAATACAAAACACAGCTGCTCGCCTTATCACCTTTGCTCGCCGATTTGACCATGTCACTCCTATTCTCTGTCAACTTCACTGGCTACCTCTCCGTTTTTGGTTCCAATATAAGTTTCTCATTCTGTCTCAGAGCCATTTACACATCCACCCCCCTTTATCTATCTGACCTCATTTCTCTTCACACACCGTACCACCAGCTTTGTTCCCTGCATACTAATCGTCTGTCCCTACCCTCCCCATCCCAGGTGCATTTGGAACAAACCCGTCATTTGGCCTTCTTTTTCCTCAGCCCTGTACTTTGGAATGCCCTGCCACCCTCCCTCCATTTAGAATCCTCTTACTCTAAGTTTAAGGAACTACTGAAAACTCATCTATTCCAACAAACCTTCGACCTCCCTCCCACCATCCCCCCCCCCCCGAGTATTTGTTTGTTTATGTGTAGTATGGTCTGTTTTATCTCTGCTTATTCTGTTCTTTCTTTCTTTCCTATTTTATTATAGCGTTCCTTTTCCTTAGTTTTAGTTGCGTAGACTTTTTTTATTTTATTGTAAACCGCTTTAAAGTTTCGGCCAAAGCGGTATATAAAATGGAGAAATAAAGATAAAGGAATCAACACCCGGGGAAAGGATCTCCTACTACTACTACTTATTTGTATAGCGTGCATGACATATATAGTGCTATACATACACAAGTAAGAGACAGTCCCTGCTCATCAGAACTTACAATCTAATCAAGACATGCCAAACAACAACTGGGAACTAGGGTAATTCAGGGGAATGGCAAGATACAGATAGGTATCAGGATCCAAATGCAGCCTTGAAGAGATGAGTTTTTAGCTTGGATTTGAATAGGGCCAGAGAAGAAGCCTGACATACTTGGGTAGTTTGTTCCTTGCATATGGAGCAGCAAGGTGGTGTAGCAGCAAAGCGCAGACAAACCAATGATACCAGGAGTCTGTTCAGATTTCCTGAACTTGCAGGTCTATGGACTAACCTTGCCAAAGTCCAAGCCTGGCAAGCCCCACCTGGCCTATATTGGATCTGTGGAAACCGAGCATATGCGCAACTCCCGCCACAATGGGGAGGAGCATGTGTCTTAGGAACCATCAGACCTTCTTTCTTCTCTCCGCTAATTCTCTCTCTTCCTCTTCTCCAGTGGAATGAATGAAATCTGGAGTTAGCAGTGGCAGAGGCGTCATCGTGGATAATACCTTGAAACCCTCAGCCCATTGTGCAGCGGTGGCCAAGAAAGTAAATAGAATGCTAGGAATTGTAAGCAATGGAATGACAAATTAAACAAAGGATATTATAATACCTTGGTATTGCTCCATAGTGTGACTGCATCTTGAATGTTGTGTGGAATTCTGATCATCTTATCTTAGAAAAGGTATAGCTGAATTAGAAAAGGTAGAGAGGAACAACTAAAATGATAAAGGCGATGGAAGGATACGAGGGTTGCTATTTATATTTCTGGCCTTAGCAACAGTAAGTGTTGCCAGGCGCCATCCAATGGTTCCATTGGAACACTGACATTGTTGAACATAACCTTATTCATAACATTTTATCATTTGAGCGCGATTTGTTGTTTACAGTAACTTGAAAAATTCATCTCGGGAGAAAAATGGAATTAACTCGTGAACATTTTCGTGCGATTATTTTTCATAACTTTCGACGTGAATTATCAAGACAAGAGTGCATCGATGAACTTAATTTTTTATACAGCGATAAAGCACCATCCTACGATAAAGCACCATCCTACAGCACTGTAAAAAACTGGTATAATGAATTAAATCGTGGCCGACGTTCGCTCCAGGACGAATTCCGTCAGGGTCGTCCAAAATCGGTTGTTGTGCCAGAAAATATCGATGCTGTGTGTGAACTGATAAAGCAAGATCGTCATGTGACATACCGTGAGATTGAGGCATCTTTGGGCATTAGTATGACAAGCATCAATAAGATATTGCATGATCATTTGGCCGTAAAAAAGATTTGTTCACGTTGGATCCCGCATAATCTGACAAACGCTCAAAAGAAGACTCGTGTCGATTGGTGCAAGGAAATGTTGAAAAAATACATTCAAGGTGCATCAAAGACTGTGTATAACATCTACACAGATGACGAATCATGGATCTATGCATATGAGCCCGAAACAAAAAAGCAATCGACTGTATGGGTCTTCCAAGACGAGCCAAATCCAACAAACGTTCGCGGAAGAAGCACATTGACGCAAATGGTTATTATTTATTTATTTATTATTTATTTATTTATTACAAGCTCTTATATACTGCACTATTTGGGATCAGCGCGGTTTACAGTACAACAAAAGACCAGAACAACATGGTTGCCTGTTTCTTCGGCATTACCGGTCACGTGGCGACAGTGCCGTTAGAGCAACGTAGGACGGTCAATTCTGAATGGTACACGATCATTTGTTTACCAGAAGTCTTCGGAGAAATTCGGAAAAAGTCGAAGAAGAGGCGAATAATTCTTCATCATGACAATGCGAGCTCTCACACATCGGCTCAAACAAAGGAATTTTTGACCGGCCAAAACATCGAATTGATGGGTCATCCACCGTACAGCCCTGATTTGGCACCCAATGACGTCTTTTTATTCCCGCACATCAAAAACAAATTACGTGGTCAACGATTTTCAACACCCGAAGATGTGGTTGATGCATTCAAAACGCATGTTTTGGAGTTACCTCAATCGGAGTGGAAAAAGTGCTTAGAAAATTGGTTCAAACGCATGCAAAAGTGTATTGATCTTCATGGAGAATATTTTGAAAAACAATAAAACCAATTTCGATCATAAATATTTTTTTTTTCATTATTAGGCCAGAAATATAAATAGCAACCCTCGTATCCCTACGAGGAAAGGCTTGAAAGGTTAGGGCTCTTCATCTTAGAAAACTGACGGTTGAGATTTATAAAAAGAGTGGAATGGAACGGGTAAATGTAGATCAGTTGTTCACTCTTTCAAAAAGTAGGGGACATGCAATGAAGCTACAGTTTAGCTCATTTAATATTAATTGGAGAAAATATTTTTTCACTCAATGCATAATCAAACTCTGGAATTCATTGCCAGAGGCTGTAGTAAAGGCTGCTGTTGTAGCTGGCTTTAAAAGAGGTTTGGACAAGTTCCTGGAGGAAAAGTCCATAAACTATATGGACTGGGAAAATCTGCTGCTTACCTCCCCCCGCCCCCTCCCCATTCCAGATGAAGTAACTATCAGCCATATTATTAGCAAAGTGGAACCATATCCATGGCCACTGCTACTGTCAGCTCCAGCAGTAACCTTCACGTCCCACTGCCAGTCTCACCATACTACTAGCAAAGGCTGACACCCACCAGGCGAATACCCCGTGCCTGGGGTTTCATCTCTCCGCCCAAACTTCCAGCTGAGATCACCTAATCACAGCCAAAGCGCCCATAGCCAAGTACTCTATCAGATCCAAATGGCTTGGGTAACCACCACTGGCTCTGGGTAGATGAGTCTGTCCCATTGCTACCCCCACATAACTTTAAAGCTGCGATCAGGGACGGACATCCCGAACAGCAGATTCCAAGTCCTCTTGCCCAATCGTTCAACAGCAAATCCTGTCCCCTGGGGACAGATTAGCACCATCTGAACCATAAAGGCTGGCACACCCCACCTTCATCCATGGGTAGTGAATCTGATATCCACCTTGTTCAAGCACCCATCACACAATCTGGTGATTTATCTTCATCAAACCCCGCGACCACTTTTCTGCTCCATGACAGCAGTCTTTGGAATGATGTCCGACCAACAAAGTAACACATCAAAAAGTAACGTGAGAATCCTTGCGAAGTCCCTTTTTGTGGCCTGGATCAACTGCTTACAAGTCCAGGTGGAGACCTCATTTCCACCCAAATGCATGATAATCCCCGCTGGACAGTTTCCCAAACAGGCACAAGAGGCCACAAGACAGCATGCTGACCAGCCACCATTGTTGAAACCACTGCCGGGCACCTGTAAAGAGAAAATGCGGTTAGGCTCATTGCCGCAACCTTCCCCCTCATAAATGAATATACCAGCAAAGACCATGGATCGCCACCTGCCAATCCACTGAATCACAGAGTCATCGAGGCCTGCAGCAGCTATACTAGTAGCTGCTCCAATAAGAAAGGAATGCAAAGCAAATTGCTGGGCCTCACAACCCACATGCCTCAACACTTTCCACAGCATTGCACTAAATTGGAACCAGGTCAGAGGCAAAGGATTAGCATATATGAACAAGCAGCCACTCTTTGCCACCTGAATATCCAAGTAAACAGATAGGCTCATAACTGGGCAAGTGACTGAGCCCTCCACCCTGTTCAAGACCACCCAGAACCCCTTGCCCAATTGATCAGTCTTTAACTTGGGAATCAGGATCCACAACTGGCCGCCTCCACCTGTACATGTTCCATCAACCCATACATGTACGTAAGAGCATAATATATGCCATACTGGGTCAGACCAAGGTCCATCAAGCCCAGTATCCTGTTTCCAACAGTGGCCAATCTAGGTCATAAGTACCTAGCAGTTTCTCCAAAAGACACAGCCTGTGCACGAGTAGATGCAGCCACCAGTTCCCCAATCCCGAAGGCCACGAAAAAAGTCGGGCAAAAAAATGCCTTGAATAGTGCCATTTTAAAAGTGGAAACTGCCATAGCTGGCAGCCCTTTGCAGAGTCTGGAGGCATCGGAGAGCACTGTTCCTAGCTTGATAGCAACCTTCGCACCAAAAACCCAGACAACAGGCTCCCCCAACCCACTACCTTTGCAAAGAAAAGATGAAGTCAGTCAGATGAGAACGAACAGTCGCTTTTGACAACCCTTTGCCCTTATCCCAAACTATGTAGTGGCCCAGAAGATACTCTGGAACCGACCCGTAAATTCAACCTCGAGCCACAAAAATTCCTCAGCCTTAAGGGGAAACCTCAAAGGTAAGAAGCCCATGTGGCCAGAGAGACCATTCTCTGCAGAAGATCCATCATTCCAGGTGGCCAAGCTGCCAAGGATGTACTGGAACTGCTGTACCTGATGCCTCCACTCCTGGTGCCAGTATCCAAAATAGAGACCACTTGAAGTGGGAAAGAGAGTCAGCAATATGGTTAATATTACCCGCTTCGTGAAAAAGTCCTTAGTCTTCTCGGATGCCAAAGGAATCCCGAGCTCCTTCGCTAAGGCCAAAATAATATCCACCAAGACACCACAAGTCTATTTGACTAGGCCCCATAAACAAAAGAAATCCAATACCCAGTGCAGAAAACTGCTAAACATGTCAAAATAAGTGCAAGAAATTGAACAGCCCATTGGCATGCACTTGTCAAAATAAAATAGACCCTCGAACATGAATCCTAACAAATGAAAGACAGAGAGGTGAACCGACAACAGGCAGAAGGCCGACTCAATATCAACTTTCGCCGGCAATGCACCTGGACCACACTGCCAAACGAGGGACACAGTGCAGCCGAAGGAAGCATAGTGCATCATGCACAATTCCTTCGGCAGATGATCATTCACAGAACCGCCTAGAGGGAAAGAGAAGTTGTGGATCAAACAAAATTTTCCCAAAGGAGAGACAACAAAAACCGGAAAGAGGCGCTCACCAAACGGGCCGGTAATCCGTCCATGCTCACATTCATTTCCTAACTTTGTCTGCACATCTCCAGAAAGCTCTCAACTGAAGGCGCATTCTGCACAGTGACACTAACCACCTCCCCTTAGAAAGGAATTGGAAAACCAAAGTGAAACCCTGGCTAAAATATCCCTGTCATTACGCCAGTGATAGTGGTTCAGCCATGGGTACATGGCATCAACCCACACTGTGGAGTCCCTGAAATTGGGAAGAACTACTTATCAGGGGCCCCAGAGACCCCTTTTCAGCTACACTTGGCAGTGGCATGGCCTCCGCTGCACAATGAATAGACATGTCAAAACTTGCAATCCAAAAAGGGACAAGACAACTTATTGAGCCTCCAACAAATATTGCTCACCTCCCCCCACCTTGCCCTGCTGAGGACCAGCTGACCCTGACTGAAAGGAATGGACCCCAAGCGAGGCAGCCAGAGCCCAAGCTAATACATCCAAACCCCCCTACAAATCTGATCATACTGACATCTGCGTTAGCCAAAGATTAATGTCCTGCATCCCCAAGACATAAGCTGATTCTCCACCATCTTATCTCAAAACATGTCGTCATAGTTGAGCCAAGCCCCACCCTTCATGGGTCTGAGAATCCTCGAATAGAATCAGCATAAGCAAGGAGGAGCCCATATTGCCCTGGCATGTGGTGCCCCCAGACACTAGCTAAATGAAGGAATGTCCTAGTCTAGTTAATGACATTCCGAGATTCTTTCTTGAGTTGCCCGGCTTTCTCATCCTCTTTATGCTTTTTTTCCTACTCTTTTCTACTCTCCCTGACCTTTTGCTACCCTCGAGGAGACAAAAAATGTCGATGTATTTGTACTCCCAGATCTTACACCGCAAGGCCCAAGGGATGCCCTCCCACAACTCTATAAAGGCCTCAAGCGCAGGCACCTCATCTCCCACTAGCCCAGATGAGGACCCACAGCCGTACTAGCAGCTCCAGGTTCTATGGACTCTGAAGAAGACGACTTTGAACTTGATGAGGAAGACAACGAATCTGACCCCCAGTGCAAGCGCAATTTTAGAAGCTGCCCCAGCCTCACCCACATGCACACTGGCCCCTTGGTTATCCCTGGAATCCTCTACTGCGCCACCCCCAAATTCACTTGAAGAAATAGTCCCACCAGCTGCACTCGGGGCCACGATGCTTCTCAATGGCTCAGGCTGATAAACATAAACTGACTACTGCTTCTCCTCTCTGACCCAACTCCGACTGGCCAGGAAAGCTGCTACCAGACACCATGCCATGACCCTTTCTGGAAGCCATAGATCACTGCAGGGCATCCAGAGCAGTTGGCAAAGATGAAAAAGGAGAAAGCAGAGCTGGGGGCCGCCAGAGTGGCCCACTGCACCGTCGCTGAACCTGGCCAACCCAACAAAGAATGAGATGAACCCTGCGGCCCTGCTAGCACCTGTGGCTGCCAAACATCACTGGGCAGTGCCCCCCACACTCCAAGCCCTGACACACTGCACCACTGCACTCCCCACATAAAACCCAGCAGAGGCCACAATTGGCCTGGCAGAGGCATAGGCTGGGGGTTCCCCAGACCCAGGCAATATGGCCCTGGAGCCTGATGGACCTATTACACCCATGGCCCCGCCCCTCTCGCCACTAGCAATAGGCCGAGGTGCAGGAGCCAGGACCTGCCCTCACTCCAGCCTTTCCCCCACCCCATAGATCTCGGGATCACAGCTAGCCACAAAGTAGTATGGCTAGCAATATCCACCCCCATCAGCAGGGCCCCTGCACCCTCTTATACCTTGGAGGTCCACAGCTGAATTAAGGGCAGAGGCCGGATCCAAACCTCCCATCATTGCTAGCCCACCATGCCCACACGCCTTCTGGCCTGGAGGTCAGCCACCCTCCTGCTGCTGCAGGCGCACCCCTGAGCTCAAAATTGAGCCATCACCCCTTGCCTGTGAGACCGACCCTTCCCCTGCCCACGGCCCAATCCCACAGCCTTCTTATTGTGGCCCACGCAGACCGTACTAACAGATTGGGGGGGGGGGGGCATTGCTGCATCAGTACTTACCGCCGTCAAAACTTCCTGTCCCCCCACGCAGGCAGTCCGCCCTCCGCACCAATCCCAGGGGGTCCAGCAGGCAGATCCCACTGAGGCCAGTGCAGACCCTGCCGTGCTGTTCCCATGTCTTGGAAGCATCATAAGAAAGGAAGCCCGCTGCTGCAATACCTGCATTGCTACCATGGAGGGGGGGGGGGGGGGAAACCTGGGCCACAAGCATTGGAAGCAGACCTAAAGAAGACGGTGTATCGCAGGATGTTCTGGAGCCAGAGGGAGGGGGCCAGCCTCCCAAAGGTAAATAACCCCACTCCGGCCACTTCCTCTCTCCCTCCACCACACCTTCAGATCCAATCAAATCATTTTCCTAATGCTGACAAAGGGATTTGAAAAATGCATACCACCAACACAACATGTACCAGCCCCCCTCCCCCCGCTCCCACCTTGCTGACCGCTATCAGCCAGCGTCGGGAACCACAGATTTCCCCCCCCCCATCACTACTGCACCAAACCCTCCAGGCCATGAGGTGGGGGGTCCTGGGCCAGGTACCCAGTTACCCACAGCCACCAGGGACTGCAGCCCCGTGGCCTGGGACATTTACACTCTCATTAAGTAACATGTAAAGAAACACTGATAAATTATATTGAGTATTCTTCAGTAAATGGTTACTTGCAAGATGAAGGATTGTACAATTACAGTAGTTTCAAAAGTTTATCGCAATGCCTGTCCATGCCCATTTTCAGGAGGTAAACAAGAAAATATGGGATACCCAATACTTTGTCTTTGTGTGTAGTCAACTGAGGAGTTTGGCTGATCTCAACAGTAACATCCAGTCTGTAGTAGTCAAATCCAGGCTGAACATGCCAGTAAGTCTTAAGAAGTATGCCTCTGTGCTCCCAGGGCATAAGTGTCAGTTCTCAGATCCTTTTGGTAGAAGGCATTATGAGAATGCTATATTCTGTCCCATATAGCATTCTCGCCCAAAAAAATATTCAACACGCTTCTGCTACTATCTTTGAATCAAACTTAGCAAGATGGCATACAGGAATATCGCGATGAATCAGAACTCAAAGCTGAATTCCTATATTTAAATCACTGGTTCCAAATAGTCATATGAAATTCAGTCTTTATAGTTTTTCAAATATGAACTTAAAGAACAAAAGAAAACAAGCTCTTCCATTTGGTAATAAAGACTAAACAGGTTGCTGTGTTTAGTTATAAACACTGCTTGTGGTGTTCTGCTGTCAAGAGAGCTAGTTCAGAGTGCAGCGGCTGTCCTGCATCAAGGAGAAAATCACTCTTCACTTTAATATAGGAAACATACAGAACAGGTGACGATCTTAACCCCATTCAGTAAAGAGATATTAAGGAAGTATGCACTCAATATTTGTTTAAAAGAAAATTGAATGTAAGTGTTTAAAAATTGAGTAGTAAAATATCAAAAGCATTCTCCTCAGTCATTTTCCGTATTCATATCCATAGGAGCCATGCTTCATAAACAAAAAAATCCAAAATTGTTCCATCGTTATTTATTTGGTGGTGCTTGATATACCACCATTAAGCTAAAAATTAACCATAAAAGCATGTACAAAAGATGATTAAAAATGGAAATTAAAATAACATGAAAACTGGCAGTACGAGACATAAAAGGTGGAGAACTGAATAGCATAAAAATATATTCTAGGTACTTAGTATAATAAGCAGAGATACAGAGGGTAGGGAGGGAGAGGAGTCCATCTGCAAAGTCAACCAACAGAAAAGGGAGCCTGAATATCAATCCTCATCACAGACTTTCCATAGAAGCCGGTTTTTGAGCTCCAGTTTAAATTTCTTAAAAGACCTCTCCAGTTGTAGCTTGAGAGGAAGAATATTTCAAATTGATGAGAGCAGGAATCTGAAGGCAGTAGCAAATGTCAATTCTAGCTGAAACTGAGAGGGTGGGGGAATTATCAGAAGATTAGACTAGGAGGAGTGCAGAGAATGACTTGGACAATTTGGGATAATCATTGAGGAGAGCCAGTATGATAAATTCTGCAGGTAAGAGTCAGAATTTTGAAATTTCAGCTTACCTGAAACAGGAAGCCAAGACAATTCCTTCAGTAGTGATGAAACATTATCAAAGGTTTGAGATAACCTTTCAATACTTTACAGAGAAACCCCAAACACGGAATTCAGTAATCTAATCTACTAAAAATAAGTGCATGAGTCAGGATATTAAAATCAACTTGACCTAAACTAGAATATTAAGAACCCATCCTGTTCACCACCTCTGCAGTATCAATAAACTTATTGGACCACAGTCAAGTATAACTGATCAAAAGTGTATCCATATTGCTTGCGATGAGACGCTATGCAGCCTTCACGTTTGCCATTCTGTACTTGGCTCCAGCACTCTGATAGAGGTTCCCAACTTTTTTGGATGTGTGGACCCCTTATTAACCTCCAAAAAGTTCAGGGACTTTCCTGTTCATCTCTGCCACACTTCTCAGACCCCCCTGCTCTCATCACCAAGTCTGTCTCACTGGCCGTCTTGATCTCTCTTCCCTTTCTCTACCAGTCTTTCTCTCTCCTTCCAGCCAGTCCCCACCAACCTCTGTCTTTCTTTTTCCCTTCTCCTAGCCAGTTCTTTCCAGTCTCTTGCTCTTCTCCCCTGCCAATCCTCACTAGCTGTTCTGTTTTTTAAATTTTGTTTTCTGGGCCCCCTGTAATCTATAATGGTCTCATGGACCACCAAAAGTTCATGGACCACAGGTTGGCAACCTTGTGCTCTATGAGATGGGTTGAATAAGTCTCTTAGTGTACTCAGCATATAACATAGGACATGGCCAAATGGTATTGCAATGGTATTTCTATGTTATCTTAACCTAAATCTTTCTCCATTTAATAACATAAGTCATCTTGTATATAATGTCCCATGGGAGTCATTGATTCCAGATATTCTAAGTTCTTTTGGTGCTAAAGGGGATTTAACAATCCATTTTCACAGGTTTCATCATGAGCATATGCTATATTATGGGTTTGTTTACTAAAGCATTTTACTGCAAAGCCTGTGTGATAACTCTTGGAGATGTGACCAGCATCTGCCCATGCAGTTAACGCACATGGCAGACATTTACTGCACCTTAAGTGAATTACTGATGGCGCAGTTGCATCTGTGCTATCAGAAATGCAGTAAGAGTTTCCTGCTGCCAAAAAGAATCTTCAGGCTCCCCCCTTGGCTCTCCAGAAACCCTCCCTCCCCCTTGACATTTTCTCCTGACGTCTTCAGGAACACCCTTCTACCTCCCTAACACCATCAGATAGAGTAGCCCCCATTCCCCTGACATTCTGAGGCTCTTATCAAGGGTCCTCGCTGGCTAGTGAAGGGCAGAAGCAGTTCTGGATGCTTCTTCCTCATCAGCACCCAGGTTCAAAATGGTGCCTCTGCAGTACTACCACTGTGGATCAGAGGTGCTATTTTGAACCCAGATGCCAACTGGTCAAATGTCAAATAAGGGCTATGTTCCCTTATATGGCAGCTTGCTCCTAGCAGTAGTACCGGAAGACTTCCACTAGTGGTCAGACATTATTTTGAACCCAGGTGCCAACTTGTCAGGAGTGTCTAGAAATTGACCCTCCCCCCCCCATTAGCCACCAGTGCCTCAGGGTGGGGTTACTCTACGTAATGTCAGAGAGTGTTTTTATTTTTCAGCTGCATCATGCATATGCTGCCTCCTCTCAGGACATGGTAACTGTATCTTGCCATCTGCAGCCATGACAGTGCATTGTAAATTACCATACATCAACTGAAGGTGCTGTCCTCATGTTCATAACATACCCATTCTCCAACTGTTTCCTGCTCCCCTTCCACGATAAGGTGCCTGATGCTGTTAAGTGCCATCGAGTCGGTGTTGACTCATGGCAGCCCTCTGTATAGTTGTCCTAAATTGTGTTTGGTCTTCAGTCAGGCGGCTCATTGATAACAGACTGGTACCTGTAGCTGCTGTTATTGTATCGATCCATCTCATTGCTGACCTTCCTCTTTTACGGTGACCTTCTATCTTGCCAAGCATGATGTCTTTCTCTAATGACCTCTCTCTTCACATGATGTGTCCTGTTAATAGTTATTGTTCGCTGACTCTTAAGATAATAACTAAATGCGCGTTACTAAACAGGCCCCTATGAGTCAGAGAAGGAAACTTCGTGACATCAAAGTATAAGCCAGTTTTTCTTAAGGATGGTACTAATATGTGTGATGCAAGATGGGAAAAGCAAAACGGACACTTTCTGGTTCACATTCAAAGTGAGCATAGCAGCCATTCTTAGTGTATATGTAATGCCATCAAAAAGGCCTTAATGCATAAAACTAGATAATCTCTATTTAGAAAATGTACTACTAATTAATGAGCACATCTGTGCACATCTTTCTAATATGAAGAAATTAGTTGACAGGAAAATTGGATTTAAATGATCTTGGGTGAAAACTGTTGAACTGCAAAAAAACTGTAATGGTCTGTAGGTGTCCATACAGTGTGGTATAAACATCCACAGCATGGGGCCCTTTTACTAAAGTCTGTTAAGAGGGTAACTCATGTTTTAGTGGGTGGTAACAGCCCATAGTGACATGTAATGCATGGGCAGGACAGCCACTGAATGCCCATTCTACAAAGGAGCAGGGAACGGGTAGAATAAGGGCATGGAGAGCACATTGCAGTTAGTGCGGTGCGAGAGTACATTTAGCACAGGTGTGCCTAGCAATACCTTTATGGGTTGCGTTAGTTGCACCTGCATTAATTGTGCCGTGGGTTAGGGTTCACCTCTGTGCGGTAACTGTTGAGAACCTGCTGGCAACATCCCTGACAGTTACTGCAGAAGCTTTGCACTTAACGAATGTTAGTTTTCACATTAAATGTACATTAAGTGCAACACCCTACCAGGCTTTAGTTAAAATTCCCCATGTTTCTATATCAAAATAGCAAAAAAAAAGTAACATTTTACTATATTCCATAGTGAACTCTAGATTTTAATCCTGTTAATTGAGCAGTTGGTGAAAACAACTAAATCTATTAACAGAAATTGTCCAAATGAAAGAAAATATCTTTAATAATATCTGTTCCGTAAAAATGTGTGGGGCACCCATGAATAAGTATATAACTGAGTATTTTCTAAATGCATTCATACAAATTGGGGCCATAACTGTCCCTATGGCAGTGCCTTGAACTTGCAAAAATAAATTTACTTCAAATCCAAAATAGCTTATATATAAAGCCAAACAACTAATTGGACAATAAATTCTGTTAGAACTTTATTTATTTATTTAACAATCATTTATATACCGCATCTTCCGGAGATCAGTTGCGGTTTACAATAAACAACAGTCAACAAAGCAGGAGCTTGGTTTTACATGGAACATTTTGAAGCAGTGAACAATAAATCATCTAAAATCATATTTTAATACAAAATAAAGCAGAACAAAACAAAACATTATAAACTATATACAATTACAAGTTAGTGGGCAATTTAGAATTGAATCGCTGTACATTTTTTGATCTGATGTGTAAATTAATTGTCCAAATAAATTGCGAAGGCAGATCCCTGTGGAATAATTGTGTAAAAAGCTTTAATATCTATTGTGACCAGGAAACTCTCCACTGGAATAGGTATATATTGTAGGAGAATTAAAAAAAAGAATAATCTTCCACATTATTTCTTTGGAAATTTGAAGTCCCCATGGTGTCTCATTGTAAACAATTCGGGCACACTTTTGATCAGTCACATTGGACTGTGGCCCAGTACATTTATTTATACTGGAGATGTGGTGATCAGGAGCAGTATAAATACTGAAAGTGATTGGGGAGAATGATTGTGAGGTTCACTATTATTTTTTTAAATGTTTACATTAAGTTTTCTTTTAAAAACGAGCATTTTTGAGTGCACACTTCTTTAACTTGTCTTCACTGATTGGGAAGATGGTCACCTGTTATGCGTGTTGTCTTAATTAGAATGAAGATTAATGGTCTTTGATGTAAAATGGCAGTGGCACTTCGAACTGGTTCTCTCAACAGCAGCACTCCTGAAGCAGATCTTAGAATGCAACACAGGAACCTGTGTCTGCTTTTCATGACCAAAGGGACATATATGTTTTCTTTTATCCTTTAAAATCATATTTGAATAACGAAAAAAAAATTCTGAACTTCATGAGACTATTTACAACCTGTGATTTAAACATGGGAACCCAGCTTTAAGTTGAGGCTCTAGTCTTGATTTGTTCTGAAGTTCCTTATATATATAGGGTGGCCCAAAAAAAGTGAGAACATCTCATAAATTAAAAGCTTAAATAGTTTACTTATTTACCTTTTTTGGCTATATTACGTCTTTATTTCGACAATTTCCGGTCGCCATCTTT
The DNA here is from genome assembly GCA_033557465.1 of Ichthyophis bannanicus. Classification (NCBI taxonomy): domain Eukaryota; kingdom Metazoa; phylum Chordata; class Amphibia; order Gymnophiona; family Ichthyophiidae; genus Ichthyophis; species Ichthyophis bannanicus. Next base: position 900,378,198 of record CM066035.1, on the reverse strand, counting down.
TTTTTTTAAATTTGTCAATCGTTTACATCTGTCTTTTTGAATTTTTAAATAACTAATATGCTACGAGATGTTCTCACTTTTTTTTGGGCCACCCTGTATATGCCAGCTAACTAAATATTTCAGAGACTGTAATTTTTTTGTGGTATTTCATTTATACCAACTTAAAGGAGAATTTTTGTATTCGCTGTGGACAAGCAGGAAGTAAGTCCTCACATATGGGTGACGTTGCCTATGGAGCCCCACACAGATCATTCCCCAGCTTCCATTGGAAGCTTTTGGGAGCTGCACTGCACATGTGTGCCTGCCTTCCCTCTTGCCACAGCACCATCTTCTTATTTTTTTCCACGAAGCCTGTAGGATGTGTCCTGCACCAGCATAAAAAAGTCTTTTACTCCTGCGGCTGTTTTTTCTTAGAAATTTTCATGCCTGTCATGCCAGCTGATATTTTTTCTTTTCTTTTTGTGTTTTCTAATTTTTTTGGATGCTTTTCCCTTCCGGGCCTTTTATCCTGCCGTCATAATTGAGGCCTTTGACCTCACCAATATGGTTTTCCTGGACATGTCTAAGCTAGTAAGTGGCTTAAAAAAGTGCACAAAATGTGGCCGCACAATTTTGGTCACAGACGGGCACAGCTGGTGCTTGCTGTGCCTAGGGCCCGATTACCAGCCCGCTTCCTGCAACCTTTGCCTGCATATGACAAGGAGGAGCCTGAAGGGCCAGGAAAAGCAGGAGTTGTCCCTCTTCAGAATGTTGGATTCAGCTTCCTCTGCTCCAACATCGGCGATACTGTCACAGAGTTCCGCTGAGGCGTCAACTGGAGAATATGCTCAGGCGCATTCAGAACTGAGTGGCTGAGGCACTGTGGAGACCCTCCATTGATGCCCGACTGGAATCAAGGAAGGGACCTGACACTGATCCCATCAATATTGAAAGGGGTGCCTGAATGGGTCAAACCCAAGGTGCATTGACACCGCAGCCCTTCATGGTGTGACATGGAAACTGAGGGCTGCGAGCGGCCCACCAAGCTTCTCTGGTGGGACAAATAGACTCCCAGATGGGAGGAATCCACCCCCACAGCCGGATGTCTTCCGATGAGCCTGTCATCATGGAGTCTCTGGAGGTATCTGCACCAGTAGCCGAAGCTGCAGTTTGGGCTCCAGTCCTGCCCCCACCAAGGCAGTGGTACTGGAGGAACACCTGAGGGCCCTCAAGGCTCACATGGCGGCAGTCTTAGCCTTGTGGCATGCAGGCTTGATGATGGCTTCGGCGTCATCACCGCCCTCTGTCCAGCCCATCCTGGAGACCCATGCTCTGCTGGCGGAGGCAGGCGCATCAGTTGGGAGATCAGAATTGACATAGATTCCCATAGCAATCTTCCTGTCAAGTGTATCGGGTTCCGATGTTCCGGGACACAGCTGCTCTCGCTCAGGACGCCATGGGTTCCATCGCCTCCCACCCTCCCTGCATGACCAGAATAGGAGGTGTGAGGAAACCTGCCACTACTTTGATTTCCTCTCGGAGTTCGAGACTGAGGAAGGCTCTGCTGGACAGGAGATCTCTTGACCTGCCCTCTGATCTGTCCTTTCCATATGAGTGGCATAAATTGCCCCTGGAGGACATGTCCTTCCAGGACTTTGTAAGGGACATGGCCAAGGCCATACTCTTTTCCCTTGAGGCAGAGGATGAGCCCAGGGTGGAGGAGCTTGAGCTCCTTCAGTATCCATCTGTGCCCAAGGAGGTAGTGATAGTACACCTTGTTCTGCAGAAGCTGCTACTGAGGTTGTGGGAAAATCCCCTCATGGTTCCCATCTTCAGCCGGCGGCTGGACTTGAGGTACCCAGAAGGTGCCAGGCTTTGAGAAGCCTCAGCTACCACACAACTCCATCGTGGTTGAGTCAGCCTTGAAACATGTGAAGAGCACCAAGACTCACTCCTTGGTGCCCCCAGGGTGGAAGGCCAGGACCCTGGACTTCTTTGGAAGGAGATGTTACCAGGGCTCCATGCTGGTGGCTTGGATTCTTTCCTGCCAGCTGTATATAGGAATGTTCTTAAAGGACATTGTGTTGGACCTGGTGGAGTTTGCTGCCTATGTTCCTCCAGACTTCCTCAACTCCTTCTGCGCCTTAATAGGATTGCTCGAAGTGTGCAGTGTGAGCCATGTATGATGCCTTCGAGTCCACCTGCAGGCTGACCTGGCTGCAGGGATTCAGGACAAATTAGCCAACATTCCTTGTAGCAAGGACAACCTTTTTCGGAAGCTAGTCGAGGGAAAAGCAGGCGAGCTCGAGAAGGAGCCCGTGATGCTCTCTGGGCTCTTGAGGAAAACTGCAGACCCTTTGTGGGAAAAAGTACAAGGGTAAGAAGGCCTTCTACCCACACCTGTGCTGGTACTACATTTTCCTTATATGCGCCAACTCGATGGAATGCCCTATCCCCAATGATTCCCAGATCTAGCATCTTTCAGGAAGGCATTAAAGAAATACTTGTTACAACTAGCCTACAACCAGCCACCCTAAACAAGACCTAAGTTATAACCAATGGCTAACACTTAACATATAGCTACCTGCTCTCAACACTTATATACTACCGTTATCCATTGTTTTCAATTCAAGTTAAACTGTTCTATCCAAATCTGTTTGATGTTTTAATGTTTTACTGATTAACCGTTCATGTTAATGCCAATTCAATGTAAATTGTTCTATGCAATCTGTTCTATGTAAACCAGTTTATTGTTCACGTTATATGTAAACCACACTGATCTGAAAAAGTGTGGCATATAAAAACATACAAATAAATAAAAACTATCCAGTGCCCCAGAGTCTCCAACCAAAGGCACAGCCCCTTGTCCACAGAGGCGGGAGAAACCTCAGAAGGCCCAGCCAGCCCTGCAGACCAAGCCGGGGATGAGTTTTTGATTGGTTCCTCAGGAGCATAGCCAATTGTCCCATACTTTCCGGAGTTCACACTCAGATAGGGAGGCAGCTTATTCATTTTGCCCAAAAGTGACCCCTTAACACCTCAGCTGCCCGATTGCTCCAGCTCATCCATCAGGGCTACCGGCTGCACTTCACCCAATTGCTCCCTCCCTTCGGCCAAGGTGAGTACCCCATGGACCTGTTGCCTTGAAGCCTGTTGCAGGAGAAGGTCTCCTCTGTTCACTGACCTTGCCATTGAGCTGGTTCCACCGACTTAGGTTGGAAGGGGGTTTTACCAAAGATAGGAGGGTTCTGTCCCATTCTGGACTTCTAGAACCTCAACTGGTTTCTCGTACATGAGTGGTTCAAGATGGTCTCGCTGGGGATGCTGCTCCCTTACCTTCTAAAGGACAAGTGGCTATGCTCCTGGGATCTCAAGGATGTGTACACACACAATCCCGATCCACCCAAGTCACAGAACATACAGCCAGTTTGTGCTGGGAGACCAGCACTACCAGTACCAGGTGCTTCCCTTCGAGCTTGCTTCAGCACCTTGGGTTTTCGCCAAGTGCCTCATGATAGCGGCCGCCTACCTTTGAGCCATGGGAGTCTTTGTTGTCCCGTATCTGGATGATTGGCTCTTCAAAGGTTCCACTCCAGATGCTGTCCATCAGTTCGCTCACCTCACCATCCAGGTCCTTGAGCAGCTGGGGTTAGTCATCAACTGCCCGAAGTCCCACCTCCAGCCCATGCAGTGGCTGGAGTTCATTGCAGTCTTCCTCGATACCACTCTAGCCCGGGTGTTTCTACTGCTGGGCCACATGCAGCAGCTAATGGACGTGGTCAGTGTTGTGGCATCAGTGCCACACCACTGCCCAGGGATGCTCAAGGTACTCAGCCACATGGCCTCCACTACATACATTACCCCCTTGGCCTGCCTCTCCATGCAGCAAGCGCAATGGACCCTCTTCATGCAATGGAAACAGGCTATGGGCCACCTCTGGGACAAGGTGTGGTTACCACTCCCCTGGTGCAGTCCCTTGGCTGAAACCACTGAACCTGCTTCAAAGCCTCCCATTCCAAGCGGAGCTCCCCTGCAGGACGCTGACAACCAGTGCGTCCAAGCTGGGGTGGAGAGTTCATCCAGACAGCCTGCAGATACAGGGCTTTTGGTCAGAACAGGAGAACCTGCACCAGATCAACTTACTCGAGTTGAGGGCCATAGCCAATACCTTTCATGCCTTCAAGACGCACCTCAAATCAGCAAAAATCACTTACAAAAGCAGAATCCCCCAAAAGAAAACAAACATTTTTGTCGGATGTACTAACAGGAAAGGAGCAATTTCTCACCCTCAAATGCTGGTAATATCCATTTTAATAATCTAATTTAATTCAAAAAGCAAGGCACACTTATCTCTTTGGCCAAATCAGCTATTAAAATCCAGTGAAGGTCACTTCCAAATCATGATGCACCTGGCAAATCAGGTGGTCCTGATCCAGATGGACAGCCAGATGGTGGTGATTTATGTGAATAAACAGAGTGGCACAGGCTTGTACCTCCTCTGTTGGGCAGCAGTCCACCTGTGGTGGTTTGCCCTGGCTTGTGGGATGGAGGTTTGGGCATCCCATTTGCCTTGCAAGCTCAATGTCCTAGAAGATCAGCTGAGCAGAGCCCTCCAGCCACACAAGTGGACCCTCCACAGAAGGCTGGTGGAGCAGATCTTCAAGGAGTGGGGTGCCACCTGCACGATCGACCTCTTTGCCATGTTGTAGAATGTTCAGTTGAACTGGTTCTTCTTCAGAAGGCTGTCCAGTGACCAGCTGACCTTAGATGCATTGGGGCGTGGGTCTGCTCTATGCTTTTCCCCTGATCCCTCTTATAGCGAAAACTCTGCTGAAGCTTCAGGCCAACAAAGGTCACCATGATCCTCATTACCCCATACTGGCCCCGGCAGCCATGATTCCCCCTGATGCTTCAGCTCTTGGAGGGAGTCTCTCTGCCTGGACTCTGCTTCGGATGTTCTCTCCCAGGATGAAGGGACTCTGCTGCATCCCAGATCTGCTCCTTGGCCCTCAAGGTCTGGATGCTGAGCGGGTAGTCCTCTCGGAACTCAATTTACCCAACAACATCACAGATGTCCTCCTGGCATCGCGCAAGGACTTGACATGTCGGGCTTACACATTCAAGTGGTGGAGATTCATCTCTTGGTGTGCACAGAGGGCGCTGGACCCCTTCTCCTGCATGATGGATCGGTTGCTGGATACCTCCTGCATCTCTTGGAATTGAGCCTGAAATCCAATTCCATCTGGGTCCACCTCAGCACGATCAGCACCTACCATCACAGTTCGGGGGGGGGGGGGCCAGGGCCAGGGCCAGGGCCATCTTGATGCACCTTTTGGTGACTCGCTTCATGCAGGCCTTGCTTCTCTCAAAGCCTCCAATCAAGGCCCCCTGCGGCAGCGTGGGATCTCAACATAGTCCTTATGCGACTTCATGCGGGCTCCCTTTGAGCCATTCAAAGCTTACCCTCTCAGGTTCTTGACCTGGAAGGTCCTGTTTTTAATGGCAGTCATGTTTGCCCGCCATGTCTGTGAATTCCAGGCTCTGGTGGCGCATCCACCTTACATTAGATTCCACCAGAATCTGCTGGTCTTGCAGGCGCACCCACACTTTCTGCCAAAGTGGTTTCCGAGTTCCACTTCAACCAGACAATTGTCTTTCCATGGCCACATGTCAACTGGGGAGAGGCAGCGTTGCACACACTGGACTGTAAGTATGCCCTTGTCTTTTACATCGAGCATACCAGCAATGGTCCAGCCAGATGTTTGTCTCTTCTGACCCTAACAGGCTGGGGACGGCTGATTCTAAGTTCATGCTGTCCTTGTGACTGGTGGACTGCATTGCCTTGGCGTATTCCAACACCAGCCTGAACCTGGAGGATCATGTTATGGCTCATAACGTTCGGGCCATGGCCACCTCCATCGCTAACATGTGCTCGGCATTTGCAGAAGAAATCTGCAAGGCTGCAACGTGGTCTTTGGTCCACACCTTCACAGCCCACTACTGTCTGGATGGGGATTCCCGATGGGACAGCAACTTTGGCCAAGCCATGCTCCGGTACCTTTTTGGGTCTTGTCCAACTCCTGCCCACTGGCCCTTCTGCCGTCCAGGCTGCCTGCAATGTTGACTGACCTTGGTGCTGCTGTACGCTGAGGATGCTGAATCTGTGGAGTCCATAGAAGGACTATCTTACTGTTCTTCCTGTTCTCCAGTTTTGTTGCCCCTGTTGGGCTTGACCTCCTCGGTCTTTCGGTAGCCTGTAGTTTGGAAGTCCCATACATGAGGGCTTACTTCCTGCTTATCCGCGGAGAAAGTGTAGTTACCCACTTGTAGCAGTGTTCTGTGTGGACAGTAGGAATAAATCCTCACAACCCTCCTTCCTCCCCAGGAAGTTGTCTTTTGGCTATTGCTTTGAAATTTGACTGGAGAAGAGGTGCCATTGCAGGCGGGAAGGCAGGTGCGCATGTGTGGTGCAGGTCCCAAAAAGCTTCCAGTGGAAGCTGGGCAGTGTTCTGTCTGGGGCTCCGTTGGCGACATCACCCATACATGAGGACTTATTCCTGTTGTTCATGGAGAACACTTGCTACAAGTGAGTAACTAGGCTTTACTGCATAGCATCTACAGTTCAGCGCTTGCATAGAGATTCACTGTTTGCCTCCCTCAAGTGGATCAAGGTAAATTGTAGTTAGTTCTGGCTTAAGATGAAAAGTGCACATAGCATCTCATTCACTCAGCATATGAAGCCTTTGAAGTGTGTCACGCCCTTAGCCCCTTACAGACAGTATGGAGGGGCATGCTTGTCATAGGAGAAATTCACCATTTAGCCTTTACCTGACTGGCTGCCTTGTAATGCCTCATGGGAAAGGTAGTTCAGTCAGGAGGTACTTGGCTTCAGGTAAAAAAAAACACATTTGTAGTTGGCTTGAGTGGTAAGGCTTTGACAGAAATTTATTTATGGGGAAAACACTAGGTTTACAAATGAACACCTTTGGATTGTTTCTCCAGGATTCTTTCAAAAATACATCAGGATATAACTGAACTCAAAACAAAACAGCTTATAATGTTCTTCAGCATAAAGAAAAGTCCTTTCAACAGCCACTGCTATCAAATATGGCTAGCAGTGCTGTTTTAAAACAAACAGAAACAGCTTTTCCTAAAACAGGTTTCTTTTCTCTCAGTCCAGAACACTTCCCGGCTGTTTGTCTCCTTAAGCACAGGAAAACTTTCAACAAGAAGTTAAACTCTTCATAGGCAAACAATTCTCTATGCAAGGTTTTTAGGAATAGTGAAAACAAAATCAAAGCTTTTCTTACTTTCACCGTCAGCATGGCTTCAGGCTGTGCACTGCACTGGCTAGCAGCTGTTTAACAAGTTTTAATTAGACAGCTTCAGCTTGCTCAGCAAAAGGTATTTCTCCTTTAACACAGGACTTTCACAAGTTATCTACAGGCTCTCAGGGTTACCGGACCCTGAGGTTTTCCTTACGGTTGACTCCCTTTCAAACCCTCTGTATTTGAAGATTGGCATAAAGAGCAATCCATGTATGAGTCGTCTTCTACAGCTAGGTCCTGTTCACCCAGTTGCATAGGCTCTACCTTCGTTTCTAGCTCAGAGGGCTTGGCTGACTGCCTTCCGTTAGGGCAAAAGCTGTCTTTTGCAACTCTGTAGTGATCCAAATTAGACAAGCTTCTAATGCTCATACCTGGGTCAAGGCTTGTATCTGCTTCTCCTCGCTCATGCTCTGGCCACCATTCACCTGAGCTTCCTCGTCCTGTCCTCCAACTTGTGTTCCTTGTTCCTGCTGTTCTTACTGCTCCAGCTCCATTCCTCTTCCAGTAAGCATTCCTACTCCTCTCTCTCTCTGAATAATCTGACCTAGACTTAAACCTCTCAGGCTCCAGCCCCACCCCTTCTCCTCTCAGGTGTTGGAGATCAAACTGCCTCGTTGCAGCTGAGTAATTGGGGAATTCAGTGACGTAAGGGTTCCTTACCCTGGGCCTGTGTTCCCTCTCCTTTTCTCCACTAGGGGCATTCTGCAACCTATTGCAGTTAGGAATTACCTGCTTTCTAGGTGTAAATGGAGTTTTGTGTCCCTGACCTTGTAAAATAGGTCCTTTGATAAGGGTGAATTCCTTCTCTTTACCCCTGTCTCCTAGGTCCTGATAAGCTTCCTTATCACAAGTGAAACCAATACCCAGAAACCGGGCCCAACAAACATCTGCAACACCAGCCCGTTTCAGTTAAATACCATCAAACCAGAAAACATTTTTTTGTCGGAACAGCCAACCCAGTGCAGAGGAAGGTTCACTTGCACCGCTGTGGCCTTTCCCTTTTAATTAGTAAATTCAAACAAGACAGCATTTACTTAGCTGGATTAGTAGAAGAACAAAGGCTGCATCCTTCCGGTCAGCAATAGAGCAAGGAAGGATGCAGCCTTTGTTCTTCTACTAATCCAGCTAAGTGAATGCCGTCTTGTTTGAATTTACTAATTAAAAGGGAAAGGCCACAGCGGTGCAAGTGAACCTTCCTCTGCACTGGGCTGGCTGTTCCGACAAAAAAGTTTTCTGGTTTGATGGTATTTAACTGAACTGGGCTGGTGTTGCAGATCCTTATCACAAGTGGCATTGAGTGCCCCAGAAGTAGTAATAAATGAGCACAGACTGTCATGTCGTGGTCTTTGTAAGGACATACAGGAAAACTCACTTGTTCTGTGGATGCTTTTTGGATAGAGCCCAAATTCAGCATCTGGCTGATCACTAAAATAGAGGCATTGAGGTAGATGGATACAAAAAATCCTGATAGATGAACTACTTTTGTTTGACAGATTAGTTTGTGTTCGTTGTTTAAGGTAGAGTTATTTCACACTACCACACTTGGAGAGAGATTTTAGAGTTACATGTCATGACACAAAAATAAATACACTAAATTTGTTATCTCCAGGAACAAGCAGGAATGTAGTCTTCACATATGGGTATCGTTGGTACCGACGAAGCCTGCGTGGGAACGCTCCCCAGCGTCCCAAAGGAAAGCTTTTGGGAGCATCCCACAGCGCATGCATGCTGCCTTCCCGCCTCTGTACCTCTCTTACTTCAGTTCTTCGTTTTCCGCGGAGCTGACAGGACGTGGTACCCTGTCACTGCAGAAAATTTACCTTTTATTTCTTGTTTTTTGTGGTCTCGTCTGCCTTCATTCGACGCCTACCGGTACTGCCGGTTCTCCTCTTCTTTCCTTAAAAAAACAAAACAAAACAAAACAAAAAAGCTTGTATTTCTTCAGGGATCTTTCCCTGCTTCTGGTGCTAGGCGCCATTTTGGGCACTTAAAGATCCCAAATTACCCATGTCTACCAATAGCCAAATTAATATGAATAAAATACAGTCTCTAAAATGCTTGTATGCAAATGCTAGAAGTCTAACAAACAAGATGGGAGAGTTAGAATATATAGCACTAAACGAGAGGTTAGATATGATTGGAATATCAGAGACATGGTGGAAGGAGGACAACCAGTGGGACACTGTGATACCTGGGTACAAACTATATCGTAATGATAGAGCTGATCAAATTGGTGGAGGGGTTGCGCTCTATGTTAGAGAGGGCATTGAGTCAGAAAGGATTAAAGTTTTGCAAGAAACAAAATTTGCTGTAGAATCTCTATGGATTGAAATTCCATGTAAAAAGGGGAAGGCGATGGCAGTGGGGGTGTACTATCGTCCGCCTGGCCAGAATGAACAAATGGATGATGAAATGCTCAAAGAAATCAAGGAAGCTAGCAAAGGTTACAGTGCAGTAATAATAATGGGTGATTTCAATTACCCCGGCATCGACTGGGTCAGTGTCACAGCAGGACATGCTAGGGAGATAAAGTTCCTAGATGAAATAAATGACTGCTTCTTGGAGCAGCTGGTTCATGAACCGACCAGAGGGGAAGCCATATTAGACCTAGTCCTTAGTGGAACACCAGATCTAGTGCAAGAGATAAGGGTGTTGGGGCCACTTGGTAATAGTGATCATAGCATGATCGCCTTTGATTTAATTAGTGGAGGAGGGATAGTAAGGAAATCCACAGTACTACCCTTTAACTTTCGAAAGGGAGACTATGATAAAATGAGGAAAACAGTTAAGAAAAAACTAAAAGGAGCAGTTGCAAAGGTTAAAGCCGTACATCAAGCTTGGATGTTGTTGAAAAATACTGTCTTGGAAGCCCAGACCAGCTGTATTCCACGCTTTAAGAAAAGTGGAAGGAAGTCCAAAAAACTGCCAGCATGGTTTAAAGGTGAGGTCAGAGAGGCTGTTGCCAAAAAAGCATCTTTCAAGAAATGGAAAAAAGAGCCAAATGACGAAACCTGGAAACAGCACAAGCACTGGCAAGTCAAATGCAAGGCATTGATAAGGCAGGCAAAGAGAGAATTTGAGAAGAAGCTTGCTGCGGAAGCAAAAACACGAAATAAAGACCTTTTCAAGTACATTCGTAGCAAAAAACCTGTGAGAGTCAGTTGGTCCATTAGATGATAAAGGGGTTAAAGGAGCACTAAGAGGCGACAAGGCGATAGCGGAGAGACTGAATGAATTCTTTGCTTCAGTCTTTACTGAGGAAGATGTAGGGATGTTACCCATGACTGAAGTGGTATTTAAAGGTGCGGAAGAATTGAAGGAAATATCGATACATCGGGAAGATGTCTTACAACTATTAGATAAACTGAAGAGTAGCAAATCACCTGGGCCGGATGGTATACATCCAAGGGTGTTGAAAGAACTGAAATATGAGATTGCAGACCTGCTATTAGTAATCTGTGAACTATCATTAAAATCATCTCTAATACCTGAAGATTGGAGGATCGCCAATGTAACACCAATTTTTAAAAAGGGTTCCAGGGGTGATCCGGGAAACTACAGACCGGTGAGCCTGACGTCAGTACCGGGAAAAATGGTAGAAACCATCATAAAGAATAAAATTACTCAGCATGTAGATAGTCACGACCTAATGGGAGACAGCCAACATGGCTTTAGACAAGGAAGATCTTCTCTTACTAATCTGTTATGTTTTTTTGAAGGAGTGAATAAACAGGTGGACAAAGGTGAGTCGGTTGATATTGTGTATCTGGACTTTCAGAAAGCCTTTGACAAGGTCCCTCATGAGAGACTTTTGGCAAAACTAAAGAGTCATGGGATAGGAGGCAGTGTACTATTGTGGATCAGGAACTGGTTAAAAGATAGAAAGCAGAGGGTAGGGCTAAATGGCCAATTTTCCCAATGGAGAAAGGTGAATAGTGGTGTACCCCAGGGATCTGTGCTGGGTCCGCTGCTTTTTGACATATTCATAAATGACCTGGAAAGTGGAATAACGAGTGAGGTTATCAAATTTGCAGATGGCACAAAACTATTTGAAGTTGTTAAAACCCAAGAGGATTGTGAAAAATTGCAAGAGGATCTTGATAAATTGGAAGACTGGGCATCAAAATGGCAGATGAAATTTAATGTGGACAAGTGCAAAGTTATGCACCTAGGGAAGAACAACCCAAACTATGGTTACACGATGCAAGGTTCCACATTAGGAACCACCACCCAGGAAAAAGATTTAGGCGTCATTGTGGATACCATGTTAAAACCCTCGGCCCAGTGTGCAGCGGCGGCCAAGAGAGCAAATAGAATGCTAGGTATGATAAGGAAAGGAATGGAAAATAAAACAAAAGATATTATAATGCCTCTGTATCGTTCCATGGTGAGACCGCACCTTGAATATTGTGTGCAATTCTGGTCGCCGTATCTTAAAAAGGATATAGCGATTTTAGAAAAGGTTCAGAGAAGAGCCACCAAAATGGTAAAGGGGATGGAAGGATACTCCTATGAGGAAAGGCTAAAAAGGTTAGGGCTCTTTAACCTGGAAAAGAGACGGCTGAGGGGAGATATGATAGAAGTCTATAAATTAATGTACGGAGTGGAACAGGTAAACGTAGATCGATTGTTTACTTTATCAGAATATAGAAAGACTAGGGGACATGCAATGAAGCTACAGGGCAAACTATTTAAGACTAATAAAAGAAAATATTTTTTCACTCAACGTGTAATCAAACTCTGGAATTTGTTACCGGAGGATGTAGTAAATGCTGTTAGTGTAGCTGGGTTTAAAAAAGGTTTGGACAAGTTCCTGGAGGAAAGGTCCATAAACCATTATTAAGAAGTGACCGAAGATATCAATGCTTGACCCAGTACAAGCATTGTGGAACTTGTCTCTTGGGGAAACTGCTAGGTACATATGACCTAGATTGGCCACTGTTGGAAACAGAATACTGGGCTTGATGGACCTTGGTCTGACCCAGTATGGCATATCTTATGTTCTTATGGCCCATTTTTCTTCAAGCATGGAGAAACCAGCTAGTGGTTTAAAAAAATGCCAATATGTGGCGGTACCATTTCCGTCACTGGCACCCATGATTGATGTCTAAAATATTTGGGTCCTGAACATTGTCCAACGGAATGTCTCTCCTGCATGAGGATGACCAAAAGGGGCCTGCAGATTACTGTATACTTTTTGCCGCTGACACGATGTCAGTTGCGTTGACGTCTTCCAGGGCTTCATGTTCCTTCCATGGATTTAAGGTAACCAAATTGAAGTCTTCTAAGACTTAGCCGGTCCTCGAAGGGTAAATCTCCTTCAAAGTATTGAGATGCCACTGGCATTTCCCTCGAGGATACTTCACCGGCAAAACAGCCCCGGCGGGAGTCTTCGGGCTCCAAAGCACTAATGGGGCTCCAGGATGTTCCAGAGCCCTCCACCTCTGCGGAACTACTGGTGCCATGTTCTGGGGTCGTAGCCGCTTCCACCGGTACCGGCACCCAGGCATCTGCAGGAGCGATGGATCACAGAATCCTCGCTATCGAACGCAGTCTAGCGGCCCTCTTAGCAGCTTCGGTACCGCTAAGACCGCAGCAGACGGTTCAACATGTATCGATACCAACAGTACCTGCTTTGACAGGACTGCTTCCCCCATGCCGATCTCCGGTATCGTGGATCAGGAATTGAGACAATTCAGTACCGACTTTGAGCGGTACCGATACCATGCATTACAGGAGCACCTGTTGCTTGAGTCTTCCGATTTGGATGACTCTGACGATTCTACCGGTACCAGAGCGAATCTATTAGAAGATTCGGTTTCTTCTCAGCGCAGAATGTCTCCTCCAGAGGATATGTCCTTCGAGGATTTCATACGTGATTTAGCAAAGGGGTCTTGCAATCACTGTGATTCCAGAAAAGGAACCTAGGGCAGAAGAATTAAGAATTCTACAATACCCTATGGCTCCCAAGGAAGCAGCTATGCTTCCCATTCACAAGATCTTACATGATCTAATGTTGAGAATGTGGGAAACTCCTTTAACAATATCTTCACATTCCCGACGCCTTGACACTGTGTACCGAGTGCCAAGTTGTCCTGGTTTTCAAAAAACTCAGTTACCACACCATTCAATGGTAGTGGAATCGGCCATGCGAAGGATCAAGAGTGCTAAAACACATTCTTCTAATCCTCCAGGCCGTGAATCCAGGACTCTCGATGCCTTTGGCCGTCGATGCTTTCAATCTTCCATGCTAGGAGCCAGGATCAGTTCTTACATTCTTTATATGGGAATGTTCCTGGAAGAAGTCACAAAAGACTTCGAGCTCCTTAGTCCTTGTGTTTCGGAGGAAAAAAGAGCAGACTACCTTATTCTGGTCAAGCATGCTCCGAATGTCTCAAAATTCATGAACTGTGCTACCTTTGATTGCTTTGAACGTATTAGAAGAACCTCTGCTATATCCATAGGAGCATGTCGTATTGCTTGGCCTCAAGCATCAGGCTTAGAACAGTGGGTGCAAGAAAAGCTGGGAAACATTCCTTGCACAGGAGAAAATCTCTTTGGCAAGGACTGGCAGGACAAGGCTAATCAGCGTGAATCTGACAATACTACTTTAAACAGATTGTCAAAGTCTACAGTCAACCCAGCAAAGAAGAAAATATTCAAAAAAACCTTTTTCAGTAAGTAAAAGAAGCCTGACCAATCTTACACCCATCAGACTCACTGTCCGCTCCATGTTCCCCAGAAGGGGCAACAACAGAACAGACAGCAAAGAAAGCCGCCAGCTCAAAAAGCTCAACTGGCTCAAAAGACCTAGCCCCCTCAGGATCTTTGACTTTTATCTAGAGAACTTAGTCATTCTGCCCCTAAAAGGTCCAGAACCCTTGACCATTCCAGGAAGGCTATGCTTTTTTGCCAAAAGATGGCAACAAATAACATCAGAAAATTGGACTCTGTCCATTGTACAACTGGGGTACAAGCTTCATTTTCTCAACTTGCCCCCACCTACAATAGTAAATCAGTTCAATTCTCAGGGCCCTGCCCCCGACTTCTTGTGGCACGAGGTCACATCACTTCTAGCTCAAGGAGCAATCGAAGAAGTACCCATTCCCCAACAGGGGACAGGGTTTTACTCCCCCTATTTTCTTATTCCAAAGAAGACAGGGGGACACAGACCTATATTAGACCTCAGAGAATTAAACAAATATTTGTTCCAAGAAAAGTTCAAAATGATCTCCCTCGGTACACTTTTACCATACCTCCAAAATCAGGACTGGCTATGTTCTCTAGATCCAAGAGATGCGTGTACACATATTCTCATCCACTCAGATCACAGGAAGTTCCTTCAATTCCTGGTCCAAGGAAGACACTTCTAGTACAGAGTTCTTCCCTTCGGACTAGCCTCTGCTCCAAGAATCTTCACAAAATGCATGGCAGTGGTAGCAGCATTTATGTGGACTCTGGGAATATTCGTCTTCCCTTACTTAGACGATTGGCTCATTCGAGCATCGAAAGCTTCAGAGGCCAGCTTCGCTCTTTCTCGAGCAATGAGACTCCTTTAATACTTGGGGCTGGTCATAAACCTCCCAAAATCTCATCTCACCCCCTCTCAATCTCTAGAATTCATAGGGGCTCGTCTAGACACGGCAGTCAAGGGCTTTCCTGCCCCAGCCACGCTGTCTACGTATAATACAACTGGAATCTCAAGCATCTGTGAAGGTATTCCTTACTGCTCGGGAGATGCTTCAACTGCTGGGACACATGGCATCCACTGTCCATGTGGTTCCCTATGCTCGCCTCCACATGCGAGCAGCCCAGTGGACCCTTTCCTCTCAGTGGTCACAAGCCTCGGGTCGACTAACAGAAAAAATCTGAACTGCCACACATCTAATTTCGTCCCTGCAATGTGGCAATCCCTGGAAAACCTCCTTGTAGGCTCTCCTTTCCAGCAGCTGATGGGTTGGGGGGCCCACTTCCACGATCTCTCCACTCAGGGTCTTTGGACCTCACAGGTTTCTCTTCACATAAACCTCCTAGAGCTGAGAGCCATTTTCATTGCTATTCAAGTCTTTCAGGGCCATCTCGGCAACAAAACAGTTCTGGTTCAAACCGACAATCAGGTAGCTATGTTCTATGTGAACAAGAAAGGTGGAACAGGTTCTCTGTCGCTGTGCAACGAAGCTTTGTGACTATGGGCCCTCACCAGAGAGTTACAAATTCACCTGTTTGTGGTATACCTTTCAGGCATTCAAAACTTGTGAGCAAACTCAGTCGAAAACTGCTGCCACACGAGTGGTCACCCCACTCAGTTCCTGTTCAGCAGAGCTAGAGTGCAGACCTCTCCCAGAGAAGCTCCTGCTAGGGGGCGGGGCTTAGCAACTACCTGAGCCTGGATGTCGGGTCCTGGGCCACCTCCAGTAGGAGAGGCCCAGGCCCAGAGGCCTACCAAGCCTGGTGGGCCTCCTTCTCTGAACTCGGATGGAGGAACCAGCAGCTTGGAACAGCCGGCGCCCCGGGAGGGGGACTCCCCAGGTAGGACTGCACCTGGCCAGGAAAGAGGGACCCACAGGTATGGAGGTTTGGGCCCGCTACCCCAGGGAGGAGGCTCCTGTCTCCTCCCCAGGCAGGGTGTGGAGGCTGGGTGGCAGCAGGGAGAGGCCCTGGGGAGACCCTGGAGGACCGTGCAGTATAGCACTGGAGGAGGCGGGTTCCCCCCTCCGCCTCGGGTCCTGGAGGAGGCCTCTACCTCCTCCAGTGAGGATGAGGACGGAGGGTCGGGCCTGCCATCCTTCCAGCAGCCAGCTAGGGCCCCAGACGAGGTCGTGGCGGTGGTGCGGCGGCTCCGGGGTCTCCAGGAGGAGGCGGCCCAGCTGCAAGCCCAGCTCTCCCACCTGGAGAGCCTGCAGGCCACCGTTCCCGGGGAGGAATGGGTGGCCTATAAAACCTATAGAAAGGGGGTGAAGCGGGCCCTGAGAGACAGGTATATACAGCTTATGTCTTTAAAAACCCAGGGTTGTGGGTCCCTCACAGAAATTTATCAACAGTATGATCGTTGGGCAGCCTTAGGTACAGTTCAGGGGGGGCCCCCGGGGGTGGGACGGCCGGTGGATCCCAGAAGGTTTTGTTACCCACCCTTGCCTGCCCTGGGTAAAGTGGAGAAAGGGTTATCATCATTGGCAGTGGTGCATAATGTTCCAGACCCCAGAGTTCCTTACCTGTCGGCTACTGTGGAAGATGGATCGACGGATGAGGCATCGGTGGCTATGGTGGCATGTCCTGCTGTTCCTTCAGTGTGTTCTCTGAGGTCCGCTGCCCCCGGGGCGGTTGGGGGAGGGGCACTGGCCCAGCGTACTGCACAGGATCCCACAACCGATGTTGCATCCCTGTATCAGGAGGAAGGGCTGGTGGATGAAAACCGAAGCCAGAAACCGGTTCCCGAGGCTCTGTCTCTGTCCATTCCGGCACTCCCTGGGTCTGTGGCAGCTGAACAGAGTGTCCAAGATGGCCGCCGGAGTCCCCGCAGGTGTCTTGGTGTAGCTGATGAAGTTCCTCTACAGGAAGTGCGGTTGGCAGGGCTTTCCCCGGCTCCTTTGCAACCCCAAGATGGCCGCCGTCGGGATGATTACATCATTTCCGGGTCTTCCAGGAAGTCTGCAAGTCACTATGGGTCTGCTGCTCTTCTGATGCCGGCTCTTTGCAGTGATGCTGTGGAGGATTTATTGTTGCTTTCCCAGCGAGGTTTGGTGTCCGATGGTCCTCGGGGGGCTGGCTCTTCTTCGGCAGCAGTTAAAGTCCCGGTGCAGGGTTTTGATAGGGGGATGGCTGGCAGACAGGATTCCCCTGTTTTGGCTGCCCTTCCGGCCCCCAGAAAGCTACAGGGTGCTCGCTCAGCGTCTTCTGCGGTGGCTGGCTGGGGCCGGAAGGGTGCTGGAAGGGGGAAGGAGCAGGATGGGGGCTGCTCTTTCTTTTCTGCGGCCCCCGGAGGGGGTCGGGGAGGGAAGAGTATTGGTCAGCTGTCTCTGCAATCTGGGACCGCGGAGCGGGCTGTGCAGCTGCCTGTCTTGTCTGGTGCTGTGGCCGAGGGAAGCCTGGCTCGCAGGGGGGCGTCCGCCCTTGCTGCTGGAGCCCTGGCTGCCGGTCACGAGGTTCTGGTCTCCTGTGCCACGTCTGGCACCGACAATAAGGTAGGACCTGGGAGGGACGGGGGGCAGGGGGGTGGAGGTTTGGGGGACGTTATTGTTGGGGGCTGTGCCCTGCTGTCTCGGGTAGGTCCTGCCTTATTGCCGGTAGCTGTACAGGAGGTAGCGGACAGTGGGTCGGTGGAGGGTCTGGTGGAGGGAAAGGGGGAGCGGATGACTGGTCTAATAGTGGGGAAGGAGGTAGCGGTTGGTCCTAATCGGGGGAAGGGTCCGTTCTCAGTGGGGTTAGGGAATGGGGTGGTCCCCCTGGATCCCGGGAATGGAGGGGAGCGGGGTCCATCCCCGGTAGTGGTGGCCGAGACCCAGGAGCCTTGCGCTGGGTCGGGAACACGGGACGGAGGTTTGGGGGGGCTTTCTGGTCCCCTGGGTGTTACCGAGAACCAGGTCCGTGATGCCCTTCAATTAGCTTTGGAGACCCCGACAGGCCCTCCAGGGGCCTTTGCTGCCTTTCGGCAGCCGGAGGTGGCAGCAGGGGGTGATCTGGGGGTTCTCGGTGGCACCCAGGGATCCGGAAGGGATAGCATCCCTGATTCTGTGTTTGCGGAGCTGACCTTGCCCAGTCCTCAGGTCGCCCCATGTGAGGCGGTTGCGGATCCTGCAGACCAGCAGCAGGGTCCCCCGCAGGTGGATGCAGGAGAAGACCAAGGAGGGCAGGGGCTGGGAGCTGGGGGGTCAGTTCCCCCCCCGTACCTTTGCGGAGGCTCTGAGGGGGTCGGGCACCACTCCGGGGACGTCAGGTGGGGCTGGGGGGTGGGGGGGGGGTCCCAGGGGAATGGTCCTGTAGGAGGGGGAGGAGGTGGGGGAGGGTTCCGAGGGGTAGGGGGTGAGGTCCGACGGCGCAACGTGGCGCAGATCCGGTGGGCTGGGGAGGGGCCCCCTCCAGCCAGGGAACAGGTCTTGAGGATGGTCCTTGGGCTGGGGTTTCTCCCGGGAGATCTCTACGCCTTTATCCACATGAACAACACCATTGAATATGATGTTAGTTTCATGCTGAGACGGGGGCTGGAGATTTTCTGGGACCGATACCAGCAGCAGAGGGGGCAGGGAGGGTGGGCTGACTTTCGTGTTGTGCCTATCTCTCGCCAGGGGGCGGGGCGGTACCTGTGACCATCCTATCCCGGAATGAGTCGCTCCCAGGGCAGGACATCCAGTTTTGGTTGTCGCGCCATGCGGTGCTCCTCGCACCCCTGGTTAAGGGCGCTGGGCCCCTAGGGGTGTGGGACGGGTCGTGGAAGGGTAGGATTCGTTTGCGTGAGGTGGGAAACGTGGTGCAGCACGTGCCCTCGGCCGGTTTCCTCGGTCGGGATCGCATCTTGTGCTATTACCCCGGGCAACCCCGTGAGTGTCACCGCTGTGGCTCATTCCGCCATTTGAGCATGAACTGTCCCGAGCAGGTCTGCACCCGTTGTGGTGGACGGGGTCATGCCTCGGCCGGGTGTTTGCTTATCCGGTGTAACCTTTGCGGGGAGTTGGGCCACCCCTTTGCCCGCTGCCCCTCCGCATCACACAATGGACCGGGGGGGGATGCCGTCGCCCCACCTCGGGCTCCTGTGCGGGAGGAGGTTGTGGAGGACCCTCTCCCTCAGGAGGAGCCAGGGGGCCTTAGGGTGGAGGAGTCCATTGAACCGAGGGAGCCACCAGGGGGAGGGGATTTGGGTAGGAGGGAGGAGAGGGTTGATGTGGTGGAGGTTGATGTGTCACGACAGGATAGTGGGTTGCGGGTGGTGCCACCTCAGGAATGGACCACGGTCCCTTCCAAGGGTGGCAAGTCCAAGAGGAAGAAGCGGGAGACCTCCCCATTGTTGGAAGTAGAGCCCGTGTTGGACGTCAACCGTTTCGTCTTCTTGGCTACTGATGCGGCTGAGGTGGATGAGGGCATGCCTGTGGAGGCAGGGCTTCCTGTGCGGCGCTCGGAGCGGTTAGCGGCGGGGGCGGCCCCTCTTCCTCAGCGGCGACCTTTGAAAGTTTCGAAGGCGCGCCGCGGTCAGGGTCCTCCGGTCAAGGTGGATTCTGGCGCCCGACGGGTGAGGGAGGCCGAGTCTTTGCCCCCGCAGTTGGGTACTGGGCCTTCGCAGGAGCCCCCTGCTGACCCGGCCATCCCGGCCTCCCCCGCGGGGGTGGGCACTGGTCCGTTGTCTCAGTCTTTGTCCAGGGAGGGGGGGAGGCACCGGTGGTGGACCCCACGGAGGAGATCATTCCTCCGACCCCTGACCTGTCCGTGCCCCCTTGCCCCATGGGAACTGGGTTAGCCCCTGCGACAGCTTTGCCTGGTGGTCTCAGGGACACCAGCACTTCGTGGGGGGACAGGGTCGAGCAGGAGGAGGAGGAGATCCTCGAGGTGGTCAACGTGGACCGTGAGGAGTTGCTCCAGCTCACGGGCTTGTCCTGCAAGCGGGATTCCGGGGATCCCGGGTATGGTGAGAAGAGGAGGAAAGGGTCACTGCACACGAACTAGGCATGGCGTGCACTCCTGCGTTCTCGTGCGCCACCATCAACGTGGCCAGCATTTTCTCGGACCAGGCGCGGGCTACGGCCTATGATTTTCTTTCCACGAGTGGGCTGGATGTCATCTTCTTGCAGGAGACCAGGCTCACCTCGCTCGCTAGCCTTCATCGGGCGAAGCGGGAGTGGAGGTGGGGCCCTTCGTACTGGTCGCTTGCGGCACAGCCCTACGCAGGAGTGGCGGTTTTGTTCACGTCTAACCGATTTCAGGTGCAGTACGTGTGGGAACTGGAGCAGGGCCGGTGTCTGCTCTTAGACGGCTACTGCGGGCCTCATCGGTTTCGTTTCGTGGTGGTCTACGGCCCCCAGTCTAAGTTGGCACGGAAGACCCTGTTTGGGGTCATCCGCCCCTACTTACACACCTCCCGTTTGGTGGTCCTCGCCGGGGATTTCAACACCACCACCTTTTTGCAGGACCGAGGGGGGGATCGTTGCCCACCCAGTTACGAGGGCCTCTTTTTGGCCGAGATGACCCGGACGGCTGACCTGGTGGATGTTTTCCACCGTGCCTTCCCTAGGTCGCCGGGGTTCACCTACTATCATGGGACCTGCAGGAGTCGTATCGATCGGATATATGTGAGTGCCCGGGTGGAGTGTTCCCCTCCGCAGTTGCAGGCGGTTGACTTTTCGGACCACCGCGTCCTCTCCGTGTCCTTCCTGGCTAACCACGAGGAGCTCAGCAGGGGTCCTGGCCTGTGGCGACTGAATGTGCAGTTGTTGGCAACATCAGAGGTGGTCCAGGAGTTCTTGGCCTTTCTCGCAGACCAGGAGACCCTGCTGAGTGTTTTTCCTTCCCGTGGCGCCTGGTGGGATGAGGTGAAGACGCGTGCCCGACAACTCTTCCGTTCCCGGGGTACCTCCATGGCTCGATCCCGCTACCTCACCTACACTGTCCTCCGGAGGTCGCTGGATCGTTTGGTATCCCGAGGGGCAGCGCGGGAGGAGGTTGAAGAGGTGCGCGTCCAGCTCCGTGGCCTGCTTTACGATCGCCATGCCTCCCTATGCTTCGAGGGGGCGGCCGGTGGGGGCGCCACTCCAGACCCTTTCCGGACTTGCAGGGAGAGGGTTCAGCGTCGGGAGGTCATGGCCCTGCGGGGCGAGGACGTACCATTCATACCTCCCAGGAGGACCTTTTGCGGATGGTGGGGGAATACTTCTCGGACCTGTTTGGGGATCGCCCCGTGGACCTCACCCATATCCGAGAGTACCTGGGCCTTCCCCCGGTGTATTCGGCTGTGGTCCAGGCACAGGTTGATGCACTCGCTGCACCGATTCAGCAGGTGGAGGTGGAGAGGGCGATTCGTGCCATGCTGTTGGGGAAGGTGCCGGGGCGAGATGGGCTCCCTGTGGAGTTCTATCGCACTTTCATTGCCCAGCTGGCCCCCTTCCTGACCTCCCTGTTTCAGGAGATCATGGACACGGGGTATCTCCCGCGGTCATTTCGCGAGTCTGTCCTGCTGCTGCTCTCCAAGGGGAAGGACGATAGCTCCTTGGACTTTTGGCGGCCGCTCTCTCTTCTGAACGCGGACCGGAAGATCCTGGCCAAGTGTTTGGCCAACCGACTGGTGGAGGTGTCGGGCGTTTTGCTGTCCCCTTCCCAGTATTGTTCCGTTCGGGGGGAGAGGGGTTCTGGACGCTGTCGCCACAGTCCGGGAGATGGTGGAAAGAGGCCGGTCGCTCCAACGGGACCACTGGTTGGTCTCCTTGGATCAGTCCAAGGCCTTTGATCGAGTCAGTCACCGGTACCTGTGGGTGGTGCTCCAGCACTTCGGCCTCCCTGCAGGTTTCCTCGTCGTCGTGCAGGCGCTGTACCGAGGGGGGGTGAGCTTCCCGTTTATTAACGGGTGGCTCGGACGGCCATTTGGTGTCGCCTCGGGGGTGCGGCAGGGGTGCCCTTTGAGCCCCCTGCTGTATGTTTTCTCCCTCGACCCCTTCCTCCGGAGATTGTCCTCAGGTGGGTTACGGGGCCTGGAGGCGCCTGGTGCGTCCCCGGTGACCGTTGTTGCCTACGCTGATGACATCTCAGTTTACGTGGACGGCACTGAGGGGGTAGAGGCCCTGCGGGAGGCCGTGGAGGAGTACTCGGAGGTAGCCCATTCTGTTGTTAACCACAGCAAGTGCCAGACGCTGTGGTTGGGCCCCTCGGAGGCCTCCCCGCCTTCCTGCGCCCCCTTTCCTCCTCCCGTGGGGGAGGTCCGCGTTTTGGGCCTCGTCTTCGGGTCGGAGGACTGTGCGGAGTCCAATTGGGACCGTTGTCTTGAGACTGCACGGTGTCGGGTGCTGCGGTGGAGGGGGTGGAGGTGTACGTACGAGGAGAAGATCAAACTCCTCGGGACGTTTCTGCTTCCTCTCTTTCTGCACGTGGCCACGGTCTTCGTCCTTCCGTCGTCCCGTCAGGCGTCTGTCTGTGCTGTCTTTTTCTGTTTTCTGTGGGGTAATCGCCTGAACCCCGTCCAGCGCAACATCGTTTGCCTGGATCGGGCAGAGGGCGGTTTGGGTATGTTGCACCCCCTTGTCTTCCTGTCAGTCTTGTCTATGGCGTTCCACTTGGGTAGGATGCGGGAAGGGGGTGGGGTTTGGTGGGTGGCCTCCTATCGGGAATGGTTCTCCCGCTTCTGGGAGCAGTGGGAGGGGGCGTCCTCGGTCCCACGTGTGCGTCGGAGCGTGGAACAGGCCCCATCGTGCGTATTTGCGATGGTGGGGCTCATTCGGCGGTGGGGGGTGACCGACCCGCTCGCCCAGTCCTTGGGGCGGAAAGGATTATACCGGATGGTACTCACCTCTCACTTTCAACCACGGTGGGCCCTGCGGGACTGTCCGGCGGATGTGATGCAGCGGGGCCTTCGGCTGTTGAACTCCCCTCGGCTACCGAAGAAGGTTCGGGATGTGGCCTGGTTGTCTTTCCACGGGCGTTTGTACGTGAGGGACAACCTCAAGTACAGGTCACAGGCCGAGCGGGTCTGTCCGAGGGCCGGGTGTGAAGGGCAGACGGAGACCATGGACCATTTCCTCCGGCAGTGCCCCTTTAACGTGGAGGCCTGCCGGTTGGTGTCCGCTGCTCTTCACCTGCGCGACCTTTCCCTCCTCACGTATGCGGAGTGGGTGTACGGGGCCTGGTCCTTTCCTCTAAGGCAGGACTCCGGGACCCTCTACCTCGTCACGGCCGTAGTGCGCTACCACCTGTGGCAAGCGCGCTGTCATGTCTCGACCCGGGGGTTGGTCCTGCCCCTCGACGAGGTGGTGCGGGACATTCTGGAGGAAATGTCCAGCATGGCGCAACGCGAAAGGCGGGTGGTGGAGGCCCATCGTTGGGAGCGTCTGTGGCGTCACCTCACCCTCCGCCCCCCGTGAGGGGGAGGGGTTCCCTGGGGTTCTCATCCCTGTAGGGCTTTGGGGTTGGTTTGTTTCCCTGGGGAGGGGGGTGTGACAGGAGGGGGAGGGTTTCCTTCCCTGGGGTTTTTGTTTATGGGTAGGTTTTTGGGGTTGTTTTTTTTTTTTTTTTTTTTTTTCCCGGAGGGGTGGGGGGGTGAGCTGGTGCTGTTGCAGGGGTTGGACCACTTGTCCGCTCTCCCTTTTTCCTTAGGGGTGGCTGTCCCAATTGTTTTTGTGTTTTTGTCTGTTCTTTTTGTGTCCTGGGCATCCCGCTCCGCTGACTGGATTGCAGGGCAGCACAGGGGTTTTGTTTATCTTGTTATTTAGCTTTTGCTTTGTATAATTAGTTATGTTTTGTTTTGGTGGGATTCTGTTGGGGACGGGCTCAAGGTGCCCTTATGTTTTTGTTTGGGGGGTGGGGGAGGGGAGGTTTTGATTTTGCTGTGTTTGTTTTTGTGGGATGGATGGGGAGGGGGCGGGGATCGGGGTGGAGGGAGAGGGGAGCTGCTGCTCCCTCTGCAGGGGAGGGGATGGGGACAGGGGATGTTGTATTTGGGTGGGTTTGGGGGGGGGCTCCGGCAATCCCCACCAACGGACAGTGCGGACAATGTGGACTGGTGGGGGTTGTTGTGAGGGGGAGGGGCTTTTGCGATGCAACATGGACACTGTTTGGACTATTCTGGGGTGTTGCTGCAGGGGGGGGGGTCGGGTCCGGCATGGACATTGGACTGAAGGGGGGGGGGGGGACATGGACATTGTCATGGACTATTGCGGATTGTTGTTGGGGGGAGGGGCACGTGTGTTGGGTGCTGGGTGTGGTGGTGGGTTTGGGGAGGTGGGTTACGGGGGGTGTGATTCTTGTTGTGCATTATGTCGGGGGGTGGGGTTTTGGGGGGGTGTGGGACTTGGTTGGGGTGATTGTTTTTGCTTTTTGTCTGTTTTTCTGTTGCATGACACAATAAACAAAATTTCCACTCAAACCAGCTTGCTCGAGTGTTTCGAATCTGGGGAACACCAGATATAGACCTCTTTGCAAGTCCACAGAATGCCAGACTTCCCCGATTCTGTTCCAGAATTCCGGCTCAAAACTGTCAGACAAGAGATGCTCTCCTACTCCACTAGGGACAGGACTTCCTCTATGCCTTCCCACCCATTCCCCTCATTCCCAAGACTTTATTCAAACTTCAGAGAGACAGAGGTCATATGAGTCTCATAGCTCCATGTTGGCCATGGCAAACTTGGTATCCTCCTCTTCTGCGTCTCTCTCAAACCACTCCTCTGGAGTTGGGGAATTTATTTTATTTATTTATTTATTTAATTTATTTAACAATGATTTATATACCGCATCTTCCATAGTTCAGTTGCGGTTCACAATAAACAACAGTTAACAAATCGGAGTTTGTTTTACATAAAACATCATATGCCAGATCTCCTGTCGCAGGAGGACGGATCTTTACTGCATCCCAATCCCCAGTCCCTACATCTCAGGGCCTGGTTACTGAAAGCCTAGAATTCCAGGATGTTAATCTTTCTCAACAAGTAAAGGATGTCCTCCTGGCTTCCAGAAAACCCTCCACAAGACATTCCTACGCTTTCAAGTGGAAAAGGTTCTCTATCTGGTGTTCACAAAAGGGACTTAACCCCCTTTTAGTCCCTGTAGAGTTGCTACTATTTTATTTTATTTATTTAACAAACACTTATATACCGCACTTTCCCATGGATCAGGTGCGGTTTACAAAAAACAAATTAAAGGGACAGAGCTATAAATCCTGTTCTTTTACATGAAACATCAGCAAACTATGTACAATAGGCTTGTGCCTTTTGAGTATCTTCTGCAATTATCAACTTCTGGTCTGAAGACCAATTCAGTTAGGGTCCATCTTAGTGCTATTGCTGCTTTTCATAAACCTTTCGATGGACAACCTATTTCCTCTCATCCTCTTATAGCAAGATTTATGAGAGGCCTACTTTTAACAAAATCTCCCATTAAACCACCACCGGTGGCATGGGATCTAAATCTTGTTCTTGGTCAGCTTATGAAACCGCCCTTTGAACCTTTAGCCACTTCAAACTTAAAAGTTTCTTTCATGGAAAGTTATTTTCCTAATTGCCATCACTTCTGCAAGACGCATTAGTGAACTACAGGCATTAGTAGCTGACCCTCCTTATACAAGGTTTCACCATGATAAAGTAGTCCTCAGGACTTATCGTCACTTTCTGCCAAAGGTGGTTTCGCCTTTTCATTTAAACCAATTGGTTTATCTTCCTATATTCTTCCCTAGGCCTCATGCCTCCAATGCGGAAAGGAATCTTCACACATTGGAGTTGAGGAGTGGCCTAGTGGTTGGGGCAAGGTACTTCAGGCCGGAAGGTCAGGGGTTCAAATCCCACTAGAGGACAGCAACCTTGGGCCGGAAGGACTGGGGTTTCTAGTCCCACAGGTGCTCCTTGTGGTCTTGGGCAAGCCACTTAACCCTCCATAGCCTATGTTCCCTGTAAAATAGTTATCTCCAAGTTATAATGCCCTTTTCAATGTAATTTCAGTTTGTTCATTGTAAACCGCACTGATGCAGAATAGCGCGGTATATAAGAGAATGTAAATAAAATATAAAATAAAATAAATAAAAGAGCCTTGGCTTTTTATCTCCAAAGAACTAAGCCACATAGAAAATCCTCTCAGCTTTTTGTGGCTTTTGACGCTAGTCATTTGGGACTTCCAGCTTCTAAAAGAACTCTGTCAAATTGGATTGCAGTTTGCATATCCTATACATATCAGAGTAAGGGACTTTCTTTCGAAGGCCATGTCACGGCCACTGTTCCCTCTAAGCTGTGCACGTGTGCGCGCGCACACACCTCGCGGAGCGAGCGCACATACTTTAAAACAGAGCGCACAAAAATTACAGCTATGATTCTGATAGAAAACAACACAGACGTCTTAAAATTTAAAAGTTATGATTGTAATTACTAGAAATTTCCCGCTTCATTTAGTAATGTCTATTTTCATTTAATTTGATTAAAATCAATGTGGTGTACATACTGTATTCTGACGTGTAACATTGGTCACGGCTCACAATGTGAGAGCAATGGCAGCCTCAACGGCTAACCTTCGTTTTGTCTCTATTGATGACATCTGCAAAGCAGCCACTTGGACTTTGGTACATACCTTCACAGCCCACTATTGCTTAGACAAGGACTACCGTCGGGATGCCTCGTTTGGCCAGGCTGTACTACAACATCTCTTCCATACTTAGTACAACTCCTACCCACCATCCACAGTTTGGATGCCTAAGGTCCATGGGAGGAAGCATGACCCATCTCACCTGGGTTCGCAGCTTATTTATTTACGATCTCTTCTATACCGCACTATTCAGCATCAGCGCGGTTTACATAGAACAAAAAATGCTCAGTACAGATAACATGTTAGCCAAGGGGTCACCCCTTGGCATCTTTCAGCTGGGGAGTCCCCATATTTGAAGACTACATTCCTGCTTGTTTCTGGAGATAGCGTAGTTACTCACCTGTAACAGGTGATCTCCGGGAACAGCAGGAATTTAGTCTTCACAACCCACCCACCTCCCCTAGGAGTTTTCTCTATCTCTCTCTTTCTCTATTTCTCTCCTTTGGTCTCAGCTATAAACACAACTGAAGTGAGAGAGGTACAGAGGCGAGAAGGCAGCACGCATGTGCTGTGGGATGCTCCCTAAAGCTTTCCTATTGGAACCTGGGGAGCATTCCTGCGCGGGCTCCGTCGGTACCGACGATACCCATATGTGAAGACCAAATTCCTGCTGTTCCCAGAGATCACCTGTTACAGGGACGCAATCCTAACACAAGTTTTAAGGGGACATTAACCCCTCAACACCCACATCAACCGGTAAAACCAAATTTGAAGTGTCACTTAGCTGAGCAAACTTTCTTCCCAAATGTAGAAGACTTAATAACTTCATCCTTCATTTTTTCTGATGTTTCAAAAGGTCAGGAAAACGATTTGTAAAACTCCCCCTCAGATCTTGGGGAGGACCTCCACGCTGTCCCGAACCATACAGCTGAAAATACAGCGAAGTAATGAAGTAACAGCTAACGATGACTGTCCAAACCTTCTTTATAGCAACCTTCTCGGAATCAAACTCCCGAATGCAATAGCCCAACATTGTGTTTCAGGCCTAAGGTTTTCTTGGCCCTTCTCCAAACTGTGTTTTTGTAGGGAGTTTTACCGGTTGATGTGGGTGTTGAGGGGTTAATGTCCCCTTAAAACTTGTGTTAGGGTTGCGTCCCTAAAAAAAGAATAAAAAGGAACATTGCACTACAAGAAGGATTTGTTTTCCTTCATGGTGTATGTTCCGACAAAAGGTTTTGTGTGTATGTTTCCCTTGGTTTGTAGAAGTATATTTGTGGGAGATATAATTGGGTTTGAATTTTGGGGTTATTTACTTTTACTGGCAAACCAGTCTGCTACATTCGTAGCAAGTTTTTACCATTAATTACATGGTTTTGTACCAGACAGTATTGACCCACCATATTGTTTAACTTTTATTGAAAACGTGATCTCTGCTAAACCACTGATTCTTAGTGGTTAGCTGCCTCAGAGCTGACAATATTTGTAAACATTTTCTGAGATTAAAGAAAAATAACTGCAGGATATCCATCACCTTTAACACTTCTAAAAATATATATCTTTAAAACTGTAGTACATTTTTAAAAACTTATTTCAACTTTCATTTAAAAAAAAATGACAACAGTGTACCACTACTTAATATTTTGAAAAGCATGTCAGAGTGTATGTGAAGATTTATTTCCCCTTTTCTGTTCCTATTTTCTGGAAATGTTATTAATGGTAGACTTGTGTATCTTTTGCAACTGAGAACCCATTGACTAGCTTGCATTTCAAAGGAGAGGAGACATTTGGGCAAGCAAGTGTCAGCTGCTCTAACATTTTTTTAAAAAATGGGTTTGGCTAGTGGCATTATCAGATGTACAGTTTGCAAAAATGGAAAAAAAGCCAGTTTAAATTAAGAAATTCGTTCCAGCTAGTGGTTCCAAGGAGGCAATGAATAAAGAGATGTCAAATTTAGGAGAATTATAGTATGAAGAACTCTCCCTTTCCAAGAGGAAGCACTTTGGGTCTCCTTTCAAAAGATGCATTTCTTGATTGCAGTGGATTTTGATAATAGAGCATTCTCCTCCTCTTCTCCCGTTATAATGAGCTTTTAAATGTTGGTATTGATGCAAAACTCCAACCTAACTGTTTCTTTGAAGTGTTTGAGCAGTATGATGCATATCTTTGTATAACTGTTAACACCTTATGTCAAGATAAATCGCTGCCTCAGAAATAAATTGCCTTTATATATTTATTCTTCCTTTTTAGCCTAGAAATAGATAATCCATTCAGTGCCAACTATTTTCACATTTATTAACACATGGCACAGTAGAATATCAGTTTATAGAAATTTGCACTGCAGCCTTTAAATAAGTTTTGGTGCTGTCAGCTGTCTTCTAGGTTGTGCTTATTGACTACTGAATGCTGGTTCTTGGTGGGACATATAGAAAAACAGAAGAGCTTCTTTCCAGTCCTTGGATTTCTCTTTGCTTTCTCTTAGAGGGCCTTTTACTAAAGGGTGCTATCTGTTAGCACATGTTCTGGCACGTGTTGACAGTATGGGGGGGGGGGGATTTGACAGCGTGGTCACATTTCTATGCTGTGAATTGTGCGTTAAGTGAGAAAGCGGGCAGGTTAGGAGCAGAGAGTGGGTGTGCTGATCACTGCACAGATAGTATGTGGTGTTTACCCCTGTACTAACTGTAACCCTTGAAATTAGCACGGGTTCACCTAACGCCACCTTAATAGGTAGAGTTAAGTGGAACTGGACTAAAGTGGTGTGCATTAGGGGATGGTTGCTGTTTTCTGGATCATGCCATGTCTTGGTAACTGGAACCGATATTTCAGCCATCATTCTGTGGCTTTCTTCAGAGTTAAATGGTTATACAGTGAATGTCTGTTCTTATGTACAGTGGTTCTCAAACTGATTGGTGGGTTTGAATCAGAAAATTTGATTTTGGAGGGAAAGTTCATTGGAAAAAGCAGGGAGTTTTGAAATTTGAATTTTGATGGGAAGGTTCACTGGAGAAGAGGCGGGAAAAGTGCAAGTAGAAACCCTGAAGGAGGAAAGAATTTGGGTTTTAGCAGGAAGATTGTCATGAAAATCTCAGATTCTGGAAGGTGGAAAAAATCTTTTGTCTTTGGCCCCATACTTTGTAGCACTAAACCTTCTGTGAAAAAGGGGTTGCCATACAATCAAATTTGATGACACAAGAATCCTGGAAAAAGAAGAATGCTGGTGGCTGAGGAGAATCAAAGAGGCGGAAGAGATAGCAAGACACCTACAAAACTTCAATGGAGACAAAGGACTTTAACATTAAAAACTGAGGTCTGAGCTTGAGTCTTAAAAGAAGCGTCAGGAAACATTCCAATGACACAGCTCAAAAAATTTGTCACAAGACGAGAAAAACAATTTAAAAAACCAATCTTGGTCTGATTCAAGCAATATAGTTAAAAATAGGGTAGCTTTCGTAACCGTTTCAGAAAAATCAACTGGAGAAGAATTTGATTTAGAGTACATGTTCCAGCTTTTAGTCCCTTCCTCCTTAGAACACACATTACTTTTAAGAGGTAAATAATAAGCTGAAAGTTTAGAGAGGAAGGCAGACTCTGGAACATCAAAAATCTGCCATAAATTGAAGAAAACCCCGTGATCTGACCACAATACCACGGCTCTTTCGGTCTCTGGTCCCTCAAGCAGTGAGAAACAGGCAGAGTAACACAGAACACAATCACGCACAAAGTGCTACTTTCTTTGAGCTCAGAGGGAAAACAGACGGTCTGTGGACACTGCACAATTCCACGTCTGCCAGATTCAAATTCTTCCTCCTGGAGAGCTCCTTTTATTAAAGAAAAAGGGGAAGTAACAGTCATTTATTATAAATGTGAAATAACACAAGGTGTCGCCAAAGTTCTTTTTACAGAGTAAGAGCTGATTACAGCGTATTAGATGAAATTGACTTGATTATGACAAAATTATTTATAATTGCAAAGTTGCAAAAATTATGTTGTGTCAGCATTGACTGTACAATGAACTATGGTTGCGCAGTTCATAGCCTATGTTTACTCTTTATGCTTGCGTTAACAATGTTCTCAAACTATTTTAAAGACAGTTACACAGAACTCATGATCATGACATCCTATTCTATTTAAGAGGAAGTAGGTGAAAAGCCAAACTTCTAAACACATTCTGTATCAAGAAATTCATCCATCTTCAATTGCATATTGGGGATTCTGGTATCCCTTTACCTGTCCATTTCTACATAAATAACTTTTAAATAAACTCATACCAGTCACATTCTGAATTTTAGGAAAATTAATAATGCTAATATTCCAACACTTCAGTGCATTTTCTATATTTTCTACTTTCCGAGTAATTGAAAGATTATCTAAGGGATTCATTTTTTGTAGTCCTAATGTGCTTAACTTCTAAAGCCAATTCTGAAACAGTTTGAACACACTTTCAATTTTCTGTTCACATTCCTGTATTCTGCCCTCAAATTTAACAACCACTTCATGCTGTAATTCTAGCTTAGCAACCTTGATCCTTTGAAGCCTGGCAAAGGCTTGCAAGATTCTGTCTACAGAAAAACCATTAGTCTTGCTTTCCTTCAATAACCAGTGTCTTAAGATTATGGGAATAGATCCTTTCAACTGAACAAGGCTTCTCTATTTCCTTCGTATTCAAAGCTTTTGATATAAACTTTTGCTTTGAATGCACAACAGCACTTGCAGCATTCACAGCACTCGCATATTAACATAATATTCCAGCCTTCTCAATCTGCTCAAAAGAATTTCCTGATTGCAAGTTTTCACTCTGTTGCTGTGCCTCTAAGTTCTCCTGCCAACACCACAGAGCTTCAGAACTCAAGCCACAAACAGGTAGAGTTGATTGATCAAACAACTCTGTGTTCATCTCTATCTCCTCTAATGAAGCAGCCAACTCCTCAGATACTGAACTTGTTAAAATCTCAGAAGACTGCATCAAAATAGGCTTAAAATCAGAATGCAAGGTAGGAATCATATGTTCTGGGAAAGTATGTCTCAAAAGTTTTTAGCTGCTTGCAAATAGTCTCGATTGGGACCTGAGTTACCTGCCAGTGATGAGGCTGATGAACTTCCTATCTAGATGGATTCAGCTATTTTCCCAGCATCTTCCTTCTTATCTTTATCTTTATTTCGGATTTGATATACCGCCCAGGCCATGACATCAGGGCAGTTTACAATAAGTAACAATGCTGCAGGTAGGAAATAGAAAAGAACACCATATATTGACAGGATTCTTAGTCAAAATAGGTAGAATTGATAATTGGTGGTTTTACTTGGGGTAGTTTCTCCAAATGGGTTAGTTTTGCTCATACTTTGGCAGTCGTGAACCTCACTTCTAAGCCAGGGTATGTGGAATATGATCTTATTCTCTCAAATTTGCTGCTAATGCTCGGCGTAATACTTACATCATGCCAAAGAGAGCCTCTTGCTGGAGTTCGTAAGATGTAACATGTATGGGTAGTTTGTCAAGATGTGCTTGGAAATTTTTCTTTATCAGGCCTGTGGCTCCCAGTACAATGGGACATATTTCTGTATCTTTCTAACAAATTTTCTTGGTTTCTGATTGCATTTCTTGATACTTCAAGGTCTTCTCCCTCTCCACACGATTCACAGAATAATCACTCGGTACCAACACTTCTATTATCAATGCCGTTCTGGTGTTCTTCTCTGTTAGCACTATATCAGGTTTCCTGGCATCCAGTTTCTTATCCATCAGTATGGGAATGTCCCAGGTGATCATAACCTCTTCATTCTCTGTTATTCTGTTAGGGTCATGATCCCAGTGCTTTTCAGGGACAGTGATGATGCAGTGCTTACAGAGTTTCCAGTGGAGGAGGCGTGCTACTTTGTTGTGCCTTTCTGTATAGAAATTTTCCGCCATCAGAACTTCACAGCCTGCTATTAGATAAGTCACTGTTTCCAGCTCTTTCTTACAGAATCAGCATATGTTTATTGTGCTAGTTTTTTCAATACTTCCTGTAAACCATCTCGTCCGTAATCCACTGTCCTGGGCTGCTACTATCAATCTTTCATCCTTCGGTTTCAGTCTACCGCTCCTCAACCATTCGTGTGTCTGTTCTTGATTGACAAAAGGTTCTTGGAATAATACTTTTCCACTGTATTTGTGCATTTGCCACTTGTTTTTCCTCGCCTGCTGATCTAATTCTTTGAAGAGTTTTTTCTCTTGTTCTGAAAATTCTGTTACTTCCTTTCCCATGCACGCTTATGGATTCTCACTCATTCCTTCTAATCGTCGGAATGCTTGTCCAAGTTTGATGATGGAGACAGATTCTGGACGTTTATTTTCATATTTCAGCACTTTTTGGGTATTTGGATCCGATGATACTGTCAGATAGGCTTGGAGGCCTACAATAGTAGCTTTATAGGTGTAAATCTCTATAAGTTCTAGCCCTCCTTCAGCTCTAGGGATGTACAATCTTGGCATGCACTGATTCTTGTAAATTACTTCATGAGCATGGAAGAGTTTTCTTGTTCGCACATCCAGTTTTTCAAGCTCTTTATGAGGCCAATCCACAATCCCAAAACTGAAGGAGAGTACAGGAATTGCCAGCTGATTGATAGCTTGTATCTTATTTCGGGATGTTAAAGGACTTTTCAATAACAGTTTTAATCTCCTGTAATATTCTTTACTGATCTTCTCTCTCAATACTTTCTGCTCAAGTGTCATTTCTTCCTCTATTCCAAGATACTGACATATGCCTTCCTGTTCAAGGTCCTTGATGTCACAGCCCTCAGCAAGGGAGATGTTTTCGGTTTTTTCAATTTTCTTCTGAAAAATGATGCCTTAGCACATTTGTCAAGGCCAAAGTCATCCTGATGTCGTCAGAAAAGCTTTTCACCACACGAAGCTGCTCTGCTAATTCTTGGTCGCTGGAACTGTAGAATTTCAGATCATCTACATAAAGCAGATGGGAAGTTACTTCTGGGTTGGTGCATTCTTTAGAATTCAGGTTAAATCCATACCCCAAAGAGTTGATGAGAGCACTCATTGGATTAAGCACCAAACAAAACAGAAGAGGTGACAGGGGATCTCCCTGAAATATTCCTCACTGGATCTTAATGTAAGGAATGATGTACTGATCATCTTCATATTTCAGAAAGAGTGGTGATTGCCACATTTGTTTCTTTGAGTAGAAACCAGTGGTTCTCAACCCATTCCTCTGGGACCCCCAGGCCAGTCAGGTTTTCCGCAATGAATATGCATGAGAGAGATTTGCATGCACTTCTTCCACTGAGAACCACTGCCCTAGACATTGTATCTATTTAATTAGTGGAGGAGGGATGGTAAGGAAATCCACAGTACTACCTTTTAACTTTCGAAAGGGAAACTATGATAAAATGAGGAAAATAGTTAAGAAAAAACTAAAAGGAGCAGTTGCAAAGGTTAAAGACTTCATCAAGCTTGGGTGTTGTTGAAAAATACTATCTTGGAAGCCCAGACCGGCTTCCAAGTATTCCATGCTTTAAGAAAAGTGGAAGGAAGTCCAAAAGACTGTCAGCATGGTTTAAAGGTGAGGTCAGAGAGGCTGTTGCCCAAAAAGCATCTTTCAGGAAATGGAAAAAAAAAGAGCCAAATGACTAAAACTGGAAACACCACAAGCACTGGCAATTTAAATGCAAGGCATTGATAAGGCAGGCAAAGAGAGAATTTGAGAAGAAACTTGCTGTGGAAGCAAAAACGCGTAATAAAGACTTTTTCAAGTACATTCATAGCAAAAAACCTGTGAGAGAGTCAGTTGGACCATTAGATGATAGAGGGGTAAAAGGGGCAGTAAGATGGGTCAAGGCTATAGTGGAGAGACTGAATGAATTCTTTGCTTTGGTCTTTATTGAGGAAGATGTAGGGATGTTACCCATGACTGAAGTGGTATTTAAAGGTGCAGAAGAATTTAAGGAAAATATTGATACATCAGGAAGATGTATTACAACTATTTGATAAACTGAAGAGTAGCAAATCACCTGGACAGGATGATATACATCCAAGGGTGTTGAAAGAATTGAAATATGAGATTGCACGATGCAAGTTTCCACATTAAGAACCACCACCCAGGAAAAAGATTTAGGCATCATTGTGGATAACATGTTAAAACCCTCCACCCAGTGTGCAGCGGCAGCCAAAAGAGCAAATAGAATGCTAGGTATCATAAGGAAAGGAATGGAAAAAAAAAACAAAGGATATTATAATGCCTGTGTATCGTTCATGGTGCGACCGCACCTTGAATATTGTGTGCAATTCTGATCGCCGTATCTTAAAAAGGATATAGCGTTATTAGAAAAGGTTCAGAGAAGAGCCACCAAAATGGTAAAGGGAATGGAAGGATACCCCTATGAAGAAAGGCTAAAAAGGTTAGGGCTCTTTAACCTGGAAAAGAGTCAGCTGAGGGAGATACGATAGAAGTCTATAAATTAATGAATGGAGTGGAACGGGTAAACGTAGATCGATTGTTTACTTTATCAGAATATAGAAAGACTAGGGGACATGCAATGAAAGCTACAGGGTAAACTATTTTTTTTAAATTTATATTTTATAACCATAACAGCTTTAAACTATACATTTTATGACATTTTCCATATATACCATATAGCCAATCTCACACATCAAAATAGAAATTTCCAACTTCTCATATCATTTTTTTTTAATTTACCGCCCTCCCTCACCCCTTCCTCCCCTCCCACTCCTCCCCCCTGGATTTCCATCTATTTACATTTATTTCAATTAATCGCGCTCCATTTTATATATTTCTCCCATACCTTCAGAGATTTTTGTGGCCGGGTCCTTTTAGTTGCTGTTAGTTTACTCATTAGATAAATCTGTGCCAGTGACGTTTTATACTCTGCCATCTGTGGTACCACCACCTGTTTCCATTTCTTTGCAATTAGAACCCTAAGGGCCACACATCCCAAGTCTACAACGGTGCCCTCTGCTTTATTTAAATTAGGGAGGGGAGGTCACCCCCAGGATAGCCGTAGCTGGTTGTGGGTCAATCTCTTTCCCCAATATCTTCCCCAGAAGACTGAATACCTCTGCCCACAGTCTATATACCTTTCCACAACTCTACCAGATATATTTGTAGGTTCCTATGTTTCCACATTCTCTCCAACATATATCCTCCATGTGTTTATATATACTATGTAGTCTTGCCGGTGTCAAGTGCCATCTATGCATTATTTTATAGTTATTCTCAATTAGATTTGTAGCCAGTAGCCCTTTATATCTACTCAAATATATTCGCTCCCATGTTGAAACCTCCCACTTTACTCCTAGTTGTGATTCCCAATTTTTTTGGAAGCTTTCCCTTCCTACTGCCCTGGACATCATATTGTAAAATTTTGCCACTACTTTTTTTTTTGTCCTACACCAGTGGGCTCCCCGCTAAGCTCCGGTAGAATCTTATGTTTTATCTAATGACTAATCTGTTTATATCTATCTATATCTTTGTCATCTAAGTTATACTCCTTGTGGTCTTGGGCAAGCCACTTAACCCTCCATAGCCCATGTTCCCTGTAAGTATTAGTGTATGTCTCATATCCCTGCGTGTTAAATGTATTCCCCAATTGTGTCGTGACCGCTTTGATTGAAGGATAAGGCGGTATACAAAAACAGTCTAAATAAATAAATAAATAAAAATATACTGCTTTACCAGCTCGGTAAATTCTTATCTCCAGGAACAAGAAGGAATGTAGTCATCACATATGGGTATCGTCGGTACCGACGGAGCCTGCGCGGGAACACTCCCCAGCGTCCAATCAGAAAGCTTTTGGGAGCATCCCACAGCACCTGCGTGCTGCCTTCCTGCCTTTCTCAACTGCCTCTCTCCAGTTCTTCTTTTTCCACGGAGCCAGCAGGTCGTGTTGCTGTCACCGCAGAAGAATTTCCTTATTTCTTTATTTCTTTTTGTGGTCGCGTCTGCCTTCCCCGACGCTCTACCGGTACCGCCGGTATTTCTTTTCTTTTAAAAAAAATTATTTTTTCCATTCTTTTACTTTCTTCAGGTGCAACTGTCTTTTTGGGCCTTAAGGCCCAGAAATTTCCTTAATATGGATAAACCTGCTTCAGGTTTTAAAAAGTGCACAAAATGTGGCGGTACCATTTCCGTCACCGACACCCATGAATGGTGTTTAAAATGTTTAGGTCCTGACCACTCCATCACAGATTGTGTGTCCTGTGCTATGATGTCTAAAAGGGGTCGACAGAACCGAGCTGCTAAGCTCAGTACCCTGTTTCCCTCTGATGCAGCTTCGGTGGCATCGATGTCTTCCAGGGCTGCTGCTTCTTCCCGTGGATCTCAGGTAACTAAACATAAGTCTAGCCGGTCCTCAAAGGGTAGATCTCCTTCTAAGCATCGAGATGCCTCTGGCGTTGCCCTCGAGGATTCTGCACCAGCAAAATTACCCCAGCGGGAGGCTTCGGCTTCCAAAGCACCATCATCGGGGTTCCAGGATGTTCTCGATGGCTCGGCCTCGACAGATCTCCTGGTGCCATGCTCTGGGGTACCAGCAGTTTCCACCGGTACCGATTTCCAGGCATTGGCAGCGTCTATGGACCAGAGAATTCTGTCCATAGAATGCAGTCTAGCGGCTTTCCTTGTGGCATCGACGCCCTTGGTACTGCGACAGAGAACCCCACCGGTACTGGTACCGGTACCGGCACCGGCATCGGTATCGGTATCACAACCGGTACCGATAGCATCGACATCGGCGTCGATGCCTGCTATGCCGGTACCCTATCCTTCGATGCCCGCCGGTACCGATTCCCCGGTACCGGTTATTCCCAATACCGATTTTGCTCGGTACGGGTATCGGGCTCTGCAAGAGCATCCAGACAGGCGATACTTCGATTCCTCAGAAGAATCTGAGGATTCTGAAAGTTCTGTCGATGCAGTGATGATGCTTCCACAGGAGTCCTCCTCCCCTATACACAGGATGTCTCCTCCAGAGGACATGTCTTTCCAAGACTTCATCCGAGAGGTGGCTCGGGGCCTGTCCATCACTGTGACCCCTGAAACTGAGCCAAGGGCCAAGGAGTTGGATATTTTACAATATCCAAAAACTCCTAAGGAGGCAGCTACCCTACCCATTCATGAGATTCTATATGATCTCATGTTGAGGATGTGGGAAACACCACTTACCACCTCTCCTCATTCTCGTAGGTTAGATACTATGTATCGTGTCCCTCCTTGTCCTGGTTTCCATAAAACTCAGCTTCCCCACCACTCCATTGTGGTGGAATCTTCTATGAGAAGGATTAGAAGTGCAAAAAGACATGCCTCTAATCCTCCAGGACGTGAATGCAGAACTCTGGATGCTTTTGGACGCAGAGTCTTTCAAGCTTCCATGCTTGCTGCAAGAATCAGTTCCTATAGTCTCTACATGGGAATGTTCCTAAAGGAAGTTACTGATCATCTACAGACTTTAAGTCCTTTCATCTCTGAGGATAAAAGGCAGGAGTTTCTCACTTGGCTCAAACATGCCCAAGATGTCTCTAAATTCTCCAACCGTGCAGCCTTCGACTGCTTTGAATGTATAAGCAGGGCCTCGGCTATTGCCATCAGTGCACGTAGAATTGCTTGGCTCCAAGCATCTGATTTAGAGCTCTGGGTACAAGATAAACTGGGAAACATCCCTTGTACTGGTGAGAACCTGTTTGATAAAGATTGGCAAGAAAAAGCCAATGAGATGGATGCTGAAAATTCCACTTCGGATAGACTATCCAAGTCTACTGCTGATCCTGTTAGGAAAACGTTGTTCAACAAAAGAATTAATTAGACTTACCTGCTAATTGTTGTTCCTTAAGGAACTCTAGTCCAGTCCCGGAACCATAGAGTTTAGAATCTCCTCCAGCAGCCTTGGAGACTGAATGACATCACAGCTCTTCTCTCTGGTATAAATAGGCAAGGACCGCCCCCTTCCACCAGTACCTATTGACAAAGCAACTCAGCAGAGCAACAAATAAGTAGATAAAGAACAACAAGATAAACTAAATAAACTTTGGCTAGAATCTAAAAACCTGTGCATATTCTAACCACCTCTTCGACGAAGGACCTTGTAGAAATGCCAAAAACGTAGAAAGACGAAGGACCTTGTAGAAATGCCAAAAACGTAGAAACAAAACCGCGCTTCTGCGGGGTTACCATTGCGGCTCCACTCCACGTCTTCCGGAACCCCACTCCTCTTCCGGAGACATCCTCTCCAATGTGACCCCTTTTACTAAGGTAACACGGACAACACCTTCAGGCTGCATACCCTGGGAGGGGTCCGGGACTGGTAAGTCTAATTAATTCTTCCTTTTCGTCCCTCTAGTCCAGTCCCGGAACCATAGAGGATGTAACAGAGCAGTGCACATCAACGGGAGGGACCAGAAAACCCAGCCTGAAGCACCGCTGAGCCAAAACGAAGTCCTCCGCCGCCTGCACATCTAACCGAAAGTGCTTCGAGAATGAATGCAACGATGAGGAAGTCGCCGCTCAACAAATGTCCGCGACCGAAACCGAACTGTACTCCGCCCACTACGCCGCTTGCGCCCTGATCGAGTGCGCTCTGAGACCTTCTGGAACTACCCTACCTTTCAAAAGGTAAGCCGACGCAATAGCCGCCTTTAACCATCTAGAAATGGACGCCTTCGTTGCCGCTTCACCCTTCCGCGGCCCCTCCGAAAGCCACAATCTGTCAGTCTTCCAAAACGGCTGCGTCCGCCGAAGATACTTCCGAAGAACCCGACGAACATCTAGGGGACATAACCTGCCTTCCGATTTCTCCTATTGCTGCTTAGAGAATACTGGAAGCGACACCCCGTGATTGACATGAAAGGCCGAGACCACCTTCGGCTGAAAGTCCGGCACTGAGCGTAGCATGACCTTATCATGGAAGAAAGACAAATAAGGTTCCCTACAGGATAAAGCCTGTAACTCCGAAATCCTCCTTGCGGAACAAATAGCTACCAGAAATACCTGCTTTAACGTGAGATCCTTCAGGGTGGCAATGCTTAACGGCTCAAATGGTAGCTCAAGCAAAGCCTCCAATACCAGATTCAGCTTCCATGTCGGCACCGAACAGCGTACCAACGGACGAAGAAGCAAGACAGCTCTCAGGAAAAGCCTAATGTCACTGTGAGATCCTACCGGCTGACCGAGCACTTTCCCCCTATAACAGGAAATCGCCGCCAACTGCATTCGCAAGGAACTGGCCGCCAATCCCTTCCGCACTCCATCCTGCAAAAAGGAAAGGACCTGCGAAATCGAAGCCCTCAACGGCTGAATATTACGCTCCACACACCAAGCTGCAAAGATCCTCCAGACCCTGACATACACCAGCGAGGTGGAACGCCTGCGTGCCTTTAACAAGGTAGAAATGATCGCCGCCGAATAACCCTTAGCTGTCATCCTAGCCCGTTCAAGAGCCAAGCCGTAAGCGAGAACCGACTCACCTAGGCATGCGCAACGGACCTTGCCGTAGGAGCTCCTCCCGCTGCGGTAACTACCACGGATCGTCCACTAACAGCCGTACCAAATCGACACACCACGGCCTTCAGGGCCAATCGGGCGCGATCAGAATCGCCCGACTGCGATGTCTCCCAACGCGCTGCACCACCCTGCCCTTGAGGGCCCAAGGTGGAAAAACATAAAGGAGAACTCCCTCTGGCCACCTGTTCGCTAATGCATCTAGCCCCTCTGACATCCGTTCCCAGCACCTGCTGAAAAACCTTGCTACCTGCGCTGACTCGAATCTCACCATGAGAGCCATTACCGGAACTCCCCAGTGCCTCACCAGAAGCACAAACACCCCCGGATGTAGCACCCACTCCTCGGGGTCCACTCTGCGACGACTGAGGAAATCTGCTTCGAGATTGTCTACGCTGGCCACATGTTGAACCGCGAGAGCCTGGAGATTGTGTTCGGCCCACACCCACAGCTGACCCGCTTCGGCTTCCAGTTTAGCACTTCCTGTGCCCCCCTGCCGATTGATGTAGGCCACCGTTGACGCATTGTCTGACAAGACTCAGACCGCCTCCCGACCGAGAGTGTCCTGAAACTCCTGTAGCGCCAGAAACTCCGCTCTCATCTCCAACCTGGTGATGGACCGAGACGTCGTCTCCTGAGACCAATGACCCTGGGCAAACCTGCCTTCGCAATGAGCCCCCCCCCAACCCAGGAGGCTCGCGTCTGTCGTAAGCAGTCCCCAGGACGACGGTCCAGTGGCATGCCGGCTTCCATATTCTCCGTTCTCAACCACCATCGCAGCTCGTGACGCACATTCTGAGGGCAAACTAAACTCTGCGATAGGACATCCGACTGATGCGACCAACGACGGAGGAGCGCTGCCTGTAACGGCCGCACGTACGCTTGGACCCACGGAACCACTTCTATCGTGGTTGCCATTGTTCCCAACAACTGCAGGTACTGCCATGCTGTTAGAGCCGG
The DNA here is from genome assembly GCA_033557465.1 of Ichthyophis bannanicus. Lineage (NCBI taxonomy): Eukaryota > Metazoa > Chordata > Amphibia > Gymnophiona > Ichthyophiidae > Ichthyophis > Ichthyophis bannanicus. The sequence goes on along the minus strand of CM066035.1, from coordinate 900,337,238 downwards.
ACTCGATAAGAAACGCCTGACGAGCTGTCGCAGACCTGAAGCCCGGGCCCTGGGCAGGAACACCTTCCCCTGCTTTGTTTCGAAGCGCGCCACAAGGTACTGCAGGGATTGCGATGGTACCAACCTGCTCTTTGCAAAGTTGACTACCCAGCCCAGGCCTTCGAACATCTGGACCACCCGGGCCGTCGCTGCCGAGCTGTCCTCTCTTGACTTCGCTCGGATCAACCAATCGTCCAAATATGGGTGCACCAGTACTCCCTCTTTGCGGAGCGCTGCCGCCACCACCATCCTGACCTTGGGAAACACCCGTGGCGCCGTTTCCAGCCCAAAGGGCAGCGCTCAAAATTGGAAATGTCCCATGGGTACCGCAAATCTCAGCCACTTCTGATGCTCTTGCCGAATCGGGATGTGCAAGTAAGCATCTGTGAGATCTAACGACGTCAGGAACTCCCCGGTCCGGACCGCTGCCAGCACGGAACGCAAGGTTTCCATCCGAAAATGGGTAATCCGGAGACAACGGTTCACCCTTGTCAGAGCCAGGATCGGGCGAAATGTGCCTGCCTTCTTTGGCACTACGAAATAGATGGAGTAGCGACCGGAACCGCACTGCTCCGCGGGCACCGGCAGCACCACCTCAAGCTGCAGCAGCCGCTGTAGCGTGTCCTGGACTGCCTGCCTGTGCCCAGGGCTGAGCAGGGAGAACAGACAAAGGAACCTACGACGGGTCGCTGGAGTTCTAATACGTACCCCTCTCGAATGACCTCCAGGACCTACTAATCTGACTTAATTCAAACCCAGGCAGGGTAAAACTCCCCCAACCGACCTCCCCTGGGAACTGCCCTATCCTGAGCCCGCCTTATCTCATTCTGTCTGTTTTGTGGCCGAGGACTGGAAAGGAGCGAACCTCCGGCCTGCTCCCCTGAATCCTTGAAATCCCTGACCCCCAAGCGGGAACTTCCCCCGCTGGGACTGTCCCTAACGGGGAGAACGAAAACTATGAAAGACTCTCGGGACCTCCCTGAATCCCGCAGAACTGCGGCCCTGCTTCGGCTTGTCCTCTGGGAGACGTCCCCCCTTGGACCCCCCGAGGTCCTGGACCAACTTATCTAAATCCTCCCCAAATAAAAGCGTACCCCCAAAGGGTAACCTGCCAAGCCGAGCCTTAGACGAACTGTCTGCCAACCAGGTTCTCAACCAGAGATACCTCCGAGCTGCTACTACGGAGACCATCCCTGTAGCCAAGCCGCGGAGGAGATCAGAATGAATATCCGCCAAGTACGCGTTTCCTGACTCCAGTCACATGGCATCTTCAAGCTGCCCTTCCAGATGGTCTCCTGCCATCTTTGGGACTACCTTAAACTGCCACGTGCCACCCAAGCCAGTCTGCATAGACAGCGCGCAAACATCGAACACCTGCTTCCACAGAGTGTCTAACGTCCTGTCCTGAACATCCTTCAGCGCTGCAGTCCCCCTCCATGGGAATCATGGTTTTCTGAGTGACCGCCGATACTGCTGCAACTACCTTTGGAGAAACGAAACAGCTCCCTATCGTGGTTCGCAAGCGGATAAAGGCGAGCCAACGCTCTAGCCCCCTTCAGGGCCGCCTCTGGCAAATCCCATTCTTCCTGTATTATATTCCAAAATACCCTATGGAGGGGAAACACTCTCTGGGATGTCCGCACTGCCTGCAACAGTGGATCTTCTAACGTCTCTTCTGCTGCTTCCTCACTGGAAGGCAGGTTTAGTGTCTTTAGCGTCTCCGAAACCAGGGCTGGAAGCTCTGCACACCGAAAGACTCTGACTACCCAGCACTGCTGCTCCGAGTCAGGCAACTCTCCGTCTTCCAGCTCATCTTCCGAGAACTCTTCCCTTTTTGGCGTTCCCCTCGCTCAGGTCATCAGCGAGGTAAGGCGCGGGACCCTCCGAAGTGGCCCTACACCTTTTAGCCACCGGAGCACCGTTCCCCGAACCGACCAGAGAGGCCGAGCGCTTCTGACTCTGGGGTCCGTGAGGAAGAGCCGACATCACGGGCTGAAGGAAGGCAAAAGCCCGCTGCATCAAGGCAACGAAGTTCGGCGGAATCCCGGTCGCCTCCCCCGCCTGTGCCTGCTCCTGTGACCCGGTGGAGCCACCGCCCGAGGAGGGCCCCAGCACTGGCTCCTTAGGATCTAGAGACAGAGATAACAGTGCCTCAGCGCCTGCACGAATAGCCTTCCGGCCTGCTAGGGGCTGTCCCAGCTCTCCGTCCATATGCTGCGCCTCTAGGGAGCAAGGGACACCGACTCCTGATTCCAGCACTGAACTTTTCCTCCTGCCGCACAACATCACAGCTCTTCCTAGACAGCGTGGATTTGCAGGCATAGCAGCCGCCTCAAAGAACTGCTCTAAACCACCCCGGGAACTCCCCTCCCCCCCACTGGCCCTGACCGCCAGCCCCGGAAGGAAGGGCTCTCTCCGGGTTGGAGACCTGCAAAAAGCAGCTTAGATACGCCTGCTCAATATTTCAATAAGGGAAAAGTCCAGCATAGCTCGTTTCCCTTTGAACTTCTCTTTTTTTTTTTTTTCAACAGGGCAACGCTCTGTAAGCGCCTGATGAGCCTATAGCAGGTCTGCAGCAAACGAGGCTTAAAACGCTTCCAAAAAGCCACTATAAAAAACACAGTTTTCAAAATGGCCACCGGGACTTTTCCCGCGCAGCAAAAAAGTGTCCGGAGGGCAAAGAACTCCTTTATGAGATCCCTCGCTGAGGCAGGGACTTCCCTCTCAACTCCCCTCCAAGAAACAAGTAAAAGAAAAATCAAAAAGAAAGAAAAAATGCCGTTAAAGTCGGCGAGACCTACTTGCAGTTCCCTGCTTCAACCTGAGGTGCTGCAATGAGGCAGACACGCGCCGGAGCTCAGCCTGCTCGTGGCTTCGGCTCCGACAGTGCTCCCACCACCAATCTCACTGTCCCTTAGAGATGGCTGGGGCTAAGCCTTCCACCTGCTCCTCACCCTTGCTTGCGGGTTCTGGAGCAGGGAGGCTGCTTCTTCTGCTCTGTAAAGCTGCTCCTTCTCACCAAGGGGCAGCCCCCCCCCACGAGAGGGAAAATTGAGGGAGAAAGGAGGAAGCAGGACTGGAGCCAGAGGGAAGAAAAAAGTGGCTATTTATTTTAGAAAGGCACCCAAACAAAAAACATCAAGAATTAGAAAAGGAAAACAAAGAAAAAATTTCTAGCTCTGCCTATTTGTGCTGGGCCTATCCCTAGGCCCAGAATCTCCTCAGCTGCTTGGAGACTGAAGTACTGGTGGAAGGGGGCGGTCCTTGCCTTTTTATACCAGAGAGAAGAGCTGTGATGTCATACAGTCTCCAAGGCTGCTGGAGGAGATTCTAAACTCTATGGTTCCGGGACTGGACTAGAGGGACGAAAAGGAACACCTTTTTCTAAGAAGAAGAGATTTTATCCTGCTTATGGTCAGCAGGCATCTTCTGCAGATCAGTTTTCAACCAAACGTCAGCAACCACCCAAACAGAAGAAAGCAAAGGCTGCTAGGCCTCAACCTGCTCAGCAGCTTCAGCCTTCTCAGGGCCTTTGACTTTCTGCTAGAGAACTTAGCCTTTCTGGCTCTGGAAGGACCAGAACCATCCACCATTCCAGGAAGATTATGCCATTTTGCTCCCAGATGGGGACAAATAACAGCAGAGCGTTGGATGCTCTCCATCATAAGAGAGGGGTACAAACTTCATTTTTCAAGCATGCCCCCTCCCACAATAGTGAAGCAGTTCAATTCTCCGACCTCTCTCATCAACCTGTTAGGTCAGGAGGTTACCATCCTCCTTGCCCAAGGGGCAATAGAAGAAGTGCCTCTTCTTCAACAGGGCACAGGGTTCTACTCCCCTTATTTTCTTATCCCAAAGAAAACAGGGGGATACAGACTTATCTTAGATCTCAGAGAATTGAACAAATTCCTGGTCAAGGAGAAATTCAAAATGATTTCTCTCGGAACTCTGCTTCCATACCTTCAGAGTCAGGATTGGCTTTGTTCTCTAGATCTCAGGGATGCGTACACCCATGTTCTCATCCATCCAACCCACAGAAGGTTCCTTCGGTTCCTGTTTCAAGGAAAGCACTACCAATACAGGGTGCTTCCTTTTGGTCTGGCCTCTGCACCAAGGGTGTTCAGGAAATGCATGGCTGTGGTAGCAGCATTTCTACGCACTCTGGGAATATTCATCTTCCCTTACTTGGACGACTGGCTCATTCGAGCTCCAACATAGTCAGAGGCCAGGACTTCTCTATCCTGCACAATGCGTATCCTTCAGTATTTAGGGCTGGTCATAAACATCCCAAAATCCAGTCTAACTCCTACTCAATCTTTAGAGTTCATAGGAGCCCTGCTGGATACCACAAAGACAAGGGCCCACCTTCTCCAAGCCCGTTGCCTTCGCTTGGTGCAGTTAGTTTCTCAAGCAGCCCTAAAGCCCCTTTTTAACTGCTCGAGAAATGTTGCAGTTGCTAGGCCACATGGCATCCACCGTGCATGTGGTACCATATGCTCGCCTTCACATGAGGGCTGCTCAGTGGACTTTATCCACCCAGTGGACCCAGGCATCAGGTTGCCTGTCAGACAGAATAGCAAACACAAGTCGTCTCATTTTGTCTCTCCAATAGTGGAAGTCCACTCAAAACCTGTTGCTGGGGTCCCCCTTTCAGCAACCTCCGCCACAAGCAACTCTTACAACAGATGCTTCTCCAATGGGTTGGGGAGCTCATCTACAAGACCTCTCCACCCAGGGCACTTGGACTCCACAAGAGAGTTGTCTACATATCAATCTCTTGGAGCTCAGAGCAATCTTCCTTGCTCTGCAAGTGTTCCACACCCTGCTCAGCTACAAGACAGTCCTTATCCATACTGACAATCAAGTAGCCGTGTTCTATGTGAACAAGCAGGGGGGAACAGGCTCTCTGTCGCTTTGCAGCGAAGCTTTGCGACTGTGGGCCCTCGCCAGAGAGCATCACATCCATCTTCTGGCAGTGTATCTTCCAGGCGTTCAGAACTCTTGGGCAGACAGACTCAGTCGAGTTCTCCTTCCACACTGAGCAATCTCTCCATGCAGACCAGGTGGCCAAGATTTTTCAACTTTGGGGAACCCCGGACATAGACCTCTTTGCAAGTCCGTGGAATGCCGAACTTCCCCGGTTCTGTTCCAGAACTCCGGCTCAGGGAGCTCAGGCCAAGGATGCTTTCCTCCTTCACTGGGGTCAAGACTTCCTGTATGTCTTTCCACCCATTCCCCCTAATTCCCAAAACCCTCTTCAAGCTTCAGAGAGACAGAGGCCACATGATTCTCATAGCACCACATTGGCTACGGCAAGTGTGGTACCCTCTGCTTCTACATCTCTCTCAAGCTCCCTCCCTGGAGTTAGGGTCTGCTCCAGATCTCCTATCTCAGGAGAACGGAATGTTATGGCATCCCAGTCCCCAGTCCCTGCATCTCAGGGCTTGGTTGCTGAAGGCCTAGATCTCCAAGATCTTCATCTTTCTCAGCAAGTGAAAGATGTTCTTTATGCTTCTAGGAAACCTTCCACTAGACGTTCTTATGCTTTCAAGTGGAAAAGGTTCACTGTTTGGTGTTCAGAAAAGGGTCTTAACCCCCTTGCTATACCTTTAGAATCTTTACTGGAGTATCTCCTCTATTTGTTTAATGCAGGCCTTAAGACAAATTCAGTAAGAGTCCATTTGAGTGCTATTGCAGCTTCTCTTAAACCTCTAAATGGACAACCTATTTCCTCTCATCCTCTTATAGCAAGATTCATGAGAGGCCTCCTTCTAACTAAGCCTCCCATTAGACCACCTCCGGTGGCATGGGACTTGAATCTGGTTCTTGGGCAGCTCATGAAGCCACCTTTCGAACCCTTAGCTACCACCTCCTTGAAATTTCTTTCTTGGAAGGTTATCTTTCTCATTGCAATCACATCAGCACGCCGCATTAGTGAATTGCAAGCACTAGTAGCTAATCCACCTTATACAAGGTTTCATCATGACAAGGTAGTCCTTAGGACTCATCCACACTTTATGCCTAAGGTAGTCTCGCCTTTTCACCTCAACCAGGAGGTCTACCTACCTGTCTTTTTTCTAGGACCTCATGCATCAAGTGCAGAGAGGAATCTTCATACCCTGGACTGTAAAAGAGCTCTGGCTTTTTATTTACAGAGAACACGGCAACATAGAAAGTCTTCTCAGCTCTTTGTTGCTTTTGACCCTTCTCATTTGGGACTGTCAGTCTCCAAGAGAACACTATCCAACTGGATTGCTCAGTGTATTTCTTTCGCCTATCAGAGTAAGAACCTTTCTCTGGAGGGGCCATGTTACAGCTCACAATGTGAGAGCCATGGCAGCCTCAATGGCTCATCTGAACTCTGTGTCTATTGACGACATCTGTCGAGCAGCCACTTGGGCCTCGGTTCATACCTTCACAGCCCATTACTGCTTGGACAAGGACTCCCACCAGGATGCCTTGTTTGGTCAGGCTGTTCTCAAACACCTGTTCCATACTTAATCAACTCCTACCCACCATCCCTGATAGGATGCCAGAGATCCATGTGGGGAAGTGGAGCCCTTCTCAGGGACACACAACTTCTGGGGTTTCTCCCTGGCACCCAAAGCTAGGGAGTCCCCATATGTGATGACTACATTCCTGCTTGTTCCTGGAGATAACATAGTTACTCACCTGTAACAGGTGATCTCCGGAAACAGCAGGAATTTAGTCCTCACAACCCACCCACCTCCCCTAGGAGTTGTATCTCTCTATATCTCTCTTTCCTTTCCCTCTCTCTCTTTCCTTTCCCTCTCTCTCTCTTTGTCTCAGCTTTAAAACTCAACTGGAGAGAGGCAGTTGGGAAAGGCGAGAAGGCAGCACGCAGGCGCTGTGGGATGCTCCCAAAAGCTTTCTGATTGGACGCTGGGGAGCGTTCCCACGCAGGCTCCGTCGGTACCGACGATACCCATATGTGAAGACTAAATTCCTGCTGTTCCTGGCGATCACCTGTTACAGGTGAGTAACCTATGCTTTATCTTCTTGCCCTCCAACAGTTGGCTTATTCTCACTAGTCCATTATTTTCTCATTTTACAAATTCATTTTTCCCCATTGCAAGTGGGAAGTTTGGATTCCCCCTAATAGGTATCAATCTAGAAATTCCATTTCTCTCCAACCAGATACCCTTCCATTTATTCCATACTTGCAATATCCATTGTACATAGGGGTTACTACCTTGGTACCCTATTTTTACATTTCTGGGTATCCATAAATAGGCCCCTATCAGCCCTTCTTCTAGCTCATCGGACTCCATCTGTACACACTCCTTTTTTTCTTCTGCCCCCCCTCCCCCCACTCTATAACGGCAGACATTTGTGCTGCTTCCCAATATCTTATTAAATCTGGGACTGCCATTCCCCCGTGCTCCTTCTTCCTTGTAAGGATTTTCCAGTTCACCCTATTCTTTCCCCCCCTATAAACTTCATAACAATACTCTGTAATTTCCCTATGTAATCCTTTGAACCCCGTATTGGGAGGTTAGTAAAGAGAGATATCCATTTTGGTAATGTCACCATTTTTATAGCCGAAATCCTCCCCATCCATGACAATGTTTTACTTTTCCACTCTTCTAATTCTCTTCTTATTATTTTTTCTAACCTTATATAATTTTCTCTAAACAGATCAGTTGCATTAGAGGTTAAATGTATTCCCATATACCTAATACTTTGTTTTGCCCATTTAAAACGGAACTCCTCTTTTATCTTTACCTGCATCCCCATTTCTGCTGATACATTCAGTATCTCCGATTTTGTAGCATTAATTTTAAATCCTGAGTATTCCCCAAATTCCAATAATAGTTTATATAGTGCCCCTAGAGATTCCATCGGTCTAGTCAATATAAACAGCAGATCATCTGCAAAAAGTGAGATTTTGCTTTCTTTTTCCATTGTATCCCATGGATCTCTAGGCACTCTCTCAGTTTTTGAGCTAAAGGTTCCATGGAGAGCACAAATAGAATCTGTCAAAACGGCTGTGTGTATTCCCCATTGACCTGAATTTTAGCCATAGATAGTGCATATATAGCTTTAATCCACTTCAAGTAATTCCCCTCAATCCCCATCCGCTCTAGTACTTTAAATAGAAAGGGCCATGACACCCGATCAAACGCGTTTCAGCGTCGATTGTCAACAAAATCATCTGTTCTCCCCCTCTTTTCCCTTTTCACATGGCATTTAACACCTTCCTTATATTATCCACTGTTTGATATCCAGGGACAAACCCTGATTGGTTTTCGTGAACCAGCTTAACTATATAAGGGAGTATCATATTTGCAAATACTTTAGTAAATATTTTAAAGTCCGTCCCTAATAGGGATATAGGTCTATAGGATCGACATAGATTAGGATCTTTCCCTTCTTTTGGCAATATTGATATTCCTGCCATCCACATAGAGTCTGGAATTTGCTCTCCTTCCTTAAAAGAGTTAGAGTCATGTCAGGGGTCCACACACAACGTCATTAAACGTTTTGTAAAATTTATTCGTAAAACCATCCATCCCCGGTGCTTTATATGGTGGCAGGGACTTTATCGCTTCTTTTTCTTCTATGGGCCTAGAAATTTATTCTGTTTCCTCTCTCGCCAACCTAGGTACATTCATTTGCAAATACTTATCCATATTCTCTCCTGAACTTTTATTCTCTGCAGTATATAGTTGTTTGTAGAATTCCCAAATCTTTGCTGAATTTGTTCAGTTTGCCTCACTTCTTTCCCCTTTGCATCTCTTATTTTAATTATATAATTTCTATGTTGTTGTTTTAATGTATGTGCCAACATACAACTAGGTTTATTTCCCATTTCAAAAAAATTGTTGTTTTATTCTGTCTTGCGCATGTTTAATCTCTGCTAGTTCTAACTCTCCAAATTCCAGTCTCACCTTAGCTAATTCTTGTATTATTGTGCTCTCCCCTTTCCACTGTACTTGTAAGCCCTCTAGCTCCCTTATCTTTTCCCGTAGAGATTTCTTTTGGCGTTCTTTAATTTTCTTCATGTATGCTCCTATGGATATCAAATCACCTCTTACAGCCACTTTTAAACATTCCCATAGTATTCCAATCTTACAGTCGTCCCTATCATTAATCTCCAAATAAAATTTTATTTTCTCTCATTTGTTGGATAATTTCTGGGTTCTCCAATAGGGCTTCATTTAATGTCCACCCTGTTCCTTTCCGCCCCTTATTTCCTATATTGATTTCAATCCACACTGGCGCATGATCGGACCATGTCCTTTCCCCAGTCTCACACTGTCCTATATCCGCCATCAACGATTTAGTCACCCATATCATATCTATTCTTGAAGGATTTATGTACTGGTGAGTAGAATGTAAACTCTTTTTCCCGCCCTTTCAGTTCCCTCCAGGTATCTACCATTCCTAGATTCTTACCCATCAATTTCATGCTTCTCCTGCTTTTTGCACATCCCATTAAGGTTCCCTTGGAGTTATCTAGTATAGGGTTGGATGTCAAATTAAAATCCCCTCCCATAATTATTTGTCCTTCTGCAAATTGTGCCACCAAGGTATTCAATTTCTCATAAAATGCCCCATGAGCTACATTTGGTCCATAGATATTTACCAGAGTAAACTTCTGTTCCTGTATCTTTATCTTAACAAAAATATATCCCCCTTTATCTTGCTGTACAACACACTCAGAATACGGTATTTGCCCATTTATCAGAATTCCCACATCCCCTTTTTTCAATTCAATCCTATTCAATGCAAATCATTGTCCTTGAAACTTTTTATGGGCCACTCTCCATTCGTTACATTTTTTCAGGTGTGTTTTCTGTACAAATATTATGTCACCCTTAAGTCTATTTATTTCTTTGAACATTTTTTGTCTTTTAATCGGTGAGTTCAAGCCCCGTACATTCACTGTCATTACCCGAATTCTCTCCATTAATCATCTTTCAGATCCTCTGCTACTTCCCTTATTTGTAGATGAAAATCCATGTACCCCTTTGCCCCCCCACCCCCAGTTTCCCTCACCCCCACCCCCACCCCCATCCTCGTTCCTCCAGTACACCATCCTCTCAATTCCTTGAGGCATGATTCACCAGTCTCCATGGCAGCTTTATACCCTCCCTCATAAATTTTCCCTTGCCAGTTTTAACATGCATCTTTTTCCCTTATCTTTACATTACACTCCACACACAATAGTCATATACTATGAGACACATCCTATAATTACATTATTGTCCATCCCTTCATCCTTCTCCTTCTGAGTCTGGTACGGTCTTTTGTCTTTGTCTTCAGAGTCTTCAGTCCCCTTGTTGCGTCCGTCGCCATTCACTATCCCTCGTCTGTCGCCTCATCGCTTTGCTATGCATTGGGCGTTGTATGTCTGGTATGTCAGTCCATCCTGCTTCTTTCATCGCCTTCACCACCTCCTCCGTTGTCTTAACATATAAAGTTTTCCCCTCAATACAAAATTGTAATACGAAAGGGAATAGCCATTATATCTGATTGACTTTTCTCTCAGTCTCTTTGTTACTGTTGCAAAATCTCTTCTCTTTCGCATTGTAATAGCAGATAAGTCTGCATATAGCTCAATTCGGTTGTTTTCCCATTGAAAAATTTTTATCTTCCGTGCAGCTTCCAACACTACATTTTTTGTGGTGTATTCATGGAAACAGGCCACTATGTCCCTGGCATAGCCATCTCTTTTAGGCCCAAGTGCCCTATGGGCACGATCTATTTTCCAGCACAGTCCTGTTCCATCCAAACCTGCTTCCTCCATTATTTGTTTGCAGATTTTCTTCACTAGGCTGCCACAATCAGCTTTTTCATTAGTTTCAGGGACCCCCCTTACTCTTATATTAGCACTCCGGGACCTATTTTCCAAATCTTCCACTTTGGACAACAACTCTTCCTGTTCCATCTCCATAGCTTCCATTCTTTCCTGCATTTTTTGTACCGAGTTCTCTTGTACCTCCATTTTATTTTCTACTTCTTCTAAGCGTTGCCCAATGTCCTTCACGTCCCCTCTCAACTCTTCCATCCAGGTTTGTGCTTCCAGTTTAAAATGTGCTAAATCTTGTCTGAGGGTGCCAAACCATCCTTTAAATTCCTCTCTCAGCACCTCCAACTCTCCTCTTTGGCTGCTCTCCGCATGTTTCACCATGCTTGCCTCCTCGTGGGCAACACTCACCGCGGCCATTTTGCTCTTCCCACCGGCGTTCATTGCAGCGTTTTTATATGCAAATGCTTTCAGGTCCGATGCACTTTGCTTCATTGCCCTCGATTCCGCACTGCCACGGCACCTTCCTGAGTTATTTTTTTATAATTGTTTCCGCTTCGGAGTGCTCAATTCTGGCAGGTATCAGTCAGCTTTCATGGAGCACCGCTCCTACGCTGCCACTCTGTTTGACATCATTTCCTCTCCTCTGGGTAAACTTTTTAAGACAATTAAGAGAAAATATTTTTTCACTCAACGTGTAATCAAACTCTGGAATTTGTAACCGGAGGATGTAGTAAAGGCTATTAGTGTAGCTGGGTTTAAAAAAGGTTTGGACAAGTTCCTGGAGGAAAGGTCCGTAAACCATTATTAAAAAGGGACCCAGGATATCAATGCTTGACCCAATACAAGCACTGTGGAACCTGTGTCTTTTGGGGAAACTGCTAGGGACGAATGACCTAGATTTGCCACAGTTGGAAATAGGATACTGGGCTTGATGGACCTTGGTCTGACCCAGTATGGCATATCTTATGTTCTTATGTTCTTATCTGAATAAGACAACATTTAAAGTGTAATTTTTGTAGTGACAATTATATTTGATTTAAATCTTGTGGTGCCTCCACATTTGCATAGAAACAAAAATGGAAGAGAGCAGTGCTGTAAGTATCTTTTGAATTTCTTCTATATGCAAGTAGATCGAGGGAGTCCCTATTGACTTTGCTGTCTAAGTGGGACAGGCATAAATTCTGAGATGGATTTCAATTCTTTCTGTTCAATAAGAGAGACTATTAACATGCCTAATTTAATAAATACACCAGATTTTCTCTGCATTGATGTGCATGCTTTAAAACATACTGACTGGCTTAGACTTGGTTTCAGCTAAGGCACATTATTGTTGCAAGAAGGTATTCAGATAATATGAAAAACATATCAGAATTTGGAATACTTACATTTTTTTATGGTTGCCTGCATTTGTACTCATTAATACTTTTCAGCATTCACTATGGTTTCTATGGAGAACAGAGCTAATTAACCTGCTTAAAATACCTATAGCACACATACAACACTTTAATGAGAAAAAGGAGAGTTCTCACAATATAAGGGCAAGCACACAATTTTCATGGTAGATTTTTTGATATATTCATTTGTAGGCTAAAAAAAGATGCATCTATTGGAATAAGCCTTCTACTAGTTGTTTTATTCAGCCTATCCTTCTTAGTGAGGCATTGCACGACATTTCTATTAATATCCAGCACACTCATGAAAGTAGTCATTTTTTCTTAAAATAGTTGAGTGATGGAACGCTTATAATTTTGTGAGGCAGAGGTTTCTGTAACCTTATCAGTTTGAACAAGAAATAAGCTCACTGAAATGTTCTTGCTCTAGGTATCCAAAGTAATGGAATACTGTCCAAACTTCTATTATTTATTTAGATATTTCATAAACATTCACCCATCACTTCATAAAAAATGAAGTAACATTTTCCTGTCCTGAAGACTAAACTCAGATAGAGCTTTATTCATTTGCTTTAAATTTGGCTTCAGAATCTCATAAGGTAAACAAAGCATAAGATAATACTAAGAAATGCAGACCACCTCTAGCAAGGAAACCAAACAGCGACCACATTTATATAGATATCCAAACGGAAGCAAAATGACCTCTGGCAGGAAGCGGCAACTATGGCGTGAATAATAACGACCAATCTGTCTGAGACACACTGACACCCACTGGTAGGCGGTGAGTTCACCTCTGCAAAATTCTCCCAGGAGTTAAGCTGGCTGGTGGCAGACTCTCTCAGCACGAGTGCCACGCCCAGGACTTGTTCCTGCTTTGAGCCCCTTAAGTACTTTAGTGGCAGTAACTAGACTGAAGATCAAATGGTGGTAAATTATTTGGCTTTTAAAAACAGGAACTATCATGAGATATTTGCCAAACAAGAGAAATCAATCTGCAATACATATTTGAGGCATACAAAATGAGTAGCCACCATACACACACTATTATTATTGCCTCTATATAGATATACTCAAACAAATATTTTTTCATACATGTAAATGCTCTATAGTTTAGGAGCCTTTTTCCTATCCTAGATGTGAATATATTTACTCCTGTCTGAGGTTAGCATAAATACTAGACCAGAGCATTGCTGTAGCTGCAGTAAATTCCTTTGGAGACAATTTATCATGTTTAAAACATTTTCACTCTGATTCTATAAGAGCATAAGATATGCTGTACTAGATAAGATCAAGGGTACATCAAGCCCAGTATTCTGTTTCCAACAGCGGCCACGCCAGGTCATAAGTACCTGTCAGGTTTCCAAAAGGTAGACAGATTCCACGCTGCTTATCCCAAGAATAAACAGTGATTTTCCCCAGTCCTTTAATGGTTGATGGATTTCTGCTGACAACCAGTATTGCACACGATATTCAAGGTGTGGTCGCACCATGGAGTGATACAGAGATTTTATGATATCCTCGGTTTTAATCTCCATTCCTATCTTTATGATTCCTAGCATTCTGTTTGCTTTCTTGGTGCGCTGCCGAACGTATTATCCATGATGACGCCAACTATTTGATTACACATATACAAAAAGCGTACTGTATTTTTGAGCACTGTCTAGAATTGTTAAGCATAAGCTTCTTTCAAGGGAGCCAGTACCACTTGTTACCACTAAGAATAGTAGTGTTTGCCTTTTAAAAACCACTTTGGCATACACTTATGCCTACTTAACTCCATTCAAACTATTTCATTACCTAATCTAAGCCTTTTTTTACTCTCATTTACAACTTTACACTTTCCCTTTACACTTCTTTTATCCCACCTCACATACTCGTAATTGAATTACATACACTTTGGAGATTATTTTAGAAGCCTTATTTGCAATTTACATGTGTATAATCTGGCATAAATACATGTAAATTGTATCCTCTTTTAATTGCCATTTTAAAAAGGGTCCAATTCACATGTGGATGTCTTTAGTATGTAGAGGTTTTGAGGGGGTGTGCCAGAGGAGTGGCCTGAGCAGGACAAAAATCTATTTATCTTCCCCATTTCATATAGGGAATGCACATAAGGCCAAAATTCTCCACATCATGATTTACACCTACTCCCTGTCATACGTAGGCTTTTTAAAAAGTGTATGTTTCAGCATTATGCTGTTTCCAGACCTCAAACAATGGGTCCAGGAAAAACTGCTTGATGTATCTTGCCTCGGCAAACCAATGGAGGACAATGCAGCGGAAATTGAGACGGAGTACGTGACCCGCACCCATATATCCTGGAAGACTTCAGGGCTACCCACCTTATCCTCCAAGGCGGACAGAGCAAGAGAGGTCACCAGGGTCTGCGTAAGCCAAAGGGCCACAAAAGCTAGACCCTGGCACTGGCTCAGTCAACCCTGGGTTTTTGATGCTAGATGCATAGCTGCTTGCCCTCTGGCGACCCAGCTACCGGTGGGAGGGCGCCTGGTCCCCTTTGCTCCCCAATGGGAGGCTGTCACCTCAGACACTTGGGTCTTCCAGGTCATCTGGAAGGTTACCTCCTTCACCTGGACTGGCTTCCACCATCCTTCTGCCCCGCGGAGCCCCCTCAGCTCCCCGCACACCAGGTCATCTTGGCACATGAGCTTGCCAACTTCCTCAAGGAGCAAGCAGTGGTGGTCCCACCGCACTTCAGAGGCTGCGGTTTCTACTCCCGCTACTTCCCTGATGCCAAAGTGGATGGGCGGGTTTTGACCCATCCTCGAATTAATAAGAAATCTCAACAAGTACCTGGTGCAGGAGAGGTTCAAAATGCTCTCCTTTGGCACCTTGCTACCATTCCTCTGACAGGGTGATTGGCTATGCTCCTTGGACCTTCAGGATGCATACGCTCGCATCCTGGTCCACCCGAAGCACAGAAAAGACTTACGCTTCAGAGTACAAGTGAACCACTACCAATACAGGGTGCTTCCCTTCGGCCTCACGTCTGCTCTGCTAGTGTTCACCAAGTGCCTCGTGGTAGCCGCTGCCCACCTTCAGTTACAGGGCACCTTTGTCTACCCTTATCTAGACGATTGGCTCATTACAGGAGAGATGGCTGACGAAGCACAGCGGGCCACGGCCTGCACTGTCCATGTCCTTGAGCACCTCTGCTTCATGGTGAATTATCCAAAGTCCCACCTTACTCCATTCCAATCCCTGGAGTTCATTGGCACATGCCTCAACACCCAGCAGGTGACAGCCTTCCTTCCCCAGGACAGGGCAGACCGCCTCATTGCTCTGACCTCCGTGATCCAGTGCTGCAACACAGTTCTGGCCTGTGCGATGCCCCATATTCTCAGCCACATGGCCTCTATGGTCTACGTCATCCCCAATGCCCATCTGTGCATGCGAGCAGCGCAGTGGTGCCTTTTCACTCAGTGGGCTCAGGCGATGGGCCGCCTCCGAGACACCATCTCAGTCACTCCCCAACTGTCTGAGTCCCTCGACTGATGACGGGACACCCAGAATCTGCTTTGAGGCATGCCGTTCCAGGCTCCACAGCACAACGTGTTCTTGACCATGGATGCCTCTCTAGGGCTGGGGAGCACACTGCAGCAAGCCCGCATGCAAGGGACATGGTCCCTCGGGGAATCCCGACTACCGATCAACTTCCTCAAACTCCGGGCAGTCCTCCTCACCCTCCGGGCATTCAGGCACCACGTTGACCATCGGACGATACTTGTCTTACGGACAACTGGGTGGCAATGTTCTATATGAACAAATAGGGGGGCACCGGCTCTCACAGCCTCTGCCTGGAGGCTACTTATCTCCCAGGTCAGGACAACGTTCTGGCGGACAGACTGAGCTGGATCCTTCAGCCGCACGAGTAGCGTCTCTACCCGCAGATGGCACAGTGGCTGTTCTGGCGCTGGGGCACTCCAGTCCTGGACCTTTTCTCCAGCCCTGCAAATTCGCAGCTCCTGTGGTTCTGCAGCCTGGTTTCCCACTTGAGCTGGGAGGCCTCCGATGCCTTCCTGCTGCCATGGATGCACGCTCTTCTGTATGCATTTCCTCCCACCCCGCTCATAGCGTGGGCTCATATCAAGATTCAGCGAGACGGGGCCTCGGTGATCTTCGTGGCCCCACGGCAGCTTTGGCAACCCTGGTTCACACTGCCACTTCGCCTCTCGTCGGAGCTTACGGTTCTCCTCGGCAGCATGCCAGGCTTGTTGACACAGGAGGAGGGTCACCTGAACTTGAGGTACCTATCCTTCAGGACTTGGCAGGTGAGTGGGTCACACTAGCCCCTCTTTGTCTCCTGGTGGAGATTGAAGACATATTGCTGGCTTCGTGCAAGGACTCAACTAGGAGGGCTTATGCCTTTAAGTGGTGTTGGTTCTTAGTGTGGTGCTCAGAGGTTTGGGCCAACCCGTTCTCTTGCCCCACCCACCTGGTCCTGCAGTAGTATCTACTCCATCTCTCACAGGCAAGCCTGAAGTCCAGCTCAGTTAGGGTCCACCTGAGTGTGACCTCAGCCAACCACCACCCAGTTGAGGGCGGACCGCTCTCTGGTCAGCCATTGTTTCTTACTTCATGCATGGGCCGCTTCTTTCCAGGCCTCCCTTCCGACCACCTCTGGAGTGGGATCTCAGTGTCGTCCTCACGTGACTAACCCAACCGCCTTTTGAGCTGATGGCGTCCTGTTCGCTTTGGCACCTTTCTTGGAAGGTGGTTTTTCTGGTAGCTCTCACCTCGGCCTGGAGGGTCAGTGAGCTTCAGGCCCTGGTGGCTGACACTCTCTACACAAGATTCTATGGGAACTGGGTGGTCCTTCAAACGCACCCCAAGTTTCTCCATAAGGTTGTCTCGGATTTTCACCTCAACCATGAGATAGTGCTTCCAACTTTATTTCCAAAGCCTCACACCAATCGGGCATCGGCGACCCTCCACACCCTCGACTGTAGGAGGGCTCTCTCCTTCTACCTGCAGCACACGCAGGCCCACCGCAGATCTGAGCGGCTCTTCGTCTCCTACGACCCTGCCTGTTTGGGGCTCGCAGTCCCCAAGCAGACCTTTTCCCTCTGGGTGGTGGATTGCATCGCATTTGCCCAGGCTCAGGCTGGACTACTGCTGGACCACTTAGTCACAGCACACGGTGTCCATGTGAGAGCAGCATCAGTGGCACATCTGTGCTACATGCCCCTGGCAGACATCTGTCGAGCTGCAACCTAGTCCTCGGCTAACACCTTTGTGACGCATTACTGCCTGGAGAGGGAGTTATGTGGGACAGTGCCTTCAGCTAGGCCGTACTCCATAATCTGTTTAGGGTTTAGGCAACTACAGCCCTCCTACCCTTCTTCTGCGGCTACCGGGTTTTCCGGGGACCCGGGGTCCTTGTGCTGTCCTTTGTTACCAATTTCTGCTCACGGCTCGCCATGGCACTTATCTACGGGTCCTCAGTAGCCTGTACCTGGGGAATCCCATATGTGAGGACTGACTTCCTGCTTGTTCCTGGAGAAAGCATAGTTACTCACCTGTTCTCCAGGGACAGCAGGAATCAGACCTCACAATCCACCTACCTCCCCTTGGAGTTGCCCACTCCTTCTTTTGGATTTTTATTCTTGCCTGAGCTATGTCATCAGACTGATCAAAATGGCACCCTTGGGCGGGAAGGGGCAACGCATGTGTGGTGGCATTCCCAAAGGCTTTCTTTGAAAGCTGAGGAAATTCTCTGCGTGGGCTCCATCGGTGCTGACATCACCCATATGTGAGGACTGATTCCTGCTGTCCCTGGAGAACACCTGTTACAGGTGAGTAACTATGCTATTATTTACTTTATGTACTTATAGCACTACAAACAAGCTGATCTGTGTTTTACAAGCTAGTGTGCATTTATATCACTGACACCCTTCTTCATACAACACAAACATTTTACACTCATATTTTTTGGTATACACTGCATTTCTGAACAACACCTATAAGAAGTTGGTACGTGCCATCGAGTCAGTGTTGACTCATGGTGCCCCTCTGAATAGTTGACCTAAACTGTGTTCAGTCTTCATTCATGCTGCTCATTGTTGATAGAGTGGCACCAATAGCTGCTGTTTTGTATCGATCCATCTCATTGCTGACCACCTTCTTTTGCATTGACCTTCTACTTTGCCAAGCACGATGTCTTTCTCTAATGATCTCTTTCTTTGCATGATGTGTCCAAAATATGAAAGTTGAAGTCTTGTCATCTGAGCTTCTAAAGAAAGCTTAGGTTTGATCTCCTCTAGTACCGACTGGTTTGTGCTTTGGACAGTCTATGGTATACACAGTATTCTTTGCCAGCACCATAATTAAAAGGCATCGATTTTCTTCGTGTCTATCTTTTTCACTATCCAACTTTTGCATCCATATGATGTTATTGGAAATACCATGGCTTGGATATTCAACGGCAGTGCATAATCAAGCTCTGGAATTCGTTCCCGGAGGATGTAGTAAAAGCTGTTAGTGTAGCTGGGTTCAAAACCGGTTTGGACAATTTTCTGGAGAAAAAGTCCATAAACTATTATTGAAGAGGAATGGGGAAATCTATTGCTTACCCCTGAGACAAGTGACATGGAATGTGTATACCTTTTGGGAACCCGACAGGTACTTAAGACCTGGAATGGCCACTGCTGGAAACAGGATACTGAGCTTGACAGACCCTTGGTCTGTCCCAGTATGGCATATCTTATGTTGTTACGGCATTTACTCAGTTTGAAGCCCTGCAAAACATGTAAATGCTAGTTAGCAGGATATTTAGCAGCACTAACAAGAAAAGGGGAAAGAACATACTGAGTCATATCATAAAGATCAAGTAGACCAATAACTATTTCAATTTGTATCTTATGATCAGGAACCATTGGTGATGAAAGAAGCAGCATTGAAAGCATTATTAAATAAAGCACTGGGCATTGATGGCATTTCCCATTGAAGTATATACAGCAATCAGATGTGACATTTCCATACTTACAAGGCTCTGCCAGGAAGTTTGGAAGACAAAATCATGGACAACTGACTAGAAAAGATCTGTGTTTATATCAATACCGAAGAAAGGTGATCTGACTGACTGGAAATTATCGCACAATCGCTCTGATCCCACATACCAGCAGGATTCTACTCAAGATCATTCAGCAGAGACAGCAACCATACCTGGAACCAAGTATTGGCTGAAGTGCAAGCAGGGTTCAGGAAAGTCCGAGGAATGAGAGGCATCATCGCAGATGTGAGATGGATCCTTGATAAAACAAAAAAATACCGAAAAGATATCTATATGTGTTTTATTGACTACAGCAGTGCCTTTGACTATCTAAATCATGAGAAACTCAGCCACATTAAGAAGCATGGGTATACCAGAATATCTGATAGATCTCTTGCACAGTCTTTACATTGATGAAGAAACAGCAGTTTGAACAGAACAAGGAGAAGCAGAATGGTTTAAAATTAGCAAAGGTGTGCGACTAGACTGCATACTTCCCCCTCTACCAGTTTAATTTATATGGAGAACAAATCATCCGAGAAGCAGAACTGCTGTATATGAAGACAACCAAGGTGTGAAGATTGATGGAAGACTAATCAACAACTTTTGCTATGCTTATGATACGACAATACTTGCTAAAAATGAAGACTATCTGAAATATTTGCTTCTCAAGATCAAGGAACACAGTCTTAAAAGGGCCTGCACCATAACATAAAGAAGACAAAGATACTGATAACTGGCAAAATCAAAACGTTCATCATTGATGGAGAAGAAATTGAAATATTTGATAACTTGTAGCAATAATCAATGAAGCAACAACAAGCAGTCAAGAAATCTGACTATGCATTGCTCTTGGCAGAATGGCTATGAAGGACCTAGACAAGAATCTCAAGAGCAGAGATGTCTCTCTCCATACAAAGATTTGACTTGTTCAAGCCATGGTATTTTTAAGGATGTCATATGGATGTGCAAGTTGGACAGTGAAAAAGATAGACAGGAAGAAAATTGATGCCTTTGAATCATGGTGCTGGTGAAGAATATTGTATATAGCATGGACTGCCCAAAGAATAAACAATCCGTACTAGAGGAAATCAAATCTAAGTTTCTTTAAAAGCTCAGATGACAAGACTTTGACTTTCATACTTTGGACACATCATGCGAAGAGAGAGATCATTAGAGAAAGACGACATGCTTGACAAGGCTGAAGGTAAACGCAAAGGAAGAAGGCCAGCAATAAGTTGTATTGATACAACAGCAGCTATGGATGCCACTCTAACAATGAGCTGCCTGACTGAAGACCGAACACAGTTTAGGTCAGCTATCCAGAGGGTTGCCATGAGTCAGCACTGATTTGCCTGCACTTAACACCACCACCACGGTTAGTGTCACTGGATGTCCATGGGTGCCATCCCTACATGCCCCAATACTATGCGGTTAGCAATGGGTCATGTTGTGGGTGTTCTAAGGGAAGAGCAGAGGCACCATCCATCACTAGCCTGGCAGCAACAATATCGAGCTGCTGCCCGGATAGCTTCAGCATGTAAAGTTAGGTCAGCCTTTGCCTTGCCTTACTATCTCCAGGAATAAGCAGGAAGTCAGTCTTCACATATGGATGATGTCAGCACCGACAGAGCCTGGTGTAGGAGCACTCCCAGCATCCAGTAGGAATGCTTTTGGGAGCGTTCCTCCACACATTTGTGGCTGCCTTCCCGCCTTCGCTGCTGTTCTCCTCAGTTGTTTTTTTCCCACAGAGCCATCGGGATCTTTTTTCTGTCAGTTGGACAAGAGACTTCGGTATCTTTTTGTGGTACCGTCAAGTACTTTTCTTTTTTGCCTTCCCGTCACCGCCTCGACTTCCTCTCCCATCCTATTTTCTTTTTTCTTATTTTATAAATGTATTCATTCTTTTTGTTTCCTGCCAGGCTTAAGGGCTGCAGCCTACCCGTACACTGTCGCACAGTTTAACTTTGCCTCAGTCCTTTTCCCAGAAATGGAAAAGCCCAGGAGTAGTTTTAAAAAATGCTCAAAGTGTTCCAGTACCATTTCCATCACCAACGAGCATAGCTGGTGCCTCAAGTGTTTAGGCCCAGACCACGATGTAAATTCCTGCCCCTCCTAACGCCACATGACTGCCAGAGGTAGGAAGAACCAGGACAAACAGAAGGCAAAGCTGTTTCCAACAGACTCAGCTCCTTCGGTGCATTCCTCGGAGTGTCTATGCCATCTGTTCTCCCCTACCTCTAGATCGCCACTTAGTCAAAAGGACAAGCATCGATTTGAGTCTCCAGTGCAAAAGAAGAAAAAGACATCAACAGCATCGAGATCATCGACCTCGAGGTCGGTGTCAGCATTGGACACCAAGCATCAGCATAGTCACCGATATTCCTCTTACTCTGATGCAGACCGTCCAGTGAAGCAACCCTGGCAGGAGGTCTCGCCTCCAAAGCTGCAAAGGGGCTCGGGGATGCCCTGAGGTTCAATCCTCGGTGGAGCCCCCGATACCGGTGTCAGGAGTTGTGGCCCACACAATCTTTTCAATGCCTCGTTGGAGTCGGGAGTGGTGCCAAAGGACTGGAGAGAGGCTCATGTGGTGCCTTTACACAAAAGCGGAAGTAAGGATGTGGTTGAAAACTACAGGCCGGTTAGTTTAACTTCAGTGGTGAGTAAATTATTGGAAACGCTGCTGAAAGAGAAAATAGTGAGGTTTCTGGAGTCCAGCGGATTACAGGATCCAAGGCAGCATGGATTCACCAGAGGCAGGTCTTGTCAGACAAATCTGATTGATTTCTTTGACTGGGTGACCAGGGAGTTGGACCAAGGGAGAGCCCTAGATGTGGTGTATTTAGATTTCAGTAAAGCCTTTGACACTGTTCCTCACAGGCGACTTATAAACAAACTGAGCACCCTAGGGATGGACCCTAAAGTTACTGCTTGGGTTAGAAATTGGTTGGGTGGGAGGCAACAAAGAGTACAAGTAAATGGAGCTCACTCTGAGGAGAAGGATGTTATCAGTGGTGTGCCCCAGGGATCTGTCCTTGGTCCGATTCTTTTTAACATCTTTGTTAGTGATATAGCGGAAGGGCTTTCAGGTAAGGTTTGCCTCTTTGCAGATGATACCAAAATCTGCAATAGAGTAGACACCCAGGAAGGGGTAGATAACATGAGGAGGGATCTAGCTAAGATTGAAGAATGGTCTAGAATTTGGCAGCTGGGATTTAATGTTAAAAAATGTAAGGTCATGCATTTGGGCTGCAGCAATCCAAGGGAGCAATATAGTATAGGGGGTGAAGTACTTTTGTCCACTAAAGAAGAGCGGGACTTAGGCGTGGTTGTGTCTGATGATCTTAAAGTAGCTAAACAGGTAGAAAAGGCGACGGCAAAAGCTAGAAGGATGCTTGGGTGCATACGGAGAGGAAGGGCTAGCAGAAAAAAGGAGGTGATAATGCCTCTGTGTAAGTCTTTGGTGCGACCTCATTTGGAGTATAGTGTGCAATTCTGGAGACCGCACCTTCAAAAGGATGTGAACAGGATGGAGTCGGTGCAGAGGGTGGCTACTAAAATGATTAGTAGTCTTCATTATAAAGCATATGAGGACAGACTGAAGGATCTTAATATGTACACCTTAGAGGAAAGGCGGGATAGAGGTGATATGATTGAGATGTTTAAATACCTCCATGGCATAAATGTTCAGGGAGAGATCTTCTTTCAATTGAAAGCAAGTTCTGCTATGAGGGGACATGGGATGAGGGTGAAGGGAGATAGATTCAGGAGTGATATGCGGAAATATTTCTTTACGGAAAGAGTAGCGGATCCGTGGAATAGTCTCCCAGTGGAGGTGGTAGAGATGAGAACAGTAACTGAATTCAAAAAAGCATGGGACAAACACAGAGGATCTCTAAAGGTAAAAAGGGGACTGTTGTAGTTGTTATGGAAGGACAGACTAGATAGGCCATGTGGTCTTTTTCTGTCGTCATATTTCTATGTTTCTATGTTTCTAATCGTGTCCGGAACCACTCCTCCCCCATTACCAATGGTTAATGACAATGTCATCACCACTGAAAAATGTATCACTGTGCTTCTCGCAGTAGTGACACCAATGGCATCAGGAGTATTGCAGTCGGCACCGATTCCACCGGCAACGGTGGCCATGGAGAATCTTATCGATAACCTTCGGCTGGCATCACCTGCGTCACATTGGTCTGTCGAGCAACCAGTACCAAGGCCTTCAATACCCTCGACATCAAAGCGCCCTCCCTTCGAACCCCGGAGGTTTAGAGGGCCTCATAAGGGTTACTTTGATTTCTTTCTGGACTCTGATTCTGCGCCGGAGGCCTCTGACTCCGAATCCATCGATTCTGATACCAACAGGGATGTGCCATCAAATCCATCGCCTCCCTATGAGCGTTGAAGGGCTCCACCCAAGGACATGTCCTTTCAAAATTTTATTAAGAACATGATGGCTGCCCTGGAGGTATCTGTGGCTATGGAGATAGAACCCAGAACAGAGGAGCTCCACATTCTCCAGTATCCTCCTCCTTGTATATAGCGCATTGTATATAGCTCAGCCTGTATATAGAGCATTCTGTAATTAAGTTACACTTGTATTACACCTACACAAATGCTACGATATAGCCACTGCATGCCTACACCTTCACACTATGCAATTTGATTCATTTGAAGTGAAAACCGCTTTGATTTTAGGATAAAGCGGGATATAAATCCTTTTAAATAAATAAAATAAATAAATAAAATTTCACAGACGGAGGCGGCAGTCCTCCTGGTGCATAATGTCTTGAAAAATTTGATGACTCAGATGTGGGAATCTCCCATGTCAACTCCTGCAGTCACTCCTCCAGTTTTTCAAAAACCTCAACTCCCTCACCACTCTACTGTAGTTGAGTCTGCCATGAGAAGGATTAAAAACCAAAAGAATCACTCCTCGGTTCCTCCTTGAAGGGAGGTCAGGACCCTTGATGCCTTTGGGAGAAAGGCCTTCCAGGCAACAATGTTGGCCTCCAGAATTCCTACATTCTTTATATGAGCATGTTCCTTAGGGATGTCTCGAGGGATCTGGCAGAATTTACCACCTTGCTGCCTCCTAATAAACAGGCAGCTTCTCAGGTTTTAGTCACACATGCCCAGAAACACTTCAAAATTTCTAACAAGGGCAACCTTTGATGCCTTTGAGTCCAACAGCAGGGTTGCTGCAGCCTACATTGGAGCTAGAAGAGCAGCCTGGCTTCAGACGTCTGATCTGTGCAATGGGTTCAAGATAAATTAATTAACATTCCATACAATGGTGAGAACCTTTTTTGACCTGAGGTGGAGGGAAAAGGTGGGAGTGATAGAGATAGACGACCTCACCATGAAGAGGCTTTCTAGAAAGATGGCAGATCCTTCTAAAAAGAAGACTGCCACCAAAAAACCCTTCTGCTCCAAGAAGAAACATTCTATCCACCATCATTCCTATTCTTCCTATTCTGCTCCACAACAACAGAAACAGCAGGGCCAAAAACATTCCAGGAAACCCAAGGTTACCAAACCACTACCTGCTCCTATTGCTCAACCAACTCAGAGTTTTTGACTCCTTTCTCGGGAGCATGGCCAATCCTCCCAGGGAGACTAGTGCATTTCACACACTGCTGGAGCAACATCTCCTTTGACTCCTTCCTAAGGAGCATGGCCAATTCCCCCATTATTTCTCCACTTCCTTCCAGAATCCCAGGGAGGCTAGTGCATTTCACACACTGCTGGAGCAACATCACCTCAGAACCCTGGACCTTACATCTAGTAAGCCAGGGTCTGCAGTTGAAATTCAGAGATCTTCCACCCACTAATTTTGTAGGCCAACCCTCCTTTGATCTCCATCAAACCATCTTGTTACAACAGGAGATCCACTCTATACTAGTGCAGGAGGCAATCGAGGAAGTACCCCTCTCTCAGCAAGGCCTAGGATTCTACTCCCAATAGTTCTTTCTTATCCCAAAGAAGACGGGAATCAACAGGCCTATACTAGATCTTTGAAACCTCAACAAATTCCTTGTCAAGGAAAAATTCAAAATGATTTCTCTGGGTACCCTTCTTCCTTACCTTCAACCAGACGATTGGATTTGCTACATAAACCTAAAGGATGCTTATACACACATCCTTGTCCACCCAGATTACAGAAAGTTCCTCAGATTTGTTTCTGGAACAGTCATTACCAATGGCATGGGGAGAGGTGACCTGCACGGAGCGGCAAGTGCACCTACTTTTGCCGCTTTGCTGGGCAGACTGGATGGACCATACTGGTCTTTATCTGCCATCATATACTATGTTACTATATATATGTAATATAGAAACATGATGGCAGAAAAAGACCACATGGCCTATCTAGTCTGCCCTTCCATATCAAAAACTACAACTGTCCCCTTTTTTCCTGAAGACATCCTCTGTGTTTGTCCCATGCTTTTTTGAATTCAGATATGGTCCTCATCTCTACCACCTCCACTGGGAGGCTATTCCACAAATCTATCATTCTTTCCATAAAGAAATATTTCTGTATATTACTCCTGAGTCTATCCACTTTCACCCTCATCCTATGGCTCTCGTAGCGGAGCTTGCTTTCAATCGAAAGAGGCTCTTCTCTTGTGCATTTATGCCAGGGTGGTATTTAAACGTCTCAATCATATCACTATCCCACCTTTCCTTTAGTTTAAAGTATACATATTAAGATCCTTAAGTCTGCCCTCGTATGCTTTATAACGAAGACCACCTACCATTTTAGTTGCAACCCTCTACACTGATTCCAACTTGTTTATATCCTTTTGAAGGTGCGGTCTCCAGAATTGCACACAATACTCCAAATAAGGTTGCATCAAAGACTTATATAGAGGCACTATCACCTCCTTTCTTCTGCTGACCATTCCTCTCCCTAAGCACCCAAGTATTCTTCTAGCTTTCACCGTTGCATTTTCTACCGGTTTAGCTACTTTAAGATCATCAGACAAAATCTAGACCATTCTTCAAGCTTAGCTAGATCCCTCCTCATGTTATCTACACCTTCCTAGTGGTGTACTCTATTGCAGATTTTGGTATCATCCGCAAAGAGGCAAACCTTACCCAACAGCCCTTCTGCACTATCACTAACAAAAATGATAAAAAGAATCGGACCAAGGACAGACCCTGGGGCACACCTCCGGTAACCACCTTCTCCTCAGAGTGAGCTCCATTTACCTGTATCTTTTGCTGCCTCCCACTCAACTAATTTCTAACCCAAGCAGTAACTTTAGGATCCATCCCTAGGGTGCTCAATTTGTTTATAAGTCACCTGTGCGGAATGGTGTCAAAGGCTTTACTGAAATCTAAATGCGCACTACATCTAGGGCTCTCCCTCGGTCCAATTTCCTGGTCACCCAGTGAAAGAAATCAATCAGATTTGTCTGACAAGACATATCGGGTCCTTTCCTTCGGTTTAGCCTCGGCACCCAGAGTTTTTACAAAGTGTCTGGCTTTCGTGGCATCCTACCTTCAAACTTTTCCCCTACTTAGACGATTGATTACGAAGGGAAGATACCGCTATGGCAGTCACTGCTGCCCTCAAACAAACCATCCATGTCCTACAGGAGTTAGGCTTTGTCATAAATTATCCAAAATCACACTTCACTCCAACTCAGTATCTAGAGTTCATAGGAGCTCAACTAGACACGATCCAAGCCCGAGCATTTCTGCCAGATAACAGATGTGCTTAACTAATGACCTTAACTTAACAGATCCAACAACGGGAGTCAATAATGGCCAGAACATTCCTATGCCTTCTAGGCCACATGGCCTCCACAGTCCATGTCATCCCATATGCTCATCTGAACATGAGACTAGGACAATGGACTGTCTTGCAGCAGTGGATACAGTGCACAGACCACCTCTCAGACTCCATCACTTTCACTCCTCAGATAAGATCAGCCCTTCACTGGTGGTGCAAACTGCACAACCTCCTCATAGGGTTACTTTTTCAAAAGTCTGTACCACAGTGTACCCTGACAACCAGTGCCTCAAAGCTAGACTAGGGGGCTCACCTGAAGGGTCTTACAATCCATGACCGCAAGAGAATCTCCTACACATCAATCTCCTTGAACTCAGAACAATCTTCAACGCCATCCGTGTCTTCTCTGCCCAACTCAGGGGCCGCTCAGTCTTCATCCAGATGGATAACCAGATGGCCATGTTTTATATATTTATTTAAACATTTTTTTATACCACCTTTGTACCAATGCAGTTTACAATGAACAACAGCACATTATTTATTTATTTTATTTTATTTATTTACATTCTCTTATATACCGCGAAATTCTGCATCAGTGCGGTTTACATTGAACAAACTGAAATTACATTGAACAGGGCATTATAACTTGGAGATACCTATTTTACAGGGAACATGGGCTATGGAGGGTTAAGTGGCTTGCCCAAGACCACAAGGAGCACCTGTGGGACTAGAAACCCCAGTCCTTCCGGCCCAAGGTTGCTGTCCTGTAGTGGGATTTGAACCCCCGACCTTCCGAGATTTGTTTTACATTGAACAAGGGGTAAATAACTTGAAATTAAATATGGGGGTTATACTTGACTCAACAGAGAGTAGGTGGTTATTGTATATACACTTAGGTGATGTCATTAGGCCCAAAATGTTCTATGAAGAGGTGCATTTTAAGTAGTTTCTTCATATCTTAGCTAGATTGAGCAGATCGGATTGTTTCAGGTAGAGAGTTCCAAATCATGGGGGCATATAGCGAGAAGGCTCTGTTGCTTGTCTGTTGTGGACATTTGATCTTGAAAGGAGGGATGGCCAGAAGATTCTGGCTTGCTGATCTTATTGGTCTTGTTGTGGATGCTATTGAGATTTGATCCTTGAGATAGGGAGCAGAGAGGCTATGAAGGATTTTGTAGGTGGTAGTTATAGTTTTGTGTTTAATCTGTTGAGCAATTAGGAGCCAGTGCAGGCTTCTAAGGCTTGGAGTTATATGTTGCCGCTTTGATCTGCCTGTTAGGATTCTGGCAGCAGTGTTTTATACTAGCTGGAGTAGGTATAATGCCTGTTTTGACAGCCCTTGATAACAGGATATTACCGTAGTCAAGGTGGGGTGTAATGACTGCTTGAGAAACAGATCTGAAGTCATTGTCTTGTAGAAGAGGGGCATAGAGGTTAGAGTCGTCTCAGTTTCCAGTATGCTGCATTAGCTGCATTGTTGATGTTGAGGTTGCTGTCAGTAGTTATACCAAGGTACTTGATTTCCTTTTTATGGTAATTTCAGCGTTATGTAGTGTGAGTTTGGCGGATTGAAATTTTGGTCTCTGAATATTAGTAATGCTTCAGTTTTGTTTTTGTTCACTGTAAGATTAAGATCTGCAAGAAGATTTCTGACAGCAGAGAAGACATCTAATATGCCTGTGAAGTCCGGATTGAGGGTGTTGAATGGTATATAGAACATGATATCATCTGCTTTGAGGTATAAGTGCATGTTCCATTTCCTTAATAGGTTACAAATGGGCTGTATGTAGATGTTAAATAGTAAGAGCACAACACCACGTGCAATAATAGTCCAACAAAGAGACATGGACGGCAAGGAAGATGACGTAAATAAATCTTTATTGAACAAACATCAGCCACTTGGCCCAACACAGGCCGTGTTTCGGAAATCCCTTCTTCAGGGGCTTAAATGGCTAGGCAAAATATAATACAACAACATACCAATTATTAAAAACAATTAAAAAAACAGTTAAAACAAACAATCTAAAACAGCGGACATAAACGAATATATAATGCATGAAAAATTATATATATATATATACACAATAATATTCTTGAATGGTGGAACAAATAAGTACGGCTAACATGGAAAAGAGGATGAACATTAAAGTATAATTAAAATTTTGAATTAAACATGATAAAAAAACATAATAAAAAAAGTTAAGTATAAAAATAATTAAAAACAAAGTATAAAGGTAAATAAAATAAGTAAAGAGAATATCCAAAACAACATGTAAATTACACATACCTGTGTCACTGAACTGTGTGACTCAGACAAGAGTCTAAGATTATATACTCAAAAATGAGCTAATAAAAACAAACAATAAAATAGTGAATATACCAAACAACATCCTTCATAACTTATTACAATGTGTACTTAAGGAGTACGTACTTATAAATAAAATACAAAGATAAATAAATGTTGCAATAATATTTAAATTTAAAATATATGAATGATCCTAGTACATAAATATGGATAAGAGAAAAACGCAAGAGAGATGAAGATGAATCATATATGCAAATATGGGAGCCAAATTCTAAGGACTGATAAAACAAATATAAATATATAAAAATAAAAACATAGTTGTGTTACCTGACCATGGGTAATCTTCCTATAAGTCTCAATATGTAAATCTGTGAGGTATAAGTAAAATAATATCATGTATGGTACAAAAATTGAACAGTGTCATGCATAATGTGAAATTCAACATGTGCAAATCAAATGTGAACAACAGAAAATATATGTAAAAAATAAAACTTGGTATGTTGTTGTATTATATTTTGCCTAGCCATTTAAGCCCCTGAAGAAGGGATTTCCGAAACACGGCCTGTGTTGGGCCAAGTGGCTGATGTTTGTTCAATAAAGGTTTATTTACGTCATCTTCCTTGCCATCCACGTCTCTTTGTTGGACTGGGATGTTAAATAGTAAGCCAGACAGAGCCGAGCTTTGAGGAATGCCTTGCTTTAAGCTAAATGGTTTGGAGTTACTTGGTCCGACTTTTACTTACATGGTTCTGTCTGAGAGGTAGGATATAAACCATTCTAAGGTGCTGTTAATCAGTCCTATATTTCTGAGTTTATCTAGCATGGTGTGATGTGATACTGAGTCAGCCAGAACCTGTGGGTCAATTTGTATTATCTCCAGGAACAAGCAGGAATGAGTCTTCACATACGGGTATCTTCGGTACAGACGGAGCCTGCGCGGGAACGCTCCCCAGCGTCCAATAAGAAAGCTTTTGGGAGCATCCCACAGCGCCTGCGTGCTGCCTTCCCGCCTTTCCCAACCGCCTCTCTCCAGTTCTTCTTTTCCGCGGAGCCAGCAGGTCGTGTTCCTGTCACCGCAGAAGAAGTTCTTTATTTTTTCTTAATTCTTTTGTGTTGCGTCTGCTTTCTTCGATGTCGGACCGGTACCGCCGGTCTTTTCTTTTCTTTCTTTCTTTCAAAAAAAAAAAAAACAATTTATCTTTTCTTCACTGTGCATTTTCAGTTTTTGGGCCTTAGGCCTAAAAATTTTTTTCCTCATGGAGAAGCCTGCCTCCGGGTTCAAAAAGTGCACAAAATGTGGCGGTACTATTTCTGTCACTGACACCCATGACTGGTGTCTAAAATGTTTGGGGCCTAACCATTCCATCATGGATTGTATGTCCTGTACCATGATGTCTAAAAGAGGTCGGCAGAACCGAGCAGCCAAGCTCAGTACCCTGTTTCCCTCTGATGCAGCTTCGGTGGCATCGACGTCTTCCAGGGCTGCTTCTTCCTCCCATGGATCTCAGGTAACCAAGCATAAATCTAGCCGGTCCTCGAAGGGTAGATCTCCCTCCAAGCATCGAGATGCCTCCGGGCTTGCCCTCGAGGATTCCGCACCAGCAAAATTACCCCGGCGGGAAGCTCCGGCTTCCAAAGCGTTATCTATGGGGTCACAGGTTGACATTGATGGCTCGGCCTCGACAGATCACCTGTTGCCATGTTCTGGGGTACCGGTGGCTCCCACTGGTACCGACATCCAGACATTGGTGGCGTCGATGTATCAGAAGATTCTGGCCATGCAGCTCACTCTGTCGGCATTCATACAGGCTGCGACGCCTCCGGTACCGCAACAATCCCCGTTGTCGGTACCGGCTCCAACACCGGCATCACTCCCGGTGCTGGTACCGATTGCATGGGCTTCGGTGTCGACTGCAACGGTACCCTGTTCTATGATGCCCATCGGTACCGAACCGGTACCGGTTACTCCCGATACCAATCCTACTCGGTACGGCTATCGGGCTCTACAGGAGCATCCAGACAGGCGATACTTTGATTCTTCTGAAGGCTCAGATGACTCTGAGGGTTCTGTCGAGGCATCGATACTTCTTTCTCAGGAGCCGCCTTCTCCTAAATGAAGAATGTCTCCTCCAGAAGACTTGTCTTTTCAAGACTTCATTAGGGAAGTGGCTAGGGGCCTCTCCATCACAGTGGCCCCTGAGTCAGAACTCAGAGTCAAGGAGTTAGATATTTTACAATATCCTAAAACTCCTAAAGAGGCAGCTACTTTACCTATCCATGAGATTCTGTATGATCTCATGTTGAGGATGTGGGAGACACCTCTTACCACCTCTCCTCATTCTCGCAGGCTAGACACCATGTATTGTGTCCCTCCTTGTCCTGGCTTCCACAAAACTCAGCTTCCTCACCACTCTATTGTGGTAGAGAAAAATAAAGAGTGCAAAGAGACACTCATCTAATCCTCCAGGGCGTGAATGCAGGACCCTAGATGCTTTTGGCCGAAGGGTTTTCCAAGCTTCTATGCTAGCTGCCAGGATCAACTCCTATAGTCTCTATATAGGGATGTTTCTAAAAGAAGTCACAGATCATCTGCAGACTTTAACCCCTTTTATTTCAGAGGATAAAAGGCAGGAGTTTCTCACTTGGCTCAAATATGCCCAAGATGCCTCCAAATTTTCCAACCGTGCAGCCTTTGACTCTTGAGTGTGTAAGCAGAGCTTCGGCTATTGCCATAGGGGCACGCAGAATTGCTTGGTTACAAGCTTCTGATTTGGAGCTCTGGGTACAAGATGAATTAGGGAATATCCCTTGTACAGGTGAAAACCTTTTTGGTAAGGATTGGCAAGCAAAGGCCAATCAGATGGATGCTGAAAACTCTGCTTTGGATCGACTTTCAAAGTCTACCTCTGCTCCTGTTAAGAAAAGATTGTTCAAAAAGACATCTTTTTCTAAAAAGGGAAGATACTATCCTGCTTATAGTCAGCAGGCATCTTCTGCAGGTCGTTTTGCTGCAAAGCGTCAGCAACCACCTAAACAGGCCAAATCAAAGGCTGCTAGGCCTGCCATGACCCAGCAGCCTCAGCCTCCTCAGGGCCTTTGACTTGCAGCTAGAGAACTTAGCCTTTCTGGCTCTGGAAGAGCCAGAGCCCCTTACCATTCCAGGAACAAATCACAGCAGAGCAATGGACACTCTCTATCATAAGGGAAGGGTACAAGCTTCATTTCTTAAGCCTTCCCCCTCACACCATAGTGAAGCAGTTCAATTCTCCAACATCTCTCCTCGACCTTCTGGGTCAGGAGATTGCCACCCTTCTTGCCCAAGGGGCAATAGAAGAAGTACCTCTTCTTCAGCAAGGCACAGGGTTCTACTCCCCTTATTTTCTTATTCCAAAGAAAACAGGGAGCTACAGACCCATCTTAGATCTCAGAGAATTGAACAAATTTCTGTTCAAGGAGAAATTCAAGATGATTTCTCTCGGTGCTCTGCTTTTATACCTTCAGAGTCAGGACTGGCTTTGTTCTCTAGATCTCAAGGATGCGTACATCCATGTCCTCATCCATCCAACACACAGAAGGTTCCTTCGGTTCCTTTTTGGAGAAAAGCACTACCAATACAGGGTGCTTCCTTTCGGTCTGGCCTCCGCACCAAGGGTGTTTACGAAATGCATGGCAGTAGTAGCTGCATTTCTACGCACCCTGGGAATATTCGTTTTCCCATATCTGGACGACTGGCTCATTCGAGCTCCCTCTCAGTCAGAGGCCAAGAATTTTCTAACCTGGACAATGCGTGTCCTTCAGTATTTGGGACTGGTAATAAACATCCCAAAATCCAATCTCACCCCTACTCAATCTCTGGAGTTTATAGGGGCTTTGCTGGATACCACAACTGCAAGGGCCTATCTTCCTCAGGCTCGTTGCCTACGCTTGGTGCAGTTAGCCTCCCAAATACAGTTAAAGTCCCATTTAACTGCTCGGGAAATGTTACAACTCTTAGGCCACATGGCATCCACCGTGCATGTGGTTTCATATGCTCGCCTTCACATGAGGGCAGCTCAATGGACTTTGTCCACCCAATGGACTCAGGCATCAGGTTGCCTGTCAGACAAAATAGTAAACTCCAGTTGCCTTTTTTGGTCTCTCCAGTGGTGGAAGTCCTCTCAAAACCTGTTGCTGGGGTCCCCTTTTCAGCAGTCACTTCCCCAAGCAACCCTTACAACAGATGCCTCTCCAATGGGTTGGGGAGCTCATCTGCAAGATCTCTCCACCCAGGGCATCTGGTCTCCACAGGAGACTTCTCTACACATCAGTCTCTTGGAACTTAGAGCAATTTTCTTAGCTCTCAGAGTGTTCCACTCCCTGCTCAGCTACAGGACAGTCCTCATCCACACGGACAACCAAGTAGCCATGTTCTATGTGAACAAGCAGGGAGGGACTGGCTCTCTGTCGCTTTGCAACGAAGCTCTGAGATTGTGGGCCTTCACCAGAGAGCATCAAATCCATCTCATGGCAGTGTATCTTGCAGGCGTTCAAAACTCTTGGGCAGACAGACTCAGTTGAGTTCTGCTTCCACACGAGTGGTCCCTCCACATGGACCAGGTAGCCAGGATTTTTCGAATTTGGGGAACCCCGGACATAGACCTCTTTGCAAGTCCGTGGAATGCCAAACTTCCCCGGTTCTGTTCCAGAATTCCGTGTCAGGGAGTTCAGGCCAAGGATGCCTTCCTTCTTCACTGGGTTCAAGACTTCCTTTATGCCTTTCCACCCATTCCCCTAATTCCCAAAACACTTTTCAAGCTTCAGAGAGACCGAGGTTCCATGATCCTCATAGCACCACATTGGCCACGCCAAGTGTGGTACCCTCTACTTCTGCATCTCTCTCAAGCTCCCTCCCTGGAATTGGGCTCTGCACCAGATCTTCTATCCCAGGAAGACGGAACGTTGTGGCACCCAAACCCCCAGTCTCTCCATCTCAGGGCCTGGTTGCTGAAGGCCTAGACCTTCAAGTTTTTCATCTCTCTCAGCAAGTCAGAGATATTCTTCATACTTCTAGAAAGCCTTCCACTAGGCGTTCTTATGCTTTCAAATGGAAAAGATTTACCATTTGGTGTTCAGAGAAGGGTCTTAACCATCTTGCAATACTTCTGAATTCGTTATTAGAGTATCTTCTGCATCTATCCCATGCAGGCCTTAAAACAAATTCAGTAAGAGTCCATTTGAGTGCTATTGCAGCGTCCCTCAAGCCTCTCAATGGACAGCCTATTTCCTCTCATCCTCTTATAGCAAGATTCATGAGAGGCCTTCTTTTAACTAAACCTCCCATCAGACCACCTCCAGTGGCATGGGACTTGAATCTGGTTCTTGGCCAGCTTATGAAGCCACCCTTTGAACCTTTAGCCACCACCTCCTTGAAATTTCTTTCTTGGAAGGTTATCTTTCTCATTGCAGTCACCTCAGCACGTCGCATCAGTGAGTTGCAAGCCTTGGTGCCTAATCCTCCTTATACAAGGTTCCATCATGATAAGTTAGTCCTCAGGACCAATCCACACTTTATGCCCAAAGTGGTCTCGCCTTTTCATCTGAATCAAGAGGTATACTTACCTGTCTTTTTTCCAGGACCTCATGCATCAAGTGCAGAGAGGAATCTTCATACTTTGGATTGTAAAAGAGCTTTCGCCTTTTACTTACAAAGAACACAGCAACATAGAAAGTCTTCTCAACTCTTTGTTGCTTTTGATCCTTCCCATTTAGGACTTCCAGTTTCTAAGAGAACACTGTCCAACTGGATTGCTCAGTGTATTTCTTTCGCCTACCAGAGTAGGATCCTTTCTCTGGAAGGCCATGTCACAGCTCACAATGTGAGGGCCATGGCAGCCTCAATGGCTCATCTAAACTCTGTGTCCATCGACCAAATCTGTCAAGCAGCCACCTGGGCCTCGGCTCATACCTTCACAGCCCATTACTGTTTGGACAAGGACTCCCGCTGGGATGCCTCATTTGGTCAGGCTGTTCTCAAACACCTGTTCCATTCCTAATCAACTCCTACCCACCTACCCTGGTTGGATGCCAGAGATCCATGGGGGGTGGTGGAGCCCTTTTCAAGGACACACAACTCTGGGGTCTCTCCCTGGCATCTGCAGCTAGGGAGTCCCCATATTCCTGCTTGTTCCTGGAGATAGCACAGTTACTTACCTGTAACAGGTGATCTCTGGGAACAGCAGGAATAAGTCTTCACAACCCACCCACATCCCCTAGGAGTTGTATTTCTCTATCTTTCCTTCCCCCTCTCTCTCTCTTTGTCTCAGCTTTAAAACTCGAACTGGAGAGAGGCGGTTGGGAAAGGCGGGAAGGCAGCACGCAGGCGCTGTGGGATGCTCCCAAAAGCTTTCTTATTGGACGCTGGGGAGCGTTCCCGTGCAGGCTCTGTCGGTACCGACGATACCCATATGTGAAGACTTATTCCTGCTGTTCCCAGAGATCACCTGTTACAGGTAAGTAACTGTGCTTTTGTGTTTATTGCATCCGTTGAGTTAAGGTCATTGGTTAGCTGGTACACAATTGAGAATAGTTCCCTTGGACGGTTGAGGGATTTTGTAAGGATGCTCATGTAGTATTCCTTTCGGGAATTGTTGCATAAATTGTTGTATTCGATGTGCTTGACCCGGAGTTGTTGTTTAATAGTTGCATCTTGTGAATGTTTCCATTTTCTTAAGTTGCAAAATAAAGATAAAGATAACAGTTTGCACTGAAGTCTGAGCTGGTAAAGATTGCTGGAGAACCAAGGTGGATGTGTAGATTCAGGGTGGTTTGTTGATTGTAGTTTGTTGAATACCGCTGCATTATTAATTACCGAGTTCCATGAGCTGATGAAACTGTCTAGGTCAGGTATGTTAGTATCTAAGAGCGATGAGACCTCATCTAGGAAAGGTTGTGGGCTGAATGTCTTGAATCGTCATCTGTGGTGGTGTTGGGATAGATTTGGTAGGGGGATATCGTTTAGCATTCTGAGAGATATCATAGCATGTTCGGACCAAAGCATGAGATCAATTTGAATGTTTAGATCTGTTTTTTGTAGTGTGTTGGGTACAAATATGAGGTCAATTAGGGAACCTTTGCAATGAGTAGATGCATCAATTATCTGGCTCAGTTGTAGCGTTTCCATGGTGTTCAAGAATGCACTGGCTTGCTTTGTTGTGGCTGGGAGGTTAAGGTCTCCCATGAGGATGAAGTGTTTTTTCTTGGATTCTGTGTGTGCATACCTCATCTAGTATAACTGAGAGTTCGTCGGTATGGCGGTGGGTTTTCTATATGTTAAACATATAGTGTGTTTGCGATTGGAAATAGTTAAGAAGTCTATTGTTTGTAAGGATTGTGAGCTAATCATAGAAAAGTTTAAATGTTTCTTTGCCAGAATTAGGACCCCTCCACCTCTTCTGCTGTTCTGGGATGGTTAAACAGCATGTACTGGGTTGAGGAGAACGTTGTCAGAGCTAGTGATCCAACTTTCAGTGATGCATATTACGTCAGTGTCATTAAGTTGTATATGGTCT
Organism: Ichthyophis bannanicus; assembly: GCA_033557465.1. Lineage (NCBI taxonomy): Eukaryota > Metazoa > Chordata > Amphibia > Gymnophiona > Ichthyophiidae > Ichthyophis > Ichthyophis bannanicus. The sequence goes on along the minus strand of CM066035.1, from coordinate 900,300,426 downwards.
ACTACGGTTTGGATTTTGTTACGAACTGAGCGGGCATTAATAATAAACATTTGAGTGGGTAATAATGTTGCTTAAGTCCGGTGCTTGGGGGCTGGAGTTGAGTTGTGTTAATTTGAATGAGTCTACGTGCTGCTTTTGAGAGCGGCATTCTATGGTATGTTGTGAGGTGCAGGAGATTTAGTCTATAGAGGACTGAAATGGTGTTCCCTGTATAGCAAGCACCTGTGTGGATGTTATGAGGACAAACAGAGCTAGAACTATCACCATGTGGTGCATGAGAATTTGTGGTATCATGTTTAGCTAGGTGTTTCTGGTTTACCAGGTAGGAATTGGCGTGCAGAGATTATTTTTAACCCGCTGGGATTTTGAAGTTCACTTCTTGGCAATGCATTATTTGGCTGGTAGTGTGGATCCTACGTATAGGATCCACACTACCTACTCCACTACACCTACTCCAGCTAGTATAAAACACTGCCGCCAGAATCCTGGTGTTCTGTTGCTTTTATGATAGTCTCCGTCTAAGACCACGCCAAAGGGCCCTCAGGCGCGGGCCCACCTGAGAGCGCCTTCGAGTTTAAAGTGTCCTGATTGGCTTCTGCTGCAGGGGGGCGGGGGAATCCTGCGTCCCGCTCCCCTGTGGCCGACCGCCAATTGGGGCTGGAGTGAGTCCTCGGCCCACACAACAAACAGGGAGGGATGGGCTCTTTCCCCTTATGGTAGCACAACATTTGTTCCATCTTTGGGGGATGCCAATAATCAACCTCTTTGCTTCTCCTGTCAGTGCTCAACTACCTCGTTTTTGCTTCAGGATCACTTCCCCTCACAGGGAGAGCTCGGATGTGTTTCTCCTTCATTGGAGACAGGATCTTTTCAATGCTTTTCTTCCTCTCCCTCGTATAGCAAAAACACTATTCAAACTTCGAGCCGACAGGGGAGCGATGATTCTCATTGCCCCTTACTGGCTCAGACAACCATGGTTTCCTTTACTTCTTCAACCAACTCAGAAACCTCCCCTCAACCTTGGTTACTCTCCTAGCCTTCTTTTTCAGGAACAGGGGACCCTCCTGCACTCAGACTCAAGACACTTCTGTTGACGGCCTGGCTGCTGAGCGGGTGGTTTTCTCACACCTAGGACTCCGAGAGGAGGTTTTACAAGTTCCCCTGTCTTCTAGGAAAGATTCCTCCAGACGTTCTTATGCTTTCAAGTGGCGCAGATTCACCAGTTGGTGTTCACAGAAAACACTAGATCCTTACTACATGTTCAGTTCCAGTTCTCCTCCTATACCTGCTCCACTTGTCCTTTTCTGGCCTCAAGACCAACTTGGTGAGGGTACGTTTGTGCCATTGCGGCCTCTAACCATACTTTGGAAAACCAGCCTATCTCGACACATCCTTTGGTGACTAGATTCATGGGGGATCCTCTCCTGACCAAACCACCTCTCCGCCCACCACCCGCAGCGTGGGATTTAAATGTTCTTGCACAGCTCATGTGCAGTCCTTTTGAACTCATGGCATCTGTCTCCTTTAAATTCTTATAAACATAACCCCCAAAATCACAGAATGACCACTGCTATATGATCATGGAAAAAAAGATCATCTGAAGCGCAGGATTGCAATAATACTACTAAAGAGATTTTTCAGTTGCCGGGTCAAACAAACAGGAGGAGAACGGGAAAACGCTCTGCTCGGATGTTTGTGAAGCCCTTTTATTAAATTCATATAAATGTGAAACATTTATCTTAATGAACAGCAGTATTGAAACATCCCTTCGATCGCTGGTGATCAATCAGTACACAACATGCATGTTTCGGGCCGATGCAAGGCCCTGTTTCAAGTGTAAAAACCGCTGTGAATTAGGATCCGTGAATGTCCAGAAAAAGCACCAGGAACAATAGGTTCATTACGTAGTGCCTGCAAGGCTGATGATAGGCTGGCTGAGTGATGTCATCCACATAGGAGGTGAATCGTCACAGAGAGGGGAATCCCCTAATCTGATAAATAGAAATACTCCCACTAAAATGAAAACCAAAATTAAAACCTCTGCCAAAATAAATATGTACATAGATAATAATGTCCACAGTGGCTCCCAATCTTAAATGAATACAAAAGGATAGATGGTAGAATGATTAAAGAAGACTCCACCATACTTGTTCTAAATTTAATCCCCTAGGTATTACCGTCTGTAGACGGAAAATCCACTTTTGTTACAGCCACTGTAAGCGGTAGATGTGATTGCCACCTCTGGGGTCCAGTAGGACACTGTCAATCACTCTCCATCTTAAATCAGAGAAAGAGTGACCATGTGTGATACAATGTTCCACTACTGGAGCTGAAATAGTAGATGTCTTAATCCTGGATGCATGTTCTCCCAAACGGATCTTAATGGGGCGAGTGGTCCGGCCTACATAAAGAAGGTCACAAGGGCATTGTAGTAAATGTACAACAAAACTCGTGAGACAGGTGCTCATGCCCGACGAAATATAAGCATGACCTGTGATGGGATTAATCCAACTGGTACCTTCCAGGGTGATATGACAGAACCTACATGAATGACATGCAAAATGCCCCACAGGTTGGAATGTCTTCATAGGACGGTCGGAAGCCAAAGCCGACCGCACTAAGTGGTCCCGTATATTTAAACCTCGGGTGTACGCAAAGGACAAAGGTTTTTGAAAGCATGGGTGTAAATGAAGTATATTCCAATGTTTCCTAAGCAGACCTACCACCTCTGAAGTGTAACTCATGAAGAGTAAAACTCCCACAATTTGGTCCTTTGCTTCGCCGGTGTCAGGATCTGTCAATAACCATTCCTGATGAGTGAAACGGGCCCGGGTATTTGCCCGATTAATAACTTTCATGGGATATCCTCGCTCCAATAAGCGATTACGCAAAAGATGTGCCTGATGTTGGAATTCGTCCAACGTAGAACAAATCCGGCAGAGTCTCTGAAATTGACCAAAAGGGAACCTCCTGTGCAGCAGAGCTGGATGGTGGATATGATATCTTAACAAACTATTACGTTGACTAGATTTGCGAAAAAAAGTGGTAGATAATGTGCCTTCATGTTTGCATATAAGGACATCCAAAACTTCTATGTGGTGTTCATGGATGTGAGCCGTGAATTTGATGTTAGGTTTTATGGTGTTGAGCCACAAAATAAAACATTGAAGATTCTCGGCTGTTGAAAGCCAAAGAAAGAATATGTCGTCAAGAAACCACAACCATAAAGGGATAAACCAAAACGTTTCAGCAAGATAAATGTGTTTCTTCCATGTCGAATAAATACAATGTAGCTATAGAAGGGGCCACCATAGCCCCCATGGCTATGTCGCAACACTGTTGGTAGAACTGGCCATTGAACAAAAAATAATTTTTTATGAGTACCAAGCAGATCAAATCCAAAAGAAAGGATTTGGGAATCCATGAAGGGGCAAATGTAAATGCCAATTCTAAAAGAGCCAAAGCTGCTTCCTAATGACTATTAGTGTATAATGCAAATACATCTAAGGTAACCAGGAAGGCACAATCAATAGGACCCTCGTAACGTGACAAAAACTGTAAGAAATGAGACATGTCCTGTAAATAAGCTCTGACGTTTTTAGCTTCTTGTTTCAGAAACACATCACAAAATTGAGATAATATTTCCAGTATGGAACCCCTACAAGAAACAATGGACTTTAGGAACTGTGTACATTACAGGAACCTTAGGATGGGATTGAACCAAAAAAGACACCTCATGAATAGTGATCCAGTCATTTTGATGATCTGTAGTCACTAAAGTTTTGATGATGCTTTGTAGTTGAGGGGTTGGGTCCTCCTGGAATAATTGGTAATATGTGGCATCACTAAGTTGAGATAAGATAGTCTCCTGATAAGAGGCAACCGATTGAACTACCACAGCGCCGCCCTTATCCGCACTCCGAATAATCAAGTGCGAGTCATTGGCTAGTTAATATATATCCTGCACTTCAGATGAACTTTTTTTCAATTATCCTTTAAATTATTAACATGGAAAGTTCTTTTTCTCATTGCAGTAACCTCTACCCATAGGATTAGTGAACTGCAGGCCTTGGTGGACTTTGCTCCATATATACATTCTACCAGGACAAGAAGGTCCTTCGGACACATCCTAAATTCTTACCGAAGGTTGTCACCTCCTTCCATTTGAACCAATCCATCTCACTACCAACATTCTTTTGAAGGCCTCATAGCTCCCCTGCTGAGGCTAGACTACAAATGCTGGATTGTAAAAGAGTATTAGCCTTATCTCCAGGAACAAGCAGGAAGTCAGTCTTCACATATGGGTGATGTCGGCACCGATGGAGCCTGGCGCAGGAACACTCCCCAGCATCCAATAGGAATGCTTTTGGGAGCGTTCCTCCATGCATGCGTGCTGCCTTCCCACCTTCCCTCCTGGTCTCTTCAGTCTTCTTTTTTCCGCAGAGCCATCAGGACCTTGTCCCTATCAGCTGCGTCTAGAGACTTCAATAATTTTTTTCACTAGTACCATCAAAGTACTTAGGTTGCCTTCCTATCAAGCAACTCGACTCCCCATCAATTCTGGTTCCCCTTTTTTTATTTTTATTTTGCACAATTTTTACTTTATTTTCAGTTTTCTCACAAACTTTGTTTGAGGCCTATGGTCTCATCGGGTGCCATTGCCCATTTTGATTTTGCTTCCATATTATTCCCTAATATGGAGAAGCCCCGGAGTGATTTCAAAAAATGCTCCAAGTGTTCCAGTACAATTTCTATCACTGATGAGCATTCTTGGTGCCTAAAATCTTTAGGCCCAGACCATGATGTCTATTCTTGTCCATCCTGTCACTACATGATTTCTCAAGGTAGAAAGAATTGGTACAAACAGAAGGCTAAGCTGTTTCCTACAGACTCAACTCCTTCAGTGCACTCCTCGGGGGCGTAGACTCCTTCTCATGCATCCAAGTTCTCACCAGCACAGGAAAAGCATCGCTCTGAGTCACCAGTGCTTAAGAAAAAGAAGACGTTGGCCTTGGGATCAAGGTCAACTTCCAGGTCAGTGACTGCTTCGCACACCGATCATCTACATCGGCACAGTCATTCATTGCATTCCAATGTAGACCATCCATCGAAGCAACCTCGGCTGGAGATGTCACCCTCTAAAGCTACACAGGGTTTCAGAGATGCCCCGAGGTCCAATCCTCGGTGAGGCCCTCAATATCGTCATCGGGAGTTGTGGCCCACACAGATGTGTCTGGAACCACTCCTCCCCCGGTACTCTCAATGGATGACTGTGCTATCGCCATTGAGCGCAGCATCGCTAAGCTCTTAGCTGCAGTAACGCCATTGACATTGAGTGCTCTGCAGCCGGCACTGGTTCCGCCTTGCCGACAACGGCCACAGAGCTCGGCACGCTTATGCAGGCATCTCCTGCCTTGCATAGCTCCACAGAGCAGCTGATACCAAGGCCCTTGGCACCACTGTGACCAATACCCTCTACATTGAAATAGCGAAGCTCTGAGCAGCGAAGGTTTCAAACATCTCATAAGGATTATTTTGACTTCCTTCTGGACTCCGTTTCCGAAGAGGCCTCCAAGGTGGAATCCATTGATTCCGATACCCATAGCGAGGTACCATTGGATCCATTGTCACATTATGAACATTGATATTTGTCGCCCGAGGACATGGCAACAGTTCTCTATTTCAGTGGCTAAGGAAATGGAACCGAGAGCTGAGGAGCTCGATATTCTCCAATACCCTTTGGCGCCGAAGGAAGCTGCTACCCTCCCGGTGCATAACATCTTAAAGAATCTAATGGCTCAGATGTGGGAGGCCCCCATGTCAACCCCTGCAGTGAGTAAGAGGCTCGATACCCTTTGTAGGGTCCCTCCCTCCCTAGGTTTCCAGAAGCCACAACTCCCATTCCACTTCATGGTTGTGGAGTCTGCCATGAGGAGGATAAAAAGCCAGAAAAATCACTCCTCAGTGCCCCCTGGGAGAGAGGCCAGGATCCTGGATGCATTTGGAAGGAAGGGATTCCAAACTACCATGCTAGCCCCTAAGATAGATGTCTATATACTATATATGGGCATGTTTCTCAAAGATGTCTCAAGAGACTTGTCAGAGTTTACCACCCTGCTGCCCTTGACAAGCAGGCGACTCATCAGGTCTTGGTAACGCATGACCAGAATACATTAAAGTTTTTAACATTCAATGCATTTGAGGCCAATAGCAGATCTGCTGCAGCCTGCACTGGGGCTAGGAGAACAGCATGGCCCCAAGCATCTGACCTGGAACCAGTGGGTCCAGGACAAGTTAATTAACATACTCTGTAATGGTGAAAACCTCTTTGGTCAGAAGTGGAGGGAGAAGGCTGGTGAGATAGAAACTGACGACATCACCATGAAGAGGCTTTTAAGGAAGACAGCAGACTCTACTAAGAAGACGACTACCACTAAGAAACCTTTCTTCCCTAAGAAGAAAAGATTTTATTCTCCATGTCATTCCTATTCTGGCTACTCTGCCCCACACCAGCAACAGAGACAGCAGGTCCAGAAACAGGTCAGGAAACCCAAGGTTTCCAAACCGCAGCTTGCAGCTACTATTCAACCTCCTCAGAGTTTTTGACTGCTTCAAAAAGAGCATGGCCAATTTCCCATCTTTCCTCTTCCTCCTATGATCCCAGAAAGACTGGTGTATTTTGCACTCTATTGGATCAACATCACTTCTGAGCCCTGGACTTTACATCTAGTTAGTCGGGGCCTACAGCTGAAATTCCAGGATCTTCCTCCCACTTACTTTGTGGGACAACCCTTCTTGGATCTCCTTCACTCCTTGCTTCAGCAGGAAATTATCTCACTCCTGAGACAAGAAGTTGTAGAGGAGGTACCCCCATCTTAGCAGGGCCTGGTATTCTACTCCCAATACTTCCTAATTCCAAAAAAGACAGGAGGTCACAGACCTATATTAGATCTCCAAAATCTCAACAAATTTCTAGTCAAGGAGAAATTCAAGATGATTTCTCTGGACACTCTTCTGTCATACCTCCAACAAAATGATTGGCTGTGCTCTCTGGATCTAAAAGATGCTTATACACGCATCCTGATCCACCCAGATTACAGGTTCATTTTTTAGACAACCACTACCAGTACCGAGTCTTCCCATTTGGACTGGCCTCATACAGATGGACAACAAGGTGGCTATGTTTTATACAAATAAACAAGGGGGGAATAGGTTCTTGGGCCCTATGTATGGAAGCCATTTGTCTTTGGAACTGGGCAATTCCTCAAGGAACTCACCTTCATGCAGCATACCTTCCAGGAGCAGAGAATCACTTAGCCGACAGACTAAACCGGATTCTCCATCCACACGAGTGGATTCTGGAACCTCAAGTAGCACAATACTTGTTCCACCTCTGGGGGATGCCACTACTAGACCTCCTTGTTTCTCCCCTCAATGCCAAACTACCTCGTTTCTGCTCGAAGATTCCTTCCCATCACAGGAAGACATTGGATGCATTCCTCATCTATTCGGATCAGAATCTCATAAGTACATAAGAACATAAGATATGCCGTACTGGGTCAGACCAAGGTCCATCAAGTCCAGTATTCTGTTTCCAACAGTGGCCAATCTAGGTCATACGTACCTAGCAGTTTCCCCAAGGGACACAGGTTCCACAATGCTTGTATTGGTTCAAGCATTGATATCCTGGGCCCCTTCTTAATAATGGTTTATGGACCTTTCCTCCAGGAACTTCTCCAAACCTTTTTTAAACCCAGCTACACTAACAGCCTTTACTACATTCTCCGGTAACAAATTCCAGAGTTTGATTACACGTTGAGTGAAATAATATTTTCTTTTATTAGTCTTAAATAGTTTACCCCGTAGCTTCATTGCATGTCCCCTAGTCTTTCTATATTCTGATAAGGTAAACAATCGATCTACGTTTACCCGTTCCACTCCGTTCATTAATTTATAGACTTCTATCATATCTCCCCTCAGCCGTCTCTTTTCCAGGTTAAAGAGCCCTAACCTTTTTAGCCTTTCTTCATAGGAGTATCCTTCCATCCCCTTTACCATTTTGGTGGCTCTTCTCTGAACCTTTTCTAAAATCGCTATGTCCTTTTTGAGATACGACGACCAGAATTGCACACACTATTCAAGGTGCGGTCTCACCATGGAACGATATAGAGGCATTATAATATCTTTTGTTTTATTTTCCATTCCTTTCCTTATCATACCTAGCATTCTATTTGCTCTCTTGGCCGCCGCTGCACACTGGGCCGAGGATTTTAACATGGTATCCACAATGACGCCTAAATCTTTTTCTTGGGTGGTGGTTCCTAATGGGGAACCTTGCATCGTGTAACCATAGTTTGGGTTGTTCTTCCCTAGGTGCATAACCTTGCACTTGTTCACCATTTTGATGCCCAGTCTTCCAATTTATCAAGATCCTCTTGCAATTTTCCACAATCCTCTTGGGTTTTAACAACTTTAAATAGTTTTGTGTCATCTGCAAATTTGATAACCTCACTCGTTATTCCACTTTCCAGGTCATTTATGAATATGTCAAAAAGCAGCGGACCCAGCACAGATCCCTGGGGTACACCACTACCCACCTTTCTCCATTGGGAAAATTGGCCATTTAACGCTACCCTCTGCTTTCTATCTTTTAACCAGTTCCTGATCCACAATAGTACACTGCCTCCTATCCCATGACTCTTTAGTTTTGCCAAAAGTCTCTGATGAGGGACCTTGTCAAAGGCTTTTTGAAAGTCCAGATACGCATTATCAACCGACTCACCTTTGTCCACCTGATTATTCACTCCTTTAAAAAAACATAACAGATTAGTAAGACAAGATCTTCCTTGTCTAAAGCCATGTTGGCTGTCTCCCATTAGGTCGTGACTATCTACATGCTGAGTAATTTTATTCTTTATGATGGTTTCTACCATTTTTCCCGGTACTGATGTCAGGCTCACCGGTCTGTAGTTTCCCGGATCACCCCTGGAACCCTTTTTAAAAATTGCTGTTACATTGGCGATTCTCCAATCTTCAGGTATTAGAGATAATTTTAATGATAGTTCACAGATTACTAATAGCAGGTCTGCAATCTCATATTTCAGTTCTTTCAACACCCTTGGATGTATACCATCCGGCCCAGGTGATTTGCTACTCTTCAGTTTATCTAATAGTTGTAATACATCTTCCCGATGTATCGATATGTCCTTCAATTCTTCCGCACCTTTAAATACCACTTCAGTCATGGGTAACATCCCTACATCTTCCTCAGTAAAGACTGAAGCAAAGAATTCATTCAATCTCTCCGCTATCGCCTTGTCGCCTCTTAGTGCTCCTTTAACCCCTTTATCATCTAATGGACCAACTGACTCTCTCACAGGTTTTTTGCTACGAATGTATTTGAAAAAGTCTTTACTTCGCGTTTTTGCTTCCGCAGCAAGCTTCTTCTCAAATTCTCCCTTTGCCTGCCTTATTAATGCCTTGCATTTGACTTGCCAGTGCTTGTGCTGTATCCAAGTTTCGTCGTTTGGCTCTTTTTTCCATTTCCTGAAAGATGCTTTTTTGGCAACAACAGCCTCTCTGACCTCACCTTTAAACCATGCTGGCAGTTTTTTGGGCTTCCTTCCACTTTTCTTAAAGCGTGGAATACAGCTGGTCTGGGCTTCCAAGATAGTATTTTTCAGCAACACCCAAGCTTGATGTACGTCTTTAACCTTTGCAACTGCTCCTTTTAGTTTTTTCTTAACCGTTTTCCTCATTTTATCATAGTCTCCCTTTCGAAAGTTAAAAGGTAGTACTGTGGATTTCCTTACTATCCCTCCTCCACTAATTAAATCAAAGGCGATCATGCTATGATCACTATTGCCAAGTGGCCCCAACAACCTTATCTCTTGCACTAGATCTGGTGTTCCACTAAGGACTAGGTCTAATATGGCTTCCCCTCTGGTCGGTTCATGAACCAGCTGCTCCAAGAAGCAGTCATTTATTTCATCTAGGAACTTTATCTCCCTAGCATGTCCTGACGTGACACTGACCCAGTCGATACCGGGGTAGTTGAAATCACCCATTATTAGTACTGCACTGTAACTTTGGTTAGCTTCCTTGATTTCTTTGAGCATTTCATCATTTTTATTTTATTTATTTATTTAACAAGCACTTATATACCGCAGCTTCCAGAGATCAGTTGCGGTTCACAAATAACAGTCAACAAAGCATGGTTTGTTTTACATATAACGTCATATAACAATAAACAATATAAAGAAAACCGAACATGTTGAACAGATTAGCACAGAACAGTGCAACATATATACATTATATACATTATTTACATGTACGTATTAATTGGGTTTGTTCGTAATGAGTAGTTCAGGTGAAGATGGGGGTTATCTTTTTCTATTATAGTAAGCTATTAGACAAGAACTGCTTAGCCTTTATCTAATTCTTTTGATGGCTGGTCTAAACTATTGTAGTGAATTGTAAAAAGGTGGGTTTTCAATTTTTTGCGGAATTCATTAATCTCTGTTAACATTCTTAGTTCAACTGGGAGAGAATTCCAGGCTATTGGGGCTGCATGTGAGAACGCTCTGTTGCTTGTTGATTTGTTTTTATGAAGTCTTTGGGGGTTTTGATTTTGTTTAGTTGACCTTTTCTTTGAGTAGGTTTTGAATGTTCTTTAGTAATTAAGTTACTTAATGTGCAAGGTGTCATATCAAATAGTGTTTTAAATACAGTTATTAGTGTTTTGTATGTTATCCGGCTTTGAATTGGTAGCCAGTGAAGGGATGATAGTATTGGTGTTATATGTTGATGAGAGTGTGTTTTCATTATAATCCTAGCTGCTGAATTTTGTGCAATTTGAAGTCTTTTAATGTTTTGTTTTGATGTACCTAATAATATAAGATTAGCGAAGTCAAAGTGGGGGGTTATGGTGGCTTGAATTATACTGATAAAGTCATGTGTGTATACAAGTGGTCTAAGTTGTTTAAGTATTTTGAGTTTATAGTAAATCTTCTTTGTGGTATTTCTGGTATGGGTATTTAATGTAAGGTGTTTATCTATAATAACTCCTAAGTATCTCACTTCGTTTTTTATTTTAATTTCCTGGTTTTGAAGTGTTATATGTGTTGGTGGGGTATATTCCTGATTTTTAGTGACAATTAGTACTTCGGTTTTTGAATGGTTTATTTGAAGATTGTGGGCATTTAGCCATAAAGTTATTTCATTAAAACAATCCGATAGGAGTTGCAACGGTATGTTAGGGATTGTAAATGGGATGTACATCATCATATCATCAGCATATAGATGATAGAGTACTCCATGTTTTTTAAAGATATTGCATACTGGTTTTATGTATATATTAAATAATAGAGCTGAGAGCGCTGAACCCTGTGGTAAACCTGTTTCAAATTTATATGATTCGGATGTTTGATTGCTTATTCTAACATTTTGGGTTCTATTACTCAGATAAGAGGTGAACCATTTATGAACTGTAGAGAATATTCCTATGTAACTTAAATTGTTAAGCATTATTGAGTGGTGTACACTATCGAAGGCGGCAGATATGTCAATAAATATAAACTCAAAACTATTCAGCACCTAAGGCCACTCCTTGAAACACAAGACTTTAGATCCGTAGTAAGTACACTGATCACCCCACACTTCGACTATTGCAATAGTCTCCTAATAGGCCTCCCCCAAAAAAGCATATACCTTCTCCAAAGAGCACAAAACATCTGTGCAAAGGTAATCTCTAAAGCTCGCCTAACAGACCACGTAACCCCAATACTGCTGGAACTCCACTGGCTCCCTATAAACAGCCGAATCAAATATAAGATTATCCTAACAACCTATAAACTCATAAATGACATAACCCCTTCACACCTATCCACATCAATCTCCAACATCGACAAGGACCCTCAGACAGAACGCGGCCCACTCCCTCATCATACCAAAAGCCATCCGTAAAACTAAGAATTCCACTAGCTCCAGAGCATTCTCATTCACTGCCCCTACACTCTGGAACGACCTCCCTATTGAACTTCGCACCATAAGAGACCTCACCCAATTCAGAAAAGAATTAAAGACCTACCTGTTCACTGAACACTTCGAAATCCCCTATACCCCCAAAGCCAGCTCCACAACAAACATGGTCACACATACACAAACTCCCTTAATCCCCTAACCCAACAATGTAACCACAAGACTTTTCCCCCCCTCACACCTTGAAGACGAAAAAAGGAACTAAATTCCAGCACCTACACCAATTCCTGCCCCACACACCACACACACCACACACTGTAAATATTCATTTGTATAAAGTTTAATGTGTTTGCTTTAATACCTATAAATGTTATAATAAATAAGAGGATGAAGGCTTTTTTGTGGTTATCTATTCCTCTTAATAGTGTGTCAGTTAGGACAGTCAGAAGTGTTTCGACGCCATGCTTGGGGCGAAATCCGTATTGTTGGTCATCAAGAGGGTATGATGAATCAAGAAATTCTTGTGTCTGTATTTGTACAGTTTTTCTATGACTTTTGCTAAGAATGGTATACTTGAGATAGGTCGGTAAGATTTTGGGGAGGTTTTGTCAAGTGTGTTATTCTTCAGGATCGGTCTAATTTGTACATGTTTAAGTGTGGGTGGGAGGTGACCTTGGAGTAGTGAAAGATTGACCATAGGGAGTATGAAGGATAGGAGAGTTGGGAGTGTGTTTTTTATCCATATTACTGGGCAGGGGTCGAGGTATGAAGTTGTGGTATTGAGATTGAGAATGATATTCTTTAAAGATGCTTTGGATATAGGGTGAAATTCTGGCCATTCATTTTGAGTATGGAGGGGTTTATAGATGGGGTCTAGGGTCATTGGTAAATGTTTTGTTTTGATTTGATAGTAGTTGGCCAGTGTTTGTGCTGAGATTTCAGTGATTTCTTTGCTAGAGGCTTGAGAATTTTGTGTTAGGTTGCTAACTATAGAGAATAGTTCTCTTGGTCTATTATAAGACTTTGATAGTATTGTAGAATAATAATTTTTCTTTGAGTTATCTATGGCATCTTTATAGTGTGTGAGGTGGTTGTAATATATTTCTTTCTCAATAGTGGATTTGGTTTTGCGCCATTTACGTTCTAGATTTCTTAGTTCTCTTTTCATTTGTTTTAGTGTGCTATTAAACCATGGTGTACAGTTGGTTTTTGAGTAGGTTAGCTTCATCCATTTGGTCATTCTGGCAAGGCGCTCGATAGTACACCCCCACTGCCATTGCCTTCCCCCTTTCACATGGAATTTCAATCCATATAGATTCTACAGCAGATTTTGTTTCCTGCGAAACTTTAATCCTTTCTGACTCAATGCCCTCTCTAACATAGAGAGCAACCCCTCCACCAATTTGATCAGCTCTATCATTACGATATAGTTTGTACCCAGGTATCACAGTGTCCCACTGGTTGTCCTCCTTCCACCATGTGTCTGATATTCCAATCATATCTAACCTTTCATTTAGTGCTATATATTCTAACTCTCCCATCTTATTTTTTAGACTTCTAGCATTTGCATACAAGCATTTTAGAGAATGTATTTTACTCATATTAATTTGGCTATTGTTAGACATGGGTAATTTGGGATCTTTAAGCTCTGTCTGCTCCATACTTGAGGGCATTTGGGCTACTTTACTCTTTTGTGGAACCTCTCTGCTTTTGGTAGTATCCTTCAAAGATACATTCTTCCGAACCATCCACTCTTGGGCGACTGTCGGCTTTCCCCTAATATCTAGTTTAAAAGCTGCTCTATCTCCTTTTTAAAGGTTAATGCCAGCAGCCTGGTTCCATCCCGGTTAAGGTGAAGCCCATCCCTTCGGAAGAGCCCCTCCTTTCCCCAGAATGTTCCCCAGTTCCTAACAAATCCAAAACCCTCATCTCTGCACCATTGTCTCATCCACGCATTGAGACTCCGGAGCTCTGCCTGCCTTTTGGGTCCTGCGCGTGGAACAGGAAGCATTTCGGAGAAGTTCTGGATTTCAACTTCCTACCTAAAAGCCTAAATTTAGCCTCCAGAACCTCCCTACCACATTTTCCTATGTCATTGGTACCGACATGTACCAAGACAGCAGACTCCTCCCCAGCACTATCTAAGACCTTATCTAGGTGGCGCGTGAGGTCCGCTACCTTCGCACCCGGCAGGCATGTTACCAGGCGATCCTCATGTCCACCAGCCACCCAGCTATCTACATGCCTAACGATCGAATCACCAACTATAATGGCTGTCCTAACCCTTCCCTCATGGCCACATGGCCCTGGAGAAACTTCCTCGGTGCGAGAGGGTTTTACATCACCTTAAGGACAGGTCCTAGTTACAGGATCACTTCCTGCCACACCAGGGTGATGCTCTCCTGTCACGTGACCTCTCTCCTCCATGGCAGCAGGGATGCTGCCAGACTGGAGGTGGGACTTCAGGACTATATCCCTGTAGGTCTCGTCTATGTACCTTTCTGTCTGTCTTATGCTTTCCAAGTCTGCTACTTTAGCCTCTAGAGAACGGACTCGTTCCCTGAGAGAAAAGAGCTCCTTGCACCTAGTGCACACGTAAGACCTCTCACCAACTGGGAGAATATCATACATGTGACACTCAATGCAAAAGACTGGAAAGCCCCCATCCCGCTGCTGGACTGCTGTCTGCATCTGGGAGAATATCATACATGTGACACTCAATGCAAAAGACTGGAAAGCCCCCATCCTGCTGCTGGACTGCTGTCTGCATCTTAGTTTTAATTTTGTGTTTAGATCTAAGTTCTTTACTTACTAAGGGTTGCTATGGATATTTATACTAATAAAACTGTACCTAATACGTGTAATATACCTTGTTCACCTGAAGCTTAACTAATCTCAGGTCCTTAGTGTATGATGATTTGGGTAATGAGCTTCACCTGAGAGCACCTCCTGTCTTTTAAGATGTGTAAGTACCTATAAAGCTACGATTATCCCAGGGGTGGGTGGGTGTGGGGAGGGAGGGAGGGAAATAACACTTATTAAAAAAGAGGGCTGCTACACAGTACCCTGTCTTGTGCTGCTGAGGTAAGCTAAATTCTGATTTGATTTAAATTATAGCTCTTAGCTGCTGCTAGGCTCTAACTTCTTATGAAATTTAAACTACAAGCTCTCTGCTGGGTTCTAAATTTAACCAGAAAGCTCTCTTCTGTGTTTTAAATTTAAGCTAAAAGTACTTTGCTGATGCCAAGCCCTCAGTGACTATTAGATATAGACTACAAGCTTTCTGCTGGGTTCCAAATGTAACCAGAAAGCCCTCTTCTGTGTTTTAAATTTAAACTAAAAGTACTTTGCTGTTACTAGGCCCTGAGTGACTATTAAATTTAAACTACAAGCTCTCTGCTGGGTATGAAATGTAACCAGAAAGTTCTCCTCTGTGTTTTATATTTAAACTTAAACTGCTGCTACTAGGCCCTGACTGATTTAACAAAAAATAGTGGGTTCACAGATTCCTTTTAGAAAATTACCAGAAGTATATACTCACAGTTGCAGATCTCTCTTCAGAAGTAACAGTCCCTTTTTCTAGTCCTCCTCTATTCTTTACCTCCCCTTCCACTCATAGCAAAAACACTCTTCAAACTCCAGGCCGACTGGGGACAAATGATTCTCATTGCCCCTTACTGGCCCAGACAACTGTGGTATCCTCTCCCTCTTCAACTTGTTCAAGCACCTCCCTTCAGACTCGATTATTCACCAATCCTACTTTCTCAGGAACAGGGGACCCTTCTGCACCCCAGCCTCAAGACACTCCATTTGACGGTGTGGAGGCTGAGCGCTTTGTCCTCTCGCACTTAGGAGTACCTGCAATACATCCTCTTGGAGATCTGTCTTCAAGGAAAGATTCAACCAGATGTTCTTCCTCTTTTAAATGGCACAGATTTTCCATCTGGTGTTTTCATAAAACGCTAGATCCTTTCACATTTTCCATTCCAGACTTACTCCAATACCTGCTCCATTTGTCCTCGTCTCACCTTCAGACCAACTCTGTGTGAGTACATTTATCCGCCATTGCGGCTTCCCACCATACTTCAAAGAACCGCCCCATCTCAGCGCATCTCTTAGTAGCTAGATTTGTGTGTGGTCTTCTCCTGACCAAGTTGCCTTTCTGTCCACCTTC
Source organism: Ichthyophis bannanicus (assembly GCA_033557465.1). Classification (NCBI taxonomy): domain Eukaryota; kingdom Metazoa; phylum Chordata; class Amphibia; order Gymnophiona; family Ichthyophiidae; genus Ichthyophis; species Ichthyophis bannanicus. The sequence continues at coordinate 900,284,273 of CM066035.1, read as the reverse complement.
CGCACCATGGGATATAAATGTTGTTCTTGCACAGCTCATGCGCAGTCCTTTTGAACCAATGATTTCAGCTCCTTTAAAATTTGTAACATGACAGGGGCGGCCCAAGGGGGGTACGGGGCCATGTGCGGAGACTGGGTGCGGGGCCTCATTTTCATAAGGGGCCTCATTTGCCTAAATATTTGCATAATGTTACCATATGCTAATTTTTAGTAAACATGCCTCTTAATGAGTATATGGAATAAGTCTAAAAGATTTCTACATTACTATAATCCAATGCCAACTGCCAGGCACATTAGGAACTACTACAAACACTGCCCATTTATTTATTTTATTTATTTAACACTTATTTATATACTGCATCTTCCAGCGATCAGTTGCGGTGTACAATTAACAACAGTTAACAATGCAGAGCTTGTTTTACATGGAACAATATAACTTTTTACATGGAACATCTTAACATGCACACATAGGGTTTAAAAACTAAGCAGAATAATTCAACTAACACAGATTGTGTAACAATTTAAACAAAAGTACTGACTCTACCGCATAGGCGGATCATATCAGTTGCAACTATATACAAGTAGGGTATCAGTGCATAGGAGTGGAGTGTTCATTCAATTATGTTTTGTATGTTATCCCTTGTAAAAGGGAGTATACGCTTGATGTGGGCAGGTTCATGTTTAGCCTTTATCTAAGTTGAGTGGAAGGTTTTCCATGGTATTATAGTGTTTAGTGAATAGATATGTTTTCAATTTTTTTCTGAATTCTGTTATCTCTGTTAGTGATTGTAAGTCCTCTGGTAACGAGTTCCAAGCTGTTGGAGCTATGTGGGAAAAGGCTCTATTATTTGTAATTTTGTGAGTTCTCACTCCTCAACAATACAACACTCAACCTGGAAGAAGCAATTGAAGCCTGGAATAACAGCCTCAATGCCATTGCTATTCTATCAAAAGTGCGGTATATAAAAGCTGTTAAATAAATAAAATAAATAACTACCACACAAAAACAACACATCAAGGAAAAGAACCTCCGCTCCATGGTTCTCTCCCGATCTGCGATCTTCTCTTATGCACCTCAGAAGACTCGAAAAACGCTGGCGCCGATCACTGGCCATTGATGATCGCACAGCCTACCATCTCTATTTAGCAACTCACCGTGAAGCAATCACAACCAAGAGGAAGCAGTATCACACAGAGATGCTCAGAAGATCATTAAACAAACCTCGTGATTTGTTCAACCTAGTAAAATCACTATCAAAAGAACCATCATCAGAACAAAAATATGATATTCACCCACAAGAATTTGCTGATTACTTGCAATCTAAACTCCTACAGACGGATGAGCTACAGAATACAGATATTCAAGAAACAACCTGCCAAAACACCTTATCTTCACTTTCTGCACCCTCAGCTAAACAAATTGAAGACACAATCTCCTCACTCAATACCTCCACCGCTCAAACTGATCCTTGCCCAGCCTTCTGGATAAAGGACCTTAGAAGTGCATTTAGCCCGTTCATTGCAAGAATCATGAACCTCTCATTCACAACTGGATCCTTCCCATCTGCTCTAAAGCTCACATCCATCAGACCACTATTAAAAAACTCCAAACTAGACCCAAAAAGGGCTGACTCATACAGGCCTATCGCTAGCATTCCCCTCCTAGCAAAAATTTTTGAAAAAGAGGTGCAACGCCAAATTCAAGACCACATAGATTCCACAGCTCCTCTCGACTACTTTCAACATGGCTTCAGAGAACATCATGGAGTTGAAACACTCCTCACCACCCTCCTCAATAACATACTCACCAGCATAGACAACATCCGTCAAGGCGTTGTGCTAATCTTCTTAGATATAGCAGCAGCGTTTGATTCGGTAAATCACGAGATACTCATTACACGGTTGAAGGAAAAAGGCATCGGTAGTTCAGCACTGGAATGGTGTAAATCTTACCTGAACACCAGAATGCAATATGTAAAATCTGCAACGGGAGAATCAAATCTTTTCCATCAAAAACAAGGGGTGCCGCAAGGGTCATCTCTTTCATCTCTCATGTTTAACATCTACATGCAGCCTATCTGCAATATCATCAGATCATTCAACGTGAAATGTATGATATATGCAGATGATATCCTACTTTATATGCCATTTTCTACAATGCAATTAGATCTACTGCCCATAATAAATTGCTTTGATGCGGTATCAGAATGGCTTCTCTCACAGAACCTCCGCATCCAACACAAGAAAACTGAGGTTCTCTTTGTTACGAGAGACCCTAACTTCATTCCACCATCACATATAAGTGTTAAAGGAGCTGATCTATCCACCAAAGAAACAATAAGATACCTTGGAGTCACCCTGGACCACCGTCTCAATATGAAAAACACACGTAAACAATATTACAAAGGCTGTGTACTTCAAGATACGCACACTCAGGCATCTACGCTCATTACTGGACCCAGACGATTTTAGAACCATCTTCCAAGCACTCATCCTACCCCATTTCGATTTCGCCAATTCAATTCTACAAGGTCTCCCACAATCCACCCTAAGTTCTCTTCAACTGGCCATGAACACTGCTGCAAGGGTTCTACAAGGAGCATCCAGGAGTGATCATGTGACACCAATCCTCAAACATCTTCACTGGCTCCCGATACAAGGCAGGCTCATATTCAAAATCCTAATTCTCACATTCAAGGCCATCCATGGTTTGTCTGCAAACTCTCTAACTGATCTCACACAAGCATTACCTCCAACTAGATCCAGAAGACAAATTGCGATAAACACCCTAATAATGCCGAAGGCTATAACAACTTGTAGCCGAGCAACAGCGAACAGAGCCTTCATGTTTTGTGCCCCAAAACACTGGAATTCCCTACCACCCGAAATTCGTGCCATAACTGGCATAGTCCAATTCAGAAAGGCCCTCAAACATAACCTATTCATTAAATACTACCCTACATAAAGTGCATAATATTCACTACAAACGTAACCACATTCCCTCCTTTTCCAAACATTTTTGATAATTTTACGTAAATACCTCTCTCATGTGATCGGATTAACAGATCAATATTCTATGTATATAGTTTTACCCCATATTATCCATGTTTATCTTATCCAAGTTTATTTTCCGGTTATGTAATACCGAGCAGCCTGTTGTTCTGGTCTTTGGTTCTCTGTAAACCGCGCTGATTGTAAATAGCGCGGTATATAAAAATTGAAATAAATAAATTGAAATAAATAAAATATATTCTTTTGGAATCTTTAGTTTATTTGATTGTCCCTTTCTATGAGTGGGCTTAGGTGGTTCTTTGGTTATTAAATTACATAGTGTCTTCGGGGCCATGTCATTTAGGGCTTTGAATGTAGTTATTATTGTTTTGTAAGTTATCCTGCTTTGTATTGGTAACCAGTGCAGGGATGCTAATATTGGTGTAATGTGTTGGAGTGAATTTATCTTTAATATAATTCTAGCTGTTGCATTTTGCGCAAGTTGGATTCTTTTGATGTTTTGTTTTGAAATGCCTATAAGTATTAAGTTGGCGAAATCGAAGTGGGGAGTTATGGTAGCCTGTGTTATATTGATAAAATCTTGCATAAATACAAGGGGGCGTAGTTGTTTGAGGATTTTAAGTTTGAAATAGATTTTCTGTAAGGTATTTCTAATGTGCGTTTCCATAGTAAGGTGTGTATCTAAAATGACACCTAGATATCTTATTTCATTTTTTATTTTAATTTCTTGGTTTTGTAGTGTTATGTGTGTTGGAGGAATAAATGATTGGTTTTTCGTTACGATTAAGACTTCGGTTTTAGCATGGTTTATATGGAGGTTACCAGCATTCTTTCCAAGGCTTCAGTTTTCCCTGGCTAAGGCCAGACTTCATACTCTAGATTGAAAGAGGGCGTTGGCATTTTATCTAGATTGTTCTAAGGACTATTGCCAATCCTTTCAGAACCCGTAGCAAACCTGCCGTATCGTAACAGCACTACCAGGGCTCACAAAGCACCATTACCTATCAAAAGGCAACACTGCAAATATTAAACCTATACATTTCAGAGAATAACAGTACATGACCTATTGGGGAAAGAGAGCAAGTGGCAATGTTAAATAGGAATTACATAAACAGAATACCTCAGCTCAGTTACGCATGCCGAACATAGACCATCACCAAACAAGGAATCACAATTTAGAAACAGGAAGACAATAATTAAACTGGGAACCCCAAAAGCCAAACTTGGAATGTACAACAACGCTGTGGAAATAAAACTATAAATGAATTTCCTCTTGTACTAAACAAAGCGCAGACATTAATGATGCACATTTCCCAGAGCTGACATATTCCAGTTAATAAATTCAAAATAAAGAGATATTTTTCTACCTTTTGTGCATTTTTTTTTCAGTTGCAATTGCTCCAGCCACTTTCTTCTGGTTTCTTCGTGTCTTCTGCTAACTCTCCATCGTCTGCTGTCCATTTGTCCTTTCTTCTCTCTTCTAGGTTTTTTTTTTCCATTCTCTCTCTACATCTGCTTTAACATACTAATCTTTCTCCTTTTGCTCTTTCCTCATTCCTATTTCATCCACTTAAATTTTACCCCTCCATCCTCAATCCACACTTACTCTCCCAATACCCGGCCAATTGTAGATTTGTCTTCCCTCCCACACAAAATATTTTTCTCCTCTCCATTTCAGTCTCCCAGCTCCATCCCATTCTAATCCTCCCCCAAAATCAGCTCCCTTCTAGTTCCAGCCCCATCCAGCATCAGCCCCCTTCTAGTCCCTGCATCAGCCCATTTCCATTCCAAGCCCCCCTCCCCATCAGCTATTTGCAGTTCAAGCCCCCCTTCCACTCAGCCCATTTCCACTCCTAGCAACCCCCCAGCCCATTACCAGTCCTAGCCCCACCCCCATAGCCCATTACCAGTCCTAAACCCCCCATCAGCCCACTTCCAGTCCTAGCCTCCCATAGCCCATTACCAGTCCTAGCCCCCCCATCAGCCCATTACCAGTCCTAGCCCCATTACCAGTCCTACCCCCCACCATAGCCCATTACCAGTCCTATCCCCCCCAGCCCATTACCAGTCCTAGCCCCACCATAGCCCATTACAGCCCCCCCATTTCCAGTCCTAGCCCCCCCATAGCCGATTACCAGTCCTAGCCCCCCCATCAGCCCATTTCCAGTCCTAGCCCCCCCATAGCCCATTAACAGTCCTACCCCCCCAATAGCCTAGGTAGATTAAAAAATAAACAAACTTGCTGCTGCTGCCGCTGCCACCGTAGCAGTGGCAGAATCGAGCATCCCGCGAGCCCCCCTTCCCGGCAGATTCCTTCATGCAGACTCAGCTCCCTCAGCGTGGGCTTTTCAATGGAGAAAGGTGAATAGTGGTGTACCCCAGGGATCTGTGCTGGGTCCGCTGCTTTTTGACATATTCATAAATGACCTGGAAAGTGGAATAACGAGTGAGGTTATCAAATTTGCTGATGACACAAAACTATTTAAAGTTGTTAAAACCCAGGAGGATTGTGGAAAATTGCAAGAGGATCTTGATAAATTGGAAGACTGGGCATCAAAATGGCAGATGAAATTTAATGTGGAGAAGTGCAAGGTTATGCACCTAGGGAAGAACAACCCAAACTATGGTTACACGATGCAAGGTTCCACATTAGGAACCACCACCCAAGAAAAAGATTTAGGCGTCCTTGTGGATACCATGTTAAAACCCTCGGCCCAGTGTGCAGCGGCGGCCAAGAGAGCAAATAGAATGCTAGGTATGATAAGGAAAGGAATGGAAAATAAAACAAAAGATATTATAATGCCTCTATATCGTTCCATGGTGAGACCGCACCTTGAATATTGTGTGCAATTCTGGTCGCCATATCTTAAAAAGGATATAGCAATTTTAGAAAAGGTTCAGAGAAGAGCCACCAAAATGGTAAAGGGGATGGAAGGCTACTCCTATGAAGAAAGGCTAAAAAGGTTGGGGCTCTTTAACCTGGAAAAGAGACGGCTGAGGGGAGATATGATAGAAGTCTATAAATTAATGAACGGAGTGGAACGGGTAAACGTAGATCGATTGTTTACCTTATCAGAATATAGAAAGACTAGGGGACATGCAATGAAGCTACAGGGTAAACTATTTAAGACTAATAAAAGAAAATATTTTTTCACTCAACGTGTAATCAAACTCTGGAATTTGTTACCGGAGGATGTAGTAAAGGCTGTTAGTGTAGCTGGGTTTAAAAAAGGTTTGGACAAGTTCCTGGAGGAAAGGTCCATAAACCATTATTAAGAAGGGACCCAGGATATCAATGCTTGAACCAATACAAGCATTGTGGAACCTGTGTCCCTTGGGGAAACTGCTAGGTACGTATGACCTAGATTGGCCACTGTTGGAAACAGAATACTGGGCTTGATGGACCTTGGTCTGACCCAGTATGGCATATCTTATGTTCTTATGTTCTTATGTTCTTTCTTGCGGCTCTGTTTAAGTCCACGGTGCTGATGGGAAACAGGAAATCCTGTTTCCCATCAGCGCCAGAGGCTTAACAGAGCCGCGAGGGAGAAGCTCTCTCCCTTCGCGGCTCTGAAAGCCGGCACCTAGGGAGCTGAGGCCACATGGAGGACTCTGCCGGGCAGGGGGGGCCCCGTGGGACGCTCGATTCTGCCGCTGCCATGGCGGCAGCAGCAGCAGCAGCAAGTTGGATTTTTTTTTTTTTAAATTTACCGGCAGATGCAGAATGTTGTTTGCGCGGGGCCCCCTGAAACACGGGGCCCTGTGCAAACAACATTCTTGCATAATGGACGGGCCGGCCCTGAACATGGAAGCTTCTTTTTCTCATAACAGTCACTTCAGCTTGAAGAGTCAGTGTACTGCAAGCTTTGGTGAGCTTTGCTTCCTATAACACTTTTCACCATGACAAGGTGGTCCTTTGCACACATCCTAAGTTCTTGCCGAAGGTCGTCGCCTCCTTCCACCTGAACCAATCTGTCTTGCTACCAGCATTCTTTCCAAGGCTTCAGTTTTCCCTGGCTAAGGCCAGACTTCATACTCTAGATTGAAAGAGGGCGTTGGCATTTTATCTAGATTGTTCTAAGGACTATTGCCAATCCTTTCAGTTTGTCTCTTTTGACCAAAGTTATCTAGGGATACCAGTATCCAAAAGAACACTTTTGAACTGGCTAGCAGATTGCATATCCTTTGCTTATTCGCAGGCTGGTCTGTTTCTTCCATACCGTGTGACAGCTCAAAATGTCAGAGCCATGGCTATTACTGTAGCTAATCTCCAGTCTGTCCCTATCTCAGAGATCTGCCAAGTGGTGACGTGGTCTTCCCTGCATACCTTTGCAGCGCACTATTGCCTGGACAAAGACTCCAGAGCTGATGCTCAATTCAGACAAGCTGTTGTGCATAATATTTTTCAAATTTAGACAACTTGCCCACCGGCAATCTGATTACCTTGTGAGGAGTACTCTGAACAAGCTGAGTCTGTCGGTTCCCTGCTGTAACCTCTAGCTGCACCAAGATTCTTCTCTCGCTTGGTTATCTTAGGCTAGGGAGTTCCATATGTGAAGACTGACTTCCTGCTTGTTCCTGGAGATAGCGTAGTTACTCACCAGTAACGGGTGATCTCCGTGAACAGCAGGAATCAGTCTTCACAACCCGCCCACCTCCCCATCAAGTTGTCCCCTTTTTGTTTCATTCCTGGTATACAAAGATTTTTATTTCTCCACTATTCACCTGACTGAGGAGACCAGGAGCAAAGGCGGGAAGGCAGCCACACATGTGTGGAGGAACGCTCCCAAATGCATTCCTATTGGATGCTAGGGAGTGTTCCTGTGCCGGGCTCCATCGGTACAGGTAACTACTACACTTTACCCATGGATTGCTAACCAGACAGTGGCTCAATATTGCTGCTGCCAGCTTAGCTTCCGGGCTGTGTAGCAACACAGATATTCAATGCCGATGGCCAGATATTGCCACAACATTGAATAACCGGAGATAGTATTCAGCGGTGACAGCTGTGCACTTTACAAGTGTTGGCTCCCACTGCTGAATAGCCCCTTCCCCCATTGCTTTTAACTATGATTTGTAAACCTTTGATGCATACCCTGTGGAAGGTGATATATCAAAAATTCAATAAACATTAACAAAACTTTGCCTTCTCTATGCCTCGACTAAATAGTTTGGGCTTTATGGAACTTAGTCTGGTATGTATACTTGTACAGTGCTTTGCACGTCATCTAGTATAGTATAGAAGAAGTTGTTGCGAGGATTGTGGGCCGAGTATGGCTCTGTTGTATGCAGTAGATGACCATCACTTTTCTAATTGTTCTTCCCTTCCTGTTCAGAGTTGCTCTATATAGTACAGTAATCAACTGACAAAGCTTCCTATCTTGTGAAGAGAAAATTGAAATTTCAGAGTAGTAAAAAGCAGACATGTAGTGTATGAATCTGTTGTTCCTCCTTGAGATGAAGTACTGCTAAAGTGAAATGTGCAAAGATAAGTTTAATTTTTATTTTTTGGATTTTGGTATACATGTAAGATTTCTTAATGTGACGCTAATTATGACATGACTGGATTTTCAAAGGGGTTTATATGTTTAGTGGCAATTGCTAAACATATAAACCTGTTATCCATGAATTTTCAGCGGCATTATCTAGATATTGAATTTTCAGTGGCACTATGACCACCCCAGCTTATTTGCTGTCCTAACTTAAACTTCTCAGCTCTATGATGGTGACTGAAGATCACCATTGTGGAGGTCATTCTGAACTCTGTTTAGTGGGTCTGGACATCTGATCTGGAGATCCAAACCCACTAAACAGCTGGGCAGCCTGCCGGGGACAGAGCTCCCTGTATGAACAGGTGATTTGTACGGGGAGCTCTGTTCGTGGGAGGGAGGGGGTGGGACAGAGGTGAAGCGAGGGTGGATGGTGGGCGGAGAGTGACCCTGGACATACAGGCCCGATTTTGAGGTCGGCCCTATATGTCTGGGGTCTGACACGGAGGTGGAATAAGTCCCCCTGTATGTCAAGGGATCGCAGGGCTAGACAAAGACGGGGGATCCTTGCAGCCAACCCTGGCCATGGGAAGTCAGATCAGGGGTCGGGCTGCCGGGAAAGAAGGGTTTTGCTGGCAGCTGGGGATTGCGGCTCCATGGTGATGGGATGCCAGGGCACTGTAGCTCCATTCAGGAGCCTGGCTGTGCTAGACAGAGATCGGCAGGACATGCGGCCTATCAGAATCGGGGCACAGCCTGCACATCCAGGCTGGAAGACCTGATTTTGATCCTGCAGGGGCTAGATGTGCCTGCAGGATCAGAATCGGGTCTACCTCTGTATGTCCTGATTCTGCTGGATGGCCAATTCAGAATCGGCCTCTATGCGTATATCAGCAGTGGTCAGGACTGTCTATGTATATTTATTGCTACTATATCTATAGGACTGTTTAAATTTCGCAGCAGGTGTTTGAAGCAAACGTGTTGGTTGCAGGGTTTAAATATTGACACAACAATGTTTTTTTTCCACAGAATGAAACATTTCCATTTCTTCTCTTTTTTTTTTTTTTTTTTTACCTTAGTGCCTATTGATGTTTCAGGATTTTTTCTACATACTCTATATGGTTTATGGACAGCATGATGTCTGAATTGGGGTCAATTATTTTTGGCTTCTTGGTGATAATTTAAACAGAAATACAGAAATAGCATATTTAGTCTGCATTCGTCACTCAATTCCATATGTTGAGGATATCAGCAGAGCACTCTCGTTGTTCCTTTTTGGATAGCACTATACAAATGATTAGAAGTAATAGTATATGGGACACATATGATAACAAAACTTGATACAATATTACACAAGTCTGAATGGGTGGATCTTAAAATAAAATCTGTAGAAGAGGATTTGCTTGTTCTTGGATAAAGAAATGTGGAAGCTGTGTTAGTCCACTATATTGGTTGTTAAATAGAGTTTTTCTTTAAATGCATGAAGCCCTGAGCCATTTGTGGTTTTTTTTTTTTAAATACAAAATTTCTTTCTGATTGAAAATTCTCTGTTGCCAAATTTGGGTGACTTGGGCCCTTAGGGTTTTATCTGGTGAACAAAAGGAATCAAATAATGCATGTGCTATCATTTTATTGCATAGATCTTCTAGTTCTTCTTTTGTTTATGTGCCTGTTTCGGCTGCTTTCCCCTGCATCATCTTCTGGAAGATTAATGTTGCTCTTAGGTGCGTAACTCCCCCACTATTCTCTTGCTTTCTTCTTGTGAATCAGCCTTGGTTGATGATATTCTGCCTATTTACATTAATAAGAGGGTGAATCTTTTCCTGAGGAATCTCCTGTCCCCATGGGAACAACGAAAGCAACAGTCTGCCCTAAACGAAAACAGCTGTTCCCAGCCTTCCCCTTTACAGATCAACACAGATCAACTCAGGTTGCATGACAGTCTGCAGCTGAAACTCTTGTATGTTGTATTGTGACTTTGAATTATTATTCATTTTGATGTATTTGATTCATTTTGATGGGAGGAGTGGTCTAGTGGTTAGGACAAGGTACCTCAGGCCGGAGGGCCGGGGGTTCAAGTCCCACCTGGAGACAGCAATCTCAGGCCGGAGGGACTGGGATTTCTAGTCCTATAGGCACTCCTTGTGGTCTTGGGCAAGCCACTTAACCCTCCTTTGCCCATGTTCCCCTGTAAGTATTAGCGTATGTGTCTCATATCCCCTCGTGTTAAATGTATCCCCCAATTGACCGCTTTGACCCGGTGAAAAGCGGGATATAAATACAGCTAAATAAATTAAATAAATAAATGTATATTTCTCTGCCCACAACGCAAGAAGAAATGTGCTTGCGTGATAAAAATAGTCATCAGAGCAATTATTACATCAGTTTAAGTAGAAATTGCTGAGAGATACACATAATGTTCATTGAGTGTAATGAATGTGCATAAAGGTTCAGAAAAATTCACTTGTAATTTGTGAAGGAAAGCACAAAACGTATACAGTCAGGGACTTAAATATACGTATTGTAATATATGTATTGTGTTTCCCTGAGTTATGTATTCCCTGATATCATCACTTTGATGTAACTATAAAGTGGTATATGTTTCCCTTACCTTTGTATAACCCTTGTACTGTATTTACCGCTTTGATTGAAGGATAAAGCGGGATACAAAAATGTCTAAATAAATAAATACAAGTGGGGGAAGGCATTCACAGCATGGCTCATAGTATTCTATGTGTGTGCATCTACCCATCTGTTTGTAATTGCTTTGCCTGTGTGCGTATGTCTTGTGTCTGTATTTTGTGTGTGTCTATCTATATCAGTTTCCTAGATTTTTGTTTTGTGTGTGTATTTCTAGATTCAAATAACTTCATTGGAGTGACAATTTTACTTGTGCTGCCAAAGTAATACATTTAATAATTAAGGTAGAAAAAGACAAAAAGAGATAATTTATGAAGAAGTAGTAATGACAACAGTAAAACAAAATTGCAGTGTACAGAGAGGGCAATAGCAAGAATGATTCCCAGATTCTGATTCTGGTCTGTATTGTCCATGGTCAGGTTACATTTCTTGCCTGGTGCAGGATAGAACATATTTTGCTGTAGTTCTCCTCTTTCCTCCAGAGATAGTTTTTCCTGCTCATTCTTTTGTGGGAAGTCTTCGATTTTCTCTGTCAGCTTTGGAAAACGTGCATCTCATATCTTTGTATTTTGCATAATGCAAATGCTTTTCTCTTTTTATTTCTCCAGTATTGCATTGCATGAGGAGTCTGGCTTTGTGGTTTCCAGTTCAGTTTTGGTCTATTTCGAGTCTGTGGTCACTTACTCTGTGTTTGGTGAGGGGTCTGTCTGTTTTGCATGTGTGACAGAGATCAGATATTCTGCTAGTGCATCATTTCTGTGCAGGGATCTGTAGCAGCCCAGTTCTGTTTTTAGATCTGTGCCTCCCATTAGGAAGTGTATTGGTGTTCTAGAACATGTTGCAGTGTTTGGGTTGCCTATTTTTATAAGCAGGGTTGTAGCTGTTTGGTTCTAAGTGTTAATATTGTTTTGGCAGGTAAGGTTTTCTATATATGTATTAAGTGTAGTTTTTTTTTTCTCCAGAATTTTTTTTACTTCACAGACTGCCTGATAGCGGAGGGAGTTTTGATTGCTGTTATTGAGATGACACCAAAATTTGTATATTTTTTTTCATATTGTAAGTAGTACGGGAAAGCATCTGTTATCGAGGGTATTGCTCTGTATGCAGAGTATCTGTCTGCAGAACTAGAGATGCAGGTTTTCTGTTGGGTTTTGTCCCATTTTGTGTAGTCTTGGGTAAATGGTGGACTTCAGGACAGTAATGCAAGCTCTAACACTCCCTCATCTGGACTACTGCAACATAATCTACCATGGCCTACCTGCCACACAGACCAATCCCCTCCGAACTGCCCTAAACACCACGGCGAGAATAATTCACAATGCAAGGAAACGAGACCACATCACCCCAATACTGAGGGACCTTCATATTCTCCCCATCGAAGCAAGAATCAAGTACAAAACTCTTCTACTCACCCACAAAACCATCCACCAAACACAGGGCACCCCACTCCGCACCCTACTGCCTCGCCCAACCCACAGCAGAACAACCAGACAATCCTCCAACAGCTCCGTTGCCATCCCCCACAAAAGAACCAAAGCAACTCAACGGACCTGCAACAGAGCCTTTGAACTGTATGCCCCATCCCTCTGGAACTCTCTACCAAACCACATCAGGAACAACGGTGATCTCCCATCATTCAAAAAGCAGCTAAAAACCATCCTATTCCAAGAACATCTCTGAATAAGAACCCCCCCCTATTTCTCTCCAAGATCTCCAAACCAGTAACTATGCTATCTTGTCAGTCTCTATGTTCACCCCAAAAATCATCAATGTTGAGCCCCCGGTGTTGGCCCCCCCCCCCCCCCCGGTTATATGTCCCACTGCTTTGACCCAGTGAAAAGCGGGATATAAATACAGTTAAATAAATAAATAAAATAAAATAAATGGTGGACCCCAAACCTCAATCCCATATAATGAGAGGATTGAATGATGCTTTCAGATCATTTTAATTGTAATTGTACTTGGGGTTGTATTTGTTCAGAGGGTGGTCTGTTGCATTTAGTGCTCTAAGCTTTTTCTTGCAATGTTTACTGTCTGTTTAAAATTTCCAGATGTACTTAATCTCGGTCCAAGGTACATATAGTCTAAAGTGTGGTGTTCTTGTTCATTTATGAAAAATTTGAAATTGTGTTAAAGGAAATAACAAAACTTTATTGTGGGTGTCAGGGAGCTAGACCCATTATTGGGAAAACATGGGAAACTGTAAGAGGAAGACACCTGCTTACTTGTCAAAGCCTGCTTCTTCCCTGGCCATGCTGCAGCAGTCCATTGGCAAGTTTATGGTGACTGCAATTGGAAGAGCTGTTTGAGAATTCATGGATTCCAGAAAGACGAGAAGAGAACCTCTGGCCTTTAACTTCGCCCTTTCAAGAGCCAAGCCGCAAGCGAGAATCGAGCCACCTGTGGCATGTGAAGAGGACCCTGACACAACAGATCTTCTCTCATTGGTAAGAGCCATTGCGGTCTACTAATAACCTTATGAGATCCGCATACCATGGTTGTCTTGGCCAATCCGGCGCTATCAATATCACTAGTCCGTTGTGCTGTTCTATTCTTTGAAGAACACGCCATATCAGTACCCACGGAGGGAAGATGTACAGAAGTTGTCCCTCTGGCCACCTTTGAATGAGAGCATCCAGGCCCTCCGACATTCTCTCCCGTCTCCGACTGAAAAACCGGTTGACTTTTGCCGACTCGAAGGTTGCCATGAGATCCATTATTGGAACTCCCCAGCGATTTATTATCAGTTGGAATACCTGCGGATGCAGAACCCACTCTCCTGGATCCACTCTTACCCGACTTAATAAATCAGCTTCCACGTTGTCCACTCCTGCTACATGAACTGCAGACAAAGCTTTCAAATTCCTCTCGGCCCAAACGAACAGCTGCTTGGCTTCGGCCTCCAGAGAGACACTGCTTGTGCCGCCTTGACGGTTGATGTAAGCAACTGCAGACGCGAAGTCTGATAGAACGCGAACTGCCTTTCCCTGAAGATAACACTGAAACGCTTGTAGAGCCAAGGTTACCGCCCTCAACTCCAATTTGTTGTTTGACCAAACTTTCTCCTGAATGGTCCATTGACCTTGAACAAACTTTCCATCAAAGTGAGCTCCCCAGCCCACAAGACTGGCATCCGTTGTAACAGGAATCCAAACAGGCGATTCTAGCTGCATTCCTACCTCTAGAATCCCTGGTTGTATCCACCATTGTAGATCTCGACGGGTCTCCGGAAGGCAGGGTAACCTCCTTGAGAGAGGATCTTTCTGATGCGACCACCTCCTTAGTAACACTCTCTGTAATGGTCTCATATGAGTTCTTGCCCATGGGACTAAGTCTAACGTTGCTGCCATGGTTCCGAGCAACTGCAAATAATGCCATGCAGTGGGATTTTCTCTACTCAAGAAACTCCGCACCAGATCTCTCAACACTAGCGCTCGTGACTGAGGAGGAAACACCCTTCCTATTCTCGTATCGAAACAAGCTCCCAGGTGTTCTAGATTCTGTGAGGAAATCAACTTGCTCTTTGCCATATTGACAACCCAACCAAGACTCTGTAAAAATTCCACTACTCTGGTTGTTGCCAACTCGCTTTCTTTTTCAGACTTTGCCCGAATCAACCAATTGTCCAAATATGGGTGAACTAGAATTCCTTCTTTTCTCAATGCTGCCGCAACGACCACCATTATCTTGGTAAACGTTCGCGGAGCCGTTGCTAAACCAAACAGCAATGCTTGAAATTGGAAATGACCGATTGGAACCACAAATCTCAAAAATTTCTGATGCTCCAGACAAATGGGAATGTGTAGATATGCCTCTGTCAAATCCAGAGACGCAAGAAACTCCCTTTTTCTTACTGCCATTATTACAGACCTTAGTGTTTCCATGCAAAAATGAGTTATCCGAAGGCAGCGATTGACCTTTTGAAGATCCAAAATTGGTCAAAAAGACCCTTCTTTCTTTGGAACCACAAAATAAATGGAGTATCGACCGGAACCGCGTTCGCCTGGCGGCACCGGAACAACAGCTTTGAGATTCAAAAGTCTTTGCAAGGTTTCGCGCACTGCCGCACACTTGACGCGTGCCATGCAAGGAGATTGAATGAACCAATCGACCACCCGGCGCTGAAGTTCCAGAGCATATCCTTCCTGAATGATCTCCAACACCCAGTGATCGGATGTGATCTGAACCCAGGCTGAATAAAACTCCTGTAGCCGACCTCCCACGGGTATAAATTCCACCTGGGCCCTCCTTACATCATTGTGATTTTCTAGGGTTTGAAGAAGAAGAGGATGTTGCAAATCCCCTATTTGCTCCTCGAAAACCTCGACTTCTAAAATATTGTCGTCCTCTCTTAAATTGTCCAAAACGTGTGGAACGAAAACAACGACAAATCTCTGAACTGACCCCTAGACGCCTGAATTGGACGTCCTAGCTTCTGCCTGTCCTCTGGCAGCCTGCCGCCTTTAGACTCCCTTAGGTCTTTCAACAATTTATCTAAGTCCTCACCAAAAAAGTAGTTTACCCCTAAAGGGAAGTTTAGTGAGCCTTGCTTTAGAAGAAGCATCTGCAGCCCAGTTACGCAACCATAAATATCTTCTCGCCACCACTACCGAGACCATACTTTTAGACAAACCCCTAATAAGGTCATAATGAATATCTGCTAAATAAGCTGCCCCGGTCTCTAAGTGGGACGCTTCTGTCGCAGAGTCTTCCACATTATCTCCATGTACACGCTGAGACCAACGAAGACAAGCTCTGGCTACCCAAGCTCCACAGATTGAAGCCTGAATGGATAAAGCATTGACATCAAACACCTGCTTTAACAATGTATCCAACTTTCTATCATGGCTATCCTTGAGGGCGGCACCACCTTCCACAGAAATTGTAGTCTTTTTGCTAACAGCCGAAACAGCTGCATCTACTTTGGGAAACTTAAACAATTCCCAATCCTGATCCAGTAAAGGATATAAACGAGTCATGACTCTGGACCCCTTTAGTCCAGCCTCGGGCATGTCCCATTCCTGCTGACTTTATTTATTTATTTATTTATTTAACAGCTTTTATATACCATCTTTCTACAATTCAAGACTGTTTACATGTAACATAACTGACAGTATTATGCAACTGTTTACATAGAACATAGAACAAGGTAACAGGTTACATAGAACGAGAATAAGTGGCTATATAAGTAGCATAAGAACTAGGGAACTAATAAACTAATAACTATGTACAGAATATTATTTACAATAATATGAATCGTTTGTTTACCTAAGAAATAGCAAGGGTCACTGGGATCTCAATTAGAGGGACTAGTAGGAGGGTAGGAGTAGTGGAGTAGGAGTAGTGGAGTAGGAGTAGGGGGGAGGAACTAGGGTGGTAGGGAAAAATGTTCGAGGAAGAGGTAAGTTTTTAATCTTTTTCGAAATTCTGCGTGGCTCACACAGTTACGTAGGTCATGGGGAAGAGTATTCCATAGGGAGGGGGCATAGAGAGAGAAGGCCCTGTTGCTAGTAGATTGTTTAAAGTGTATCTTGGATATAGGAATGGATAGAAGGTTTTTGGTAGAGGAGCGGCGCGTTCTTGTATTATTAGGGAAGGCTAGGAGAGGGGAAAGGCAAGGAGCTGATTCTTTTGAGATAATTTTATGAATAAGGGTGAGCACTTTAAATTTAGCTCGGAGTCGGATTGGGAGCCAGTGTAAGTCATAGAGGAATCATCTCCTTTATGACTCTGTGTAACGGAAAAGCCCTTTGTGTTTTTCTAAAAGCTTGTAACAAAGGATCCTCCAAAGTAGAGAATTCATCTGGCCCAGAAACTGGCATATTAAGTACTTTAAGAGTTTCCATAATCAATGCAGTCAACTCATCTCTGCGGAAAACACGAACTACTCTCGCCTGGTCCTCCTGATCCGTGAGTTCTCCTTCTAATTCCTCATCAACTTCCAAATCTTGATCCATAAGATCTGAGCGCAATGCTATGGAAGACTCCTGTGAGTTCTTCCCTGCCTTAACCTTCTTAACAGGGACAGCTCCCTCAGCAACCTCCAGAGGAGTACCCGGTCGTTTTTTCCCGGGATCCCCTCCTGCAGAGGGTAGAGGACCTTTTCCAAATGTTTGCTGCAGCAGAGATACAAAATCTTTTGAAAACAACACCGTCAAACCTGAAGAAAATATTGATGGTACTTGCGGCACATCAGGAAGAGAAGAAGGTCCTGCCATAGGCTCTGGCAAGAGCTGCGGAGGTGAATTAACATCCAATAAAGATAAGGAAGCAAGTTTAGAACCTTCTGCAGTGGTTTCCAAAACATGTTCCATATCAGGGGACTTCTGAACGCAGGATTTACAAACCCCCAAATCAGATAAAGATCCTCTCCTAGAATCACAAACCAAACATTGCAGCTTAGAAGGCATTATATCACCAGAGCTCTAAAAAGACACTCCTAATTTAAATTTGAATAATAATAAAAACAAAAATATATATATTTTTTACATGAACAATCTCAACCAACAGCAGAAAAAAGAGAATAAATGAAAATACATTAAAATAAAGCTATTACCTTTAGAAAGAAGCATCAAAAAATGAAGCTTTTGCCTTCAAAGAAAACTCACTTACTGTTTGCCATTTATCTTGCACACGCCGAAGAGCGCAGCCTGCACCAAAACCAACTGCCATCTCCAAACAGCTGCGCAGTAAAGAATTACTATCTTAGTGCTGTAGTGAGGAGAAAAAAAAGCCCCAAATCACATCAGAACAGCCGGTTCACCCCACGCTAAGCAGTTTCAGCGTCGGGGGAGAAACTGGAAGCGACGGACAGCACAGAAGATAAAAACAAGTTACATTCGCTCTGGCAGCAGAATCAGCTGTGCCGGCTCTCCGAAACAGCACTCGGCTGTGACGATCCTGCCTTTCTTTTCTCTCCTCACCTAAAGTAAGTAGGTTCGGGAGACGAAAATCTTTATTAAGTGAACTGAGCCGTCCAAATAAACAGATAAATAAACGCGACTTTTAGCAGGCAAAAAAGAAAAACAAAAAAGGAGAGAGGGGAGGGCACACCTCTGAACCTCTAAGCCCCTGCTACTCAATTGAAGTATGAAAAAATAAATCTAAGTAATTAAATTGAAGGAAGACTGCTTAATTGTCCCTCCTGTGAGCCCAGAATTTCTAGGCTCATCAACCTCCAGCTGCTTGGAGACTGAACAAACTGGAGCAAGGAGGTGGTTCCTCGGGTACTTGTACTGGTGACATCAAAGAATGTCATTGTTCAGTCTCCAAGCTGCTGGAGGAACCTAGATCCCAGAGATTCCGGGACTGGACTGGAGAGACGATAAGGAACAACAATTAGCAGGTAAGTCTAATTTCACCTTATTGTGGGTGTCGGGGAGCTAGACCCATTATTGGGAAAATGTAAGAGGAAGACACCTGCTTACTTGTCGAAGTCTGCTTCTTCCCTGGCCATGGTGCAGCAGTCCATTGGCAAGTTTGTGGTGACTGCAATTGGAAGAGCTGTTTGTGATAAAGGACATGATGTTGGAAAGCCGCCTCTTAGTGCCAGTGTAGTATTGCTGAGCCGTGACCAGCGCAAGATGCTTCTCTGACCCAGAAGTGATGTGGTGTCTGAGACTGTGTATTTAACTACAGCAGTGAATGTGTAGGTTGCGCTGTTTCCTGGTTATATGCAGCAGTGTCTGTGAGGTCTGTCTTCATCTGCTGCCCAAGAGGAGAGAGTAGGAAGAATTCATAGATTCCAGAAAGACGAGAAGAGAACATAGCATTGGCTGCCAATTTGCCAACCATATTTCAGGAGGAAGGGAAGCCGCATGATGAGCTAACTCTAGTGAGGTGTGGAAGGCAATTTGATTACTTAAGAGTTTCATTCTGCAGTGTATAGACCAGATTGTGGAAGGTTCTAACGCCCTCCAAATCCAGGTTAGAGAGAATGAGGAGGTACTGAATATTTGAGGAAAGGCTGGACACTATGAAGAAAAAATTAGAAGAGATACAAGAGTGACATGCAATGCTGGTTAAAGATAAGATCTTGGTACATTCAAAGTTGGAGATGATTGAGAACTTTAATTTTTGGTTAAATCTAAGATTAATTTTTCCAAGTTTCTTGTGCTGACAGCAATGAAGATGATTAAGAAGTATTTTGTAGAGATTTCGTAAATATCTAAAGACTCTTTACCACCCCTTACCAGATCTTTTTATCTGGACGTTGGGGAGGGGGATACAAGTCCTAGGGCTAAAAAAAAAAAGGGTTGAGTCAGACAGCTTGGATGTGACTGATTTCTTAGAAGGATCACATTTGGTTTTGACATCTAAGGCCACCCTATTAGGAACTTTTGCTTTTGAACATGATAGAAATTGGGTTCTATGAGTGCATTTTTGCTTTAAGCGTAATACTTTTCCCGAGTACTGATGTGATGAGTTTTCCCGATTTTTACCCAGGGACACACAGGCTAGGCATAAGGCCTTTTTGACTAAATGGTCCTCAGCAGTGGCCTTGGGTGCATTGTTTTTCCTATATTTATTTATTTCTCTTATATACCGCGCTCTTCGATATCAGTGCAGTTTACATGGAACATCGAGGTATTTTACAGTGGGGGATTACACCGTAATTACAAATAACAGGTAGCTCAACTTGGATAACCATCTTAACTATTTACACATATATGGATAAAAGATAATTATCTACACATATATACATCACTTTGAGGGATAGTTACATGTAGTTATGGAGCTTTATTGTGAGTGGGGCGAGTTGGTGTACCTTCCGGGTAGCATTTGAGGAAAAGGTGGTGGTTCAGTGCTCTCCTGAATTTAGTTAGCTCCGGGATTGCTCGTATGTTAGGTGGTAGGGCGTTCCAGCATCTGGGTGCACAGAGACTAAAAGCCCTGTTTACAGTTGCCTGTGTACAATGGGTCATTGTTTTGGGGATTACCAAGGTGTTTATTGCTGTAGGTCGTCTGGCCCTGTTGGGGGGGGGGGATCATGTGTGTAAGGCCTGCGAGTGATGAGGGGGAGAGCCCATTGATGGCCTTGAATGTTAGTTGCAAGATCTTGAAGGCGATCCTACAGTGGATTGGGAGCCAGTGGAGACTTTTGAGGATGGGTGTTATATGGTCTCGCCTTGAGGCCCCATTTAGAACTCTGGCTGCAGTGTTAATGGCGAGTTGGAGCGGGCTCAGGGTGGATTGTGGGAGCCCTTGAAGGATCGCATTGGCGTAGTTGAGATGAGGAATGGTTAGTGCCTGAAAGATCGTTCTGAAGTCATCTGGTTGTAGTAGGGGGCATAGATGTTTGAGTGTCCTGATTTTATGATATGTTGATTTTACCATGTGGCCAATGTGCGTCTTCATGTCCAGTCTTTGGTCTAGTGTGACACCCAGGTAACGGATTGTGGGCTTGGTTTGCAGCTCTACCTCCTCGACTTTTAGGTAGGCTGGTGGGGAAAAATTAGAGTTTCTGGTAATGAACAGCACTTCAGTCTTTTTGTGCTGTATCCGGAGATTCTGATTTTGGAGCCATTTTTCCACTGCGCTGAAACAGTTTGTTAGTGATGAGAGGTCAATCTGGTCAATCTTGAACGGCATGTAGAGCAGAACGTCATCCGCATATATCATGCATTCGACATTGAATGAGCGTATGAGGTCGCAAATGGGCTGCATGTAGATGTTGAACATTAGGGCTGATAGGGAGGATCCTTGCGGAACGTCTTGTTTCTGGTGGAACGGTTTGGATGTGGAGGTCTCTGTTCGCACATGCTGCCATCTATCGGATAAGTATGACTTACACCAAGTTAATGCTAAGTCACAGATGCCCTTTACTTCGAGCCGTTTCAGGAGGGTTTCGTGGCATACTGAGTCGAATGCTGCGGCTATATCCAGAAATATAAGGACAATCTCACGATGGATGTTATCTATTGCGTTGAGTATGTCGTTGAAGAGGGTGGTAAGTAGCGTCTCCACACCATGAAATTCTCTGAAACCGTGTTGGCAGTGGTCTAGTGGTGCAGTATTGTTGACATGTTGTTGTATCTGGCATTGGACCTCTTTTTCGATTATCTTGGCCAGTAGTGGAATGCTGGCAATTGGTCTATATGATTCCACTTTCTGGGGGTCAAGCTTGCTGTTTTTCAGCAGAGGTCTGATGGATGTGTGTTTGAGACTTAGGGGGAATAAGCCTGAAGCGAAAGATGTGTCGATGAGTCTAGCTATGAATGGGCTAAACTCTGTCCATAGTTCCTTTATCCAGAAGGCAGGACAGTAGTGAGCAGTAGTGGTGTTGATTGTGGAGATGGTGTCAACGATTTGCTTATTGGATGGGGTGGTGAATATTATTAGTGTCGTTGTGTTTGTTGGTTCTTTGGTGATGGAGGGTGAGTCAGTCTTGTCGGTTTGTCATAATTTTGATTGAAGGAAGTCAGCATAGTCTTGGGCGTGGATCTCAGTTTTTTGCTCCAGTCCTGGTTCTTTCGTTAGAAAAAGACCATATAGCCCATCTAGTCTGTCCTTCCATATCAACCACTACAACAGTCCCCTTTTTACCTTTAGAGATCCTCTGTGTTTGTCCCATGCTTTTTTGAATTCAGTTAGGTTCCTGACGAGGTTGAATAAGTCATGTGGTTTTCTTAGCGATCACCTTAGTGTGTCTGTGTGTGCTTGCCTCATTTTCTCAGTTATCGCCTTGTGGTGCATTGCCAGTTGGAGGTTATAGGCTTCCTGATCTTCCATGGATCGTGAGCGCCTCCATCGCCTTTTGAGTTTTCTGAGTTTGAGGAGAGAAGTCTGCAGTTCGTTGGAGTACCAGGGTGCGGTGGCCCTTTTCCTTGGGGCTTTGTTGTGTACTGTGCGTAGTGCAATGGTACTAAGGCTGTCATTCCAGCTGGAGACTAGCTTATCAAGGTTGGTGGTTGTCATGCTAAGGAGTGGCTGTGCATGGTTCATGATGGTTTCCTTGTTGAAAGGTTGGAAACTTCGTGAAGGCAGCCTCGTGGGGTTTGTCTTGCTTCCAGGAGGCTTCCTGAGCTGATTATCCAAGGGAATTTGGAACATGATTAGCTTATGGTCGGACCACGGTACTGCGGTATAGGTTGGTGAGGTGAAGTGGGCCGAGTCAAGGACAGTTAGTGGGGCGAAGATCAAATCCAATATGTTTCCCTTTGTGTGGGTTGGTTCATTGATTAGCTGCTGATAACCTAGGTCTTTAAGTGCATCAAGAAATGCTGATGCTTGGGAGTCTTGTAGGGTTGGCAGATTGAAGTCTCCTAGTATCCGGTTTGGGGTGCGCAAGTTTGGGGTATTGCAGGCCAGCTCAATTATCGTGGCTAGGTCATCAGGGGATGATGTCGGAGCTCTGTATAATAGATTGATGGAGCAGTGATTATTCGCTATGACTACTATGTCAAGGTTGGTTGTGTTGGTGCTTTTGGAGAGGTGGAAATTGAGGTCTGTTTTAGCGAGTATGAGAACTCCACCGCCCCTTTTGTTGCCTCTATGGCAACTGTGTATTGTAAAGTTGGGGGGTAGAAGGTGGTTGATGAGGACCATGTCATCATTTGATAACCATGTCTCTGTGATCAGAAACATGTCAAGGTTGTAGAGGGCTAATAGGTCAGTGATGACAGGCCATTTCTTGCGGACTGAACGCGCATTTATGAGGGCGGCTTTTAAATCTTGTGGGGGTAAGCTATCCTTTTTTACACTTGTGGTGTGTTGAATTGTGATGTGTAGTAGGTGCTGAGAGGTTGGTTGTGTATCATCTATTGCCTTGTGGAGGGGGTTTCTTGACCATCTCCTCCCACAACCGTGTCGAATAGGTATGTGTTTGTGAGTACTAGTCAGGGCTAAAGTGCTACTGATCAACTCTAAGAGGAGGTAACCACAAATTATTGTTGTAATGGTATGAGCCATTTTGTGTTTGATCTGCCTTATGTTTATAGGGCCTTATGTGCAAGTAGATAGTGGGGTTGCATTGATTCGGAATGTTGTGCAGGTGTTAGAGTGCAGATGAAACCTTTAGCGTCAGGCAGTTAGATGTACATCTACAATCAAGCCCAGTATTCATGCAGTTGGATTGTGTAAATATGCATAGGATCATAGGTATGTAAACTCAACGTCTAACCTAGTTCTAAATATATAGGTAACATACAACACGGTCATGCAGTGTGGTCTATCTATAGTTCCCTTGTAAATATTTATAAAATTTCAGGATAAAAATTATGCTTAGTGACCCATCATAACTTCAGAATTTTCTATATGCATGACCTCCCTCTGTTTCCAACTGCACTATCTTCCCTTATGTCATTATAGGTTTATGCCTCATTTTGTATATTAAGCTCTGGTATATTTACTCTGAGGCTTAATATACAATGCAAGAACTTAAGCCTATAGCGATATAGAGAAAGATACTGCAGTTGGGACTACTAGAGAAAATCTGAAGACTCTCCAGTATTTATGATGTGGTTGGATCAAGGCCCTTGTGACGTCGGACTGCTGATGTAGCTGCGCAGATATGAAATGAAAGTCAGAAGCTGCAAAGATGTCTTACATATTGCGACATGGAACGTATAAAGCATGAACCAAAGGTAGCTGGACATGAACAGAGATGAAATGGAAATGCACATCTCGATCTGTTGGGTGCCAGCGAACTGAAATAGACTGGCATTCAGGCACTGTTCTGTTGATGACATGGTATACTATGCCAGAAATGAAAGACAAAGAAAAAATGGTGTTGCATTGGTAATATAATTAAGAAACTTGCAAAAATGGTAACGAAATACAATGCAGTCAGTGGATGCTCAATTTCTATTTGTCTGAGAAATGCTTATTAGCACAATTATTATTCAGGCATATGCACCAACCATAGAAGAGAGAAGTTTCAGTTCTATGAACAAGCACAAGCTGAAATTGACAGCATATGAGAAAAGAATATACTGATAGTCATGAGTGAGTGGAATGCAAAAGCTGGCAACAGAGGAGGAGGTAAAGTGGTTGGAAAATGTGGGCTTGTCAACAGAAACAAAGCTGGAGAAAGAATGATGGAGAAGAATAGATCATTGATCTTGCAGAATTCTAACACCTTCTTCCAGCAACACAAGTGTATGTTTGATGTGCCTACCCTCCGAATCAACCTGTACACCCCCTAATTTTACTGTACTGATTTGACAGTTCTCCTTATGTAATCAGACCGCTGCTGATCGCTGGAAGTGGCGGTATATAAATGTTTGCTAAATAAATAAATGTTTGCTCCCCCTTGCTTGGTTTTCAGTTTATCTTGCTGTGAGAACTTGGGAGCATCAGTGATACTCAGAGCTGTGTTATCGGTAGCTTAACTATTGTCAAGGGTCTTCCATGCTTGACAGGTTTCAGCTGAGGTGCCAGACTAAGACTAACCACCCATTTGGGCAGCAGCAGTATGGGACGATGTTGGTGACAAAGGATCACATTTCTGTAACAACTTCGACAACAAAATTGGCATTACCTGTGCAGAAAAAAGACCTGACAATCTACTTTGTATCTTGCCATGAAAACCCAATGGATAATCACAACAAAACAAATTGTGATATGCTGCTAGAACATGAGACCTCCAGGTTAGGAGGCCCTCACTGGGCTACTGGGGAAGAGCTATTTGTCTCAAACATCTTCATCCAGCAACACCAGCAACTGCACACATGGACTTCACCCAATGGATTGTACAAAAATCAAATTGTCTACATCTGTGGAAGTCAACAATGGAAAAACTCAGACATCACAAAGACAAAATCTACAGCTGACTGTGATACAGATCAACAGTTATTAGTATGCAAACTCATGCTTAAGCTGAAAAAGAGCAAGCCACTCATGAGTGTAGCATAATATGATCTTGAAAATATACTACCAGAATTTAAAGACTGCTCATGAAAGTTGTACTTGAAGAAAGTGGAAAGTCTCTGCAAACGGCTAAAATGGATGACTGAAGAAACTCTGAAAATTGCTCAGACATGCAGAGAAGCTAAAGCCAGAGGATAAAAAGAAGTATTCATGGAACTTAGCAGAGATCTCCAATTAGCAGTAAGATGAGACAAAGAGAAGTACTAAAATGATTTATGCGAGGAAATAGAATAAAAAATTGTCAAAGGAAGAACAAGATTGGCTTTTCTAAAGCTTCAAAAATTAGAGAAAATTCCAGCCTTGAATCAGAATACTAAAAGATACTCAAGGATCCATGTTGAATGATGCGGAGAAGATCAAGAAAAGGTGGAAAGAATACGTAGTCATTATACCATAAAGATCCAGTGGATGAACAGCTGTTTCAACCTGTACCTTATGATCAGGAATCATTAGTGATGAAAAATGTCTGTCAAAGTAGCATTGAAAATTTTATCAAAAATAAAGTACTGGGCATTGATGGCATTCCAATTGAAGTATTGCACTAATCAGATACAGTTGTTCCAAATGTCCTGGCAGAACTTTTTAAGTATCGTAAGACAACATTATGGTCAACTGACCAGAGTCAGGGAGTGTTTAAGAACTCTGAATGTAGAGATACCTATTTGAAGATTAGAGGCAGGGGTGGTTTAAAGGATGAGCCTGTGAGGCACTGACTCAGGTCACCCAGGTTTAATGATGCTGAAAGCCTGCATCTCCAGGAACAAGCAGGAATGAGTCTTCACATATGGGTACGTCGGCGCCGACGGAGCCCGCACGGAAATGCTCCCCAGCATCCAAACAGAAAGCTTTTGGGAGCATCCCTCGCGCCTGCGCGGTGACTTCCCGCCTTTCCCACTGCCTCTCCCCAGTTTTCGTTTTTCCGCGGAGCCAACAGGACGTACCTCCTGTCACCGCAGAAACTTTTTTCTTTCAAATCCTTATTTTCTTGTTTTCTTGTGGTCGCGGCTGTCTTTCCCGCCGATACTTTATTCTTTTCTTTTCCAACTTAGAGAAATAATTTCTCCTCAGTTTTTTCTTTTATCTCATCAAGGCCTAACAGGCCTTTCCAACATGGAGCCTTCTTCCCCTAAGAAGTGCCTTCACTGCAGAAACCTAGTTTTCTTTTTAGACTCCAGTGCCTGGTGTCTATCCTGTTTGGGTCCTGACCCCTTTTCCCCTGGTCCATCAGGCTTTAGTATTGGGAGAAGACCTTCTCTTTTTCGGGTATCCCTCGATGCCGTTTTTCCTCCTGAGGTGAGGACATGGGTTTATTCTTCTCTCCAGGATCAGGTAACCCACAAAAAGTCTGTTAAGACTAGCCAATTCTTGATGGGTAGGTCTCATGCCCAGCATGATGACGGCTCCGGCCTTGCCCTCAAGACCCCATTGGCAGTAAGACCCTGGCGGGAGTCTTCGGGCTCCAAAGCATTTACGGGGTTTCAGGTTGTTCCTGGGGTTCACTCCTCACAGAACATACCTGAGCCATGCTCGGGGGTGGTATCCGCTTCGAGCGGTACCGATTCCCCGGCATCGACACCGGTGTCGAGTGCTCCACTCTTCACCGAGGATCATCAGCTGGTGTCCTCGGTACCTTCGGGGCCGATCGACTCGACCCAGACTGGCTTTCCTGCGTCCCCGCCATGCGCGGGGTTGGTACCGGCTTCGAGCGGTACCGCTCCCCCGGCATCGGCACCGGTGTCGAGTGCTCCACTCTTCACCAGGGGTCGTCATCTGGTGTCCTCGGTACCTTCGGAACCGATCGACCTGACCCAGACTGGTTTTCCTGCTTCCCGGCCATGCGCGGGGGTGGTGCCGGCTTCGAGCAGTGCCGATCCCCCGGCATCGGCACCGGTGTCGAGTGCTCCGCTCTTCAACAGGGATCGTCGTCGGGAGTCCTCGGTGCCTTCGGGGCCGATCGATACGACCCAGTCTAGATTTCCTGTATCCCAGCCAACCGCGGGGTTGATACCAACGTCGAGCGGTACCGATGCCCCGGCGTTGGCATCGGTGTAGAGTGTTCCACTCTTCACCGCGGATCGTCATCTGGTGCCCTGGGTACCTTCGGGGCCGACCGATGCGCCCCGGATGGGCTTTCCTCTATCTACGCCATGCTTGGGGGGGTACCGGCTTCGAGCGGTACAGATACCCCGACATCGGCGCCTGTATCGAGTGTTCCTCTCTTCACCGGGCGTCGTCCTCGGTGCCTTCGGTA
Organism: Ichthyophis bannanicus; assembly: GCA_033557465.1. Lineage (NCBI taxonomy): Eukaryota > Metazoa > Chordata > Amphibia > Gymnophiona > Ichthyophiidae > Ichthyophis > Ichthyophis bannanicus. The sequence goes on along the minus strand of CM066035.1, from coordinate 900,257,013 downwards.
CTGATCAATACGATTCCGATTGACCTTCAGGTAGCGGCATCGCCGATTCCACCACCGACGCTCGGTTCGATGCCCAGTCTGGAATCCATATCCAGTCTAGATGACTTGGTCCCGACGCATTTCGGAGCCGATCCGTGTCACCTCCGACTACGCAGTACCGGGGATAATCACCAAAGCTCTCTGGTTACCTCGGTACCGCTTCGGCAACCTCCGATACCTGCTACAATGGCATTACCGTCCCCGATGCCGGTACCGGTGTCGACGTCGTTTCCTGCAGTTCCATCGGTGCCATCGATCCTTTCTATGCCTAGCTTGGAATCGATACCGGGAACCGACGACGCAGTACTAACTGCCTCGAATCAGAGCTGTCAGTATCGTTCTCCATCTAGCAGGATTCTTTTTATGCACCAGTCCAGTAGGTCTTCTGCTGTTCACGCTGCTCATTCAACCTCAGCCTACCCAGGAATAGTTCCTCTGGGAGATCCTTCTTTTCAGACATTTCTCCTTGACATAGCAGCCTTTCTTGCCATTCCTATTCCTGGTTCTACTCTTGACCAAGATCCTGCAGAAAAGGAAACCATAATGCTTCCTTTGCATCAGTCTTTGCAGGACCTTCTTCTGAGGATTTGGGAATCACCTTTAAAGGTTCCTGCGCCTTCTACAGCCATGAATGTTCTGTATCAGGTGTCTCCCTCTCCGGGGTTTCAGAAAAGCCAACTTCCGCATCATTCCATTGTAGTGGAATCAGCAATGAGGAAGGTCAGAAGCAAGAAGAAGCATTCTTCTTTCCCACCAGGTCGTGCATCTAAAGCACTTGATGCCTTTGGACGTCAAACCTTCCAAACTTCTATGTTGGCTTCAAGAATTATTTCATATATTTTTTATATGAGTCTCACACATCAGGAGGTCACAGAGAAGTTATCTCTTTTGTCTCCTTTTTTGTCAGAACCCAAGGCCTCTGACTATTCCTTGCTTCTTAATCATAGCAGGAATATCTCTTGGTTCCTTTCTCGCGCTTCTCTAGACTCTTTTGAGTCTGTTAGTAGATCCTCTGCTATTGCCATTGGAGCGCGTCGTACAGCGTGGCTGCAGGCTTCAGACTTGAGCAGATGGGCAAAACATACACTGGGTAATTCTCCTTGTACTGGAGACAGTCTTTTCAATAGAGAAGCTTTGCGTCAGGTTGCTCATTGCTACACTGACTTTCCTAGTTCTGGAAACCATCCTAAGCCTTCTTTTTCCCCAGGACGTAGGAAATGTCCTACCAAACCTTCTTTCCCGAAGAAGAGAAAGTTTCATCCTTCTGCCCATCCTCCCGGTGTACCCAAGCAAGGGACATCTCATCCTAGTCTGAAGTCTCCAGACTCTACCCAGTCTGCTCATAACCAGCAACCATAGGTTCCTGTGTATTGCAATCTACAGTTAACTTCCCCTTAGCAGAAGTTTATTCTTCAAACTCTACACTGGTTTCTTTTCCAGTATGCTATGCTCTCGGATACTTTTGTCCATGGGTTGCAGAATTCTCCCATTCTTACTACCACGAAGGGAGGTCACAACTATCCCATGATAGTTTCTGTCCCCATATGGACATCTTTTCCTTCAGCTGCCTTACCCTATGGTAAGTCACTTTCCAACTCCCTCTCTTCCAGGGTTTCCCCCTGCTTGAGTTGGTGCCATACTGAAACACTTTTTTTCTTCCAGTGTAGCCTGTTTGTTTTTCCTTCACTGTGTGCCCTGAACAACTCATCGGACAGGGACGGAGATGCTCTCCGCTGCCTTTGTCTGTTTTTCTCTCTGTTTTCTACAGGAGAATCCCCTCTGTTGTTTTGTTCAGTTGCTGTATATGCAGGAGTTCCAGTGATTACTTTAATGCTCATTGCAAGCTGCTTGCAACTATCTTGCATAATACTATTCACTGCAGCTTATCTTCTTCTAGCCATATCCTTTCCTCGGATGTGGCAACACGCCTGACTCTGTCAGTTTTATCTTGTAATTCTCCTGCACAATGCTCTCGGCAACCTTCAGAGAAGCTTCTACTCTGGGCCCTTACTACAGAGCATTGACCTTTGTCTCTGAGGGTCTTTCATATACAGCAGACAAGCTTTTCTGCGTGAATGTCCACGGAGTTCCCAATCTGACCGGAATATGCTCCTGTTCCTTACAGCTTGGCATTATGTTTTTCTACTCCACTTGGACAACACATACTCCTTTATCGTACATGATACCCCTGAACCCCTTGGCTGGGTCACTCTGGTATCTTTGTCTATGCGTTCTTCTTGTCCTTTGGACGTATCAGAATCCTAAAGTACTGCTGATGTACTCTTGCCAGACTGCTGTTATCCTCTGTTTTTCACGCAACCATACTGGTTCTTCCACTGACCTACATTCCTGCTCCACAGAAATCGATTCTCTATATTTCTTCAGGTGGGTTTTACCCCCTATTATTGGGTGAATTTTTTCCCATCACATTCCCCATGTGAATATTTTTTTTTCTGTGGCTCGGTTGCAGGCATGTATTCTGAAAAATTATTTTTATGTATGTGGGCATACATGTTTTTGTACCCTGGGTGGGCGTCAGCCATCCCACCTCTATCTACGTGTCCATATGTAGATATATATATATTAAAAACTACTTGTCTACATACATATATTCTCATAGATATAGATATGTATGTCTTCCAGATATATATATATATATATATATATATATATATATATGCATATAGGCATACGCATATTGGGAGATGTCCATAGCACCCTATGTCTACCTATCTCCCTGACTGTCGGTGCTTAGGTTTTTATTTTCTTATGGGGTCCGGACAGTCAACTTGCCTATTATCATACGGCTCAGTGACTGGGACAGGTTATACTAACCATTGCTGCTGTGACGTCAACAGCTTCTATTTTTGTTATACATCTCCCTATCTGTGCAGTCTCAAACTTCTATGTCTTCCTATCGCTTAACAGCTAGGAAGGACAGTGTACATCTTCAGTGTTCCTGAGTACACTTCTGTTCTCCTTGGGAATAGGGGCTTTTTTTACATACCCTCTCTTCCCTTCCGGACTGGGCTAATTTTCCAGATCGGTCAGTCTTCTTCTTTTAGTCCTCAATGTTTATGACTCAGTACCTAAATGAGTTCTCAGCTTTTCCCATAAAGCTTTTCATTGGAGACCTGCCGATCTTCTCCTGCCCCGGTTGACACCTGGGTCACCTGCCCATTCCAGATTGGAACTTCTTCCTCACTGCTGTGGAGTCACCTTGAAGTTTCCGCTACTGCATCTACAGTCTACTTCCTACAATCCAATAGGTAAGCTCTATATTGTGCTAGTTCATTAAATATTTTGATGATGCTTGACATATCTTCTAAAGACTTTTTTCCCTGTAGTCTTTAGATTCGCTGTTCCTCTGCAGCTCTGTTCTGTTCAACTCCTACTCTCCATCCCCCAGGGGATGCCGGAGATCCAGGTTTGGGAAATGCCGTCCTGTTCTAGGGATGCGCATTTTATGGGATCTCCCCTGGCACCCACAGCTAGGGAGTCCCCATATGTGAAGACTCATTCCTGCTTGTTCCTGGAGATAGCGCAGTTACTTACCTGTAACAGGTGATCTCCGGAACAGCAGGAATTAATCTTCACAACCCACCCACCTCACCTAGGAGTTGTATCTATCTATTTCCTTTTCTCTTTCTCTCCTTCTGTCTCAGCTATGAAACTCAACTGGGGAGAGGCAGTGGGAAAGGCGGGAAGTCACCATGCAGGCGCGAGGGATGCTCCCAAAAGCTTTCTGTTTGGATGCTGGGGAGCATTTCCGTGCGGGCTCCGTCGGCGCCGACGTACCCATATGTGAAGACTAATTCCTGCTGTTCCGGAGATCACCTGTTACAGGTAAGTAACTGTGCTTTCCTTCACAGCATGGAGCATGCTCTTATTACTGTGCACTGCTTTTGCTAGTACAGTCACCGGCACCAAAACATTTTTAGAACAAAAACAGGCGTTTACTATCTTTTACTAGAGCAGGAATTGCCTGTGTTTGCCTTTTAAACATGTTGCTGGGAGGGCAGAAGGTAGTACACAGTGGCAAGAGTGAAGAAGCATGCCCCTGCTGCTGTGTAAAAGATTAATCCAGTGTGGAGGTGGTAACTGTTTGATTGATGCTGGGGAAGGGGATTGGGACTAGGAGACTGGGAAGGGGGCTGGCAGTGGAAACAGATTGGTGCTGAGGGTAGAAGGGAAATAATGTTGGTGTTGGGGGGGGCTCAAACTGAAATGGAATGATGATGGGGCACTGGGACTGGAAAGGGGGCAATGTAGAGGCTGGGAATGAAGGGAGGTCGGTGATGATGGGGCTGATAGGGCTGGGAATGAAGGGGGATGATGCTGTGGTTAAGACTAGAAGGGGGCAAGGAGGTGGGACAGGAAGGAGACCAATGCAGTGGTAGACAATGAAGGGGACTGACGTTTATGCTGGGGCAGGGAGGCCTGAGACTGGAAGGGGGGGGGGGGGCTAATGCTGATATTAGAGCTGGGGATAGATGCTGGGGCAGGGCCTGGAAGACGAGCTGATGCTGGCAGATGCTAAGAGAATGCTACTACTAATACTTATTTGTATAGCGTTACAAGGCATACACAGAGCCGTGCATATACAAGTAATACATCCTACAAGAGCCAAATGTCATCAAACATTTCTGATACCCATACTGCCCGCTTCCGTCCATTCAACCGGAGCGTAATCCTGGAAAATCTTCTGCCACTTATGACCAACACGTCTCTAAACTTAGATGATCTCATCTCCAAATGGGACGAGAACCTTCGAGCTGCCTCCTGTCCATCCCACACTGAAAAGAGAACAAGGAAACGGGAACACGCACCATGGTTCTCTTCTGACCTTCGCTCATCTCTCCACCACCTGCGCAAACTTGAGAGACGGTGGCGACGATCACACTCCTCAGAATCACTTGATACATACAACTCTTACCTAATAACCCACCGTCGAAAGATAACACAGAGCAGGAAACTCTACCACACAGATTTATTGAAACGTTCCATCAATAAACCACACGCCCTATTCAGACTAGTAAAATCCATAACAGGCGAACCGGTCTCCGCCCAACCCTCAATGCCCCAACCACAGGACTTTGCAAACTACTTGCAATCAAAGATGATTAAGACCAACATAAACATGTGTAGCAGTACCTCACCCATACCGTCTAAGACACCCCTAGCAACTCCACTATGTAATTTCACTGTGGTCTCTAATAGAGAGATGGAGAACATTGTCGCCTCTATCAATCCCAGCACAGCACCCAACGACCCCTGTCCAGCCAGTTGGATCAAAGAGCTGCGTCATGACCTAAGCCAAATCCTGTGCAATATATTGAACCAGTCTTTTCTAACAGGCTCGTTCCCACAGCGCCTGAAAAACACCTCCATCAAGCCTCTACTAAAAAATAGCAGACTTGACCCGTCCAAAGTCGAATCTTTTAGGCCAATCTCGAGCATCCCCCAGCTTGCAAAAATCATAGAAAAAGCTGCTCAACAACAACTCCAGCACCATATTGACACTGAAGCTCCACTGGACCCGTCACAACACGGCTTCAGGGAAGCGCATGGCGTCGACACAGTCCTCACAACCCTATTCAACGAATTGGTCACTGGAATGGACAGCATCCAACAAGGATTTGTCCTCATCTTCCTGGACATCTCCGCCGCCTTTGACTCTGTGAATCATGACATACTTCTACAACGCCTGAAGGAAAAGGGGATTCAAGACACAGCACTTGAATGGTGTAAGTCCTACCTATCCAACAGGTGGCAACAAGTAAAATCAGGTCATACATCCTCGGAACCATTCCTGCAGTCTCAGGGGGTACCTCAAGGATCGTCCTTATCGGCATTAATGTTCAATATATATGCAGCCGATATGTGATTTGATCCGATCTTTCAATGTACGATGCCTGGCTTACGCAGACGACATCCTCCTCTACATGCCGTTCAAAATTGACCAACCGATGTTCTCCCCAATAATCAATTGTTTCGGAGCGGTAGCTGATTGGCTGCTGACACAAAACCTTCGGATCAATCATAGTAAAACTGATGTCCTTTTTGTTACGAAGAACCGTAAATTCACACCCCCCCCCCCCATCGCTACTTGTCAACAATGTAGAATTGAAGTCCAAACCTACAATCAGATATCTTGGCATCACATTGGACCAGCACCTAGATATGACCACACATGTGAAGAACGTTACAAAGTCTATATATCACAAGATCAAAATGTTACGTCACCTCCGCCCCCTACTGGAATCCAATGACTACCGGACAACCTTTCAAGCATTAGTCCTCCCACACCTGGACTTTGCGAACATCGTCCTGCACGGCCTGCCTCAATCAACTTTAAATCCGCTCCGCCTGGCTATGAATGCCGCCGCAAGAGTTCTCTCTGGATCATCAAGAACTGACCACATAACACCAATCATGAAAAATCTTCATTGGCTGCCGTTACACGCCAGACTCCAATATAAGTCTCTAGTCCTTACTTTCAAAGCCCTGAATAACTACCCACCTACACCGATTAGCAAACTAATCCACAGCACCCTGGAAAACAGAGACAGGAGATCCACTTCAATGAACACCTTAATAGTCCCCAAGATGATGACGTCTTGTACTAAGACCACTTCCAACAGGGCTTTCTCTATATTCGCTCCCCTAAATTGGAATGCCCTTCCACATGAAATCCGTGGCATCAAAAGCTTAATCCTATTCCGTAAAGCTCTGAAACACCACCTATTCACAATATACTACCCTGACACCAACCCTGACACCCACACATCGGGTAAACTTCCCTCATGTCTCAGCTACCATAGCACCTTATTACAACCAGAAAATGGTTAGCCTATACTACTGCCCACCCACCACTTTTACGCCTGTCCCTCCCACACAAAATGAAGATGATACCAAATTGGCTTAGAGTATTGGTGACAATACTAATTTAACCTGTAAATAGTTACCCTGTAAATAGTTACCCCGGTTATCCTATGGTTTTTTTTTTTTCCCCTGTTCTATGTAAAACTCAATGTTGCTTGTATGCATTGTAGTATGTTTTGTTCGATGTACACCGCGCTGATTGTAATAGCGCGGTATAGAAGAAATGTTAAATAAATAAATAAGAGACAGTCCCTGCTCAGAGCTTACAATCTAATCAAGACAGAACACAGAACAACTGGGGACTGGAAAAGATACAGATATGTGATGAGCTTGAGAATGAGAGGGTCAGGATCCAAAAGCAGCCTGAAAGAGGTGGGTTTTTGGCCTGGATTTGAATAGGGCCGGAGATGGATCCTGGCATATTAACTCGGGTAGTTTGTTCCATGCATATGAAGCAGCAAGGTGGAATGAACAGTCTGGAGTTGGCAGTGGCAGAGAATGGCACAGATAAGTGATCTGCCACGAAGAGTAGAGGTCACAAGGAGGGATGTAGGGAGAGATAAGAGAAGAAAGGTAGTGAGGAACCATGGAATGAATGTACTTATAGATCAGTAGGAGAAGTTTGCACTGCATGTGGAAATGGATAGGGAGCCAGTGAAGTAACTTAATAAAAGGGGTTATGTGAGTATAGCGAGTGAGCAGGGAGGCAAGAATTGTTGTGGGGGAAGTAGTAAGGGCATATGCAGGAGAATGAGACAGGGATTGGTGTTGTGGTATGGAGGAGGAAAGGTGGGGTCAATGAATATTGAAGAAAGAAGTAGATAGGTGCTGGGGAAGAGAAGAAAGAGGTAGGAGTGCAGATACTGGGGACATAGCGATATAGGAGAGGAGGGGCTTGGACTAAGGTGGAGACTGCTGGGGAAGAGAAGAAAGAGGTAGGAGTGCAGATACTGGGGACATAGCGATATAGGAGAGGAGGGGCTTGGACTAAGGTGGAGACTTCAAGATTTGGGTGGGAGACCAAAAGAAAGACAAACTCTAAGATTAGAATGGTATGCAGATTATATGTAAGGACAAGGGACTCTTGGGGACTGGTAGGGTATAAGAGTGGGGACTTGGGAATTAGCTGGAGGGGAAATTGGGGATTAAGAAATTGACTAGGGATTAGGAGGACAATGGAGGACTAGGTCATTAAGATTGAGGAGTACCTCGCCTCACCTATCTGCCGTTCATTTTTCTCCCTGTATCAAATCCGTGTTGTCCGCCCTTTCTTTTCCACTTCATCATTGACTACCCTTCTTCTCTCACTTGTCACCTCATATATCAGTTACTGTAATGTCACACTCGCAAGTCTCCCCCAATATCAGCCGCACCACCTACAGCTTCTCCAGAACACTGCTGCCAGTATGATCACTCATGTCTCATGCACAGACCATGTTACCCCTCTGCTCATACAACTTCACTAGCTCCCCATTAAATTCTGAATTCAATATAAGGTCCTCACCCTAGTTCATAAGGTCATCGATACCGGTACTCCTCTTTACCTCTCAGATCTCCTCCATCTTCATTCCTCCCACCGCCTACTTCATCCCATCCACGCTAATTGTTTGTACCTCCCATCTGCTTCACAAGCCCATCTACAATCCACCCGCAACTCCATCTTCATTTTTCTCTGCCCTGCTCTCTGGAATGCCCTCCCCTCTGATCTCCTCCTGGAATTGACCTTTCAGAAATTCAAATCCTTATTGAAGACTCACTTGTTCCACCTTGCCTTTGACCGTCCTCTGTCCTAGAACCGTTCCTCTGGTCCTTGTTCCTCCTTGCCCTTTCTCTTTTCTCTCTTTCCCCACCCCTACTGTACGACTGATATTGTGTACTGTCAATAGCTGGTAAACCACCCCTGATGCCTTTGGTGAGGTGCTTTATATTGAAAGCCTAAAGATAAAGTAAAGCCAGAGACAGAGTGCAGAAATATGGGGGAGGGAGGATGGTTTGTAGGACCAGGAGGGATTGAGAGGCAGTTGAAGGACACTAAGTTATTGAATAGGTGAGAGACAAAGGAAAGGGGACAAGTCTTTGAAGGAAATATGAGAAATCTATTTTCAAGTGGACTGCATTAATTTTTTGTAGCAGGCCGCATAATCAGAAATCCCTGTGTGCTCATTATAGCATGATTTCTCCGGGAGCAAGCAGGAAGACATTCCTTGCATATGGGTTACGTAGGCTCCGACGGAACATGCATGGTAGCTTCTTCCCAGCTTTCAAAGAAAGCCTTTGGGAGATGCCACATGCCTGCATAGTCCCCCTCCTGCCCAAGGGTGCCATCTTGCCTCAGTCTCCTTTTTTCTGTGGAGCCCCCTGGAAAAAGTGTGTGTTCTTTCTTTGATTTTTCTTTCTCCAGTCACGTACCGGTTCCCTTTCCCGCCCCCGAGTTTGCTTACCTCGGCATTGCGTTTCGGGTTCATTCTTTTGATTTTTCCATTTGAGAGTTTCTTGACTGACTTGGGCACCTTTTTTTTGTCCCTGGCTGGGCTGGAGTTTTTCGACCTCACAGGGGCCATTTTCCCCACCATGGCCTCGGCCAGTGGCTTTAAAAATTGTGACTGATGCGCCAAAAGCATGTTGCACACTGACTCACATGACTGCTGACTCACATGACTGCTGACTCACATGACTAGGGCTGGACCATGACTCCTTGGACTGTGGTTTCGGTAAAAAATGACCTCCAATGCCATCGAGCCATCAGCAGCAGAGGGAGTCCTCCTTCCACAAGACAGACTCTGCACCAAAGTCTCCCGCGACACCACACTCCAGGGCCCCCTCTGGAACCCTGGAGTGACCGGGCTGCCTCAGAACACTGAGGCCGTTGGTCCTCCAGCCAGACCCTGGAGGAAGAGCCCAAGAAGAGCTAGAAATCCTCAAAGACTGTGTTGGAGGACATGCCCAGAAAAGCGGGCAAGTCCCACGGGTCCCAGACCTGCAGTTCTCACCACAAGTCCGAGGGGAAGGAGCGGGAGCAGTCGACCAAAATACTCCATTAGGAATTTACCGATCTCAGACCACCGAGGCCACCTTGGTCGAAGATTACTCCTGGACGGAGCCGGTGTCGGTCCCAAGCCTCTCGGTGCCCACGATAAAGGCTGTGAAACCATCTGGTCTTGAGACCAGGATGGCGGCCTTGGAGCATAGTCTATCTGCCTTCATGGTCCAGCAGTGGGCTGTGATGCCCTGCTCCGCTGGGTCATCACTCCAATTACCAGGTCCTCGACCTCTAGGAATGCGCCAGATGTCGAGCCAATCCTCGAGCGCCACTAGCCTTGGGAGATCTCTCAGCATTGGTCCCAATCTTAGCTCAGACCGTAGGGCCACTAGGGGCTGTCAGGCTCAGGGCATGACCCTAGAGCCCAGGCTGTCCTCAACACTCCACAGACTTATGAGTCAGACTGGGAGACCGAGACCCATTGGTACCGGGATGTGCCCTCCAACCCGTCTCCACCCCGAAACCCGGTGTTGGTCCTCGCCCGAGAACATGGCTTTCCTCGACTTCATGTGGGATATGGCCCGCACCTTGGATGTCCTGGGCGAAAGTGCTACCAGGGTCAATGCTCATTGCTGGAACCAGACATATCAGCTGTACATGGGCATGTACCTGAGAGACTTTGTGAAGGAACTCGCTGGGTTCTTGGCTGGTCAGGGAACCTCTCCAAGGGTTCTGAACCCTGGCCTCGGGTGTCAGAGTGCTCCAAATTCATGACTTCGTCAGCCTATGATGGCTTCAAGTCGGCAACTGTAGTAGCTGCGGCAGGCATCAGTGCCCAACGCCAGGCTTAGCTACAGTCCTCCAACCTGGAGCAGTAAATTCAGAACAAACTGGTCAATGTCCCTTGTCAGGGAGAGCACCTCTTTGGAAAACCCATGATGGGTAAGGCTGCAGAGTTGGAGTCCGAGTTCCTGATGAGGACTGGGCTCTCCAAGAAGACCGCTGATTCTTCCTGACGAAAGTTCTCAGGTAAAAAGCCCTTCTACCTGAAGAAGAGGAAGGCTTATGAAAACTACCCTTAGTACCAGATCTTCCCAGATATCTAACAAGGGCAGCAGGCCAAGGGACAAGGGCGTGGCTCTCACAAGCCTAAGGCTCACAAACCCCAGGCATCAGCTCCAGCCCAACCTGGCGGGAGTTTTTGACTCCTTGGGCATATTCTCTCTTCCCCCAGGAGGCCCAGCCCAGCAGTTCATAGGGGGGCGTCTTTTTCTCTATGCCTGTTGGTGGCCATCCATCACAACCAACTCCTGAGCAGTGCAGGTGGTGAAGGAGGGTTACCTCTTCCACCTGACAAAGGCACCCCTCAGTTTTTTCTGGGAGAGCCCCCCCAGGATTCCCCTCCACCAGACTTTACAGCTGCAAGAGCTCACAGGCTTCTCAAAGACAGGGCAGTGGAACAGGTGCCTGCACACCTCTAGGATAAGGGGTTCTATTCACGGTACTTTCTTGTACCCAAGAGGACTGGAGGCTTCCTGCCCATTCTGAACCTGCAGGATCTAAACGGGTTCCTGGTGAGGGAGACGTACAGGGTGCTACCCTTTGGGTTGGCCTCTGCACCCAGAGTGCTCACCAAGTGTTTAACGGTGGTCACGGCCTACCTTCGTCTCCAGGGAGTCTTCATCTTCCCCTACCTGGACAACTGGCAGCAGAAGTGCAACACGCAACAGCGTGCACCATCCTCATCCTGCAGAGCCTGGGATTTGTGATAAACCACCCAAAGTCCCATTTCCTCCTAACACAGTGTCTGGAGTTCTTAGGGACAAGACTGGACACTTCAGGCCAAGGCCTTTCTCTCTCAGTACAGGGCTGATCATCTCAGGGCACTGACTGCAGCCGTGCAGCGCAGACACTTGGTGCTTGTCTGCCTGCCTCCTGCTCCGCCTGTTGGGTCACAGGGTGTCCAGAGTTCATTACTCCAGATGCCAGCCTTCACATGAGGGCGGCTCAATGGGGCCTCCGCTCACAGTGGACCTAGGCCACAGACCGGCTGATGGAGAGGGTGGTGGTGACCTGCCAACTGGCCAGCTCTCTCACTTAGTGGTAAGCCCCCCAGCACCTCCTAGCCAGGATGCCCTTCCAGGCCCCCATCCCCCAGAGGGTCCTGACCACAAATGTCTCCCTCTTAGTCTGGGGAGCCCACTGTGAAGGCCTCAGCACTCAGGGCAGGTGGTCACAGGCAGACAGCCTGCAGCAGATCAACCTCTTGGAGCTTCGTACCATATCCTTAGATCTCCGAGCCTTCCGTCACCACCTGCAACACCATTCAGTGCTGGTCCAGACAGAGAACCAAGTGGCGATGTTCTGCGTCAGCAAGCAGGGGGACACAGGGTCGTACACCCTCTGCCAAGAGGCAGTAGCTCTCCACTCATATGTGAACCACCATGGGATGCTTCTGCAGGCGATTTATCTGCTGGGCCAGGACAGCGCCTTGGCGGACAGGCTGATCAGGGTCCTCCAGCTGCATGGGTGGTGGCTAGGCCCCAGAGTGGCCTATCGGCTCTTCCAGCTCTAGGGGGACCTCACGGATAGCCCTTTCCACCATCCCAGCCAACACTCAGCTGCCCCGCTTCTGCTCCAGGTAGCCATACCCATCCTGGATGGCAGCGGATGCCTTCCTTATCCCATGGATGGAGAGCCTCCTCTGTGCCTTCCCTCCCTCGCCACTGATTGCCAAGACCTTGTTCAAGATTCAACACAACAGGGCATCCCTGATACTAGTAGCTCCTCATTGTCCCAGGCAACCGTGGTTCCCACTGTTCTTCCACTTATCCTCTGTGTCCCCAGTCCCCTGGGGGAGTGCCCTGGGGCTGCTGTCGCAGGAGGAGAGCTCCCTCCTACACCCCAACTTGGGGTCTCTGATGCTGATGGCCTGGCTGCTAAAAAGGGTAGTCTTGGCCCTTTTCAGGGGAGGTGGAGGAGGTGCTCCTAGCCTCCCGTTGGACCTCTACAAGATGGGTGTACACCTTTAAATGGCGTAGATTCTCAATGTGGTGCATGCAACAACAGGTCAACCCATTCTCGTGCTCTGTACAGGTTGTGCTGCAATATTTGCTTCACCTGTCTCAGGCAGGCCTGAAGTACAACTCTATCAGGGTCCACCTGAATGCTCTCATGGTGCATCACCACCTTATTGAGGTGCCGTCTCCGCCCAACTTCTCCCAACCCACTTCTTGCATGGTCTCCTGGTTTCCAGTCTTCCAGTCCACCTGCTGCGGTGGAGGGGGACCTCAATGTGGTGTTGTCGCAACTCACTGGCCCAATGTTTGAGCCCCTGGCTACCTGCCACTTGCGGTACCTCACCTGGAAGGTCATCTTCTTGGTGGCACTCACGTCAGCTCGCAGGGTTAGAGAACTCCAAGTATTGGTGGTGGATCCACCCTACACGAGGTTCTATAAGAACAGGGTTGTGCTCTGCACGCACCCCAAATTCCTTCCCAAGGTGGTGTCTCCTTTCCACCTCAATCAGGAGGTGGTGCTCCCCACCTTCTTTCCGCGGCCTCATGCCAGCAGGGCAGAGATCGTCCTTCACACTCTGGACTGTAAGAGGACCCTGTCCTTCTACCTCCAACGTACCCAGGGCCACCACAAAGCCTCACAGCTTTTCATGTCCTATGACCCCAGTCGGCTGGGGGCAGTGGTGACCAATGTGAAATTAGACCTTATCTGCTAATTAGCTTTCCTTTGGACCTCCAGTGCACTCCCAACATCTGGGGTGTCAGCTCTCACCAGCAGCTTTGAGGCTGAGCATGTCATCTCTGATGACATCACTGCTCTTAGGTAGCTGACGCTACCCACCAGCCCCAGTAAATCATTGACAAAGAAGACTCACAGTGGCAACAAATAAGATACAATAACAGTTACTTTTTTTTTTGGAAGTGAAAAAAAAAAAATAGACACCACCCCTGGCTACTGAGCCAAACCCCACCTCCCCCAAATGGGAGAGGAAGCTCTCTCACTGACTGTCAGGGCAGACTTAACAAACTAAAGTAAGGCCTTCCGGCGCCCCCTCCCCCAGACTACCACTGTGTAGTCCTCTCTTGCCTGTACTCTCTCCTTTGTCCTCCGTACCTTGTCCTCCAGGACATCCGCTATAGACAATGAACACACAATCACCAAACCATCCTATTAAAATGTTCTCCTGGTCCGGGATTGCTATTATAATAATGCGGGCGGATCCGGGACTCCACTGGAGGTCCTCAAAGAAAGCTAATTAGCAGGTAAGATCTAATTTCACCTTCCTTATCATCCTTCCAGTGCAGTCCTGACATCTGGGATGTACCATAACAGTACTACACCCGGGAGGGACCTGCAAACCCGGCCTGAATGATCGCTGCCCCGAGCCTCGCATCCCCCATCGCCTGCACAGCAAGATGGTAATGCTTCACAAAGGTGTGCAGAGACACCCATGTAGCCGCTCTGCAGATTTCCACCAGGGGAACCAGGCTAAACTCAGCCCACAACGCTGCCTGCGCCCTAGTGGAGTGTGCCCACAGGCCTACTGGCAACTGCCAACACCTCAAGAGTTAAGCTGAAGAAATGGCCTTCCGTATCCATCTAGAGAATGAGACTTTGGGAGCTGCTTCTCCCTTATGCGGCCCCCAAACAGCATGAACAAATGGTCCGACTTGCAAAAAGGTTCTGTCCTCTTCAGATAACTCCTCAACGTTCAACGAATGTCTAAAGGTGCAACCCTGGTTCCTGCTAAGCTTTCTCCATTCCTATGAACACCGGCAGAGTTACCAGTTGATTCAGATGGAACGAGGAGAGCACTTTGGGCAAAAATGACAGAACAGGCCTTAACTCTACCTTTTCCTTTGAGATGGAAAGGAACGGCTCCCGGCACAAGAGTGCTTACAACTCTGAAATCTGCCTAGCAGAACAGATAGCCATTAGAAACACTGTCTTTGGTGTCAAATCTTTGTGTACACACCCCCATTGGCTCAAAAGGCTCTCGTACTGGAGGGCGCAGCTGCTTGACTGCCCGAAGGAAATGGACTACATCTGGATGGGCTTCCAAGGAGACTCCTTGGACTCTACCTCGATAACAGATGATCACTGCCACATGCACTTATAGGAAACTGCAGGCTAGTCCCTTCTCCATACCCGCCTGCAGAAAAGCCAAAACCTCAGGCACTGCTGCCGACAGAGTCCGGCAGTAAGCCTCAAATATCCACCAAGCGCAGACATACGAGAGCGAGGTTGAGCGCTTCAGAGCCTTCAATAAAGTAGCAATCACCATTGCAGAATAGCCTCATCTTCACAGCTGTGCCCTTTCAAGAGTCATGCCATAAGCGAGAATCGATCCGCCTGTGACATCAGCACTGGCCAACTTGGCAGGCGCTACAAATGATCCACAGTTTGAGCAGATCCATATACCATGGCCTGCACGGCCTTGGGAACAATGAGAACAACCAGGCCCTGATAAACCTCTATCCTTTGAACTAATCGTCCTCTTAACACCCACAGCGGAAACACATAGAGCATCCCCTGCATGAGCCAACGTAGAACCAGGGCATCCAGACCTTCCGACATCCACTTCCTCCTCCTCCTCCTGCTGAAGAAGCGGAACGCCTTGGCTGAGGTGAAGGTTACCATCAGATCCATGATTGGCAGCCCCCATCTGTCCACCTGTGAAGATGGCATCGTTTAGCAACTACTCCCCAGGATCCAGGCAAACTCAACTGATATAGTTGGCCATTACGTTTTCTGTGCCTGCCACGTGCATTGCCGAGATCGCCTGTAGAGTTTCTTCCACCCATCTTAGCAATGGGTCTATCTTGGTCTCGAGCTGCATGCTGCTTGTTGCCCCCATGTCAATTGATGTATGCAACCATGGTGGCATTGTCCAAAAACACCCACCCTGCCTTTCTGCGCAAGCTTGTGCGAAACTCCTGCAGGGCCAGGAACACCGCTCTCATCTCTAGCCGATTGATTGGCCATGCTCTTTGCTCTGTGACCCAAACTCCCTGCGCTACTTAACACTGACAGTGGGCCCCCCCCCCCCCAGCCCGAGAGGCCAGCATCTGTCATCAACGGTATCTCCAGGAACAAGCAGGAATGTAGTCTTCACATATGGGTATCGTCGGTACCGAAGGAGCCTGCGCGGGAACGCTCCCCAGCATCCAATTAGAAAGCTTTTGGGAGCATCCCACAGCACCTGCGTGCTGCCTTCCTGCCTTTCCCAACTGCCTCTCTCCAGTTCTTTGTTTTCCGCGGAGCCAGCAGGTTGTTTTTCCTGTCACCGCAGAAATTATCCCATCTTTTTCATTCTTTTTGTGGTAACGTCTGCCTTCCTTGACGCCATACCGGTACCGCTGGTTCTTTCTTTCTTTAAAAAAAAAAATTGTAATCTTTTTTTTTTCTGTACTTTCCAGTCTTTTTTCTGTCGGGTGCCATGCTCCATTTTGGGCACTAGGCCCAACTTTTCCTTCAGAATGGAAAAACCTGCCTCGGGTTTTAAAAAGTGTTCTAAGTGTGGCGGTACCATCTCCGTCACCGACACCCACGAGTGGTGCCTTAAATGTTTAGGTCCTGACCACTCCATCTCAGAGTGTGTTGCCTGTGGGATGATGTCGAAGAGGGGTCGGCAAAACCGAGCTGCTAAGCTTAGCACCCTTTTTCCCTCCGATGCAGCATCCGTGGCATCAACGTCTTCCAGGGCTTCATCTTCCTCCCATGGATCTCAGGTAACCAAACATAAATCTGGCCGGTCCTCAAAGGGTAGATCTCCTTCTAAGTATCGAGATGCCTCTGGCGTTGCCCTTGAGGGACTTGTACCGGCAAAATTGCCCCGGCGGGAGTCTTCGGCTTCCAAAGCACTATCGGGGCTCCAGGATGTTCTCGAGGCCTCAATCTCGGCAGAACTACTGGTGCCATGCTCTGGGATACCGGCCGCTTCGTCCGGTACCGATACCCAGGCATCGGCAGTATCAATAGACCAGAGGTTCTTGGCTATTGAATGCAGTCTGGTGGCTCTCCTTGCGGCTTCGGCGCCTTTGGGACCGCTTCAGACGTTTCAACCGGTATCGACACTGGTTCCGGCACCGATATCAGTACTGGTACCGACAGCATCGACATCGGCGACTATGTTACCGACACCGAGTCACGATGTTTCCTCCGGTATCGACAGGCCGGTACCGGACCCCTCTTCGATTGGTACCGGTATCGTGCTTTCCAAGAGCACCCGGACAGGAGATATTTTGAATCCTCCGATGACTCTGAGGATTCTGAGAGCTCTGTCGGTACCGGAGCACTTCTCTCTGAAGAGCCTTCCTCTCCTAAACGTAGGATGTCTCCTCCAGAGGATATATCCTTTCAAGATTTCATCCGGGAGGTGGTTAGAGGTCTTTCCATCACAGTGGCTCCGGAAATAGAACCCAGAGCAAAGGAGATGGAGATTTTACAATATCTTAAAGCTCCCAAGGCGGCAGCTACTTTGCCTATTCATGAGATCTTGCATGATCTCATGTTAAGAATGTGGGAAACACCTCTTACCACCTCTCCCCATTCTCGTAGGCTTGATACCATGTATTGAGTACCTCCTTGTCCTGGATTTCATAAAACTCAGTTACCACACCACTCCATAGTGGTGGAATCAGCTATGAGAAGGATCAAGAGTGCAAAAAGACATGCATCTAATCCTCCAGGACGTGAATGTAGGACTCTTGATGCATTTGGGCGTCGAACCTTCCAGGCTTCTATGCTTTCTGTCAGGATTAGTTCCTACATCTTATACATGGGCATATTTCTTAAGGAGATTACAGGAGATCTAGAGCTTTTGAGCTCTCTCCTTCCTGATGATAAGAGGCAAGATTATCTTACACTTGTCAAACATGCCCAAGATGTTTCCAAGTTTAATTGTGCAGCTTTTGACTGCTTTGAGTGCATAAGCAGAACCTCTGCCATTGCCATAGGTGCTCGTAGGATTGCCTGGCTCCAGGCATCTAACTTAGAACTCTGGGTACAGGACAAACTGGGGAATATCCCTTGCACAGGCGAAAATCTCTTTGGCAAAAATTGGCAAGAGAAAGCTAATGAGCTGGATGCTGATAACACCACTTTGGATAGACTTTCCAAGGCTACAGCTGATCCTGCAAGGAGAAAATCCTACAAGGAACCATTCTTCTCTAAAAAGAAGAGGTTTTACCCCTCCTATACCCAGCAGGGACATTCTACAGGTCATTCTGCCCGAAAGGGACAGCAGCCACCAAAACAAAGAAAAACAGTCTGCTAAGCCTCAACCGGCCCAACAGACTCAGCCTCCACAGGGGCTTTTACTCCCATCTTGAGAACTTGGCCTTCCTGGCCCTCAGCGGCCCAGAGCCCTCCACCATTCCAGGAAGGTTATGTCATTTTGCCCCCAGATGGGAGCAGATAGCAGCAGAAGCATGGACTCTCTCTCCATTGTAAAGGAGAGGTACAAGCTTCATTTCCTCAGCATGCCCCCTCCTACAGTTCTAAGAGGGTTCAATTCTCAGACTTCACTCGAAATTCAGTTAGGTCAAGAGGTCAATTTACTTCTTGTCCATGGGGCAATAGAAGATGTACCCATTTCCCAACAGGGTACAGGGTTTTACTCCCCCTATTTCCTTATTCCAAAGAAAACAGGGGGACACAGACCCATTTTGGACCTCAGAGAATGGAACAAATTCCTGTTCAAGGAGAAGTTCAAGATGATTTCTCTAGGAACTCTTCTGCCATACCTTCAGAGTCAGGATTGGCTTTGTTCTCTAGTTCTCAAGGATGCGTACACCCATGTTCTCATCCATCCAACTCACCGAAGATTCCTTCGGTTTCTATTTCAGGGGAAGCACTATCAGTACAGGGTTCTTCCTTTTGGCCTGGCCTCAGCACGAAGGGTGTTTACGAAATGCATGTCTGTAGTGGCAGCATTTCTTCGCACTCTAGGAATATTCGTCTTCCCCTACTTAGACGACTGGCTTATTCGAGCCCCATCAGAATCAGAGGCCAGAATTGCTCTATCTTGCACAATGCGTATACTTCAGTATTTGGGCCTGGTCATAAACATCCCAAAATCCAACCTAACTCCCACTCAGTCTCTAGAGTTTATAGGAGCTATGCTGGATACCAGGAAAGCAAGGGCCTATCTTCCACAGCCCCGCTGCCTTCGCATTGTGCAGTTAGCTTCCCAAGCAGTGTTAAAAACTCATCTCACTGCTCGGAAAATGTTACAATTGCTAGGCCACATGGCATCTACCGTGCATGTGGTTCCCTATGCTCGCCTCCATATGAGAGCAGCCCAATGGACTCTATCCACTCAGTGGACTCAAGCATCAGGCTGCCTATCAGACAAGATAGCAAACTCAAGACACCTTATTTTGTCCCTACAATGGTGGCAATCAACCCAAAGCCTGTTGGTAGGGTCCCCTTTCCAGCAGCCCCCAACCCAAGTCACTCTAACAACAGATGCCTCACAGGTGGGTTGGAGAGCTCACCTGCAAGATCTCTCTACCCAAGGCACCTGGACTCCACAGTAGACCCATCTACACATCAGTCTCTTGGAACTCAGAGCAATCTTCCTTGCTCTTCGAGTGTTCCACACCCAACTGGGCTACAAGACAGTCCTAATTCAGACGGACAATCAAGTACCTATGTTCTATCTGAACAAGCAGGGAGGAACAGACTGTCGCTTTGCAACGAAGCTTTCGACTATGGGCCCTCACCAGAGAGCATCAGATTCATCTCCTTGCGGTGTATCTGCCAGGCATTCAAAACTCCTGGGCAGACAGACTCAGTCGAGTTCTGCTTCCACATGAGTGGTCTCTTCGTGTGGACCAGGTAGCAAAAAGTTTTCAAATTTGGGGAACTCCAGACATAGACCTCTTTGCAAGTCCGTTGAATGCCAGACTTCCCCGATTCTGTTCTAGAATTCCAGCTCAGGGTTCTCAGGCCAGGGATGCTTTCCTCCTCCATTGGGGTCAGGACTTCCTATATGCCTTTCCACCCATTCCCCTAATTCCCAAAACCCTATTCAAGCTTTAGAGAGACAGAGGCCATATGATTCTCATAGCTCCACATTGGCCACGGCAGGTGTGGTACCCTCTGCTCCTACATCTCTCTCAAGCTCCATCTCTGGAGTTGAGATCTACTCCAGATCTCCTGTCTCAGGAGGACGGGATGTTGTGGCATCCCGATCCCCACTCTCTGCATCTCAGGGCCTGGTTGCTGAGAGCCTAGACCTTCATAGTCTTAACCTGTCTCAACAAATGTTTCCATATGGTGTTCGCAGAAGGGTCTTGAGCCCCTGGCGATACCTCTGGAATCATTATTAGAGTATCTTCTTCATTTATCTAATGCAGGGCTTAAGACTAACTCAGTAAGAGTCCATTTAAGTGCTATTTCAGCTTCTTTCAAGCCTTTAAATGGACAACCTATTTCCTTTCATCCTCTCATAGCGAGATTTATGAGGGGCCTTCTTCTAACTAAGCCTCCCATTAGGCCACCACTGGTGGCATGGGACCTAAATCTAGTTCTTGGACAGCTCATGAAGCCGCCTTTTGAACCTCTAGCTACTACCTCCTTGAAATTCCTTTCCTGGAAGGTTGTCTTTCTCATTGCAATCACATCAGCACGTCGCATTAGTGAGTTGCAAGCATTAGTGGCTGATCCTCCATATGCGAGGTTCAATCATGATAAGGTAGTCCTTAGGACTCATCCACACTTTATGCCAAAGGTGGTCTCACCTTTTCATTTAAACCAAGCAGTTTACCTTCCTGTATTTTTTCCAAGGCCTCATGCTTTAAATGCAGAAAGGAATCTTCATACTTTGGACTGTAAAAGAGCACTTGCTTTTTACTTACAAAGGACACAGCAACATAGAAAGTCCTCTCAACTCTTTGTTGCTTTTGATCCTTCTCATTTGGGACTTCCAGTCTCCAAGAGAACATTGTCCAATTGGATTGCACAGTATATTTCTTTTACCTATCAGAGTAAGAACCTTTCTCTGGAAGGCCATGTCACAGCTCACAATGTGAGAGCCATGGCAGCCTCAATGGCTCATTTACACTCTGTGTCTATCGACGACATCTGTCGAACAGCCACTTGGGCCTCGGTTCATACCTTCACAGCCCATTACTGCTTAGACAAGGACTCCCGCTGGGATGCCTTGTTTGGTCAGGCTGTTCTACAATACCTGTTCCATACTTAATCAACTCCTCCCCACCATTCCCGGTAGGATGCCAGAGATCCGTGGGGGGAAGTGGAGCCCTTTCACAGGGACACACAACTTTTGGGGTTTCTCCCTGGCATCTGTAGCTAGGGAGTCCCCATATGTGAAGACTACATTCCTGCTTGTTCCTAGAGATAGCATAGTTACTCACCTGTAACAGGTGATCTCCGGGAACAGCAGGAATTTAATCTTCACAACCCACCCACCTCCCCTAGGAGTTGTATCTCTCTTTTCTTTTCTTTCCCTCTCTCTCTCTTTGTCTCAGCTTTAAAACTCAACTGGAGAGAGGCAGTTGGGAAAGGCAGGAAGGCAGCACGCAGGCGCTGTGGGATGCTCCCAAAAGTTTTCTAATTGGACGCTGGGGAGCGTTCCCGCGCAGGCTCCGTCGGTACCGATGATACCCATATGTGAAGACTAAATTCCTGCTGTTCCCGGAGGTCACCTGTTAGCATGTGAGTAACTATGCTATCCATGCGGGTGACTCCAGAGGCATGCTGACCAACAATTTCTCTGGGTCAGCCACCAACTGAGCGCTGAGAATGCCTCCTTTGGGCATGGTAACGGATGCATTAGGAGATGATGCTGCACTGACCACCAGCGCAACACAGTTCTCTGCAGTGGCCGCATGAGAGCTCACGCCCATGGTACCAACTTGATCGATGCTGCCATGGATCTGAGGAATTGTCTGATCTGTGCCTGCTGCATCTGCATCCTTAGGTCTGGAAACGTGCTCCCAGATACACAAGATCCTGGGAGAGCTACAGCTGGCTCTTTACATAATTGACTACCCAACCAAGGCCCTGTAGAAATTTGATGACTCATGCTGTGTCCCACTTGCTCTCTTCTGCAGACTTTGCACTGATATGCCAATTGTCCAAGTAGGGGTGCAGTAGTATTCCCTCCTTCTGGAGGACTGCCGCAACCACCACCATTATCTTTGTAAATGGTACATGGAGAAGACGCCAGGCCAAACTGCAGTGCCCTGAACTGGAAGTGCCGCATTGGAAGTGTGAAGCAGAGGTACCGCTGATGCTCGGGCCAAATTGGAATGTGTAAGTAGGCTTCCATAAGATCTAGCAAGTTCAGGAACTCACCTTCTCTGACGACCACAGTGACCGAGCTTAGGGTCTCCATGTGGAAGCGGGGGACACAGAGAGAGATTTACCAGCTTGAGGTCTAAGATGGGCCAAAAAGTGCCTTCCTTCTTGGGAACTCCAAAATAAATGGAGTATCAACCATAGCCGCACTGGTCGCGGGGCACCTTTACCACTGCCCGCAATTGCAGCAGGAAATGTAGGGTGTCCCGCACTGCCATAACATTTGCTCTTGTTTTGCAGGGAGACCTGACAAAGGCATCAGAGAGCAGCCGAGCCAACTTTAGTGCGTAGCCCTCTCTGATGATCTCCAAAACCCACTGATCAGAAGTAATTGAACCCAGGCCGGGTAGAATTCCCACAGCCAACCTCCCATGGAAAGAAACTCCAGCTGGGCCTCCCTTATCTCACTGTGGCTTTTTGGGAGCAATCGAGGCCAGTGAGTAAAAACCTCTTCCTGTTCCTCGAAACCCTCAAAAGGCCTGCCCCCTGGCCTGGTAGCACCCCCTTTGATAGGGTGCAAAATGTACCATCTGGAATAGTCGGAAATCCCGTGGCAGGCCTCTTGCTGCCTCTGTTTGCCACCTTGGTTTCAGCTTATCCTCCGGGAGCTGGCTCTGGTTTCCCCCAAGTGCTTTACCAAGTTATCCAAGGCCTCTCCAAATAGCAGCTTACCCTTAAAGGGCATCTTACTCAACCGTAACTTAGAGCAAAGAACCACAGACCAATTTTGTAGCCACAGGTACTGTCTAGCAGACACCACTGAAGCTATACTCTTTGCTAGATCCCTAATGAGGTCATAAAAGGCATCTGCCAAATATGTGGCTCCGGACTCCAGCTTGGCTGCTCTAGGGGTGGGGCCTGCCTTTGGGTCATCTGCTCCAATATGCTCTGCGTCCAGCGCAGACAAGCCCTGGTCACAAAAGCCCTATCAATAGATGCCTGCAAGGACAGGGCATTAATGTCAAAGCCTGCTTCAGCAAGGTCTCCAACTTTCTATCCTGCACATCTTTGAGCGTGGTGCTTCCTTCTACCAGTATGGTGGTCTTTTTTGTGACCGCCGACACTGCTGTATCCACCTTCGCGGAGAGCAATATCTCCATTTCCTGTTCTGAAAGAGGATAGAGCCGGGCCATGGCCCGCGTGCCCTTTAGTGCGATCTCCGGGACGTCCCATTCATCCTGAATCATCTGCTTGATCACTCTGTGCATCGGAAACATCATGTGATTGCCAGAGGTCAGCATTGACTTGATGGCACATAGCAAAAATAGAAAATATTTTTTTTCTGTGTGTCTGTGATTGAGAGAGATCAAAGGGGGAGGGGGGAGGGAGGGGACGATTGTTCACAGGAACAACTATGCTACTGCTAGGTCACCATGAATTGGTTTGTATGCTGCAGCTGTTGGAACCACTTTTGTTACAGAAATGCATTTTGGCATTTTTTTGAAACTAAACTTGTACAGCACAGGAACTTCCCTCAGCTCACCGCTTTTCATTCATGTGAATAGAGCAGCATTCCAGTGCTCTGCCCCCACAGCCTTCCCATTGGTATAATTTATTTATTTATTTATTTATTTAAAATTCTTCGACACCATGATATGCAAATATATTCAAGGTGGTGTACAAGCATAAGATGAAAATAACCATTGTCACCATATCAAAACTACAATCATAAAAACAAACACACAATTACATTACCACACAGAAAAAGAGAAACTGCCTCACACCCATTACCACCAGCAGGCCTGACTCCCTCATCCTGCCTTCATTCTCCTTACAGTCTCTGCTGCTAGTTATATTGAAAGCAGGCAGGGCAGACTCACTCACACAGGGCAGAATATTAGAGAACTGCAGATAGAGCTTTTAAATTCTGAAAAATATTCAGAAATGCTAGCTTTCCTTTTAGCTTCCAAATATTATGTACATTATTTAAAATCAGTAGAATGAAAAAAATGGTTGTCGATACTAAGCTCCCAAAGTGCTGAGTACATATGAGAGCATCTCTGTAAGCTTTTGACCCTAGGTATGTTCCTGGCTTGCCAGTGCCTTAATCTAGACCTTAGACTACAACCATACCTGGAATGAGAACTGCCTGAAGTGCAAGCAAGGTTCAGGAAAGGGCGAGGAATGAGAGATGACATCACGGATGTGACATGGATCCTTGAAAAGACAAAAGAATACAAAAAGGATGTCTATATGAGTTTTATCGACTACAGCAAGGCTTTTGACTGTGTAAACCATGAGGAACTATAGCTATACCAGAACACCTGATGCTTCTTGATCAATGTAAAGGTTGTGGAAGAGAACTAACAGTTTGAACAGAACAAGGAGAAACAGAATGGTTTAAAATCAGCAAAGGTGTACGATAAGGCTGCATTCTTTCCCTCTACCTCTTTAATTTGCAGAACAAATCATCAGAGAAGCTGGACTGCATGAAGACAACTAAGGTGTGAAGATTGGTGCAGGACTCATCAACAATCTTCACTATGCTGGTGATACCACATTACTGTCTGAAAGTGAAGACGATCTGATTCACTTGCTTCTCAAGGTCAAGGAACAGAATCTTAAAAGTAGAAGTAAGGAGATCCTGGATTCTTCTAGAAGTAAGGAGATCCTGGATTCTCTACAGGGAGAACTATTCAGGCAATTGGTAACAGACCCCACACGTGAAGGGGCCATACTGGACTAGGTGCTTACCAATGGTGAAAGTGTTTCTGATGTTGTAGTGGGAGATCATTTTGCATCCAGTGATCACCAGATGGTGTGGTTCAGTATTAGGACTAGGGCTGTTAGAATCCATTCCAAGGTGAGGATCTTAGACTTTAGGAAGACTAACTTTGCGAAGATGGGCCAATACCTCAGGGAGTGGTTAGTGGGATGGGAACAGCTGGGGAATGTAGAAAAACAGTGGGCAAAACTGAAAGGGGGTATTTTAAAGGCAACCAACCTTTTTGTTAAAATGGTAAATAAAGGCAAAAGGAACAGGAGACCGCTATGGTTTTCGAAGGAAGTAGCTGAAAAAGTGAAGAAAAAGAGGGAGGCCTTCATGAAATACAAGAGATCACAGAGAGAGGAAGACAGGCATCTGTATTTGGAAAAACAGAGAAGCTAGCAAAGTAGTCAAGAAGGCAAAGATTCAAAAGGAGGAGGAAATAGCCAATGCAATAAAATGGGGGGATAAGACATTTTTCAGATATATTAGTGAGAAGAGGAAGGGCAAAAGTGGTATTGTCAGACTCAAGGGTGCAGGGGGGAATATGTAGAAGCTGATAAGGATAAAGCGGAATTGCTTAACAAATATTTTTGTTCTGTGTTCACAGATGAAGAACCAGGAGCAGGACCTCAGAAAACACCCACAAATAAGAACAGAAGCGAGGGACATCTTGAACAATTTTCAGAAGACTGTGTTCGTGAGAAACTAGCTCAACTTAAAGTAGACAAAGTGATGGGACCGGATGGGATACACCCTAGAATACTGAGGGAACTTGGGGACGTTCTAGCAACTCCACTGACTGATCTTTTCAATGCCTCGTTGGAGTCGGGAGTGGTGCCAAAGGACTGGAGAGAGGCTCATGTGGTGCCTTTACACAAAAGCGGAAGTAAGGATGTGGTTGAAAACTACAGGCTGGTTAGTTTAACTTCGGTGGTAAGTAAATTATTGGAAACGCTGCTGAAAGAGAAAATAGTGAGGTTTCTGGAGTCCAGCGGATTACAGGATCCGAGGCAGCATGGATTCACCAGAGGCAGGTCTTGTCAGACAAATCTGATTGATTTCTTTGACTGGGTGACCAGGGAGTTGGACCGAGGGAGAGCTCTAGATGTGGTGTATTTAGATTTCAGTAAAGCCTTTGACACAGTTCCTCACAGGCGACTTATAAACAAACTGAGCACCCTAGGGATGGACTCTAAAGTTACTGCTTGGGTTAGAAATTGGTTGGGTGGGAGGCGACAAAGAGTACAGGTAAATGGAGCTCACTCTGAGGAGAAGAATGTTACCAGTGGTGTGCCCCAAGGATCTGTCCTTGGTCCGATTCTTTTTAACATCTTTGTTAGTGATATAGCGGAAGGGCTGTCTGGTAAGGTTTGCCTCTTTGCAGATAATACCAAAATCTGCAATAGAGTAGACACCCAGGAAGGTGTAGATAACATGAGGAGGGATCTAGCTAAGCTTGAAGAATGGTCTAGAATTTCGCAGCTGGGATTTAATGTTAAAAAATGTAAGGTCATGCATTTGGGCTGCAGCAATCCAAGGGAGCAATACAGTATAGGAGGTGAAGTACTTTTGTCCATTAAAGAAGAGTGGGACCTAGGCATGGTTGTGTCTGATGATCTTAAAGTAGCTAAACAGGTAGAAAAGGCGACAGCAAAAGCTAGAAGGATGCTTGGGTGCATACGGAGAGGAATGGCTAGCAGAAAAAAGGAGGTGATAATGCCTCTGTATAAGTCTTTGGTGCGACCTCATTTGGAGTATGGTGTGCAATTCTGGAGACCGCACCTTCAAAAGGATGTGAACAGGATGGAGTCGGTGCAGAGGGTTGCTACTAAAATGATTAATGGGCTTCATTATAAAGCATATGAGGACAGACTTAAGGATCTTAATATATACACCTTAGAGGAAAGGCGGGATAGAGGTGATATGATTGAGATGTTTAAATACCTCCGTGGCATAAATGTTCAGGGAGAGAGCCTCTTTCAATTGAAAGCAAGTTCTGCTACGAGGGGACATGGGATGAGGGTGAAGGGAGATAGATTCAGGAGTGATATGCGGAAATATTTCTTTACAGAAAGAGTAGTGGATCCATGGAATAGTCTCCCAGTGGAGGTGGTAGAGATGAGGACAGTAACTGAATTCAAAAAAGCATGGGACCAACACAGAGGATCTCTATAGGTAAAAAGTGGACTGTTGTAGTTGTTGTTATGGAAGGACAGACTAGATAGGCCATGTGGTCTTTTTCTGTCATCATGTTTCTATGTTTCTATGTAAAATGGGCCTGCATCTTAACGTTGAGAAGACAAAGATCCTGACAACTGGCAAAAACAATAAGTTCACCATTAATGGAGAAGAAGTTGAAATAGTTGACAACTTTAACCACCTTGAATCAATAATCAATAAAGAAAGTACAAACGGTCAAGAAATCCGAAGACGCATTGTTCTTGGCAGAATGGCTATGAAGGACCTAGACAAGATTCTCAAGAGCAGAAATGTCTCTCTCCATACAAAGAGTCGACTTGTCCAAGCCATGGTATTTTTCAATAACATCATATGGATGCAAAAGTTGGACAATGAAAAAGATAGACTGGAAGAAAATTGATGCCTTTGAATTATGGTGCTGTTGACAAATACTGTGTATATCTTGGACTGCCCAAAGAACAAACCAGTCAGTACTAGAGGAGATCAAATCAAAGCTTTCTTTAGAAGCTCAGATGACAAGACTTCGACTTTCATACTTTGGACACATCATGCGAAGAGAGAGATCATTAGAGAAAGACATAATGCTTGTCAAGGTTGAAGGTCAGTGCGAAAGAGGAAGGCCAGTAATGAGATGAATCGATACAATAACAGCCCCTATGGGTGCCACTCTGTCAACTGAGCCACTGACTGACGATTGAACACAGTTTAGGTCAACTATCCAGAGAGTCACCATGAGTCAACGCTGACTTGACTGCACTTAACAACATACTAATTGATAGCAACCAATAAAAAAAAGCCATACAATTCAGTCAGTAGCTTTTTACAGTAGAAATAACAGCAAAGAAAATGAAGTATATATATGCCAATAATGTAAAATGCAGTACATCAAGGCTAGAGAATTATTTGTAATCCATATGTGTTTGTATGTTTGTGTGTTGTATTGATTGGGATTGAACTGGGGAAACTACATTTTAAGCAGAGAAAGATGTATGTTGGTATTCTATTTACAATAATGTACTTCTGAAGCAGTACAACTGCTTGATTACAAATACTGTCTGGTCTGTATTACATGTTATGTAAATTATATATTTTATAATTCATATTAAGGGATTGGGTTGTGAGGAGGGAGGAGGTGAGGCATTGTTTGGTTGTGAGAAGTGCATCAGGAACAAATGGTGCTTGAGGGCTTTTCTGAATTGCCTGAGGTCACTGATCGATCTGATGCTGGGGGGTAGGTTGTTCCAGCATCTGGGGGCATAGAACGCGAATGCCCTATTTTTAGTTGATTGTGCATATTGGCGGCTAATGATATCCTAGATCTATTGTTGGGGGTGTGAGTGAGTAGGTCTGAAATTGAGGAGGGAGATATTTTATTAATGGATTTGAAAGTAATGAGGAGGGCTTTGTATGAGATCCTGCAACTTATCGGAAGCCAGTGTAGTTCTCTTAGGATGGGGGTTATGTGGTCTCTCCTTGAAGCTCCGCACAGGACGCGGGCGGCGGCATTCATAGCTAATTGTAGCGGGTTTAGGGTATTCTTGGGGAGGCCGTGGAGTATGATGTTTGCGTAGTCGAAATGGGGTGTAACTAGTGCTTGTGCGGAAGTTCTCTGGCTCCAGCATGGGTCTCAGGTGCCGTAGGGTCTTGATCTTGTAGTAGATGGGCCTTTATAGTGCGGCTTATGTGTGTTGTGAAGTCTAGCTGCTGATCTGATGTCACCCCCAGGTAGCGTATGGTAGGCTTGATTGGAAGCTCTGCATCTCTTACTTTTAGTGTCAAAGGGAGAGAAAAGCTTTTGTTTTTTGTGACGATTAGGACCTCGTTTTTTTTTTAAATTTATTCGAAGATTCTGATTGAGAAGCCAATCTGTTATTGCATTGAAGCAATCGACTAAGGCTGTGTAATCAGGAAGCGTGATATTGATAGGTGTGAACATCGGCACATCACCTGCATAGAGGAGGTAGGATATACCGAAGGAGTGGATGATTTCACAAATCGGCTGCATGTATATGTTAAAGAGCAGCGCCGATAGGGAGGAGCCTTGGGGTACCCCTTTCTTTTGCTGGAAAGGTTCAGATGTGTTGGAGCCGATCCAAACTTGTTGCCACCGGTCTTCTAAGTAGGATTTATACCAATCCCATGCAAGACCCTGGGTTCCCTTATCATGGAGTCGAGTTAGGAGTTGGTCATGGTCGACTGAATCAAATGCGGCGGCAATGACAAGGAAGATTAGTGCAATGCCCCTTTTGATGTTGGCTATCTCACTGATAAGTGTGTTGGTTAGGGAGGTCAGGAGTGTTTCAACTCCGTGAGCTTCCCTAAATCCATGTTGGCTGGGGTCTAGGGGGGATGAGGTGTCAATATGTTGCTGGATCTGTCTCTGAGTCACCTTCTTGAGAATTTTAGCTAGTAGTGGGATACTGGAGATCGGCCGGTAAGACTCCTCCTTCCTTGGATCCAGTTGGATGTTCTTTAGCAGTGGTCGAATGGATGTCTGCTTGAGAGCAGGTGGGAATATTCCTGTTGAGAAGGACAGATTTGCGATCTCAGCTATGATTGAGCTGAGTTCCGATCGCATTGATCTGATCCAGTATGCTGGGCATGGGTCATTTGGTGCAGTGGTGGTGTTGATGGTGGCAATAATGTTTTCAATGCTTATGGGGAGTTATATGGGGGGAGTTTGAGAAGAGGCAGTTGGGGGGATATTTTTGGTGATTGGGGCAGTTGGCAGGATGGTAAGACATTTGTGAGGGAGTACTTTTTGAGGGTGATGCCGTTGTGGGGCGCTAGAGTGGAGACAGTTTGTGGGATGGGTGGGCAGATGGAGGGATGTTCGGTGAGATGAGATTTATTTTTCTAGAATCCCCAGTGCGATTTGGCTCTTTTTTGAATTTGATGTGTCGTCTTGCCAGCTTTTTCCTACCTGTCAAGTTTCATTCTGTTCTGTTAAACTTTCAAGAAGAAGGAAAAGGAAGTAGTTCACCTTCCGCAAAGACAAAAACTGAAACAAACAGCGGAGGGCACAAACCACGGCCACACACTATGATTAAAAAGGGAAAAGTTTATTACAGACCCAACTTTACAAGTTTCGGCCTTAGACCTTCATCGGGGGTCTAAAAAATGGACACATAAACAGAAAGTCAAAATATATAGAATGATAAAAATAATAATAAGTATAATAAAATAAAAGTCGAAACATCATAAAAGGGACATAAAAACTAAACTATATTACCAGAAAGATACAACAAACTATGCGTAGTGCCCGTCCCGAGGGGCGGTACAATATCACTCTTCCCAATCTAAAGTAATGGATAAACAGATAAAATAAGATAAAAAAAGAAAGCATTTATGGAGATATGAACTATGCAAGGGGGAGGGGGAGGGGAAGGGGAAGGATGGGGAGGAGGGGGAGGGAAAATAACATAACATCAAAAGTTGTATATACAATTCTCATGAAGCAAATATAGGAGGTACCAGCTAGTGCTTAGTGGGAGATTTTAAACAGAAGACATGGCTTACTTGAACTGTTACAAGGACAATTAAGAAACCAGCATAATGAGACATCATAGTGACAATTAAGTCGTAATAGAAATAAAAATACTGCGAATAACGCTACTTGCAACTCTAAAACAAATAATCAAAATAGGACAAACAATTTAAAATAATAGCAATGTGTAAGATGAAGGTTAATACAAACACAATACAACGCACAGTTGAATGTAGAACACATTATGGACCGAGGTATCTTCAAATGCAATACATATAAGTGTTAATAAAAGTACTTTGTGAGTACTGGTAGAAGGTGAAATATAAATGAACAAAAAACAGTGAAAGCGTAGGGCAGGGGTGGGCAATTCCGGCCCTCGCGCACCACAATCCAGCCTGGTTTTCTTGATGTCCCTAATGAATATTCATGGACCTATTTCCATACAATGGAAGGCAGTGGATGCAAAGAGATCTCATGAATATTTATTAGGGACATCATGAAAACCAGGCTGGATTGTGGTGCGCGAGGGCTGGAATTGCCCACCCCTGGCGTACGGAATTGAAGAACTTAACAGCAGAGAAAAAGTTTGTCCATTACTTTAGATTGGGAAGAGTGATATTGTACCGCCCCTCAGGACGGGCACTACACATAGTTTGTTGTATCTTTCTGGTAATGTATTTTAGTTTCTTTGTCCCTTTTATGATGTTTTGGCTTTTCTTTTATTATAATTATTATTATTGTTTTTATTATTTTTATCATTCTATATATTTAGACTTTCTGTTTTTGTCCATTTTTAGACCCCTGATGAAGGCCTAAGGCCGAAACTTGTAAAGTTGGGTCCATAATAAAGGTTTCACTTTTTAATCATAGTCTGTACCGTGGCTTGTGCCCTCTGCTATTTGTTTCAAACTTTCAAGGAGAGGCAGACATTTTCAGCCCCTTTTATATAGTTCTGTCACTTCTGTTGGGTTGGAAAGAATAATTATATGAAAGGGATAAAGAATGACTGTGTCTGTATGTCTAGGAGCAAGATAACTCTCCAAAAGTATAATGGACTGCGATGAAATTTAGTGTGGGAAAAGCAGGTAAAAAGACACATTGATTTTAAAAATGGGCCAGATCAGACAGGGAGTTCCAGAAAGCGCCCCCCCCTTAAAAAAAAATGGTTCAGTATATTTCTATGGAAAAACAGTATGTTTCTGCAGCATAGAAACTCAATATACAGTGAAACCCAGCATTTACTGAATTCCTCTTTTCAAAATGCCTTTCCCCTGTTCTATCATTGTCCTATTCCCCTGCCCCAAATTGTACCCTCCAAAATTAGTCCCCATAAAGGCCCTCTAAACCCTACAAACTATCCTATTGAAACTGCTCCCCAAAATGCCCCACTGCCAAAACTACCTCCCTGCAACTGTTCTCCCACCCCCAAGATTCCCCAAACCTATTCTCCCTGCAACTGCTCTCCCACCCCCAAGATTCCCCAAAACTACCTCCCTGAAACTGCTCTCCCACCCTTCAGGATTCCCCAAAACTACCTCCCTGCAACTGCTCTCCCACCCCCAAGATTCCCCAAACCTATCCTCCCTGCAACTGATCTCCCACCCTCAAGATTCCCCAAACCTATCCTCCCTGCAACTGATCTCCCACCCCCAAGATTCCCCAAACCTATCCTCCCTGCAACTGCTCTCCCACCCCCAAGATTCCCCAAACCTACCTCCCTGCAACTGCTCTCCCACCCCCAAGATTCCCCAAAACTACCTCCATGCAACTGCTCTCCCACCCCCAAGATTCCCCAAACCTATCCTCCCTGCAACTGCTCTCCCACTCCCAAGATTCCCCAAACCTATCCTCCCTGCAACTGCTCTCCAACCCCCAAGATTCCCCAAAACTACCTCCCTGCAACTGCTCTCCCACCCCCAACATTCCCCAAACCTATCCTCCCTGCAACAACTCTCCCACCCCCAAGATTCCCCAAAACTATCCTCCCTGCAACTGCTCTCCCACCCCCAAGATTCCCCAAAACTATCCTCCCTGCAACTGCTCTCCCACTCCCAAGATTCCCCAAAACTACCTCCCTGCAACTGCTCTCCCACCCCCAAGATTCCCCAAAACTACCTCCCTGCAACTGCACTCCCACCCCCAAGATTCCCCAAAACTACATCCCTGCAACTGCTCTCCCACCCCCAAGATTCCCCAAACCTATCCTCCCTGCAACTGCCCTCCCACCCCCAAGATTCCCCAAACCTATCCTCCCTGCATCTGGTCCAATTCTTGCAAAAACCATGCCCCCACAACTACCCCATGAGTTTCCCAATCTGCCCCCCCCTCCAAAAAAAGGAAACTAGCCCCCAAACTGCCCAATCCAAAAATATCCATTACAGCTACCCCAACACCCCCAAACTTCCCCATCCCATAAAGCTGTCCTCCTACAAGTGTTCTCCACTTCCACAGACACAGCACACACTCACAAACACAGGGATTGTAACTATTTCCCTCTCCTTGATGGGCGGCATTTATGGTCATTCTGATCTATATTAAATTTTTTTGTTGTTAATTCTAATGTGTAAACAATTGACTGAATTGTATAGTTTTCTTATTTGTTGCTATGGGTATTGCCAATCTATTGCTGTGGGCAGGCCAGCTAAAGCCATTAGTGTGAGTGAGCTTGCTTTGCCTGCTTCCAGTGTAAATAGCATCAGAAATTCTGGGTAAGATCCAGCCCAAAGGCATTAGGGGCAGTGCACCCATGGGCAGCTCTAGTTAGAGAAAGGGATGGGCTAAGCTGAATGAAGTTCTGTTCTGTACAGGTAGTTTCTGCATTTGGTGGGGGGAAGTAAAGAAAGAGAAATTAAGTCCTCCCCCCCTCAAAAGAAATTGCCCCATTATATTTCTATGGTAGAATTAGGTGCAACACCTGCAGTGTATTATACATACACTGATTCGCTGTAGCAAAGAAAATAAGGAATTACATCTTTCAGACTGCCCTCCCCTTTCATCTTCTCTCCCAATTACAGAGACAGAGAAAGCTAACACAGATATAGATACATACATACAAAACAGATACACAGATGTGTGTGGGCACGCACATACGCATGTAGAGGGCTTGGAAAGAACGCCAAGAGGCGTGATCTACATGCTTTACTTGTTTCAAGTTGCTGTGAAGGTACTGTTATGCTATAGCCCACAGGTTCTGACTAATTAAAGTATAATGAAATACAAGCTTTACTTATCTATTCCTTTTCTATTAATTCCTACAGTGTTTAGTATTGAACCTTCCATGAATCTTTTTGAGTGTAGTCTTACAACATAAGAGCATAAGCAATGCTATTCTGGGTCAGACCAAGGTCCATCAAGCCCAGTATCCTGTTTCCAACAGTGGCCAATCCTGTTGGTCACGAGTACCTGGCAGTTTCCCAAAAGACACACAGGTTCCATAATGCTTGTATTGGGGCAAGCAGTGGATTTCCCGGGTCCTCTTTGCTTTATGAACCTTTTCTCCAGAAACTTGTCCAAAGCTTTTTTTAAACTCAGCTACACAACAGCTTTTACTACATCCTACGATGATGAATTCCAGAGTTTGATTAGGTGTTCAGTGAAAAAATATTT
Source organism: Ichthyophis bannanicus (assembly GCA_033557465.1). Taxonomy (NCBI): domain Eukaryota; kingdom Metazoa; phylum Chordata; class Amphibia; order Gymnophiona; family Ichthyophiidae; genus Ichthyophis; species Ichthyophis bannanicus. The sequence continues at coordinate 900,222,759 of CM066035.1, read as the reverse complement.
TCTCTTATTAATCTTAAACTGGTTACACTGTAGCTTCATTGCATGTCCCCTAGTCTTTCTACAAATGACTCATTTTACTGTTATAGATGAGACTTAGTCCTCCACAGAATCAGTACTGAAGCGTATGTTTCAGATCGTGGCCTGCAGGAAATACTGCTCAGGAGGAAGAGATGGGGAGGAAAGTGCTGTGATGGTATCTTCTGTTTTCAAAGCTGCAGGTCGCATTATACTCCCCAACCACTAGTAACCTGCTGGTTGGTAGCTTTAATAGAGCAGGAATTAGTGGTAAGGAAAATATCCCTTTAATATACTTTTATACATTCTTATGTATTTTCTTTACTGCACCAAAGGTAATCTCTTAGAAAAAAAATGTACTTCAAAATTTTCTGGCTATTTGGATTTAATTTATGCCTTTTTACTGGTAGTCCAAGCTGATTTACATTCAGGTATAGTCAGGGGCGGCCCAAGGGGGGTGCGGAGACTCGGTGCGGGGCCTCATTTGCATAAGGGGCCTCATTTGCATAAATATTTGCATGATGTTACCATACACTAACTTTTAGTAAACATGCCTCTTAATGAGTGTATGAATAAAGAAAGACTAAAAGACTTCTACATTACTATAATCCAGTGCCAACCGCCAGACACATTAGGAACTACTACAAACACTGCCCATTTAGAACCCATAGCAAACCCGCCGTATCCTAACAGCACTACCAGGACTCATAAAGCACCATACCCTAACTATCAAAAGGAAACGCTGCAAATATTAAACCAATATATTTCAGAGAACAACAATACATGACCTACTGGGGAAAGAGAACAAGTGGCAATGTCAAATAGGAATTACATAAACAGAATACCTCAGCTCAGTTACACATGCAGAACATAGACCATCACCAAACAAGGAATCACAATTTAGAAACAGGAAGACAATAATTAAACTGGGAATCCCAAAAGCCAAACTTGGAATGTACAAAACTGTAGAAATAAAACTATACATTAATTTGCTCTTATACTAAACAAAGCGCAGACGTTAATGATGCACATTTCCCAGAGCTGACATATTCCAATTAATAAATTCAAAATAAAGAGATATTTTTCTACCTTTTGTGCATTTTTTTCAGCTGCAATTGCTCCAGTCACTTTCTTCTGGTTTCTTTGTGTCTTCCGCTAACTCTCCATCGTCTGCTGTCCATTTGTCTTTTCTTCTCTCTTCTAGTTTTTTTCCATTCTCTCTCTACATCTGCTTTAACATACTAATCTTTCTCCTTTTGCTCTTTCCTCATTCCTATTTCATCTACTCAAATTTTACCCCTCCATTCTCAATCCCCACTTACTCTCCCAATATCCGGCCAATTGTAGATTTGTCTTCCCTCCCACACAAAATATTTTTTCCCTCTCCATTTCACTCTCCCAGCTCCATCCCATTCTAATCCTCCCCCAACATCAGCTCCATTCTAGTTCCAGTCCCACCCAGCATCCGCTCCCTTCTAGTCCCCGCATCAGCCCATTTCCAGTCCTAGCCCCCCATAAGCCCATTTCCAGTCCTGTCCTAGACCCACCATCAGCCTATTTCCAGTCCCAGCTCCCCCATCTATTTCCAGTCCCATCCGAGTCCCTCCATCAGCTCATTTCCAATCCCAGCCCCCATGAGCCCATCAGCCCATGTCAAATCCTAGCTCCCCTCCACTCAGCCCATTTCCAATCCAAGCCCCCCATGAGCCTACTTCCAGTTCTAGCCCCTTCATGAGTCCATTTCAATCCAAACCCCCACCACAGCCCATTTCCAATCTTAGCACCCCCCCAACAGCCAATTTCCAGTCCTATTCTAGCCCCTCCATCAGCCCGTCCTAGCCCCCCCCACTCACCGATTTCCAGTCCTAGCTCCCTCCCCCTCACAACCCATTTCCATTCCAAGCCCCCGTCCCCATCAGCTATTTGCAGTTCAAGCCCTCCTTCCACTCAGCCCATTTCCAGTCCTAGCAACCCCCCCCAGCCCATTAACAGTCTTAGCCCCCCCCCAGCCCATTACCAGTCCTAACCCCCCATCAGCCCATTTCCAGTCCTAGCCCCCCCATAGCCCATTACTAGTCCTAACCCCCCCATCAGCCCATTACGTCCTAACCCCCCATCACCCTATTTCCAGGCCTAGCCCCCCCATCAGCCTATTTCCAGTCTTAGCCCCCCATAGCCCATTAACAGTCCTAACCCCCCCAGCAGCCCACTTCCAGTCTTAGCACCCCCCATGGCCCATTACTAGTCCTAACCCTCCCCCATCAGCCCACTTCCAGTCAGCCCCCCTCCCATAACCCATTACCAGTCCTAAACCTCCCCATCAGCCCATTTCCAGTCTTAGCCCCCCCATAGCCAATTACCAGTCCTAGCCCCCCCATAGCCAATTACCAGTCCTAACCCCCCCATCAGCCCATTTCCAGTCAGCCCCCCCATAGCCCATTTCCAGTCCTAACCCCCCCCCCATTCAGCCCACTTCCAGTCTTAGCACACCCCCCCATGGCCCATTACTAGTCCTAACCCTCCCCTATCAGCCCACTTCCAGTCATAGCCTCCCCCCCCAATAGCCCATTACCAGTCCTAAACCCCCTTCCCCCCTATCATCCCAAATTAAAAAATAAAAAAAAACAGCTGCTTCTGCCGCGGCAGCATCAAGAGTGCCGCCGCGGGGCCCCCCCTGCCCGGCAGAGCCTCCCTGCATCGTAGGCTAGCGTTGAATCCCCGAACGCGGGCTTCTTTCAGAGCCGCGAGAGTTTTCTTTCTCGCGGCTCTGTTAATCCCGCCGGGGCTGATGGGAAATCAGGGGATTCAACGCTAGCCTATGATGCAGGGAGGCTCTGCCGGGCAGGGGGGCCCCGCGGCGGCACTCTTGATGCTGCCGCGGCAGAAGCAGCTGTTTTGTTTTTTTAAAAACTTGGGATGATGAAGAATGTTTTTTGCCCGGGGCCCCCTGAAACGCGGGGCCCTGTGCAAAAAACATTCTTGCTCAATGGACGGGCCGGCCCTGGGTATAGTAGATGTTACTCTGTATGCAGAGGTCTTACAGCAATCTAAATTGTATAATGTGACTGAAAAATATTTTTGTTCTTCCCTTTAATAATTTTTTTGGGGTTGGGTGCCTTTGATGTTTTTCTGTATCTTACAGTGAAAAGTTAATTTTGGGACCTCCATGTAACAACCTGTTCTGCAGGCATTGGTTTTCATGGAGAACTGGAAAATAACAGTGAGGTTAATATGTTAATTTTTGAATTTTTAAAAGCTGGATTTTTTCCCTTTTGACGGTTGTTTTAGTAATATTTCTAAAGGGGGGGATAACAGCACTTAGTCAACAACCTGCTCAAAGGGTTGTGTATAAATTTATATTGCTGAAGTCTTATATGAAACACTGAAACACAGAAAATGTTGGCAGATAAAGATCATGGAGTCTATCCGGTCTGCCCATGCATACAGGTTACTAAGCTCTACTATCCTTTTTCCTTTAGAGATCCTATGTGTTTGTCCCTTGCTTTCTTGAATTCAGATTGAGGAGTCATCTCTACCATATCTACTGGGAGGCTTTTCCATACATCCACCACCTTTTCCATAAAGAATTAGTTCCTTAGATTACTCCTGAGTCTGTCCCCTTTCACCTTCATCCTTTGCTCCTTTGTTCCAAATTGGAAGATGCTCTCTTCCAGTGCATTTATGTAAAGAATGTATTTAAACGTCTCTATCATATCTCCCTTCTCCCACCTTTCTTCCAAAGTATGCATATTGAGATCTTTTGGTCTGATCCTATGCCTTATGATGAGACTATTAAGCATTTTAGTAGCAGCCTCTGGACCACTTATTTCCTTTTTATTTCCTTTTTAAGGGGCAGTCTCCAGAATTGCACAGTGCTCCAAATGAGGTCTCAGCAGAGATTTATACAGACACACTATCACCACCTTTTTCCTGCCTGCCATTCCTCTTCCTATGCACCCAGGCATCCTTCTGGATTTGCTAGCCATGTTTCAAATGGAGTATTTTTAGCTCATGGTTGTAATTTGACTAACACACTAATAACACTTGGTGTACATTATTGTTTCTCACCTCTCTTAGTCTGAGAACATTCTAATGGAACTACATTTAAATGTCTTTTCGTGAAGAAGCCAGTTGTGATTTTCATGCCATGGTGTGAGTAGCACTGCAGTGTGTAGACCTTATTCTACACTGAATGTGATGTCATTCACAAGTCCCTTTCATAAGGTGACATTAAAAAATTGCTTTGCTAATTAAGATAAATCAAATCTTGATTGTGCAATATTACTAGTTCTGAATGAAATAATGAATTGATTTAACATTCAAGGCATTCCACATTAATGAATAAAGCAATCAAAGCTGGTGCTGAATTTAGCATAGACGTGTACTGGAAGCCTGCTTTTCATAGGCTTTTGATGGGAAGGAAATGGAACAAATTCCTCATAGTGACTTTAGTAAGACAAGTGACTTTTCATATAGGTTACTCTTCAGAAACTAGCTTTCCCCAAGTGTAATGCAACCAAAGATATTTTAAAAAAATGGAACAGAAGATAGGCTCAGTAATTGTGTAGGGCCTACTGTTGCTTATAAAGGTAATTTATATGATTGGGGAGGTAGAAACTTAAGATATCTGTCATAATTTACTGGTAGAAAATGTAGCATAGGATGGATTATTTTTTGTATTTCTTGTTTTATGTGAAACACTTGATTAATAGATAATAGCTGATCTACAGTAAACAAATTAGCAATCTTCTCTTTCTGTAGCCGCATCTTAAATTATTTTTTTCAGGGCCATTTTCACCAGTGGGCAAAAGGGGCAGTTGCCTGGGCTCAGCATGACACAGGGGTCCATTGAATTAGCACACAGTGTTCTCTCCTGATAACTCTTATTATTATTATTATTATTAATTTTTCATTTCTAAACTGCCCTTTTGAATACTTCCCCCAGGGCGGTGTACAACATCAAGCAAAATATATACAATACTTCATAATCAAAACACCCCAGCCACCCAACCCATCCTTCCAACAAAAGCCAGTATAACCATCAACCTCCTCCCCTCCCCCCCCAAGAGCTTTCAAAAACAAAAATGTTTTTAAGACCTTCCTAAACATCAGATCATCATCCTGAAGACACTGCTCATGTGGCAGTTTATTCCACAGCACTGGCGCCTGAGCAAAGACGACCCTGTTCCAGTGGATCATTCGCCGCACCACTAGACGTTTCTCCTTTTGCGACCGCAAGGAATGATTCAGAACATACATGCCAGCTCATCCGAAAGAAAAGAGGGAGCCGTACCAGGCAAAATTTTAAATACCAATAACTAAACTTCAAACTCAGCCCTAAACCTCACTGGCAACCAGTGGGCTTCTTTTAAAATTCGGGTGACATTAGCCTCGGTGTTGCCAGATGATCTGAAATTCTAGTCCAAAATGGGTTAAAAACAGTGGAAAATAGTGAACCACCCATGGCCCTCTTCTTCCCTTCCCCAATTGACTGGTCTGGCAGTTGATCTGGTGTAGCTGCATCTACCCTGCCACCTGGCCCCACAATCCCCTTTGTGGATTGGCTGGAGTCTGGTAGTCATTCACTTCCATCCTATAACATCTCATTGGTCAGCTTCTGATGTGTTTCTTTGGGAACTGACCAATGCGATGCAGCCAAGGATTGTGACCTGCTCTGAAGCCAGAATTTGTCTTTTTTGTTCCTTTTGATTTATTTAGGCAGGTTTATATACCGCTTTCCTATGATTCAAAGCAGTGTACATTCAGCTACTATCCCCAAAGGGGCTCACAATCTATATTTTTGTACCTGAGGCAATGGAGGACTATAAACCCCAGTCTTTCCAGCCCAAGGTTGCTATCCTCTAGCAGGATTCGAACCCCAACCACTAGACCTCCTCCCTGAGTCAGCAGATACAACCTGAAGCAAAGGCAGAGAGAGAGTAGTATCCTGCATGGAGTAGCAGATTCAGCTCAAACTCTAGCCACCCTATTGGGCAGAACACATGGACCATACTGGTCTCTTATCTGCCACCATTTACTATGTTACTACTGTATGTTACAAACAACTTAATGTGCTGAGAGGGATGGATGCTTGTTGTATGCTATTGTATGCTTTTTTTTTTTTTTTTTTTTTAAGTGCCATCAAGTCAGTGTTGACTCATAGCGACCCAGCTACCTCTGGGTTTTCTTGGCAATGTATCACCGGAACTAGATTGCCAGCCTTTTCTTCCGAGGCAATGGAGGGTAAAGTGACTTGCCCAAGGTCACAAGGAGTGCTAGTGGGAATTGAACCTTTGATCTTCTGGGTACGAGGCAGTTGCTCTAACTCAGTGGTTCTTAACCAGTCCTCCTTGAACCCCTAGGCCAGTCGGGTGTTCAGGATAGCCCTAATGAATATGCATGAGATATATATGCATTAGAGATATCCTGCCAACCTGACTGGTTTGTGGCCCTCTAGGGCTGGATTCAGAGACCCCTGCCTTACATCTCTGTCATTTAAGAATGTGAATGGGCAAGGTGCAGATCTCCAAGACATCAAAAAGGTTAGATAGAATTTGTCATATGCCTCTTTGCTTCTCACCACCACCAAAATATTGTCTATTAGACAACATTTTGGTGGTGGTGAGAATTGAGGAGGCATGTGACACATTCTATCTACCCTTTCGATGTCTAGGACATCTGCACCTTGCCCACTCACAATCTTAAATGACAGAGGTGTAAGGCAGGGGTCTCCGAATCCAGCCCTAGAGGGCCACAAACCAGTCAGGTTGGCAGGATATCTCTAATGCATATATATCTCATGCATATTCATTAGGGCTATCCTGAACACCCGACTGGCCTAGGGGTTCAAGGAGGACTGGTTAAGAACCACTGCTCTAACCACTAGGCTACTCCTCCACTCCATTGTATGCTCTTTATTTATCTATTTATGGCGTTTTCTTCTTTCTCCTCCATGGGAAAAGATATTGAGAATAAAATTAAGGGTTGAATCTGTGTTTATATATCTAATTTAAAAAAAAAGCCCCCAGGTAAGTGAAACATTAAATACCTCTATAGCAATGGGTAAAAGGGGCAACATCTGAAAGCGTTGTATATAAATGCCTGTAGCATGGGAAATAAGATCCCAGATGTTGAGACTTTAATGGAAGAGGCTGACTTGGATTTAGTGGCAGTTACGGAGACATGGTTCACGGACAACCACGACCGGGATATAATTATACCAGGCAATACTTAACTCAGGAAGGATAGGGTAGGAAGAAGAGGAGGAGGAGTGGCACTATATATAAAAAATAATATTAAAGCTATAGAATTACAGGGCTTAAAAGGGAGAGAGGGAGGCAGCGTGGGTTAAACTAGAAAGAGGGAAAGAAATCCATTTGCATTGGTGTGATATGCAGAACCCCTCACAGGGAGAAGTGAATGGAGATTTAATAGAAGACATATGCAGCATTGCCAAGAAAGAGGAAGTGCTACTGATAGGTGATTTCAGTATGCCAGATGTTGATTGGTACATGCCTGCTGCGGTGTCATCTAGAAGTAAGGAGATCCTGGATTCTCTACAGGGAGAACTATTCTGGCAACTGGTAACACAACCCACAAGTGAATGGGTCATACTGGACTTGGTGCTTACCAATGGGGAAAGTGTTTCTGATGCTATAGTGGGAGATCATCTCTCATCCAGTGATCACCAGCTGGTGTGGTTCAGTATTAGGACTAGGGCTGATAAAATCCATTCAAAAGTAAGGGTCTTAGACTTTAGGAAAACTAACTTTGCCAAGATGGGCCAATACCTCAAGCAGTCGTTAGCAGAAATGGGCACAGCTGTGGGGGGTGTAGAAAAACAGTGGGCAAAACTAAAATGGGATATTTTCAGGGCAACCAACCTTTTTGTTAGGTAAATAAAGATAAAAGGAAAAGGAGGCCACTATGGTTCTCAAAAGAAGTAGCTGAAAAGGTGAAAAGAAAGGGGGAGGCCTTTATGAACTACAAGACATCACAGAGAGAGGAAAACTGGCATCTATATTTGGAAAAACTTAGAGAAGCTAGCAATGTAGTCAGGAAAGCAAAGATACAAAAAGAAAAAGAAATAGGCAGTTCAATAAAATGGGAGGGTAAGAGATTTTTCAGATATGTTAGTGAGAGGAGGAAAGGCAAAAAACGGTTTTGTCAGACTTAAGGGTGAAGGGGAGGAATATGGAGAAGCTGATGAGTGTAAAGGGGAATAACTTAACAAGTATTTCTGTTCTGTGTTCACAGAAGAAGGGCCAGGGGCAGGACCTCAGAAAACACCCACAAATAGGAACAGAAGTGACAGGGATCTCGAACAATTTTCAGAAGACTGTGTTCATGAGGAATTAGGTAAACTAAAAGTAGACAAAGCGATGGTGCCAGATGGGATACATCCGAGAATACTGAAGGAACTTGGGGACATTCTAGCAGCTCCACTGACTGACCTTTTCAATGCCCCTTTGGAGTCTGGAGTGGTGCCAGAGAACTGGAGAGAGGCACATGTGCTTTCTCACTATACCCCAGCACCCGATTGGCATCATTGAGGGAGGTAAGCTCCACCCTGCTTCCCTCCGACAAGGCCAATCGGGCCAAAAAGAAGCTCTGCAATTGGACATTTAAAAGCAGGCAGCCAGCCATTCTCCTGGCACCCTAGCACCCGATCAGCATCATCGAGGGAGCGGGAAGGTAAGCTTCTCCCTGCTTCCCTCCAACAAGGCCAATGGGGCCGAAGAGAAGCTCTGCAACTGGACACTTAAAAGCAGCACCAGCAGCAGGTAGCCAATCTTTCTCCCTGCACCCCAGTACCCAATCAGCATCATCGAGGGAGAGTGGGAAGGTAAGCTCCTTCCCGCTTCCCTCTGACAAGGCCAATCAGGCTGAAGAGAAGCTCTGCAACTGGACATTTTAAAGCAGCAGAAGCAGGCGCGCCCGTGCCTGGCAGGCACATGCCTGAGGGCCTCGCCAAAGGTCCCTTTGGTGTGGCCCTTAGGCGAGGACTGTAGGCCAGCCTTCCAACAAGAACATAAGCACGCAACACATCCCTCCAAACCTTGGAGCATGAAAGAAAACTACCGACACCTGGACAACTCAGCCACAAGCCTGTAAGCCACAATGTCCTCGAACGACTCGATCATTTGAACACTCTGCCTCAAACTAGCAAGCTGGGCCACCTAAGAAACCACTCAATCACCAGAACATTCAGCCACAAACTTGTAAGTCGCATTGCCCGCTAACTTACTCGGACTCTAGAACTCTCAAAGATAATATGTAAGTCTCTACGCTATATATCCTGTATACTGTATGCATGTACACTGTATCCCCACCCGCTCACCAATGCAACAACCTACAAAGCTAGCACTCCCCTAGCCACCAGACTAACAACCTCAAACACCCTAACAACCATCTGAGTTAAGCTGACGATCCAAAGCACAAGCTAACAACTTATAACAGCCCTATCTGCTACCTACCGGGAGCAACCTCTCTCAATCCCCATCGCCTCCCCACCCACAGTCCAAACCATCCCAGTACCCTGGTCTGACCACAAAATAGTAGCTTACCAACTACACCTCAAAAACCTCTGCAAGTCTACAACCCCTAACCTGCATAAGAACAGAGTCAAACAATTCCACAAAGACTTCTTCCTCAGCCACATCTCCCCAATTACTACTACAGAATCCCATGAACTCGACTCCACCATCAACATATGGAATGACCACCACAATGAAGCCGCCCCCCTACCAACCTCCACCCAGCCTTACAACCCCACCCACAAACTGACTCTTTGGTACACCACATACCTCCACAAGCTCAAATCCCATATAAGGAAACAATGCAGATGGAGAAAATCACGACAACTCACAGATCAAACTCAGTACATGAACTTCCTAAGAGAATATAACCAAGCTACCAACCTCGCAAAAACAAAGCTACCATACGAAATTAATACAAGGTTCCCTCAACCACCCACATGAACTATTCTCTCTCATAAAAAAAACTCACAACAATACCCACCAACAACCCTATCACCCCTCAACAGCTAGCAGACTTCTCCACTTGCCTCCCTCAACCATCTGCCCAACCCAACTTACCCCTACCCCCTACCAAATCAACATACTCATGGACCACCTTTGGAAAATCTCTCCCAAAAATATCCAGAACATCGTTTCCTCACTTAACACCACCACCTCCCCTCTTGACCCCCTGTCCGCCCCGATGGATCAAAGCCACCCTACCCAAACTCGCTCAGTTCCTAGCCAAACTCACCCAAACCTCTCTACTATACAGCTACCTACCGGTCTGCCTAAAAACCTCCTAAATTCACCCCCTCCTAAAAAAGCCCTACCTTGACCCCTCAGACCCATTCTCCTACACACCTATCGCTAGCTTACCATTCCTATCCAAAATAATAGAAAAAAAACAGTCCAAACCCATCTACAAGATCACCTTGACACACACTCTCCACTCAACCCACAGAAGCATGGCTTCCGACACCAGCATGGAGTCGAAACTCTCCTAACCGCTCTACTCAACAACCTCATGAAGGGAACCCAGAACATCCACCAAGGTTTCATCATGATTTTCCTTGACATCTCTGCTGTTTTTGACACCATCAATCACAACACCCTTCTACATCGCCTCCAATCAATCGGAATTCAGGGCACCGTGTTAATATGGTTCAAGAACTACCTTCATGACAGAACACAACTGTTAAGAATTGGGTCACTATCCTCATCCCCCTACACTCAAACTCAAGGCATCCCCCCCCCCAGGGTTCCACCCTCTCTGCCCTCCTCTTCAACATTTACCTACAACCCCTCTGTAACATCATTCAAACTCACAACGTCAACTACCACATTTACGCAGATGATCATATGCTCTATACACCACTCAACCTCAATAGCCCATCATACGTCAAGGTTCAACAATGCTTCTCCGAGGTCTCTCAGTGGTTATCCAAAAACCACCTATCCATAAACCTGAAAAAAACAGAAGCTCTATTCATTGCCAGGAACACCACCTTCATCCCCTCTGACTCCATCACTCTCAACAACACTCAGATTATAGTCAAACCAGAAGTTAAATACCTGTGAATTACCCTCGACTGCCACCTCACACTAAAATCACAAATACAGCAAAAGCAATCTATCACAAAACCCGCACACTACAACACCCCCTCCCCCTCCACATCCCCTCTGACTTTCAGTCTTACAAGCCCTCACAACATCCCATGTTGACTACTGTAACGCAATATACCGCGGTCTCCTCAAATCATCGCTCCATTCCCTCCAAATGGCATATCACACCGTCACAAGAATCATTACAAACTCACCTAAATGTGAGCACATTACCCCCATACTTAAACACCTCCACTGGCTCCCACTGCAAAGTAGAATACTCTACAAGATCCTGCTAATGACACAAAAAGCCCTCTTCTACCTCTCCTCCACCTACCTCAGCACTCTCATCATCCCCAACAATCACACAGATCCCGGAGAACCTCCATCATGAACACGCTATCTACCCTCCAATCCTTAACAAACAGTACCCAACAAACCTCAGCCAGAGCCTTTGAATTTTATGCCCCTACCACCCGGAACATCCGTCCAGACAACATAAGAAAAACCACAGACCTCCTAACCTTCCGCAAAATTCTCAAAACTCACCTCTTCACCCTGCAACTCACTCCCTCTCCCCAACAGCTCAGCAACTAAACAGCCATCGCAACCTGCTACCAAAACACAAACACACAGGTAACAAACTTATCAAGTGCCACAAGAATGCTGTCAATCTAGATACCTGTGCATAGTTAACCTTGTACATAGTTAACCTTCACAATTGCCCTACCCTTGTTCACTGTACAAAGTTATTATGTTCAGTGTAAACGTTCCTTGTATTATCTCTTGTTTGCTGTAAACAGCTTTGACCTTCGTGAAAAGTGGTATATAAACCTAGCCAAATAAATAAAATGTGGTCCCTTTACCCAAAAGCGGAAGTAAGGATGTGGTTGAAAACTACAAGCCCAGTTAGTCTAATTCTGTGGTGAGTCAATTATTGGAAATGCTGCTGAAAGAGAAAATCTTGAGGTTTCTGGAGTCCAGTGGATTACAGGATCAGCGGGAGCATGGATTCACCAAGGCAGATCTTGTCAGACAAATCTGATTGATTTCTTTGACAGGATGACCAGAGAGTTGGACCGAGGGAAAGCCCTAGATGTGTGGTGTACTTGAATTTCAGTAAAGCCTTTGACACGGTTTCACACAGGAGATTTATAAACAAACTGAGCACCCTAGGGATGGACCCTAAAGTTACTAATTGGGTTAAAAAATTGGTTGAGTGTGAGGCAACAAAGGGTACAGGTAAATGGAGCTCGCTCTGAGGAGAAGTGGTGTGCTGCAGGGATCTGTCCTTGGTCTGATTCTTTTTAACATTTTTGTTAGTGATATTGCAGCAGGGCTGTCGGATAAGGTTTGCCTCTTTGCAGATGATACCAAAATCTGCAATAGAATAGTCACCCAGGAAGGAGTAGATAACATGAGGAGGGATCTAGCTAAGCTTGAAGAATGGTTGAGTATTTGGCAGCTGAGATTTAATGCTAAAAAATGCAGGGTCGTGCATTCGGGCTGCAAGAAATCGCTGAGGATAAGTAAAAAGGAATATTAGTATAAAGAATTTTATACACTAATGAAAGAACCTTATTCATAAGTCTATAGGCCACTGGCAGCCACACAAGTTCCTTTAACAACAGAGAAATATGAGCCAAACAACTTACTCTAAATAACATTTGCACTGATGTATTTTGGATTAGTTGACATCTTTTGATACTAAAATCTGGAACACCAACCAAAAGAGAGTACAATAATCTAATTTGCTAAAGACCAGTGCCTGAATTAATGCACTAATATCTTTCAGGCTGATGCAGAAAACCGACGCTGAAGTCGCATGCTATTAGCTGTGTACCTGTTTTCCTAGCACATTGATAACGCCAAAATGCAGCAAAGAGCATGTATGCAAATAAGCTGAGCACAAAACTTTGGCGTAAAGTTGAAAGAAGGGGAATCAACACATGCACAAACAGATGCGCTACAAGTGGCCATGTGTGTATGCGCGTAAATGTCAAACGCTAACAACATGCTCACACGACGTGCAAGTTCTTTTGGCACTCAGCCCATAATAAACACCACTATTTCACCCAAAAACATTTTTTTATGAAATCACAGCAATAAATGGAGAATGATATAAGTGAGTCCAAAAAAGCACCCAAGGATAAGAAGCAAAAGACATTTGTTCTTGAACACCAAACTTTTGCTTATATGCTGAAAGATATATGCAGAAAATGTTCACGTTGAAGATAACTGTTCACTGGTACATACCCTGAAATAGTCTTTCTACATGCGCAAGATGTTTGTCACCTGAGACCAGGCGTAGAGATATTGGTGCTTTTGCTTATGTAATCCTCTACGTGTTTCTCTGCATTGGGCGCAGACCTTATTCTAGCTCATTTTAATACACACAGCTAATTTGCATTTCCTTATCGTTCCTCCAGTGCAGTCCTCTACCTCTGGGTTGTCAACCACCTCCTGCAGCTCGGAGACTGGCATGTCAGAATTATGACATCACTGGATATAGGCTGCTGCTCTCGCTCCACCTCCCCAGTGTGACCAGTCTCCTTGCAGCAGGAGGACGTTGTGAGCCTCATCTGAGGCTCACTGGAGGAGCAGATAAGGAGCATATAGGCTAGGGTAGCTAGTTTACTTTTAGGTCATTGATTTGGTTACTGTCACTTTAAATTTAAATAAAACAGCAGGAGAAGATTTTCCTCACAGGGGAGGTGGGAGAAAGGTTCTGGCGTCTCTTACACCTTCCCTGTCAGTGTTCAGGCTGCCTTGGATACCTTTCTGCCTTGCCCAAAAAGGGGACCGCTGGAACTCTCCCCCCGGACTTTTCGGGGGAGAGCCCTCCATCAGGTCAGTGAGCTGCCCGGACCGCGGATTCCCTTAGCCGCGGCTTGTCCGGTGCCGGCAGAGCGGGACAGCGCTTTGCGGCGCTACTGCAGGCTCGCGGTTGCTGAACTGCGCCGAATTTAAGAGCTGGAAGGCAGCCTTGCCACAGAGTAGGCCTGACTGGTAAGCCCCTAATCGGTTCAGGCTGCATCTGCTTAGTGAGCGTCGGGGAGTTTCTTCAGCAGTCTGCGCCGGACTGCTGGATCCCTTTCGCGCCCTTTTCTTTTCCCCTCCGGGTCTTGCGGCGGCCATTTTGAGCGGTGCAGGGCAACCGCGTGGCTGGCTGCCGTTTCAGGGCTGTTGATCAGGGGACAGCAGTTTTAGCGGCAACGTTTATTTTCCATTTTTTCCTTTCTCTGCCTTGATTTGGACATTCTTTTCTTTTTTTGGGGGAACGTTTCAGTTTTAGCGTTACAGCCTCCGGGTCTGGGTGCGGGGGTTTGTTTCTTTGTCGGTCCTATTGCAGGGCAGGGTTTTGTAGCATAGGACTTTTGCCTTTCTGTGGTTTACTTGACGGGTTTTGATCTCTGTTTAAAAAAAAAAAAAAAAGAGACCTCTCTTTCTCTCTCTATCTCTCTATAATATATATACAAAAAAAAAAAACAAGAAAGGGGGGTGCCGTGAGTGCAGTGATGGCATCCCGACCTCAGTGTGTGGTTTGCGGCACCCGGAGGGGGACGGTGGCTGACTCCGGGATCTGTCGTGGCTGTGCTTCCCTCTCTTCCACAGTGGAGCCGCAGATGGACCTTAAAGAGCCCTCTGAGCTGCAGGGGCCTCCGCTATTGGCAGGGATAGAGTCCTTGCAGCACGCGGAGCAGAGTCCCGCGGTTGAGGACGTGGGGGCAATGTTGGATTCTCTCCCGAGTACTCAGCCGGCGGATCTCAGGGATTTTTCCCCGGATTTCGTCTTGTTGATGCACCAAGCCTTTTGTTTGCGTCGTCAAGGTAGACTGCCGTCTGCTTTACTGCCTTCCCTTCCGTCCCCGCAGCTGGAGGGGGCAGAGATGGGGGGCGAGGGTCCCTCAGCACCTAAAAAGGCGAAGACGTCATTGGAGGCAGAAGGTGAGCGCCTAGACGTCGAGGATGCTGACTGGCAGCTTGAGGAGGGGCTGGAGGATCTCGAAGAAGGTGAGATCCCAGAGCCCGAAGATCAAGCCAAGATCATATGGGTCTTCCGTAGAGAAGAGCTGATGGCACTGATTACGGAGTCTCTGCAGATTTTAAATCTAGCGACGCCGGCCGCCGCTGAGGAGGAGGTTGAGGATCCGGTGATTCAGGTGGTGCGCTATACGCAGGTGGTGTTTCCGGTGCATAGAGTGGTTGACAAGATGATACAAGATGAATGGGATCAGCCGGAAGCGGGACTTCGAGGTATTCGGACCATGAACAGGCTCTACCCGCTGGCTGACAAGGACAAGGATAGGTTCCGTGCCCCGCGGGTGGACGCGGTGGTATCAACGGTCACTAAAAAGACCACTATTCCGGTAGAGGGCAGTGCTGCCTTAAAGGATACTCAAGACCGTAAGGTCGACGGGTTGCTGAAACAGGTGTTTGAAGCGGATGCTATGTCTTTGCAGGCTTCCATTTGTGGAGCTTGGGTAGCCCGGGCGTGTTTGCGCTGGGTACAGCGTTTACGCCAGTCCCCGCGTTTGGACCCTGAGGAGCTCCGCGAACTCGGCAGGCTGGAGTCTGGTACAGCATACTTGGCAGATGTACATTATGATTTGATAAGGGCTCTAGCTAATAGTACAGCTTCCGTGGTGGCCGCCCGCCAGTCGGTCTGGTTGCGCAACTGGGCGGCGGACGGTTCTTCCAAATCCCGATTAAGTAAGCTCCCCTTTTGGGGGAGGTTGCTCTTTGGAGAGGATCTCGATAAATTGGTGAAGGACCTTGGGGAGTCCAAAGCTGGTAGGCTCCCAGAGGATAAACCGAAACAGGGTAAGGCCCCACACAGTTTTCGTGGCCAGTTTCGGAACGTTCGGAGGTTTCATACTTCTCGGTTCAGCGGTTACCAGAGGGGCCGTTTTTCGTCCCGAGCCCAAGGGTTTCGAGGATTTCGAGGAGCCAGCAGCCCGCAAGTCGCAATGAGATGAGGCGGGTCCTGGCAGGGGAACCTTCAATAGGCGGGAGGCTTCGGGGGTTTCTCTCTGCTTGGGCCCACATCACCTCCGATCAGTGGGTGTTGGAAATCCTTTGAGAGGGTTACGCGCTGGAGTTGGCGCGGCCCGTGAGGGATTCCTTCGTCATGTCCCCCTGCAGGGGAAAGAGGAAGACCCTGGAGGTCCGCAACACTTTGGAGCGCCTACTGCGGATAGGTGCGGTCGTGGAAGTTCCGGAAGCGGAACGCGGCCTGGGTTGTTACTCCATTTCGTGGTGCCAAAGAAGGGCGGAGCGTTACGGCCCATTTTGGATCTCAAAGGCATAAATCGCTGTTTGCGGGTCCCTCATTTCCGTATGGAAACCTTGCGTTCCGTCATTGTGGCGGTACGACAGGGAGAGTTCCTGACGTCGCTCGACCTGACGGAGGCGTACTTACACATTCCCATTCGCCCGACACATCAAAAGTTTTTGCGGTTTGCCCTTCCTTGGGGTCACTATCAATTCCAGGCCTTGCCATTTGGGCTCGCAACGGCGCCACGCACGTTCACCAAAATTATGGTGGTGGTGGTGGTGGCGGCGGCGTTGCGCAAAGAAGGAATTCTGGTGCACCCGTACCTCGACGATTGGTTGATCTGAGCCAAATCCGAAGCGGAAAGCAGGCAGGTGACAAGCAGGGTTGTCGAGTTTCTGCAGAGTCTCGGTTGGGTAGTCAACCCGACCAAGAGCCGTCTGGAGCCCTCTCAGGTGCTCGAGTATCTGGGAGTCCGGTTCGACACGAAGCAGGGTCAGGTCTTCTTGCCGATCCAGAGAGCTCAGGCTCTTCGGAGTATGGTGCGCAAGTTCAGGGTCTCTCCGGTGCTGTCGGCATGGGACTACCTTCGGGTGCTGGGGACGATGGCAGCGTCCCTGGAGGCGGTTCCTTGGGCCAGGTTCCATATGCGTCCGCTGCAGAGGGTGCTGCTCCGTCGCTGGTCTCATCAGTCGGATTCCCTGGGCAGACGATTGCCTGTTCCATCCAAAGTCAAACAATCACTGCGGTGGTGGTTGCAGCCGCAATCCCTGCAGGCCGGGATGCCGCTGGAACAACCGGAGTGGCTCCCGCTCTTGACGGATGCCAGTCTGACCGGCTGGGGGGCCCACTGCGAAGGCAGGTTTGCGCAAGGTCTGTGGTCTCCGCTGGAAGCCTCCTGGTCCATCAATCGCCTGGAACTTCGAGCGGTAGCTCGAGCACTACTGGCGTTCAAGAACTCCGTGGTGGGTCGGTCGGTCCAGGTTCTCTCCGACAACTCGGCGACGGTCGCCTACATCAATCGCCAGGGCGGCACGGGAAGTGCGGCCATGGAAGAGGAAGCAGATCTGCTTTTCGCTTGGATAGAAGGTCGCTTGGCGGCGATTTCTGCGGCGCACATCGCGGGGAGAGAACGTGCGGGCCGATTTTCTCAGCAGGGTGCAAGTAAATGCGGGGGAGTGGGAGCTGCATCCGGACGTGTTCGATCAGCTTGTTCTTCGTTGGGGGAGGCCCATAATGGACTTGATGGCGACTTGCAACTCAGCGAAGGCGCCTCGGTTTTACAGCAGACGGCGAGAGAGAATGTCAGAGGGCATAGACGCCCTGTTGCAGCACTGGCCGGTCTCGGGCCTCCTGTATGTGTTCCTGCCGTGGGCCTTGATAGGCCGTGTCATCCAACGGGTCGGAGCTCATCCGGGCAGGGTGCTGCTGGTAGCTCCCGACTGGCCGCGGCGCCCTTGGTATGCCGACCTGGTGTGTCTTCTGGACGGGGAGCCATGGCGGTTGCTGGAGAGGGTGGATCTGTTGAGACAAGGCCCCCTCTTCATGCCGCAAGTGGATCGGTTCTCGCTTACGGTCTGGCCATTGAAAGGGCACGGCTGAAGAAAAAGGGCTATTTGGCTTCAGTTGTGGCTACTTTGCTCCGAGCAA
The DNA here is from genome assembly GCA_033557465.1 of Ichthyophis bannanicus. Classification (NCBI taxonomy): domain Eukaryota; kingdom Metazoa; phylum Chordata; class Amphibia; order Gymnophiona; family Ichthyophiidae; genus Ichthyophis; species Ichthyophis bannanicus. The sequence goes on along the minus strand of CM066035.1, from coordinate 900,204,696 downwards.
GAAAACAGTCTACGTCTTTAGCGTATGTGCGCGTTTGGCGTGTGTTTGAGGATTGGTGTTCGCGGCGGCAGATTCGGGCTGCTACGCCTCTGTCCCGGTGGTCTTGAGTTTCCTTCAGGATGGCTTTGATAAAGGGCTTGCAGCCAGCTCGCTGCGTGTTCAGCTGGCGGCGCTCTCTTGTTATCGGGGCAAGGTGCAGGGAGTGGCTCTCGGGACTCACGCTGTTTTGCGGTTTCTCCGGGCGGTCTCTAAGTTGCGTCCGTCGTGTAGAGTGGTAGTGCCGCCGTGGGATCTCAATTTAGTTCTGAAAGCTTTATCCGCTTCCCCCTTTGAGCCGTTGTGTCACGCGTCGGTGAAGGATTTGACCTTGAAAGCAGTGTTTCTGGTGGCGATCTGTTCTGCTTGGCGCATTTCGGAGCTGAAGGCCTTGTCTTGTAGAGATCCCTTTTTGTCCTTCTCTAAAGAGAAAGTGGTATTGCGGCCGGTTCCTTCCTTTTTGCCCAAGGTGGTGTCGGCATTCCACTTGAATCAGGCGGTTACCTTACCGGTGTTGGGTTCGCTGGGAGGTACTGATCAGGATCGCCGTTTGCACCGGTTGGATGTCAAAAGGGTGTTACGGCGATATCTGAAGGTGACTCGACCTTTTCGTAGGTCGGATAGGCTTTTTGTGTTTGGAGGTGTCCGCAAAGGGGAGGCGGCTGCTAAGGCCTCCATTGCCAGATGGCGAGAGGCGATTGCGTCCGCTTACCTCCTTCACGGGCGGTCCGTTCCAGTCGGTTTGCGAGCGCATTCTACCAGAGCGCAGGCAGCTTCCTGGGCGGAGCACGGTTTGGTGCCCCCAGGGGAGATTTGTAGGGCGGCGACTTCGTCGTCCTTGCATACCTTCAGTAGGCATTACCGTCTAGACATGGCGGCTGCTAACGATGCTTGTTTCGGGTTGGCAGTCTTACGTGCCGGCTGGAAAGGTTCCGCCCCATGATTACTGCTCTGGTACATCCCAGAGGTAGAGGACTGCACTGGAGGAACGATAAGGAAATGATAATTACACTTACCTGGTAATTGTAGTTCCTTGAGTGACGACAGTGCAGTCCTCAGTCCCGCCCTGGATTCTCTTTTTATTCAGGTTCAGATCAAGCATCACGACAGGTGGAGAAGAACTTCAGGTAGGTCGCCTGTCATACGCTTTCATTTTCCTTGGCTTTCCCTATATGAGTATTTGCTTCTGCGTGTCGCAGGGAAGGTTTAAGACAGCCTTACCTAGGTTGGGATTAGTCCAGTTTAGTTAACAATGTTTTAGTAGCTACTTATTTGTTGCTCTTTTGAGTCTGCTTTGTTAATAGTTCACACTGGGGAGGTGGAGCGAGAGCAGCAGCCTATATCCAGTGATGTCATAATTCTGACATGCCAGTCTCCGAGCTGCAGGAGAAGGTTGACAACCCAGAGGTAGAGGACTGCACTGTCGTCACTCAAGGAACTACAATTACCAGGTAAGTGTAATTATCATATAATTTAAATATGCTTGGCATTGCTGTTTGTGCATACTTTTACTCCCTCTTTACATGCATGTCAGCTCTTTTCTGCATTTGATGTGGCAGAACTTGTGCATATAAGTTGCGTTATCTGTACACAAAGGGTGCGCTAGTCTTTCTGCATCAGCCCATTTGTTATCAAAATGATGCCGAAGAGAGCAAACTAGCTTAAAAGAAGCAAAGCTTTACCTAAGAACCATTGTAAGATGTTCCTGAAAAGATAAGCTTGAGTGCAGTAAAACCCAAAGTGAACGAAAGCAGTCCCTGAGCAGCAGAGAAAAATCCAGCTATAATCCGTATAAAGGTTGAGGGAACCTTTTTTTTTCGAAAGTCACATTGCTTCCAATTTAGATGCATTTAGAAGAAGCCTATGGGAAGAAAGTTCAGGATAGCCAGGTATTTCAGGGATAACTTTCAACCAATGCAGTATGGAGTTTATAAATGTATGTATTGGGTTTTTATTTTTTTGCCATCTATGCAGAAAAATCGGAGATGAGACATTCATCAGATACCATGATGTGATTTCTGAAACATTTGTGTTATATATCTATATAAGGTTTAACATTTAAAAGCATGGGGATAGGTATCAGGGAGGCTAAGGCTAACAAATAAAAGTTATGTGCATAATAATGCATATAACTAAGAGGTATGTTTACTAAACCGTCCTAATGTTACTGGCATTAGTTGCAGGGTTACTGTGACAAATGCCATATAAGGTAGTGGGCGTTCCGGTCTTAAGGTAGCAATGGCAGGTTATCGCGCGATAGAGGGCGCCATGGCACGTTATCGTGCGTTAACCTTAACTTCGTGCGCTGACCTGCAATCACAGCAACAGAGGTGTAGCATACTGGTTAATTCAATGATTGCTGAGACAGGGGTTCCTAAGTGGGCTCAATGAATAAGGGTGCCCAAGGCAATTCCTTTTCCTGCTTGTAACAGTTAGACACATTGCCAACAATCTGCCAGCTAAAAATACCCGCACCCCAGTGCTGTAACCTAATGCACTTTTTAGGGGGCACCAGAAGGCACATCATAAACCACCACATCAGCCAAGGCGGGTCATAATGTGCCCCAGAGGGCGGTACGAAAGGTTGGCAACCCCCAAGGCACCATATAAGGCACCCCATAAGCTGTCAGAATCTATGGTGCCGCTAGAGATGCCCCAAGGATGTATAGGTGACTCAAGAAATGGTGGCCAAGGGCAGTAAGGTGCCCCAAATTGACAAGCAAGAAAGGTATGGCCCAAACACAGATGTAACCCTAACACTGCACAGAGCACCAAGGAAAGGCATTGCACAAGTGATGGAAGGAAGTAGATCAGAGCTGATGAACCAGACAAATCTGCGTCCAGCCCATGTGGCAGCTGGTAAAGTATACAAACATATCAAGGGCAGCTGTACCGATGCACAGGGTGATGGTAATGTACCGTGCAACAATGACAGTGTGTGGCAGAGGATGGGAATACATGTCCAGCAGAGGTACAATGACAGTGTGTGGCAGAGGATGGGAATACATGTCCAGCAGAGGTGGCAGGATAGGTGCAATGACAGGAGGACAGAGGAGTAGCAGTGCCATGCAGAGCAGACACAGGAGAGGCAAGCAGGTAGAGCCACAATGCAGAAACGTGTACCAGTGCAGGACATGGGGTAGCAGCCTGCACATCAGGGCAGGATGCCACACAGCTAGCAGACACACAAAGACGGACAGAAGTATGTTTGGCAACTGTGACAAGGGTATAATGTGCCAACAGCACAGATCTGCACAGATATGACTGTTACAAGAATGAAAAGTAGCTGTGTAGGATAGGCATGCAAATGAAAGAGAACAGAGAGGAGTCAAACCCATGACCATTGGCACAAATGTCAATGCACAAACCGGTAGGCTACACCACCAACATGATTTCATTAGCAAAGGCTGCATACAAGAACACTGCAGGGCACCACACAAAAAGCCTGCTGTCTGCCAGGATAGGGCAACCCCCAACAGTAACCATGATGGAATGCACATGCAGAACTGGTGTGTACAGCTCAGATTACAGTCTGTAATTGGGACGAGAGCCACATATAACTACATGCACACACACAATGAAATGTTATGCAGTGGATACAGCATGCAAAAGAGGAAAGAACCTAAACCCAAAGGGCGGCAGGGGATGCTCTGTGGAGCAGGGAAAAATAGGGAACAGAACAGAAAAGGAGCATGTGAGAACTGAACCTGCAAACAGGCGTTGCCCAGACCAGCTGAACAGCAATGCCAATCTCCCAAGCGGACTGCCTACATGGACAGTACAAAGAAAGAGACACATGTAACAGCTAATATGTGATAGATAGGCAGCACAGAGGGCACACTGTGGTGTACAGTGAAGAGATGGAAGGGTGTGTGGAGAGGTGACGAACCTGCAGGCAGCTCATAGTCAGGTTAGCACAACCCCCCCCCCCCCAAAAAAAATCATGTGGGAATCAAACCTACAACCTATGGTGTTCCAACACATGTCCGTAACCACTATCCCAAACAATCACTGCAAGCATAATGCAAAGATATTACCTCAAAGGGAATGTGTGTATGGGAACCCGTAACACCAGTGATGTGGCAGACGGCTGGCAGATAGACAGCTGGCACCGTACAAGGATGTGAGCACAGGTGGGCCATGTACCTGACCAGGAAATCACTAAATACGTGTGTTAGTGTGGTCAAGCAGCAACAGAGACAAATGTATGTCAAGCACATATTTTTATTTTGGTTAACCATGAGACATAGCGTAGATACCACCTTACATAATATCAAGGTGTATGGATAACAGTGAAAAAAGTGAAAACACATTTGGCAGGGCAGCAACCCACATGTCACAGAAAAGTCACTGGGCCATCTACAGATGATGGGCAGGAGAGATAATGTGCATTAGGTGCATGGTGTACACTATGCATTATCCCCCCACCCCCCACATGCTGCCGCATGCCCCATATGCCTTAGTCACATATGGGTGTATGTAGACAGGTGGTGCATGATGAGGGCCCAACACACATCAGTCATGATTTGTCCCCAAAAACATATCTGTCTGCAAATAAAGGAGGTACAAAAATGAAACAGCATACGTTGTTAAAAGTAAGCAAGTGTAAACACAGATATTGAAAATCAGAAGCCTTATGAGGAGAGACTTGAAGACCTAAATATGTACACTTTGGAGGAGAGGAGGGATAGGGGAGATATAATTCAGACCTTTAAATACTTAGAGAAATAATGAGCAAACAAACCTCTTCCAGAGACAGGGAAGCTGTAAAACTAGAGGGCATGACATGAAGCTGCAAGATGGTAAATTGAAAAGCAATGTCAGGAAATACTTTTTTACTGAAAGGGTGGTGGATGCTTGGAATGCCCTCCCGATGGAGGTGGTGGGGGCAAACACAGTGACGGAATTCAAAGTGGCCTGGGACAGACACAGTGGATCACTTTACAGCAGTAAGATTAAATCTAATTAAACTGAACCATCTAATTTCTCAACAAATAGGGGTATCCTACATGGAGCGATGGGGGAGGAGCGGTTGGTTCACCCCTAAACAAACGAAGAAACAAAGATATGGGGAGGGGTGAAGACATGGGGAGGGGTGCACCTGCTCCTGGTGGGTGCACCACTAAGCAAAGACATGAAGAGAAGCTCTGTCCTAGCAGATAAGTTGAAAGAGAAGGGCATCTGCAACAGTGCACATCTGCAAAAGATCATTTAGTGAGCTGTTTGATATATGCAGATGACATTCTTTATACATGCCATTCTCCACAGCCCAAATGGACCTAGCACCACTAATAGACTGTTTCAATGCTGTCTCAGCGTGGCTCCAATCACAGAATCTACGCATTCAACATAAAAAGACGGAGGTTCTTTTCATCTCCAGAGACCCCGACTTTACTCCTCCATCCATGTCAGTGTTAAGGAAGCAGACTACTAACCAAAGAAACAATAAGATACCTTGGAGTTACGTTGGACCAACGCCTGGATATGAAACACCACATAAACAACATTGTCAAGCTGTATACTACAAAATCCGCACACTCAGACATCTGCGCTCCCTGCTGGACCCAGATGACTTCCGGTTACAAGGGCCTCAATCCACACTAGCCCATTACAGCTGGCCATGAATGCTGCAGCAAGGGTCCTACACGGAGCCTCCAGAACCGACCACGTGACCCCCATTCTCAAACAACTTCACTGGTTACCTATCCAGGGTAGGGGTGCACCTACTCTCTAAAAGACATGGGAAGGGGTGCACCTACTCCTGCCATATTGCTGGGCAGACTAGATGGACCATACTGGTCTTTATCTGCCGTCATTTAATATGTTACTATGTTAGCTGTCACATAATGACTGATATAGGAATCAAAGCGGCACCAATGTAACCCAAAACAATCGCCAAATGCAAAATGAGGATATGGTAACAGGTACAAGAGGCACATGAACACAGAGAATTCAAATAAAATGAACCTCAGTCACATGCAGAGATAGCACTATGCAGAAGGTTCCCTGCAATGGGTGGTGTGGATACAGTGTCTGTACACATATTGGAGTGGAGGAGTGGCCTAGTGGTTGGGGCAAGGTACTTCAGGCCGGAAGGTCGGGGGTTCAAATCCCACTAGAGGACAGCAACCTTGGCCCGGAAGGACTGGGGCTTCTAGTCCCACAGGTGCTCCTTGTGGTCGTGGGCAAGTCACTTAACCCTCCATAGCCCATGTTCCCTGTAAAATAGTTATCTCCAAGTTATAATGCCCTGTTCAATGTAATTTCAGTTTGTTCAATGTAAACCGCACTGATGCAGAATAGCGCGGTATATAAGAGAATGTAAATAAATAAAAATAAATATCACGGTACATGGAATGCACAAATGAAGGAAGAAAATGGACACCCACACTGCACTCCAAATATAACGGGGCAATGTGAGTGCCGGAACCTCAGGGGATAAATAGGACTGTGCAGACATGCAATGCTAGGTTTGTAAATCAATGTAGAGCGACACATCTGTACAGTAAACAAACACAATAATCTGTACATAGAGATTGAAAGAAAGGTCAAACATGTTCCAGTAACCCACACAGAAGCCATATTGTCACATGCTGTGTTGCACCAACATATTCAGTCACATGTACATGCACCATGTACGTTGAAACATGATACAGTGATGCCACACATGCACTGTAACACTCTTGGTGAGGGCAAACATCAATCCAAGATGTTGGTGTGCAATAAAGTGGTGTGGTGGCAAATACTGTGTCATGTCCAAGTGGAGGGTAGGCCGACATGGACAAGAGGACCTCTCCAATGTGCCCCCTGTGCCACACGCATGGCTGTATGCTCCTGCTGAACTAAACAGATGAGGGTATCCTGCGGTACAGGTCACACACATGGGCAAAACACACCAACACAATGTCAGATGGATGTACAACATACAGCGACAATGTCAGTCCCTGCTGCACACGTAATGTAGGGACCAGTACACAGTGTCCACAGTGCAAAGGGTGTCTGCGACCCAACAAGTCCTGTTAAGACTGTCCTTGAAACCATGGGCTTGCATAGTCAAGTGTGACATCTCAGTATGCCACAGTACTGGAAAGGTCATGTGTGTCTCCTGCGACAAACACGACACCCAGCCAGAGCATGGTATCAACAGTGTTTTGGACAGGCCTGTTATGCTCAAAGTAGCAGTCCAACATTAATGTCCATCCGAGGCATGTGTCCCACTCGCAGAGGTCAAACATCCTATGGCACCATCTCCCAGGGATAGTTGCATGGTGGTGGTGTGTCCACCAACAGGTGGGTGATGGTGACTGCGGATGCACTGTAGTAGATGTGCTGCTGTGTGTGTCCTCTGCCCTGTGCAGAAGAAGGAGAAACAATGTATTGGTATGCTGCTCGCAACATCCGGCCAAATTGCAGGGAGTCAAACATCAATATGTATGTAATGAAACGTCACACAGGCAAACATAACATGATCACAACACAGAACACACTGCATGTTGTGGACATTTGGAAATGGAACTGCAGACGAGGGTGTCACATGGATATGGTCATGTCCATGCCCATGTCCATGTCACACAGGCATTGCACAGCTACTCCCCATGTGCATCAGTGTTGGTGTACAGAGACTCAACAGGAAAGGTCCATGAAACAAACAGCAAATCACTAACATGTAAAGGCTGATGCCATTCCCAAAAGACCCAAGGTGCAACCTACTGTGTATCTGCAGCAAGTGTCTGCTCGGGATCCTCTGAGGCTGGCAAAGGCCACAACACATCACAGTGAAGGGAGAAGATGTCATTGAAATGTGTAGAATTACTATGTCCCCATGTCCAGCCACTCTTGATGCATGTCCAAATTATGGCGATATCTGTGATATATAAATGCTGTTGCACAGTGATCTGTCAGCACACAAGAGATAAGTCAGCTCACAACACACAACACATGCCCACAATGTTCACAAGGTCAACAGCAGTAAGGTAGAGATAGCACAGTCACCACCGCTCCACAGGTGTACAGACCCCTCATACCACATGATAATGCAAAATGCCTGCAGACTGTATCATCACACAGCCAACCCAAACACACACACACACACAGTATGCTAAGGTGAGCGTGATGTGCACAATTGGAGATTAGTGGAGATAAAGGCTTGTCAAATGCAATGATACACTGCTGTTGGCTGATGCTACCATGTCAGGGAAGGGTGTATGTGCAGCCCACCACCAGTACACCTAAGACCTGCAGACACACGCAGCTCTGTTGGATGTGTCCCAGAGACAGTGCTGGAGACGACAAACTGGCCAGGCACACATGTGGATATGTGTGCCAACAGCAACATATGGGATTTGGGGGGCAGGGCAAAGAGGTGAATAACAACATATGTGCACTACGACTGATTACCTTAGAAATGTGCTCCCCCGATTGTCCTCACAGACAAATTACCTATAGGTCCACCTATCCCAGACTACTGCATGTTGAATGACATACAGTCAGCTGGCACTGCACCACAGCACCAGGAGGGTCACCAAGGATGTCCTGTGGATTGAGAAACACAAGAGAAACATACATATGTCATGTTGAAGCTGTGCAACACACACAGCACCTTCACGTCCTCAGCTCTCAACCCCCCCCCCCCCCCCAAGATCCTTTACAGACTGGCTGTTCTCCATCACACTGTACCGACTCGCTTCATGCTAAAGTTCTCACTGAAGTGTGTGTGGCAAAATACAAGGGTCCATACTTTGTCCGTCCCCTTCCTGACCTCTCTGCTGCATCCAAAACTGTTGAACACAACGGTCTCCTCGCTACCGTGTCCCTGCTCGTCTCTAAGGCCTCTGTACTATCCTGCGTCCCCCATATCTCTCCCACTGCCCCTTAAGTGTGTGTTCTGGTGGCTCCATGTCCTCTGCTATCCTGCTGCCAGTTTCTGTACCACAGGGATATATCCAGGGGCTGCTTCCTTTCCCTCTCTCGATATATAGTTCCTTGGTGTGGCTATCTCATCCCTTGACTTACATTACCAGCTGTGTGCTGATGAGTTGCAAATATCTCTCCACGCTTGAGATATTTCTGCCAAACCACACCCCGATGTCTGCTTGCCACCTGACATTGCTGGCTGCATGTCACCCCACTGCGTGAAATTGACAATGGCAAAGAACGTATATCCCATATTACCACCTAAACCCTACCCTCCCATTACAGCGTCTGTGTGTGGGTGGGCACACCTTCCTTTCTCCAGGGTCCTCAATGTAGGGGTTGTCTTGGACTCCACTTTCCTCCTCTCCACACATACCCAGCTTGTAGCTGAGGCTTGAGGTTTCTTTCTAGATGACATCAGCTATATTTCCCCAGTCTCCCCTGAACACACAACTAAAATGCCAACCCACCCCTTAATCAGCTCCCGGCTTGCCTACTGTAATCTACATCTTGCTGATCTGCCTTTGAATCATCTGTGTCTGCCTGGAAATATGCAACACTGCACTGCATGGCCAATCTACTGCCAGATGCATAATGGCAATAATACTCCCCCTGTCATGACACCTCACAGGCTCCCTGTCTCCGCATCCATGTTAAGGCTCGCCTGCTGACCTATACATGCAGTCACACTGTGGCTTTGCAGTACCTTTCCTTGATGATCTCAACTACCACTAATACAACTACTACTGAGCATGTATATAGTGCTACCTGTCATATGTAGCGCTATACAGAAACAAGTAACACACAGTCCCTACTCAGCAGAGCATATAATCCAATCGATCACCTCATATTACAAAATGTGAACCAAACACGTCTAGGCAACTGGTCCCATCTATGGCCCGCTCACCTACTGCTGACCCCAGACTACACGCCTTTCACCTTGCTGCACCCAAAGGCTGGAACTAACTACCTGTGGCTGTACAGAAGCCCCTTTCCCAATCAGCTACAAATCATGTGTGATGGCTTACTACCTCCCCCAAGCCTACTAATCCTGACACACATAATCCACCTCCACCCGCTGTGGTGCCCTGCTCACATCTTCTGTGTTTGAGTCATGACTAGATTGTAAGCTCTGATGGCCAGGCATTGTCTCTCATATGTCAGTGCAGTGCTGCGTCTTACTGCTATTGCGATACAGATGTTCACTAATAGTAGTAGTACATGCATATCTAAAGAAATGTATGTTCCAACATATGCAGTACTTACATGAGAAGACCTCCTCAATCACCCGCCACCTGACTGTTGTGCCTTCACGTGTGTCACCACAGCCACGTACAGGAGGGCACGTAGGGTCATCTTCCAGTTCCTCATTAATTTGGACATAGAGATCGTGCCTGAGGGCAATATTGTGCAGGATGCAACAGGCTATAATGATCTCTGCCACAGTCTGGGCTGTGTATTGTAAGGCCCCGCCGGTCCTATCCAGACACCTGAAACGACTTTTCAAAACGCCAAAGGTGCGGTCTATGACGGAGTGGCTGGAGGCATGGGCCTCATTGTACCTCATCTCTGCACGTGTCCGTGGTTGACGCACAGGGGTCAGCAACGAGGGGCGACACCCATATCCTGCATCACCTGCAGAAAGAAATTTGGAACGTTAAAGCAGGAGCTGATGTCCACACACTTGGCGAAAAGAATGTACGTGCAAACCAAAAGCACAAACAAATCTGACACAAACATATGACATCACATGATGGGACACCACAACTATGCAGCAGCGTTTGAAGGTCTGATACACAAAACAAGGGGTAGGTGTAAGGATTGCAATCAACATAATCTGTAACCACGACACAAATGCTAGCATGCATCCTACCATCAACACACAGCACCGTAGCAAGGAAGAGCTTGAGGGCAATCCCCCCCCTCCCCCACGTTAGATCACACACAGACAGATGAAACACACATAACTAGGGATACACTCCAGAGACAGACATGTGCACATACGGTGAGTCAGAGGATCACCATGTCAGAGATGCGAAATACCCACCCAGCAGTATACAGTCCTCATACTGTCCTGCCTCAAATTGTCTGAATAGTGCCGAGTGATGCAGGATATAGGAGTCATGGGTAGACCCTGCAGACCTAGGGACTACATTCAGAATATGCATATCTGCATTACATACAACCTGAACATTCAGGGAATGGTAGTGTTTGCGGTTGCGGAACACTGCCTCCCTGTCTCTGGGCGGGACCTGGGCAACGTGTGCAATCAATAGCTCCCATCACGTGTGGTATCCCGTCAAATGCCTCAAAGGCCTGGTTCAGGGTCCCCCACTGTTGCCTAGTGTTGGGAATGTCAATGTAATTCCCCACCCGGTTGATCATGGCACACAGTACCTGGTGGAGACAGCATGAGAAGGTGGAGCAGCTCATGCCACTCACTGCGGCCACAGATGACTGGAAACAGCCAGAGGCAAAGAAATGTAGGGCACCAAGGAGCTTGACCAAACCCGGTATGGCATGTGACCGACCAGTCAGGGGCTCAAGGTCAGGTCTTAGAGCCTCATAGAGCTCCCTAATAGCCCCTGTGCTCAGGCAGTAGAGGGAGATGACCTGGTCCTCACGCATGTCCTGGAGCTGGGCCCTGGGCCTGTAGAGGCGAGGCTGGCAAGCCTGCAACTCCGCACGCCTCCTGCGCCATGCTGGCACAGCCCCTGCCTGGCTTGCCCCCACAGCTGCAGGTCTGTGTTGCAGCGGGACTGCACCCATGCCCTGTGCCTCGGCCCCATGGACACAATCTCCCCCGTCAGGCAACCGCAGCCCCTGCACACCTCCCAGTGCACATGCAGCAACCACAAAGCCCACCATACACTCAACCCCCCTCACCTCCTCTAACTCACACAAACCCAGCCACTCACCTCACCCACCACTCACCAACCCAGCCACACAACTCCTCCAGCACTCACCAACCCATCCACTCTCCAGAACAAACCTGCCTCTGATACTCTCCTTGCTTCACCAACAACCAGCACCGCACACCTTTTCTCCCTTGCCTACACAAATCCCTCAGTGTGTACCATGTGTGTGTGTGTAGTTACATTTTGTTTTTTACGTCTGCGCGTCCTTGCGCCGTGTTGTGCATGTGCAGCGGCACGAGCATGGCGGCTGCGCACATTGCGCATGCGCAGGGAAATGCAGAAGGTGCGTGTGTGGGACCCATGTGATGAGTGCCATTCCACGCATGTGACGTGAGGCCTGCCGCATGCGCTTAATGGCACGCAGCACATGCGCACATCTCATGCTCACACACACGTATAGTGCATGTGCATTGTGATGTCCCCACGCACGCAACTTCTACATCTCCCCTGCACATGCGCAGGCACCACGCTCGTGCCGCTGCACATGCACAACACGCAGACGTAAAAAAAACCACATAAATACACATGCGCAGATGGTACACGCTGAGGGGTTTGTGTAGGCGAGGGAGACAGAAGGCGAAGAGTGGAGCAGGTACGGCAAGGGTGAGGTCAGGACTATAGCAGGTGAGGAGAGGTGTGTTGTGGAGCAGGCGAGAGAGAGGAGGGGAGGCGAGGAGCAGGCAAGAGAAACAGGAGGTGAGTTGAGGAGCAGGTGGCAGGGAGAGGAGGGGAGGGGAGGTGAGGAGCAGGCATGAGGTGGAGCAGAGGAGTCGAGGTGGTGGTGGCTGCAGGCCCATCGGGTGTGTCGCAACCCACCCAGGGGCCACCCAGTGCCAAACGTCGGCGTATACCGGTGCCAGCTGAGGAACGGAGGAGGGCTGTTAGATTCAGCCAGCAGGAAAACAACATTCTGCTGGCCAGTGTGTTGGAGTGGTATGAGGTGCTCTATGGCCGGCTGAGCACCAGCACCACTGTGGGCACACGCATACACGTGTGGGAGGAGGTACAGGAGGCCGTAGCACAGGCAGGGGGACCAACTAGAGACCTGGACAGCCTGAGGAAAAGATTTAATGACATTAAGCATGGTGTCCGTGCACACATGATGGAGGAGAGGCGACATGCCATGGGCACCGGAGGGGGTGCCCCCTTTGCCCCAACCCTGACACCCCTGGAGCAGAAGCTCGCAGACCGTCTTGGCCCCATCTACCTGCGTGGACTTCCTGAAGCACTGGACACCGCCCATCCACAGGCAGATAGGTCAGATATATGCAACACGCGTACAGCTCACAGCCCAGCACATGCCGGCCATTGACAGGAAGGTGGGGCCCTATGTCCTGAGAACACATGTGCCCTAGCATAGGCAACTGGGGGCCACAAATCCAGCAAAATATGGCTGGGTAGGTACAGGGTAGGTGTGACAGGTACCTGGGGCTGTGTGCATGACAGCCACAGTCCTGGACATCGTAGAGCACTGCACAGGTGTACAGAACCGGGGGGGGGGGGCAGTCCCTCAGCCAGACAGTGTACCACCCCCCCTTCACTGCGCATGATTGGGGAGGATGACCGTACATACGGGGAGAGCCCAACACCCTCCACCCCATGAACCCAGCACATGCAGCAGCTATTCATACCTGGCATATAGTTTATACAGAACATCATACATCTGCAGCCAGGCACGCACCACAATATGACAGGGGGACACAGACAGGAGGGATATACAACTAGGCCAGAACACATTGACCTGAGGGGACCCACACACACCACCTATAACAGCTATGACGTGTTTGCGATTACTTATCCAGTGACATATCCCAGACCAGTGACAGAGGAAGGCCTATCACACTTTGATGACGAGGTAGATGCAAACAAACCCCAATGACCACATCACACAGATGTCGGACACATAACACTCTGTCATTGGCCAACATACAGTGGGGATCTCCCACCCACCCTCACAAAACATTGGGGTGCACATTGCCACAGCCGTACCAACTGCTCCTAGCCAAACCCCCACACCACCTGGGGTCAGCTCTTATACAGGTACCACAGTGCCATAGACACATTCCCATGACCCCCACCCATGGTGCAACCTCATGCCCAGCATTGCTCCCCCCATCCCCCGAAACAACCCACCACACATACTGAGTATGTGATAGCTATCCACCCACACCGCACAGTGGTTACCAAAGCGGCAGTCCCCACACACGTCTGGCTGACCCAGACGCATGCTGCAACACCTACCGGGCATACCACTTAGGCCAATACATACACATCGCTCACACACACTATGACAGGCCACAATCCCACTCAGGGCTCCCACATGCACCCTGGCCACATGTAGCGCTGAGCCCACATCCAAGGTCACATGCACAGTGCATACCTAGTGCTGCATATAGTGGGCCTGGCACTCACCCCCCATCCCCCCAAACACAACAGCAAATGTGTCACAGCTCCACCAGTGCAAGAGGCTGCTCCCCCCCCCCCCCCGCCAGGTACAGCACACTGTACGCACATGTGCTGTCCCCATTGTAGGCACAGCAACAGCAGCTACAGGCGGACACCACAGTGCTGTTGGCAGGAATGTACTACACAGGTGTACATATGTGCCCTGCGCAAACTCATCTTTGCTGTGTACCCTGTTCCACCCACCAGGTGACATCCAGGCCATGGAGGCATATGAGGAGGAGGATGTGCCAGCGCCAGAGGATGCTGAGGGGCCAGAGGCTGCAGAGTCTGGGGACGTGGCCAGCACTGGCGGGGAGACCCCAGGAAACAATGTGGTGCCCGAGACAGAGGACAGGGCAGCGGATGCCGACGCACAAGTGGGGGCCAGTAGCAGCAGCACACGGGCTATGGAGGATGTGGAGATGGAGGGGAGTCGCCACACAATGCAGGTGCCGGGGACATAAGGTACCCCACACACCAGCATGGATGTCATCCTTGCGGAGCTGCGGGCTCATACTGCCTCATCAAGGCATGATGCGGAAGGTGGGTAACAGAATACACAACAAGCCCCCTGGGGGTTGATGTAACATCCACAATGACATTCCATGTGCTCCCCAATATTATGACACCATAGCACGTAGGTTTGTATGTTTAGTGGGGGTCTGTGCCATGTACACTTCCCCCCCTCTTGTAGCATGGGTCGTCTGGTGTCATCATGTTAATGAGCTCATACATCCGCCCACTATTCACCACCATATACCCCAAGGAGACGTACAGTGGTACACCCCTATCCCAGATCACCTATACAGCTTACTCGGCGGATCCCTCTACCTGGGTAATGGTACTATGCAGCAGGTGTAGAGCAAACAGCGCCCCCCAGATATCTGTCTGTGTGCCATGAATCCCCACGTTATCCGGGCTATCCCATACGACCAGTGCATAGATCAAGCAGTCACACAATGAACTGTGACACAGTACCATGTGTCATATCTGTGATTCCCACGACCCCTCAGCAGGATCATTTCCTGGCCTGAGGATGGATCATGGGACACACAAATGTAAACATGGTACTGCGTTGCTAGTCGTCGCATGCATGATTGCTCTGCGGACTGGTCTGTTGGGATATGCCAGACATGTGCATGAGTCACAGTGGGGGGTGCAGCACATGTCTCACACATCACCTTGTGTCTCACCCACAGCCACTCGTCAGGCTCTGATGGCCATTCGGGAGGAGATCAGCCAGCTGTGCACCACAGCTGAGACGATGGCAGCAGCGCTAATGTGCATTGCGGATGCCCAGGAGGCCATGGCTCAGTGTCCCCAGCAGCCAGCACCAGCGCCAGAGGCGGCACCAGCAGACCCAGCACAGAGGGGTGGGTTGGCCCATGGGCACCATGGACGTGGGCGGAGACGCAGGATGTGAGGTTGGGGAACAGGTCACCACATCTGTGACAGTAAAGACATCAAAACCTATTTATACCTATGTGTACATCTCCAGTGTGTGCCACTGTGCTCCCGTGCATACCCTGCAACCCATGTTGTCACCCTGGCCACGTGTGCCTCCCCATTTCCCATAGGGGTGTGGTGTCTGCACTGCCACCAATCACCGCACATACGTTATACCATTCCCTGTGTGCCATGCACCGTGCCATCTGTGTGTCCTTCTACCTATGCATGTGGGTAAACCCTACCTCTCCCGTTGATCAGCAATATCTTTATGGTGGTACATGTATGTTTTACGGATCTATCACTCTTTCACACCCCATATGCTCTCCATTAGTCTACCCACATGTATGACCATCCTTTCTGCTCACACCAGAGCCTACGTGGCTGTTTACCCACATATGCTTGCGGGGGCACAGGCAGACAAAGGTATCTAGCTACAGTCAACTGGTTACTCATCCCCAGCGCTTGTAGTGAGCCGTCGCTCATCCTCCTGACCAACAACCACATGTCACGGCCTCACCAGCTATCCCCCTGTGCAGCTCCTGGGTACAGCAGTCCCTCCTATCCTTCCTGCCACATACCTGCTGCTAGCCTTTCCCTTCATTCCTCCCCGAGCATGGTGCATCAGATATGCAGCCTACACATCACAGGCAGCATGCATGTGACCATAGCTGCTGGGACACACAGCACCTCAGTACATCACAGGGGCACCAGGGGACACAGACACCTACACACATGGGCAGCCCCCACACCTGAGTGTGGAGACGGTCCATGTATGTTACCTATGTCTACCACGTATACACATAGGGATCTACACACATGTCCCATGCTCACGTCAACAGTCTGTAAGGGAGACATGTGACCATTGTGCTATACTTACCCATTGTACAGTTAAAAGTAAACAAGTTTGTAATATTTACAAGAAACCCCATGTTGTGTCCCGGGTGACAGGACAGCACAGGGCACGTGTGTGAGTGCCCCTGTGGCCCTCAAACGCTCCTGGGATGCCCATCAGGGGATGGCTGTCGAGATGCACCGCCCATACCAGCTGCACGCTGCATGTGCATCTCGGCAGCCATCCACTGAATGGCACCTGCCAGCCACTGGATGGTGCGGTCCTGGGACCGCTGGCATTGCAGCACGCCAACCACTGCCACAGACAGGTCCCAGACACACCTGCCACCACATCCACACCAGGTACCCAGTGTTTGTGTGGTGGCATGTGCGTGAGCCCTGTTTGTGGCAATGGATGGTGACGCTACACCCAGGTGGCCACCATCGTTGCACACATGTGGCAGCTGGCAGGGACCTACAGTGCCCTGTGCTGTCCTGTGTCCCCTCCCACCCACAGGGCCACACTCCCCCCTGACACCTCCCACCCACCCTCTCCCTTGCCCCCCTCCCCGCTCTTCTCCTCCGCCGCCTCCTCCCCCTCGCCCTCCTCACCCCCTGCCACATACAACACACCCGCCCCACCCCACCCTCCACCTCCTCCATCCTCTGCCCCTCCATGTTGTCGTCTTCCTCTTCAGCCTCTGCCCCCTCATCCTCCTCCTCCGGCTGGACTGGAGCTGTGGGGCCTTTTGTGGGGGGCCCTGATGTAGATGGGCCCTCACCAGCAGCAGCATCCTCTGTGGGGGAAGACAGTCATTAGCACACCATCATGCGATTCACACACCACATAAACATAGTGTGGACTCCCACAGGCTGTTGGGCCACTGTGACATGCTGTACTGCGCTGCAGAGGCCGCAACACTCACCGCTACTTTGCTCCAGTGCCCTCCTTTGGAGGCGGGCAAGGACATCTGGGCAGTGCAGCCGCAACTCCCGTTCCTTTTTCCGTAGGTCCTCTACCTGGGGGGGGAATGCAATGGATGGGAGCATTAGGGGCCAGATATCTCTGGTGGGTACCCAACGCATATCACAGATCACTGTGAGCAGCAGGGTGCTGCTGCTGCTCTGGCTAGTGTGTCCTCTACTACCTGTTGCCAGCGCCGCCTGCATGTGTGGCTGTGGGTCTGGGAATGTGTGGGGTGCCACCTATGTGTACTGTGTGCAACCCCCCAGACCCCCCCCCCCCATACCCTGTTCCTACACTCTCCTTGCATGACATGGCAGCGACATGGCAGCACCATGCCATGTGTGGGATAGGCATGCTGGTCTCCAGGGGAGGGTGTTTCCTAACTCCCTGTGTGGTCCGGCACACACCTGTGTGTTTGCCTGACCTACACACATCAGCCGACACACCCGCCATGGCACCATGATATCTTTACAAAACATGTGTGATGTGTTCTGAGATAGAGCGGGAAGTGGGTGGCCCTGAACACATCGCCAGGAGCCACTACCCTGACACCAGGCTTTCTACTATACCTCTATGGTCAGGACTAAGGCCTCCTGTGAATAGGGCAGTTGTGGGTGAATGCAACAGGAGCATGGACCACCACACCTAGCTGAGCTATTGACATCTGGTCTGGGGCCTCCTGGAGTTAGGGCAGAGCTGTGAAACCCCAACAGATGCAGGTACCCTAACACCAGCATCTATAATGGTCCTCTGTGATCAGGTATGGGCCTCCTGGGGTTAGGGCAGATGCGTGAACCTTGCAACAGCAGCAACTACCATATCACCAGGATGACTAACAGACCTCTGTAAGCAGTCTGGGCATCCTGGGGGTAGAGTGGATTTAAACACATCAACAGCAGCAACTACCATACCAACAGGATTTATTACAGACCTCTGTAATCAGGTCTCAGGCCTCCTGGGGATAGAGCAGATGTGTGACCTGCAACTGCATAAACTACCATAACAGCATGCTGTTTAATGGACCTCTTTAAGCAGGTCTAAGGCCTCCTGGAGGTAGGGTGGATTTGAACACATCAACAGCAGCACCTACCATACCAACAGGATCTATAACAGACCTGTGTAATCAGGTCTGGGCCTCCTGGGGATAGGGCAGATGTGTGAACCTGCAACTGCATAAACTGCCATAACACCAGGATGAATAACAGATCACTTTAATCAGGTCTCAGGACTCCTGGGGGTAGGGTGGATTTGAACACATCAACAGCAGCAACTACCATAACACCAGGGTGACTAACAGACCACTTTCATCAGGTCTCAGGCCTCCTGGGGATAGGGCAGATGTGTTAACCTGCAACTGCATAAACTACCATAACACCAGGATTTATTACAGACCACTTTAATTAGGTATCAGGACTCCTGGGGGTAGGGTGGATCTGAACACATCAACAGCAGCAACTACCATAACACCAGGATGTCTAACAGACCTCTTTAGGCAGGTCTAAGGCCTCCTGGGGGTAGGGTGGATTTAAACACATCAACAGCAGCAGGTACCATAACACCAGGATGACAGCTTAGGCCTCTGTGATCAGGTCCACAGCCTCCTGGGGATAGGGCATACTTACACACAGCAGCATACACAGCTACATTCAGCACTGGTTGGCCCACAGACTGGTGTCTATACCATGTTGTACATGTATGATGTGTGTTCATTGCTGGATATTGTGTTGCACACCTTGCATTGTGTGATCTGCCCCATACACTTACCTCACGTGGGTAGTCCGCAATATGATTGAACCACCTCGTGAAGTGCTCCTATGCCCTCCTAACGCAGCAGAGGTCCTGGCGTTTGGAGGAGCCGGGGAATAATGTTTGCTGCCTAGTGCAGCTTAGTGCTGCAAGGTGTCGCAGCTCCCGACAGGTGAAGGCAGGCTTCCTTGACTGCGTTGCCATTTTCTCAGATGCCTTGCTGATGCATGCACGCACGTCGCATATGCGCGCTGCCGCGCATCACTACGGAACACTAGCTACGTGCCAGCGCCACGCCCGGTACACGGCAAACAATGGTGGCACCGTCAAGATACGCAGCATAGCAGGCTTTCTGCCGTTTGAACAGGCCGCTTCATAGGGCGCCTTATGACACTTTCTGCCACGCCATGCTGTGAGGCACCTTGGGGTACATGGCTACGGTGAAAATGTTTTATGCTGCAGAGACACATTGCAGAGATGTGTCTGACTATTCTTGCCACGATATGCATCTTAGGCATTTATCTTGATGTTGGTGCACTGGGGTATCGAACCCATCACCACGGGCTATGAAGGCATTGTATTAACCAGTGTGCTATGCCTTTTAACATAGCAATGGCTGGCTACACAGCAACACCAGGTCATCTGCACACACTTTCTGCTCTGCTTACCGGGATAGTGTAAGGCCACAGCTAATGCACTTTACAGGGCACCTTAGGTTGGGCAACTGAGGTGAGGGTGCTTTGGGGTGTGAACACTGATTTCAGATCTATGTCAGACTGTTACAGGGCGTAGCCTCGGACAGTTTTACTAACGGACGCACTTTGTATATAGCTCACCAGCAAATCTAGCAACCTGCAGCGCACACCACTCTTCCAACATACCCACTGCATGCGACTAACCACACTTTTAAAAATTGTTTCATGTGATAAAATGCTTTGATGTAATGATAATGCGGTATATTATATCCGTCCATAAATAAATATAAATATTTGATTGTAACAAAAAACAAATCTTACACCCCCCCTACCCACATTACACTTCAGAAACATGACATTTACATAAAAATGAGATAAAATACCTAGGGGTAATCTTAGATACACACCTTAGTATGAACACCCACATAAGAAATACTACGAAGAAAATATATTTTAAGCTCAAAGTACTAAAACAGTTACGCCCACTGGTCCACCTGCATGACTTCCTGAGCATCATTCAAGCCATTATCACACCGCATTTTGACTTTGCCAACCTCTCTCTACTAGGCACAACTAACCAAAACATCAAAAGGCTCCAACTGGCCCAAAATGCTGCAGCCAGAACAATGAAGGTACACCCATTTGAGCACATATCACCCTATCTAGCTGAACTACACTGGCTCCCTATTCAATGCAGAATAAACTATAAATTAATAATAACCACCTTTAAAGCTTTAAATAACACTGCCCCAGCTACTCTAAACAAACTACTCACTAAAGACACACCCCAATCTGCTCAGAGAAGAGGCAACGCCAATAAAATAAGGATTCCAAAAGAGTTCACAAGGACTAAAAAAACAACAAATAAAAAAGCGTGTTCTCATGCAGCCCCTATACTCTGGAACTCCCTACCTGATGAAATCAGAGCCTTAACTGATCTTAAAGATCTACGCAAAACATTAAAAACTCACCTCTTTATCTCCCACTACGGTCCACTTGCGAATTCTCAACACCAAAATGAGAAAGGATAATACATAACACATTGAGCTTAACACCACAATGTCCCATGAAACTATGACCTCAAATACTGTCTACGATGTTGTTTATAAATAACTGCCTTTCTCATTGAAATCCATTCTTGTTGACTGTACATAGTTGATTGTACATAGTTCGCCAAGTTTAATTGTTAAAGTTAAGATGTACATAATTTCATGCAATGTTTAATGTAAAAACAGATATGTTATCCTGTTTCCTTGACTGTTATATGTAAACCGCACCTGATCACTGGAAGGTTGCGGTATATAAAAAGATTGTTAAATAAATAAAAATAAATAAAATAAACTACACTATGGCTAGCTACTGAACCAGTGCAGGTCACCAGACACACTGTCTGGTGTGGCTACCAGGATAGGATAGCACCAAGAGTACCCATGATGCAATTCACATGCAGAACAGCAGTCTACATCTGCTCACCAGATGTGGTGTGCACCTCTACAGCATGTCAACTGGGTAGGGGGACTGACTGTGCATGTTACTGCCACACTATACCTACTGACCATGCCATTGTGTGTGTTCTGTGATCACCCTGAGGGTAAAGTTGTGTGGCCAGCACCAGGTCAACAGCACCCGGGTTGTTTGTGGTAGGCTTTGCTGCAGTTCACCATCACTGCCAGTGTGGGAGGTATTCTTTGCAGAACAGCCTTAGGAGTTTTCTATGTCCATTTCTATTTGCCAGTAATGTGTAGCCCTTGTGGACCATGATGCACACAACATAATGCATATTCAGTGAGGTTGCCATGGACACCTGTTTTTGGAGCAGGGGCGTGTCTGGACTCACATGACGAAGATATATGTAGCAAACCCGCCCTCTCTGGGTCAGGGTAGGAGACATGACCTGCAAACAACAGACACACACTATCACCATTTGCAATATGAGCAGTGGAGGTACATGATGACGGACTGTGGGACCAGCAACCCCCGTCCAACTGGCGAACGGAGAGCTGATGCAGATCTGCATATGGAACAGGACCACTGGCAGACAGGTAGTGTGCCTGGTCAGCTCAGCTCAGCTGCCCCCACTACGATCTGACATTCACCAGCAGAGGGCAGTCCGTGTGCACCTGCTGCATCCTGCAAGGTGTTGCAGCCATACACATGCTAACTGCAGACAGTCTGCTAGCACATACATAGTGCATGTTCCAAAAGGAACAATGTGCACCCAGACGTGGGATCTGGCACACACACCAAGCAGGTTTGTCAGTGATTGGGCCCCGGAAATGGGAACCCACAAATATCACTTACAGAAACAGTGTACAGCATTATGTGGGAACCTGGACATACCGTGGTCACTGCTCACTCAGAGAGGGAGTGACCTCCCAGCATGACATGCTGTGGCCACTGTGTCCTTGCAGGTGGTGGACGCGCACTTCAATATCCCAGCTATTGCCCTATGCCCTGTGCACATGCATCCTGCCCAGACTGCCCTGTCTGTCCCATACTCACAATACCTTGCCCCTCATTATGCACAATGGCAGGCTAACGCTGGAAACTGTGCAAGCATTGTGGGTTCAGTAAGGTGTAGGCAGCCGCAAAACACTGGATAGACATACACACACTCCCACATCTATTTCGGCATTGTGCAAATATAGAGGTGGTTGGCAGCCCTGGCCACCACACCAGTCCTGGGCACAGTGCAGGCATTGCTATGGTACTCAATACTGTTAGGGTCACTCCCCAGGGTGGTAAACACTGTCAGAAACAAGAACTGAAACACACTCCACAGATATCAGAAAGGTTGCTATGATGAATCTCTGTCAACAAATTGTGTTTAACTTAGGATTTGTTATCTGACATTAATCATAGCAATCTTTTGATATATGTGGAACGGTTTCCAAATTTAAGACGGCATTGCTAAGGTATGCAGGTGCTTGTACCGGTAGCTGATGCTTCGCGCAGGGCCCAACAGCCTGACTCTCCATGAGACTTTGGATAGTGGAGCCTGTGGGTGTGGGTGTTTGTGCCCTGCTGGCCGCTGCCCTAGGGCAGAGGTCCCCAACTCCGGTCCGAGTGAGCCAAACACGGTTCAGGTTTTCATGCTGTCCCTAATGAATGTGCATGAGATACATTTGCATACAATGGAGATAGTGCATACAAATGCATCACAGGCATATTTCTTAGGGACAGCATGAAACCTGAATGGTGTTTGGCCCTCCAGGACTGCAGTTGGGAAACTCTGGTCTAGGGATTGCACATGTTTATGGTGTATGTGCTCTGTAGGGTAAAATATAGGCATTTATGGCGTGTTTATTTTATCTGCAATAAAGGTTCCGTCGTTATTACCACGGTTTAGTACTGGGTAAAATTTAGGGACATGGTTTGCAGGAGGCACAGCTGGGACTTGAACCTGTGACCTTCTGCCCCTGAATATACTGGCTGTGTGTACTGCATCAAACTGTTGTCACAGAGGCAGATCATTCCCTGGGGATACCATGACTGTTCGACAGACAGACAGACCTTGTCTGTTGCAGTGCACGGCACCCACCTAAACAGGGCTTGGCCTTGGTCTGCTGTGGGCAGATGCCACTGCCCCCCTCCACCACCAGCACCGCTCCGCCACCATGCTGACATGCCCTTGTGCCAGTGGTGCTGGTGACGCGCAGTCCCAGGCCATCCAGTGTGCCGGTAGGTGGCTGCTTATGGTGCGTGATATGGGGTACGGGTGCCTGCCTAGACATCCACGCTCCCCCCCCCCCCGACACCACCTGCCAATGTTATGTGCCCTTTGGGGTACTTGCTGGGTACTGTCCCTTGGGACACTGTGGGACACACACTCGTGGACATGTTTGCCCTTGGTCAGTTGCTGTCTTGCTGATTTTCCGTTTCTACATTCCTATGTGTCACCTAGGCATCTGCCTAGTCCACCCTGTGCCCCAGCTGGCCCACTGCATGTGCTGCCTGCATCCCCCTGTACCCCATTTACACCATCACCATAGTGCCCTTTCCTACGTGGCCACTCTGCTGTTGCTGCACATGTGAACGCCACATAAGCAAGCTGCCCAATATATACCACAGCAAACCTTCATCAACACTATCAATGTTGGAACATTCACTTTGTGGGGGGAATCAGAATTGCCCCTTCCAAAAGTGACATCTTCCGTTTTATTCGTTATGGGTAGTGTTGATTACCGTTTATCATTGTTTTTTCTATTGGCCAGCTCGGTGTTTTGTATTTCTATTTTGGTTCTGGTCATTATCTCTCTGTTTTTTGCATGTTTTGTTACTGCACATGTATCACTACTATCACTTTTCTTGGTCTCCCTGCCTTTGCTGTACATTGCTGACTGAAATGGTTTCTCTCTCCTGCAAATGTGCCTCTAGCGTGAGATTTTCACTGGCGCTAATTTTCAGACCTTCATTTCACGGCGTTAGTGTGCATGGAGCCTCTCCCCTCCCACTCTCCGCCCATTGGCCTCTTATCTCCGCCTCTGGGGAGCCTTACTCCACCCTCTGGGGAGACTTACTCCACCCTCTGCACACCTTAATGCCGCCGGAGACGTTCTCGCGTGATACATGACGTTCTTGCATGGTAATGCGCCATTATCACGTGATAACATCACAGCTGCGCTGTTAGCGCCATTTAGTAAACATACCCCTAAGTGTATGTTCAGCCACCCTATGATTTTAAAATGAGTGGTTGAATATTCAAGCATAACTTTAAATGGGTAACATAATTGTTTAAAATTAGGCCAGCTATTTCAGCAGGCCAGCTACACGGATAAGAACATAAGATATGCCATACTGGGTCAGATCAAGGTCCATAAAGCCCAGTATCCTGTTTCCAACAGTGGCCAATCTAGGTCGTACGTACCTAGCAGTTTCCCCAAAAGACACAGGTCAAGCATTGATATCCTGGGTCCCTTCTTAATAATGGTTTATGGACCTTTCCTCCAGGAACTTGTCCAAACCTTTTTTAAACCCAGCTACACTAACAGCTCTTACTACATCCTCCGGTGACAAATTCCAGAGTATGATTACAAGTTGAGTGAAAAAAAAATTCTCTTATTAGTCTTAAATAGTTTATCCTGTAGCTTCATTGCATGTCCCCTAGTCTTTCTATATTCTGATAACGTAAACAATCAATCTACGTTTACCCGTTCCACTCCGTTCATTAATTTATAGACTTCTATCATATCTCCCCTCATCCGTCTCTTTTCCAGGTTAAAGAGCCCTAACCTTTTTAGCCTTTCTTCATAGGGGTATCCTTCCAGCCCCTTTACCATTTTGGTGGCTCTTCTCTGAACCTTTTCTAATAACTCTATATCCTTTTTAAGATACGGCGACCAGAATTGCACACAAAATTCAAGGTGCAGTCTCACCATGGAACGATATAGAGGCATTATAATATCTTTTTTATTTTCCATTCCTTTCCTTATGATACCTAGCATTCTGTTTGCTCTCTTGGCCGCCACTGCACACTGGGCCGAGGGTTTTAACGCCTAAATCTTTTTCCTGGGTGGTGGTTCCTAATGTTGAACCTTGCATCGTGTAACCATAGTTTGGGTTGTTCTTCCCTAGGTGCATAACTTTGCACTTGTCCACATTAAATTTCATTTGATGCCCAGTCTTCCAATTTATCAAGATCCTCTTGCAATTTTCCACAATCCTCACGGGTTTTAACAACTTTTCTTTTTAATTTTATGTTTATGAAAATTTCACAATATATATGCAAGTTTACAGACTTAAACAAGAAAAAAGGCATTGAGCAGGTAATGTATTACAAAACAACTTTCAAAGCAAACAAACCTAGCAAAACCCAAGCCTTACTAGCCCTCACACAGGAAGAGACCCACAAATACTCAAGGAAAACAAAGAAAGACACTCATAAAGATATGCAGATCCACCAGAGATACGAAAAACCTATTACTGCAATATAACCCATCCACCTAGGGGACCGCAGAGAGGCGAGAGCTAATAAAAAAGACTAAGTTGGAGGGGTCATAGAAAATATAAGAAGCAGAATGTAGTTTAACCAGACCTTTACAAGGAAATTTCCGTAAAAATAGACCTCCCAACTGAGTCACACCTAACTTTAAAAACAAGAACTCCCTTCTTTTTTGAGTGTCGCTTCAGTCAGGAAACATTCGGATAACCAAGCCTTTAAACAAAACATTTCTTAAAATACATTCTAAGTAACCATTCACGATCAGATACCAAAGCTAGTGATACCAAGAGAGTTGCAGGAACCACAGTCTCAGATACTGAAATATCTAAAATTTCTGAAACGTTAAGACATCCATAATCTCAGTTCCAGTTCCAGCTGGTACTCCCACATCCGATCCTTTCATCATCTTATTTATAGGGAGGTAATATATTTTTGAAAGCGGAGGATGAGACTCCACAGGAATATTCAATATTTCTAATAAATATGATTTAAACATATCTTGGGGAGTAACCAGCGGAGAACGAGGAAAATTCAATAATCTGATATTCCTAGCCCTATATTGATTTTCCAACATCTCAACTTTAAACTTGAGACCAGACATATCCTTGCAAACAGTAGTAAACTTATCTTCCAATTGTGTAGCTTTATTATCCATAATAGTCACTTGAGACTGCAAAGTTACCACGGAATCTTGGCATTGCTGAACAGTCATAGCGTTCCCACAAATTAACAACAAGGTAGCTTTGGTTTGTGAGACCAAACACTCGCCTAGTTTTGTTAAAGCTGTCCAAATAGAGTCCAAAGAAATTTGTTCTGGACGCTCTAAAGAGAAGGGTGCCATTGTCATTTGTTGAAACAAAACCTCGGATAACACCGCTGCTCCCCCAATGAAGAAACAGCACCACAGGGGTCCGGTATCACAGCTGCAGTCCCCAACTCAACTGCTGCAGATGCTGACCCCGGAACATCCGCACTCTAAGCCGAAGCCTTCCCTCCCACTGGAAAATCAGCAGCGACCACATCGGGTCTCACAGATCCAGCAGGGCTGAGGCTCAGGAAGTCTGCAGGTAGCACAGGTGGAAGTTGCAGATATGGAGTAAGGTTACACCCAGAGGAAGAGGCCAGATTCACCGGTCCCGGGGTCGACACAAGCGGGCTTTTCTCTCCTGAATCTCTCCGTGCAGCTGAAGAAAAGAATCCATCGGACCGATGGTCGTCGCGGGAGCAGAAGGAGGTTGTATCGGCTGGGGAGGGTTCCCCCGTAACGTCCCCTTTCGCTTCAGCATCAAAAAGAAATGCAGCTCACAGACGAGCAGATCTGACTGCCATCTTGGATCTCCCCGCCGGGTTTTAACAACTTTAAATAGTTTTGTGTCATCTGCAAATTTAACCTCACTCGTTATTCCCTTTTCCAGGTCATTTATGAATATGTCAAAAAGCAGCAGACCCAGCACAGATCCCTGGGATACACCACTATTCACCTTTCACCATTGGGAAAATTGCCCATTTAGCTCTGCTTTCTATCTTTTAACCAGTTCCTGATCCACAGTAGTACACTGCTTCCTATCCCATGATTCTTTAGTTTTGCCAAAAGCCTCTGATGAGGGACCTTGTCAAAGGCTTTCTGAAAGTCCAAATACACTATATCAACCAACTATCTACCTGTTAGTTCACACCTTCAAAAAAACATAAGAGATTAGGAAGAAAAGGCCCAAAATGTAGCGGCTAGGGTCATCATGAAAAAAAACCTTACTGATCACATTACCCCTGTATTAATCGAGCTACACTGGCTCCCCATTGCAGCCCGGATAAAATATAAAACACTAATAACCACCTTCAAGCTTATACATAACATAGCGCCATCCTTTCTCTCCACCCTTATCAGCACACAACCACCCAACAGAAGCAGGCGAACAATCCACTCAAATATACTCCACGTTCCCCATGATATCAGATCTGTAACTGCCACTACTAGCCAACGAGCATACTCCTACTCGGCCCCATCCCTCTGGAACCAACTTCCACCAGAGCTAAGAGCTATTAAAGACCTTATGGAATTCAGAAAGAAACTCAAGACACATCTTTTCCAGTGTCAATACAATCTGATATAATCCCAGGGGTATAAATGATACCACCCAATGAAACATGGTTGCAGTTTATGTAAATATGTAATGTCTGACTCCTCTACATATGACCTCTCCCCGTGTGCTGTGCTTCCCCCCCCAAATCAATGTGTGTATACCGCAAAATTTCTGTCATGATTCGACAAATTCATATCTGTAATCAAACCGCTACTGATCGCTGGAAGTAGCGGTATACAAATGTATGCTAAATAAATAAAATAAATAAAAAAGATCTTCCTTGTTTAAAACCATGTTGGCTGTCTCCCATTAAGCCATGACTATCTACATGTTCAGCAATTTTGTTCTTTATGATGGTTTCTACCATTTTTCCCGGTACTGATGTCAGGCTCACCCGTCTGTAGTTTCCCGGATCACCCCTGGAACCCTTTTTAAAAATTGGCGTTACATTGTCCATCATCCAATTTTCAGGTATTAGAGATGATTTTAATGATAGTTCACAGATTACTAATAGCAGGTCTGCAATCTCATATTTTAGTTCTTACAACACCCTTGGATGTATATCATCCGGTCCAGGTGATTTGCTACTATTCAGTTTATCAAATAGTTGTAACATATCTTCCCGATTTATCGATATTTCCTTCAGTTCTTCCGCACCTTTAAATACCACTTCAGTCATGGGTAACATCCCTACATCTTCCTCAGTAAAGACCGAAGCAAAGAATTCTTTGAGTCTCTCCGCTATCGCCTTGTCGCCTCTTAGTGCCCCTTTAACCTCTCTATCATCTAATGGACCAACTGACTCTCTCTCGGGTTTTTTTGCTACTTGAAAAAGTCTTTATTACGCGTTTTTGCTTCCGCAGCAAGCTTCTTCTCAAATTCTCCCTTTGCCTGCCTTATCAACGCCTTGCATTTAAGTTGCCAGTGCTTGTGCTGTTTCCAATTTTTGTCGTTTGGCTCTTTTTTCCATTTCCTGAAAGATGCTTTTTTGGCAACAATAGCCTCTCTGACCTCACCTTTAAACCATGCTGGCAGTTTTTTGAACTTCCTTCCACTTTTCTTAAAGTGTGGAATACAGCTGGTCTGGTATTTTTCAACACCACCCAAGCTTGATGTAAGTCAACTGCACCTTCTAGTTTTTTCTTAACTATTTTCCTCATTTTATCATAGTCTCCCTTTTGAAAGTTAAAAGGTAGTATTGTGGATTTCCTTACCATCCCTCCTCCACTAATTAAATCAAAGGCGATCATGCTACCATCACTATTGCCAAGTGGCCCCAACACCCTTATTTCTTGCACCATAGAAACATAGAAATATGATGACAGAAAAAGACCACATGGCCTATCTAGTCTGTCCTTCCATAACAACTACAACAGTCCCCTTTTTACCTTAAGAGATCCTCTGTGTTTGTCCCATGCTTTTTTGAATTCAGTTACTGTCCTCATCTCTACCACCTCCACTGGGAGACTATTCCACGGATCCACTACTCTTTCCGTAAAGAAATATTTCCGCATGTCACTCCTGAATCTATCTCCCTTCACCCTCATCCCATGTCCCCTAGTAGCAGAACTTGCTTTCAATTGAAAGAGGCTCTCTCCCTGAACATTTATGCCACGGAGGTATTTAAACATCTCAATCATATCACCTCTATCCCGCCTTTCCTCTAAGGTGTACATATTAAGATCCTTCAGTCTGTCCTCATATGCTTTATAATGAAGACCAGTAATTATTTTAGTAGCCACCATCTGCACCGACTCCATCCTGTTAACATCCTTTTGAAGGTGCGGTCTCCAGAATTGCACACTATACTCCAAATGAGGTCGCACCAAAGACTTATACAGAGGCATTATCACCTCCTTTTTTCTGCTAGCCATTCCTCTCCGTATGCACCCAAGCATCCTTCTAGCTTTTGCCGTCGCCTTTTCTACCTGTTTAGCTACTTTAAGATCATCAGACACAACCACGCCTAGGTCCCGCTCTTCTTTAGTGGACAAAAGTACTTCACCCCCTAAACTATATTGCTCCCTTGGATTGCTGCAGCTCAAATGCATGACCTTACATTTTTTAACATTAAATCCCAGCTGCCAAATTCTAGACCATTCTTCAAGCTTAGCTAGATCCCTCCTCATGTTATCTACCCCTTCCTGGGTGTCTACTCTATTGCAGATTTTGGTATCATCCGCAAAGAGGCAAACCTTACCTGAAAGCCCTTCTGCTATATCACTAACAAAGATGTTAAAAAGAATCGGACCAAGGACAGATCCCTGGGGCAAACCACTGATAACATCCTTCTCCTCAGAGTGAGCTCCATTTACTTGTACTCTTTGTCGCCTCCCACCCAACCAATTTCTAACCCAAGCTTTAACTTTAGGGTCCATCCCTAGGGTGCTCAATTTGTTTATAAGTCGCCTGTGAGGAACAGTGTCAAAGGCTTTACTGAAATCTAAATACACCACATCTAGGGCTCTCCCTCGGTCCAACTCCCTGGTCACCCAGTCAAAGAAATCAATCAGATTTGTCTGACAAGACCTGCCTCTGGTGAATCCATGCTGCCTTGGATCCTGTAATCCGCTGGACTCCAGAAACCTCACTATTTTCTCTTTCAGCAGCGTTTCCAATAATTTACTCACCACCGAAGTTAAACTAACTGGCCTGTAGTTTTCAACCACATCCTTACTTCCGCTTTTGTGTAAAGGCACCACATGAGCCTCTCTCCAGTCCTTTGGCACCACTCCCAACTCCAACGAGGCATTGAAAAGGTCAGTCAGTGGAGTTGCTAGAATGTCCCCAAGTTCCCTCAGTATTCTCGAGTGTATCCCATCCGGTCCCATCGCTTTGTCTACTTTAAGTTGAGAGAGTTTCTCACGAACACAGTCTTTTGAAAATTGTTCAAGATGTCCTTTGCTTCTGTTCCTATTTGTGGGTATTTTCTGAGGTCCTGCTCCTGGTTCTTCATCTGTGAACACAGAACAAAAATATTTGTTAAGCAATTCCGCTTTATCCTTATCAGCTTCTGCATATTCCTCCCCTGCACCCTTGAGTCTGACAATACCACCCTTGCCCTTCCTCTTCTCACTAATATATCTGAAAAATGTCTTATCCCCCCCATTTTATTGCATTGGTTATGTCCTCCTCCTTTTGAATCTTTGCCTTCTTGACTACTTTGCTAGCTTCTCTAAGTTTTTCCAAATACAGATGACTGTCTTCCTCTTTCTGTGATCTCTTGTATTTCATGAAGGCCTCCCTCTTTTTCTTCACTTTTTAAGCTACTTCTTTTGAAAACCATAGCGGTCTCCTATTCCTTTTACCTTTATTTACCATTTTAACAAAAAGGTTGGTTGCCCTTAAAATAAACCCTTTCAGTTTTTCCCACTGTTTTTCTACATCCCTCAGCTGTTTCCATCCAACTAATGACTCCCTGAGGTATTGGCCCATCTTCGCAAAGTTAGTCTTCCTAAATTCTAAGATCCTCGCCTTTGAATGGATTCTAACAGCCCTAGGCCTAATACTGAACCACACCATCTGGTGATCACTGGATGCAAAATGATCTCCCACTACAACATCAGAAACACTTTCACCATTGGTAAGCACCAAGTCCAGTATGGCCCCTTCACATGTGGGGTCTGTTACCAATTGCCTGAATAGTTCTCCCTGTAGAGAATTCAGGATCTCCTTACTTCTAGATGATACTGCAGCAGGAATGTGCCAATCAACATCTGGCATATTGAAATCTCCTATCAGTAGCACTTCCCCTTTCCTTGCAATGCTGCGCATGTCTTCAATTAACTCTCTGTCCACCTCTTCCTCTTTTGAGGGAGGTCTGTATATCACACCAATGTAAATAGATTTCTCTTTCCCTCTTTCTAGTTTAACCCACAATGCCTCCCCTCCCTTTTAAGCTCTGTAATTCCAAAGCTTTAATAGTAGTTTTTACATATAGTGCCACTCCTCCTCCCCTACTTCCTACCCTGTCCTTTCTGAATAAAGTATAGCCAGGTATAGTTACATCCCAATCATGGTTTTCTGTGAACCATGTTTCTGTAACTAAATCCAAGTCAGCCACTCCCACCAAAGCTTCAACATCAGGGATCTTATTTCCCATGCTACGGGCATTTATACACACTGCTTTCCATATGTTACCCCTGTTACCATTTCCATAAAGTTATTTAATGTATCACCTACCTGGGGGCTTTCACTTACCTGGGGGCTTTCTTCACCCATCCCCAACGAATCTAGTTTAAAGCCCTCTTCAGTAGATTAGCCAGTCTACTACTGAAGATGCGTTGACCTTTCTTGGACAGATGGATGCCATCTCTGCTCTGCAACCCTTGGAACAGCATCCCATGGTCTAGGAAACCAAAACGCTCTCGATGACACCATCCACGCAGCCATGCATTCATCTCCAGGATGCGAGCCTCTCTGCCTTGGCCTTTACCCTCAACAGGGAGGATTGAAGAGAACACCACCTGTGCACCTAACTGCTTCACCCTCTGTCCCAGAGCCATGAAGTCACTTTTGATACATTCCGAGGTATACCTGGCAGTATCATTTGTTCCAACATGGATTAGCAACATTGGGTAATAGTCAGTGGGCTTGATGAGTCTTGGCAAACTCTCCGTAACATCTTGAATTTTGGCACCTGGCAGACAGCATACCTCTCTGGACATTGTCTGGTCAGCAGATGGACGCCTCAGAACCCCTCAGAAGAGAGTCTCCAACCACCACTACCCTTCGTTTCCTTGTGGTCACTGATTCTGCAACTTTGGGGTATTTGAGCTCTGGTTCTTCCATTTCCAGGGATGCTTTCACCTCCTCCACTTCCAGGGCTGCATAATGGTTCTTCAATTCAAGGGCTGGAGAAGTTGGATTGGTGATTTTGCAGGCCCTGGTGACTTGTGTCCAACCATCGACATTCTGTTGGCACCCATCTTCTCCTCTGCTGGAGAGCTTGGTTGCTGCAAGAAGCATCTCATCAGTGTACTTCTCACTGTCTTGAATGCTCCTCAGCGTCGCCACCTCCCCTCTGAGTTCCTCCACTTGTTTCCTCAGAGCTTCAGCATGCAGGCACCCTGCACATGGAACCGGTCCTTCAACTGGCATTAGGACCTCTGTCTGGACCGAGGCAGAAGCTGTAACGGGGGCAACAACTTTAGCGTTACGATTTTTCCCAGCCATTGTTCTGTTCATGGAGCTTAGGTATCTGTTAAAGCAAAAGAGAGAGATCTACCAAGTACCAGCCGGTTTCCCAGCTGTCCTTTCAGAGAAAAAGCAGTTAAATCTCATTAATTATATTCAAAATTTGCTGGTCCAATTCTCTGTGCTTTGTCAAATGGGGAGGTGCCCTATAAAGCAAGAGTACTCACTAGGGGTGGGTGGGAGTCGGGGTGGGTAGGGAGGGAACTAACACCCGATTAGGTGTTAGCAGTTCCAAATGCTGAGGAGGTTACTGGAGTGCAACCACCTACTGTGCTCAAGGAAAGTCCCACTAAAGCACCAAAAAGAAAGTAACCTTGCTTTAAAAATGTACAAAAAAACCTTTTTAAGAGCTCCCAGTCAGAGAGCTAACAATTTAATATAATAAAACAAACCCTTAAATCCTTACTGTTGGTTGATCTGGAGAGCTCCTGTAGGGAGCTGGTGTTCCACTAAGGACTAGGTCCAATATGGCTTCCCCTCTAGTCGGTTCATGAACCAGCTGCTCCAAGAAGCAGTCATTTATTTCATCTAGGAACTTTATCTCCCTAGCATGTCCTGCTGTGACACTGACCCAGTCGATATCGGGGTAATTGAAATCACCCATTATTATTACTGTGCTGTAACTTGTCAGACGGGTGCCTGGGTGAGAATGTTCACAGTCTTGGCAAAGGCATATATTAATATGATTTGCAAGGTATTGTGGGAAATGTAGTCCATTCACACCAGACACAGCCGCTCACAATAATTAGTTGTGCTTGAGTGTAAAGCCAATAAGATATTTATTTATGGGGTTATTTCTCCCAACACAGATATGCTTGGTAGCACATAAAACAGGATACTTGCTTTCAGTGTTAAACTTAGAAAAACAAAATCAGGAAAACAACAGCTGAACTTGTCAGGCAATCAAATCAAAAGAATAAAGACCTGGTTGGTAACAAACTGGTCTTTTCTGTAGGCTCTAGCTAATATTTTCTTAGCAGTGCTTTAATCAACCAACAAAACCCACAAAGTAGGGAAAAACTGTTCTTTTCAGGTTAACTTTTTATATCTTCACACATAGACTCAGAAGTGATTCCCTCAGAGCTCACAAGCAATTAGGTAAGGCTCAATTGCTAGCAGTTACCCAGCTGAAACCCTTTAGCTGGCTTGCTTTCTACTGCGTGGCTCAAATCTTACTCAGGAGCTTTTCTGAGTAGATTAAAGAACAAGTTTGTATTTCTTTGTGATGGTTGTTGTACTTTGTAACAGTAAATTACCAAAGGAGTTTAGACAGAGAGCAATCCATGTATTCACAGCCTGCATCTGCAACCCCTCCCCCTTCTTCAACAATCATGGGTTCAATATCATGGATTGGTACAGAGGAATTTCTCAATGGAGCACTCTCAGGAGAATACTTGTTTCCCTGCTGTCTTTCAAGGGTATAGCTAGGGCATAGATCAGTGTTCATACCTGAGCTTCCATTGCTGTTAGAGTTCCTCTCTAAATAGCCTGGCCAGTATGTAGTCCAGTTCTTATGTCCAGCCTTCCAATCCAGATCCCTGGACACTGGGTCTCTCTTCACATACCTTCTGGCACGGGTCCTAGGGTCCCGTCCAAGTGCAGCCATCTCCCTCACAGGTACCGTCTGGAGGTTCCTAGCTCTGCAGCACCATTCCTCTGGCTTTCCCCAGTCCAATGGTGTAAGCTTGCCTTTGGAATGCCTTCCAGTATACGTACTGCTCTGGACTCCTTTAGACCTCCCAAATGCTTTTCTCTTCTTTCTTCCAAAAGGTTTCTTGCCCTCTCTGTCCGTCCGCTCTGGCTTCTGCTTCTGATGATCCTCCAGATGATGAAGCTGTCCAAGCTGAGGATATCCAAGCTGATTCTGAGGATGATTCTCTGTAGAATAAACTCTACCTTTATTCTGCTTTGATGAGTGCTCCACCCTAGCACAGCGCAGCTGTGCTGAATCAGGCCCTGCCCTTTGAGATGAGTGCTTGGGGATTACCTCTTAGCCCTCTTGATTGAACACACGTTTCCCCACTTCAGCTCCTCTAATGGCTGTTGGAAACCTGGTGCATTCTGGGACTGGTAGTCTTTTATGGGAAAATTCTGTTTTCTTATTTCTACCAGAACTGACAGGTTGCTTGTTCAGAGTCACTTCACCTTTTCTATAGCTCCTTCCTGAGCTATGATAAGCTTCCTTATCACAAACGTTTGTTAGCTTCCTTGATTTCTTTGAGCATTTCATCATCCATTTGTTCATTCTGGCCAGGCGGTCGATAGTACACCCCACTGCCATCGCCTTCCCCTTTTTACATGGAATTTCAATCCATAGAGATGCTACAGCAAATTTTGTTTCCTGCAAAACTTTAATCCTTTCTGACTCAATGCCCTCTCTAACATAGAGCGCAACCCCTCCACTAATTTGATCAGCTCTATCATTACGATATAGTTTGTACCCAGGTATCGGTGTGTCCCACTCGTTGTCCTCCTTCCACCATGTCTCTGAGATTCCAATCATATCTAACCTCTCATTTAGTGCTATATATTCTAACTCCCATCTTTTTTTTTTAGACTTCGAGCATTTGCATGCAAGCATTTTAGAGACTGTATTTTATTCTTATTAATTTTGCTATTGGTAGGCATGGCTAATTTGGAATCTTTAAGCTCTGGCTGCTCCATACTCAAGGGCATTTGGGCTACTTTACTGTTTTTTGGAACCTCTCTGCTTTTGGTAGTATCCTTCAAGGATACATTCTTCCGAACCATGCGCTCTTGTGTGACTGTCGGCTTTCCCTTATTATCTAGTTTAAAAGCTGCTCTATCTCCTTTTTAAAGGTTAATGCCAGCAGCCTGATTCCATCCCGGTTAAAGTGAAGCCCATCCTTTCAGAAGAGCTCCTCCTTTCCCCAGAATGTTCCCCAGTTCCTAACAAATCCAAAACCCTCATCCTTGCACCATCGTCTTATCCACGCATTGAGACTCCGGAGCTCTGTCTGCCTTTTGGGTCCTGCGCATGGAACGGAAAGCATTTCAGAGAATGCTACCCTGGAAGTTCTGGATCTGAACTTCCTACCTTAAAGCCTAAATTTAGCCTCCAGAACCTCCCTACCACATTTTCCTACGTCATTGGTACCGACATGTACCAAGACAGCAGACTCCTCCCCAGCACTATCTAAGACCTTATCTAGGTGGTGCGTGAGGTCCGCTACCTTCTCACCAGGCAGGCATGTTACCAGGCGATCCTCACATCCACCAGCCACTCAGCTATCTACATGCCTAATAATCAAATCTCCAACTATAATGGCTGTCCTAACCCTTCCCTCATGGGCACATGGCCCTGGAGAAACTTTCTCGGTACAAGAGGGTTTTACATCACCTGGAGGACAGGTCCTAGTTACAGGATCACTTCCTGCCACACCAGGGTGATGCTCTCCTGTCACGTGACCTCTCTCCTCCATTGCAACAGGGATGCTGCCAGACTGGAGTTGGGACTTCAGGACTATATCCCTGGAGGTCTCGTCTATGTACCTCTCTGATTTTCTTATGTCTTCCAAGTCTGCTACTCTAACTTCTAGAGAACGGACTCGTTCCCTGAGAACAAAGAGCTCCTTGCACCTAGTGCACACGTAAGACCTCTCACCAACTGGGAGAAAATCAAACATGTGACACTCAATGCAAAAGACTAGAAAGCCCCCATCTCGCTGCTGGACTGCTGTCTGCATCTTATTTTTAAGCTTGTGTTTAGATCTTTAAGTTCTTCACTTACTAAGGGTTGCTGTGGTACTTTTACTAATAAAAGTGTACTTAATACGTTTAATATACCTTGTTCAGCTGAAGCTTAATTAATCTCAGATCCTTAGGGGCTTGTTTACAAAGCCGCAGTAGCGGTTCGCGATCATTATCGGAGCCGCGGCCCCATTGATTTCAATGGGGCCGCGGCTCCGATAACGATCGCGAATCTCTACCACGGCTTTGTAAACAAGCCCCTTAGTGTATGACTGATTTGGATAATGAGCTGCACCTGAGAGCACCTCCTTTCCTCTAAGATGTGTAAATACCTATAAAGCTACGATTATCCTAGGGGTGGCTGGGTGTTGCGGAGGGAGGGAGGGAAATAAGACTTTTTAAATGAGGGCTGCTACACAGTACCCTGTCCTTTGTTTCTAAGGTAAGCTGTGACCAACTTCCTGTGTGATTAACAGTCCTTGCTTGGATAGAAGGAGTTTTTCAAAATGGCCTTTTGACCTGCCACCTGGCTTTAACACCTATTTAAAAAGTTTCACAGGTCTCTTGCCCCCTAGGTAGAAGGCCTCTTTGTAAAGGTCTCTAGAATACTTTATTTGTTGCTCAAAGAATACTGACCCTGTTTTGCCTTTTATGCTAAGTTATATTCTGATTTGATTTAAATTAAAGCTCTTTGCTGCAGCTAGGCTCTGACTTAGTATGAAATTTAAACTAGAAGCTCTCTGCTGGGTTCTAAATTCAACCAGAAAGCTCTCTTCTGTGTTTTAAATTTAAACTAAAAGCACTTTGCTGCTACTAGGCCCTGAAGACCCTCAACCAGGCCAAAATGCCACCTTTTTCTCTATGGCCAGAATTTTGGCCATATACAGTAGCAATTTATGTAGACAAAATTTGATCATATATCCCTTTTGTGGTGGGCACCACTGCTGCTCAACTAAGGGCTTTTGAATATTGATCTTATGATGTCAAATTAGATATTTTTGCAGGATTGTTCTGGGAATGTTAGTGATGAGATCATGATATTTTTTTTAGTTTAATTATCAAAATTTGGAGGGGGGCATGGGCTATAAAGTCAAATAGGAGGTGTACAAAGCTTAAAATTCACCTAGGTTTCCTGGTCTCCTGACATCGACCCCTGTCCATAACAGAATACTTTTACCACCATACCCACACTAACCTGCACAGACCAGAAGGAAAAAAATCACCTTGTGCCCTAGTTGTGGAGTGGAGGAGTAGCCTAGTGGTTAGAACACTGGCTTGGTAACCAAGCAACCAGGGTTCAATTCCCACTAGCACTCCTTGTGGCCTTGGGCAAGTTACTTAACCCTCCATTGCCTCGGAAGAAAGGCCTGGCAATCTACTTCCGGTGACACTGCCAAGAAAACCCAGGAGCTTTTGGGTCGCCAGGAGTCAGGACTGACTCGAAGGCACACATTGCATTTTTGCCATAGTTGTATCAGTTCGTGCTGTTTAGAAGGAGAAGACACCACCTGCATAATTGCATTGGCCCGTGTGGGTCATAAGCTGATAGAGGAGTGCTTGCATCAGCCCTAGTGGCCAGAAGGAGCATGCAGCTGTCCTCCCATCAGCTAGCAATGAGAGGAAAACTACAGGAATGGGCGAGCCGTGTCAGTTTAATGGGACTGTGTGGAGTGAGATCAGGTAGGAGAGAGGGTGATATTCAATAGAGAAAAAAATAAAAGGGGGCCCATCCACTCTAGTTTACCCAAGGTCCTTAGGTGGTTAAAATGGTCCTGATCTTTATACATCTGTTAGATGGTTATAGATAACTTTATATTTTGAGATGACACACAGCTAGAACATTTACTTACCAGACAGTTTATTAATTTCAAGTGATAAATAAAATTAATGTTGGGAATTATGAATTGATCATTGTCATAGATGAAGCCTTATAAACCGGTTAGGTAATTTAATCCTAGTTTAAGAAGTTCATTTCAAAACCAGACATAGATAATGTGTGTTTATTATCTAAAGTCAAAATAATTCCCATGCTTGTAGTTTAGAGATGGAAAAGGTTGGATGGCCAACCTCTATAACCACACTCATACACTTAAACTTCAATTTTTATTTATTTATTTATTTACATTCTCTTATAAACCGCGCTATTCTGCATCAGTGCGGTTTACATTGAACAAACTGAAATTACATTGAACAGGGCATTATAACTTGGAGATAACTATTTTACAGGGAACATGGGCTATGGAGGGTTAAGTGGCTTGCCCAAGACCACAAGGAGCACCTGTGGGACTAGAAACCCCAGTCTTTCCGGCCCAAGGTTGCTGTCCTCTAGTGGGATTTGAACCCCCGACCTTCCGGCCTGAAGTACCTTTCCCAAACCACTAGGCCACTCCTCCACTCCTTTTATTAATTTTACACCCAGAGCAGAGGAGATGGAAATTCTCCAATATACTACAGCTCCCAAAGAGGAGACTGCTCTCCTGATACACTGCATACTCCAGGACCTTATGTTCTGGATGTGGGAGATGCCCCCTCACCATTTCGCCCCATACCTGGCGACTCGATGCCATGTATCTGGTACCGGAAAGCCCTTGGTTCCAGAAGACGCAGCTTCCACACCGCTCAATGGTGGTGGAATTGGCTATGTGTATAATTAAGAGTTCTAAGACGCACTCTTCCAATCCTCCGGGCAGAGAGTTGAGAACCCTTGATGCTTTTGACTGCTGGTGCTTTCAGGCCTCCATGCTTTCAGCCCGCATAAGTTCATACATACTCTACATGGGTATGTTCCTTAGAGAAGTGACTAGGGATCTGGAATCAATGGTTCCTCTTCTCCCAGATGACAAAAGGGCAGACTACTGTACCTTACGTTAGTCAAACATGCCCAAAATGTTTCCAAATTTGTCAATAGGTCAACCTTTGACTGTTTTCAATGCGTTAGTAGAACAACTTCTATTTGCATAGATGCCCGTAGAATTGCCTGGCTTCAGGCATCAGACCTTTAACAGTGGGTTCAAGATAAGCTGGGAAATATTCCCTGTACAAGAGAGAACCTGTTTGGAAAGGATTGGCAAGATAAGGCTTCTCAGTTAGAATCTGAGACTACCATCCTAAATAGGCTTTCAAAAGCTACTGCCTACCCTACTAAGAAAAAAGCAGCTGCTAAGAAGCCATTCTATGGTAAGAAGAAGAAATTCTACTCCTCTTACGCCTCAACTTCTTAATACCAGCCCCAGGCTACCCAGAGAAAGCAACAGCCTTCTAAGCAGCAGAAGAAGTCACAGGCTCCTAAACCGCAACCAGCAGTGCAGACTCAATCTATGCCTGGTTTTTTACTTCTTTCTAGGGAACATTGCCACCCTTCCTCTGGAGAACCCCCACCCCCTTCACATAGCAAGCAGGCTCTGCCATTATGCCCATAGGTGGTATCTCATAACCTCAGAGCAGTGAGCACTAACCATAGTGTGAAAAGGGGTACAAGCTTCACCTACAAAGCATACCCCCCACCACTCTGGTGGGGGAATATCATTCGCAATCCCCACTCATTGCTCTCCTCCAGCAAGAGATCACCTCTCTTCTGTCAGAGTGTGCCATAGAAGAGGTTCCAACATCCCAGAGGGGAATGGACTTCTATTCTCTGTACTTTCTAATTCCAAAAAAGAATGGAGGATACAGGCCCATCTTAGATCTCAGAAACCTCAACAAGTTTCTAGTTTGAGAGAAATTCAAGATGATTTCACTAGGCACCCTTCTTCCTTTTCTCCAGAGTCAGGACTGACTGTGTTCTCTAGATCTCAAAGAAGCGTATATCCGTTTCCTCATTCATCCAGAACACAGGAGGTATCTATGCTTCATCTTCCAAGGAAATCACTACTAATACAGAATCCTTCCATTCAGGCTCACCTTTGCCCCAAGATTCTTCACAAAGTGTATGGTGGTCATAGCCACATATCTAAGGACTCTCGGCGTATTCGTCTTCCCCCTACTTAGACGAAAGGCTAATAAGGGCAGCCACTTCTCAGGAAGTTCACCTATCCCTCCTTCATACAATTCAAGTACCACAGGATCTAGGATTTGTGATAAATCTTCCAAAATCCCATCTAGTTCCTACTCAAACACTAGAATTAATAGGCACTGTTCTAGGTACTCGACGGTCAACGGCATTCCTATCCCATGACCGTTGTCCACACCTAGTACAGATAGCATCTCAAGTGAGGTTCAAAAAACATCTTTTTGGCCAGAGATGCTACAACTCTTAGGCCATATGGCCTCTACAGTTCATGTAGTGCCATATGCTCGTCTGCACGTGTGGACAACTCAATGAATGGCTCCTGGTGGAAACAGGCCTCTGGGACCCTCACAGACAAGATCCAAAGTCACAGACATTCTCATGAACTCCGTGCTCTGGTGGTCTACCCTGGGAAATCTCCTCATAGGGTCACCTTTTCAGATGCCTCCACATCAATGCATCCTGACAAGAGATGCCTCCAAATTGGATTGTGGCGCCCACTTGGGCACTGTCCATTCAGGGCTTCTGGACAGGAGTCACAGCTCCAGATAAATTTCCTAGAGCTTCGTGCAATCTTCGATGCCCTCAAAGTGTTCCATCAACAACTTCAGGGTCACAGAGTTCTGTTCCAGACAGACAACCGGGTAGCTATGTTCTACGTGAACAAGCAGGGCGAAATGGGCTCTTCATCTTTGGTCCTTTGCAATTGCTCACCAGATGCATCTCCAAGCAGTATATCTGCCAGGATACCAAAATGTCTTAGTAGACAGACTGAGTCGGATCCTCCTGCCACACGAGTGGTCTCTCCATCAGCAGACAATCTCCTACATCTTTCAGACCTGGGGAACTCTGGAGTAAGACCTTTGTGCCACTCTGCAGAATGCCAAACTACCTCGTTTTTGCACCAGAACTCCGATGCCCAGTCATCAGCAGGTCGATACTTTCCACCTTCATTGGGGTCAGGATATCCTGTATGCCTTTCCTCCCATACCCCCGATTCCCAAAATGCTTTTCAAGCTTCAAGGGGACAAGGGCCACATGATCCTCATAGCCCCATGCTGGCCACGTCAGCCGTGGTTTCCTCTCCTCCTGCGTCTGTCAAAGACTCGCCCTTTCAGTCTCAGAACAGCTCCCAACCTTCTCTCACAGGAGAAGGAGACACTGCTCCATCCAAACCCACAGTCTCTCCATCTCATGGCTTGGCTTCTGAAAGCGTAGTCTTGCAAGGTCTCAATCTTCCTCAGGAGGTAAAGGACATCCTGCTAGCCTCCAGGAAACAGTCTACTAGATGTTCCTATGACTTCAGGTGGCATAGGTACTCCACTTGGTGTACCCAAATGGATCTTAACCCCTTCTCAGCTCCGGTGGAAGCTCTCCTTCAGTATCTCCTCCATCTTTCATCCTCTGGTCTCAAGACGAACTCTCTGAGAGTTCACCTCAGTGCAATTGCTGCTTCTCACCATCCCTTGGATGGGCAGCCTATTTCTTTACAACAGCTTGTAACACATTTCATGAGAGGGCTATTATTAACCAAGCCCCCCATCAGGCCACCACCAGTGGCATGGTATCTTAATATTGTGTTAGGTCAGCTCCTTAAGCCACCCTTTGAACCTTTTGCCACAACCTCACTAAAGTTTCTCTATTGGAAGGTCATCTTCCTTGTTGCACTCACTTCAGCTACACGCATTAGTGAGCTCCAAGCCTTGGTGGCTGACCTGCCTTATCCATGCTTCCACCATGATAAGGTGGTCCTTAGGACTCATCCTCATTTCATGCCCAAGGTGGTATCTCCTTTCCATTTGAATCAGTCAGTCTACCTGCCTGTCTTCTTCCCTAGACCTCATTCCTCTAGGGCAGAGGCAACCCTCCATACTCTTGACTGCAAGCGTGCCTTGGCATTCTATCTCCAAAGGACAGTTGAGCACCATAAGAGTTCTGTTATTTCGCTCCTTTGATCCCAGTCACTTGGGGTTGCCAGTATCCAAACGTACTCTTTCTAAATGGATAGCGGATTGCATCTCATTTTCTTATACTAAAGCAGGCCTATTCCTTGAAGGTCATGTCGCTGCCCATAAGTTTCATATAATGGCTGCCTCCACGGCAAACCTACCTTCTGTTGCCATTGACAAAATCTGCAAATCAGCCACCTTTGCTGCACATTACTGTTTGGACTAGGACTCCCGTTGAGATGCCATGTTTGTTCAGGCTGTACTCCAACACTTCTTTCAGACTTAGGTCAACTCCTACCCTCCGACCTGGAATTTTCGATGCCAGATGTCCATTAAAGATCCATTCCCTCTTGAGGCCTGCTCTGAGGCAAATCTACCGATTCTGGGGACTTTCCTCTGGCATCTGGGAGCTAGGAAGTTCCATATGTGAAGATTACATTCCTGCTTGTTCCTGGAGATAGCGTAGTTACTCACCTGTAACAGGTGATCTCCGGGAACAGCAGGAATTTAGTCTTCATAACCCACCCTCTTCCCCTAGGAGTTGCAGAGTTTTTTTCTCTCTCTCTCTGTCTCTCTCTATTCTCTCCTTTTATCTCAGCTACAAACTCAACTGAGGAGGGAGAGTCACAAGGGTGGAAAGGCAGCAAAAGCTTTCCTATTGGATGCTGGGGAACGTTCCGTGCAGGCTCCGTCGGTACCGATGTCATCCATATTTATTTATTTTATTTATTTATTTAACAGTTTTTATATACCGCCTTTCTGTAAATAAGACGGCTTACAGCGAACATAACAATGCAGTGTG
The DNA here is from genome assembly GCA_033557465.1 of Ichthyophis bannanicus. NCBI lineage: Eukaryota > Metazoa > Chordata > Amphibia > Gymnophiona > Ichthyophiidae > Ichthyophis > Ichthyophis bannanicus. The sequence goes on along the minus strand of CM066035.1, from coordinate 900,161,010 downwards.
TTTCGACTGCTCACATTGAACATGGGTATATATAACAGAACTTTTTACAGTGATCAAGTATTTACATGGATTTGCACTTTTGCAATATCAACTATTTACAACGGTTTGTACCGGTTACTGGGGGGTTGCTAGAAGGTGAGGAGTGTAGGATAGGGGTAGGGGGGTTGGATATGAGAGGGGTTGTCAGGTGTGGGCTATGGTGGTAGGGAAAAATGTTCTTGGAAGGTGTGTTTTTAGTTTCTTCCGGAACTCTGTGGTCTGAGCAGTTCCTTAGTTCATATGGAAGGGCGTTCCATAGAGAAGGGGTATAGAGGGAGAAAGTTCTGTTACAGGTGGATTGCTTGCTATGTCTTTTGGAGGTTGGGATAGTAAGGAGATTTTTGGTGGAGGTGCGGCATGTTCTGTTGTTGGAGTTAGATAGGAGTGAGGAGAGGCATGGTGCTGACTTGTTGGATATGATTTTGTGAGTGAGGGTGATAACTTTGAATTTAACTCGGAGTTGGATGAGGAGCCAGTGGAGATCATAGAGGAGTGGCGTGATGTGTGATCGTCTAGGGTTGTTTGTGATGAGACGAGCTATAGTGTTCTGGGCCATTTGGATAGGGTGCAAGCTAGTCTTGGGGAGGCCCTGGTAGATAAGGTTGCAGTAATCAAGGGATGGGAGTGTGAGTGCCTGGCAGACAGTACGGAAGGAGTCGGGATTCAGGAGAGGTTGAAGGTTTCGGAGGGTACATAGTTTTGCATATATTGTATTAGCTCTTTTTTATTTGTTCAGTGAAAGTGAGGTTTTGGTCGAGTATGATTCCTAGGTATTTTACTTGTTTTTTTAAGGTAAGGGTGAGGTCACTGAGAATAAGGGTTGTTGGTGGGGTATATGAGGTATTGGTAAACACTTGTAGGGCTTCTGTTTTAGATTGGTTGATTAGGAGATTGTGCTGTAGGAGCCATGTTTTTAGGTTTGAAAGGCAATCGCTTAACTTTGTAAAGTCAGGGGTTGCTAGGTTGAAAGAGGTGAAGCACATAATGTCATCTGCATAGATTTGGTATGAGATTCCATATGTGAAGACTAAATTCCTGCTGTTCCTGGAGATTACTTGTTACAAGTGAGTAACCGCGTTATGTGCAGTGGCAGGGCTGATGTCCATCTTGAGGTATCCATCACTACCTTTACCGCATCATTTTGAGCTCTCCGCAGCCTTCCTGAGAGACCAAGATAAATTCCATTACAATAGTCTGTGAGGGATCATTAGTGCCAAAACCACATCCAAAAAATTGCAATTTCCACCCCAGCTTAAGTTTAAGAAGTACTATCTTTAACAATATGAATAACCTGTTTTTTCAATGTCATTCCCTTATCCAAGCACACACCTATATTCTTCACCTTTTCTGCTAGTGGGAAATAGCCCATATTAAAATATGTATGGATCAAGGGTGCCTCCAGATCCTCACATTCAACCCAAACCACTTCAGTGTTTGGATAGTTCATTAGACAATACTTTTTGATCACTTGTTCACCCTTTCCAATGCTGTATGGTGCTGTGGCTCAGGTTACTGGCGATCTTAAGCATTATGGTCATAGCTTGGGGACTTTTGCTTTAAGCACTTTGGTAGTTTTAGCTGATGTATAGGCAGGTAAGCCTGGAGGCTGCCTCCTGTATAGATTCTGCAAACATTGTGTTGCAGCCTTTAAGGCTTGCAATCATATATTAACTGGCCAGTTTGAAGATGCTTTTCATAATTGTAAACCGCTTATAATATGTTTGATTTGTGGTATGTCAAATAAATATAAATATTAAACATATTACCCCATGTTAATTGCACTTTGCTGGATATCTGTGAAACATTGGATTGTTTTTAAATGTGCATGCATTGCTTTCAGAATTTTGCATCAGATTTTTTTTCTGAACTTAACATTATATATAGATATCAGCCAGGTCACTTGTTGCACTCATCGTAGCAGAGTCTAGTAGTAATTCCAGCATTCTCTGATGTACTCAAAATACAGTCGTGCAGAAGTGTTCTGTGTTCAAGGTCTCCCCCCCCCCCCCCCCCGAGGGTAATATGGAGACTGTGGTGCCAAACTCATTTTCAGTTGGGCTGTACCAGGGGAAAAAAGGCATTAGAAGTAGCCAACTGACTAACTGGGGGCCCCCTTGGATGTTGCTGCTGACCAGGCAGGAGTGTGTTGCTTATTTGCATAAACATATATACAGGGTTGCCCAAAAAAAGTGAGAACATCTCGTAAATTAAAAGCTTAAATAGTTTTCTTATTTACCTTTTATAACTATATAACATCTTTATTTCAACAATTTCTGGTCACCATCTTTGTTTTTTTAATTTGTCAATCGTTTACATCTGTCTTTTTGAATTTTTAAATAACTTATGTGCTACGAGATGTTCTCACTTTTTTTGGGCCACCCTGTATATATATTTGCATGTTAAATTCTGTAAATTTTGGTTTGCTTACTTTTAATGGTGGTATGTGTTTTACAGGGTTGGGAGGCAGAAGGAATTGGGTATTCATAAGGGGTTTAGAGAGAAGAGATAGCACATAGGGGTCAGCAGGAGGACGAAGGAGAGAACAGTGGGGTTGGCAGGAAGACCGGATAGGAGGCTTGATGGGATTTAGCAGACTTACCAGATCATCAAGAACAGAATGAGCCAATCCTGGTTTTACTTCCATTCATTCAGCTGGAGTACACAACCAGGACTGGTCTAGTCTGTCCCTAATGACCTGGAGCCACCTCGTAACCCTGTGTGTCTGGCTAACTGTTTTGGCCTTGCTTCCATATCAGCCCTTACATCAACTCCTCCTCTGTGTCATTCCCCTTCTACTACCCCATCCACAGCATCTGTTGAGCATCTCCTCTTTCCCTTCTCTTCCTGCCCCCCACCAGCCCAGAATCATAAGAACCTGTTTAATGTATACCCAGTTTATTGTCCTGTTCATTGTAAGCACAGATCAATTTTTGAGACGTGTAGTTTTATGTTCATTGTAAACCGCACTGATGTCAAATAGCGCGGTATAAAAGAAACTGTAAATAAAATAAATAAATAAATAAAATAAGATATGCCATACTGGGTCAGACCAAGGTCCATCAAGCCCAGTATCCTGTTTCCAACAGTGGCCAATCTAGGTCATACGTACCTAGCAGTATCCCCAAGAGACACAGGTTCAACAATGCTTGTATTGGATCAAGCATTGATATCCTGGGTCCCTTTTTAATAATGGTTTATGGACCTTTCTTCCAGGAACTTCTCCAAACCTTTTTTAAACCCAGCTACACTAACAGCCTTTATTACATCCTCCAGTAACAAATTCCAGAGTTTGATTACACGTTGAGTGAAACAATATTTTCTCTTATTTGTCTTAAATAGTTTACCCTGTAGCTTCATTACATGTCCCCTAGTCTTTCTATATTCTGATAGCGTAAACAATTGATCTATGTTTACCTGTTCCACTCCATTCATTAATTTATAGACCTCTATCATATCTCCCCTCAGCCGTCTCTTTTCCAGGTTGAAGAGCTCTAAACTTTGTAGCCTCTCTTCATAGGAGTAGCCTTCCATCCCCTTTACCATTTTGGTGGCTCTTCTCTATACCTTTTCTAGTAACGCTATATCCTTTTTAAGATACGGCGATCAGAATTGCACCCAATATTCAAGGTGCGGTCATACCATGGAACGATACAGAGGCATTATAATATCCTTTGTTTTATTTTCCATTCCTTTCCTTATGATACCTAGCATTCTGTTTGCTTTCTTGGCTGCCACTGCACACTGGGCCGAGGGTTTTAACATGTTATACATGATGATGCCTAAATCTTTTTCCTGGGTGGTGGTTCCCAATGTGGAACGTTGCATTGTGTAACCATAGTGTGGGTTGTTTTTTCCTAGGTGCATAACTTTGCACTTGTCCACATTAAATATCATCTTCCATTTGGATGCCCAATCTTCCAATTTATCCAGATCCTCCTGCAGTTTTCCGCAAGCCCCTTGGGTTTTAACAACTTTAAACAGTTTTGTGTCATCTGCAAATTTGATAACCTCACTAGTTATTCCCTTTTCCAGGTCATTTATTAATATGTCAAAAAGCAGCGGACCCAGTACAGATCCCTGGGGTACAGCACTATTCACCTTTTTCCATTGGGAAAATTGGCCATTTAGCCCTACCCTCTGCTTTCTATCTTTTAACCAGTTCCCGATCCACAATAGTACACTGCCTCCTATCCCATGACTTTTTAGTTTTGCCAAAAGTCTCTGATGAGAGACCTTGTCAAAGGCTTTCTGAAAGTCCAGATACACTATATCAACCGACTCACCTTTGTCTACCTGTTTATTCACACCTTCAAAAAAACATAACAGATTAGTAAGACAAGATCTTCCTTGTCTAAAGCCATGTTGTCTGTCTCCCATTAGGCCATGATTATCTACATGCTGAGTAATTTTGTTTTTTTATGATGGTTTCTACCATTTTTCCCAGTACTGACGTCAGGCTCACCGGTCTGTAGTTTCCCTGATCACCCCTGAAACCCTTTTTAAAAATTGACGTTACATTGGCGATCCTCCAGTCTTCAGGTATTACAGATGATTTTAATGAAAGTTCACAGATTACTGATAGCAGGTCTGCAATCTCATATTTCAGTTCTTTCAACACCCTTGGATGTATACCATCTGGTCCAGGTGATTTGCTACTATTCAGTTTATTAAATAGTTGTAATACATCTTCCCGGTGTAGCGATATTTCTCTCAATTCCTCTGCAGTATCACCTTTAAATACCACTTCAGTCTTGGGTAACATCCCTACATCTTCCTCAGTAAAGACCGAAGCAAAAAATTCATTCAGTCTGTCCGCTTTAGCCTTGTCTCCTCCTACTGCCCCTTTTACCCCTCTATCATCTAACGGTCCAATTGGCTCTCTCACAGGCTTTTTGCTACAAATGTACTTGAAAAAGTCTTTATTTTGTGTTTTTGCTTCCGTAGCAAGTTTCTTCTCAAATTCTCGCTTTGCCTGCCTTATCAATGCTTTGCGTTTAACTTGCCAGTGTTTGTGCTGTTTCCAGTTTTCGTTGTTTGGCTCTTTTTTCCATTTCCTGAAAGATGCTTTTTTGGCAGCAACAGCCTCGCTGACCTCACCTTTAAACCATGCTGGCAGTTTTTTGGACTTTCTTCCACTTTTCTTAATGCATGGAATACAGCTGGTCTGTGCTTCCAGGATAGTATTTTTAAACAACACCCAAGCTTGATGTAAGCCTTTAACCTTTGCAACCGCTCCTTTTAGTTTTTTCTTTCCTAGCCCTCCCCGCCCACACAAGCTCTAATGTTTCTACTCAAACCTCTCTCCCTTGCTGCTGTTGCCTGAAGCCTTGACCTCTTTCCTCTGGCTGCTGCTGCTGCTGTATCTCCAGACACGTGGAAGCAACAGCAGTCAAAAAACTTGTAATGCGTGTACTGCAGAGCTTTTGAGCTCGTGCTCTTAAAGACCCTGCCACATCCTGCCTTTTCTGTTGCATGCTTCCTGTTACTGGAGGGCTGGACACTGCAGAGCTTTCTAAAGCACAGTTGTATGAAGACTCCATGGTGTTCAGCACTGATAATTTAATTGCTGCTGCAGGTCTGGAGATACACGTTGGCAGCAGGAAGGTGGGCGGGATGGTGATCAGCCAAGGCCCCTGGGGTTCATACTCCTCCTCTTGCTGCTCTCTGGAGCCCTGCCTGCCAGTCCCTTAGTGCAGCCACTGCTGCCACAAAGTAAACCTCTCAGTGGAGGTTTTCTGGCAGTGCTTAGGGGACAGATTAGGAAGCGTCACAAGTCATATATCTGACACACCAGCTTTGCCCTGTAAGACACAGTCAGATTATCAACAGGGACTCCAGAATCGTCCTCCCTTTAGCAAAAAGGGGAGAATTTAGGGTTCCTGCTACAGGGACAAACTATAGCAAGACTGATAATATAGTACTTTTTGTGGGTTTCATACAAAATATGATACCATCAATTTGTGTTTCAATTTTAATATGCCAGTTTAGTGATGTAGAATTTCTCTTTTAATATATGGCAGTTGGTTGGTGTAGCAGCCACAAATATATTGAGGCGATTTATTTTACTCCTACATTTTGTTTGCTGTGAGCGTTTTCTGCAATGACAAGCAGCTATAATGGGTCCCATGAATTCATCGTGACATGGCTCCAGAGGATTCTTCCAGAGCTTTTTAGAATGAAGTTCCACGGCATGTGTGGAAGTTGCTGTAAACCACCAACCAGATTCTCTTTGGTGTTTCACTTTTTCTTTTGTCACTAGTCAGTGTCCTATCAGGCCGTTGCCATCACCATCACCATTTTAAGCTTCCTGTTTTCTTGGACTCTTCACTTTCCTTGCTTATCACTGGGCTTTTTTTCAGTCAGCTTTTATTTTCAGTCCTCTTAGGCTCCTTAATTCAGCATTTCCCAAACGTTTATCCCATAAAACTTGATTTTAACACCTAAATACACATGAACCTAGGTACCAATCTAAACAAAATAACGGTTCTCATAGCCTCTTCTCTTGGCTTTTTTCACCCAAAATGGGAAGCCATAATAGCAGTCACAGTCAGCAAGCAGCTTCTGAGTCAGTGCACATTGATAGACACTGGTCCTCTAGGCAGATTTTTATTTTAACAAGAAGCCCCTTTAGGAAGAGAGGTTGGAGCCTATGAGTGTGACTGAATAGCACTGCAGGTTGGAAGTCTATGCATGGAGAACAGTGTTGTTTCTTATTATCCCATTTACTGTTTTTGTGACCCCATTTGGTAACCACTGCTTTAGATAATGCCTTTGCAGTAATTTATAAGTTGTTGTTTTTTTTTCTTCTTCTTCATTTCAATTGCGCTGCTCGGTGTGCGAGTTGCAACTTCAGCTCTGCTGATTAACATGTGGTATTTACAGTCTGGCAGTAGTTATTTCTTTCCTAGCACATGTATTTCTTTAAAATATTGCACTTTTGCTTTTATGTCAACTATGTTTGCAGTGTCCTGACTCCTGTCGACCCAGAAGCTCCTGGGTTTTCTTGGCAATGTGTCACCGGAAGTAGATTGCCAGGCCTTTCTTCCAAGGCAATGGAGGATGAAGTGACTTGCCCAAGGCCACAAGGAGTGCTAGTGGGAATTGAACCCTGGTTGCTTGGTTACCAAGCCAGTGTTCTAACCACTAGGCTACTCCATGATTACAAATTTTTATTTTTATTTAGCCGGATTTATATACCGCCTTTCTCTGGGTCAAAGCGTTCAAAGGGTTCACAGATGACCCTGAAAAATCAATACACCAACCGCTAGACCATATCATTGTTTGTGATGTGTATCTAGAAGATGCTGAGTGTAGCAGGAGAGAGACTGGGTATTTACTTGGCTGGTAAAAAAACAAACTTGCCTCAATCTCCATTGTCAAGACCCAGAAAGCTGACCACAGTTGTAGTGGTGAGTAGGTCTACTCAGAGTGATCCTCTGCTGTTGTGGTCTTTCAGTACGGTATTAAATCTGAGAGCAGATACAAGTCTATTTCTTTCCATCTGATTTACCACCATAAGGACTTGATTTATGTGTTGAAAAGGATGAATCCCAAGCCTTGATTGGAGGTCCCCTATGCTTTAAAAGCATCTAAGCCATCCACTAGACTTCCAGCAGTAGCATTATACAAATGATAAACAGTAGTTGTAGTACTTCCAGTCAGCATTTCTAGACATGTGGAGGCACATTCCAATGTAGCCATCCAGCTCCCTGTGCAGCCGTTCAGAATTGGGATGACCAGAAGTAGACACGATTCTGATCCTGCCGGGGGCTAGACGTGCCCTGCGATATCAGAATCGGGTCTAGGGCCTGTACGTGCAGACCGGGACCCGATTCCGATCGGCCTGCATGCACAGCCATCTACCCGGCTATCTCAGTGAGGCTTCTGAATGGAGCCGTAGTGCCATGATGTCCTGTTGCCATGACACCGTGGCTCCATTCAGAAGCCGCTATCCCCAGCCGCTGACCACAATCTTCTCTCCCTGCAGCTCGAGCCCCAATTTGGCCTTCCATGGCCAGGGTTAAACTGCGGGGAACCCCCTGCAGCCCTCACCTTTCTGCTGCTGCCCGGGCCTGCCATCCCCCGACATCTGTCCAGGGGGATGTATTCCACCTCCGAGGTGGAATAAGTCCCCTTTCCAGTTTGCTGACCCCAGATGTACAGAGCCGGCCTCAGAATCGGCCCTGTATGTCCGGGGTCACGGACCATCCATGCCCCGTCCTCGCTTCACCTCCGGAACACCCCCTCACGCCCTTGTCTAAGCCTCCCCATACAAACACATTGTTTGTATGGGGAGGCTTTTGATGGGGCCAGCAGAGGGGTGAATAGTTGGGATGGACTTCCGAACGGGACATCCATCCCCTCTGTTGTCTAGACCTCCAGACGGCCCGGGGATGCCCAGGTTTGAATTGGCGTCCACGTATATATTTTTTGAAAATACAGTTAGGCTAGTTAATCATTTGCCAGCGAATGCCTAATTGCCTTTGAATAACAGTCTGATATGGCATACTTATTCATTCATATTGAGCACTCCCAGAGTTACCAATAAAACTCTCCCAAGAACGAATGTAAAGTGTTTCACTTTATATCTCAACATACAAAAAGATTCTCTTCAAATTCTAGTCTTACATCAGTGACAACACCACTAATTCCCTCCACATGAGACATTAGAAGTAAATTTGAGAGACTCAGATTATACTCCACAGATGTGTGAGGTTCATGACTGTCATGGTATGTACAAAACTAACCAACTAACTGCCAAAGGGTAAGCTAAAAATATACTAAATACCAACACCCTTAGAAACACCAACCTACCCCAATCACAAATTTCTATAACAAAATAGTCACAACTCTCACATATTCATATAAGGTATATATAACCTCAGGGTATTCTGCCTACATGTGGTGAAATAAATTACCATAGGGTTAGGTAGCAAACCTCACATCATGGGTCATAACCTTCTTATCTTTAATTCAAATATACAAAAAATTAGTCCAAATATAATAAAATTCCCTACACCTAAAAAGTACTTTTTAGGAATTCTCAAAATTCTTTTTTTAAGGAAGTATTTAAATTTTATCTTAATTTATTTCAAATTTCCACACTGTCACGCTTTAGCAGAGAACCGAAGCCCACAAACTGCCGATTCAAATCCTACAAAAGAAAAATGAGATATTCTTCAATTTAATAGTATATAATACCGTACTAGTAACAAAGATTCACGTGTCTGGACGTTGTAAAGACTTCAGTCTGCACCGCAGCGGGACACCATCATTTTTACTATAACGTTCAAATACCAAAAGAGCAGCAAATTGTTTCTACTATCATGAAGAACTTCCTGTTATATACTTTGAACACCGTACTAAAACTGCCCGACAAAAGCTTCTGTTTCGCCTATTCAGCTTCGTCAGCGATTCAAGATCAAATTCTCAGGAAAGCAGTCAAATGATATTCGCCACAATTCTCACAAATAGAGAGCTTCAATCACGGACATCTATAATGTCTCCCATTGCTTGTATCGACAGCGTCTGACATCGTCATTTAAAGAGGAATCTAGCGAGCCGATACGCTCACCATTGCTGACGTAACATTTCAACAACAACTTTATGTTCATTCCACCCCTACCACATACATTCTACAGACAAAACTCACAAAACACTTCACCGTATTACAAAACATAACAAACAAAAGGATACCGAACAGGAGCTTCACAGTTTAAATATAAAAGTTAAATAAATAAGGTCCATTCGATTTTATCATTCAGTCCATTAGGAGCTAGAGTATTTGGATCGTAAATCCATTTTTGTTCTTTCTGAAGTAACAGTTTTCCTCTATCACCTCGTCGTATACTAGGAAGAATGGCACAACAGATCTCAGGCACTACGATGGGGGCAACCTTTGTGCCATCATTAGCAAACTTGTATATGCACGCCTTTGAAGAGAAGTGGATCTATTGTTCTAAGTGTGTTCCCTATATTTTATGTTGGCATCGTTATATTGATGACATTTTTCTATTATGGAGTGGACATCTAGATACTCTGAAAGAGTTTTTCGATTATCTTAATGGGTGTAGCATTAATATTAAATTAGAGATTAATATGTAGATATGTTCATTCCCTTTTGAATCCAAGTTTTTAATCCCTTGTTTAATGTAAACTCTATGTGGCACCCCCACATAGTAATATGTTGTTTATTGTAAACTGCACTGATATTGTAATAGAGCGGTATATAAGAAAAGTTAAATAAATAAATATTCAAAAATCTATGATGCATTTTTTAGATGTGCAAGTTGTGAAAAGTGGAGATAAATTCGATACAACCGTGTAGGCTGTATTAAACCTACTGATAAAAACACTTTGCTGCACTATTCAAGTTTTCATCCGAACCATTTGAAGCATAGTCTACCGTATTCACAGTTACTCCGTTGTCGTCATATTTGTTCATCTAATAACAAATTTGAGAGTCAAGCTAACGATATGATATTAAAATTTCAAGAGCGGGGATATCCCGATCCTATTTTAAGAAAGGCTTATAAATGTGCAAAATGTAATCATCGTGAATGGTTGTTAATGCCTAAGGGTGCGAATTCTGTTCAGCTTCCAGATCCACTATCACATGTGTATTACCATATTCAAGTCTTTCAAATCGGATAGCTGCCTCCATACGAAAAAGATGGAAACTTTTTGCATCCCATCGCATTTTATTTGATAATACTTTACGCTTGGCGTACAGTAGAGGTAGGAATTTTAGGGATCAGCTATGTTCGGCAGTTCCGAAACAGACCAACTCTTCATAATAAATGTGGGCATTGCTTATATTGCAATATGATGGAAGACCAGCTATGTGTACAACACATGCGAAAGTTTCCTCGGTTAAAACAGCCTACTACTTGTAACACTTCATTTGTAGTGTATGCCCTATGGTGTTCTTGCTTTAAGGTATACATTGGTAAAACCAAGCATCCTTTACGTACGAGATTAGCAGAGCATAAATATAGCATTGTTAAAGCCAGACTCGAAACTTCATTGGTTCAGCATTGTACGTCTTTTAACCATACTTTTGAAGAGCTTCACTGTACGGTGTTGGAGCAGGTTCTTCCTAGTATACAACGAGGTGATAGAGAAAAACTGATCTCCAGGAACAAGCAGGAATGTAGTCATCACATATGGGTATCGTCGGTACCGACGGAGCCCGCGCGGGAACGCTCCCCAGTGTCCAATCAGAACGCTTTTGGGAGCATCCCACAGCGCCTGCGTGCTGCCTTTCCCAACTGCCTCTCTCTAGTTTTTCTTTTTCCGCGGAGCCAGCAGGTCGTGTTTCCTGTCACCGCAGAAAAATTTATTTTTTCTTTATTTCTTTTTGTGGTCGCATCTGCCGCCTTCGATGCTTTACCGGTACCGCCGGTCTTTCTCTTCTTATTTCTATTAAAAAAAACCCTCTTTTTTTCTTTTCTTCAGGTGCACGCGCCTTTTTTGGGCCTTAGGCCCAAAGACTTTTTCCTTAACATGGAAAAACCTGCCTCAGGTTTTAAAAAGTGCACCAAGTGTGGCGGTACCATTTCCGTCACCAACACCCATGAATGGTGTTTAAAATGTTTAGGTCCTGACCACTCCATCACGGATTGTGTGTCCTGTGCCATGATGTCTAAAAGAGGTTGGCAGAACCGAGTTGCCAAGCTCAGTACCCTGTTTCCCTCTGATGCGGCTTCGGTGGCATCGACGTGTTCCAGGGCTGCTTCTTCCTCCCGTGGATCTCAGGTAACTAAACATAAATCCAGCTGGTCCTCGAAGGGTAGATCTCCTTCTAAGCATCGAGATGCCTCTGGCGTTGCCCTCGAGTATTCTGCACCAGCAAAATTACCCCGGTGGGAGGCTTCGGCTTCCAAAGCATTATCGGGGTTCCAGGATGTTCTCGATGGCTCGGCCTCGACAGATCTCCTGGTGCCATGCTCTGGGGTACCGGTGGTCTCCACCGGTACCGACATCCAGGCATTGGCGGCTTCCATGGACCCAGAGAATTCTGACTATGGAACGCAGTCTGGCGGCTTTCCTTGCGGCATCGACGCCCTTGGTACCGCGACAGACAACTCCACCGGTACCGATAGCATCGACATCGGCATCGGTGTCGGCTCTGCCGGTACCCTGTCCTCCGATGCCCTCCGGTACCGGTTATTCCCGGTACCGACCTTGGTCGGTACGGGTATCGGGCTCTACAGGAGCATCCGGACAGACGATACTTCGAGTCCTCAGAAGAATCTGAGGATTCTGAAAGTTCTGTCGATGCAGCGATGCTTCTTCCAGAGGAGGAGTCCTCCCCTTAATGCAGGATGTCTCCTCCAGAGGACATGTCCTTCCAGACTTCATCAGGGAGGTGGCTCGGGGCCTGTCCATTACTGTGGCCCCTGAAACAGAGCCAAGGGCCAACGAGTTGGAAATTTTACAATATCCCAAAACTCCTAAGGAGGCAGCTACCTTACCCATTCATGAGATTCTATATGATCTCATGTTGAGGATGTGGGAAACACCTCTTACCACCTCTCCTCATTCTCGTAGATTGGATACTATGTATCGAGTCCCTCCTTGTCCTGGGTTCCATAAGACTCAACTTCCTCACCACTCTATTGTGGTGAAGTCAGCTATGAGAAGGATCAGAAGTGCAAAAAGACATGCCTCTAATCCTCCAGGACGTGAGTGCAGAACCCTGGATGCTTTGGGACGTAGAGTCTTCCAAGCTTTCATGCTTGCTGCAAGAATCAGTTCCTATAGTCTCTACATGGGAATGTTCCTAAAGGAGGTCACAGATAATTTACAGACTTTAAGTCCTTTCATTTCTGAGGATAAAAGACAGGACTTTCTCACTTGGGTCAGACATGCCCTAGATGTCTCTAAATTCTCCAACCGTGCAGCCTTTGACTGTTTTGAGTGTATAGGCAGAACCTCGGCTATTGCCATAGGTGCACGTAGAATTGCTTGGCTCCAGGCATCTGATTTAGAGCTCTCGGTACAAGATAAATTGGGAAATATCCCTTGTACTGGTGAGAACCTGTTTGGTAAAGATTGGCAGGAAAAGGCCAATGAAATGGATGCTGAAAATTCCTCCTTGTATAGACTATCCAAATCCACTGCTGATCCTGTTAGAAAGAAGTTGTTCAAGAAAACATCTTTTTCTAAAAAGAAAAGATTTTATCCTGTTTATAGTCAGCAGGCATCTTCTGCAGGTCAGTTTTCAAGCAAACGTCAGCAACCACCCAAACAGAAGAAAGCAAAGGCTGCTAGGCCTCCACCGGCCCAGCAGCCTCAGCCTCCTCAGGGCCTTTGACTTTCAGCTAGAGAACTTAGCCTTTCTGGTTCTGGAAGGACCAGAACCGTCCACCATTTCAGGAAGATTATGTCATTTTGCCCCCAGATGGGGGCAAATAACAGCAGAGCACTGGACACTCTCCATCATAAAGGAGGGGTACAAACTTCATTTTTCAAGCATACCCCCTCATACAATAGTGAAGCAGTTCAATTCTCCGACCTCTCTCATCGACCTGTTAGGTCAGGAGGTTGCCATCCTTCTTGCCCAAGGGGCAATAGAAGAAGTACCTCTTCATCAACAGGGCATAGGGTTCTATTCCCCTTATTTTCTTATTCCAAAGAAAACAGGGGGTTACAGACCTATCTTAGATCTCAGAGAATTGAACAAATTCATTGTCAAGGAGAAATTCAAAATGATTTCTCTCGGAGCTCTGCTACCATACCTTCAGAGTCAGGATTGGCTTTGTTCTCTAGATCTCAAGGATGCGTACACCCATGTCCTCATCCATCCAACCCACAGAAGGTTCCTTTATCAAAGAAAGCACTACCAATACAGAGTACCTCCTTTTGGTCTGGCCTCAGCACCAAGGGTGTTCACGAAATGCATGGCTGTGGTAGCAGCATTTCTCCGCACTCTAGGAATATTCGTCTTCCCTTACTTGGACGACTGGCTCATTCGAGCTCCAACACAATCAGAGGCCAAGACTTCTCTATCCTGCACAATGCGTATACTTCAGTATTTAGGGCTGGTAATAAACATCCCAAAATCCAGTCTAACTTCCACTCAGTCTTTAGAGTTCATAGGAGCTTTCCTGGATACCACAAGGGCAAGAGCCTATCTTCCCCAGGCCCATTGCCTTCGCTTGGTGCAGTTAGCTTCTCAAGCAGTACTAAAGCCCCATCTAACTGCTCGAGAGATGTTGCAATTACTAGGCCACATGGCATCCACCGTGCATGTGGTTCCATATGCTCGCCTCCACATGAGGGCAGCTCAGTGGACTTTATCCACCCAATGGACCCAGGCATCAGGGTGCCTGTCAGACAAAATAGCAAACACAAGTCGCCTCATTTTGTCCCTCCAATGGTGGAAGTCTACTCAAAACCTGTTGCTGGGGTGCCCCTTTCAACAACCCTTACCCCAAGCAACTCTCACAACAGATTCTTCTCCAAAGGGTTGGGGAGCTCATCTGCAAGACTTCTCCACCCAGGGCACCTGGTCTCCGCAAGAGAGTTGTCTACATATCAATCTCTTGGAACTCAGAGCAATTTTCCTGGCTCTGCGAGTGTTCCACTCCCTGCTCAGCTACAAGACAGTCCTCATTCATACGGACAATCAAGTAGCCATGTTCTATGTAAACAAGCAGGGGGGAACGGGCTCTCTGTCGCTTTGCAATGAAGCTTTGCGGCTATGGGCCCTCGCCAGAGAGCATCAGATTCATCTGCTGGCAGTATATCTTCCAGGCATTCAAACCTCTTGGGCAGACAGACTCAGTCGAGTTCTGCTTCCACACGAGTGGTCTCTGCATGCAGACCAGGTGACCAGGATATTTCAACTTTGGGGAACCCCGGACATAGACCTCTTTGCAAGTCCGTGGAATGCCAAACTTCCCCAGTTCTGTTCCAGAATTTCAGCTCAGGGGGCTCAGGCCAAGGATGCTTTCCTCCTTTACTGGGGTCAAGACTTCCTGTATGCTTTTCCACCCATTCCCCTAATTCCCAAAACCCTCTTCAAGCTTCAGAGAGACAGAGGTCACATGATTCTCATAGCACCACATTGGCCACGGCAAGTGTGGTACCTGCTGCTTCTACATCTCTCTCGAGCTCCCTCCCTGGAGTTAGGGTCTGCTCCAGATCTCCTATCTCAGGAGAACGGAATGTTATGGCATCCCAATCCCCAGTCTCTGCATCTCAGGGCTTGGTTGCTGAAGGCCTAGATCTCCAAGATCTTAATCTTTCTCAGCAAGTGAAAGATGTTCTTTATGCTTCTAGAAAACCTTCCACTAGACGCTCTTATGCTTTCAAGTGGAAAAGGTTTACTATTTGGTGTTCGGAAAAGGGTCTTAACCCCCTTGCGATACCTCTGCAATCTTTGCTGGAGTATCTCCTCCATTTATCTAATGCAGGCCTTAAGACAAATTCAGTAAGAGTCCATTTGAGTGCTATTGCAGCTTCTCTTAAACCTCTAAATGGACAGCCTATTTCCTCTCATACTCTCATAGCAAGATTTATGAGAGGCCTCCTTCTAACTAAGCCTCCCATTAGACTACCTCCGGTGGCATGGGACTTAAACCTGGTTCTTGGGCAGCTCATGAAGCCACCTTTCGAACCTTTAGCTACCAGCTCCTTAAAATTCCTTTCTTGAAAGGTTATCTTTCTCATTGCAATCACATCAGCACGCCGCATTAGTGAGTTGCAAGCGCTAGTAGCTAATCCACCTTATACGAAGTTCCATCATGACAAGGTAGTCCTTAGGACTCATCCACACTTTATGCCTAAGGTGGTCTCGCTTTTTCATCTAAACCAAGAGGTCTACCTACCTGTCTTTTTTCCAGGACCTCATGCATCAAATGCAGAAAGGAATCTTCATACCTTGGACTGTAAAAGAGCTCTAGCTTTTTACTTACAAAGAACACAGCAACATAGGAAGTCCTCTCAACTCTTTGTTGCTTTTGATCCTTCTCATTTGGGACTTCCAGTCTCCAAGAGAACACTATCTAACTGGATTGCTCAGTGTATTTCCTTCGCCTATCAGAGTAAGAACCTTTCTCTGGAGGGCCATGTCACAGCTCACAATGTGATAGCCATGGCAGCCTCAGTGGCTCATCTGCACTCTGTGTCTATTCACGACATCTGTCGAGCAGCCACTTGGGCCTCAGTTCATACCTTCACAGCCCATTACTGCTTGGACAAGGACTCCCGCCGGGATGCCTTGTTTGGTCAGGCTGTTCTTCAACACCTGTTCCATACCTAATCAACTCCTGCCCTAATCAACATCCCTGGTAGGATGCCAGAGATCCATGGGGGAATTGGAGCCCTTTTCAGGGACACACAACTTCTGGGGTCTCTCCCTGGCACCTAAAGCTAGGGAGTCCCCATATGTGAAGACTACATTCCTGCTTGTTCCTGGAGATAGGATAGTTACTTACCTGTAACAGGTGATCTCTGGGAACAGCAGGAATTTAGTCCTCACAACCCACCCACCTCCCCTAGGAGTTGTATCTCTCTATCTCTTTCCTTTCCCTCTCTCTCTTTGTCTCAGCTTTAAAACTCAACTGGAGAGAGGCAGTTGGGAAAGGTGGGAAGGCAGCACGCAGGCGTTGTGGGATGCTCCCAAAAGCGTTCTGATTGGACGCTGGGGAGCGTTCCCGCGCAGGCTCTGTCGGTACTGACAATACCCATATGTGAGGACTAAATTCCTGCTGTTCCCGGAGATCACCTGTTACAGGTGAGTAACTATGCTTTACTTTAGATAGAACAAAAATGGATTTATGATCTGAATATTTTAGCTCCTAATGGACTGAATAATAAAATCGAATGGACCTTCTTTATTTAACGTTTATATTTAAACTGTGAAGTTCCTGTTCGGTATCCTTTTGTTTGTTATGTTTTGTAATATGGTGAAGTGTTTTGTGAGTTTTGTCTGTAGAATGTATGTGGTAGGGGTGGAATGAACATAAAGTTGTTGTTGAAATGTTATGTCAGCAATGGTGAGCGTATCGGCTCGCTAGATTCCTCTTTAAATGACGATGATGTCAGACGCTGTCGATACAAGCAATGGGAGACATTATAGTTGTCCGTGATTGAAGCTCTCTATTTGTGAGAATTGTGGCGAATATCATTTGATTGCTTTCCTGAGAATTTGATCTTGAATCCCTGACGAAGCTGAATAGGCGAAACAGAAGCTTTTGTCAGGCAGTTTTAGTAGGGTGTTCAAAGTATATAACAGGATGTTCTTCATGATAGTAGAAACAATTTGCTGCTCCTTTGGTATTTGAACGTTATAGTGAAAGTGATGGTGTCCCGCTGCGGTGCAGACTGAAGTCTTTACAACGTCCAGATAAGTGAATCTTTGTTAATAGTACGGTATACTATTAAATTGAAGAATATCTCATTTTTCTTTTGTAGGATTTGAACGGGCAGTTTGTGGGCTTCGGTTCTCTGCTAAAGCATGACAGTGTGGAAATTTGAAATAAATTAAGATAAAATTTAAATACTTCCTTAAAAAAAGAATTTTAAGAATCTCTAAAAAGTACTTTTTGGGTGTAGGGAATTTTATTATATTTGGACTAATTTTTTGTACATTTGAATTAAAGATAAGAAGGTTATGACCCATGATGTGAGGTTTGCTACCTAACCCTATAGTGATTTATTTTGCCACATGTAGGGAGGAGAATACCCTGAGGTCATATATACCTTATATGAATATGTGAGAGTTGTGACTATTTTGTTATGGAAATTTGTGATTGGGGTAGGTTGGTGTTTCTAAGGGTGTTGGTATTTAGTATATTATGTACAAAACTAACCCATTTGGAAAAGCTACCCATAGACATTGTATGTCATAACACAAAACATTGCAAATGGACACTCGACACCAGCATCAAATTCAAATTGCACCCACCCTACTTAATGGAAAATCAGCACTACAAATATTCTAGAACACCAGTAACCCCCAGTTGTAAAAGAGAACAAGCTGAACTACTACAGATTCCTAGAGAGAACCTACAAGTTAACAGAATCCCTTATCTCGGCTACACATGGATAAAACAGACCATCACCAATTAAAGATTAAGAAACTGCAAAAGACAAAAATCAAAATGGGAACACCCCAAAATCAGAAGCTGAGCTTTGAAACACACAAGAGAAACAGAAATGAATTTCCTCCTGTAGTGAATTATATAAGACATGCATTTTTTCAAAACTGACATATTTCATTTTCTAAAAATGGACACTCTTTTTGTACCTTTCTTGTCTGATCGTCTAATTTTTTCCAGTTGGGTTGGTCCCCGTCTCTTTTCTAATTCCTCTTGTTGGTTTTCTTCTACATCCTTTTCCAAGATCCAATTTCCATTTTCTGTTTCTTCAAGCTCTGTTTTCTTTGTCCTTTCCTTCGCTACATCTCTCCCTGACATTGATCCTTCTATTTCTCTCATTTGCCTTTTATGTAACTATAGCTTTATTCCATTCCTCTTTCTCCTTCCTAAAATATTGTCTTCCTCTTTTCACTGTTCATCTACTTACCAGCTTTCTATTTCCTAATCTTATTCCCCTAGTCCTTCTATTCCACATTTGTCTCAATCCTTTGCCACCAGACATTCTGAAAAAACAACAGTAACTTAACTAATACAAAAAATGAAAAACTACTATAAAAACAGGTGTTTATTTTTATCTTGATATCTAAGCATACATAAAAAATTACAGAAAACAACGGTTGACCTCAGTATTACTAATTTCTGGGTTTTATAGAGATGGCTAAAGTTTATAAGCCAGTTCAATGCCCCAGACATTAACATCAGAAATCTAACCATTGACAAATACCACAGCAGTACAGATGTATAGAAAATTCATATATATTGAAAACAAACTTATCTTCTTGTGTGTCAAAGAATCAGCAAACTATTGCCTCGGCCTTGACGCTGTCAGATTTTCGCTGGTTGCTTCTTCAGAAGGCACTAGCAAAGAATGGTACTATAGAAAAAACAAACATTTTATTAATCAAGAACTACATACAAACAGTCAAAAAGTAGCTTTAAAGTTATCTCTGATATAAAGTTTTCTAACTCCCTAATATCATATCATGTATCAGCAATAAGAAGAGATACTAAGAGACATTAAAAAAGGAATTATATAGCAAGATTGTTGCTAGTACATGCACAAGAACTCTGCTTACTGCATTCCCCAGTCAAAAACTAAAAAAAACCCCATCCTTACTAGTTATCTAGCAAACATCCATTCCTAAAGGAAAGAAAAGCAGGGACAAGGTCTGTTAATGGTTCTTGCCCATATAGCATCTCTGTCTCTCACAATGACAGATCATGCTCTTCTCTATATGCCAGCATTCAGAACTCTCTAAATTTTAAATCCGGCCCATCCAGATTTTGGATGTCTGGACAGGCTGGACATGCCCCAATGGGAATTGGACTCTAAAGCCCTAAGGCATGAGTCTTGAAGGCATATGTAGCCATACCAACTCTTAGTAATTTGTTTAATCTTTACTTGTAGCTCCATTGTTGGATCTCTCACCTATTTGGCATTAAATGAATAAGCATGAAATTTATTTATTTATTTATTTATTTACATTCTCTTATATACCGCGCTATTCTGCATCAGTGCAGTTTACATTGAACAAACTGAAATTACATTGAACAGGGCATTATAACTTGGAGATAACTATTTTACAGGGAACATGGGCTATGGAGGGTTAAGTGGCTTGCCCAAGACCACAAGGAGCACCTGTGGGACTAGAAACCCAGTCCTTCCGGCCCAAGGTTGCTGTCCTCTAGTGGGATTTGAACCCCCGACCTTCCGGCCTGAAGTACCTTGCCCCAACTACTAGGCCACTCCTCCACTCCATGTGTGGAATATGTGGAATTGTATTTTAATGTGATATTGTTGTGGATGGTTTTATGAATGGAGGTAGTGAAAGTATGTTTTCTTTGTAGAGATAGGTTGTTATAGGATAGAACTAGATTGGTTGTTTGAAAATAGTGTGTTGTGATTGGTTATCTTTTTTTTGTGTGTGGGTTAGAGTATCAATGAAAGAGGCGTGGGGCTTGGTGTTTTATCTGTGATTGGTGAGTTTGCAGCTATCTGATAGGTTGAGATATGGTAGTATTCTACTGGTAGTTTCAGTAATTGGAGGGAGTCTTTGATTAGCTATTGGTTATTTAAAATTTAGAGGGTTCCGAACGCTGGCATACAGAAAAGAGCATGATCTGTCATTGTGAGAGACAGAGATACTATATGAGCAGCAGCCATTAATAGACCTTGACCCTGCTTTGCTTTCCTTTAGTAATGGATGTTTGCTAGATAACTAGTAAGTATGTTTTTTTTTATTTTTTAAATGGGGAATGCAGAAAGTAGAGTTCTTGTGCATCTACAAGCAACTATCTTAGTCTCTTGCCATTTCATTGTTTTTAATGTCTTTTGTTTTCCCCTCTTATTGCTGATACATGATATGATATTAGGGAATTAGAAAACTTTATATTAGATATAACTTTGAAGCTTCCTTTTGACTGTTGGTATGTTGGTCTTGATTGATGATGTGTTTTTTCTGTAGTACCATTCTTTGCTGGTGCCTTCTGATGCAGCAACCAATGAAAAGCTGACAGCATCAAGGCCAAGACAATAGTTTATAATAGCATGTTGATTCTTTGACACTCAAGAAGATAGGTTTGTTTTCAATATATATAAATTTTCTATACATTTGTACTGCTGTGGTATTTGTCAGTGGTTAGACTTATGATGTTAATGTTTGGGGCATTGACTTGGCTTATGTTTTAACTTTAGTCCTCTCTATAAAACCCATAAATTAGTAATGCTCAGGTCAACAGTTGTTTTTTGTAATTTTTTATGTATGCTTAGATATCAAGACAGAAATAAACATACCTGTTTTTTTATAGCAGCTTTTCATTTTTTGTATCATTCCTTTGCAAACACCCTATCCTTCCCCCTCCGTCTTTCACCCACTTCCTAGTTCGCCATTTACTCCCTCTGTACTCATCTCCTCCTCAGTCTCATTTACCACCTTCTGCTTCTCATCCTTTCATCAGCCCCAGCACATTTTCTAGCACTCATCCTTTCTTCACCTCCAGGCCCTTTGTGTCGTACCCCCATCCAGGCTTCCATTTCCCTTTTTACTTCCACCATTCCTGCTCTCTTTCATCTACTTTAAGGAAGACCTTTCCCTTCCTGTGTCTTTCATTCACTCCATAGCACTCTATCCTTTTCAACTGCCCCAACTCCTCCTGTCCCCTCCCCTTCCCAAACCCTCCAGGTCCTTCAAACCTTCTCCCCTCCCCATATTTCTGCACTTGGTCTCACAGCCCTACTCATACCCCACACCCAATCATCTTGTCACTACTGTCCTTAATTTCTTAGTCGCCACTATCCCCCCCCCCCTCCCCGGCAACTCTAAGTTCCCAATCACAATCCTACCCAAGCCCCGACTCCCCACTTAAACTCCCAATACCCAGCCTATCTTAGATCTTTCTTCTGTTTTCTCACCCATTCCTAGAGTCTCCACCTGTCAGAATCCCTGCTTTCCCACGTCCCATTTCCCTACTACCTGCCCTCCTGTCTCCTACTTTCCTTCCCCAACACCCATCCTTTTACTTCCTTTTCCAGTATTCATTAACTTTGTCTTTTCTCCTCCTTAACCTAGCATGTGTTCTTATACCCCTCTCTCTCAACCTTCCCTTGGTTGCATCCTCTCCCTTCTCACTCCCTCAGAATCCCCCTCTTTTTCCTACTCTGACCCTAGCATTGACCATCATCAGCCCCCTTTCAATCCCAAGACCCCCAGCCCTAGAATTAGCTCCCTTCCAGTCCCATCCCTTTCCATTCCCATGTCCTCAGACCCAGTATCAGCCCATTTCCTATTCCTCCCAGCCCCAGTATCAGCCTATTTCCAGTCCCAGCCCCCAATTCCCAGTATCAAGTCAGTCCCTCAGTCCCCAAGACCCAGTATTAGCCCATTCCCAATACCAGCTCATTTCCAGAATCAGTCAGCCCCCAGCCCCTGTATTAGCCCATTTCCAGTCCCCCCCCCCAGCCTCCCATTCCCATTTTCACTCAATTTTCAGTATCTGTATGAACCCATTTCCAGGCCTCTCCCCCAGCCCCAGTACCAGCCCATTTCCAGTACCAATCAGCCTCCAGCCCCTGTATCAGCCTATTTCCAGTCCCCCCGCCTCAATATAAGCCCAGTTCCAGTCCCCCCCCATTCCCAATATTTGCCCATATCTCCAGGAACAATCAGGAAGTCAGTCTTCACATATGGGTGACATTGGCACAGACTGAATCCAGCGCGGAAACACTCCCCAGCATCCAATAGAAAAGCCTTTGGGAGCGTTCACCATGCATGCATGGCTGCCTTTCCACCTTCAGTCCTGGTCTACTCAGTTGTCTTTTTTCCCCGGAGCCATCAGGACCTCATCCCTGTCAGCCGCGTCAAGAGACTTCTGTAGTTTCTTTGGTGGTGCCGTCGAATACTTCTCTTTTTTGCCTTCCTGTCGCCAACTCAACTTCCTGTCGATTCAGCTCCCATTCCTATTTTTCTTTTCTTATTTTATATAATTTTTTCATTCATTCTTGTATCTTGTGGAGCTTAAGGCCTATGGCTTTACCGTACACTATCATGTAATTTGACTTTGCCTCAGTCCTTTTTCCCAGAAATCGAAAAGTCCCACAGTGGGTTTAAGAAATGCTTGAAGTGTGCCAGTACCATTTCCATCACCGATGAGCATAGTTGGTGCCTCAAGTGTTTAGGCCCAGACCATGATGTAGATTCCTGCCCCTCCTGTAGCCACATGACTGCCAGAGGTAGAAAAAACTGGGATAAACAAAAGGCTAAGCTGTTTCCAACAAACTCAGCTCCTTCGTTGAACTCCTTGGAGGCATTGACGCCATCTAAGTCTTCCCATATCTCTAGAATCCCCACTTAGTAGAAAGGACAAGCATCAATCTAAGTCTCCAGTACAAAAGAAGAAAAATACATTGATGGCATCGAGATCATCGACCTTGATATTGGTGTCGGCATCGGACACTGAGTATTGGCATCGTCAACGACACTCCTCTCACTCTGATGCAGATTGGCCAGCGAAGCAATCCCGGTGGGAGGCCTCACCCTCCAAAGCCGTAAAGGGGCTCGGGGAGTGGAGCACCTGATACTGGTATCAAGAGTTGTGGCCCACACAATCATGTCTGGAACCACTTCTCCACTGGTACCAATGATCGATGACTGGGTCATCGCCATTGAAAAGAGCATCGCTGCACTCTTGGCAGTAGTGACACCGTTGGCATCGGGGGTATCGCAATCGGCACCGGTTCCACCACCACCGGCAGCCACGAAGGACTCTCTCGATACCCTTCCACAGGCATCACCTGCATCACATTGGTCCGTCGAGCAACCAGTACCGAGGTCTTTGATACCACCGCTCTCGATACCCTCGACATCTAAACACCCTCCAGCCGAGCACTGGAGTTATAGGGGACCTCATAAGCATTTTTTTGATTTCCTTCCAGACTCTGGTTCTGTGCCAGAAGCCTACGAATCTATCAATTCTGATACCAACAGGGATGCGCCATCAGATCATCACCTCCCTATGAGCGTCAAAGGTCTCCACCTGAGGACATATCCTATCAAGATTTTATTAAGGACATGGCTGCTGCCCAGGAGGTATGTTTGGCTACTGAGACAGAAATCCAGAGCAGAGGTACTGCACATTCTCCAGTATCCATTGGCACTGAAGGAGGTGGCAACCCTCCCGGTGGATTTGTTCTTGAGAAACCTAATGCCTCTAATGTGGGAATATCCCATATCAACTTCTGCAAGGTTTCAAAAACCTCAACTCCCTCACCACTCTATGGTAGTTGAGTCTGCCATGAGAAGGATTAAAATCCAAAAGAACCACTCCTCTGTTCCTCCTGGAAGGGAGGCCAGAACTCTGGATGCCTTTGGAAGAAAGGCCTTCCAGGCAACAACAGTGTTAGCTTCCAGAATATGTTCCTACAGGCTATATATGGGCATGTTCCTTAGAGATATCTCGAGGGATCTAGCAGAATTTACTACCTTGCTGTCTCCTGAGAAAGGCAGCTTATCAGGTTTTAGTCACACCTGCCCAGAGCACTTCAAAATTTCTAACAAGGACAGCTTTTGATGCCTTTGAGCCTGCATTAGAGCTAGACGAACAGCCTGGCTTCAGGCATCTGACCTGGAGCAATGGGTTCAGGATAAGTTAATTAACATTCTATACAATGGTGAGAACCTTTTTGGCTAGAAGTGAAGGGAAAAGGCAGGTGAGATAGAGACAGACGACCTCACTATGAAGAGGCTTTCTAGAAAGACAGCAGATCCTTCTAAAAAGAATACTGCCACCAAAAAACTCTTCTTCCCAAAGAAGAAATGTTATTGTCCATTCCTATTCCTCCTATTCTGCTCCACAACAACAGGGCCAAAAACAACCCAGGAAACCCAAGGTTACCAAATCACAGCCTGCTCCTCCTGCTCACTCATCTCAGAGTTTTTTTGACTCCTTTCTCGGGAGCATGGCCAATCCTCCCAGGATACCAGGGAGACTAGTGCATTTCTCACACTACTGGAGCAGCATCACCTCAGAACTCTGGACCTTACATCTAGTAAACCAGGGTCTGCAGTTGAAATTCAGAGATCTTCCACCCACTCATTTTGTAGATCAACCCTCCTTAGATCTCCATCAAACTTCTTTGTTACAACAGGAGATCCACTCTGTACTACTTCAGGGGCAATAGAGGAAGTACCTCTCTCTCAACAAGGCCTAGGGTTCTACTCCCAATACTTTCTTCTCCCAAAGAAGTAGGTCACAGGCTTATACTAGATCTCTGAAATCTCAACAAGTTCCTTGTCAAGAAAAAATTCAAAATGATTTCTCTGGGTACCCTTCTTCCTTACCTTCAACCAAACGATTGACTTTGCTCCTTAGACTTAAAGGATGCTTATACACACATCCTCATCCACCCAGATTACAGAAAGTTCCTCGGATTTGTTTCTGGAAAAATCATTGCCAATATCGGGTCCTTCCCTTCGGCTTAGCCTTGGCACTCAGAGTGTTCACAAAGTGTCTGGCTGTGGTCGCAGCCTACCTTCAAACTTTGGGGATCTTTCTGTTCCCCTACTTTGATGATTGGTTGCTAAGGGCAGATACTGCTCGGGCAGTTGCTGCTGCCCTAAAAAAAAGAAACCATCCACATCTTACAGGAGTTAGGGTTTGTCATAAATTATCCAAATCACATCTCAAGCCAACGCAAAATCTAGAGTTCAAAGAAGTTCATCTAGACATGCTCCATGCCCGAACTTTTCTGCCAGATGTGCCCGACTAATATCCTTGGCCTGACGAGTCTAACAAGTGTCAATAATGGCCAGAACATTCCTACGCCTCCTAGGCCACATGGCCTCTACAGTCCGTCATTCCATATGCCCGTTTCAATATGGGACTACGACAATGGACTCTCACAGCAGTGGAAGTAGTCCACAGACCACCTCTGACTCCATCATCTTCTCAGATCAGGTCAGCCCTTCAGTGGTGGTGCAAACCACAGAACATCCCCGTAGGGCTACCTTTTCAAAGGTCTGTACCACAGTATTCCCTGATAACCACCGCATCAAAGCTAGGTTGGGGGTGCTCACCTGAAGGGTCTTATAACCACTCAAGAAAGTCTCCTACAGCCACTTAAGAAAGTCTCCTACATATCAATCTCCTCATACTCAGAGCAATCTTCAACGCAATCCGAGTCTTCTCTGTCCAACTCAGAGGCCGCTTAGTCCTCATCCAGACAGACAACCAGGTGGCCATGTTTTATAGAAACAAACAGGGAGGGACAGGCTCTCTCCCCTTAAGTAGAGAGGCCATCCAGTTGTAGAATTCACCTCCATGCAGTATACCTTCCAGGAAAGCGTAGTTACTCACCTGTAACAGGTGATCTCTTGGAACAGCAGGAATTTAGTCTTCACATATGGTTATCGTCAGTACCGACGGAGCCTGCGTGGAAACGCTCCCCAGTGTCCAATAGGAATGCTTTTGGGAACATCCCTCAGCACATGCGCGCTGCCTTCCCACCTTTCCAACTGTCCCTCTTTAGTTAAGTTTGTAGCTGAGTGAAAGGATAGAAGGAGAGAGGAAAGAGACAGAGAGATAGAGACAACTCCTAGGGGAGGTGGGTGGTTTGTGAAGACTAAATTCCTGCTGTTCCCGGAGATCACCTGTTACAGGTGAGTAACTATGCTATCTCCAGGAACAAGCAGGAATGTAGTCTTCACATATGGGGACTCCCTAGCTGAAGATGCCGGGGAGATGGCCCCAGGAAGCTGCCACCTATAGTGAGGTGGGCCATGCTTCCTCCCATGGATCTCTGGTATCCTACCAGGGTTGGGTGGGTAGGAGTTGAATTAAGTCTGAAAGAGATGTTGAAGAACAGCTGGGCCAAAGAAGGCATCCCGATGGGAGGCTTTATCTAGGTAGTAGTGGGCTGTGAAGGTGTGCACCGAAGCCCAGGTGGCTGCTCGACAGATGTCATCAATAGACACAGAGTGAAGGTTAGCCATAGAGGCTGCCATGGCTCTCACATTATGCGCTGTGACAGGAAGAGGAAGACTCTTACTCTCATAAGTAAAGGATATGCATTGTGCAATCCATTTAGATAGAGTTCTTTTGGAGACGAAGTCCTAAATGACTAGAATCAAAAGCAACAAAAAGTTGAGAAGACTTTCTATGTTGCTGTGTTCTTTGTAGGTAAAAAGCCAAGACTCTTTTACAGTCCAAAATATGAAGGTTCCTTTCTGCAATAGAGGCATGAGGCCTCGGAAAGAATACAGGAAGGTAAATCGATTGATTTAAATGAAAAGGCGAAACCACCTTTGGCATAAAATGTGGATGAGTTCTGAGAACAACCTTATCATGGTGAAACCTTGTATAAGGGGGATCAGCCACTAAAGCTTGCAATTCACTAATGCGACGTGCGGAGGTGATTGCAATTAGGAAGATGACCTTCCTGGATAAAAACTTTAAGGTTGTCGTGGCTAAAGGTTCAAAGGGCGGTTTCATGAACTGTCCGAGAACTAGATTTAAATGGGAGGCTTTGTTAATAGAAGATCTCTCATAAATCTTGCTATGAGTGGATGAGAGGAAATTGGCTGTCCATTTAGAGGCTTATAGGAAGCTGCAATTGCACTAAGATGGACTCTTGCTGAATTTTGCTTTAGACCAGAATTTGATAAATGAAGTAGGTATTCTAGTACCGATTCCAAAGGTATCACAAGGGGGTTTAAGCCCTTTTGAGAACACCATATAGTAAAACGTTTCCACTTAAAGGCGTAAGAACGTCTTGTGGAAGGTTTTCTAGAAGTCTGAAGGATATCCTTTACCTGTTGGGAAAGGTTAAGATCCTGCAGGTCTAGGCTTTCAGCAACCAGGCCCTGAGATGCAGGGACTGGGGATTCGGGTGCCATATCATCCCGTTCTCTTGGGAGAGAAGGTCTGGAGCACACCCTAACTCCAGAGGTGCAGCTTGAGAGAGATGTAGAAGCAGGGGATACCACGTTTGTCATGGCCACCGTGGCGCTATGAGGATCATGCAACCTCTATCTCTCTGAAGCTTGAAGAGTGTTTTGGGGATGAGGGGAATGGGTGGGAAGGCATAGAGGAAGTCCTGACCCCAATGAAGGAGGAAGGCGTCCCTTGCCTGGCAATTGTGAGCCGGAATTCTGGAACAGAACCAGGAAAGTTTGACATTCAGTGGGCTTGCAAAGAGGTCTATGTCTGGGGTTCCCCAGATTTGAAATATACTTGTCACCTGGTCTAGGTGTAGAGACCATTCGTGAGGCAGCAGTACTCGGCTGAGTTCGTCTGCCCAAAGGTTTTGAATGCCTGGAAGATATACCACGAGAAGGTGAATTTGATACTCTCTGGCGAGGGTCCATAGTCGTAAAGCTTTGTTGTATAATGACAGAGAGCCCATTCCGCCCTGCTTGTTCATGTAGAACATGGCTACTTGATTGTCCGTTTGGACTAGGACTGTCTTGTAGCTGAGCTGGGCATGGATTACTCGAAGAGCTAGATAGATTGCTCTGAGTTCTAGGAGGTTTATGTGAAGACAAGCCTCCTGTGCAGTCCAGGTACCCTAGGTAGAGAGATGGTGCAGGTGTGCTCCCCATCCCACCTGTGATGCATCTGTTGTTAGGGTGGCCTGGCATACGGGTTATTGGAAAGGAGACCCCACTAAAAGATTCTCCAGTGATTGCCACCATTGTAGGGACAAGATCAGTCATGAGTTTGATATCTTGTCCGACAGACGTACTGTGGCCTGTGTCCACTGTGTGGATAGGGTCCACTGGGCTGCTTGCATGTGGAGGTGAGCATAGGGAAATGCTCCGCAAGGGCTCCATCGACGTCGATGTCACCCATATGTGAGGACTGATTCCTGCTGCTCCTGGAGAACACCTGTTACAGGTGAGTAACTACTCTAACTGTTCATTTTATTTGTAAACCGCCCCTGATCATCGGAAGGGGCGGTATAGAAATACATGGTAAATCAATCAATCAAATAAATATTGCCATTTCTTAAAGAGAAGACTAGCTTTGTTCTCTGGGTCTTAAGAACTTACACACAAACATAGTGCTACATCCCAATCACATAAAACAACTCAGTAATTTATATTGATACTTGGCTTGATATAGTACTGTGTGGAGTATTGGCAGACAAACAGATAAATTATGCTCAGTTACGTCTAGGGGAAAGTCTGCTATTAGTCCCTCACCCTCAGGTTAGGTGAGACCATCTGGTAATGAGTCAGTTCTGTGATATATATTAGGTTTTATCATGAATAGAAAAATATAATAATATACAGATTGGCAATAGTCTATTAAGGTAATAAGTTGTAGCAGCAATATGATTATGTAGTGGAAATAACTCACTTATTAGCAACTATTTATTTATTTATTTATTACAATCTCTTATATACCTCACTATTCGACATCAGCGCGGTTTACATTAAACAAAAAGACCAGAACAACAAGCTGTTCTGTTTTTACAGAGAACAGGTGTACAAACTTTGATAACATAGGGGAACTATTTACATGTACTATCTACATACAGGCGTCATGGCAAGGCTCAATGATCTCGAATATCGCACCGAGAAAGTTGATGAGGCTATCTAGTAAGGATGGTGTAGCTACTTTCATTGGTGGCGTTAGCTAGGCGTATTGCTGACTGGGTAGTACTTGAGGAACAGGTGATATTTGAGTGCCTTCCTGAACTGGGCTAGGTCAGCGATAGCGCGAACGTTCGATGGTAGAGCATTCCAGCATCTTGGGGCGCAAAATCTGAATGCCCTGTTTGCCGTTGTCAGGGTGCATTTAGTTAAAGCCTTCGGAATTGTTAGTGTGTTTATTGCTGTAGGTCTTCTGGATCTGTTAGGTGGAACGATGTGAATGAGCTCTGTTAGTGAGGAGGATGCAAGACCATTGATGGCCTTGAAGGTTAGTAGTAAGGTCTTGAAAACAAGCCTTCCATGTATGGGGAGCCAGTGGAGCTGCTTCAGGATAGGCGTCACATGGTCGTTCCTAGAGGCTCCATGAAGGACCCTCGCTGAGGCATTCATGGCGAGTTGCAGAGGGTTCAGGGTAGACTGTGGGAGGCCTTGTAAGATGGTGTTAGCATAGTCGAAGTGAGGTAAGATTAGTGCTTGATATATTGTCTGGAAGTCCTCTGGATCTAGTAAGGAGCGCAGATGCCTGAGTGTTCGGATCTTGAAGTAGATTGCTCTTACTATGTTACCTATGTGCACCTTCATATCAAGACGTTGGTCCAAAGTGACCCCAAGGTATCGTATTGTGGATTTTGTTTGAAGATCTGCTTCCTTAACTCTTACATGGGGTGGCGGAATGAAATTGTGGTCTCTCGTGATGAAGAGCACCTCCGTTTTCTTGTGTTGAATACGGAGGTTTTGAGATTGGAGTCATTCGGAAACTGAGTCAAAGCATTCTATCAGAGGGGAAAGGTCCAATTGATCTGTAGAGAATGGCATGTAGAGCAGGATATCATCTGCATATATCAAGCAGTCCACATTGAAGGATCTGATGATATTGCATATGGGCTGCATGTATATGTTGAACATGAGTGATGATAGAGAGGAACCTTGCGGTACACCCTGCCTTTGGAGGAAAGGTTCTGATGCTGCTGCTTTGGATTTTACATGTTGCCATCTTCCAGCCAGATATGACTTACACCATTCGAGTGCAGTGCCGCAGATGCCCTTCTCTTTTAGTCGCCCCAGGAGAAGTTTGTGACTTACTGAGTGGAATGCTGCAGCGATGTCTAAGAAAATAAGCACAAACCCTTGATGGATGTTGTTGATACCTGTGATTATATTATTGAAGAGGGTGGTAAGGAGGGTTTCAATGCCATGAGACTCCCTGAATCCATGTTGGCAATGGTCTAGCGGGGCAGCGGAGTCTATGTGATCTTGCATTTGCCTTTGTACCTCTTTCTCAATTATCTTAGCTAGGAGAGGTATACTAGCTATAGGTCTATATGAGTCGACCTTCTGGGGGTCTAGTTTGGAGTTTTTTAAAAGAGGTTTAATGGATGTATGTTTGAGAGCTGTAGGGAAGGATCCGGTTGTGAATGATAGGTTCATAAGTCTTGTAATGAAAGGACTGAACTCACTGCGTAGCTCCTTTATCCAAAAGGCTGGGCAGGGGTCAGTTTGAGCCGTGGTGGTATTGAGAGACGTAATGGTGTCCTCAAGGTATTTCGTGGATGGTGTGGAGAACATAGATAGGGACATTAGGCAGGTTGGCTCTTGTGTGGTGGTTGCTGAGACCTTATCTGTCTGGAGTAGTTTAGACTGTAGGTAGTCGGCAAAATCTTGCGGGTGAATCTCATCTTGCTGCTCTGGAGATGGTTCCTTCGATAGGGTTTTGACTAAATTGAACAGATCACGTTGTTTGTTTAGTGATCTTTGAAGTGTGTCAGTGTGTTATTGCTTCATTTTTGCCGTGATTGTTTATCGGTGAATTGATAGGTGGAGTTTGTAAGCTGTCTGGTCCTCTATGGAGAGCAATCGGCGCCATCGTCTCTCAAGTCTCCGCAAATGTGTGAGAGATGAGCGCAGCTCCGGGGAGTACCATGGTGCAGAGTTTCTTTTCCTTGGGGTATTGTTAGGGTTCGGTTGTTGTGCAATGGCGTTAAGGGTGCTGTTCCAGGAGGAGATCAAATTTTCGAGGTTGATAGTTGTGTCATTGAGGAGTGGGCGGGTCTCTGACAGGATGAGCTCTCTATCGAACGATCGGAAACTTCTTGCTGATGTTCTTGCGGTGCTGCTCAACCTTCTGTTATCCTGCGATTGCTTGATGTTAATGGGTATCTGGAAGTTGATTAGCTTTTGGTCCGACCAAGGTACAGATGTAATAGACATAACAAGGTTGTGGCTTGGATCAAAGACTGTCAGTGGAGCGAACACCATGTCAAGAATATTACCCTTTATATGCGTGGATTCCTTGATTATTTGCTTGTATCCCAGATCCTCGATAGCTTCTAGGAGGGCGGAAGCCTGATTGTGTTGCAGAGATGGGCGATTGAAATCTCCCAGTATCCAGTTTGGTTTGCTGGGATTGTGGATGCTGGCAGCTAGGTCTAAAATAGTAGGGAGATCATCCGGGGAGGTTGATAGAGCACTGTTCGTTTGCAATGGATACTATATCCAAGTTGTTTGTGCTAGTAGAGTCAATCGTATGGAAATGTAAGTCCATCTTGGTGAGTATGAGCGCTCCTCCTCCTCTCTTATTTTCCCTATGTCGTGTGTGTATAGAGAAGTAGGAGGGTAGGAGTTGGTTGAGGAGGACATTGTCCTCGTATGATAGTCAGGTTTCAGTGATCATGAGTATATCCAGATCATGGAGGGAAATTATGTCTGAGATAACCGGCCATTTCTTACGGATTGAATGTGCATTTATAAGGGCACATTTTAGGCTTAGTGAATGAGGGGTTTCATCTTGTTTAGTTTTCTTAGATTGTTGGAGTGCGATGTGTAGCAAGTGAGAGTGACGTGTGTGGGCTTCACCTTTTGGATAATGATAGTGGGCCCCTGACCATCTTCTCCCATGACCCTGAAGGATTGGAATTTGACTGGATGAGGGGGATAGGGCAAGGGAGTTACCGAGCCAACCTGCGAGAAGGAGGTAACAACTGACAAAGGCAGTGAAGGGGAAGGCCATTTGGTCTCTCCTGTTGTGCGTGGCTGACGGAAACGTGTGGGCGGATCAGTTGTTTAAATAATGCTATTATAGCGGGCAGATAGGTACCCCAATTTGACTGGTAGAATAAAACAGAAGGTAATTTGCTAATTTACATGCAGTCAGGAATGCGTCATAGGTATACAATTATAAAACTGGTAACAGTTATGTAGAACATATGTTTGTTCTGACGAGCATACAAGCATATGGCATGGAAACAGAAGATATATATGATTAACAGGCAATAATGTAAATCGTGAAAAACAAGTATATGCATGGGCAGTTCTATTAAGCAGTCAGGTATCAACAATTAGTTAATAACATTAGTTAATGGACATCTCAGCTGCGTTCGACTCAGTAAGCCACCAAATACTTATCAATCGCCTTAACGAAAAAGGAATACTTGGCTCCGCACTTGACTGGTGCATATCCTACCTAACTAACCGTTGGCAACAAGTAAGAATTGAAGAAAGAACATCAGACCCATTTCTGCAAGATCAAGGGGTACCCCAAGGATCCTCTCTTTCAGCATTAATGTTTAATATATACATGCAACCTATATGTGACCTCATCCGTTCCTTTAATGTTACCTGTTTAGCCTATGCAGACGACATTCTCCTATACATGCCATTCTCCATCAACCATCCTGATTTTACACCATTGATAAAATGCTTTGAATCAGTAGAAGACTGGCTCCTCTCACAGAACCTAAGAATCAACCATAGCAAGACCGATGTTATGTTTATCACAAAGAACCAAAATTTCACACCTCCTACTACCTTAAAGATAAAGGACAAGGAATTGACAGTAAAACCTACGATACGATACCTAGTTATCACCCTTGACCAGCGTCTCAATATGAAAACCCACATAAAAAACATAACGAGACTAATATATCACAAAATACGTACACTACGCCACTTACGACCTCTACTGGAACCCACAGACTTCAGAACCGTCTATCAAGCCTTGGTGATGCCTCACCTCGATTTTGCAAATGCAATTCTACATGGTCTCCCTCAAGCAACTTTAAATCCTCTCCAACTGGCGATGAACACCGCTGCCAGAGTACTTGAAGGAATATCAGACAGACCACATAACTCCAATCTTGAAAAGACTCCACTGGTTACCGTCTAACGCAAGAATCCACTACAAGATTATAATCACCACTTTCAAAGCCTTAAACAATCAAGCACCCTCAACGGTCGCCAACCTTCTACACACGCAGACCCTCAACAGAGCCAGAAGATCAACTGCTATAAATACATTAATAGTCCCCAAACAAACCGTCAGATACACTAAGGAAACATCTAAAAGAGCCTTCAGCATTCATGCCCCATTAGCATGGAATGCCCTCCCACCAGAATTGAGAGCTATAACCAGCCTAACACAATTCAGGAAAAGTCTCAAACACCACCTATTCTTAAGCTATTTTCCAGTTTAATCTTACACAATGGAAATAGTCCCTCCATATCCAGACCAAGACAATTTCAACTGTGAATTATGTATATAGTTTATTGTAGTTATATAGTTGATATAGTTTACCTGTAATCCCAAATTTCTAAATCCCCGTTACTTGTAAAATGCACCACAGTTACTCTGTATGTATATGTTTAGTTTCATGTAAACCGCGCTGATGACAATAGTGCGGTATATAAAAGATGTTAAATAAATAAATAAATAAAATAAATAACAAACTGACATTTAGAGTGGTTATGAAATTTAGCCAGGCGACAAGACTGAATCATAGTTAGTATAGTCCCGATGAGCCGGGTCTGAATTATGAGTATGACTAGGATCGAGATCTCTGGATGTTAGAGTACCTGCTTAACTTGTTGGAGGATTGCGGTCTTTCCTGAGCCTGCTTTCCCTAGTTCGGCTTCTCCGGCTTGTGTTCCATTACCGCCTAAGGGCCACGCCAAAGGGCCCTCTGGCGAGGCCTCAGGCGTGGGCCCACCAGGTGCGGTCCCGCCGGACGGCGGCTTCTTTTTGGAGTGTGGCTCCTCCTCCCACAGCCCCGATTGGGCTGGAGTCCCTGAGCGGGAAGGCTGGCAGGCCCGCTCAGGTGCTCGACCCCGATCGGGGGAGCTAAAGATGGCTGGAGGCTCCTCTGCTGTTCCCGCTGGACGGCGGCTTCTTTTTGGAGTGTGGCTCCTCCTCCCACAGCCCCGATTGGGCTGGAGTCCCTGAGGTGATAACTAGAGGTCATAGGCACGCTCTCTGCACTCAGATAGCTCTTTTCTGTATCTTTCCTATCTGGTTCCCACCCTCACGTGAAGATTTAAGACCAGTCCCTTAGCTTTGCCAGGTGGATGATTACAGCCGAAGTCCAAAAGAGACGGCTAGGCTAGATAATGCTGGCTCCAGCCAATCTGAGGTGAGGGCACAGAACCTTAGTTATCTGTGGAAGTTAGAAAATGTCTCATAGGGTTAGTGGAACAGCCTTGGAATGGCACAGTGTATCCTTGTGCTTACAGAAGTAGCAAGGAAAACAAAAGGCACAAAATGGCATGCAGGTTCATCTGTGAATACTATATTATTCTTTGTGATCAGTCTTTGTCACATTTTGGTGGTTGGTTGGTTGGCATGAGATACTGCAAGGTGTCTCGTTAAATCAGGAGGTAGTCATCAAGGGTCATCCTGCAGACAAAGGGTCCATGGTGATATGAAATACAGAAGATGATGGTATGCATTTTCATACATTGTTGCAAATGTCCAAGGCCAGTAGAACAGTCTGTGGATGAGAGGCCCGAGAAGTAGGTTCTCTTGCATGTAGTCGTGGCTGGGAACAATAGCCTTCTGTATGTATATACAAACACTTGGCAGACAGTTGCTTGGTCAGCAGGTCTGAAGCTTGGGACACAGCAGAAATTTCTTGTAGCAGGAATCCATTTTGTTTGGTTCAGGCCTTTGGGTCAGAGCAGGCTACAAGGTACCAAACTTACAGTACTCTAGATATTCGCAAACTGTGACTACTGTTGCAACTTATTTTTACAGACTGAGAATTCATGCATTTCCTCCAGGGCTGGCCCATCCACTAGGCAGGGTGGGCAGCACGGGCACAGTGCCTGCAGCAGGCCTTGCGCTTCGGCACACATGGCCTGCCATTCCTGATCCCCCTCTGACAAGAAGTTGTGTCAGGGGGATCAGAACTGGTAGGCCATCTATGCCGAAGCACATTGCCTGCCACAGGCTGCCGCCATTGCCCAGAGCCACCCTCCTCGATGGAATAGGCGGCAGCAGGGGGTGGTGGCGTGGCTCAGCGGGGAGGGGGGGCAACATGGACAGAGCTGCTGCCTGAGGCGGTAGAAACCCTTGGGTCGGTCCTGGTTTCCCCATCTGGACATTTAACTGATCAAAGGTATGTGGCTGGCATGAATGGAACGATCAGTATAGTAGGGCTCATGCTCAGTTTCAGCAGGATCCCATTTGAGTCCATCTTTATTTGGCGTTTCAGTTTAGTTTAATAAAATTTGAAATACCACCTTTCGAGAATAACAGCAAAGTGGTTCACAATAATAATAAATATCACATAAAATAGAAAATGCATACAATAAAAAAGTATAAGAAAACTCACATAAGATAACTACACAACAGAAAATATAACAATAACAATTAATAGAATATAAATAGTAATAAACAGAAGCATAAAACATGACTAAGAGTGTAAAATGGAACTCTGTAATTACAGTAAATCGAGAAGAAATAGGCTCAAATTAGGAAAGAAATATAACAATGGGGCACAGCCCTAGTAAAAACATCTCTTTCCAAAGATATTGCATACAACTTTGTGGCCTAGACAAGGAACATAATTTAGAGTCTGCAGACATTAGCATGATCTATGCTTGGAGTGCTAGACCTCTTGGCTACAATGGTTTATGGCATGCTTCAATATGAAGTAAACATAGTACACTCACAGCTCACTGACCTCCCTGCCAGGATGTTCTCTCCCTCCAGTTGATGGTGTAATTTATGTAATTAACTGAGGAGCAGTAGAATGCAGAAACTCTTGTGCATTGTCAGAAGCTTTCTCTAGAAAGCTGTGGAAGAATCCTCCAAAATATACAGTCAAATGACCCATCCATACTGTGGCCTCTTGCATTGCTGTTATCGGAAAATGCCAACTGTACAAGTAAGCAATTTATTCTTTTTTTAATCTGAGCCAATGTTTGTAACAAAATGTAAGTTGCCGCCTTTACTGATATTTTTATTTTTTTGTTCTTTTTTATTTTTTAGGAAACAAAAGAAATTGTTGCTATAAAGAAATTCAAAGACAGTGAAGGTAATGTCTTTTAGTTATTTGCTTTAATAGCTGGGTTGACTAAGATATTTCTGTGGAATGCATCAAGAACACAAGACATGGTAGACCTGTGCTAAATAAAAATAGCTTCAAAACCTTGTGGAGGGAGGCTACTGATGCTGTTAGCATATTACATATTGTGAGTTAAATGGAATTCTCAGTTTGATGCCAAATTATCAAGAATAAATTGGCTGAATAATATGCTGACAACAATTGCTTACTTACAATTCAGATGTAAAAGCTGGAAAACTGCCAAAGCATGCTAAGAACAGTTCTTCAAAATGGAAATAACCTTTTAGGACAGCATAGCAACTAAATTGATGAAACAAAAATTGATGTATACTATGCTATGCTATGCTATGACTAGAGGGTCTCAGGTTGTTAGGCCTGGTTCTGTGGAAAAATAATCTCATGCCCTGGTTCTGATAACATCATCTAGCAGCTGCCATCGTGTCTGGATGACATCATTGGAGTGGGCTGAAGCTGCAACAAGGTCCTTTTCCAGCAAGTGACAGCCTGTGTCTTTGCTCCTGACACACACTGCTACTTTGCTGGCCCTCAAGAGGGTTTAAAATGGGAGTACAGGCACTTCCTGTTTCTTGTGATAATATGCAGAGTGCCTGTTCTCTCATTTTAAACCCTCTTGATAGCTGGCGAAGAAGCACAGAGCTACGGGACTAAAGACCTGAGAGCCCATTACCCTGTGCCAGGTAGAAAGGCTGTAGCTAGGTCAAAGGAAGGCAGATATTAGAGCTGGGGAGGTAGGGGAAGGCTAGAAAAAGAGATGCTGTTGCTGGGAGTGGGAGAGGCTGATGCTGTGGCTGGCTGAAGGAGGGAGGGGCTGATGCTGTTGCTGTTGCTGTTGCTATTATGGATGTTGGGGGTTGAGTAAAGAGGGAGGTGCTGATGCTGTTGCTTAGAGAAGGTGGGAACTAATGCTAGAAAAGTGTTTTGGATTGTTGAATAGAATCTACCTAAAAAGCCAAAAAACGTTTCTCAGCACTAATACACCAATAAACCCCCTGTTTTTCTGACCATGGGAAAGCACCTCATTTCTTCAAAAATAACCCCCTAAAATTCCAAACCATAAACAGCTAGAGTCAGAAGCCCTAATTATAAGAGACAGAGTGTGCGTGAATAATTACCATGTACAACTAAAGGTCATCAATTGTAATAAACTGATGTGTGTATATGGGAGTTAAACACAGGTATGTTTATTAAAATGCTCTAGGGCAGACTTTGACAAATTTTTTGTGGATTTAGGAGCCATGCCAAAATCTTAGGAGCCAGTGCTTGTGACTTACTCATGCTCCTCCCACTCCACCCCACCCCAGTTGTCTCTCACGCTGGTCTCATATTCTCAAGTCTCGGGAGACCAGCACCAGAGTTCCTACACTGCGCATCATCTTTAGATAGCAACAGTTACAGTTTCAGATAGCAAATGTCTATGTGAGTGTGTGGTGCCTGCCTGTGCGTGGAATGTTATGGTGGATGCCTTTGTGTGAGTGTGGGGTGCAGGGCTGCAATACATGTGTGTGTGCGCTGAAAAGCTGGGGAGCCTATGTGTGTGATATGCAGAGGTGGGGTGCCCGCTTGTGTGTGTGCGTGCATACGTATGTTATGTGGAGCCTGGGGTGCATAACTGTCCTACAGAGGTAGGATGCCTATGTATGAGTATGTGGTGTGGAGGTGAACGCATCTTTTTTTCAAATAAACTTTGTGCCCTTTTGTCCCCATGCATTCATCCTTTATAAACCAACAACTTGCACTCTTCCTTTCCCGCTTCAATCCCTCCCCACTCTCTTTTCCCCTTCCAGACTCTCTCTCTCTCCATGTCCCTGCCTTCCATCCTTTTCCTTTAAGTTACTGGCCCTTTAAGTTTCTATAGTTTCAGTCCCTCCCCCCCCCCCCCGGTCTAACCTTTTTTTAAAATTATTATTTTTATTGCTAGCCCCTAATAGCTCTAATTTT
The DNA here is from genome assembly GCA_033557465.1 of Ichthyophis bannanicus. Taxonomy (NCBI): domain Eukaryota; kingdom Metazoa; phylum Chordata; class Amphibia; order Gymnophiona; family Ichthyophiidae; genus Ichthyophis; species Ichthyophis bannanicus. The sequence continues at coordinate 900,122,415 of CM066035.1, read as the reverse complement.
GCCTGGCAGTCCATGAACGTGGCCTTCCCTTCCTGTTCTGCTCATGGAGATTTGATCTCCCGTGGGCAGAAAAGGGAAAGGCTGCGGTTGCGGCCCAGATGTAAGCTATTTGCCCATGGGGTTCACATCTCTCGTGGGCAGACAGTTTGCATATGGGCCGCAATCACGCCTTCCCCTTCTCTTCTGTCTGCAGGGATCGATCTATGGGCAGACATAAGGGTTCTTCGCTGTTTGCCCCGCAATTCTTTTTTTAAGGGATGGGGGAGCAACTAAATCCCAGGTACCAAATGCAGTTTTCTCCAGGAACAAGCAGGAAGTCAGTCCTCACATATGAGTGACGTCAGCGCCGACGGAGCACTCGTGTGGAGCAAATCCCCAGCATTCTAAGAAAGCCTTTGGGAATTGCATCACGCATGCGCAGTCCCCTTCCCGCTCAAGGATGTCCTCTTGCTTAGTCTACTTTTTTCCGCAGAGCCCAACGGACGTAGTCCTATGGTCCCCGAGAAAAAAAAGTGTTTAAAAGTTTGAAATTAACTTTTCTTTTCTACCGATTTGACATTAGTTCCCCTTCCTGCTTTCAGCTCGGTACACCGGTATCGAGTTCGGCTACAATTTTTCGGTTTTTGTCCTTCGTGACTAGCGTTCGCACTCTTTTTTTCTTTTTCACTGGCAGCCCGATCCTTTGACCTCACAGGGGCCCTTTTTCCCCCGATGACTGCCAGCAGGTTTAAAAATTGTGATCGGTGTGCGAAGTTAATGTCCCTCACCGATACACATGACTGTTGTCTCCGGTGCCTCGGGCCCGACCATGACCCGAAGGTCTGTGGCCTGTGTAGGAAAATGTCCTCGAAGGCCCTGAGAAGCCGCCAGCAGCAGCATGATAGGATTTTTCCTGAGTCCGTACCCTCCTGGGCCCGGATCTCATCTGAGGCCTCGACGTCTCGGGAACTGTCTGAGCCTGAGCAGCGTTGGGTCTCCTCAGAAAGGGGGTCTTCCTCACGAGAACATCGGAGGAAGAAAAAATCCCTGAAGGCGGAGTCGTTGGATGGTTCTGAATGGCCTAGTTCCTTGCGGGACTGATTGCAGAGCCCCGACCGCCAGCCCAGATCCTTGGAGTTGGAGCGTCCAGCAGAACTTCCTCGAAGGGACCTGGAGCAGCCGAGGCAGGTAACCACTGTCCTCGTTGAGGACTCTCCTCTGGGAGAACCGGTGCGGAGCCTTCTGAACTCGGTCTCAGAATGGTGGCCTTGGAACGCAGCATGTCTGCCTTCATGGAACAGCAGTGGGCGCTGATAGCCGGTCTCACCGGTCCTTCCGCCCTGACCACCGAGCCATCGATGTCCAAGTTGACCCTGGAGGTCAAGTCGATCCTCGAGACCATGCATACTCGAGTCAATCCTCGGCCGAGGTCACCCTCGACCTCCTCTTGGGGACCGAGGTCATCGACGCCGATTCCACCATTGGCGAGGCGGTCGAAGCCGAAGCCCTCAAGGCCAGAGCCACTCGATTCCTCTTCGGAGGCATCGGGCTGGGAGACTGAGAAGAGTCCCTGGACACCTGCCGGACCAGAGACGTCCCATCTGATTTCCCGGTGTCCGAACCTCAGAGAAGGTCCCCCCCCCCCGAGGACGCTCTGTTCTTGGACTTCGTAAGGGACATGTCAAAGGCTTTGGCATTCCCTGTGGAGGCCGAGGAGGAGCCTCGAGCTGAGGAGCTCAAGATCCTCCAGTATGACTTTCCCCCTCGGGAAGCCCTTACTGTACCGGTGCCTCCGATCCTGTAACGGCTAATGCTCTGCATGTGGGAGACATCGGCGTTGATGCCGGTGATGAGCAGGCGGATCGACTCGATATATCAAGTCTGCAAGAGTCCTGGATTCCAGAAAGCACAATTGCCACACAACTCCAAGGTTGTGCAATCGGCCATGCGCCGGCTCAAGAGCCAGAAGACGCACTCCTCGGTGCCCCCTGGCAGGGAGGCCCGCAACGTGGATGCCCTCGACAGAAAGTGCTACCAGGATTCTATGCTGTCATGCCGGATCCAGGCATACCAGCTGTACATGGGCATGTACTTGCAAGACCTGGCAAAGGAGATTGCCGGGTTCTCAGCTGGTCTCTCCGAGGAACCTTTGCAGCGCTTCAAGACCCTGTCCACTGGAGTCTGTGAGTGCTCGAATTTCATGACTCAAGCAGCCTATGACGGCTTCAAGGCATCGGCCTGGGTAGCCGTGGCGGGCATCGGTGCACGCCGCCAAGCATGGCTACAGTCGTTGAACCTGGAGTAATGGGGACAGGACAAGTTGGTCTATGTCCCCTGCCATGGTGAAAACCTCTTTGGCAAACCCATGACCGAGAAGGCTGCTGAGATCGAGTCCAAGTACATGACCAGGACACAGCTCTCGAAGAAGACTTCTGCCCCTTCCAAAAAGAAGGGCTCGGGTAAGAAGCCCTTTTTCCCGAGGAAGGGTACTGCTTACTGCAACTACCCCCCATTTCAGGCCTCCCTGGCTCCCCAACCAGGGGTAGCAGGCCAAGGGACAGGGGCATGGCCCGTGTAAGCAGAAAGCCCCCAAACCCCAGGCACCAGCTCCGGCTCAGCCTGGGAGTGGCTTTTGACTCTCAAGGCATAGCACCTCTCACCAAAGGAGTAAGGCAATGCACAGGGGGAAGGCTCGCCCTGTATGCCCACAGGTGGCCAGCCATCACCACAGACACCTGGGTTTTTCAGATAATCCAGCAGGGCTACCTGCTACATTTGACCCAGTTACCTCCCCCTTACTTTCCAGGGGAGCCTTTCAGGCTTCCTCTTCACAGGGACCTTCTTTTGAAGGAGTTAGCAGGTCTTCTCGAGGATCAGGCGGTAGAACCGGTGCCCCACCACCTGCAGGGCAAGGGCTTTTACTCTAGGTATTTCCTGATACTAAAAAGGACAGGAAGCCTAAGACCCATCCTTGACCTGCGCAACTTAAACAAATTCCTGGTGAGGGAAAAGTTCAAGATGCTATCCCTTGGAATATTGCTGCCTTACCTCCGCCAGGGAGACTGGCTATGCTCCTTAGACCTAAAGGATGCATATACACGCATCCTAATTCATCCAGACCACAGACAATATCTACACCTTGTGGTGGGAGGAAACCACTATCAGTACAGAGTGCTTCCCTTTGGCCTGGCCTCTGCCCCCAGGGTATTCACAAAGTGCCTGGCGGTGGTGGCCGCCTTCCTCAGAATCCGAGGAGTATTTGTATTCCCCTACCTGGACGACTGGCTCATCAGAGCCACATCAGCCCTGGAGGTCCAACAGGCCACATCTCGCACCATTCAGGTGCTTCAACATCTAGGATTTGTGATCAATTACCCCAAGTCTACCCTAGTCCCCACTCAAAGACTAGAGTTCATTGGGGGCAATACTAGATACCCTTCAGGCAAGGACTTACCTGCCAGTAGACAGGGCACAGAGACTCCTGGCCCTGGCACGTCAAGTGAGTCGAAGGTCCCAAATAGCAGCAAGACACTTTCTGCGACTCCTCGGGCACATGGCCTCCATGGTACATGTGACACCAAATGCCTGCCTCCACATGCGAACAGCTCAATAGTGTCTCAGAGACTAATGGACACAGGCCACAGGCAGACTCCAAGACAGAGTCAAGGTATCCAAATGACTGGTGCAGTCCTTGGCCTGGTGGCTTCAATCAAACAACTTGGAGGCAGGAGTGGATTTTCAGGCTCCTCTACACACACGGATCCTGACTACAGATGCATCCTTGCTGGGCTGGGGAGCCCATTGCCAGGGACTTTGCGCTCAAGGCGTGTGGTCTCCGCAAGAGAGCACACAGCAGATCAATTTCCTGAGACTTCGTGCCATTTGCCTAGCTCTACGAGCCTTTTCTCAAACTTTGGTCATAGCTAGAGGGCATAACAGGAAGCTGCAAGGTGGTAAATTGAAAGGCAAATACTTTTTCACAGAAAGGGTGGTGGATGCTTGGAATGCCCTCCTGATGGAAGTGGTGGGGGCAAACACGGTGACGGAATTCAAAATGGCATGGGACAGACACAGTGGATCCCTTTACAGCAACAGAATAAAATCAAAGTAAACTGAACCATCTAATTTCTCAACAAATAGGGGTGTCCTGCATGGAGTGGTGGGGTTCACCCCTAAACAGGGACATGGGGAGGGGTGGCCTGCACGGAGCAGCAGGTGCACCTATGCTTGCCATCATGCTGGGCAGACTAGATGGACCATGCTGGTCTTTATCTGCCGTCATGTACTATGTTACTATGTAACGTGTCTTAATACAAACAGACAACCAAGTGGCGATGTTCTATGTGAACAAGCAGGGAGGCATGGGGTCCCGCATTCTGTGTCAGGAAACCCTGGACCTGTGCTCCTTTGTAGTCCAGCACGGCATGCATTTCAAAGCAGTTTATCTGCCAGGCCAGGAAAATTACTTAGCCGACAAGCTAAGCAGGATTCTCCAGCCCCACGAATGACAGCTGGATATGAATATGGCCCAATGGCTATTTCAGACCTGGGGACATCCGACAATAGATCTGTTTGCAAGCCCACACAATCACCAGTTGTCCCAGTTTTGCTATAGGCAGCCACACCCAAACAGGGTGGCTGCTGATGCTTTTCTCATCTCATGGTCTGTGGGCCTCCTGTATGCGTTTCCTCCCAAGCCTCAAAATTCTCCAGGACAAGGCCTCGGTCATTCTGGAAGCCCCCAGATGGCCGAGGCAACCCTGGTTTCTGCTTCTGCTTCAGCTAGCGGTGGAGGCCCCAGTCCCTCTGGGATCTTATCCCAACCTCCTGTCTCAGGAGGGGGGCACTCTCCTGCACCCCAACCTCAGGTCCCTCAACCTGATGGCATGGCTGCTGAAAGGGTAGTCCTCGCACCTCTCCTCCTCACCAAAAAATGTGGAAGAGGTTTTGCTAGCCTCAAGAAGGCACTCAACTAGATGGACCTATGCTTTCAAATGGCATAGGTTTGAGGTGTGGTGCAAAAAGCAGAAAGAAAACCCTTTCTCATGCCAGGTTGCAGTGGTACTTCAATATCATTTTCATCTTTCAGATTTGGGCCTTATGTCCAACTCTGTCAGAGTTCACCTTAGTGCTTGGCTGTACGCCACTTTCCAGTGGAAGGAAAGCCTCTTTCTGCACATCCTTTGACGTCCAGGTTTCTGAGAGGCCTACTTCTGCTGAAGCCCCCGGTTCACCCTCCAGCAACCAAGTGGGATTTGAATGTGCTCTTGGGGCAACTTACCTGTCCACCATTCAAGCCAATGGCAACCTGCCATCTACGCTACCTTTCTTGGAAGGTAGTTTTCTTGGTGACACTCACGTTGGCTTGGCGAGTGAGTGAGCTTCAGGCCCTGGTGTCCGACAGGCCTTATACAAGGTTCTATAGGAACCAGGTGGTGCTCCGCACACACCCCAAGTTCCTTCCAAAAGTGGTCTCTTCGTTCCACCTTAACCAGGAGGTAGTACTACCTACCTTCTTTCCAAGGCCGCCTGCCAGTCGGGTAGAAACAGTTCTGCATACCCTGGACTGTAAGAGGGCGTTGGCTTTCTACATTGAACGTATGCAAGACCATAGAAGGGCTTCTCAGCTCTTCGTATCCTATGACCCCAGTAAGCTGGAGATGGCCGTCTCAAAGTGTACGCTGTCCACCTGGGTAGCGGACTGTATCGCCTGGGCATACAGGGCGGCCGAGCTTCCGTTGCAGGCTCGTGTTATGGCCCACTGGGTCAAGGCTATGGCGGCATCAGTGGCTCATTTCCGTTCTGTTCCTCTGGCAGACATCTGCTGGGCCGCCACCTGGTCTTCGGGTCAAACTTTTGCAACCCATTACTGCCTGGATAGGGAGTCCCAACAGGACAGTGCTTTCGGCCAGGCTGTACTCCATAACCTTTTTGAGGTCTAGGCAACTCCTACCCTCCAACCCTTTGGTGTCAGGCTACCTGGAGTGTTACTCTCTCAGTTAGATTCCTATTATGGCTGCTTGTGGCTCTCATAGAGGGAGCCTATTTTTCAGCTATGGATTCTCGGTAGCCTATAGCTGGGGAGTCCCATTTGTGAGGACTGACTTCCTGCTTGTTCCTGGAGAAAACGTAGTTACTCACCTGTAGCAGGTATTCTCCAGGGACAGCAGGAATCAGTCCTCACAACCCTCCCTCCTCCACTTGGAGTTGCAGTCCTATTGTTATATTTTGTTCTTTTTTGCCGTCTTTTTAGCTATGTCATTTGACTGAGCAAGATGGCACCCTTGGGCGGGAAGGGGACGGCGCATGCGTGATGCAATTCCCAAAGGCTTTCTTAGAAAGCTGGGGATTTACTCCACACGAGGGCTCTGTCGGCGCCGACATCACCCATATGTGAGGACTGATTCCTGCTGTCCCTGGAAAACACCTGCTACAGGTGAGTAACTACGTTTTCTGGTCACCATGATGACCTGGTGCCTGGGATTAGTTGAGCCTCGCTCTATGGTTTTGCAGATATTGCACATTTAGGGTAGATGTCAACATGCAGTACATGCAAAAGTCTTGTACTAGTGGCTCCAGCAAATTCTGCACTGATTTGGAATTTAATGCACATCAGCAGCAATGTGGATTCACTTACTGCAATACACTGAGGTGGTATTAAGTGCATTCCGCTAAATGCAACTGACTGTGAATGCTCATTGTCAACCCCATGCTAATCACGATGTGCAGACATGCTCATGCTAATCTCTTACCCTGCCCATTGTGCGCTAAGCAGAAAGCATAGAATTAAATTGATGCTGTATGTTTAGCACATGCACTAACTGTTGTCATGGCCATTAGCATGTGCTCATGCCTGCATTGACAGCTAGCACAGCTTAGTAAACATGCTCTTTAGTGAATCAGTGTGTATCATATTGCCCTTATTTGGCAGCTTGACCCCCCCCCCCCCCTAGTACTGTACTGCAAGATTACAGGTGCCATTTTGAACTTAGAGCCCAATGGAGTAAGAGTGACAGGAATCAATATTGATTATTGCTAGGCCACCAGGGAGACCCTCAGTAGGTGCAGATGGTGGGGTCAGGACCTGGAGATTCTGGACTGGCTCTGGGAGTGGATTGCTTGGAACGGGGAGGGAATTAGGGGCAAGAGGGTATGTAGATGTTGGGAGCAGCAATTTAAAAAAACTGCTCCTATGCACAAGAATTTTAAAAAGCTGCTCCTATGCTCTGAGACCTGCTCCTCTCAGAAGACATGGCATCTGTCACTGCTCTCTGTCATGGTGGCTATCAGTTCTCCCACACGCCTCGTCCCACTGGCCATGGTGGTGGTGTTGGGCTTCTACTTTCTCCCTCCTGCCAATTCCAACCCCTCCTGCTGCCTCATCCTCACTCCTTTCCCTCTTTTGAAGTCCACTCCATCCGCCTTTTCACTCCATTACCTCTCTAGGTAGCTGTTATTTATTGATCTCCTGACAAGCTACTTCTGCCTTTCTCACTGACTTTGACTCATGGCTTTCCTTCTTTCTGGATTCCTCTTCCCCCATTCTTATTCTCGGGAATTTTAACATTCATGTTGATAACCCCTCTGATCCTTATGTTTTAAAGCTCCTTTCCCTTACCTCCTTGTTCGACCTCCAGCTTTGCTCTACTGCCCCCACTCACTAGCATGGCCATTGCCTTGACCTGGTATTTTTCTCTAGTCGCTTACCCTCAAACCTCTGTACCTCAGTTCTTCCCTTATCTGACCATCACCTGCTAAGCTTCACTCTTCATCACCTGCCACCTCAACCTCGTCCTGTTTCCTCCAGCCTATTTAGAAATCTTCATGCTATTGATCCTTTGGTTCTCTCCTCCACTGTTTCTTCATCTCTTTCCTCCACTACGTCATCTAAGTCTGTTGAAGCGGCAGTAGCTTCCTATAACGCTGCACTCTCCTCTGCTCTGAATGCTCTCACTCTGCCCATGTCACATCCTATGAGGCGTGCTGCACCCCAGCTCTGGCTTTCTTCCACTACCTGCTATCTAAGTTCCTGTGCCCATTCAGCTGAGCATGCTTGGCTCAAATCCTGCTCCCTTGCAGACTTTCTACACTTCAAATTCATGCTTGTCTCTTTCCAGTCAGCCATAGCTCTTGCCAAACATGTCTATTATGTCCATCTGACTAACTCTCTTGTCTCTGACCTTTGCCGTCTCTTTACTACTCTCAGCTCTCTCCTCAAAGTGCCTCGCCTCCGACCCCTCCCTCCTTTTCTGCCCGAACCCTGGCCGACTATTTCCATGACAGAATCCACAAGATCACCCTCCAATTCCCCACAAAGTCAGCTACTTCCCCTCCTCCCCCTCTTCACTCCCAACTTTCCCCCTCTACCTCTGCTACCCTCTCTTCCCTTTCTGTGATCTCTGAAGAGGAAACTGCACACCTTCTTTCTTCCTCCAAACTCACTACCTGCTCCTCTGATTCTATCCCCACTCGTCTCCTAAGCCGCATCTCCTCCACTGTTGTCCCTTCCATCTCTCATATTCTCAACCTATCGTTCTCCACTGCAAATGTCCCCGCAGCCTTCAAGCATTCTGTAGTTACACCTCTCCTCAAGAAACCCTCACTTGATCCTACCTGTCCTAATTATCGACCCATCTCCCTCTTCCCCTTCATTTCTAAACTACTTGAATGCACGGTTCACTACTGCTGCCTTGATTTCTTCTCCTCTCAAGCCCTCCTGGATCCTTTACAGTCTGGCTTTCGTCCTTTACACTCTACTGAAACAGCTCTTGCCAAAGGCTCCAGTGACTTGTTCCTGGTAAAATCCAAGGGCCTATACTCTATCCTCATCCTTCTTGACCTCTCTGCTGCTTTTGGTACTGTTGACCACAACCTTCTCCTTGATACCTGTCCTCACTTGGGTTTAAGGGCTCTGTAACTATCCTGGTTCTCCTCTTATCTCTCCCATCACTCTTTCAGTGTTAGTTCTGGTGGCTCCTCCTCTGCTGCTATCCCACTCTTAGTTGATGTACTCCAAGGATCTGTCTTGGATCCACTCCTTTTCTCTCTCTATACTCAGTCCCTTGGTGTGCTCATCTCTTCCCATGGCTTTCAGTACCATCTTTATGCTGTTGATTCCCAGATCTACCTCTCTACACCTGAAATCTCTTTGGCAATCCAGACCCGTATCTCTGCCTACATATCTGATATTGCTGCTTGGATGTCTCACCGCCACTTGAAATTGAACATGGTTAAGACTGAGCTTCTTATTTTTCCCCCTAAAACCTCCTCTTCTCTTCCTCCTTTCTCAGTCTCTGTGGATAACTCTCTACTCCTCCCTGTTTCCTCGGCTTGCAAACATGGGGTTGTCTTTGATTCCTCTCTCTCCTTCTCCACATACATACATCTGATAGCTAAGACCTGCCATTTCTTTCTCTATAACATCAACAAAATCCACCCATTCCTTTCTGAGCACACTACTAAGACACTTATCCACGCCTTAATCATCTCCCGTCTTGACTACTGTAAACTACTCCTCGCTGGTCTCCCTTTGAATCATCTCTCTCCGCTTGAATCTGTTCAACACTCTGCTGCGCGGCTAATCTTCCGCCAGCCTCGTCGTGACCATATTACCCCTCTTCTCAAGTCATTTCATTGGCTCCCAATCCATTTCATATGTCTCCTGCTGACTTATAAGTACATTCACTGCAGCTCCTCACCACCTCTCTTCTACTACTACTACTACTACTGAGCATTTGTATAGCGCTACCAGTCGTACACAGCGCTGCACAGACATGTAAGAGAGACAATCCCTGCTCATCAGAGCTTACAATTTAGTTAAGACAAGACACAGAAGGTGTAGCAACCCACCCCCCCCCCCCCCCCCGGAACTCCACTCTTCTGCCAAATTGCTTCTATATGTGCCCTTCTCTTCTATTGCTAACTCCAGACTTTGTTCCTTTCACCTTGCTGCACCTTATGCCCGGAACAAACTACTTGTGTCTGTATGCCAGGCACCTTCTCTGGCCCTTTTCAAATCCAGGCTGAAAACTCATCTCTTCGCTGCTGCTTTTGGATCTTGACTCTCCTGATCTCCTTGTTTCTTTACCATTTCACCTTGTTTTATCCCTGTCTACACCTTCTGTGTTGTCTGTCTTGACTAGATTGTAAGCTGTGATGAACAGGGACTGTCTCTTACATGTCTGTGCAGCGCTGCATACGTCTTATAGCACTATACAAATGCTTAGTAGTAGTAGTAACTGGTTGAGAGCAGGACACTTTGGTGCCTATGTGCATTTTTTTAAAATCACTGCTCTCTGGACGTGCTGACAAATACCTTTCTTCTGCTGATGTCCATCTGGATATTTTACAAAAGGCAGAACCTTTGTAAAATACAGGAGAAATTGTGCATATCCAGATTGGACGTCTTCACTTCCCTTCTTCATGACCTATCTAAAATTGCTTTGTAGGCAATGATTTTAATTGGGCTGCACAGAGCGTTATGTGCTATTTACACATGTAAGTCCCTATTTTCAAGGACTAATGGGCATGACAGCCCCTTTCACATGTGCTTCGTGCAGTTGCTGTTCTTGTGTGCATGCATATGCCAGTCTTGCCTAAGGTCTGTTGCAGCATTCATGGGGATGAAGTGTAGGCATGACCTTGATTGACTCACATAAATTTTGGAATACTAGGCAGGCGCATCTGCGACTTCTAGGTTCTGGTGTTTCCATATGCCCTTACTTTATAAAATGAAGCATGTATGTGCTTCGCTTTAAAAAAAAAAAAAAAAAAAAGAGAGAAAGAGGCCCCAAAAATGGGTACAGCAACGTGCTTTGCCTTTGTGGGGGTTTATATAATTAGCCTCATGGGAGCATGTTTACTAAACCACACTACTGGGTAGCATGGGGTTTAGAGTGCACCAAGTGTGCCAAGCTGACTTTTAGCATAGAGCACTGTGCTAGTGATCCTGCGCTAACTAGTTAACACATTAGTGGGTGTGGACAGGGCAGGCTAGGGCTATAACATGGGTATTGATGTCATGTTGCAATTAGCATGGGCCTTATGGGTGTGCGCTAAGTGTGACCTTTGCATTAGTGTGGGAGAAGTAGTAAAACCTCAGTGGGTGGTTTTAAGTGTGTCCATGTGTAGGTTAGTGCAGTGCCACATGATTACAATGCACTATCAGCATGGGGGACAGAGGCACGTGCCCACAAACATTAGCGAAGACCTCTGTGGTGGTAATATGTTGCAATCGCACGCTACTGACACAGCCTTTAGAAAACATGCCCCTTAGTGTCCCAGATTGAACCTTGGTTAGTGAAATTGACCTAGGGTCCTCAGACTCACTACATGGTGCTCAAATCACTGCACTACACTTCCAGCATAGTGCTTCCCAGTAAACTCCTGATTATGTAATTTGATATTTTGAATTTTTTTGTCATCATTTTCACAATTTTTCAACCCTAGAAAATGAAGAGGTCAAGGAAACAACACTGCGTGAGCTTAAAATGTTACGCACCTTGAAACAAGAAAACATAGTGGAGCTGAAAGAAGCTTTTAGAAGAAGAGGAAAACTGTACTTGGTCTTTGAGTATGTGGAAAAGGTAAGTGGTTACTTGTTTTGTGACAGGGAAAGTGATTAGTTAAAATCAGGCAGGGGGAAGGGAAGAAGGGAAACGATTCTGGACACCGTGGGGAAAGTAATATGAGATGCTGGACACCTGGAGGGGACGAAGGGAGACACCTTATTGGTGGCTATGGAAATAGAGGGGAAATGCTGAGTGCAGAGGATAAAGAAGGAAAAGGGAGATGCAGGACTGTGGTGGACAATAGGGCCTTGAGTCATCTTTATCTTTATTATGTTGCTTGATTGACCGCCCAAGCAAAAGTGTCACGGTAGTTTACAATATATAAAATGCTGCATTCAGAGAAGGAAAGGAACGCCAAATGTATGACAGGAAAGAGAAGAGGATAGAACATATAAAGAGTGTAGGATACACAGTGAAATATCAGTGGTTAGGAAAGAGGAGGTGAGGGGCGGCACACATGAAGGTTCACCTTGGGACTTGGATATCTTTGAGCTAGCCCTGTCTGGAGTATAAGGGGAGATTTAGCTAAAGATCTGGACTGGAGTAAAGTATGTACACCACTAAAGGCAAAAAGCCAAAATAGACCAAAAATACTATTTTTAAGTAAAATACTTTTATTAGGTTCCCCCCCCCAAAAAAAGGATGTGCAGTTGTGGTTTCAGGTACAGCAATGAAGAGGACAAAAACATATATAGCTATTCTGAATCCTTTGGCTCAGTCTATTTATCAGTCTGTCTACCTTCTCCTTATCCTCTACTGAGGATCCTGTTCTCTTCTTACTCTCTCTACCAGTGATCTCCTGGAAAAAGCAGATTCCCTTTGGACTTTACTCCGGAACTTTTATTAAGTGCCAGCAGTGTTTATTGTTCTGGAGACCAAAATACGAACAGGCTCTGTTTTGGAGAAGGTTTACTTCCTGTGAGAAGATTTGCTTCTTGTGGACCCACTTGCTCTTCTCTCAAGTGCAGGTGTAAAAATACATTTAATATACTTGGACTGGAATGGCTAGGGATGCACCTGGGAGGTGGTCTCTCGCAACACAAAGTACTTGAGCCCTCAGTGATAGAACAGGAATGCACCAAGGTTGTCAGTCCCTCATACTGCCTTAGCTTAGAGTCTCTTTTCTGCCTATTCTCCCACAGATAAGCAGATGCTTACCTTCCTCCTAGTATATTGGGTTCTCATTAGAACATAAGAACTGCCATACTGGGTCAGACGAAATGTCCATCAAGCCTAGTATCCTGTTTCCAAGAGTGGCCAATCAAGATCACAAATAGCTGATAATTCCCAAAAGTATCTAGTTTCATACTATTTATCCCCATGGATAAGCAGTGGTTTTCTCTTGGACTACATTAATAACTGTTTATGGACTTTTCTTCCATGAATTTGTCCAGAATTTTTTTAAAATTCGATCTTTGCAGTTTTCCGGATCATGCTACGTCTAGTAAGTGGAACTGACGTTTCAGATGACATGCTGTGGTTTTCTTCAGGGTGAGGTGATTATGCAGTGGATGTCTGCTCTTATATATAGTGGTTTTCAAACTGGATTGAGAACTTTTTTAAACCCAGCTACACCACCTGCTTTTACTTCATCTGCCAGCAATGAGTTCCAAAGAATAATTATACACTGACAGAAAAAATGTTTTCTCTCATATGTTTTAAATATACTACTTTGTAGCTTCATGATATGTCTTCTAGTCCATGAATTTTTTGAAAGAGTAAACAATTGATTCCTGTCTACCTGTACCTCTCTATTCATGATTTTATAGTCCTCTATCGTAGCTCCCCGCAGGCATCTCTTCTCCAGGCTGAAGATCCTGAATCTATTTAGCCTTTCTTCATTGGAAGATCATTCCACCCCCTTTATCATATTGGTCACCCTTCTTTGTAACTTTTCTAATGAGGCTATATCTTTTTGAGATGCAGAGACCTACCTGCACATAGCACTCGAGGTACAGTTTCACCATGATGCGATACTGAGGCATTACGATATTCTTTGTTTTATTTTCTATTCCTTTCCTAATGATTCTGTTTGATTTTTTGGCCACTGCCGTACACTGAAAAGATTTTAGTGTATTTACTATGATCACACCTAGATCCTTTCCTTGGGTAGTGACTCCTAACGTGGAAGCTAGCACTGTATACCTATTGTTTGGGTTATTCTTCCCTACGTGCATCACATTAAATTCATCTGCCATTTCGATGCCCACACTCACAAGGTGGTCCTGTAGTTTCTCAGAATCCACATGATATTTAACAGCTCTGAATAATTTGGTGTCATCTGTAAATATAATTCTCAGTGAACAAGCAGGGAGTAAGTCCTCATGTATGGGTGATGTCACCAATGGAGCCCCACACAGATCACTCCCCAGCTTCCAAAGAAAGCTTTTGGGAAGTACACCGCAAAGGTCTGTTATGGTAATCAAAGTCACCATAACAGACCTCAAAGATTAATCCATATCATCCCATCCACCCAGGAAGGATTAACTTATGTCAAGAAACTACACTATGCTTCCCTCAATTGTGCTTTGGTTAACGCTCGGTCAATCCGCAATAAATTTAACATAATATTAGACTACATACAACTCCAGAACATTGACATTATGTGTATCACGAAAACATGGCTTGCTGACACAGATAATGCCATCATAAACCAAATCACCTCTCAACAATACACCATATAGAACTCCACAAGACCATCACAATGAGGTGGAGGCGTATTAGTCATTGCAAAGTTACACCTAAGATTTAATACCACCTCCTCCCTCCAATCTAAAGGAAGCAATTTATTAATTATATCAAATAAGCAGCTAGCGCTCTGCCTCATGTACAGAGCTCCCAGTGTAAACAAAGAAGACCTCTCAACCATTCTGGAACAAGTCTATGCCCATACCAACCACAGTAAGCCTCTTATTATCCTAGGGGACCCTAACCTCCCATCATTGCCCACCCAAGTAGGAGATACCTTCTTAGATGCTATGAAAGACTTCAATTATGATCAATTAATAGGTTCCCCAACTCACAGGAAGGAAGGAACCCTTGACCTTATCTTTGCACCGAATCAATATCACACCAAAGACCTTGTAACACACATTTCAGTCATCCCAATACCATGGTCTGACCATCACATGATCAACTTCTCCATAACCTCTCCAATAATGAATGACGCACATAAGCCAACCCTCAAGGAGCAAAGGAGATTCCGAACCTTCAACAAAGATAAATTCGTAGAAGTGCTACTGGAACTAGACCAAATTACAACAGACTTTGACTCCACCATCACTACCTGGCACAAAACTCTCCAGAAGGCTGCAAGTGCGCCAGACAAACCAACCCAAACCAGCGCCCCCTGGTACTCAACCGAAATCAATAAACAGAAGAAGCAAATACAGAGAATAGAAAGGCTTTGGCGACGAACAAAAAAACACCACCATCTAGCAAAATACAATGAAATGCAAGCCCAATACCATAACACAATAAATAACTACAAAAAGGAATATCACTCGAACATGATAATGAAATCCATTAACAGACCTAGGGAGCTCTTCAACATAGTAGAAGGTCTAATAAAGGAACCAACGAAACCAGATGTTACAATTTCAATATCCCCACAAGACTTGGCAGACTTCATACAGATGAAGTATACATAGACAGCACTTGAAAGACCAAGCAAATCCACATGGGAAACATTTCAAATCCCAACAAGAAAACAGTTGGATTCCATTATAACTAATATCAACACAACAACCTCACCTATCGATCCATGTCCGGTTACCTGGATTACACAAACAAAAGAATATTTAATACTATTCCTACAAAAGATCACTGAATTATCTCTCACCCAAGGATACCTCCCCCTCAGCTCAAACCTCACGAGTGGACTCTCAAGAGGGAAGTGCTGGATTGGATCTTCTGGGAGTGGAGCACTCCGGTGGTGGACCTCTTCAAAGCAGAATGCCCAAGTGGCTCGGTTCTGCTCTGAGGCCAGCCAGCGGTTGCCTGGCCATGGAGGCCTTACTCCTCCAATGGGAGCAGTGCCTCCTGTATGCCTACTCCCCGGTATTGCTTGTCGCAAAGACACTCCTAAAGCTCCAGGCCAAGAGGAGCTCCATGATCTTGTCACCCCATACTGGCCTCGACAGCCTTGGTTCCCTCTGCTGTTGCAGCTTTTCCTGCAGGAGCCTCTTCGCCTGGGTCCGACTCAGATCTCATCTTGCAGGAGAGCGGCTCCCTGTTGCACTCCATCATCTGCTCCCTGGATGTGGAGAGAGTCATTCTCCCAAAGCTTGATCTCCCCAAGGGCATTACAGGCATCTTGCTGGCATGCCGCAAGGACTCGATGCACAAGGCCTATGCATTAAAGTTGCAGCAGTTCGCTGTCTGGTGTTCAAGTAGAGCCCTTGACTCTCTCTTGTCCAGTGGAGCAGCTGCTGGAGTACCGCCTGCACCTCTACGGGCTGAAGTCTGACTTGGTGTGAGTCCACTTCCAGTGCAATTGGGACTAACTATCGTGACTCTGGAGGAAAGCCCGTTTTGGTCCAGCCACTGGTGGCCCAGTTCATGCAGCCTCCGCTCAAGTCCCCTTCGAGTCCCTAGGCTTGTGTTTGCTGAAGTTCTTGACCTGGAAGGTTCTCTTCCTGGTGGCTCTCTCATCGGCGTGACATGTCGGTGACCTCCAAGCTCTGGTTGCTCACCCTCCGTATACCAGGCTTTATCAAAACCATGTGGTGCTCCGCACGTATCCCCACTTTCTGCCGAAGGTGATCTCAGCATTCCATCTCAACTAGTCCATTGTCCTCCTGATGTTCTTTCCCCAGCCTCACGTGAACCGTGGTTAGGTGACCTTGCATGTGCTGGACTGTAAGCGTGCGTTGGCCTTCTACTTAGAGTGCATGAAGGCGCACTGTCAATCCACCCAGCTGTTTGTCTCCTTTGGCCCTAATAGGCTGGGCATCGTTGTCTTGAAGCCTATGCTATCCCTCTGGCTAGCAGATTGCATTGCTCATGCGCACTCTCTGGCTGGGATGAACCTTGAGGGTAATGTCAGGGCTCACAATATTCGCATGATGGCCGCATCAGTGGCCAACCTCTGTTCGGTGTCTGCAGAGGAAATCTGCAGGCTGCAACCGTAGTCTTGGGCCCATATCTTCGCAGCACATTGGGGATTCTCAACAGGATGGCAGTTTTGGCTAGGCTGTGCTCCGGCATCTCTTTGGTTCTTAGAGTCAACTCCTACCCACCGGCCCTTCTGTCTGTCCAGACTACCTGCTAAAATATCCCCTCAGATTGATGTCGGCTGAGGATACTTAATCAGATGAGTCCCTCAGTGGGACTTCCTCTCTGGCCTTTCTCACTTCTCCAGTTATCGTGCTCAGTTGAGCTGCTCATCTCCTCAGGTTCCTGTAGCCTGTAGCTTGGGAGTCCCATACGTGAGGACTTATTTCCTGCTTGTTCATGGAGCAAGCATACTTATTCACCTGTAGCAGGTGTTCTCAGTGAACAGCAGGAATAAGCCTCGCAACCCTCCCCTCCCCTCCCCTCCCCTCCCTGGGGAGTTGCCTTTTGGCTCCTGCTATGATATCTTACTAGAGAATATGGCGCTGCAGTGGGTGGGAAGGCAGGCGTGCATGCACGGTGTAACTCCCAAAAGCTTTCTTTCGAAACTAGGGAGCATTCCATGCAGGGCTCAGTCGGTGGCATCACCCATACGTGAGGACTTATTTCTGCTTTTCATGGAGAACACCTGCCACAGGTGAGTAACTATGCTTTACCTTCCTTGATTTTCCCAGTTCCAGGCTTCTCTGGCACTATCTGGACAATACTAGGGCAGAATGTGGGCATTCGCCTAACACTATGGATAGTAGGCAATTTTTATCTGTATAGTGGTGCAGTTTAATTTCGGACAGCCTTTTCGCTTCCCTAAATTAAACAGTTCAGCTAGAACAGATAGAAACAGAATATTGCCAGTGGCCCTGATATTTAAAGCAGTTAGCATGGTAAGCCGACTTCCTAACCTTGTTAATCGAGCTGACTGGGATATTCAGCATGCTGCTGCATGCCACAATGCTAACCAGCTAGCACTGGGGCATTCCGGGGTTGCAGCAGGGGCTGCACCTGGGGATAACTAGGCAGCGGTGATATTCAGCCACTACCCAGTTATCCCTAAGCAGCGAGAGCTAGGCACACTAAAGGCTGTCCTAACTTTCCATGCTGAAGCAAACTGGGCAGCAGTTGAATATCGCTGCCGCCCTGTTAGCTTCTGTCCTATCCAGTTGATCAAGATATTTAATGCCGGTGACCAGATTGGTCTAGCATTGAATATCTGGGTCTAAGGTTCAGGGTCCACTATTCATAGAGCAGCAGTGGTCACTGCTTTCCACATATATTCAGCATCACTTCCTATGTAGATAATTTAAATGCCACGGCATTTGAAAATTTACCCCAAAATTTCTGTAAAACAAGCAACCTGTCTCTGATGTCTGTAATTTAAGGGCTCAAAATATTTAAAAAAAAAAACCCAAACCAAAAAAAACCCCAAAACCAAACCCTGGCTCTTAATTTTAGGCTCTGAAGTTAGGTGCCTAAATATGTCTCCTTTTTTCAGTCAAACATAGGAGTGTGTTTTCTGATTAAAATTCACCTAAATTTAGGAGCTTTAAAGTTTTATGAGGGGGGGGGGATATTCAAAGCCATTTAGGCAGTTTGCAGACCTGTAAACTGCTTAAATGCCACTCAGTAGGGTATTCAGCAGCATTCCATCCAAGTAAATTGTCCAGAAGGCTAGTTTAGAGCCTGATTCTCAAAATTAGGAGCATAAACCCTTTGAATATTAGCCTCTCAGTTAGTGAGTTTAATCTATTAACATTTAAAGATAGAAAACAGAGAGTAAGGCTAAATGGCTAATTTTCTCAATGGAGAAAGGAGAATAGTGGAGTACACCAGGGATCTGTGCTGGGCTCGCTGCTTTTTAGCATATTCATAAATGACCTGGAAATAGGAATAACAAATGACATGATCAGATTTGCAGATGACACAAAATTGTTCAAAGTTGTTAAAGGGGGATTGTGAAAAATTGAAAGAGGACCTTGAGAAATTGGAAATCTGGGCATCCAAATGGCAGATGAAATTTAATGTGGATAAATGCAAAGTTATGCGCTTAGGGAAGAACAACCCAAACCGCAGTCACACAATGTAAGGTTCCACATTAGGAACCACCACCCAGGTAAAGGATTTAGATGTCATCATGGATAATATATTGAAACCCCCTGTGTAGCAGCAGCCAAGAAAGCAAATAGAATGCTAGGATTTGAAAGGAAAGGAGAATAAAAAAAAGTATAATGCATCTATATTATTCCATAGTGTGGCTACACCTTGAATATTGTGTGCAGTTCTGGTCAACCTATCTTAAAAAGGATATAGCAGAATTAGAAATGGTATAGAGAAGAGCCACCAAAATAGCAAAGTGGGTGGAAGGATACCTCTGTGAGGGAAGGCTTAAAAGGTTAGGGCTCTTTAACTTGGAAAAGAGATGGCTGAAGGGAGATATGATAGAGGTTTATAAATTAATGAATGAATGGAACTGGTAAACGTAAATTGGTTGTTCCTTGCCGTCCCTCTAGTCTAGTCCCGGACATCTGGGGTATAAGCACCTCCTCCCGCAGCCTTGGAGACTGAGCCCGTCACTCTCTTTGGTGACACCAGTATAAGTAGCTGTGGGACCACCTCCTTGCTCCAGTAAGCTCATTCTCCAAGGCAGCTGATGGAGGTGTGAGCCACAGGGGGCGCACTAGAGGAATCAGTTAGGAGTTCTTATAGCTTAAAAAAAAAAAAAAAAGAAACAAGGCAAAGTAAGAAAAGCAAGGAGATTCCACAAGGGAAGCAGAGAAGCTAGGTGGACCTACAGCTTTAAATTTACCAGCCAGGGCTTTGTGCCGGCTGGATGACGGCTGGCGGTCACTTAAAATTTACTCCCCCTCTCTTCCCCCCTCCCTGGAGGTACTGTATTCAGGGGGGAGTGTGGGAGTAGTTGTTGGGGCCTCCGTCTCCCGAACCCGTACAGCGGGTGAGGAGGTGTTGAGGGAGAGCTCGCCGCGACATCGGCCGCTTTGTCTGCCGCGGCGGCGATAGCAGAGCCGGAGGATCGCTGGTCTACAGTGCTGTCGGAGAAGCGGCAGGCAGCTTGAAGCACGGTGAGTGCCTCGCAGGGAACTAGCGGTCATTAGAGGCCTCGGGGCGTTGCAGGCCTAGCAGGGGAAAAGCGCGGCAAACCTCCTGGTGCTGGAGTTGAGCGGTGCGCAGGCCGTACGCACACAGCGTTTTCGGCGGGAAGCGCTGAGTGGGCTGGTGCAGGTTGTTGGCGGGCCATAGCGGGCTCACTGCTCTGTCTGAAGCTCCCCACTGCTTAGCCTGCGTCGCTAGTTTTAGAGCACAAGATGGAAACAAAGGGAAATAAATAATAATAGGAAAAGGCAGACCCCTTTGTGGTATAGCAGAGGCAGCTGTGGGAAGGCTTGCCGGTATGCCGTCCAGGCCCCAGTGTGTCATGTGTGGAGCCAAACAGGGATCGCTTTCAGATATGGGGGTCTGTAAGGGCTGCGCGTTGGAAGCAGAATCAAAGGACATAGAGACCGATGGAGCGGGACCGGGGGAAGGGGCGTCGGGCTCTCCTGAGCCGCTCTCTCCGGCAGGTCCTTCGTCAGGGCCCATTCAGGGGCCTCCCTTGTCAGCGGAGCCCTCCACGTCCCTTTCGGGCTTGCAGGGGGGGCTGTCACACATTTTCTCCCAGGATTTTCTCTCCTTACTGCAGCAGGACCTAGCAGAGAAGCAGGGAGCTGCGGAGTTGGGGGAGTGGTCTGAAAAGGCTTGGGGCTGCCCTGGTCGAGGGCAGGGAAGGCACCCCTTATAAGAGGGCTAAGGTAGCTGCGGTAGTTTCGGAGGAGATCTCGGACAGTCCGGATTTGGAGGTGGATCTGGAGCTGGAAGAAGGCGAGATTGCAGAGCAGGAGGACCAGGCTAGGGTGGTTAGAGTCTTCCGCCGGGAAGAGCTGGCAGCTCTTATTTCCGAGACTCTGAAGGCTCTTAATATGCCGGTAGCGGAGAGCTTGGCAGATTCGTCTTTAGAGGATCCGTTGCTTCAGGCAACGCGGAAGTCCCAAAAGGTGTTTCCGATGCATAGGATTTTTAATGAAATGATTCGGGAGGAATGGGACACGCCAGAGGCTGGGCTAAAGGGTTCCAGAGTGATGGCTCGGCTGTATCCCTTGCAAGAACAAGATAGAGAACTTTTTAAATCACCTAAGGTGGATGCAGCGGTATCGGCGGTTACCAAGAAGACCACAATTCCAGTGGAAGGCAGTGCGGCCCTTAAGGATATGCAGGACCGTCGGCTAGATACTCTGTTAAAGCAGGTGTTTGATGTCAACGCCATATCCTTGAAAGCTGCTATTTGTGGGGTGTGGGTAGCTAGAGGATGTCTACGATGGGCTCAGTGAATTTCGCTGGGTCTGGAAGACGAGATGGCGGAAGAGG
This sequence comes from Ichthyophis bannanicus, assembly GCA_033557465.1. NCBI lineage: Eukaryota > Metazoa > Chordata > Amphibia > Gymnophiona > Ichthyophiidae > Ichthyophis > Ichthyophis bannanicus. Next base: position 900,101,338 of record CM066035.1, on the reverse strand, counting down.
CGGCCCGGCTGGAGTCGGGGGCGGCCTATTTAGCAGATGTGCAGTATGACCTTATTCAAGGTCTGGCAAAGAGTATGGCATCCGTGGTAGCGGCGCGGAGGTATCTCTGGTTGCGCAATTGGGCGGCAGATGGAGCCTCAAAGGCTAGGCTAAGAAAGCTTCCCTTTCGGGGCAAACTTCTTTTTGGAGAGGATTTAGACAAGTTGGTGAAAGACCTCGGGAAGTCTAAGGGAGGTAGGCTGCCAGAAGATAAGCAGAAGCCTAATCGACCGCTAGCGCCTTCCAGAAGTCAGCAGAGAGAGTTTTGAAGATTTCGTGCGCCACGGTTCGGTCAGTTTCAGAGAGGACGTTTTCAGTATCAGTCCCAAAATTTTCGGGGGTTTTGGGGAGCGGGTAGAGGTTTTGGAGCCCCCTCGTCCTCGGCCCTCAAAAAGCTGCAATGAAACGAGGGGGACCCGGGCAGAGGTAGTGGCTGTAGGAGGGCGGCTACGAGAGTTTTACCCTGCCTGGGTCCAAATAACTTCGGATCGATGGGTTCTGGAGGTAATAAGGGAGGGGTATGCCCTAGAGCTTCATCGACCCGTTGTGGAGTCCTTTGTCCAGTCTCCTTGCAGAACGGAGCCCAAGCGTCGGGTGGTGCGGGAGACTTTACAGAGGTTACAAGACTTAAAAGCGGTGGTGCCGGTTCCTCCCGCCCAGTACGGCTGCGGTCGGTACTCGATATATTTTGTGGTGCCCAAAAAAGAAGGTTCTTGGTGGCCGATTCTAGACCTCAAGGGAGTCAACAGGTGCCTCCGGGTTTCTCATTTTCGCATGGAGACTCTGCGTTCAGTCATTGTAGCCATGCAGCAGGGAGAGTTTCTCATCTCTCTGGACCTCTCGGAAGCGTATCTGCACATTCCCATTCGCTTGGAGCATCAGCAGTTCCTGCGGTTTGCGGTTCCGATGGGGCATTTTCAGTTCCAGGCATTACCGTTCGGTTTAGCGACGGCTCCGCGGATTTTTACCAAGGTGATGATGGTAGTAGCGGCGGCGTTGTGCAGAGAAGGGGTGTTGGTTCACCCGTACCTCGACGATTGGTTAATTCGAGCAAAGTCGCAGGGCGAGAGCAAAGAGGCCACTCGTCGCGTAGTACTCTTTCTGCAAAGCTTAGGGTGGGTGGTAAACGTGGCAAAAAGCAAGTTGACACCGACCCAGGAGCTGGAGTATCTAGGAGCTTGCTTCGACACGAAGACAGGCAGGGTGTTTCTTCCACTAACCAGAGCCCAGGGCCTGCGCCGGCTCATTCGAGAGTTCCTGAGGAGAAAGGCACCTTCAGTGTGGCATTATCTGCAGCTTTTGGGGACCATGGCGGCCACGTTGGACCTCGTGCCTTGGGCCAGGGTGCACATGCGGCCATTGCAGGCCGCGCTGCTCCGGCGGTGGTTCAATCAGTCTGATCCGTTATCTCAGTGGTTGAGTTGTCCGGGGCCGGTGAAGCTCTCTCTTCAATGGTGGCTGAATCCCAGGAATCTAAAGAAGGGGATGCCGTTAGAGTCGCCGGACTGGAAGCCCCTGACGACGGATGCCAGTCTTTACGGCTGGGGGACGCACTTCGAGCGGCAGTTTGCCCAAGGTCAGTGGTCGGATCGGGAGAGGCAATGGTCAATCAACAGGTTGGAGCTCCGAGCAGTCTACCTGGCGTTAAGGGCCTTCCAGCCCCAGGTGCAGGGCGGTGCAATTCAGGTCCTGTCGGACAACGCCACAGCGGTAGCATATGTCAATCAGCAAGGGGGCACCAGCAGTGCATCGCTGGAGGCAGAGGCGAAGGAGCTTCTCGCGTGGGCCAAAAGGCATCTCAAAGTGTTAACGGCGGGGCATGTAGCCGGGGTGGACAATGTGACCGCCGATTATTTGAGTCGGAACGCAGTGGACCCGGGGGAGTGGGTCCTCAATCAGGAAGTCTTCGAGCTGATAGTGGAGCGCTAGGGTCTTCCGGTGATGGATCTCATGGCAACCTTTGCTTCAGCGAAGGTGGAGCGGTTTTTCAGCAGAAGGCGAGAGAGAATGTCCGAGGGCTTAGATGCACTTTTGCAGAGGTGGCCGACGGAGCAGCTCCTCTACGTATTCCCTCCTTGGGCTTTGATAGGTCGATTAGTTCAGAGGATAGAGAAGCACAAAGGACTCCTGATTCTCGTAGCGCTGGATTGGCCGAGAAGGCCGTGGTATGCCGACCTGGTGCGGCTTCTGGTGGAGGCACCATGGAAACTGCCATGCAGGGAGGATCTGTTGGGACAAGGTCCCTTATTAATGCCTCAGGTGGATCGGTTCTCTCTTACGGCTTGGCTATTGAAAGGGCACGGTTGACGGCCAGGGGTTATTCGGCGGCGGTGATTGGCACTTTGCTGAGGTCCAGGCGTCGGTCTACTTCGTTGGCGTATATTCGGGTATGGCGACCTTTTGAGTCTTGGTGCGAACTGCGGCGGATGGTGGCGCTGAGAGCCTCTATTCCGCAGATTCTTGATTTTTTGCAGGACGGTTTTGACAAGGGGTTAGCGGCCGCGTCCTTGAAAGTTCAGTTGGCAGCCCTTTCTTGTTATCGGGGAAAGGTGCAAGGTGTAGCGCTCGCAGCTAACCCAGACGTAAAGCGTTTTTTGAGGGCGGCTTCCCTGCTGCGTCCGCCCTACCGGGTTCAGGTACCGACTTGGGATCTCAACTTGGTGTTGGAGGCGTTGGTACATAGGCCGTTTGAGCCTTTGTCTAAGTTGACTTTAAAAGATCTCACGTTGAAGGCGGTGTTCTTAGTGGCCATTTCTTCAGCGCGCAGGGTTTCGGAGTTACAAGCGTTATCATGTAGAGAGCCGTTTTTGATCTTCTATGACAAAAAGGTGGTTTTGCGCACAGTGCCCTCCTTTTTGCCAAAGGTGGTGTCGGTTTTTCATGTGACTCAAACCATTTCTTTGCCGACTTTTGAGAAAGAAGTGGCAGACCGTGATGGGAAGAAGTTGCATCGGTTGGATGTGAGTCGAGTATTAAGGCTCTGTTTGCAGAGAACGGCGGTTTTCCGTAAAATGGATAGATTGTTTGTCTTATTTGGAGGTCCAAGGCAGGGAGAGCCTGAGTCTAAGTCTTCGATTGCTAGATGGATTAAGGAGGCCATTTCGTCGGCATATATTCTAAAAGGCAGGGCGGTGCCGACTGGGTTGAGAGCCCATTCGACTAGGGCGCAAGCGACCTCCTGGGCGGAGTACAATTTGGTGCCTGCGGCAGAAATTTGTAAGGTGGCGACTTGGTCGTCGTTTCATTCATTTGTCAAGCATTACAGGATCGATTTACACTCAGACAGGGATGCTTGTTTTGGATCAGCGGTTCTTCAGGCTGGTCTAGCGGGTCCCTCCCGTTGAAATGTTACTGCTCTGTTACATCCCCAGATGTCCGGGACTAGACTAGAGGGACGACAAGGAAGGTGAAATTAGACTTACCTGCTAATTGTTGTTCCTTGCAGAACTCTAGTCTAGTCCCGTGTCCCTCCCTTCTGTTAACTTGGATCCGTGGCCTGAAGAATTTTAACGGTAGGTAGCTCTGGGCTGCAGTAGCGCCTGTATGCCCGGCGATCCTGAGGGGGGGGGATAAGTCTTTACGGGGCAGTGGTTACAGTACCTCTCGGGAGGTCCTGGACAGGGGGCCACACAGGGCTAAGCGCATGCTGCCATGAGCCTTGGGTGGTGCATGACCAAAATTGATTATTCGGTAAATGTATTTGCTGTTAGTAACTTTTCAAAATGTTGTAGCCGTTTACTTATTCCTCTGGTGAGTCTGCTTTGTCAATAGGTTACTGGAGCAAGGAGGCGGTCCCACAGCTACTTATACTGGTGTCACCAAAGAGAGTTCGGGCTCAGTCTCCAAGGCTGCGGGAGGAGGTGCTTATACCCCAGATGTCCGGGACTAGACTAGAGTTCCGCAAGGAACAACAATTAACAGGTAAGTCTAATTTCACCTTTAATCCTTCAAAAAGTAGAAAGACTAAAAGATATGTAATGAAACAACAATATAGCCCATTTAAGACTAATGGGAGAAAATGTTTTTTCATTCAATGTGTAATCAAACTCTGGAATTCATTACCAGAGCTGTTAGCGTAGCTAGGTTTAAAAAAGGTTTGGACAAGTTCCTGGAGGAAAAGTCCATAAAGCATTAAAAAGAACCAGGTAAATCCATTGCATACTGCAGGATAAGCAACATGGAATCTGTGTACTTTTTGGGAACCTGACAGGTACTTTGACCTGGATTGGCCGCTTTTGAAAACAGGATATAGGGCTTGATGGACCATGTCTACCTCTGTATGGCTTATCCTACCCCTTAAGCAGCAGCTGCATTGAGACTCACTGGGACCCCATGGGAAGACAGCTTCACTACATCCGAAGGCATCGGGGCTCAGCTAAGGGAAGGGTGGCCGGCTCCAATGCAGCACCTAACCCTGCTCCCCGAACAGCGTCACTATCGACTCAGTGCTTCAGTTGCGCCCATGCATCAGGGCCTTACCAAAGGGCCCATAGGCATTGCCCTTAAGAGTGACCCTCCTTACTACAGCACAGAGACCTTCTCTAGCCCGTCCTTGTAGTCCAAAACAGTCAGTATTGAACCTCAGTCAGTCATTGTCTGGATACTAAATACACACGAGGCCTATGTTTCTTACAAAAGCCATCACTGCTATCCGTAATCACCAATCACTCGCCCACAGCCGGGACCCACCCAATCTAAAATCTGCCCAGCGGCCATAATACAGAGTGACCAGAACAACTCTACCTAACTAGGTAAGAAATACCCCAATACAACAGCTCCCATCAACCGGATGCTGCCTTCATACCCAGCATCACATTGATAACTGTAACAAAGTACCTCAGCGTATCCTACTTATCCTCATCTTATTGCTCACACACAAAGCCTCAGACATCACCTAAGAGCTGCTTATCTTCTACAGCCTGTTATCCACAAGACTGCACTACAGTTCATCATGAACTCAGTAACACTTCTGCTAACTATCGTCTATATCACATTGCTAATCACAGATACGGAAACCACTTCTCGTGCGAACCCCATTCCAATCATATGACACAACCCCCATTATGCTGTCTCTTATACAACACTGTCAGCATACATCAGCATGACACAGGTGTCATGGCTGTTCCCCAGACCTTGGATTTCAAGCAGCTTTGTTACTCTGGTGATTTCAGTCTCCAAAGTTAATGAGGGTAGTTTACAAGATGAGATTAACTCTGACCCCCTGGTGAGGTCAGTCTCCGGGCCTGTTGAGATTGGTCTGCAGTCCCTCCTTGCTAAATCAAGAATAGCAGACCTCAAAGGGAGGTGACTGGAAACAATAGCAGACCTCAAAGGGAGGTGCTAGAGAAAATTCACTATAAAGGACAGAAACACTTCCTCTCTCTCTCTCTCTTCCTCTATTCATCGGACATGAAGGACAGGAGGCTCTGATAATCAATTCTCTTCACCCCTCCCCCCTCTCTCTCTTCCTCTATTCATCGGACACACCTTGCCATGAGGCTCTGACACCCAGACTTCTCTCCCCTCCCCCACTTCTTTCTCTCTCTCTCCCTATTCTTCTTACTATGAGGCTCTGACCCACATGTTCTTGCCTCTATCTCTCTCACACACACACACAGATTCATTGATGCAAACTGAAGCAGCTTTCTAACAACCTTATAACTCTGTTCTATACCTATGTAATAAGCCTATTTCTACATAAAGACCTGTTTCCAAGCCACACCTGGTTGGTTGTCTTATTTGTGCTGCTTACCCTACTGTCTCTGTGAAATGAACCCAGGACCAAGCGGAGAGTAGACTGAAAGAATACATATTCAGAAGATTACATTTGGGGGCCGTCTCAGACTTCACAGCAGATCTCCAGTTGGGTAAGTAATAATTTTGTTTGATACATTAAAGTGGATTTCAGACAGGGTGCGACAGGAAAATCAAAAGCCCTTGTGACCATTTACAATTTACAATTTTGGTTACAGGCTGGATTTAATGAAAAGTTCCAGTGATAACTTTGTTTTGTGGGTTAGGCAAGGTGAGATTTTTATTGTCAAAAGGCTCTATAATAATCCTGAATTGTAATTATTACCTACACCTAGGGACATTACATAGGGTGGCTTGCAATTGTCTTATTTTTATGTATAGGCTTGCTACAGATTTTTCTATAGTATTTGAGCTGCTAAGAAAAGACAGAGTTACACAGGTAAAACAGTCCCTCATTGAATACAATATACATCTTTCCTGATAAAGTTATTACCTCCTGTCCCTTTTGCCTTTTATTTCTCTGTCTCCTGTCAATAAGTATCTTAGTGAGAGCAGGCTTAAAGCTTGCTGAAATTGATACAATAACTGACAATTCTGTTAATCTCCTAACACCCTTCTTACTATAATTTCATCCTAAACTTTCCACCCTGTTAAAAGCTGATAAGCACTTTTATTCAGGTATAATTTTAAGGCGTGGTCTTTATGCCAGTACTCTTTACTGAACACCCATAAAATTTATGCCATTCCAACTATAATTCTAAGTCTCACTTCTTCATAAAAGTGAGCATTCCTCCTTCCAAGGTTGCACATTTGAGATAGTCCAACTACAGCCTTTCTGCAGTCTCAAATATGGAAGCCTTTGATTTTAAAGAACTTAAAGAAATTGTAGTTGCATACTGTAAGAGGAAAGGTGGTCCCTTTGAAGGTGAATTCCCTGAGTCATCATGGTATAATATTCAAAGACAAATGTTAAACCATTATCAAGAATTCAAAAAGAAAACAAATAAAAGAAAATGCCTTTTTATCCAAGGCATGTGCAGGGGGCTCATTAGCATGAAACAGGACAATACTGAACTGACTTCTCATTGTACCCAATTGACCAAAGACCTTGAGGAGGCACAAATTTGCATCTCTATGCAAAGGACTCAAGTGATCCAAGCCACAAATTCTTTTATAACTGTTAGTGAGCAATTAGAAGCACTTAAACTTGAATTGAGGAACGTTAAGGATCAATTGGCCTCTGAAAAACAAAAGAATAAATATACGCCCATTTCTCCCTCAGCCCCTTATGCCTATGACACACCCTATCAGCCATGCATACAATCTATTGAGAAACAAAAGAATACTAAAGTATGCATAGCTGGACTTAGGACTGACAGTTTATCTCAATCAGAACAGAGCAATAATCAGGATCTGTGTCAGGAGGATAATTCAGATGACTTAGACATGGTACCCAGTACTGAACTCAGAGCACCAGTTAAAGTGATGCTGCAGGACAATTTAAAAGACAGAGACATGGAAAGAATAGTTGAGAAAATTGGCCCTATGCCTTTTAATGTTAATGACTGGTGTAAATGGGCGACTGATATTCTGATTCACTGGGGTCTAGGGAAATACAGAAGAAAACAATCAGACTTTGATAGACTTATGCATCTGGCTCTGGGGCCACACTATTATAAAGTTGGCTCTCTCACTCACCCATACCAGTTGGTTAAAAGGGGCATTGAGAAACTATTTCACTGTTCCCCAATGCAAGTATTTAAAATTATTTCACCTCTACCAAATGATACACTGGAAGAGTTTGTATATAGAGCCTGGATTTTAAAAGCAGTTCTTAATGAGCAGGAGTCCTGGCCCAATGCAGAAGATTATGAGGAGAGCATGCATAAGGCATTTTTATTAGAATTGCTATCCCCTGAGATTACAAAACACCTTCTGTTATTTTCTGAAGACCCTAAAGCAACCCCTTTTGATACTTTAATGTTCAGAATTGGGTCTGTTTGGAAGACCCAGCCCTCGCAGGTCATAACAGTATCAGAAGCACGGAAGTGGCAAGCTGAGGGATCCTCCCAACACACAAAAACCACAGACAAAGGATAAAGGGGACAGACACCTTGGAGAGGACAAAGCAGAGGTACTTTTAGAAATTCCTCAGGTTACATTTCCTTTCAAGAGCTCAAAGCACAGACAGATGGATTAGAAAAGGAGAAAATTAAATGGGAACAGGACAAATACATACTGCAGATAGAAATAGATAAATTAAAACAGGACTTACAAGCAGCACAGGACAAACACAAGGCTAGTGCATAGGGGTGTCCTGACCTCTTGGGTTCAGATATCAAAATGTCTCAAGCCTTCATAACCCAGCCTGCCTCCATTCTCTCAGCAGAGGACTTGATTCCAGAGCCTCTGGATGATGAAACAGACACAGGCCCAGAATACAGTTTAAGGCTTGTAACATCCTTGATACTGGACTCTTGTGGACGCCCCAATGTTATCAGTAGAATAGGGGGTCAGGATAAACTAGCTTTGATTGACACAGGGGCTGGAATTAGTTTTACTAACAGAGCTTCTCCCACTGCAGATCAGAAAAATATGGAAATTTATGAAATTCAAGGAATTAATGACACAGTTTCCAAATGTGTGGCTATCCCAGTTAAATGGAGTATCCCTGTGCACAGTGAACAGAATAAGGAAATGTTGGAAACCACTGCCTCCACTATAGTGAACACACCAAAAGAAATAATTGGAATTGATGTTCTCAACCAGTTTAATTTGGTGGTGGATATGGCTAATCTTAAATTGTAGCAGTATTCAGGAACTTCAAGTGCTTCTAAAACTTTAGTGCAGGAAGTCATTCCCATGCAGTTAGCAACTCAGTGCACCAAGGCAGCTCAGCAGTATGATCTGTGTGTAATTCCTTCAGAGGTGGCTGATATTCCAGTCTGGGCTCAAGACAAGTTAGATTGTGGGAAAATGCACACAGAAATACTGTTGGAAGGTGAGGATCCTACACCATAGAAACAATACCCAGTACCTCATCAGGCTATAGAACCAGTGACTAAAATTGTGAAGATACTGGAGGAGAGGGGTCTGATTAGATCTATTTCTTCCACATGCAATTCACCAGCCTGGCCGATAGTTAAACCGGGGGGTTCCTTCAGGCTCACTATGGACTTCCGTGCCCTGAATCAAGTTTCAAAATCTGTAGTGCCCGTGGTAGCCTCATACCCTGAAATGATCTCTAAACTGAACCCCAAATGTAAATTTTTCTCTGTTTTAGACATATCCAATGGGTTTTGGAGTCTGCCCCTGGCCCTTGAATGCCAGTACAAAACAGCCTTTCAGTGGCTGAATAAACAATATGCATGGACTGTGCTTCCACAGGGATATAAGGATTCCCCCTCAATATTTCATAAATACATGCAGGAAGCCCTGTCACTATTGTCTTGCAGAGATAATATAATTCAGTATGTAGATGACATTCTGATTCAGTCTGAGAATGAAGCTGTACACTGGAATCATGTAAGAGAAGTTTTAAAAGCCCTTTTACAAGCTGATCTTAAAGTTAATCCTGCCAAGGCTCAACTGTGCAAATCACAGGTTTCCTTTTTAGGGGTTACTATTGGCCAGGATGGTAAATCTGTAGATTCTCAGAGGATAGAGCTGATACAGAAACTTCCACTTCCTACAGATCAGAAATCACTCCAGTCATTTCTAGGGCTCACTGGTTTCTGTTGTGACTTCATGCACTGAAGTGGCAGCTCCACTTTACTCCCTGCTAAAAATTAAAAGTTATGTTTGGGAGGAAGAACATACAGAAGCTGTAACTAAATTAAAGCACATTCTGACTTCTGCTCCTGTTCTTGCACACCCAGATCACACACATTTTTTTCTGTACCCTGTAGTTGGAGAGCAGTATAGGTGCAGCTCTAACACAATGCCTAGGAGGAGTAGATCGACCTATTGCCTTCTGTTCCAGAGTTCTCACTTCTCCTGAACTCAAAATGGGAAACTGTGAAAAATATCTACTGGCTTCCTATGCTGCTATGCAGAAATTTACATACATCATTGGTGCTCAAACCACATACATATGCAGACATCACACACCCCTCAAATTCATTGTAGAGGGAAAGTTAGCATGTAGCAAGATTAGGACTGAGAGAATAGTCCAGTGGACTCTCATGTTGCAAGCACAGAATGTAAAGTTCGAATTGTTGAAAGAACCTAACGTGCAAGTGGCTGGAATCTTGCTGGAGGGGCAACCTCATGACTGTCAGTCCTCATCCAGTGCCCCTAATCACATGATCTTTAGGGAACTGGGACTAGACAAAATTCACCTTTTCTTCCTACAGTATATATTGATGGTAGTAGTCAATGTGAAGGAGACAGGCGACTAGCAGGTTTTTCAATTGTACAATTGGACCCAAATAACCAAGTGGTACTGCAGAGACAGTATTCCTGTGTGTCAACGTCAGCACAGTACTGTGAGCTGGCTGCTTTTGTGGCTTGTATGCAACAATATCAGGATTCACACCCAGAAATACAAATCATTTTAGATTCTGATTGTCTTTAAAAGTGCCATTGCCCTGTTACCCTGGTGGCTGGCAAATAAATTTAAATCTACAGATGGGTCCACAGTGAAAAATTCATCACTGTGGACTATGGCACAAGAACTGAGTGAGAGGTTTCAGAGAGTACATTTAGTTAAAGTAAAAGCACATAGGAAGAAAGGCCCTTTAGTGAAAGGAAACACATTAGCAGACTCACTAGCCAAGGAAGCATGCCATGTAGGCCTCATATGGCCCTGGTATGAGCAGACACGCATTGTTGCTATTGCTACACGTTCCACAGATTATGATCAGATAATACCACCAGATTACTTCGTAGCACGGCAGACAAAGGACCCTGAGCTTTCCAATTTAAGGAAGCTTGTGCAGGATGCCCCAGATAACCTATATCAGCACACACCCTTTCTCACACTCGCTATAGAGAAAGACATTCTATGTGCAAAAAGAGAGGAAGGCTTGGTTATAGCTATCCCTAGAGCTCGAGGTAAAGAGTGGATGCATTGGGTTCATGGTGCAGGTCCTATGGGACACCCTAAAGCAGAAGAAATGCAGACTATCCTCAATAGGTTGGTATGGTGGCCAGAAATGAAACATGATATACAGGATCATGTTTCCTCCTGTGTAATCTGTGCTTCATTTGGGAGGCAACTTAAAAAAAGAAGGGGACAGTTAATGAGAGCACCTCCTCGTGGCCCATTTGAGAGATTGCAAATAGATCATGTGGGCCCTCTTCCGTTAACAGCTAGGAAAAATAGATTTTTGCTCACTGTTGTTGATTCCTTTTCTCATTGGGTAGAAGCATTCCCTATCCCAGATCAAACTGCTCGAACCACTGCAAAAATCCTAACTATGCAGTTTTTTACACGCTGGGGCATTCCCAAGACTATTGATTCTGATAATGGTCCTGCATTTGTTTCTCAGCTCATCAAGGAATTGTTTGATTTTCTAGGCATAGAACAACAACACCACATTCCGTACCATCCACAGGCAGCAGGGCAGGTAGAAAGAATGAATCAAACAATTAAGGCCCACCTCAACCCTATGCTTAATCTGACCGGGAAAAATTGGGATTTGGTGCTCCCTTTAGTCCTTATGCGTATCAGAGCTAATGTCTGTAAATCCACAGGTTTTGCACCCTATGAAGCCTTAATGGGAAGGCCAATGCAACGGTGGGAAAATATGCTGAGTCCTTTTCTTCCAGAGGATCAGACAGTAATTCTCACCAATGAGTGGATGAAATCCCTGCAAGAACATCTAAAAGAAATTCAGGCCACTGTGCTAGCTAACACAGAAAAAGCTAGAGATTATTTGCAGGAGGTACATGCAAAAGGTTCTGATTGAAGGCCCCTCAAGGTTGGGAGTAAAGTGATGATTCTGAGACCTAGACCAAACCTCCCCTTTGGAACTGCAAAGTGGGAAGGACCGTACTTAGTTACTGATACCTTAGGCCCAAGCCTATACCAAATCCTAATGCCCGACAACCAGCAGTATTGGAAACACATCACCCAGTTGAAACCATATGGGTAATACGTGTTTTATCAGTCTTTGTTTTCAGATACCACCTGAAGACAGCACGTGCTGGACAGCTGCTTTCTGAAGACAGCACGGACAGCTGCTTTCTGAACAAAAGTCACTTGAGGACGGTAACTATTTACTTCTGCTGTATAGTTGATGTGTCCTATATAATGGACATGTGTTTAATAGTTATGTAAATAAGGAGTAAAAATTATTATTATTTTTTTTTTTTGTTAAGTGGGGAGCATTAGTTTACTCCCTAGTAGAGTGAAACAAGTTAGCTTTTATTATGTCTCGGTTTCCTGTTCTGGTATCTGCTCTCGTCTACCCCAGTCTCATTACAGGAACTATCATCCGAATATGCACGATTGGCTAGGCGAACTCCACAGGTGGGGTATATCGTTATCAAGAAATACCCCCACCTTTCCCGGAAGGAAAGGATCTGGTCATCCTGAGTTTTTGTTCCGTACAGGACAAGCCAGTGTTCTATTCATTAAACCTCACTCAAGTACAGTGGGAGCCACCAGTTTCCACTTCTCTAGAAAGGACACAAGAATTGAGGGCACCTCCAGAACATTACTTTCTAGGTCCTCCTGCTTTGATTTTGTACAATATTTCCTGTCAGGACAGAGGTACCTGGAAAATAACTTATACATGGGTTGTGAGTGATCAACCGCACATCACTGAGACTTCATTCCTTTTGGATGTATCTTGTTTACCTACCACCCCTCATCCCACCCCTCCCATTACTTCTGCTCCTCCTGTACTCTACCTTTCTGATATCCACCCATTTCAGGAAGGACATCCCTTTCAGATTAAATATGATGCACCACACGATGTTTTATATGATGTGGAATACCATTTTCTTACTTGGCATCTATTTCCCAAATTGTTTCTAGTTACTCACAAATATCCAAATTGCTCTGTTTGTTGCCAACCACATACAAATGCTCAATACTTGGTTTGATATGCAGTCAGTAATACCCTGAGCCAAGCAATTTCGACACAAGCGTGAATTAATTGATACAATTTTAGGTGGCACAGGGACTGCACTGGGTGCCCTTAATATAATTGATATAGAGGTGCTCCGTAATAAAATGGGATCCACTGCTCAGTATGCTGCTGATGGTTTTACCTCACAACATATTATTAATGAAGCTTCCTCTAAACTGTCCAATGTAGTTGTAGATACCTTTGCTCTTATATCTCCCATTATAGAACAGAAAATTGTTACCTTAGCACATGCAGAATATAGATTGGGAAAGAATATTTCCTGGGCTCTTGCCTGTGATCAAGTACAGATTGAGCTTATTACTATACTAAAGGAAATTCTGATCACTGCTAAGTTAGGACACTGGCCACCATCTCTCGTCCATATGGCTAGTACCAAAATACCTGAATTTGCTATAGCTCACCTTGATTGATGGACAGTTAGTGTTCCCATTTGTTCACCACAAGGCTGCTCTATCTGTACTTTGATCCCATGGTCAGGACAGCACACAGTAATTTATCCTATTGTTAATATTGGGGTGCAGTTTGATAATATGCTTATGTATCCTGTGGACCATCTCACATGGGTGCAGCCACTGGACGACACCTGGACTTCATTCAAGCCGATGGACCCCAGTTTGTGTGAGCAGACTACATTTCAGTTCAAGTGTCAACCTCACCAGTTTAAAGAGGCTGACACCTCCTGCTAGAACAATTCCTCCTCTTGCTCCCTGACTGTTAAGCTCTCATATTCCCTGACTACCTCACACAGTTTGTATTACCTTGGAGCTGGACACTTTTGTTTTCATCTGTTCTTTCCCCAGAATGTTTCTTTTTTGATTGCTCCCAGAATGCATGACATTCGCCTTCCCAAGAACACTTTGTTGTACAGTTCAAACTATTTACCAAACAATACCTGGTGCAGTCATACACCACTGGTCTCCATCACCATTAACGGGACAACTTATTCCACACCGCTGGTTACCAATGACTCTATGGACATTCCAGACTTTATCTCTTATGCTGTGCATCCATTACCACTTGGCATGGGAGAAGAGACACTACATAAACTGCTCAACTTTACAGAACTCCATGCCTTTATTGATCACCTTAAAACAACATCCACTGAAGTGAATCACACCATCGCTTATGAGAATGGACGCATTCAACAAATTGTTGGACACTTGCTACAAGATGCTCATGTGTCTGTGTGGGATTTGTTATTTGGTTACTCACCTACTGCTGATCATGTCTTTAATGTTTTTATTCACCCTATTTTTATTTTAACTGCTGTACAAATATTGCTATGCATTATCATAATTTTCCTGTGTTGTAAAATGAAACATATGTACATGTCCTTGCAGCGCATGTCCTACAGAACAACAGCATTTTAAGGTAGTTACACGGAATTTCTCCAGCACCTACCTCTACATCCAGGCTCATTTGCCCTGCTAATTTGGCTAATTTGGCATTTCTTATTACACTGAATACCAGAGTCAGCTGCAGTCTAGTATTGCTTCCTATCCTCACTCACAGCATCCTGGTACCTTTTGGCTTTAACCTCCTCAAAAATTCCTGCAGCCCTTATGCACTGTTCACTCTCTCTAAGACGGGCACGGAGATAGCATATTGGGTTCTCCCCCCAGTAGTGGCTGCCCTACCTAAGACACGAGGTTTGGACTCATAAGGGGACTTGTTTATCTCTAGAACACTAGAGACAGTACTGTGCAGGACAGGGGACCTGCTAGACATAGCAAGGTATTTAATACAGGAGGTATTAGACAAGCTGCCTACTATCATGTAATGGCAGCTGGGACAGGTACCACAGGTTTGCTTCCACCATTTCCAGGCACAAATAATAAATAAAAATAAAAAAGGTGTGGGAGATGTCAGCATACATCAGCATGACACAGGTGTCATGGCTGTTCCCCAGACCTTGGATTTCAAGCAGCTTTGTTACTCTGGTGATTTCAGTCTCCAAAGTTAATGAGGGTAGTTTACAAGATGAGATTAACTCTGGACCCCCTGGTGAGGTCAGTTTCCGGGCCTGTTGAGATTGGTCTGCAGTCCCTCCTTGCTAAATCAAGAATAGCAGACCTCAAAGGGAGGTGACTGGAAACAATAGCAGACCTCAAAAGGAGGTGCTAGAGAAAATTCACTATAAAGGACAGAAACACTTCCCCTCTCTCTCTCTCCCTCTCTCCTCCTCTATTCATCGGACATGAAGGACAGGAGGCTCTGATAATCACTTCTCTTCACCCCTCCCCCCTCTCTCTCTCTCTCTGATTGCTCTCTCTTCCTCTATTCATCGGACATGAAGGACAGGAGGCTCTGACACCCATACTTCTCTCCCCTCCCCCACTTCTTTCTCTCTCTCCCTATTCTTCTTACTATGAGGCTCTGACTCACATGTTCTTGCCTCTATCTCTCTCACACACACACACACACACAGATTCATTGATGCAAACTGAAGCAGCTTTCTAACAACCTTATAACTCTGTTCTATACCTATGTAATAAGCCTATTTCTACATAAAGACCTGTTTCCAAGCCACACCTGGTTGGTTGTCTTATTTGTGCTGCTTACCCTACTGTCTCTGTGAAATGAACCCAGGACCAAGCGGAGAGTAGACTGAAAGAATACATATTCAGAAGATTACAAACACCAAGAGCAGGAAACAGGTGCTGGGGCTGTCATCAGAATTAGACCACTCAACCTCATAGAAACACAGTTTTGTGTAAATCCAACAGCCTCCACTCACCTAAAATGTACTGTCAATGCTTGCTCCACATGCAACAAGGTTCCCATTCTGTTAGATTTTTTTGGTGATCACAAACTAGATATCATGTACATCACTGAGTTGTGGCTCACGGACAATGACACCATCCTAATGAATCAGCTATTGTCACCAAGCTTTAATATGTTCAACTGCCCCAGGACTAATTGCAGAGGTGGGGGTGTCTTCAACTTATTTAAAGAGTACCTACACTTCCACCATGTCAGCCCTTTATCATCTCGGGGCTTAAACATGATTGTCATAGCAAACAGATATCTCACACTTTGCCTAGCATATAGATTTCCCACCACATCTGCGGACCAATTAACAACCATTCTACAGACCACCTGTGACCAATTCATGTACAACAAGCAAGTCAAACTTTTAGGTGACCTGAAACAACCCTCAGTCTCACATAAAACCTCCAAATATTTTCTAGATGCTATGGAAGTACTAGAATATACTCAAATCGTAGACCGACCAACCCATGAAAAGGGAGGGCTGTTTGACCTCCTCTTCACTGCCAACTGCATACTCCAAAACAATCACCTTCCATATTCTACCACATTATCAGTCCTTTGGTCTGACCATAAACTAATTATCTTCCACTTTCCTCAAGACTTGGCCTCACCATCAGACTACCACTCGCAGCCCACCACAAGAAGGTTTAGACACTTGGACAAGGAAGAATTCCTGAATACAATCCTCCCACAGCTAGAACTGGATTCTGAAGACCTCAACAGCCTGGTCCAAAACTGGAATCAAACAATATTCAAAGCTGCAACTGCACCACAGACCCACCTGAAAACACCACTCGGCCGCATCGTACTCTGTAGAGCTCAGGAACACTAAACGCAAACTCTGGCAACAAAAAAGAAAATGTCACTGCTGTAAAACAACACCTGACCATGATAATTATATGGCCATGCTGCAGGAATACCAAAGCATGATCAATAAAGCCAAGAAGGAATACCATTCCAATCTCTTCTGAAGCTCATTAAACCATCTCAGGGAACTATTTAACATAGTCAAATCAGTATTATGGAATCCCGCTCAGAACATTAAACATGATACACAATCCCCACAAGTTTTAGCCAAAGCTAAGATTGGCATCAAGGGCAACACACCAATCACTACAACATTGCCACTGCATTGCAACTCCACCCTCCATACATGGCACACCTATACATAACCCTGGAATGCCTAGAGAACATCATCTCTAACATAAACACCACGACCCCCCCCCTAGATCCATGCCCAATGAGTTGGATCAAGATAGCTCATGTCTAATTCAACCCCACATTGCTTAAAATCACTCCCTCACTCAAGGTTACATGCCTTCTAGCCTCAAAAACCCCATTCTGGACCCAACCACTCCATGTTCTTATTGTCCTATCTCCAGACTGCCATTCCTCACAAAGATCATTAAGAAAGTTGTGCAGTTGCAACTCCAGATGATATGAACACGCACGCACCCCTAGACCCACAGCAACATGGCTTCAGGCCCAATCATGGCATCAAGACCCTTCTAACAGTCCTCATGGACAGACTAACTCAAGGCATCCAAAAGCCTCATCAAGGGTTCATACTCATCTATCTCCAGGAACAAGCAGGAAGTCAGTCTTCACATATAGGTGACGTCGGCACCGACGGAGCCTGGCACTGGAACACTCCCCAACATCCAATAGAAAATGCTTTTGGGATCGTGGCTGCTTTCCCACCTTCCATCCTGGTCTCCTCAGTCGTCTTTTTTCCGTGGAGCCATTGAGACCCTGTCCTGTCAGCGGCATCTAGAGACTTCATTTTTTCTTCAAAGTACTGTCAAAAATACTCCGGTTGCCTTCCCGTCGATTTCGGTTCCCTTTGCTTTTCTTTATTTTTTTTTTACCTTAATTTTCTTTATTTTTATTTTTCAAACTTGAGACCTAGGCCTTTTCGGACTCCATTGCCCAGTTTGATTTTGCCTCCATTTTATTTTCAAAAGTGGAGAAGCCCCAAAGTGGATTCAAGGTTTTTGCATTTTTGATTTTCTAAAACCTCACAAGCATAGGAAAAGCATCGCTTGGAGTCACCGGCACTTAAGAAGAGAACATCAGCTTCGGCATCGAGGTCATCTATTTTCAGGTCGGCGTCTGCTTCAGACACCGAGGGTCGGCATTGGCATCACCATTCTTCATATTCTGATGTGGACCATCCATCTATAAACAATCCCAGCGGGAGGTATCATCCTTCAAAGCCATACAGGGGTTCAAGGATGCCCCCAAGGTCTTATCTTCAGTGGAGCCCCCAATATGGCATCGGGAGTTGTGGCCCACACATTTGTGTCTGGAGCCTCTCCTCCCCGGTACCATCATTGGATGACTGTGTCATCGCTATTGAGCATAGCATTGCTACAATGGTAGCCTTAAGAATTGATTCATACATGCTATACATGGGTATGTTTCTTATGGATGTGTCCAGGGGTTTATCAGAATTCACCTCCTTATTACCCCCTGACAAACAGGTGGCACACCAGTTCTTGGTTACCCATGTCCAAAATACATCTAAATTCTTAACAAGGGCTGCTTTTGATGCTTTTGAAGCTAACAGCAGATCTGCTGCAGCTTGCATAAGTGCCAGAAGAAATAGCATTGTTCCAGGCATCTGACCTGGAACAGTGGGTCTAAGATAAGTTGATCAGCATACCCTGTAATGGTGAAAATCTCTTTGGTCAGAGGTGGAGGAAGAAGGCCGGAGAGATTGAAACAGATGACCTTGGTGGACTTCCGGTGACATCACGGAGCGAATGGCAGCAGAGTAGCCACGCTCCGTCTGAGTCCCGCTAAATTGAGGGGTAAAGTGCTGAACCTAGTGCCGGAGGAGATTTGGGAGGAGAGGGGACGAATGGCCCAAGCAGCGCGCAAAAAGCTGGCGGGTTTTCGATCGCCCTATGTGCGGCAGGGGGAGAAGGCAGACACGGAGGTGGATGGAGAGGCGAGGCCTGGAGGAAATGAGAGCTCGGAGGAAGACGGGGAGAGAGACCTGAGCGGGCAAGAGGAGGTGCCGATACGGTCCTGGTTGAAGGGCTTTAAGAAAGATCTGCATGCAGAGCTGGCCGAGATGCGGTGGGACATCAAGGAGTCTTTAAAGAGTATACAGCAGGATCTAAACGGTCTCGGCGACCACGTGGCAGAGGTGGAGGACCACGTGGAGGAGTGCATGGGGGAACTGCAGACACTGGCGACGGAACAGAGTAAATTGCAGCGGCAACAGGAGGAGATGCTGGAGAAGATGGAGGAGATCGAGGATCGGGCACGCCGGAATAATTTGAGAATAAAGGGGATCGGAGAGGCAGTGGAGTTCAATGACTGTGTACAGGTGGTCCGAAAGCTGTGTGCTCACATGCTGGCCCTGGAAGGGGGCGGAGAGGGAGTGGTGAGCGACATCGGAGTGGAAAGAGCACACCGCAGCTTGGGGCTGAGGAGAGACAGGCAACCCAGGGACATAATATCATGCATAAGCAGCTTCCCATTGAAGGAAAAGATTTTGCAGATGGGTGGATTGCCTGGGAAGGAAACGAGGTGGACATCTTCAATGACCTGTCCAAAGGGACCCTAGATTTCAGACGGGGACTGCGAGAGGTAACGGCATACCTGTGTGGGAAGAGCCTGAGATACCAGTGGTAGTTTCCTTTCGGACTGTTGGTGACTATTAATGGAGTGTCCCGGAGAGTGAAAGCGGCAGAGGAAGCATGGGCTGTGTTACAGGAGCTGGGCTGTGAGCAGTTGCCCAAGGGAGCGGTGAAGGAGAGGGGCGTGCATGCTGGAGGAGCAACGGAGCGGAAGCAGGAGGGCTCCAGATGGCAGAGGGTTGCGGCGAGAGGACGACGGTTGCAGAGGAGAGCTGAAGATGCCGAAGGGGGAAAGAGAGTGTCTGCTAATGACTGAGGATGGACATGAATAACACAGGTACACTACCAAAAAACTGCCTCCAGTTTTGCAACTGATTCCTATAGATTTTGGGGTGCTGAATCCAGGAAAAATAGCCAAAATGTTCCATCACGTCACGTTTTCTTGCAAAATTAGATTTCTTACCCATATAAGGAATGTTCACATAATTTCTTTTTAGCCGACTGCAGTTTATTTTCTTGGCCCAAAATAGAGGTTGTAATGGTTAACTAACTAGAAACACTCCCTCATGATATTTTAGAGTGTTTTGTATTCATTTTATACATTAACAGGACAATTGGGAGGCGGGGGGCTAAATCCAGTACTCGCGCTGGCGCATGTTCTTTCCTGTTCGCCTCGCCTCGTTCGCTCGCTCGCTCGCTCAAACACGGTGGTTGCGACATGAACGTTCCTGTCAAATTTCAGTTTCTTGCAAGTTCATTATTACCTTTTGTTTGCTCAGTCGTAATCCAGCTTTATTACGAAGAGGTTCACTACAGTTGTAGTTTGCAGTGCTGTGTATTTGTGATGGCTCACAGAGCCAGAGGTTGCGTCAACTCTCCGGACAGTTTTTGTTTTATTTGTGGGGAATATACCGTGAAAAAGCTGCAGAGGAACATATCTGCATTTATTAAAAAAGTATATTTCGCCTATTTCGGTTTGAAGTTAGGCGATCAAGACAAACCTTGGGCTCCTCACAAAGTGTGCAAGACATGTGAGGAAGATCTACGCTTATGGATGAAAGGTAAAAAACAAGCATTTCGTTTCGGAATACCTATGATGTGGCGTGAACAAAGAGACCACAGCAGTGACTGCTATTTTTGCTCTTGCATTGTGAAGGGATACAACTTAAAAAATAAGAACGTAATAAGTTACCCCAACCTTCCCTCAGCAATTAGGCCTATGCCTCATAGCAACGAAGTACCTGTGCCTGAACCACCAAAATCTTTGGATCATATTTGTGTGGACGGTTCTGATCATGATGAGACTCATCAGATGGCTTTTCCCGATGAGTCCAGTACTTCCGAGTTTGAAACTGAACCAGATCCGAAACCTGAACTTTTCTCTCAAGCTGAATTGAATGATTTAGTCCGGGATTTAGGACTCCCAAAAGATGCTGCCCAACTGCTAGGTTCTCGGCTTAAACAGAAAAATCTATTGTCACCAGGAACAACTTTTTATTGGTACCGCAACCGCGAGACACAATTTTTGAAGTATTTCAGCAAAGAGGAAGATTTGGTATTTTGCAACGATATATACGGAGTGATGGAAAAGTTTAAACTCAAGTATGAGCCTGCTGAATGGCAGCTGTTCATTGATTCGTCAAAAGACAGCATAAAAGGTGTTCTTCTTCATAATGGCAACACATTCGCTTCAGTTCCTATTGCTCACTCTGTTATTCTCCAAGAAAAATACGAGAATTTGGCCCTGATTCTTCAGAAGATTCGTTATGATGAGCATAAGTGGATGATTTGTGGAGACTTTAAAATTCTATCCATGCTATTAGGGCAGCAATCCGGTTTCACCAAATATCCCTGCTTCCTTTGCTTGTGGGATAGCCGGGCCCGCGACCTACATTGGGGGAAAAAAGACTGGCCAATTCGGGAGTATTTGAGACCCGGTGAGAAAAATGTTCTTCATGAGAGCTTGGTACCTCGTGATAAAATTCTATTACCACCTCTCCACATTAAGTTGGGTCTCATTAAGCAATTCATCAAGTCCCTTCCAAAAGATGGTGAGTGCTTTCGGTACCTTTGCTCAAAGTTCCCCCGACTTTCTGAAGCAAAGCTAAAGGAAGGAGTGTTTGTTGGCCCTGATATAAGGAAACTCATTTCAGATGGAGCATTCGCTGAAACGATGTCTGAGAAGGAAAAAGAAGCCTGGGATTCCTTCAAGGATGTTGTTCTCAAATTCTTGGGGAACAGGCGGGATGAGAACTATAAGGATATTGTTGCCAGGATGCTCAATGCCTTCAAAGAACAAGGCTGTAACATGAGCCTGAAAGTCCATTTCTTGCACTCCCATGTGAACTACTTTCCCGAAAACTTGGGGGCGTACAGTGAAGAACAAGGTGAAAGGTTTCACCAGGACATCAAGGACGCAGAGAAAAGGTACCAAGGAAGATGGAACACCACTATGATGGCTGATTTCTGCTGGTTGCTGCTGCGGGAAACCCCAGATGAAAAATACACCAAGCAGCGCACCAAGAGAAGCATTCGGGGGAAGAAGAAACGGGCCCACCAGGAGATTGATTGACCCAAGAATGACTTTAAAATTTAAACTGTGTTAACAAATATCGTGTTTTTACTAAACTTTGAAATAAAAATTTGCTAGTTATTACCACAGTGTCGGATCTCATTTATTAGAATTTTATTTTCACACCATCGGGTGTTTGTCTTCATGTATTGCAATGGTGCGGTTTGCGTTTTCTATTCTTACATACATACCTGTACAACATTTTTTGCACATTTCTTTGCTTTGCTTTGTGTCTAACCTCGCTCTTATATGCTCAATGTTTGTGCACATGTATGTGGCTGTTTTAAGTGCAGACAATTTTGCTACCATCACAGTGTGTTTTGTTGACATTACTCTATTCTTATGTGCTGCCTTGTTACAATTTTCTTTATTCTTATTTGAATAACTACTAAACAATTAGTATAAAGAATTCATCCAAGAAACTTTTATCTCGATCGCACTCAATCTGAAACGTTCACCTCAAACTGCTAACCCAATGTAGCAAAAAATCTGTACGTGATGGAGCAAATTGGTTACCAGATTTGGATTCAGCGCACCAAAAAACGTAAAAATCAATTGAAACATTAGAGGCAGTTTAAAAAAAAATTTTTTAGTGTACCTGTGTAATTTGTAACTGTACAACTGTAGAGAACTCCGGGCAGTAAGCTATTTGGATATGGGATGTGGGGAGTGGGGGATGAGGTAGGAGGAGGGGGGGGGGGAGGGGGAGGGGTGGATAAGAGGGTTGGGGCAAGGAGGGGGTAGGGAGGGGAGAGAGGAGGAGGGAACCAGGGCTGGGGGGAGAGGCACAAAGGGGAGGCGGAGGAGGGGGGACGGTAGCGGGATTGGACAGACACACCTGGAAGGTTGGGGAGGGGGGAGGGAGGGGGGAAGGAAGGGGGGGAGGGAGGGGGTGGAGGGGGGTAGAACGGGGACGGGGTTCAATGGGGAGGTGGGAGAAGGGAGGTATGGGTAGGCAAATGACGCTGCGAGTGGGAACTATTAACGTGAGGGGGTTAAATTTGCCTACAAAGAGGCGCTTGTTGTACCGGGAGGTGGAGAAGAATGGATGGGGATGTGGTTTTGGTTCAAGAGACGCACTTGTGTCGTCGGGATGTGGGATTGATGAGGCTTGCAGGGTTTGCAGAACAATTTTATTCCTGTAACCGGGAGGGGGGGAAGAAAGGGGGGTGGCGGTGCTGATACGAGGGGGGTGCAGGTGGAGAGAAGTTTTGAGGATGGGGAGGGACGAGTAGTGGTGGTGGTAGGGCATTGGGGGGGGGGTAGAGCTCGTATTAGTGTCTCTGTATGGGCCAAATGGAGAACAAGCTAGCTTCTGGAAGAGAGTGTGAACGTTGCTGGAGAAGCAGGGGGGGGAAAGGGTGGTGGGGGGGGATTTTAATGTAGTGTTGCAGCCCATGCTGGATAGGGAACCAGGGAGGGGGGAGAGAGTGGGCGTAGCAGAAAGGAGCTAGGGAGGTTGATGGGGAAATTCAATTTGGTGGATGCTTGGAGAGTACTACAGAAAAGGGATTATACCCATTTTACAGTGCCAAACAATAGTTGGGGGAGGATAGATATGGTGTTAGTGGATCAGGACTGGATGTTGGGGATGCGGGAGGGGGAGATTATTCCGGTTGCATGGACCGATCATAAGGCGGTGGAGGTAGGGTTAGAGAGGGGGAGGCGAGATGGGCTGTGGTTTTGGCGGTTAAACGAGGGCTTGTTGAAGGACCCTGAAGTGGTAAGGGATATTAGAGAGGGGATTAAGAAATATTTATTGCTGAATGATACAGGGGAGGTTAGGGAGGCGTTGGTGTGGGAAGGGCTGAAGGCGGTAATCCGAGGGAAATTTATTGCGTGGGGGGCCAGAAGGAAATGGGAGAGGTATGAGAGGGAAGTGGCTTTGGGGATAAGGTTGACAAGGGCGGAGGAGGTGTACCGGAGGTCGGAGAAAAATGGGGATAGAGATGTGATGGAGAGGATACGGGGGCAACTGAGGGGGTTACAGGTGGAGAAGGTGGTGTTTGAGTTGGCTTGGATGAAACAGCGGTTTTAATAATTCGGGGATAGGGCGGGGAAGATGTTGGCGCAGCGGTTGCGTAAACGGATAGTGGCTACTAGGATTTATCAAGTTAGGGGGAAGGGGAGGAAGTGCTGCATAAAGAGGGGGAGATTCAGGATAGATTTCTGCAGTTTTACCAGGAGCTTTATGCCAGGGACGAATGGGTGGAGGAGAGGCACATTGCACGATATCTGGAGAAGATAGAGCTTCGGGTACTACCGGAGGAAGTGCAGGAGGGGCTGGAGGCGCCAATCTCGGGAGAAGGAAGTGGCTAGGGCGATTAAAGGATTGCCACGATGAAAAGCCCCGGGGTTAGATGGCCTACCAAGTACTTTCTATAGAATCTACTGTGAAGAGGTATGGGAGATCCTGTGTAGGGTGTATAATGGGATGCTGGAGGAGGGGGGGGGCCTGCCAGTTGGAACGTTAACTGCAGGCATTACCGTGCTCCCCAAGGAGGGCCGGGACCCCAGGGAATGTGGATCGTACAGGCCTATATCCCTCTTGAATGTAGATGTCAAGGTATTGGCGAAGGTCTTGGCGGGACAACTGGGGCCCTGGTTACCGAAGGTGATAAAGGAGGATCAGACAGGGTTTATAGCAGGGAGACAGGCCGCAGACAATATCAAGAGGGCAGTAGGGGTGGCTTGTGAAGCGCGGAGGAGACAAGAAGAGTTTCTTTTTATTTCTATTGATGTCGAGAAAGCGTTCGATAGGGTTAATTGGGCTTTCTTGATGGAGGTGTTACACAAAATGGGGGTGGGAGAGAATTGGGGGAAATGGATTAGGGGGTTGTACACGGGGCCAAGGGCATGGGTGAAAGTGAATGGGAGCTACTCGAGGGATTTTAGCCTGGGGCGGGGGACGAGGCAGGGGTGCCCTTTGTCTCTGCTATTATTTGCGATGAGTGTGGAACCCTTAGCAGAAGTGATTCGGACTAATGATAAGATTAAAGGTATGGAGAGAGGGGGAGTTAGTCATAAAATCTCGTTATATGCGGATGATATCCTATTATATCAGAGTCAACCAATGGAATCGCTACCGGAGGTAATGAAAGTAGTGGAGGGCTTTGGGGAGGTTTCGGGTTTTAAAATGAATGTGGACAAGACAGAGGTTTTGAGGATTAGAGTGTCGCCGAGGGTTGAGGGGGTGCTAAGGGGAATGTATCCATTGCGGTGGGTTCCTCATTCCTTGAAATATCTGGGGGTGCAGCTGACGGCAAAATATGGGGATTTATATAGATATAATTACCCGGGAGCGTTCAGGGAAGTGGAGCGGGATATAGAGGGATGGATGAGGCTGGAAGTATCCTGGCTGGGTAGAACAGCAGGGGTTAAAATGAACGTACTACCGCGGTTCTTGTATTTGTTCCACGCTCTACTGGTGAGAGTGCCCGAGGGGGCGTTACGGCAGGTGCAGAGGAAAGTTTTTCAGTATATTTGGAATCGCCGCCCACTGCGGCTTGCGCAACAGGTGATGTATGCGCCGAAGAAAGAGGGGGGGCTAGGGGTGCCAAACCTGGAGGATTATTATAAAGCAGCGCAGCTGAGCCATGTTATGGACTGGAGAAGGAAGGGGGAGGCGAAGGTATGGGTAACTCTGGAGCGTTCATTGGTAAAGGGCGGGAGGTTAGAAGCATGGTTGTGGGCAGGGGGGAAAGATCGCTGGGAGAGGGATCACCAGCAATGCAGCAGGTGGCACGGGTTTGGGATGGGATTAGGGGTGGGAGGGGTAGGGCGAAGGTGGCTCAATTTTCTGTGATGATGCCATGGAGGGGGTGGAGGCAATTTACACCAGGATGGGAGGGGAGGAAGTTTGATACATGGGAGGGGAAGGGCTTGGAATGTTTCTATCAATTGCTGGAGGAGGGGGCATTGAGACCTTTTGAGGAGATACAAGAGGAATATGGGCTAGAAGAACAAGATCGGTTTCCGTACTTGCAGGTGAGGTCTTTCCTGAAAGGGATGGGGGGAGGCGGGTTAGGAGGGAAGATGTCGGAGATAGAGGCCCTGTGGTATGGGAAATTTGGGGCGAAGGGGATGGTATCGGGGTTATATAAGGGGGTACGAGAGGGTGCAGGGAGGAGGTTTCGATATATGGGGGAGTGGGAGAGGGATTTGGGGGGAGTATGGATGCCGGTGGAATGGAAGCAGCTTTGGGATAGGGTAAGGGGATTGCCATGGGAGAGTAGTATTCGGGAGAATTGGTACAAAGTATTATTCCGGTGGTACTATACGCCGGAGAGGCTACACAAGATGTTCCCTGGGGTGTCAGAGGGATGTTGGAGGGAGTGTGGGGAGGTGGATTCCTTTTGGCACATATGGTGGGATGTTGTAAAGTGCAGGGGTACTGGGCCAAGGTGGTGAGTTGGATACAGCAACATCTAGGGGTGGGAGTGAGGAAGGAGCCTGGGGTCTGCTTGCTCTCGTGGTGGAGGGAGGGGGAACAGGAGGTGGGGCCCATGGTGCGGGCTTGTTTGAGCGCGGCGAGATGTGAGTTGGCTGCGGCTTGGAAGAGGGTGGAGGTGCCCACGATAAAGGCGTTTGAAGGGCAAATGAGGCATATAGTCTTAATGGAGAAATTGACTGCAGTGAGGAGGGAGAGATTGAATAGATTCATGGAACATTGGGGTGAATTGTGGAAGGTTTTGTGGGGGAGAGGGGGGGAATAGAGGGGGGACTGGGGAGGGAGGGTTGGGGGGGAAGGGGGATATGATTGGGGGGTGCAGGGGGAGGTGAAGGGAAGGGGGGGAGAGTTCAACAAAGGTGGGGGTGTAAGGGATATAATCAGTTGGGGGTGTAATAATAGGGGTTGGTGGTGGAGAGGGGGGATGGGGGTGGGGGTTGGGGGTAGGGGGTGGGGATGGGGGAAGCTGTTGGGTTCTGCTATGCTATGTTATGTTATGCTATGTTATGTTATGTTGGGTTGGGGGACGGTGTGGGTGATATTGAATTGTGAGTGTTGTATATTATGCAAAAAATTTCACATAAAAAGAAAAAAAAAAAAAAGAAACAGACGACCTCACTATGAAGAGGCTGTCAAGGAGAATTGTGGACCCTTCCAAAAAAGAATGCTATCACCAAAAAGACATTCTTCCCTAAAAAGAATAATTTTTTCTCTCCATATCAAACTTTAGCTACCTGGTCCACAACAGCAGCAGAGACAATCAGGAAACCCAAGGTTTCCAAACCACAACCTGTCCCATCTACTCAACAGCCTTTGAGTTTTCGACTCTTTCAAAAAGAGTGTGGCCAGTTTTCCCATCATTCTCCTTCCTCCTTCCAGGATCCTAGGGAGGCTAATGCATTTTGCACACCATTGGATAAGTATTACCTCTAAGCCCTGGACCCTACATTTAGTCTCTCAGGGCCTACAACTAAGGTTCCAGACTTGTCCTCCCAATCATTTTGTGGGACAACCCTTCTTAGATCCACTTCACTCCTCCTTGCTCCATCAGGCGATTCTCTACTTGCTAGAACAAGGAGCTGTCGAGGAGGTCTCCTCCACCCTGTGGGGCCGGGGATTCTACTCCAGATATTTATTTTATTTAGACAGTTTTTTTGTATACCACCTTATCCTTCAATCAGAGTGGTCACAACACAATTGGGGGATATATTTAACACAAGGGAATATGAGACACATACACTAATACTTACATGGAACATGGGCAATGGAGGGTTAAGTGGCTTGCCCAAGACCGCAAGGAGCACCTGATTCCACAAGGAGATATTTCCTGATTCCAAATAAGATTGGAGGTGGGGGGGGGGGGGTTTCACAGGACTATACTAGGGCAGACTCCACTTTAGCAGTTACTTCCACCCTAAATCAAACCATTTATGTCCTTCAGGAGTTGGGGCTTGTGATAAACTATCCAAAATCACAACTCTGCCCAACCCAGAACCTCAAATTCATAGTTGCTTGCCTGGACACGACAAGGAGCAAAGCCTTCCTCCCGGAAGACAGACGTCTCTGATTACCTTAGCCACACAGGTGCAGTAACAACCATTAGTTCCTGCCAGAACATTCCTGTCTTTTAGGACACATCTTCCACAGTCCATGTCATACCCTATGCTCGCCTCCACATGAAGATTTCACAGTGGACTCTCTCAAGCCAGTGGAAGCAGTCCACAGGCCAACTCTCACAAATGATCAACATCACTTTACAGATGAAGGCAGACCTACAGTGGTGGATCACGCCACAGAATCGAATCGAATGGTCACCTTTTCGGAAGTCTGCACCGCAGTTTATCCTAACCACTGATGCATCAAAACTAGGCTGGACAGCTCATCTCAATGGTCTCACAATGCAGGGTCTTTGGTCCGCTCAAGAGAGAGCCCTCTAGATCGAGCTTCTAGAGCCCAGAGTGGTATCCAATGCCATCAGTCTTCTTTCTCCAACTCAAGCAGCATTCTCTTCTTGGGCAGACTGACAACCAGGTGGCTATGTTTTATATAAACAAACAAGGAAGGACAGGCTGTCAAGCTCTAAGCAAGGAGGCCTCTCGCCTGTGGAACAGGGCAATTTCCCAGTGTATTCACTTTCACGCAGTCTACCTTCTGGGAGAACAGAATCAATTGGCTGACAGACTAAGCCAGATTCTACATCTACATGAGTGGATGTTGGATCTTCAAGTAGCCCAACGCTTGTTTCAACTCTGGGGGATTCCACTAATAGACCACTTTGTGTCTCCCCTCAATGCCTAACTATCTCAGTTCTGTTCAAGGATTCTCTCTCCCCACAGGGAATTGTCAGATGCCTTCCTCATTCACTTGGGTCGAGGGCTTCTTTATGCTTTACTTCCACTTACACTCATAGAGAAGACGCTCTTCAAACTCCAGGCTGAACGGGGACAAATGATTCTCATTGCCCCATACTTGCCCAGACAACCGTGGTTTCTTCTGCTTCTTCAGCTTGCTCAAACACCTCCCCTCCGACTCAGTTACTCACCGATGCTTCTCTCCCAGGAGCAGGGCATCCTGTTGCATCCCAATCTCAAACCATTCTGGTTGATGGTCTGGAACCTGAACGCCTTGTCCTCTCACATTTAAATCTCAAGGAGGACATCTTGCATGTCCTTTTATCTTCAAGAAAGGATTCAACCAGATGGTTTTATGCCTTCAAGTGGCACAGGTTCTCCATCTGGTGTTCTCTTAAAACACTGGATCCTTTCACATGTCCCATCCCAGACTTACTTCAGTATCTACTACATTTGTCTAACTCTGGTCTCAAAACCAGTTCTGTGAGAGTACATCTATCCGCTACTGCGGCCTCCCACCGTACTCTAGATAGTCATCTTGTATTGGCACACCCCTTAGTGGCCAGATTTATGCGGGGTCTTCTCCTGACCAAGCCGCCTTTCCGTCCACCTCCTACCCTGTGGGATCTCAACATTGTCTTGGCACAACTCATGCGTAGTCCTTTCGAACCAATGGGGTCAGCTCTACTGAAGTTCCTCGGAAGCTTCTCTTCCTTATAGCAGTTAACTCAGCTTGCAGAGTCAGCACCCCAAGCAACTACACAAAAGCTTGCAAATCCACCACACAGAGAGCTCTATCACTGGCGGCTCCATCAATATGGAATGAACTCCCTCACGACCTACGATCCACTGAAGATCTGAAGGACTTCCGAAAACACCTGAAGACTGTACTCTTCACAGAGCACTACGGCCAAAACGCATAACCAGAACCTACAGACTTGGTCCAACCTTGGACTCAATTACAGCTCAATCACAACCAGCAACGGACCCAGCAAATCCATGTATATACTGTATATAGCGCACACTATAAATAGCTCACTCTAATCAGCACATCCGCACACATGCACCCTCACTGTACATAACCACACCTGACACACACAACAATTACTAATGATCGTTTGCTGTGCTCACCGCCTTGATTGAAGGATAAGGCGGGATAGAAATACCCTTAAATAAGAGTCAGTGAACTCCAAGCTTTGGTAATCTATGAGACTTATACCATTTTTTATCACGACAAAGTGGTCCTTCGCGCACATTCTAAGTTCTTGCCAAAGATTGTTGCCTCCTTTCACTTGAACCAATTGATCTCGCTACTGATCTTCTTTCCAAGACCCCACTCATCTCCGGCTGAAGCCAAACTTCTTACTCTTGATTGCAAGAGAGCACTAGCGTTCTATGTAGAACGTACCAAGGACCTTCGCCAATCCTCTCAAATGTTTGTCTCCTTTGACCAAAATCATTTAGGGACACCATTATCCAAAAGAACACTTTCAAATTGGTTGTCAGATTGCATAGCCTTTGCCTTATGCACAAGCTAGGCTATCCCTACACACCATGTTACAACTCATAATGTCAGAACCATGGCAGCTATGGTAGCTAACCTTTGCTCAGTCCATATCTCAGATATCTGCCAAACAGCAACATGGTCTTCTTTGCATACCTTTACAGCACACTATTGCCTGGACTCCAAAGCTGATGCTCAATTCGGATAAGCAGTTTTGCGTAATTTCTTTCAAATGTAGACAACTTGCCCACCGTCCATCCAACTACCCTGCGAGAAGTGCTCTGAACGAGCTGAGTCTGTTGGATCCTGGTTGCAACCTCTGGCTGTACTAGGGTGTTTCCCTCACTTGGTTGTCTTGGGCTAGGGAGTCCCATATGTGAAGACTGACTTCCTGCTTGTTCCTGGAGTTAGCGTAGTTACTCACCTGTAACAGGTGATCTCCAGGAACAGCAGGAATCAGTCTTTACAACTCACCTACCTCCCCATCAAGTTGTCCCATTTTATTTTCTCATTTCCTGATAAACAAAATTTTTTTATTCTCCGCTATACACCTGATTGAGGAGATCAGGAGGGAAGACGGGAAGGCAGCCACGAATGCATGGAGGAATGCTCCCAAAAGAATTTTCTATTGGATGCTGGGGAGTGTTCCCACACAAGGCTCCATCGGCGCTGACATCACCCATATGTGAAGACTGATTCCTGCTGTTCCCAGAGATCACATGTTACAGGTGAGTAACTACACTTTCTGGACATTACTGCAGCCTTTGTCTCCATACCCCATGACGCACTACTCCACCGCTTATGGGTAGTAGGTCTATGCAGCACAACGCTCAAATGGTTCGCTTCCTACCTAACTGAGCGCCGGCAGCAAGTATGAACAGCTGGTACTGCCTCTGCCCCATTTAAACTCCAGCAAGGTGTACCTCAGGGTTCTGCACTATCTTCTCTCCTCTTTAACTTTATATACAACCTATCTGCTCAATCATACAGTCACACAATGTGCTATACAATGTCTGTGCTGATGACGTATTGTTGTCTGTCCCATTCACCACTCTACAACCTATATTCTTCTCACTGATCAACTGCTTCACAGGCCTCATGCAATGGTTAACAAAACACAACTTATTTGTGAACTACCAGAAGACCGATGTCCTCCATGTCATTAGAGACACAAATTTCACACCAACAATGCACATAAATATATCAGGTGCACAACTACAAGTTAAATTGCAAGTGTGCTACTTGGGAATCACCCTGGATCAGAGCCTAACTCTACAGCCACACATCAGCAGTTAGCACTATCAAGCTTGCTTACCATAAAATAAAAACAGTCTCAGGTCTTTAACCTATACTTAGACACCCATGACTTCCACACAGTCTTCCAGGCCTTGGTACCCTGCACCTGCACTATTGTAACATTATCTTCCAGGGAATACCACCTTATGCAATCCATCCTCTACAGCTGGCCCAGAATACTGCTACCTGAATCTTGCATGGGGCATCCATTCATGAGCATTTAATATCAATACTCAAAAATCTACACCGGCTTCCCATTACAATCTGCACTAAATACAAGGCCCTGCTCACCACCTTCAAAGCAGTCTTTCCTCAGAATACCTGCAACCACTAATTCAGAAGTCACCAGATGATAGACCAAGGAGAACTAACACAAAATTCACCCTCATCATCCCACCAACAAACAAGAAAAGCAGCCACTCAATATTGAATAGAGCATTCTCAGTCTAAGCCCCACATATATGGAATGTGCTACCTGATAACATGTGGACCACGAGTATCCTTGATGACTTCCACAAAAAGTTGAAAAGACATCTCTTCATCGAACACTTCGGTGGAACTCTTACTTAGTGCATATGACCATGCTTTCCTGACAGCAGCCCTACCAGACACTCTCCTGGCATACCCCCGCCACTGCCCCTCCCTTCCCTCACAGTTGCCCGCCCTCCCTTCCTTCTCTACTTGTAACATGCCAGCTACCCAACCAACCTCAATGTACTGTTCAATTAGCTAATTCAATGTTCTGACATTCTGTTTCAATATGTTCCATTCATGTTAGGTTTCGTTCAACCCGTTAACATGTAAACTGCCTTGACACTTTGATAAATAAATGAATGAATGTTATGTTTTAAGCCCTTGAAGCATTATGAGCTTTACACCAGATTCTTCCTGTTTTGGAACTAGGCAGCGTTTTCTCTCAGTGATTTGAAACAAAGTATGACCATATTGCAT
This sequence comes from Ichthyophis bannanicus, assembly GCA_033557465.1. Classification (NCBI taxonomy): domain Eukaryota; kingdom Metazoa; phylum Chordata; class Amphibia; order Gymnophiona; family Ichthyophiidae; genus Ichthyophis; species Ichthyophis bannanicus. The sequence goes on along the minus strand of CM066035.1, from coordinate 900,068,959 downwards.
GGATCGATGGTAATGTCTTTTTATCTTTGTCATTTAGAACATGCTGGAATTGCTTGAAGAAATGCCCAATGGAGTTCCACCTGAAAAAGTAAAGAATTATATCTACCAATTAATCAAGGCCATTCATTGGTGTCATAAAAATGACATTGTTCATAGAGGTAAATATACAATGGTATGGTATTTCATATGGAAAAGATGTAACTTATTCTGAGAGAATGAGGCAGAAAATCTCTGCCATAGTCATTGTTGATGCCAAAAGGTTTATTCAGAATAGATGATGATGCAGCATTTTACTTATCTTGCAAAGATCAGTCGAGATGATTGGGCTGTGCTCCCCAGCCAGAAGGTGGAGGCAGACTAGAGCGACTTTCACTGATGTCCTCACTAGTATATCTGCTAGTGGAGCACTTGAAGGAGTCAGTATTGTTTGCCTTCAGCAGGTGGGCAAAATGTGTGTACTTGTACTGCTGTAGAATCTATATGGATTGAAATTCCATATAAAAGGAGGAAGGCAATGGCAGTGGGGGTGTACTATCGAGCACCTGGCCAGAATGACCAAATGGATGATGAAATGCTCAAAGAAATCAAGGAAGCTAACAAAAGTTACAGCGCAGTAATAATAATGGGTGATTTCAATTACCCCGGTATCGACTGGGTCAGTGTCACGTCAGGACATGCTAGGGAGATAAAGTTCCTAGATGAAATAAATGACTGTTTCTTGGAGCAGCTGGTTCATGAACCGACCAGAGGGGAAGCCATATTAGACCTAGTTCTTAGCGGAACACCAGATCTAGTGCAAGAGATAAGGGTGTTGGGGCCACTTGGCAATAGTGATCATAGCATGATCGCCTTTGATTTAATTAGTGGAGGAGGGATAGTAAGGAAATCCACAGTACTACCTTTTAACTTTCGAAAGGGAGACTATGATAAAATGAGGAAAACAGTTAAGAAATAACTAAAAGGAGCAGTTGCGAAGGTTAAAGACGTACATCAAGCTTGGGTGTTGTTGAAAAATACTATCTTGGAAGCCCAGACCAGCTTTATTCCATGCTTTAAGAAAAGTGGAAGGAAGTCCAAAAAACTGCCAGCATGGTTTAAAGGTGAGGTCAGAGAGGCTGTTGCCAAAAAAGCATCTTTCAGGAAATGGAAAAAAGAGCCAAACGACGAAACCTGGAAACAGCACAAGCACTGGCAAGTCAAATGCAAGGCACTGATAAGGCAGGCAAAGAGAGAATTTGAGAAGAAGCAAAAACGCGAAATAAAGACCTTTTCAAGTACATTCGTAGCAAAAAACCTGTGAGAGAGTCAGTTGGTCTATTAGATGATAAAGGGGTTAAAGGAGCACTAAGAGGCGACAAGGCGATAGATAGCGGAGAGACTGAATGAATTCTTTGCTTCGGTCTTTACTGAGGAAGATGTAGGGATGTTACCCATGACTCAAGTGGTATTTAAAGGTGTGGAAGAATTGAAGGAAATATCGATACATCGGGAAGATGTCTTACAACTATTAGATAAACTGAAGAGTAGCAAATCACCTGGGCCAGATGGTATACATCCAAGGGTGTTGAAAGAACGGAAATATGAGATTGCAGAACTGCTATCAGTAATCTGTGAACTATCATTAAAATCATCTCTAATACCTGAAGATTGGAGGATCGCCAATGTAACACCAATTTTTAAAAAGGGTTCCAGGGGTGATCCGGGAAACTACAGACCGGTGAGCCTGACGTCAGTACTGGGAAAAATGGTAGAAACCATCATAAAGAATAAAATTACTCAGCATGTAGATAGTCACAACCTAATGGGAGACAGCCAACATGGCTTTAGACAAGGAAGATCTTGTCTTACTAATCTGTTATGTTTTTTTGAAGGAGTGAATAAACAGGTGGACAAAGGTAAGTCAGTTGATATTGTGTATCTGGACTTTCAGAAAGCCTTTGACAAGGTCCCTCATCAGAGACTTTTGGCAAAACTAAAGAGTCATGGGATAGGAGGCAGTGTACTATTGTGGATCAGGAACTGGTTAAAAGATAGAAAGCAGAGGGTAGGGCTAAATGGCCAATTTTCCCAATGGAGAAAGGTGAATAGTGGTGTACCCCAGGGATCTGTGCTGGGTCCGCTGCTTTTTGACATATTCATAAATGACCTGGAAAGTGGAATAACGAGTGAGGTTATCAAATTTGCAGATGACACAAAACTATTTAAAGTTGTTAAAACCCAAGAGGATTGTGAAAAATTGCAAGAGGATCTTGATTAATTGGAAGACTGGGCATCAAAATGGCAGATGAAATTTAATGTGGACAAGTGCAAGGTTATGCACCTAGGGAAGAACAACCCAAACTATGGTTACACGATGCAAGGTTCCACATTAGGAACCACCACCCAGGAAAAAGATTTAGGCGTCATTGTGGATACCATGTTAAAACCCTCGGCCCAGTGTGCAGCGGCGGCCAAGAGAGCAAATAGAATGCTAGGTATGATAAGGAAAGGAATGGAATGGAAAATAAAACAAAAGATATTATAATGCCTCTATATCGTTCTATGGTGAGACCGCACCTTGAATACTGTGTGCAATTCTGGTCGCCGTATCTTAAAAAGGATATAGCGATTTTAGAAAAGGTACAGAGAAGAGCCACCAAAATGGTAAAGGGGATGGAAGGATACTCCTATGAAGAAAGGCTAAAAAGGTTAGGGCTCTTTAACCTGGAAAAGAGACGGTTGAGGGGAGATATGATAGAAGTCTATAAATTAATGAACGGAGTGGAACGGGTAAACGTAGATCGATTGTTTACCTTATCAGAATATAGAAAGACTAGGGGACATGCAATGAAGCTATAGTGTAAACTATTTAAGACTAATAAAAGAAAATATTTTTTCACTCAACGTGTAATCAAACTCTGGAATTTGTTACCGGAGGATGTAGTAAAGGCTGTTAGTGTAGCTGGGTTTAAAAAAGGTTTGGACAAGTTCCTGGAGGAAAGGTCCATAAATCATTATTAAGAAGTGACCGAAGATATCAATGCTTGACCCAGTACAAGCATTGTGGAACTTGTGTCTCTTGGGGAAACTGCTAGGTACATATGACTTAGATTGGCCACTGTTGGAAACAGAATACTGGGCTTGATGGACCTTGGTCTGACCCAGTATGGCATATCTTACGTTCTTATGTTCTTAGGTGTAACAGTGAAAATAAGCTTGTCTTCACTGGCCCAAAGGTCTTGTAACCTATGAGATTGAGATTGTTGGCCCTACATTTACTTGGAGTTTGGCTATGCCCATTGTTTCCTTGAGATGGCAGTTGCCCTTTTTCCAGTGCTGTTACCCATGGGTTCCAGCACTGGTGGACCTGAAAACTGACAGGAGGATCCCTCAGAACTCTCGGGGGGGTGGGGGGGGGGGGTAGTGTTAAGTCTGACCTCAGGCTCCCCTTCCTTCTCTCTGTCCTGCATTTGCATGCTTTCCTCTTTTCTATTTTTTGCCAAATTTTTAAAATTTGGTACTATTTCTTTAATTGTCTCTCTTCTGTGCTGCTTAAATAAAGCAGCTTTAATTGCCAAAAAAAAAGTCTCAAGTAGCTGGGCTTTCCCAGCCTTATCTGGGTGGCTGAGGAGGTCCTCCTTGGGTTTCTTTGACTAATCTGACAGGCACAGAGATTACCTTTTCAATGGGGGGTTCCTTTTTCAGTGCAGTCTTGCTTTTCAATTGGGTTTTTTCTTCATGGTATTTTTCTTTTTGCCATTCTGAGCTTAGCCACAATGGTGGGTACACAAAAATGTGCTTCTTGTGGCTCTTGTCAGGTGAGCTCTGTGACTGGCTCCTTTTGCCCCAAGTGTGATGGAGAGGTCTTGGGGCACATTTTTATAGAATTATTATAGCCCCCTTAGAGTGGTCTGATGAGTTTTGATACTCCTACTACGTCTTCTGTGATTTTTCCACTGGTAGAAACGGTGGCTATTTTGGATAGCTGTGTGATACAGGTGGAGTGGAAGCATGGTGAAATGGCTGCATGCTGTTGCTGGCAGACTGCTGAGGGTTTTTTGGGTTTGAGCAGAAACTTCTGAAACAGCTTACGGGCTTTTTTCAGTGTGCGTTAGCTGCATGGCAGCCCTCTGTGGGAGACTCAGGGCATTCTTGAATCTCCCATCCTGGAGGCAAGGGGATCAAGCTCCTCTTTTACACCAGTCTTTTCCTCTGACAGTCCAGCTTTGGCCCTTATGGGGGTGTCTAGGGAGAAGAGGAGGATTCCCTATCTCCAGTGGATGAGTCAGTGGATGAAGGGGAGTTTCCTTTGGCAGAAGGAGAGGATCCATCAGTGAAATGGATTTTCCACAGAGAGGAACTTTTCTCGTTCAGGATGCCATAGTGGCCCTGCATATTGCGGCGCCCCTTTCAGTGGGCGTTTCTCAAATGGACCCTATCCTTGATGCATTACGGCATCCCTTTGGTTTCTTTCCCCTACCTGAAACCCGTGGTAGCACGTGCCCTCTCAGTGAGATACACCAGAGTTGGGACTGGTGGGTACTGATCCTGGCTTGACTGTATCCTCTGTCTCAAGGGGAGATAGATTGGGTTTTGCAGTAATGAAGTGCATGACCATTCCCATGGAAGTTGACGCTGAGCTGAAGGAGTTATCATGATATGAGAATTGAATCCCCCCTCAAGAATGCTTTCATGACTTCAGCCATAGGTACCCAGACAGTGATTTGTGCAGGCTCAGTAGCCTAAGCCTCTTACACTGGATCCAGCAATTGCCCAAGAGTCCGGGAGTGGTGAAGTTGGAATCTGTAGTGTTTGTGACAGATGCCATATTATGACTTGATTAGAATCTCCTTTAAGTCTATGGCTGTGATTTTAGTGGCCAGAGGTGGCTCCAGCTCCAGAATGCTGTGTTCAAGCTATGGCTGAGCAAGCTCCCCTTCAACATCTAGTTGCTCTTTGGGGAATATATGGAGAAGCTAGTAAAAGACCTTGGTGAAATTCACCCACAGAGGCTGCCTGAAGGTAGGCCCAGAGATTCCAAGGGTTCCTCTTGTAAGACTCAGCTGGGAACTTGGCAACATTACATAACCAGAAAGGATTTGGGCTCTATTACTCCTATAGTTCTAAGCCCAAGAACGTCAGTCCTTTTGAGGGTCCCAGCAGTCCTTAGACTTAAAAGGGACCTCTCAAGAGCTGGTAAGATCTCCCAGTAAGATCTAGCAGGTCCTTTCCAAGGGACTGGTGGTAAGGGGATGGCTCCAAATATTTCTTTCAGAATGTAGCATTATCACATCAGACTTTTGGGTTCTCAAGATCATCATAGAAGAGTATGCACTGGTGTTTGTGGAACCTGTTCGAGACATCTTTCTAAAGTCTCCTTGTAGTTGTCTAGCAAAGAGAATAGCAGTCAAGTGCAGTTGCAGGGTTTCATACCTCTACCCTTCCCAAAGCGAGATTAATGGACTGGAGAAAGGCACAAATGGTCCCTTTACACAAAAACAAAAGTAAGGATGAGATTGAGAACTACAGACTGGTTAGTCTGACCTCTGTGATAAGTAAATTAATGGACATGCTGTAAAATATAAGATAGTGAGGTTTCTGGAGTCCAATGGACTGCAGGATTAGATACAGCATATGTTTACTAGAGGCAGTTCTTGTCAGACAAATCTGATTGATTTCCTCGACTGGATGACCAGAGGTTTGGACTGAGGGAGAGCCCTAGATGTGATGTACTTAGATTTCAGAAAGGGTTATGACACCATTCCACACAAGTGACATAAATAAATTGAGCACACTAGGGATGGAACCTAAAGTGACTGGCTGGGTTAGAGTGGTTGAGTGGGAGACAACAAAGGTAAATGGAGCTCACTCTGAGGAGATGTTACCAGTGGTGTGCTGTAGGGATCTGTCCTTGGTCCGATTCTTTTTAACATTTTTGTTAGTGATATTGCGGAAAGGTTGTCGGGTAAGGTTTGCCTCTTTGTGGATGATACTAAAATCTGCAATAGAGTAGACATCCAGGAAGGAGTAGATAACATGAGAAGGGATCTAGCTAAGCTTGAAGAATGGTCGAGAATTTGGTAGCCGAGAGTTAATGCTAAAAAATGCAGGGTCATGCATTTGGGCTGCAAAAATCCAAGGGAGCGGTACAGTGTAGAGGGTGAAGAACTTCTGTCCACAAAAGAAGAGTGGGGCCTAGGCGTGGATGTTCTAATCTTAAAGCGGCTAAACAGCTTTGACCCGGTGAAAAGCCGAATATAAATGCAGCTAAATAAATAAATAAAAATAAATAAACAGGTAGAAAAAGCAACGACGAAAGCCAGAAGGATGCTTGGGTGCATAGGGAAAGGAATGGCCCGCAGAAATAAGGAGGTTATAGTACCTTTGTATAAATCTTTGGTGAGACTGCATTTTGAGTATTGTGTGCAATTCTGGAGATCACACCTGCAAAAGGATATAAACAGGATGGAGTCAGTGCAGAGAATGGCTACCAAAATGGTCAGTGGTCTTCATTATAAACCATATGAAGACAGACTTAAAGATTTTAATATGTATACTTTAGAGGAAAGGCGGGATAAAGGAGATATGATAGAGATGTTTAAATACCTCTATGGCATAAATACACGGGAGGAGAGCCTCTTTCAATTGAAAATAAGCTCTGCAAAGAAGGGACATATGAAGAGGGTGAAAGGGGATGGACTCGAGAGTAATATTACTTTACGGAGGAAGTAGAGATGAGGACAGTATCTGAATTCAAAAAAACATGGGACAAACACAGAAGGTCTCTAAATGAAAAAAAGGGACTATAGTAGTTGATATGGAAGGGCACACTAGATAGGCCATATGGTCTTTTTCTGCTGTCATGTCTCTATGTATTCCATTTTCTCGGAAGGGCAGGCTCTTCCACCCCATTTCTGGACCTGAAGGCCTTTAATGTCAAGCTCAGAGTACCATATTTCTGCATGGAAACCATCTGATTGGTCATCAGTTCAGTCCAGCAAGGAGAATTTCTCACCTACTTGAACCTTTCCGAGGCATACTTCCATATTCTAGTGAGGGAGCAGCATCAGCAGTTCCTCCACTTCTGCATCCTAGGACACCATTTCCAGTTTTGGGTCCTCTCCTTTGGTCTAGCCACAGCACCCGCACCTTCTCAAAGATCATGGTGTTGGCCTTTCTGTGCAAGCACAGGATCTGGATGTGCCCTTACCTGGATGACTGGCTGATTTGGTGCGACTACATGGTGGAGTCCAGAATGGAAACAATGCAGGTGATCTGGTAGCTGGAAAGGCTTGTTTGGATGATCATCTACCCCAAGGGCAGCCTAGTGCCCTCTCAGGACTCGAATATCTGAGGGCTCACTTCAGCACCCTCATAGGCAGGGTGTTTCTCTCCATAGAGAAGCTGGACAAGATAAGGCTTCAGCTCAGGAATTTCTAATCTCAGGCAGCTTCCAGGGCCTAGGACTATTTGCAACTCCTGGGGTCAGTGACATTGATTTTGGAACTGGTGCCTTGGGCCAGGATGCACATGCACGGTCTGCAAGGCCATCTTCTTTCTCACATGTCTCCCAGCTCCCAGCTGTTCAATCAATATCTGCCTCTCCCCTAAAAGATCAAGGAGGAGTTGGCCTAGTAGAGGGATGCCTCTGGAGGCTCTGAATTGGGTGATAATTACTAGCCTTTGAGCTGGTGAGCCCATTGTTGGGATTAGTTTGTTCATGGGTCCCCCGTCAGGAAACCTGGTTGATCAACAGACTAGAGGCCAAGCCGATCCACCTGCTCTGGAAGGCAAAGTGATTAGAGTGTTCAAGTAATGCGATGATAATGGTGTACATAGACAAGCAAGTTGGCACTCACAGCTCTGCGGTGGTAGGGCTCTGCCATTGGGTAGAGGCTCATTTGGTGGCTCTGTCAGCAGAAGTCGATAAAGTGCAGGCCAGTTTTTTAAGTCAGAATATCATGGATCCAGGTGAGTGGAAGTTCAGCCCACATGCATTAAATCTCATTGTGCAAAGATGGGGTCTGATGGCCACCCAGGAGAATCATACACAAAAGAGAGGAAAACTACTACCGCAAATGTAGTAACGATCATCAAAAAAGTGGCAGTCACAATATCAACAAGATGGAAGTACTGAGAATATTTTAATAATTTACTTAAAAATATGAGTGCAAGTGCAAATGCTTGACCAGAACTTGTTAAAAGCCTAACATGTTTCAGAAAGATTTCCTGCATCAGGGGCATACATTAACATAAAGATAAAATGACTTGTATAAATTTAAAATAAAACTAGAGAGTTCTTCCAGAATCTGCGGTGTACAATCTAAAAATGAAAAATAAGAAAAACATAGGCAAATATGAACATAAAAGCACAGAATATTTAAATCAAGTAAAGAAAATGTACATTAAAAGAAGTTTTTTTGTGTTTAACCCTACAGAGATATACAGAGCTGTTTGGACTGTAGTTTTAGCAGACTATTTCATGCAACCGTCATTCCTCCTTTCTTTTTAATTCATTAGGCTGACTTTATTGGCTGATGCTCAGTTTTGGGAGAGAGATTATTGGTGTAGCATCACTTCTATGCTCCTCTGGCCTGGAACAGTATCCCAGTCATCTTCTGCTGCCGCAATGTCTCTGCAGTCATCTCCAAGGTCTGAGAATCTATGTGGGACAGTCCCTGTACGCTTAGGGTGAACAAGATAAACTAACAGTTACAGCCCCCTATATAGTTCAACAAAAGAGTTCAAACACTGTTGTCCCTGCAGCCAGAGTCTGTACCTTCCTGGCTTCCTCCAAGTCCAGGAAAAACCCTCTTATAATTTTTTTGTTTTTAAGTGCTGTCAAGTCTGTGCTGACTCCTGGCGACCCAGCTGCCTTTGGGTTTTATTGGCAGTGTATCACCGGAAGTAGATTGCCAGGCCTTTTCTTCCGAGGCAATAGAGGGTAAAGTGACTTTCCAAGGTCACAAGAGGTGCTAGTGGGAATTGAGCCCTTGATCTTCTGGGTACTAGGCAGTAGTGATTTAAATGAGGTTGTCCCTCTACACTGCCATACTTCACCAACAGATGGCTCTCTTCTGAGCCCCTTAAACACAGTCTCCATGGTCTTTTAACAGTTCCAAATCTCTCCAGGCAATTGACTCAGGCCTCCAGTTGCCTGGTTGGCCTGCCACCTCTCACAAAGCGGTCAAAGCCACTTTTACTCTTTGGCAGACCCCACCTGGTGTCGGCCATGGAGACATCCATGGCCTCGGACATCGGGACGGGGGCCTTCTTGCTCCCACCCCATCTCACTAGAGCCCTCTTTAAGATGGTCTATTTCTATGTTCTGGTCAGATGCAGCGGCTCCTTCTCATACTGCTGGCTCCATAGGGTTTATTTTTGGGGCCTCCACCACCCCCACGCTTTAGTTCCATGGGGTTTTCCTCCTTCCTCCCCCCCATCCCAGGGATTGGAAACTCTCCTGCTAATGTCAGGAATCTGGGTTTGGGGATGAGTTTGGGCACCTGTGTGTGGTTGTCTCCTCCAAACCCAGGGCTTTAGGGTTTTCCCCTGTGATGGGACACTTACCCTGTCACATGTAGTAATTTCTCTGCAGTTGAATGCTCTGCAGTAAGTGTCTGTTATATGGATTTTGTTTTTTATATGTCTGTATTTTTAATTATGAACTGTGATGGACAAAACATGTATATATTTTGTTTTGCTGTAGGTGGAAGTTATACCTTTTAGTTTTGCCCTGGGGTGTGTATGGTGACGTCTCTTGGAGGTTGGTGTCCTTTTTGGTTCCTTTTTTATCATTTTACTTGATTTAAATGTAGTCTGTGCCTGTGTGTTCGTATTTGCCTGTGTTTTTGTTATTTTTCATTTTTAGGTTGTACACCGCTAATTCTTTTTTTATTTGTTAATTTATGCCCCTGAAGCAGGAAATCTTTCCAAAACATGTTGGGCTTTTAATAAGTTCTGATCAAGCATTTGTACCTTACTCATTGTATTTTTAAGGTTTGTTTGTTTTTTTAATTAAAATAGTCACAGTGTTTTCATCTTGTTGATACTCTGACCACCACTTTTTTTTTATTGTCATCACCCAGGAGAATGTCAAGGTGAAGAGCTTCTTCAGTTGTAGAAAGGATTCATAAGTGACGGGTTTGGGTACCCTTCTGCAGATGTGGCCACAGGAAGGGCTTCTGTATGTCCTCTGTGGCCCTTGCTGAGCTGTCTGCTGCACAGCATCCAATCTCACTCAAGCTTGGTCATTCTGGTAGCACCAGACTGGCCACACAGGCCTTGGTACATGGATCTATTGAGTCCGTTTGTGGGTCCCTCTCTATTACTGTCACAGGAGAAGGGTTTTCTGTGATGGGGTCATCTTGCCATGGAGGACCCTGCTTCCTTCTCATTTATGGCCTGGCCCTTTAAGGCATAAACTCTCTAAGAAAGGATACTTAGGAATGGTAGTTGGCACACTTCTCAGGGCCAGGAAGTCCTCAACCTCAATAGTCTATGTCAGCACTTGGAGGGTCTTCAAGAGGCAATTTTCTTCTCAGGTCCTGGATGCCAGAAAGGCAGACATAGTCTCAGTGTTGTCATTCTTATAGCCTGGGCTGGACCAGGATTTGGCACTGAATTCTCTCAAGGTTCAGATGGTGGCCCTTGCATGTACCAGGAGCAAGTTCAGAGAATTTCCTTAGCAGGGCACCCTGATATGTCCCACTTCCTCAAGGGATAAAGCAGATTTATCGACCTGTGTGCCCAGTTGTACCACAGTGGAGTCTTTTTCTGATATTTAAGGTACTGAAAGATTCCCCCTTTAAACACCTTTTGTGGACCTTGTTCAAGGATTTGACCCTGAAAGTGGTATTCCTGGTGGCAGTTATGTCTGCCAGGAAGGTATTGGAACTACAGGCTTTGTCTCGGGGCAGTTTCTCCAAGTGGGTTAGTTTTGCACATCCATGACAGTCATGAACCTCACTTCTAAGCCGGGGTATGTGGAGTATGATCTCGGCCACTGTTCCCTCTAAGCTGTGCGCGTGTGCACATACTTTACAACAGAGCGCACAAAAATTACGGCTCTGATTCTGATAGAAAACAACACAGACGTCTTAAAATTTAAAAGTTATGATTGTAATTACTAGAAATTTCCTGCTTCATTTAGTAATCATCTATTTTCATTTAATTTGATTAAAATCAGTGTGGTGTACATACTGTATTCTGATGTGTGGTCAAATTTTAAAGTATATAACTCCGAGTGTCGTTATGTGGCGCACAAAAATTTTTTTTTTTTTTTTTATTGAAATTTAACAAACTTACAAAAGCAAGCATAAAGAAACTTTTGATGACTTAGCGGAAATCAATACTTACAATATAAAATATAAACATCCCATCATTCCTAGCCCACAATACGAGGAGATATTTTAAGGAAACAAATACAGGAAATCCAAGAACAATCTTTACTTACAGGCAGCTTCTTAAACTAACCACCCACCCCAGTCAATTAATGCCAGGCCCCTCTTTATCAGAGAGAAATACCTCAAGCTGAGCAGGATCAAGAAATATAAATTTTGAACCCTGGAAGGTTATCAGACACTTGCAGGGATATCTAAGAAAAAACGTAACTGATAAGGCAACCACCCTAGGCTTAAGGGCTAAAAAACCCTTCCTCCTAGTTTGAGTTGCCTTACAAACATCAGGAAAAATGTGCACTCGAAATCCACAGAACGGAACAGACATATTTTTAAAATAACTACGAAAAACAAGAGCCCTATCCCGATCAGACAAAAAAGATATCAACAAAGTAGCTCTAGAAGAAATATTATCCTGCGAGTCCTCCAGGAATTTGGTGAGTCCTAGGCTAGCTTGGCCCTGGACTACATCAAACCCCCCTGGAGAACCTGGAGAAAGGCCCTTGCTTGTCAAATAATAAATATTAGAGAGGCCTATGGAGTCAGCAGAAGCTAAGCCCAAGACCTCCCTAAAATATTTCCTCAAAAGAATTTCAGCAGACAGTAAACGACAGACAGGAAAATTCAATATACGAATGTTTTTTGCACGTAACATATTATCATATTGCTCCATTCTATGATGTAACACCAAACTATCCTTAATATGAGAGGAATTTACAGCCTTAAGAGCCTGACACTGAGTTTCACAACTAGTAACCGAATGCAAAATATTCTCCATCTTAGTGTCCACTTCTGACAACCGTGTAGTAATCTCAGAAGAGAAACTACAAAGTTGTACCACAGTAGGAGTCAAGGAACTCTCAATACGGGTTACCACCCGCCAGATATCCGCCAGAGTCACCTGATCATCAGGTACAACCCTCGCTTCTCCTGGCGTGGGATCCCATACAACCGGTTTCAACTTTTCCCCCACCTCTATTGGGGTACTCTGGAGAAACTGCACCTCAGCAGAAGCAGACACAAGAGGAGATGTATAGACTGGAGGAGAAGGTGGTGTCCGGTCTGGAGAACTCAAGGACACCGGAGAGGGCTGGAGTGTTAGAAAATCAGAGTCGAGTTTACCATTAGCACTGGTCAGTACCTTAACATGTTTATCCATCGGACCCACCGCAGGCTCAACCGATGTCACCATCTCCGTCTTTTTCTTCCTTTTACCCATTAGGTCAAGCACATCCGGGATCCACTCCGGGTGCGACGCTCCTACGATGCTCCAAGGTGCTCCCAAGGGGCCTGTTATGCCCCTTGTATCTAGCCCCTTCTATCGCTACCCCGGCTAACGCCTCCGGCTGCGCCGAAAAAACAGCCTTTTATGAGTCTCCCAAGGCACAGCTCACCCGGTTCCGCTTTTCAAACAAGGCCCCCGATGACATCAGGGCCGGCGGAAACGAAGCCTGCAGCTCCGGACCTCCACGCTGCCTCTCTCTGCTCTCCCAAGGCACAGCTCACCCGGTTCCGCTTTTCAAACAAGGCCCCCGATGACGTCAGGGCCGGCGGAAACGAAGCCTGCAGCTCCGGACCTCCACGCTGCCTCTCTCTGCTCTCCCCGCGCACAAAAATTTAACCTTCCTTCAAAAGCTGCACACAGCTGATATTTTATGCGCACACAGCCTACAGAAAATTAGAGGGAACATTGATCTCAGCCTCTCTAATTTACTGCTAATGCTCGGTGTAGTACTTGCATTGTGCCAAAGAGCTTCCTTCTGAAGTTCATATGATATAACATGTATGGGGTAGTTTGTCAAGATATGCTTGGAAATTATTCTTTATCAAGCCTGTGACTCCCAGTACAAATAGAAATATTTCTGTATCTTTCTGCCACACCCTCTTGATCTCTGACTGCATTTCTTGGTACTTCAGGATCTTCTGCCTCTCCACGTGATTCACAGAATAATCACTCGGAACTGACACCTCTGTTATCAATGCTGTTCTGATATTTTTCTCCTTTACCACTATGGTTGGGTTTCCATACATCCAGTTTCTTATCTGTCGGAATGGGCATGTCCCAGGTGATCGTAACCTCTCTGTAATTCTGTTAGGGTCATGATCCCAGTGCTTTTCAGGCACAGTGGTGATGTAGTGTTTACAGAGTTTCCAATGGATGAGGCGTGCTACTTTGTTGTGCCTTTCTGTATAGAGATTTTCCACTATTAGAACTTCACAGCCAACAGTAAGGTGAGTCACTGTCCTGTAGGGAGCCTTTCCTGGTCATTTTGACAGCAATTGTGTCTTAGAGTATGGTCCCATCTTTTCTCCCGAAAGTGCTGTCATGTTTTCTACATTTTTTCTAAGAGGAGGCTCTCTAAGCAGACTCCTCGCTGCATCTGTTGGATATGTGGAGGTTGATGGTGAAGTATTTGGAGATTATTAGTTGCTTCCATAGGTCATACCATCTTTTTTTCTTATTCAGTAGTCCAAGGAAAGGATAGGGTGCAGCCAAGTCCTCCATTACCCACTGGATTAAGGAGGCTGTTACTTCAGTCTACCTCCTGTGTGGGAAATGGGTGCCGGAAGGAGTCTGAGCTCATTCTGCCAGGGCACAAGCCACCTCCTGGGCTGAGACTGCCTTATTGTCTACAAAGAACATCTGAACACATCTACCTGGTTCTCACTGACTACCTTTTTGTGAAGTACTGCAGGTTACATGCAGAAGCTGAAGCAGATGGTGCATTTGACAGAGTAGTTCTTTCCAGTGCATTGTCTTCTACCCTGGGTCCTGAATGCTTAGGTACATCCCATTCGTCTGGACTGGTCTAGCAGGATAATAAGAGAGAAGAAATTTTCCATACCTATTAGTTTTCTTGAATCCTGTTAGACTAGTCCAGGACCCACCTTGAAAGACTAGTCCTATGGGTTTGGGCGCCCTTCTGCTTCTTCATGGAGTGGTCAGTATCTGTCTGATGAAGAACTGAATTTGCTAAAAGAACCAAATGGTTTGAATATAGCTATGATAATGGTTACAACTTATGTAGTTTTTCCAAGTTTGTTTGCTTATTGCTTGGGAAGTGTCATATTGGCTTCACTCAGTGCTGCGCCAGCAGGTACACTAGTGATGATATCACTGAAAATTGCTCAGGTGTGCCTTCACCTGTTGGCAAGGGAGCATGACTCACTCATCTGGACTGGTCTAGCAGGATTCAAAGAAAGAAAAGTAACAGGTATGGAAAATTTCTCCATAAAATCTCTCCTGGTCCTTTAACTGTTACATGATATGAAAGTTAATGTCCTTTGGTCCATAATCATGCACCCTTTCAAAAAGTATTGAAAACTGAGGGATGAACTGATAGTCCTGTGCAAATCATCACCAGCACTTTTTCTATGGATTATGAATTGAGTACACATGTGTATTTTTGTGTGTGTATTTTTACTCACTTCAAAATTTAGCTGTTCACACTTTTTCAGTAGTAGCTCAAGGCAAGTTTATGTTCAGGTGCAGTATCTTCCTGTCCCCAATCCTTAAGTTTGTACCTGAGACAATGGAGGATTAAGTGACTTGCCAGTGTGTTGGTGGTTCTTATCGTATGCTCATTACTTGACTAAGCCAGTCGATAGTGCAGCTAGATGTGTTGTGCAAAGCTTCAAGATCACCAGGGAGATGTATAAATGGATGCGTTGACAATGTGTTCCATGGTGTGGGTTTCCCTGCAAGGATAGTGCGGCTAGTCTCTGAAACCCCAGTGCCATTTGTCATATGCACACTGGCAGCAGCCGGACCAAAACAGGGTTAACTGTGACCACAAGTGATGTGGAAGATTGAAGCCTGGTTGTCAACTCACTGGGTCTTGTACAAGCCCAGAATTGCATGCGTTCAAGGTTGACTTTCTCATACACCACAGATTGTCTACATACAGTTATAGGTTTGGAAGGTGATCTGAGATTGGGTTTCTTGACAGCAAACATCTTAGAGGATTGTAAGTGCCCCGATGAAGTGGTGGATCTGTGTGATTAGATTTGTTGTGGCACTCTGGCAACAAAGGTCTGACGGGGTGATATTAATTGACACTGTAGCCACTGGGTGTTGGTAGGTCACAGTGTACCATTAATGCTTCACATTTTATTTATTTATTTATTTGACATGTTTTGTATACCGCCTTTTCCTTCAATCACAGCGGTTCACAACATACTAGAAAGGTTATACAAAGGCAGGGAGGACATGCACCACCTTATCATTACATCAAAGTGGTTGGAAGTGAGACTACATAGCACAGGGAATGACAATACATACATTACAATACAATTAGCTAGCATAGTCATACCTTCAAACAGAGTTACCAACTATATAGCAAGGAGCAGATGTTTCTTTTGCCTTGCACGGTCCAACGCCTAAGGGCCACGCCAAAGGGCCCTCTGGCGAGGCCCTCAGGCACGGGCCCGCCCCCGCAGTGACAGTTTAAAAGTTCTTCCCTCGCGATCCACTTAGCAGGGGGAGGGAGAATTTACAAACAGCTGCTCTTGATGGCTTCTGCTCTCCTGCTACTGTGCACACCCCCGCTGTGTGCACCAAATGCTCTTGCATAGATTGTGCACAGTCTGGTCCCACAGCACCTCCTCCACAGAGTAACAAGAATGCAAGAGTGCTTGTTCTCCAAAAAGAACAAAATGAAGGGGGAGCAGTTCTACATCAGAATCTACCACAAATAAAAAGTAGAAGCAAAACACTATCTGTGCCATGGAAGTATATTTCACAGATATCTTGTCAAAATACTGTAAGGGGCATCAATACAGGATAAACTGTGGCAATCGTATGGACCGTCACCAGTACAGTGATACTGTCCTGAGTTCAACAATGCCGTCACATGCCAGTATTTCATCATTTACCCCCCCCCCCCCATAAATGCACCAAGCATATCTGTGCCCACGTGTGGTTCAAATTTAAACCTCTTTTGGAACTCATATTATCATATAACCAATGTCTCATTAAGCATAATCCAAAAATATAAAAAATATTAAAGAATCATGTTCAAAAAAATCAAAGTTCCTCAGCAATGTACAGTTATTTTGTTTCATTTAAAGGTCATAACATACAAAAGCAGTACTTATCTTAAGCTGCTGCACTGATTGCTGCCATCACATTACTGTGAAATGATCATTACAGCATCTGGGCCATTCTCTCCATTCACACATATTAACTTAGGAAAACAAAATGATATCCAGCATCCCACCTACAATACACCATGAATAGGGCCCAGGTGGAAAACTGAAAATAAATTAACTTCTACTTCCGCACAACAGAGAGAGAGAGAGAGAGAAAATTTACTCACTCTTCAAAATCATGTAAGAAGCGTTCAGAAATCCTCCTCAAAACCGCTATGGTACTTTTAGCATTTAAAAAGAGAGAGACAGCCTACCAATAGTCTTGTGACTGACGTCACTATATCCCAGCCCACGGGTTCTTAAAGAAACAGATGCATGGAATAGATGTATTGCTGCATTTTAAAAGATAGGCCAATCAATTTCCTTGTCAAGACCAGATGGCATAATAGACTGTAAATAAAAGATCCATCTCTGTTCATTCCTCAAAAAATTTAAACTGAGATTACCTCCATGAGGCTTTATTTTAAATATCTACAGTACGCCTAACTGCAGGTCTTCAAACTTATGTTTATATTGGACACAGTGAGACCAGAGGGGCACTAATATCATGTCATCAAATAACTTCTATTCAATTGTTCTGATGCTTAGTTCACCCATGGTTTTAATCATATAAAGCATTTTATATGGACACCACAGCACATAGACTACTCCTGAGGTCTGGTAAGTAGAAAAGTCCTTCTGCATAATCTGTTTATGGTCAGGAAAAATTAGCGTGGTACTATTAGGAGATTGTGCGCACACAGAACATTGCTCACATGCATAATGATCCTTTTCGTTATTTACTTCAGATGGAAAATCAGGATCTTGATAGTTTGACCATTCCACCAGGTCACGAACATTCTTGCTTTGCTGAAATGCAAAAATGGGGTGTCTTAGTGAAAACCTGGTGGAGGCTTAGGATACTAGATTTAACCTCTTTGGTAACTGGAAAATAAGGTAATACACAAACCAAATTAGAGCTAGAATCTTTTATTTTAGGTAACAAGATGTTCTTTGTGTGCCCATTTAACTAAAGATACATGAAGAGTTGCTCTTAAAGAAACCTCTTCTTTTGAGGTTTCTGGAAGCTTAGTCAGGTCAAATAAGGCTGATGGGTCTGGGGATCCAACAGGTGCCAACTCCCCTTGCCTCAGCTCATCAGCCAAATTCCTAGGCAACAAATAGTAACAATGAGAAATAAGAAGAGTTTCCAAACTATCTGACTGAAATATATGTTTCAGATGTTGTCTCAGAAGAAACAAAGTAGGAAACAAGTATGATTTTGGAAAGTTCAAAAAATGAAGATTCCTACTTCTCCATTGATTTTCTAGTAGCTCTAATTGATTATGAACATGCAAACTGTCTTTAATGTTGGATAATCCAGTTGCTTGCAAAGTGGCATGTTAAGATTCCACTTTCTCCAGTCATTCAGAAACTTGATGTAATTGTTTATCTTGGTCTCTCAATTTTCCCCATAGAATCCTTAAGTCTTTTCTGTGTGTTGTTTGTTTATTGTAAGATGTAATAATCCAATTTAAAAAAAGCAATAATACTACACATCAGCCAATAGTTGTTTCCTGAGACAGAGCTGCTACATTTAAAGCTATAGATTTAGGAAAAGAGTTATTAGGCACATCTTCCTGAACAAGACCTTCACAGATTCCTGCTCCTTCAGTCTCAATGCCGGGATTGGGGAAGAGTTCTCTCTATGGGGCTCGTTGTAGCCCCAGGCAGCATGGAAGCTGATAAATCATGAATGCTTCCCTAGCCAGGAGACACCAAAAGAGAAGCACACTCAAGATGTGTTTATCTGCAGCAAAGAAGACGTGGAAGCAAACACCCCCCCCCCCCACCGAACACACACACAGATGACACACAAACACAACTAGGGACACCCTGCAAACACAGACATGTGCGTGTACTCAGAGGAACACCATGTGCATGTCAGAGATGAGAAATACCCACCCAGCAGTATACAGTCCTCATATTGTCCGACCTCAAACTGTCCAAATAGTGCTGAGTGATGCAGGATAAAGGAGTCATGGGTGAACCCTGCAAACCTAGGGACCACATTCAGAATATGCATATTTACATCACATACAACCTGAACACTGCCTCCCTGTCTCTGGGCGGTTGCAGAACACTGCCTCCCTGTCTCTGGGCGGGACCAGGGCAACGTGTGCAATCAATAGCTCCCATCACGTGTGGTATCCCCGCAACCTCCTCAAAGGCCTGGTTCAGGGTCCCCCGCTGTTGCCTAGTGTGGGGAAGTGCAATGTAATTCCCCACCCGACTGACCATGACCCGCAGTACCTGGTGGAGACAGCGTGAGAAGGTGGGGCCACCCACTACGGCCACAGATGACTGGAAACAGCCAGAGGCAAAGAAATGTAGGGCAGCCAGGAGCTTGACCAAACCCATTATGGCATGTGACCGACCAATCAGGGGCTCGAGGTCAGGTCGTAGATCCTCAAAGAGCTCCCTAATAGCCACTGTGTCCAGATGGTATAGGTCCTCATGCATGTCCTGGAGCTGGGCCCTGGGCCTGTAGAGGTGAGGCTGTCGAGGGCACAGCTCGGCATGCCGCCTGCTCTGTGCCGGCACAGCCCTAGCTTCAGGAGTGATATGCGGAAATATTTCTTTACAGAAAGAGTAGTGGATCTATGGAATAGTCTCCCAGTGGAAGTAGTGGAGATGAGGACAGTAACTGAATTCAAAAAAGCATGGGACAAACACAGAAGATCTCTAAAGGTAAAAAGGGGACTGTTGTAGTTGTTGTTATGGAAGGATAGACTAGATAGGCCATGTGGTCTTTTTCTGTCGTCATATTTCTATTTCTATGTTTCTATCTATCGGGCCCACAGTATTTGAGAATGATTTTGTAGCAGCATTTCCTTTCCTGTTACTCGCCCTTCTTGGCACACTAAAGTCACCAACAGAATAACAAGCTCGAAGTTGCCCCTAAGTTGCACCTAAGGGCTGCGTGACCAAAGGGGGTCACGTGCTCTGCGACTGTGGCCGCACAACAGTGCAGAGATTTTTATGTCCAGCAGCAGGCACCCAAAGATGGCATTGGAGAGTAGGCAGGGCTCTTTTAACACATTCCTTCCCCCAGCAGAATGAAACTCTCCTCATATGGTCACTGACGGTGCTACCTTGGACTTCCAGCCTCAGCGATCCTGCTCTCCCTGTTGTATCTCCTTTTTAAAGATTCATGCCAAAAGCCTAGTTTCACCCTAATAAAGGTTGGAGCCCATTCTTTCAGAACCCCCCCCCCAACTTCCCCAGAAGTTTGCCCAGTTTCTAACAAATTAAAAACCCCTTCCCTACATCTTTGTCTCATCAATGCACTGAGACTCCGGAGCTCTGCCTGCCTTTAAGGTCCTGCGAAGGTCCTGCGTGTGGAATGGGAAGCATTTCTGAGAATAGTACCTGGAAGTTCTGTATTTCAGCTTTCTACCTAAAAGTTTCCCTCCCATACTTTCCTGTGTCCTTGGTACCAATATGTACCAAAACAGCATTCTCCTCCTCAGCACTGTCTAGAACCTTCACACCAGGCAGGCAAGTTACCAGGTGATGCCCACTAGCCACCCAGCTATCTACATTCCTAATGATGGAATCCCTAGTTATAACTGTTATCCTAACTCTTCCCTCATGGGCACATGACCCTGGAGACAACAACCTGAGTGGAAGAGGAGAGACACCCTGTATATATGCACAATCGTTTGATGGTACTACTTAATTTTCCTTGATTGTAAACCTATTGTGTTGAAGGATTTTTCTACTTGCCAGTCCTCAAGATTAAATTTTTTGTGTGGTGTCAATGTAAACTGCTTCATGTGGGTAAAACCAGGCGTAAACTAAGTATCAGAGTGATTGAACACAGAAGCCATTTGACACATGACCTCAATGCCCTTTTAGTCTCTCACTGTATCCAACATACACACAAGTTTGAAGACCTGCAGTTTGGTGTACTTCAGGTAATTAAAAGCAATCCTCATGGAGGGGACCTCAATTTAAATCTTTTTAGGAATGAAGAGAATCTGTTATGCCATCTGGTCTTAACAAGGAACTTGGCTGGCCTGTCTTTTAAATTGCAGCAATATATCTGTTTCATGCATATGTCTCTTTAAGAACCGGCTACTGGCTCTGATCCAAGATGGCGGAGGAGTGAGACGCCGTGGTGCGGTGCGGTATGCTGGCTTCTACACTTGCCTTTTAATGGGGAGAAAGAGAAAACAACGTGCTCAGAAACTCCCTGAGCCCTCAACCCCGACAAATAGACTGGTGCAGACGTCCATCACCGGCTTTTGCACGACCTCAGGCTCTATGGCTTCGGCGGATCCCCTGAGTGATTCAGTGGAACTGAGCATAGAGGGGGTGGTGTTAACCCCCGAGCAGGTGCCCCCAGCTCAGCCCGGAAGCAGTCCCGGGAGGATACAGCCTAGTCGACCTCTCCCAAGAGGTGGGAATCCACTGGCTGTTGGGAGTTCGCCCGGGAGGCTACAGTCATCGGTAGTGGTTGCTGGAGCAGGTCTCGGTGCTGCTGAACAAGATCTGCTGGTCTCTTCTCTTTGTAGCGGAGGCTCGGGTGTGGAGCAATCGACACCTAGTATCTCCGGCTCTTCTGCGTTCCGGTTTCCTGAGGTGGTAGAGAAACCAGCGCAAGTAACTCTAGATAGCTTGTGGGAAGCTATCTCGGCTCTCCAAAAATCTCTATTGCCGGTTTTTGGGGTTGTTTCACAAGAATTGGCTAAAGTTAAGGCTCGGTGTGTATCGACGACTACGGAAGCAGTGGCACAGTCGGTGAGAATTTCTCAACTTGAGTCAAGGGTGGAGGGCCTGGAGTCTTTTGGAACTGCTGGTGTTCGGGACCGGTCAGTTCAGGCCAGGAAGTTGGAATACTTGGACATTCAACTCCGTAGGAATAATCTTAAGTTCCTGAACTTTCCTTGTTCTCCTCTGATAGATTCCATGGACCTGGTCCATAAGTTCTTTAAGGAAGTACTTTTGATGCCTGCGGAGTCGTTGCCTCCGGTAGTGAGAGCCCAGTATGTATCTATATCGGCTGTGGAGGTTGGTGGTCAGCAGGGTCGACATGCTGACGCTGGCCCCCCTCAAATGGATATTTCTAATTTTCTGGAGAGCTCACTGGAGGTGGTTACTAGCAGGGCTACCTTGTTGGTAAATTTTGCCTTCGAGTTGGATCGGAACACTGTGCTAAAATTATATTTCCATAGAATGTCAGATGTTTTGTTCTTGGGCTCAAAAATATTAATATTTCCTGATTTAGCAAGAGAAACGCAAAAAAGGCGGAGAGCATTC
This sequence comes from Ichthyophis bannanicus, assembly GCA_033557465.1. NCBI lineage: Eukaryota > Metazoa > Chordata > Amphibia > Gymnophiona > Ichthyophiidae > Ichthyophis > Ichthyophis bannanicus. Next base: position 900,047,126 of record CM066035.1, on the reverse strand, counting down.
TTTGAATTGCGCCAGAGGACGCTTGCCTTTGGTGCGCAATTCAAGTTAAGATACCCCTGTAAATGTGTTGTTAATTTTCAATCAAAGCAATATATGTTTTTTGAGCCTAAGCAACTTTTGCTTTTTCTTTCGGGTAGGGAGGGGGTAGGGGCTGAGGAGCTCACCACACCGGCTGCCAGATAATAATTTCTATGCTCCTATAATGTTCTAGTTGGGTTTGTTTTTTTCACTTTAATAGGTGAATTAACTTTGTTAATTTCTTTTTTCTTGGATCATATTGTGGGTATATTGTGGTCTTTGCCAGTTTGGTTATTTCTGTTGAGCTGTCTTTGGATAGTTCTTGATTTTCTTTGATCTCCAGGAACAAGCAGGAATGAGTCTTCACATATGGGTACGTCGGTACCGACGGAGCCTGCGCGGGAACGCTCCCCAGCTTCCCAAAAAAGGAAAGCTTTTGGGAGCATCCCACAGCGCCTGCACGCTGCCTTCCCGCCTTTCCTAACCGCCTCTCTCCAGTTCTTCTTTTCCGCGGAGCCAGCAGGTCGTGTTCCTGTCACCGCTGAAGAAGTTCTTTATTTTATTTTATTTCTTTGGTCGCACGTCTGCCTTCTTCGACGTCGGACCGGTACCGCCGGTCTTTTCTTTCTTTTCTTTAAAAAAAAAAAAAAAAAGAATACTTCCGTTCCACTTCAGTGTAGTTTTTCTTCGTTGGACCTTAGGCCTAACAGAAATTTCCTTATGGAAAAGCCCGCCTCCGGGTTTAAAAAATGCACTAAGTGCAGCGGTACCATCTCTGTTACCGACACCCATGACTGGTGTCTTAAGTGTTTGGGTCCTGACCATTCCATCACGGATTGTCCGTCCTGCTCCATGATGTCTAAAAGAGGTTTACAGAACCGAGCAGCCAAGCTCAGTACACTGTTTCCCTCTGATGCAGCTTCGGTGGCATCGACGTCTTCCAGGGCTGCTTCTTCCTCCTATGGATCTCAGGTAACCAAACATAAGTCTAGCCGGTCCTCGAAGGGTAGATCTCACTCTAAGCATCGAGATGCCTCCGGGCTTGCCCTCGAAGATCCTGCACCGGCAAAAGTACCCTGGCGGGAAGCTCCGGCTTCCAAAGCTCCTCCTATGGGGTCACAGGTTGACATCGATGGCACGGCCTCGACCGATCACCTGTTGCAATGTTCTGGGGTACCGGTGGAATCCGCCAGTACCGACCTCCAGACATTCATGGCGTCGATGGATCAGAATATTCTGACCATGCAGCGTGCCATTACGGCATTCATACAAGCTGCGACGCCGCTGGTACCGCAACAAGCTTCGTTGTCGGTACCGGCTCCGATATCGGTTCTGGTGCCGGTACCGGTTGCATCGACATCGGCTAAGGTGTCGACTGCAGCGGTACCCTGTCCGATGATGCCTATCGGTACCAATCCGGTACCAATGATTCCCGATGTCGATACCACCCGGAATGCGTATCGGGCTTTACAAGAGCATCCAGACAGGCGATACTTCGATTCCTCCGAAGACTCTAATGCATCGGAGGCCTCTGCCAAAGCATCGGTACTTCTTCCTCAGGAGCCTTCTTCTCAAAAAAGAAGAATGTCCCCTCCAGAAGACTTGTCTTTTCAAGACTTCATAAGAGAAGTGGCCAAGGGGCTTTCTATCTCAGTAGCCCCTGAGACAGAGCCTGGAGCCAAAAAATTGGATATTTTGCAATATCCTAAGGCTCCTAAAGAAGCAGCCACTTTGCCAGTTCATGAGATCATTTATGACCACATGATAGGCATATGGGAGACTCCTCTCACCATCTCTTCTCATTCTCGTAGGTTGGATACCATGTATCGTGTCCCTCCTTGTCCTGGATTTCATAAAACTCAGCTTTCTCACCATTCTATTGTGGTGGAGTCTGCTATGAAAAAGTTAGAGTGCAAAGAGGCACTCATCTGCTCCTCCAGGAAGAGAATGTAGAACCCTGGATGCTTTCGGCAGGAAAATTTTTCAAGCCAGTATGCTTGTTCCCAGAATCAACTCCTATAGTCTCTATATGGGGATGTTTCTGAAGGAAGTTACAGATCATCTGCAAACTTTCCTCCCTTTTCTTCCAGAAGGTAAAAGGGAAGACTTTCTTACCTGGCTTAAGCATGCCCAGGATGTTTCCAAATTCTCTAACAGTGCAGCCTTTGACTCTTTTGAGGGGGCCAGCAGAGCCTCGGCCATTGCCATAGGTGCACGCAGAATTGCTTGGTTACAAGCTTCTGATTTGGAACCCTGGGTCCAAGATGGATTAGGAAATCTTCCTTGTACAGGTGAAAACCTGTTTGACAAAGATTGGCAAGCAAAGGCCACTCAGATGGATGCAGAAAATTCTGCTTTGGATAGGCTTTCAAAGTCTACCTCTAATCCTGTCAAGAAGAGGTTGTTCAAAAAGACATATTTTCCCAAGAAGGGAAGATATTATCCTGCTTATGGTCAGACGACATATTCTGCAGGTTGTTTTGCTGCAAAGCATCAACAACCTAAACAGGCCAAGTCTAAGGCTGCAAGGCCTACTGTAGCCCAACAGCTTCAGCCTCCTCAGGGCCTTTGACTTGCACCTAGAGAACTTAGCCTTTCTAGCTCTAAAAGAACCAGAGCCTCTCACCATTCCAGGAAGGTTAGCTCACTTTGCTCCCAGATGGGAGCAAATCACAGCAGAGCAGTGGACCCTTTCCATCATAAGGGAAGGGTACAAACTTCATTTCTTAAACCTTCCTCCTCACACCATGGTGTGACAGTTCAATTCTCCAACATCTCTCCTCGACCTTCTGGGTCAAGAGATTTCCACCCTTCTTGCCCAAGGGGCAATAGAAGAAGTAACTCTTCTTCAACAGGGCTCAGGGTTCTACTCCCCCTACTTTCTCAATCCAAAGAAAACAGGGGGTTACAGACCCATATTAGATCTCAGAGAATTGAACAAATTCCTATGCAAAGAGAAATTCAAGATGATTTCTCTGGGTACTCTCCTTCCATTCCTTCAGAGTCAGGATTGGCTTTGTTCTCTGGATCTCAAGGATGCGTATACCCATATACTCATCCATCCAGCACACAGAAGGTTCCTTCGGTTCCTTTATCAGGGAAAGCACTATCAATACAGGGTGCTTCCCTTTGGTCTGGCCTCTGCTCCAAGAGTGTTCACAAAATGCATGGCAGTAATAGCTGCATTTCTACGCACTCTGGGAATATTCGTATTCCCATATCTGGACGACTGGCTCATCCGAGCTCCATCCCAGTCAGAGGCCCAGACTTCCCTAGCCTGCACAATGCGTGTCCTGCAGTATCTGGGACTAGTTATAAACATCCCAAAGTCCCAACTCACCCCTACTCAGTCTCTAGAGTTCATAGGGGCCTTCCTGGATACCACAACTGCAAGGGCCTATCTTCCCCAGGCCCGTTGCCTACGCTTAGTGCAGTTAGCCTCTCAGATTCAGTTAAAAACCCATCTAACTGCTCGAGAGATGTTACAAATGCTAGGCCACATGGCATCCACGGTGCATGTGGTCCCTTATGCTCGCCTTCACATGAGGGCAGCTCAATGGACTTTGTCCACCCAGTGGACCCAGGCATCTGGAAGTCTGTCAGACAAAATAGCAACCTCCAGGCGCCTCTTTTGGTCTCTCCAGTGGTGGAAGTCCACTCAAAATCTGTTGCTAGGGTCCCCCTTCCAACAGTTGTTACCCCAAGCAATCCTTACAACAGATGCCTCTCCAAAGGGTTGGAGAGCTCATCTTCAAGACCTCTCCACCCAGGGCATTTGGTCCCCACAGGAGACCTCCCTACATATCAACTTCTTAGAGCTCAGAGCAATCTTCTTGGCTCTCAGAGTCTTCCATACCCTGCTCAGCTACAAGACAGTCCTCATTCACACGGACAACCAAGTAGCCATGTTCTATGTGAACAAGCAGGGAGGGACTGGCTCTCTGTCGCTTTGCAACGAAGCTCTGAGATTGTGGGCCTTCGCCAGAGAGCATCAAATTCATCTTCTGGCAGTATACCTTCCAGGAGTTCAAAACTCTTGGGCAGACAGACTCAGTCGAGTTCTGCTTCCACACGAATGGTCCCTTCATATGGACCAGATAATCAGAATCTTTCGAATTTGGGGAACCCCGGACATAGACCTCTTTGCAAGTCCGTGGAATGCCAAACTTCCCGATTCTGTTCCAGAATTCCGTCTCAGGGAGTTCAAGCCAGGGATGCCTTCCTCCTTCATTGGGGTCAAGACTTCCTGTACGCTTTTCCACCCATTCCCCTAATTCCCAAGACCCTGTTCAAGCTTCAGAGAGATCAAGGGACTATGATTCTCATAGTTCCACGTTGGCCACGCCAAGTGTGGTACCCTCTACTTCTGCATCTCTCTCAAGCTCCCTCCCTGGACCTGGGGTCTGCTCCAGATCTCCTGTCTCAGGAGGGGGGAACGTTGTGGCACCCAAACCCCCAACATCTCAGGGCTTGGTTGCTGAAGGCTTAGACCTTCAAGATTGGCATCTTTCTCAGCAAGTAAGGGATATCCTTCATGCTTCCAGAAATCCTTCTACTAGACGTTCCTATGCCTTTAAATGGAAAAGGTTTACCATTTGGTGTGCTGAGAAGGGTATTAACCCTCTAGCAATACCGTTGAATTCTTTACTAGAGTATCTCCTGCATCTTTCCCACACAGGACTCAAAACAAATTCAGTAAGGGTCCATTTGAGTGCTATTGCAGCATCCCTCAAGCCTCTCAATGGACAACCTGTCTCCTCTCATCCTCTTATTGCGAGATTCATGAGAGGCCTTCTTTTAACTAAACCTCCCATCAGACCACCTCCAGTGGCATGGGACTTGAATCTGGTTCTTGGTCAGCTCATGAAGCCACCCTTTGAACCCTTAGCCACTATCTCCTTGAAATTTCTTTCCTGGAAAGTTATCTTTCTTATTGCAGTCACCTCAGCTCGCCGCATCAGTGAACTGCAGGCCTTAGTGGCTAATCCACCTTAAACAAGGTTTCATCATGATAAGGTAGTCCTTAGGACCAATCCACACTTTATGCCTAAAGTGGTCTCACCTTTTCATCTTAATCAAGAGGTGTATTTACCTGTCTTTTTTCCAGGTCCTCATGCATCAAGTGCAGAGAGGAATCTTCATACCTTGGATTGTAAGAGAGCTCTTGCTTTTTACTTACAAAGGACACAGCAACATAGAAAGTCTTCTCAACTCTTTGTTGCTTTTGATCCCTCTCATTTGGGACTTCCAGTCTCTAAGAGGACACTGTCCAATTGGATTGCTCAGTGTATTTCTTTCGCCTACCAGAGTAAGAACCTTTCTCTGGAGGACCATGTCACAGCTCATAATGTGAGGACCATGGCCACTTCTATGGCTCATCTAAATTCTGTGTCCATCGACCAGATCTGTCGAGCGGCCACCTGGGCCTCGGTTCATACCTTCACAGCCCATTACTGTTTGGACAAGGACTCCCGCCGGGATGCCTTGTTTGGTCAGGCTGTTCTCAAACACCTGTTCCATGCTTAATCAATTCCTACCCTCCATCCCTGGTTGGATGCCTGAGATCCATGGGAGGAGGTAGAGCCCTTCTCAGGGTCTCACAACCTTGGGGATCTCCCAGGCATCTCTAGCTGGGGAGTCCCCATATGTGAAGACTCATTCCTGCTTGTTCCTGGAGATAGCACAGTTACTTACCTGTAACAGGTGATCTCTGGGAACAGCAGGAATAAGTCTTCACAACCCACCCACCTCCCCTAAGAGTTGTATCTCTGTATCTTTCTTTCCTTTCCTCTCTCTTTGTCTCAGCTTTAAAACTCGAACTGGAGAAAGGCGGTTAGGAAAGGCGGGAAGGCAGCGCGCAGGCGCTGTGGGATGCTCCCAAAAGCTTTCCTTTTTTGGGAAGCTGGGGAGCGTTCCCGCGCAGGCTCCGTCGGTACCGACGTACCCATATGTGAAGACTTATTCCTGCTGTTCCCAGAGATCACCTGTTACAGGTAAGTAACTGTGCTTTCTTTGTTGTTAATTCCGATTCTGATTCAGATTGTTTCTGAAGTTTATATTGTAAATATGATAAATATTAAATTTTAAAAAAAAAACGGCTACTGGGATGTAGTAACGTGAGTCACAAGATTGGTAGAATATCTTTCTCTTTTTAAATGTTGACAGTGCTATGGTGGAGGATTCCTGAATATTTACATGATTTTGAAGCGTGAATGCATTTTATCACTCTCTCTCTTGTGCCAATGTAGAAGTCCATTTATTATCTATTTTTCATATTTTTAGCCTCTCACACAGGTGGCTTCAGGTGAAACACCTGGTCACTACTCATTGTGTTGGGCATTTGATTTAGAGAAGAACATTAACAGAAGTTCTGAGAAACTAATAAGTGCATGCTAGTGTTTTGAATGTGGGATGCTGGATATCATTTTGTTTTGCTGAGTTTATATGCGACGGTCAAGAGAGTGCGCCAAGCTTCTGGAGTTAACACTGACGTGTTGGCGGTGATCAGTGGAGCATCTTAAGATAAATACTGCTTTTGTATGTTATGATTTTTAAATGGAACAACATGACTGTACGTTGCTGAGGAAGTTTGGTTTCTTTGAACATGATTTTTTAAATATTTTTGGATTATGTTCAGTAGGACATTAGTTATATGATAACACAAGTTCAAAAAAAGAGGTTTAAGTTTGAATCCATGCTGTGGGCACAGATATGCATGGTGCATTTCATTGGGGTAAATTATGAAACACTGACAGGTTGATGGCATTGTTGGACTCAGGATAGTGTCATTGAACTGGTGACAGTCCATGCGATTGCTGTAGTTTAACCTGTGCAATACCCTTTATAGTAGTGTGGAAATACTTATGCTGCACCTTGACAACTGCAGCACAAGCAGGCACAGAGCCAGCTCGGCCCTCCCCCATGACATCATTGGATTACCGGTGCTTAAACATTTGTGCTGCACGCCAGAGATGCAGTGCCGACGAAGGAGCACAACCAAGGAACTTCTTGATGTGTTCTTTTGCACGATCCGGAGCATGATATATGGTAAAACTTGTCACTCGGTTGCCGGTGACACAAAGATTATACGCCACTAGGTAGCGCTGTTAAAGAACAAAGAGTCCAAGTGTAGGGTAATAAAGGCTTTTATTCCCCGTTTAAAACAAGGTTCAACTAAGAGATATTTTAGATAACAGAAACTGTCCTTTGTTTCAAAAGGTACCAATATTCACTGGCTAGTTAACTGTTACTTCACAGTTTAAAGCAGGTTTTCTTCAAAGTAATATTCAGTATAATAAACATCAAATTATACTTCATTTATTCTTCTGTGGAGCATACATACTTTGGAGCATAGGCAGTGCACCAATCACATTCCATTTCCTCAGGCAAAGGTGAGGGAATAGTGCTGGGAGAATCCACTTCCATCAAATCCTCTCCCCTATACTGATTCAAAGGGCTTCCACTGTCCCTGTCTATTTCAGCATGGTAATCTCCAGCTTGGGAGTTTGGCTTCACATAACCAGGGACTCTTAAGGCTGGCGGTAGTTTAGTGAACCAGTCTGCACTCTTGTTTCCCTTAGGAGGAATCCTTCTTTTAGCATAGCTTTTAGCAGTACAATCATTACAGTTAATCTTCAATGCCTCATACCTTGGCTCACTGAGTAAAAACTTCCGTTGCTTATAAAACTGCTTTTCCCTCTGAATAGGTGAAACTGAGCACTGATCCTCTAGAGATAAGCTTCTGTCAGAACCTCCCTCTCTGGTTCTTAGCTTTCTTCTCTCTAGGTTACAAACAGGCAGAGTATAGGAACTAGGCGTGGCAGAGCCTCTCACCTTGGAGCAACTTCCACCAAACTCCCCTTGCACAACAGGTCCAGTTTGGGCTTTCTGGCTTCCCACCTTGTGAGGTCTGTTTCTCCTCCAGCTTCCAGCTTGGCTTCTTTCACAGCAATCAGGCTTATGTCCTTGATAGCCTCCAGGCTTCTCTGCTGTTTCTCCTTCTAGTTCAGCTCCAGTTCCTTCTTCCTCTTTCTCCTCCTTCCTCAGCTCCTGCTGCTTCATATACTCATTCCACTGCCTTCTCTTCCACTGCTGCTTATTCCACTCCTTATGCCACTCCTGTCCAGAAGCATTCTGCTCTGGCTTATAAAGTGAACTGTTACTGCTGACTTCCTGGTTCCCTTTCAGCTGCAGGTCATCAGTGAGCTTAGGTTCATTAAGACCAGTATGTCTGTTCCTGCTCCCTCTAGCTGTGCCTGAAGGTAACTGCACATCTAGTTCTTCTAAAACAGGATTTCTTTTCTTAAAACCAACTTTATTAATGCCCGCATCATGACACATCCCCCCTCTTAAAATATTACGGGCTGAATGACCCTCATTACAGCACGTAATCCTAGACATGGCGTCAGCATTCTCATGCAGCTTCCCTGCTCTGTGTTGCACTTGAAATTCATACGGTTGTAATGCCATGTACCATCTAGTTAGTCTGATATTATTGTTGCGCATCTGGCTCAACCACTTGAGCGGGGCATGGTCGGTGATGAGGGTAAACCTCCTTCCCATAAGGTAGAACTTCAAAGCTTCAACCGCCCACCTGATAGCTAAGCACTCACGCTCAATCGTCGAGTACTTCTTCTCGGCTAGTGACAGTTTTCTGCTTAAAAACATGACGGGGTGTTCAGCTCCCTCCTGCATTTGTGAAAGGATGGCTCCTAGGCCGATTTCTGATGCGTCTGTTTGGAGTAAAAATGGCTAATGAAAATCCACCCCTCTTAGAATGGGAGCTCTACATAGTTTCTCTTTCAATGTTTTGAAGGCAGTCTCTGCCTCAGTTGTCCAGGCTAGCGTGTTTGGGGCATTTTTCCGCAACATCTCTGTGAAGATGGCGCTTTCTTCAGCGAAATGTGGGATGAAGCGCCTATAGTACCCTATGAGCCCTAAAAAGCTCCTTAGCTGCTTTTTGTTCTGGGGTGCGGGGAAACTGCGCACGCTTTCAATTTTGTCTAATAAAGGACGGACAGTACCTCTGCCTACTACATGTCCTAAGTATTTAACTTCGCCCGCTGCAAACATGCATTTTCCTGGATTCAAAGTTAAACCAGCTTGCCTCATCGCATTTAAGACTGCTTTTATTTGGACTAAATGCTGGTTCCACGTAGTGCTATGGATAACTGTCATCCATGTAAGCTGTTGCATACTCTTGATGAGGTCGTAAGACTATATCCATAAGTCTCTGACAGGTCGCCGCGGCTCCATGTAGCCCGAAAGGCATGCGTCGAAACTGAAACAGGCCAACTGGTGTTGTAAAGGCTGTTTTTGGACGTGCCTCTCTGGTCAGGGGAACCTGCCAGTAGCCTTTCATCATATCTAGTGTGGTGAGATATTTAGCTTGACCCAGCCGGTCTAGAAGCTCTTCTATGCGTGGCATCGGATTCGCATCGAAGGTGGAAATGTCATTGACCTGTCGGAAGTCAATGCAAAAACGCATTGTTCCGTCTGGTTTAGGGACGAGGACAATAGGGCTGGACCAAGGGCTTCGGAACTCTTCTATCACTCCCATCTCCACCATATCGTGTACTTGCGCGATGACCTCTTGTCGTTTGGCTTCGGGCAAACGATATGGTCTTTGCCGGACAATTTTTCCAGGAGGAGTGAGGATTTCGTGCGCAACCAAGTTCGTCTCGCCCGGCACGGATGTCAACACATCATTAAACTTCGCCAACAGGCTGAACAGTTGGTGCTTCTGCACTATCGAGAGTTCTTCACCCACTCGTAACTCCGGACTGGCTTTACAGTCGGACAACAATGGGCCCAAGTCTTCCTCTATGGGCTTTTCCCCTACAGCTACCAAGCTTCTCTTCTCGGTCTTCCCCGTGGAGCCAAATCCTCCGCTCCCTCGGCTGGTGGGGCTTATCATGGACACTTCCTCTAGAGGCTGGAAGCCCACTCGCTCACATATGAGCTGAGCTATTCTCTCTCCAGCTTTTACTTCAAAATCTTCCTTCGAAAAATTAAACAGGACTTTTATTATCCCTCTGTAGTCGGGGTCTACTACCCCAGCGCCAACATAAATAAAATATTTGAGGGCCAATCCTGAGCGGGGCGCAATCCTACCGTAACATCCCGGTGGAATTTCTACTTGGATGTCGGTGCTAACGAGCGCCTTGCCTCCCTTAGGGACTAGGTGATTTTCCGCACTGTATAAGTCATACCCTGCGGCCTGTGGAGTGGCTCGACAGGGGCTTCGAGCTTCCGGTGAGGTTTTGCAAAATTTTAAAACAAATTTTTTTTTCTGCTTCCTCTGGTATCTTCCGGTTTTGGCTCTTAACTTTCCCTAAAAGGGGACTGGGGACCACCCTACCCTTAAAAGGAGTATTTTGGGACACGAGAACTTCTCGTGGGTTCAAACCTTTTTCTAGGCCCTTCTCGAATTGTGGCCAGTCTCTACCAAGGACCAGCTCTTTGGGCAATCTAGGGACTACTGCTATGAGCATAATTTTTTCTATTCCCAGACCTTTGACCAGCAATTTGTACACAGGATACAAGGTAGCAGCGCCATGTACACACTTAATCCTTACATGGCCTTCTGGACGGTCTGGGGCGGACGCAACTTGCTCTTGAATGGTAGACCAGAGCTTGCGCGAAATCATTGTCTGGTCCGCACCAAAGTCCAGCAAGGCTTTTGCAGCTACCCCTTGCACCGTGACATTCAGTACAAAACCTTCTGACAATAAATGATTAGCCTCCCCAATGAGAGCAGTACGTATCCTACATTCATTCATGACATGTCCTAACTTTCCACATTTAAAACATCTCTTAACAAGACTTTTCTCTGCCTTTTTATCACCCTGGTAGAGACTTCCTGAGACTGCGTTGAATGTCGCTATGGCTGTCTTAGCTACCCCCTCCATAGGCTGAGTAATTAATTCGGCCTCCAAATACCTCTCGGTCAAGGCAATCGACTCCATAGTTGAGCGACAATTCTGTAGAATAAGGAAGCTCTTTATTTTACCAGGCACTGCAGTCATGAATTGCTCAAGAACAATCATGTCGATCAATGAATCTACGGATCTTTCACTGGGCCTTAGCCACTTTTCAGCCAAGCGCCTCAGTCGGTGACCCAATGACTTAGGTGTTTCGCCTACTTCAAGTCGTGCTGCACGTAGCCTGCGGTTATAGGTAAGTGGGGTCAAGCCCAGGCGTTCCCTGATGGCTTTTGTCACTTCGCTATAGTCTGCAGCTAACGCAGCAGGCATTGCCCTGTAGGCTGACAGTGTCTCTCCCGTAAGGGACACTGCCAGTCGGATGGACCATTGGTCCTCTGGCCAACCCACTGAAAGGGCAATTCTTTCAAATGCCTCCAGAAATTCATCTGGATCGTCCTTTTCCCCCAACTTCCCAAAAGTCAGAGTGTCACAGGATCCCAGTCCTACCAGACCATGGCTCAGTCCTGAGCTCTGTTTTATGAGTCCAGCGGCTGCTTCCTGTGTCTTCTGTTGATGGCTCATCCAAGTCTCCAGCATCTGCAGGACTGGCTTTTGCTGCTCCTGCATCGCCAGGATAGCACGCTGCTGTGTCTGCGTAGCCAGTTCAGCCTGCTTACTGAATTGTGAGGCCATCCAATCCAATATGTCGCGTTGCTCCATCGCGATGATCCCTGAAAAGAAACAAACAAAAACTGACAGACACTTGTATCCCCACAAGTTAGGCCCTTCTACCCATTACCTGGTAGAAGTGTAGACTCAGGCTCTCAGCAACGGTGGTGTGACTCCGCGTCGTAGCACCTTCCAGGAACTCGCCTTCCGTTCCGGAATTTTGCTGCTGTCCGGTCCACGTTTTGTTTTCCAAGTCCGATCCGGTTCTTTTCAAAAGTCCAGTCCGGGTTTTCCTTTCTGGCACTCCGGTCCAGGTTTTCTTTAACTCCGGTCCGGTTTTTTTGATACTCCGGTCCGGGTTTTTGATTTTTTTTTTTTTTTCAAGATGAACACTGGCAATTTTATTTCTATATTTCTTTGCTGTCTCTCTTAGGCTTATATGCAAAATCCTAAAAACTACGCCATTTATGTCACTTGGTTGCCGGTGACACAAAGATTATACGCCACTAGGTAGCGCTGTTAAAGAACAAAGAGTCCAAGTGTAGGGTAATAAAGGCTTTTATTCCCCATTTAAAACAAGGTTCAACTAAGAGATATTTTAGATAACAGAAACTGTCCTTTGTTTCAAAAGGTACCAATATTCACTGGCTAGTTAACTGTTACTTCACAGTTTAAAGCAGGTTTTCTTCAAAGTAATATTCAGTATAATAAACCAAATTATACTTCATTTATTCTTCTGTGGAGCATACATACTTTGGAGCATAGGCAGTGCACCAATCACATTCCATTTCCTCAGGCAAAGGTGAGGGAATAGTGCTGGGAGAATCCACTTCCATCAAATCCTCTCCCCTATACTGATTCAAAGGGCTTCCACTGTCCCTGTCTATTTCAGCATGGTAATCTCCAGCTTGGGAGTTTGGCTTCACATAACCAGGGACTCTTAAGGCTGGCGGTAGTTTAGTGAACCAGTCTGCACTCTTGTTTCCCTTAGGAGGAATCCTTCTTTTAGCATAGCTTTTAGCAGTACAATCATTACAGTTAATCTTCAATGCCTCATACCTTGGCTCAATGAGTAAAAACTTCCGTTGCTTATAAAACTGCTTTTCCCTCTGAATAGGTGAAACTGAGCACTGATCCTCTAGAGATAAGCTTCTGTCAGAACCTCCCTCCTTATGCCACTCCTGTCCAGAAGCATTCTGCTCTGGCTTATAAAGTGAACCGTTACTGCTGACTTCCTGGTTCCCTTTCAGCTGCAGGTCATCAGTGAGCTTAGGTTCATTAAGACCAGTATGTCTGTTCCTGCTCCCTCTAGCTGTGCCTGAAGGTAACTGCACATCTGGTTCTTCTAAAACAGGATTTCTTTTCTTAAAACCAACTTTATTAATGCCCGCATCATGACAAACTATTGAGAGAAATTGTTGTTTATAAGCTGTGGCTCTTCTTCGCTAATCTTGTGTATGTCTCACAGTATCCCAGTAATTATGGGTTATGGCCCTTTATCTTATCATCGTCATCTTCCTAGATCAGAACGAATTTTACGTTATTGTTTAGACTCAAAGTTAACGACAGACTCAACTAAATCTTTTTATATGTTTTTAGTTAATGCGAGATCTGTGAGAAACAAGATTCTTGTGCTGCATGCCATATTGTATTTGGAAAAACTCGATGTATTCTGCATCTTGGTTGTTGGAAATTGATACTGTTATTCTTAATCAGATTTGTCCTGTCAATTATATGTGGATATCTAAACCACATAATGGAAAAAAAGGTGATGGATTACTTTTATTTTATAAACAATATTTTGACTTTCATGAAGTAATATTTGATGATTCGTTGCCATTTAATAGTGTGTATTTGTTTGCAGAGTCTCGCGAACTTTCATTATGCCTATTCTGTTGCCCTCCTGGAAGTCTTGAACCTGATTCCTCTTTATTGGCAGGTTTCTTTTTAACAGGCTCTTTGCAATCTTTACCACAAATAGTTTTAGGTGATTTTAACATACATGTACAAAAGAGTTTTACACATAATATGACGCCGTCTTTTGTAAATGTTATGTTGTCATTGGGTTTTGTGCAAATTTTGAAAACACCCACACACATTCATGGTAAGATTTTAGACTTGATACTTATTTCCTCTGCTTTTATTACATCATCTTTTTCTCTGCAACTTCAGTCCATACCTGAATCAGATTATGCTATTTTACAGCTTTCTTTTCATCAGAATAATGCTGTTGTACTATCTGCTCCTTTAATAGTTGTCTCTGAATACTTTAAGCTGTTCCTCTTATTTTTCCAAAGCTTTACTTTAAACGTGGTCTCCCTCTTTGAATAAGGTGGTATCATTGGCTAATATGGATGCTTCTATCGCCACTGAACTTTGGATAGACTCTTTTCATGTCTCTTTAGAAACTGTTGCTCTTATGAAACTTCAGGAACAATCTAATAGGCATAGATTGCCATGGCTTACCTTACCTCTGAAAATTGCCCAGAAACACAGAGAAGCTAAAGCCAGAGGAGAAAGAAAGACAATAACAGAACTTAACAGAGATTTCCAACGTGCAGCAAGACCAGGACAAGGAAAAGTACTACAATGAGGCATGCAAGGAAATAGAAGCAGAAACTATTAGAGGAAGAACAAGATCGGCTTTCCTAAAGCTACGAGAGTTAAAGAAAAAGTTCCAGCCTTGAATTGGAATGTTACAAGATGCTCAAGGTTCTATGTTGAATGATGCTGAGAAGATCAAGAAAAGATGAAAGGAATATACAGAGTTTTTATATGATAAAGATCAAGTGGACCAACAGCCGTTTCAACCTGTACCTTATGATCGGGAACCATTGGTGATGAAAGAAGAAGTTGAAGCAGCATTGAAAGCCTTATCAAAGAACAAACCACCAGGCATCGATAGCATTCCCATAGACGTATTACAGCAATCTGATGCAGCTGTTACCGTACTTACAAGGCTCTGCCAAGAAATATGGAAGACAGTATCATGGCCAACTGACTGGAAAAGATCTGTGTTTATACCAATACTAAAGAAAGGTGATCCAACTGACTGTGGAAATTATCGAACAATCGCTCTGATCCCACATACCAGTAAGATTCTACTGAAGATTATTCAAAAGAGACTACAACCATACCTGGAACAAGAACTACCTGAAGTGCAAGCAGGGTTCAGGAAAGGGCGAGGAACGAGAGACATCATTGCAGATGTGAGATGGATCCTTGAAAAGACTAAAGAATACCAAAAGGATATCTATTTGTGCTTTATCAACTATAGCAAAGCTTTTGACTGTGTAAACCATGAGAAACTCTGGGCCACATTAAGAAGCATGGGTATACCAGAACACCTGATCGTCCTCCTGCACAATCTGTACATTGATCAAAAAGCAGCAGTTCGAACGGAACAAGGAGAAACAGAATGGTTTAAAATAAGCAAAGGTGTAAGACAAGGCTGCATACTTTCCCCCTACCTGTTTAATTTATATGCAGAACAAATCATCAGAGAAGCAGGATTGTATGAAGACAACAGAGGTATGAAGATTGGTGGGAGACTCATCAACAACCTTCGCTATGCTGATGATACCACATTACTGGCTGAAAGTGAAGATGATCTGAAACATTTGCTTCTCACAATCAAAGAACATAGTCTCAAAATGGGCCTGCACCTTAATGTAAAGAAGACAAAGATCATGACAACTGGCATAATCAACAGGTTCATCGTCGAAGGAGAAGAAATTGAAATCGTGAACAACTTTAACCTACTTGGATCAACTATCAATAAAGAAGCAACAAGCAGTCAAGAAATAAGACGACGCATTGCTTTTGGCAGAATGGCTATGAAAGACCTAGATAAGATTCTCAAGAGCAGAGATGTCTCTCTCTATACAAAGATTCAACTTGTTCAAGCCATGGTATTTTCAATAACATCATATGGATGTGAAAGTTGGACAGTGAGAAAGATAGGAAGAAAATTGATGCCTTTGAATTATGGTGCTGGCGGCGAATACTGTGTATACCATGGACTGCCCGAAGAACAAACCAGTCGGTACTAGAGGAGATCAAACATAAGCTTTCTTTAGAAGCTCAGAAGACAAGACTTCAACTTTCATACTTTGGACACATCAAGCGAAGAGAGAGATCATTAGAGAAAGACATCATGCTTGGCAGGATAGGTCAACGCAAAAGAGGAAGGCCAGCAATGAGATGGATTGATACACTAACAGCAGCTACAGGTACCAGTCTGTCAACAATGAGCCGCCTGACTGATGACTGAACACAATTTAGGATAGCTATCCAGAGGGTGTCAGACGGCTGCCTAGGGTGAGAACTTACACAATCTTGATGATGCATATATTCATATGATTCTTGCAAGGTATTGTGGGTAATGTAGTTCTTTCACTCCCAAACACAGCTGAAGACAATAATTGAGTTGTGAAACCAAGTGGTAAAGCCAATAAAATTCTTCTTTTATTGATGGGGTTTAATTCACCCAGCACAAATATGCTTGGTAGCAATATAAATGAGGATACTTGCTTGCAGTGTTTAAATGGATAACATAAAGTCACAAAGCAAACCAGAAAACAACCTTCAGCTTGTCAGGCAATTAGCTAATGTTTTCTTAGCAAATAATTACCAAATAAAAAGGCACAAAGAAATGAATAAACTTTGCTTGTTAGGTTAACTTCTGCTTATTTTCCACGCAGATCCCAGCAGTGATTCTCCCTTGCTCACACACACAATCAGGTGCAGCTTTAATTACTATCAATTGACCAGCTGAAAGCCTTTAGCTGGCTGGCTGCTACTGTGTGAACCCAAATCCTGCTTTAAGAGCTGTTTGCAGTGGAAATAAAGAACAAAGTTAGGTTTCTTTGTGATGGCTGATGTGTTTGCTCACAGAAAGCTAGCAATAGCACTTAGATAGAGAACAGTCCATGTAATGAATAGTTTCATCTGCTGTATCTCCCCCTTCATCAATCAGCATAGGGTCACTATCATACATTGGCACAGACGAGTCTTTCCATAAGGCACTATCTTGAGAATGCTTATTCCCTTGCTGCCATTCACTATTATAGATAGGGTCTGGATCAGTGTTCATATCTGAGCCTCTCCTGCTATCATAATTCCTCTCTGTATATCCTGGCCAGTATGTAATCCAATTCTGATGTCCAGCCTTCCAATCTTGATCCCTGGACACTGGATCTCCTCTCACATACCTTCTGGCCTTGGTCTGAAAGTCCCTTCCACGTGCAGTCTTCTCTCTTCCAGGTAGCCACTGGTGATTCCTATCTCTGCCATTCCATTCCTCTGGCTGACTCCAGTCCAATGGACTCTGCTGGCATTTGGAATACCTCCCAGTATAGGTACTGCCTTGGACTCTCCCAGACCTTCCAATGGGCTTTCTTCTCTTCCTTCCAGAGAGTTTCCTTCTCTCTCTATCCGCTTGGCTTGGCTTCTGTTTCTCCAGGTGATGCTGGTGCTTGAGCTAGTAACTGTTGTTGTATCTCCCTCTGTGTCTGAAGCTGTCTCTGAAGCTCTTCCTCAAGCTGTTATCTGAAGAATAAGCTCTATTCTTATTCTGTCCTAATGTGTGCTCCTCCCTAACACAGCGCAGCTGTGTTGAATCAGGCCCTGCCCTTTGAGATGAGTGCTTAGGGATTACCTCATAGCTCTCTTGATTGCACACACGTTTTCTCACTTCAGCCCCTCTCATGGCTGCTGGAAACCTGGTGCATTCTGGGACTGGTAGTCTTTTAGGTGAAAACTCTGCTTTCTTACTTCTACCAGAACTGACAGGTTGCTTGTTCAGAGTCACATCATCTTTTCTATAGCTCCTACCTGAGCTATGATAAGCTTCCTTATCACAAGGGTCGCCATGAGTCGACTCCGACTTGACGGCACTTAACAACAACAACCTTAGCAATAATTATTTTTAGGTGTCAATTATGTCTGGAGAGGCGATGGAGGGCTTGTCAGCTTGTTGAAGCCAAAAATGAATATTTAGGAGTGCTAGATCAATATTAGCAAGCTATCTTGGAAAATAAGAAGAAATGCTAAGACTCTCAAATTGAGGCGCTTAGGTGCTCTGAATTAGTTGTTCACAGTGGTGAAACGTTTATCTACATCTGCGGCGGCTTTTCGTTCTGCAGCTTCAATCGAACCGTAGTTGTTTCTTGATTTTGTGCAAAAATCTCAACTGTCTAAGCATCCTTTTCTGTTAATTCAAATATAGCAGCATCTTGTTCTTCTAATAGTTGTAGTTCTGTGGATACTTGTTCTGATGAGATTTCACACTCATGGACCTCTTTTGAACCAATCTCACTTTCTACGGTTCTAGAGGTTATTTCATCCTTAAAAAATACTTTTAGCCTATTGGATGGCTGTGCAATTCAACTGTTTAAGAAGTTGAAGGAATTGATTGGAGAATTTATTACTGCAATAGTCAATGCCTCTTTTGTGCAGGGACTGGTTCCTATGGTATTGAAAAAGGATTCAGTTTTCCTGTTATTAAAGGGGGCGTCATTGGATAAACTTGACCCTTTGAACTATTGACCTATTTCCTCATTGTCATGTCTAGCCAAGGTCTTTGGTGCTTTAACAATTATAGAATTATCTAGATAAGCATAATTTTATGTTTGAATCACAGTTTGGTTTTCGTCCCAATCATGGGACTGAAACGTTATTATTGACCCTTACTGAAAACTTTCTTGCTGGTTTTCATCAGAGTAATTTGTATTTGTTAGTGCTACTTGATGTATCTGCCGTCTTTGATACCGGGGGCCATTCCTTATTGTTAACTAGGCTTCGAGAACTAGGGATATGTGATAAAGTGCTTTCTTGGTTTATATATATTTTTTACAGGATTGATTCATCCAAGTTCGGTCCTTGGGACAAATGTCATCATGGAAATGTATTGATGTGGGCGTGCTGCAAGGCTCTGCACTTTCAGCCATATTGTTTAATCTCTACATTGCCCCAATTTAAACTGTGTTTGAGAGTCTGAACGTCAGATTTTGGGTGTATGCTGATGATCTACAGTTTATCATATCTATCTCCTCATCATTGGAAAATTCCCTGAAATATGTGGAGAACTTTCTTAAGTCTATTGATCATGGATGTTTCAAAACAAATTAAAACTAAATGCTAAGAAGACAGAAATTTTGTATTTGTCCTCAAATCTTTCAGTTTATTTGGGTTTAAATGTGCAACCCAGGTCTTTGTCTCTTGTGATTAGTGATGTTGTGAGAGATTTGGGTGTTTGGTTGGATACTCAACTGAATCTACATGATTACATTCAAAGGGTGGTTAAAACTGCTTACTACTTCAGCTATTGAAGCCATATCTTCCGTGTAGTAATTTTCACTCTGTATTACAAGTTTTGGTACTTTCAACCCTGGACTATTGTAATAGTAGCTTTTGAGAGACCTAAAAAAAGACTGTCTCCTTTACAGTCAGTTCAAAGTACTGCCATGTGTCTTCTAACTGGCTGCAAACGATTTGAGGATATTAGATCTCAATTGTTTGCTGTACATTGGTTGCCATTTGAATTTTGAGTGTTATACCAGGTTATTATGATTATCTTTAAATGTTTGCATGGAGGAGGAGTAGCCTATTCCAAATGGCACTCCTTGTGACCTTGGGCTAGTCACTTTAACCTCCATTGCCTTGAAAGAAAAGACCTAGCAATCTACTTCGGGTGATACATTGCCATGAAAACCCAAAGGCAGCTGGGTCGCCAGGAGTCAGCACTGACTTGATGGCACTAAAAAAAAAAGAAATGTTTGCACAAAATGGTTTCTATTAGTTTGTGATCTGTGCTTAAACCATACTGTTCTCCACTTTGCGCTTGCAGGAGACACATTTACTAAATTTTCCTTTTAAATCAATTCATTTTCAGTCCATACACACAAGAATTTTCTCTATGACTGCTCCATCTATTTGGAATTCTTTGCCGATTGATTTGCGTGCTGAAATAGAACTGATGACTTTTAGAAAAAAATGAAATGTCATTTATTTAAACAGGCTTTTCCTGAATTTCTCTGATGGGCAAGTATGGTGTGTGGGCATTTATAATCTGTGTTGAGCCTCTGAGGTAATTATGATATTATATAGCAGTGTTTTTTAATGGCTATTTTTAATTATAGTATTTGAATTTGTCCTTGTACATGATGACTTATTATGTATGTATTGTGTAACCCACCTCGGCAATTGTGCGGGATAGAAATCCTTTTAAATAAATAAATAAATATTTCCGTGAAATATACTTCTATGTAACTTAAATTTTTTTGGTTCAAGTTTGTTCCTGCCAACTTTGAGATCAGTTTGTTAATATGACTTTTTAAAAGTGAGGGTGTGGTCTAAGGTGACCCCATGGTATACTAGATTTGGTTCATGGCACGGTCTTTGACCAAAGAGGAAAATGTTAACTTCTTTCGCTGCATTTATTTATGTATGTATTTATTTATTTTTAGGTCTTATATACCGCTTTATCCATGGAATGAAGGCGATTTACGGGGAATTTAGTGAACTAATGCTGCTCGAGGCGGTTTACATGAAACTCAAAAAGTCAGAAAATGTTACAGTGAAAGTGTTAGATACAAAATATAAATTTCAACAGGCCTATGGTCTCTAAAGATTATAGGCAGAACTATTTACATATAACTATGTACAATGACCAGATCTGTGTCATGGTTCATACAGTGTTGTCATGGGTGGATGTATCTTAATTGTTATACCTATGGTGAGAGGTATACAAATGCAGGAGAGTTCAGATTTAAGTGGGGTAAAGTTTCCGGTCTTCGTTTCTGTTCTGGTAATATACTGTAAAGGATACTGGGTTTGATGGACCTTGGTCTGACCCAGTATGGCATATCTTATGTTCTTTTGTCTCTTTCTGAATGTGTACAGGTAGTTTATTTCTCTTAGGCTGGCTGGGAGTGTGTTCCAGGTGGTTGGGGAGTAGAAGGTAAATGCTCTGTGGACAGTTGATTGGTTAGCTTTCCTAAAGTTCATAGGGATTGTCAATGAGTTTTGAGAGTTTTCCCTTCTTTGTCTTGTCTCCGCATTGGTATTAATGAATTGAGATATGTTGGTGCTATGTTCTTGATTGTCTTGAAGGTGGTCATTAGCATTTTGTATCTGATCCTCTGTATGATTGGTAGCCAGTGTAGTTGGTGCAGAATGGGTGTTATATGTTCTGTCCTGGCTGCCTTCATGATGGTGCGTGCAACAGTGTTCTGAGCCATCTGTAAGATGTTCAGGGTTTGATTGGGAAGATCTTGGAGGATACCATTGGCAAAATCAAAATAGGAGCATACAATGGCTTGAGCAACTGAGCGAAAGTCCTCTGTGGAAAGGAGGGGTCTTAGGTTTTGCATCATTCATGTTTTATTATAGATTTTCTCGCATTGTCACGTTAATGTGTTTTATCAGGTTGAGGTTCTGTTCTAAATAAGTACCCAGGTATTTAATTCCATTTTTACCTCTAGTAAGGCCCTAGAGCTGACTGTGGTACAGATCATCAACAACTAGTATGCAAACTCAAGCTAAAGTTGAAAAAGAGCAAACCACTCATGAATGCAGCAAAATATGACCTTGAGAATATACCACTGGAATTTAAAGACTGCCTGCAAAATCGATTTGCTGCTTTAGATACAAATGAGAGAGCTCCAGAAGAGTTATGGAATGACATCAAGAAGTTTGTGTTGGAAGAAAGCGAGAAGTCTCTACAAAAAGTGAAAAAGCAACAACGGCCAAAATGGATGACGGAAGAAACTCTGAAAATTGCCCAGAAACGCAGAGAAGCTAAAGCCAGAGGAGAAAGAAAGACAATAACAGAACTCAACAGAGATTTCCAATGTGCAGCAAGACAGGACAAGGAAAAGTACTACAATGACACTTGCATGGAAATAGAAGCAGAAACTATTAGAGGAAGAACAAAATCGGCTCTCCTAAAGCTACGAGAGTTAAAGAAAAAGTTCCAGCCTCGAATTGGAATGTTACAAGATGCTCAAGGTTCCATGTTGAATGATGCTGAGAAGATCAAGAAAAGGTGGAAGGAATATACAGAGTTTTTATGTGATAAAGATCAAGTGGACCAACAGCCGTTTCAACCTGTACCTTATGATCGGGAACCATTGGTGATGAAAGAAGAAGTTGAAGCAGCATTGAAAGCCTTATCAAAGAACAAAGCACCAGGCATCGATAGTATTCCTATAGAAGTATTGCAGCAATGTGATGCAGCTGTTACCGTACTTACAAGGCTCTGCCAAGAAATATGGAAGACAACATCATGGCCAACTGACTGGAAAAGATCTGTGTTTATACCAATACTAAAGAAAGGTGATCCAACTGACTGTGGAAATTATCGAACAATCGCTCTGATCCCACATGCCAGCAAGATTCTACTGAAGATTATTCAAAAGAGACTACAACCATACCTGGAACAAGAACTACCTGAAGTGCAAGCAGGGTTCAGGAAAGGGTGAGGAATGAGAGAGACATCATTGTGGATGTGAGATGGATCCTTGAAAAGACTAAAGAATACCAAAGGGATATCTATTTGTGCTTTATCGACTATAGCAAGGCTTTTGACGGTGTAAACCATGAGAAACTCTGGGCCACATTAAGAAGCATGGGTATACCAGAACACATGATCGTTCTCTTGCGCAATCTGTACGTTGATCAAGAAGCCACAGTTCGAACGGAACAAGGAGAAACAGAATGGTTTAAAATAAGCAAAGGTGTAAGACAAGGCTGCATACTTTCCCCCTACTTTTTATTTATTTATTTATTTATTACAGGCTCTTATATACCGCTCTATTCAGCATCAGCGCGGTTCACAATATAACAACAGACCAGAACAATAAACTGTTTGGTTTTACAGAGAACAAGGTCAGAGAACTTGGATAAAACATGGGACTTGTTTAATTTATATGCAGAACAAATCATCAGAGAAGCAGGATTGTATGAAGACAACTGAGGTATGAAGATTGGTGGAAGACTCATCAACAACCTTTGCTATGCTGATGATACTACATTACTGGCTAAAAGTGAAGATGATCTGAAACATTTGCTTCTCACAATCAAAGAACATAGTCTCAAAATGGGCCTGTACCTTAATGTAAAGAAGACAAAGATCATGACAACTGGCATAATCAACAGGTTCATCGTTGAAGGAGAAGAAATTGAAATCGTGAACAACTTTAACCTACTTGGATCAACTATCAATAAAGAAGCAACAAGCAGTCAAGAAATCAAACGACGCATTACTCTTGGCAGAATGGCTATGAAAGATCTAGATAAGATTCTCAAGAGCAGAGATGTCTCTCTCCATACAAAGATTCGACTTGTTCAAGCCATGGTATTTTCAATAACATCATATGGATGTGAAAGCTGGACAGTGAAAAAGACAGACAGGAAGAAAATTGATGCTTTTGAATTATGGTGCTGCTGGCGGCGAATACTGTGTATACCATGGACTGCCCGAAGAACAAACCAGTCGGTACTAGAGGAGATCAAACCTAAGCTTTCTTTAGAAGCTCAGATGACAAGACTTCGACTTTCATACTTTGGACACATCATGCGAAGAGAGAGATCATTAGAGAAAGACATCATGCTTGGCAAGATAGAAGGTCAACGCAAAAGAGGAAGGCCAGCAATGAGATGGATCGATACAATAACAGCAGCTACGGGTACCAGTCTGTCAACAATGAGCCGCCTGACTGAAGACCGAACACAATTTAGGATAGCTATCCAGAGGGTCGCCATGAGTCGACTCCGACTCGACGGCACTTAACAACAACAAAGGCCCCATTTACTTGTAGCATCTGAGGTGGTAAGAATTCTTTGCTCCTGGAGACCATAAGTACTTCTGTCTTATTTAGTTTTATTTTGAGGTTGACGGAGTTCAGCCAGTGTGATACTTTGTTGAAGCAATCAGTAATTTGTTGGTAATTTGGTTCCAATGTTTTGAATATAGTAAAAATCATTATGTCATCTGCGTATATTCTATAGTCAATGTTGTGTGCTCTGATTATGTCACAGATGGGCTGAAGGTAAATGTTAAAAAGCAGAGCGGATAAAACTGACCCTTGGGGAATTCCTCTGTTCTGATTAAATGGTTCCAAGAGTGTGTGACCAGTTTTGACCATTGAATTATAGGGCCTCCAATGCCCAGTTGTTGGAGTCTAGTGATTAGGGTGTCGTGTCTGATGGAGTCAAATGCTGACACTATATCTAGAAAGATAAGAACGAATGATTGTTTTGTGTTTTCAATACTTGGATTATTTTGTTGAACAGGGAGATGGAGTGTTTCCACATCGTGGTACGGTCTGAATCCATATTAATGTGGATCGAGCGGTGTGAATGTATCAAGATGATCTTGTAATTGCCTCTGAACTGATTTTTCAATTATCTTGGATATAAACGGAAGACTCGAAATAGGTCTATAGGAGCCTGGGCAGTACTTATCAAGTGAGTGGTGTTTTAGAATGGGGCGGATAGTCGCTTCTTTGAGTGTTTTTGGCATGATTTTTATTTTATTATTTTATTTGACTGTGTTTTAATACTGTTTTTCACCAGGGCAAAGCGGTGTACATTACAACAACTGAATTTTACATATAACAATGGAACTTAAAATACATAGTTAATTTCTATTTACAACTAATTGTTTTAACAGAAAAACATATACAGTAGTAGTTGTTTGGAGGGGATAGGGGTAACAAACAGGGTTAACTGCCTGTTAGTGTCATTGGAGAGGGGGGATTCGGTTGAAGGAGGGAACGAGGGAAGGATTATGTAATTGAGCTGAAGTGTTCAGTGACGAGGTGGGTTTTGAATAATTTTCTGAATGTGAACAGTTCATTTGTCAATTGGAGAGTGCCAGGGAGGGAGTTCCAGAGGGATGGCACATATAGTTCAAAAGCTCTATTGCAAGCATACTGAGAGCAGTTAGTTTTTTCTTGAGGTATATTTATCATATTTATTGTGGTTTGTCTTTTTGTTCTTTTAGGGTTGGTGGGATTCAATAGTGTTTGTAGTTCATAAGTGGATTGTTTGTTGATAATTTTGAAAGTCAGGCGTAGAATCTTAATAGTTTATACGGCTGAGTAATGGCAGCCAGTGGAGCTGTTTGAGGATCGGTGTTATATGATCATTTTTAGATGCCCCTTGGATTATACATGCCGCAATATGAAGGGTGGTATTCATGAGGAGCAGAGTTTTCTTTGGAAGATTGAGTTGCAGTAGTCAATTGGGATATTATGATCACTTGGAAGGCTGAGCGGAAGTTGGATGGATCCAATAGTGGACGGAGGTGACGGAGAGTACTTATTTTGTGATATATTGTTTTTGTTGTGGCGTTTATGTGAGGCTTGAAAGATAGTTGTTAGTCAAGGGTGATTCCTAAATACTTGACTTTTGGTTGAACGATCACTTTATGTTGTTTAGTTCTATGGAGTCCGGTGGTTGGAAATTAGTATCTCAGGTGATGAATAGTGTTTGTCTTCCTATAATTTATTTTTAGGAAGTTGTTTGCCAGCCCTAGTGAGATATCTATGAAACAGCTTTTTCTCTTCATATGTTGGGTTGTTGGTGATAAATGGGGCGTAAATCATTATGTCATCTGCATAAATATGAAAATGGATGTTATGTGAGCGGATGACTGAGCATATTCGTTGCAAGTAGATGTTGAACAGCAATGCCGATAAGGAAGAGCCTTATGGGATGCCGGGTTTGCAGGTAGGGAGATTTTATTTATTTAACAAGTTTTCTATACCGCCTTTCATAGTATCAAAGCGGTTTACATTACAACTTCAACAGAACATTACAGAGAACATTCCAACGCATTGGGAGGGGTATATGCAGGACATACAAGGAGCATAACTTATTTACAGATTATGTAATTGGGTATGAGATTATTTAGGGGTATGAAATGTTAGGGTAGGTTGTGGAGGTCATCTTTTAAGTATTCAGAGAACAGGAAAGTTTTTAGTTGCTTCCTGAAGTCCTTAATGTCTTTGGTGGTCCTTATTTTCTCTGGCAAGGCGTTCCAGATGCTAGGTGCTGTAAGTGAGAAAGCCCTCTTTGACATTGTCTTGTTGGCTTTTGTAATATATCTAGGAGTAGGTATTGTTTCTCTGGTGTTTTGTCTTTTGGGTCTGTTGTTGGATTTTGTGCTGAAGAACTCTTGTAAGGATCCGGCTGATGTTTTGTTTCTAATCTAAAATATGGTTAATGCTGTTTCATATTTGCATCACATTTTGACTTGTTGACAATCACAGAGATATGAATGGAACCAGTCCAGGACCGTGTTTGGGATTCCAATGGACTAGAGTCTTTGCAGGAGTCTGCTGTGGTTGATGGTATCAAAAGCTGCTGAAATGTCAAGAAATATAAGGATGAAACCTTGGTGTGCTTTCTGGGTTCCTTTTATTAGAGTGTTTAGTAGTGAAGTTAGGAGCGTTTCGACACCATGGTTTGCCCTGAAGCCATACTGCTGGGGGTCCAATGGAGCATGGGTGTCAAGGTGTTCCTGGAGTTGCAGTTGTATAATTTTTTCAATTAACTTAGATAAAAGTGGTAGGCTTGCAATGGGTCTTCATGCAGTAGGATCCTTGGGATTAAATTTGCCGTTTTGCAGTATGGGACAGATGGTGGAAGATTTGAGTTGTTTGGGCATGTGGCCCTGAAGAAGGGATAGTTGGGTAATTCTTAGCAGGGTAGAGCTAAGGTCCTCTTTAGAAGCTTTAACCCTGCTAAGTGGTCAAGGGGGGATGTGGTTGAGTTTATTGTGGTGATGGTGTGTTCGATATTCTTTGCTGATGGAGCTGAAGGTGGTCCAGGAGTTATCGGTGACTATAGCAGGGGGTTTTTGCAATGGAGAGGAACATGAGGTGCTGTTTGATTTGTAGTAATTTGCTAGAGCTTGAGGGTCGAAGTAGGAGTCCAACATAGTAAATGACGGCAGATAAAGACCAGCATGGTCCATCTAGTCTGCCCAGCACGATGGCAAGCGTAGGTGCACCTGCCGCTCCATGCAGGCCACCACCCCTCCCCACGTCCCTGTTTAGGGGTGAACCAACCATTCCATGCAGGACACCCCTATTTGTTGAGAAATTAGATGGTTTAGTTTACTTTGATTTTATCCTGTTGCTGTAAAGGGATCCACTGTGTCTGTCCCAAGGCATTTTGAATTCCGTCATCGTGTTTGCCCCCACCACTTCCATCGGGAGGGCATTCCAAGCATCCACCACCCTTTCTGTGAAAAAGTATTTCCTGACATTGCCTTTCAATTTACCACCTTGCAGCTTCCTGTTATGCCCTCTAGTTTTACAGCTTCCCCATCTTTGGAAGAGGTTGGTTTGTTCATTATTTCCCTTTAAATATTTAAAGGTCTGAATCATATCTCCCCTGTCCCTCCTCTCCTCCAAAGTGTACATGTTTAGGTCTTCAAGTCTCTTCTCATAAGGCTTCTGACGCAGGCTCCAAATCATTTTGTTCGCCTTCCTCTGAACAGTTTCCAGTCTTTTTACATCCTTTGCAAGATACGGTCTCCAAAACTGAGCACAGTACTCTTAAGTGAGGCCTCACCAGTGACTTGTACAGTGGCATAAGTACCTCTTCCTTTTTGCTGGTGATTCCTCTTTGTATGCAGCCCAACATCCTCCTGGCTTTTGCCACCGCCTTGTCGCACTGTTTTGCCACCTTGAGATCTTCAGAAATAATCACACCAAGGTCTTTCTCCTGATCCGTGCACACCAACCTCTCGCCCCCTATCGCGTATATTTCCCCTGGATTTCTGCTACCCAAGTGCATGACTCTGCACTTCTTTGCATTAAATCTTAATTGCCAAGCATTAGACCATTCTTCCAGCTTTTGTAGATCTTTCCTTATGTTAACCACTCCCTCAGGGGAGTCCACTCTGTTGCAAATTTTCGTGTTTCTCTTGTGTTTTGTCTTTTGGGTCTGTTGGGTTTTGTTCTTAAGAACTCTTGTAAGGATCCGGCTGATGATTTGTTTCTAATCTTAAATATGGTTAATGCTGTTTCATATTTGCATCACATTTTGACTTGTTGACAATCACAGAGATATGAATGGAATCGGTCCAGGACCGTGTTTGGGATTCCGATGGACTAGAGTCTTTGCAGGAGTCTGCTGTGGTTGATGGTATCAAAGGCTGCTGAGATGTCAAGAAATATATGTACTTTCTGGGTTCCTTTTAATAGTGTTCAGTAGTGAAGTTAGGAGCGTTTCGACACCGTGGTTTGGCCTGAAGCCATATTTCTGGCAGTCCAATGGAATATGGATGTCAAGGTGTTCCTGGAGTTGCTGTTGTATAATTTTTTCAATTAACTTAGATAAAAGTGGTAGGCTTGCAGTGGGTCTTCATGCAGTAGGATCCTTGGGATTAAGTTTGCCGTTTTTCAGTGTGGGACGGATGGTAGAAGATTTGAGTTGTTTGGGCATGTGGCCCTGAAGAAGGGATAGTTGGGTAATTCTTAGCAGAGTAGAGCTAAGGTCTTCTTTAGAAGCTTTAACCTTGCTAACTGGGCAAGGGTCAAGGGGGGATGTGGTTGAGTTTATTTTGGTGATGATGTGTTCGATATTCTTTGCTGATGGAGCTGAAGGTGGTCCAGGAGTTATCGGTGACTATAGCAGGGGGTTTATGCAATGGAGAGGAACATGAGGTGCTGTTTGATTTGTAGTAATTTGCTAGAGCTTGAGGGTCAAGGTAGGGGTCCAAGGCGGCTGAGTGAGGGGGATCTGTTAGCTTCTTTACTATCTGGAAGAATTGTTTAGGCTTGTTGAGGGATTTGTTTATTGCATTTGTGTGGAAGGATCATTTGCACTGGTTGGATTCCTGGTGATATTCCATTAGGAGTATCATATAGGAGTTTTTGTCATCTGATGACTTTGTTTTCCTCCATTTGCGTTCCATCTTCCGTAGTTGTCTCTTAAGGGTTCTAAGGTCTGGGGAGTACCATTGTGTCTTTTTTGGTTTGCTGGAGGATCTTTGTGTTAGTGTTTCTGCTGCTGCTTTTCCAATGATCTGGTTCCAGTTTGATATTAGGACCTCAATGTCAGTTGTAGTGTTGTCAAGTGATGGGAGAACTTCTTCCACAAATGCTTTTTTATCAAAAGGTTTGAAGCGCCTTGCATCTTGATGTTGGTGGGTATGGTTGGTTGTGGTAGTGCATGATATTTGATAGTTATTAGTGTGTTGTCAGACCCAGGGGATGGATGACAGAGATGCAGGAGAGGAGAGTATGGTGTGGATGGGCTTGGAATTAATGAAGATGAGATCCAGTGTATTTTCTTTTTCATACATTGGAGTATGTATGATTTGGATAAAGTCCATTGAAGACATGGCATCTAGGAACAAGGCAGCTTGCTTGGCTGGTGCTGAAGGGAGGTTAAAGTCTCCAAGTAGTATGAGATCTTTGTTTAGGTGTGAGCTTTCAAGAACAAATCCCAGAATAAATGGTGGAGACATTTTGTATTGGAACATGGATTAGATTGTTTATGTTCCTATTTCTGAAGAAGGGCCCCTTGTGGAGGGGGATATAGGGTATGAATGAGGGAATGGAGGTGGATGTGATGTATAGGGTTTCAGCGCTGAGGAATAGTGCAAGAAGTGCCAGTAGGGTGTATGTGGTAGCATATATGGGGTACATGTTGCTGCAATGGGAGGTGAGTGCTGTGTGTTTGGGTATTTAGAGTATGAACTTCAGTTGCCTTTTTGGCTGTGCTGGTTGGCTGTTGGCTGCTCTTGAGCTATTCTGTAGCTGTGAGCGTTGATCTAGTAGGGTTTAGCTAGAGAAGCGTGCTTTCGGTTGTTGATTGCTTCTTTGTTGGATTCCTTTGCTGTTCTTGGGTACCACACACTGTACATAGAATGTGGTATGTTGTTGAATCAGCCCTCAGTGGTTACTGCTCAAGTCCACGCTCAAGCCACGCCTAAGGGCCCTCAGGCGTAGGTGCGCCTGATGGTGTTTTGCTTTTGGCTTGAAGTGGTGGTGTCCACAAAGAGGCCTGATTGGCCTTGTGATGAAGAGCAGGGAGGATGGGAGGCTCTGCTCCTGACTCGATGCCGATCAGGTGCTTCCTGGCTACCTTGGGATAGTGAAAGGTTGACTAATCTTTGGATGAAAGGTGCTAATTCAGCACTAGTTAATTTAAGCTAACTTACTGGGCAAGGGTCAAGGTGAGATGTTGTTGTATTTATGGATTTTATGAATTGCTCAATCTGTTCAAGGCTGAGTTCCATTGACTGATGTAAGCAGCTTCGTTGATTGCTACCTTCATTGGATTGGTGATCGGACATCTCAAATCTTCATGTAATGATTGGCAAATTGCTGGGCATCACTTTGATTGTTTTGGGGGTCATCATTGTTTGTATTACGGATTAATCCTTGTACAATAAGGAATAGCTCCCTGGGGCGATTTAGTCATTTTGTAAGCATTTTTGAATAGTATTCCTTCTTTTGGTCATTGATGATCTGACGATATAGCTTGAGGGTGTCCATATATTGCTTAAGTTCAGTCTCAGATTTTGTGCTTCTCCATTTTCTTTCTGCTTTCCGTAAGGTTCTCTTTATTGATCTTAGATTCTGGGAATACCATGGATGTGAATTTCTGTATATTTCTGGTGATGTTTTGTTGGGAATGGAGGATGCTTTGTCTAAGGTGGTGTTCCAGTTCTTTAGGAGGGCATAAAGATCATTTGCCTGATGTAGGTGGAACACCAGAGAATTAGTATTAGTGGAACTTGGAGTAAGTTTAAACATCAATATGGCGACTGTCTTCTAAGTTTGTGATACTGTATGTTTGCAAACTGAGGCATATGTCATTTGCATAAATGAATTTTCTGGGCTCGGTAACTGGAAGATTGTTAGTGTATAAATGGAAAAGTGCTGGAGATTCCTTGGCACAGTCCATTCTTCTGACATTTCCAGGTGCTCATTTTGTTACCACAATGCACTTGGAATTGATGGTTGCTAATTAAAAGTTCCACTGCTTTAAAAAAACAAACAGGAAAGAGTTTTAAACAGCTTCCTAGACAGCTAGCATGGTAGACAGTGTCATATGCTACCATGAGGTCAAATACTGTGCCAGTTAAGGTTTTTTTGGAATCTGTTTTTGATAAATGTTGTTAAGGTCTATACGTGATCACCAGTGCTGCGATCTTTGTGAAAACCAGCTTGGTCTACTGACAGGACTGACTCAGATGTTAGTGAGACTCTTTCTAGAATGAGTCTGTCTTGCAGCTTGAGACACACTCTAAGGAGGGATATTGGCCTATAGCTGGATTCTACAGCAACATCCTTCCCCGGCACTACTAAAACCGGGGAAGAGCATTGCTGAAGCGTCCAGGTATTGCTCAATATGCTTAATGTACTATATATCTCAAGCTTCTAGATAAACTCTTTCTAGAAAGTCTAATTAATGATTGAGCCAATCCTGTCAGTTGGCCAAACTGGCTTTTGCCAAGGTTGCGGTATCAAGGAGTGCTAGTGGAGTATGAACCCTGGCTTCCCTAGTTCTCAGCCTGCGGTTCCACCAAAAGACTGTTGAGTTCATGCTCATTTAAAATACATTTTTTCCAATATTCAAGCATCTTTTCATATTCATTTCACATATTTGTTCTTTAGGTGTGTATTATGGGGGTAATTTTATAACTGGCCACATAAAGATATACACCATCAATGCACATATGTCAGGTATTATCAATGAATTAAGTGTGCAAATGGTCACTTGCGAGCGTGATTTAGCCGGTCGCCATTTGATAAGTAGGTGCATAAGTTCAGTGATGTACACATGGGTATTTCATGGCTGAAGTGTAGGTGCAGCGCTTATTTACCCACATAGGTTATACAATTCTAGTATAACATGTGCGTTCTTGACAAATCTAGGTATGTGTATTTACATCAAGTCCTGTACTGATGTAAGTGCTCACGCCTAGGTTTGGCACATGTATCTAATGACTTATGCCCCTATTTTATAAAGAAATGTAGGTTCCCGCTTATCTTCATAAATTAGGTGTGATTTCTGTGTGTTGGAACACATGGTAACCTAGGCAAAATCTATAAAATTACTCCCTATATGCACACTAGGGCTTTTTTCTAAGTGATAAATTGATTGTACGCGCTATAATTCATTGGTTTGCATGTGTACAAGTGATTTGCTTGCACTTCAGATTTTTAGGCAGGCAACCAAACAAACCAAATGCATGCTCACAAATGTGCATCTCTTCTCATCACTAGGCTACTTGTGCACTTGGAATGAGGTCACATATATAATTGGTATTATGTATTCATGCACTCTGTCCAGGCACTTCAACTTCTTTCTTTGCAAGATGAAGGCCTTTTGTCTGTATCATTCCTCTCCAAGTTGTAGATCTGCCTAATGTCTCTTTAATATGCACTGACTCCTCTTACCTAATTTGAATTCTCATTCTTTGGTAAATTTATTTGGTTAACTGATCCCCATGTCATGGATGTAATTTTTGAGCTACTTCTGGATCTTTCTAGCATTACGGGTACACCAGCCTGAATGATCTCAGAAGCTAAGCAGGGTCAGGCCTGGTTAGTACTTTGATGGAAGATCAGCTTGGAAGATCAGGTGCTATAGGCTTACTGCATGGAAGAAAGGCCTGGCAATCTATGTTTGGTTGCACCCTGCCAAGAAAGCCGAGAGGATAGTCACAACTATCCACAAGGTCACGAGGAGTCTGTTTCGACTTGATAGCACACAACTGCAGCTCTGGATTTTTATAATTCCCATGCCAAGTTACTGTAGGAATATAGTTCTGATTAATAGAAATAAACTAGCCTAGAAGTCCCAGAATGCTATGAGATGGGACTTATAAAGTTCTGTTGGCAAGAAAGGAATTTTTAAATTCATGTTCACTGTTAATTTAGAGAAAAATCTTTGGTTGACGGTTAGAGTAAAATTTAATTAGTGTATCCAGTGGTGAATTTGAATCCTGCCTCGTCATCTAGCATAGGTTTGCTGCATTGTTACTAAATAGAGGAGATTATATATTGAACTATTTCCTAAAAATAGAAAGTAATTACGCAAATTTGGTTTGCTGAAACGATAATATTGCATCAGTTTCTGTTACTGTTAGCGCTAAGTATTGCAATGAAATTGTATTAACTAGCAAAGATTTATTGAAGCATGGTAACATCTTAGATTTCTTTATATTCTTTGCTTTCAGATATCAAACCAGAAAATCTCTTAATCAGCTGCAATGACATTTTGAAACTGTGCGATTTTGGTAAGTTTAATATACTTAGTCACACTGGAAAATGACTTAGCAAGCACGGGGAATTTTAATATAATTGAAAGTGGCATATATAGCCACTTCTATTAGCTACAATTTGAGGAGGGTTACAAGAGGGAATAAAACATTACAGAAACTGCATTGCATGAGTTTGCAATTTGCCTAGTAGATCCTGAAACTCATTTTCACCCAGCGGATCATGTAATACTTCCATTGCATAATAATCTAGTTTGCATTTGCATTCTGATGATTTAAACCACATAAACCAAAGGGGCACCTCTGCAAAAAGGTAAAAAAGGAGCGGGGATAATACATTATAATACATTGAAAAAAGAGCCAAACGACGAAACCTGGAAACAGCACAAGCACTGGCAAATCAAATGCAAGGCATTGATAAGGCAGGCAAAGAGAGAACTTGAGAAGAAGCTTGCTGCGGAAGCAAAAACGCGAAATAAAGACCTTTTCAAGTACATTTGTAGCAAAAAACCTGTGAGAGAGTCAGTTGGTCCATTAGATGATAAAGGGGTTAAAGGAGCACTAAGATTCGACAAGGCGATAGCGGAGAGACTGAATGAATTCTTTGCTTCGGTCTTTACTAAGGAAGATGTAGGGATGTTACCCATGACTGAAGTGGTATTTAAAGGTGCAGAAGAATTGAAGGAAATATCGATACATCGGGAAGATGTCTTACAACTATTAGATAAACTGAAGAGTAGCAAATCACCTGGGCCGGATGATATACATCCAAGGGCGTTGAAAGAACTGAAATATGAGATTGCAGACCTGCTATCAGTAATCTGTGAACTATCATTAAAATCATCTCTAATACCTGAAGATTGGAGGATCGCCAATGTAACACCAATTTTTAAAAAGGGTTCCAGGGGTGATACGGGAAACTACAGACCGGTGAGCTTGACGTCAGTACCAGGAAAAATGGTAGAAACCATCATAAAGAATAAAATTACTCAGCATGTAGATAGTCACAACCTAATGGGAGACAGCCAATATGGCTTTAGACAAGGAAGATCTTGTCTTACTAATCTGTTATGTTTTTTTGAAGGAGTGAATAAACAGGTGGACAAAGGTGAGTCGGTTGATATTGTGTATCTGGACTTTCAGAAAGCCTTTGACAAGGTCCCTCATCAGAGACTTTTGGCAAAACTAAAGAGTCATGGGATAGGAGGCAGTGTACTATTGTGGATCAGGAACTGGTTAAAAGATAGAAAGCAGAGGGTAGGGCTAAATGGCCAATTTTCCCATGGAGAAAGGTGAATAGTGGTGTACCCCAGGGATCTGTGCTGGGTCCGCTGCTTTCTGACATATTCATAAATGACCTGGAAAGTGGGATAACGAGTGAGGTTATCAAATTTGCAGATGACACAAAACTATTTAAAGTTGTTAAAACCCAAGAGGATTGTGAAAAATGCAAGAGGATCTTGATAATTGGAAGACTGGGCATCAAAATGGCAGATGAAATTTATGTGGACAAGTGCAAGGTTATGCACCTAGGGAAGAACAACCAAACTATGGTTACACGATGCAGGTTCCACATTAGGAACCACCACCCAGGAAAAAGATTTAGCGTCATTGTGGATACCATGTTAAAACCCTCGGCCCAGTGTGCAGCGGCGGCCAAGAGAGCAAATAGAATGCTAGGTATGATAAGGAAAGGAATGGAAAATAAAACAAAAGATATTATAATGCCTCTATATCGTTCCATGGTGAGACCGCACCTTGAATATTGTGTGCAATTCTGGTCGCCGTATCTTAAAAAAGGATATAGCGATTTTAGAAAAGGTACAGAGAAGAGCCACCAAAATGGTAAAGGGGATGGAAGGATACTCCTATGAAGAAAGGCTAATAAGGTTAGGGCTCTTTAATCTGGAAAAGAGACGGCTGAGGGGAGATATGATATCTTCGGTCACTTCTTAATAATGGTTTATGGACCTTTCCTCCAGGAACTTCTCCAAACCTTTTTTAAACCCAGCTACACTAACAGCCTTTACTACATCCTCAGGTAACAAATTCCAGAGTTTGATTACACGTTGAGTGAAAAAATATTTTATTTTATTAGTCTTAAATAGTTTACCCTGTAGCATCATTGCATGTCCCCTAGTCTTTCTATATTCTGATAAGGTAAACAATCGATCTACGTTTACCCGTTCCACTCCATTCATTAATTTATAGACTTCTATCATATCTCCCCTCAGCCGTCTCTTTTCCAGGTTAAAGAGCCCTAACCTTTTTAGCCTTTCTTCATAGGAGTATCCTTCCATCCCCTTTACCATTTTGGTGGCTCTTCTCTGAAACTTTTCTAAAATCACTATATCCTTTTTAAGATACGGCGACCAGAATTGCACACAATATTCAAGGTGCGGTCTCACCATGGAATGATATAGAGGCATTATAATATCTTTTGTTTTATTTTCCATTCCTTTCCTTATCATACCTAGCATTCTATTTGCTCTCTTGGCCGCTGCTGCACACTGGGCCGAGGGTTTTAACATGGTATCCAAAATGACGCCTAAATCTTTTTCCTGGGTGGTGGTTCCTAATGTGGAACTTTGCATCGTGTAACCATAGTTTGGGTTGTTCTTCCCTAGGTGCATAACCTTGCACTTGTCCACATTAAATTTCATCTGCCATTTTGATGCCCAGTCTTCCAATTTATCAAGATCCTCTTGCAATTTTTCACAATCCTCTTGGGTTTTAACAACTTTAAATAGTTTTGTATCATCTGCAAATTTGATAACCTCACTCGTTATTCCACTTTCCAGGTCATTTATGAATATGTCAAAAAGCAGCGGACCCAGCACAGATCCCTGGGGTACACCACTATTCACCTTTCCATTGGGAAAATTGGCCATTTAGCCCTACCCTCTGCTTTCTATCTTTTAACCAGTTCCTGATCCACAATAGTACACTGCCTCCTATCCCATGACTCTTTAGTTTTGCCAAAAGTCTCTGATGAGGGACCTTGTCAAAGGCTTTCTGAAAGTCCAGATACACAATATCAACCGACTCACCTTTGTCCACCTGTTTATTCACTCCTTCAAAAAAACATAACAGATTAGTAAGACAAGATCTTCCTTGTCTAAAGCCATGTTGGCTGTCTCCCATTAGGTTGTGACTATCTACATGCTGAGTAATTTTATTCTTTATGATGGTTTCTACCATTTTTCCCGGTACTGACGTCAGGCTCACCGGTCTGTAGTTTCCCGGATCACCCCTGGAACCCTTTTTAAAAATTGGTGTTACATTGGCGATCCTCCAATCTTCAGGTATTAGAGATGATTTTAATGATAGTTCACAGATTACTGATAGCAGGTCTGCAATCTCATATTTCAGTTCTTTCAACACCCTTGGATGTATACCATCCGGCCCAGGTGATTTGCTACTCTTCAGTTTATCTAATAGTTGTAAGACATCTTCCCGATGTATCGATATTTCCTTCAATTCTTCCGCACCTTTAATACCACTTCAGTCATGGGTAACATCCCTACATCTTCCTCAGTAAAGACCGAAGCAAAGAATTCATTCAGTCTCTCCGCTATCGCCTTGTCGCCTCTTAGTGCTCCTTTAACCCCTTTATCATCTAATGGACCAACTGACTCTCTCACAGGTTTTTTGCTACGAATTTACTTGAAAAGGTCTTTATTTTGCGTTTTTGCTTCCGCAGCAAGCTTCTTCTCAAATTCTCTCTTTGCCTGCCTTATCAATGCCTTGCATTTGACTTGCCAGTGCTTGTGCTGTTTCCAGGTTTCGTTGTTTGGCTCTTTTTTCCATTTCCTGAAAGATGCTTTTTTGGCAACAACATCCTCTCTGACCTCACCTTTAAACCATGCTGGCAGTTTTTTGACTTCCTTCCACTTTTCTTAAAGCGTGGAATACAGCTGGTCTGGGCTTCCAAGATAGTATTTTTCAACAACACCCAAGCTTGATGTACGTCTTTAACCTTTGCAACTGCTCCTTTTAGTTTTTTCTTAACTTTTTTCCTCATTTTATCATAGTCTCCCTTTCGAAAGTTAAAAGGTAGTACTGTGGATTTCCTTACTATCCCTCCTCCACTAATTAAATCAAAGGCGATCATGCTATGATCACTATTCCCAAGTGGCCCCAACACCATTATCTCTTGCACTAGATCTGGTGTTCCGCTAAGGACTAGGTCTAATATGGCTTCCCCTCTGGTCGGTTCATGAATCAGCTGCTCCAAGAAGCAGTCATTTATTTCATCTAGGAACTTTATCTCTCTAGCATGTCCTGACGTGACACTGACCCAGTCGATACCGGGGTAATTGAAATCACCCATTATTATTACTGCGCTGTAACTTTTGTTAGCTTCCTTGATTTCTTTGAGCATTCCATCATCCATTTGGTCATTCTGGCCAGGTGCTCGATAGTACACCCCCACTGCCATTGCCTTCCTCCTTTTATATGGAATTTCAATCCATATAGATTCTACAGCAGATTTTGTTTCCTGCAAAACTTTAATCCTTTCTGAGTCAATGTCTGGAGGACAATCCTTTCTGAGTCAATGTCTGGAGGGCTGGGTTGACAACCCTCGGGTTAGAGAGAGTCCATCAACTTTAGTACTTTTGAGTTTTATTCTTTATACCTAACCTCAGACACCTTTCATTAGGGTATGTCTCACCATTACTAACACTTTCTTTCTCATGTCTCATTGCTAAGTGTGTCTATGGAGACACTCGCACCATTAATAGAGTAGCCTTAGAACCCTTTATACATTGTGCAGTGTATGTTCTCCTCAAGTAATCAGGCTCCTTTGTCTTGCTTTTTTGAAGAGCCTCACAGAGGCTTCTATCCTGCTAGCTATTTATTTATAAGCCATCAGAAGACAAGTGACTCAATCTCCTGTGTTCCAGGGTGATCTCATCTCACTGGGAAGTTGTCCATTCCCTCTTACTCATCCCTTTGCCAGCAGAGTCCTTCAATTCCTGGTCTTCTCATTTAGCTAACCTTTCCAAAATAACAGTATTCAATTTAATTCAAATTTATTTATATCTTACCTATCATACATTTCTAAGTGGTGCATAAAACCATAACACAATTTAAAAGACAATTTAAAACATACAAAATAGTTTTAAGCAGATTATACTTAATTAGCTGAATTCTGTTCTTAAAGAGTAGTAAAAAAAACCCATTGTTTTATTGGGTGGGGCAGGGGGAGGTGAAGTGTCAGGTATCATGGGAAAATAGTGAATTAAAGTACCTCTGTGAAGTTATAATGGTGACAGTGGGGCTTATCTCCGCTTTGTATTCATATCTGCAATGGAGATTCTTTAAAGTAAAGAAGCCTAGAGCTTCATGGAAGAGGACAATCTCCAGGAACAAGCAGGAATGAGTCTTCACATATGGGTACGTCGGTACCGACGGAGTCTGCGCGGGAACGCTTCCCAGCGTCCAATCAGAAAGCCTTTGGAAGCATTCCACCACGCCTGCGTGCTGCCTTCCCGCCTTCCCAACTGCCTCTCCTCAGTTTTCGTTTTTCCGCGGAGCCGGCAGGACATCCTCCTGTCACCGCAGAAAATTCATCTTTTATTTTTTAGTTTTCTTGTGGTCGCGGCTGCCTTTCCCGACGCCACCGGTACCGCCGGTGTTTTTTTTCTTTTCTTGTAAAAATTTTCCTTTTTAAGGAATATTTTTTCATTCCTAGTGTCTCACGGTTTTTCAGGCCTGCTTGGCCTCTCCACTTTCCTTCATGGAACCGCCAGCCACTATCTCCAAGAAATGTACAAACTGTGGCGGTACAACCTTAATTTTGGACACTCACAATTAGTGTCTAACCTGTTTGGGTCCTGACCATTTTCCTCCGGAGTGTCCCTCCTGCAATACTATTGTGAGAAGACGTTTTCAACATCGAGTTTCCCTCAACACGCGGTCCCCATCCAACTTCAGGGTACCGACCATATCTTCTTCTACACAGGATCAGGTAACCCAAAAACAGTCTGTTAAGACTAGCCAGTCCTCGAGTGGCAAATCTCATGCACAGCATAGAGATGCCTCCGGCCTTGCCCTCGAGAATCCACTGGTTTCAAAACCCTGGTGGGAGTCTTCGGCCTCCAAAACCCGTGTGGGGTTTCAGGTTGTTCTTGAGGTTCACCCCTCACAGAACATACCTGAGCCATGCCTGGTGGTGGCATCCGCTTCGAGCGGTACTGATACCCCGGCATCGGCAATGGTGTTGGATGAAACATTCCTCACCAAGGATCGTCGTCTGGCGTCCTCGGTACCTAAGGGGCCATTGGATATGCTGCAGACCGACCTTCCAGTATCGGTATCGTTCCCGGTACCGATACTAGTACCGACGTCGGTATCCTCCAGACGTGCATCGATAGACTCGCTTCCTTCGATGCCGAGTCTGGAATCGATCTCCAGTCTGGAGGACTGGGTACCGACTCGCCTTGGTACCGACGCCAGACGGTACCAAAGGCTCGGTTCCGAGGATTCGGATCCAGCACGCTCGGTGTCTTGGATGCCGTTAGAGTTGCCACCGGCTGGCCTTCATCCACCGGTATCGGATACGGTACCGAAGCCGGTACCGTTATCCACAATACCATTGCCGTCGGTGCCTTCCATGCTTCTCTCATCAGGCTCGCTTCCCTTGATACCGAGTTTGGAATCGATCCCTAGAATGGACGATGTGCTACCGACGGTTGCTGGTCCCGACTTCCGGCAGTACCGGCGACCATCCTGTAAGGATCCCAGACTGCACAATTCAGGATCTTCTATCCCTATGAACTTGGATAGATCCCTCGGTGCCAAGGCTAGTTCTTCATCAGATCTAGCCTATTCAAAGGAAGTTCCCTCTGGGGATCCTTCTTTTCAGGCTTTCCTCCGGGATATGGCAAAATCACTTGCCATTTCTATTCCTGGACAGGATCCTACACAGGGGAATACAGGATCCTTCTATATTCCTGGCAAAGCAAAGGAGAACATCATGCTTCCTTACAGGATCTCCTTCTAGGAATGTGGGAAGCTCCTTTAAAGGTACCCCCACCTTCCAGAGCAACTGATCTTCTGTATCAGGTACCCCCCTCTCCAGGGTTTCAAAAGACTCAACTTCCTCATCATTCCATTGTAGTAGAATCAGCAATGAGGCGGGTGAAGAGTACAAAAAAGCACTCTTCTTATCCACCAGGCCGTGAGTCTAAGACACTAGATGCCTTTGGACGTCAAACCTTCCAGTCATCTATGCTTTCAGCAAGAATTCTCTCATATATTTTTATATGGGTCTATCTCTTGAGGAGGTCACAAAGAAATTACATCTTTTGACTCCTTTTCTTCCAGAGCCCGAGAGTGCAGACTATTCCTCATTGGTTAGTCATGCTCAGAATATCTCTAGGTTTCTTACTCGTGCTGCCCTAGACTCCTTTGAGTCTGTTAGCAGGACTTCTGCTATAGCTATAGGGGCACGACGTAAAGCCTGGCTCCAAGCTTCAGACTTAGATAAATGGGTACAAGTTAGACTGGGAAATACTCCATGCACTGGAGACAATCTCTTTAACAAGGAGTCCTTACTCCAGGTTGCTCAGTTAACAACTGACTGTCCTCTTTCTAGAGGCTATCCTACACTTTCTGCTTTCCAAGTAGGTAGGAAATATCCTACCAAACTTTCTTCCCCTAGGGGGAGAAGGTTTTATCCATCATCTGCCCATCACACAGATGTTCCCAAACAGGGGAAACATCGCCCTGGTCTGAAGAATCCACAACCTCAACAGGGTCAACAAACCCAGCAGTCGCAGGGTTTCAAATAGACCATTGTCCCTCTTGGTTGGTGGTTAGGGTGGCAGTCTGCTTCTTTTCACTTGAAGTATCTGCACCAATTTTCATCCTAACCCTCCTAGATATCTCTTCGTGGGACATCTTTTCTCTAACTCTAAGAGTCTTATAATGCTCATGCCCATACTTAACAGATTTTCCTTTTCCTCTTGGAGGAAACAGAGGTAACAGCTATCAATAGATAGTTGTTTCCCTGTACTGGCATGTATCATCTCATCGGTCAGAGACTTCCTCCATAGTTGGTCTCTTGCAACTCTGTCTTACTTCCCTCTTCCTATAACATTGGTTTGTAAGAGGGACTCTTTAAACCGGTAAGCCCCTATGGTCCTCTGCCTGTTCTACCGGGGGACTTCTCCTTTTTGGAATTGTTCCCCCCCCCCCCTTGTTACCTTAGGGCAGCCATCAGACTATAGGAAATCCTACCATGTCTGTTCTTTCTTTTTCCCAATCCCAAAAAGAAAGAGGGAAAACAAGTTTTTCCACGCTGCCCTGGTAGTTGCTGCACATACAGCAATTCCTAGTGGTTAAGCCACTGGTTTTGTTCACTACACAACCAGGGCTTCCCCTCCACTAGCAATTCTCCTAGCCTTACTGCTAGGTCCCAAACTGGTTAGTAGCCTCGTTTGGGAAACCCTATTATCACAGTCTGGTTGGTTACCTTCTATTCTTTGCCCCCTTGTCTTAGCAGAATAGCTGGTCGCCTACTGGCTTTCCACAGCCAGTTTTTTCTTCTAACCAAACTGCGGCATGCTCTCTGCATCTCTACAGAGTAGCTTTGCATTATGGGCCCTTGCTAGAGAGCATCAGTATCTGGCCTAGCAGATAACCTCAGATGGTTAGGAGGAGTCCCCCAGTCATGTTCCATGTCTGGCAGGTATTCCCTACCCTTACCATCTCATCTTAAATCTCTTTTGAGGCATAAGCCTCAGGCCTTTCATTCCGTGAAAACCTCAAGGAGGGCCAATTCCCTGAGTTGGCCCATATCTCCTTGAATCTTCTAGTCAGAGATAAGCTTCTTCAAAGACAGCTAGAGGATGCCTAATACCCATCTTGACCTCATAGGTGGGTCACTAGGGTATCTTCCTCCAGGGGCGTCCTCTATCCCTTCTCCATACTGCCATTCTGGAGAGATCTGGACTTCCTGTCTGCAGACTGAAGTTATCTTCTGCAATTTTCACGTAGGCCATCCTGATTATCCAAGAGCTCAAATTCTGTAAAGACTTCAGACTCTTCTTGTCAGGGAAACTTTTCCTCTGACTCTACCAG
Source organism: Ichthyophis bannanicus (assembly GCA_033557465.1). Classification (NCBI taxonomy): domain Eukaryota; kingdom Metazoa; phylum Chordata; class Amphibia; order Gymnophiona; family Ichthyophiidae; genus Ichthyophis; species Ichthyophis bannanicus. The sequence goes on along the minus strand of CM066035.1, from coordinate 900,005,165 downwards.
TCATAACCAGGAAAAGAGGATTCTCTATATATCTCTTCAAGCAGGTATCAACCGTCTTGCTGTCAAATACATCTTCCTCTCTCCCTACAGGGGATGAGGTTCTATGGACATCTCTCCATCCATACACCTGGAGACAAGTGTCTATATACCGGCATATTCATATAGGTATATATAGCTATATATACTTATCTATATCTATCTGTGTGTTTTTCTGCCCATACATATCTCTTTATACATATATGCATATATACCCTATGGGTGTGTGTGTATATATATGTATGTATATATATATGTATGTATATATATATATATATATGTGTGGCGGTCGCGCCCCTACCAGGCGGTCGCCTAGTAGGGACGGGAAGCCATCTTGAATTCCTCTTTACCAAGGATTGTAGTTTTGTATAGAGATAAATGAACCAAGTGGTTGTTTCAAAGCACACAGGAATTTTATTAGCTTCCGTGGCAAGCGGGTAACAAATCTTAAAGCAGTTGTACACTCAAGTCAAAGAAAATAAAGGATAATCTTCTCCCATTAAAGCAAAGCTTACAACCAGTGTTGTAGTAGAATTATTTACACAGGCTTTCTTTTCTTTTCCCTTTATGATGCTTCTCAATTCCGTAATCATAAAGCACATGTATTTACAATTCCTAACTTCTCACTGCTCTTAGGCTTTCATTACTTGGCCACAATGCACATATCACAGTCCATCTCAGAACAAGCTGAAGTCGGGTCACTTTCTTTACCTTCTACCTCCATGCTTTCTGCTGAGCTGTATCTTGGCAAAGTTTGAAAACGCTCGGGCACTTTATGCTTAATGTTCTTTAACAGGTTAAACAGCCTATTCCACTGAATGGCCCCTTCTCCTCTAGGTAGGACTTCAACGGGCTTCTCCTGTTCAGTTTCTCCTGAAAACCCCTTCTTCCTAATCCGGGTTTTCTCAGGCCTAAACCTCTCTTCAGAGTCAGAGCAAGAAACACAGGGTTTTGGCTTTACTGCTTTCTTTTTCCTACCTTGGAGTCTTGTTGCAGCACCTTCCTGGCTGAGGCTTCTGTGGCTTGTGACTCTCTCTGCCTCTGAGCTAGACAGGGAATCAGGGTAAGACCTCCACTTCCCTTCCTGGGGCTTCTGCCTGCAGACAGACCCTTCATCAGAGGAGTCTAAGCACTCTTGCCTTAGCCTTCTCAAAGCCAACCTTTTCTCTCTCTCCCTCTTGCCAGTCTGTTTGGTTCTCTGCCTGGAACCTTCTCTGTAGCTTCCTTGGCTGCAGTGCTGGCTGCTCTTGTCTCTGCTGCTGCTCTCTTTGTGGCTGCTTCTCTCTTGGCTGCTTCTCCCAACTTTGTTTGTTTTCTCAAACTTAAACGTTGAGCAGGGCACCTCCCTCTCTGACTCCACCCACTTGTACCTCCTACTCTTACCTGGGGTTGTCATGGAGTCTGGGAGTGGCTTAAACCTAGCTCTACCCTCTTGGTTTCTCTCAGGGATTTTCCTGTGATGTATGTGTTCTAGTGCACCCATTCCCTGAAAAGAAGAAAAAGTTCTTCTTTCTCTTTTATTTCCATGCTGAGTTGCACTCTCCTTACCACAATATATATATATATATATATATAATGAGATATGTTTTTTGATAGATCTGTATCCATCTACTTATCTATCTCTCTGTTAGGTTCAGATATCCTTACATCTCTACCTGATCCTGACAGATGGGCACTACCCCTATCAATGCTGTGCCAACATATTTAGGGGGCTACACTATAACCACTTCCTGTGGTAATTAACAATTTTTTTCCTTACCATAACCTTTTTAGGTTTAGGTACTCGTGAAGCTCTCCATGTCCCTTTTTTCTTTCCTAATTAACCCCATTTAGGAAAGACATTGCGGAGCTTCAGTTACTCTAAAGCTTAACGCTCCTGAGTCTGTCCTTCCTTCTTATCAGATACAAAGGTCTCCACACCCTTTCTCCCCTACATGGACTGCTTCCAACCCCAGTCCAGTTGAGCCAGACTCATTTATTCTCTTGGTCCAAGGATTGTACTATTTTTGGACCAAACCAGCTTAAGCTTACTTCAATAGTACCTTCTGCGTCTCCGCTGAAGCTCTACCTCTTATACTAACCCAGTTTTTTTTTTCCCTGGGGCTGTTCTCACCCTGAAGGGTTCTGACCTCCACTTGTTTTTTTCTACTTTGTTACCTCTACTTCTCAGTGAGGTACCTCTTAAGCGCATTCACTGGCTCTTCTAATAGATCGATATCTACCTCAGTGGACTTGTGCAGTGCCAACAAGGGAGGCCCAGATCACAATATTATATTCCTAAATGCCCTCTATACAGGGTCTTCCCCTTTTGAAGCCCTGTTCTAACTAGCTGTTCCACAGCTCCTTTGCTGTATTCAACTCCTACCCTCCATCCCCAGGATGCCTGAGGTCCTGAGGAATGGCATGGCTCGTTCTAGACTTGCAACATGCTAGGACTCCCTCTGGGCATATGAGCTTGGGAGTCCCCATATGTGAAGACTCATTCCTGTTTGTTCCTGGAGATAGCACAGTTACTCACCTGTAACAGGTGATCTCTGGGAACAGCAGGTATAAGTCTTCACAACCCACCCACCTCCCCAGGAAGAGTTTTTTCTCTATCTCTATCTTTCCCTGCTCTGCTCTCTCTCTCTCTTTGTCTCAGCTTTAAAACTTAACTGAGGAGAGGCAGTTGGGAAGGCGGGAAGGCAGCATGCAGGCGTGGTGGGATGCTTCCAAAGGCTTTCTGATTGGACGCTGGGAAGCGTTCCCGCGCAGACTCCGTCGGTACCGACGTACCCATATGTGAAGACTTATTCCTGCTGTTCCCAGCGATCACTTGTTACAGGTAAGTAACTGTGCTTTACAGCTTAACCACTCCAAGCAGAAGTGAGATCAAATTGAAAAGAGACTTATGAAGAGCTCCATTGCTGTCAGTGGGCAGGAGAATATTTACAAGATACTATATGGGTGGTTATGACATTGACCCCCCCCCCCCCTCGGCAAGCCCGGCAGTATGGGCTTCATGGCAGTATGTTGAAGGCAGTGTGGCCTGCATGGGACCCTCGACCACATTTGGTGGGAATGCACATGGGTAAAGTGCTTTTTGGAAGGTATACATTACAGAGTGCAGAGGCTAGTGAGGAGGATCATACCATGGGATCTGGGGATGTATTTGTTCAATGGCTCAGTACCAGGTGTGAGGGCTATACAGATGGATCTGGTGAAGAACCACACGAATGCAGGCTGGCTGTCCATGGCCTCTGCTTTGAGACAGGTGAACCCCCCAGATTGAATGACTGGCTGCAGCATCTGTGGTCAACTTACAGCATGGAAAAAACATTGGCTAGCCGTAAGGCACTGTGAGGATGCTTGGTACAACTATATGGATGCTGAGGGTGTAAATGACATAATTCATCTCAGAGATGGGGAAGGAGGTGCACAATAAGAATTGAGCAGGAAGTTAAGAGAGGGACTCCGGGAAGGGGACAGGGGGTGAGGGGAAGGGAGGGAGGGGTGCATTACAGCCATATGATGGAGAGGAGTAGGAGTAGCCAAGAGATATTGATTGGCGGGAAGGTTTCTGGTGTAACAGTTTCTAGGAGGGTTGTATATGTATATGGGGTTCTTTTCTTTTCCTTTTCCACTTTTCCCTACGTGAGTTATAATTAAAAAGCAAAAAATGGTTTAAAGATAAGGCCGCATTGCTTGAAGAATCTCTGTATAGTTGGTCTATTAGTTACTTGGTATGAAATAATGATGTACAGTGAAAGACCCTTGATAACAAATAAAGCCTGTAAAAATAAAAACCATTTTTAAAGCTTTTTATGAAAAGATTAATAGTCCTTTTCCTGTCAGAATTCTAGTGGTAAATTATTCTGTAATTAGTGACCTGTTACTAAGCACGCCATGTTGATAGCCAATAGGATAGATTTGTATTTCCTTCTAATGCAAACTCTTCTCAAGGGCTGATGTAAATTAACTGAGGTCTTTCGCTTTATATTTGTTCATTCGTGACCTTAAACATGAAGAATTTGCATCAGAGGGTGCAAGATTAGCAGGCCATGGTTTTCATGCTGGCACATGGCTTGCCACAGGCACCAAAGTGGCAGCACAAAGCTGCCACTTTAAAAAAAAAAAAAAAACAAAAAAAAAAACATGCTGTGCCACCTACCATGGTCTGGCACCCTAGGTGTCTGCCTAGTCTACCTAGTGGATGGGCCATTCCTGGGTCCAACTCTCTAATTTCATATTCAAAGAAATTTATAATATTTGTCTGATAAGACCTGCCTCTTGTAAAACCATGCTGCCTCAGATCATGCAATCCACTGGATTCCTGAAACCCACTATCCTCTGTTTTAGCAGCGTTTCCATTCATTTACTTGCCGCAGAAGTCAGACTAATTGGTCTGTAGTTCCCAACCTCATCTTTTTTTTTACTTCTGCTTTTGTGTAGAGGGACCACATACATCCTTCTCCAGTCTTCTGGGAACATTCCCAACTCTAAAGAAGCATTGAAAGGTGTGGTTTATGGTTTATTAAATTTGCTATACCGCCCTTCAGACTAGCAGAACGGTGTACAATAAAAATTTTAGAAAACCAGAAAGGAGCTCCAAAAAAAAAAAGGAAAGGAATAAACACAAACCAACAGGACAGGGAACAGAAGGGATAAGGGACGGGTGCCAAGAGCAGCATGTAGTCAAGTCAGGGGGAGGGAGAGAGGGGAAAGAGGATTCTGCACCACTGAGGGACTAGATCAAATGCTAATTGAAAGAGGTGTGATTTGAGGAGTGATTTGATTTTAGAGTAGAACTCTAAGCGGAGATCGGGTGGAAGGGTATTCCATTTACTTAGACCAAGGAAATAAAAAGCAGAATGCTGGGTGGATTCATACCATACCATGCTTGGGATGAAGGGGGAAGATAGAGATGGTTCGAGTGACTAGAACATAAGATATGCAAAGGGGTGTGAGGAATGATGCAGGATGAAGATAATAAAATGAGCCCGAAATGAATCTTATGGACCAGTGTGAGAATCTTGTACTGAATGTGATACTGGATGGGTAACCGGTGAAAACGGATAAGCAGGGGGAATAACATATGAGTGTGTAGCTGTATTCCATGCTTTAAGAAAAGTAGAAGGAAATCCAGAAAACTGCCAGCTTGGTTTAAAGGTGAGGTCAGAGAGGCTGCTTTTGCCAAAAAAAGCTTCTTTCAGGAAATGGAAAAAGGAGCCAAATGACAAAAACTGGAAACAACATAAGCACTGGCAAGTTAGATGCAAGGCATTGATAAGGCAGTCAAAAAGAGAATTTGAGAAGAAGCTTGCTATGGAAGCAAAAATGCAAATGAAGACTTTTTCAAGTACATTTGTAGCAAAAAACCTGTGAGAGTCAGTTGGACCATTAGATGGTAGAGGGGTAAAAGGAGCACTAAGAGGGGACAAGGCTATAGCAGTGTTAGTCTTTACTGAGGAAGATGTATGGATGTTACCCTTGACTGAGATGGTATCGAGGGACTGGTATCGAGACAGTCCGATGCCGACTTCGATCGATACCGGCGTCAAGCAATGCAAGAGCACCCGGCACGGAGATACTTCGAGTCCTCCGAATCCAATGACTCCGCCACTATGGGAGTGATTCTACTAGAGGATCCTTCTCCTTCTCTTCATAGGAGGATGTTTCCTCTCAAGGACATGTAATTTCAGGATTTCATATGTGATGTAGCCAAGGGACTTTCAATCACGGTAACTCCTGAGAAAGAATCGAGAGCAGAAGAATTAGAAATTCTTCAATACCCGGCAGCCCCTAAAGAAGCTGCAACTCTTCCCATTCACCGGATTCTGCATGATCTCATGCTAAAAATGTGGGAAGCTCCTTTAACGGTGTCTCCACACTCTTGGAGACTCGATACCATGTACCAAGTTCCACAATGCCCTGGGTTTCAAAAGACTCAACTATCACAAAATTCAGTGGTAGTGGAATCGGCAATGCGTAAGATCAAGAGTGCTAAAACGCATTCTTCCAACCCTCCAGGCCAAGAATCGAGGACACTCGATGCCTTTGGGCGTCGATGCTTTCAATCGTCGATGCTATCAGCCAGGATCAGCTCTTACATTCTCTACATGGAAATGTTTCTTAGAGGTTGCAAGAGATTTAGAGCTCATGGCTCCACTTCTCCCTGATGACAAAAGAACTGACTTCCTCACTCTGGTCAAACATGCTCAGAATGTGTCTTAAGTTCATGAATCGTGTAACCATTGATTGCTTTGAATGCATTAGCAGAACTTCTGCTATTTCCATTGGTGCATGTCGCATTTGCCTGGCTTCAGGCATCAAATTTAGAACAGTGGGTGCAAGATAAGTTAGGTTTTCTCCTGTACAAGGAATATTACCCATTTGGCAAGGATTGGCAAGACAAGGCTAATCAGATTGAATCAGAAAATACCACCTTGAACAGATTGTCAAGGGCTACAGCCAACCCAACAAAAAAGAAGACATTTAAGAAACCCTTTTTCAACAAGAAAAAGAAATTCTACCCATCTTACACCCAGGCTAGCCACTGTCCAGTTCATGCTCCCCAGAAGGGGCAACAGCAACCCAGACAGCAAGAAAGGCCCAAGTCCCCAGAGCTCAACCAGCTCAGCAGACTCAGCCTACTCAGGGGCTTTGACTCCTTCCTAGAGAACTTGGTCAGCCTGCCCCTGAAAGGTCCAGAACCTCTCACCATCCCCGGCAGACTTTGTCATTTTGCCAGAAGATGGCAACAAATAACATCAGAAAGCTGGACCCTTTCCATTGTTCGAGAGGGATACAAACTTCATTTTCACAGTATGCCCCCTCCCACCATAACAAGACAATTCAATTCTCAGGGCCCCTCCACCGCTCTCTTGTCTCAAGAGGTCACCTCACTCAGGGAGCAATAGAAGAGGTACCCATTTATTTATTTATTTAGCTGTATTTATATCCCGCTTTTCACCGGGTCAAAGCGGTCAATTGGGAGATACATTTAACACGAGGGGATATGACACACATATGCTAATACTTACAGGGAACATGGGCAATGGAGGGTTAAGTGGCTTGCCCAAGACCACAAGGAGTGCCTATAGGACTAGAAATCCCAGTCCCTCCAGCCTGAGATTGCTGTCCCCAGGTGGGACTTGAACCCCCGGCCTGAAGTACCTTGTCCTAACCACTAGGCCACTCCTCCCCCATATCCCATATCCCAGCAGGGCATGGGTTTCTACTCCCCCTACTTCCTCATTCCAAAGAAGACAGGGGGATACAGACCCATACTGGACCTCAGAGAGTTAAACAGGTATCTTTTCCGATAAAAATTCTAAATCTCCCTCGGAACACTTCTCCCTTACAATCAAAGCCAGGATTGGCTATGTTCTCTATATCTAAAGGATGCATACATGCATATCGTCACCCACATAGATCACAGGAGGTTTTTTTGATTCCTTTTTCAAGGAAGGCATTACCAGTACAGGGCTCTTCCTTTCGGACTGGCTTCTGCCCCAAGAGTCTTTACAAAATGCATGGCAGTAGTAGCAGCATTCTTAAGAACTTTGGGAATATTCGTCTTCCCCTACTTGGATGACTGGCTCATCCGAGCACCAACAGCTCCAGAAGCCAGCTTTGCTCTCTCCCGCACAGTGCAGATTCTGCAGTACTTGGGATTAATCATAAACCTTCCAAAATCTCACTTCACCCCTTCTCAGTCTCTAGAGTTCATAAGGGCTTGTCTAGGCACAAGGCAGTCAAGGGCTTTCCTGCCACAGCCACGTTGTCTTCGAATTCTTCAGCTGGCATCTCAAGCAGCACTAAAAACCGAGTTAACTGCTCGAGAAATGCTTCCGCTTCTGGGGCATATGGCATCCACTGTACATGTGGTTCCCTATGCTCGACTCCACATGCGAGCAGCCCAGTGGACCCTAACTTCCCAGTGGACACAGGCTTCCAGTCGCCTGACGGACAAAATCAGAAATTCAACACATCTCATTTTGTCCCTACAGGTGGTGGCAGTCGCTATAAAACCTTCTCGTAGGCTTTCCTTTCCAGCAGCCACTGCCCCAAGTCACCTTGACGACAGATGCATCCAAGTTAAGCTAGGGGGCTCACGTGGACAATCTCTCCACACAGGGTCTTTGGACCCAGCAGGAGGCTTGCCTTCATATAAACATCCTGGAGCTCGGAGCCATCTTCTATGCTCTTCAGATTTTTCAAGCCCACCTCAGCTACAAGACTGTTCTGGTCCAGACCAACAATCAAGTAGCCATGTTCTACGTGAACAAGCAGGGTGGAACAGGTTCCCAGGCATTGTGGAACAAAGCTTTACGCCTCTGGGCCTTTGCCAGGAATCTTCAGATCCACCTTCTAGCGGTGTATCTTCCAGGCACACACAATCTTTTAGCAGACAAACTCAGTCGAATACTTCTGCCACACGAGTGGTCCCTTCATCAAGAGCAAGTTGCTCGAGTTTTTCAGATCTGGGGAACTCCAAAGAGAGACCTTTTTGCAAGTCCTCAAAATGCCAAACTTCCCCGATTCTGCTCCAGAATTATGGCTCAGAACTGTCAGGCAAGAGATGCTTTCCACCTCCACTGAAGTCAAGACTTCCTCTATGCCTTCCCACCCATTCCCCTCATACCAAAACTCTGTTCAAGCTTCAGAGAGACAAGAGCCATATCATCCTCATAACCCCACGTTGGCCACGACAAACGTGGTATCCTTTGCTTCTACGTCTCTCTCAAGCTTAGACCTCTGGAGTTGGGATATGCTCCAGACCTGCTTTCCCAGGAGAACGGGACGCTACTGCACCCGAATCCTCAGTCTCTACACCTCAGGGCATGGCTCCTGAGAACCTAGAATTCCAAGATATCAACCTTTCTCAACAGGTAAAGGATATCCTTCTGGCTTCAAGAAAACCTTCCACGAGGCGAGCCTATGCCTTCAAGTGGAAAAGGTTTTCTATCTGCTGTTCTAAAAAGGAGTTTAACCCCTTTTCATTGCCAGTGCAGGCGTTACTTGAGTATCTGCTCCATTTATCATCCTCTGATCTTCAGACCAATTCAGTAAGTGTCCACCTTAGTGCCATTGCTGCTTTTCACAAGCCAGATGGACAACCTGTTTCCTCTCATCCTCTTGTAGCAAGGTTTATGAGAGGACTACTTTTAACTAAACCTCCCATTAAGCCACCGCCCGTGGCATGGGACAAATCTTGTCCTCGGACAGCTCATGAAGCCGCCCTTCGAGCCAGCCACTACATCCCTGAAACTTCTTTCTTGGAAGGGAATCTTCTTATTGCCCTCACTTCTGCAAGACGCATCAGTGAGTTCCAAGCTTTAGTGGCTGATCCTTCTTATACAAGGTTCCACCATGATAAGGTAGTTCTTAGAACTCACCCACATTTTATGCCAAAGTGGTTTCGCCCTTTCATTTAAACCAGTCGGTTTACCTTCCTGTATTTTTCCCTAAGCCTCACGCTTCCAATGCAGAAAGGAATCTACACACTCTGGATTGTAAAAGAGCTTTGGCCCTTTCTCCAGGACCAAGCAGGAAGTCAGTCCTCACATATGGGTGACATCAGCGCCGACGGAGCCCCCATGTGGAGCATTTCCCCAGCTTTCAAAGAAAGCCTTTGGGAATGCAGCGCGCATGCACAGTCCCCTTCCCGCCCAAGGGTGCCATCTTGCTCAGTCTTTTTTTCGCGGAGCCCAACGCAAGTGTGTCGTGTCACCTGTGAAAAAGTTGATTTTTTTCGGTGTGGATCCATGTTTTTTCTCGGTTCGATGCTGGTTCCCTTTCCTGCCTGGGCCCGGTACACCGGTATTGAGCCCGGATTTCATTTTTCGTTTTTTGTCCTTAGAGACTAGTGTTCGGGCCATTTTTTCATTTTTCCCTGGCAGCCCAGTCTTTTGACCTTGCAGGGGCTCTTTTTCCCCCAATAGCTGCCAGCTGGTTTAAGAAGTGTGATCGGTGTAAGAAACTGATGTCTCTCACCGACACACACGACTGCTGCCTCCAGTGCCTCGGGACCGACCATGACCCACTGGTCTGTGTCCCGGGTGGCAAAATGTCCTCCAAGGCATTGAGGAGCCGGCAGCATCAACACGAAAGGATCTTCTCTGATTCCGCGTCCGGCCTAGCACAGACTTCGTCAGAGGCCTCGACGTCTCGGGAGTCCGACCCCGAGCATCGTCAGGGCTCCTCTGAGAGGGGGTCTCCTTCGCGGGAGCACCGCAGGAAGAAGAAACCCGCGAGGGCGGCGTCGGTGGACGCTCTTGGCTCCTCGAGGGCCAGGTCGCATAGCCCTGACCACCGTCCCGGGTCTTCGGAGTCAGAAAGGCCTGCTAAACAACCTCGTGTAGAGACGGAGGCCCCGGGTCATGTGATTACTGTAGTCCTCGTGGACTCTCCTCCGGGGGAGCCGACGTCGGGTCTGACACTGTCGGGGCCAAAGTCGGAGGCTGCTGGGTCTCCTGAGCTCGGACTCAGGTTGATGGCCTTGGAGAGCAGTTTGGCTGCCTTCATGGAACAGCAGCGGGTACTGATCGCCGGTCTCACCGGTGCATCTGCCCCGGCCACCGGGACCTCGACGTCCAAGTCGACCACGGAGGCCGAGCCGATCGTCGAGTCCATGAGATCTTGAGTCGATCCTCGGCCGAGGTCACCCTCGATCTCCCGTGCAGGACCGAGGTCGTCAACGCCGGTGCAGCTCAGTGTCAGAGCGGATGGCATCGGTGCCCGTCCGATCGGAGCCACTCGACGACTCCTCGAAGGGGTCGGGATGGGAAACGGAGAGAGAGGAGTCCCCGGACACTTTTCTGACCCGGTGCGTCCCTTCAGACTCACCGGAGTCTGAACCTCGGAGAAGGTCCCCCCCGGAGGATACCTGGTTCTCAGATTTCATGAGGGACATGGCCAAGGCCTTGGCCTTCCCTGCGGACCCCGAGGAGGAGCCTCAAGCCGAGGAGTTTGAGACCCTGCAGTATGACTCTCCCCCCAAGGAGGCGTTTACTGTACCGGTTCCTCCGATGCTGGAACGGTTGCTCTTCCGCATGTGGGAGGCGCCGGCCTCGACGCCGGTTCTTAGCAAGCGGGTCAATTCCATTTATTGAGTCCGCAAGAGCCCTGGTTCTAGAAGGCACAGCTGCTGCACCACTCCATGGTTGTGGAATCGGCCATGCATCATCTGAAGAGTCAGAAGATGCACTCCTCGGTGCCTCCAGGCAGGGAGACCCGGAACCTGGATGCCCTCGGTAGAAAGTGCTTCCAGGGCTCTATGCTTGCTTGCCGTGTCCAGACTTACCAGCTGTACATGGGCATGTACCTTCGAGACCTGGCAAAGGAGATTGCCGGGTTCTCTGCTGGTCTCTCCGAGGAACCTTTGCAGAGGTTCACAGACTTGTCAACTGGGATCCGAGAGTGCTCGAAGTTTGTCTCGAGCAGCTTATGATGGCTTCGAGGCTTCAGCCCGAGTAGCCACGGCCGGCATCGGTGCATGCCGTCAGGCCTGGCTACAGTCATCGGACCTCGAGCCATGGGTGCAGGACAAGTTGGTCGATGTCCTTTACCAAGGTGAAAACCTCTTTGGCAAGCCCATGGCTGAAAAGGCTGCAGAACTCGAGTCCGAGACTCTCACCAGGACAAGGTTGTCCAGAAAGACCTCTGCCCCTTCTCAAAAGAAGAAGGGCTCGGGGAAAAAGTCCTTTTACCCGAGGAAGTCATCTGCCTACAAATCTTACCCTCAATACCAGGCCTCCACAGCTCCCCAACAGGGTCAGCAGGCCAAGGGGCAGGGACATGGGCCCCGTAGGCAGAAAACACCCAAGCCACCAGCTCCAGCTCCTGCACAGCAGGGAGCGGGGTTTTGACTCCAGTGGCATAGCCTCTCCTCCTCAGCTGGCCCCTCTCAGCACAGGAGGCCGGCTGACCCTGTACGCCCACAGGTGGTCAGCCATAACCAGGGATACCTGGGTGCTCAGCATAGTCCAAAAGGGCTATTTGCTCCACTTCGACCAGTTACTCCCCTCCTAATTTCCAGGGGAGCCTCCAAGACTCCCTCTGCACAGGGACTTACTCCTTCAGGAGTTGACAAGTCTTCTAAAGGAGCAGGCGGCGGAACCGGTGCCCCACCACCTGAGAGGGCAAGGCTTCTATTCCAGGTACTTTCTGGTACCAAAAAGGACAGGAGGCCTCAGGCCCATCCTTGACTTGCGAAATCTCAACAAGTTCCTGGTGAGGGAAAAGTTCAAGATGCTTACCCTTGGAATACTGCTGCCCTACCTCCAGCATGGAGATTGGCTATGCTCCTTAGACCTAAAGGATGCTTATACTCACATCCTCATTCATCCAGACCACAGACAATATCTCAGATTTGTATTTATTTATTTACAGTTCTTCTATACCACGCTTTTTAGTATCAGTGCGGTTTACAAGTAACAAAATATTGCCACAGACAAACGGCCTTAGGCTTACATTGTAACAGGATGGATAACTTGGGGATGTAACTGGGGAAACTGTGTACAATTGTAGTATACAAACTATATACAAGTACAAACAGTAGTGGTTGGGAGGCTATTTACAATTTATAATACATGGTGGAAGGATGAGATTTATGCTTTGTCTATGCTTTGTAGTGGGAGGAAATCATTTTCAGTACAGAGTACGTCCCTTTGGCCTGACCTCCGCACCCAGGGTTTTCACCAAATGCCTGGCAGTGGTAGTGGCCTATCTCAGAGTTCAGGGCATATTTGTCTTTCCATATCTGGATGACTGGCTCATCAGGGGTCAGTCTCCACAGGAAACCAGACAGGCCACCCTCCGCACTGTCTGCCTTCTACAGCATATGGGTTTTGTCATAAACTTCGCAAAGTCCACTTTGCACCCCTCACAGAACACAGAGTTCATAGGAGCAAGACTGGATACCCTTCAGGCGAAGGCTTATCTGCCTGTAGACAGGGCTCACAGACTGATGGACTTGGCCAGACAGTTCCACAGCAATTCTCTGGTTTCCGCCAGGCAATTCCTGAGACTATTGGGCCACATGGTATCCACGGTCCATGTTACTCCAAATGCCCGTCTGCACATGAGGCCTGCTCAGTGGAGCCTCAGAACTCAGTGACTACAAGCTACAGGACACTTGAGCGACAAAGTAAGGGTGTCCAAACTGCTGGCGGCCTCCCTGCAATGGTGGCTGCATCTCCCGAATCTAGTGCGCAGAGTGCCTTTTCAGCCACCACCACAAACACAAGTACTGACAGCAGATGCTTCTCTTCAGGGTTGGGGTGCACATTGCCAGGGGGCATGCAACCAAGGCCTCTGGTCTCCTTGGGAGGCTGCACAGCAGATCAACCTCTTGGAGCTAAGAGCTATCCGCTTGGCTCTCCAAACTTTCTCTCATGTCCTCTCTCACCAGTCTGTTCTGGTTCAGACAGACAATCAAGTCGCCATATTCTATGTGAACAAACAAGGAGGCACAGGATCTCAACTTCTGTGTCAGGAGGCTCACGCCCTGTGCTCATGGGCAGTCCAAAAGGGCATACTTCTCAAGGCAGTTTATCTGCTGTCACAACCCGTGCCCAGGCAACCGCCTATAGGCACAGACCTGCCTTTATATTGTCCTTTTAAATAAAGAATGGTTGGAGTCTTCCCAGGGCCGAGGCTTCTGGGAGTTGTAGTTGTGTGGTTTCAAGACAATAATGTTGAGACCCGAGGGTTTTCAAGGCAAACACAGGAATTTATTAGTTCCTTTTCCAAAAAGCATTTAAAAGCTCAACGCATAACAAAAATGGGATTTTTCTCCAAACAAGATTCCAAAGACCTTTTATCCACAACAAGGCACTGTAAGTGCTTCAGTTAGCTTTCAAACACATATAGTTGTTTTTCCAAAACTTTCAGCATTCAAAATAAAGCTTTTCATTCTTTTAACAAAACCCAAAAGAAATGTTCTTTTCTTCAGATAAAACAGGATTCTTAGCAAACTCTAGCTAAGCAACATTATCCCTGTTTCCTTTCTCTGCTTTTGTAGAACATTTTTAGGCTTTAAGACTTTCTCCTTTCAAACCAGGAACTCCTTATTTTGTCTTCTTACATAGAGAACAGTCCATTAATGAATCATCTGACTCCTTGTCAGATTCATAAGGATATATTTGCATCTCCTCATAACTTGAGTCTGGTAACTCTGATTTCAAGTCACCCTGCAAAAGCTCAGGCTTAATATCTTCTAAAAGCTTTAACACTTTCCTCCAGTGAGACTTTTCCTTTTGCACTGGTTTTTCCCCAAGCACGTGGAAATACTTTCCCTTCAGTAACTGACACAATGCCTCTAACTGGCTCAAGTTACTTTTTGTTACAGGTTTATTCACGCACCTTTTTGGAGCTGGCAGTTTCCCAGCAGGTTCATAAACTGCTGCTACTGTATCTTGCTCCTCGTCAGCACTTTTCCCAGGTACAGCTTCCCTGTCTCCAGAACCAGATGCAGTTCCCCTGTAGTACTGGCTTCCTTCTGGGTCGTGGCTTTCACCTCTGAGAACCCCACTGCTTCCTCCAGCGTTCTCCCTGGTTAAGCCTCTCGTGTGACTCTCTCTCACAGCCTCCTTCCCAGTATGCTGCCTTCCTATGTGCTGCTTCCCTCTGGAATCCTCTCTGGTGCTGTCTCTGGTGATTCTTTTTCCTTCTGTCTCCCTGGTGGTTCTCTTTCCTTCTGTTTTCCTGGTGCTCTCTTTTCCTTCTAATCCCTGGGGTTTATAAGAGTGTGCCTGAACTCCCGTGCACTGCCCTTCCCCTGGGTGTTTCTTGTTAATTCCCAAGCTTGCCTCTGGATTAGCAGAGCTTGGGCGTGGTCTGCACTCAGCAACTACGTGTGTTTTTTTTTCTCTCTGGCTGCAGTTTGAGGGCTACTGCTTTCTTGCCTGTCTCTCTCCTTAAAGGTAAATGACTGTTTTTCTTCCCAATCCATAGACTCAGCTACACTCTCGCTATCACACTGCCCAGCCAAGAGAATTACCTGGCAGACAGGTTGAGCAGGATTCTGCAGCCACACGAGTGGCAGTTGAATCCTCTGGTGCTCCAGAGGGTCTTCCTAAGATTGGGTCTTCCAACCATCGATCTCTTTGCCAGTCCGCTCAACCGTCAGCTACCCAGGTTCTGCTCCAGACAACCGCATTCTCTGAGAATAGCAGCAGATGCTTTTCTAATCTCTTAGTCTGCGGGCCTACTGTATGCGTTTCCTCCCATGCCTCTAGTGGCCCGGACCCTTTTCAAGGTGCTTCGGGACAAGGCCTCGGTGATCCTGGTAGCCCCCAGATGACCGAGGTAACCGTGGTTTCCACTCCTTCTGCAGTTGACTGTGGACACTCCACTCACTCTGGGGGTGCAACCTGATCTCCTATCTCAGAATCAGGGATCTCTCTTGCACCCCAACCTCCAGTCCCTCAATTTGATGGCCTGGATGCTGAAAGGGTAGTTCTAGCTCCCTTACTGCTACCTAGGGAGGTGGAGGAGGTAGTCTTAGCCTCTAGGAGGCACTCCACTAGAAAATCTTATGCCCTCAAGTGGCATAGGTTCTCCACCTGGTGTGTTCAGCACAAGAAGGATCCGTTTTCGTGCCTGGTGCCAGTGGTGCTGCAATACTTGCTTCACCTGTCCGACCTGGGCCTTAAATCCGACTCTGTTCGGGTCCACCTCAGTGCTCTGTCAGCGCACCACTCACCGGTGGAGGGTCACTCTCTGTCAGGCCACCCTTTAGTGGCCCGCTTCCTCAGAGGCCTCCTTTTGCTCAAGCCTCTGATTCGTCCACCAGCACCTGAGTGGGATTTGAATGTGTTCTTGCAACAACTTACTTGCCCACCATTTGAGCCTATGGCTACTTGTCCTTTACGCTTTCTTTCCTGGAAGGCGTTCTTTTTGGTAGCTGTTACATCAGCCAGGCGAGTCAGTGAGCTGCAAGCTCTGGTCTCAGCTTCCATACACAAGGTTCTGTAGGAACAGGGTGGTCTTACGGACTCACCCAAAGTTCCTTCCTAAGGTTGTCTCCTCCTTCCATCTCAATCAGGAGGTGGTTCTTCCGACTTTTTCCCAGGCAGCATGCCAGCCGGGCTGAAATGGTCTTGCATACCCTGGACTGTAGGAGAGAGCTTTGTCCTTCTACCTTGACCGTACGCAGGGACATCGAAGGGCTGTTCAGCTCTTCGTATCTTTTGACCCTAATAAGCTGGGGTTACCTGTCTCCAAGCATACCTTGTCCATCTGGGCGTACAGGGCAGCCGGCCTCTCCTTGCAGGGTTGAGTCACAGCCCACCGTGTCAGGGCAAAAGCTGCATCAGTAGCTCATCTCCGCTCTGTTCCGCTGGCAGACATCTGCCGGGCTGCTACTTGGTCTTCAAGCCAGACTTTTGCGGCCCACTACTGCCTCAAGAGGGAGTCCCGCAGGGACAGTGCTTTCGGACAGGCGGTACGCCGTAATCTCTTTGAGGTTTAGGCAACTCCTACCCTCCTGCCCTGGTGTTGGGCTACCGCACGGGGGCATTCTCAGAGAAGATCCTATCACGCATGCTGGGGCTCTAGAGGGAGCTCATTGTTCAGCTTTGGGTCCCCGGTAGCCTGAAGCTGGGGAGTCCCATATGTGAGGACTGACTTCCTTCTTGGTCCTGGAGAAAGAGTAGTTAATCACCTATAACAGGTGTTCTCCAGGAGCAGCAGGAATCAGTCCTCACAACCCTCCCTCCTCCCCTGGGAGTTGCAGTCATATCATTCATTTTGTTTTTTTGCTGTCTTTTAGCTATGTCATCAGACTGAGCAAGATGGCACCCTTGGGCGGGAAGGGGACCGAGCATGCACGCTGCATTCCCAAAGGCTTTCTTTGAAAGCTGGGGAAATGCTCCACATGGAGGCTCTGTCGGCGCCGACGTCACCCTTATGTCAGGACTGATTCCTGCTGCTCCTGGAGAACACCTGTTACAGGTGAGTAACTACTCTTTACCTTCAGAGAACTAAGCAACATCGAAAGCCTTCTCAGCTCTTTGTTGCCTTTGACTCTAGTCATCTTGGACTACCAGTTTCCAAACAAACTTTTTCCAAATGGATTGCTAATTGCATATCCTTTGCGTATAAGAGCAAAGGACTTTCTCTTGAAGGTCATGTCACAGCTCACAGTGTGAGAGCAATGGCTGCCTATATGGCTAACTTTCGACCAGGGTCCATTGACGACATCTGTAGAGCAGCCACGTGGGCTTCAGTACACACCTTTGCAGCCCACTACTGCTTAGACAAGGATTCCCGTCGGGATGCCTCATTTGGTGAAGCTGTTCTCCAGCATCTCTTTCAGACTTACAACAACTCCTACCCACTGTCCCAGGTTTCGAAGCTTTCTGGGGTCATCTCCCTGGCATCTTTCAGCTGGGGAGTCCCCATATGTGAAGACTACATTCCTGCTTGTTCCTGGAGATAGCGTAGTTATTCACCTGTAACAGGTGATCTCCGGGAACAGCAGGAATTTAGTCTTCACAACCCACTCACCTCCCCTAGGAGTTGTGTGTGTGTGTCTCTCTCTCTCTCTCCTTCGTCTCAGCTATAAACTCAATTGAAGAGGGAGAGTTGGAAAGGCGGGAAGGCAGTGACGCAGGCGCAGTGGGATGCTCCCAAAAGCTTTCCTTTTGGATGCTGGGGAGTGTTCCCACGCAGGTTCCGTCGGTACCGACGATACCCATATGTGAAGACTAAATTTTTGCTGTTCCCAGAGATCATCTGTTACAGGTGAATAACTACGCTTTCTCTTATTAGTCTGAAATAAGTTACACTGTAGCTTCATTGCATGTCCCCTAGTCTTTCTGTATTTTGATGGTGTAAACAATTGATCTACGTTTATCCGTTCCACTCCATTAATTATAGACCTCTATCATATCTCCCCTCAGCCATCTCTTTTCCGGGTTAAAGAGCCCTAACCTTTTTAGCCTCTCTTCTTTGCAGTTGCCCTGATTGCTATCCCTTAACACCGGCCCTGCATGTAGATTTGCTAAATGTTCCTCTGGCTCCACATATTGGCACATAGATGTGAACTCTTGCACTTCATTCATATTTTAGAAAGGGCTCCTTGTATGTCAGATAACCCTATATTACTTGAGGGAGCTTTAAGTTTTTGTTGTTTTTAAAAAGGCATCAGTTATCCTCAAGCAAATGCTAGAAGTCTAAAAAATAAGATGGGAGAGCTAGACTATATAGCACTAAAATGAAAGGTTAGATATGATTGGTATCTCAGAGACCTGGTGAAAGGAGGACAACCCATGTGGCACTGTGACACCTGGGTACAAACTATATTGCAATGACAGGGTAGATCAAATTGGTGGAAGGGTTGCGCTCTATGTTAGGGCATTGAGTCACTAAAGATTAAAGTTTTGCATGAAATAAAATACTGTAGAATCTCTATGGATAGAAATCCCATGTAAAAAGGGGAAGGCAATGGCAGTGGGGGGTGTACTATTGACCGCCTGGCCAGAATGAACAGATGAATGATGAAATACTCAAAGAAATTAGGGAAGCTAACAAAAGTCACAACATAGTAATAATGGGTCAATGTCACAGCAGGACATATTAGGGAGGTGAAGTTTCTAGATGAAATAAATGAATGCTTCATGGAGCAACTAGTTCATGAACCGACAAGTGGAAGCTTTTCTGGACCTGGTCATTAGTGGAACACACGATCTGGTGCAGTAGTGATCATAGCATGATCGCATTTGATTTAATAAATGGAAAAAGGGACAGCAAGGAAATCTACAGTACTACCTTTTAACTTTATAAAGGGAGACTATGATAAAATGAGGAAAATAGTTCAGAAAAAACTAAGAGGAGCAGGTGCAAAGGTTAAAGAATTACATTAAGCATGGGCGTTGTTTAAAAACACTATCTTGGAAGCCCAGAGTAGATGTATCCCATGCTTTAAGAAAAGTGGAAGGAAGGCCAAAAAGCTGCCAGCATGATTTAAAGACAAGGTCAGAGAGGCTGCTGCTGCTGTCAAAAAAGCATCCTTCAGGAAATGGAAAAAGGAGCCAAATGATGAAAACTGGCAAATTGGATGCAAGGCATTGATAAGGCATGCAAAGAGAGAATTTGAAGAAAAGCTTGCCGTGGAAGCAAAAATGCATAATAAAAACTTTTTCAAGTATATTCTTAGCAAAAAACCTGTGATAGTCAGATGGCCATTGGATAATAGAGGGGTAAAAGGGGAGGGCAAGGCCATAGCGGAGAGAATGAATGAATCCTTTGCTTCGGTCTTTACTGAAGAAGATATTGGGAAATTACCCTTGCCTACTATGGTATTTAAAGGTGATACATTGGAAGAATTGAAAGAAATATTGATAAACCGGGATGATGTATTACAAGTAGTTGATAAACTGAAGAGTAGTAAATCACCTGGACCAGATGGCATACATCCAAGGGTGTTAAAAGAATGGAAAGACGAGATTACAGACCTACTATTAATAATCTGTGAACTATCATTATCATCATCGGTAATACCTGAAGATTGGCGAATGGCCAATGTAACACCAATTTTTAAAAAGGGTTCCAGGGGTGATCCAGGCAGCTACAGACTGGTGAGCTCAACATCAGTACCAAAATGATGATAACCATTATTGAGAACAAAATTACTGAACATGTAGATAGCTATAGTTTAATGGGAGAAAGCCAACACGGATTTAGCAAAGGAAAGTCTTGTCTTATTAAGCTGGTTCATTTTTTTTGAAGATCTGAATAAACAGGTAGATATAGGTGAGCCAGTTGATATAGTGTATCTGGATTTTCATTTTCAGAAAGCCTTTGACAGGGTCCCTCATGAGAGACTCTTGGCGAAACTTAAAAGTCATGGGATAGGAGGCAACGTACTATTGTGGATCAGGAACTCGTAAAAGAAAGCAAAGGGTAGGGCTAAATGGCCAATTTTGTCATTGGAGAAAGGTGAACAGTGGAGTACCCCAGGGATCTGTGCTGAGCCCACTGCTTTTTAACATATTCATAAATCACCTGGAAATGGGAATTACAAGTGAGGTGATCAAATTGCAGATGATATAAAATTATTCAAAGTTGTTAAAACACAAGAGGATTATGAACAATTTCAAGAGGACCTTAATAAATTGTAAGACTGGACATTCTAATGGCAGATGAAATTTAATGTGGGCAAGTGCAAAATTATGCACCTTAGAAAGAACAATCCAAACTATGGCTATATGATGCAAGGTTCCACTAAAGAACAACCAGCCAGGAAAAAGATTTAGTTGCCATCGTGGATAACACATTGAAACCCTCCGCCAAGTGTGCAGCAGCAGCGGCCAAGAAGGTAAATAGAATGCTCGGAATCATAAGGAAAGGAATGGAGAATAAAACAAAGGATGACATCATAATGCCTCTATATTGCTCCATGGTGCGATCGCACTTTGAATATCTGGTGCAATTCTGGTTGTATCTTAAAAAGGATATAACGGAATTAGAAAAATTACAGAGAAGAGCCATCATAATGGTAAAGGAGATGGAAGGATACCCCTATGAAGAAAGGCTTAAAAGGTTAGGCCTCTTCAACTTGTAAATGAGACGGCTGAGGGGAGATATGATAGAGATCTATAAATTAATGAATAGAGTGGAATGGGTAAACATAGATCAATTGTTTACGCCATCAAAAAGTAGAAAGACTAGCTACTATGTAACCCATTTAAGACTAATAAGAGAAAATATTTTTTCACTCAATGTGTAATCAAAACCTGGAATTTGTTATCAGAGTATGTAGTAAAAGCTGTCAGTGTAGCTGGGTTTAAAAAAGGGTTGGACATGTTCCTGGATGAAAGGTCCTTAAACCATTTTAAAAGGGACCCAGGAAATCCACTGCTTGCCCCGGGGCAAGCATTGTGGAACCTGTCTGCCTTTTTGGGAACCTGCCAGGTTCTTGTGACCTGGATTGGCCACTGTTGGAAACCAGGATACAGAGCTTGATGTGCGATGGTATGACCCAGCAGGGCATTTCTTATGTTGTTATGTAAGTACTCTGGTCCAGCCTAGCTAACTTTGCTATCAGTTTGGCTCCTCAGGGCCCCTTCCCACCACCTATAGGAAATGTCACTGATGTGCTTAGATTGGTCGCATTGGATGGCATGGAAAAGTGAATAGACCATTACATTTTGACTGGGTATAGCTGGCAAACATTTCCATTGATCGTTTGGGGGTTTGTTTCCTAGTACTGTTGACTGCAAGCATATATTTTCTCCTGATTTGTGTCAGAAATCTTTAGTGAGGTAACCCTAAATAAACAAGATTTACCAAAATCCTACTAAAATAGAAAAAAACTAAAAGTACATAGCAGGAAAGATTTACATCAAACAGTTCAGACATATGAGTGGAATAAATGCTATTACAAAGAATAAAAATATTATGCAAAATAATGTAGGGCTCTCTGCATATTAGAAATTGTCAGCTTGTCTTGTATTTATTTTAAAAAAAATCTGAAATTGATTTGTGTCTTACTATGGTTTGTTATGAAAGCCAGTCTTGTCAGATAAAGGTATAACGCTTTTTGAAATCTGTTTCTGTAGGCTTTGCTCGAAATCTTTCGGAAGGAAACAATGCAAACTACACAGAGTATGTTGCCACGAGGTGGTACCGCTCGCCAGAACTGTTGCTGGGGTGAGTATCTTTTCATGACAGCACAGATGATACCACTGCTCCCTGAGAAGATACATTTAGGGGACAATTTTGTAAGAAACCACAGAAAGTCACACGTCTTCTAAGCAGGTAAATCATGCGTTCTTTAGCCAGTCGCTCTTCTACAAATACGTTTGTTAGGGCAGTCACATAAGTGGAATGCACACGTGTGTGTGTGTGTGATAAAATACGGATGTACAAAGCCGCTACCTGTGCCCTTATTTTATTAAGTAAAATATGTGTGCACGACTGATGTGCATAAAAATGTGCGTTTATCTAGGCGCATCTTATAAAATTACCCTCTTATTTGTACAAATTCTGTATCTCTATTTATTGAAAATAAGTTTTGTAGGCTTTTACTAATTTGGTGACAGTTTGCTGATTGAATTTCTGAATATGCCTGCGCCAAAGGATTTACATCTAAGGGCTCCAGGATCTGTGGAGTGCTGCAGGAATATGAAAACCAAGGAGAAAACGCTCTACTTGAAGCGATTGGTGCATCATTTTGGGATTTTTCTCTCATAGAGTGCATGTGATTGTAGCTGCTTCCAGTTGGGCTACATACCCCATAGTCTGAATCTGTTTCAGCCCCTTCCCCAGTAAAAGAAAAAAATAGGTAGTGTTAAAGCAATATCAGTTATTTTTATGGCACAATTTATTGTAAGGGTGGGTGGCCATAGTAGATTTCTCTGGACAAAAACAAACCAAAAAGACCACTATTGATATTAAGATGTCTAAATTTTCTTCACATGTTCTAAATTATATTCACTATTTTCTCCTGATGCATTTTAGAGCACCCTATGGAAAAGCTGTAGATATGTGGTCCGTAGGTTGTATCCTTGGCGAACTCAGTGATGGTCAGCCATTATTTCCAGGGGAGAGTGAAATTGACCAGCTCTTTACCATACAGAAGGTGCTAGGACCACTCCCTTCAGAACAGATGAAACTGTTTTACAGCAATCCTCGTTTCCATGGTTTGCGGGTAAGAATACTATAAATGCTTTAATTCTGTTTCTTGATTATAGGTGTTTAATATTTATAAAAAATTGTAATATACTTTAAAAAGCTTATCTCTGAAAGATCAACAGAATCCTAATAGCACTTTGTTAAAATTTGAACATATGCTTGCTGGTGATACTTTATTATGAGCTATCAGTTTTGCTGATATACAGATTTAAGGTGCTGTAATTTTGTTTATGCTTCTTAAAATAATAACAACAATTGGTTTCCCTTTTTAAAAATGCATTGTGTAGGTGAGTGCTAAAAGAGGTGCCATTTTATTTGCAAATAGTTATGCTTGGGAAGATGTCAGTCCAGTTCCAGGTTGGCTCCAGATGACTGTTGTTTTGCTTCTTTTTACCTGTATCCTAGAAAATCTCTTTGGAGATGAAGTGAAATTAGTGGTAGATCTAATAAGAAAGATCAGTGTGCTACCCTTCAAACATGCTCTGCAGCCATTCCCAATGCACTTTTCACTACAAGGAGATACTGCAGTGGACCAACAAGGAAATTGTTTTTTTCTTTTCTTGAGCTTTTTTCCTCAGTCCGCTTGATTGCACTGCATAATCACAATTCAGGGTCTCGTTTTTGCTACCACAGAAGCTCAAAATCCTGCAGGGCAACCCAGGCAAAAACTAGGGATAGAGTTTTCATTGAATTCAGAGCTTATTGCCAACATTCCAGTCCATATGCTGGAAGAACCCCATGTAAGGGGAAGGCTCAGGATTTATTGAAGACGTTGACGCCAGCTGAGTTCTCTGAATTATAAGGGCTTAGATTGCATTTGTTAGACACTCTGCCAGATCATCATCCAAAGAGACGATGCTTTATTCCTTTGCATCAGAAAATGCAAACCATGGGGATCTCTCTCTTTAGGAGTCAAAACGATTGATTTTGTAACACCATTCAGCTGTTTCCTGGTACTCTAGAAATCTGGAGGATTCCATCCAATCATAGAGCCAAGTGCCTTGTAAAGATACCTTCTAAAAGATGAGTTCAAGATGTTTTCCTTGGGCACTATGATTCCCCTGGTAATCAAGAGAGACTGGTTGTGCTCTCTTGTTTCTCAAGGATGTAAGAACCCATTAGTGCAAGTATATGAGGCGCGCTCTCCTTTCCTTCTCTGGAACCCCCAGCACTGGCAATGCCGGCTGCTTCCACCCACATTAAAACACAAAGTCTGCATTGGAGGGAACGGAAGCACCAATAACACACAGCGCCAGAAGCTTTTGGTAAGTGCTGTGGTACTGTGTTAGTCATTGGCACCGCTGCGGGTCCTGGAGAGGGATGACAGCAATGGGCTGCCCTGGAAACATTGGCACTTGAGGTGACCACCTAGTTCACATAATGGATAGCACCCTGCCACCCCCACATAGAGATATATCCCATCCATAAGAGATGTCTCAGATTTGTAATAAGGGAATGCCAGCTCCAATATAACACATTTCCTTTTGGTCTATCATGGGTAGTGTACCTATTTACAAAATACTTAGCTCTTGTCACAGCATTTCTATGCAGGCTAGCTAGGGTTTTCTAAACGGACATACACACCATTATTCAGATGTCAAAACTAGGACTTTTTATAAACTATGCAAAGCTAAATGTCAGTAAAATTTGAATTCATAGGGGTTTTACTAAACACAACTCATATGAAAGCTCATCTTCCCACCAACAAGATTACCAAATTAAACTACATCGTGGAAAGTTTTTTGAGTAGACAGCCTGGGGCATGTCGAGGATATTGGGCTACATGATATTAACAGTATATGTCTCCCTATGCTTTGTCTGTACATGAGACAAACCGTAGCATGGGAAATAAGATCCCAGATGATGAGATTTTAATGAAAGAGACTGACTTGGATTTAGTGGCAGTAACTCAGACATGGTTCACAGACAACCATGACTGGGATGTAACTATACCAGACTATACTTTATTCAGAAAGGACAGGGTAGGAAGAAGGGGAAGAGGAATGGCACTATATGTAAAAAAATACTAAAGTTATGGAAATACAGGGCTTAAAAGGGAGAGAGAACATAAGAACATAAGATATGCCATACTGGTTAGAACAAGGTCCATCAAGCCCAGTATCCTGTTTCCAACAGTGGCCAATCTAGGTCATACGTACCTAGCAGTTTCCCCAAAAAACACAGGTTCTGCAATGCTTGTACTGGGTCAAGCATTGACATCCTGGGTCCCTTCTTAATAATGGGTTATGGACCTTTCCTCCAGGAACTTGTCCAACCCTTTTTTAAACCCAGCTACACTAACAGCCTTTACTACGTCCTCCAGTAACAAATTCCAGAGTTTGATTACACGTTGAGTGAAAAAATATTTTCTTTTATTAGTCTTAAATAGTTTACCCTGTAGCTTCATTGCATGTCCCCTAGTCTTTCTATATTCTGATAACGTAAACAATCGATCTGTGTATCTCCAGGAACAAGCAGGAATGAGTCTTCACATATGGGTACATCGGTACCGACGGAGCCTGCGCGGGAATGCTCCCCAGCATCCAAAAAGAAAGCCTTTGGGAGCATCCCACACGCATGTGCGCTGCCTTCCCGCCTAAACACTTCCCTCTCATCAGTTTTCCGCGGAGCCGGCAGGACGTATTCCTGTCACTGCTGAAAATTCTTCTTTTTATTTTTACTTTTTTGTGGTCGCGTCTGCCTTCCCTCGACACCACCGGTACCGCCGGTGCTTTTCTTTTGTTTTTTCTAAATAATTTCTTCTTTTCGACAGAAATTTTTTCCTGTTAGTGTCTGACAGTTTCTAGGCCACTAGGCCTCCATTTTTTCCGCTGTGGAAAAGCCAGCCACTACCCTTAAGAAATGCTCTAAGTGTGGCGGTACAAATATTCTTTTAGACGCCTATACTTGGTGTCTAAAATGTTTGGGTCCTGACCATTGCTCACTGGAGTGTCTTTCCTGCTGGAGTTCAAACAGAAGAAATCTTCAGAATCGAGTACAGCTCGATACCCGGTTCACATCGCATTCAATGTCACCAGCTAGAATATCTCCACAGAATCAGGTAACCAAACAAAAGTCTGTAAAGACTAGCCAGTCCTCGAGTGGTAGATCTCCTTTCCAGTGTCGAGATTGCTCCGGCTTTGCCCTCGAGGACATTTTGACAATAAAGCCCCGGCGGGAGTCTTCGGGCTCCAAAGCATTAACGGGGCTTCAGGTCGTTCCCGGGGTTCTCACCTCGGTGAACATACCTGGGCCATGCTCGGTGGTTCTGGGCGCTTCGAGCGGTACCGACACCCCAGCATCGGCTACAGTGATGGATGAAACACTCCTCCCGATGAACGTAGTCTAGTGCTCTCGGTTACTTCGGTACCGTTAGAGTGGCTGTAGACCGTTCCTCCAGTATCGGTATCGCCTTCGGTGTCGGTACCGTCCATGCTTGCTTCGACAGACTCAATTCCTTCGATGCCGAGCCTGGAATCGATCCCTAGCATGGATGATTCGGTACCGACTCATCTTGGTACCGACTTCGGGTGGTACCGAAGACATCGATTTAGGGAAAATCCGATGCTTCATCCTTTCAAGTCTTCCGATACCGATGACTGGGATGAGCCCATCGGTACCAAGGCTGAATCTTCAACAAGTCTAGCCTTTGCCCCTCATTTTAGAGGGTCCTCCTCAGGGGAGATTTCTTTTCAAGCTTTTCTGCTTGATATGGCGAGGTTACTTGCCATTTCTATACCTGGTGAAGAATCCTTACCAGGGGATTCAGAGACCCTGCAATCCCCCTGGTTGCCAAAGGAGCTAATCATGCTTCCTTTGCATCAGATCTTACAAGATCTACTTTTAAAGATGTGGGAAACTCCTTTAATGGTATCACCACATTCTGAGACACTTGAAACTAGGTACAAACTGCCACCTTCTCCAGGTTTTCAAAAGACTCAACTTCCTCATCATTCTATTGTTGTAGAATCAGCAATGAGGCGTATTAAGAGTGCAAAGAAGCACTCCTCTTATCCGCCAGGTCGTGAGTCTAGGACGATGCCTTTGGACGTCGATGCTTCCAGGCATCCATGCTTTCAGCAAGAATTATCCCATATATTTTCTATATGGGATTTTATTTTATTTATTTTTTATTTATTACATTTTC
Source organism: Ichthyophis bannanicus (assembly GCA_033557465.1). Classification (NCBI taxonomy): domain Eukaryota; kingdom Metazoa; phylum Chordata; class Amphibia; order Gymnophiona; family Ichthyophiidae; genus Ichthyophis; species Ichthyophis bannanicus. The sequence continues at coordinate 899,978,356 of CM066035.1, read as the reverse complement.
TTTTATACCGCGCTATTTAAGATCAGTGCGGTTTACAATAAACATTAAATAAACATTGTCTCTTGAAGAGGTCACAAAGAGCTTAAAGCTTTTGAACCCTTTCTTTCAAGAGCAGAAGAGAGCAGACTATTTCTTACTAGTCAATCATGCTCAAAATATCTCTAGGTTCCTTAATCGTGCTTCCCTAGACTGTTTTGAGTCTATTAGCAGAACTTCTGCTATAGCCATAGGAGCACGACGCCTGGCCTGGCTCCAAGTTTCAGACTTGGACAGATGGGTACAAGAAAGGCTGGGAAATACTCCTTGTACTGGTGAAAATCTCTTTAACAAGGATGCTTTATTTCAAGCTACTCAGTTAAACACTGATGTTCTTACTGTCAGAGGATTGTCAAAACTTTCCTCTATCCCAGCCAATAAAAACTCTCCTAAAAAGCTTTATCCCACTTTATCCTACCCATCATGCAGATATTTCCAAAGACAGGCAACATCAAACCAGGCTAAGAAAATCAAGACCTCAACAGCCTCAGCAAGCCCAGCAGTCGCAGGGTTTCTGATATTTCTATTCTCTGTTTTTCTGTGTGAGGTTTAGAACCTCTGAGCCTACTTCTGTTTAACAGAAGCATCTAAGGTTCATCTCATCCATGCTGAGATACCAGTCATACATTGACTCAATCCTCAACTCTGGGCGTGAATCCCTTACTACAAGGGAAATCCTTCCTTTTAGCTCCAAGAGATATTAAGGACCATCATACCCGTTTTTCTTCCCTTGTTCAATTTCCTGTTCTCTGTAAAACTCGATGTTGTTTGTATACATTGTAGTATCTTTGTTCGATGTACACCGCGCTGATTTTAATAGCGCGGTATAGAAGAATTGTTAAATAAATAATAAATAAATAGATAAAAGAAAGGGAGAACTAACAACTAACAACAAGGTGACCTACACCCTTCACCTTGACAGTTTTTCTGTACGAGGATATCTTATACTTTTAACCGCAAGGGGACCCTACCTCTTCAAAGACTTACCAAATTGTAAGTCCTCTCAACTCTGTATTACTTTCTATCCCTCTTAGTCCAGACTTTCAATCTCTAGGAGTACCACTAATCAACTGTCTCTAAGCCCATAGGATTTTTCTTCAATACCTACTCCAGTGGGTAGTTTCCATACAGAGTTTTCTTCCCCTTTGTGGTTCATCTTCTTCTCTGTGTATCTCAGATACTTCTTTTAGGCAGCTTATCAGACAGAAATTGAGTATTACCACTCCAAATTATGTCTGTCGGTCCTCTCCAACCTATAGGACCTACTCTTTCTGCTGCTTTAATAACAGATAACTCCATGAGAGGTTACACTTTATTGTTGCAGGCATCAGGCCTGTCTACTATTCTTAGCCATCTTCTTTTCTTTTTGGCTCCAACAAAATAGATTAGGTTGCACACCGGCAATTAAACAGCCAGATCTAACCAACCTACAACATGCTCTCTGCCTTTATATAAGGAAGCTCTGCAACTATGGGCCTTGCCAGAGAGCCTAAGAGCTACTCCTAATGGGTAGCTTCCAGATGGTTAGAAGGGCTTCAGCTGGTAGACTCTGCCCAGTCATGCTCCTACATGACTGGTTTGTTCCTACTCTTACCATCTTCCTTAAAAAAAAATTTTCTTTTAAGGAAAACTAACCAAGGCTTAGACCACGCGAAGGCGTAAAAAAGTATACAATTCCCTGGGTTGTTCCACATTTCACTGGAACTCCTACAACAGGGATGCATTCTTTTCACGGCAGTCGGTCCTTAATTTCTACTTTCCTTCTAATTCCCTATACTTCATTGTAGCTTATAATGAATAAAAAAGATGCATGATACTCATATTGCCCTCATGGAGGGGCAAACATGGTATCTCCTTATATTGCGTCTTTTTCTCCAGCTACTACCTGAAGTTATAGAAGGATCCAGACTTGCTGTCTTAAGACTAAGGATCTCCTCTGCACTCCTTCATGTAGGCCTCCAGATCTAGTTATTCAGGACCTAGATCTTTTAAAGAAATCTAGTCCCCTCCTTGTAAGTGAAGAACATAATACCAGTTTCAATGAAACTTTCCCTATAGTTCTTTCATTTTTAACCAAACAGAGATTCTCCATCAATATTCTCAAGTAGGTCTTAATCCTTCTTGTTATTGAGTCATTCTCTATACAATATCTGACTTTGAAAGATTTCTTTACTGTCCATATTAATGCTGTCCCAGCCTATCATAAAACTTAATGGACAACCAATTTTCTCTGGTAAATTGGGAAATACCTTCTTACCGTAACCTTTTTGGTTACGTCACATCTGAAGCTCTTCATGTAAAGTCATTATCATAAGTGACATCACTTATGAAAGATTTTTACTGATCTTCAAGAAGTTGGAAGCCCAACGCCTAATACAAATAACTGTTTTTCTTTTGGATAAAAGGGGTCTTAAAGACCTACCCCTTTTTTTCTGTAGGGGGTATTTCTACCTTTTCATCCAAACCAGTCAGATTTATCTCCACTCTTGCCTAGGGCCTTATTCTGCTCCAAGGACAAAGAGTTCAAACTTGGACTTTACAGAAGCTTTACCTAGTTCTCTAAAGTCCAACCCCATTAAACTTCCCCACTTCTTATTATGGGGTTAGTTCTGGCCATCAAGAATTCTTATCTCTTCCTGTACTGCAAAATTTATTTTTCCTCTACTTCACAGTGAGGAAATTTCTTTGAGGATAATATACTGGCTCTCAATTACAGACCCATATTGGCCTCAACAAATGTTTTTGCAATATTTTTGAGTAACATCCACATTAGAAAATTGGGATTCAATTTTTTCTAACAGTTATGATCTACACAAGGGCCCCCCCCCCCCCACTGGATACATTGTTTAGTCAAGCTGTTCCACAGCACCCTTTTTTCTAATTCAACTCCTACCCTCCATCCCTTAGATGCCTGGGGTTCTAAAGGATAAACATTGCCCATCCATCGGATTTGCAACATGCTGGGGCCTCCTCCAGGCATCTTAGCTTGGGAGTTCCCATATCTGAAGACTCATTACTGCTTGTTCCTGGAGATAGCACAGTTACTTACCTGTAACAGGTGATCTCTGGGAACAGCAGGAATAAGTCTTCACAACCCCCCCCCCCCCCCCAGGAGTTGCTCTCTTTCTCTCTCTCTCTCTCTCTCTCTGATTTGTCTTCTTCCCTCCTTCGGTCTCAGCTACAAACCCAACTGATGAGAGGGAAGTGTTTAGGCGGGAAGGCAGCGCGCCTGCGTGTGGGATGCTCCCAAAGGCTTTCTTTATGGATGCTGGGGAGCGTTCCCACGCAGGCTCCGTCGGTACCGACGTACCCATATGTGAAGACTTATTCCTGCTGTTCCCAGAGATCACCTGTTACAGGTAAGTAACTGTGCTTTACCCGTTCCACTCCGTTCATTAATTTATAGACTTCTATCATATCTCCCCTCAGCTGTCGCTTTTCCAGGTTAAAGAGCCCTAACCTTTTTAGCCTTTCTTCATAGGAGTATCCTTCCATCCCCTTTACCATTTTGGTGGCTCTTCTCTGAACCTTTTCTAATAACGCTATATCCTTTTTAAGATACATCGACCAGAATTGCACACATTATTCAAGGTGCGGTCTCACCATGGAATGATATAGAGGCATTCTAATATCTTTTGTTTTATTTTCCATTCCTTTCTTTATGATACCTAGCATTCTATTTGCTCTCTTGGCTGCCGCTGCACACTGGGCCGAGGGTTTTAACATGTTATCCACAATGACGCCTAAATCTTTTTCCTGGGTGGTGGTTCTTAATGTGGAACCTTGCATCGTGTAACCATAGTTTGGGTTGTTCTTCCTTAGGTGCATAACTTTGCACTTGTCCACATTAAATTTCATCTGCCATTCTGATGCCCAGTCTTCCAATTTATCAAGATTCTCTTGCAATTTTCCACAATCCTCTTGGGTTTTAACAACTTTAAATAGTTTTGTGTCATCTGCAAATTTGATAACCTCACTCGTTATTCCACTTTCCAGGTCATTTATAAATATGTCAAAAAGCAGCGGACCCAGCACAGATCCCTGGGGTACACCACTATTCACCTTTCTCCATTGGGAAAATTGGCCATTTAGCCCAACCCTCTGCTTTCTATCTTTTAACCAGTTCCTGATCCACAGTAGTACACTGCCTCCTATCCCATGACTCTTTAGTTTTGCCAAAAGTCTCTGATGAGGGACCTTGTCAGAGGCTTTCTGAAAGTCCAGATACACTATATCAACTGACTCACCTTTGTCCACCTGTTTATTCACACTTTCAAAAAAACATAACAGATTAGTAAGACAAGATCTTCCTTGTCTAAAGCCATGTTGGCTGTCTCCCATTAGGCCATGACTATCAATATGCTGAGTAATTTTATTCTTTATGATGGTTTCTACCATTTTTCCCGGTACTGACTTGAGGCTCACCGGTCTGTAGTTTCCCAGATCACCCCTGGAACCCTTTTTAAAAATTGGTGTTACATTGGCGATCCTCCTATCTTCAGGTATTAGAGATGATTTTAATGATAGTTCACAGATTACTAATAGCAGGTCTGCAATCTCATATTTCAGTTCTTTCAACACCCTTGGATGTATACCATCCTGCCCAGGTGATTTGCTACTCTTCAGCTTATCTAATAGTTGTAATACATCTTCCCGATGTATCGATATTTCCTTCATTTCTTCCGCACCTTTAAAATACCATTTCAGTCATGGGTAACATCCCTACATCTTCCTCAGTAAAGACCGAAGCAAAGAATTCATTCAGTCTCTCCACTATCGCCTTGTCGCCTCTTAGTGCCTCTTTAACTCCTCTGTCATCTAATGGACCAACTGACTCTCTCACAGGTTTTTTGCTACGAATGTACTTGAAAAAATCTTTAATTCGCGTTTTTGCTTCCACAGCAAGCTTTTTCTCAAATTCTCCCTTTGCCTGCTTTATCAATGCCTTGCATTTGACTTGCCAGTGCTTGTGCTGTTTCCAGGTTTCGTCATTTGGCTCTTTTTTCCATTTCCTGAAAGATGCTTTTTTGGCAACAACAGCCTCTCTGACCTCACCTTTAAACCATGCTGGCAGTTTTTTGGACTTCCTTCCACTTTTCTTAAAGCATGGAATACAGCTGCTCTGGGCTTCCAAAATAGTATTTTTCAACAACACCCAAGCTTGATGTACGTCTTTAACCTTTGCAACTGCTCCTTTTAGTTTTTTCTTAACTATTTCAAAAGTTAAAAGGTAGTACTGTGGATTTCCTTACTATCCCTCCTCTACTAATTAAATCAAAGGTGATCATGCTTTGATCACTGTTGCCAAGTGGCCCCAACCCCCTTATCTCTTGCACTAGATCTGGTGTTCCACTAAGTACTAGGTCTAATATGGCTTCCCCTCTGGTCGGTTCATGAACCAGCTGCTCCAAGAAGCAGTCATTTATGTCATCTAGGAACTTTATCTCCCTAGCATGTCCTGCCGTGACACTGACCCAGTCGATACCAGGGTAATTGAAATCACCCATTATTATTACTGCACTGTAACTTTTGTTAGCTTCCTTGATTTCTTTGAGCATTTCATCATCCATATGTTCGTTCTGGCCAGGCGGTCAATAGTACACCCCCACTGCCATCGCCTTCCCCTTTTTACATGGAATTTCAATCCATAGAGATTCTACAGCAAATTTTATTTCCTGCAAAACTTTAATCCTTTCTGACTCAATGCCCTCTCTAACATAGAGCGCAACCCCTCCACCAATTTGATCCGCTCTATCATTACGATATAGTTTGTACCAAGTATCACAGTGTCCCACTGGTTGTCCTCCTTCCACCATGTCTCTGATATTCCAATCATATCTAACCTCTCATTTAGTGCTATATATTCTAACTCTCCCATCTTATTTTTTAGACTTCTAGCATTTGCATACAAGCATTTTAGAGACTGGGATCTTTAAGCTCTGTCTGCTCCATACTCGAGGGCATTTGGGCTACTTTACTCTCTTTTGGAACCTTTCTGCTTTTCGTAGTATCCTTCAAGGATACATTCTTCCGAACCATCCGCTCTTGGGCAACTGTCGGCTTTCCCCTATTATCTAGTTTAAAAGCTGCTCTATCTCCTTTTTAAAGAGGAAGCACTATGGGTTAAACTAGAAAGAGGGAAAGAGAAATCTATTTACATTGGTGTGATATACAGACCTCCCTCACAGGGAAAAGAGGTAGATGGAGTGTTGAAGACATACGCAGCATTGCCAGGAAAGGGGAAGTGCTACTGAGAGGGGATTTCAATATGCGAAATCTTGATTGGCACATCCCTGCTGCAGTATCATCTAGAAGTAAGGAGATCCTGGATTCTCTACAGGGCAAAGAAGTCAGGCAACTGGTAACAGAATCCACAGGTGAAGGGACCATATTGGACTTGGTGCTTATCAATCGTGAAAGTGTTTCTGACATTACAGTGGGTGATCATTTCGCATCCAGTGATCACCAGATGGTATGGTTCAGTATTAGGACTAGGGCTGGTAAAATCCATTCAAAAGCGAGGGTCTTGGACTTTTGGAAAACTAACTTTGCCAAGATGGGCCAATACCTTAGGGTATCATTAGCAGGATGGGAACAACTGGGGGATGTAGAAAAACAGTGGGCAAAACTGAAAGGGGATATTTTAAGGGCAACCAACCTATTTGTTAAAATGGTAAATAAAGGTAAAAGGAAAAGGAGACTGCTATGGTTTTCAAAAGAAGTAGCTGAAAAGGTGAAGGAAAAAGAGGGAGGCCATCATGAAATTCAAGAGATCACAGAGAGAGGAAGACAGACATCTATATTTGGAAAAACTTAGAGAAGCTAGCAAAGTAGTTAGGAAAGCAAAGATTCAAAATGAGGAAGAAATAGCAAGTGCAATAAAATGGGGGGATAAGACATTTTTCAAATATGTTAGTGAGAAGAGGAGGGACAAAAGTGGTATTGTTAGACTCAGGGGTGAAGGGGAGGAGTATGTAGAAGCTGCTGAGGATAAAGCTGATGTAGAAGCTGATGAGGATAAAGCAGAATTGCTTAACAATTCTGTGTTTACAAATGAAGAACCAGGCACAGGATCTCAGAAAACACCCAGAAATAGGAACAGAAGCAAGGGGCATCTTGAACAATTTTCGGAAGACTGTGTTTGTGAGGAACTAGCTAAAATTAAAGTAGACAAAGCGATGGGACCGGATGGGATACAGCCGAGAATACTGAGTCAACTTGGGGATGTTCTAGCAGCAACACTGACTAACCTTTTCAATGCCTCGTTGAAGTCGGGAGTGGTGCCAGAGGACTGGAAAGAGGCACATGTGGTCCCTTTACAGAAAAATGGAAGTAAGGATGTGGTTGAAAACTATAGGCCAGTTAGGTGGTGAGTAAATTATTGGAAGCACTGCTGAAAGAGAAAATAGTGAGGTTTCTGGAGTCCAACGGATTACCAGATCAGAGGAAGCATGGATTCACTAGAGGCAGGTCTTGTCAGACAAATCGGATTGATTTCTTTGAGTGGGTGATAAGGGAGTTGGACCGAGGGAGAGCCCTAGATGTGGTGTATTTAGATTTCAGTAAAGCCTTTGACACCATTCCACACAGGCGACTTACAAATAAACTGAGCACCCTAGGGATGGACCCTAAAATTATTGCTTGGGTTAAAAATTTACTGCCGACTATCATATAAAGCGACCATCATCACGTTCAAAATTATTAACAAGATGGCCCCCTCAGCTTTACTGGACCTCATCCACCCCATGCCAGCAAACAAAGAAAGAAGAACAAGCACTGCCAACGCACTATCGATTCCCAGCGAAATATTAAAACGTACTAAAACTACCAGAAATAGAGCATTCAGGTTTTATGCCCCTAGCTGCTGGAACGCACTCCCTGCACCTATTAGAGCCATCAAAGATCTAGCTCAATTCAAAAGAGCGCTTAAACACCACTTCTTTCTTTTACACTACTCACAGTTTTCTGACACGGCACCTCCTAAAACACTACCATCCACGAACATGTAAACCTTACCAATGTCTTATTCACTATAAATATGGACTGTGAACAAATGTAAATTGTTGTATATAGTTACCACTAGTTACTCCAAGTTTTATTCCCTTTGTTCATTGTAAGTGCTCTTATTGCACCACACTGTGTTATGTAAACCGCGCTGATTTTAAAGAGTGCAGTATATAAGAACAATAAATAAATAAATAAATAAAATAAAAATTAGTTGAGTGGGAGGCGACAAAGGGTACAGGTACTTGGAGCTCACTCTGAGGAGAAGGAGGTTACTAGAGGTATACCCCAGGGATCTGTCCTTGGCCCAATTCTTTTTAACTTCTTTGTTAGTGATATTGCAGAAGGGCTGTTGGGTAAGGTTTGCTTCTTTGCAGATGATACCAAAATCTGCAATAGAGTAGATACTGAAGAAAACTCCATGATCTGACCACAATACCATGGCTCTTTAGGTCTCTGTTCCTCAAGCAGCGAGAAACAGACAGAGAGCAATACAGAACACAATCACACACACACAAGTGTTACTAGTCTTTGAGCTCAGAGGGAAGACAACAAGCGGGTTATGGACATGCATAATTCCACGCTTATTGAATTAAAAGTCCTCCTCCTAAAAAGCTCCTTTTTATTAGAGAAAAAGAGGAAGTAACAGTCATTTATTATAACCATGAAATAACACAAGGTGTCGCCAAAGTTCTTTTTACAGAGTAAGATCTGATTACAGTATATTAGATGAAATTTATAATTGCAAAAGCTGCAAAAATTATGTTTTGTCAGCAGTGACTGTACAATGAACTATGGTTGCACAGTTCATAGCCTTTATGCTTAGTTAACACTGTTCCATCTATTTTAAAGACGGTTACACAGAACTCATGATCATGACATCCTATTCTATTTAAGAGGAAGTAAGTGAAAAGTCAAACTTCTAAACACATTCTGTATCAAAAATTCATCCATCTTCAATTACATATTGGGGATTCTGGTATCCCTTTATCTGTCCATGTCTACAGATACCCAGGAAGGTGTAGATAACATGAGGATGGATCTGGCTAAACTTGAAGAATATCTAGAATTTGGCAGCTGAGATTTAATGTTAAAAAATGCAAGGCCAGGAGGACGTGACGTCACCATCCGGGATGGCTGCCTGATAGAGGAGCTCTCCTCGAGACGGGAGAAAAATAGCAATAAGTGAATGCATCGGGCCTCCTTAGAAGTGCACATTATATAGCATATTGGAGAAATAAACATTTGGAATGTCGACCCGGAAAAAATTGGAAAAGTATCGCTCCTCTTATGCTCCAGTGAGATTGCAGACGGAGCAGGGTGATGGAGAAGAAATGGAGGTGGAAGAGGAACCGGCGAATGCTGAGGAGCAGTGCACGAGAGGAGATCTGTGGTGCTGGTGCAAAGAGATAAAAACGGAGGTGATTGGAGTAAAAACAGAGGTGAAGGAGATGTTGAATGAATTTAGGGTGGACTTGCAGGCCCTCGGGGAGAGAGTGGACTATTTGGAAGAGCATGTGGAGGAGGCAGTAATGGCGGCTGAGAGCACTCAAAGCCTGTACAATGAATGGCGGGACAAGATCGAGGACCTTGAAAACAGGTCGAGGCGCTGTAACATACGCATCCAGGGGGTTCCCGAGGAGGGGCAATTTCAACAAGCACATCGGGTAGTTCAAGAAATATGCGAGGCCCTGCTGGTGGAGGAGGACCAGGAGTCCGCGGGGGCTAAGCGACTGATTGGACTTGAGCGAGCACATCGAGCCCTCAGACCCCCTCAGGGGAACCACCCCAGGGATATTATCACCTGCCTTTCTAGCTATCAAATGAAGGAGGAGATCATGAAACAGCGGTCCAGAAGGGCAGACTAGAGTGGCAGAATGTGACCATAGAGATCTTCCAGGATCTGGCTCCCTCAACATTGCAACGCCGACGGACCATGCGCCCGGTGACATTGTACCTAAGGCGTGAAAATATTAAATATAAATGGCTCTTCCCGTTTGGGCTGCAGTTTGAATTGCAAGGATGTGTCCAGCGAGTACGGACTGTAACAGAAGCTTGGAAGTGCCTTGTGTGATGATGTGAAGGCTGCAGAGCCCTTTAAAAGTAAAAAAAACTCTGAGATTTGTTCCCACAAGCGGGGGATGGGATCACAGAAGCACATTTCCCACAGAGAGAATGAAACCAAGGCACATAGAAGCAGGGTTAGCGTGAAGCCACACCCAACCTCTAGGACAGCTGCAAGCAGAGAGAGGGTGGGGTCAGAGAAGCAAACAGTTCACAGAACATATAAGCTGCGTCACACAGGAAGTGGGGAGAGAGAGGAACGGGAGCTGGAGAATCAGCTGAGAGTTGATTCCAGAGCTTCACACACACGAGGACTAGGCACAGGATGGTGCAAAGGAAATTGCAATGCTAAAGGGAAACTAGCAAAACCCCGAGGACAAAGTTTCTTTGAAGAATCAGCTGAGTGGGAGGAGGAATCAGGTACTGATCAAACGGTATGTGCTCAGACACCAGAAAGACTGCAAAGAAGGTCTGTTCAAAGGCAGGACCGGTTGCAGGCTAGGAGCCAAAGAAAAAGGCCAGTAAACCAGGGAAGGAAGCAGGATTTCAAAGCTGTTAATTCTGCTAAGCCCAGAAGGACTGACCACTACTTACAAGGCAAGTGCAAAGGGTGTGGGCATAGAAAGAACCGGCAGAGAAGCCTGGATTTTACCTCTGAATCAGAATATAGCAGTTCTAGTCTTGAACCTCCACACAGATATTATAGAAAGCCTGTTAGGAGGAGAGTTACTGCTAGTCAAGAAGCTTTTGCATTTTCTGATGAGAAACTATTAAGGGGGAGAAAAGCAAAAGGTTCCAACCCAGTTACAGAGGGGAACCGTGAGCTAAAGTGGAGAAACCTTTGTAAGCTTCTGAAGAACATACAACAGGTTAAACCAGAGATTACCCCAAGCTCAGAGCCATACAATTCCCCAACAGAAATGGACGTAGACTGTCTCTCTGATAAATCAATGTCCTCTGCTGAATCGATGGATTGCAGTCTCTGTGTGTCTAATGTATAAAGCTTTTCCTTTATGCTGTGTGAAACAAGTAAGAAGACGTCAGGAGTTCAGATATCATTGTATGCTTGGAAAGCAGACAAGTGGATAAGAAAAACCTCATGTGAAAGCCTAGCTAGTTTTATTGCTGCTGTAACGTCAGTTGAAAAAGCTAGTGGTTTAAAAGCTAAGAGGTAGCACTCTGAGTAATGTTTCAAACTTGAAGTCAGCAAGGAAAGTAAAGCTTTTCATATTGCCAAAGTTTGTGAGTAATGCACAAAGATATTTCTACTGCATTTGTAAATACTAGAAAATACTGCTATCAAGGTTGAGAAGTTTATGGAAGAAATTCACCTTGCACATTTTGGAGAAGAATCCTATACCTTTGGTTGAATGTGTTTTTACCTTTCTGGAATTTTGCCACGAATAATTTCCTTACAGAAAATCAAAATAAAAGCAATTTATGTTATAAATTGTCCTGTGCTCCTTCTATTCGGACTGCTAACAAAAGCAAACCACAACTACAATTAAGGAGGTGATCCACCGTCTCTCATCAGGCAGGTGTCTATACCAAATAGCACTATAAGTGTCCAAACAGAGACAATCTGCCGTGCCACCCCTAGGGGCAGTGCGGTGAGGGCGTTGGAAGGCGTCACACTTGAGAAAGCGTAAGCGCCAAATCTACCTCAGACTCGGACTCAGACAAACACCAGATCGGGAGAAAGGGCCCGGGTCCCTATCGGAACAGCAGAGGTGGTAACGGATTACTTCAAAGGGCAGGCGGCTCCAGCGCCTCTCCGGGACATCTCCAAGGGAGGAGGAGGGGGAGCAAAGTGGCTCCATGCAGACAACCTGAGGATGAGAGACTTTGCCAGGGTTCTGTTAATGGACAAATGCAGATGTTTACATTGAAGGTTGATAGCTGTTTATAGCTATATACTGTTGATTGTGGTTTGGTGGTTGGGAGGGGGGAGGGAGGGAGGAGGTTCAAGAAGGGTAGGTTTTCTTTATGGTGCTTATGGGGGGAGGGTTAGGGGGAAAGAATTTGGGGAGGAAGGAAAGCAAACTAACAACAAAGAAAGGGAGGGGGGATGGATAATGAATGGGGGGAATAAGGGGGAATAATGGGGGAAGGGGGCCTAGTTGGTTGAGGAGAGGTCAGGTCTCGGGTGGGGAGTTTCGTCCTCCGGTCAGGAGTCACAGGGGGAAAATGGCCTGTGGTGGGATTCCGGGGGGGGGGGGGGGGGAGGCAGAGTTAAAGGGGGAAGCATAGGGAGGGTGGGAAGAGGGAAGGAGGGAAGGGGGTTTCAGAACATACAAGTAGATATAATTGCCAGCTTTATGTATAAGTTACAATGGCGGGACTTAGGGTAGGCTCATTAAATGTCAGAAGACTAAATACCCCACAAAAGCAGAAGGCAATGTTTAAGGAAGTACAGCACCAACAGTGGCAGGTGGTTTTTCTGCAGGAAACTCACTTACTACCGAAAGATGAACATCTGGTCAGGCATGGGGCCTTCAGTAATATTTGGTTTAATGCAGAGGGCTTCCACAAGAAGGCAGGGGTGGCTATCCTAATTAGGAGTGATGTTCCCTTTCAGGTGGGGGGAGTAATAAAGGGGATGAAGGGGCGCGTATTATTAGTTTGGGGGAAACTGCATGGCCAGGAGGTCACGTTTGTAAATGTTTATGGCCCCAATGACCCACATACATCTTTTTGGGAGACACTAGCAAGTTGGCTGAAAAATAAGATTCATGGGGCGATGATATTGGGGGGAGATTTCAACGAAGTACTGGACCCCCAGAAAGATAGAATGAGGTCGGGCGCTGTTGAAGGGAGTAAAGGGCGGTCTCAATTATTGGAGCTAATGGCGCAATTACGGGTGTGTGATATTTGACGCCAGATGTATCCTCAGGAGCGAGATTATTCATACTATTCTTCAGTGCATCAAAGTTATAGCAGGATTGATTTTTTTTTAGGTGATGAATACTGGACCCGAAAGGTTACTAGAGCAAAAATTGAGCCGATAACGTGGACAGATCATGGCCCTGTATGGGTGGAATTTGGGGGAGAGCAGGATAAGGAAGGCCAGGCCTTCTGGCGGCTTAATGAAAGTCTCCTGCAGAATAAGGAGGTCATTAAAGATATCGAGGAAGCCATTTCAGAGTATTTTCGGTGGAACGATACAGGGGAGGTAGCCTGGGAGATACAGTGGGATGGGCTAAAGGCGGTTCTAAGGGGGAAATTGATATCTTGGGCAGTGCGGAAAAAGCGGGAGAGAGAGAGACAGGTGAACCACTTACTAGAAAAGATCTCAGAACTGGAAAGGCGTCACAAACATGTTGGCGGAGTAAAAGTGAGGGCAGCACTGGACTGTGCCCGGTCGCAATTAATTGTTGCGGACGGAGACAATCCAATACCAGTTAAAGCGAGTTAATCAACATTATTACGAATTTAACAATAAGGCTAGCACATTGCTAGCTAGGAAGCTACGAGACCAGGAACGATGGTCTACTATATTAAAAATTAAAGGACCGGGAGATCAACTGTTGTTTCGCACTAAAGAGATTAGAGAGCAATTTGTGCACTATTGCAAAACATTATATACTAGTTCGCTAGGGGGCTTGGCACAGCGAGCGGAGGATTATCTGAAGGAGGGTGATGCAATCCCGGAGTTATCAGAGCCGGATAGGGAATTGCTTAATCACCGATTGGGCTGGAGGAAATCGGTCTGGTAATCAAGGGGCTGGCTTTGAATAAGGCACCTGGGCTAGATGGCTTTCCGGCTATTTTTTGATAAAAATTTGGGGAACGGCTAGCCCCATTGCTACAGAGGCTATTTAATGAGGTATTGCAAGGAAGACCATTGGCTCCATCTATTCAGCAGGCGGGGATCACGGTTTTGGCAAAGCCAGGCTGAGACCCCACTTTGTGTGGATCATACCGCCCAATTTCTTTATTGAATATGGACGGGAAAATCCTAGCAAAAGTGCTGGCGAATCGGCTTGGGGCTATATTGCCGAAGGTTATACATTCGGACCAAACCGGGTTCATACATGGGAGGAATACGGGGGATAATATCAGGAGAACCATTCAAGTGATGTGGACAGCGAGGCAACAAAAACAGGAATTGTTATTAAGTATTGATGCAGAAAAAGCTTTCGACCGGGTGGAATGGCGTTTTATGTTTGCGGTACTGGAGAAGATTGGGATTGGATTGAATATGATGGCTTGGATCAAGGCCTTATATACTAACCCCGTGGCAGCCGTTAAAATAAATGGGAGATACTCTGAATTTTTTCGCTTGGAACGGGGTACTAGACAAGGTTGCCCGTTATCCCCATTGTTGTTTGCTCTAACTATGGAACCGCTGGCGAGAAGGTTAAGAAGCATTGTGGACGCCAAGGGCTTAAGGGTTGGCAAGGATGAGCACAAAGTGGCGTTGTTCGCTGATGATAAGTCTGACCTTCCATATCAACCACTACAACAGTCCCCTTTTTCCTTTAGGGGGTCCTCTAAGGAAAAAGGGGACTGTTGTAGTGGTTGATATGGAAGGTCAGACTGGACAGGCCATGTGGTCTTTTTCTGCCGTCATGTTTCTAAACCCACTGCATCTTTAGGTCACAGCGAGTCATTTGGGTGCTAAAGGAGCACATTAATAGAACAACTCCAAAAATCCTGTTTTTGCTGGCCTACTGTATATCATTGTGGTCAAAGATTTGCCCTTCCAAATGTTTTCACGTCCATTTGCTCTTGATAACCGGCCTCCTTCCTGGGTTGCGGAACTCGCATTCAAGGGCTTCACGGAATAAAACTCTATAGTGAAGGGAAGAACACTTTTATAAATAGCTAGAAGAAGTGCCTACCCTTTTAACTGAAAGAAATTAAAAAAAAATGTGAACAGAGGACAAGGAATAAGATTATATAGTTGGGAGGAATGTAGGCAAAGAAGAGACAAATTTAATATTTTGAGCAGTTAGGCCATTGCTGTCACTTTCAGATGTAAGGCAACACTAGGCAGAAGGGGGTCAGATGCAGGGGTGGGGGTGCGGGGCCTCATTTGCATATATAGTTGCATGCTGCATTTATTTGGTCAATGCTGTGACCAAGTTAATGATAAAGAGGGAAGATATAAAATGAGAGAAAACATTTCTGGTAGAGAAACATGCTTATATTATAACACTGCACTAAGGGACTTTAACAAATAAACCACGACCACACCCTTAGACTTACAATACATTGCCTTTGTGAGTTTATAGTGAGTTGGATTTAGGCATTAGGGAATTTGTTACGCTCCTTTTGAAGTGAGGTTTAGGTGAGAGGTTTTGATTGGTTGTTTATAGCTTAAAAAGACCGACGTCAGATGCTCGGGTTTACCTGAGCTGTTGTCTGTGATTTAAGTATACCCCTGATGGAGTCTTTTTCAAGGAGAAACGAGGATCTTTGTTGGGTTAATGATTGAAGTTCAGGCAGCAACGTGTTATGGAGTTTAGAGGCTGTTGAAGGTGCGGTTGAAAGGAAGCGGTGTTGAAGCCCAGAAGATAAGTAGAACTTTTGATTTATGGCTTTAAAAGAATAGCGACTTGCTTTTGATACTCTGTGTCTTTTACAGAATATGGTGGTGAAATTTCCTGATGATGTGTTGCAGAAATAAAATGAAATATAAGCTTCTTTAGAAGAGCGATAGAAGCATTTTGTATGTGGTTTAAATATTTAAAAAAAATAATACAAAAAAGTACTTTTTTGTAAGATTACTAAATAGTTTAATGAGATAAATCGTTATTTATAAGGGAGTTTTTGGGGCCAATGATGCATGAAGCTTTAATCCCCTATAGTGATTAGTTTCACCACATAGTGGGAGGTAATGCATTATTCTGAGGTCTTTTCTCCCATATAAGAGGTATAGTTTTATATATAAAAAGTTTAGGTTAAGTTGGAAGTGTGGGAGTGTGATTAGTTTAAATGTAGTTAATGTATTGTAAGTCTAAGAGAAACATGCTTACCGTACAATACTAGCATAAAGTCCAAAAAGCCAAACTGCAGGGACAATTAGTTTAGTGAACAAAGTTAAGATTTAGTTTATTTGGGCATAGTCTCTGTTTTTTGGCATCGTTTATTTGGGCATAGTCTCTGGTTTTTGGCATCGATCATCCCTTTCCCTCCTCCATCCCTACAAGACCCCTCATAGGTTGTCTCGTTTTCCTCAGTTTGTCGGTCTGTCTATCTCTGACCTACTCTTCTGTTCTCTTTCCTTTCTCTACCTCTGTCCCTTTCCTATTGCACTAATGGAGTTCTGTTTCTTCTATCCTCTCTTTCTAGCAGCAATGTTATGCCCCTTATTTTAAGCTTGTTGTAAACCGCGCTGGTGTCTTTGGTGTGTGCGGTATAGCAAGAAACGAATAAAGATAAAGCTCTATCTGTAAAAATTCAGCGATGCAAATATTCTAGAACACCAATACACTTCCAATTGAGAAAAGAGAACAAGTCAAACTGGTTCAGATGCCTACACAGAACCTACATGTTAAAAGAATCTCTCACTACTGTTACATAAGGAAAACACTGTCACGTAGTAAAAATAAGAGACTACAGATTAGAACATCTAAACAAAATGAAATGGAAAACCCAAGAAACCAGACTGAGCAGCCAAACAGGGAAGAAAGAGGAAAAAGAAATGCATTTCTCCTGTAGAGAATAAAATACAAGAAATCGAAATTCTCAAAGCTGACATATTTCAATTTCTAAAAATTGACAATAAAATTTGTTAGTACCTTTGTTGTCCAACCACTTTGTTTCTCCAATTGGGTTGGTGCTAGTCTTTCTTTATAACTTCCTCTTGGGTTTTTTTCCATCTTTTTTCTGGCTCTCATTTCTATTTTCTGTTTCTTCACTAATCTTGTCTTCTGCAATTCCTCCCTTATATCTGTCTCTTACATTGATCCTTCTGTTTCGTCTTTTTTGTTCATTTTTCTCATCTGCCTTTTTATCTACCTGTAGCTAGATTTCATTCTTCATGCCCTCACCTTCACTCTTCCTCTTCCCTTTTATCTGCTTAACAGAATTCCACTCACTACACTTACCTCCCTAGTCCTTCCATTCCGATATGTCTCTTATTCCTTTCCCAGCCTGATATTCCCCCTGTTTTTAAGCCACTTTCTAGCCACCCATTTCCACCCTCTCTACTCTTTGCCTCCCCAGCCTCATCTATCTGTATCTCTCATCACCTCAGTAAGCCCAACTCCTTCCCTGTCACTCATTCCCTATTCACCTACAGTCATAGTTGCCAACTTCTCAAAACGATTAGGATGCTAAACACGACACAAATTATCCTTCCCTTTACCTAACGAAGGTACTTGCTCAATATTGAGGGTGTCCACAGAGCTGGCACCTATGCCTTCTGTTCCTTAGTTATGTTTCAGTCCCTTATTTAGTCTCTCCTTCTCTCTTTTAGCTCTCCCTTTTACACCACCTCTCCCTCACCTCTTTTAAAGACCTCTTCCTGTCCTTTCTTTCTCACCCTTTTCATAACCCTCTGTGCCTTTTCCCCTTTCCCAAGCATTCATTACCCTTGCCTCACCCATCCCCAGCATCCATTCCTCTGCCTCTTCTCCCCTACTTCCTTTTTCCCTCCCCAGTATACATCCACCTACCTCATCCTCTAGTATTCATTTACCCTGCCTTTTCTCCACCTTAACATTAGCTTCCTCTGCCTCCATCCACCCCTTTCCCCTGCATATGCCCTTGTTTCTCCCTCTCTTACGGTACTGTATATGTCCTCATGTCCCCAGCATCTCTCTTCTGCCTTCTCCAGCCCTGTTATGAGCCCCCAGTCCTTGCATTAGACTACAGCCCCAACATCTGACTTAGACCCTGGCTCCCTTCTCCCTGTCCTAGCATCAGATTCCTTCTCCTATCCCCACCTTTTAGCATCTTCCCTTTTCTTGCATCTCTAACTCCCCTGTCAGTCTTCAGCTCCCTTCTCTCAGTCCCAGCCCGTGTGTTATACCACGGCCCCCACTTCCCAGTCCCTGCATTAGCCCTCAGTCCTCACTTCACAGTCTCTGTGTTAGCCCCAGCCCCCACTTCCCAGTCTCTGTGTTAGCCCCCAGCCCCTTTCTCCCAACCTCTGATTAGTCCTCAGCCCCCTATTTGCAGCTCCTATGTTAGCCCCCAGCCCCCACATTTATTTATTTAACAGTTTTTAATATTCCGCCTTTGATCAAAGGTGGTTTACACTGAACAACAGCACACAATCTCAAGAGATTTGTTTTACAAATAACAAGGAGTAAATAACTTGGAATTAAATATGGGGGTTATAACTGAGTCAATGGTGGGTTGGTGGATGGTTATGTATATACATTTAGGTAATGTCATTAGGCCCAAAGTGTTCTATGAAGAAGTGCATTTTTAATAGTTTCTTCATGTCTTGAGTAGATTGAACAGATCTGATGGCTTCTGGTAGGGAGCTTCAAATCGTTGGGGCATATAGTGAGAAGGCTCTTGTCTGCTGTGTACATTTGATCTTGAAAGGAGGGATGGCTAGAAGATCCTGATTTGCTGATCTTCTGGGTCTTGTTGTGGATGCTCTTGAGATTTGATCCTCAAGACAGGGAGAGGAGACATTATGAAAGATTTTATGAATGGTGGATATGGTCTTGTATTTAATCTGTTGGACTATTGGGAGCCAGTGCAGACTTCTAAGAGTTGGAGTTGTGTTGATGACTTGATACGCCTGTTAGGATCCTAGCAGCAGTGTTTTGCATTAGCTGGAGTGGATATAATGCCTGTTTTGACAGCCCTTGATAGAGAATGTTGCCGTAATCGAGATAGGGTGTTATGATGGCTTGAAAAACTGATCTGAAATCATTGTAGAAGAGGGCATAGAGGTTTGAGGAGCTTAAGTTTACAGTATGTATTTGCTGTATTCTTGATGTGCGAAAGCGTGCTGAGGTTGCTGTCAAAGGTTATACCAAGGTACTTGACTTCCCTTTTCATGTTGATTTCAGCATTATGTAGTATGAGCTTATCTGGTGGATTGAAAGCTTGGTCTCTGAAGTGTAGTAATGCTTCAGTTTTGATTTTTTCACTGCAAGATTTAGTTCGGCAAAAAGGTTTGTGACAGCAGTGAAGATGTCTGATATGATTGTGAAGTCTGGATTGAGTGTGAATGACATATAGAACATGATGTCATCTGTATAGAGGTGAAAGTGCATGTTCCATTTTCTTAGTAGATTACATATGGGCTGTATGTAGATGTTAAATAGTAAGCCAAATAGGGCCCTAAGCTCCAGCCCTAGCCCCTGCTGAGCACTAGCCCTTGGGTTAGTCGTCTGCCCCCATTATAGTATCCCCACCCCTTAGCATCTGCCCTCTTCTCCCAGCCTCAGGTCCAGTATACCTTCCACTCCCCTGCATGCCTCTTCTTTCTCTGTTCCATCAATCCCCCTCCAGTATCCCCTTCCCCGTTTCCTCCCTTGCCAGCTCTTCTTCTCCCCTCAAACATTCTGCCTGCGGCACAGACAATTATGAAAACCCCCAACAATAAAGCAGTTATGTGGACTGCAGAACCTTCCAGCCTAAGCAACTTGAAACCTCTTTCATGTCCTGCCCCCTCTGACACACACTTCCTGCTGTCGTGAGGGCGGGATGTAGAAGAGGTTTCAAGATTGCTTAGGCTGGGAAGCTCTGCGGTCAGTGCAGCTATGTTTATGTTTATGCTTCCCATAGATTAGCGTATCCGCTACAGAGTCCTTACACATCTTAAAAGACAGGAGGTGCTCTCAGGTGAAGCTCATTACCCAAATCAGTCATACACTAAGGACCTGAGATTAGTTAAGCTTCAGGTGAACAAGTTATATTACTCGTATTAGGTTCAGTTTTATTAGTATAAATATCCATAGCAACCCTTAGTAAGTAAAGAACTTAGATCTAAACACAAACTTAAAACTAAGATGCAGACAGCAGTCCAGCAGCGGGATGGGGGCTTTCCAGTCTTTTGCATTGAGTGTCACATGTATGATTTTCTCCCAGTTGGTGAGAGATCTTACGTGTACACTAGGCGCAAGGAGCTCTTTGCTCTCAGGGAACGAGTCCGTTCTCTAGAGGCTAAAGTAGCAGACTTGGAAAGCATAAGACAGACAGAGAGGTACATAGACGAGACCTACAGGGATATAGTCCTGAAGTCCCACCTCCAGTCTGGCAGCATCCCTGTTGCCATGGAGGAGAGAGGTCACGTGACAGGACAGCATCACCCTGGTGTGGCAGGAAGTGATCCTGTAACTAGGACCTGTCCTCCAGGTGATGTAAAACCCTCTCGCACCGAGGAAGTTTCTCCAGGGCCATGTGCCCATGAGGGAAGGGTTACGACAGCCGTTATAGTTGGTGATTCGATCATTAGGCATGTAGATAGCTGGGTGGCTGGTGGACGTGAGGATCGCCTGGTAACATGCCTGCCTGGTGCGAAGGTAGCGGACCTCACGCGCCACCTAGATAAGGTCTTAGATAGTGCTGGGGAGGAGTCTGCTGTCTTGGTACATGTTGGTACCAATGACATAGGAAAATGTGGTAGGGAGGTTCTGGAGGCTAAATTTAGGCTTTTAGGTAGGAAGTTGAAATCCAGAACTTCCAGGGTAGCATTCTCCGAAATGCTTCCTGTTCCACGCACAGGACCCAAAAGGCAGACAGAGCTCCGGAGTCTCAATGCTTGGATGAGACAATGGTGCAGAGATGAGGGGTTTGGATTTGTTAGGAACTGGGGAACATTCTGGGGAAAGGAGGGGCTCTTCCGAAGGGATGGGCTTCACCTTAACCGGGATGGAACCAGGCTGCTGGCATTAACCTTTAAAAAGGAGATAGAGCAGCTTTTAAACTAGATATTAGGGGAAAGCCGACAGTCGCCCAAGAGCAGATGGTTCGGAAGAATGTATCTTTGAAGGATACTACCAAAAGCAGAGAGGTTCCACAAAAGAGTAAAGTAGCCCAAATGCCCTCAAGTATGGAGCAGACAGAGCTTAAAGATCCCAAATTACTCATGTCTAACAGACAAATTAATATGGATAAAATACATTCTCTAAAATGCTTGTATGCAAATGCTAGAAGTCTAAAAAATAAGATGGGAGAGTTAGAATATATAGCACTAAATGAAAGGTTAGATATGATTGGAATATCAGAGACATGGTGGAAGGACGACAACCAGTGGGACACTGTGATACCTGGGTACAAACTATATCGTAATGATAGAGCTGATCAAATTGGTGGAGGGGTTGCTCTCTATGTTAGAGAGGGCATTGAGTCAGAAAGGATTAAAGTTTTGCAGGAAACAAAATCTTCTGTAGAATCTATATGGATTGAAATTCCATGTAAAAGGGGGAAGGCAATGGCAGTGGGGGTGTACTATCGAGCGCCTGGCCAGAATGACCAAATGGATGATGAAATGCTCAAATCAAGGAAGCTAACAAAAGTTACAGCACAGTAATAATAATGGGTGATTTCAACTACCCCGGTATCGACTGGGTCAGTGTCACGTCAGGACCTGCTAGGGAGATAAAGTTCCTAGATGAAATAAATGACTGCTTCTTGGAGCAGCTGGTTCATGAACCGACCAGAGGGGAAGCCATATTAGACCTAATCCTTAGTGGAACACCAGATCTAGTGCAAGAGATAAGGTTGTTGGGGCCCCTTGGCAATAGTGATCATAGCATGATCGCCTTTGATTTAATTAGTGGAGGAGGGATAGTAAGGAAATCCACAGTACTACCTTTTAACTTTCGAAAGGGAGACTATGATAAAATGAGGAAAACAGTCAAGAAAAAACTAAAAGGAGCAGTTGCAAAGGTTAAAGACGTACATCAGGCTTGGCTGTTGTTGAAAAATACTATCTTGGAAGCCCAGACCAGCTGCATTCCACGCTTTAAGAAAAGTGGAAAGAAGTCCAAAAAACTGCCAGCATGGTTTAAAGTTGAGGTCAGAGAGGCTGTTGTTGCCAAAAAAGCATCTTTCAGGAAATGGAAAAAAGAGCCAAACGACGAAACCTGGAAACAGCACAAGCACTGGCAAGTCAAATGCAAGGCATTGATAAGGCAGGCAAAGGGAGAATTTGAGAAGAAGCTTGCTGCAGAAGCAAAAACGCGAAGTAAAGACCTTTTCAAGTACATTCGTAGCAAAAAACCTGTGAGAGAGTCAGTTGGTCCATTAGATGATAAAGGGGTTAAAGGAGCACTAAGAGGCGACAAGGCGATAGCGGAGAGACTGAATGAATTCTTTGCTTCAGTCTTTACTGAGGAAGATGTAGGGATGTTACCCATGACTGAAGTGGTATTTAAAGGTGCAGAAGAATTGAAGGAAATATCGATACATCAAGAAGATGTATTACAACTATTAGATAAGCTGAAGAGTAGCAAATCACCTGGGCCGGATGGTATACATCCAAGGGTATTGAAAGAACTGAAATATGAGATTGCAGACCTGCTATTAGTAATCTGTGAACTATCATTAAAATCATCTCTAATACCTGAAGATTGGAGGATCGCCAATGTAACACCAATTTTTAAAAAGGGTTCCAGGGGTGATCCGGGAAATTACAGACCGGTGAGCCTGACGTCAATACCAGGAAAAATGATAGAAACCATCATAAAGAATAAAATTACTCAGCATGTAGATAGTCATGAACTAATGAGAGACAGCCAACATGGATTTAGACAAGGAGGACCTTGTCTTACTAATCTGTTATGTTTTTTTTGAAGGAGTGAATAATCAGGTGGACAAAGGTGAGTCGGTTGATATTGTGTATCT
The DNA here is from genome assembly GCA_033557465.1 of Ichthyophis bannanicus. NCBI lineage: Eukaryota > Metazoa > Chordata > Amphibia > Gymnophiona > Ichthyophiidae > Ichthyophis > Ichthyophis bannanicus. Next base: position 899,955,487 of record CM066035.1, on the reverse strand, counting down.
GGACTTTCAGAAAGCCTTTGACAAGGTCCCTCATGAGAGACTTTTGGCAAAACTAAAGAGTCATGGGATAGGAGGCAGTGTACTATTGTGGATCAGGAACTGGTTAAAAGATAGAAAGCAGAGGGTAGGGCTAAATGGCCAATTTTCCCAATGGAGAAAGGTGAATAGTGGTGTACCCCAGGGATCTGTGCTGGGTCCGCTGCTTTTTGATATATTCATAAATGACCTGGAAAGTGGAATAACGAGTGAGGTTATCAAATTTGCAGATGACACAAAACTATTTAAAGTTGTTAAAACCCAAGAGGATTGTGGAAAATTGCAAGAGGATCTTGATAAATTGGAAGGCTGGGCATCAAAATGGCAGATGAAATTTAATGTGGACAAGTGCAAGGTTATGCACCTAGGGAAGAACAACCCAAACTATGGTTACACGATGCAAGGTTCCACATTAGGAACCACCACCCAGGAAAAAGATTTAGGCGTCATTGTTGATACCATGTTAAAACCCTCGGCCCAGTGTGCAGCGGCGGCCAAGAGAGCAAATAGAATGCTAGGTATGATAAGGAAAGGAATGGAAAATAAAACAAAGGATATTATAATGCCTCTATATCGTTCCATGGTGAGACCGCTCCTTGAATATTGTGTGCAATTCTGGTCGCCGTATCTTAAAAAGAGTTATTAGAAAAGGTTCAGAGAAGAGCCACCAAAATGGTAAAGGGGATGGAAGGATACTCCTTTGAAGAAAGGCTAAAAAGGTTAGGGCTCTTTAACCTGGAAAAGAGACGGCTGAGGGGAGATATGATAGAAGTCTACAAATTAATGAGCAGAGTGGAACGGGTAAACGTAGATCGATTGTTTACCTTATCAGAATATAGAAAGACTAGGGGACATGCAATGAAGCTACAGGGTAAACTATTTAAGACTAATAAAAGAAAATATTTTTTCACTCAACGTGTAATCAAACTCTGGAATTTGTTACCCGAGGATGTAGTAAAGGCTGTTAGTGTAGCTGGGTTTAAAAAAGGTTTGGACAAGTTCCTGGAGGAAAGGTCCATAAGCCATTATTAAGAAGGGACCCAGGATATCAATGCTTGAACCAATACAAGCATTGTGGAACCTGTGTCTTTGGGGAAACTGCTAGGTACGTATGACCTAGATTGGCCACTGTTGGAAACAGAATACTGGGCTTGATGGACCTTGGTCTGACCCAGTATGGCATATCTTATGTTCTTATCGAGTCATCTATACCCAGACTCCACAGTATTTAACTGACCTATTGCAATTCCACATACAAACCTGCAACCTACGCTCAGCCCATGTGAACTGATTACACCTCCCCTCCCCAGCATGTGCTCATTCACACTCTACTCATCATTCTGCTTTTTTCTTGTAATTCCTTTCTCTTTCTGGCATTAGCCATGTTCTGACTAATTTTTGTTGATTGTACACCGCCCTGATGTAACGAAGGTGCGGTATATCAAGTGACTGAATAAACATAAGCATGCCCGGAACATGCCTAGGGCTGCCCTGGTCAGATGCAGGATAACAATATAAGCCATAAATCTGAAAACTGTATTTCTCATAACAACAACACATGCATTGCTTTTCTTTCTTTCTTTCTTTCTTTTCTTTTAATACCCTTTTGTATTTTTTGTGTAACACACAACTACTAGAATAGCTACATCTTGTTTTTAAGACTTCAAACTGATCTTTTGAACAATATTAATAGTACTGTCTGTTACATGTACTAGTACTTTTTAATTGCAGACATTATGCAATACGTTTGTGTGTTTAGTGTGTGCCCATGTGGGCAGTTTAGGTTTGTGCAGCAGGAACACCAGCTGCCCCATTGAAAGGGTTTTTGCCTGAATATAATTGTTGAAAAGAACACCATACAAAAAGGCTTGTCATTGGATTCCTGAGCAGTACATTGCTGAAGAGGTACATGGGGCAATAGTACTTCACAATAAATGGGGTATTTGCATATAGCTTCCCATATCACACTGAAAACTGGGCATGTCCTGTGCTTTGTAATGGACATGTGGATGCAATTACAGATGCACACGCACACACACACACACTTTGCTTTCAGAAAATGTATTCCAAGCTCTATTAGCAATGACTCATGAAAGCAGAGAGTTACTTTCTCTTGTGACTCTCCTTTAATATATGTTTGTTTGTTTATTGGACACTTGATATTTATTTATGTACTGTAATTATTTAGGATTATACTGCGCTATTCATGATCAGCACTGTTTACAAGAGAACAACATTATACATAGAACATTGATATACCTCAGCATTGTACACAGTCAGTGCAGTTTACAAATTTTCTAAGAACCTTAGTAATACAAATAGAAAGGAATGTCCATTCATTGACAGAAAAGCATTGGTCAGAAAGAAAGTGACCAGCAAGATATAGTTTCTGCAAAGGGAAGGACATACATGGCAGGGAGGGAAGGATCTCCAGGAACAAGCAGGAATGTAGTCTTCACATATGGGTATCGTCAGTACCGACAGAGCCTGTGCAGTAACGCTCCCCAGCGTCCAATAGGAACGCTTTTGGGAGCATCCCTCAGCACATGCGCACTGCCTTCCCGTTTTCCAAAGGTCCCTCTTCAGTTCTTCATTTTCCGCAGAGCCGACAGGATCCATACCCTGTCACCGCAGAAAATTCCGTCTTTAAAATTCTTTTCTTGTGGTCGCGTTTGACTCTGCACGACGCTTAACGATACCTCCGGTTCCTTTCTTTTCTTTTCTAAAAAAACAAAAAACAAAAAAAAAAAACTTATACTTTGAACTGTTTCTCTTCAGAAACTTTTCTTTTTCAGTGCTAGGCGCCATTTTGGGCACTAGGCCCCATATTCCTAAAACATGGAAAAACCAACTAGTGGTTTTAAAAGATTTACTAAGTGTGGCGGTACCATTTCCATCACTGACACCCATTATTGGTGTCTTAAATGTTTAGGGCCTGAACATTCTCCATCTGAATGTCTCTCCTGTATGGGGATGACTAAAAGAGGAAGACAGAACTGGGCTGCAAAGCTCGGTACCCTCTTTTCTTCGGATGCCGGATCCATTGCATCGACATCTTCAAGGGCCTCCTCTTCCTCCCATGGATCTCAGGTAACTAAACATAAAAGCCAGTCCTCAAAGGGTAGCTCTCCTGCTAAGCATCGAGAAGCCATTGGCATTGCCCTTGAGGAAACCACACCGGCAAAGCAGCCCCGGCGGGAGGCTTCGGCTTCCAAAGCATCAATGGGGCTCCTGGATGTTCTCGAGGCCTCGACCTCGCAAGGACTACCTGTGCCATGCTCAGGGGTCCCAGCCGTTTTCACCGGTACCGACACCCAGGCGTCGGCAGCGTTGATAGACCAGAGGTTCCTCGCTATCGAACACAGCATCGCAGCTCTTCTCTCAGCTGCGGTACCGTTGGTCCAACGGGCACCGACATCGGCACCGATGCTGGTACCTACACAGGTACAGACACCGGTACCAGTACTGATGGTACCGGCCCCGGTGGGAATTCTTCCCACACCATCTTTGCCTGGAATCGACAGATCGGTACTGGATCAACTTGGTACCGACTTCGATCGATATCGGGACCGTGCTTTGCATGAGCATCGTGGTCAGGAATACTTCGAATCCTCCGATTCCGAAGACTCTGACAATTCTGCTGGTACTAGAGAGTTTCTGCCAGAAGATCCCTTTTCTCCCCAACGCAGAATATCACCTCCAGAGGACATGTCTTTTCAGGATTTTATTCATGATATGGCCAAGGGCCTTTCAATCACAGTGGCTCCTGAAGAGGAACCCAGAGCAAAGGAATTGGAAATTCTCCAATATCCTAAAGCTCCAAAGGAGGCAGCTACTCTGCCCATTCATGAAATTCTGCATAACTTGATGCTCAGAATGTGGGAGACACCTCCTCACTCTAGGAGACTTGATACTATGTATCGAGTTCCGCCTTGTCCTGGATTTCAAAAGACTTAGCTGCCACACCATTCAATGGTGGTGGAGTCAGCCATGCATAGGATGAAAAGTGCAAAGAGGTGAATACAGGACTCTGGATGCTTTTGGACGCCAAACTTTTCAGGCTTTCATGCTTTCAGCTAGGATCAGTTCATATATACTGTATATGGGAATGTTCCTCAAGGACGTTACAGGAGACTTGGAGCTTATGAGCCCATTTCTCCCAGATGACAAGAGATGAGACTTTCTTGCTCTAGTTAAGCATGCTCAAGATGTCTCCAAGTTTGTAAATCGTGCAGCCTTTGACTGTTTTGAATGCATCAGCTGAACCTCTGCTATTGCCATTGGTGCACGACGGATTGCCTGGCTTCAGGCATCAGACTTGGAGACTTGGGTACAGGACAAGTTAGGCAACATTCCTTGCACGGGAGAAAATCTCTTTGGCAAGAACTGGCAGGAAAAGGCTAATGAGTTAGATCCTAACAATACTACTCTAGATAGATTGTCGAAATCTACAGCCACTCCAGCCAAAAAGAAGCCTTACAAAAAAAAAAACACTCTTTCAGCAAAAAGAGGAAATTTTATCCTTCCTATACCCAGCAGAGTCAAACTCAGGGTCAGGTTGCCCAAAAGGGACAAACTAGACAGCAAAAGAAGCCAAAAGGCCCGAGAGCCCCACCAGCTCTGCAGGTTCAGCCCCCTCAAGGGCTTTGACTCCTTCCTAGAGAGCTTAGCCTTCCTGCCTCTGAGGGGTCCCCAACCCCCCCAATATCCCAGGCAGGTTATGCCACTTTGCCAACAGATGGCATCAGATAACAGCAGAAGATAGGACTCTGTCCATTGTAGGAGAGGGGTACAAGCACCATTTTCACAGCATGCACCCTCCTACAATTCTAAAACAATTCAATTCTCCAACCTCCACAGGCAATCTGCTAGATCACGAAGTCTCAACACTTCTTGCCCAAGGGGCAATAGAGGAGGTACACATTCTTCAACGGGGTGCAGGGTTCTACTCCCCCTATTTTCTTATTCCAAAGAAAACAGGAGGACACAGACCCATTTTAGACCTCAGAGAACTGAACAAATACCTGTTTCGAGAGAAGTTCAAAATGATTTCTCTAGGAACTCTTCTGCCATACTTTCAAAGCCTGGATTGCTTTGCTCTCTAGACTTAAGGGATGCATACACTCACATTCTGATCCATCCAGATCACAGGAAATTCTTACAATTCCTTTTCAGGGGAAAGCATTTCCAGTACAGGGTTCTTCCCTTTGGTCTAGCTTCAGCACCAAGGGTATTCACGAAATGCATGGCAGTAGTAGCTGCATTTCTGTGAACCCTGGGGATATTCGTCTTCCCTTACTTAGACGACTGGCTCATTCGAGCACCTACAGTTGCAGAGGCCAGCACTGCACTGTCTCGCACAATGCGAATCCTCCAATATTTGGGGTTGGTAATAAACCTCCCAAAATCCCAACTTGTTCCTTCCCAATGCCTGGAATTCATAGGGGCCTGTCTAGATACCAGACAGGAAAAGGCTTTCCTTCCACAGGCCTGGTGTCTTTGCATAATGCAACTAGCTTCTCAAGCAGCAGGGAAATCCTCCCTAACTGCTCGAGAACTACTACAGTTGCTCGGACATATGGCATCCACAGTTCATGTAGTCCCATATGCTCACCTCCACATGCGAGCAGCTCAGTGGACCCTATCCACACAGTAGACACAGGCCACAGGTCTTTTATCAGACAAAATATTAAACTCTCAACGTCTAATTTTGTCCCTCCAATGGTGGCAGTCACTAGAAAATCTGACAGTGGGGTCTCCTTTTCATCAACCCCTGTCTCCAGGAACAAGCAGGAATGTAGTCCTCACGTATGGGTATCGTCGGTACCGACGGAGCCTGCGCGGGAAGGCTCCCCAGCATCCAGTAGGAATGCTTTTAGGAGCATCCCTCAGCACATGCGCACTGCCTTCCCGCCTTTCCAACTGTCCCTCTTCAGTTCCTTCCTTTTAGCTCATAGAGCTTCTTAGGATGATTATGCTTTACAGGTAGTAAAGTTACTCCTCTTCCTCCTAAGTAAACAGAGGAGTACCAACTATCACCTTTGACAGTTTCTCCTGTATCAGCATGTCTCATATTACTTTTTCAGAGATTTACTCCATTGTAAGTCTTTTTCATCTCTGTCCCTCTTACTAAGACATTTTGGTCTGTAAGAGTGATACCACTTAACTGGAGGGCTTATCCCTAAGCCCCTGAGTTTTCTACCTATTCCAGTAAGGGGTTTTTCATTTCAGAGTTGTCTCCCCCTTGCAATCTTGTTTTGTGGCAGCTTCTCAGACAATGAGGGAGTCTTACCACTCCTACTATGTCTGTAGGTCCTTTTTCCAATCTTGGGACCTAAAATTTGTTCCGCTGCCCTAACAATAACTAGAAGTGCAGGGGCTCTTAGTGGTTAGACTGCTGACTTGCTGACCAAGCAACCAGGGTTTGATCTCCAATATCAATCCTTTCTGGTCTTAGTACTAAGTCCCAGACAGGTTAAGAACTTTTTCTGGCCTTATTGTTGCAGGCACATCAGCGTACCTTCTATCCTTAGCCTTCTCCAATCCTTAGCCTTCTCCAATCCTTGGGCTTGGCAGAATAGTTCAGGTTACATACTGGCACTTAAACAGCCAGTTTTTTCTTCTAACCAACCTGCAACATGCTCTCTGCATCTCTACAAAGCAGCTCTGCACTATGGGCCCTTGCTAGAGAGCAAATAATTCCAGATGGTTAGGAAGGGCTTTACCTAGTCATGACTACTGGGTTCTTCCCTACCCTTACCATTCCATTAAAATCTCCTTCTAGAATAAAGGACACAGGCCTTTAATTACGTGAAGACTTAAAGAATTACTCAATTTATTTAACATTTTTTTATATACCGTTTTTCTACGAATCAAAACGGTTTACGTAGAACAATAAAAAGCAGCGTATTTCAACTGTCTACAAGGAACGGATAACAGGATACAGAATAAAACAACATGAGGAACTAAATTATAATGTACAATTAATTATAGTGAACAATGATCAACTATTTACATATTTACATATGTATGTGTAAGGCTACGGATGGGAGTAATGTAGAGTTGATGGAACAAGGGTAGGGAGGTAAAAAATAAGGGGTTTAGGTGTTAGGGTGGGAGGGAAAAATGATCAAGGAAGAGATGGGTCTTTAACTTTTTCCGGAAGTCAGTTTGGCTCACGCAGTTGCGCAGCTCAGGCGGAAGGGAGTTCCAAAGGGATGGAGCATAGAGGGAGAAGGTCCTGTTACATGTGGATTGTTTACAGTGTTTTTTAGTTGTAGGTATAGTCAGTAAGTTTTTAGTGATAGAATGGTGATTTCTTCTGTTGTTGGAGAAGGCAAGGAGAGGGGAGAGGCATGGAGCTGACTCCTTAGAAATAATTTTGTGTATTAGAGTAAGAACCTTAAATTTCACTCGGTGATGAATTGGGAGCCAGTGGAGATCATAGAGGATTGGTGTAATATGAGCTCTTCTAGGATTGTTTGTTATGAGATGCGCTAATGTATTCTGGGCTAGTTGGAGGGGTTGAATAGAGTTCTTGGGGAGGCCCTGATAGATCAGATTACAATAGTCAAGCGAGGGGGTTGTAAGGGCCTGACAGACAGTGCGAAAGGAGTCGGGGCTTAGGAGAGGTTTGAGGTTCCTGAGAGTGCGTAGTTTATCGTATACTGTGTTAGTGGTTTTCTTTATTTGATCAGAGAAAGACAAGTTCTGATCGAGTATGATTCCAAGATATTTCACCTTGTTTTTTATAGAGAGAGTGAGATCGTCAAAGGTGAGGGTTGTGGGGGGGATGTAAGAGGGGTAAGAGAAAACTTGGAGTGCTTCAGTTTTGGACTGGTTGATTATTAGGTTGTGTTGAGAGAGCCAAGATTTGAGGCTGGATAGACATTCATTTAGTTTAGAGAAATTAGGGTTAGAGAGTTTAAATGGGGTGAAGCACATCATGTCGTCTGCATATATTTGATACTGGATGCCATAATTTTGGAAGATCGTGCATACAGGTTGGAGGAAGATATTAAAGAGTAACGCAGATAGACTGGATCCTTGAGGTACACCTTGTTTTAGTGTAAAAGGGAGGGAAGTATCACTTCCAATACGGACCTGTTGGGTTCTGTCATCTAGGTAGGATTGGAACCATTTTAGGGTTGTGCCTCTCAGACCTATATCATGAAGTCTGTATAGGAGTTGATAGTGGGGGAGGGAGTCAAAAGCAGCGGATAAGTCTAGGAAAATAAGTAGGCATCCTTGGGTGGAGTTCTGGGTGTGTGCATACAGGGAATCTAGTAAGGATGGGAGGAGGGTTTCAACTCCGTGATTTTTTTTTTAATCCATGTTGGAATAAGTCAAGGGGGGAGTGGTCATCAATATAGTCTTGAAGTTGGATTTGGACAAGTTTCTCGGTTATTTTTGCAAGGAAGGGGGGATACTAGATATGGGTCTGTAAGAAGATGGAGAGGTGGGGTCTAACTTTATACCTTTTAGGATTGGACGGATAGAGGCATTCTTAAGTGAAGGTGGAACGGAGCCTGACTGAAGAGAGGCTTGTACAATATTTAAGATGTAAGGGGAAAGAGAACTTCTGGTAGACTTAATCCAGGGGACAGGACAAGGGTCGAGGGCCGAAGTTGAAGCATTCAGTTCTTTAATAACATCTGCTACATTGGCTAATGTGATGGTATGAAACTCCTTCCATGAATTTGGAAGGGTTGCCTCATGTATTAGGGTGTCATGGAAAGAAGTGGGTTGGGGGTTATTGGTTAAAGGTGGGAGGAATTTAGAAGTAAGATGGTTGGCTATAATTTGTGCGGATATTTTTGGTGGTAGGTCATGTTGTAGAGGTTCATTAATTAGGGATTTGATGATAGAGAAGAGTTCTCGTGGTTTATTAAGAGCTCTTTGGATGATATTCTCATTATATTCTCTCTTGTGAGTGAGTGTTTCTAAGCAGTAGGATTGGAGTTTGGTTGTGTAGGCGACACGTATATTGGGGTCTTGAGTATGTCTCCATTTACGTTCAAGACGTCTGAGATCCCTTTTAAGGTTTCTCAGGTTTGTAGAGAACCAGGGGGTGGTTCTTCGGTGTTTTTGAGGAAGTTGCTTGGGAGGGAGTAGGGAGGCTGCAGATAAAATTTGATTCCAGTTAGCTATGAATGACTCTTGGTTTTGGTTGTTGTCTAGCTGGTCAAGTGAAGGGAGTGTTTGCTCCAAGAAGTTGGCTGCATTAAATTGCTTGAATTTACGGGTATGTTGGAGATGGCTGTATGGTTGGCTTCTGTGGGTAGAGTAGGGGACGGAGAAAAGGATGAGTGCATGATCAGACCAGGGTATGGGCTGAATGGAGTGTTGGATCTGATCATTGAGACGAGGATGTTGTGGGATAAATATAAGGTCAAGGATATTTCCTTTAGAATGAGTAGGGAGTTGGAGTATTTGAGTAAAGTTAAGTGACTTCATTGCTTGAAGGAAGGAGGATGATTGGATTGAGGATATGGAGTGCAGGTTTAGAGCTCCTAAGATAATTAGCGGGCGTGAGGTAGGTTGAGGAGAGCAGGCTGTGTCTAGGATCGTGGAGAGATCAGATGAGTCAGTCTGGGGGGCACAGTATAGCAAGTGCAGGGAAAGCATGGAATTAGAGACAGTAATAGTGTCCATTCCTGAGGTGGAGGTAGATTCCACAGATGAGAATTGTAAGTTAGATCTAGAGATAATAGCTACACCTCCTCCTCTTCCATGTAGTGTATTCCCTGGTTTGGTTCACATCTCTAGTGGACCCCTTCACCAGGGATGGTTTTCTTTTCGTAACAGCCAGTCCTTGTCTCGTATTTTCCTTCCACCCTCAATTCTTCATGGGGAAATTCATATTGAGTGCAAGAATGCATGATACTCATTTTGCCCTCATAGAAGGGAAAATATGGTATCTCATTTCATTGCGTCGTCTTCTCCAGCTGCCATACTGGAGTTATGGAAGGATCCAGACTTGCTGCCTGCGGATTAAAAACATCCTCTGCACTTTTTTCACGTAGACCCCCATTCCTGGTTATTCAAGGGCTAGAATTCTTAAAGGAATCTAGACTTCTCCTTGTCAGTGAGAGCACTCCCTTATCTCTCCCACTCATAACCGGGGAGAACGGATTCTCTAAACATCTCCTCAAGCAGGTATTTCCCTTCTTGTTATTAGATGAATCTTTCTCTCTCCACATATCCCTATGTGGGGAAATGGGTATATATATCTATATCTATATAGATATATATATAGATATATAGATATATCGGTATCTACCTATATATATATCGGAATATATAATAGTAGGTAGATATGTATCTATATATTTTTTTTCTATCTGTCTGCCTAGGTTCATATATACATATATTTCCTATAGGGCTCCGACAGATAGTCACTATCCCTATCAATGCTGCTCCAGCATGCTTAGGGTTCTACATAAACAACCACTTCCCTGTGGTAATTAAAAGGTTTTTTCACCATAACCTTCAGGTTAGGTACATCTGAAGTCCTCCATGTACCATCTTTTTTCCTAAGTGACTTCAATTAGGAAGGACATTCTGAATCTTCAGAAATTAGGAGGCTACAATGCCTCATACTTCTGTCCTTCTTTGTCATCGGATATAGGGGTCTTCAATACCCTCTTCTCCTATAAGAACTATGTCTTTTTAAGGTCAAAAGAGCTTCAGGCTTATCTAATAGGGACTTTCGCGTTTCCCGCAAAAGTCCTGCCTCATTGAACTACCCCAGTTTCCGCTGGGATTTTTTTCTCGCCCTAAAGGTTCTGACCTCAACCTGTCTTTTGCACAGTTTATTTAACTCTGCTTTACATTGAGGATATTCTGCTGGTTCATATTAGCAGATCCATATGAACCTCCATAAACCTTTTACAATACCACCAGGTGAGGTCCATATTGGTATATTGCAGTTCAATATTTACTACTAGATATCACCTGCACAGGGACTCCTATCTAGGGGTCCTGTTTGGTCCAGCTGTTCCACAGCACATCTTTTTTAGTTCAACTCCTACCCTCCATCCCCAGGATGCCTGAGGTTCTGTCGAATAGCATGGCTCTCTCAGATTCGCAACATGCTGGGGACTCCTCCAGGCATCTTAGCTTGGGAGTCCCCATATGTGAAGACTCATTCCTGCTTGTTCCTGGAGATAGCGCAGTTACTTACCTGTAACAGGTGATCTCTGGGAACAGCAGGAATAAGTCTTCACAACCCACCCACCTCCCCTAGGAGTTGTATCTCTCTATCTCTATCTTTCCCCTCTCTCTCTCTTTGTCTCAGCTTTAAAACTTAACTGAGGAGAGGCAGTTGGGAAAGGCGGGAAGGCAGCACGCAGGCGTGGTGGGATGCTCCCAAAAGCGTTCTAATTGGACGCTGGGGAGCGTTCCCGCACAGACTCCGTCGGCACCGACGTACCCATATGTGAAGACTTATTCCTGCTGTTCCCAGAGATCACCTATTACAGGTAAGTAACTGTGCTTTACTTGCAAAGAACACAGCAACATAGAAAGTCCTCTCAACTCTTTGTTGCTTTTGATCCTTCTCATTTGGGACTTCTAGTCTCCAAGAGAACACTGTCCAACTGGATTGCACAGTGTATTTCTTTTGCCTATCAGAGTAAGAACCTTCCTCTGGAGGGCCATGTCACAGCTCACAATGTGAGAGCCATGGCAGCTTCAATGGCTCATCTACACTCTGTGTCTATCGATGACATCTGTCGAGCAGCCACTTGGGCCTCGGTTCATACCTTCACAGCCCATTACTGCTTGGACAAGGACTCCCACCGGGATGCCTTGTTTGGTCAGGCTGTTTTCCAACACCTGTTCCATACCTAATCAACTCCTACCCACCGTCCCTGGTTGGATGGCAGAAGTCCATGGGAGGAAGTGGAGCCCTTAACAGGGACACACAACTTCTGGGGTCTCTCCCTGGCATCTAAAGCTAGGGAGTCCCCATATGTGAAGACTACATTCCTGCTTGTTCCTGGAGATAGCATAGTTACTCACCTGTAACAGGTGATCTCCGGGAACAGCGGGAATTTAGTCTTCACAACCCACCCACCTCCCCTAGGAGTTGTGTCTCTATCTCTTTGTCTCTTTCCTCTCTCCTTCTATCCTTTCACTCAGCTACAAACTTAACTGAAGAAGGACAGTTGGAAAGGCAGGAAGGCAGCGCGCATGTGCTGAGGGATGCTCCCAAAAGCGTTCCTATTGGATGCTGGGGAGCGTTCCTGCGCAGGCTCTGTCGGTAGCGACGATACCCATATGTGAAGACTAAATTCCTGCTGTTCCCGGAGGTCACCTGTTACAAGTGAGTAACTACGCTATATTCCTAGAACCTTGCTGAGACTCAGTTCCTACGTGGAAAACGGGGATAAGTCAAAGGTGGTTTCAAAGGGGAACATCTTGAGGGCTTTTTTAAAGGTCTTGAAGCAGGGTTCCAGACAAATAGGGGCTGGAAAGCTGTAATGATATTAAGGGTAATTTTGTTACAGAGCATCTAAGCAGGGAAGGCAACATTTTCTCATCTATGTGCCTTTATAAAATTATCCCACAATAAAGGAAGTGTGCAAGCTTTTACATAGTAGCATAGTATATGATAATGCCCATCATGGTCCATCAAGAATGCCCAGCAAGGTGGCAAGAGTAGGTGCATCTGCCACTCCGTGCAGGTCACCCCTCCCCATGCCTTTGTTTAGGGGTGTACCCACCGCTCTGTGCAGGTCATCCCTATTTGTTGAGATAGCAGACATAGTTAAGGTTATTTTGATTTTATCCTGTTGCTATAAAGGGATCCACTGTCTGTCCCATGCTATTTTGAATTCTGTCACTGTATTCGCCCCCACACTTCCATCGGGAGGGCATTCCAAGCATCCACCACCCTTTCAGTGAAAAGTATTTCCTGACATTACTATTCAGTTTACCCCCTTGCAGCTTCATTTATTTTATTTATTTATTTATTTACATTCTCTTATATACCGCGCTATTCTGCATCAGTGCGGTTTACATTGTTATGTTATGTCGTCTACTTTTGCAGCTTCCCCGTCTTTGAAAAAGGTTTGTTTATTAATGCAGACCATTAAATATTTAAAGAGTATCATATCTCTCCTGCCCCTCCTCTCCTCTAGGGTATACATATTTAGGTCTTCAAGTCTCTTCTCATAGGTCTTCTGTCACAGGCACCAAATCATTTTGGTCACCTTCCTTTGAACCATTTCTAGTCTTTTTATATCCTTTGCAAGATATGGTCTCCAAAAATGAACACAATATTCCAAGTGAGGCCTCACCAGCGACTTGTACAGTGGCATTAGTACCTCTTCCTTTCTGCTGGTAATTCCTCTTTGTATGCAACCCAGCATCCTTCTGGCTTTGGGCACCGCCTGGTCACGCTGTTTTGCCACTTTGAAATCCTCAGAAACAATCACTCTGAGGTCCTTCTGATCCGTGCACACCAACCTCTCACACCCTATCACATACAATTTCCTTGGTTTTCTGCATCCCAAGTGCATGACACTGCACTTTTCACATTAAATCTTAACTGCCAAGCATTAGACCATTCTAGCTTTTGTAGATCTTTCCTCATGTTATCCACTCCCTTAGGGGAGTCCATTGTGTTGCAAATTTTCGTGTCATCTTCAAAAAGACAGACTTTTCCATTCAGTCCTTCAGCAATATCACTCACAAATATATTGAACAGTTCCAGTTCCAGGACCGATTCCTGGGGCACGCCACTCATCACCTTCCTTTCATCTGAGTGAGCTCTGTTTACCATCACCTTCTGTTGTCTGTCACCCACCCAATTTCTGATCGAGTTCACCACCTTGGGACCCATCCCCAGGCTGTTCAGTTTATTGGAGGAACAATATCAAAGGCTTTGCTGAAATCTAGGTAGATCACATCCATCACATGCCCTTGATCTAGTTCTCTGATCACCCATTCAAAGAACTCAGATTTGTTTGGCATGATCGTCCTTTGGTAAAACTATGTTGCCTGGGATCATGCAACCTATTGGTTTCGAGAAAGCCAACTATTCTCTTTCAGGAGCACCTCCATTACTTTTCCTGCCACCAAGGTAAGGCTTACTGGCCTGTAGTTTGCCACCACTTCCCTATTACCACTTTTGTGAAGAGGTACCACATTAGCCCTTCTATCTCCAAGGTTCTATTAAAAGCATCCTGCGGGAGTGAGCTGCTTGGCGGAGAAAGGTGTGTTTGCTACATTTGTTCCCTGCAAGGGCCTGGTAAATACCGTGGTGAAGGATGTGCAGAGTGAGGCTGCCTAGTCTGTGACGCCATCTAAGGGTGCCCCTGGGACACTATTTAAGACTGGCCAGCATACCCTTTGTGTCGGGAGTGAGCTGCTCGGCAGAGAGAGGTGTTTTTGTTGTATTTGTTCCCTGCAAACCCTGGTGGTGAGGGACGTTTTCCATGTATGTGACGATTGTGGGGGTGCGGTACATTTATATTGACCCATCTCAGTTGGAGATTTTCTTGGCTGATTTAAGGCTGATTTACAGTTGGCCTTTTCTTATATATTTTTCTTTTTTTAATTTTCTATAGGAAAAGTTTGTTTTTCTGACTATTAATGTTTGGATTTCCTGTCTCTGTGATGATGGGATGCTTCCTGTGCCGTGGGCTAAGAAACATCCTATTTGGATGTTTATTTTTTACTATGCTTTCTTAATTGATATACTAATTGTGGGATTGGTATTTTCTTTTGTTATGTTTAGTTTGTATTACTGCTATACTATTAAAAATAAAATTTTTAAAAAATTCTTTAAAGGCCCTGCCAGAACCTCTCTGAGCTCTTTCAGTATCCTGGGATGTATCCCATCCGGTCCCATGGCCTTGTTCACTTTCAGTTTTGCAAACTGAAAACACATCATCTTCTGTGAATGGTGTGGTATGTACATCATTCCCATATGTATATTTGTCAATCACAGGTGGTCCTTCTCCAGGACTTTCTTTAGTAAAAACAGAAGTATTTGTTTAGCATTTTGCTTTTTCAATGTCTCTTACCATGAATCTATTTTCAGCAGTTTTGAGTCTTGCAATTCCAGCTCTGATCTTCCTCTTCTCCCGAATATACCTGAAAAAAAGTTTTGCCATCACACTTTAAATCTTTAGTCATCTTTGCTTCTGCCTTTGATTTTGCTATCCTTATTTCTCTTTTTGTCTCTTTTAGCTTTATCCTGTGTTCTTTTCTGTGTACCTCTGTTTGCGAACTTCTGAATTTTGTGAACGCTGTGGTTTTTTGCCTTTATTTGTGCAGCTATTTCTTTGGCGAACCAAATAGGTTTCCCTTTCCTCTTGTTTTTATTTACTTTCCTTATATATGTATCTGTTGCCCTTTTTATTGCCTCCTTTAGTTTAGCCCACTGCAGTTCCACTTCCCTTATCGCCTCCCACCCTGCCAACTCCTCCTTCAGGCACTTGGCCATTTTACTGAAATTAGCAATTTTGAAATCTGTGACTTTGAGCTTGCCGCGATTGGAGTCTACCTTGGCTTTTATCTCAAACCACACTGTGTGATGATTGCTGCTGCTCATATGGGCAACCACCCGGACATTCAATATGCTCTCCATTGGTGAGTACTAAATCCAGCATCAAACTTTCCCTGGTCTGTTCCATCACCATTTGTCTAAGCAATGCATCTTGGAAGGCATCCACAATTTTTTTACTACTATCCAGATTTGCAGAAGGAATACTCCAATCCACATCGGGTAGATTAAAGTCATCCAATATTATCACTCCCCCCTTCATGGCTACCTTTGTAATATCAATAATCAAGTCTCTATCCATTTCTTCGGTTTGAGTTGGAGGCCTGTAGACTACACCAATATGGATGATAGTGCCATCTCCTCTTTCCACACAATCCACAGCGCTGCTTCTTTGCCCCACGTCCCCTGCATTTCAGCAGCTTTAATATTGCTTTCGACATATAAGGGCTACTTCTTCTTTTCTGCCTTCTCTATCTCTCCTACATAAATTGTAGCCTGCTATGAATATATATCCCATTCATGTGACTCGTTAAACCATATTTCTTTAATGGCCACAATGTCCAAGTCCGTTTTCACCATTAGGGCTTCCTGGTCAGGAACTTCTTTGGTTAGGCTTCAAGCATTTGTGCTCATTGCTTTCCTGCATTTGTTGACTGGTTTGCCTGTATTTTGCATGGATTTTCTTCTTCATGCCTTTTCCCACTTGCCATTGATGTGTGGGTTAATAGTGTGGCTGTTTTCAATGTTATGTTTTTGCTGGGAGTGACATACTGAACTTGTTCTTCTCCATCCTTCACCCCCTTTCCCTAGTTTAAATGCCTGTCCACATACTGTCTGAATTTTTCACTTAGGATCCTTTGCCATGTGACAGAGATGTAGTCCATCAACACAGTATAGCCTTTTGTTGTTCCATCCATTTCCCCAGTTGCCTATATATCTAAATCTTGTTTGCACCAGGTTTGGAGCCATGTATTAAAGTTGATTATGCAATGCAGCCTATCTCCAGAAACAAGCAGGAATGTAGTCTTCACATATGGGTGATGTCAATACCGACAGAGCCCGCGGAGGAACACACCCAGTGTTCAATAGGAAAGCTTTTGGGGGCATCTCACTGCGCCTGCATCGCTTCCTTCCTGCCCTTGGAACTCTCCCTCCTCAGTTCTTTGTTTTCCATGGAGCAAACAGGAAGCAAATCCTGTCACCACAGAAAATGTCTTCGTTGTTCTTCTTTTGTTATTTTTTCTGGTTGTGTCTGCCTTCCCGTTGACACCGGAACCGATATCTTTGATACTTTTTTTTTCTTTCTGTAAAAAAAAAAAAAAAAGAACTTTAATTCCTTCAGCTGCATCGACACCATTTTATGCTTTAGGCCTTCCATCCAGTTTACTGAGATGATGGAAAAAACAGACAGTGATTGTAAGAAATGTTCTAAGTGTGGTAGCACCATGTCTGCTACTGACACCCATGACTGGTGTCTTAAATGCCTAGGCCCAGATCACCAGCCATCTGAATGTCCCCTATGTAAAAAGATGACAAGGAGAGTCCTGTAGAATCGGGTCGTAAAACTCTGCTCCTTTTTTGCTTCGGATGCAGTTTCACTCGCTTCGATGTCGTTGAGGGCATCATCTTCCTCACATGGATCTGAGGTATCGAAACACAAGTCTTCCTCGAAGACAGGCCATCCTCCCAAGGTAGATCTCTCTCTAAACATAGAGATGCTTCAAGCGTTGCCCTGGAGCTGGATCATCAGGCCAAACAACCCTGGCAGGAGGACCTCCCCTCCAAAGGGGTCCAGGATGCTCCCGAGGCTTCCACTTCAGGAGAGCCCCTGGTGCCATGCTCTGGGACGGTAGCCCATGCTTCTGGTACCAGTACCGATACCCAGGCATCAGCAAGCTCTATGGATCAGCATATACTGGCCATTGAACGGAGTCTAGCGGCTCTGTTAGTGGCGTCTGTACTAGTCAGGACCTTGCTGGCGGTGCTGCCCATGCAGTCAGCATTGAGTTTCATGCCACTTAACACACTCCTGCCCATGCCGGCCCTTGGGTCTGTTCCCGGTTCCGAGAGAATATAGCCATCCTGCCTCTGGAGAACCCCCACCCCCTCCATATAGCAGGCAGACTTTGCCATTATGCCCACAGGTGGCATCTTATCATCTCAGAGCAGTGGACACTAACAATAGTGCGAGAAGTGTACAGGCTTCATTTGCAAAGCATACCCCCTCCACCCTAGTGGGGGAATATCATTCTCAACCCCCACTCACTGCTTTTCTGCAGCAAGAGGTCACCTCTCTTCTGTCACAGTGTGCCATAGAAGAGTTTCCAACATCCCAACAAGGGATGGGGTTCTATTCGCCCTACTTTCTCATACCAATGAAAAACAGAGGGCACAGACCCATCTTAGACCTCAGAAACCTAAATAAGTTTCTAGTCCGTGAGAAAATCAAGATGATATCACTAGGAACCTTTCTACCTTATCTCCAGAGTCAGGACTGGTTCTGTTCTAAAAGAAGCGTATACTGATAATCTCCTTCATCCAGAATACAGGACATATCTACACTTCATCTTCCAGGGAAATCACTATCAGTACAGAGTCCTTCCCTTTGGACTCGCCTCTGCCCCAAGAGTCTTCACAAAGTGCATAGACGTTGTAGCCACACTAAGGACTCTCGGGATATTTGTTTTCCCTTACTTAGATGACTAGCTAATAAGGACAGCCACCTCACAGGAGGTTGATCTATCCCTCCTTCGTACAATGCAAGTACTGCAAGATCTGGGATTTGTGATAAATCTTCCAAAACCCCATCTAGTTCCCACTCAAACAGTAGAATTCATAGGAGCTCATTTATACACGCAACAGTCAAGGGCATTTCTACCCCAGGATCGTTCTACTTGACTAGTACAGCTGGAATTTCAGGTATTGCTCAGAGAAATGCTATAACTTCTGGGCCATATAGCCTCTACAGTACATGTGGTCCCATATGCCCGGTTGCACATGTGAACAGCCCAATGGACCCTTGCATTACAGTGGAAACAGGTCTCTGGGGCCCTCAAGGATCGGATCCAAGTCACAGATCTACTCACCAAATCCCTCCTATGGTGGTGTACCCCAACAAATCTTCTCATAGGGTCACCTTTTCAGATGTCTCCACATCAATGCATCCTGACAACGGATGCCTCCAGACTGGGTTTGGGAGCCCAGTTAGGCCCTCTCTCCACGCAGGGCCTTTGGACGGAGAAGGAGTCGCAGCTCCAGATAAATCTCCTAGAGCTTTGTGTTATCTTCAATGCCCTCAAGGCGTTTCAACAACTCCTACAAGGCCACAGAGTTCTCGCCAAGACAAACATTCAGGTAGCCATGTTCTATGTGAACAAACAGGGAGGAGCGGGCTCTTGGGCCCTCTGCCAGGAGGCTCTCCAGCTTTGGTCTTTTTCCATTGTTCTACGGATACACCTCCAAGTGGTATACCTACCAGACAGATTGAGTTGGATCCTTCTTCCACACGTATGTTCCCTCCATCCACAGACAACCTCCTTCATCTTTCAGACCTGGGGAACTCCGGAAGTAGACCTTTTTGCTACTCTGCAAAACGTAAAACTTCCTCGTTTCTGCACCAGAACCCTGATGTCCAGCTTACAGCAGGTGAATGCTTTCCACCTTCATTGGGGTCAGAATTTCTTGTATGCCTTTTCACCCATACCCCTGATTCCCAAAACGCGCTTCAAGCAGATGGGGCAAAATGATTCTCATAGCCCCATGCTGGCCACATCAACCATGGTTTCCTCTCCTGCTACGTCTCTCTGACTCACCCCCTGAATCTTGGGTCAGCTCCTGATCTCCTCTCCCAGGAGGAAGGGATGCTACTCCTTCCTAATCTGTAGTCTCTCCATCTCATGGCTTGGCTGCTGAAAGCGTAGCCTTACAAAATTTTAACTTGACTCAGTAAGTAAAGGAGATCCTGCTAGCCTTCGGGAAACCATCCACCAGATGTTCTTATGAACTTAAGTGGCGTAGATTCTTCATCTGGTGTTCCCAGAAGGAGCTTATTGGAGAGAGAGCGGGATATAAATGCAGCTAAATAAATTTTCAGCTCCTGTAGAGGCTCTCCTTCACTGTCTCCTACATCTTTCCTCCTCTGGTCTCAAGAAAATCTCGGTGAGGGTTCACCTCAGTGCGATTGCTGCTTCTCACCATCCATTGGATGGACAGCCTGTCTCCTCACAGCTGCTTGTGGTGTGTTTCATAAGAAGGTTTTTATTAACCAAGCCTCCCATCAGACCACCACCGGTGGCATGGGATCTTAATGTCATCTTAGGGCAACTCCTCAAGCCACCTCTTGAACCTTTAGCCACAACCTCACTAAAGTTTCTCTCATGGAAGGTTATCTTCCTAGTTGCCCTCACTTTGGCTAGATGCATTAGTGAGGCTTTGATGGCAGATCCACCTTATACCCGGTACCACCATGATGAGGTTGTCCTTAGGACTCGCCCCCATTTCATGCCGAAGGTGATGTCTCCTTTCCAACTCAATCAGTTTACCTTCCTGTCTTTTTCCCTAGACCGCATTCCTCTAGAGCAGAGGCAACCTTGTATACCCTTGACTGCAAGTGTGCCTTAGCTTTTTACCTTCAAAAGACTTGAGAACACCGTAGAGCTTCGCAGTTGTTCATTTCCTTTGACCCTAGTCACTTGGGTCTCCCAATTTCTAAACGTACTCTGTCCAGTTGGATAGCAGATTACATCTCATTTGCTTATGATAAGGCAGGACTATCCCTTGAAGGGCACGTCACTGTCCATATTATTCGTGCCATGGCTGCCTCGATGGCAAACCTATGTTCTGTGGCTATTGACGAAATCTGAAAAGCAGCTACTTGGTCTTCAGTGCATACCTTTGCTGCTCATTACTGCCTTGACAAGGACTCCCGCTGGGATGCCATGTTTGGTCAGGCTGTACTCCAGCACCTCTTTCAGACTTAGGGCAACTCCTACCCTCCATCCCAGAATTTAACGATACCAGACATCCATGGCGGATCCATGACCTCTTGATGCCTACTCTAAAGCAAATCTACCAATTCTGAGGTCATTTCTCTGGCATCTGGGAGCTAGGGAGTCTCATATGTGAAGACTACATTCCTGCTTGTTTCTGGAGATAGTGTAGTTACCCTGTAACAGGTGATCTCTGGGAACAGCAGGAATTTACCCACCCTCCTTCCCTAGGAGTTGTAGGGTTTCTATCTTTCCTCTTTTCTCTCCTTTTATCTCAGCTACAAACTCAACTGAGGAGGGAGAGTTCCAAGGGCAGGAAGGCAGCGACGCAGGCGCAGTGGGATACTCCCAAAAGCTTTCCTATTGGATGCTGGGGAGTGTTCCCGCACAGGCTCCATCGGTACTGAAGTCACCCATATGTGAAGACTAAATTCCTGCTGTTCCCAGAGATCATCTGTTACAGGTGAGTAATTATGCTTTCTGCCCCCTTACCAAGAACTTCTAAGAATGCTATAGTATTAACAATGGGTCTGAATTTCTCTCCCAGAATCTGGAAGTCCCTTTGAACTGTAGAGGCACTGTTTCTAGCAAGGTCATTTAGACCCAAGAGGATAACTTCAATTTTGGAGTGCTCACTTTCTGCATTAACTGTGCCAACAATTTGGTTTGCATTCCTGTTGGCTGAAGAGCGTGGGGGGCATATGACGATCTTCTCAAGTGTTCCCAAGTTGGCGCCTCTGATGATGGAATCTCTAAATAGTAGTAGTTTCCTGTTTTCAGATTTTTTCTTCATATTTGGTGCATTATCAGTAGATTGGGCATTAACCTTCTCATTTAAGAGCACTGAGGCTGGCATGGATGACCCCTGTAAGTTTGAACGAATATGTGCATATATCGCAACGCCGCCCCAGGGAACACTAGCTCATCTACTGCATAACAATAGGTGCATTGGTGGTAGCACATTCTTTTATGCATGTATGTTCACTGGGCGGTTTTATGGCACTTCCTTGAACATTTTTTTTCCATTTAACTTTTTATTAATAATTTCCGTTGGTATAACAAACATCATCTTCCATCTCATTATACAACTTTTACAGCATTTACACAATCCCAGTCAATGTTCCCTCTAATTTTCTGTAGGCTGTGCGTGCATAATATATCAGCTGTGCAGCGTTTGAAGGAAAGTTAAATTTTTGTGCGCCACATAACGACACTCGGAGTTATATACTTTAAAATTTGACTACACATCAGAATACAGTATGTACACCACATTGATTGCACTAGAAAATATTGTAGAACTTGTGAAAACCATAAATACACAACAACTTTTAAATTTTAAGATGTCTGTGTTTTCTATCAGAATCAGAACCATAATTTTTGTGCGCTCTCTTGTAAAGTATGTGCGCTCACTCGGCGAGGTGTGTGCGCGCGCGCACACGCGCACAGCTTAGAGGGAACAGTGATCCCAGTATATTATGTTCCCCACTGGTTGTTACAACTGTAGTAGTGCCTATTCTTCTACCATCCCCCTCCCTTCCCCTCCCCCTCCATTTCCCCCCTCTCTATTTCCCCCATCATTTATTTTTATTGCTATGTCTCACCATAACTATCATAATCATCTCAAATATATATAAACATTCTCTATTTATTACAAAAACATTACTTCATGATAATAACAATCTTTGCTCTGTTCCATCCCTCCTTTACTCCCCCCTCACCATTTCTCCCCCTTCCCAATTTCGTAGCCATCTTCATACCCTCTTCCATTGTTCTATACTCCGTCCTCTCCCCTTTCCCTTGCCTCAGCTTCGTCAGTCGATGCATCAAACACAATTCTGTCATTCTTCTGATGAAGCCTTCACTCTGTGATGAGGACGACCCTATCCAGTATTTTGCTATCTCCCACCTTGCTGCTACTATGCAATGGTGTAATACCCCCTTTTCCCTCTCCAAAATATCCTCTTCTAACTGATGCAGTAAGCAGACCTCTGGCATGCTCTGCAATATATGTCCTGTCATCTCATAAATTATATCTAACACCCTTTCCCAATATTTTTGGATCTGTTCACACTTCCACCACATATGTAGCATATCTCCTCTCACTTGACAGCCCCTCCAGCACAAATCAGATTGCCCCAGTCCTGCTCGCCTTTTACGAATCGGCGTCCAGTACCACCTATATAGCACTTTATAGGCATCTTCTTTTATTTGAGTGGCTATTGATATGCCTGCCACTGTCTTTATAACCTTATCCCACTCCTCTTCATTCCATTGCACCTCTATATCTTCCTCCCATTTCTTCATAATCTCTAATTTACCCTCCCCTCCCTCCATTAATCCTTTATATATCTTGGATATAGCTCCTTTTTAGCCTAGCTGTCCTGAAACTAGGGCCTCAAACCACCCCCTACGTCCCCATAAATCCTTCCATACCTTCTGCTGTCTCAAGAAGTGGCTAACCTGGATATAGCTATAGTAATCATTTCTTGTTAATCCATATAAATCCTTAATACCCTCAAAATCTCTAACCCATTCTTTAGCCACTATTTGAGAAATATGTGTAAGCCCCAAGTTTGCCCGTCTTCTCAATACACTCATCCCTGGCCCCTGCCCCCCTCAAAGCATACCACTAGTGTCATCCCTTGTGTGTATTCTTTTTCTTGTACTAATATTTTCCTGTTCTGTTTCCAAACCTTCAAGCTATGTGCAATTATGGGATTTAATGTGGTCACCTCCAATACTTTGCTTCCCTTCCATACTATGCTCTCCAATCCCACTCCCCTTACAGAGTCTTCTTCCATTTGGACCCATTGCTTCTGTTTCTCTCTTTGCCATTCATATATCATTTTCAACTGTGCTGCCTCATAGTATTTTCTAAAGTTAGGAACCCCAAGCCCCCTCCCCCTTTGCTTTCTGGATAATTGAGAATGCTACCCTGGGACTCCTATTTTGCCAAATAAAGCGATTAATGATTCGTTGCATACGCTTTAACTTTCTATGTGGCACCTGTATCGGCAATGTTTGAAACAGGAACATAAATCTAGGCAATAGCATCATTTTTATAGCAGCAATACGCCCAAACCAGGACATATAACCTTGCCCCCACCCATTCAACAAACTCTCCACTTGCCCAAATAGCTTTAAATAATTTAAGTCATCTAGTGATTCCAACCTGTTACTTATTTGGATCCCTAAATATCGAATCGGCCCCCGAGCCCACCTAAATGGGTATTTCTTTTGTATTGTTTCCTGTGCTTTCTTTTTTATTGACAAAGTCAATATTTCGGATTTTGCCCAGTTTATAGTAAATCCAGACAGTCTGCCATATTCTTCTAATTCCCACATTAATATTGGTATAGTGAACCCCAGTCTAGTCACACTCATAATAATATTGTCCGCAAACAACGATATTCTATATTCTTTCTTTCCTACGACTATGCCCTTCAGATCTGCCTGTTCTCTTACCCTTTCCGCGAACGGCTCCACTGAAAGCGCAAACGAGAGAGGTGACAAAAGGCACTCTTGCCTCGTCCCCCCTCCCCTGCTCAAAAAAATTTGAATACGCTCCATTAACCCGAACGCAAGCTTTCGAGTTGTGGTATAATGCTTGTACCCAACTCATGAATTTTCTTTCCATTACCTGAAATAGAAAAGGCCAAGATACTTGGTCGAAAGCCTCTTCTGCTTCCAAAGATGATAATAGTGCCTCCTCCTTACTTTTTTCAATTGACCAGATTGTATTTAGTATCTTGCGAATATTATCTGCTACCTGCCTACCTGGGATAAATCCCTCTTGGTCTTGATGTATCAATTTCACTATTACCCTATTTAAATGCGTAGCCAATATTTTAGCCAATAATTCAGCGTCTAAATTTAATAATGAAATAGGTCTATACGATGAGCATTCCTGCTTTATGTATTACTGCTAATCTCCAGGAACAAGCAGGAATGAGTCTTCACATATGGGGTACGTCGGCGCCGACGGAGCCCGCACGGAAATGCTCCCCAGCATCCAATCAGAAAGCCTTTGGGAGCATCCCTCGCGCCTGCGCGGTGACTTCCCGCCTTTCCCACTGTCTCTCCCCAGTTTTCGTTTTTCCGCGGAGCCAACAGGACGTACCTCCTGTTACCGCAGAAACTTTTTTCTTTAAAATCCTTGTTTTCTTGTGGTCACGGCTGTCTTTCCCGCTGATACCGGCACCGCCGGTGCTTTATTCTTTTCTTTTCCAACTTAGAGAAATAACTTCTCCTCAGTTTTTTCTTTTATCTTTTTGAGGCCTAACAGGCCTTTCCAACATGGAGCCTTCTTCCCCTAAGAAGTGCCTTCACTGCGGAAACTTAGTTTTCTTTTTAGACTCCAGTGCCTGGTGTCTAACCTGTTTGGGTCCTGACCCCTTTTCCCCTGGTCCATCAGGCTCTAGTATCGGGAGAAGACCTTCTCTTTTTCGGGTATCCCTCAATGCCATTTTTCCTCCGGAGGTGAGGACATCGTTTATTCTTCTCTCCAGGATCAGGTAACCCACAAACAGTCTGTTAAGACTAGCCAATTCTTGATGGGTGGGTCTCATGCCCAGCATGATGACGGCTCTGGCCTTGCCCTCAAGACCCCATTGGCAATAAGACCCCGGCGGGAGTCTTCGGGCTCCAAAGCATTTACGGGGTTTCAGGTTGTTCCTGGGGTTCACTCCTCACAGAACATACCTGAGCCATGCTCGGGGGTGGTATCCGCTTCGAGCGGTACCGATCCCCCGGCATCGGCACCGGTGTCGAGTGCTCCACTCTTCACCGAGGATCGTCAGCTGGTGTCCTCGGTACCTTCGAGGCCGATCGACTCGACCCAGACTGGCTTTCCTGCGTCCCCGCCATGCACGGGGTTGGTACCGGCTTCGAGCGGTACCGCTCCCCCGGCATCGGCACCAGTGTCGAGTGCTCCACTCTTCACTAGGGGTCGTCGTCTGGTGTCCTCGGTACCTTCGGGACCGATCGACCCGACCCAGACTGGTTTTCCTGCTTCCCAGCCATGCGCGGGGTTGGTGCCGGCTTCAAACGGTGCCGATCCCCCAGCATCGGCACCGGTGTCGAGTGCTCCGCTCTTCACCAGGGATCGTCGTCGGGACTCCTCGGTGCCTTCGGGGCCGATCGATACGACCCAGTCTAGATTTCCTGTATCCCAGCCAACCGCGGGGTCGATACCGGCATCGAGCGGTACCGATGCCCCGGCGTCAGCATCGGTGTCGAGTGTTCCACTCTTCACCGGGGCTCGTCATCTGGTGCCCTGGGTACCTTCGGGGCCGATCGATGCGCCCCGGATGGGCTTTCCTCTATCTACGCCATGCTTGGGGGGGTACCGGCTTCGAGCGGTACCGATACCCCGACATCGGCGCCGGTGTCGAGTGTTCCTCTCTTCACCGGGCGTCATCCTCGGACATCCTCGGTGCCTTCGGTACCGATCGATACGATTCCGATTGACCTTCAGGTAGCGGCATCGCCGATTCCACCACCGACGCTCGGTTCGATGCCCAGTCTGGAATCCGTATCCAGTCTAGATGACTTGGTCCTGCCGCATTTCGGAGCCGATCCATGCCGCCTCCGACTACGCAGTACCGGGGATAATCACCAAAGCTCTCTGGTTACCTCGGTACCGCTTCGGCAACCTCCGATACCTGTTACGATGGCATTACCGTTCCCGATGCCGGTACCGGTGTCGACGTAGTTTCCTGCAGTTCCATCGGTGCCATCGATCCTTTCTGTGCCTAGCTTGGAATCGATACCGGGAACCGACGACGCAGTACTAACTGCCTCGAATCAGAACTGTCAGTATCGTTCTCCATCTAGCAGGATTCTTTTTATGCGACAGTCCAGTAGGTCTTCTGGTGTTCACGCTGCTCATTCAACCTCAGCCTACCCAGGAATAGTTCCTCTGGGAGATCCTTCTTTTCAGAAATTTCTCCTTGACATGGCAGCCTTTCTTGCCATTCCTATTCCTGGTCCTACTCTTGACCAAGATCCTGCAGAAAAGGAAACCATAATGCTTCCTTTGCATCAGTCTTTGCAGGACCACCTTCTGAGGATTTGGGAATCACCTTTAAAGGTTCCTGCGCCTTCTACAGCCACGAATGTTCTGTATCAGGTGCCTCCCTCTCCGGGGTTTCAGAAAAGCCAACTTCCGCATCATTCCATTGTAGTGGAATCAGCAATGAGGAAGGTCAGAAGCAAGAAGAAGCATTCTTCTTTCCCCCCAGGTCATGCATCTAAAGCACTTGATGCCTTTGGACGTCAAACCTTCCAAACTTCTATGTTGGCTTCAAGAATTATTTCATATATTTTTTATATGAATCTCACACTTCAGGAGGTCACAGAGAAGTTATCTCTTTTGTCTCCTTTTTTGTCAGAACCCAAGGCCTCTGACTATTCCTTGCTTCTTAATCATAGCAGGAATATCTCTTGGTTCCTTTCTCGTGCTTCTCTAGACTCTTTTGAGTCTGTTAGCAGATCCTCTGCTATTGCCATTGGAGCACGTCGTACAGCGTGGCTGCAGGCTTCAGACTTGAGCAGATGGGCAAAACATACACTGGGTAATTCTCTTTGTACTGGAGACCATCTTTTCAATAGAGAAGCTTTACGTCAGGTTGCTCATTGCTCCACTGACTTTCCTAGTTCTGGAAACCATCCTAAGCCTTCTTTTTCCCCAGGACGTAGGAAATGTCCTACCAAACCTTCTTTCCCGAAGAAGAAAAAGTTTCATCCTTCTTCTGCCCATCCTCCCGGTGTACCCCCAAGCAAGGGACATCTCATCCTAGTCTGAAGTCTCCAGACTCTACCCAGTCTGCTCATAACCAGCAACCATAGGTTCCTGTGTATTGCAATCTACAGTTAACTTCCCCTTAGCAGAAGTTTATTCTTCAAACTCTACACTGGTTTCTTTTCCAGTATGCTATGCTCTCGGATACTTTTGTCCATGGGTTGCAGAATTCTCCCATTCTTACTACCACGAAGGGAGGTCACAACTATCCCATGATAGTTTCTGTCCCCATATGGACATCTTTTCCTTCAGCTGCCTTACCCTATGGTAAGTCACTTTCCAACCACCTCTCTTCCAGGGTTTCCCCTGCTTGAGTTGGTGCCATACTGAAACACTTTTTTTCTTCCAGTGTAGCCTGTTTGTTTTTCTTTCACTGCGTGCTCTGAACAACTCATCGGACAGGGACGGAGATTCTCTCCGCTGCCTTTGTCTGTTTTCTCTCTGTTTTCTACAGGAGAATCCCCTCTGTTGTTTTGTTCAGTTGCTGTATATGCAGGAGTTCCAGTGATTACTTTAATGCTCATTGCAAGCTGCTTGCAACTATCTTGCATAATACTATTCACTGCAGCTTATCTTCTTCTAGCCATATCCTTTCCTCGGATGTGGCAGCATGCCTGACTTCTGTCAGTTTTATCTTATAATTCTCCTGCACAATGCTCTCGGCAACCTTCAGAGAAGCTTCTACTCTGGGCCCTTACTACAGAGCATTGCCTTTGTCTCTGAAGGGTCTTTCATATACAGCAGACAAGCTTTTCTGCGTGAATGTCCACAGAGTTCCCAATCTGACCGGAATGTGCTCCTGTTCCTTACAGCTTGGAATTATGTTTTTCTACTCCACTTGGACAACGCATACTCCTTTATCGTACATGATACCCCTGAACCCCTTGGCTGGGTCACTCTGGTATTTTCGTCTATGCGTTCTTCTTGTCCTTTGGACGTATCAGAGTCCTAAAGCACTGCTGACGTACTCTTGCCAGACTGCTGTTATCCTCTGTTTTTCACGCAACCATACTGGTTCTTCCACTGACCTACATTCCTGCTCCACAGAAATCGATTCTCTATATTTCTTCAGGTGGGTTTCACCCCGTATTATTGGATGAATTTTTTCCCATCACATTCCCCATGTGAATGTTTTTTTTCTGTGGCTCAGTTGCAGGCATGTATTCTGAAAAATTATTTTATGTATGTGGGCATACATGTTTTTGTACCCTGGGTGGGCGTCAGCCATCCCACCTCTATCCATACATATATCTATCTACATGTCTATATGTAGATATATATATATTAAAAAAAACAAACTACTTGTCTATATACATATATCCTCATAGGTATAGATATGTATGTCTCCAGATATATATACATATATATATATATAGGCATACGTATATTGGGAGATGTCCATAGCACCCTATGTCTTCCTATCTCCCTGACTGTCGGTGCTTAGGTTTTTATTTTCTTATGGGGTCCGGACAGTCAACTTGCCTATTATCATACGGCTCAGTGACTGGGACGGGTTATACTAACCATTACTGCTGTGACGTCAACAGCTTCTGTTTTTGTTATACATCTCCCTATCTGTGCAGTCTCAAACTTCAATGTCTTCCTATCGCTTAACAGCTAGGAAGGACAGTGTACATCTTCAGTGTTCCTGAGTACACTTCTGTTCTCCTTTGGGAATAGGGGCTTTTTTACATACCCTCTCTTCCCTTCCGGACTGGGCTAATTTTCCAGATCGGTCAGTCTTCTTTTAGTCCTCAATGTTTATGACTCTGTACCTAAATGAGTTCTCAGCTTTTCCCATAAAGCTTTTCATTGGAGACCTGCCGATCTTCTCCTGCCCCGGTTGACACCTGGGTCACCTGCCCATTCCAGATTGGAACTTCTTCCTCACTGCTGTGGAGTCACCTTGAAGATTCCGCTACTGAATCTACAGTCTACTTCCTACAATCCAGTAGGTAAGCTCTATATTGTGCTAGTTCATTAAATATTTTGATGATACTTGACATACCTTCTAAAGACTTTTTTCCCTGTAGTCTTTAGATTCGCTGTTCCTCTACAGCTCTGCTCTATTCAACTCCTACCCTCCATCCCCCAGAGGATGCCGGAGATCCAGGTTTGGGAAATGCCGTCCTCTTCCAGGGATACACATTTTATGGGATCTCCCCTGGCACCCACAGCTAGGGAGTCCCCATATGTGAAGACTCATTCCTGCTTGTTCCTGGAGATAGCACAGTTACTTACCTGTAACAGGTGATCTCCTGAA
Organism: Ichthyophis bannanicus; assembly: GCA_033557465.1. Lineage (NCBI taxonomy): Eukaryota > Metazoa > Chordata > Amphibia > Gymnophiona > Ichthyophiidae > Ichthyophis > Ichthyophis bannanicus. The sequence continues at coordinate 899,925,881 of CM066035.1, read as the reverse complement.
CAGCAGGAATTAGTCTTCACAACCCACCCACCTCCCCTAGGAGTTGTATCTATCTATTTCCTTTCCTCTTTCTCTCCTTCTGTCTCAGCTATGAAACTCAACTGGGGAGAGACAGTGGGAAAGGCGGGAAGTCACCGCGCATGCGCGAGGGATGCTCCCAAAGGCTTTCTGATTGGATGCTGGGGAGCATTTCCGTGCGGGCTCCGTCGGCGCCGACGTACCCCATATGTGAAGACTAATTCCTGCTGTTCCGGAGATCACCTGTTACAGGTAAGTAACTGTGCTTTCCTGCCCACCCCATAGTGCTTGCTAACAAATCTCCCTCCCTTGGTAAATTGAACAGCCACACTAATGGGTTAATTAATATCTCTCCAAACCTTCTGTAAAACCTCACTGTTAACCCATCTAATCCTGGTGCCTTATCTACTTTCAACTGCTTTATAGCTTTCAAGACCTCCTCATCTTTTATGGCTCTGTTTAACTCTTTTTGTTCCTCCTCTTCCAATTTTGGCAGCTGTATGGAGTCTAAGTAGCTTTGTACCCTTTCCAGTTCTGGGGGAGTTCTTGCCTTGTATAGCGATTGGTAAAATCTCTTGTAGGCCTCCCTAATATCACCATCTTTAGAAACTATTTTTTCCTTCCAGCATCTCTAACTTTTAATATGTATGATCTTAACTTCCGTTGTTTCAGTTTCTGCGCCATGTATCTCCCAGCTTTATTGCCCCCCTCGAAAAATTCCTTTTTCAAGAGCTGCATGTGGTACCATATGGTGTCCGCCTGCATTGCATTTATTTGCGCTCTCACTGCCAACACTTGTCCTCTGTAGGTTCCTTTTCTATCTTGCGCATCTAATTCTTCCAATTTCATTCATCTTTCTCTCAGTTCCCTATCTCTTTTCTCCCTTTCCTTCCTTTTACAAGCCCCCCATTTAACCAAAACCCCTCTCACTACTGCCTTATATCCATCCCATACTCCCCCCCATGCCACCTCCCCGTTATCATTCCACCTAAAATATTCTCTTGTTTCCCGCTCTATATCGTCTCTTACCTTTTCATCTTCTAGTAGAGATTCATTTAATCTCCAGAATTGTATGTCCTTCTCCTCCCCCTCTATTGCCATTCTGATTTCCACTAAAGCGTGGTCAGACATTATAGAGTCCATCTCCACCCATTTAATTCTTCCCACCACCTCCTTGGTTATCCAAATGGCATCTACTCTGGAATATGAACCATGTACTGGGGAGAAATATGAGAATTGTCTTTTCCGAGGGTGCTGGAATCTCCATGCATCTATTAAGCAGTGTTGTGTGTTACAAAATGACGATATTTGCTTCTATCTGCCCTCTTGCCCTCTCTTTTCCCCGTAGCATCTCTAGCCGGATTCCAGGTTAGATTAAAATCACCACCACAGAGGAGAATACCTTCTCCTAGTTTTCCCACCTCTTCATTGAGCTTTGTCCAGAATTCTCCTTGCATCCCTGTGGACGCATATACATTCATTATACAGTACCACTCATTCCCTATCTTTAGACGCAATAGCACATATCTCCCTGCTTTATCCTTAACTACTTTCTGTAATTCCATCTTTACTTTTGAATCTATTAAAATTGCAACTTCTCCCTTCTTTTTTTCTATTGTGTTTGATGCATGGACACAAACCCCATACCCTTTAGGCTTTACCAAATATTCTGTCGCCCTAGTGAGGTGTGTTTCCTGTATGAGTACCACCGATGCCTTTTGGCGTATTTCTTTATACAGTTTCTGTCTTTTAAATGGAAAATTAAGTCCTTTTACATTTACTGTTATTATTTTTAACTCACCTTTGATACTTGCTGCACCCCTCCCTCTCTTGCCCCCCCGCCCCCCTCTCCTTCTTCCCCCTTCTCCCTCCCCCGTCCCTTGTCTCCTCCATGGAGACTCAACTTCCATAAATCGTGACTATCTATCAGACCTCAGCCTGCCCTTGCCTTCCTGTTCTCCCTCCCCCCTCTCTCGTTTGCTATCCCCATCTCCCATGTCTCGGCCTACCCCTCCCATTTCACAGCCCCAAGTTTAGTTCACCCCTTCCCGCCCCCACTGCTCTATCCAGTCTTGACCACCCCCTTGACTTATATCTCCACCACTCCACTCCCAATATCCCTCCCATTATTTAAGTTCCCTATTTTTACACTCCCACATGAACCAGAGCCCTCCTCCCCCTCTTCTCCCCTCTCTTCGACTTCCCTCCTTACCTCTCTCTTCGACTTCCCTCCTTACCCCTCTCTTGCTCCCCCACCCTCCTCCCATGCCCTTCCCACAACATCCCTTACAAGCCTCTTATCAATTTCCCACATTGCAGTTCATATGTGAATTCCTCTGGTGCCTGGATTCCCGGGATCCTTCCCCTCAGCCAATGTCCTTTGCCATCTCTTGTGCACCTTGACTGCCTTTGGTCAGTCTCGCTACTCTCTGACCATTGGTTGGTGCTCTGTGCCATCTCCGATTGGTCGTCCTAATCCCGGATGTCATGGCATTCTTGGTTTTTGCTTGGTTCCCATTGCCTCCTGTTAGATTAATTAATCCCATGTCTCCAAGCACCCCCCCCAAGCTTCCTCACAAGTCTTAACCTTTCTTGATATTCCATTTGCTGTAATTAAAAGGACAAAAGGGTACAGCCATCTGTATTGTGCCTCCTCCCTCCTCAGGTAGGCCGTCACTTCCTTCACTGCAATGTGCCGTCACTTCGACGCTGCAATGTGCCTAGAGAGAGATCCTGGAACAGTTCCACAGCATGTCCTTCCCACTTAAAATGTCCCAGTTTCCATGCCGCTTTCAAAAGATTTTCTTTAATTTTAAAAGATCTCAGGCACACCACAATGTCCCTTGGTCGATTGTCTCTTATTGGTCCTAACCCCCTGTGCGCCCTCTCAATTTGCAAGAGTTCATCTTCCCCGCTCTCTTCGAGGGCCCGCTGCTTGTAACAATACTCCAAACACTTTTATAGTAACTTCTACACAATTTTTATATTTGGGGTCCTCTGGCACGCCTCTCTCTTATATTACTTCTCCTGGATCGATCTTCCAGATCCTCCGCCTTCTTTTAATTCTTCGTGGGCCTGCTTTAACTCCTCCCATCCTTTTTGAAGATCTTCCAATGCATCTCCGTGTTGTTCCAGCTGAGTTTCTGTTCCCTCTACCCGGGATCCCAGGTTCGCTATGTCCTGTCTAAAAGATTGAAATCTCTCTTTTAATTCATTTTTAACTCCTCTAATTTCCACTTTTAGTTCTTCTTCAGCTCATTCAGTCACGTCTTCATCATATCAGCTACTCCTGGGCCCCAGGGACTCTCCATCTCTTCCGCTGGCTCAGACTCATGCTTTGCCACCACTTTGCCTCCTTCTCCCCTTCCTTACCTCCTCTCGAAGGTGCATATGAGGATCTGAATTCCGCCAATTTTTTCTTTGCAGAAGGTCCTCCTTAAGACTTATCCATCTTGCCCCTTTGCGCCTCTAATAGCACCTTCGGGCCATCTGGGATCTACGATCTCCCAGATCTGCTACCTACTTCTCCCAGCAGGCTCTTCTACTATACAATCTGCGGGTGTACTTTTCCCCCTTTATATTCTTTCAGCAAATTTATCAGTTTTTTTACATTATATGTAGTTGGTCCCGGTTTTGTTTTGTATATCTTTGTTTGGTTGGATCTTTTGTGGTTCTTTAATAGTTGTACCCCCCTTCTTTGTCTTGCCTTTAATGGGATTTTGCGTTTAGCTGCGCCGTTTTCTCCACCTTCTCTCTCTGTCTGCCTCCTTTCTGGTGACTCTCCTCTCAAATGCCGCTTTCATTTGCTGGCATCCTTGCCGGGATCACTCACGCCGTTGAGCCCAGGCTGCTGCTACTCCTCCATGTGCTCCCCTGTACAGCCGCACTGCTTCATTTGCAGCCCGCTGTGTTTGCAGGCTCCGCGACTCTCTCTGCCTCTGTTGGAGTTTTCCGATTAGCTGCACCGTTTTCTCCATTTCCTCTCTCTGTCTGCCTCCTTTCTGACAACTTTCCTCTCTAATGTCGCTGTCTTTCATCGGCATCCTTGCTGAAATCACTCACGCTGTAGTGCCCAGGCCGCCGCTTCCTGCCGCCACGTGCTCCCCTGTACGGCTGCACTGCTTCATGTGCAGCCCGCTGTGCTTGCAGGCACTGCAATTCTCTTTGCCTCCTTCGCTTTTTCAGATGTCTCCTCCACTACTACCCCCTCATTTCGCTGCACTTAGGCTCCATTTTTTTAGGGATTTTCCCCGTTGGTGCAGGCTTGGCGGCGGAGCTCCCTCTTCACGCCGCCATACAGCCCGATGACATCACCGGAAGTCTTCCTTGAGCATTTAAAAAAGAAATACTGTTCTGCATGCTCAAGATACTTACAAAATTACCTCAGTTGGGGGGGCAGGAGTAATTTTATAAAGCTTTTTCCATGCTACTGCTGCCCTCTGCCACGGGGGCTATCAGTTCTCCCACACACCTTGTCCCACTGGCCGTGGTGGTGGTGCAGTGCTTCTACTTTCTCCCTCTTGCCAATTCCAACCCCTCCTGCTGCCACAGTCTCACTCCTTCCTCTCTTTTGAAGTCCACTCCATCCACCTCTTCACTCCACTTCCTCTCCGGGTAGCTGTTATTTATCAACCTCCTGACAAGTCTGCTTCTACTTTCTCACTGACTTTGACTCGTGGCTTTCCTTTTTTCTGGATTTCTCTTCCCCCACTCTTATTCTTGGGGATTTTAACATTCATGTCGATAACCCCTCTGATCTCATGCTTTAAAGCTCCTCTCCCTTACCTCCTCATTTCACCTCCAATTTTGTCCCACTGCCCCCACTCACCAGCATGGCCACTGCCTGGACCTGATATTTTTCTCTAGTTCCTTACCCTCGAACTTCCGTAGCTCAGTTTTTCCCTTATCTGACCATCACCTTTTAAGCTTTAATCTTCATCTCCCGCTGCCTCAGCCTCGTCCTGTCTCCTCCAACCTATTTAGAAACCTTCATGCTGTTGATCCCTTGGCTCTCTCGTCCACCATTTCTCCGTCTTTCTTCCACTATGTCATCCAAGTCTGTTGACGAGGCAGTAACTTCCTATAATGCAGCTCTGTCCTTGGCTCTGGATGCTCTCGCTCCACCCACCCCATGTCCTGTGAGATGCTCTGCACCTCAGCCCTGGCTTTCATCCACCACTCGCTATCTACGTTCCTGTGCCCGTTCTGCTGAGCGTGCTTGGCTCAAATCCCGCTTCCCTGAAGACTTTCTACACTTCAAATTCATGCTCGTCTCTTTCCAGTCAGCCATAGCTCTTGCCAAGCAAGACTACTATGTCCATCTGACTAACTCTCTTGCCTCTGATCCTCGCCATCTCTTTACTACTCTCAGCTCTCTCCTCAAAGTGCCTCCGCCTCTGATCCCTCCCTCCCTTTCTGCCCAAATCCTGGCTGACTATTTCCATGACAAAATCCACAAGATCACCTTCCAATTCCCCACAAAGTCAGCTATTTCCCCTCCTCCCCCTCTCCACTCCCAACTCCCCCCCACCTTCCCTTGCTACCCTCTCTTCCTTTCCTGTGATCTCTGAAGAGGAAACTGCACACCTTTCTTCCTCCAAACTCACCACCTGCTCCTCTGATCCTATCCCCACCCGTCTCCTAAGCCCCATCTCCTCCACCGTTGTCCCTTCCATCTCTCATATTCTCAACCTTTCGCTCTCCACTGCAACTGTCCCTGCAGACTTCAAGCATGCTGTGGTCACACCTCTCCTCAAGAAACCCTCACTTGATCCCACCTGTCCTTCTAATTATCGACCCATCTCTCTCTTCCCTTCATATATGCTGATGACTCCCAGATCTACCTCTCTACGCCTGAACTCTACCAGCAATCCAGACCCGGATCTCTGCCTGCCTTTCTGACATTGCTGCCTGGATGTCTCACCGCTGCTTGAAATTGAACATGGCCAAGACTGAACTTCTTATCTTTCCCCCTAAAACCTCCCCTCCTCCTCCTCCTCCTTTCTCAGTCTCTGTGGATAGCTCTGTACTCTTCCTGTTTCCTCGGCCCGCAATCTGGGGGTTGTGTTTGTACGCCAGGCACCTTCTCTAACCCTCTTCAAATCCAAGTTGAAAGCTCACCTCTTTGCTGCTGCTTTTGGATCCTGACTCACGTGATCTCCTTTTTTCTTTCCCCTTATTCTACCCCTGCTTACAGCTTCTGTGTTTTGTCTTAACTAGATTGTAAGCTCTGATGAGCAGGGATTGTCTCTTACATGTCTGTGCAGCGCTGCGTACGACTGGTAGCGCTATACAAATGCTCAGTAGTAGTAATAGTAGTAGTAGTAATGTCTTTATTATCACATGCCACAATAAACTTAAATGTCCATGCATATATAACCACATAATTTTATAAAAGGCCTTTTCCATGTGTAAAATGGACTTTACACGTGGAAAGTGCTTTGCAAAATTGAGGATGACTAAGGAAATAATTTTGGACCCATTTCTGTTAGTGGATGAGATTTTGGAAAATGGTGAAATTTGGGAGTATTGATATCTGAGCAGTGTAATTATTTGCAGTCCTAAGTTATCGCCGCTATCCAGGTAACTAAAATCATGGTTCTAGCTGTTCTCCTGGACTACAAGATATTCTCCATAATGGCCCCTGATTGGCAGGAAGACTTACATAGGGATTTATGGAAGGAATTGAATGTAATAAAATTTGCGAAGTTGCTTAAAACCTGGTTTTATGGGATTATTTTCTGGAAAATAGCATTGATTTAGATGAGCCTACTGTAATTATCACTTTAATGTTATGGGAGGGAATATGCCAGCGACTGTGAATATAAGGGCATTTTACTGCAGCTTTATTTGCTCTGCGAATCTCTAATCTGTGGTAACTCTATTAGTAACTTCCACTGCAAAGAAATAGCGCAGCTTGCATTATTCAGCTGGAAAAATAATACCAGCTCAGAGCTGGCTTTATTTTTCCTGGAAGGGAGCATGGAGCTGCTAACACATGGTTAGATGCTTATGGCCTCATTTTTAAAGGGGCCTGTGTTTAATTTTCCCAAATGAGGTCCCCTCGCCCTAGCCACAGCAATGAGTCAGGTCCCCCCAAAAGATGATCCCCCCCCCCCCCCCACAGAGACTCCAGCCCCACAAGCCACATTCACATCACTCCAAAACCCTGAAAGCCATCCCAGGCCTACTTTCAAGTTTCCCTGGTGGTCTAGTGGGACAAACAAGAGTGATCTAGTGCTGTATGCATTTATATGCATGTATACCACTGTGCAAAAAGGCAGCTTGATCCCTAATGGTAGTACGAAGAGATTACCACAAGAGGTTGTAAGTGCCATTTTGAATCTGGCAGTGGCCCACACAGGAATGAGTGGGGATTGCTTCTGTCTGGGTCCCACTAGACCACCGAGAAGACTTGCAGGTAGGCCCAAGATGGCCTTTGGTGAGGGTTGGGAGTGTCTTGGTGGGGGGAATTTGAATGTGGCCTGGTGAGGGATGGATGTCTGTTTGGGGAGGGAAGTATTTTTTGGGGGGAAGCCCTGGCTCTTTGCTGCAGCCAGAAGAAAGGGACTCCCAGGTTGTGCTCTTTAAAGTGCCAGCCCCTTTCAAAATGTAGCTAGGAGCATCAGGCCTCATGTTAGCAGTACAATGCTCCCAGGAGGAAAAATAGCACTAGTTTTTAGCTGGCATCATTTTTCCAGGAATAATGCAGCTTGCACTGTTCAACGAAAACAGCATTATTCCAGATGCATCATAATGAGGCATTTTGCATACATTTGCATATTTTGCATGTCATTATGAGGCAGTACATGTTTTTGCCCTATCTCCAGGAACAAACAGGAATGTAGTCTTCACATATGGGTGACGTCGGCACCAAAAGAGCCCGCATGGGAACGCTCTCCAGCATCCTATAGGAAAACCTTAGGAGTACTCCACTGTGCCTGCGTGACTGCCTTCCCGCTCTTCTGACTCCCTCTCCTCAGTTTACCTTTTTCCACAGAGTCAGCAGGATTAGTATCCCACTTTTCCTGTAACTGCAGAAATCTTTTTTTCTTGGAATCGCGCTAATGCCTTCCTGTCTCTTGACCGGCATCACCCCCGATTCCGGTACCATATTTTTTGCTTACTTTTCATTCATTTTTATACTTTATTTTTAGTTTTAGAACATAAGACATGCCATACTGGGTCAGACCGAGGTCCATCAAGCCCAGTATCCTGTTTCCAACAGTGGCCAATCTAGGTCATACGTACCTAGCAATATCCCCAAAAGACACAGGTTCCACAATGCTTGTACTGGGTCAAGCATTGATATCCTGGGTCCCTTTTTAATAGTGGTTTATGGACCTTTCCTCCAGGAACTTGTCCAAACCTTTTTTAAACCCAGCTATACTAACAGCCCTTACTACATCCTCCGGTAACGGATTCCAGAGTTTGATTACACGTTGAGTGAAAAAATATTTTCTCTTATTTGTCTTAAATAGTTTACCCTGTAGCTTCATTACATGTCCCCTAGTCTTTCTATACTCTGATAGCGTAAACAATTGATCCACGTTTATCCGTTCCACTCCATTCATTAATTTATAGACCTCTATCATATCTCCCCTCAGCCGTCTCTTCTCCAGGCTAAAGAGCCCTAACCTTCTTAGCCTCTCTTCATAGGAGTAGCCTTCCATCCCCTTCACCAATTTGGTGGCTCTTCTCTGTACTTTTTCTAATAACGCTATGTCCTTTTTAAGATACGGTGACCAGAATTGCACACAATATTCAAGGTGCGGTCGTACCATGGAGCGATACAGAGGCATTATAACATCCTTTGTTTTATTCTCCATCCCTTTCCTTATGATACCTAGCATTCTATTTGCTTTCTTGGCTGCCGCTGCACACTGGGCGGAGGGTTTTAATATGTTATCCACGATGACTCCTAGATCTTTTTCCTGGGTGGTGGTTTCTAATGTGGAGCCTTGCATCGTGTAACTATAGTGTGGGTTGTTCTTTCCTAGGTGCATAACTTTGCACTTGTCCACATTAAATTTCATCTGCCATTTGGATGCCCAGTCTTCCAATTTATCCAGATCCTCCTGCAGTTTTCCACAATCCTCTTGGGTTTTAACAACTTTAATCAGTTTTGTGTCATCTGCAAATTTGATAACCTCACTAGTTATTCCCTTTTCCAGGTCATTTATGAATATGTCAAAAAGCAGTGGACCCAGTACAGATCCCTGGGGTACTCCACTATTCACCTTTTTCCATTGGGAATATTGGCCATTTAGCCCTACCCTCTGCTTTCTATCTTTTAACCAGTTCCCGATCCACAATAGTACACTGCCTCCTATCCCATGACTTTTTAGCTTCGCCAAAAGTCTCTGATGGGGGACTTTGTCAAAAGCTTTCTGAAAGTCCAGATACACTATATCAACCGACTCACCTTTGTCTACCTGTTTATGCACACCTTCAAAAAAAACATATCAGATTAGTAAGACAAGATCTTCCTTGTCTAAAGCCATGTTGGCTGTCTCCCATTAGGCAATGACTATCTACATGCTGTGTATTCCATTTCTAGCTAAAATCCTCGAGAAGTTGACCCAGAGACAGATTCAACAACATATCGATTCATCATCTCCACTAGACCTTTTATTTTTTCAGTTGCTTCATTGAAAGCCTAGTGCCCCGCATAGGCCTCAGGCCTATTCCCTCCATTATGGAGAAACATCAAGTGTTTAAAAAATGCACCAAGTGTTCCCGCACTATTTCTGTCACGGACACACATGACTGGTGCCTAAAGTGCCCCGGTCCCGACCACGACCCAGACTCTTGTGCTCTCTGTGAACAGATGACTAAGAGAGGTTTAGGAAACCGGGCCTGAAAATTGTCAGAACTTTTTCCATCGGACTCCATTTCACTGGCATCAACATCTTCTCAATCATCGGCTTCCAAGGTATCCTCGAAGCACAGCTCAAACTCCAAGAAGAAGATTTTGAGATCCCTGCCAAAATCACTGTCATCATCATCAAGAGTCTCAAGCTTTGTCGAAGGAATCCAGAGAGGCACTGAGAGGATCAAGGGACAGGTCTTGTTCTAAACACAGAAACTCCCCGAAGACATCCTCTGAAGCTGGACATCGGACCATCTGCCCCCAGTGCTGGTGCCGTGTACCGGTTTGGTGACTGCAAGCCCTGTTCTGTCTTCTAGTCAGACACCGGCAATCTCATTGGATCAGCACATACTATCCATTGAGAAGACATTAGTGGCGCTCCTGGCAGCATCGGGACTCCGGCACCGCTAGGATCAGTATTGACATCTGTACCATCGGAAGTAGTATCTGCACCTGCATCGGCATCGATACCAGTACTACTTCTTCAAGGCTACGCTGCTCCTCTACCAGCATCGACGCCTGGTGCTCTATCGGCAGGGCCACAATCAATACTGCTGACTACTCAGCATGGTGAGGACATTGACCATGACCCACAGCACCGTTCACATGGTCCTTGGCACCGACAACATTCTCAGAGCACAGAGTCTGATGCATCTGACTCGGACCATAGATCCCTTGACTCGTATGACCACCTGGATTTCACATTGGTATCGGAGCCATTACTGATGGGCACCACTTCCCACTGTAAATCCCCACTGGAGGACATGTCCTTCCAAGAATTCATTTGAGACATGGTGGCAGGGTTCTCAATACCAGCCGCTGCGGAACTGGAACCTCGAGCGGAGGAACTGGAAATTCTCCAGTATCCCACAGCACCAAAGGAAACAATGATCTTACTAGTACATAAGATCCTCCACAACCTAATGCTTCACATGTGGGAGACCCCGCTCACAATAGCACCTATCAGCAGATGTTTCAATACGATGTATCAAGTACCGGAAGCCCCAGGTTTTCAAAAGCCGCAACTACCACATTACTCAGTGGTAGTCGAATCAATGATGTGACGCATCAAGAGTGGTAAGACACATGCATCGATACCACCCAGAAGAGAATCGAGGAACTTCAATGCTTTTGTCCGACGGTCTTTCCAGACCTCCATTCTACCAAAGATAATATCTTCATTCCACATAAATAATTCCGTCATACTTCTGGTCTTCTTCCCAAGACCTCATTCCTCCCGGGAGGAGACCACCCTGCAGATGCTTGATTGTAAATGGGCCCTAGCCTTCTACCTCCAGAGAACTCACAATAGTAGGCAAGAGATATGCATTGCACTTAGCTTCAAAACTTCATATCTTCTCCTCACTGGGTAACCATAAAGCTGTATGGCCGCTTATACTTCATATTTTGACCTTGGCCAGTGGTTTTGCCGGATCGCACAGCTTCCTCAGAAAATCTGGCCACAATCTCAATATATTGAACACTCAAGTTCTCAAAAATGCCATTGGCCAAGGTCACAATATAAAGTATAAGCTGCCATACAGCTTTGTGGTTACCCAGTGAGGAGAAGATATTAAGTCTTAAAGCTAAGTGCAATACATATCTTTAGAACGCAAAACATTTGAGAATCTATTGTAAATAGTTGTGAATATTTGTTATTTATTTTAACCCCAGTTATCCATGTTTTCATATCCTGTTACCTGTAAACTTGACATATGTTTTATGCTTAAGTACAAAGTTGTTAAAATGTAAACCGCGCTGATGATAAAAGTGCGGTATATAAAAGCTGTTAAATAAATATCTCTCACCTACAATCACAGTGATTGTTTTTTGGAAAATTAACATTATCTCTAATATTGGAGTGAGTGTTTATTAGCTCTAACACAGTAGTATGCGATGATGACTTAATGGGTACGGCAGGCAGATGATTAGATCACTGGTAAAGACTGCCCGTTGAGCTCTTCGGGGTGTGGGTAAGCAATAGTCCTGTTGTTTCAGGGTCATCAGTTTTTTATAAAAGTATTTTTGAAATATTAAGGTCCATTTTGGGAGTGAATAGGATCTGTGCTGGGCCCGTTGCTTAACATATTCAGAAATGACCTCAAAAAGTGAATAACAAGTGAGTTGATCAAATTTGTAGATGACCCAAAATTATTCAAAGTTGTTAAAGCACAAGAGGATTGTGAAAAATTGCAAGAGGATCTTGAGAAATTGGGAGACTGGGTGTTCAAATGGCAGATGAAATGTAATGTGACGAGTGCAAAGTTATCTACTTGGGGTACAACTCAAATTACAGTTACACAATGCAAGGTTCCACATTAGGAACCTCTCACCCATAAAAATGATATTTATTTTTATGCAATTTCCATACTGAAGGATATCAGAGCAGTTTACAGTCTCTACAAGCAGGTACAGGATACATTCCCTCGTTCCCAAAGGGCTCACAATCTACATGTGTACCTGAGACAAAGGGAGGGTTAAGTGGCTTGCCCAAGGCCACAAGGAGTGCCTATAGGACTAGAAACCCCAGTCCCTCTGGCCTGAGATTGCTGTCCCCAGGTGGGAATTAAATCCCCGTCCCTCTGTGTATAGTATGTTGAAACCCTCTGCCCAGTGTATAGCAGTGGCCAAGAAAGCAAATAGAATGCTACGAATCATAAGGAAAGGAATGGTGACTAAAACAAAGGATATTATAATGCCTCTGTATCACTCCATGGTGCGAACGCACCTTGAATATTGTGAGCAGTTCTGGTTGTCATATCCTAAAAAGGATATAGCGTTATTAGAAAAGGTACAGAGAAGAGCCACCAAAATGATAAAGGGGATGGAAGGATACCTCTTTCCTTGTGAAGAAATAAGGTTAGGGCTCTTCAACTTGGGAAAAAAAGACAGCTAAGGGGAAATATGAAAGAGGTCTACAAAGCACGAGTAATGAATGGAGTAGAATGAGAAGACAGAGATCGGTTGTTTTATTCCTTCAAAAAGTAGAAAGACTAGGGGACACACAATGAAACTACAATGTAGCACATTTATTTATTTATTTGCTTTTATATACTGCATTATTTAAAATCAGCGCGGTTTACATAGAACGTGAAACTGTTAAACCAACTTTACATAGAACAGGTATTTTACATAGAACCTAGTTTTTAAAGAACAGGTATTAAACAGAACAAGTGACTAAATAAAACACTAAACATGAACATGAACTTGGAAGGGGCGGGGGAGATGAACTAGGAAGGGGCATGGGAATTAGGGGAAAGAAAGAAGAATTAATTACACTTTGTTCAGCAGAACCTAATGGTTACACAAGTGAGATGTGACGATCACTATGCAAGTCCTTATTTAAGGTATGTGGTCATAAGCTAGCGGGAATAGGTGAGTCTTTAAGGCCTTTCTAAAGGTTGACTAATCAAAGATGGCTCGGATTGAGGCAAGTAGGGCATTCCAAAGTGTTGGTGCATATAAGGAAAAAGGCATGCTTCTTTGTGGTCTGGGTGCATGTCCTTCTCCAGGACTAAGCAGGAAGTCAGTCCTCACATATGGGTGACATCGACGCCGATGGAGCCCCTGCGGAGCATTTCCCCAGCTTTCTATGAAAGCCTTTGGGAATACTGCACGCATGCCGCGGTCCCCTTCCCGCCTGAAGGTGCCATCTTGCTCAGTCTCTCTTTTTCCGTGGAGCATGTCGGACGTTTGTCCTAGTTCACCCAGAAAATAGTTAGATTTTTCTTCCAATTCCTATGATTCCTTCGTGGTTTTTTCTCCGGTTCGACACCGGTTCCCCTTCTCGCCGGGTTCGGTACACCGGTATTGAACCCGATTTTCTTTTTTCGGTTTTTGCCCTTCGTGGCTAGTGTTCGCGCCCTTTTTTCTTTTTCCCTGGAAGTCCGGTCCTTTGACCTCGCGGGGGCTCTTTTTTCCCCGATGGCTTCCAGTGGTTTTAAGAAGTGTGATCGGTGCAAGAAACTAATGTCTCTCACCGACACACACGACTGCTGCCTTCGGTGCCTCGGTCCTGATCATGATCCTAAGATCTGTGGACCGTGTGGTAAAATGTCCACTAAGGCACTGCGAAGTCGTCAGCACCAAAAGGAAAGGCTTTTCTCTGATTCGGCCTCCGGCCGGGCCCGGACCTCGTCTGAGGCCTCGACGTCTCGAGAGTCTGACCCCGAGCATCGTCGGGGTTCCTCGGATAGGGGGTCCCCCGAGCGGGAGCGAAAGAGGAAGAAGCGGCTCACGAGAGTGGCGTCGGAGGAGGTCCCTGGCTCCTCGAAGGCTAGGTCTCGGACCCCCGACCGCCGTCCCGGGCCCGTGGAACAGGAGAAGCCGCCAAAAGTACCTCGTGTAGAGCCGGAGTCTGCTGGACACATAAGTCCTGTTGTCCTCGAGGACTCTCCTCCCAGGGAGCCGATGTCGGGCCCGGCACCGCCGGGGCCCGAGTTGGTGGCTGCTGAGTCTCCTGAGCTGGGTCTCAGGCTGACAGCCTTGGAGTGCAGACTGTCTGCCTTCATGGATCAGCAGCGGGTGCTGATGGCCAGCCTCTCTGGTGCATCTGCCCCGACCACCGGGACATCTTTATCTTTATTTAAAATTTATTATACCGCCTAAATCAATTAGGCATGCAGCGGTTTACAATAAAATCAAAACGGAACTACTGAGAAAAAAAAGAAACGGAAAAGGAACGCCAATTCTTTTAAAATAAAGGGACAGCAAAGAAACAATACAACAATGATATTAGAAATAAAAAGGACAAAGGGCAGGTGAACATTCAGGTAATTGCAGGGGGAGGGGGAAGAGGAAGATCAAAGGCTGTGCAGAAGAGGTGAGTCTTAAGATTAGCTTTGAAAGTGTGAAAAGATTCCAACCGTAACGAGAGTGGCAATGAGTTCCAGAGACGGGGACCAAGGAAAAAGAAAGCAGAAGAACGTGTAGATTCAAGACGAGCCTGGGAGGGAGGTGGCAGAAAGAGACGATTAGCATGAAGGGATCTAAGAACTCTGGAAGGACAGTAAAAATGAACCAGATTAGAGAGAGAGAGTGGAACACCAGTGTGCAAAGACCTGTGTACGAAAATCAGAATCTTATATTGTATACGAAAAGGGATAGGTAACCAGTGTAGACGAATAAGCAGAGGAGTGATGTGAGCGGACCGAGGTGTGTGGGTCAGAAGACGGGCTGCGGTGTGGTGAACTAGCTGAAGGTGACGAAGCTGAGTAAGTGGAAGACCGGCCAGAGATGCGTTACAATAATCCAACCGAGAGACAACCAAAGTGAGAAGAAGTGTGGTCAGAGAAGAGGAGGAAAGAAAAGGCTGAACTGCTCGGAGTTGTCGTAGAATGTGAAAGGAGTGTTGTACAATAGAGGAGATATGGTCTTTGAAGGTTAAAGCGGAATCCAGGGTGACACTGAGATAGCGCAAAGACGTGACCAGGGGAATGGGACCAGCAGGAAGAGACAAAGCTAGAGAGGGAATGGAGGCACCAGCAGTGAACCAGATTGCCGAAGTTTTGGACAGGTTGACGTGTAAGAAGTTATCAGAAAACCAGGAAGAAACCGCAGAAAGGCATACATCAAGAGGACCGATATCCGGCGTGACTGAACAGGTGTGAAAAAGGAGAAGAATATCATCTGCATAGAAATATGCAGAGATACCGTGCTGCTGTATAAGTAAAGCAAGGGGAGCCAAGAAAATATTGAACAATAGGGGGGCCAAGACAGAACCCTGAGGAACACCACAAGGAAGAGGTGTCGGGGAAGAGGAGTCAGAACCGGAAAGGACGGAGAAGGAACGATTAAAGAGAAAAGAATGAAACCAGTGAAGAACTGAACCAGAGAGACCGATAGAACTGAGCCTGAGAAGAAGGGTGCGGTGATCGACAACATCAAAAGCAGCAGAAAGATCAAGTGCGACAACTACAGAAATAGAACCCTTGTCGTGAGCGACATGCAACTCATTAAGAAAAGAAATAAGAATAGATTCAGTACTGTGCCCAGGATGGAAACCGGATTGACGGGGGTGAAGAACCAAGGAATCCTCTAAGTGTGCAGAAAGTTGAGAGAAGACCAATCTTTCAAGAAGCTTGGAGAGAAAGGAAAGATTAGAGACAGGTCGCCAATTAGATAAAGTGGAAGGGTCCAGTGAGGGTTTTTTCAAAAGGGGGCGTATCAGGGCGTGTTTTCAAGATGAGCGGAAGGAGCCAGAGGACAGACTAGCGTTGAAGATAGAAAGAACCAAAGGAAGCAGGGCCAGTGAGGGTTCAGAAAGCCATTGCGAAGGGATAGGATCAGAAGGACAAGTGGTTTTCCGGGTCGTAGAAAGAACATGGGACAATTCGGAAAGGGTAATTGGTCGAAAAGCAGACCAGCAGTACGAGAGAGGGGGGATGGGAGGAGAGAACTGGGATGCGGATGGGGCCGGGGAGAGAGGGGGGGGACAAGAAGGGAAAAGCCGGCGAATGGTGAGAACCTTGTCGGCAAAGTAGGAGGTCAGGGTAGCTGGGGTGGGATTATTAGAGGAAGGCGAGATAGGAGGGGCGATACTGGGGGATGATGAAGTTGCAGAGAGAGAGTGAAGGACGCGGTAGAGTTGACGTGTGTAGTTAGTTGAGGAGGAGATAAGCTTAGAAAAATAATCCCGTTTTGCTGCATTCAGCAAGGAACGATAGTGAGTGTGGCAGTAGCGAAAGTGTGACAGAGAAGCCAGGGAAGGGTGCTTATGCCAACGGCGAATAGAATGCCGAAGGTAAGAGCAATGAAGACGGAGTCCTGGATGAAACCAAGGAGAATTGGGGCGACAACGCCTGATAGATTGGGGATGAAAGGGTGCAACCTTGTCTAGAGCAGATGTAAGAGTAGTGTCACAGCACTGGGCCTGAAGATCAACTGGGAGCAGATGGAAGTTATCAGGGAAAAGCTTATCCGAGGGGGGGAACTGGTGAAGTGAGTTGGGCGTATAGTGACGACTCAGACGGGTAGGGGGTAAGATGGAAGAAACAGAGGGGGGGGGGGAGATGGGGCATGAAAGGGTAAAGGATATGCAAAAGTGATCGGACCATGGGAGGGGCTGGGAAGAGAAGGAGGAAAGGGTGGTGGATGAGTGTGGACGGGAGATCACAAGATCCAAAGTGTGACCGGCCGAATGAGTAGGAATTTGGACATGTTGATGAAAGGAAAGATCAGAAAGCAGGGAAAGAAAGGAAAAATCACGCTGGGAAGAGGGGGAATCAACATGCACATTAAAATAACCGAGAAGCAAAAGATGTTGGTACCTAAAGGAAGCTTGTGATAAGGAAGCTTATCATAGCTCAGGAAGGAGCTATAGAAAAGGTGAAGTGACTCTGAACAAGCAACCTGTCAGTTCTGGTAGAAATAAGAAAACAGAATTTTGCCATAAAAGACTACCAGTCCCAGAATGCACCAGGTTTCCAACAGCCATTAGAGGAGCTGAAGTGGGGAAACGTGTGTTCAATCAGGAGGGCTATGAGGTAATCCCTAAGCACTCATCTCAAAGGGCAGGGCCTGATTCAGCACAGCTGTGCTGTGTTAGGGAGGAGCACTCATCTAGGCAGAATAAAGGTATAGTTTATTCTACAGATGACCATCTTCATGATCACCTTGGATATACAGAGAATTATCCTCAGTTTCATCTGAAGGATCATCAGAAGCAGAAGCCAAACTGGACGGACAGAGAGGGAAAGAGACCCTCTGGAAGAAAGAGAAGAAAAGCCTTTGAGAGGTCTAGAAGAGTCCAAAGCAGTACGTATACTGGGAGGTATTCCAAGGGCCAGCATACACCATTGGACTGGGGAAAGCCAGAGGAATGGTGCTGCAGAGCTAGGAATCTCCAGACGCTACCTGTGAGGGAGACGGCTGCACGTGGAAGGGACCCTAAGACCCGTGCCAGAAGGTATGTGAAGAGAGATCCAGTGTCCAGGGATCTGGATTGGAAGGCTGGACATAAGAACTGGACTACATACTGGCCAGGCTATATAGAGAGGAACTCTAGCAGCAATGGAAGCTCAGGTATGAACACTGATCTATGCCCTAGCTATAACCTTGAAAGACAGCAGGGAAACAAGTATTCTCCTGAAAGTGCTCCATTGAGAGATTCATCTGTGCCAATCCATGATATTGAACCCATGCTTGTTGAACAAGGGGGAATAATAGCAGATGAAGATCCTATTTATATGGACTGCTCTCTATCTATACTCCGTTGGTAACTTTCTGTTACAAAGTACAGCAACCATCACAAAGAAATATAAACTTGTTCTTTAATCTACTCAGAAAAGCTCCTGAAGCAGGATTTGACCCACACAGTACAAAGCAAGCCAGCTAAGGGGTTTCAGCTGGATAACTGCTAGCAATTAAGCCTTACCTAATTGCTTGTGAGCTAGGAGAGAATCACTTCTGAATCTATGTGGGAAGTAATCAGAAGTTAACCTGAAAAGAACAGTTTGTTTCTTGCTTTGTAGCTTTTCATTTGTTGTTTTCCTGATTTTTTACTTTGTTTTTCCAAGTTAACACTGAAAGCAAGTTACCTAATTTATGTACTACCAAGCATATCTGTGTTGGGAGAAATAACCCCATAAATAAATATCTTATTGGCTTTACCCAAGAGCACAACTAAATTATTGTCAGCAGCTGTGTCTGGTGTGAATGAACTACATTGCCCACAATACCTTGCAAATCATATAGATATATGCACTTGCCAAGAGTGTGAAGATTCTCACCCAGGCAGCCGTCTGACAAGCTTCAGACAGGGTCAAGAGAACAGAATCCCACAAAGGAGAGGACAGGGCAAGGGGGACATAGAGAAGTAGGATGTGCAAAGGGAGTGAGGACTCTAGCAGAAGTAGGAGAGCTTCAGGGTAGGGGAGAGGGGGGGGAAGAACCTCGCGTAGGGGAAGGGAGGAGCGATGGATCACCGCAACACCCCCCCCCCCCCACCAGGCCTGCCTCGACGAGATGTTGCAAAAAAGGAGAAGCCTGAGGGGAGGCAGTGATTCAAAAGAGGCTCCTCTCCATCCCTAAGCCAGGTTTCAGTCAAAAACAAAATATCCAGGGAATGTTGCAATATGAGATCATGAATGAGCGTGGTCTTAGAGCGAAGGGAGCGACAATTTAGCAGAGACAATTGGAGGAGAAGAAGTTGGGAGGGGGAGGGAAGACCAGGAGAGGGCAAAGAAAATGGCTGGGAAAAGGGACAGGAGATAAGATTCAGAGAGTGGCATGTAGCAATATCGGCTAGAGCGGGAGAGGGAAAGGAGGAGGGAGGTCTCCAACCCCACATAACAGGAATGGCAGACATGAAACAAAATGCAATAAGCAAATACAGCGTAGAAAGCAATGAGGACTGGCTGTTGATAGCAGGAGCACCCTTGGGCGAAAACAAGCTGGGAACAGCAGGAACTGGTAGTAGAAATTGCGAAGAGCAGAGCAGGCCAAGAGACAGCGAGCTGCAGACTTCGCCCCCGGACTCGCCCCAAGGAGCTCGACCAAGGAGCACGTCCTGCTCCTTGGGTGTACTCCTTCGGCACGCGCCAGCGGCACTGAACGCCGCACTAGGTGGGCTTATATGCAGGGCAGCCACTTCCAGGAGCGCCGAGGAGCAGCCAATGGGCAATTACCTGGGAGGAGCAAAGGGAGACGTCAGCAACAACAGGAGAGCAGCGTAGAGCAGCAGACAGGCAAGCAATGCAAAAGCAAGGCAGGAGACAGCAGAACAAGCTAAAACGCCGCACTAGGTGGGCTTATATGCAGGGCAGCCAATGGGCAATTACCTTTACTTGAAATGTATAGCCCCTGTTAGGAATGCCAGATAGGAGGACACCTGTCCTGAGCAAGTTTGAGGAATGCCTACTAGGCCCATGGACGAGAAGGCGTTGACAGGGGTCAGCAATCTTGATAGTTTATGAGCCTTATAGCAACCAGATCAGCAGCACTCTCCACGTCCTCCTTATGCAACAGGACCTTTTTAGTAATAACGCGCAAACACAGTAATGCATATCATCAGAGAGGAAGAGATTGTAGCGTCGAGCAGTCGGTGAACAAGTTTGCAGTCTTTTCGAGCAAGTAACATAGGTTATCCTCGGCATACCCCGGAGACCGAGCCGATACTCGAGACCATGAAGGCTCGAGGTCGTCCTCGGTCGCAGTCACCCTCGACCTCCCGGTCGGGACCAAGGGCGTCGATGCCGGTGCCTTCGGCGTCAGGGCGTGTGCTGCCGGGCCCCGTGCGGTCGGAGCCCGACTCTTCTTCGGATGAGTCCGCCTGGGAGACGGAGGACGAGGAATCCCCCGATACCGTTAAGACTCGGTGCGTCCTGTTGGACTCACTGCAGTCTGAGCCCCGGAGTAGATCCCCTCCAGAGGATACCCGGTTCTCAAAGTTTGTTCGGGATATGGCCACTGCTTTGGCGATCCCGGCAGACCCCGAGGAGGAGCCTCGAGCCGAAGAGCTCGAGGCCCTCCAGTATGACTCTCCTCTGAAGGAGGCCTTTACTGTGCCGGTTCCTCCGACGCTGGAACGGCTCCTCTTCCGGATGTGGGAGGCACCGGCCTCGGCACCGGTTCTAAGCAAGCGGGTTGACTCCGTAAGAGCCCTGGTTTTCAGAAGACGCAGCTACAGCACCATTCCATAGTGGTGGAATCGGCATGCATCGTCTGAAAAGTCAGAAGATGCACTCTGCGATGCCTCCCGGCCGGGAGGCCCAAAACCTGGATGCGTTTGGTAGAAAGTGCTTCCAGGGCTCGATGCTTGCTTGCCGTGTCCAGTCTTACCAGCTGTACATGGGCATGTACTTGCGGGACCTGGCGAAGGAGCTTGCCGGGTTCTGTGCTGGTCTCTCCAGGGAACCTTTGCAGAGGTTCAACTCCTTGTCTTCGGGGATCCGGGAATGCTCTAAGTTCATGTCCCGAGCAGCCTACGATGGCTTCGAGGCCTCGGCCCGTGTTGCGGCAGCCAGCATCGCGGCTCGACGCCAGGCATGGCTGCAGTCATCGGACCTCGAGCCATGGGTACAAGACAAGTTGGTCGATGTCTCTTGCCGAGGTGAGACCCTTTTTGGCAAGCCCATGGCCGAGAAGGCTGCTGAGCTCGAGACCGAGCACCTTACGAGGACAAGGCTGTCTAGAAAGACTTCTGCCCCTTCACATAAGAAGAAGGGCTCGGGTAAAAAGCCCTTTTACCCGAGGAAGGCAACTGCCTACAAACAGTTCCCAACTTACCAGGCCTCCCCCGCTCCCCCACAGGGTCAGCAGGCCAAGGGGCAGGGACATGGGCCGCGTAGGCAGAAGGCCACCAAGCCTCCGGCTCCTGCTCCCACTCAGCAGGGTGGGGATTTTTGACTTGCAAGGCATAGCCTCTCCGTCTCTGCTGTCCCATCCCTGTACAGGAAGTCAGCTAGCCTTGTTTGCCCACTGGTGGCCACCCATTACAGGAGACAATTGGGTCTTAAGCATAGTCCACAAAGGCTACATGCTTCATTTTCATCAATTGCCTCCTCCTTACTTTCCAGGAGAGCCTCCACGGCCTCCTCTCCATACAGCCCTCCTCCTGCAGGAGCTTCAGGGTCTGTTGCGAGACAAGGCGGTGGAGCCTGTGCCTCCCCACCTACAAGGTCACGGTTTCTACTCCAGGTACTTCCTGGTACCAAAGAGAACCGGAGGCCTCAGGCCTATTCTCGACCTCAGAAATCTCAACAAGTTCTTGGAGAAAGAAAAGTTCAAGATGCTTACTCTTGGAACATTACTGCCCTACCTCCAGCAGGGAGATTGGCTATACTCCTTGGATCTAAAGGATGCGTACACTCACATCCTCATCCATCCAGACCACAGACAGTACCTCAGGTTCATTGTGGGAGGAAACCATTATCAGTACAGGGTACTGCCTTTTGGCCTCACCTCCGCCCCCAGAGTCTTTACAAAGTGCCTGGCAGTGGTGGCGGCCTACTTGAGGAATCAGGGTATCTTTGTCTTCCCCTACCTGGACGACTGGCTCATCAGGGATCAGACGTGTCAGGAGGCCAGACAGGCCACCCTTCGCACTATCTCTCTACTTCAACACCTAGGGTTTGTCATAAACTTCGCAAAGTCCACTTTGCTCCCCTCCCAGAACCTAGAGTTCATAGGAGCAAGGCTAGACTCTCTGCAAGCAAAGGCTTACTTGCCAGAGGACAGAGCGCAACGACTGATGGACTTGGCAAACCAGTTTCTCAGCATGCCACTGGTTTCCGCCAGACTCTGTCTGAGGCTCCTGGGCCACATGGCATCGACAGTGCATGCGACTCCAAATGCCCGACTCCACATGAGGCCTGCCCAGTGGTGCCTCAAAACTCAGTGGACACAAGCCACTGGAAGCCTCAGAGACAGAGTACGGGTGTCCAAACCATTTTTGAATTCCCTACGGTGGTGGCTACACCCCCCCAACTTACTACAGGGGGTGCCTTTTCAGGTACTTGTGTTCACAGTGGTGTTAACCACCGATGCTTCCTTGCAGGGCTGGGGGGCACATTGTATGGACAAGTGCACCCAGGGCCTGTGGTCTCCAGGGAAGGCCACGCAACAGATCAACCTACTGGAACTCAGGGCTATTCGCTTGGCCCTCAAGGCCTTCTCTCGAACCCTGGCTCACCAGTCTGTCTTAGTGCAGACCGACAACCAAGTAGCCATGTTCTAGGTGAACAAACAGGGCGGCACTGGGTCCAGGCTCCTGTGTCAGGAGGCTCAGGCCCTTTGTGTGTTTGTGCTCAAACACAACATGTTTCTCAAGGCTGTTTATCTCCCTGGCCAGGAGAACTTCCTGGCAGACAGGTTAAGCAGAGTTCTGCAGCCCCACGAGTGGCAGCTACACCCATTAGTGGTTCAAAAAATTTTCCTGAAATGGGGACTTCCATCAGTGGATCTCTTTGCCAGTCCCCTGACCCAGCAGCTGCCCAGGTTCTGTTCCAGGCAATCGCATCCCATGAGGTTGGCGGCGGATGCCTTCCTGATTTCCTGATCCCAGGGCCTCCTGTATGCGTTTCCTCACACACCTCTGGTGGCCCGAACCTTGTTCAAGATTCTGAGGGACAAGGCCTCTGTTCTTCTGGTAGCCCCCAGGTGGCCGAGGCAGCCTTGGTTTCCGCTTCTGCTTCAACTGGCAGTGGACGCCCCTCTACCTCTAGGGGTGAAACCCGATCTTCTCTCTCAGGATCAGGGTTCCCTTCTGCACCCCAACTTCAAATCTCTCAATTTGATGGCCTGGAGGCTGCAAGGGTAGTCTTGGCTCCCTGGGGCCTGCCTCAGGAAGTGGAGGATGTGGTCTTGGCCTCTAGAAAGCAATTCACCAGGAAAATGTATGGCCTGAAATGGAGAAGGTTCTCTTTGTGGTGTCAGCAGCGCACAGCAGATCCTTTCTCCTGCTCTGTGCCAGTAGTACTTCAGTACCTGCTACATTTATCAAATCAGGGCCTCAAGTCCAATTCTGTTCGGGTCCACCTCTCAGCTATGGCAGCTCACCACTCACTGGTAGATGGACACTCTTTGTCGGTGCACTCTTTGGTGTCCCGGTTCCTCAGAGGCTTGCTCTTGCTCAAGCCTCCTATCCGTCCTCCGGCACCAGAGTGGGAGTTGAATGCGGTCTTGCAGCAACTGACTCGCCCACCCTTTGAGCCGATGGCTACTTGTCCTCTCCGCTTCCTTTCCTAGAAGACTCTCTTCCTGGTAGCCTTAACCTCGGCCAGGCGAGTGAGTGAGCTACAGGCCTTGGTCTGTGACAGGCCCTACACTCGTTTCTATAGGAACAGGGTAGTCCTTAGGACTCATCCTAAGTTCCTTCCTAAAGTTGTCTCCTCTTTCCACCTCAACCAGGAGGTGGTTCTTCCGACATTCTTCCCTAGGCCTCATGCAAGCCAGGCTGAAGCAGTCCTGCATACCCTGGACTGTAGGAGGGCCTTATCCTTCTACCTTGACCGTACGCAGGGACATAGAAGGGCTACTCAGCTCTTCATCTCTTTTGACCCTAATAATTTGGGGTTAACTGTGTCCAAGCGTACCTTGTCCATCTGGGTAGCTGACTATCTCCTGGGCTTACAGGGCGGCTGACCTTCCTTTGCAGGGTCAGGTCACGGCCCATCGTGTCAGGGCAATGGCTGCCTCAGTAGCTCATCTCCACTCTGTACCGTTGGCAGACATCTGCAGGGCTGCAACTTGGTCCTCAAGCCAGACTTTTGCGGCCCATTACTGCCTGGAGAGGGAGTCCCGGAGGGACAGTGCTTTTGGCCAGGCAGTACTCCGGAATCTCTTTGAGGTTTAGGCAACTCCTGCCCTCCAGCCCTCCGTTGGGCTACCAGTGGAGGTTCTTTCAGTGAAAAGCCTTTCTTTGATGCTGAGACTAGAGGGAGTTCTCTTGTTCAGCCTGGGTTCCTGGTAGCCCAGAGCTAGGGAGTCACCCATATGTGAGGACCTGGAGAAAGAGTAGTTACTCACCTGTAACAGGTGTTCTCCAGGAGCAGCAGGAATCAGTCCTCACAAACCTCCCTCCTCCCCTGGGAGTTGCAGTTGTACATAGTTTATTTTACTTTTTGTGTGCTGTTTTTTAGCTATGTCATTTGACTGAGCAAGATGGCACCTTTAGGCGGGAAGGGGACCGCGCATGCGTGCAGTATTCCCAAAGGCTTTCATAGAAAGCTGGGGAAATGCTCCGCAGGGGCTCCATCGGCATCGATGTCACCCATATGTGAGAACTGATTCCTGCTGCTCCTGGAGAACACCTGTTACAGGTGAGTAACTGCTCTTTATTGATGAAAGGATAACCAGAATGTTTACCATTCCCGACCTCCTCATTCTGTTGTCTGGGGTGTATTGTAAGATTGCTGCCAGGGAGGTCGCAGACAAGTCGTGAAGCATCTTGAATGTGAGTAGAAGGGCTTTGTAGAACAGACGGTTTGTAATAGGGAGCCAGTATAGCTGCATGAGGAGCGAGATGTGTTCGAATCTGGGCACATCCTGGAGTGTGCAGGTAGCTGTGTTCATGGTCAATTGGAGAGGTTGGAGAGTGTGTTTAGGGAGGTCATGGAGAATAATATTGGCATAGTCAAAGTGCAGGAAGAGATGAGCGCTTGGAATACTGTGCGAAAATCTGAGGGGTCAAGGAGCAGGTGTAGGTGAAGCAGGTAGTGTACATATTGCCAAGCTTTCCAGTGCAGTCAGTCGGGCAGTCAAACACATGGTGAGTGAATATCCGCTGTGGATAGGATTGCCTGACTGAAGGAGGGGTCCGCCCGTGTGGTGAGGTTGAGGCAGTAATACCTCTGGAAATTATTATGAAGGAAGGACCCAGGTGCAGATGTCCACCACCGAAACGGACCACAAGTTCACAATGATGGTGGCTAACGCCCTGAGCTGATGAGTGTTAAGTGAGGGTGATGCCCCGATTCCAGCCTGATCCAAGCAGAAAGCAACACAGGAAGAAATCCATAGAGACAGGGTCCTATTGATGACAGGTCAGCTGAGCTTCTTTTGGTCTTATGAGACGAAACGTTATGTGCCTTGTCATCGGGTTGCAGTCCAGTGGAGGTAAACACGTAGGGTTCTGACACAGTCAAAGATATGAAGCCCCTGCTCTTCAGGGAAAGAGTGGGGCTCCGGGTAGAAACTAAGCAGTTCTATGATATGCAAGGCTGATGCCACCTTCGGAATGAATTTTGGGTGAGTCCGGAGTGAAGCCCGGTCACAGGTGTAAGGTTGGTGCGCCACCAGAGCTCCATTTGAGACTAATTAGAGAAAATATTTTTTCACTTAATGTGTAATCAAACTCTGAAATTTATTACCAGAGGATTTAGTAAAATCCATTTGTGTAGCTGGATTTTAAAAAGCTTTGGACAGGTTCCTGGAGGAAAAGTCCATTAGCCATTATTAAAGAGGACCAAGGAAATCTACTGCTCAAGCCTGAGATAAGCACCATGGAATCTGTGTACCATTTTGGGAACTTGGCAGGTACTTTTGACCTGGCTTGGCCACTGTTGGAAACAATCCTGAACTGATTGGACCCTTGGTCTGATCTAGTATGGCATATCTTATATTCTTATGTACACTTACACTAACTTTGGAGCAAGTATAAATCTGTGTATTAACATTTGCACGCTACTGTAGCTCTTTCTGAGTGCCTCTATTATAAAGGCAAATAAGCACGTATGTTGGCTTTCTAAAATAGATTATAGCTTCAAATATCTCTCTCACTAAGTAGTGAGCAGCTCTGCACAGACTTAGTCAATACTCCAAAAAGATTTTTTTAGAACCATCAAAATCAATATGAGAGCTACTTCACTCACTTCAAGCTTTCTGAGTTTCATCATCGGTTGAGTTTACATAATTTTAATTCAGCCATTATACAGTGACAAAACTTTCAAAATGCCACTTAGCTTTTTTATGACCGATGATGAAACTTAGAGAGCTTGAAGTGAGTGAAGTGTGGCTCTCATAATTAAAACAGTCTATCTCCTTCCCCCATATATTTTTTTCTAAAACGCACGCTCTCCTCTACCGCCATCCGACCCTGTCTCAATCCCTACCCATCATCCTTCTCCATCTTGTCGCGGTCACCATTTCCTTCAAGCTGGTTGTCTCCAGAGTTTTTTAAATCTCCCATACTCTTTCTTTTGGGGGCTTGTTGGAGCAGATCTGAAATGACAGTTATGTTTTTTTCTGGCACCACATGGCTCTACATGACTTTGACCTGCAGAGTGCCCAGACTCCAGCATTACATGGTGCGGATAGAATGCAGAACTTCTCTTATGGAGGATAATGTCAGCAGCAAGTCTCCGTAGAGAGTAGGGAGAGGATACTGGAGAAGAATCAGGGGACTGTATGGGATCAGTAGGAGCCACAGCATGAAGAACATGGCATTGTATGCAGTTTTGCAGTTCTTCAGATTTAGATGGAATGCCCACAGCCAGAAGAGAAGCTCCATGTACTTTCTGCTTTTCCTTTGTATTTCTGTCTTCTAACACATTTTTGTTCCTTTCTTACTAGGAACCCATTTCTGATCTTCCACAGCAGGCATTATTATTCTAACATACAGTGCAAGTTCAGCTGTGCTGTTTTTTGAAGTTTTTTTTTATCAGTCTCGTGTTTGTTGAGAATCTCTGCCACAGATTCTATCCAGTATTACTCCTCTAGTCTGCCCTTAAAAATATTTCTAGGTAGTTTATCACAGAGGAGCATATTTACTAAAGTGACATGTGTCACGTAGGGCAGACATGCGGTTAGTACGCAATATACCGTGGAGGGGCATAGAGGCCATGGTACAAATAGGGAGCATGACTGCGGTGAGGAAATATGACTATAACCGTGGTATGCTCACCCATAGCGCATGCACGCTGCGAAGAAGCTTGCTATGAGAGCCTCACAACTGTATGCTACCGGTGCAATGTTATTGCTGGTAGTAAGCCACCAATACATCAATACCTGGGCCCCTACCCGCCTAACAGTGCATTTAATAAGTGGCCATTGAAGGATAAAGAGGGCTGACCTGGGAATAGGCACATCCTGCTGCTCAGCTCAGAGCAATGAGCCAAAGTACAAGGGGATGGGGCATGCAAATCAGTGAAGCAAACACATAAGAACATAAGATATGCCATATGGGTCAGATCAAAGGTCCATCAAGCCCAGTATCCTGTTTCCAACAGTGGCAAATCCAGGTCACAAGTACCTGTCAGATTCCCAGCAGGTAGCCAGATTCCATGCTGCTTATCCCCAGTCTACTTTAATAATGCTTTATGGACTTTTTCTTCAGGAACTTCTCCAAACCGCTCTTAAACCCAACTGCACTAAAGAATTCCAGAGTCTGATTTACACGTTGATGAAAATTTCTGATTAGTCTTAAACGTGCTACATTATGCTTCATTGCATGACCCCTAGTCTTTCTACCTTTTCAGGGAGTAAACAGCCAATCTATTTTTATCCATTTCACTTCATTCATTATTTTATAGACCTCTATCATATCTCCCCTCAACTATCTCTTTTCAAATTTGAAGAGCATTAACCTTTTAAACCTTTCCTCAAAGGGGTATCCTTCCATACCCTCTGTCATTTTGGTTGCTCTTCTCTATACTACTACTACTACTACTAATCATTTATATAGCGCAACAAGGTGTATACAATGACATACAGAGACATTTTCTAATACCGCTATATCCTTTTTTAGATATAGTGACCAGAATTACACACAATATTCGAGATGTGGTCGCAGCATGGAGTGAAATAGAGGCATTATAATATCTTTGATTTTATTCTCCATTCCTTTGCTTATGATTCCTAACATTCTACGATTTGCTAACTTGGCTGCTACTACATGCTAGGCAGAAGTTTCAACATACTATCCACGATGAAGGCCAGATCGTTTTCCTGGATGGTGGTTCCTAATGTGGAACCTTGTATTGTGTAACTGTAGTTTGAGGAGTTCTTACCAAAGTGCATAACTTTGCACTTGTCCAATTTCAATTTTCATCTACCATTTGAACACTCAGTCTCCCAATTTCTCAAGATCCTCTTGCAGTTTTTTTCAATCCTTTTGTGTTTCAATGACTTTGAGTAATTTTGTGTCATCTGCAAATTTGATCAGCTCACTTATTTCATTTTCCAGGTCATTTATGAATATGTTAAAAAGCAGTGGAGCTAGCACACATCCCTGGGGTACTCCACTTTTTTCCATTGAGAAAACTGGCCATTTAGCCCTATTCTCTATTTATCTTTTAACCAGTTCGTAATCCACAGTTGCACACTAGTTCTTATCCCATGACTCTCTTAAGTTCGCCAAGAGTCTCTCATAAGGGACCTTGTCAAAGGCTTTCTGAAAATCCACATCCACTATATCAATCAGCTCACCTTTATCTACGTGTACTTGTTTATTCATATCTTCAAAAAAATATAACAGATTAGTAAAACAAGACTTTCCTTGGCTAAATCCATGTTGACTTTCTCCCATTAAACTGTGACTATCTATATATTCAGTAATTTTGTTCTTTATAATGATTTCTACCATATCTCCTGGTACTGACAGGCTCACCAGTCTCTAGTTTCCTGGATCACCCCTATGTTTATGTTTGTTTATTTGCTTGATTGACCGCCCTTCAGGGATAAACAGAGCGGTTTACAATAAAATAAATCTTCATTACAGTAGGCACATGGCCGGAAAAGGAAAAGAAAGTTACAACTTAATAGAGGATAGAAAGACAAAGAATGAAAGAGGAGGGTCAGTATAGGGAAAAAGGTAGAGGCTAGAGGGAAGGGGGGTTGAAGGCAAGGGAGAAGAGGTGGGTTTTTAGGGCGTGCTTAAAGGTAGGGTGATGAGGCTCCAGACGGAGGGTAGAGGGAAGGGAGTTCCAAAGAGCAGGACCTATGAAAAAGAAGGCTGAGGAGCGGGTGGATTGAAGGTGAGCAAGTGAGGGGGGGGGGTGTAGAGTGAGGCGGTTGAGGTGGAAGGAGTGGGGGGGGGTGCCGGGGGGTGTGGAAGTGAATAAGATCAGCCAGGTATTGTGGTGTGGAGGTATGAAGAGCCTTGTGAACGAGAGTGAGAAGTTTGAACTGGATTCGAAAGGAAATGGGAAGCCAATGGAGATGGTAGAGGAGGGGTGTGACATGGTCTCTGGGGGAGGAGGAGGACACGAGACGGGCAGTGGTGTTTTGGATCCGTTGAAGACGTGAGAGTTGGAGCTTAGAGAGGCCAGAGAGAATGGAGTTAGCGAAGTCAATACGGGAGATAACCAGAGTTAACAGCAAGGTAGCAAGAGCAGAGGGAGAGAGGAAAGGGCAGACGGCATGGATTTGCCTGAGATAGAAGAAGGAGGTTTTGGAGATGTGGGAAACATGGGCAGAGAAAGAAAGATCAGAGTCGAAGAGTACCCCAAGATATCGAAAAGTGGAAACCATAGAAATAGGAGTGGCAGGGAAAGAGGGGGCAATGGAGGGGGGCTGATGACCGTGCGGGAACCAGATAGCTGTGGTCTTTGAGAGATTGAGATGCAGACAGTTATTGGTCATCCAATCAGAAATAGCAGCTAGGCAGGAATTGAGGAGAGCAAGGTCGGAGCAGACTGGGGAGGTGTGATATAGAAGAAGGATGTCATCTGCGTAGTAAAAAGCTGTGATACCGAATTGTTGAATGAGAAGAGTGAGGGGGGTTAGGAAGAGATTAAAGAGGAGTGGAGCCAGCACAGAGCCTTGGGGGACCCCGCAAGGGAGGGGAAATGAGTCAGAGGAGGGGCAAGAGGGGGAGGAAGAGAGAACTGTACCAGAGCGAGAGGAGAGAAAGGAGTGAAACCACCGAAAGACAGTGCTACAAAGGCCAGCATTGTGTAGTCGGGAGAGGAGGAGGGAGTGATCTACAAGGTCAAATGCAGCAGAAAGATCAAGGGCAACCACCACCGAGATTTCCCCATGGTCGTGGGCTACGTGAAGGGCGTTGGTGAAAGCAAGAAGAATAGTCTCGACACTGTGCCCAGGACGGAAACCGGATTGGTGGGGGTGAAGGAAATTGGTGGAGTCAAGATGATGCGATAGCTGGGCAAAAACAACCTTCTCAAGAAGTTTGGACAAAAAGGGAAGGTTGGAGACTGGGCGATAGAAACCTTTTTAAAAATTAGCTTTAGGTTAGCCACTCTCCAGTCTTCAAGTACTACAGATGATGATAATGATAGTTCACAGATTACTAATAGTAGGTCTGCAATCTCATATTTGAGTTCTTTCAGAACCCTGGGATGTATACCATCAGGTCCAGGTGATTTGCTACTCTATAGTTTATCAAATTTTTGTATTACATCTTCTTGTTTTGTTTTAATTCCTGTGATACCCTTGCCAGCACTGATATTTAAATGTGATGTAACTTCCCTATGTCTTATTCAGTAAAAATTGAAACAGAACTTTCATTCAGCATCTCTGCTGTGGCCTTGCCCTCCCTTTTACCTCTTTGTTATGTAATGATCCAACTTATTCTCCCACAGGTTTTTGCTATGAATGTACTTCAAAAAGATTTTATTATGGTTTTAACTTCCATGGCAAGCTTCTCTCTTTCCCTGTGTTATCAATGTCTTGTATCCAATTTTCTAGTGCTTATGTTTCCTATTTTTGTCATTTGGCTTCCTTTCCATTTTCTAAAGGATGCTTCATTGGCTATAATGGCCTCTCTGACCTCACCTTTAAACCATACTGACGTGGAATACATCTGGTTTGGGCTGCCAAGATAGTATTTTTAAACAGTGCCCGTGCTTGATGTGAACCTTTGCAGTTTTTAGTTTTTTCTTAACCATTTTCCTCATTTTATCATAATCCCCCTTTTGAAAGTTGAATGCTAGCGCCATGGATTTCCTTGCTGTCCTCCCTCTGTTTATTAAATCAAATGTGATTCTGTTATGACTGCTATTGCCAAGTGGCCTCAAAACCATTATTTCTCACACCAGATCCCATGTTCCACTAAGAACAGGTCTAAAATAGCTTCCCTCATGTTGGTTCATGAAACAACTGCTCCATGAAGCAGTCATTTATTTCATCTAGAAACTTTGTGACTAATGCTTAGCTCGTGCTATCTGCTGCATGACCAATTTTATTCCTGTGGGCTGTGTGGCAGATAGTGCAAGCTAAGTGTTAGTAAAAGGGGCCCTTAATCTCCCAAGCATGTCCTCATGTGACATTGAACCAGTTGATACTGGGGGAATTGAAATAACCCTTTATTACTGTTGTAACTTTTGTTAGATTCCCTAAAAATGATGGTGCTGTGGTCTTTTCTGGTGGAGATAGAGTGCAAATGCAGCATCTGAATGAGTCAGGGGCTCTGGAAGGGTGAAAGGCAGGGTGTCAATAGCAGCCACTATGTGGAACGACTGTATGAACTTCTCTCACCTTCAAGTATGCAGGGTGCCTGATAACCTATGCTCCAATAGAAGGTTATCAGGCCTTTCGTCTGGGAGGGGGTTGGGACTCCTCCATGTCACTCCCATTATACATTTCATGCAGTACTCTTTCTAGTGAGGAGTGCTGGCCCTATTGTGGAGAAGGGGAGCATCAGAGAAGATCTGAAGGTTCAACACAGTGACCACCACATACATGTGATTTACCCTACTATCCACATCCTTTACCACATTGGGTCCATGATGCCCAGAAGGAACCCCATAGACCATCACAGAGGCCACACAAGTAGGGGGGGGGGTGGGAGACAGTCCACAGAGAGCATCCATGCTCCTACCATGGAGAAAGCTCTGGGAAGATACCCTACACACCCCCATGGAAACAGGTAACCCCAAACAGTTTCCAGCCATAGCATGCCAGCTCTCAGGGAAATGAAAGCCCCCATGAACTCCACAGGCTTATGGAATGCCCCATCCTCTGAGCTGGGGGAGGAACACTGATCAGGGAGCTTCCAACCAAGCAAGTCTGTGTTAAGTGATAGAGCTGGTAGGCCAAAGACATGTCCTACTATGGTCAGGGTGAGGAGCAATCTGCCCACAAGAACAGGGCCCATGGCACTGATATAGTCCACAGGTGCACATATGCACCACTACATGGCTTCCATGCATGGGAGGTGGTGGTTTGCCAATACATATTGGTGAAAAACTTTCATTTTGCCAATTGTTGCAACACCTCATTCTCCAGGACCAAGCAGGAAGTCAGTCCTCACATATGGGTGACATCGATGTCGATGGAGCCCTTGCGGAGCATTTCCCCAGCTTTCTATGAAAGCCTTTGGGAATGCAGGCACGCATGCGCGGTCCCCTTCCCGCCTAAAGGTGCCATCTTTCTCAGTCTCTCTTTTTCCATGAAGCCCGTCAGACGTGTGTCCTAGTCCTCCCGGAAAATAGTTGGTTTATTTCGCGATTCCTTCGCTATTTTTCCTCCGGTTCGACACCGGTTCCCCTCCCGCCGGGTTCGGTACACCTGTATTGAGCCCGATCTTATTTTTTCAGTTTTTGCCCTTTGTGGCTGGCGTTCGCGCCCCTTTTTTCTTTTTCCCTGGAAGGCCGGTCCTTTGACCTCGCGGGGACTCTTTTTTCCCTGATGGCTTCCAGTGGTTTCAAGAAGTGTGATCGGTGAAAGAAACTAATGTCTCTCACCGACACACACGACTGCTGCCTTCGGTGCCTGGGTCCTGACCACGATCCTAAGATCTGTGGACCATGTGGAAAGATGTCTTCCAAGGCGCTTCGAAGTTGTCAGAACCAAAAGGAAAGGCTTTTCTCCGACTTGGCCTCCGGCCGGGCCTGGACCTCGTCTGAGGCCTTGACATCTCGGGAATCTGATCCCGAGCACCATCGGGGCTCCTCGGACAGGGGGTCCCCCGACCGGGAACGAAAGAGGAAGAAGCGGCTCGCGAGGGCGTCGTCGTCAGAGGTCCCTGGCTCCTCGAGAGCTAGGTCTCAGACCCCCGACCGCTGCCCCGGGCCCGTGGAACAGGAGAAGCCTCCAAAAGTACCTCGTGTGGAGCCAGAGTCTGCTGGACATGTAAGTCCTGTAGTCCTCGTGGACTCTTCTCCCAGAGAGCTGACGTCGGGCGGGCCCGAGTCGGTGGCTGCTGAGTCTCCTGAGCTGGGTCTCAGGCTGACAGCCTTGGAGTGCAGATTGTCTGCCTTCATGGAACAGCAGCAGGCGCTGATGGCCAGCCTGTCTGGCGCATCTGCCCTGACCACCGGGACATCGACATTGAAGTCGACCCCGGAGACCGAGCCAATACTCGAGATCATGAAGGCTTGAGGTCGACCTCGGTCACAGTCTCCCTCGACCTCCCTCTCGGGACCGAGGGTGTCGACGCTGGTGCCTTCGGCGTTGGGGCGGGTGCTCACAGGTCCCGTGCGGTCAGAGCCCGATTCCTCATCGGACGAGTTCGCCTGGGAGACGGAGGACGAGGAGTCCCCCGACATCTTCCGGACTCTGTGCATCCCGTCGGACTCACCGCAGTCTGAGCCCCGGAGTAGATCCCCTCCGGAGGATACCCGGTTCTCGGAGTTCGTCCGGGATATGGCCACCGCGTTGGCTATCCCTGCGGACCCCGAGGAGGAGCCTCGAGCCGAGGAGCTCGAGGCCCTACAGTATGACTCTCCTCCGAAGGAGGCCTTTACTGTTCCGGTTCCTCCGATGCTGGAACGGCTCCTCTTCCGGATGTGGGAGGCACCGGCCTCGGCGCCGGTTCTAAGCAAGCGGGTCGATTCCATATATCGGCTCCGAAAGAGCCCTGGCTTTCAGAAGGCGCAGCTACCACATGATTCCATGGTGGTGGAATCGACCATGCATCGCCTGAAAAGTCAGAAGATGCACTCCGCGATGCCCCCTGGCAGGGAGGCCCGGAACCTGGATGGTTTTGGTAGAAAGTGCTTCCAGGGCTCGATGCTTGCTTGCCGTGTCCAGTCTTACCAGCTGTACATGGGCATGTACTTGCGGGACCTGGCCAAGGAGCTGGCCGGTTTCTCTGCTGGTCTCTCCAGGGAACCCTTGCAGAGGTTCAAGTCCTTGTCCTCGGGGATACGGGAATGCTCCAAGTTTATGTCCCGCGCTGCCTACGATGGCTTTGAGGTTTCGGCCCGTGTTGCGGCAGCCGGCATCGCGGCTCGACGCCAGGCATGGCTGCAGTCATCGGACCTCGAGCCATGAGTTCAGGACAAGTTGGTCGGTGTCCCTTGCCGAGGTGAGAACCTTTTTGGCAAGCCCATGACCGAAAAGACCGCACAGCTCGAAACCGAGCACCTCACGAGGACAAGGCTGTCTAGAAAGACTTCTGCCCCTTCTCACAAGAAGAAGGGCTCAGGTAAAAAGCCCTTTTACCCGAGGAAGGGCACTGCCTACAAACAGTAGCCACAGTACCAGGCCTCCCAAGCTCCCCCTCAGGGTCAGCAGGCCAAGGGGCAGGGTAATGGGCCCCGTAGGCAGAGGACTCCCAAGCCTCCGGCCCCTGCTCCCACTCAGCAGGGTGGGGGTTTTTGACTCCTTAGGCATAGCCTCTCCATCCCTGCTCTCCCAACCCTGCACAGGAGGTCGACTTACCCTGTTTGCCCACCAGTGGCCACTCATCACTGGGGACAGTTGGGTGCTAAGCATTGTCCACAAGGGCTATATGCTACACTTCCAACAGCTGCCTCCTCCATACTTTCGAGGGGAGCCTCCAAGGCCTCCCCTGCACACAGATCTTCTCCTTCAGGAGCTCCAAGGTCTGTTGCGGGACAAGGCAGCGGAGCCTGTGCCTCCCCACCTCCAAGGTCAACGGTTCTACTCCAGGTACTTTCTCGTACCCAAAAGAACCGGTGGCCTCCGGCCTATTCTCGACCTCAGAAATCTCAACAAGTTCCTAGAGAGAAAAATTCAAGATGCTTACTCTTGGAACACTGCTGCCCTACCTCCAGCAGGGAGATTGGCTATGCTCCTTAGATTTAAAGGATGCGTACACTCACATCCTCATTCATCCAGACCACAGAAAGTACCTCAGGTTCATTGTGGGAGGAAACCATTATCAGTACAGAGTACTGCCTTTTGGCCTCACCTCCGCTCCCAGGGTCTTTACCAAATGCCTGGCAGTGGTGGCGGCCTACCTGAGAAATCAGGGTATCTTTGTCTTCCCCTATCTGGACGACTGGCTCATCAGGGGTCAGACGTGCCAGGAGGCCAGACAAGCCACCCTCTGAACTATTGCTCTTCTTCAAAACCTGGGGTTTGTCATAAACTTTGCAAAGTCCTCTTTGCTCCCCTCCCAGAACTTTGAGTTCATAGGGGCAAGGTTGGACTCTCTGCTGGCAAAGGTGTTCTTGCCAGAAGACAGAGCCCAAAGACTGATAAACTTGGCAAACCAGTTTCTCAGCAGGTCACTGGTCTCCGCCAGACTCTGCCTGAGGCTTCTTGGCCACATGGCTTCAACAGTACATGTGACCCCCAATGCCTGGCTCCATATGAGGCCTGCACAGTGGTGCCTTCGAACTCAGTGGACACAGGCCACAGGCAGCCTCAGAGACAGAGTAAGGGTGTCCAGACAATTTCTGAACTCCCTCCACTGGTGGCTGCACCCACCCAATCTACTGTAAGGGGTGCCTTTTCAGATTCCTGGGTTCACAGTGGTGTTGACCAAGGTTGCTCCCTGCAAGGCTGGGGGGCTCATTGTCTAGACAAGTGCACCCAGGGCCTGTGGTCTCCTTGGGAGGCCACACAGCAGATCAATCTACTGGAACTCAGGGCTATTCGTTTAGCCCTCAAGACTTTCTCTCAAACACTAGCTCATCAGTCTGTCCTAGTTCAAACAGACAACCAAGTAGCCATGTTTTATGTGAACAAGCAGGGCGGAACTGGGTCCAGGTTCCTATCTCCAGGAACAAGCAGGAATGAGTCTTCACATATGGGTACGTCGGTACCGACAGAGTCTGCGCGGGAACGCTCCCAGCGTCCAATCAGAACGCTTTTGGGAGCATCCCATCATGCCTGCGTGCTGCCTTCCCGCCTTTCCCAACTGCCTCTCCTCAGTTTTCATTTTTCCGCGGAGCCGGCAGGACGTCCTCCTATCACCGCAGAAAATTCTTCTTTTATTTTTTGGTTTTCTTGTGGTCGCGTCTGCCTTCCCCGACGCCACCGGTACCGCCGGTGTTTCTTTTCTTTTTTCTTGTAAATTTTCCTTTTTAAGGAATACTTTTTTCCTTGTTAGTGCCTGACGGGTTTTTTGGCCTGCTAGGCCTACTCACTTTCCTTCATGGAAGCGCCAGCCACTATCCCTAAGAAATGTTCAAACTGTGGCGGTACAAAATTGATTTTAGACACTCATAATTGGTGTCTACCCTGCTTGGGTTCTGACCACTATCCACTGGAGTGTCTCTCCTGCAACAGTATAGTCGGAAGAAGTCTTCAGCATCGAGTTCACCTCGATACGCGGTCCCCATTCAACTTCAGGGCACTGACCACCGTTTCTTCTTCGCAGGATCAGGTAACCCAAAAACAGTCTGTTAAGACTAGCCAGTCCTCGAGTGGTAGATCTCATGCACAGCATAGAGATGCCTCTGGCCTTACCCTCGAGGACACGCTGGCTTTAAAACCCCGGTGGGAGTCTTCGGCCTCCAAATCCTTAATGGGGTTTCAGGTTGTTCCTGAGGTTCACCCCTCTCCGAACATACCTGAGCCATGCTCGGTGGTGGCATCCGCCTCAAGCGGTACCCATACCATGGCATCGGCAATGGTGTTGGATGAAACATTCCTCACCGAAGATCGCAGTCTGGCGCCCTCGGTTCCTTCGGGCCTGTTAAAGACGCTGCAGACCGATCTTCCAGTATTGGTATCGATCCCGGTACTGGTACCGACGTCGGTACCCTCCAGATGTGCATTGATAGACTCGCTTCCTTCGATGCCGAGTCTGGAATCGATCTCCAGTCTGGATGACTGGGTACCGACTCGCCTTGGTACCGACACCGGATGGTAGCGAAGGCACGGTTCCGATAATCCATGTCGGGCACTCTCGGTTTCTTCGGTACCGTTAGAGCTGTCACCGACTGGTCTTCATGTATTGGTATCGGATACGGTACCAGAGTCGGTACTGGTATCCGCATTAGCATCGCTGTCGGTACCTTCCATGCTTGTTTCAACAGGCTCGCTTCCCTCGGTACCGAGTTTGGAATCGATCCCTAGCATGGACGATGCGCTACCGACTGCTTGTGGTCCCGACCTCCTGCAGTACCGGCAACCATCCTGTAAGGACAGTCCGATGCTCCACCCCTTAGGGTCTTCTATTCCATTGGATTTGGATAGATCCCTGGGTGCCAATGCTAGTTCTTCAACAGATCTAGCCTGTACTCCTCTTTCTAGAGGACTTCCCTCTGGGAATTTTTCTTTTCAAGCATTCCTGCTTATATGGCAAAGTCACTTGCCATTTCTATACCTGGTCAAGATCCTGCTCCAGGGAATACAGAATCTCTGTATATTCCCTGGAGTCCAAAGGAGGACATCATGCTTCCTTTGCATCAAACCTTGCAGGATCTGCTCTTTTGAATGTGGGAAACTCCTTTAACGGTATCCCCACCTTCTAGGGCAACTGATCTTCTATACAAGGTGCCTCCTTCTCCAGGTTTTCAAAAGACTCAACTTCCTCATCATTCCATTGTTGTAGAATCAGCATTGAGGCGTGTTAAGAGTACTAAAAAGCACTCTTCTTATCCGCCAGGTCGTGAGTCTAAGACTTTGGATGCCTTTGGACGCCAAACCTTCCAGGCATCCATGCTTTCAGCAAGAATTCTCTCATATATTTTCTATATGGGATTATCTCTTGAAGAAGTCACAAAGAAATTACTACTTTTGACCCCTTTTCTTCAAGAGCCCAAATGAGCAGACTATTCCTTATTGGTTAGTCATGCTCAAAATATCTCTAGGTTCCTTACTCGTGCTTCCCTAGACTCCTTTGAGTCTGTTAGCAGAACTTCTGCTATAGCTATAGGGGCACGATGTAAAGCCTGGCTCCAAGTTTCAGACTTGGACAAATGGGTACAAGAAAGACTGGGAAATGCTCCTTGCACTGGAGAAAATCTCTTTAACAAGGAGTCTTTACTCCAAGCTGCTCAGTTAACCACTGACATTGCTGTTTTCAGAGGCTTGTCTACGCCTTCCTCTTTCTCAGTTGGTAGGAAATTTCCTAACAAACTTTTTTCCCCCAAGGGGAAAAAGCTTTATCCATTTTCTACCCATCATACAGATGTTCCCAGACAGGGGAAACATCAAACCAGGCTAAAGAAACCACAACCTCAACAGGTTCAGCAAACCCAGCAGTCGCAGGGTTTCTGATAGATTATCATTACATCTCCTGTTCGGGGGTTAGAGTCTGTAGTCTGCTTCTTTTCACTTGAAGCATCTACACTAATTTCATCCTAAATTCTCATGGATCTCTTTTCATGAGACATCCTTTCTTTTTGCTCTAATAGTTTTTATGATGATCATGCCTATAGTTAACAAGTTTCTCTTCCTCCTACTGGGAAAAAGAGGTTAACAACTATCAATAAGACAGTTTTCCCTGTACTAGCATGTATCATCTTACCTTTCAGAGACTTACTACATCGTCAGTCTCCTTCAACTCTGTCTTACCTGCCCTCTTACTACAACATTCGGTTTGTAAGAGTAGTTCTATTACACTGGTAAGCCCCTATGGTTCTCTACCTATTCCAGTAAGGGGTTTCCTTTCCAGAGTTGTCTCCCCCTTTCACATTCTTACTTTAGGGCAGCTTATCAGACAATAAGGAAGTCTTACCACTCCTGCTTATGTCTGTTGTTTCTTTTTCCAATTTAAAAAAAAAAAAGAGAAAAAGAGATTTTTTTCCGCTGCTCTGGTAATTGCTGCAAATGCAGCAGTTCCTAGTGGTTAAACCACTGGTTCTGTTCACCACACAGCCAGGGTTTGTCCTCCACTAGAAATCCTTCCGGCCTGGGTAGTAAACCCAAAACAGGTTATCAACTTTTTTTGGAAACCCTATTATCACAGGCTTGTTGGTTTCACTTCTATTCTTCGCCATCTCCAATTCCCTTGTTTTTGGCAGAATAGTTTACCTACTGGCTTTAAGCAGCCAGTTTTTTCTTCTAACCAACCTGCAACATGCTCTCTGCAACTCTACAGAGTAGCTTTGCACTATGGGCCCTTGCTAGAGAGCATTAGTATCTTGTCTAGCAGATAATCCCAGATGGTTAGGAGGGGTTCACCCAGTTATGCTCCCATGACTGGTAGGTGTTCCCTACCCTTACCATCTCATGTAAAGTCTCTTTTCAAAACAAAGGACACAGGCCTTACATCACGTGAAAACCTAAAGAATGGCCAATTCCCTGGCTTGGTCCACATCTTCTTTGGACTTCTCACCAGGGATAGTTTTCTTTTCATTGCAGCTCGTCCTTTTATGCTTCCTTCCCAATACTTCATGGGAAGCTCATGTTCAACTGAAGGACGCATGATACCCATCTTGCCCTCATAGGCGGGTCAATATGGTATCTTATTCCATTGGCGTCTTCTATCCATTTACCATACTGGAGTTCTAGAGAGATCTGGACTTGCTGCCTGCAGACTGAAGTTATCCTCTGCATTTTTCACGTAGGCCATCCTGGTTATTCAAGAGCTCAAATTCTTAAAGGAATCTAGGCTCCTTCTTGTCAGGGAGACCATTCCTCTGACTGTCAATCATAACCAGGGAAAGAAGATTCTCTATGCATCTATTCAAGCAGGTATCACCCTTCTTGCTATTAGATGAATCTTTCTCTCTCCCCATATTCCTATGGGGATCTAGTTATATAGCCATGTCTCCATCTACATACGTGGAGACGTGTCTATATGTCTACATACACATATATATATATATATACATATATATATCTGTGTATCTTCTGCCCATGTATATCTCTCTATCTATCTATCTATCTATCTATCTATATATATATATATATCGAGATATATGTTTTAGGTAGATATGTATCTACGTACTTATCTATCTGTCTGTTTAGGTTCATATATCCATATATTCCTATATAACTCTGACAGATGGGCACTACCCCTATCAATGCTGTGCCAGCATGCTTAGGGTTCTACACATACAACCACTCCCTGTGGTAATTAGCAAATTGTTTGTTTTTCTTACCATAACCTTTCAGGGTTAGGTACCTCTGAAGCTCTCCATGTACCTTTTTCTTTCCTAATTGACCTCATTTAGGAAAGACATTGCGGATCTTCAGTTAATCTAAAGCTGTAACGCTTCATAAGTCTGTCCTTACTTTGTTATCGGATACAGGGGTCTTCCATACCCCTTCTCTCCTACATGGACTATTTCTATTGTCAGTCCAAATCGGTCAGACTTATTTTTCCTTTTGGTCCTAGGATTGTACTGTTCTTCGGCCAAAAGAGCTTAAGCTTTGTCTAATAGTACCTTCTGCATTTCCCACTGAAGCCCTACCTCATTGTACTACCCCAGTTTCCCCTGGGGCTATTTCTTACCCTGAAGGGTTCTGACTTCCACTTGTTTTTCCTACAGTTTATTACCTCTACTTCACAGTGAGGTATTCCTTGAGGATCTTCTACTGGCTCTTCTAACAGATCCATATGAACCTCAATAGACTTTTTACAATACCACCAAGGGAGGTCCATATTAGAATATTGCACTCAATATTTTTACTACTAAATGTCATCTATACAGGGTCTTCCTCTATAGAAGTCCTGTTCTAGTCCAGCTGTTCCACAGTCCTGTTCTAGTCCAGCTGTTCCACAGCACCTTTCTGTAATTCAACTCCTGCCCTCCATCCCCAGGATGCCTGAGGTTCTGAGGAGTAGCATGGCTCATTCTAGATTCGCAACATGCTAGGACTCCCTCCGGGCATCTTAGCTTGGGGAGTCCCCATATGTGAAGACTCATTCCTGCTTGTTCCTGGAGATAGCACAGTTACTTACGTGTAACAGGTGATCTCTGGGAACAGCAGGAATAAGTCTTCACAACCCACCCACCTCCCCTAGGAGTTGCATTTCTCTATCTCTATCTTTCCCTTTCTCTCACTCTCTCTCTTGGTCTCAGCTTTAAAACTTAATTGAGGAGAGGCAGTTGGGAAAGGCGGGAAGGCAGCATGCAGGTGTGTTGGGATGCTCCCAAAAGTGTTCTGATTGGACGCTGGGGAGCGTTCCCGCGCAGACTCAGTCGGTACCAACGTACCCATATGTGAAGACTTATTCCTGCTGTTCCCAGAGATCACCTGTTACAGGTAAGTAACTGTGCTTTGTCAGGAGGCACAGGACCTTTGCTTGTTTGCTCTCAGGCACAACATGCTCCTCAAGGCAGTGTATCTACCTGGCAGACAGGTTGAGCAGGATTCTGCAGCCCCACGAATGGCAGCTCCATCCCTTAGTGGTTCAGAAGATTTTCCTGAAATGGGGACTTCCAACCATAGATCTGTTTGCCAGTCCATCGAACAAACAACTGAGAAGGTTCTGTTCCAGGCAACCGCATCCTCTGCGACTGGCGGCAGATACTTTTCTGATTTCCTGGTCCCAGGGCCTCCTGTATGCGTTTCCTCCCACGCCCCTTGTGGCCCGAACCCTGTTCAAAATTCTTCAGGACAAGGCCTCGGTCCTGCTGGTGGCTCCCAGATGGCCGAGACAGCCTTGGCTTCCACTTCTGCTTCAGCTGGCAGTGGATCCCCCACTGCCTCTGGGGTTGCAACCCGACCTCCTCTCTCAGGATCAGGGTTCCCTTCTGCACCCAAATCTCAGAGCTCTCAATTTGATGGCATGGAGGCTGCAAGGGTAGTTTTGTCTCCCTGGGGCCTACCTCAGGAGTTTGAGGAGGTTGTCCTAGCCTCTAGAAAGCAGTCCACTAGGAAAACCTATGCCCTGAAATGGAAAAGGTTTTCTGTGTGGTGTCAGCTACGTACAGAAGATCCCTTCTCCTGTGCTGTACCAGTAGTACTTCAGTACCTACTGCACTTATCAAATCAAGGACTTAAGTCCAATTCTGTTCGGGTCCACCTCTCAGCTCTAGCAGCTCACCACTCACTGGTGGAAGGACATTCTCTGTCGGTTCACCACCTTGGTGTCCCGGTTTCTCAGAGGCTTGCTCTTGCTCAAGCCTCCAATCTGTCCTCCTGCTCCTGAGTGGGAGTTGAATGTGGTCTTGCAGCAACTGACTTGCCCACCTTTTGAGCCGATGGCTACTTGTCCTCTCCGCTTCCTGTCCTGGAAGACACTCTTCTTGGTAGCCCTAACCTCGGCCAGGCGAGTGAGTGAGCTTCAGGCCCTGGTCTTTGACAGGGCTTACACCCGCTTCTATAGGAACAGGGTAGTCCTTAGGACTCATCCAAAGTTCCTCCCAAAAGTTGTCTCCTCCTTCCACCTTAACCAAGAGGTGGTTCTTCCAACATTCTTCCCTAGACCTCATGCAAGCCAGGCTGAAGCAGGTCTGCATACCCTGGACTGTAGGAGGGCCTTATCCTTCTACCTTGACCGTACGCAGGGACATAGAAGGGCTACTCAGCTCTTCATGTCTTTTGACCCTAATAATTTTGGGTTAGCTGTGTCCAAGCGTACCTTGTCCACCTGGGTGGCTGACTGTATCACCTGGGCTTACAGGCGGCTGACATTCCTTTGCAGGGTCAGGTCACGGCCCATCGTGTCAGGGCAATGGCTGCCTCAGTGGCTTATCTCCGCTCTGTACCATTGGTAGACATCTGCAGGGCTGCAATTTGGTCCTCAAGCCAGACCTTTGCGGCCCATTACTGTCTGGAGAGGGAGTCCCGTAGGGACAGTGCTTTTGGCCAGGCAGTACTCCGGAATCTCTTTGAGGTTTAGGCAACTCCTGCCCTCCAGCCCTCCGTTGAGCTACCGGTGGAGGTTCTTTCAGTGAAAAGCCTTTCTTTGTTGCTGGGACTAGAGGGAGTTCTCTTGTTCAGCCTGGGTTCCTTGGTAGCCCAGAGCTAGGGAGTCACCCATATGTGAGGACTGACTTCCTGCTTGGTCCTGGAGAAAGAGTAGTTACTCACCTGTAACAGGTATTCTCCAGGAGCAGCAGGAATCAGTCCTCACAAACCTCCCTCCTCCCCTGGGAGTTGCTCTTGTATATAGTTTATTTTACTTTTTTGTGTGCTGTTTTTAGCTATGTCATTTGACTGAGCAAGATGGCACCTTTAGGCGGGAAGGGGACCGCGCATGCGTGCCTGCATTCCCAAAGGCTTTCATAGAAAGCTGGGGAAATGCTCCGCAAGGGCTCCATCGACGTCGATGTCACCCATATGTGAGGACTGATTCCTGCTGCTCCTGGAGAACACCTTTTACAGGTGAGTTACTACTCTTTTCCAAGCCCCTTCCCCAAATGTACTCTGCTCTCTCCAATCCTAGCTATGTGGCTAGTATCCGATGTTTCTCTGATACAGGCCCTATCTCCCAACTCATAGAAACAGAAACATGATGGCATAAAAAGACCACATGACCTATCTAGTCTGCCCTTCAATATCAACAACTACAACAGTCCCCTTTTTACCTTTAGAGATCCTCTTTGTCTGTATCATGCTTTTTTGAATTCAGAT
The DNA here is from genome assembly GCA_033557465.1 of Ichthyophis bannanicus. NCBI lineage: Eukaryota > Metazoa > Chordata > Amphibia > Gymnophiona > Ichthyophiidae > Ichthyophis > Ichthyophis bannanicus. The sequence goes on along the minus strand of CM066035.1, from coordinate 899,881,981 downwards.
ATTGTCCTCATGTCTACCACCTCCACTGGAAGGCTATTCCATGCATCTACCACTCTTTCCGTAAAGAAATACTTTGCATATTACTCCTGAGTCTATCCCATTTCACTCTCATCCTATGTCCCCTCGTAGCAGAGCTTGCCTTCAATTGAAAGAGACTCTCCTGTGTGTTTATGCCATGGAGGTATTTCAATGTTTCTATCATATCGCCCCATCCCACCTTTCCTCTAAAGTATACATATTAAGATCTTTAAGTCAGTCCTCATATGCTTCATAAAGAAGACCACTAACAATTTTAGTAGCCACCCTCTGCACCAAATCCAACCTGGCTATATCCTTCTGAAGGTGCGGTCTCCAGAGTTGCACACAATATTTCAAATGAGATCGCACCCAGAGACTTATACAGAAGCATTATCGCCTCCTTTTTTCTGCTGGCCATTCCTCTCCCTATACACCCAAGCATCCTGCTGCCTTCCACAGTCGCCTTTTCTACCTGTTTAGCTACTTTAAGATCGTCAGACACAATCACACCCAGATCCTACTCTTCTTTTGTGGACATAAGTACCTCACCCCTACACTGTACAGTTCCTTTGGATTTTTGAAGCCTAAATGCATGACCCTCCATTTTTTAGCATTAAATTTCAGCTGCCATATTCTAGACCATTCTTCAAGTTTAGCTAGATCTCTCCTCATGTTGTCGACTCCTTCCTGTGTGCCTACTCTATTGCAGATCTTGGTATTATCTGCAAACAAGCAAACCTTACCTGACAGTCCTCCTGCAATATCACTAACAAAATGTTAAGCAGAATCGGACCAAGGACAGATCCCTGAGGCACACTACTGGTAACCTCCTCCTCCTCAAAGTGAGCTCCATTTACCTGTACTCTTTGTCGCTTCCCACTCAACCAATTTCTAACCCAATCAGTAACTTTAGGGTCCATCCCTAAGGTGCTCAGTTTGTTTATAAGACGTCTGTGCGGAACGGTGGCTTTATTGAAATCTAAATACACCATATCTAAGACTCTCCCTCAGACCAACTCCCTGGTCACCCAGTCAAAGAAATCTATCAGATTTGTCTGATAAGACCTGCCTCTGGTGAATCCATGCTGCCTCAGATTTGGCAGTCCATTGAACTCCAGAAACCTTACTATTCTCTTCTTTAGTAGCCTTTCCAATAATTTACTAACCACAGAGGTTAGACTAACTGGCCCATAGTTCTCAGTATCATCCTTACATCCGCTTTTGTGTAAAGGGACCATATGTGCATCTCTGCAGTCCTCTGGCACCACTCCCGACTCCAAAGAGGCATTGAAAAGGTCAGACAGTGGAGTCGCTAGAACAGCCCCAAGTTCCCTCAGTATTCTTGGATGTATCACATCTGGACCCATGGCTTTGTCTACTTTTAGTTTAGCTAGTTTCCTCTCGAACATAGTCTTCTAAAAATCGTTCAAGATTCCCATTGCTTCTGTTGCTATTTGTGGGTGTTTTCTGAGGTCCTCTCCAGGCCCTTCATCTGTGAACACAGAACAGAAATATTTGTTAAGCAATTCTGCTTTATCCTCATCAGTTTTTGCATATTCCTCCCCTTCATGAGTCTGACAATACCACTTTTGCCCTTCCTCCTCTCACTAACATATTTGAAAAATGTTTTATCCCCCCCATTTTATTGCATTGGTTATTTCTTCTTCTTTGTGTACCTTTGTTTCCTGACTACTTTGCTAGCTTCTCTAAGTTTCTCCAAATATAGATGCCTGTCTTCCTCTCTCTGTGTTCTCTTATATTTCATGAAGGCCTTCCTCTTTTTCTTGACCTTCTCAGCTACTTCTTTTGAGAACCATAGCGGCCTCTTTTTCCTTTTACATTTATTTACCTTTCTAACAAAAAGGTTTGTTGCCTTTAAAATATTCCCTTTCAGTTTTGCCCACTGTTTCTTTTTATACATCCCCCAGCTATTCCCATCTCTCTAACGATTCTCTGAAGTATTGCCCCCATCTTTACAAAGTTAGTTTTCCTAAAGTCTAAGATTTTCGCTTTTGAATGGATTTTATCAGCCCTAGTACTAATACTGAACTATACCGTCTAGTAACACAGTAACATAGTATTTGATGGCAGATAAAGACCAGTATGGTCCATCTAGTCTGTCCAGCAAGGAGGCAGTAAGAGTAGGTGCACCTGTCGCTCTGTGCAGGTCACCATGCGTTTGTTTAAGGATGTACCCACCGCTCCTTGTAAGACACCCCTATTTGTTGATATAAGAGAGTTATGTTTATTTTGATTTTATCCTGTTGCTATAAAGGGATCCACTGTGTCTGTCCCATACCATTTTGAATTCTGTCACTGTATTTGCCCCCACCACTTCCATCAGAAGGGCATTCCAAGCATCCACCACCCTTTCAGGAAAAAAGTGTTTCCTGACGTTGCCTTTCATTTTACCCCCTTGCAGCTTCATGTTATGCCCTCTAGTTTTACAGCTTCCCTATCTTTGGAAGAGGTTTGTTTGTTCATTTAATATTTTTTAGGTATTTAAAGGTCTGAATCATTTATTTATTTAACTGTATTTATATCCCGCTTTTCACCTGGTCAAAGCGGCGTCATATCTCCCCTATCCCTCTTCTCCTCTAGGGTATACATATTTAGATCTTCAAGTCTCTTCTCATATGTCTTCTGACGCAGGCTCCAAATCATTTTGGTTGCCTTCCTCTGAACAGTTTTCAGTCTTTTTATATCCTTTGTGAGATATGGTCTCTAAAACTGAACACAATATTCCAAGTGAAGCCTCACCAGCGACTTGTACAATGGCATTAGTACCTCCTCCTTTCTGCTGGTAATTCCTTTCTGTATGCAACCCAGCATTCTTCTGGCTTTGGCCACCACCTTGTTACACTGTTTCTCCACCTTGTGATCCTCGGAAACAATTACTCAGAGTTCCTTCTCCTGGTCTGTGCACACTGGTTGCGAGTTGATCTCCCACTGTAACATCAGAAACTCTTTTTCCATTGGTAAGCACTAAGTCCAGTATGGCCCCATCAACTGTGGGTTCTGTTACCAATTGCCTGAATAGTTCTCCCTGTAGACAATCGAGGATCTCCTTACTTCTAGATGACACCGCAGCAGGAATGTGCCAGTCCACATCTGGGATATTGAAATCACCTATCAGTAGCAATTCTTCTTTTATGGCAATACTGTGTATGTCTTCTATTAAATCTTCGTACACTTCTATGCCATGTGAGGGGAATTTGTATATAACTCCAATGCAAATGGATTTCCATTTCCCTCTTTCTAGTTTAACCCACAGTACCTCCTCTCTTCCTTTTAAGCCCTGCAGTCCTATAATTTTAATATTATTTTTAACATATAGTGCCACATCACCTCCCCTTCTTCCTAGCCTGACCTTCCTGAGTAAAGTATAGCCCGGTATGATTACATCCCAGTCATAGTTTTCTGTGAACCATGTCTCTGTAACCACCATTAAATCCAAGTCAACCTCTTCCATTAAAGCCTCAACATCTAGGATTTTATTTCTCATGCTACGGTCATTTATACACACCGCTTTCCAGATGTTGCCCCTATTACCCATTTCTACAGAGGTATTTCATGTTTAACTCACCTGGGGGCTCTCTTCACCCATCCCCATCGAATCTAGTTTAAAGCCCTCTTCAGTAGGTTAGCCAGTCTGCTGCTGAAAATGCCTTGACCCTTCTTGGACAGACACCATCTCCGCTCTGCAGCCCTTGGAACATCATCTCATGGTCCAGGAAACCAAAATGCTCTCAATGACACTCCTCACTCAGCACACCAGCAGCCCAACCACATCTGTCCAGTGCAAACACACTTGAAGAGTATGCTGTCAGGAGTGATGTAACTTTGTGCATATATATGTGTGCCTGCTCTCTCAGCAAATATGTTTGTGCTGCAGGCCCTGGTTTTGTAGCTGTCTGGCTGCAGTGCTCTGCTGCTGTGACAGACACACCGTGTTGCCTGTCTGATACAGATACCCTAGGCAAACATCTGGTTCATTTCTGGACATTGCCATCTAACGCTGTCAAGTTGGTATCTCCAGGAACAAGCAGGAATGAGTCTTCACATATGGGTACGTTGGTACCGACAGAGCCTGCGTGGGAACGCTCCCCAGCGTCCAATCAGAAAGCTTTTGGGAGCATACCACAGCGCCTGCGTGCTGCCTTCCCGCCTTTCCCAACTGTCTCTCCTCAGTTCTTCTTTTTCCGCGGAGCCAGCAGGTCGTGTTCCTGTCACCGCAGAAGAATTTCCTTATTTTTTCTTTATTTCTTTTCTGTCGCGTCTGCCTTCTTCGACGCTGTACCGGTACCGCCGGTCCTTGTTCTTTTCTTCTTGTAAAAAACAAAACAAAACACCTTTTTACCGTTCTTTTTCTTCAGGTGCACTTCAGTTTTGGGCCTTAAATATGGAGAAGCCTGCCTCAGGTTTTAAAAAGTGTACAAATGTGGCGGTACTGTTTCTGTCACCGACACCTATGAATGGTGTCTAAAATGTTTAGGTCCTGACCATTCCATGTGTGTCCTGTTCCATGATGTCTAAAAGAGGTCAGCAGAACCGAGCTGCCAAGCTCAGTATCCTGTTTCCCTCTGATGCGGCTTCGGTGGCATCGACATCTTCCAGGGCTGCTTCTTCTTCACATGGATCTCAGGTAACTAAACATAAGTCCAGCCGGTCCTCGAAGGGTAGATCTCCTTCTAAGCATCGAGATGCCTCTGGCCTTGCCCTCGAGGATTCTGCACCGGCAAAATTACCCCGGCGGGAGGCTTCGGCCTCTAAAGCATCATCATCGGGGTTCCAGGAGGATCTCGATGGCGTGGCCTCGACAGATCTCCTGGTGCCATGCTCTGGGGTACCGGTGGCTTCCACCGGTACCGACTTCCAGGCATTGGCGGCGTCGATGGATCAGAGGATTCTGTCCATCGAACGCAGTCTGGCAGCTTTCCTTGTGGCATCAACGCCCGTGGTACCGCAACAGACTACTCCGCCGGTACCGGCTCTAGCATCACCATCGGCACCGATCCCAGTACCGGTGGCATCGACATCAGCATCGGTGTCCGCTTTGCCGGTACTCTGTCCTCTAAAGCCCTCCGGTACCGATACCCCGGTACCGGTGATTCCCGATACCGATCCTGGTCGGTACGGGTATCGGGCTTTGCAAGAGCATCCGGACAGACGATACTTCGATTCCTCTGAGGACTCTGAGGATTCTGAAGAGTCGGTCGATGCAGTGATGCTTCTTCCACAGGAGGAGTCCTCTCCTAAACGAAGGATGTCTCCTCCAGAGGATTTGTCTTTTCAAGACTTTATCAGAGAGGTGGCTCGGGGTCTCTCTATTACAGTGGCTCCTGAATCAGAGCCAAGGAGTTAGATATTTTACAGTATCCTGAAACTCCTAAAGAGGCAGCTACCTTACCTATTCATGAGATTCTGTATGATTTCATGTTGAGGATGTGGGAAGCACCTCTAACCACCTCTCCTCATTCTCGCAGGTTGGATACCATGTATCGTGTCCCTCCTTGTCCTGGTTTCCATAAAACTCAACTTCCTCACCACTCTATTGTGGTTGAGTCTGCAATGAGAAAGATTAGAAGTGCCAAAAGACATGCCTCTAATCCTCCAGGACGTGAATGCAGAACCCTGGATGCTTTTGGAAGAAGAGTCTTCCAAGCTTCCATGCTTGCTGCGAGAATTAATTCCTATAGTTTTTACATGGGGATGTTCTTAAAAGAAGTCACTGACCATTTTCAGACTTTAAGTCCTTTTATATCTGAAGATAAAAGGCAGGAATTTCTCACTGGGCTCAAACATGCCCAGGATATCTGCAAATTCTCCAACCGTGCAGCTTTCGACTCCTTTGAATGCGTAAGCAGAGCCTCAGCTATTGCCATAGGTGCACGTAGGATTGCTTGGCTTCAAGCATCTGATTTGGAGATCTGGGTTCAAGATGAATTGGGAAATATCCCTTGTACAGGTGAGAATCTGTTTGGTAAGGATTGGCAAGCAAAAGCCAATCAGATGGATGCTGAAAATTCTGCTTTGGATAGACTATCCAAATCTACAGCTGCTCCTGCTAAGAAAAGGTTGTTCAAGAAAACACCTTTTTCAAAGAAGGGAAGATTCTATCCTGCTTATGGTCAGCGGGCATCTTCTGCAGCTCAGTTCCCTTCCAAACGTCAGCAATCCTCCAAATAAAGTAAAGCAAAGGCTGCGAGGCCTGCTCCAGCCCAGCAACCTCAGCCCCCTCAGGGCCTTTGACTTTCTACTAGAGAACTTAGCCTTCCTGGCTCTAGAAGGACCAGAGCCCTCCACCATTCCAGGAAGGTTATGTCACTTTGCTCCCAGATGGGGGCAAATTACAGCAGAGCATTGGACACTCTCCATCATAAGAGAGGGGTAAAAGCTTCATTTTTCAAGCTTGCCCCCTTTCACAAGAGTCAAAAAGTCAATCAGACCACAGAAAAAGGGGGACAAATACATAGACAAACAAACAAAGAATAATGTTAAATGTAGGAATGTCCGCCAGGTCAGGGGACCAAAAACCCCGTCGAATAACGAACCTCTCCCTTTAATCTTTTTAATTCACAATGTGCAACAGTCCAAAATCAGAATCAATAAAAAGACCCCCAAAGCCACAGTGCCAAGTATCAAAATCAACTACATGAATTTGACAAGCAATTCTCTACTTAGCTGGCAGTTGGGTCCCGTATTAGAATCCAGCAGGTCAAACGGGAGGACATCCCGTTTGACCTGCTGGATTCTAATACGGGACCCAACTGCCAGCTAAGTAGAGAATTGCTTGTCAAATTCATGTAGTTGATTTTGTTGAGATGTCCTCCCGTTTGACCTGCTGGATCCATCCATCTCACAGAAGGTTCCTTCGGTTCCTTTTTCAGGAAAAGCACTATCAAAACAAAGTGCTCCCTTTTGGTCTGGCCTCTGCACCAAGGGTGTTCACGAAATGCATGGCAGTGGTTGCTGCTTTTCTGCGCACCATGGGAATATTCGTCTTCCCTTACCTGGACGACTGGCTCATTCGAGCTCCCACTCAATCAGAGGCCAGGACTTCTCTCACCTGCACAATGCGTATCCTTCAGTATTTAGGGCTGGTAATAAACATCCCCAAATCCAATTTAATCCCTACTCAGTCCCTGGAGTTTATAGGGGCGTTGCTGGATACCACAAGGGCAAGGGCCTATCTTCCCCAGGCCCGTTGCCTTCGCTTGGTGCAGTTAGTTTCTCAAGCAGAGTTAAAGCCCCTAGTTAACTGCTCAAGAGATGTTACAGTTGCTAGGCCACATGGCATCCACCGTACATGTGGTACCATATGCTCGCTTTCACATGAGAGCAGCTCAGTGGACTTTATCCACCCAATGGACCCAGGCATTAGGCTGCCTGTCAGACAAAATAGCAAACACAAGTCACCTCATTTTGTCCCTCCAGTGGTGGAAGTCCCCTCAAAACTTGTTGCTGGGGTCCCCCTTTCAACAACCTCTACCCCAAGCAACTCTTACAACAGATGCTTCTCCAATGGGCTGGGGAGCTCATCTTCAGGACCTCTCCACCCAGGGCATCTGGTCCCAACAAGAGACTTGTCTACATATCAATCTCTTGGAACTCAGAGCAATCTTCCTTGCTCTGCGAGTTTTCCACACCCTGCTCAGCCACAAGACAGTCCTTATCCACACGGACAATCAGGTAGCCATGTTCTATGTAAACAAGCAGGGAGGAACTGGCTCTCTGTTGCTTTGCACCGAAGCTCTGCGACTGTGGGCCCTCGCCAGAGAGCATCACATCCATCTTCTGGCAGTTTATCTTCCAGGTGTTCAAAACTCTTGGACGGACAGACTCAGTCGAGTTCTGCTTCCACATGAGTGGTCCATACATATGGACCAGGTATCCACAATTTTTCGAATTTGGGGAACCCAGGACATAGACCTCTTTGCAAGTCCGTGGAATGCCAAACTTCCCCGGTTCTGTTCCAGAACTCCGGCTCAGGGGGCTCAGGCAAGGGATGCTTTCCTCCTTCACTGGGGTCAAGACTTCCTGTATGCCTTTCCACCCATTCCCCTAATTCCCAAAACCCTGTTCAAGCTTCAGAGAGACAGAGGCCACATGATTCTCATAGCTCCACATTGGCCACGGCAAGTGTGGTACCCTCTGCTTCTACATCTCTCTCAAGCTCCCTCCCTAGAGTTAGGGTCTGCTCCAGACCTCCTCTCTCAAGAGGACGGAAGGTTATGGCATCCCAATCCCCAGTCTCTACATCTCAGGGCTTGGTTGCTGAAGGCCTAGATCTCCAGGATCTTCATCTTTCTCAACAAGTGAAAGATGTTCTTTATGCTTCCAGAAAACCTTCCACTAGACGTTCTTACGCTTTCAAGTGGAAGAGGTTTACCATCTGGTGTTCTGAAAAGGGTCTTAACCCCCGTGCCATACCTCTGGAATCATTGCTGGAATATCTCCTTCATCTGTCTAATGCAGGCCTTAAGACAAATTCAGTAAGGGTCCATTTGAGTACTATTGCAGCTTCCCTTAGGCCTCTAAATGGACAACCTATCTCCTCTCATCCTCTTGTTGCAAGATTCGTGAGAGGCCTCCTTTTAACAAAGCCTCCCATTAGACCACCCCCGGTGGCATGGGACGTAAATTTGGTTCTTGGTCAGCTTATGAAGCCGCCTTTCGAACCTTTAGCTACCATTTATTTATTTAATTACTTATTTCTTCTATACCACCCCTTCCAGTGATCAAGGGCGGTTTACATGGAACAAATTATGTATACTACTGTATACTTTACATGGAACAGGAAACTTTCTAACTTTTTACATGGAATAGATTAACAAATTATGTGTACTACTGTATACATTACATTTAAACAGAGAAACTTTCTAACTTTTTACAGTAGTGACAGGTATAAAAATTGTCCAAACTATTTACATAGGTTATTTACAAGTGATTCTATACAGTGGTTTACAAGTGGTTTACCATCTCCTTGAAATACCTTTCTTGGAAAGTTATCTTTCTCATTGCAATCACATCTGCACGCCACATCAGTGAATTTTATTTATTTTATTTATTTTATTTATTTAGCTGTATTTATATCCCGCTTTTCACCGGGTCAAAGCGGCGTAACATTAAAAGGGGGGGGGGGGTGGACAATAATCAATTCAGAGGTATGGGACTATCACCTGGTGGCCAACATTGATGATTTCAACAATATTTGGGATATAGACATAGAGATTGTATTATAGTTTTTCAGAGGATATGTTCAGGGGGTGGGAGGTTGGGAGGTAGATTAGTGGTGGGTGCTTGCTTCTGGACCGAGGTATTGCTAGAATAGGACAGTTTTTTGTTGTTTTCTGAATGAGAGGGGATCTCCGTTGCTTCTGACGTGACTTGGTAGAGAGTTCCAGAGGGATGGTGCGTAAAGTTCGAAGGCCCTGTTGCATGTCCGTTGGTTGTATTTGGTTCGTTTATGTGGGATAGTGAGGGAGTTGCTGATGGTTTGTCTGGTTGTTCTATTGTGTGCTGGTCGTGGCAGTAGTTCACGGAGCTGGGATGACTGAGTTTGGTAGAGAGCTTTGTGGGTAAGTAGGGCAGATTTGTATTTGATTCTAGCTTCTAGGGGGAGTATGTGCAGCTCTCTCAGTATTGGCGTGATGCGGTCTTGTTTTTTTGCTTTCTGGATAATCCTTGCGGTGGTATTTAAGGCAGTTTGAAGCGGATTGGTGTGGGTGGCTGGGAGTCCGTGATAGATTATATTGCAGTAGTCCAGGTGGGGGAGTGTCATGGCTTGCATCATTGCTCTGAAGTCCTTTGGTTCAAGGAGAGGTCTGAGGCGCTGTACTGTTTTAGTCTTGTGGAATATTGTTCCGGTGGGTTTTTTTATTTGTTGGTTGAGTGTGAGAGCCTGGTCTATGATGATTCCTAGATACTTTATGTGCGGTTGTATTTGTATTTGAGTGGTTCCAACGTTGAGGTGTGTAGGTGAGGTGAAGTCTGGGTCCTTTGTTACTATGAGTGCTTCTGTTTTCTTTATGTTGATGGATAGGTTGTTCTTCTGCAGCCAGCTGGATACGTCTGTGAAGCATGTTGATAAATGGTTGGTTGTTGGGTTGGAGGTTGTGATTGGGGCATAGAGCATTATGTCATCTGCATAGATGTGATAGTTGATGTTGTGGGTATGTATGATTGAGCAGAGTGGTTGCAAGTAGATGTTGAAGAGCATGGCAGATAGTGTGGATCCTTGGGGTACGCCTTGGTGTTGCTGGAAGGGGGGTGAGGTTGTTGCATTTGTGTGGATCAGTTGTTGTCTATTGGTCAGGTAAGAGTGGAACCATTGAAGTACATTTTCTTTGATGCCAATTGCTTGCAGTCTGTGTAGGAGGATTTTGTGGGAGATGGTGTCAAAGGCTGCTGATATGTCGAGGAAGATCATGGCATATCCAGAGTGTTTGGCTTGAGTTCCTATGATGAGGGTGTTCATTAGTGATGTCATGAGGGTTTCGACTCCGTGGAGTGGACGGAAGCCATGTTGTTGCGGGTCCAGTATGTTGTTGGCATCTAGATGTTCTTGGAGCTGTTGCTGAACTACTTTCTCAATGATTTTGGCGGTGAATGGGAGGCTTGCTATAGGTCTGTAGGAGACGGGGTCCAGGGGATCCAGGTTATGTTTTTTTAGGGTTGGCCGGATGACTGAAGTTTTGAGGAGGTCTGGCATGCGTCCTTGGCTGAGAGATTCATTAACAATGTGGGTTAATGGTGAACTCAGGTCTTCCTTAGTTTTCCTTATCCATTCTGTGGGGCAGGGGTCTAGCGGAGAGGTGGTGGTCTTCAGACGTGAGATGATGGCTGTTATTTCTTCTTTAGTGATTGTTTCGAATTTGCTCCATTCTCTGTGGTGGTGGGGTGGATTGTTGTTGTTGCCTCTGTGTCCAATTGTGGGTTTTGCGGGTGTTGAAGCTGCTTGTATTGTCGTGCTAGTACTTCTGGTGGGATGTTTGGCAATTGGTCGGATTGGTTGGGCGTTTTTGTTAGTTTTTGATAATCTCGAAGAGTTCTCGGGTTTGTTTATTGATGAGTTTATGATCTTTGAATGGTAGGTCTTTTTTGCGTTGTCGGTCTAATTCGTACATGTAATTTGTTTTGTCATCCTCTTTTTTTGGTTTTTCTCCATTTTCTTTCTGCTCTTCTGAGTTTAGACTTTAGCTTCCGGAGGTTGGGGGTGAACCATCGGGCTTTTGCGGAGGTGTGTTTGGTTTTAGTCTTGTTCGTTGTTGCGCTTGATGCCGAGGAGATTGTGGTGTTCCAGTTGTGGATTAGGTCATCGATATTGTTGGAGTTTGTTTGGAGTTTAGGTAGAGTTTGTGCTAGGAAGTCTTCTTTGATGAATGGCTTAAATCTCCTTGTATGGTGATTGTTCTCCTTGCTGTTCGTATGATGGTAGAAGTGAGTTATGTTGACGAGGTAGTGGTCAGACCATGGCACATGTGTGATTTCTGGATTTTTGTATGAGGCGGTTGTTTGGGGAGTTAGGAATATGAGGTCCAGTGTATTTCCTTTTTCATGCATTGGTTCGTGTATGATCTGTGTCAGGTTCATTGCTTCCATGGCATTGATGAAGGTTTCTGCCTGTTTGTCTTGGAGAGATGGGAGGTTGAAGTCTCCGAGGATTATGTGATCTTTTGCAGAGATGGCGCTTTCAGATATGTGTTGTAGTATTCTTGGTAGGTTGGTGCTTGGGGTGAGTGCCCGGTAGACTAGGCATATTGTGAGATGCTTGTTGGTGAGGGTGAGTATGTCTGCTTCATTTGTTGTTTCTGATTCATGATTCCTGAGGTGGAGGTTGGATTTTGCAATGATGGCTCCTCCTCCTCTGGTGTTTGTCCGGGAGCAGTGTTGGAAGTTGTATCCCTTCGGTGTTAGTTGGTTCATGAGCACCGTGTCGGTGTCTGCTAGCCAGGTTTCAGTTATGCATAGGATGTCCATCTTTTGGATTGTGATGAGATCGTGGAGCATGTGGTATTTGTTCCTGACTGAGCGAGCATTTATTAATGAAATGGAGAGGGGGTGCAATTCGGGAGGTTGGGGATGTGGGTTGAATGTGAGTGTAGTGTGGGTGTTGTCCCGTGTGTGGGGGGGGGTTGTATATGTTTGTGGTTGTGGTGTATGTCTGGGGTAGGTTGGTGAGTGTATCTGTGGGGGAGGGGTAGTGGGTCAGGAGTGGTGTTAGGAGGTAGATAGGAGCTAGGAGGGGTGGCATGGCTTGTAGGTGTACTTTGATGATCAGGGCTGTGCTGTGTTTCTACACCAGTTTCCTGGGGCGTTGAGGGTTCTTTTTTCTGTGTTGTCACGTGTTTGGGAATTGCAAGCACTAGTAGCTAATCCACCTTATACAAGGTTCCATCATGACAAGGTGGTCCTTAGGACTAATCCACACTTTATGCCTAAAGTGGTCTCGCCTTTTCACCTCAACCAGGAGATCTACCTACCTGTCTTTTTTCCAGGACCTCATGCATCAAGTGCAGAGAGGAACCTTCATACCCTGGACTGTAAAAGAGCTTTGGCCTTTTACTAAAGAGAGGACACAGCAACATAGGAAGTCTTCCCCACTCTTTGTTGCCTTTGATCCTTCTCATCTCAGACAACCAGTCTCCAAGAGAACACTTTCCAACTGGATTGCCCAGTGTATTTCTTTCGCTTATCAGAGTAAGTACCTTTCTCTGGAGGGCCATGTCACAGCGCACAATGTCAGAGCCATGGCAGCCTCAATGGCTCATCTGAACTCTGTATCTATCGATGACATCTGTCGAGCAGCCACTTGGGCCTCGGTTCATACCTTCACAGCCCATTACTGCTTGGACAAGGACTCCCGCCGGGATGCCTTGTTTGGTCAGGCTGTTCTTAAACACCTGTTCAATACTTAATCAACTCCTGCCCACCATCCCTCATGGGATGCCAGAGATCCAAGTGGGGAAGTGCAGCCCTGTTCCAGGGACACACAACTTATGGGCTCTCTCCCTGGCATCTAAAGCTAGGGAGTCCCCATATGTGAAGACTCATTCCTGCTTATTCCTGGAGATAGCACAGTTACTTACCTATAACAGGTGATCTCTGGGAACAGCAGGAATAAGTCTTCACAACCCACCCACCTCCCCTAGGAGTTGTCTCTCTCTCTCTCTTTCTTTCCTTTCCCTCTCTCTCTCTCTTTGTCTCAGCTCTAAAACTTAACTGAGGAGAGACAGTTGGGAAAGGCGGGAAGGCAGCACGCAGGCGCTGTGGGATGCTCCCAAAAGCTTTCTGATTGGACGCTGGGGAGCGTTCCCGAGCAGGCTCTGTCGGTACCGACGTACCCATATGTGAAGACTTATTCCTGCTGTTCCCAGAGATCACCTGTTACAGGTAAGTAACTGTGCTATATGTGTGGGAGGATTCAGGGCTTTAAACTGCTTGACATTTGTGGCTGGGCTGCGCATTGCTATTGTACTAGCAAGGCAGGTGCAGCTATTACCTGGTAGGTGACTTGTGGTAGCTGCACACGCATTAGTACCATCTTTGTGCCTCTAGCACACCACGAGGCCACAAGCCACACACTGCTCCTATTGCTCACTTTCCTCATCAACTCCACCTGTTCACGCGCTGCTCTGGTAGCTGTCTGACTGTGCGCTCCCCACTACCACATGGCCAAAACGCTCGTTAGCCCCATGCTAAGCTCTATACTCCCGGCTACCGCACTTTAGTAAACATGCCCCTGACTGTTTTACTTGTCTTCTGTGTAACCATCCTAAGAGAAAACAATAAATGAATTTTTGTTTTACAGTTTCCAGCAGTTAACCACCCCCAGTCCTTGGAAAGAAGATATCTGGGAATTATAAACAGTGTTTTACTTGACCTCATGAAGGTAAGAGAATCTGTGCAAATGTGACTGTCGGATAGTGCTGCTGTCATCTGGCATTTATTAGATATTCAACTTGAATTTACTGTATAAGTGGAGTCTAGCTTGCAAACTACATTGTGTTGCATTTTTTAAAATTATTTTTAAATTTTCTCCCTTAGTGTCCGTTGCCTTTCTTTCTTTTTTTTCCTTTCTTTCCCAGTCCTGATTGAGCTTCCATCCTCATCTTCATATTACAGCTCCCCTTAGCCTTATTGATTTGGACCTTGCTAGTTAGTGCATTGATATGGGGAATATGCATTGCCATCTTAAGAAACCAGTCACTTTAGGGCAGGGGCATGTAACCTATAGTTCTTCAATACATACAGGAAGCTCTTTGCCCCTTCTCTTCCAACCTCATTACCTTGTACTAGGAACTGCTTCTCCAGTAATGCTCTCTTGTGAAACATAAGCTGTTTGCAATCTGAGATTTCACACTGTTCAGTAGGTATAAGGTACTCCAATTGGTAGTCCCTGTTTACCTAACCACCCATACTTCATTTTTGCCACATTGATTAAGAACGGCTGATTACAGCAGTAAGAACCTATCTCCAGGAACAAGCAGGAATAAGTCCTCACATATGGATACGTCGGTACCGACGGAGCCTACGCGGGAATACTCCCCAGCTTCCCAGAATGAAAGCTTTTGAGGCATCCCACAGCGCATGCGCGCTGCCTTCCCGCCTTTCCTACCAACTCTCCTCAGTTCTTCTTTTCCGCGGAGCCAGCAGGTCGTGTTCCTGTCACCGCTGAAGAAGTTCTTTATTTTAATTTATTTCTTTGGTCGCGTGTCTGCCTTCCCCGACTCCGGACCGGTACCGCCGGTCTTTTCTCTTCTTTTCTTTAAAAAAAAAAAAACTATCTTTTTTTCCTCACTTGGTGTATTTTCTTCTTAGGCCTCCAGGCCCACAAGAAACTTTCCCTCATGGAAAAACCAGCCTCCGGCTTCAAAAAATGCACTAAGTGTAGCGGTACAATTTCTGTTACAGATACCCATGAATGGTGTCTTAAATGTTTGGGGCCTGAAACACTCCATCCTGGATTGCCAGTCCTGTTCTCTAATGTCTAAACGAGGGTTACAGAACCGGGCAGCCAAGCTCCATGTGCTGTTTCCCACGGATGCACCGCCGGTAGCATCGACATCTTCCAGGTCTTCCTCTCCTGATGGATCTCAGGTAACCAAACATACTTTTAGCAGGTCCTCGAAGGGCAAATCTCCCTCTAAGCATCGAGATGCCTCCGGGCTTGCCCTTGAGGATCCTGCCCCAGCCAAACAACCCCGGCGGGAAGCTCCGGCTTCCAAAGCTCCTCCTATGGGGTTACAGGTTGACATCGATGGCACGGCCTCGACCGATCACCTGTTAGACTGCTCTGGGGTACCGGCACAATCTCCCGGTACCGACATCCAGGCAGTCGTGGCATCCATGGATCACACTGTGCAATCCATGCAGCAGGCTATACTGGCTTTCATCAAGGCTGCGACGCCGTCGGTACCACAACAAGCTCTGTTGTCGGTACCGGCGCCGGTACCAGTACCAACTTCAATACCGGTACCGGCTGTATCGACATCGGCCAGGATACCGATTCCGGCTCCCTGTCCTGGGCTCTTTCTCGGTACCGACCCGGTACCGGGGACACCCGATGTCGGTACCGATCGATACGCCTATCGATCTTTAGAATCGAGCAGACGATACTTCGATTCTTCTGATGATTCTGAGTCATCGGATGAGTCCCCTGAAGTATCTGTCACCCTGCCTGAGGAGCCGCCTTCTCCAAAAAGGAGAATGTCTCCTCCAGAGGATTTGTCCTTTCAAGACTTCATAATAGAAGTAGATAAAGGACTTTCTATTTCAGTAACCTCTGAAAAAGAACCTAGAGCAAAAAAATTAGATATTTTGGGATACTCTAAGGTTCCCAGAGAGGCAGTCACCTTGCCAATTCATGAAATTCTTCAGAACATTTGATTGAATTGTGGGAGACTCCTCTCACCCTTTCTCCTCATTCTCGTAGATTGGACACTATGTGCCGTGTCCCTCCTCCTCCTGGATTTCAAAAAACTCAGCTTCCTCACCACTCCATTGTGGTGCAGTCAGCTATGAAGAGGATAAAGAGTACCAAAAGACACTCTTCTACTCCCCCAGGAAGAGAATGCAGGACTTTGGATGCTTTTGGTAGGAAAATCTTCCAAGCTAGCATGCTTATTGCCAGAATCAATTCATACCGATGTTATCATTCATGCCGATGTTATCATCTTATTACATCATACCAATTCCCTTATGCCTGATCTTTCCCCTCTTAATCTGTCTCTCTGCTGTGGCCTCCTGGTTCTCCTCTAATTTTCTTCACGTAAATCCGGCTAAGTCCTTTGCTATTTGGTTCACATTTGGAAGTCCCTCCCCCACTTGTGCTCCCTCTTTTTCCACCAACCCTATTCCTCTTGTTTCCTCTATTCGTTATCTTGGTGGTGTTCTCGATTCTGCACTTTCTTTTAAGGAACATATTTCGTTGGTAGTCCAGCGTTCTTTCCTTTCCCTTAAACAACTTCGGGCTGTGCGTCCTTTTCTTTCCTCCTCTGCCCTGGCCACTCTCCTCCTTTCCTTTGTGATGTCCCGTCTTGACTATTGTAATGTCTCCCTTGCCGGTCTCCCACAGTCACAACTCTCCCGTCTTCAGCTTGTTCAGAGTACTGCCGTTCGTCTTCTCACCCATGCTTCCCGCTATGACCATGTCACTCCTCTTCTCCTCCAGCAGCATTGGTTACCCATTCCATTTCGTGTCCAGTATAAAATCCTCACTTTTACACATAGGGTGGTTCGCACCGGTATCCCTCTCTACCTTGCTGATCAGATTCACTTTCGCACCTCTCATCGTCTGCTCCGTTCTATTCACACTAATCGGTTATCCCTCCCCTCTCCTTCACAGGCTCACCTTGAATCTACCCGTTCCTCTGCTTTTTACTTCCTAGGCCCTAAACTCTGGAACTCACTCCCCCCTTCCCTCCGTGCAGAAGAGTCATTCCAGTCTTTTAAAGCACAACTCAAAACCCATCTTTTTTGTCTGGCGTTTAACCTTCCACCCACAGTCGTGTCTCCTTCTCCTCCCTCCCTCTGATGTGTGTTTTGTCTGTCGTCCTTCTCTGTCCTTTCTCTAGTCTTTCCTATTTTTTAATGGCGTTCCTTTCCTTTCTAGCAGTCTGTATTTTTAAGGTTTTAATTGCTTTTACCCATTGTAAACCGCTCAGATGCCTTTGGCCTTGGGCGGTATATTAAATATTTTAATAAACATAAACATAAACATACAGCCTTTATATGGGTATGTTTCTGAAGGAAGTTGCAGAAAAACTGCACAACTTTTTCTCCCTTTTATTCCAGACGATAAAAGGGATGAGTTCCTTCTTTGGCTTAAGCATACTCAAGACATTTCAAAGTTTTCCAACAGGGCAGCCTTTGATTCTTTTGAAGGTGCCAGCAGAGCTTCAGGCATTGCTATAGCTGCTCGTAGAATTGCTTGGCTCCAGGCTTATGATCTAGAACCCTGGGTTCAAGATGGTTTAGGAAATCTGCCCTGTACAGGTGAAAATCTGTTTGGCAAAGAGTGGCAAATTAAAGCCACTCAAATGGACGCAGAAAATGCTGCTCTGGATAGACTTTCTAAGTCTACCTCCACTCCGGCCAAGAAGAAATCTTTTAAAAAGCCTTTTTACAAGAAGGGCAGATTTCCTTCCACTTCTGGTCAACAATCTTCTACAGGTCGCTTTGCTACTAAGCGTCAGCAACCTAAACAGGCCAGGCCTAAACCTGCAGGGGCTGCTGCAACCCAGCAGTCCCAAGCCCCTCAGGGTTTTTGACTTGATACTAGAGAACTTAACCTTTCTGCCTCTACAACAGCCAGAACCTCTCACCATTCCAGTAAGGTTAGCTCATTTTGCTCCCAGATGGGTGCAAATCACATCAGAGCAGTGGACCCTCTCCATCATCAGAGAGGGCTACAAACTTCATTTCTCAGACCTTCCTCCCTTCACCATGGTGAGACATTTCAGTTCTCCCACATCTCTCCTCGACCTTCTGGATCAGGAGGTAACCACCCTTCTGGCCCAGAGGGCCATAGAAGAAGTTCCTCTTCTTCAACAGGGGTCAGGGTTTTACTCCCCCTACTTTCTCATTCCAAAGAAAACAGGGGGATACAGACCCATTCTAGATCTCAGAGAATTGAACAAATTTCTATGCAAGGAGAGGTTCAAGATGCTTTCTCTAGGCACTCTCCTTCCATACCTACAGAGTCAGGATTGGCTTTGTTCTCTAGATCTCAAGGATGCATACACTCATGTCCTCATCCATCCATCTCACAGAAAATTCCTACGTTTTCTGTTCCAGGGAAAACATTACCAATACAGAGTGCTTCCTTTCGGTCTAGCCTCTGCTCCAAGAGTGTTCACCAAATGCATGGCAATAGTTGCTGCATTTCTACGCACTCTGGGAATATTTGTCTTCCCATACCTGGACGACTGGCTCATCCGAGCTCCAACCCAGTCAGAGGCTCAGATTTCCCTAGACCGCACCAGGCGCATTCTGCAATACCTGGGACTTGTGGTAAACCTCCCAAAGTCTCAACTCACCCCTACTCAGACCCTAGAATTCATAGGGGCCTGGTTGGACACTACTACTGCAAGAGCCTATCTTCCCCAGGCTCGTTGCCAACGTCTAGTGCAGTTAGCCTCCCAGATTCAGTCAAAGAGCCACTTAACTGCCCGGGAGATGCTACAACTACTAGGCCACATGGCTTCCACAGTACATGTGGTGCCCTATGCTCGCCTACACATGAGAGCAGCTCAATGGACTTTGTCCACCCAGTGGACTCAAGCTTCAGGAGCTCTCTCAGACCAAATAGCAAACTCCAAACGTCTCTTTTGGTCTCTCCAATGGTGGATGTCCACTCAAAATCTGTTGCTGGGGTCCCCCTTTCAACCCTTGTTGCCCCAGGAACCCTCACAACAGATGCCTCCCAAACAGGTTGGGGAGCTCATCTACAAGACCTCTCCACCCAAGGCACTTGGTCCCCACAGGAGACCTCTCTTCATATCAATCACTTGGAACTTCGAGCAATATTTCTAGCTCTCAAGGTCTTTCATACCCTCCTCAGCTACAAGACAGTCCTCATTCATACGGACAATCAAGTAGCCATGTTTTACATAAACAAGCAAGGAGGAACTGGCTCTCTGTCTCTTTGCAACGAAGCTCTAAGATTGTGGGCCTTCGCCAGAAAGTATCAAATCCATCTCCTGGCAGTATACCTCCCAGGAATCCAAAACTCTTGGGCAGACAGACTCAGTCGAGTTCTGCTTCCACACAAATGGTCCCTGCACATGGATCAGGTACTCAGAATTTTCCAGGAATGGGGAACCCCGGACATAGACCTCTTTGCAAGTCCGTGGAATGCCAAACTTCCCCGGTTCTGTTCCAGAATTTCGTGTCAGGGAGCTCAGGCCAAGGATGCCTTCCTCCTTCATTGGGGTCAGGACTTCCTGTATGCCTTTCCACCCATTCCTTTGATTCCCAAGACTCTGTTCAAACTCCAGAGGGATCAAGGATCTATGATCCTCATAGCTCCACACTGGCCACGCCAAGTGTGGTACCCTGTACTTCTGCATCTCTCCCAAGCCCCCTCCCTGGACTTGGGAGCTGCACCAGACCTTCTGTCCCAGGAGGAAGGGACTTTGTGGCATCCAAATCCCAAGTCCCTTCACCTCAGAGCTTGGTTACTGAAGGCCTAGACCTTCAAGACTTCAATCTTTCTCAGCAAGTGAAGGATATCCTCCATGCTTCCAGGAAACCTTCCACTAGGCATTCCTATGCTTTTAAATGGAAAAGATTTTCCATTTGGTGTGCTCAAAAGGGTCTTGACCCTCTGGCACTTCCTGTGAATTCTCTATTGGAATATCTCCTGCATCTCTCTAATGCAGGCCTTAAAACGAATTCAGTAAGGGTCCATTTGAGTGCTATTGCAGCATCCCTTAAGCCTATCAATGGACAACCTATTTCCTCTCATCCTCTTATTGCAAGATTTATGAGAGGCCTAACTTTAACTAAACCTCCCATTCGACCTCCTCCGGTGGCATGGGACTTAAATTTGGTTCTTGGTCAGCTTATGAAGCCACCTTTTGAATCCTTAGCCACTACCTCCTTGAAATTTCTTTCCTGGAAGATTATTTTCCTTATTGCAATCACTTCTGCTCGCCGCATCAGTGAACTGCAAGCCTTAGTGGCTAATCCACCTTATACAAGGTTCCATCATGATAAGGTAGTCCTTAGGACAAATCCTCACTTTATGCCTAAAGTGGTCTCACCTTTTCATCTTAATCAAGAGGTATATTTACCTGTATTTTTTCCAGCTCCTCATGCATCCACTGCAGAGAGGAACCTTCATACTCTAGATTGTAAAAGAGCTCTTGCTTTTTACTTACACAGGACACAGCAACATAGAAAGTCTTCCCAACTTTTTGTTGCTTTTGATCCTTCTCATTTAGGACTTCCAGTCTCTAAAAGAACACTGTCCAATTGGATTGCTCAGTGTATTTCTTTTGCTTACCAGAGTAAGAACCTTTCTCTGGAGGGCCATGTCACAGCTCACAATATGAGGGCCATGGCCACCTCCATGGCTCATCTTCATTCTGTGTCCATCGACCAGATCTGTCGAGCAGCCACCTGGGCCTCGGTTCATACCTTTACAGCCCATTACTGTTTGGACAAGGACTCCCGCCGGGATGCCTTGTTTGGTCAGGCTGTCCTCAGACACCTGTTCCATTCTTGAACAACTCCTGCCCTCCTTCCCTGAATGGATGCCTGAGATCCATAGGAAGATGAGGAACCCTCAGGGTCTCATACCCTTGGGGATCTCCCAGGCATCTTAGCTAGGGAGTCCCCATATGTGAGGACTTATTCCTGCTTGTTCCTGGAGATAGCACAGTTACTTACCTGTAACAGGTGATCTCTGGGAACAGCAGGAATTAGTCCTCACAACCCTCCCACCTCCCCTAGGAGTTGTATCTCTCTTTGTCTTTCCTTTCCTCTCTCTCTCTATTGTCTCAGCTTTAAACTTGAACTGAGGAGAGTTGGTAGGAAAGGCGGGAAGGCAGCGCGCATGCGCTGTGGGATGCCCCAAAAGCTTTCATTCTGGGAAGCTGGGGAGCATTCCCGCGCAGGCTCCGTCGGTACCGACGTACCCATATGTGAGGATTAATTACTGCTGTTCCCAGAGATCACCTGTTACAGGTAAGTAACTGTGCTTTCTGTTGCTGGGGGGGGGGGGTGTAGGGAAGACTGATGAAAAGGGAAACTTAAAAAATCTCAAAATCAGTAGAACGTTTGAGAATAGTTTATTAAGGGGGTCATTTTAAAAGGTTTAGTCGTGATTTGGACATCTGAAGAAGTGCATGTGGACGTTGATGGCAGCAGATAAAGACCAGCATGGTCCATCTAGTCTGCCCAGCAAGGTGGCAAGAATAGGTGCACCTGCTGCTCTGTGCAGGTCACCCCTCCCCATGCCTTTATTTAGGGATGTACCCAGCACTCCCTGCAGGTCACCCCTGTTGCTATAAAGGAATCCACTGTGTCTGTCTCATGTCATTTTGAATTCTGCCACTGTATTTATCCCCACCACTTCCATCGGCAGGGCATTCAAAGCATCGACCACCCTTTCATTGAAAAAGTATTTCCTGACGTTGCCTTTCAGTTTACCCCCTTGAAGTTTTATGTTATGCCCTCTAGTTTTACAGCTTCCCCATCTTTATTCATGAATACTCTAAGAATATAAAGGTCTATATCATATCTCTCCTGTCCTCAAGCGTATACATATTTAGGTCATCTTCTCATACGTCTTCTGGTCAGGCACCAAATCATTTTGGATGCTTTCCTCTGAATCATTTCCATTCTTTGTATATCCTTTGCAAGATATGGCCTCCAAAACTGAACACACTATTCCAAGTAAGGCCTCACCAACGACTTGTACAGTGGCATTAGTACCTCCTCTTTTCTGCTGGTAATTCCTTTCTGTGTGCAACCCAGCATCCTTCTAGCTTTGACCACCGCCTTGTTGCACTGTTTTGCCACCTTGAGATCCTCAGAAACAGTCACTCCAAGGGTCCCTCTCCTGGTCCATGCACACCAATCTCTTATTCCCTATCGCATACATTTCTGCATCCTGAGTTCATGACACTGCACTTCTTCACATTATATCTTAACTGCCAAGCATTAGATCATTCTTCCAGCTTTTGTAGATCTTTCCTCGTGTTATCCACTCACTCAGGTGAGTCCACTCTGTTGCAAATTTTCATGTCATCTGCAAAAAGACAGACTTTTCCATTCAGTCCTTCAGCAAAATTACTCACAAATACATTGAACAGTACCGGTCCCAGGACCGATCACTGGGGCACGCCACTAATCACCTTCCTTTTGTAGCAGCAGAGCACAGACAAACCAATGATACCAGGAGTCTGTTCAGAAGGTCCAAATCATTTATTTGTGCACAAGTCTCAAGCAGAATCAAATTCAAAATGGCTGAGCAATGGCTGTTAGTGAAACAACAACTTTTATCGCTTTCTTTCCCATTCTAGACATAGGCAAACTTTTCATTGGTCCCGGTAACCCCTCTCACCCCATCTATTGGTCCCGGTAACATTACGTAGTCATCCAATTAGGACCTTGGTCTGGGCTCAGCACCTGCTTACCCCCCTTCTAGTCCCAATTACAATGGTCAGTTCTTCCAACTTAGATACTTCTCTCCTCCAAGGTCACTTAGCTAGCTAGAACATGTGGGAAAGCAGGGCACTGTAACTTTTCTTTCAGCAGTGTTAATTAATTCCATAGAAGCTGTGCTCTCTTATCACTACCAATTAAACTCATTTTTCTATATTTTCTAAGTTTCGATTCTGCTTAGCTAAGCCTGATTATGCTTAGTTAAGTTTCAATTCTGTGGTAGCAGCATATTGGGGGATGTGTAATTCCTTTGGGCCTCTCCACAGGCTTCATTTACAGGTCAAGCTACTCAGGCCTGTCTGCTTATTTCAGACCTCATGGATCATAGGCCTTCGCCTACCACATTTTCATCCAAGTGAATTCCGTTTACCATCACCTTCTGTCATCTATCAGTCAACCAATTTTTGATCCAGTTCGCCACCTTGGGACCCATCCCCAGGCTGTTCAGTTGTCCGTGGAATGGCAATGTACTTACACATCCCCATTCGATCTCAGAAACGTCGGAGGTGTCTGCAGGCATGTCAGTGCTTATATCTGCTCCAGGCACAAATAGGTATCGGGAAAATGCTTGTTTTCACCTTAAAACATCCAGAGAGTGTAGAGAAGATGGATAAAGTCACTAGCCCTAGATCACAAAGGCTCACACTGGGAATTGAACCCTGACCACTCTGCTCTTAAGCCACTGCTCTAAACATTATGCTGTTAGACATGCAAAAAAAATGCAATGTGTGCCTTCGAGTCGGTCCTGGCGACCCAGAAGCTCCTGGGTTTTCTTGGCAGTGTGACTGGAAGTAGATTGCCAGGCCTTTCTTCCGAGGCAATGGAGGGTTAAGTGACTTGCACAAGGCCACAAGGAGTGCTAGTGGGAATTGAACCCTGGTTGCTTGGTTACCAAGCCAGTGTTCTAACCACTAGGCTACTCCTCCACTCTTGCTATTAGACATCTTGGTTCTGAAATGTTCTCCTGGGGATGTCTATATAGACATTTAATATATATATACATATCGGGCATATCTACGTTTCCGAAATCGTGCCTGATTTTTTCCAGACATTCTGCTTTGATGTCCATGATTGCACTTCGATGTCCTATTGTGAAACGTGCCCTAAGTATTGTAAAACTTGGGGCAAACCAAAAATAGAGAGATACCTATTAACCTCTCCAAGAAACCATGAACAACAGCAGGAGCACACAGTAATGGCATACATTACCTGCAAAGATGGGACTGAAGGGTTGACATAGATCTTAATTGGAGGGGTCAGGAGGTCCTGCAGCTCATTCTTAGGAGGAAAGTCTTTGAATGTTAGAACTGCAGACTGCAGCTATGGGGAGAAGAGTTGTTCCAGAAATATTAGAGAATTATGATCAAAAGTAAACAAAAAAAAAACCTAGAATCTTATACTTTAAATAAAACTATTGCATCATTGCTTGATTGTGAAAGAGGACATGGAAGAAGAGTGCTGGGGCTGTGAAGTAAGAGGACCATGAATATTGGTGATATGGAGAAAAGACTTCTAGGGCTGTGTGTTGGAGGGTGGGGGTGGGGTGGGGTGGGGGGTTAGAGAGCTGGGATTGTGAAGGCTGAGTGTGGAACCAGGAGAGGATCTGTACTTTTTTAGTAAAAGAAACATTAATGTGCAATGACCATTTCATTTTCAAATGTTTATATATGAATATATTTTAGACTGTAAACACACGACTTGCACGGAATCTTACCACAGGGTATTGCAGTAAACCAGGAGTCTTGGCTATGCTGGGGCTTGATTTGTGGAACCCGCTAATGCTAGTCTCTCAGCAAAACCAGTGAAAAGAATAACTTGTGTGTTTTATTTATTTAATTTATTTAGTTAACTGGTTTTCATATACTGTTTTTCTACGGGGCAAAACGGTTTACATGGAACAAAGCAAAACGATTTACAATGAACAGATTGAGTAAATATACAATCAAATAACTTGATTATTTGTATTGTAGTATTTATATAGCATAGCACATCACAAATAAGTACATTGGATAAAGATGGAGAAGACCATTTTCAAAGGCATTTGTCTGTGTAAATTGATCTATCTGAAAATTGTTCTTTTGGGAACTGCCGAATATGTGTGGGGTTCCTAGTGCCAGCCTTATGAAAAAGTGGCCTTCCTTTGAGCGTATTTAGGTTAAGGTACAACAGCACATACACATGACGTTTTCAGGAGTACGCATGCTATTTTTGCCATCTCCCTTTTCCTTTGAAATTTCAGATAAAATACACACTTTGGAGGTAATTTTATAAAGTCATTCTCCCACGTAAGTAGCTACATATGGATGTATAATATACTGACTGGCATAAAAGTGCATGCTTTGGTATGAAAATGCATACTTAGCCAGTAGGCATAGCCGGGGGGCATGGTTTGGGTGGAGCATGGGTGGAATTTTCTCATACAACTGTAGATTATAAAATACTTTAATCTATGAGTATATTTGTTTAAAGTAGGCATGGTCACTTAAACCTGCTTATGAGTACGTGTAAGTGATCACAGGTACATTCAAGTCGCTTTCTCCGTCGCATGCGCTAGTATTTTATAAAGACAAGTAGGCACTTACTCATGGCACCGTCTTATAAAATTGCCCTCATGAATAAAACCCATAGAGTTTGCAACCATGTGGGCTGTTTAAAAATAACCCTGTAAGTTGGTAGCTTCCCATTTATTTGTTTTGAGCCAAGTCCATCATATCCACGGACTTTGCACCAGGTTTCAAAGTAAAAATACACACTGACTTTGCCTTTCAAACTTTTCTACCCATGAACTTTTTGTGCAGGTTGATTTTCTGAAGAAACCAACATACAGACTTGCAGATATTATATGAAGTTATTTTCTGATCCTGTCCGAAATATGCCCCTTGGAGCGAGTCTAAGGGGTATGTTTACTAAATATAGAAACATAGAAACATGATGACAGAAAAAGACCACATGGCCTATCTAGTCTGTCCTTCCATATCAACAACTACAACAGTCCACTTTTTACCTTTAGAGATCCTCTGTGTTGGTCCCATGCTTTTTTGAATTCAGTTACTGTCCTCATCTCTACCACCTCCACTGGGAGACTATTCCACGGATCCACTACTCTTTCCGTAAAGAAATATTTCCGCATATCACTCCTGAATCTATCTCCCTTCACCCTCATCCCATGTCCCCTCGTAGCAGAACTTACTTTCAATTGAAAGAGGCTCTCTCTC
Source organism: Ichthyophis bannanicus (assembly GCA_033557465.1). Lineage (NCBI taxonomy): Eukaryota > Metazoa > Chordata > Amphibia > Gymnophiona > Ichthyophiidae > Ichthyophis > Ichthyophis bannanicus. The sequence continues at coordinate 899,856,071 of CM066035.1, read as the reverse complement.
TGAACATTTATGCCACGGAGGTATTTAAACATCTCAATCATATCACCTCTATCCCGCCTTTCCTCTAAGGTGTACATATTAAGATCCTTAAGTCTGTCCTCATATGCTTTATAATAAAGCCCACTAATCATTTTAGTAGCCACCCTCTGCACCGACTCTATCCTGTTCATATCCTTTTGAAGGTGCGGTCTCCAGAATTGCACACTATACTCCAAATGAGTTCGCACCAAAGACTTATACAGAGGCATTATCACCTCCTTTTTTCTGCTAGCCATTCCTCTCCGTATGCACCCAAGCATCCTTCTAGCTTTTGCCGTCGCCTTTTCTACCTGTTTAGCTACTTTAAGATCATCAGACACAACCACGCCTAGGTCCCGCTCTTCTTTAGTGGACAAAAGTACTTCACCTCCTATACTGTATTGCTCCCTTGGATTGCTGCAGCCCAAATGCATGACCTTACATTTTTTAACATTAAATCCCAGCTGCCAAATTCTAGACCATTCTTCAAGCTTAGCTAGATCCCTCCTCATGTTATCTACACCTTCCTGGGTGTCTACTCTATTGCAGATTTTGGTATCATCTGCAAAGAGGCAAGCCTTACCCGACAGCCCTTCCGCTATATCACTAACAAAGATGTTAAAAAGAAACAGCGCTAACGTCGCAGCGGCACGTAACATTATCGCTCAATAACGTCTCCGGCGGCGTTAAGGCACATGGTGGAGTAAGTTTTTCCAGAGGGTGGAGAGAAGGGGTCAATGGGCGGAGAGTGGGCGGGGAGAGGCTCCAGGCACACTAATGCTGTGAAATGAAGGTCTGAAGATTAGCGCCAGTGAAAACCTCGCGTTAGAGGCACATTTGCAGGAGAGAGAAACCAGTTCAGTCAGCAATGTACAGCAAAGGCAGGGAGACCCAGAAAAGTGATAGTAATGATACATGTGTAGCAACAGCAGAGTGCCCAAGTACGAAAAGGCACTATGGTGAGTCTGCAAATGGGGTACAGGGGGCTACAGGCGGGATATGCAGTGGGGCAGCTGGGGCACAGGGCGAGCTATGCAGATGCCTAGGTGCCACATGGGAAGGCAAAAACAAAAAATCAGCATGACAGCAACTGACCAAGGCCAAACATGCCCACGAGTGTGTGCCCCACAGTGTCCCAGGGGACAGTACCCAGCAGGTATCCCAAAGGGCACATAACATTGACAGGCGGTGCTGGGGGGAAGCGCGGATGTCTATGTAGGCACCTCTACCCCAGATTCCGCACCATAGGCAGCCGCCTACAGGCACACTGACTGGCCTGGGACTGCGCACCTCCAGCACCACTGGCATAAGGGCATGTCAGCATGGTGGGGGAGGGGTGCAGGTGGTGTAGGGGGCAGTGGTAGCTGCCCACAGCAGACCAAGGCCAAGCCCTGTTTAGGTGGGTGGCGTGCAGTGCAACAGACAAGGTCTGTCTGAAGAACAGTCATGGTATCCCCAGGAAATGACTTGCCTCTGTGGCAACAGTTTGGTGCAGTACACACAGCCAGTGTGTTCAGGGGCAGAAGGTCAAAGGTTCAAGTCCCAGCTGTGGCTTCTGCAGACCTTGTCCCTATATTTTACCCTACAGAACACATATACCATATACATGTTACACCCTAGAGCAGCGGCCAACAGGGACGCAAACACCCACACCCATAGGCCCCACTATCCCTATCCTCATGGAGAGTCAGGCTTTTGAGCCCTGCGCGGAGCAGCAGCTACCACTACTACCACCTGCATACCTTAGCAATGTCGTCATACACATGGAAACACGCTCCATGTATATCAAAAGGTTGCTGTGATGAATGTCAGATAACAGATCCTACATTAAACAAAAATTGTTAACAAAGATTCATCATAGCAACCTTTCTGATATATGTGGAGTGTGTTTCCTTTCTGTTTGTTTTTTGACAGTGTTTACCACCCCGGAGAGTGACCATAACAGTACTGAGTACCTTAGCAATGCCTGCACTGTGCCCAGGACTGGTGCCAGGGCTGCCAACCACCTCTATCTTTGCACAATGCTGAAATAGGTGAGGAAGTGTGTGCATGTCTATTCAGTGTTTTGTGGCTGCCTACACCTTACAGAGCCCACAATGCTTACACTGTTTCCAGCGTTAGCCTGCCATTGTGCATACTGAGGAGCAAGATATTGTGGGTGTGGCCCTGACAGGGCGGTCTGGGCAGGATGCATCTGCATAGGGCAATGGCTGGGATATTGTAGTGCCTGACCATCACCTGCACGGACAGGGTGGTCACAGCATGTCATGCTGGGAGGTCAGTCTCACCCTGACTGAGCAGTGACCATGGCATGTTTAGGTAACCTAAGGCGCCCTATAGTTTGTACTCCTGTTCGATGTAAACCAAACAGCTTGTTGTTATGGTCTTTATGTTATAATGTAAACCGCGCTGATGCCGAATAGTGCGGTATATAAGAACTTGTAATAAATAAATAAATAAAATAAATAAATAAATTATAAGGTGCCTTGGCGGACAGGGCACTTTATAATGTGCCCTATGGGGCGCCTTATGAGGCACCTTAGGTTAAGGCACTGTGAGGGTGTTTTTGCTGGCAGCACTGATTTAAATTAAAAGGAAATCCCTCAGACAGCCTTATTAAATAACACCACTGCGGGGCCAAACTCATGACCTCTGCCTCCACGGTCATTGTAGTAACCAGTGGGCTACATCTCTATAGCTTCTAACACAGCGCTGGCATGGACTTAAGGTTAACGCGCGTTAACGAGCCAAGGCGCCCTCTATCGCACGATACAGATTCATTGCTACCTTGTCGCCGGAACGCCCACTACCTTATATAGCATTCCTCACATTAACGCTGCAACTAGCGCCGGTAACATTAGGACGGTTTAGTAAACATACCCCTAAATGTAGCTGAGAGTGTGCATTGAGGGCAGACGATTTTCAGATGGTCAATATACGCATGTAAATTGCTATTTACTCATAAATAGCTTTGATAATTGTCCTCTGAATTTGTAATTTCAGAACCTTTTTCAGCCAGAATATTTTCTAGAGCGAGCCTAAATTAGGGAACAAAGCCTTCTCTGTGGGGAGAGGGATATTGTTTAATTAGAAATGCTGATGTCGTGGCTTCACTGCATTTCTAATTATAAATCGGAATTTTATAAGTATTTAGTTATCATTTCTGTTTATTATTTTTACTACTTGTGAAACCAGCAACTCTCCAGACATTCACACCCACACATAATAGTTTTCACTCTCCAATTAGAAACTGCCATTGAGCTTGTTCCAGGCCTGTGCACATCACAAATGCACCAAAATGCATAACTGTAAGCAGATGCCTGCCAGAATTTGTTCTTCAGTAACTGAATTTAGATTGCTAGATTTAAAATATATTTTGTACCATACTAAATGCCATGCAATAGTATGTATACCACTTCTGTGTTATGGCTTTACTGGGCGTGTCCCTAAGAGAGAGAATTTAAAAATGAGGACAATTGTAAGTGGTTGGCTTCAAGTGAATGTCTGAGAATTCTTCTTCTTCAGTATGGCTAAAAGGCAACACATGGACATGTAGCCACATTTAGAGACGGTGTTCATGGAAGCATGTGAGTGCCCTTGTGTACTTTGTACCCAGGGTAAGTTTCAAAGTAAAAGTATGTATGTACTTTGCCCTGTTCAACTGATACAAAGCCAGTGGGGAGAGTGTAGGTACTGTCTTTGTTCCCATGTAGATGAATTATTTATTTATTTGCTTTTATATGCCGCACTCTTTAGGATCAGTGTGATTTACATATAACGTGAAACAATAACAATTTACATAGAACTGTATAATACAGGTATTAAGAACAGGTGGCTAAAACATTAAAGGTTAACGGGGGCATGAACTTGGAATGAGCAAGGGGGAGAACTGATAGAAAGCTAGACAGTAGAGTCAAAGCACCAGGCCTTGTTTAGGGTGGATGGTTGTGTGCTAGTTGAAATAAGTATGTCTTTAAGGTCTTCCTAAAGGCTGACTGTCCGAAATGGCTCGGATTGCTGCAGGTATGGTGTTCCAAAGGGTTGGTGCATATAGGGAAAAGGCACAATTCTTTGTGGTCTGGGTGCATGTTCTTATTGCTGAGGGGGTGACAAGTGAGTTCACCATGCCAGATCTCCTGATTCTGTTTTCAGGGGTGCGTTGTAAGAGTGCTGCTAGGGAAGTCGCAGACATGCCATGAAGAGACTTGAAAGTAAGTAAAAGGGCTTTGAATATCAGGCTGCTTGTAAAAGGGAGCCAGTGTAGTTGAATCAATAGAGGCGTGATGTGTTCGAATCTGGACACACCAAAGAGTGTTCGGGCAGCTGTGTTCATGGCCAATTGTAAAGGCTGGAGAGTGTGCTTCGGCAGGCCATTTAAAAGTTTCCTTCGATAATAGCAAAATGATCAAGGTGATTGGTGGGTTTGAACCAAAGCTTTTTTTCACACGCGTTTAAACCCTGCCAAAACCAATTTTGACTTTTTTAAAACTTTATTCGGTTTCCTTTCAATGAAACAAAACATAAAAATGTTTGAAACTACTGAGTTATGGCAACAGTAACCCCGAAGTCCTTAATTAAATGCAACAACACAACGGCAAATAGAGCTTTCAGTCTTTACACCCCCAAATGCTGGAATGCACTACCACCAGACATCCGAGCTATTGTAGACCTATCTCAATTCAGGAAGGCAATCAAATTTCACCTCTTCCTCCAATACTACCCAGCCAGCAACCGAGTCTAAGTAATATTCACAGCCTCCTTACTGCAGATCAGGCGCATACCGCCTTAAAGTGATTACTGGACCTCATTTAGATTCTTGTAATTATCATTTCATGTATTCACCTCAAACCTGTCATTGCATTTTATTATCTCATGTATACAGTTCAACCCTGTTGTTGTAATTACTATCTCTGTATATAGTTTAACCCTGTTAACCAAGTTGTTACTCCTGTTCCTTGTAAAACCAAACAGAATGTTGTCTTGGTAGTTTTGTTATATTGTAAACCGCGCTGATGCCGAATAGTGCGGTATATAAGCAAATGTAATAAATAAATAAAATAAACAGTAGACACATCGGATAGGTATAGAAATAGGAAATTACCCGTCTCTCTTCAAAAGAATTGTCGGCAGCCCACCTTTAAAAAGGTCTACAGTTCTGAACTCAGGGCTGGGAGGGTGAGACCCAGACAGAGGGATTAAAAATCCTGCTGAGTGGAAGAGAGAGGGGCCCGTGGAGACGGAAAACCCTTCCAAGCCAGGCTGGGTAAAAGAGTCTTGCTGTGAGGTAGGAGAGTTGAAAAGAGGTGGTTATATCACTTTGGCAGGTCAGGATCAGATGGGAGTCAAATCCAGGGGCAGTACTTGCGCAAAGGAAGGAGAACAGCTGCCTGGGAAGAGTGCTTTAACCTTGCCATTGTTTGGGCATGGCTGGGAACTATATTCACAGACACTGAGGCCCAAGTGGGTGACAACTTTAAATTGTGGGCTGGGGGAGGGGCATTGAGAATCAGCCTTGTAAAGTCAACAAGCTGGGGAATGACATGCTGGACAGCTGGCGTTTAATAAAAGTGGTTTTGGTTTGCCCTTAACTATTGCTTGCCTGGTATTTTTAAGAATTCCTTGTCACTGCCCGCCACGCTATACCACTTGTAGTGGCAACTTAAAGATGTTCTCTAATCACATGACAGAGGGAAAATCCACATACCTCCAGGGCGCTGCCTCTCTACAGCAGGTCAGGACTTTTTTTGTTGATTATATGGGCTAAGAAGGTTAGCTTTGCCCTACCTAGGGAGTTTGAAGAAATATCTAGTCAGTGCTTGACAGGCAGGTTTATATTTGGCCACTACAGGCCACTGAAAGTTTGTTGGAGCTGGAAGGTTGCAGAGTTAACAGCTGCAGAAGAGTGAACTGTGACTGTTTGTGAGAGAACAGTGATGAGCCAGAATGGAGCAGCTCCTCCAGATTCTGGCAGAAGGGCAACAGCAACAACAATGTCAGCAGTAATTTCAACGTGCCCTGCTGGACGGGCGGTGGCAACAACAGCAGTAGCAGATAGAGAATTTTGTTCAGGCGCAGAGGGAGTTACAGAAGAGTACCCTGGCTCAGTTGACCCAGGCCCTACAGAGACCACAACTCCACCCTCCAGCACAAGTACTACTCAAAATGACACAGAAGATGAACCTAATCACTTTTTGGTGAACTTTGAATGAATCGTCCAGATGGCTGGGTGGCTGAAGGCGCAATGGACTGCTTATTTGGGGAATCTGCTGACAGGTAGCCGTCAAGCTGCATTCCAGGATGCCAACCCTGATGGGTGAGCTACATATACAACTGTCAAGGCCACCATACTGGAACAGGCTGACTAAACGCCGGAGGCCTACTGCCAGTGGTTCATAAAGGGGGGACTCCAGACCAAAGAGAACCCTTGTAGGTTCTTCCATGAATTAAAGGATCTTGCATGGAAATGGCTGCAACTGGAGTGAAAAACTGGGCCCGAGATAGCCAAGATTGTGCTACTGGAGTAATTTTTAGAGGGCTTGACCACCCCAATGAAACAGTGGATATATCAGCATCCCAAGCTTACATTAGAGAGTACACGGAAATAGCAGAAGGGTATCATGAAGCCCAACCAGTGACTGAAGCGGACAGTGAGAAGATGAAGACGTCACCCATTAGTCTGGGAGGACGGAGGAGGAAGCAGGAGCGGATGTTGGCTTCCATGTTCTGAACGCCAAGATCACTTCCCAGGTGAGGTCATGGCACCAGCCATGACCCCCTTCACCTATTTTAGGTGTAGATCCCAGGGACACTTTGCCTGGAAATATCCACTGAGTATGGAGGAACCTATGGATGTTGGTCTAAGTACCCCTCACACCTGCATTTTTGTGGACACTCCCCACCCAGGTGCATAGACCTTTGTGAGCTCAAAGGGACTCACATCCAGGCCTTGATAGACTCTTGGGAGTGTGTGGACCCTCATTCACCGATAAACAGTAAGCCGACTTCAGATCGATTATTTCAAGACTGTAACACTTACCTGTATCCATGGAGACCAGAGACATTATCCAACAGCACAGATTTCACTCATGACTCCGGCAGGGCAAGTCATGTTCAAGGTCGTAGTGCTGCCCTGGCTCACATACTCAATGGTGATCGGCTGAGACTACCCAAGCTTCTGTGCGTTATGGGCCCAGCCAACTGACGACTCTGCTAAGCTGGACCAGGAAAGTTTTCCAGAGATTTTCCCCCTAAGGGATCTGGATAGGTATATCAAGAATCCCAAGCCTGCTAAACCCCGGCGTCAGCATCACCGGGAGAAGCTATGCTACCAGTAGAATCTGGGCACAGCTATGGAGGAGAGATCCAGAGAGGAAGAGCCTAGTGAGGAAACCCCCTCAGGTCCCAGCAGTAATGACCTAAACACACTAGTCCACTCTCCAGGGGCCAGGGGGAGACTCTGGGAGCTTCCGGAAGGCCCAGCAAGAGGATGAGTCCTTAAAACATGCCCAAGAGCGGGTTTTGGAAGTAGATGGAGTTCTAGTAGGAAGCAGAGACTCTCCTGTGAGAATCTCTCCCTATTTTATGCTAAAGGGAGCTTTGTTATACAGAGTGGTAGGGGGTGCCCTAGAGGGGGAAGAGGTAGAACTGATAGTCCCTCGACTCTTTTGTCAGCAGGTGGTGATGTTAGCACATAGCTATTTATTAGGGGGACACCTGAGGGTTGAGAAAACATTGGACCATATTTTATCTGATTTTTCTGGCCCAGAGGTCCATAAACAGGTACAGTTATATTGCCAGTCATACTCTACCTGCCTACTTCACAACCCCACCAGAGTCGGACCTGCCCCTCTAGTGCCTATGCCCATCATTGAAAAGAGTGGCCATGGATCTGGTAGAGCCCCTGAAGCAAACCACCCGAGGTAACAAGTATATTTTATCATATTGGACTATGCTACCCAATATCCGGAGGCTATCACGCTAAGAAATATGAAGACTACTACAATCGCGAACAGGACCTGTACCAAGCTAGAAATGCGCCCTGTGCGATGAATGAATCTGGTGCCCCCCCCCCCTCCATCCAGCTACGTGCAATAACTCATGCTTTTTGAGCTTCCTCGAAGCCCAGTGATGATATCAGAGCCCCCTTCTGTGCTTATGCCCTGTGCAGATGCACCGCTCACACAGCCCTTGGTAAAGGCCCTGATCGCGAATGCCCTCTGAAGTCTTTTCTTGGATGGGAATACCCACTGAGATCCTCACAGGTCAAGGAACACCCTTAGTATCCAGGGTGATAAAGCAAGTGTGTGCCTTTGTGAAGGTTAAGATGCTGCAAACATCAGTATATCAACCACAAATGGATGGCCTCGTTGAGTGATTCAATACAAATCTGAAGTAGATGTTAAAAAGGACAGGAAGAATTGGGGCATTCTCATAACCTACTTGATGTTTGCCATCCGCGAGATACTTCAGAGTTCCATGGTGTTTTTACCCTTTGAATTGCCCCTTGGAAGACGTCCAAGATGCATATTAGACGTGGTGAAGGAAACCTGGGAAGAAGAACCCCGTCCCAGACGTAATTTGGTGGAGTATGTTATACAAATACAAGACCAGCTGAGGAAAGCCGGAGAGGTGGCTAAACTCGGTCTGGAAAAAGCCCAAGTTGAGCAGGCCAAAGGTTACACTTGAGCATCCATGCACTGCACCTTCCATACGGAGATAGAGTTTGTCTTACAGCCCTCATCTGAGAGCAAGTTACTCTGTAAATGGCAGAGGCCCTATGAGGTGGAAAAAAAGAATGGGGCTGGTTAACTACCAGATTGCCCAGCCAGATAAATGGAAGAAAGCCAAAATTTACCATATCAACCTACTGAACAAGTGGACTGCAGTGACTGCTGTGGTGGTACAGGGGGATCATTTTGGGCTAGAAATTTCAGCCCTGTCTGATCCAGCTCCAGTCTCGATTGGAGACCAGCTCTCCACAGTCCAGAGAAGAGATCTAGAGGGTATGATCCGCCAGAGCCTAGATGTATTCTCCACCCACCCGAGATGAACCCACCTCACTTGTCATGTTATCATTACTGACCCTGGAGTGGTTATCCAACAACGACCCTATTGAATTCCGGAAGCCCGGTGACAGGCCGTCACCAAGGAACTGGAGGAAATACTTAACCTGGGAATTGTAGAAGTCTATAAGTGACTGGTCATCCCACATCATCTTGGTTTCTAAACCAGACGGGAGAATCAGATTCTTCAGGAAGAAGAAGAAAGTCAGTCCTCACATATGGGTGACATCGGAGCCCGCGCGGAGCATTTCCCCAGCTTTCAAAGAAAGCCTTTGCTATTACGCATGCGTGGTCCCCTTCTAGCCCAAGGGTGCCATCTTGCTCAGTCTCCTTTTTTCCATGGAGCCCAACGGACATGGTCCTCTACTCCCCCAGAAAAAAGTTATTTAATTCCTTCCTTTTGTCCGGTTTGCATACTGGTTCCCTTCCCGCCTCGAGGTGGCACCACTGGTTCCGGCTTCCCTTTTTTTCTTCGAGGTTCCACCTCAACCAGCCTTTGCACCTTATTTCACCCGGGGGTCCACGACCGCAGCCAGGTATGCTCCCACCATGACTTCTGGTAGGTTCAAGAAATACGACCGCTGCAGTCAGACTATCTCAGTCACTGATACCCACGACTGCTGCATCTGCTGCCTGGGCCCAGATCACAACATTTCCACCTGTGACCGATGCCAGGCCATGACCCCTAAAACCAATAGGAGGCGGTCTGAGTTGCAGGGGAAGTTTTCCCAAGGTCTGGCTCTGCTCCGGCTTCTCCGTCGCCGAGCCCCAAAGCTGGCCCTTGGAGTCCCACAGCGGCGGCTCCTCCGAAGCGGCCCCAGACCCTCCCAAAAAGAAGAAGGTGGTCCCAAAGGAGATGCCTCCGATCAAACCTGAAAAGTCCCTTGATGTAACTTGGGTGACTCCGAGCAGTGCCCTCAGAAAGTCTCAGGACAAGAGTCGTCCTTGAGAACGCACTCTCCAGAGAGCTGGCATCAGACCCAAGGGCTTCGGTGTCCACCCCGAGTGCTGTACAGCTATTGGGCCTTGAATCCCGCATGGCGGCCATGAAGCAGAGCCTCTCCTTCATCTTGGTCTTGCAGCGGGCATTGATGTCGGACCACCTGGCATCATTGGCCCCGACACTGGGCTCCCCAGCCTCAGGGGAGCCTCCAGGCGCCGAACTTGTCACAGAGCACCACCGGTCTTGGGTAAGTCCTCAGCATTGATCGAGGTCTCGATCATGCTTCTCGGGGTTCCGGTCCTCTCCAGCGAGTTTCCGGGAGTCCGACCCCAGGTCCTCTGGGGGGCCCAGTTTCTCGGAGCTACCCCTGGGGCTGACTCCTCGATGCCCTTGGGCTCCGACTGGGAGACCGAGGACAAGGCCTTTCCAGAGACTTCCCGACACTGGGATGTTCCCTCCAAGCCATCTCCCCCAGAGCCTCAGTGCCACTCCCCACCTGAGGACATGGCCTTTCATGACTTCGTTCGTGACATGGCCTGGGCTCTTTCGATCCAGACTGTCGGAGGAAGACCTGCACACAGAAGAGCTCAAGATCCTACAGTGAGTCGCCTCCCAAGGAGTCTCTCACAGTGCCAGTTCCACCCATCCTCGAGAGATTGCTCCTCCGGATGTGGGAGTCCCTGGCTTCACTGCCGGTGGTCAGTCGGTGCCTGGGTGCCATCTATCGCATCCGGAAGGGCCCCGGGTTCCATAAGCCACAACTTCCCCACAACTCGATGGTTGTTGAGAACTCCATGCAAAAACGAAGAGTCAAAAGACCTACTTTTCAATTTCTCCTGGCAGGATAGCCCGGGCAAGTGCTACCAGGGTGCCATGCTTGGGTGCTGAATACAGGTATATGAGTTGTACATTGGAATGTACCTTAAGTGCCTTATATAGGAACTCTCGGGGTTCTCGGCAGGCCTCGCCGGGGAACATCTGCAGGTTCCAGTCCCTAGCAGCAGGCATCAGGGACTGTTCCAAATTTCTCTCCCAGGCCACTTACAACGGGTTTGAGTCTGTGGCCGGGTTTGCAGCCGCTGACATCGACGCCTGGCGCCAGGCATGGCTACAGACCTCAGACCTGGAGCAGTGGGTCCAGGAAAAGCTCCTGGATGTTCTCTGCAATGGTGAGAACCTATTCAGGAAACCGATGTCTGATAAGCTGCGGAGATTGAGGCTGAGGTAATGACCTGGCAGAGGCTGTCCAAAAAGATCTTGGCTCTCCCAAGGAAAAAATCCTTGGGGGAAAAAGGGCTACTCCCAGGCTTACTCAGGACAGCCTCACCAGTCCTCATAGCCAAAAGGCCAGGGATATGGGCCTTGGAAGCCCGAGGCTTCCAAGCCCCAGACACCAGCTCCCACCCAACCGGGGGGCAGCTTTTTGACTCCCAGGGCTGGGCCGGGGGCCCACCTCAGCCCACAGGGGGTCGACTGGCCTCTTTTGCCCAGAGATGAGTCAGCATCACCACAGACCAGTGGGTTCTGTGGGTGGTGCAGGAGGGGTATTTCCTCCATTTGCAGCAGAACCCTTCAGACTTCTTCCTAGGAGAGCCACCACAGCCTCTCCTCCACCATGCCTTGCTCGCCACAGAACTTTCAGGCTTGCTCTGGGACAGGGCGGTGGAAACGGTACCCCATCACCTCTGGGGAAAGGGGTTCTACTCAAGGTATTTCCTTATCCCAAAGAGAACAGGTGGTCTTCGGCCCACCCTCGACCTGCAGAACTTGAGCTAGTTCCTGGTGAGGGAAAAGTTCAAGATATTCTCCCTTGGGACACTGCTGCCCTACCTCCCCCAGGGAAACTGGCTCTGCTTCTTGGATCTCAAGGATGCTTACACCCACATCCTGATCCACCCCTCCCACAGGCATTACCTCAGATTCGTGATGGGAGGGCAGCACTACTAGTACAGGGTGCTGCCGTTCGGCCTCGCCTCCTCTCCAAGGGTCTTTACAAAATGTCTGGCGGTCATAGCCGCCCATGTGCGCCTCCAAGGGGTCCACGTCTTTCCTTACCTTGAAGACTGGCTCATCAGAGGCAGCACACCTCTCGAGGCCAGGTGGGCCACAAGGCTCACTATCCACGCCTTGCAGCAGTTGGGGGTTCCTCATCAACTACCCCAAGTCCAGCCTCTCCTCGGCCCAAGACTTGGAATTTATTTGGGCCCAGCTGGACACTCTGCGGGTCAAGGCCTTCCTCCCTGTGGAGAGAGCCCACTGCCTGATGCAGTTGGCAAGGGACGTGCAGAGCTCCAGTTCGGTGCCAGCTTGCCTACTCCTCTGCCTGCAGGCCATATGGCCTCGACAGTTCATGTTACACCTCTGGCCCGCCTACATATGCGGGCAACCCAGTGGTGCCTCCGTTCCCAGTGGACGCAGGCAACGGTCAGGCTGAGGGACAGGGTGAAAGTCATCCACTAGTTGGCAGCCTCCCTCACCTGGTGGCAGTCCCTACATTACCTCAGGGCAGAGATGCCATTCCAGACACCGACCCCTCAGAGGGTCCTGATGACAGACGCCTCCCTTGTAGGCTGGAGCGTACATTGTGAGGGCCAGCAGACCCCCAGGGTACCTGGTCCCCAGAGGAATCCCTCCTGCAAATCAATCTCCTCGAGCTCTTCCTTGTCTTTCAGTCATTCAGCCACCTCCTGGGCGACCTTCCGGTCCTCATACAGACATTCAGGTTGCCATGTTCTATGTGAAGAAGCAGGGGGGTATGGGCTCCTATTTCCTCTGCCAGGAGGCAGTGGCTTTCCATTCCTTTGCAGTGCGCAACCATATCCTTCTGAGGGCGGTGTACTTACCAGGCCAGGACAACTGCCTGGCAGCCAGCCTCAGCTGGGTCCTTCGGCCTCACGAGTGGCACCTGGACCCAAAAGTGATCCGGAGGCTTTTACTCTCTGGGGAAGACCCTAACTGGACGACTCCCAGCTGCCCAAATTCTGCTGTCCTCATTCACACCGCAGGAGGGTGGCAGAAGACACTTTCCTGATCATCTGGTCACAGGGCCTGATTTATGCATTCTCACTGACACCTCTGATAGCCAAGTGCCTTTTTAATATCCAGAGTGAGCATGCCTCAGTAATCCTGATGGCGCCCTGGTAGCACTGATTCCCCTTGCTGCTCTCCCTTTCGGTGGCAACCCCAGTACCACTGGGCCGGGACCTGGACCTCTGTCCCAGGAGGGGGGGGGGGCTCCCTGCTGCACCCCAACCAGGGGTCTCTAATGCTGACAGCATGGCTGCTGAAAAGGTAGCACTGGCCCCTTTCATCCTCCTCCTGGCCTCCTGGAAACCATCCACCAGAAGGGCTTACGCCTTCAAGTGGAGGAGGTTCTCAGTCTGGTGTGCAGAAAGGAATGAGAACCCAGTTTCAGTCATCAGTATAGCTTTACTATCTGTCTAATCTTAACCTCCGACTGTGTCCATATTGTCTGAGACCCAGCATACTGCTCTAATTTTCAAGAGGTTGTTAATAACTTCCTAGTAGCCTAACCTGATAAACCTGCTCCCAATTACATAGTGCTCTGCCAAGATGGGTTCCCCCATTACCACCAAAGTAGGATGCGTTATCATCATATCAAGTTGGTTCTCCAGCTCCCTCGCCTTAACCCCAGCATCCAAACAGATCCCTATTTTACGGAGCCATGGGAGAAGGTGGTCCAATGCATCCCATGACAACATAACCTGGGTCAACCGCCCACACCACCCCCACCTGTTACACATTACACTTCAACACAATATGAAACCCAAACGATTTGAAAACCCCTACCCTCATAGCCTAAAATGTGCCCTCATCAATGCCCGTTCCATCCGGAAGAAGTGGCCAGCCGTCACTGATATCATTGCCAACCATAGCCTTGACGTACTCATGGTCACTGAGACGTGGTTATCCACCGAAGACAACGTCTTACTCAACCAGATCCTTCCCCAGAATTTCACCGCACACTCAAGTCATAGACAAGACAAAAGAGGAGGGGGCGTGCTCGTCCTCACGAGGTTAGACCTCCATTTTCAAACTGTAGACTCTACCAGTACAAACCATCTGGAGACCATCACTATCTCCAATAAACGCTGCTCAATCATCCTGCTTTACAGAGCACCTTCAGCCTCCCCAGATGATCTCTCCGCTATCATTGACCTGGCATCTAACACCCATAACCCAAGCATCCCAAATTGGATCCTAGGTGACTTTAACCTGCCTAAACTACAAGATAATCAAGCAACAGCCTTCCTCGATGCCCTCAAAAATCTTGGCTTCAAGCAATTAGTAAATGAGCCTACTCATATTAAGGGAAATACCCTGGATCTAGTATTCGCCCCGCAATCGCCCCGCAAACCTCTCTTAACTCAGCCCAGGATCCTATAACCTCCATAACCTCTGTTCCTTGGTCAGATCACAAACTGATCATCATCCAGATCCCTTCGTACAAAGCCTACACAAAAATCAACAAAATACAAAACACCACCACAAGACCGCCCTCTCGATGCTTCAAGCCTTACAACAGAGATCTTATCCTTGCGGAGACGCGACAACTCTTCTCTGAATCCACCCAGAACCTTGATGACCTAATTTCTCACTGGAACAATTGCCTCAGTTCAATTGCCCTACGTACGACAACCAGCAGGCCCCCAGGCAAAAGGATGAGTGCCCCATGGTACTCAGTGGATCTTAAAACATCACTTAACCAATTACGGAAACTAGAGAAGCGCTGGCGCCGATTCCATTCTTCACATGACCAGACAGCATACAACTGTCATTTAGCTGCGCATCGCAACGCAATCACCGACACGATGAAGCAGTACTACTCAAACACCTTAAAGAGATCGCTTAATAAACCGCATGACCTTTTCGACCTGGTTAAGACCTTATCAAAGGAACCAGTCTCTGGACCTCCATTTGAGATACACCCACAAGATTTTGCAACTTACCTCCAATCCAAAATATGCCAGACTGATAAAATCTCTCCTACAACCTTTGAAATAGAGCAGGACTGCCAAACAACACTAACCATGTTTTCTACCCCCACCAAGAGAAAACTCGAAGACACTATTGCGGCACTAAATAGCACTACTGCCCAGTCTGATCCATGCCCGGCCTTCTGGATCAAGGAGCTTCGCAGCCACTTGTGATAAGGAAGCTTATCATAGCTCAGGAAGGGGCTATAGAAAAGGTGAAGTGTCTCTGAACAAGCAACCTGTCAGTGCTGGTAGAAATGAGAAAACAGAATTTTCCCATAAAAGACTACCGGTCCCAGAATGCACCAGGTTTCCAACAGCCATTAGAGGAGCTGAAGTGGGGAAACGTGTGTTCAATCAGGAGGGCTATGAGGTAATCCCTAAGCACTCATCTCAAAGGGCAGGGCCTGATTCAGCACAGCTGCGCTGTGTTAGGGAGGAGCACTCATCTAAGCAGAATAAGAGTAGAGTTTATTCTACAGATGACCATCTTCATGATCACCTTGGATATCCAGAGAATTGTCCTCAGTATCCTGAGAATCAGCTTGAGTTTGATCATCAGTTTCATCTGAAGGATCATCAGAAGCAGAAGCCAAACCGGACGGACAGAGAGGGAAAGAGACCCTTTGGAAGAAGGAAGAGAAAAGCCTTTGAGAGGTCTAGAAGAGTCCAAAGCAGTACGTATACTGGGAGGTATTCCAAGGGCCAGCATACACCATTGGACTGGGGAAAGCCAGAGGAATGGTGCTGCAGAGCTAGGAATCACCAGAGGCTACCTGTGAGGGAGACGGCTGCACGTGGAAGGGACCCTAAGACCTGTGCCAGAAGGTATGTGAAGAGAGATCCAGTGTCCAGGGATCTGGATTGGAAGGCTGGACATAAGAACTGGACTACATACTGGCCAGGCTATATAGAGAGGAACTCTAGCAGCAATGGAAGCTCAGGTATGAACACTGATCTATGCCCTAGCTATAACCTTGAAAGACAGCAGGGAAACAAGTATTCTCCTGAAAATGCTCCATTGAGAGATTCATCTGTGCCAATCCATGATATTGAACCCATGCTTGTTGAACAAGGGGGAATAATAGCAGATGAGGATCCTTTTTATATGGACTGCTCTCTATCTAAACTCCGTTGGTAACTTTCTGTTATAAAGTACAGCAACCATCACAAAGAAATACAAATGTGTTCTTTAATCTACTCAGAAAAGCTCCTGAAGCAGGATTTGACCCATACTGTGGAAGGCAAGCCAGCTAAGGGGTTTCAGCTGGTAACTGCTAGCAATTAAGCCTTACCTAATTGCTTGTGAGCTAGGAGAGAATCACTTCTGTATCTATGTGGGAAGTAATCAGAAGTTAACCTGAAAAGAACAGTTTGTTTCTTGCTTTGTGGCTTTTCATTTGTTGTTTTCCTGATTTTGACTTTGTTTTTCCAAGTTAACACTGAAAGCAAGTAACCTAATTTATGTGCTACCAAGCATATCAGTGTTGGGAGAAATAACCCCATAAATAAATATCTTATTGGCTTTACCCAAGAGCACAACTAAATTATTGTCAGCAGCTGTGTCTGGTGTGAATGAACTACATTGTACACAATACCTTGCAAATCATATAGAGATATGCACTTGTCAAGACTGTGAAGATTCTCACCCAGGCAGCCGTTTGACAAATGGCGTAGTTTTTCGGATTGCTTTTGCACAAAGGGGATTTACTTGCTGAGGATTACAACTAAAGTTCAAGTTTAAAGCTGGAAAAAAAGATTTTCCCTCAACTACACTTTGGAGGAAAAAGGGTTGTTCCAGGAAGCTGTCCCAAGAGGAAAAGACCCTGTGCAGAGCTGGATTCATCACTGAGACAAGGTAATAAGTACCTGGGCATGTCTAGTGGTGGATGGGAGTAAGCACAGGGTAATTGGAAAAAAAAAAGTAGAAAAAAACACACCTGTTTGGAAGGTGGTGCACTGTGTTTTTTTTTTCTTTGTATTTCTTGCAGGAATCAAGATGGATTCAAGGGAACTAGCTGAGTGGATGGCAGCCCAGTTCAGCAGGCAGCAGGAGCTAGCACAGCAGGCTCAGGACACTGCTATGAGAGCCTTAATGGACCAGCAGAAGCCAGTGCTTGATCTGGTGCAAGCCCTAGTTCAGCTGCAGAACCAAAGTGGAACAGATGCAAGACCAGCAGTGAATACTGGTACACCACATGTGGACGGTGTGGGACTCAATCAAGGGATTGGGGCATTTAGTTTTGGGAAGCTAACTCCAGATGATAATGTTGATGATTTTCTAGAGTCTTTTGAAAGAGTGGCACAAGCATTAGCATGGCCAGAGACCCAGTGGGCAGTAAGGCTGGCAGCCTCATTAACTGGAGAGGCACTTGCAGCTTACAGAGCAATGCCAGCAGCCCAGGCTTTGAATTATAAGGATGTAAAGGCTGCTATTAGAGATCGCCTAGGGTTGTCTATTTCAGAGTATAGGCGAATGTTTAGAGCTACTACATTGAGAGTGGGTGAAACACCCAGGGCTCTGAGTCAGAGAATCAGAGGTTTAGCTGTAAAATGGTTGGAGCCTGAACAAAAGACGGTAGAAATGTTATTAGACATTATAATGCTTGAACAATTTATGTCTGGGGTATCTAAAGATTTGCACACTTTCCTTATACAGCAAAATTGCCAAAATCTTGGAGAGGCAACCATGCTAGCAGAGAGATTCTTGGAAGCCACGCAGGCTTGCCATAGAATGGGTGGCCCTCTGAAGATTGGTGCTGAGGCAAGATGTGCTGTATCAGAAAAGAAAATAATTAAAAATGTTTCTGAAAATAAATGTACTGTGCCAAACCAGATGACACAGGGGAGTGAAAAGAAATGTTTCAAGTGTGGAAGCTGGGGACATTTAGAGAAGGGATGCCAGTCACACACTAGCTTAATGGGTCTGGATTTAAAACAGCCCAAAGAAGGATTTCTTTTGATGGTTGATGTGCAAGGAATTACCATAAATGCTTTTTTAGACTCTGGGGCAGACCAGTATGATGTCAGAAAGGCTTTGGAAGAGAATAGAGGCCCAAGAAGGATTTGTGCCTAGAACCCCTGTCCACAATACCTTGCAAATCATATAGAGATATGCACTTGTCAAGACTGTGAAGATTCTCACCCAGGCAGCCGTCTGACACACTTCAGCCCAGTACTGTCCAAAATTGTGACCCTCTCATTCTCAACTGGCTCCTTCCCTTCAGCCCTTAAACACACCTCTATTAGACCTCTGCTAAAAAACTACAAGCTTGATCCCCAGCAGGTGGAATCCTATAGACCCATATCCAGCATTCCACTACTTGAAAAGATCATTGAAAAGGAAGCTCAACGACAATTGCAGGATCACATCGACGCCGCTGCACTGTTAGACCCATGCCAACATGGCTTTAGAGAATTCCACGGAGTGGAGACCCTCCTTACCACTCTCTTCTGCAAGATAATCACAGGCATTGATGACATCCGTAAGGGTTTTGCTCTCATCTTTCTGGACATCTCTGCAGCTTTTGATTCTGTAAATCACGAGCTTCTATTAAGACGACTGATTGAAAAAGGCATTAATGGACGAGCGCTCGAATGGTGCAGATCCTACCTATCCGAAAGATGGCAACATGTTCGTTCTGGAGGGACAAACTCTGAACCTTTCCACCAAAGTCAAGGAGTCCCACAAGGATCCTCCCTTTCTGCGCTCTTGTTCAATATTTACATGCAGCCAATTTGTAACATCATCCGGTCCTTCAATGTCGAATGCATGTTATACGCAGACGATGTCCTTCTCTACATACCTTTCTCTACTGAGCATCTGGACCTCTCCCCACTGACAAACTGTTTCAATGCAATATCTGACTGGCTTCTCTCACAAAACCTTAGAATACAACACAAGAAAACAGAAGTACTCTTCATTACGAGGAACCCCAACTTCACCCCACCACAATATCTTAAAGTAAAGGAAGCTGAGCTGCACTCTAAATCCTCAATATGATACCTGGGAGTCGCCCTAGATCAACGCCTTGATATGAAGGCCCACATAGAAAATATAGTCAGATCAGTCTACTACAAGATCCGCTCACTTAGGCATCTACGCTCCATGCTTGAACCAACTGACTTTCGGACAATTTTCCAGGCATTGGTCATACCTCATTTCGACTATGCCAATACCATATTACAAGGTCTTCCCCAGTCCACACTAAACCCGCTGCAGCTAGCCATGAATGCGGCAGCAAGAATCCTCCACGGAGCCTCCAGGAGCGACCACGTGACGCCTCTGCTAATACAGTTGCATTGGCTACCCATACAGGCTAGAATAGTTTTCAAGATCTTGATAATCACTTTTAAAGCTGTTCACAATCTCTCGTCCACATCCTTAACCTCCCTCATCCATGCCACTTCACCAAATAGAGCAAGAAGATCCACGGCTATAAACTCCCTAACCGTACCGAAGGCACTTACTGTTTGCACTAAATCGACAGCCAATAGGGCTTTCAGTCTCAGTGCCCCAAGATACTGGAACGCATTACCCCATGATATCCGGGCTATCAAGAATCTACCACAGTTTAGGAAAGCCCTTAAAGGCCACCTCTTCAACAAGTACCTTACTGAGACCAGCGGCATCCCCTAGAGCTCCGACACCCCCATACCATCCACATTCCCAGACAAACTTATAGCATACCAACAATACACCAAGTTGATACTCAAACCCACTACTTTGATTGTGTTTTCTATGCATCCTCTTTGATCATGATTCCATGTAATAAGTGTTGTATATAGTTACCCCTGTTATCCAAGTTTTTGTTTCCTGTTACCTGTAAAATCATACATGTTTATTGTACTGAGCATTTTGTTCCATGTAAACCGCGCTGATGCCGAATAGTGCGGTATATAAGAAAATGTAAATAAATAAATAAATTCTCTTGTCAGGTAAAGCTCGTGCTGCAGTAGTTGCTGCCCCTCTCAGACTCGGGCTTGAAATCTAACTCAGTGAGGGTGCATCTTAGCGCCATAGTGGCTAACCATCATCCTATAGAGGAGAAGCCCCTCTCAGGCCAGCCTTTGGTCTCCAGATTCCTCAGGGGCCTCCTGCTATCCAAGCCTCTCTCCACACTCCAGCAGTGAAATGGGACCTCAATGCGGTGCTCTCCTAGCTCACTAGACCTTTGTTGGACCTGCTACCTGAGACACCTCTCCTGGAAGGTGGCCTTCTTGGTGGCATTGACGTCCACTCGCAGAGTAAGCAAGCTGCAGGCTGTGGTGGTGAGCCCGCCTTATACCAGGTTCTGTGCGAACAGGGTGGTGCTTCACACACACCCCAAATTCCTCCCAAAGGTGGTATCCACTTTTCACCTTAACAAGGAGGTAGTTTTCCCCACCTTCTTGCACTGCAAGAGGACCCTGTCCTTTTATTTACAGAGGACCAAGGCCCATCGAAAAGCTCCTCAGCTTTTTATCTCCTATGACCCCAGCAGACTGGGGCTACCTGTGACCAAGCGAACCTGTGTGGCAGACTGCATTGCCCTCGCTTATGAGCGAGCTGGCCTCTCTCTGGAGCGCTAGATCACTGCTCATCACATGAGGGCTATGACCACATCAGTGGCCAACCTACACACAGTGCCAGTGCAAGAAATCTGTAAGGCCGCCACGTGGTCTTCAGTCCATACGTTCTCAGCCCACTAATGCCTTGAGAGTGAGTCCCGGAGGGACAGTGCCTTTGGCCAGGCAGTGATTAGAAGCATTCTCGATGTATAGGCAACTCCTGCCTTCCAACCCTTCAGTGTTCAGGCTACAGGAGTTTTGGTGATGCTGGACGCTTTGGTCTGCAGAGTCTCTTGGTAGGAACTCACCTTCTGCAACTCACGTCTTCCCTTGGGTCGCCGCTGCTGCTGCTATGGTTCGGTCCTCGGCAGCCTGGAGCTAGGGAGTCCCATATGTGAGAACTGACTTCCTGCTTGTTCCTGGAGAAAGCGTAGTTACTCACCTGTAACAGGTGTTCTCCGGGGACAGCAGGAATCAGTCCTCACAACCCTCCCTCCTCCCCTTGGACTTGCCTCTTTTACCTTTTTGTCTTTTGCCCAAGCTCTGTCATTTGACTGAGCAAGATGGCACCCTTGGGTGGGAAGGGGACCACACATGCATGGTAGCATTCTCAAAAGCTTTCTTTGAAAGCTGGGGAAATGCTCTGCACGTGCTCCGTTGGTGCCGACATCACCCATATGTGAGGACTGATTCCTGCTGTCCCTAGAGAGCACTTGTTACAGGTGAGTAACTATGCTTTCTGCATTGACTTCTGGAGGATCAATGCAGTTTCTAAGCTAGAAGCGTATCCATTGCCCAGAGTAGATGAGCTAATCGAGTGACTTTGTGGAGCATGCTTTATATCGACCTTGGACTTGACCAAGGTATACTGGCAGGTGCCCTTGACTCTAGCTGCCAAGAACACTGCTTTTTCAACACTGCAAGGCCTGTTCCAATTTACCGTGCTGCCATTTGGATTACATGGGGCTCCTGTCATATTTCAACGCCTGGTCGATGCCTGCTGAAACCACATAAGGGGTATGCGACTGCATACCTTGACAACATGATCATCTACAGCAAAGACTGGACTACCCACCTAACCCAAGTACAAGATGTGTTGGCTAGCTTACAGAAAGCCGGGTTAATGGCGAATCCTAAGAAATCTTTCCTGGGAGGCCAGGATGTCCAGTATCTGGGTTATTTAATTGGGAATGCGCAGATATGACTGCAGCTAAGGAAGGTGGATGCTATTGCCCAGGTCCCCCACCCTGAAGTTGAAGAAAAATGTTCATGCCTTCCTTAGATTGTTTGGCTATTATCAGCGGTTTATCCCTAACTTTGCGGAAATTATGGAGCCATTGACTAATCTTCGGAAGACAGCTCTTGAGTGGATTCAATGGTCACCTGACCTGGACCTGGCCTTTCAGCATATCATGGAGGCTGTGTGCTCTGAACTTGTCGTGGTTAGCCCTGATTTCTCTCTACCATTTATTGTACAAAGAGATAATTCAGAGATGGGCCTGGGAGCTGTTCTGGCCCAGGAGGTCAGGGGTGAAGAACATCCTGTGACATTCATCAGTAGGAAGCTGCTACCTCATGAAAAACATTATACTGTGTGATTGAGAAGGAAGCTCTGGCTGTGAAGTGGGCTCTAGAAACCTTCAAATACTACCTTCTGGGCTGTTTGTTTATACTGGTAACTGGCCACCAAACCCTCAAGTGGTTGGCTTGACAAAGAGATTCTAATAGCCGTATTATAAAGTGGTTTCTGAGTCTTCAACCCTACCAATATCAGAATCTGCCATAGGTCTGGTCAGGCTCACCTGAATGTTGACATCCTTTCCTGGGTGGGCAACACTCAGCAGGGTATGGTTGAGTCTAGGGGGAAGGGTGTGTGATGAGGTATATAGGAAATTACCCATCCCTCTCCAAAGGGATTGTCAGCAGCCCACCTTAAAAAGTTCTACAGCTCTGAACTCAGGGCTGGGAGGGCATGGCCCAGATAGAGGGATTAAAAATCCAGTTTGGGTGCAAGATAGAGAGAGAGAGGCTTTTGGAGATCCAAAATCCTTCCAAACCAGGCTGGGCAAAGGAGGTAGGAGAGTTAAAAGAAGGAATTATGTCACTTTGGCAGGTTAGGATCAGACTGGAGTCAGATCCAGGGGCAGCACTTGTGGAAAAGAAGGAGACCAGCTTCTTGGGAGAAGACTGCTTTGACCTTGCCATTCTTAGGGCGGGGCTGGGAACTATATTCACAGACACATAGCCCAGGCGGGTGATTGAATTTATACTGAACTTTAAATTGTGGGCTGGGGAGGGGCACAGAACCAGCCTTGTGAAATCGTCAAGCTGGGGAGTGACATGCTAGACAGCTGGAGTATAATGAAAGTGTTTTTGGTTTGCACTTAACTATGGCTTGTCTGGTATTTTTAAAAATCATCTGTCACCACCCACCATGCCATGCCACGCCACGCCACGCCACAGTCTGATTTACTTGCTTTTGCCAAGGAGTGGATTGTGGTCACACTGGCTCAATAGTGAATCTTTTACTGGTGGGCAGAGAGGGACTTTGTGACCAGGTAGAAGAAGCAAGCACTTCTTTCCTTACATGGCTGGTTTAATAGAGTATGTTATATCAGAAAGTGGAGTAGCCTATTAGTTAGAACAGCAGCCTGGTGACCAAGAGACCAGAGTTCGGTTCCCATTGGCATTCCTTGTGGCCTTGGGCAAGTTGCTCTCCATTGCCTCAGAGGAAAGGCCTAGCAATCCACTTCCAGTCGCACCTTGCCAAGAAAACCTAGGGACTGCTGGGAAACCAGGAGCCCGCATTGACTCAACGGCACACATTGCATGCGCATTGTGTATCAGAAAAATTGTTACTTTAGGTGAAGATTTCAGTAAGAAATTTCAAGATCATAAGAATGTTTGAGAATAATTTACTAAGGGGCCCTTTTACTAACTGGCGCTAGGGTGTTGCACCTAACGTGCCAGAAGCGCTGAAATTATGGTGTGTTAGGTGTGGAAAGCATTTCCCAGAGATAATGTGGAGCACTTCCCCCTAATGCAGGTGGCATTAACACAGATGCACGTAACTCCACTTATTGAAGTGGCGTTAGTTGAACCCGTTCTAATGCAGTTACCACAGATGCTTTTCACCTTTTGTAAATCTGGGCCAAAATTTTAAAAAAAGTCAAAATTAGTTTTCATCGTCAGATGTGTGTCATTTTTCTTCTAGAATTTATTGAAGTTAAATCCATCAGACAGATACCTGACAGAGCAGAGCTTGAACCACCCTGCATTTCAAACTCAGAGGCTCTTAGACCGTTGTGCAAGCTCACCTTCCCGGTCCTCTAAAAGGAAACCCCACCATGGAGAGAGCAACACAACTAGCAGGTCAGTTCATTTCTGCCTCTTGCACAGGATTGGAAGTTGTGTTTCCTCTTATTGTATGAGTTTTCTTCCATTCGCCCTTTTGAGGCTTTTGTGTTCAGGGTGGAAAGAGTAATTAGGTAACCTGGAAGACATTTCACATTTAATTATTTGAATGGGATTTTGTTGCTGATCTAGGATGAACTATCTATTTCTCAGGTTGTCTCTCTTATTAGACAATCCTGGCAATCTACTTCTGGTTACAATGCCAAGAAAACCCAGGAGCTGCTGTTCACCAGAAGTCAGCACTGACTCGAAGGCACACATTGCATTTTTTTGCCTCTTAGAAAGGCAGTCAAGTATCAGTGGAGCTCTTTTAATGATTACTTGCTAATGCTAAAAAGGGATAAAAGAGTCCCAGCGCACTCCTAATAAGCCCCATTAGGAACATCCAGTGTACCAAAAAAATATATTTTTATATATATTTAAAGAGAGCCTTCTTTGTAAGAACATAAGAAATGCCATATTGGGTCAGAACAAGGTCCATCAAGGCCAGTATCCTGTTTACACGGTGGCCAATCCAGGTCACAAGTACCTGGCAGTTTCTCAAAAAGACACACAGGTTCTACAATGCTTGTACTGGGACAAGCAGTGGATTTCTCGGGTCCTTTTAATAATGGTTTATGCATCTCTCCTCTAGGAACTTGTCCAAACCTTTTTTAAACCCAGCTACACTAACAGATTTTACTACATCCTCTGGTAATGAATTCCAGAGTTTTATTACGCAATGAGTGAAAAAAATATTTTCTCTTATTAGTCTTAAACCGGTTACACTGTAACTTCATTGCATGTCCCCTAGTCTTCCTACTTTTTGATGGCATAAACAATTGATCTATGTTTACCTCTTCCACTCCATTCATTATCAGCTATAGACAATGCTTCAGACACCCCAGAATTTAGAGTTGTTTCCTGCATTGACACAGCTTTTTTGCATACTTAATCTTAGGCTTTCCCTTTTATTTTAAACTTTAAAACCATGTCCCTTCCAAAAGAATGAAATTTAAGCTCTTGAGTGAATAGGGGTAGCTTATTCCAACATTCTGTACCTGCCATACTAATTTAGTTATTTAGGGATACTGTTTTAAAAGTTTAAAATGAAAAGGAGAGCCTATGATTGAGCATACAGAAAATCTGCATTAACGTAGGAAACAACTCTAAATTCGGGAGTGTTTGAAGTATTCTCTATAGCTGATTATAGCTATTTGACTGAAGCTCTCTTTTTGGGTGCTCCTAATCATGCTTATTAGGAGTATACTGGGCCTATATGATTTGTTTGTTTTGTTTTTTATTTTTTATTGCACCTTTATAAATAGTTTGGGGCTCTTTTTGTCGAATGCTAAGTTAAGGTCTTAGATAGTGCTGGGTAGGAGTCTGCTGTCTTGGTACATGTCGGTACCAATGACATAAAAAAATGTGGTAGGGAGGTTCTGGGGGCTAAATTTAGGCTTTTAGGTAGGAAGTTGAAATCCAGAACTTCCAGGGTAGCGTTCTCCGAAATGCTTCCCGTTCCACGTGCAGGGCCCAAAAGGCAGGCAGAGCTCCGGACTCTCAATGTGTGGATGAGACAATGGTGCAGAGATGAGGGTTTTGGATTTGTTAGGAACTGGGGAACATTCTGGGGAAAGGAGGGGCTCTTCCGAAGGGATGGGCTTCACCTTAATTGGGATGGAACCAGGCTGCTGGCATTAACCTTTAAAAAGGAGATAGAGCAGCTTTTAAACTAAATAATAGGGGAAAGCCGACAGTCGCCCAAGAGCGGATGGTTCGGAAGAATGTATCCTTGAAGGATACTACCAAAAGCAGAGAGGTTCCAAAAAAGAGTAAAGTAGCCCAAATGCCCTCAAGTATGGAGCAGACAGAGCTTAAAGATCCCAAATTATCCATGTCTACCAATAGCCAAAATAATATGAATAAAATACAGTCTCTAAAATGCTTGTATGCAAATGCTAGAAGTCTAAAAAATAAGATGGGAGAGTTAGAATATATAGCACTAAATGAGAGGTTACATATGATTGGAATGTCAGAGACATGGTGGAAGGAGAACAACCAGTGGGACACTGTGATACCTGGGTACAAACTATATCGTAATGATAGAGCTGATCAAATTGGTGGAAGGGTTGCGCTCTATGTTAGAGAGGGCATTGAGTCAGAAAGGATTAAAGTTTTGTAGGAAACAAAATTTGCTGTAGAATCTCTATGGATTGAAATTCCATGTAAAAAGGGGAAGGCGATGGCAGTGGGGGTGTACTATCGACCACCGGGCCAGAATGAACAAATGGATGATGAAATGCTCAAAGAAATCAAGGAAGCTAACAAAAGCTACAGTGCAGTAATAATAATGGGTGATTTCAATTACCCCGGTATCAACTGGGTCAGTGTCACGGCAGGACATGCTAGGGAGATAAAGTTCCTAGATGGCATAAATGACTGCTTCTTGGAGCAGCTGGTTCCTGAACCGACCAGAGGGGAAGCCATATTAGACCTGGTCCTTAGTGGAACACCAGATCTAGTGCAAGAGATAAGGGTGTTGGGGCCACTTGGCAATAGTGATCATAGCAAGATCGCCTTTGATTTAATTAGTGGAGGAGGGATAGTACAGAAATCTACAGTACTACCTTTTAACTTTCGAAAGGGAGACTATGATAAAATGAGGAAAATAGTTAAGAAAAAACTAAAAGCAGCAGTTGCAAAGGTTAAAGACTTACATCAAACTTGGGTGGTGTTGAAAAATACTATCTTGGCAGCCCAGACCAGCTGTATTCCACGCTTTAAGAAAAGTGGAAGGAAGTCCAAAAAACTGGTTTAAAGGTGAGGTCAGAGAGGCTGTTGTTGCCAAAAAAGCATCTTTCAGGAAATGGAAAAAAGAGCCAAATGACAAACCCTGGAAACAGCACAAGCACTGGCAAATCAAATGCAAGGCATTGATAAAGCAGGCAAAGGGAGAATTTGAGAAGAAGCTTGCTGTGGAAGCAAAAACGCGAAATAAAGATTTTTTTCAAGTACATTCGCAGCAAAAAACCTGTGAGAGAGTCAGTTGGTCCATTAGATGATGGAGGAGTCAAAGGGGCACTAAGAGGCGACAAGGCGATAGCGGAGAGACTGAATGAATTCTTTGCTTCGGTCTTTACTGAGGAAGATGTAGGGATGTTACCCATGACTGAAGTGGTATTTAAAGGTGCGGAAGAATTGAAGGAAATATCGATACATTGGGAAGATGTATTACAACTATTAGATAAACTGAAGAGTAGCAAATCACCTGGGCCAGATGGTATACATTCAAGAGTGTTGAAAGAACTGAAATATGAGATTGCAGACCTGCTATTAGTAATCTGTGAACTATCATTAAAATCATCTCTAATACCTGAAGATTGGAGGATCGCCAATGTAACGCCAATTTTTAAAAAGGGTTCCAGGGGTGATCCGGGAAACTACAGACCGGTGAGCCTCACATCAGTACCGGGAAAAATGGTAGAAACCATCATAAAGAATAAAATTACTCAGCATGTAGAATAAATTACTCAGCATGTAGAATAAAATTACTCAGCATTAGTCATGGCCTAATGGGAGACAGCCAACATGGCTTTAGACAAAGAAGATTTTGTCTTACTAATCTGTTATGTTTTTTTGAAAGTGTGAATAAACAGGTGGACAAAGGTGAGTCGGTTGATATAGTGTATCTGGACTTTCAGAAAGCCTTTGACAAGGTCCCTCATCAGAGGCTTTTGGCAAAACTAAAGAGTCATGGGATAGGAGGCAGTGTACTACTGTGGATCAGGAACTGGTTAAAAGATAGAAAGCAGAGGGTTGGGCTAAATGGCCAATTTTCCCAATGGAGAAAGGTGAATAGTGGTGTACCCCAGGGATCTGTGCTGGGTCCGCTGCTTTTTGACATATTCATAAATGACCTGGAAAGTGGAATAACGAGTGAGGTTATCAAATTTGCAGATGACACAAAACTATTTAAAGTTGTTAAAACATTGTGGAAAATTGCAAGAGGATCTTGATAAATTAGAAGACTGGGCATCAAAATGGCAGATGAAATTTAATGTGGACAAGTGCAAGGTTATGCACCTAGGGAAGAACAACCCAAACTATGGTTACACGATGCAAGGTTCCACATTAGGAACCACCACCCAGGAAAAAGATTTAGGCGTCATTGTGGATAACATGTTAAAACCCTCGGCCCAGTGTGCAGCGGCAGCCAAGAGAGCAAATAGAATGCTAGGTATGATAAGGAAAGGAATGGAAAATAAAACAAAAGATATTCTAATGCCTCTGTATCGTTCCATGGTGAGACCGCACCTTGAATATTGTGTGCAATTCTGGTCGCCGTATCTTAAAAAGGATGTAGAGTTATTAGAAAAGGTTCAGAGAAGAGCCACCAAAATGGTAAAGGGGATGGAAGGATACTCCTATGAAGAAAGGCTAAAAAGGTTAGGGCTCTTTAACCTGGAAAAGAGACGGCTGAGGGGAGATATGATAGAAGTCTATAAATTAATGAATGGAGTGGAACGGGTAAACGTAGATCGATTGTTTACCTTATCAGAATATAGAAAGACTAGGGGACATGCAATGAAGCTACAGGGTAAACTATTTAAGACTAATACAAGAAAATATTTTTTCACTCAACGTGTAATCAAACTCTGGAATTTGTTACCGGAGGATGTAGTAAAGGCTGTTAATGTAGCTGGGTTTAAAAAAGGTTTGGACAAGTTCCTGGAGGAAAGGTCCATAAACCAATATTAAGAAGGGACCCAGGATATCAATGCTTGACCCAGTACAAGCATTGCGGAACCTGTGTCTTTTGGGGAAACTGCTAGGTACGTATGACCTAGATTGGCCACTTTTGGAAACAGGATACTGGGCTTGATGGACCTTGGTCTGACCCATTATGGCATATCTTATGTTCTTATGTTCTTATGCTAAAAAAGCCATTTTGTGAACCATTTTGGCAGTAACCAAAGCATTGCTGTAATTTTTGTTTTAGGACCAAAAGAATAAAACTACAGATTCAATGTTCTTGTCTGTTTTAGTGAGAGAGTACTTCTGTTATCTGAGTTAAGGCAGAGATTTCCAGTCTTTGTTCTGAAGGAGACCCTCATGTAAGCTATGCAGTTTTGGTCGCTTGTACGGACATGGCCATTGCTGTCTTTCTTACTGTTTTCCCTCCCCCCTCCCCATTATCTTTCCCATTGGGGTATGGTGCGGCTTTTTTCTGTGGTGAAAAGCAAGAACCTGAAGCAGGGTCCTTAAATTTTGCTTTGGCTTGGGGGTCTAATGTCCGACAAAAAGTTTTCTATTATCAAGGAAGTTGTTATTTTTCTATTTGGAACCTGCCACTTTTTTCTTTTTTTGATAAAAAAAAGGAGCAGCAAAACTTTAACAAAAGCTGCTTCCTATACTCTCACTTTGCAAAACCTTTCACACCCTGGCACGTTTTTCACATTCCACTGTCTAAAATGTAGAGTATGTTGAAAGTTATAAGTATATTGTTTAGACCAGTGAAACAAATGACAACTTCACTGCATTTTGAATTTTATTTTTTAGACAGCAGAGTGAAAAATGTACAAGGGTGTTAAGAATTTTGCAAGGCACTGTTGACTGTTCTGAGCTTTTTGACCGTGCATATAGCAACTTCCTAAATGTCCCTCCATTTCAGATGAGTGGGTTATACTCATCTACCAGCAAGTGGAGAATGAGAACACCAAATCTGAAATATGCTCCTATAAGCAGCCTGTGCCAACTAGCCACAGCCAGTGGTTCTCAGTCTCCAGCAGGTGGATGAGCATAGCCTGTGCAGTCTGAAGCTTGGTTCATTTGGGGATGTAGTATTTAGTGGGCCCAGTGTGCAGAACCCAATGGAGCTGGGCCCCTCCCCCCTTCTCACCCTAGCCACCCCATATTTAACTACCTTATTCCTCCTCCCCAACTTTTGGGAGGGGGCCTGAGGTTGAGCACATTTGTGCCGTTAAGTTCTCTGATTAAAAAAGAAAAAGCCAGATCACAGGTACAGCAATAGCAGCAACTCGGCAGTGCTTCTGCGGCGGCTGCTGGGTAAGTCTGGGGTCTGGTGCCAGTGTGGCGGTCACTTTCAGGGTGAGAGCAGGGTGTTTTTAGGGACTGCAGCCTCATGGTCAAAATGGAGTGCAGCTGATGTGTGGCCTGCGGCAACCATCGAGCACATTTCTCTGAGATCGGGTTGTGCAAAAGAAACTGCAGCTGCTTCCGATCTCATGGAGAGCAGCTCAGGGGGTGGAGGTGGATGCTGATGGCTGAATGGAGCACATTCGCACCTTGGGAGATGATGGAGGCCCAGCGGTTTTGGCGGAAACTGTTGCCATTTTGCCAGTGGCGAGTGCCTCTCTCTGGAGAGGTCTGAGTAGCTGGTGTTGCAGTCCATGCTTTTCTAGATCTCTACAGCCACAAAGGATAGTTCCAGTTGGAGTTTGGGGGGGTGGTAATGTCCACTTTACTCCAGAACTTGTTTTTTTGGTTCACCAGGCCTTCTGCTTGAAGCAGGGTCTGGGTGAGGAGTCCCCGACTTGCAGCAAGCTTCCATTGCCTAAGGGGCAGGGATCTGCTTCAGCGGCTAAGCACCAGCGTAAGGACTGCTTGGATGAGGAGGATGAGATGGCCTCAGTGGGGTCACTGGACTCTCTGGGGTCTTTGGAAGGGTCTGTGGATCTCCTTGAGGAGTCTCAGGAGAATTGGAGGAGGGAGATCTTCCAGTAGGAGAGGATCTGACGGCTTCCCGCCCTCATTTTGCAGTCCCTAGCCATGTTGCACGTTGCGAAGGAGAAGCGGCAAGAGCCCTCGGAGACAGCGGAGGACTCACTCCTGGAGAGTATCCATAAACCTCCATGGTTCTCCAGGAACAAGCAGGAAGTCAGTCCTCACTTATGGGTAATGTCGGCACCAACGGAGCCCATGCGGAGCAATTACCCAGCTTTCAAAGAAAGCTTTTGGAATTGCTGCCACGTATGCGTGGTCCTCTTCCCGCCCAAGGGTGCTATCTTGCTCAGTCTCCCTTTTTCCGCAGAGCCCTTCGGACGCACGTCCTCGTCCCTCGGAAAATGTTTTTTTCTCTTCTGGCCCTTCCACCCTTTTTCCGGTTGCACCAATCCTCTCCCGTCCTCTCCAACGCCCCAGGGCTGTGGGCCAGGAGATTCCTATTTTCCCTTTTTTCCTTTTTTGTTGCTTCGGGCCCTTTTCGCGCCCTTTTTCTAACTGCTGGCCTCGAGGGCATTTGACCTCACAGGGGCTATTTTTGCCCCCATGGCCACCGGCTTCAAAAAATGTGGCAGATGCTCCAAAAATATGTCACTCACGGATACCCACGACTGTTGTCTGCGGTGTCTAGGGACTGACCACAACCTGGAGCTCTGCTCGCTCTGTAAGAAAATGTCCGCTAAGGCCTTGCTAAGCCATAAGCAGAAGTCAGACAACATTTTCCGTAAGGCAGCCCCGAGGTCCTTGGTGGCGCCCCGCTCCACCGCTCCACCACTTGCGGGGTCCCCCGCAGTGACTCCGTGTCCCAGGTGTCACTCCGACCAGGGTTCGCCCGAGGTGGAACGGCGAAAGAAGACGATCACCTCGGAGTCACTGTCAGGGGCTCCGGATAAGTATGAGAGGTCTCGTGCTCATTCCCTTAGCCCTCCCTGGCGTTCCTGAGAGTTGGACAAGGAGCGGCCTCGAAAGGTACCTCCTACAGATATGGAGGCCTCTGGCGATGGTGCCCGGACTCCTGAGGGTCGTCCCAGTGAGGACACCCTCTCCTCCTCCACGCCAGACCCGGTAACTCCAGCGTCGGCGTCACAGGGACCCACTCCTCTGTGGGAGTCCCATATGCTGGCACTAGAGCACATTTTTTCTGCCTTCCTAGCTGCCCAGGAGGCACTTTGGCCTAGCACAGCTGGCTCGCGCCTTGAGACCGAGGGTCCCTTGACTGTGGTCCTGAAAACTGCCTTGAAAACCCCTAACAGCCATGGGCCTCGTGAGGATCCTTGGCACCAGTCTCGCTCACGGTCTCGTTCCTCGGGGGTGAGGTCTTCCAAAGTCGGTGCCTAAGGCTCCAAGTGGGCCTCGGCCAACATACAATGGGGATCAGCCTGACTCAGAGTCCTTCTCGGACCTCTCGGGCTGGGCATCGGACAGGGACACATTCCCTGAAACCCGCGCCCATAGGGACCTTCCTTCTGACCTTTCCCCGCCCGCCTCGCAAAGGCAGTCACCTCCTGAAGAAACCTCCTTCATGGTATTTGTACGGGATATGGCTCAGGCCCTCAATCTGCCCATGCAGACCCAGGAAGAGTCAAGGGCAGAGGAACTCGACATTTTGCAATATGAGTCTCCCCTTAGGGAGTCTCTCACAGTCCCTATGCCATCCATCCTGACCTAGCTGCTGCTCTGCATGTGGGAAGCACCCACCTTGGTCCCTATTGTCAGTAAAAGACTCGATGCCATGTACAGAGTCCATCTTCCCCATACCTCCATAGTAGTGGAATCCGTGATGCGGAAGCAGAAGAGCCCGAAGTCGCACTCTTCTGTCCCTCCTGGTAGAGAATCCCATGCCCTCAATGCTCTCGGGCGCAAGGCTTACCAAGGATCCATGCTGGCATGCCGCATCCAGGCATACCAACTATATATGGGTATGTTCCTTCGCGACCTTGCTAAAGAGCTCGGCGATTTCTCCACGGGCCTCGGAGGTGAATACCCTCTCAGATTTCAGACACTCCTGAGATTGGTCGCGGACTGCTCAAAATACCTTTCCCGCGCCGCATATGACGGGTTTGAGTCTTCCACTCGTGTGGCAGCAGCTAGAATCGGAGCCCGGCATCAAGCGTGACTCCAGTCCTCAGACCTGGAACTGTGGGTCCAGGAGAAACTGTTGGATGTTCCCTGCCTCGGCGAACAACTGTTCGGCAAGCCCATGGAGGACAAGGCAGCCGAGATTGAGACGGAGTTCGTGACCCACACCCGTCTCTCTCTGAAAACCTCTTCCCTTCCCCAGAAGAAACAGGACAGTAAGAAACCCTTCTTCCAGAGGAAGGGACTCCCTTACCGGGAATACCCACCCTATCTGCCTGTGCCAGCACCCAGTGGCCAAGGCAAAGGGGGAGCTCAGGTTCACCAGAAACTTAATGGGCCCAAGACCCAACCACTAGCACCACCCCAGCCAGCCCCTGGGTTTTGATGCTAAATGCATAGCTTCTCGCCTCCCGGCGGCACCCCCGCCAGTGGGAAGATGGTTTATGGTTTTAGGCATTTGATATACCGCCCTTTACTAACGCATCAGAGTGGTTTACATGTATATACTAACAGGTACTTTTTATTCCCTTGGATGTCTGTCCCTTTTCGCCCCCGAGTGGGAGGCCATCACATCGGACACCTGGGTCCTCCAGGTAGTCCGGGACAGTTATCGCCTTCATCTGGACAGACTCCCTCCTCCCTTCTCCTCAGTGGAGCCTACTCAGCTTCCCTCGCACCAGACAACCTCCTCGGTCAACAGGCAGTCGAAAGGGTCCCGCCGCACCTTCGAGGTCTGGAGTTTTACTCCCGTTAATTCCTCGTTCCAAAGAGGACGGGGGGGGGGGGGCCTGCGCCCCATCCTTGATCTCAGGAACCTAAACAAATTTCTGGTGTGGGAGAAGTTCAGAATGCTATCGCTTGGCATCCTGCTGCCCTTTCTCCGGCAGGGCGATTGTCTATGCTCCTTGGATCTCAGAGACGCTTATACCCACATCACTGTCCACACCAAGCACAAAAAGTACCTGCGTTTCAGGGTGTGGGGGCATCACTTCCATTACAGAGTGCTCCCCTTAGGGCTTGAGTCTGCCCCTTGAGCCTTCACAAAATTCCTGTCAGCAGCTTCAGCCCACCTCCGGCTGCAGGGCATATCCATCTACCCTTACCTAGATGACTGGCTTGTCACGGGCTCATCAGCAGAGGAGGCTTGCCTCTCGGCATTGCGCACAGTCCTCCTCGAGCGCCACGGTTTCCTAATCAACTACTCCAAGTCCTACCTCGAACTGGTGCAGGCACTGGAGTTCATCTGCATTCTGCTTGACACGGAACGGGCAGCTGCCTTCCTCCCTCGAGCATGCCTGGACCGCCTCTGCACTCTGGCTGCTGAGGTCCAAAGCCGGTTTAGGGTCTCAGCGCATGCCATGCTGCGCCTTCTGGGGTACATGGCCTCGACCATGCACGTCGTTCCCCATGCTCATATGCATATGCGAGCAGCTCAATGGTGCCTCAGAGCGCATAGGTCCCAAGCCTTGGGCTGGCTCCGGGATCCCATCTCGGTCTCATGCAGCCTATCCAGTTCCCTGTATTGGTGGCAGAATCCCTGAACCCTACTTCGGGACATGCCGTTCCAGACTGCAACACGAGCTCATCTTGACAATGGATGCCTCGCTGTCAGGCTGGGGAGCCCACTGTGACAACCTCCATACCCAGGAATGGTGGTCACCTGAGGAATCATGGCAGCAGAACAAGGTCGTGATGTTCTGCATAAACAGGAAGGGGATACAGGCTCCCGCCTCCTCTGTCAGGAGGCAGTCCTCCTCCTGCTCCTTCGCCGTATGCCAGGGCATGACGAAGAGCTGTCTACCTCCCGGGCCAAGACAATGTCCTCGCGGACAGGCTCAGCAGGCTTTTCCGCCCACATGAGTGGCACCTGAGTCCGGAGGTGGTACTCCATTTGTTTCGCTGCTGGGGGATTCCATCCATAGACCTGTTTACCAGTCCGGTGAACGCACAGCTTCCCCGCTTTTGTGGTCCGATACCGCACCCGAGCAGGGTAGCCCCAGATGCGTTCCTCCTGAACTGGACCTCCGGGCTTCTGTATGCATTCCCCCCCCCCCCACCACACTGCTCTCATTGTGAGGACCCTCCACAAGATTCAGCGGGACCGAGCCTCGGTGATTCTCGTGGCCTCGACAGCCTTGGTTCCCGCTTCTACTCTGACTCTCATCGGAGCCCCTGGTCCCCCTGGGCAGTGCCCCGGGTCTGCTGACACAGGAGGAGGGACAGGTGCTTCACACAAACCTAGACTTGCTATCCCTAACAGCCTGGTGGCTGAACGGGTCTCTTTATTTATTTATTTATTTTATTTATTATTTAACATTTTCTTCTATACCGCGCTATTAAAATCAGCGCGGTGTACATCGAACAAGAATACTGCAATGTATACAAATAACATTGAGTTTACAAATAAGGAAGTCCTGCTCTCGTCTAGGAAGGACTCGACGAGACGGGCCTATGCCCTCAAGTGGCAGTGCTTCTCGGTCTGGTGCTCCGGGCTCCAGATCGATTCATTCTCCTGCTCCACCCTGTGGGTTCTCCAGTACCTCCTCCACCTCTCACAGGTGGGGCTGAAATCCAATTTGGGTCAGGGTTCACCTGAGCACAATTTCAGCCAACCACTTCCCCGTCGAGGGTAAACTCCTCTCGGGCCAGCCTCTGGTCTCCCGCTTCATGCGGGGCCTTTTACTTTCCAAGCCCCCCATCCGGCCTCCGCCGATGGAGTGGGACCTGAACATCGTGCTCATGCAGCTGACACAGCTGCCCTTCGAGCTGATGGCGACATGCTCTCTTGGGCACCTCTCCTGGAAGGTAGTCTTCCTGTTGGCGCTGACCTCAGCTCGGCGAGTCAGCAAGCTGCAAGCCCTCATGGCCGCGGCCCCCTACACCAGGTTCTACGGGAACAGGGTGGTCCTCCGAACTCACCCCAAGTTGCTACCGAAAGTTATCTCGGATTTCCATCTCAACCAAGAGATAGTCTTACCAACTTTCTTCCCGAGACCTCATGCCATCCGGGCATTGGCGGTCCTGCATACGCTCAACTGCAAGAGGGCTCTCATTTTCTACCTGTAGTGCACCCAGGTTCATCGCAAGTTCGACCGGCTCTTCATCGCCTACGATCCTAACTGTCTGGGGCTTGCAGTCACCAAGCGCACTCTCTCCATCTGGGTGGCAGACTGCATCACCATCGCCCAGGCAAAGGCTGGTGCCCCACTGGATCGGCGAGTCACTGTGCATGGCATCTGTGCCAAGGCGGTGTCAGTGGCTTTCCTGTGCTCAGTGCCTCTGAAAGACATTTGCCATGCTGCGACCTGGTCGTCAGCGAATACCTTCGCTTCACATTACAGCCTGGAGAGGGAGTCCCACCAGGACAGCACCTTCTGCCAGGCTGTACTCCATAATCTGTTGGTGGTATAAGCAACTCCTGCCCTCCGACCCCCCCTCATGCGGCTTACCAGGAGCTTGGCCCCCGAGGACCCAAGGACTTGGGCTCCCTTCGGATCGTCGGCATCTGCTCACGGTTTCCCATAAGTGAGGACTGACTTCCTGCTTGTTCCTGGAGAAAGCGTAGTTACTCACCTGTAACAGGTGTTCTCCAGGGACAGCAGGAATCAGTCCTCACTACCCTCCCACCCCGCCTTAAGAGTTGCCATCCTTATCCTTCCCTTGCCATCTGCTTATTAGGGCTCTAGCTATGGAACCTGACTGAGCAAGATGGCACCCTTGGGTGGAAAGAGGACCACGCATGCGTGGCAGCAATCCCAAAGGCTTTCTTTGAAAGCTGGGGAATTGCTCCGCGTGGGCTCTGTTGGTGCAGACGTCACCCATAAGA
Source organism: Ichthyophis bannanicus (assembly GCA_033557465.1). Lineage (NCBI taxonomy): Eukaryota > Metazoa > Chordata > Amphibia > Gymnophiona > Ichthyophiidae > Ichthyophis > Ichthyophis bannanicus. Next base: position 899,819,459 of record CM066035.1, on the reverse strand, counting down.
AAGGACTGATTCCTGCTGTCCCTGGAGAACAACTGTTACAGGTGAGTAACTATGCTTTTTTTCCTGTCCATAGAGCCTGAAGAAAATGATTGCAGAGGAGTGGAACTCCCCAGATTCTGGTTTGCGCATGGGTCGCTGCATGAAAAAAATTTAACCGATTCCCCCAGACGAGCAGGAAATGTTACATCTCCCATGTGTGGATGCGCTGGTCACAGCAGTCACTCAGGAAAACAACCAATCCAGTAGAAGGTAGCGCAGCCTTAAAGGATCCGCAGGAGTGTAGGATGGAGGCTCTGCTCAAGCAGTCAGGTGTTGGTTTTGGTCCTGCAAGGAGCCATTTGTGGGGCTTATATGGCCAGGGCCTGTCTTCAGTGGTCACAGAGGATTCCCGAGGAGCCTCTTGCGGATCCGGCAATCTGGGCCGAGCTGGCCAAATTGGAGTCCGGTTCGTCCTTCTTGGTGGACATTCTTTAATGTTTGCTCCAGGAGTCCGCTCAACATCTGGGATCTTATTTCCTATGCTACGGGCATTTATACACACTGCTTTCCAGATGTTGCCCCTTTTATCCATTTCTATAGAGATATTTAATGTTTTACTTACCTAGGGGCTTTCTTCACCCATCTCCTCTTCAGTACATTAGCCAGTCTGCTACTGAAGACATGTTGACCGTTCTTGGAGAGATGGACGCCTTCTCCGGGAACAAACAGAAAGTCAGTCCTCACATATGGGTGATATTGGCGCCGACAGAGCCCTCAAGGAAGCATCTCCCCAGCTTTCAGAGAAAGCCTTTGGGAGATGCCACCACGCATGCTTGGTGCCCTTCCCGCCCAAGGGTGCCATCTTGCTCAGTCTTTTTTTCCATGGAGCTCTTTGACGTCTATCTGGTTTTCCCTGGAAAAAGTTGATTTTTTTTTTCTTGACCTGAGTTTCATACTCTCTCCGGTTGTGCACTGGTTCTCTTCCTGCTACCCGAGCTTACTGTTCCGGCATTGAGTCTCGGGTTTGTACATTTTTTCTTTTTTGGTGCCTTCGCACCCTTTTTTCCAGCTGGCAGCACTGCGGGTCTTCAACCTCACTGGGGTACTTTTCCCCCATGGCTACCAGTGGTTTCAAGAAGTGTGATCGGTGTGCTAAAACCAAGCATGGGAGAGCTTCAGCATTACCAACAAAGCAGCAAGTAGAAGACATTATATCTGGACTAAACACAACAACTTCACCGTCAGACCCATGCCCAGTGTCGTGGCTCAAAGCTACAAAAAGCCAACTCTCTCATCACATTCAAAAAAAATTGTCAAAGAATCACTCCAACAAGGATACATGCCGCAACCTCTAAAGCACGCAATGATACAACCAATACTCAAAAGTAGTAACCTGAGCCCATCCGAACCAAAATCATACTGTCCCATCTCCAGCCTGCCATTCCTTGCTAAAATCATAGAAAAGGCAGTGCAAAGACAACTTCAGGACCATATTGACATAAATGCCCCACTAGACATACATCAGCACGGATTCAATCCCCAACACGGCGTGGAAACTCTACTCACCTCCCTCTTTGACAATCTCCTAAGAGGCATTGACAACATAAAAAACGCCTTCTTGCTAGTGTGTATGGATATTTCGGCAGCCTTCGACACTGTGTCCCACTGTATCGATTACAACAGATAGGACTATGTAATAACACCCTGAATTGGGTCACATCATACTTGGAAGGGCGAACACAACAAGTCAAATGCGACCAAAAGAAATCACTGCAATTCCCAGTCATGCAAGGAATGCCACAAGGCTCAGCCCTATCATCAATGCTCTTTAATATCTACTTCCAGCCCATATGCAACATCATCAAGCACCATAAACTACACCAGGGGTGGGCAATTCCGGTCCTGGAGGGCCCCAGACCAGTCAGGTTTTCATGATGTCCCTAATGAATATTCATGAGATCTATTTGCAGCCACTGCCTTGCATTGTATGGAAATAGGTCCATGAATATTCATTAGGGACATCATGAAAGCCTGACTGGTCTGCGGCCCTCCAGGACCGGAATTGCCCACCCCTGAACTACACTATCACATTTATGCTGACGATATCATGATATACGCTCCAATCAACCTACTAGCACTAAATACCACAACAATAACCAAATGCCTCGAAGACATGAATGACTGGCTCATAGCCAACAACTTAGCGGTCAACTATGATAAAACTGAGGCAGTGTTCATCACCAGGAGCCCCACCTTCATACCTCCACAAACTATCAGCATCTTAGACAAACATATAGTAGTCAAAGAAGAAGTTAAGTATCTAGGCATCACATTGGACAGAGCGCTGAACCTGAAATCCCACATCACCAAAACCGCAAACAAGGCCTATCAACGTTTATTTTTATTTATTTATTTATTTATTTAACATTTCTTATATACCGCCTTTCATGATATCAAGGCAGTTTACATTGAACAAACTGAAATTACATTGAACAGGGCATTATAACTTGGAGATAACTATTTTACAGGGAACATGGGCTATGGAGGGTTAAGTGGCTTGCCCAAGACCACAAGGAGCACCTGTGGGACTAGAAACCCCAGTCCTTCCGGCCCAAGGTTGCTGTCCTCTAGTGGGATTTGAACCCCCGACCTTCCAGCCTGAAGTACCTTGCCCCAACCACTAGGCCACTCCTCCACTCCAGATTGCACTCCACAACGTTTGAGGACCATCAGACAAATCAAACCGATACTCCGTCGGGACCACTTCCGCACACTGTGCGAAGCACTCATCACACCACTGCTTGACTATGGAAACTCACTATACCAAGGCCTCCCTCAGCAGACACTACACCCACTACAGATGGTGCAAAACACCACAGCACGCATCATTACAGACACTCCAAGGACAGAGCACACCACCCCTATCTTACAACAACTACACTGGCTCCCAATGCTGGCAAGAGCTAAATACAAAACAATCATGATCATCTTCAAAATCATTCACCATCTCTCAGCAGACGTACTCCAAGACTTTATAACAAGAGATATCAGCAATAGACCAAGAAGAACTAATAACGACAACATGATCGGCACACCTGCAGGCTATCACAAAACCAAGCAAACAACCTCAAAAAGAGCTCCATCACTACTGGCGTCCACACTATGGAACTCCCTCCCAACGAGCCTGAGGGCACTGGATGACATCACAGAATTCCGCAGAGACCTCAAAACACTGTTATTTATAGAATCATACGGACATTTAGACAACAGCCCATACCCAAACAGAAACACAACCACCTCCGCCAACTAGGCACGCACTCATCCTACCTACACATACAAGATTATTATATACGTTATTAAACACCCTCTTGTTAAATGTTACTTTCAATTGTTCTGTCTAAATGTTTACAAATACCCTAATGTTAAATGTAACTCTCCAATTGTGATGTGATGTGACCACCTTGATTGAAGGATAAGGTGGAATACAAATCTGTCTAAATAAATAAATAAATGTCCCTAACCGATACACACGACTGCTGTCTACGGCCGGACCAAGACCCTGCAGCATGCGGTCTTTTCAAAAAGATGTCTACCAAAGCCCTTAAGAGCCACCAGCAGCAGCATGATATGTTTTTCCCGGAGTGCCTCCAAAAGCCAAGGCCTCCTCTGAAGCCACAGAATCCCGGGGCGCCCTTGCGGACCCCGATCAATGTCGTGGCTCCTCAGAAAGGGGGTCTCTTTGCAGGAACATAATAATAAGAAAAAAAACCTTGAAGGTGGCGTCACTGGATGGTTCCAACAGGTCAGGTAAGCCCGAGCCAGGTCCCGCAGTCCTAGATACTCATCCAAGGGATCGGAGCGGGAGGTCTATCAAGGTCCCTCGGAAGGAATCAACCACAGATTGGCCTCGGATGCCAGAACCTATCCTCATTGAGGACTCCCCCATGGGGGAACTGGTGCAGTGCCCGAGTTCCTCGGTGCTCTCACCGATGGCTGCGGAGCCTTCTGGAGTGCAATCTGTCTGCCTTCATGGACCAGCAGCGGGCATTGTTGTCCGGTACCACCGGTTCCTCCACCCAGACCACCAGGCCATCGACGTCGAGGACATCCCCGGAGGCCAAGCTGATCCTCAAGACCATATAGGCTTGAGTCAGTCCTCAACCGAGGTCTTGATCTGGCTCCCATTCTACGGGACAGAGGTCCTCCCTGGCTAACGCACGTGGCACCAGCCACAGGGCCTCCGAGGGATGCAGGCAGGGCTCAGACCCAGAGCCCTTGGGTCGCCCTTCCTTCGAGTCTTCGACCAATTACTCAGAATGGGAGACCAAGGACAAGGAGTCACCGAACGCCGGTCCCTGAACACACGTCCCCTCGGAATCTCCTCTTTCTGAGTCCTGGCATCGGTCCCCGTGCAAGGACATGGCATTCCTCAACTTTGTGTGGGACATGTTCAAGGCCCTAGCATTCCTGATGGAGTTGGAGGAGGACAGAAGAGCTAGAAATCCTCCAATACGAGGCCCCTCCGAGGGAATCGCTCACGGTACGTATTCTATCCATCCTGGAATGGCTAATGCTCTGTATGTACGATTCCTCTGTAATTCTTATGTTTGATGTAAACCGCCTTGGAAAAAAGGTGGTATAGAAAAACTGTTAAAACTGTCGGTGCCGGTTGTGAACAAGAGGCTCAATTCGACGTATCGGATTCGCTGGAGCCCGGGCTTCCAAAAGGCACAGCTGCCGTACAACTCCATGGTGGTAGAGTCAGCCATGCATTGGCTGAAGAACCAGAAGACGCACTCCTCTGCCCCCAGGTAGGGAGGCCCGCACCTTGGATACCCTCGGCAGAAAGTGCTGCCTGGGCTCGATGCTCATCGGCCGGATCCAGGCCTACCAGTTGTACATGGGCATGTTCCTGAGAGACTTGGTGAAGGAAATCACTGGGTTCTCAGCTGGCCTCTCCGAGGAACCCTTGCAGCGTTCAAGAACCTGATCAAAGCCGTCCGTGAATGCTCCAAATTTATCTCTCGAGCAGCCTATGACAGCTTTGAGTCAGTGACTCAAGTAGTGGCAGTGGGCATCGGGGCCTGACACCAGGCTTGGCTACAGTCTTCCAACCTCGAGCAATGGGTTCAGGACAAATTGGTCAATGTCTCATGCCAAGGAGAGAACTTCCTTGGCAAACCCATGACTGAAAAGGCATCTGAGTTGGAAACCAAGTTCATGACGAGGACCGGGCTCTCTAAAAAGACTGCTGCCCTCCATGACGGAAGGGCCCAGGTAAAAAGCTCTTTTACTTAAGGAAAGGGGCTGCTTACAAAAATTGCCCACATTTTCAGGCCTCCCCAGCAGGGTCAGCTTGCCAAGAGACATGGGCAAGGCCATTATAAGCAGAAAGCTCCCAAGCCCCAGGTGTCTGCTCCGGACCAGCCAGGAGGAGCTTTTGACTCCTTGGACATAGCCCCTCTACCCCAAGGAGGTCAGCAGCTCATAGGGAGATGTCTGATCCACTATGCCCACAGGTGGCCAGCCATCACCACTGATTCCTGGGTACCCCAGATGGTCAGGGAGGGCTACCTCCTCCATCTTGCTCAGACACCTTCTCCATTCTTCCTGGGAGAGTCCCCCAGGCCTCCCCTTTGTAAGGACCTCCTATTAAAGGAACTCGCAGGCCTTCTCAAAGACAAAGTGGTAGAACCAGTACCCCAACACCTTAGTGGCAAGGGGTTCACCTCCAGGTATTTGCTTTTGCCAAAAAGAATAGGGGGCCTAAGGCCCATTTTGGACCTGTGCAATCTGAACAAGTTCTGGTGAGGGAGAAGTTCAAGATGCTCTCCCTTGGAACATGGCTGCCTTACCTCCAGCAGGGAGACTAGCTATGCTCCTTGGATCTGAAGGATACCTATACCCACATCCTCATTCACCCCAGCCAAAGGCAGTATCTTTGCTTCATTGTGGGGGGTGGGGGGGGGGCGGCCACTACCAGTACCCTTCAGCCTGGCCTCCACTCCTAGAGTCTTCACCAATTGCCACCTCTCTCCATCTCCCGGGGGTATTTGTCTTCCCCTACTTAGATGGCTGGCTCATAAAAGGAGGCTACAGAGGTGCAGCAGGCTACGGGATGCACCATCCAGGTCCTGCAACATCTAGGGTTTGTGATAAACTACCCCAAATCTCACCTCCTCTTGCCACAATGTCAAGAGTTCATAGGAGCAAGGCTGGACACTCTCCAAGCAAAGGCCTTCCTCCCCCCCCCCCCGGACCGAGCCGACTGTCCCAGGGCACTGGCCTTAGACGTGCAACACTGTCTCTTGTTGTCGGCTTGGCTTCTACTGTGTTTACTCGAGCACATGGCCTCAATGGTCCATGTCACTCCAGACGCCTGTCTGCACATGAGGGGTGCTCAGTGATGCCTTCGGGGCCAGTGGACACAGGCCACAGGCTGTCTTCAAGACAGAGTCTCAGTGATCCACCAGTTGGCGAAATCTCTGTCTTGGTGGCAAAATCCCCAAAGGATGCCTTTCCAAATCCAAGCACACGGATGCCTCCCTGCTGGGATGGGGAGCCCACTGCAAAGAACTCTGTACCCAGGGCAGCTGTTCACAAACCGAGAGTAACCAGCAGATCAACCTCCTGGAACTTTGAGCAATATATCTAGCCCTCCGAGGTTTCTATCACTGTCTGGAGCACAAGTTGGTGCTGATCCAAACAGATAATGTTCTTTGTGAACAAGCAGGGGGGCATAGGGCCTCGCACCCTGTGCCGTGAAACGATGACACACTGCTCCTATGCAATTCAACAGGGAATACTCCTACAGGTGGTGTACCTACCAGGTGAGGACAACATCCTGGCAGACAAACTGAGCAGAGTCCTCCAGCCACACGAGTGGCAGCTGGATTGCAGAGTAGCTACCCGGATCTTCTGGCTCAGGGAAACCCCATGGGTTGACCTCTGTCAGCCCGGACAACTACCAGTTGCCCTGCTTCTTGTCTGGCAGCCCCACCCATCCTGGATGGCGGCAGATTTGTTTCTCATTCCGTGGTCGAAAGGTCTCATGTATGCCTTCCCACCTATACCACTGATTGCTCTTCATGACAAAGCTTCACTGATCCTGGTGGCTCCATGATGGCCCAGACAGCCGTGGTTCTTACTGCACCTCTGACTGTCAGTGGAGATTTCAATCCCACTGGGGAGCTCCCTGGGACTCTTGTCTCAGGAGGAGGGCTCTCTCCTGCACCCTAACCTGGGGTCTCTATCACTGACAGCATGGCTGCTGAAAGGGTGACCTTAGCCCCTTTCAAACTCTCGGGATAAGTGGAAGAGATCCTGCTGGCCTCCTGTAAGACCTCTACCAGGAGATCTTATGCCTTCAAATGGCACAGGTTCTCAGTCTGGTGCGTGGAGCAACGGGTGAACCCGTTCTCCTGCCCGGTGCAACTGGTGCTGCAGTACCTCCTTCCTCTCTTGCAATCCAAGCTCAAATCAAACTCCATTAGAGTGCACCTCCATGCTTTGGCAGTACATCACCAACCTGTGGAAGGCAAGCCCTCCCGGTCCAGCCTCTGGTGACCCGCTTCTTGAGAGGATTTCTGCTGTCCAAATCTCCCGTCCACCCACCGGCGACCTCAATGTAGTATTAGCGCAGCTTACTCGCCCACCATTTGAGCCTCTGGCTACCTGCCACCTGAGATACCTCTCGTGGAAGGTCGTGTTCCTGGTAGCACTCACCTCCACTCGCAGGGTCAGCGAGCTCCAAGCCCTGGTGACAGAAGCGCCGTATGCCAGGTTCTACAAGAACAGGGTCGTGCTTTGCACGCATTCCAAATAACTTCTGAAGGTGTTATCTTCCTTCCACCTCATCCAGGAGGTGGTGCTGCTCACCTTTTTCCCAAGGCCTCACTCCAGTAGGGCAGAGACTGTCTTTCACACCTTGGACTGTAAGAGGTCCCTGTCTTTCTACATTCAGCATACCCAGGGCCACTGGAAAGCTTCCCAGCTTTTTGTTTCATATGACCCCAGTTGACTGGGGAAAACGGTGACCAAACAGTCACTGTCTACCTGGGTGGTGGGCTGTATTACCCTCGCCTGTGAGCAAGCTGTGCTCACGTTCAATGGCCGGGTCACGCACACTGTCTCAGGGCTATGGCAGCCTCTGTGGCAAACCTGCACTCCGTCCCTATGCTGGACATCTGCTGGGCTGCCACCTGCTCTTCAGTCCACACCTTTCTAGCTCATTATTGCCTTGAAAAGGAGTCCCAACAGGACAGCGCCTTCAGCCAGGCCATGCTTCGTAATCTTTTTGGGGTCTAGGCAACTCCTACCCTCCAACCCTTCTTTCAGACTATCAGAGCATTGGTTCCCATCAGACACATGGGTCCTACTGTAGTCTGTATCTGTGGACTCAATTGCTGCTGCTCATGACTCCCCTTGAGGGCGACTGTGTTTTTCCTTATGGGCTTTAGGTAGCCTGTAGCTAGGGAGTCCCATATGTGAGGACTGTGTTCCTGCTTCTTCCGGGAGAAAGCATAGTTACTCACCTGTAACAGGTATGCTCTGAGGACAGCAGGTCCTCACAACCTTTCCTCCTCCCCTTGGAGTTGCTTCTTTATCATCTTTTAATTTTTTGCCATCTTTTAACAATTTCATCTGACTGAGCAAGATGGCACCCTTGGGTGGGAAGGGCACCACGCATGTGTGGTGGCATCTCCCAAAGGCTTTCTTTGAAAGCTGGGGATATGCTTCTATGAGGGCTCTGTCGGTGCCAATGTCACCCATATGTGACGACTGATTCTTGCTATCCCCAGAGAATACCTGATCTCCAGGAACAAGCAGGAATGAGTCTTCACATATGGGTACGTCGGTACCGACGGAGCCTGCGTGGGAACGCTCCCCAGCGTCCAATAAGAAAGCTTTTGGGAGCATCCCACAGTGCCTGCGTGCTGCCTTCCCACCTTTCCCAACTGCCTCTCCTCAGTTTTCATTTTCCGCGGAGCCGGCAGGACGTCCTCCTGTCACCGCAGAAAATTCTTGTTTTATTTCTTTAGTTTTCTTGTGGTCATGGCTGTCTTCCCCGACGCCACCGGTACCGCCGGTGTTTTCTTTTCTTTTCTTGTGAAATTTTCCTTGTTCAAGGACTATTTTTTCTTCATAGTGTCTCACGGTTTCTCAGGCCTTTTAGGCCACTTCTTTTTCCTTCATGGAATCGCCAGCCACTTTCTCCAGGAAATGTTCAGACTGTGGCAGTACAACTTTATTTTTAGACCCTCAAAGTCGGTGTCTAACCTGTTTGGGTCCTGACCTTTTTCCTCCGGAGCCTTTGGGCAACAGTTTGGTGAGAAGAGGGTTTCAACATCGAGGTTTCCTCGATACCCGGTTCCCCTCCAACTTCAGGGCACCGTCCCTTTCTTCTTCTACACAGGATCAGGTAACCCACAAACAGTCTGTTAAGACTAGCCAGTCCTCGAGTGGTAGGTCTCATGCACAGCATGTAGACGGCTCCGGCCTTGCCCTCGAGGGCCCACTGGCTTCAAAACCCCGGCGGGAGTCTTCGGTCTCCAAAGCGTATGAGGGGTTTCAGGTTGTTCCTGGGGTTCACCCCTCACAGAACATACCTGAGCCGTGTCCGGTGGTGGCATCTGCTTCGAGCGGTACCGATACCCCGGCTCCGGCACTGGTGTTGGATGAAACACTCCTCACCAGGGATCGTCATCTGGCATTCTCGGTACCTTCGGGTCCGGTGGATATTCTCCAGACTGACTTTCCGGTATCGGTACTGACACCGATACGACCACCGACGTCGGTACCCTCCAGACGTGCATCGATAGACTCGCTTCCTTCGATGCCGAGTCTGGAATCGATTTCCAGTCTGGAGGATTGGGTACCGAATCGCCTTGGTACCGGCTCCCATCGGTACCAAAGGCTCGGTTCCGATGATTCGGATCCGCAACTCTCGGTTTCTCCGATGCCATTTGAGTTGCCACCGGTTGGCCTTCAACTACCGGTATCAGACACGGTACCGAAGTCGGTACCGATGTCCACATTACCCTTGCGGTCGGTGCCTGCCATGCTTCGTTCATCAGGCTCATTGCCCTCGATGCCGAGTTTGCAATCGATCTCTAGTCTGGAAGACTGGGTACCGGCACGCCTTGGTACCGCAGGCTCGGTACCGAGGATGGCTGCCGGAGGTTTTCGGTTACCTCGGTACCGATTGAGCTGTCATCGATGGCTGCTCCGATGTCTGTGTCGGCTTCGGCTCCGACATCGGTACCAGTATCGGCATCGGTATCCACAGTAGCATCGTGGCCAGCTCCTGCCATGCTTCTTTCAACAGGATCTCTCCCTTCTATACCAAGCTTGGAGTCGATACCTGGCATGGACGATGTGGTACTGAAGGACGCTGCTTCTGACAGCCAGTACCGGCGACCATCCTTTAAGGATCCCACCCTGCACCGTGCAGGATCTAATAATCTCCAGGAACAAGCAGGAATGAGTCTTCACATATGGGTACGTCGGTACCGACGGAGCCTGCACGGGAATGCTCCCCAGCATCCAATCAGAAAGCTTTTGGGAGCATCCCTCGCGCCTGCGCGGTGACTTCCCGCCTTTCCCACTGCCCCTCCTCAGTTTTCGTTTTTCCGTGGAGCCAACAGGACGTCCTCCTGTCACCGCAGAAACTTTTTTCTTTAAAATCCTTATTTTCTTGTTTTCTTGTGGTCGCGGCTGTCTTTCCCGCCGATACCGGTACCGCCGGTGCTTTTTTCTTTTCTTTTTCAAACTTAGAGAAAAATTTTCTCCTCAGTTTTTTGTTTTAACTTGTGGGGCCTATCAGGCCTTTTCCAACATGGAGCCTTCTTCCCCTAAGAAGTGCCTTCACTGTGGAAACTTAGTTTTCTTTTTAGACTCCAATGCTTGGTGTCTAACCTGTTTGGGTCCTGACCCTTTTTCCCCTGATACCTCAGGCTATATTATTGGGAGAAGACCTTCCCTTTTTCGAGTTTCCCTCGATGCTGTTTTTCCTCCTGAGGTGAGGACACCGGTTTATTCTTCTCTCCAGGATCAGGTAACCCACAAACAGTCTGTTAAGATTAGCCAATTCTTGAAGGGTAAGTCTCATGCCCAGCATGATGACGGCTCCGGCCTTGCCCTCAAGACCTCATTGGCAATAAAACCCCGGCGGGAGTCTTCGGGCTCCAAAGCATTTACGGGGTTTCAGGTTGTTCCTGGGGCTCACCCCTCACAGAACATACCTGAGCCATGCTTGGGGGTGGTATCCGCTTTGAGCGGTACCGATAACCCGGCATCGGCACCGGTGTCGAGTGTTCCACTCTTCACCAGGGATCGTCATCTGGTGTCCTCGGTACCTTTGGGGCCGATCGATACGACCCAGATTGACTTTCCTGTATCCCAGCCATGTTCGGGGTTGGTACCGGCTTCGCGCGGTACCGATACGCTGGCATCGGCATCGGTGTCGAGTGTTCCACTCTTCACATGGGATCATCATCTGGTATCCTCGGTACCTTCGGGGCCGATTGATACGAACCAGATTGACTTTCCTGTATCTTTGCCATGCTCGGGGTTGGTATCGGCTTCGAGCGGTACCGATACCCCGACATCGGCGCCGGTGTCGAGTGCTCCACTCTTCACCAGGCATCGTCTTCGGACGTCCTCGGTACCTTCGGAACCGATCGATACGACTCCGATTGACTTTCCTGTATCGGCATCACCGATACCACCACCACTGTCGGTACCTTCTAGACATGCATCGATAGACTCACTCCCTTCGATGCCGAGTCTAGAATCAATATCTAGTCTCGATGACTTGGTACCGACGTGTTTCGGAACCGATCCATTTCGTTTCCGACTACGCAGTACCGAGGATATTTACCAAGGCTCTCTGGTTACCTCGGCACCGCTTCAGCAGCCCCCGATTCCTGCTTCGATGACATTATCGTCAACGATACCGGTACCGGTATCGATGTCGATTCCTGCAGTTCCATCGGTGCCATCGATCCTTTCTATGCCTAGTTTGGAATCGATCCCAGGCACTGACAATGCAGTACTAACTGCCTCAAATCAGAACTGTCAGTATCACTGTCCATCTAGCAGGAATCTTTTTCTGCACCAGGCCAGTATGTCTTCTGGTGCTCAAGCTGCTCCTTCAACCTCAGCTTACCCAGGAATAGGTCCTATTGGAGATCCTTCTTTTCAGAAATTTCTCCTTGACATGGCAACCTTTCTTGCCATTCCTATTCCTGGCTTTACTCTGGACCAAGATCCTGCAGATAAGGAAAATATAATGCTTCCTTTACATCATTCTTTGCAGGATCTTCTTCTGAGGATGTGGGAATCACCCTTAAAGGTTCCTTCGCCTTCTACAGCCATGAATGTTCTGTATCAGGTGCCTCCCTCTCCAGGGTTTCAAAAAAATCAACTTCCACATCATTCCATTGTAGTGGAATCAGCAATGAGGAAAGTAAGAAGCAAGAAGAAGCATTCTTCTTATCCGCCAGGTAGTGCATCTAAAGCACTTGATACCTTTGGACGTCAAACCTTCCAAACTTCTATGCTGGCTTCAAGAATTATTTCATATATTTTTTATACGAGTCTGACACTTCAGGAGGTCACAGAGAAATTATCTCTTTTGTCTCCTTTTTTGTCAGAACCTAAGGCCTCTGACTATTCCTTGCTTCTCAATCATAGCAGGAATATCTCTTGGTTCCTTTCTCGTGCTTCTGTAGACTCTTTCGAGTCTGTTAGCAGATCCTCTGCTATTGCCATTGGAGCACGTCATAAAGCCTGGCTGCAAGCTTCAGACTTGAGCAGATGGGCACAACATACACTGGGTAATTCTCCTTGTACTGGAGAAAATCTCTTCAATAGAGAGGCTTTGCGTCAAGTTGCTCATTGCTCCACTGACTTCCCTGGTTCTGGAAACCATCCTAAGCCTCCTTTTTCCCCAGGACATAGGAAATGTCCTACCAAACCTCCTTTCCCTAAGAAAAGAAGGTTTCACCCTTCTCCTGCCCATCCTCCAGATGTACCCAAGCAAGGGACATCTCATCCTAGTCTGAGGTCTCCAGACTCTAGCCAGTCTAATCATAAACAGCAACCATAGGTTCCTATATGTTGCAATCTACAGTTAACTTCTTAGCAGAGGTTTATTCTTCAAACTCTACACTGGTTTTTCAGTGTGCTAAGCTGTTAGGATACTTTTGTCCATGGGTTACAAAATTCTCCCCTTCTTACTACTACGAAGGGAGGTTACAACTATCCCATGATAGTTTTTTGTCCCCATATGGACATCTTTTCCTTCAGCTGACTTACCATATGGTTAGTCACCTTCCATCCCCCTCTCTTCCAGGGTTTCCCCTGCTTGAGTTGGTACCATACTGAAACACTTCTCTTCTTTCCAGTGTAGACTTTTTTGTTATCCTTCAATGCAACTCATCAGACAGGGACGGGAATATCTCCGCTCCCTTTGTCTGTTTTTCTCTCTGTCTTTATACAGGAGAATCCCCTCTGCTCTTTTGTTCAGTTGCTGTGCATGCAGGAGTTCCAGTGATTACTCTAGTGCTCATTGCAAGCTACTTTCAACTATCTTGCATAATACTACTCACTGCAAGTTATCTTCTTCTAGCCATATCCTTTCCTAGGATGTGGCAACACACCTGACTTCAGTCAGTTTTATCTCATAATTCTCCTGCACAATGCTCTCTGCAATCTTCAGAGAAGCTTACTACTATGGGCCCTTGCTACAGAGCATTGAACTTTATCTCTGAGGGTTTTTTCCATATAGTAGAAAAAAACTTATATAATCATTCCCTGACTATATGGATTCTTTATACCCTCTTGTCTCCTGTTGTGAAACAGCAGACAAGCTTTTTCTGCGTGAATGTCCAAGGAGTTCCCAATCTTGCAGGAATCTACCCCTTTTTCCTTACAGCTTGGCATTATGCTTTTCTGCTCCACTTGGACAACGCATACTCTTTTACTGTACCTGATACCCCTATGTCCTTTGGCTGGGTCATCCTGGTATCTTAGTTTATGCGTTTTTCTTTTGTCCTTTGGACATGTCAGAGTCCTAAAGTACTCCTGACGTGCTCTTGTCAGACTGCTATTATCCTCTGTTTTTTCACGCAACCATCCTGGTTATTCCACTGAACTACATTCCTGCACCGCAGAAATAGATTCTCTATATATCTTCAGGTGGTTTTCACCTCCTTATTATTAGATGAATCTTTTCCCATCACATTCCCCAAGGGAATGTTTTTGTGGGGCTCAGTTGCAGGCATGTATCCTCAGACTTATCTTCATGTATGTATATGTCCTATTCATACATATTTCTGTAGTCTGTGTAGGCATAAATCATGCCCATCTATATATATATATATATATATCACACATATCTAGACATATATGCACATATATATAGATATGTATGTCTCTCCATCTATATATATATATATCTCTATATATATATGCCATTGGGAGATGTCCATAGGACGCCATGTATTACATGCTTTCTCCCTCACTGTCTGTGCTATAAAGCTTTTACCTTCTTAAGAGGTCCAGACAGTCTACTTGCCTATTCTCATGTGGCTCAGTAAGTGGGAGCGGTTATACACACCATTACTGCTGTGATGTCAACAGCTTCTATTTTTGTTACAAATCTCCCTGTCTATGAAGTATCAAACTTCAATGTCTTCCTATCTCTCACCAGCTAGGAAAAACAGTGTACATCTTCAGTATTCTGAGTACACTTCTGTTCTCCTTGGGAATAGGGGCTTTTTTCCATACCCCCTCTTCCTTTCAAGACTGGGCTAATTCTCCAGATCGGTCAGTCTTCTTCTTTTAGTCCTCAATGTTAATAACTCTGTACCTAAAAGAGTTTTCAGCTTTTTCCCATAAAGCTTCCATTGAAGACCTGCCGTTCTTCTCCTGCCCCAGTTGACACCTGGGTTACCTGCCCATTTCAGGTTTGGAACTTCATCCTCACTGCTGTGAAGTTACCTTGAGGATTCCGCTACTGCATCTACAGTACACTCCATCACAGTTCTACTTCCTACAATCCAGTAGGTAAGCTCTATATTGTACTAGTTCATTAAATATTTTAATGATACTTGACATACATTCTAAAGACGCATTCTTTCTCTAGTCTTTAGATTCGCTGTTCCTCTACAGCTCTTCTCTATTCAACTCCTACCCCCCATCCCTCAGGGGATGCCGGGGATCCAGGTTTGGGAAATGCCGTCCTGTTCCAGGGATACGCATTTTATAGGATCTCCCCTGGCACCCACAGCTAGGGAGTCCCCATATGTGAAGACTCATTCCTGCTTGTTCCTGGAGATAGCACAGTTACTTACCTGTAACAGGTGATCTCTGGGAACAGCAGGAATTAGTCTTCACAACCCACCCACCTCCCCTAGGAGTTGTATCTATCTATCTCCTTTCCTCTTTCTCTCCTTCTGTCTCAGCTATGAAACTCAGCTGAGGAGGGGCAGTGGGAAAGGCGGGAAGTCACCGCGCAGGCGCGAGGGATGCTTCCAAAAGCTTTCTGATTGGATGCTGGGGAGCATTCCCGTGCAGGCTCCGTCGATACCGACGTACCGATATGTGAAGACTAATTCCTGCTGTTCCCAGAGATCACCTGTTACAGGTAAGTAACTGTGCTTTCCTATATATTTGGATCGATCCTTCGGTGCTCAGGCTAGTTCTTCAGATCTAACCAGTCCAAAGGAGATTCCCGTTGGAGATCCCTCTTTTCAGTTTCCTCCTGGAAATAGCAAGATCACTTGCCATTCCTATCCCCGGACATGATCCTGCACAAGGCTCTGTTCCTACCAAAGCAAAGGAGAACATAATGCTTCCTTTGCATCATTCCTTGCAAGATCTCCTTCTAGGTCTGTGGGAAGCACCTTTAAGGGTACCCCCACTTTCCAGAGCAACTGATCTCCTATATCAGGTGCCCCCCTCTCCAGGGTTTCAAAAGACTCAACTTCCTCATCATTCCATAGTAGTGGAATCAGCAATGAGGCGAGTAAAGAGTAAGAAAAAGCACTCTTCTTATCTGTCAGGTCGTGAGTCTAAGACACTAGATGCCTTTGGACGTCAAACCTTCCAGGCATCTATGCTTTCT
Source organism: Ichthyophis bannanicus (assembly GCA_033557465.1). Lineage (NCBI taxonomy): Eukaryota > Metazoa > Chordata > Amphibia > Gymnophiona > Ichthyophiidae > Ichthyophis > Ichthyophis bannanicus. The sequence goes on along the minus strand of CM066035.1, from coordinate 899,803,348 downwards.
GCAAGAATTCTCTCATATATTTTTTATATGAGTCTATCTCTTGAGGAGGTCACAAAGAAATTACATCTTTTGACTCCTTTTCTTCCAGATTCCAAGAGTGCAGACTATTCCTCACTGCTTAAGCATATCCAGAATATCTCTTGGTTTCTTTCTCATGCTTCCCTAGACTCTTTTGAGTCTGTTAGCAGGACTTCTGCTATAGCTATAGGGGCACGATGTAGAGCCTGGCTCCAAGCTTCAGACTTGGACAAATGGACACAACAAAGACTGGGACATACTCCTTGCACTGGAGAAAATCTCCTCAACAAGGAGTCTTTACGTCAGGTTACTCAGTTGTCCACTGATTTACCTGTTCCTAGGGGCTGTTCTACGCCTTCTTCTGTCCCAGTAGGTAGGAAATGTCCTACCAAACTTTCTTCCCATAGGAGAAGAAGGTTTTATTCATCACCTGCCCATCATACAGATGTTCCCAAACAGGGAAAGCATCGTCCTGGTCTGAAGAATCCAACCTCTCACCAGGCTCAGCAAACCCAGCAACCGCAGGGTTTCTGATCAATCATCATCAGATGCTTGTGACTCTTGGGGTTTAGAATCTGCAGTTTGCTTCTTCTCAATTGAGGCAATCCACCGCTTCATCCTAACCCCTAGACATGGATCTCTTTCCAAAAGACATCCATTTTTTCTATATTTCTATGAGCTGTCAGGATGTTCATGCCTATAGGTCACAGGTTTCTCCTCTTCTTCCTGCTAGGGAAAGAGGTCCACTATCAAACGATAGTTTCCTGTGCCAGCATGTATTTTTTTCCTTTCTATAGACTTACTACTTGGTAAGTCTTCTTCAGCTCCATTCTTTTTACCCTCTTACCAAGCTTTTTCCTCTGTAAGAGCGGTATTACTTCACTGGAGGGTTTTTTCTTCAGCCTCTCTAGTTTTGTCACTTTCCAGTGCAGAGTTTTCCTCTCTGAGTTAACTCCTCTTTTTCAATCTTGCTTTGGGGCAGCTTATCAGACATGTCCAGAGTTTTCTACTCCTGTCTGTTCTTTCTGTTTTTCAACAGTAAGATTCTTTCTGCTGTCTTGCTAGTATCTGCCTATGCAGGAGCCTTAATGTTTGGACCACTGGTTGTTGTCCACAAACAACCAGATTTGTCCTCCACTAACATTCTGTCTAGTCTTAGTAGTGGCTCCAAGTCAGTGCTTTCATCTATCTTGGAAATTATCTCACTACAGGCTTTCTGGATTGTCTTCTGTTTCTGCCATCTGCATTCTCCTGGGTTTGGCAGCATAGTTGGCAGAGGTACTGGCTCTACAGCAGCCAGTTCTATCTCCTCATTCTCCTGCATCATGCTCTCTGCAATTCTACAGAGAAGCTCTCCACTATGGGCCCTTGCTAGAGAGCATGGGTTTTTTTCTCCAACAGCTATCCTAGATGGTTGGAAAAGGCTTTTCAGTCATGTCTCCCATGACTAGAAGGGTTCTCCCTTCTTTTACTATCTCCTTTTTGATATAAAGGACATAGGCCTTCTCTTATGTGAAAGCTTAAGGAGTTGCCAGTTCCCTGCTTTGGTCCATAGTATTCCCAATCGGGGATATGCTCTTTCTCCTTGCAGCTCGTCCTCATGGTAAGAACGCATGATACCTTTTGCCCTTAAGCATGTCAACATGGTATCTCATTTCTATGCGTCTTCTGTCCACTTACCATGCTAGAGTTCTGGAAGACTCGAGACTTGCTGGCTGCAGACTGATATTGTCCTCTGTTTTTCACGTAACCGTCCTGGTTATTTCACTAGCTAGCATCCCTGCAGATCATAACCAGGAGGAATAGATTCTCTGTATATCTTCTCAAGTAGGTTCCACCTTCTTGTTATTAGATGAATCTTTCCTCTCCACATATCCTATGTGAATACCGTGCTGTAGGCATATCTCTGTCTACTTAATTGCAGGCACCCATATATAGGCCTACATATTCATATCTATAGCATACATCTTACAGAGGTCTATGTCTATCATTTGTGTGTATTTTATGCCCTTCCATATCTCACTATAGATATATTCTTATATGTCTATTTATATATCTATATCTATATCTATCTATATCTATCTATATCTATCTATCTATCTATCTATATATATATATATGTATCTGTCGAGATATTTTATTATAGATAGATATGTATCTACATACTTATCTATCTGACTGTCTATGCTCATATAGCTATATGATTCTGACAGATGGGCTTTACCCATACCTATGCTATCCAGCATGTTTGGGGTTCTACACACACAACCACTCCTGTGGTAGTCAACAACTTTTATACTATATCCTTAGGATTTAGGTACCTCTGAAGCTCTCCATGCTCCAGTATCTCTCCTAGCTTACCCCAGTTAGGAGAGACATTGCGGATCTTCAGTTAATCACAGGCTTTAACGCCTCAGGCATTTGTCCTCTCTTTTTGGGATATAAGGGGTTCCCATACCCTTTCTCCCCACAAGGACTGTGCCTGTTTGTCCAAATCGGTTAGCCTTTCTCTTTTTGCTCCTAAGAGTGAGCCACTCTGCCGCCAAAAGAGTTCGGCTTTTGTCATAAAGCCTTCCGCTGAAGGCCCACCGTTTTTGTACTACCCCAGTTTTTTTTACTGGGGTTACCTTTCAGGATTCTGACCTCCTCTGTTTTTCCTACAGGTTTATTACCTCCACTTTACAGTGAGGTCCTCTTCGAGGTTCCTCTACTGGGTTCCCCAGTAGATCCCATGAACCTCCATACTTCTGTGAAATCCTGTTAGGGGAGGTCCATATTGCAATATTTCATTTCAATATCATTGATGACAATTATCATCCACACATGGACTCCTTGTCTGCAGTCCTATGCTAGGTTAAGCTGTTTTCCACAGCACCTTTCTCTTTTCAACTCCTACCCTCCATCCTCAGGATGCCTGGTGTTATTAGGTATAGCATGTTCCAATCTATGACATGCTGGGACTCCAGGCATCTTAGCTTGGGAGTCCCCATATGTGAAGACTCATTCCTGCTTGTTCCTGGAGATAGCACAGTTACTTACCTGTAACAGGTGATCTCTGGGAACAGCAGGAATAAGTCTTCACAACCCACCCACCTCCCCTAGGAGTTGTATCTCTATATCTCTTCTTTCCCTTCTCTCTCTCTCTCTTTGTCTCAGCTTTGAAACTTAACTGAGGAGAGGCAGTTGGGAAAGGCGGGAAGGCAGCATGCAGGCGCTGTGGGATGCTCCCAAAAGCTTTCTTATTGGACGCTGGGGAGTGTTCCCGTGCAGGCTCCGTCGGTACCGACGTACCCATATGTGAAGACTTATTCCTGCTGTTCCCAGAGATCACCTGATCTCCAAGAACAAGCAGGAATGAGTCTTCACATTTGGGTACGTCGGTACCGACGGAGCCCGCACGGGAATGCTCCCCAGCATCAAATCAGAAAGCTTTTGGGAGCATCCCTCGCGCCTGCGCACTGCCTTCCCGCCTTTTCCACTGCCTCTCCTCAGTTTTCGTTTTTCCGCGGAGCTGGCAGGACGTCCTCCTGTCACCGCAGAAACCGTTTTCTTTAAATTCTTTATTTCTTGTTTTCTTGTGGTCGCGGCTGTTTTTCCCGCCGCCACCGGTACCGCCGGTGGGTTTTTTCTTTTCTTTTTCTTAAATTCAGAGAGATTTTTCCCTCTGTTTCTGTCTTAACTTTTTGGGCCTTCAAGGCCTCTCCATCATGGAGCCGCCTTCTCCTAAGAAGTGCCTTCACTGTGGAAACACAGTTTTCTTTTTAGACTCCAATTCCTGGTGTCTAACCTGTTTGGGTCCTGACCCTTTTTCCCCTGAACAATCAGGCTGCAAAACTGTGAGAAGAACTTCCCTCTTTCGAGTTTCCCTCGATACCGTTTTCCCTCCCGGAGTGAAGGCACCGGCTTTTTCTTCTCTACAGGATCAGGTAACCCACAAACAGTCTGTTAAGACTAGCCAATCCTTGAGTGGTAGGTCTCATGCCAAGCATGATGACGGCTCCGGCCTTGCCCTCAAGACCCCATTGGCATTAAAACCCCGGCGGGAGTCTTCGGGCTCCAAAGCATTTCAGGTGTTCAGGTTGTTCCTGGGGCTCACCCCTCACAGAACATACCTGAGCCATGCTCGGTGGTGGCATCCGCTTCGAGCGGTACCGATACCCCGGCATCGGCACCGGTGTTGAGTGTTCCACTCTTCACCAGGGATCGTCATCTGGCGTCCTCGGTACCTTCGGGACTGATCGATACAACCCAGATTGACTTTCCTGTATCGGCAACATCGCCGATACCACCACCGACGTCGGTACCCTCTAGACATGCATCGATAGACTCGCTTCCTTCGATGCCGAGTCTGGAATCGATATCTAGTCTAGATGACTGGGTACCGATGCGTCTCGGAACCAACCCTTATCGTTTCCGGATACGCAGTACCGAGGATATTCACCAAGCATTTCTGGTTGCCTCGGTACCGCTTGAGCAGCCTCCGATGACTGCTTCGATGACATTACCGTCTCCGATTCCGCCTCAGCTACCGGTATCGGTATCGATGTCGATTCCTGCAGTAACATCGGTACCATCGATCCTTTCTATGCCTAGTTTGGAATCGATACCTGGCATGGACGATGCAGTACTGACTGCCTCAAATCGTGACTGCCAGTACCACTATCCATCTAGTGGGGTTCTTTTTCTGCACCAGACCGGTACATCCTCTGGTGCTCAGGCTGCTCCTTCGACTTTAGCCTACCCAGGGATAGTTCCCATTGGAGATCTCTCTTTTCAGAAATTTCTCCTTGACATGGCAACCTTTCTTGCTATTCCTATCCCTGGCTGTGATCCTACTCGAGGCTCTCCTGCAGAAAAGGAAAATATAATGCTTCCTTTACATCATTCTTTTTCAGGATCTTCTTCTGAGAATCTGGGAATCACCTTTAAGGGTTCCCTCACCTTCTACAGCAACTAATGTTCTGTATCAGGTGCCCCCCTCTCCAGGGTTTCAAAAAACTCAACTTCCCCATCATTCCATTGTAGTGGAATCAGCAATGAGGAAGGTAAAAAGCAAGAAGAAGCATTCTTCTTATCTGCCAGGTCGTGTATCTAGAGCACTTGATTCCTTTGGACGTCAAACCTTCCAAACATCTATGCTGGCATCAAGGATTATCTCTCATATATTTTATATGAGTCTGACACTCCAGGAGGTCACAAAGAAATTATCTCTTTTGACTCCTTTTTTATCAGAGCATAAGGCTGCAGACTATTCCTTGCTTCTTAGTCTTAGTCATAGCCAGAATATCTCTTGGTTTCTTTCTCGTGCTTCTCTAGACTCTTTTGAGTCTGTTAGCAGATCTTCTGCTATTGCCATTGGAGCACGTCGTAGAGCCTGGCTTCAAGCTTCAGACTTGAGCAGATGGGCACAACACACACTGGGTAATTCTCCTTGTACTGGAGAAAATCTCTTCAATAAGGAGGCTTTACGTCAGGTTGCTCATTGCTCCACTGACTTCCCTGGTTCTGGAGACCATTCTAAGCCGCCTTCTTCCTCAGGGGTAGGAAATGTCCTACCAAACCTTCTTTCCCTAAGAAAAGAAGGTTTCACTCTTCTCCTGCCCATCATCCAGATGTACCCAAGCAGGGGACCCCTCGTCCTGGTCTGAAGAATCCAAACTCTAGCCAGTCTAAGCATACCCAGCAACCATAGGTTCCTGAAGGTTGCAACCCACAGTTAACTTCTTCTTAGCAGAGGTTTGTACACTGTTTTTTCTTAAACCTCTACATGTGGTTTCCCTTCTTCAGTATGCTAAGCTGTCAGAATATTCTTGTCCATGGGTTACAGAATTCTCCTTTCTAACAAGAGGAGAAGTTACAACTATCCCATGATAGTTTCTGTCCCAACATGAACATTTTTTTCTTCAGCTGACTCAGCATATGGTAAGTCACCCTTCAACCCTCTCATCCAGGTTTTCCCCTGAATGAGTGATACCATACTGAACAACTGCTCTAGCCTTTCATTCCAGTGTACACTTTTTGTTCCTTGAATAAATTCTCTGGACAGCTCATCAGACAGGGACAGGAATACTTCCTCTCCCTTTGTCTGTTCTCTCTGTTTTACACAGGAAGATTCTCTCTGCTGTGTCTTTCAGCTGCTGTTCATGCAGGAGTTCCAGTGCGTGAACTGCTGGTACTTTCCCACAAGTTTCCAGTCTATCTTCCATGATTTTTGTCTAGCCTTAGTAGTGATTCCAAGATAGTCCTCATCTATCTTGGATAATCCTACTCACTTCAGGCTTCTCACCTTATCTTCTTTCTGGCCATCTCCATTTCCTTGGATGTGGCAACACACCTCACTTACAGTCAGTTTTATCTCCTAATTCTCCTGCACAATGCTCTCTGCAATCTTCAGAGAAGCTTTCTACTATGGGCCCTTGCTACAGAGCATTGAACTTTGTCTCTGATGGCTATTCTATATAGTGGAAAAAGCTTATCAATCATTTCCATGACTGTGAGGGTTCTCCATACCCTCTTGTCTCCTGTTATAATACAGAATATAAGCTTTTCTGCGTGAATGTCCAAGGAGTTCCCAATCCTGCAGGAATATGCTCTTTTTTCCTTGCAGCTTGGCCTCATGCTATCCTACTCCTCATGGACACCACATATTCTACTGGTAACGCATGATACCCCTGTGTCCCTCCAGTGGGTCATTCTGGTATCTCCCTCTATGCGTTTCTGTCCATTTACCATGTCAGAGTTCTACAGAACTCACGACTTGCTCTTTACAGACTGATATTATCCTCTGTTTTTTCATGCAACCATCCTGGTTATTCCACTGGGTGGCATTCCTGCACCCTCTTAGCCCGCAGAAATAGATTCGCTATATATCTTTCAAGTAGGTTCCTCCTTCTTGTTGTTAGATGAATCTTTCCCCTTCACATTCCCCATGTGAATGCTCTTATGGGGCTTACTTGCAGGCATGTATCTTCAGACTTATATTCATGTATGTGTATATCTCTATATATTTCTATGCATACATATGTCTGTAAGCTATGTGTGCATAAGTTATGCCCCTATATATATATATATATACACATATCTATATATACATATATATATGTATATATATCCCTCTATAATATATGTATCTGTCGGGAGGCTTTTTATAGGTCGATATGTATTACCTACTATCTCCCTCACTGTCTATGCTATAAAGATTTTTACCTCCTTAGAGGTTCCAGACAGTGCACTTGCATATTTTCATACTGTTCCTCAGTATGTGGGGGCTGTTATGCACACAACCACTGCTGTGGTGCTAACAGCTTCCACTTTGCTCTAGGTCTCGCTATCCCTGAAGCATCATGCTTCCATATCTTTCCTATCTCTCACCAGCTAGGAAAGACAGTGTAGATCCTCAGTAGTTCTGAGTTTTCAGCCCTTCACACATCTGTTCTCCTTGGGAATAGGGGCTTTTTTCCATACCCCCTCTTCCCTCCAGGACTGGGCTAGTTGTCCAAATCGGTCAGTCTTCTTCTTTTAGTCCTCAATGTTAATAAATCTGTAGCTAAAAGAATTTTCAGCTTTTTCCCATAAAGCTTCCGCTGAAGACCTGCCGTTCTTATCCTACCCCAGTTGCCACCTGGGTCACCTGCCAATTCCAGGTTTGGACCTTCATCCTCACTGCTGTGAGGTCACCTTGAGGACTCCTCTACTAAATCTACAGTAGACTTCATCACGCTCTCTACTTCCTACAATCCAGTAGCTAAGCTCCATATTATGATTGTTCATTAAATCATTTTAATGGTACTTATCATACATACCAAGGACTCCTCTCCTGTAGTCCTTAGGTTCGCTGTTTTTTCCCTACAGCTCCTCTCTTTTCAACTCCTACCCACCATCCCTTATGGGATGCCGGAGATCCATGTGTGGAAAGTGCAGTCCTTGTCCAGGGACACGCATTTTATGGGATCTCCCCCTGGCATCTATAGCTAGGGAGTCCCCATATGTGAAGACTCATTCCTGCTTGTTCCTGGAGATAGCACAGTTACTTACCTGTAACAGGTGATCTCTGGGAACAGCAGGAATAAGTCTTCACAACCCACCCACCTCCCCTAGGAGTTGTATCTATCTATCTTCCTTTCCTCTTTCTCTCCTTTTGTCTCAGCTATGAAACTCAACTGAGGAGAGGCAGTGGAAAAGGCGGGAAGGCAGTGCGCAGGCGCGAAGGATGCTCCCAAAAGCTTTAAGATTGGATGCTGGGGAGCATTCCCGTGCGGGCTCCGTCGGTACCGACGTACCCATATGTGAAGACTTATTCCTGCTGTTCCCAGAGATCACCTGTTACAGGTAAGTAACTGTGCTTTACAGGTGAGTAACTATGCTATCTCTATTCTGCTGTCCTTGGAACATCATCCCATGGTCCAGGAAACCATCAGATTGTGGATTGTTGGCATCTCCCGGTGATGGGTTTCATGGCACCAACAGTAAACGCCACAGTTGGCCAATTCTTCAGCTGACGCAGGGCACACGTCAGAGGGCCTGGATGCCCTCATCCAGCCTTGGCTTATGGGTAGTCTTCCGTATGTTTTTCTCCTGTAGCCCCTGATGGTCTGGGTTCTTCAGCGAGTGGAGTCGCACCAAGGAGAGATGGTGCTCATGGCCAGATTGGCAGTGGCGCCCATGGTATGCTGATCTGATTGGTCTGCTTGTGGGGAATCTCTTTCCGCTGATGGCAGAGAGGAATCTACTGACGCAGGAACAGGTGTGGGTGCTGGACCTGGGTCGGTTCTCACTTATGGCCTGGCCCTTGAGAGGGCTCTGTTGAAGCGCAAAGGTTACTCTTAAGTGATTGAAATCTTGCTACAGTCTCATTGGCATTCGACACTGCTGGCGTACATTAGGATCTCTGCATTTTTGAAGCTTGGTACAGCCCCTAGGGGCCTTGCTTCTGGACATCTTGGCATTTCTTTAAGCGGGCCTGGCTTTGGATTTTCTGAAGGTTCAGTTTGTAGCTCTGGCCTGTTTCAGGGGTTGTACTCAGGGTCAATCCCTGGCTTCTGATGGTGACGTAGATCATTTCCTTAGGGGAGTTCAACATCTGCAACCCCCACCCTTATCGACTCATGGTTGCTTCCTGGGATTTTAATCTGGTGCTTTTGGCTTTGATGGTGCCTCCCTTTGAACCCCTTAGGGGACTTCTTTGAAGGATCTGATGTTTAAGGTGGTGTTCCTGGTGGTGGTTTGTTCAGCTCACCAGATTTCTGAACTTCAGACTCTGTCCTATAAGGAGCCTTACCTCATGTTTTCCAAAGAAAAGGTGGTCTTGCAGCCCGTTCCTTCCTTTTTGCCAAGGGTAGTGTCAGCTTTTCACCTTAAGCAGGTTGTCTCTTTGCCGGTGTTTCCTGGATCTCTTAATTCAGCTGAGGCTGGGCTGCTATCTAAACTGAATGTCCGTCATTCTCTCAAGAGGTACTTGGTGATTACTCAACTGTTCCAACGGTTGGAGTGGCTTTTCATTTTATTTGGTGGTCCGAAGGAAGGGTGAGGCAATCTCTAAGGCTTCCATTTCCCATTGGATCAGGGAAGCTATTTGTAAGTTTATCTGTTGAAGGGTTGAGTGGTGCCCACGGGATTGCGGGCCCACTCTGCAAGGGCTCAGGCTGCTTCTTGGGCAGAGGGTAATCTTGCTCCACCTCAGGATATTTGTAAGGTGGTAACGTGGTCATCTGTTCATTTGTGTGTCGTCATCAGCTGGATGTTCAAGCCAGACAGGATGCGTCTTTTGGAGCACAGATGTTGCAGGTTGATGTTTCGGACTCCACCCATTAGTTTTGCATTGCTACATCCCACTCATCTGGACTAGGCTGGAGGGATGGTTAGGAAGGTGAAATTAGACCTTACCTGCTAATTTTCTTTCCTGGAGTCCCACCAGTCCAGTTCAGGACCCATCCAGGACTTTTGCTGTGCTATCTTGCGTTTGCTCTTGAAAATTTCTGTAGGTGAGCAGGCGAGGTCGTGACAGCCATATTTTGTTGGGGCTTCCAGAGGTGTTTGTTTCCTACTGTAGAGTACTGTATTTCTTCTGTTTTCCCTGTAGAAAGGGCCTGTTCAACAGTTTGGACATTCCCTCAAAAAAAGAAAGAAGAGCAAGGAGAATGAACAAGGTTTTTAGTGAGACATTTATGGCTTTCTTTTGCGTTGAGTGATGCTAGTGGAGAATTGGGGTCTGGGGCACCGTCCTCTGCTTTGTGAGGTTCATACTGGCTGTGGCTAGTAGGCACAGCCTACTTATAGGAGTATGTTTCAAGTTTGGTGCTTTCAGTCTCCACCTGTTGGTAGATGAGCATAACCCACTCATCTGGACTGGATCGGAGGAATTCCAAGAAAGAAAATTAGCAGGTAAGATCTAATTTCACCATTTCTATGCAAAAACGTCTTGAGTCTTTTTCTGCTTAAAATGCATCTGATTACATGGGCTACATGGTGTAGAAGTGATTTGTGCACACTTTAAATTTTTGAGTACCCTAATGTACCAAATATATGCTCATGAATGCATATCCCTACCATACAGCCTGTCATCCAGTCATCTGAAACACACTTGTATATTTCACATGAATTGGAGGAGATGGATTTTAAAATATTTTGATGCTAATTGTTATCCTCTTCTTTGTGAATAATAGATTGAAATCTGTTTACTAAATGTTAGCACGTGTGAGTGGGCATTAGCTTGCAGTGTCTGCCACTGCACCCATGTTCTTCCTATGGGTGCAGTGGTAGAAAGCAAATGCTAATGCCCATTAGCACACTCAGAAACTTAGTAACCTAGCCCTTAAAATGTATATCTGATAAATATTACATAATCAACACGTTTAGGGAAGAGCCATAGCTCAGGTGCCGCAAAAGCATGATCTTATTATGGAATCCCTTCTCTTATGGATAAACAATGAGAACAAACGCTGTTACGTTCTCTTTATATTCTTATGATATACCAAATGGGAAGTATTTGTACCTACTTGAATGATACATTTTGGAATGTTAAATTCTTTCTTCATATTACTGGTCCAGAACATTTATTTATTTATTTATTTATTTTTCTTATATACCGCGCTCTTAAATCAGTGCGGTTTACACATGAACAAATATAAACACAATTGTAACAAACAGCATTGGTTTTTACAATGAACAAGGTAAATAAACTTGGTAAAACATGGTAATTATATATAAATAACTATATACATGGTAACTATATACATGGATATTTTGGTTAATTATTAATGCCGTGGATAAGAGGTTAATTAAATTAAAGTGTAAATATGCTAAATATAGTGAGAATAAATATGTCCTATAGTGAGCAGGTAATAATCATCGTAATTATCCATTCTCTACAGGGGTCAAATATGAAAGATCTGCATGAGAGCTGTTTTCAGATGGAGTAGAATTTAGGTAGAATTGCCCTGTTGCAGTAGCTTTATGATGTTATCGAGTGCGGCAATGCTTTCCTCCCCATTGGATTTGGGATATCAGTGGCAGCTGATTGGCCAAATCGTCTGTCTTGTTACCTTATTCTATATTAGAACCATGTTTACAGCTCTAAAATAAAAGAAAGCATACTTCCTATGTTTCCTGAAAGTTTATATATATGCTTGTTTTTGAATATATATGTATATGAAATAAATGTGTTTTTTATACTTTTTACACAGTAGAAATCAGTCTAGCAAAAGCTGTACTCATCAACAACATCACAGGTCAAACAGTAAGGACACACAGTCGCTGGGGGTTGGACTACAAAGAGGAGGAGATGATGTGCTCCCTGCCAATGAAACCCTTATAAATGGGAATCATCCTGCAGCCACCCACAGCCCAATGGTACACAAAAAGAACTATCAGCAAAGTAACCAAAATGCAGCTGGCAACAAAGACCTAGCAAGTAATAACTTACCACATTTGCTCAGCCCTAAAGAATCTAAGACAAAAGCAGAGTTTGATTTTAATGCCGAGCAGAAGACTTCAGAGGGTCCAGGCACGAAATACCTGAAATCGAACTCGCGCTCTCAACAAAGCCGGCACTCATTCATGGAAACATCACAGAGCAAAACAGGAAGTCTGCAGCCAGGCGAAAAGCACACCCGCCATAGCTACATTGATACTATACCCCAGTCCTCCAAGAAGAATGCATCCTATATATCAATGTCAAAGAGTCATGCAGGGCTGACAGACTCAAAGTCTGTGGGTAATCTTAGTGAGGTCAGAGGCCAGATTTTGGAACCCAATAGCAGGTATTTCCCCTCCAGCTGCTTGGACTTGAACTCTCCCACCAGTCCAACACCAGCTAGGCATAATGAAAACAGAGTTTTGCTTAGCCCCTCAGGGAGGAATAACCGAGCTGAAAGCAGCCTGGATTCCCGCAGGCCACAGACAAGGCATTCCAGGACTATGGAAGAATTAAAACCACCTGATCAAATGGACGCAAGTCATTCCCATTCTGGCTCTGGCCCACATGAATCTTTTTCCTATGGTTTGGGCTATACTAGTCCCTTTTCTTCACAACAGCGTCCCCACAGACATTCTATGTATGTGACCCGGGACAGGGTGAAGGTAAAGAACACTGAGGGTGGCCTGACTGTAGGGCAAGGTATGGCTTCTCGTGCAAACAGCCTGCAGTTGCTTTCCCCTCAGGTGCAACACCGGTCACTTACCAGGTCTGTCGGGTCTTCACGTGAGGACTGTACAGAGGATCTCAACAGGGTTAGTGTGAAACTTTGCATTTCTTACTATGTAGAACTTGGACTGATCCAGGTATGTCCCAGAATCAGTGGCTGGCTTATAATGAATAGGTCCTCTCTTTGAGCTCTTTTTTGGACTTAGCAGTGAGTCAGAGAAGCAGTGTGGTACAGGAAAGCTCAGAATAGCAGTGTTTTAAACAGTACTGGTTTTCTGGCAGGCTATACCAGATCATTGACCTAGCTAGGACCTTCTGTAACTGACTCGGAGTCTTTATGAACTTGTTTTCTTTTCTCCATAATAGCTGCAATGGAAGATGAAGGCCTTTTTTCCCCAAAGAAGATTACCAATGGTCTTATGATAAACTTTGAGGGTGATATTCAGAAGGTTTATCCAGGTAATTTCAGGAATTACCTGGATACATTTTGATATTCCACCCTTTCCTGTCCCCATCAGATCAGATTTAGCTGCTTAAGAGAAAGTGACATTTGAGATATTCCAGGGGCAGTATCCAGTTGAACTTAATAGGATGCGAATGATCTCACAAATAGCAGGCATAAGGTTATCCAGATAATTTTAATCAGTTAAATTCACTTAATATCCAGTTAAACTTATCTGGATAACCTTATTTTATCAGCTTGATAAGTAGTATTTTGAAAGATAAACCTTTTTATTGTTTACAGAGGTATAGTGCTTTATGCCTGTAATAGCAAAACATTACAGTCAAAAGAATTGTTAGCTGCATTGCATTTAAACTTTCAAATGCAGTATATTTTGCTTTGACACTTGACTCTTTCTCACCTAGCTAACCTTCTCTGACTTCTTTGTTTTCAGCTGAGTGGAAACTTGCTTCTGCTCCACTGCCATTTTTGACAGGTGGAAGGACTTCAGAGTTGAGTTTGTGGGCCTTTTCATATTGTCCTGCTAGACTAGTCCAGACTAGTGGGTTGTGTTCCCCTACAAGCAGATTGGTGGAGACAACCAATGAAAGGTCAGGTTTCATTAACATCACTCCCATGTCTCTATTTGCCTCAGCCACCAGAGGTCCCCTCAGTATTTCTTTGTCTCAGCAGATGGTGGATGGATTTTCTCCTCTCTGAAGAAAATCTGAAGATTGAGAGGACAAGATTGATTAAATGTTTGTGAATGACCACCTTGAGGGTTACTCTTTCACTTGAGTGTGACATGGGAGGCTCCACTAGATACTGGTCTTTCTGGTAGCCATAGGAGGAAGGAAAATTGGTTCAGCTCCACACTTTTATCATAAGAGCCTGTTGAGCAGCCAGAAATTGTAAGGATTTGGAAGGATCTGGAAGAGTGAAGAAGCCTCACACAACCTCAGCGCCCTCTCCTTCCTCCTCTGTCCCCCTCGCTCTCTCCTGAAGATCGCAGAAGGCTCTCAAAGGCATCTGCCTGCCTGCCTGCCATCTTAAACGCAGTGCTGCAAAACCAGTAAAACAGTTTCAGGGGAGCAGAACTGAGCATAGCACAGATTCTCTGCCTGGGACTCTCAGGGGGTGAATCCCAAGGCTTGACTTCGTCTTTATCCTTGTTGGGGGCCCCTGATTCCGTCTTCCTGGGACGCAATTCGGGGTGGGCTGCTGGTGACTGTTGGTGCCATGTGGGAGTTTCCTGCCATTTTCTGCATGTGTTAATAGCTTTTTTACTTATTGTGCGTCTGGCAGTCACACGGTCCTAACACACATTCCTTCCCTAGTGCCTGTAACACGCGTTGCAATAAAAGTGCAGTTAAGGCCATGGCAGCCCGAAAGGCGCGTATTAGCACATGCTGTTGTGATACTTTCCTTAACTTGCATTCAGTACAAACTTCTCACTATGGTATATCATGCACTGCACTCTGGTCCCCCAGATCTCTCGTTAATCCTTCACTCTCCCCACTATGCCCTCCGTAGTATCCATGGCAATCGTCTGCACCTTACCTCAGCTTCTCAAGCCCATTTAGCCTCCACACGATCATCAGCCTTCTATGTTATTGCCCATGCATCCTGGAATTCACTACCCCCTGCCCTTAGACTTGAACCTGTATTCGCCAAATTCAAATCACTTCTAAAGACCCATTTCTTCAACGCTGCCTTCAGATTATCTATTCCCTAGTGTCCCCCTATTTCCCATATTCTGGTTGCATGACTCCTGCCTGCCTTTTCAGTCCTATGATTTTATGGAGTTCTTTTCCTCTTATTATTGTATTTATACTGTTTTTAATTGTACACCACTTTGCTGGTCCCTCTGAAAGGAGGTTAAACAAATATAATAAACATAAACATAACTCTGTCTTCTTTCTGGAAACCTGTGGCAAGCGAGGTGCCTTATCTCTGGATTCTGGACTCTGCTGTTCTTGCATGGCAGCTTCTGAGTCGTCCCTGGAGGGCCTGCTTCCCTCTCTCAGCCAGGGGATGCAGTTAGTCCAGCCTGCCTGCCTCAAGGCAGGAGGTGACTGATGGTGCTATGGGTAAGGATATCCAGCCGACCGGAGGGTCCAGCGACCATGCTGTGAGCCACTTCTCGCCTCTAGGGGATCTGTGGTGGCTGTTCCTCCTGATGTTGGGGGGGGGGAGGGAGGGTCATTTTCAAGAGGAGAGCTTCTAGGTTCTGGATTGTCCTCCTTGGAATTCTTTTCTTTTTTTGTAGCAGGCCTAGTCCTTCTGGCATAGAAATTTGGATCCTGCAGCATCTAGGTGCGCCCAGGTGCAGTCTCATGCAGCGCAGGCTGAGAGTGGAAACTCTCTTTGATTGCTCTTGGCTAAGTTCTCCCAGCAAGGAGCATCCCCTGGAGATGGGGAACAGCTGGGAGCTATCTGAGATTTTGATTATGGCTCGGATTCAGATGGCTCTGTACTGGGCCCTGATGTGGATGAAGAAGTACTCTAGACTTCAGAAGATTGTGAAGAGGCCAGGGTGTTCCACCTATTCTGGAAGGAGGAGCTAATTGCATTGATTGTCAGGATTTCATCTGCCTTGAACTGACAGATGCTTCCGGCACGGAACAAGAGCCAAAGGTGCACCCGCTTATTCAAGGGATGCGTAAATCTACTACTGTCTTCTCATTCCCAGATGTGATCAAAGATATGATCCGGTCATAGTGGGACTCTTCCAACTCCCTGCCTAAGGGATTAAGGGCGTGTAAGGAGATCTGTGCTTTTCCAGAGAAGGAATGCGTTGAGTGGTTTGGCATTCCCGAGGTGGATGCGCAGGTCATGGTAGATGGACCACCATTCCTGTAGAAGGCGGATCAGCCTTAAAGGATTTTCTGGACCGTAAGGTGGATTTGTTGTTGAGTCAGTTTGCCATTGCTGGTGGTATGTGACAGCCTGAAGTCTCAAGCTCCACTCCAGTGGATTCAGTCTTTTCCACTGGGTGTTAATACTCCTCTTCTAGAGTCTGCTATAACTCTTTCTTCCTGATGCCATGTATGACCTGGTATGTTTGGCGGCCAGGGACTGTGCTCTGATGACTATGTCACGGCATTGGGTTTGGTTCTAGCACTAGGCAGCAGAAACATCTTCCAAAGCCCAGTTGGCCCAACTGGCTTTTTTAGGGAAGTTCCTTTTTGGAGCTGATTTGGAGAAGCAGGTGAAGGACCTGGGCAAGACAAAATCTTACTGCCTTCCGGAAGGCAGTTGCAAGGGGCCTGTAAAGTGAGCTGGTGCCTCTTTCTTATCAGCCTCCACCCTTCCACCAAGGGTGTGCTGGCTGGATCTCCAGGGATCTCTGGACTCTCGTCACTCTCATTACCGACCTGGAAAACCTTCTTCCCCCTCTGCTTCCAGGCTTCAGGGTTGTTCTCAGTCCTTTAGTGGAGCATGTGGGCCCAGGGACTCCGTCCTTTCCAGAGGAGGATCCTCCCGGGCTGCACAATGAAGGTTTGGGGGCTCATTCCCTACTTCCTCTGGTTGAAGGTAGCCTTCGCCTTTTCTTCAGGATTAGGCCTGGGTTACCAAGAATCGCTGGGTACTAGACACCATTCATTTCGGCTATGTCCTGGAATTCAAAGAGCCGATTCCAGATGCCTTCGTCAACTCCTCTTGTGGGTCTGTAAACAAGAATGCCGCTGTGTGGACCACCTTGGACAAGTTGCTGCGCCTAAGGGCGGCAGTGCCCATCCCACCGGACGAGTGTGGCAAGGGCAGATAGCCCATCTATTTTGTGGCGCCCAAAAAGGAAGGTTCCTTCTGGCCCATTCTAGACCTCAAGGGGTTCAACAAGCACGTGTGTCCTGCATTACCGGATGGAAATCTTGCACTCCGTGATTCAGACAGTGTGCCAAGGGGAGTTCTTGGCTTGTCTGGATCTGGTTGAGGTGTATTTTCATATCCCGATCTGGGCAGATCAGCAAAAGTATCTGCATTTTATCGTGCTTGGCTCTCACTATCAGTTCACTACCCTCCCTTTCGAGCTATCCACCACCCCGAGGATGTTCTCCATGGTCATGATGGTAGCAGCTGCAGCACCGAGGGATTTGTGTCCATCCCTATCTGGGCAACTGGCTCATCAGGGCCCGTTTCCTTTTGGAGACATCTCGAGTGGTGTCCTCCTTGGAAAGCCTCGTCTGGATGATCAATCAGGGAAAGAGCCAGATGTTGCCTTCCCTGGCATTCCTGGGAGCACATTTCAACACTCGAGTGGGCAGAGTTTTCCTTCTAGAGAAAAAAGTCAAGAGGCTGCTGGATTGGCACTGTTCTGTATGCAGCAGGCTCCCAGAGTCTGGAATTATCTTCAGATCCTCGGATTGATGGAAGCAACCATAAAGATGATGCCATGGACACGTGCTCACATGCGGCTTCTCCAGTGGTCCCTGTTGACACAGTAGTCCCCAAGTTCTCAGGAGTTTGAGGGCAGGCTCCTGCTCCATTGTTGATGAAAACCAGCCTGCGGTGGTGGCAGCAGCCCAGTCATCTGAGGGAAGGGCTTGCCACTGGACAATTTCTCCTGGTTCCTTCTGAAGACTGGTGCCATTCTTTCAGGCTGTGGAAGCCTATTGCCAAGACTGGATGACCCAGGGCCGGTGGAACCTCAGAGAAGCAGTTCGGTCCATCAACTGCCTTGAAGCAAGGGCCATCAGATTGTCTCTTCTGCATTTCTGGTCCTTGGTTGCAGGCCAGGCAGTTTGTGTGTTTTCAGTCAATGGCACAATGGTGGCTTATGTTTGTTTATTTATTTAACTAGGCTTATATACCGCTTTTCTAAGAGTCAAAGTGGTGTACATTCAGGTACTATATATATTTCCCTTGTCCCTGAAGATCTCACAATCTACATTTTTTGTACATGAGGCAACGGAGGGTTAAGTGACTTTCCGAAGGCCACAAGGAGCACCTGTAGGACTAGAAACCCCAGTTCTTCCGGCCCAAGGTTGCTGTCCTCTAGCAGGATTTGAACCTCTGGCCCTCCAGCTTGAGGTAACTTGCGCCAACCACTAGGCCACTTCTCCCTCCTGATGTTAATCAGAAAGGCGGCTTGAGGAGTGCCAGCGTAGCTCTGGAGATGGCTCCCCTGTGTGCCTGGATGGTGAAGAACCTCCTAGCCTTATTGCTGGGGTTGGCAGTATGGAAGCAGACTTCCTCAGCTGGCACTTTCTGGATCCTGGAGAGGGGGAGTTGAGGCATTTTTTCAGTTGATTCTGAACCACTGGGTTTGTCTCGAAATGGATCTGATGGTGACCCGCTCTAATGCCAAAGTTTGTTGTTTCTTCACTCGCCACATGGAGATGGGGTCTGAGGGCGTCGACTCTCTGGCCCAGCCTTTGCCAAGTCAGCACCTGCTGTACGTGTTTCCTCCGTGGCCCCTAGTGGGGCGTGTGATTCAGCATATAGAATGCTGGCTGGGAAGAATTGTTCTAGTGGCACTGGATTGGCCGAGGAGAGCGTGGTTTAGAAACCTGATGTGGCTCCTGCAGGTGCCTCCTCTTCAGTTGCCTCCATCTCAGTCTATTGCGGCAGGGATCGATCATCCTGGAGGACCTGGTTCCCTTCTCTCTTACAGCTTGGCTCTTGAAAGGAGATTGCTAACGCGTAAAGGCTACTCTCTATTAGTGGTCTCTACTCTGCTTGGAGCCCAGAAGAGGTCTACCAAACTAGCATACATGTGGATCTGGTGCCTCTTTGAGCTCCTGAGGTGGCCAAGATTCCATCTCTGTTGGCCTACAAGACAGCCTGGAGAAGGGCCTTTCCTTTAGCTCCCTGAAATTTCAGGTGGTAGCTTTGGCCTGTTTCCGAGGTCTGGTGGCTGGTAAGTCTATAGCCTTGCACCTGGACATCTCACGCTTTCTCCAGGGTGCTTGGCATCTGCATCCTCCCCTCTGATCTATGATCCCTTCCTATGATCTGTGTCTGGTGCTCAGGGCCCTCATGGTGATTTTTGAGCTGTGAAGCATGCTATTTTAAAGGATTTGACGCTCAAGATGGTGATCTTAGTCGCAATTTGTTCTGCAAGGTAGATTTCCAAGCTGCAGGCTCTGTCATGCCGAGATCCTTATCTGTCTTTTTCAGAGGAGGTCGTTTCAATTTGGTCTGTGCCTTCCTTCTTGCCTTTCTCCCTTTTGAATGGATCTCTTAGCCTGCGGCCTACTTCTGACTAGGTAGCAAAACATAACCTTGGTCCTTGGCTTCAATTCTCTAAATTCAACTGCAAATACAATAGCACACAGCCACAGAGAGTTTTATGTAAAACAGTACAACTTAAGCTTAAGTGAGGAATTCACAGGTATGCACACTTGTGCAGGTTCCAATGATTCCCTTCAAGCTAGGCCATCACTCCTCCTTTTATTAGGGAAAAACAAAGCATTCTGTCTTGTTCTCACAAACAGTGTCATCCCAAAGTAAAACTTTGGCTTTTATAACACATCTCTCTCCAGGCTGCTAGGCTTCAGACTGTCAGCAGCATTCTAAGCCATTCTCTATATTAACCTTTCAGAGGGCCCTGGTTACCCCACTTCAAGATACTTTCAACAGTCCCCCCTCTGATTCTGGACAGAATCACTACAAATGAAGATCCAAATCCAAAATAAATCTTCTGCCATAGTAGGGAATACCTTTCTCTTCACCTTGCTTCAGAGTCCTAGGCACCACATCTGGTTCACAGGCAACTTCATCTTGCTGGTTGGAAGAGCTCTTTATACATATGCTTCATTTGACAACAGGGGCGGCCCAAGGGGGGTGCGGGGCCATGTGCGGAGACTCGGTGCGGGGCCTCATTTGCATAAATATTTGCATAATGTTACCATACACTAACTTTTAGTAAACATGCCTCTTAATGAGTGTATGGATAAAAGACAAAGATTTCTACATTACTATAATCCAGTGCCAACCGCCAGGCACATTAGGAACTACTACAAACACTGCCCATTTAGAACCCATAGCAAACCCGCCGTATCCTAACAGCACTACCAGGACTCACAAAGCACCATACCCTACCAATCAAAAGGCAACACTGCAAATATTAAACCAATACATTTCAGAGAACAACAATACATGACCTACTGGGAAAAGAGAACAAGTGGCAATGTCAAATAGGAATTACATAAACAGAATACCTCAGCTCAATTACACATGCAGAACATAGACCATCACCAAACAAGAATCACAATTTAGAAATAGGAAGACAATAATTAAACTGGGAATCCCAAAAGCCAAACTTGGAATGTACAACAACAATGTAGAAATAAAACTATAAATTAATTTCCTCTTGTACTAAACAAAGCGCAGACGTTAATGAAGCACATTTCCCAGAGCTGACATATTCCAATTAATAAATTCAAAATAAAGAGATATTTTTCTACCTTTTGTGGATTTTTTTTCAGTTGCAATTGCTCCAGCCACCTTCTTCTGGTTTCTTCATGTCTTCTTCTAACTCTCCATCGTCTGCTGTCCATTTGTCCTTTCTTCTCTCTTCTAGTTTTTTTCCATTCTCTCTCTACATCTGCTTTAACATACTAATCTTTCTCCTTTTGATCTTTCCTCATTCCTATTTCATCCACTCAAATTTTACCCTCTCCATCCTCAATCCCCACTTACTCTCCCAATATCCAGCCAATTGTAGATTTGTCTTCCCTCCCACACAAAATATTTTCCCCTCTCCAAGCTTCATCCCATTCTAATCCTCCCCCAACATCAGCTCCCTTCTAGTTCCAGCCCCACCCAGCATCCGCTCTCTTCTAGTCCCCGCATCAGCCCATTTCCAGTCCTAGCCCCCATAAGCCCATTTCCAGTCCTACCCTAGCCCCACCATTTCCAGTCCTAGCTCCCCCATCCATTTCCAGTCCTATCCGAGTCCCTCCATCAGCTCATTTCCAATCCCAGCCCCCCATCAGCCCATTTCTAGTCCTTTCCTAGCCCCACCATCAGCCCATGTCAAATCCTAGCTCCCCTCCACTCAGTCCATTTCCAATCCAAGCCCCCATGAGCCTACTTCCAGTTCTAGCCCCTCCATGAATCCATTTCAATCCAAGCCCCCACCACAGCCTATTTCCAATCTTAGCACCCCCAAAAGCCCATTTCCAGTCCTATCCTAGCCCCTACATCAGCCCATTTCCTGTCCTTTTCCAGTCCTAGCTCCCTCCCCTCATAGCCCATTTCCATTCCAAGCCCCCTCCCCATCAGCTATTTGCAGTTCAAGCCCCCCTTCCACTCAGCCCATTTCCATTCCAAGCCCCCGTCCCCATTAGCTATTTGCAGTTCAAGCCCTCCTTCCACTCAGCCCATTTCCAGTCCTAGCAACCCCCCATAGCCCATTACCAGTCCTAGCCCCCCCATAGCCCATTACTAGTCCTAACTCCCCCATCAGCCCACTTCCAGTCCTAACCCCTCCCCCATCAGCTCATTTTTAGTCTTAGCCTCCCCATAGCCCATATCCAGTCCTAACCCCCCATCAGCCCATTTTTAGTCTTAGCCTCCCCATAGCCCACTTCCAGTCCTAACCCCCCATCAGCCCATTTCCAGTCCTAGCCCCCCCATAGCCCATTACTAGTCCTAACCCCCCATCAGCCCATTTCCAGTCCTATCCCCCTCATTGCCATTTAAGAGTTCTCCCCCCCCTAGCCCATTACCTGTTCTAACCCCCCATCAGCCCATTTCCAGTCTTAGCCCCCCCCATCAGCCCATTACCAGTCCTACCCCCCATCAGCCCATTTCCAGTCTTAGCCCCCCATCATCCTCCAGTTCTAACCCCCCCATCAGCCCATTTCCAGTCTTAGCCCATCAGCCCATTACCAGTTCTACCCCCCATTTCAAGTCCTAACCCCCCCCATCAGCCCACTTCCAGTCTTAGCTCCCCCCCCCCCATAGCCCATTACCAGTCCTAACCCCCCTCCCCCCATCAGGCCAAAAAGCAAACTGGTCAGAGGTCAGAGAAGCTCTCGCGGCTCTGAAAGCCCGCGCTTTGGGACTCTGTCCGAAGCTGATGTTGCTGGGAGGCTTTGCCGGTTAGGGGGGCCCCGCGGCAGGACGCTTGATTCTGCCGCTGCCATGGCGGCAGCGGCAGCAGCAGGCAGTTTGCTTTTTTTTTTAAATCTATTTGGCTTGATGTAGAATGTTTTTTGCGCGGGGCCCCCTGAAACGCAGGGCCCTGTGCAAAAAACATTCTTGCTCAATGGACGGGCCGGCCCTGTTTGACAATATAGAAAAAGGATTACAAGTATCCTGCAAATTAAGCAAAACTGTGTGACACTGTATGCCCTTGCTAGGTCTCAATAAGAATTTGTATAGAGAGTAAGGCTTTACAAATTATTCTTGAAGCACAATATGCTGACAGTGGCCAACTGCTCTTCATAGATCTTTCAGTAGTTCAGGAATTTACACTCATATTCACATTACGACACTGATCACTGCTGCATATTCTCCAGCAGCATTCTCTTTCTCACTCTATGTTGCACTATGCATATCTTGGACAATGTGTCAGTCAGTGACTGTCTATCCAGCTTCATGGCTGCATATGTATCTTTCTATAGCAGTGCTGTAATCACTGATCTTTGCATCTATCTGGCTTTCATTAGCATTGCAGACTTCCTTTCATTCACAGTAGTTGTCTTCGGCCCATAGGATTCAGTGCATACAATATATAATTTCCAGAACCACGGCTCACCACTACAGCATTTCTCAGATTCCCTACCATAGCAAACATGAACAATTACTAATGGCAATATAGAATTGTTGAACAGAATTATCTTATCTAATCCAATGTTAATTAATTACAATACATCTACTGCTAGCACTAAATTATTATTATTATTATTATTATTAATTGAATATATGTATACCAAGCTTGCAGCATACTTCTATTTTGCATCTATATTCCTTAATTTTTCTCTTTATCTATCAAATTAAAGTTAGCATATTGCCTAATGGACACACCTCTCTTATTAGATGCACAATTTTACAAGGAATTGTTAATCTTATTATTTAAGGGGTAACAAACATCAAGATACAAACTGGCAATTTATGGCAAATAAACTAAACTCATTTCAATTGTTTACCAATAATTCTTAGGAAGGCTGTCTTATCTTAGGTAATGGTTTGACTCATATTACCCTAAACCAGTGGTTCTCAACCCAGTCCTCTGGGACCCCCAGGCCAGTCAGGTTTTCAGGGTATCCACAATGAATATGCATGAGATAGATCTGCATACAATGGAAGTAGTGCATGCAGATCTATCTCATGCATGTTCATTGTGGATATCCTGAAAACCTGACTGGGTTAAGAACCACTGCCCTGAACATTGTCTGATTGACATAGACATCTCAGCTCACAAAGGAAGGATATTGGGACATAAAACAAAAGGACATTAAAGGACATAAAATGACATTGGAACATAAAACAAAACAGTTACATCATGGGTTTTTACAAAGAATTCCAAGAATTATGCTGAACCGAAAGGTAATGCATTCATAACCACAAAACTTTCAAAAACAGAATTTAAATCAATTAGAAATTCAGTTGTCAATGTTTACAACTTTTCTTTGTTAATACTTTATTCAGCACAAAACAGCATAATAATAAAGGATCAATTAATCTCTTGCATAGGGAAATTTATTTACACTTTGAATCTACCTCAGTTGGGGATACCAATTTAATACCTATTCCACAAGCAACAAAACATCAGTTCTGCAAGGGTCATTCCATAATAACAAAACTAAAACTCACAGCATAAGAATTTAAGATCCAATAGGCTCTTGGCTTATAACAGAGCAGAACATTGCTACTCTAATCTCTTACACTTTCATGGATGTGATGCATATCAGGATTTTCAGTTAATCTACTAACATAAAAAGAAAACATCATAACACACATTTACCACCTTGATTTAATTACTTAGGCTACCCGCTAGAATGAAACTGTATCACTCATTATTTGTGACTTGTAAAAGCTAAATCCCTGATCCTATAACTTTTCTTTAAATATCACGCTTATCACTATGCTGCTTGCACAGTAAGAAACTAATTTTTAACTTGTATCTACAACTCCTTTAAATCCTTCATATTTTTTCTTAGTCTGTTACATCATGCAAATTCACATAGCTTATATCTAAATACTTCTAAAAGCTATCATACATACATGAAAGATCTTCCCATTCACTCATAAAACAGGACACAGAATGAAATCAGCAGACAAAGTTTCTTAACCAGGGTATGCTCAGATCCCTAACCTTACACAAATAAAGAAATGGTTAATTTTCTTTCTTTCTGCCCCCTCTATCACACTTGTCACATCCAGGATCCTTGTAAAATAATCTGAAACATAATAAAATTATGATCATGCAGATTTACCCTAAACCAGGGGGAGGAGTGGCCTAGTGATTAGGACAAGGTACTTCGGGCCGGAAGGCCGGGGGTTCAAGTCCCACCTGGGGACAGCAATCTCAGGCCGGAGGGACTGGGATTTCTAGTCCTATAGGCACTCCTTGTGGTCTTGGGCAAGCCACTTAACCCTCCATTGCCCATGTTCCCTGTAAGTATTAGCGTATGTGTGTCATATCCCCTCGTGTTAAATGTATCTCCCAATTGACCGCTTTGACCCGGTGAAAAGCGGGATATAAATACAGCTAAAATAAATAAAATAAATTTATATCTCAATAAATCTCCAGGAACAAGCAGGAATAAGTCCTCACATATGGGTACGTCGGAACCGACGGAGCCTGCGCGGGAAAGCTCCCCAGCTTCCCAGAAAGGAAGCTTTTGGGGCCTCCCACTGCACATGCGCGCTGCCTTCCCGCCTTCCTGACCAGCTCTCCTCAGTTTCTCTTTTTCCGCGGAGCCAGCAGGTCGTGTTCCTGTCACCGCTGAAGAAATTCTTATTTTAGTTTGTTTCTTTAGACCGCGTACCTGCCTTTCCCATACCGAAACCGGTACCGCCGGTCTCTCCTTTCTTTTCTTTCAAAAAAAACAAAACAAAAAACTTTTATTTAGCACAACTTGGTGACTTCGGTTAGGCCTCAGGCCTACACAAATTCTCCTCATGGAGAAACCAGCCCCTGGTTTCAAGAAGTGTACCAAGTGTAGTGCTGTTATTTCTGTTACAGACACCCATGACTGGTGTCTTAAATGTTTGGGGCCTGACCACTCCATTCCGGACTGCCCATCCTGCTCCCAGATGTCTAAACGTGGTTTGCAGAACCGGGCCAACAAATTCCATGTGCTGTTTGCTTCAGATAATCCAGCATCACAGTCATCCAGGTCTTCCTCTCCGGATGGATCTCAGGTAACCAAACCTTCGGGCAGGTCCTCAAAAGGCAAATCTCCTTCAAAGTATCGAGAGGCCCTCAATTTTGAGTCAGAGGACCCTGCCCCAGCCAAACAACCCCGGCGGGAAGCTCTGGCTTCCAAAGCACCATCTATGGGGTTACAGGTTGACATCGATGGCACGGCCTCGACTGATCACCTGTTAGACTGCTCTGGGGTACCGGCCCATGCCGGTACCGACATCCAGGTAGCAGTGGCGTCTATGGGCAATACTGTCCAGACCATGCAGCAGGCCGTTCTGGCTTTCATTAACGCTGCGACGCCCTCGGTACCGCATCTAGCGGTTCCGGGTCCGGTTCCGGTTCCGGTACTGTCTTCCATACCGGAACCGAGACCATCGTCTTCCAAACGCAGATCGGTTCCGCATGCCGGATCCGGGTTTTCACCCAATACCGATCCCATACCCGGTACGCCCGATGTCGATACCGATCGGTATGCGTATCGTGCGTTGGAAGCAAATAGAGGATACTCTGATTCTTCTGAGGATTTTGACTCCTCTGATGACTCTGATGAGCTGTCTCTAGTTCTTCCTGAAGAGCCTTCTTCCCCAAAGAGGAGAATGTCTCCACCAGAGGATTTGTCCTTTCAAGACTTCATTATAGAAGTAGCTAAAGGACTTTCTATTACCACATCCTCTGAAAAAGAACCTAGATCAAAGAAATTGGATATTTTAGGATACCCTAAGGTTCCTAAAGAGGCAGTCACCCTGCCTATCCATGAAATCCTTCAAGAACACTTGATGGACTTATGGGAGGCTCCTCTAACGTTGTCTCCTCATTCTCGTAGGTTGGACACCATGTACCGGGTCCCTCCTTCTCCTGGTTTTCAAAAACTCAGCTGCCTCACCATTCCATTGTGGTGAAGTCTGCGCTGAAAAAGATTAAGAGTACCAAAAGGCACTCTTCTACCCCTCCAGGGCGGGAATGTAAGACCCTAGACTCTTTTGGTAGGAAAATCTTCCAGGCTAGTATGCTTATAGCCAGGATTAATTCATATAGTCTGTATATGGGCATGTTTCTAAGGGAACTTGCCCTAAAGGTACGGCATTTTGCCCCCTTTATCCCTGAGGATAGAAAGGAAGAGTTCATTTCTCTGGTGAAACAGCTTCTAGATGTTTCTAAGTTCTCCAACAGAGCAGCCTTTGATTCCTTTGAAGGTGCCGGTAGAGCTTCGGGCATTGCCATTGCAGCCCGACGACTTGCTTGGCTCCAGGCCTCTGACCTAGAACCCTGGATGGCTTACGGAATCTGCCCTGTACAGGTGAGAACTTATTTGGTAAAGACTGGCAAATTAAAGCCACTCAAGTGGACGCAGAAAATGCTACATTAGATAGACTTTCTAAGTCTACCTCTACTCCTGCCAAGAAGAAGTCTTTCAAGAGGCCTTACTACAAGAAGGCCAGATTTTCCACAAATACTGGCCAACAATCTTCTCAGCCTCGCTTTGCTGCTAAACGTCAGCAACCTAAACAGGCAAGGTCAAAGCCTGCAGCGTCTGCCACTCCTCAGCAGGCTCAACCCCCTCAGGGGTTTTGACTTGCCCCTAGAGAACTTAACATTTCTGGCTCTAGAACAACCAGAGCCCCTCACCATTCCCGGAAGGCTAGCTCACTTTGCTCCCAGATGGGGGCAAATTACATCAGAGTACTGGACCCTCTCTATCATCAGAGAGGGCTACAAACTTCATTTTTCCAACCTTCCTCCACATACCATGGTGAGGCACTTCAATTCTCCCCCATCTCTCCTGGCCCTGTTGGGTCAGGAAGTCTCTTCCCTCCTTGCCCAAAGGGCAATAGAAGAGGTTCCTCTTCTCCAACAAGGGACAGGTTTCTACTCCCCTTATTTTCTCATACCAAAGAAGACAGGGGGATTCAGACCTATCCTAGATCTGAGAGAATTGAACAAATTTCTATACAAGGAGAAATTCAAAATGCTTTCTCTGGGCATTCTCCTTCCATACCTTCAGAGTCAGGATTGGCTTTGTTTCTCTAGATCTCAAGGATGCGTACACACATATACTCATCCACCCATCCCACAGAAAATATCTACGATTTCTGTTCCAGGGAAAACATTTCCAGTACAGAGTACTTCCCTTCGGTCTAGCCTCTGCTCCAAGAGTATTCACCAAATGCATGGCAGTTGTAGCCGCATTTCTAAGAGGTCTGGGAATTTTTGTATTCCCATATTTGGACGACTGGCTCATCCGAGCTCCATCTCAGTCAGAGGCCCAGATTTCCCTGGACCACACAAGGCACATTCTGCAGTATCTGGGACTGGTGGTAAACCTTCCCATGTCTCAACTCATCCCTACTCAGTCTCTGGAATTCATAGGGCCCAGTTGGACACCACCACTGCAAGGGCCTACCTACCTCAAGTCCGGGGCCAACGTCTGGTGTGCTTGGCCTCCCAAGCTCAGTCCAGCAGTCACTTGACAGCCAGAGAAATGCTGCGACTTCTGGGCCACATGGCCTCCACGGTACACGTGGTGCCCTATGCTCGTCTTCATATGAGAGCAGCTCAATGGACCTTGGCCACCCAGTGGACTCAAGCATCAGGAGCGCTCTCCGACCAAATACTCACCTCAAAGCGTCTGTTTTGGTCCCTCCAATGGTGGATATCCACCAAGAATCTGTTGTTGGGGGCCCCCTTCCAACCTTTGTTGCCCCGAGCAACCCTCACAACAGATGCCTCCCAAACAGGGTGGGGAGCCCATCTACAGCACCTCTCCACTCAGGGTACTTGGTCTCCACAGGAGACCACCCTTCACATCAACCTCCTGGAACTGCGAGCAATCTTATTTGCCCTCAAAGTCTTCCATACCCTCCTTGTCAACCTGACTGTCCTAGTTCAAACAGACAATCAGGTGGCCATGTTCTACGTAAACAAAAAAGGAGGGACAGGCTCTCTGTCGCTTTGCAACGAAGCTCTCAGATTATGGGCCTTCGCCAGAGAGCATCAAATTCATCTTCTGGCAGTCTATCTTCCAGGGGTTCAAAACTCTCGGGCAGACAGACTCAGTCGAGTTCTGCTTCCACACGAATGGTCCCTACATATGGACCAGATACGCAGAATCTTTCAGGAATGGGGAACCCCGAACATAGACCTCTTTGCAAGTCCGTGCAATGCCAAACTTCCCCGGTTCTGTTCCAGGACTCCGTGTCAGGGAGCTCAAGCCTACGACGCCTTTCTCCTGCATTGGGGTCAGGACTTCCTATATGCCTTTCCATCCATTCCTTTGATTCCCAAGACTCTGTTCAAACTCCAGAGGGATCATGGATCGATGATCCTCATAGCTCCACGCTGGCCACGCCAAGTGTGGTTCCCTCTACTTCTGCATCTTTCCCAGGGACCCTCCCTGGACCTGGGAGCTGCGCCAGATGTTCTGTCTCAGGAGGAGGGGACTTTGTGGCACCCAAACCCCAAGTCCCTACACCTCAGAGCTTGGTTACTGAAGGCCTAAGCCTTCATGACTTCAATCTTTCTCAACCAGTGCAAGATATCCTTCATGCCTCTAGGAAACCTTCCACGAGGCGTTCCTATGCTTTCAAATGGAAACGCTTTTCCATTTGGTGAGCTCAACAGGGTCTTGACCCTCTAGCACTTCCCTTGAATTCTCTACTAGACTATCTCCTGCATCTTTCTAATGCAGGCCTTAAGACAAATTCAGTCAGAGTCCATTTAAGTGCTATTGCAGCATCCTTAAAACCTATAAATGGACAACCTGTCTCCTCTCATCCTCTTATTGCAAGGTTCATGAGAGGCCTGACTCTAACTAAGCCTCCCATCCGACCTCCTCCAGTAGCATGGGATTTGAACCTAGTTCTAGGTCAGTTTATGAAGCCACCTTTTGAACCGTTGGTTTCTACCTCCTTGAAATTTCTTTCCTGGAAGGTCCTTTTCCTTATTGCAGTCACTTCGGCTCGCCGCATCAGTGAACTACAGGCCTTAGTGGCTCATCCACCTTATACTAGGTTTCATCATGATAAGGTGGTCCTCAGGACGAATCCCCACTTTATGCCCAAAGTGGTCTCGCCTTTTCATCTTAATCAAGAGGTATATCTACCTGTCTTTTTTCCGGCTCCTCATGCATCCAGTGCAGAGAGGAACCTTCATACTTTAGATTGTAAAAGAGCTCTTGCCTTTTACCTCAACAGGACTCAGCCACATCGAAAGTCTTCCCAACTTTTTGTGGCTTTTGATCCTTCTCATTTGGGACTTCCAGTCTCCAAACGTACACTTTCCAATTGGATTGCTCAGTGTATTTCCTTTGCTTACCAGAGTAAAAACATTTCTCTGGAAGGCCATGTCACAACTCACAATGTGAGCGCCATGGCCACTTTTATGGCTCATCTTCACTCTGTATCCATAGATCAGATCTGTCGAGCCGCCACCTGGGCCTCGGTTCATACCTTCACAGCCCATTACTGTTTGGACAAGGACTCCCGCCGGGATGCTTTGTTTGGTCAGGCTGTCCTCAAACACCTGTTCCATACTTGAACAACTCCTGCCCACCTTCCCAGGATGGATGCCTGAGATCCATACGAAGATAGCGAACCCTTGGAAGGGGATCTCCCAGGCATCTTAGCTAGGGAGTTCCCATATGTGCGGACTTATTCCTGCTTGTTCCTGGAGATAGCACAGTTACTTACCTGTAACAGGTGATCTCTGGGAACAGCAGGAATTAGTCCTCACAACCCACCCACCTCCCCTAGGAGTTGTATCTTCTATCTATCTTCCTTTCCTCTCTCTATTGTCTCAGCTATAAACTCGAACTGAGGAGAGCTGGTCAGGAAGGCGGGAAGGCAGCGCGCATGTGCAGTGGGAGGCTCCAAAAGCTTCCTTTCTGGGAAGCTGGGGAGCTTTCCCGCGCAGGCTCCGTCGGTTCCGACGTACCCATATGTGAGGACTAATTCCTGCTGTTCCCAGAGATCACCTGTTACAGGTAAGTAACTGTGCTCTCTACTGCCAGTTGGAATCATAAGTTGTTCTTATCATATATTCACAGGGAAAAAAAAGAAAGAAAGAATTAGCAACATTCAAGCAACTATTTTTTGTTTAAAAGAAACCTCTCTATCAAAACTTGCAGTCAAGGCCTTCTCACCAGATAACTGACAATATCTCTCACTACAGAGTTACTGTAAACACACAACTCTGCCAGACTTATCTGTACTGTCTACTTCTAAAGTTCTTACTTCAGTGTACAATACATTCCAATCAATTGATTCAGAGAATCCATTCCACACTACAGTACAAGCCCATGCAGATAGAAAAAAAACCACATGTTCTCCAAATACATTAACACTGCAAAATCAACCATAGAATCTCGTCTCCTTTCCATATTCATTAAACCAACACATCATATCACCGGTCACCTGAATACTTGTTGTTCAGGGTTTTTTATTTTTTATGTCTGTTTCTCTTCTCTGATCTATCTTAGTCTGTATGAATAAGCTTCTATCCTGTTTATCACTATAGTTCCTTTCCTACTCCTGATTTTACATTGTTTTATTATGTACACCACTCTGTTGTTGTTTTATCGAAGGCCAGTTAATCAAATCAAATAAACCATAAACCATCATGTTATTAGACACCCTCATCAGTTTACTATAAAAAAATCCTTCTATCACTATTGATATCATATCTTACTTCACAAATGCCTTTCAATTACTTGCTGATACCACCAACTACATCCTCATACCAGCTAACATACATGCATAGACCATCATAACAGACTAATCCTTACAGACTAAGGCTTAAAATTTATTACTGTTTTTAAATTAAGGATTACAAAAATAAACCCAGCATGCACAGAATTCACAGTGCTAAAATATTTATCTTTTTTTTCATTCATACTGAGATCAGAAAGCTATCAAAACAAAATGAACCTCTCTAGAAACCAAAACGCACAACTCAAAACAGAAAAACAATTGAAATTACCTTACCTAAGACCCAAGAGTGAAACAAAACAAGACAAATCTGTCTTTATGCATTACCATCTAATAAAGATAAGAACACAGACATTTCAAATATCAACTCACAAGTCTGACGAAATACAACTCTGACTTACTAAGGAAGAAAATCAGCATATGAAAACGCAATTAATTACCAAGTTTGACAGGCTTTTTAAATCTTTTTCAACCATAAAACATTATCCTTTTAAAAACACAATGTCAGAAAAGCAAACAAATGAAGCACTGTATACTTTTGCTTTGCAGTATCACCATGTTTACAATAGGCCGCCTCTCTTAAACACTATTTGTACTCCATACTCACAATCCTCTGTCCTCTCTGCCTTGCCTTGAATGAAGAGAAATTAATATCCTAGCACAGAGCCAACTGAATGGATCTCTTAGCCTGTGGACAACTTCTGGCCAGGTAGCAAAACTTCACCTCGATCCTTGGCTTCAATTCTCTAAATTCAACTGCAAATACGATAGCACACAGATACAGAGAGTTATATAAAACAGCACGACTTAAGCCTAAGTGAGGAATTCACAGATGTGCACCCTTGTTCAGGTTCACATGATTCCCTTCAAGCTAGACCATCACACCTCCTTTTTTTTTTAGGGAAAAACTGTTACATGGTACAAATTCAGCTCTACGTCAAGCTTTGTTTATCTACATGTTATAGGTCAGAGCACAGACATTTCTCAACTCCAGCATTCTAAAAACAATGCATTCTGTCTTGTTCTCACAAACAGTGTCATCCCAAAGTACAACCTTGACTTTTATAACACATCTCTCTCCAGGCTGCTAGGCTTCAGACTGTCAGCAGCATTCTAAGCCATTCTCCATATTAACCCTTTCAGAGGGCCTAGTACCCCACTTCAAGTTACTTTCAACACCTTTCATGTGAACCAGGTAGTCTGCCTGCCCTCCTCCTCCTTAGTGTCAGGGGAAGGGGAAGGATCTTCGCTTTGTGGATGTTCAGAGGGTGCTTCTCTGCTACTTGGAGGTTACAAATTTTCTAGGACCAAGCAGGAAGTCAGTCCTTACATATGGGTGACGTCGGCGCTGACGGAGCCCCCGTGCGGAGCATTTCCCCAGCTTTCAAAGAAAGCGTTTGGGAAAGCAGTGCGCCTGCGCGGTCCCCTTCCTGCCCAAGGGTGCCATCTTGCTCAGTCTTTCTTTTTCCGTGGAGCCCAACGGACGTGAGTTCGTGTCACCCGGGAAAAGTTGATTTTTTTTTTCTGCGATTTTCGCATTATCTTATCCGGTTCGATGCTGGTTCCCCTTCCCGCCTGGGCTCGGTACACCGGTATCGAGTCTGGAGTTGTAATTTTCACTTTTTATCCTTCGTGACTAGCGTTCGCGCTCTTTTTGTGTTTTCACTGGCAGCCCGGTCTTTTGACCTCGCAGGGGCCCTTTTTCCCCCAATGGCTGCCAGTGAATTCAAAAAGTGTGATCAGTGTAAGAAACTTGTGTCTCTCATCGACACACATGACTGCTGCCTCCGATGCCTCGGGCCCGACCATGACCCGCTGGCCTGTGGCCCATGTGGCAAAATGTCGTCGAAGGCGCTTCGGAGCCGTCAGCATCAACGTGAGAGAATTTTCTCTGACTCCGTGTCCGGCCGGGCCCGGATTTCATCAGAGGCCTCGACATCTCGGGAGTCTGACCCCGAGCGCCATCGGGGTTCCTCTGAGAGGGAGTCTCCCTCCTGGGCGCACTGAAGAAAGAAAAAGCTCGCGAGGGCGGTGTTGGTGGAGGCTCGTGGTTCCTCGAGGGCCAGGTCACGTAGCCCTGACCGCTGCCCCGGGCTCTCGGAGATGGAGAGGCCTTCCAAGCTTCCTCGTGTGGAGCCGGAGTCCCCGAGTCACGTAAGTGCCGTTGTCCTCGTAGACTCTCCTCCGGGGGAGCCGACGTCGGGCCCGACACCGTCAGGGCCCAAGTCGGGGGCTGCTGAGTCTCCTGAGCATGGACTCAGGTTGACAGCCTTGGAGAGCAGCTTGGCTGCCTTCATGAAACAGCAGCGGGTGCTGATCGCCGGTCTGACCAGTGCATCTGCCCCGACTACCGGGACCTCGACGTCTAAGTCGACCCCGGAGACTGAGCCGATCCTCGAGTCGATGAAGTCTCGAGTCGATCCTCGGTCAAGGTCCCCCTCGACCTCCCTGTGGGGCCGAGGTCATCGACGCCAATACCCTCAGCGTTGGGGCAGGTGGCACCAAGGCCCACACGGCCGGAGCCGCTCGATTCCTCCTCGGATGAGTTGGAGTGGGAGACGGAGGACAAGGAGTCCCCGGACACCTTCCAGACCCAGTGCATCCCTTCGGACTCACTGGAGTCAGAGCCTCGGAGACGGTCCCCCCCCCGGAGGATACCCGGTTCTCAGACTTCGTGAGGGACATGGCCAAAGCCTTGGCCTGCCTTGCGGATGCCGAGGAGAAGCCTCGAGCCGAGGAGCTCGATGCCCTCCAGTATGACTTTCCTCCAAAGGAAGCCTTTACTGTACCGGTTCCTCCGATGCTGGAACGGCTGCTCTTCCGTATGTGGGAGGCACCGGCCTCGACGCCGGTTCTTAACAAATGGGTCGATTCCATTTATCGAGTCCGTAAGAGCCCTGGGTTCCAAAAGTGCAGCTACCGCACCACTCCATGGTTGTGCAATCGGCCATGCACCGTCTGAAGAGTCAGAAGATACACTCCTTGGTACTCCCCGGCCGTGAAGCCCGGAACCTGGATGCCCTCAGTAGAAAGTGCTTCCAGGGCTCTATGCTGTCTTGCCGTGTCCAGACCTACCAGCTGTACATGGGCATGTACCTACGAGACCTGGCAAAGGAGATTGCTGGGTTCTCAGCTGGCCTCTCCGAGGAACCTTTGCAGAGGTTCAAGGCTTTGTCAACAGGGATTCGAGAGTGCTTGAAGTTTATCTCTCGAGCAGCCTATGATGGCTTTGAGGCTTCGGCCCGGGTAGCCGCGACCGGCATCAGTGCACGCCGTCAGACCTGGCTACAGTCATCAGACTTGGAGCCATGGGTGCAGGACAAGTTGGTCGATGTCCCTTGCCGAGGTGAAAACCTCTTTGGTAAGCCCATGACTGAAAAGGCTGCGGAAATCGAGACTGAGACTCTCACCAGGACAAGGCTGTCAGGAAGACTTCTGCCCCTTCTCAGAAAAAGAAGGGCTCGGGGAAGAAGCCCTTTTTCCCGAGGAAGGGTGCTGCCTACAAATCCTACCCTCAATATCAGGCCTCTCCAGCTCCCCAACAGGGCCAGCAGGCCAAGGGGCAGGAGCATGGGCCCCGTAGGCAGAAGACCCCAAAACGCCAGCTCCGGCTCCTGCACAGCAGGGAGCGGGGTTTTGACTCCCACAGCATAGCCTCTTCACAGCTGGCTCCACTCAGCACAGGAGGTCGGCTGACCCTGTACACTTACAGGTGGCCAGCCATCACAGGGGATACCTGGGTCCTCAGCATAGTCCAAAAGTGATAAATGCTTCACTTCCACCAGATACCCCCCTCCTTCTTTCCAGGGGAGCCTCCAAGACTCCCTCTGCACAGAAACCTCCTCCTTCAGGAGCTGGCAAATCTTCTAAAGGAACAGGTGGTGGAACCGGTACCTCACCACCTGGAAGGGCAAGGCTTCTACTCCAGGTACTTTCTGGTACCAAAAAGGACAGGAGGCCTCCGGCCTATCCTAGACTTGCGAAACCTAAACAAGTTTCTGAAGAGGGAAAAGTTCAAGATGCTTACCCTTGGGATACTGCTGCCCGACCTCCAGCAGGGAGATTGGCTATGCTCCTTAGACCTAAAGGATGCTTATACCCACCTTCTCATCCATCCAGACCACAGACAATATCTCAGATTTGTGGTGGGAGGAAACCATTTTCAGTACAGAGTACTTCCCTTTGGCCTAACCTCTGCCCCCAGGGTTTTCACCAAATGCCTGGCGGTGGTGGCGGCCTATCTCAGAAATCAGGGAATCTTTGTCTTCCCATACCTGGACGACTGGCTCATCAGGGGTCAGTCTCTCCATGAGGCCAGACAAGCCACTCTTCACACTGTCTCTCTTCTTCAGCATCTGGGCTTTGTCATCAATTAAAGGAGGTTGAGGAGGTGATCTTGGCCTCGAGGAGGCAATCCACCAGAAAGTCCTATGCACTCAAGTGGCGCAGGTTCTCAGTGTGGTGTGCTCAGCACAATGAAGATCCTTTCTCCTGCCTTGTGCCAGTAGTGCTACAATACCTACTTCATCTGTCAGACCTAGGCCTTAAGTCCAACTCTGTTCGGGTCCACCTCAGTGCTCTTTCAGCACACCACTCACCAGTGGAGGGACAGTCACTGTCGGTTCACCCCTTGTTGTCCCGCTTCCTCAGAGGCCTGCTTTTGCTCAAGCCTCTGATTCGTCCACCTGCCACTGAGTGGGATTTGAATGTGGTCTTGCAACAACTTACTCGCCCACCGTTTGAGCTGATGGCTACTTGCCATTTATGCTTCCTGTCTTGGAAGGCGCTCTTCCTGGTAGCTCTTACCTCGGCCAGACGTGTGAGTGAACTACAAGCTCTGGTTTCTGATAGATTGTACACACGGTTTTATGGGAACAGAGTGGTCCTTCGGACTCATCCGAAGTTCCTTCCAAAAGTTGTCTCCTCTTTCCACCTCAACCAGGAGGTGGTTCTTCCGACATTTTTTCCCAGGCCGCATACCAGCTGGGCTGAGACAGTCTTGCATACTCTGGACTGTAAGAGGGCGTTGTCCTTTTACATTGAACGTATGCGGGGACATCGAAGGGCTACTCAGCTCTTCGTCTCCTTTGACCCTAATAAATTGGGGTTACCTGTCTCCAAGCGTACGTTGTCCACTTGGGTAGCAGATTGTATCACCTGGGCGTACAAGGCAGCCGGCCTCTCCTTGCAGGGTCAAGTCACGGCCCACAGTGTCAGGGCGAAAGCCGCATCAGTAGCTCATCTCCGCTCTGTTCCATTGGCAGACATCTGCCGGGCCACTACTTGGTCTTCAAACCAGACTTTTGTGGGCCACTACTGCCTCGAGAGAGAGTCCCGAAGGGACAGTGCTTTCGGACAGGCAGTAAGCCGTAATCTCTTTGAGGTTTAGGCAACTCCTACCCTCCGGCCCTGGTGTTGGACTACCGTACGGGGGCGTTCTCAGAGGATAATCTTATCATGGATGCTGAGGCTCTTCAGAGGGAGCCATTTTTTCAGCTTTGGATTCCCGGTAGCCTAGAGCTGGGGAGTCCCATATGTGAGGACTGACTTCCTGCTTGGTCTTGGAGAAAGAGTAGTTACTCACCTGTAACAGGTGTTCTCCAGGAGTAGCAGGAATCAGTCCTCACGACCCTCCCTCCTCCCCTGGAGTTGCAGTCATATACTTTATTTGGATTTTTGCTGTCTTTTAGCTATGTCATCAAACTGAGCAAGATGGCACCCTTGGGCGGGAAGGGGACCGCGCAGGCGCGCTGCATTCCCAAAGGCTTTCTTTGAAAGCTGGGGAAATGCTCCTCATGGGGGCTCCGTCGGTGCCAACGTCACCCATATGTGAGGACTGATTCCTGCTGCTCCTGGAGAACACCTGTTACAGGTGAGTAACTACTCTTTACTTTCATAAGTCAGACCATCTTTTTGTGCTGTTTGCTGGCCTACGCAAGAGTGATGTGGCAGCCTAGTTGGGACATTGGATTAAGGAGGCCATTGCCTTAGTGTATCTGTTGCAGAACCAGCCAGCTCCGGAGGGTTTGTGCACCCATTCTACTCGAGCCCAAGTGTCCTCATGGGTGGAACGGAGCTCGGTAGCCCCTGCAGACATTTGTCAGGCAGCAACATGGGCATCACTTTCCACTTTTGTCAAGCATTTCTGCTTAGATATCCACATGCAGGCGGACACAACCTTTGGCTTAAGAGTTTTGCGAGCTATTGTGTCTTCTTCCTGCTCAGTGGAGTTGTAACTTTGGTACATCCCACTTGTCTGGACTGATCGAGCAGGATGATATGGAAGGTGACATTTTACTTACCAGTTGTCCTTTCCTTGAGTCCTGCTAGACTAGAAGAAGGCCTGCCCCTGAAACTGTATTTGCTCTGTTTTTCTGCTGCGGTACCCTTGTGTCTGCTATGATTTTTATACTTGGCTCTGCAGGTTTATCTTCTGCTGACAACCTTCTGTTTATGCTTTCCTGTACATAGTTCTCAACTGTTAATTACTCCTTGTTGCCCATGATTGAAGTTGGGTGAAGCTTGCCATGTTTCTCCCATATACATTTGGACAAATACTGAGGGGACCTCTGGTGGCAGAGGCGAATTGAGGCATGGGAGTGATGTCTTTGAAACCTGGGCTTTTCATTGGTTCTTTGTCTCCACCAATCTGCTAGTAGGGGAACACAACCCACTTGTCTGAACTGGTCTAGCAGGACTCAAGGAAAGGACATTAACTGGTAAGTAAAATGTCACCATATCAATGGCAGTGAAAGTTTACTCCTGATATTCTCAGCTTCTCAACTTCCATTAATAGGCTTCTGAACCTTTCATTGGCAAATATCAAATACAAGGTTTGAGTCCTTGGCTGAGGACATTGCCTTCTAGTCCTTTAGGCTGACATTGTGAATCTATACATTATAGGTTGGTTAATTGCCTGACCCCACTGAGATTTTTTTATTATGCTTTTATTGTAAACTACATAGTTTGTTTTTCAGATATGCGGTATATTAAATAAAGGCAGACATAGACACAGTTTTTAAACTGTTTGGCTCCTGGCTAAATCAAAAGGATGAATCCTGTTTGTGTGTGTACCACCGTCATTTAAAAAAAACAAAACCCCATACCACACCTCCTTTTTTTAGGGTTAGTTTTACTAAGACTGTATTCCTATTTTCTGTGGGGGAAAAAGCTTAATAAATCAAGTTTTCACTGTGCTATTACACAGTACCAACAGAAGGCAGTGGGCCCTCTCCTCCTCCCCTACCCCTAGTGAGCACACTACCAACAGCATATCAGTGACCCTTTATAGCTGCACCTGAGGCAGCTTCCTTTTTTGTTTCAGAAAAAGTCTGTCTCTCACGTAGCCCCTTCACTCTGCCTTTACCCAGTCTCTCTCTCTCATGGTCCCCGCATGTTGCCTTCATTCAGTCTCTCTCTCTTTCATAGCTCCCGACCCTGCTATCACCTAGTTTCTTTCTGTCATAGCCCCTACATCCTGCCTTCAGCCAGTCTGTCTTCTCTCTTTCATAGCTGCTACTCCCTGTCTTTTCAGCAGTTTCTCTCTCTCATAGCCCCTGCACCCTGCCTTCACCCAGTCTCTCTCACTCACCAATTCCTTTTGCTTTGGTGTTTGCAGCTGCAGAAGAAAATACTGCATATTCTGCTTTCTACCATGATTGGTTCTCTGTGAGCTTGAGCCACATGGTACAGGAAATTAAGGCTGATCTCATGGTTTTGAAGTCTTGCAAGACTTGGAACTGCGAGAATAGAGTGCACTTCCTCCATCACGAGGCTCAAGTTACTCGCAGAGGGTCAAATGCGGTGGGGAAGTAAAAAATGCAGTATATACTGTGTGATGCTGCCAAACAAAAAATCATTTGGGGGCATAAAATCCCTGGTGCTAGGGTGTAATTTCTAGGCACCGTGGCAGTTTGTTGCCCAGGATTTGTAGAGCTGTGCTTTAAGGGATTCTTTTTTTAACATTTTATCATTGCAATCGTGTGTCTACAGCTAAGGGATACAGATTGCATCTACCTTATTACAGTACAAGTTTATCTTTAAGCCAACCAATAGCTAGAATCAGGTGTGGAATGCCCACCCTCTCCAGGGTTGTGAACATTTCTTCCACATTATACTCAGCCCTTTCTAGACCCACAAGCTTTTCCTGCTTTTGATGATAGAACGGGAGTTTTATGAAGCAGGTCACACATTTCAGCTGCATGGGTTCTTTAGAGCACAGCTGAGGCAAAAGAGCTAAATTAAAACAACTTTCGAATAGAGGGAGCCAATTCAAATATCATTAAGGGTTGTATATAGCCACTATAAAGGGGTTTTTATGTACTGTGTAAAGGGGTACCTTGTCTTAGACCCAGGACAAGACTGCTGTATAAAACCTCTTTATCTGGAAGATAATGCATTTTTTGAAAAAAATGTTTTGCATTTAATATTGTCTGTTTTTAGTACTTTTATTGTGCAGTGAAAATTACAAACAATGAAATATTGCTCCATTTGTAAAAAAGCTAGTTTTGCACTAACCTGTTCATATGTATATGTTTTTGTCCATATGTATTGTATGGGATTGATTATTTAAAATATTTGTCTAACTCTGAGCTGAACAAATCTTCACAAATGTAATTTCCTTCCCTGTGATAGCCAGATACATTTTATGCACTCCTGCATGGAGTGGTGGGTTCACCCCTAAACAGGGACATGGGGAGGGATGGCCTGCACGGAACGGCAGGTGCACCTACTCTTGCCATCGTGCTGGGCAGACTAGATGGACCATGCTGTTCTTTATCTGCCGTTATTTACTATGTTACTAGATGATATGGGGGATGTTCCTGGGTCAGATTTTAATTGTAGCCAGTCAGCACTGGCTACCCAAAGTTGTCCTTATGATGATTAGATGATTGAATCTAATTGACTTTAGAGATTCAACATGCATTTATATCTTACTGCACTTATATCTCAATAACATTAACTGGACAGTTGTCTAGTTGAACTTTCCCACATGGTGACTTTTTGAGTTTAGACCTCTGTGTCTATTTAGATGTTGAGAGTAATTTTTTTAAAAGCTTTTGCCTTGTGCATGCAGAAAATTTGTATGCAATTTTATAAAAGCAAGGTAAGTGCATGGAGAGTGTGTGCCTACTTTCCCCACATTTGTGCATAGCATTCCCAAGGGTATAGTTTGGGCAAAACAGAGATGGGCTTGTGATGTATGCACATATTTTATAAAGTATGAATAGAGCAGAGGTTCCCAACTCCATTCCTGAAGGGCCAAACACCATTCGGGTTTTCAGGCTATCCCTAATAAATATGCATGAGATACATTTTAATACAATGGGGGCAGGGCATGCAAATGCATCTTATGCATATTTATTAGGGACAGCATGAAAACCTGAATGGTGTTTGGCCCTCCAGGACTGGAGTTGGGAATCTCTGGAACAGATCTACAAACTCATTTACACCTTCATTAGAGCAGGTGTAAATTTGTCCATTGGCATTTGTGCATTATTGGGCCTGGATCTAGGAGCTTATTTTATAAAGGCGTATAGACATTTATATGGCCTCTATATATAAAAAAACAAACTTAGAGTAGGTGCCCTTTTTTTTTTTTTGTCTCGTTGGTTAAATTACCCCCAAGAGAGAGTGTTTTTTTAATAAAGCATCTTATGCATGTGAAGTATAGTTTACTTGCAGAAAATGGCTATTATAAAATTGCGTACGGTATACATGCATAAAGGAGTAAATTGCTTTTATGCAGTCTACATGTAAGCGTTCCCAGAGACATAGTTTGGATGGAGATATGGTGGAGTTGCAGTGATTGAATGTACATTTATAGAGTACATGTACATTTTACATGTGCCTCAAAACAGATGTGAATTTGTTACGAGAACATGTGTGTATTATTGGGGATAGACTCCCAGAACTCTTATATAAAAGCATGTAAGTGCCTATGTTGCCATTATAAAATAGGTGCTTTTAAAGACATTTTCAGCTGCTCATAGAAGGAAAATTTCTAAGAGGGCACTTAGGCTGTGAAGGCACCTAGGCGCATGTGTTATGCCTCCTTTATTTAAGGCCGTTACACTAGCCTCTAGAAGTGAGGTAGATTAACTCTGTATTCAATCTAATATCTATACCATTACCTCACATGTATTTTATGTCAACTCTGATTGACCATACCATAAATCTTTATAGGCTATCAGTTAAGGGGGAGCTACTCGATTGCAGTATTTCATCAATCATACTGTCAGCGTATCATCACCTACTATAAA
This sequence comes from Ichthyophis bannanicus, assembly GCA_033557465.1. Classification (NCBI taxonomy): domain Eukaryota; kingdom Metazoa; phylum Chordata; class Amphibia; order Gymnophiona; family Ichthyophiidae; genus Ichthyophis; species Ichthyophis bannanicus. The sequence continues at coordinate 899,761,956 of CM066035.1, read as the reverse complement.
TCTTGGTCCATTTCTTTTTTTAATTATGCACTATAAACAGTCACCTACCTACTGTAAGGGGAAGGGAGCAGGCAGGTGAGCTCCTCCCTGCTCCCCACCACGAGGCCAATCAGGCCGAGGAACCAGCTTTAAATTCTTCAGCATGCCGAGGCACCCAGCCAGCCACAGCACAACCCGATCAGGGAAGGGAGCAGGCAGGTGAGTTCCTCCCTGCTCCCCACCACGAGGCCAATCAGGCCGACGAACCAGCTTTAAATTCTTCAGCGCGCCGAGGCACCTAGCCAGCCACAGCACAACCCGATCGGCGTCAGGGAAGGGAGCAGGCAGGTGAGCTCCTCCCTGCTCCCCACCACAAGGCCAATCATGTCGACGTACCAGCTTTAAATTCTTCAGCGCACCAAGGTGTGCCCGCGTCTGACGGGCCTGCGCCTGAGGGCCTCGCCAGAGGGCCCTTTGGCGTGGCCCTTAGGTGCGGGCCCGGGGCGTGAGCTCCGGCGCTCCGTAGTTGCTGGGGTCGAGCGGGCTTTACCGCTCCTCCACATATCGCCTCCGGACTGGACCAGCTCACGAGCTCCGCCCTGGTGCCCTCAGGTGACTCTCCTTTGCCTTCCTTCCCACTTCTGGCGTTGCATGGATGGAGGGAGAAGTGAGGAAGGTAGAGAGGGGGCTGGTTGAATGTGGGAGATGGTGTGAGGAAGCACAAGGGCAGGTGCTAGGCTAGGGGGCAGAGTGGAGGGGGAAGTGAGGAAAGCGCAAGGTTAAAAAATGTAAGGTCATGCATTTGGGCTGCAGCAATCCAAGGGAGCAATATAGTATAGGGGTGAAGTACTTTTGTCCACTAAAGAAGAGCGGGACCTAGGCGTGGTTGTGTCTGATGATCTTAAAGTAGCTAAGCAGGTAGAAAAGGCGACGGCAAAAGCTAGAAGGATGCTTGGGTGCATACGGAGAGGAATGGCTAGCAGAAAAAAGGAGGTGATAATGCCTCTGTATAAGTCTTTAGTGTGACCTCATTTGGAGTATAGTGTGCAATTCTGGAGACCGCACCTTCAAAAGGATGTGAACAAGATGGAGTCGGTGCAGAGGGTGGCTACTAAAATAATTAGTGGTCTTCATTATAAAGCATATGAGGACAGACTGAAGGATCTTAATATGTACACCTTAGAGGAAAGGCGGGATAGAGATGATATGATTGAGATGTTTAAATACCTCCGTGGCATAAATGTTCAGGGAGAGAGCCTCTTTCAATTGAAAGCAAGTTCTGCTACGAGGGGACATGGTATGAGGGTGAAGGGAGATAGATTCAGGAGTGATATGCGGAAATATTTCTTTACAGAAAGAGTAGTGGATCCATGGAATAGTCTCCCAGTGGAGGTGGTAGAGATGAGGACAGTAACTGAATTCAAAAAAGCATGGGACAAACACAGAGGATCTCTAAAGGTAAAAAGGGGACTGTTATAGTTGTTGATATGGAAGGACAGACTAAATAGGCCATTTGGTCTTTTTCTGTCATCATATTTCTATGTTTCTAAGGCTAGGGGGCAGGATGGACCAGCTCGCGAGCTCCATCCTGGTGCCCTCAGGTGACTCTCCTTTGCCTTCCTTCCCACTGCTGGCGTTGCTCTTTCTCCCACTACCCGCCTAGAACTTGCTACCCACCACCTGCGCCGTACTGCTACCCATTGTTGACATTGAACTAGTACAGAAAGAGCAACGCCAGCAGTGGGAAGGAAGGCAAAGGAGAGTCACCTGAGGGCACCAGGGCGGAGCTCGTGAGCTGGTCCATCCTGCCCCCTAGCCTTGCACCTTGAGCTTCTTCACACCATTCCCCACATTCAACCAGTCCCCCTCTCTTTAAGGCAGCCCCACCCTCGCTTCCGCCGTACCATCTCCACTATACCTCGCTCTCTAATACTCCTTCTCCTTCTCTCATCTGGTAACATCAATCCCAACCCTGCTCCCCCCCCCCCCCCCAATTTCGTTCTCACATTGGATGAAGTACGTGAGGAACTTTTTATAATCTCATCCACATCCCGCTCCTCCTTCCTTCCACCCTCCTCCATTCATCCCACACTCAATTATCCATAGATATCAACCCCAACCCTACCCCCAAAAATAATCCCTCACATAACCTACCCGATAACATCAATTTACCCCTCATTTCCCCTCCCTCATGTCCCTCTTGGAGAGCGCACTCACCTAGACACACCCACCTAAATCTCAGCATTACCCTAGAAATAGACCCCCACGCTACTCTGATAAGACATCTACACGTAACTTATCCAACCTTATCCATATCCCTCTCCTCCCCCCTTCCGCTCTCCTGTTTTCATGTGCCCTATGGAACGCATGATCAGTCATCAAAAAAAACGCCTTTATTCATGACCTTTTCATCTCCAATGCCCTACACCACCTTACCTTGACCGAGACCTGGCTCCCCCCAGACGACACCGCATCCATTGCCTCTCTCTGCTCTGGAGGCTAGCAGTTCTCCCATACACTCCGACTTACTGGTCGCGGTGGTGGTGTTGGCCTCCTACTCTCTCCCTCCTACCAATTCCAACCCCTTCTGCCACCCCATGGAGACTCGAAGTCCACGCCATTCGCCTCCTCTCACCACTTCGCCTCTGAATAGCTGTTATTTATCGCCCACCAGACAAATCCAAATCAACCTTCCTCACCAACTTCGACTCCTGGCTTCCTGCCTTTATGGATCCCTCCTCCCCCACTCTTATTCTTGACAATTTCAACATTCACATCGACAACCCCTCTGCCCCCCATGCCTCAAAGTTCCTCGCTCTTACCTCCTCGTTTGACCTCCAGCCCTGCTCCACTACCCCCACACATCTACACGGTCATTGCCGTGACCTAATATTGTTCTCCATCTCCTCTCCTTCAAACTTCTGCAAATTAATCCTTCCCTCATATGACCATCACCTCTTAACATTTACTCTTCAACTTCCGCCGTCCCAACCTCGTCCTGTCTCCTCCGTCCTATTTAGAAACCTTCATACTATTGATCCCCTGACTCTCTCCTCCACCATCTCTCCATCGTTTTCCACCTTTTTATCCTCCAAGTCTGTCAACGAGGCATTATCTTCATACAATGCAACATTATCCTCAGCCCTTGACACCCTTGCCTCTCCCACCCCACATCCTGTCAAACGATCTACTCCCCAACCCTAGCTTTCACCCACAATCCGTTACCTATGCATCTGTGCCCGTTCTGCCGAATGAGCTTGGTCCAAATCCCACTCCCTGGATGACATTCTACACTTCAAATTCATGCTTGGCTCCTTCCAGTCAGCCTTAGCACTTGCCAAACAAGATTATTACATCCATCTGACCAACTCCCTTGCCTCTGATCCTCGCCGTCTCTTTAATACCCTCAACTCTCTCCTCAAGGTCCCCCCGCCCCTGATCCTGCCCTCCCTTTCTGCCCAAACGCTAGCCGACTACTTCCACGACAAAATCCACAAGATTACCCTCCAATTCCCTACCCCCCCATCTACCTCCCCTCCTCCCCAATTCTCCTCCCCCACCCATACTTCCTCTGCCACCCTTTCCTCCTTCCCTCCGATCTCTGAGGAAGAAACTGCACTCCTTCTGTCCTCCTCCAAACCCACCACCTGTTCATCAGACCCTATCCCCACCCATCTGCTGCGTTCCATCCCCCTCACCATTGCCCCCTCCATCACTCATATCCTCAACCTCTCACTCTCCACTGCAACTGTCCCCATTGACTTTAAACATGCTGTTGTCACACCCTTCCTCAAGAAACCCTCACTTGATCCCACATGCCCTTCTAACTATCGACCCATCTCCCTCCTTCCCTTCATATCCAAACTATTAGAACGCGCAGTCCACCGTCGCTGCCTCAACTTCCTCACCTCCCAGGCCCTCCTCGACCCACTTCAGTCCGGCTTCCATCCCCTACACTCCACTGAAACGGCACTCACAAAAGTCACAAACGACCTATTCCTGGCTAAATCCAAGGGCCTCTATTCTATCCTCATCCTTCTCAACCTTTCTGCTGCCTTTGACACCGTTGACCACGACCTTCTCCTCATCACCCTCTTCTCGCTTGGCTTCAAGGACTCCGTACTATCCTGGTTCTCCTCCTACCTCTCCCATCGATTATTCAGCGTATGCTCTGGTGGCTCCTCCTCCTCCCCTACCCCGCTTCATGTAGGTGCACCCCAGGGATATGTCTTAGGCCCCCTCCTCTTCTCTCTCTATACCCAAGGCCTTGATGCGCTTATCTCCTCCCATGGCTTTCAGTACCATTTCTGTGCCGATGACTCACAAATCTACCTCTCTACACCGAATATTTCTCCGGCAACCCAGTCCAAGATCTCTGCCTGTCTTTTGGACATCGCTGCCCGGATGTCTCATCGATGACTGAAATTGAACATGGCCAAGACTGAACTCCTTGTCTTTCCACCTAACTCCTCCCCCCCACTTTCCCCTCTCTCAATCCATGTGGATGGATCTACTATCCTTCCTGTTCCCTCGGCACGCAACCTAGGGGTTATCTTCGACACCTCTCTCTCCTTCTCCGCGCATATCCAGCTTGTAGTTAAGACCTGCTGCTTCTTTCTCTACAAAATTGGCAAAATCCGCACCTTCCTCTCTGAACACACTACCAAAACACTTATCCACTCCTTAATCTCTTCCTGCCTCGATTACTGCAACCTACTCCTTGCTGGTCTTCCCGTGAGCCACCTCCTTCCCCTTCAATCTATACAAAATCACACTGCTTGATTAATCTTCTGCCAGCCTCGCCATGCCCATATTACTCCTCTTTTCAAATCACTTCAACTGGCTCCCTGTCCAGCTCCGCATCCAATTCAAGCTTCTTCTGCTGACCTATAAATGCATTCACTCTATGGCTCCTCAATACCTCTCATCTCTTATCTCTCCCTATGTCCCCTCTTGAAATTTGCATTCCACTAACAAATTACTTCTATCAATGCCTTTCACTCGCACCGCGAACTCCCGACTGCACTCCTTTCACCTTGCTGCACCTTACGCCTGGAACAGCCTGCCTGCATCTGTGCACCAGGCACCCTCCCAGGCCCTCTTCCTGGCCCTCTTCCTGGCCCTCAGCCTCTGTTGCTCCAGAATCCAGTCTATCAGTCCTCAGCAGCTGGGTGAACTGTCTCCGCATGGTGGACCACTGGACAGACGTGTGGCTCAGGAGGTTCTGCTAGGGAAAAAAGAATTTAAATAAAAATTTAAAAGAAAGGAAGAGCACTGCAGAAAGCATCGGAGCTCAGTAGGCTGAGATTACTCCTACTCCCAGCCTAGGGAGCAGAGTAATGGTTGCAGGGCAGACCAGGAAATCCGGTCCCTAACTGGGATCAGGACAAGCCGGGGGAAACTATCTGGGTGTCCCTGGTCCCTTTCCCTTCTCAGCCGGGAACTCTAGCAGCCATGAGCAGCGAGTCTGAATTAGTTCTCCATCTCCCCCCCCCCCCCCCCCGGCCTCGTCCGTGTCAGTGCTTGAGCATCGGCCTAGGCTAGGCGGGAAGCACGCTCTCAGAAACAGCTACTCACGCTGAGCAGGTAAGAGGAGCAGAAAAACTTAAAGGGAGACTGTGAGCAGATTGAGGACTTAGTGGCAGCAGTTTGTATCTTTCATGGTATTTCTTTGGGGCTCGGCTTGTCTTCCCCTCTGCGTATGCAGGAGGCTTTGATAGTGTGTGTAGAGTGCTCCAGCAGCCACAGCTGCTTCTGTTGCCAGCAGGGATGCATTGTGGAATGAACAAGATCAGGGGGGGAACCTCGGCAAGGAGTTCCTCAGGGCCTTCCATTCCTGCTGTTTTGGCAGGAACCACTGCCATTTTGTTCAGGTGCCCCAGCCCCTCCCTCAGTTCAGTGCAAGTGTCAGAAGGCTAAATCCAAGACAGGGAATAAGGCGAAAGCAACTCAGGAGGCACAGTCGGATGCTGGGAAACAGCTGCATTCGTTGGACTCAGTTTCTTACCCGGACTTTATTTTATCTTTACATCGGGCCTATTGCCTGAAAAGGAAGCAGGCAGAGATTGGTGAAGCCACAAGTCAGGTCCCTGACTCCAAGCCTATGGATTTCGGGCAGCAGGGGGAGCCCAGAGAGGGGGCCACAGCCTTAAAGAGGGCTAGAAGAGAGGCTGATGCCTGACTGGGTCAGGACTCTCCCCGGTTGCCTGCTTCGGAGGATCTGGGGGAAGGGACCTTCGAGTTGTGGGGCGAACAAGGGGTTACTTCCCTGGAGGAGGGGAAATCCCTCCGGGGGTGGACCCTAACATGTTTATAATTTTCCTTAGGGAAAGAGCTGTCAGTGCTTATCAGCCACTCCCTAGCTACACTGAATATTGTGTCTCCACCAGCAGCGGTGGAGGGAACCCCTGGAGGACCCCTTGTTACAGGGGTTCAATGGAAGCACAGGTCTGCTTCCTCATCCACAGTGATTAAGAAGATGATTGAGTCTTAATGGGAGTTTCCAAAGGTCACCTTAGAGGGAGTAGAGTGGCTCGCCTGTTTCCAGTTCCTCAGGAATAGTGGGAGCTCCTCTGAATGCCCAAGGTGGATACCTTAGTCTCAGCATCACAAAAAAGACCACTATTCCGGTGGAGGACTGGGCAGCCCTGAAGGATTTCCAAGATCATAGGCTGGAAGCCATTCTCAAACAAGCCTTTGATTCCAGCGCTTTAGTTCTTCAGGCTTCCATATGCGGTTCCTATTTGTTGAGAGCATCTGTTCGCTGGTTTCAGGGTCTGTCCCCAGTGGATCTGGAGGGTCAGGTATCTTCAGAAGGGGCCAAGCTGGAGTCTGCCTCTGCCTATATGGCAGATGCCTTATATGGCCTGATTAGGTTGACCTCCAAGGCCATGACCTCCCTGATTGCAGCCTGGCATTTTCTTTGGCTCCACAATTGGTCAGCGGACATGATTTCTAAGTCATACTTTAGTAAACTCCCCTATAAGGGCAGGCTGCTCTTTGGGGAGGCCCTGTATAAATTGATGAAAGACCTCAGGGAGACCAAGAGAGGCCACTTTCTGGAGGACAAGTCGAGAGGGGGAAAGCAAGGAATGCCTCCACAAGGACAGCTCTGGAACGTCAGGTGCTTTAGAGCTAATTGTTTTGCTCTGTATCAGAGAGGTCATTATGGAGCGCAGGGGCAGCCCTTTTGTGATTTCTGAGGGGCTGGTCAGGGTGGTTACTTCACTTCGCAAGCGCTGACAAAGAAGCCCCAATGAGGTCATGATGGTCCAGGTGGAGGTGGAGATAGGTCAATTGCAACAGTTTTAATCCGTCTAGACCATGATAACTACAGTGGATCTTGGAAGTTATCCGAGATGGGTATGCGCTGGAGTTTGCCCTTCCCCTTTTTGATGCCTTTGTCCTTTCTCCCTGCAAGGCCCCAGAGAAGACAAGGGCAATCAAGTCCACTCTCCAGCGCCTGTTGCAATTACAGTGCCCCTAGACCAATATGGCTTAGGTCAACCATCTATTTTGTGGTGCCCAAAAAGGAGGTGTCCTTTCGGCTCCTCCTTGACCTCAAGCATGTGAATCGAACATTGCGGGTTTGGCACTTCCACATGGAGACCTTGTGGTCATCATCTGGTAATACAACAGGGCAAGTTCTTGTTGGGACTAGACCTCACAGAGGCCTATCTGCACATCCACATTCAACCGTATCATCAGCGGTTTCTGCGCTTTGCAATACCGACCGGTCATTTCCAGTTCCAGCCACCGCTCCACAAACCTTTACAAAGATCATGCTGGTAGTGGCGTCATCCCTGCAAAAGGAGGGTATACTGGTACATGCCTGTCTGTACAACTGGCTCATCCAGGCGAAGTCTGAGGCCGAAACGGTCTCGGCCACACACCGGGAGGTGGAGTTCCTCAGTAGTTTGGGTTGGGTGGTCAACCTGGCCAAGAGTCAGCTGCAGCCCATCCAACACCTGGTGTATCTGGGGTTGCACTGTGATACCCAGGAGGGGGTGGTCCATTTACCCGAGGACCGGATCAAAAGGTTGCAGGCCCAGGCTCGGAGGTTTTTGTGCTGAAAGCATGGTATTATTTACAGCTACTGGAATCCATGGCAGTGGCACTGGACCTGGTACCCTGGGCACGGGCCCACATGAGACCGCTTCAGTGGGTGCTGCTTTCCCATTGGTCACCCCAGCATTGTTCCTTGGCATGCAGATTACCGTGTCCAGAGAATGCGTGGAGGAGTCTGGATTGGTGGCTGCATCTGGATCATCTAGTGGCGGGACTACCACTGGAATAGCCACAGTGGGTCTTGCTCATGACAGACTGCAGCCTCTCAAGATGTGGGGTATATTGTCTGGGCCAAATAGCACAGGGACAGTGATCTCTGGAGGAGAGTTTTTGGTCCATCAATCAGTTGGAGATGCGAGTGATGTTCTGGGCTCTCCAAGCGTTCAGTCCACTGCTTGCTCAGAAGCCAGTCCAGGTGTGTTCCGACAAAGCGATGACAGTAGTGTACATCAATCGACAGCGAGGCATGGGTAGTGCAGCCCGGACAGAGGAGAGTCAGGCCCTATAACAATGGGTGGAGGAGAATCTGCTGGCTCTTTCTGCAGCACACGTTGCCAGGAAGGAAAACGTGCAGGACAGCTTCCTCAGATGACACCGGCTGGGCCCGGACAAATGGGAACTAAATGTGACAGTGCTCCACGACATCACAATGCAATGGGGGCAGCCGATCATAGACTTCATGGCCATCATGAACAACGCCAAGGCAAACCGCTTCTTCAGCAGACGCAGGGAACCCATGTCCAAAGGGCTCAACTCTCTTGTGCAGATCTGGCCCTTGTGTTTCCACCGTGGGCTCTCATTGGATGCTTACTACAAGCATTTGAAGCTTACAAGGGGCTGGTGGTCCTCATTGACCCGGATTGACAGTGGAGGCCGTGTTACGCAGACTTCACATGCCTATTGGCAGACAGGTCCTGAAGGCTGCCAGACAGGATGAACCTACTCGCACAGAGGCCTGTGCTGATGCCACAGGTGGATCAGTTCTTGCTTATGGCTTGGCTCTTGAGTGGGCATGGCTGAAGCAGTGGGGTTACACAACTTTGGTCATTACTACCTTGTTGAAGACTCAGAAGAGATCAACGACCGTCGCCTATGTCGGGGGTCTGGCAGATTTCTGAGAGCTGGTATGCCTCAAGGAAGATGGCGCCCTTCAAGTGTTCCATACTGCATATCCTGCTCTTTTTGCATCATGGCCTCGAGAAAGGCTTGTTGCTTAGTTCCCTGAAGGTTCAAGTGGCGGCCCTCGCTTGCTAAAAGGGGCAAGTGCAGGGTGGTCCTTGGCAGGCCACCCAGATGTAGTCCGGTTTCTCAAGGTGGTGCAGCAGGTTTGGACTCCCCTGTGGCGCGTAGTTCCACCGTGGGACCTTAATTTGGTTCTGGCAGTCTTAATGGAGGAGCTGTTCAAGCCAATCTCAAGACCTTTGCTGAGGGATCTTATTCTGAAGACAGTAATTCTCGTGACTGCTCAGCAAAGACGATTTTGGAGCTTCAGGCTCTTTTGTGTAGGGAACCTTTTCTCTTGATCATTAAAGAGAAGGAAGTGTTGAGATCAGTGCCCTATTTCCTGCCCAAGGTGGTTTCCCATTTTCACCTAAATCAGGTGGTTTATCTGCCGGCGTTTCCGGCGTCCGGAAGGATGGAAGAGGACCACCGGCTGCATCGACTTGATGTCTGCAGGGTGCTGTGGGGATTATTAGTAGCACAAAAAATAATTTAGGCTCTCAGTTATGTCCAGGGGTAATTAGCTACTAATACCCAGCCCAAAGTTCTGAGTTTTGCTGGTAATGAGTCACGGAAGAAGTCTCGTCTGTCTATATATATTATGTTTATTATGGACAGTGAGGTAGAAAAATATACAGACATACTGTATAGCTAAAGATATATAATTAGAAACATGAGGTAGCAAATTGTTGCGACACAGAATTACAGTTAGAGTGATAAATCACTGATTAGTAACCAGACGTCACTGATTCGCTCTGTACTGAGAAAAGTTATGGAATAAGTTTATAACTAACCATTGCCCACCCGAAGGAAGAGAGATAAGACGGTACCTTAGCTCCGGCTGGCACTTTGGTGGCTGAGGTCCGATAAGACTCTGGAGCAGCGCAGGCTCAAGGAGGCAGCTAGGCTAGATAACGCAGGCTACAGCCCTTTCGGAGGCGAGCCACGGGAGAACACAGAACCAAAGGTATCTGTGAAAGTCTTATCTCAGTCCTTAGGAGAACGGCCTTTTACACTCATAGTGTGTACCTGTCTTGCAGACAGATCAGGTAGCAGACACAAGGTAAACAGGACATGAACAGCAAAAAAGGCGCCAAAGTTCTTCTGCACAAATTGTATTATTTTTGTGATGAGTCTCCATCATAGGTCTTGTGATTGGTTGGCACAAGACAGTCTGAGGTATTCTCAGCGAATCTGGAGGGGTTCTACAGGCATCTTTCAGACAAAGGATCCATAGTAAGATGTCATGCGGAGGAAACGGTATGTAGTTTCTGGGCCTAGGTATAAGTGTCCAAGGCCAGTAGAACCATCTATAGATAAGAACTGGAGAAGCAGATGTTCTTGCATGTGGGCAGTGAATTGGTCAGGAACGATGGCTTCAGGATGCACACATAGAAATGCTTGGCAAGCAGTTGCTTGAAGGTCAAGTCTGTGACTGAAAACACAGCAAAAGTCCTTTGTAGCAGGAAACCATCTTGTTTGGTCAGCTTTGGTTCAGGCTTCAGCTGCTAAGCAGACTGGAGATCTGCAGGCGCAGAATTGCAGGTGTACCAGCCCTACAGTGCCGCGGTGGAACCTGAAATCCACAGAGCCCTTCAAGAAATCGGACCAGTTGTTTGTCTTGTTCGGAGTTCCTCATAAAGGAGAAGCAACCTCCAAGGCCTCCATTGCTAGATCGGTAAAGCAGGCAATCGTATCTGCCTATATGATCCGTGGCAAAGTCCCTCCAGTGGGCTTCAGAGCCCACTCCACGAGAGCGCAAGTGGCTTCCTGGGCAGAATGTGGTTTGGTGCTGACAGTGAAAATTTGTAAAGCAGCAACATGGTCGTTGCTTCATACTTTCTCCAGGCAACTGGTGATGCTCAGTTTGGGGTGTCTGTTCTGCAGACCAGCCTCGCGGGTCCCTCCCACTTCTAGACATTGCTCTGGCACATCCCAAGTGTAACTGGACTTGTCTGGAGGGACGAATAGGGAAGGCAAATTAGACCTTACTGCTAATTGTCTTTCCTTGAGTCACTCCAGACCAGTCCAGGATGCACCCGATGTTGGATAGGAGTTCAGGGTGCGAGTCCGAATTGTGAGGTTTCAGTTCTAGTGGGGGATGTAGTATAGATTCAGCACGATGAATGTGGTGATTCCTCTTGGGGGGAAACTGGGCGACTGAGCAAGTCTGCCCTGTTCTCATGTCATGCTCTCACTCTGTATATAGTTAGAGGAGTTAGAGGGTTACGGGGCTCTCTGGTGCCATCGGATTCATTTAAATCATTTTTTTTTTAAAGTATGATACAAAAGGATATGTGGACCTCTGTGGCTCAATGGAGTAGATAAGATCACATTGGTGAAGTAGTCTGCTTTTCCAATAAGAGACTGGATTCTGGAGCAGCGGAGAGAGCTGTTATACTGGTGGAGCAGAATCCTGACTTACTCAGTCCTCAGCTGCTGGAGGATGGTGAATACCCAAGTGTAACTGGACTGGCCTGGAGTGACTCAAGGAAAGACAAATTAGTAGGTAAGGTCTAATTTTGCCTTTCTTAACAACTCCATTAAGTAGAGGCTACCTTAACAAGGAAGTAATTCTGGCAAACAAGGTAGCAGAGTGTAGACTGCTTGGGTGTTTAATAAGCAGTGCGGGGGCAGAGGGGAGGTCCTGGGAAGGAAGCGGTTACAAACTGCAAAGTCCTGTCAGGTTTGGGACAGGCAGAGCCACAAGGTGAGCAGGGGAGAAACCTCCAAGCAGAGACCAGGGTGTTTCTCTTAGCCTTGATGGCAGGGGCAAAGCAGGGAGAAGCATCCTGTAAACAGAAGGAGGGCACTACTCCATAATCCCTAAGAGAGAGAGAAAGGAAGTGGGAAAGAAGCAACCCGCAGTTAAGCCTGCTCTGGAACATGTAAAAGTTTATGGAAGCATGGTTCATTGAACACTTTGTCTATTGGGTTAAGAAGTTTGAAAGAAGGGCTTGTAGTTGGATTGAGAATCATATAGACTGTTTCATTTGGACTATGGTAGAGAGAGATTACTGCCATTTCTGAAGATCTCACTGATGGTATAATCTGCATAAGAAGTCTACATTAGCTTGCTGTTAAAGTATTTTGTTTTGGTTAAACTGGAGGAATAAAAGTTTTGTAACCTGCATATACTGTTTGGAACTCCAGTTTGTGCTGTGTGGAAAAGGGCCTGCTATCAAAGAAGGCAAGGCTCCGGGGAGATCAATCCCCACAAGTGTCCACGGCACCCTCTAGCTGTGACAGTGTGTGTGTGCATGTGCCCATATCTATATGGAGTATCTAGATATAGACACACAATCTCTCTCTTGGACTCCTTGAATTGTGTGAATGCTAGATATTCTCGATTACAGTGGCATTGTCCAGTGCTTATTAAAAAAACAAACCAACCCCAGAAAGCCATAGAAAATTATAGAGACTGCAAAGCATTCTGCAAAGGATATAAAGAGTGAATGCTGTCCTTATTCTGAGATTGAGGCTTGCAGATCTTTTCTTTCTTCACCTTTTCTTGTTTAAATTCTCCTTGTAATACTACTTTCTTGAGAGCCTGCTATCCAGAGGCGGTCCAACCATTAGGTAAGCAAGGCAATCGCCTAGAGCTGCAGCCTGGGGGGCAGTGACACCAAAGAGCAGGGCATTCGAAGCTAAACAATAGATTCTGACAGCTGGGGGGGCATAAGGCTAACACCTTGAACCAACTTTGGAGCCAGCCCTGCTCTTATTATAGCCTAATTTGAATTTTCAGATCTTCATTATCTCCCTTGTATGCCAACAGGACAGCTTGGTTTTTCTAGCATCCTTCCAAAACAAAAAAGAGGCAAGTTATAAATATAATTGTTTTGCTTTATGTTTGGGTATTCTAGGTGTTTTGATAGCCGTGGGGAACCAAATGGCTCTGATACTCCTTAACATGCACACAGACTTGCCTCAATGAGGGCTTGAGGGTCAGTCCTTTGATCTCAGAAAGCCTTGATGCTGGACATCTCATGGTTCTCTATGATTAACCAATTGAGGAAGTGTGAAATGAATGTCAGGTCTTTTCCCTTACCATCCTAACCTCCTCTTCAACTCATTGGTGGCCACTTATTCAGAACTGTTTCACAGAGTGGATATCAGGCAACCTAGACCAGTAGATGTTTGGGTAGAGCTGTACTCTTGTCTTCTTGGGAGCGTGCATGACATGTCCACAGCAGATAGCACACTGATTTGCACCAGAGGTGCCCTGGTAGCAACCCATCAAGGTGGCATTAGTTGCACCTGCACTGTCTGCAACATTGACAGCGCAGGCTGTTGACGTCTACGCAAACTCCATAGTGTCTGCCTTGATTCTGCTCTGTCTTTTAATACAGCCCCAATAGCAGACACTCTCAGCTGTGTTAACAGCTAGTGCAGCTTAGTAAGCATGCCTCTAAGTTTGTACCTGAGGCAATGGAGGGCTGAGTGACTTGCACAGGGCCACAAGAAGTATCAGTAGGATTTGAACTCTGGTCTCTCTGGCTCCTAGGTCATTGCTCTAACTACTAAGCTACTCTTCCATGTATTTTATTATTTCCTCATTCTTCTTGGAATAACTGAATAGATAAAAAGTTAAGTGTCTGGATGAATAAGAGTAGGTGTAGTGAAGAAATACATCTAAAGAAAGGACAGGGGTTACTATCCAGATTTTACTTCTACAGTGCAGGCAGTGTTTACTTTTCACCATTTATTTCCAAATAATGCAGAAGAGCTTTTCACTGATTGCCTTCACTCTTTAAGATGCCTAGTGCTAGCACAGTACTTCTCCTGGGCATGTTCAGTATCTGCTTTCAGGCCTCAGAACAACTATCCTGGTTGCTATCATATCCTGGGGTAAAATGTCACTGGTTTTCCTATGGCTGGGAAAAATCAACAAGATCACATTAGTGCCTAGTACATATCAGTTACCTCTTCAGTGTCTAGTGGGTTCCTTCAGCCTCTAGTATTTATTAGTACATATTTCTGTCATATGGAGTAAGCTGAGTTGCCCTTTACAGGCTCGTGACGTCCAATAAGGTTGACATAAAACAGGTTTATGAGTAAGTCTGTCAGAATAGCGAATACAAAGACTGCTTAAAAGAAATACGTATATGGAAACATAGAGAATAAGAAAAACCACAACAATAATGGTAACAACGAACACCAGCAATGCCACTGATGGAAATGTTTTTTCAATTCTGAGCTTTTCTTTGCCAAGATTCTTAGTTCATGCAACTTGTATGAATGAGGTAGGCAGTCTTTCAGTCCTCATATCTACCTTGCTTTTTCCGATGAGCATGTTTATTAGGGTCGCACTTTGTGGAACTATTCTTCTATCTTTGGTTACAGAACCATTAATCATGAAATAGCATCTTAAAACTTGCTTCATTACAGGTAAAATTCATGTTGTCCATCATATTTCCTCTCCTCGCCGCTAGCTATACCACATCAACTCTTCCTGCTACTTATCTGACTGCATAGATTTTGGCTCTTTCTAGCACTGTTCACAGACCCCACTGAAGGACAGTCATTTTTAATGTCATCTTCCCTTCTAACAATACCTTTTAATCTCTGCAAGATCAGAGACAATCATTGCATTCGGCATCACTGTAATACAGAAAGTACTACCCAAAAGCTTGCAGCAGCATTGCTTCTTTCCTGCATCTTTCAAGTAACTAGACTGTAAATATTCTACGTAATTAAATAAATGAGTGAGCACTCATCTGAAAAATATATTTCTCTGGATGCACGAGACAGCTAGACAAGCTTTACAGATGGCAGCATATAGTCCATCCTTAATAAAGTACTTTCTGGATCTTGCAAATTTTTAAAATAATTTGTTCATCCCATTCACACCATGCATAGTATAGTAGATATCATCTGAAGTGGGATTCTTTAGAGGCTTCACCATTCCAGTCTTTCCTGAACATTTCAGTGTACTACAGCACAACCTCTGGATGATAAGGGTTTCAGATCCATAGATTACATGCTCTAAATCCTTGCACCCTCAGGAGTCATCCATGTGTGGATGACTGCATTGTTGTGGCTGATAAGAATGCAATAAATAATACCCGGAGTCAGGCAAAGATTCAAGCCGGTTTAATGTGTACACAGGCTCAGATTGCAGTTGCATATGAAAGGTCTGAGCCCAGAGCTCAGAAAAATGACAGTTTATATACTTTTCTTCTCCAGTCTAATACAGGCAAAACTCCTAATTGGCCACTTACTCTCATCCAATAGACATCTCTGACCGGGCCCAGGACTCGCTCCCCCTGCTTGGGTCACACTAGCCACGGGTCAGCAATTAGACATAACACTAGACATAATACTTCTGCTAAAGTATACAGTATATTTCGATATTCTCGCAAGGTTAGTGAGCCACAAAGATAGTGGAAGGCATATCAGAAGCATTCTTAACAAAAGCAAAACAAAGTGAGGCTAAACATGGCAAGGCTAAGACGTATCTCTAGCCCTGGCTCCAACCACTAAACAATCTACATAATGCTAGACAAAATATTCGTACACTGTTCAGTTTCTCTGCTATATTTTCATCAGTGCACAATCAGCAAAGATACAGTGGAGGACATTCTACTGAAAGAGACATCTGACTTACCTAAACAATAAACAGTACCAAGGTTTAATTCTCTTATCTCCAGGAGAGCAAAACATGTTATCAAACCAGAATAGAACAGAATTTCTTTCTAACAGCTGACAGCATTCTGCAATTTCCAAAATCAGGAATAATACTTTAAAGCATTTTAAAGCAGGAGAAAAAGGCTTCAGACCTAGCTCTGCTACATACTAGGCCATCGCCTATCACAGCATCATGCTTGTCCAAGTAAAAAACAAAATTGCTTTTTTGTAGCAGGTATTCTCTTTGCACAGTGGAATAAATGATCCACACAGTCCTCCTTATCTTCCCTTATGACTGAAATTAATTGAGCTATGACATTAACTGAGGGGGAGGGGTTATTTTTAGTTGGGAAAGAGCACCGGAGCATGCCAGAAGACTTTAAAGATCATCTGGGCTTGACGTTGAAGATCATCATTACCATTTCCCCTAGATGTATCCCGTGTCTACAGCTTCTGTGATGTCTGTCTTGACTAGATTGTAAACTCTGATGAGCAGGGACCGTCTCTTACATGTGTCTGTGCAGTGCTGCATATGTCTTGTAGCGCTGTACAAATGCTCGGTAGTAATAGTTGTAGTAGACAGTGAATCCAAACTTGCGTCATCAGGATTTATCCCACTGTCCAAGAAGAACACCTGTTACAGATAAGCAACATTGCTTTCCAGAAATTATAAGATAAAATCACATATCTGCATAGGTGCTGTTTTGGCTCTCTCCAATTATATCAAATCACATATACATCTTGTGGCTCTTCAGATTGAAACATGAATTCCTGAAGGTGATATGAAGAGCCACAAGAAGTGTATCTGATTTAATGTAAATGGAAAGAGCCAAAATAGCAGACAAGTGTTTCTGTCTTATAACTTGAACCAAGAGACTATGGTTCAATTCCCACTAGCACTCCTTGTGGCCTTGGGCAAGTCACTTAACCCTCCTTTGCCTCAGAAATTTTCAAGTTATCAATGTCGCTGTTTAATGTACATTACCAAGTTTAAGTTACAATGTAAACCGCTGTGACTGAAATGATAAAGCAGTATAAAAGACCTGTTAAATAAATAAATAAATAAAATAAAAATAACTTCTGGAAGAAGGTATTGTGGAAACTACAGAATATAAAATTTGGGTTTTCCTATATGAGAATATGGGACTGTTTTTAGTGGGATAATTAAACAAAAAATGGACCAACGATTATTCTAGAAAGCCTTTTATGAAGACAATATGTGCATATGCACTGTTACAAAATTATCTTCCTGAAATCCCCGGCATAAAGGTAAGCTTGCTCCAAGTTATGCTTAACTTTTCCTTCTGCGGGGATCCATGCATTTTTATCGCATACTTGCCTCACAGCTCCACCCCTGCGCCGCCCACCTTTCAATCTAGGGAACGCCTACATATGTGGAAGGTAATTTTATAACATTATTTGGTCGGGAGGCCAAGTAGATACCTATCTTATAAAGTCACTTAGATGCCCATATATCATTATAAAATTACAGCACAAACCTAGCCAAAATCATGGCTAAAATGAGGCAGTATACATTTATACCAGCTCAGGAGTTGCTGTAAATGTACACAGCTGAAGTATATGCTCATGCTCTTCCCAAACTCCTTCCCCAAACATATCGTCATTCAGGTTGTATACACACCTACTTGACACAGTGCATACCTGTATGTGTGGGGTAATTTTATAACAGGCATGTCTCACACGTTTACAGACATTTCTCCATGGACAAACAGAATAATGTCGGACACCGTTACAGTTTTATTAGATTTGATATACGCCTATAGCAGTGCAGCTAGGCAATTTACATAGTAAAAGAATAGTTAAAAATAAAACACAGGAACAAGACAGGGACTAACAACAGGACAGAAGATGAAGTGGGGAAGGAGGGCCTAGGTTCCAATGCAGCATCGAGTATTTGCTAAACAGAAGGCACAAAAGGACTGGGAGAAACAGGGAAAAAAGACAAACCAGTTGGCTGGCACTGCTGAAGGAGAGGAAAGGGAAAGGAGGGAGAACAGGCATCAGGTGAGAGGTCAGAAGGTGTAGCTGTGAGAAAAGCTAGTGGGAACCAGTTTCCAGCTTCTAGAAGATTTTGGAGCCAGCCCCGCATGTATGTGTGCCTCTTCCCGTCTGCTGCCACTGTATAGTATCACCTTGGTTTTCGTTTTTCTGCAGAGCCCATTGGATGTGCCTCTGCTACAGTGAAAGATTGTTCTTCTGGTAATTCAATTTTTTCTCTCATATCGCATTTTATTTTCTCACCGCCACGTGAGTATTTATCCATTTAGTTTCCTTTAGTTAGGTTTTCGATCATTTTCTAAGTTTCCTTATTTTTGCCACATCACCACTTGGGCCTCAGGCATTCCCAGCTGGGACATGATTTTTCATCATTGAGTCATTTATTGCAGCTATTTTTCTGGGCCCTTAAAGCTCTTCAGGAGGTTTAAAAAGTGCACCCATCGTTGGTGCCTGCAGTGTCTGGGTCTCAACTATGAATCCTCTCATTTATCTTGTGCTCACAAATGACAAAGAGAGGTCTCCGAGGTCATGAAATGCGGTGCAAAAGGATTTTTGGCACAGATAAGTTGAGTCCATCGACTTCAGCATCAGCAGCATCAGTCCCCATGGTCCAAGGAGCTGAATCAGATGCTGGAGGTGCAGCGACATCAAGGACTCATCAGACTCTAACATTGATAAGGTGTCCTGGGAGCTATGCACTGGGCAGGGGTGCATCTTCAAAGTGGTCCCGACATGAGGACTGCTTATCTTCCTTGGTACTGGAGGGGCTGCAACACTCTCCAAGAAGCCAACTGCTGATACTCCCCGCCAGATTCCACGGGCATTGACTGAATCTGCTGAGGCACCTCCACAACTTTGTTAATTGTAGCCCTGAAGGAGTGCTTTCTGAAGAAATTTGAGGGCTGTATGGAGGTTGTCTTTGCTTGGCATGAGGCTGTGGCTTTGTCAGTATTGAGGCCTGTGCATTGGCACATCGAGCAGATTCTAGAAATTCACTGGCTGCCTGAGAGAGTGTTATTGCCTTTGGGACATCGAAGGGCCTCAACATCAGTGATTGTTTGGCGGTGTCCATTTCAAATGCATTTGTGGAGAGTGATCACTCTCTGAGCCCTTGAAGGACATCAGTGTCCCAGTGCTCTAGTTAGAGATCCACATCCTGAGAGGAGTGGGTGTTAGTACAAGTAGAGACTCAGACATAGTTGAGCAACTTTGAGTCTGAATCAGAGAGTTCCTGGAAGTCAGACTACAATTTGGAGTACTTCTCAGAGGAGAGGTGTTTAGAATTTCCCTTGGATTCTTTGCCGCCTCATGAGAGCTGATAATCGCTTCCAGATTTTTTTTTATTTGTGAGGGAGATTACTGTCCCATTTAAGAGAACCCAGGGCCAAGGCATTGGAAATCCTCCAGTTCCATGATTCCCCCTCTAAGGAAGCTGTGACAGTGCCCATTCACCAAACTCTGAGGGATATGCTGATGAGAATGTGGGAGACCCCCTTCTCTGTACATCCTGTTTACAAGGTCACCGCAAAATAGTTCAGAAGGCTTCTGGATTCGAGAAGCTTCAGCTGCTGCCAGGACTGGCCCCAGAGTTGGTTCCAGGTGTTAGCACCCTAGGCAAACTTTAAACCTTATGTCCTCCTCCTTGCTGTCATAAACTATTGTTTAGTTTTGTATGCTTTGCACTTTGCCACAAACCCCCCTCCCCCAAAGCTTATGCCCTAGGCAACTGCCTAGTGATTTGGTCAGCCTTGACTGCTGCACCACTCTATGGTTGTAAAATCCATTTTCAAAAGGGCCAAGAGTTCCAGCACCCCTAGGAAGGGAAGCTGAACTTTGGATTCTTTTTTGGAGAAAAGCATTTCAGAACATTATGCTTACTTCCTGTATAGTGTCCTACCAGCTCTACATGGGCATGCACTTGTGGAACATCATGCGCAGCATGTAGGAGTTTGCCAACATCCTCCCTCCTGAGAAGGCCTAGTAACTTATTTTCCTGCTAAGAAAAGTAAAGGGGGTGCAGAAAGTACATAGTCCAAATGACTTATTCGATATTTATTTATTTATTTATTTAACATGTCTTATATACCGTTTTTCATGATATAAAGGTGGTTTACATTGAACAGGGCGTTAGAACTTGGAGATAACTTTTTTACAGGGAACATGGTCAATGGAGGGATAAGTGGCTTGCCCAAGATATGGTACTGAGAGCCTTCTCTGAGTATCAGCATCTGGAGACACTCATGGTTTCAGGCCTCAGATCTCCAGTAAAATTTGCAGGAGGAGCTTGCCAACATGCTGTGTCATGGAGAGAATCTCTTTAGAGATCAAGTGCAGAAACAGTTACCCTAGAAAACATAGAGTCTCCTTCTATGTTTTCTATGGTAACTGTGTCTTTGCTGTTGGACGCAGTTTGCCTACAGAAATACTTGTTAAGTAAAAAATACTAAGCGCTTGCAGAGTAAAATGGGCTCAAGAGTAGAAACACTGCAATCACTATATCATTTACTGTAAGGGGCCCTGACAAAACAAAGTACAGTCAAACCTCGCTTAACGAGCACCTCTCATAATGAGTGATTCGCATAACAAGCAAAACAAAATGTAAAAAAATGAGTCCTTTAACGAGCAGTGTTTCGCATAACGAGTGACGAGGAGACAACGTGACGTCGCATGCAGGATCCTGCCTGCATCTTGGCTATCAGTCTGTGTTTAGCGCTCATTTAGCTAGCATCTTACTGTTGCTTGTGGAAGTTATATTCAGACACATTATTGTGTATTTTTTTTAGTGCAAAGTTTAATCATGCTTACACGTTTGTCCCCAAAGAAAATGCCGCAAGAAGACAGGGGTAAGAGAAGAAAAATCACCGTAGAAGTCAAATGCCAAATCATTGAGAAGCGAGAGTGAGGTGTGAGCGTGGCTGACCTACCATGCACATACAATTGGTCTACATCAACGATTTGCACTATTCTCAAAAACAAGGATAAGATTAAGGAGATCGATGTTTCAAAGGGTGTCACAAGAATTTCTGTGCAACGACTACGTATTCTCGACGATGTTGAAAGATTGCTTCTCATATGGATCAACGAGAAGCAAATGCAAGGCAACACTATTAATGAAAACATAGTTTGAGAGAAGGCGAAACTAATTTTTGCCGACCTTATTAAGAAGACGCCAGGCTCATTAATGGACGAAGAAGAAGCATTCAAGAGTAGTTTGAAAAGTTTAAGAGAAGAACCGGCATCCACAACATTGTGAGGCACAGAGAAGCAGCAAACTCAGACATAAGGGCAGCCGAGAACTTCATCGGCGCATTCAAGAAGCTAGTGAATTCTGAGGGTTACTTGCTGCAGCAGGTTTTTAATTGTGATGAGACGGGTCTCTTCTGGAAAAAGATGCCGAAGCGAACTTATATCACAGCAGAGGAGAAGGCATTGCCGGGCCACAAGCCAATGAAAGACTGTCTCACGCTGTTTTGTGCAAATGCAAGTGGCGATTTGAAAATTAAACCGCTGCTCGTTTACTATTTGGACAATCCATGAGCCTTCAAGAAGTATAAAGTCCAGAAGAGCAGGCTAAATGTCATGTGGAGGTCCAACAACAAGGCTTGGGGGACACATGACCTTTTTACAGATTGGATCAATGAAGTGTTTGGTCCGTCTGTAAAAAAAAAAAATATCTGCTTGAGATGAATTTGCCACTCCGTACCTTGCTTGTTATGGACAATGCCCCTGTACATCCTCCAGGCCTAGAAAATGACCTCCTTGAAGAATTTAAATTCATCAAGATCCAGTTCCTGCCTCCCAACACCACTCCTTTACTGCGGCCCATGGACCAGCTGGTCATATCAAATTTTAAAAAGCTCTACACTAAAGCGCTCTTCGAGCGTTGTTTTGAGGTAACTGAAGGAACCAATCTCGCTCTCAGAGAGTTTTGGAAAGACCACTTTTGCATCGTTGCCTGCCTCAAGATGATCGACAAGGCATGGGAGGGGGTCACCAAGAGAACCCTTATTTCTGCATGGAAGAAGCTTTGGCCGGACAGCGTTGTTGAACGCAACTCTGAGGGGTTTGATCAAGTGCCTGTGGAGCCTATAATCGACGAGATTGTGTCTCTCGCGAAGATTATGGGGCTAGAGGTGGATAGCAACGACATTGATGAGCTAGTGGAAGAGCATAGCCAGGAGCTGACCACCGAAGAGCTTGGGGAGCTGCTTTCTGTGTCACAGCAAGAGGTTGTGGAGGAGATTTCATCTGGGGAGGAGGAGAAAACAGCCTCAGCAGAGCAACAACCTTCCAGTGAAATAAGGGAGATGCTGAAAGCATGGGAAACTGTTGCATCGTGTGTGGAGAAGCATCACCCCAATAAGGCAGAAACTATGCGCACTATAAATTTATTTAATGATAATGCTGTCTCATTTCATCAAATTTTGAAGCATAGGCAAAAACAAATGTCTCTAGACAACTTTCTTGTAAAAAGGGATGTATTATAAATAAATAAATTACATTATTATAAATTTGTTTGATCATTTTTTTCGGAACCGAACGCATTATCCTATTTTGCATTGATTCCTATGGAAAAAATTGTTTCACTTAACGAGTGTTTCGCATTACGAGTAAGATGCGGGAACGAATTATGCTCGTTAAGCGAAGTTCCACTGTATTTTGATCTATAACCACAGTGAATGGTGTAATTTAGTTCTATAGGGTGTTTTGGAGCTAAAAGTCATAGGAAGACCTATTGCTGTCATAGGCATAGGTATCCTCTGCCCTTTCGCTCAGTCCAAACTAAGCAGGGTCCTTGCTCTCATCCCCATCAACAGAGGTCCAAAAAGTCCCAGCCAGTATCCTAGCGAAAATCTGGGGTGGGGATTTTGACTGGTTCCTTAAGAACATAGCCAAGAATTCAGTACTAGTTCCAGCCAACTTGCTGATCAGAGGGAGGTTCCAGTTTTTTGCAGACAGGTGATCCCTAATCACCCCCAGAGTTGGGTCAGACATCATCTGGCTCAGGTACTGATTGCAATTATATGAACTTTCTCCAAAATGTCCTCTGAGAGTTTCTTCCACAAATGCTCTGCACCAAGAAATATTAAAACAGGAGTTTCTCAGCCTTTCTTGAGGCAAATTCCACCGGGGCAAAAGGGGCAGGGATTTTGCTCTGTATTTTGTGGTCACAAGAAAGATGAGGAGATTCCATTCCATCCTAAACGTAAGGGCTCTGAGCAAAGTTCTAGTTTGAGAAAAATTCAGAATGGTTTCCCTTGGCATCCTCATATCCTACCTTCAGAACGATGATTGGCTATTTTCCTTGGACTTAAAGAATATTAATACCCTCATATGGATATATCCCACTCAGAGGATGTATCTGTGATTCATCAGAGGAAAACACCATTCTGTTTGGCTTTATTTCCACTTTCTCGTGTCTTCACAAAATGCCTCACAGTTGTTGCAGCATTTCAGTGAAGGCTGGACATGCACGTGTTTTCCTATCTTGGATGATTAGCTGGTCAAAAACACATCTCGGGAAGAGGCTCAAGAAATCCATTCAGGCACTGGAGTTGCTATGATTCGTGATAAATTGCCCCAAATCCAATCTGACGTCTATTGGAATTCATAGGAACTCTGCTAGACACAACTCCATGCAAAAGCCTTTCTTCCACAAGAAAGTGACCAACTTGGTGAGTCTAACATGGAAAAAGTACAAAAGAATCAGCAAACATCAGCAAGAAGTATGCTGAGAATTTTGGGCCACATGGCATCAACCATGCATGTAACATCCTTCGCATGTCTCAGGATGAGACAAGCTCAAACCTTGAGCACTCCGTGGATGCAGATCACTCACAGGTTTGGAGATGTCAATTTTGTCACAGTTCTGCTTCAGGATTCTCTTACCTGGTGGACATTTCATTCCAGTCTGACCATGGGAATTCTCTTCCAAATTCTTTTTTATCAAAAGATACTTACAACAGATGCATCCAAATTGGGTTGGGGAGCCAATGTAGATAGACTTCACACTCTTGAGGTCTATGGTCCTCCCAGGAGAGGAGTCTTCATATAAATTTCTTGGAACTGAGAGCAATTTTGAATGTGCTAAAGTGATTGAGGTTGGTTGGCCATTCAAATTGTGGTGATTCAAACAGACAACCCAGTGGCCCATACTACATCAACAATCAAGGAAGAACAGGTTCATAGCTCTTCTGTTGGAAAACCATCAGGACATGGAACTGGGCCATCTGTCAAAGGAGGGCCACTTGCTGGAGAAGATAATGTCCTCACCAGTGCATTCTTCCTAAGAAAAAATGTGCTGGTATTCATGCAGGGCTCTTTCATTACTACATGAGGGCCATGGGTCAGTTTTAGCAGGCAGTGAAAAAAGTACCAGTACCCTGTACCACCACTACATGCCCCATCAAAAAAAAAAACCTGATCCTCTCAGATAAATTGAGTCATGTGCTCCAGCCTTATGAGTGGACCCTGAATGGGGAGATGGCCTGGAGAATCTTTCAGGAGTAGGGCACCCACTCAATAAATCTGCCACTCTAAGGCAACAACTCAGTTCTGCTCCAGGATAGGGACAAATAGCAAACTAGCCTCGGCTGCCTTCCTTTTCATTTGGGTAGAGGGTCTTCTTTACATGTATTTTTCAGAACTTCTCATAATAAAAAAGAAAGGACCAAAGGACCATGATCTTCATAGCACCCTGCTGGACACAGCAGCCATGGTTCCCTCTGATTCTGCACTATCAGAGAGCCCATTCAGTTAGGCATTTCACCAACCCTAATCTCTCAGGATTGGGGGATAATGTTAGAACATAAGAAATGCCATACTGAGTCAGACCAAGGTCCATCGAGCCCAGTATTCTGTTTCCAACAGTGGCCAAGCCAGATCACAAGTACCTGGCAGTTTCCCAAAAAGAGGCAGGTTCCACAATACTTGTATTGGGGCAAGCAGTGGATTTCCCGGGCCCCCTTTAATAATAGAAACATAGAAACATGATGACAGAAAAAGACCACATGGCCTATCTAGTCTGTCCTGTCATATGAACAACTACAACAGTCCACTTTTTACCTTTAGGGATCCTCTGTGTTGGTCCCATGCTTTTTTGAATTCAGTTACTGTCCTCTACCACCTCCACTGGGAGACTATTCCATGGATCCACTACTCTTTCCGTAAAGAAATATTTCCGCATTTCACTCCT
This sequence comes from Ichthyophis bannanicus, assembly GCA_033557465.1. Classification (NCBI taxonomy): domain Eukaryota; kingdom Metazoa; phylum Chordata; class Amphibia; order Gymnophiona; family Ichthyophiidae; genus Ichthyophis; species Ichthyophis bannanicus. The sequence continues at coordinate 899,736,845 of CM066035.1, read as the reverse complement.
GAATCTATCTCCCTTCACCCTCATCCCATGTCCCCTCGTAGCAGAACTTCCTTTCAATTGAAAGAGGCTCTCTCCCTGAACATTTATACCACGGAGGTATTTAAACATCTCAATCATATCACCTCTATCCCGCCTTTCTTCTAAGGTGTACATATTAAGATCCTTAAGTCTGTCCTCATTTGCTTTATAATGAAGCCCACTAATCATTTTAGTAGCCACCCTCTGCACCGACTCCATCCTGTTCACATCCTTTTGAAGGTGCGGTCTCCAGAATTGCACACTATACTCCAAATGAGGTCGCACCAAAGACTTATACAGAGGCATTATCACCTCCTTTCTTCTGCTAGCCATTCCTCTCCGTATGCACCCAAGCATCCTTCTAGCTTTTGCTGTCGCCTTTTCTACCCGTTTAGCTACTTTAAGATCATCAGACACAACCATGTCTAGGTCCCGCTCTTCTTTAGTGGACAAAAGTACTTCACCTCCTATACTGTATTGCTCCCTTGGATTGCTGCAGCCCAAATGCATGACCTTACATTTTTTAACATTAAATCCCAGCTGCCAAATTCTAGACCATTCTTCAAGCTTAGCTAGATCCCTCCTCATGTTATCTACACCTTCCTGGGTGTCTACTCTATTGCAAATTTTGGTATCATCCGCAAAGAGGCAAACCTTACCCGACAGCCCTTCCGCTATATCACTAACAAAGATGTTAAAAAGAATTGGACCAAGGACAGATCCCTGGGGCACACCACTGGTAACATCCTTCTCCTCAGAGTGAGCTCCATTTACTTGTACTCTTTGTCGCCCTCCCACCCAACCAATTTCTAACCCAAGCAGTATCTTTAGGGTCCATCCCTAGGGTGCTCAGTTTGTTTATAAGTCGCCTGTGAGGAACAGTGTCAAAGGTTTTACTGAAATCTAAATACACCACATCTAGAGCTCTCCCTCGGTCCAACTCCCTGGTCACCCAGTCAAAGAAATCAATCAGATTTGTCTGACAAGACCTGCCTCTGGTGAATCCATGCTGCCTCGGATCCTGTAATCCGCTGGACTCCAGAAACCTCACTATTTTCTTTTTCAGCAGCGTTTCCAATAATTTACTCACCATCGAAGTTAAACTAACCGGCCTGTAGTTTTCAACCACATCCTTACTTCCGCTTTTGTGTAAAGGCACCACATGAGCCTCTCTCCAGTCCTTTGGCACCACTCCCGACTCCAACGAGGCATTGAAAAGGTCAGTCAGTGGAGTTGCTAGAACGTCCCCAAGTTCCTTCAGTATTCTAGGGTGTATCCCATCCGGTCCCATCGCTTTGTCTACTTTAAGTTGAGCTAGTTTCTCACGAACACAGTCTTCTGAAAATTGTTCAATATGTCCCTAGCTTCTCTTCCTATTTGTGGGTGTTTTCTGAGGTCCTGCTCCTGGTTCTTCATCTGTGAACACAGAACAAAAATATTTGTTAAGCAATTCCGCTTTATCCTTATCAGCTTCTACATATTCCCCCCCTGCACCCTTGAGTCTGACAATACCACTTTTGCCCTTCCTCTTCTCACTAATATATCTGAAAAATGTCTTATCCCCCCATTTTATTGCATTGGCTATTTCCTCCTCCATTTGAATCTTTGCCTTCTTGACTACTTTGCTAGCTTCTCTAAGTTTTTCCAAATACAGATGCCTGTCTTCCTCTCTCTGTGATCTCTTGTATTTCATGAAGGCTTCCCTCTTTTTCTTCACTTTTTCAGCTACTTCCTTCGAAAACCATAGCGGTCTCCTTTTCCTTTTGCCTTTATTTACCATTTTAACAAAAAGGTTGGTTGCCCTTAAAATATCCCCTTTCAGTTTTGCCCACTGTTTTTCTACATCCCCCAGATGTTCCCATCCCACTAACAACTCCCTGAGGTATTGGCCCATCTTCGCAAAGTTAGTCTTCCTAAAGTCTAAGATCCTCACCTTGGAATGGATTCTAACAGCCCTAGTCCTAATACTGAACCACACCATCTGGTGATCACTGGATGCAAAATGATCTCCCACTACAACATCAGAAACACTTTCACCATTGGTAAGCTCCAAGTCCAGTATGGCCCCTTCACGTGTGGGGTCTGTTACCAATTGCCTGAATAGTTCTCCCTGTAGAGAATCCAGGATCTCCTTACTTCTAGATGATACTGCAGCAGGAATGTGCCAATCAACATCTGGCATATTGAAATCTCCTATCAGTAGCACTTCCCCTTTCCTAGCAATGCTGCATATGTCTTCAATTAACTCTCTGTCCACGTCTTCCTCTTGTGAGGGAGGTCTGTATATCACACCAATGCAAATAGATTTCTCTTTCCCTCTTTCTAGTTTAACCCCCAATGCCTCCTCTCTCCCTTTTAAGCTCTGTAATTCCAAAGCTTTAATAGTAGTTTTTGGACTTTTCCTCCAGAAACTTGTCCAACCCTTTTTAAACCCAGCTACACAAACCGCTTTTACTACATCTTCTGGTAATGAATTCTAGAGTTTGATTACGCGTTGAGTGAAAAAGAAATTCTCTTATTAGTCTTAAACGGGCTACACTGTAGCTTCATTGCATGTCCCCTAGTCTTTTTACTTTTTGATGGTATAAACAAACGATCTACATTTACCCGTTCCACTTCATTCATTAATTTATAGACCTCTATCATATCTCCCCTGAAGAGCACCAAACCTTTAAGCCTCTCCTCATAGGAATATCCGTCCATCCCCTTTACTATTTTGGTAGCTCTTCTCTGTACCTTTTCTAATTCTGCTATATCCTTTTTAAGAAACGGCGACCAGAATTGCACACAATATCCAAGGTGCAGTTGCACCATAGAATGATACAGAGGCATTATAATGTCCTTTGTTTTATTCTCCATTCCTTTCATTATAATTCCTAGAATTCTATTTGCCTTCTTGGCTGCCACTGCAGACTGGGCAGAGGGTTTCAGCGTATTATCCACGATGATACCTAAATCTTTTTCCTGGGTTGTGGTTCCTAATGTGGAACCTTGCATCATGTAACCATAATTTGGGTTTTTCTTTTCTAGGTGCATTACTTTGCACTTTTCCACATTAAATTTAATCTGCCATTTGAACATCCACTCTTCCAGTTTATCAAGGTCCCCTTGCAATGTTTCACAAGCCTCTTTTGTTTTACAACTTTGAATAATTTTGTGTCATCTGCAAATTTGATTACCTCACTCGTTATTCCCATCTCCAGGTCATTTACAAATATGTTAAAAAGTTGTGCTCTGATGTAGTCCCTGGCCCTCATAGCTTGGATATTAAGAGACTAACTGTGTTCTTTGAATCTGCTGGATTAGCATAATGAACATCTTCCTAGCTTCCAAGGGAGATTCCACTACGAGGTCATACAGTTTTAAATGGAAGAGGTTTGCCATCCATTGTGATGGAAAAAGGCTCTAGATTATTTCACTTGTCTCATACACAAACTGAATAACTTTTATATTTATCAGAGTCTGGTTTCAAAACCAACTCATTAAGGGTACACCTTGATGTGTTTGGCAATTACTGCCATTACGTGGAAGATAGACCCATCTCTCTACAGTCTTCAGTTGTTCATTTCATGCAGGGCTTGCTTCTTTCAAAGCTTCCCCTCAAATCTCCTCAGGATCCTTAATGTGGTTTTGATTCTGCTGATGAAAGCTCATTTTGGTCCACTGAATAACTGTGGCCTTAAGTACCTGACCTGGGATGTCTTGTTTTTGGTGGCAGTAACTTCAGCATGCAGAGTAAATGAGCTCTAGGCTTCAGTAAATTGATCTACCCTACTCCAAGTTTTAGAATAATAGAGTGGTTTTGCATACACACCCTGTTACTTCCTAAGTTGGTGTCTGAGTTCCACCTTAATCAGTTAATTGTCCTGCCAACATTTTTCCCAAGACTGCATGCATACAAAATGTAAAGCATATTGCACACATTGGACTATAAGAGAACCTTGACTTTCTATCTGGAGCAGACTAAAGCCTTATGTAGTCTAAGCAACTTTTTTCCTCCAGGACCAAGCAGGAAGTCAGTCCTCACATATGAGTGACATTGATGCCGATGGAGCCCCTGCGGAGCATTTCCCCAGCTTTCCATGAAAGCCTTTGGGAATACTGCACGCATGCGCGGTCCCCTTCCCGCCTAAAGGTGCCATCTTGCTCAGTCTCTCTTTTTCCTTGGAGCCCGTCGGACGTTTGTCCTAGTTCACCCGGAAAATAGTTGGATTTTTCTTCGAATTCCTGCGATTCCTTCGCGTTTTTTTTCTCTGGTTTGACGCCGGTTCCCCTTCTCGCCGGGTTCGGTACACCGGTATCGAGCCCGATCTTATTTTTTCGGTTTTTGCCCTTCGTGGCTGGCCTTTGCGCCCTTTTTTCTTTTTCCCTGGAAGGCCGGCCCTTTGACCTCGCGGGGGCTCTTTTTTCCCCCGATGGCTTCCAGTGGTTTTAAGAAGTGTGATCGGTGCAAGAAACTAATGTCTCTCACCGACACACACGACTGCTGCCTTCGGTGCCTCGGTCCTGATCATGATCCTAAGATCTGTGGACCGTGTGGGAAAATGTCCACTAAGGCACTGCGAAGTCGTCAGCACCAAAAGGAAAGGCTTTTCTCTGATTCAGCCTCTGGCCGTTCCCGGACCCCGTCTGAGGCCTCGACATCTCGGGAGTCTGACCCCGAGCATCGTCGGGGTTCCTTGGACAGGGGGTCCCCCGAGCGGGAGCGAAAGAGGAAGAAGTGGCTCGCGAGGGTGGCGTTGGAGGAGGTCCCTGGCTCCTCGAGGGCTAGGTCTCGGACCCCCGACCGCCGTCCCGGGCCCGTGGAACTGGAGAAGCCGTCAAAAGTACCTCGTGTGGAGCCAGAGTCTGCTGGACACGTAAGTCCTGTTGTCCTCGAGGACTCTCCTCCCAGGGAGCCGACGTCGGGCTCGGCGCCGCCAGGGCCCAAGTTGGTGGCTGCTGAGTCTCCTGAGCTGGGTCTCAGACTGACAGCCTTGGAGTGCAGACTGTCTGCCTTCATGGATCAGCAGCGGGTGCTGATGGCCAGTCTCACTGACGCATTTGCCCCGACCACCGGGACATCGACGTCGAAGTCGACCCCGGAAACCAAGCCGATACTCGAGACCATGAAGGCTCAAGGTCGTCCTCGGTCGCGATCACCCTCGACCTCCCGGTCGGGACCAAGGGCATCGACGCCGGTGCCTTCGGCGTCGGGACGGGTGCTGCCGGGCCCTGCGCGGTCGGAGCCCGACTCTTCTTCGGATGAGTCCGCCTGGGAGACGGAGGACGAGGAGTCCCCCGATACCTTCAAGACTCGGTGCATCCCGTTGGACTCACTGCAGTCTGAGCCCCGGAGTAGATCCCCTCCGGAGGATACCCGGTTCTCGGAGTTTGTTTGAGATATCGCCACTGCTTTGGCGATCCCGGTGGACCCCGAGGAGGAGCCTCGAGCCGAAGAGCTCGAGGCCCTCCAGTATGACTCTCCTCCGAAGGAGGCCTTTACTATGCCGGTTCCTCCGATGCTGGAACGGCTCCTCTTCCGGATGTGGGAGGCACCGGCCTCGGCGCCGGTTCTAAGCAAGCAGGTTGACTCCGTAAGAGCCCTGGTTTTCAGAAGGCGCAGCTACAGCACCATTCCATAGTGGTGGAATCGGCCATGCATCGTCTGAAAAGCCAGAAGACGTACTCTGCGGTGCCTCCCGGCCGGGAGACCCAAAACCTGGATGCGTTTGGTAGAAAGTGCTTCCAGGGCTCGATGCTTGCTTGCCGTGTCCAGTCTTACCCAGCTGTACATGGGCATGTACTTGCGGGACCTGGCGAAGGAGCTTGCCGGGTTCTGTGCTGGTCTCTCCGGGGAACCTTTACAGAGGTTCAAGTCCTTGTCTTCGGGGATCCGCGAATGCTCTAAGTTCATGTCCCGAGCAGCCTACGATGGCTTCGAGGCCTTGGCCCGTGTTGCGGCAGCCGGCATCACAGCTCGATGCCAGTCATGACTACAGTCATCGGACCTCGAGCCATGGGTACAAGACAAGTTGGTCGATGTCCCTTGCCGAGGTGAGAACCCTTTTGGCAAGCCTATGGCCAAGAAGGCTGCTGAGCTCGAGACCGAGCACCTTATGAGGACAAGGCTGTCTAGAAAGACTTCTGCCCCTTCACATAAGAAGAAGGGCTCGGGTAAAAAGCCCTTTTACCCGAGGAAGGCAACTGCCTACAAACAGTTCCCAACTTACCAGGCCTCCCCCGCTCCCCCACAGGGTCAGCAGGCCAAGGGGCAGGGACATGGGCCCCGTAGGCAGAAGGCCCCCAAGCCTCCGGCTCCTGCTCCCACTCAGCAGGGTGGGGGGTTTTGACTCTCAAGGCATAGCCTCTCCGTCTCTGCTGTCCCATCCCTGTACAGGAGGTCGACTAGCCCTGTTTGCCCACCGGTGGCCACCCATTACAGGAGACAATTGGGTCTTAAGCATAGTCCACAAGGGCTACATGCTTCATTTTCATCAGTTGCCTCCTCCCTACTTTCCAGGAGCCTCCACGGCCTCCTCTCCATAAACCCTCCTCCTGCAGGAGCTTCAGGGTCTGTTGCGAGACAAGGCGGTGGAGCCTGTGCCTCCCCACCTACAAGGTCACGGTTTCTACTCCAGGTACTTCCTGGTACCAAAGAGAACCGGAGGCCTCAGGCCTATTCTCGACCTCAGAAATCTCAACAAGTTCTTGGAGAAAGAAAAGTTCAAGATGCTTACTCTTGGAACATTACTGCCCTACCTCCAGCAGGGAGATTGGCTATGCTCCTTGGATCTAAAGGATGCGTACACTCACATCCTCATCCATCCAGACCACAGAAAGTACCTCAGGTTCATTGTGGGAGGAAACCATTATCAGTACAGGGTACTGCCTTTTGGCCTCACCTCCGCCCCCAGAGTCTTTACAAAGTGTCTGGCAGTGGTGGCGGCCTGCTTGAGGAATCAAGGTATCTTTGTCTTCCCCTACCTGGACGACTGGCTCATCAGGGGTCAGACGTGTCAGGAGGCCAGACAGGCCACCCTCCGAACTATCTCTCTACTTCAACACCTAGGGTTTGTCATAGAACCTAGAGTTCATGGAGCAAGGCTAGACTCTGCAAGCAAAGGATTATTTGCCAGAGGACAGAGCGCAACGCCTGATGGACTTGGCAAACCAGTTTCTCAGCATGCCACTGGTTTCCGCCAGACTCTGTCTGAGGCTCCTGGGCCACATGGCATTGACAGTGCATGTGACTCCAAATGCCCGACTCCACATGAGGCCTGCCCAGTGGTGCCTCAGAGCTCAGTGGTCACAAGCCACTGGAAGCCTCAGAGACAGAGTACGAGTGTCCAAACCATTCCTGAACTCCCTACGGTGGTGGCTGCACCCCCCATCTTACTACAGGGGGTGCCTTTTCAGGTACCTGTGTTCACAGTGGTGTTAACCACCGATGTTTCCTTGCAGGGCTGGGGGGCACATTGTATGGACAAGTGCGCCCAGGGCCTGTGGTCTCCATGGGAGGCCACGCAACAGATCAACCTACTGGAGCTCAGGGCTATTCGCTTAGCCCTCCAGGCCTTCTCTCGAACCCTGGCTCACCAGTCTGTCTTAGTGCAGACCAACAACCAAGTAGCCATGTTCTATGTAAACAAACAGGGCGGCACTGGGTCCAGGCTCCTGTGTCAGGAGGCACAGGCCATTTGTGTGTTTGCGCTCAAGCACAACATGTTTCTCAAGGCTGTTTATCTCCCTGGCCAGGAGAACTTCCTGGCAGACAGATTAAGCAGAGTTCTGCAGCCCCACGAGTGGCAACTACACCCATTAGTGGTTCAGAAAATTTTCCTGAAATGGGGACTTCCATCAGTGGATCTCTTTGCCAGTCCCCTGAACTGGCAGCTGCCCTGGTTCTGTTCCAGGCAACCGCATCCCATGAGGTCGGCGGCAGATGCCTTCCTGATTTCCTGGTCCCAGGGACTCCTGTATGTGTTTCCTCCCACGCCTCTGGTGGCCCGAACCTTGTTCAAGATTCTGAGGGACAAGGCCTCTGTTCTTCTGGTAGCCCCCAGGTGGCCAAGGCAGCCTTGGTTTCCACTTCTGCTTCAACTGGCAGTGGACGCCCCTCTACCTCTGGGGGTGCAACCCGATCTTCTCTCTCAGGATCAGGGTTCCCTTCTGCACCCCAACCTCAAATCTCTCAATTTGATGGCCTGGAGGCTGCAAGGGTAGTCTTGGCTCCCTGGGGCCTGCCTCAGGAGGTGGAGGACGTGGTCGGCCTCTAGAAAGCAATCCACCAGGAAAACCTATGCCCTGAAATGGAGAAGGTTCTCTTTGTGGTGTCAGCAGCGCACAGCAGATCCTTTCTCCTGCTCTGTGCCAGTAGTACTTCAGTACCTGCTGCATTTATCCAATCAGGGCCTCAAGTCCAATTCTGTTCGGGTCCACCTCTCAGCTATGGCAGCTCACCACTCACTGGTGGACGGACAGTCTTTGTCGGTGCACCCTTTGGTGTCCCAGTTCCTCAGAGGTTTGCTCTTGCTCAAGCCTCCTATCCATCCTCCGGCACCAGAGTGGGAGTTGAATGTGGTCTTGCAGCAACTGACTTGCCCACCCTTTGAGCCGATGGCTACTTGTCCTCTCCGCTTCCTTTCCTGGAAGACTCTCTTCCTAGTAGCCTTAACCTCGGCCAGGCGAGTGAGTGAGCTACAGGCCTTGGTCTGTGACAGGCCCTACACTCGCTTCTATAGGAACAGGACTCATCCTAAGTTCCTTCCTAAAGTTGTCTCCTCTTTCCACCTTAACCAGGAGGTGGTTCTTCCGACATTCTTCCCTAGGCCTCATGCAAGCCAGGCTGAAGCAGTCCTGCATACCCTGAACTGTAGGAGGGCCTTATCCTTCTACCTTGACCGTACGCAGGGACATAGAAGGGCTACTCAGCTCTTCATCTCTTTTGACCCTAATAATTTGGGGTTAGCTGTGTCCAAGCGTACCTTGTCCATCAGGGTAGCTGACTGTATCTCCTAGGCTTACAGGGCGGCTGACCTTCCTTTGCAGGGTCGGGTCACGGCCCATCGTGTCAGGGCAATGGCTGCCTCAGTAGCTCATCTCCGCTCTGTACCGTTGGCAGACATCTGCAGGGCTGCAATTTGGTCCTCAAGCCAGACTCTTGTGGCCCATTACTGCCTGGAGAGAGAGTCCCGTAGGGACAGTGCTTTTGGCCAGGCAGTGCTCCGGAATCTCTTTGAGGTTTAGGCAACTTCTGCCCTCCAGCCCTCCGTTGGGCTACCGGTGGAGGTTCTTTCAGTGAAAAGCCTTTCTTTGATGCTGGGACTAGAAGGAGTTCTCTTGTTCAGCCTGGGTTCCTGGTAGCCCAGAGCTAGGGAGTCACCCATATGTGAGGACTGACTTCCTGCTTGGTCCTGGAGAAAGAGTAGTTACTCACCTGTAACAGGTGTTCTCCAGGAGCAGCAGGAATCAGTCCTCACAACCCTCCCTCCTCCCCTGGGAGTTGCAGTTGTACATAGTTTATTTTACTTTTTGTGTGCTGGTTTTTAGCTATGTCATTTGACTGAGCAAGATGGCACCTTTAGGCGGGAAGGGGACCGCGCATGCGTGCAGTATTCCCAAAGGCTTTCAAAGAAATCTGGGGAAATGCTCCGCAGGGGCTCCATCGGCGTCGATGTCACCCATATGTGAGGACTGATTCCTGCTGCTCCTGGAGAACACCTGTTACAGGTGAGTAACTACTCTGTTTCTTTTGATCCCAGCAAGTTGGGGGCTGCCATTGGCAAACATACTCTATTAATTTGTCTAGCAAACTACATCTCCTTCATGTATGTTCAGTCTAACTTGACTCTTGAGGATCATGTCATGACTCACAATGTCAGAGCCATGTTTGTATCTATAGCCTACTTGAGGTCCGCCTTCTTGGAGGATATATGCAAGGCTGTGACGTCAGTCTTTTTACACATTCAAATCTCACTATTGCTTGGAAAGAGGCTCCAGACATGACAGTAGATTGTCAATCTGCTCTTAAGAATTTGTTTGGGGAATATTTATTTATTTATATTTAGCTCATGCCTTTCTACTGGTAGTTCAAGCCTAGTGGTTAGAACACTGGCTTGGTAACCAAGCAACCAGGGTTCAATTCCCACTGGCACTGCTTGTGACCTTGGGCAAGTCACTTAACCCTCCATTGCCTCAGAAGAAAGGCCTGGCAATCTACTTCCAGTGACACTGCCAAGAAAACCCAGGAGCTTCTGGGTCGCCAGGAGTCAGGACTGACTCAAAGGCACACATTGCATTTTTACATAGGTATTTTCTGGTTCTGAGAGGGCTTACAATTTAAGTTTGTACCTAAGGCAGTGGAGGGTTAAGTGACTTGCCCAGGTCACAAGGAGCACCAGTGGGAATCAAACCCATATCTCTTGGTTACTAGGCTGTTGCCCTAACTACTAGGCTACCAATTCTATCCCCCCCCCCCCCCCCAAGCCCATGTTGTTCTGTTCAGGCTGCCTCTATAAAATAAAAAATAATTAAAAAAAATCTGAGAGGCCTGTTGCCAGCAAAAACATCTGTTTGTTGAGTTTCTGCTGTCACGACATTGTATTTCCCTTTTTCCCCCTTTGGAGGCAGCCTGTGGCTAGGGATTTACATATGTGAGGCTATTATCCTGCTTGTCCATGGAGAAAATGGTTACTTACCTGTAGTAGGTGATTTCCAGGAACAAGCAGGAATGAGTCTTCACATATGGGTACGTCGATACCGACGGAGCGTGCACGGGAATGCTCCCCAGCATCCAATCAGAAAGCTTTTGGGAGCATCCCTCGCGCCTGCGCACTGACTTCCCGCCTTCTCCACTGCCTCTCCTCAGTTTTCGTTTTTCCGCGGAGCCGGCAGGACGTCCTCCTGTCACCGCAGAAACCTTTTTCTTTAAATTCTTCATTTCTTGTTTTCTTGTGGTCGCGGCTGTTTTTCCCGCCGCCACCGGAACCGCCAGTGGTTTTTTCTTTTCTTTTTCTTAAACTCAGAGAGATTTTTCCCTCTGCTTCTGTCTTAACGTTTTTGGGCCTACAAGGCCTCTTCATCATGGAGCCTTCTTCTCCTAAGAAGTGCCTTCACTGTGGAACCACAGTTTTCTTTTTAGACTCCAATAGCTGGTGTCTAACCTGTTTGGGTCCTGACCCTTTTTCCCCTGAACTATCAGGCTGCAATATTGAGAGAAGACCTTCCCTCTTTCGAGTTTCCCTCGATACCGTTTTCCCTCCTGCAGTGAGGGCACCGGTTTTTTCTTCTCTACAGGATCAGGTAACCCACAAACAGTCTGTTAAGACTTGCCAATCCTTGAGTGGTAGGTCTCATGCCAAGCATGATGGCTCCGGCCTTGCCCTCAAGACCCCATTGGCATTAAAACCCTGGCGGGAGTCTTCGGGCTCCAAAGCATTTCAGGGGTTTCAGGTTGTTCCTGGGGCTCACCCCTCACAGAACATACCTGAGCCATGCTCGGGGGTGGTATCCGCTTCGAGCGGTACCGATACCCCAGCATCGGCACCGGTGTTGAGTATCCATCCCACTCTTCACCAAGGATCATCATCGGGCATGCTCGGTACCTTCGGGACCGATCGATACGACCCAGATTGACTTTCCTGTATCTCAGCCATGCTCGGTGGTGGCATCCTCTTCGAGCGGTACCGATACCACGGCACCGGTGTCGAGTGTTCCACTCTTCACCAGGGATCATCATCTGGAGATCTCGGTACCTTCGGGACCGATCGATACGACACAGAGTGACTTTCCTGTATCGGCATCGCCGGTACCACCACCGACGTTGGTGCCCTCTAGACATGCATCGATAGACTCGCTCCCTTCGATGCCGAGTCTGGAATCGATATCTAGTCTAGATGACTGGGTACTGACGCACCTTGGAACCGACCCTTATCGTTTCCGGATACACAGTACCGAGGATACTCACCAAGACTCTCTGGTTACCTCGGTACCGCTTGAGCAGCCTCCGATGACGGCCTCGATGTCATTACCGGTATCGGTATCGATGTCAATTCCTGCAGTTACATCGGTACCATCGATCCTTTCTATGCCTAGTTTGGAATCGATACCTGGCATGGACGATGCAGTACTAACTGCCTCAAATTGTGACTGCCAGAATCACTATCCATCTAGTAGGGTTCTTTTTCTGCACCAGACCAGTACATCCTCTGGTGCTCAGGCTGCTTCTTCAACCTTAGTCTTCCCAGGGATGATTCCCATTGGAGATCCTTCTTTTCAGAAATTTCTCCTTGACATGGCAACCTTTCTTGCTATTCCTATCCCTGGCTGTGATCTTAGACGTGGCTCTCCTGCAGAAAAGGAAAATATAATGCTTCCTTTACATTATTCTTTGCAGGATCTTCTTCTGAGAATATGGGAATCACCTTTAAGGGTTCCCCTACCTTCTACAGCAACTAATGTTCTGTATCAGGTGCCCCCCTCTCCAGGGTTTCAAAAGACTCAACTTCCCCATCATTCCATTGTAGTGGAATCAGCAATGAGGAAGGTAAAAAGCAAGAAGAAGCATTCTTCTTATCCGCCAGGTCGTGCATCTAGAGCACTTGATGCCTTTGGACGTCAAACCTTCCAAACATCTATGCTGGCATCAAGAATTATTTCTTATATATTTTTATATGAGCCTAACACTCCAGGAGGTCACAAAGAAATTATCTCTTTTGACTCCTTTTTTGTCAGAGCCTAAGGCTGCTGACTATTCCTTGCTTCTTAGTCATAGCCGGAATATCTCTTGGTTTCTTTCTCGTGCTTCTCTAGACTCTTTTGAGTCTGTTAGCAGATCCTCTGCTATTGCCATTAGAGCACGTCGTAGAGCCTGGCTCCAAGCTTCAGACTTGAGCAGATGGGCACAACACACACTGGGTAATTCTCCTTGTACTGGAGAAAATCTCTTCAATAAGGAGGCTTTACGTCAGGTTGCTCATTGCTCCACTGACTTCCCTGGTTCTGGAGACCATTCTAAGCCGCCTTCTTCCCCAGGAGGTAGGAAATGTCCTACCAAACCTTCTTTCCCTAAGAAAAGAAGGTTTCATTCTTCTGCCCATCATCCAGATGTACCCAAGCAAGGGACACCTCGTCCTAGTCTGAAGTTTCCAAACTCTAGCCAGTCTCAGCATACCCAGCAACCATAGGTTCTGAAGGTTGCAATCTACAGTTAACTTCTTCTTAGCAGAAGTTTGTTCACTGTTTTTTCTTAAAGCTCTACACTGGGTTTTCCTTTTTTCAGTATGCTAAGCTGTCAGGATATTCTTGTCCATGGGTTACAGAATTCTCCTCTTCTTACTATTAAGAAGGGAAGTTACAACTATCCCATGATAGTTTCTGTCCCAACATGAACATTTTTTCCTTCAGCTGACTCGCCATATGGGTAAGTCACCCTCCAATTACCTGTTTTCTCTACCCTCTCATCCAGGGTTCCCCTGACTGAGTGGTACCATACTGAAAAGCTTCTCTAGCCTTTCATTCCAGTGTAGACTTTTTGTTTCCTTGAATACATTCTCAAGATAACTCATCAGACAGGGACAGGAATATTTCCTCTCCCTTTGTCTGTTTCTCTTTGCTTTGCACAGGAAGATTCTCTCTGCTGTCTTTTCAGCTGCTGTGCATGCAGGAGTTCCAGTGATTGATCTACTGGTACTTTTCCACAGGTTCCAGTCTATCTTCCACAATTTTTGTCTAGCCTCAGTAGTGATTCCAAGCTAGTCCTCATCTATCTTGCATAATCCTACTCACTTTAGGCTTCTTACATTATCTTCTTTCTAGCCATCTCCTTTTCCTAGGATGTGGCAACACACCTGACTTCAGTCAGTTTTTTCTCATAATTCTCCTGCACAATGCTCTCTGCAATCTTCAGAGAAGCTTTCTACTATGGGGCCTTGCTACAGAGCATTGAACTTTGTCTCTGAGGGCTATTCCATATAGTAGGAAAAAGCTTATAAATCATTCCCATGACTGTGAGGGTTCTCCACACCCTCTTGTCTCCTGTTATAATACAGAATATAAGCTTTTTCTGCGTGAATATCCAAGGCTACTAGTAACGCATGATACCCCTATGTCCCTCCAGTCGGTCCTCCTGGTATCTTCTTCTATCTGCCATGTCAGAGTTCTAAAGGACTCCCGACTTGCTCTTTACAGACTGATATTATCCTCTGTTTTTCACGCAACCATCCTGGTTATTTCACTGGATTGCATTCCTGCATCCTTTTAGCCCACGGAAATAGATTCTCTATATATCTGTCAAGTGGGTTTCACCCTCTTGTTATTGGATGAATCTTTCCCCTTCACATTCCCCATGTGAATGTTCTTATGGGGGTTAGTGGTAGACATGTATCTTCAGACTTATTTTCATGTATGTAAATATCTCTATATATGCCTCTACATACATATGTCTGTAGGCTGTGTGTGCATAATTTATGCCCCCACATATATATATTCATATATATCTATATATATATGTCGATACATATCTCTACACATATCCACATATACATATATATAGGTATATATATATCCCTCTATATATATATATATATATATATATATATATATATATGTATATATATATATATATATGTATCTGTTGGGAGGTTTTTTACAGGTCGATAAGTATTACATACTATCTCCCTCACTGTCTATGCTATAAAAAGTTTTACCTTCTTAGAGGTTCCAGACAGTGGGCTTCCATTTTTCATACTGTTCCTCAGTATGTGGGGGCTGTTATGCACACAACCACTACTGTGCTGCTAACAGCTTCCACTTTACTCTAGGTCTCCCTATCCTTGAAGCATCAGGCTTCAGTATCTTTCCTATCTCTCATCAGCTAGGAAAGACAGTGTACATCTTCATTAGTTTTTATGTACACATCTGTTCTCCTTGGGAATATGGGCTTTTTTCCATACCCCTTCTTCCCTCCAGGACTGGGCTAGTTGTCCAAATCGGTCAGTCTTCTTCTTTTAGTCCTCAATGCTAATGACTCTGTACCTAAAAGAGTTTTCAGCTTTTTCCCATAAAGCTTTCCATTGAAGACCTGCCGTTCTTATCCTACCCCAGTTGACACCTGGATCACCTGCTAATTCCAGGTTTGGACCTTCATCCTCACTGCTGTGAGGTCACCTTGAGGATTCCGCTACTGCATATCCAGTAGACTCTATCACGCTTTCTACTTCCTACAATCCAGTAGGTAAGCTCCATATAACTGTTCATTAAATAATTTTAATGGTACTTATCATACATACCATGGACTCCTCTTCTGTAGTCCTTAGGTTCGCTGTTTTTCCTTACAGCTCCTCTCTTCTCAACTCCTACCCTCCATCCCTCATGGGATGCCGGAGATTCCTGTGTTGAAAATGCACTCCTGATCCGGGGATACGCATTTTATGGGATCTCCCCCTGGCATCTATAGCTTGGGAGTCCCCATATGTGAAGACTCATTCCTGCTTGTTCCTGGAGATAGCACAGTTACTTACCTGTAACAGGTGATCTCTGGGAACAGCAGGAATAAGTCTTCACAACCCACCCACCTCCCCTAGGAGTTGTATCTCTATATCTATCTTCCTTTCCTCTTTCTCTCCTTTGTCTCAGCTATGAAACTCAACTGAGGAGAGGCAGTGGAGAAGGCGGGAAGTCAGTGCGCAGGTGCGAGGGATGCTCCCAAAAGCTTTCTGATTGGATGCTGGGGAGCATTCCCGTGCAGGCTCCGTCGATACCGACGTACCCATATGTGAAGACTTATTCCTGCTGTTCCCAGAGATCACCTGTTACAGGTAAGTAACTGTGCTTTCTCTGTGGACAGTAAGATGTATCCTTTCACCTCCCCTTGAAGTTGTATTCTATTTCAGCTTTTAACTAGATTCTATGTAGTGACAACAGGTGGGAAGAGGTACAGATGTGTGCAGGATTTGTACCTCTCATGCAGCAACTCAGAAAATGTGTACAAGATAGTGCAGTCATGCTCCCAGGGTTCAATATGACCTTCAGCCTCTATCCCACGCAGATGCTGTGCCACTGGTCTTAACATCATTAGACTAGATACAGCTTCTGAAGTCATAGTCTTCCTCTTATAGGAGCTTTTTTACCAGAGCCTTATGATTCACCAAGACTCAGAGATGATTCCCAATCTACAAACAGCATAATCTCTTCCCAGTTGCCAAACAGCATAGTCTGTTCCCATCACAGGGACCTTGTGCAGATGAAGTCATCCCACCACAACCTTGGTAACCTGCCCGAGAAGAAATGGTACCTCAGGATCCAGAAGAAGAATATTCCTTTCTTCGGGAACAAGCAGGAAGTCAGTCCTCATATATGGTTGACATCGGCACCGACGGAGCCCTCACGGAAGCATGCCCCAGCTTTCAAAGAAAGCTTTTGGAAGATGCCACCACGCATGCGTGGTCCCTTTCCCGCCCAAGGGTGCCATCTTGCTTGGTCTTCTTTTTTCTGTAGAGCCCTTCAGACGTTGTTTGACTTGTCGCCGGAAAAAGTTGATTTTTTTTCTCTTTGAGTTTCATACTTGCCTCCGGTATTGCACCGGTACTCTTCCCATCTGCTGACCATGTTGCCTCCATGTCGAGTTCGGTCCTTTTTTGTAGGGGTTTTTTTTTTCGTTCTTTCTTTCCCGGCATCTTCACGTCTTTTTTTTCTTCTGCTGGCAGCCTGGAGAGTCTTCGACCTCACAGAGGTACTTTTTTCCCCCATGGCTACCAGCTTCTAAGAAGTGTGATCGGTGCTTCAAAATTATGCCTTTGACATCTCCGCTGCCTGGGGCCAGATCATAACCCATCAATCTGCGGTCTCTGCAAGAGGATGTCCAGTAAGACCCTCAAGAGCTGCCAACAGCAGCATGACAAGTTTTTCCCTGAGTTCCCGGTGCCTCCGAAGGCCAAGGCCTCATCTGTGGCCCCGACATCTTGGGTAGAACCCTCCGAACTCAAGCCTCATTGTGGGTCCTCAGAAAGGAGGTCTCCCTCGAAGGAACCCAGGAAGAAGAAACCCTCAAAGGCGGCATCCTTGGATGGTTCCAACCGGCTGGGGGCTCCTCGAGCCTGGCTCCGCAGTCCGAGATGTTTGTTCAAGGCGTCTGAGAAGGAGTGGCCTGCGAAGGTCCCACGAAAAGATCTGACCGCGGACCGGCCTTGGTCCCCAGACACTATCCTTGTCAAGGATTCCCCTTCAGGGGAGCTGGCGTTGGGCCGGAGTCCCTCAGTGCCCACGCCGAAGGCTGCGGAGCATTCTGGTCTGGAGTCCAGAATGGCAGCCCTGGAGCACAGTTTGCCTTCATGGACCAGCAGCGGGTGCTGTTGTCTGGCATGACCGGTTCATCCACCCCGACCACCGGGCCCTTGACGTCCAAGATGTCCCCAGAGGCTGAGTCGATCCTCAACCGAAGTCGCGATCAGAATCCCGCTTGACGGGACCGCGGTAATCCCCGGCAAGTCTGCCAGGCACCGGCCGCAGGGCATCGGGAGCCCTGAAGCCCACAAAGCAGCCCTCCTACGAATCCTCGACGGACCTCTCTGACTGGGAGACAGAGGATGACGAGTCCCTCAATACCCGTCGCCACCGTGACGTCCCGTCTGACTCTCCCATCTTGGAGCCCCGACAGAGGTCTCCACACGAGGATATAGGCTTCCTTGATTTTGTCAAGGACATGTCTAAGGCCCTGGCATTCCCAACAGAGTCGCAGGAAGATCCTCGGGCAGATGAATTGGAAATCCTCCAGTACGAGACCCCTTCGCAGAGTCACTCACAGTGCCCATTCCTCCCATCCTGAAATTGCTGATGTTTTGAATGTGGGAGACACTTGCTTTGGTGCCGGTGGTAAGCAAATGGCTCGATTCAATGTATCGAGTCCACCGGAGCCCGGGCTTCTAGAAGTCACAACTGCCGCATAACTCCATAGTGGTGGAGTTGGCCATGTGTCGGCTGAAAAGTCAGCAGGCACACTCCTCAGTGCCCCCTAGCAGGGAGGCCTGCACCCTGGATGCCCTCGGCAGGAAGTGCTACCAGGGCTCAATGCTCATCGGCCCCAAGAGTCTTCACAAAATGCGTGGCAGTCATCGGCCATATTCAGGCCTTCCAGCTATACATGGGCATGTACCTGAGAGACCTGGCGAAGGAACTCGCTGGGTTCTCGGCTGGTTTATCTGAGGAACCTTTACAGCAGTTCAAGAACCTAGCCAAAGCAATCCGTGAATGCTCCAAATTTATGTCTCGGGTGGCCTTTGATGGGTTCGAGTTGGCAGCTCAAGTAGTGGCAGCTGGCATCGGTGCACGCTGCCAAGCTTGGCTGTAGTCTTCCGACCTCGAGCAGAGGGTTCAGGACAAATTGGTCAATGTCCCCTGCCAAGGAGAGAACCTCTTTTGCAAACCCATGACCGACAAGGCTGCCGAGCTGGAGTTCATGGCAAGGGCCAGGCTCTCTAAAAAGACCGCTGCCCCACCCCATTGGGTCACCATCACCACCGATTCCTGGCACTAAGGGTAGTCAGGGAGGGTTACCTTCTCCACCACCTCCTTACTTCCCAGGAGAGACCTTCAGGTCTCCACTGGAACCTTCTTATGAAGGAGTTGGCAGGTCTTCTCGAGGACAAAGTGGTGGAACCGGTGCCTCACCACCTCAAGGGCAAGGGGTTCTACTCCAGGTACTTCCTCGTGCCAAAGAGGACAGTGGGCCTAAGGCTCATCCTCGACCTGCGCAACCTCAACAAATAACTGGTGAGGGAGAAATTCAAGATGCTCTCCCTTGGAACATTGCTGCCATACCTCCAGCAGGGAGACTGGCTATGCTTCTTAGACCTCCAGGATGCTTATACCCACATCCTCATCCACCCCAACCACAGGCAGTACCTGTGGTTCGTAGTGGGGGGCAGGCACTTTCAATGCAGGGTGCTCCCCTTCAGCCTAGCATCTGCCCCAAGAGTCTTCACAAAATGTGTGGCAGTCATGGCCACCTTTGTTCGGCTCCAGGTGTCTTTGTCTTTCCCTACCTAGACGACTGGCTCATAAAGTGAGGCACGGCCTCAGCGGTACAGCAGGTCACCACACGCACCATCCAGATTCTGCAACACTTGGGCTTTGTCATAAACTATCACAATTCTCACCTCCTCCTGACACAGTGTCTGGAGTTCATTGGGGCAAAGATAGACACCCTTCACTCGAAAGCTTTCTTGTCCAGAGACCAAGCCGATCGTCTCAGGTCTCTAGCTTGGGACATATAGTACCGTCCCTCAGTGCCGGCCCGGCTTCTCCTGTGCCTCCTCGGGCACATGGCTTCCATGGTCCACATCACCCCAGACGCTCACCTCCACATGAGGGTGGCGCAGTAGTGTCTCTGGGACCAGTGGCCCCAGGCCACAGGCCGCCTCAGAGACAGAGTTTCTGTGACCTGTCAGTTGGCAGATTACCTGGTCTGGTGGCAGTCGCCCCAGTATCTCGAGGCGGGGCATGACTTTTCAGACCCCATGCCCCTCGAGGGTCCTCACCACAGATGCTTCCCTACTCATCTGGGGATCCCCCTGTGGAGATCTCTGCACCCAGGGCAACCAGTCACCTGATGAGAGCTCCCAGCAGTTCAACATCCTGGAGCTCCAAGCCATATCCCTAGCCCTGAGGGTCTTCCATCACCACCTGCATCACCAGCCGGTTCTGGTCCAGACGGACAACCAAGTGGTGATGTTCTACATGAACAAACAAAGGGGTATGGGATCTCGGACCCTTTGTCAGGAGGCTCTAGTCCTCTGTTTGTACACGATCTGACAGGGTATCCTCCTGCAGGCATTGTACCTGCCAGACCAGGACAACCTTCTGGCCGAAAGCAGAGTTCTCCAGCTGCACAAGTGGCAGCTGGATCCCGGGGTTAGCCAATTGGCTTTTCCGGCTCTGGGGGGGAGCCCGTGATGGACCTGTTCGCCAGTCCAGACAACTTTCAGTTGCCCCGCTTCTGCTCCCGGCAGGCCCACCCCTCCAGGGTGGCAGTGGACGTGTTCCTAGTCTCATGGTCTGAAGGCCTCAAGTATGCCTTCCCTCCGACGACGCTAATCGCCAAGACCTTGTTCAGGACCCTCCGCGAGAGGGCCTCGCTCATCCTGATAGCTCCTCGGTGGCCCAGGCAGCCCTGGTTCCCGCTGCTTCTACAGTTGACGATGGAGGCCCCCTTCACCTTGGGGACTGTCCTGGGACTCCAAACTCAACAGGAGTGCTCTTTTCTGCATCCCATCCTGGGATCCCTGTTGCTGACAGCGTGGCTGCTGAGAGAGTGACTTTGGCCCAGTTCAACCTCCCGGTTGAAGTGGAGAACATTCTGCTAGCCTCTCTCAAGGCCTCTACTAGGAAGGCTTATGCCCTCAAATGGCGCAGGTTCTCTGCTTGGTGCACTGAGCATAGAGCTGATCCTGCCTGGTGGCTCTGGTATTACAGTACCTTCTCCACTTCTCTCAGTCCGGGCTCAAGTCTCACTCCGTCCGAGTGCACTTGAGTGCCCTGATGGCGCATCACCATCCGGTGTGGATGGTAAACCCCTCTTGGTCCAGCCATTGGTGTCCCATTTCCTTCGGGGCCTGCTCTTATCGAAGCCCCCGGTTTGCCCGCCAGCAACCGAATGGGACCTCAACATTATGTTGGGGCAGCTCACTTGCCCACCCTTCGAGCCTCTGGCTACCTGCCACCTTCGCTACATCTCTTGGAAGGTGGTTTTCTGGTTGTGCTCACCTCTGCTCGCAGAGTTAGCGAGCTCCAGGCCCCTGTGGCAGAGGCACCTTATACCAGGTTCTACAAGAACAGAGTGGTGCTTCGCACGTACCCCAAATTCCTGCCGAAGGAAGTGTCGCCCTTCCACCTCAACCAGGAAGTGGTGCTTCGTAACTTCTTTCCAAGACCTCACTCCAGTCGGGCAGAGATGTCCTTCATACCTTGGACTGTAAGAGGGCCTTGTTCTTCTATATCCAATGCACTCGGGGCCACCGGAAAGCTTCTCAGCTTTTCATCTCCTACGACTCCAGTAGGCTGGGGGAGGCGGTGACCAAGCGTACGCTGTCCACTTGGGTTGGTGGATTGTATCGCCCTTGCTTATGAGCAGATGAGGCTCCCACTGGAAGGCCGCGGTATGGTGCACCGTGTCAGGGGCATGGCGGCATCGGTGGCAAACATGCATTCTGTCCCAATGGTGGACATCTGCTGGGCCACCAACTGGTCTTCAGCCCATACCTTCGCAGCCCATTACTGCCTGGAAAGAGAGTCCCAACGGGACAGTGCCTTCAGTCAGGCTGTGCTCCGTAACGTTTTCGGGATCTAGGCAAATCCTACGCTCTGACTCTTCTGTGTTCAGGCTACCGGAGTTCTGGATTCATCGGACACATTGGTCCTACTGTGGTCTGTGGACACAGACTAAATTGCTGCTGCTTGCTGCTCCCCATGAGGGAGCCCCTCTTTTTGCTGTTGGTTTTCAGTAACCTGTAGCTGGGGAGTCCCATATGTGAGGATTGACTTCTTGCTGTCCCTGGAGAACACCTGTTAGAGGTGAGTAACTACACTATCCCAAGTTCCTATGGAAAATCATGAAAGCACCTTCCTAAGTGTCACCCAGATGCCAGCTAACAAATGAGACTTCCAGTCAATCCTGCAGTCTTACATTGTACCTAAGGAAATCATTGCGTTGCCAGTCCACTAGGTCCTTCAGAATATTTAGCTGTCCATTTGGAAAATTCCTGTTTCCACCCAATCCACTTCAGGATGCAGCAAACTGAAATACAAAATTCTTCTAGCACCAGTCCATGATCATCCACAGCTCCCACACCAATTGGTGATATTGGAAGCTGCCCGCAAATATATGAAAACATCAAAATAGTAGGTGTATGCTCCTCCAGGTAAAGGGTGTTTTTTAAATTTTTATTTATTTATTATACCGTGCTCTTTAGAATCAGTGTGGTTTACATGTATACTAACAGGTACTTTCTATTCCCTTGTCCCTGAAGGGCTCACAATCTAAGTGTACCTGAGGCAATGGAGGGTTAAGTGGCTTGCCCAAGGCCACAAGGAGTGGCCATGGGACTAGAGACCCCAGTCCCTCCAGCCTGAGGTTGCTTGTCCCCCATGTGGGAATTGAACCCCCGGCCTTCCGGCCTGAGGTAACCTATCCCAACCACTGAGCCACTCCTCCCTCTCTAATTCACCTGGCACCATAGGAAAAAGAATATACCAAAGTGCTAACTAGTTCTCCAGATGCAGATCTTGTACTGCCATCACATGCTGCTACATCAGCTTGATGACTTCTGTCAAATGGTTTCAACTTCCCAACAGGACCAGTTACACAGTAGTCTTCAGGATTCCGCCTCATTTGCTTGGCTTATGATGCATATCACATAGTGGCCGCAAGATATGGGTTATGGCTGAGGCCATCTAGTGGCAGTTTCTCCAAATGGGTTTCTGTGTTCATTTAACAGGCACCCCTTGCCTAGGAGATGATCTCTTCAGGAACAAGGTTAAGGATGTAGTGTTCTAAATAAAGGCGATTGCTCTGCTGTCAAAAAACTCTTCGCTACCCAATGACCAGATGTCACAATATCAGAGGGGTCAGCAGCCACATTTCAAGAAGCCCTATCGCTCTCAGTACTTCCTGCACATCTTCCCCAGATGAACCAGGTGGATGACGTTTTTGGCTATTAAGTCTAAGAAGCTATCTCAATTAAGCAGTTATTTGTTAGAGCCATGTCGGGTGAGCTGGAATGAGTGTGGATGATGAGTAAAACGTTGTTTGCGTAATAATATACAGTAATACCAGAGTCATGTATACTGAATAATCATTGTTAGAGAGCTGATGAAGATGTTAAATAGTAAAGATGCTAGTACAGAGACTTGAAGGACATCACAGATCAAAGGATGTGAAACTGAAGAAGATAATCTGAAAGATACTGAGAATGAACAGTCTGTTAGAAAAGAAGACTACCAGTAAAAGATTGTGTCACTATCAGAGTTAGGGCTAAAGACCAGTATGCATCGATCTTTCAGCATAGGTACATGGACGGCAGAAAAAGACCATATGGCCTATCTAGTCTGCCCTTCCATATATACTACTACTACTATTAATCATTTATAAAGCACTGCAAAGCATACGCGGTGCTGTACAAACACATAGAAGACAGTCCCTGCTCATAGAGCTTACAATCTAATCAAGACACAGTACAGAACAAGAGAAACAAGGGGTTCAATAGGGAAAGGAGACGCAAGAAGAATAAGGGATGAGGATCCAAAAGCAGCAACAAAATGACAAACTTTTAGCATGGATGTAAAGAGTGGAAGGGAAGAGATTTGACAAAGAGATACAGGGAGTTTGTTCCAGGCATAAAGGGCAGCAAGGTGAAAAGACCAAAGTCTGGAGTTGGCAATGGACGAAAAGGGCATAGAGAGAAGAAAACCAGAGGAGGAATGGAGTTCATGAGGAGGGGTGTAGGGAGAGAGGAGAGAAGAAAGGTAATGAGGGGCAGAAGAGTGAATGCATTTATATGTTAGATGGAGAAGTTTGAATTGGATGCAGAAAGGAAAGGGGAGCCAGTGAAGTGACTTTATTAGAGGGATAATATGAATTTGACGGGGTTGGCGGAGATTAGCCGTGCAGCAAAGTTCTGGACAGATTGAAGAGGAGAGAGATCAGCAAGGAGACGACTGCAATAGTCAAGATGGTAGGAGTCCAAGGAGTGGATGAGAGTTTTAGTAGTGTGTTTAGAGAGGAATGGGTGAATTTTGTTAATGTTGTAGAGAAAGAAGTGACAAGTTATAGCCATTCATTGAATTTGTGAGGAGAAGGACAGGGAAGAGTCAAAGATGATCCCAAGGTTGAGGGCAGATGTAACTGGAAGAAGAAGAGTATTTTCAACAGTGACAGAGAAAGTAGGAAGGGGGGATGAGGGTTTAGGGGGAAAGATAAGAAGTTACGTTCTATTTGGATGGTAGTGAGACATTCAAGCAGCAATGTCTGATAAGCAGGCAGAGATACGAGCTTGGAGAGAAGGAGAAATGTCAGGTTTAGATAGATTTGAGAGTCATCAGCATAAAAATGATAAAGAAAGCCATGGGAAGAGATGAAGGACACCGAGGGCTTAGGTGTAGAGAGAGAAGAGAACAGACCCCTGGGGTATACAACCCAGAGGTGGATGGAGTGGAGGAGGAGCCATCAGAACAGACACTGAAAGAGTGACTGGAGAGAGAAGATGAGAACCAGGACAGCACAGAGCCTCTGAAACCGAGAGAGGACAATGTGTTGAGGAGGAGGAGAAGATGGTCAATGTATCAAGAAGAATGAGAACTGAGTAAAGGCCTTTGGATTTAGCCAGGAACAAATGACTACAGACCTTTGCAAGAGCTGCCTTAGTAGAAAGGGATGAAAACCAGAATTAAATGGATCAAGGAGAGGGCTTGAGAGGAGAGAAATTCGAGACAGGGGTGGAAAACCGCATGTTCAAGAACTTTAGAAATGAATGGGAGAAGAGAGATGGGCTGCTAATTAGAGGGACAAGTAGAGTCAAGTGAGGGTTTTTTGAGGAGAAGAGTGACTATAGCATGCTTTGAAGGCTGTAGGGAGGGTTGCGGTGGAGAGCAAAAGGTTGAAAATTTGTGAGATGGAAGGAATGATGGAGGAGGAGATGGTGTTGAAGAGATGGGTGGGGATAGGATCAGAAGAGCAGGTAATGAGTTTCGAGGAGGAAAGAAGAAGAGAGATTTTCTCATTGGATATTTTAGAAAAGAAAAAAGGGTGATAGAGATTGAGGGGAAAAGTTGGTACTGGAGAGAGGAAAGAGGGGTTAAGGAAGATATAGTGGGGAATTAAAGAGTCATTTTATGTACTTTATCATGGAAAGGTCTGCTAGGGTTTGGGCAGAAAGAGAAGGAGGAATAGGAGGCAGAGGTGCCTTAAGAAGAGAATAGAGAGTTGAGAAGATATGGTGGGGGTTACAGGTAAGATGTTAGTCCAACGGATCAAATAATTTTGCTTAGCGAGTGCAATGGCCAATTGGAAGGAAGTGACTTGAATTTGAAGTGAAGAAAGTCAGAGAGAGAGAGCGGGATTTGAGCCAAGGAATGATACTGAGATAGAAGGAGGGGTTGAAATTGGCAAGAAGGGGAAAGGAGAAAGCTAACTCCACCACCGCAGCCATTGGTATGAGGAGAGTGGAAAAATTGGTAACCGCCGTGACAGAGGGCAGCAACTGAAGCAGTGTCGTCAGGGAGAAGCCAAGTTTCATTAAGAGTGAGAGTTGTCCCCTTTTTACCTTTAGAGTTCCTCTGTGTTTGTCCCATGCTTTTTTGAATTCAGATACTGTCCTTATCTCTACCATCTCCCCTGGGAGACTATTCCATGCATCTGCCACTCTTTCTGTAAAGAAATATTGCAGCATATTACTCGTGAGTCTATCCTTTCACCCTCCTGTACGTTTTAGGCCACTGAGGTATTTAAATGTCTCTGTCATAGCGCCCCATCCCACCTTTCCTCTAAAGTATGCATATTAAGATCTTTAAGTCTGTCCTCATATCTTTTATAGTCCTTTTTTTTTTTTTTGTGCCATCAAGTCAGTGTTTGACTCATAGTGACCCAGCTACCTCTGGGATTTCTTGGCAATGTATCACCGGAAGTAGATTGCAAGCCTTTTCTTCTGAGGCAATGGAGGGTAAAGTGACTTGCCCAAAGTCACAAGGAGTGCCAGTGGGAACTGAACCCTTGATCTTCTGGGTACTAGGCAGTTGCTCTAACCTCTAGGCTACTCCTCCACTCCCCTCAATAATCCCTACAAGACCACTAACCATTTTAGTAGCCACCCTCTGCACTAACTCCAACCTGTTTATATCCTTTTGAAGGTGTGGCCTCCAGAATTACACAAAGTACTCCAAACAAGGTTGCAGCATACCAAATCATATTGACAGAAGATCTATATCTATCCATTCACTCGTATCCAGGTTTATGAGGAGACTTATGAATACTAGGCTTCTCTTCAAACATCCCACACCCTGGACTGGGACCTAAACATTGTCCTTGCTCATCATATGGAAGAGCCCTTTGAGTCTCTCAAATTGGCCTTACTTAAGCATCTTACCTAAAAAAACATCTTCCTTGTGGTCATAACCTCAGCAAGAATAACACAGGTACACTAAAAAAATTTTTTTTTAAACTGCCTCTAATGTTTCGATTGATTTTTACGTTTTTTGGTGCGCTGAATCCAAATCTGGTAACCAATTTGCTCCATCACGTACAGATTTTTTGCTACATTGGGTTAGCAGTTTGAGGTGAACGTTTCAGATTGAGTGCGATCGAGATAAAGGTTTCTTGGATGAATTCTTTATACTAATTGTTTAGTAGTTATTCAAATAAGAATAAAGAAAATTGTAACAAGGCAGCACATAAGAATAGAGTAATGTCAACAAAACACACTGTGATGGTAGCAAAATTGTCTGCACTTAAAACAGCCACATACATGTGCACAAACATTGAGCATATAAGAGCGAGGTTAGACACAAAGCAAAGCAAAGAAATGTGCAAAAAATGTTGTACAGGTATGTATGTAAGAATAGAAAACGCAAACCGCACCATTGCAATACATGAAGACAAACACCCGATGGTGTGAAAATAAAATTCTAATAAATGAGATCCGACACTGTGGTAATAACTAGCAAATTTTTATTTCAAAGTTTAGTAAAAACACGATATTTGTCAACGCAGTTTAGATTTTAAAGTCATTCTTGGGTCAATCAATCTCCTGGTGGGCCCGTTTCTTCTTCCCCCGAATGCTTCTCTTGGTGCGCTGCTTGGCGTATTTTTCATCTGGGGTTTCCCGCAGCAGCAACCAGCAGAAATCAGCCATCATAGTGGTGTTCCATCTTCCTTGGTACCTTCTCTGCGTCCTTGATGTCCTGGTGAAACCTTTCACCTTGTTCTTCACTGTACGCCCCCAAGTTTTCGGGAAAGTAGTTCACATGGGAGTGCAAGAAATGGACTTTCAGGCTCATGTTACAGCCTTGTTCTTTGAAGGCATTGAGCATCCTGGCAACAATATCCTTATAGTTCTCATCCCGCCTGTTCCCCAAGAATTTGAGAACAACATCCTTGAAGGAATCCCAGGCTTCTTTTTCCTTCTCAGACATCGTTTCAGCGAATGCTCCATCTGAAATGAGTTTCCTTATATCAGGGCCAACAAACACTCCTTCCTTTAGCTTTGCTTCAGAAAGTCGGGGGAACTTTGAGCAAAGGTACCGAAAGCACTCACCATCTTTTGGAAGGGACTTGATGAATTGCTTAATGAGACCCAACTTAATGTGGAGAGGTGGTAATAGAATTTTATCACGAGGTACCAAGCTCTCATGAAGAACATTTTTCTCACCGGGTCTCAAATACTCCCGAATTGGCCAGTCTTTTTTCCCCCAGTGTAGGTCGCGGGCCCGGCTATCCCACAAGCAAAGGAAGCAGGGATATTTGGTGAAACAGGATTGCTGCCCTAATAGCATGGATAGAATTTTAAAGTCTCCACAAATCATCCATTTATGCTCATCATAACGAATCTTCTGAAGAATCAGGGCCAAATTCTCGTATTTTTCTTGGAGAATAACAGAGTGAGCAATAGGAACTGAAGCGAATGTGTTGCCATTATGAAGAAGAACACCTTTTATGCTGTCTTTTGACGAATCAATGAACAGCCGCCATTCAGCAGGATCATACTTGAGTTTAAACTTTTCCATCACTCCGTATATATCGTTGCAAAATACCAAATCTTCCTCTTTGCTGAAATACTTCAAAAATTGTGTCTCGCAGTTGCGGTACCAATAAAAAGTTGTTCCTGGTGACAATAGCCTTTTCTGTTTAAGCCGAGAACCTAGCAGTTGGGCAGCATCTTTTGGGAGTCCTAAATCCCGGACTAAATCATTCAATTCAACTTGAGAGAAAAGTTCAGGTTTCGGATCTGGTTCAATTTCAAACTCGGAAGTACTGGACTCATCGGGAAAAGCCATCTGATGAGTCTCATCATGATCAGAACCGTCCACACAAATATGATCCAAAGATTTTGGTGGTTCAGGCACAGGTACTTCGTTGCTATGAGGCATAGGCCTAATTGCTGAGGGAAGGTTGGGGTAACTTATTACGTTCTTATTTTTTAAGTTGTATCCCTTCACAATGCAAGAGCAAAAATAGCAGTCACTGCTGTGGTCTCTTTGTTCACGCCACATCATAGGTATTCCGAAATGAAATGCTTGTTTTTTACCTTTCATCCATAAGCGTAGATCTTCCTCACATGTCTTGCACACTTTGTGAGGAGCCCACGGTTTGTCTTGATCGCCTAACTTCAAACCGAAATAGGCGAAATATACTTTTTTAATAAATGCAGAAATGTTCCTCTGCCGCTTTTTCACGGTATATTCCCCACAAATAAAACAAAAACTGTCCGGAGAGTTGACGCAACCTCTGGCTCTGTGAGCCATCACAAATACACAGCACTGCAAACTACAACTGTAGTGAACCACTTCGGAATAAAGCTGGATTACGACTGAGCAAACAAAAGGTAATAATGAACTTGCAAGAAACTGAAATTTGACAGGAACGTTCATGTCGCAACCACCGTGTTTGAGCGAGCGAACGAGGCGAGGCGAACAGGAAAGAACATGCGCCAGCGCGAGTACTGGATTTAGCCCCCCGCCTCCCAATTGTCCTGTTAATGTATAAAATGAATACAAAACACTCTAAAATATCATGAGGGAGTGTTTCTAGTTAGTTAACCATTACAACCTCTATTTTGGGCCAAGAAAATAAACTGCAGTCGGCTAAAAAGAAATTATGTGAACATTCCTTATATGGGTAAGAAATCTAATTTTGCAAGAAAACGTGACGTGATGGAACATTTTGGCTATTTTTCCTGGATTCAGCACCCCAAAATCTATAGGAATCAGTTGCAAAACTGGAGGCAGTTTTTTGGTAGTGTACCTGTGTAATCAGCAAGCCACGAGCCTTTGTCCACTTTTCTCCTTACACACAATTCTGCCACAATAGTGTTGTCTGATGGACTCATCCAAAATTCCTCCTGAAGATGATCACCAAATTCTATATGAACCAATCCATAGCCCTGCCGTCCTCTTGCCACCCAGTTGGAATAGATGCTACACACCTTGGACTGTAGATGTGCATTCCTGTATTACCTTCAAGGTACCAATGACTTGAGAGAGATGTCTCAACTGTTACCTACAATCCAAATAATCTGAGTACACCAGCCTCCGAGTACACCAGCCTCCAAGTACACTTTCTCCAACTGAGTATCTGATTGTATCAATTACTGCTACATTCAGTCTGATTTACAACTACCAGATAAAGTTGGCATCCATTAGCTCCAAAGCAAAAGCAGCTTCCATTGTTAATTTCTTAGCAACTTCTATGCAGCCATGTGCTCTTTGATGCACACTTTTGCAAGACATTTCTGCATTGATATTCCACAAATTAGGATACACCTTCAGTCAAGCTGTCTTACAAAATCTCTTTGTACACTAACCACTTAGCTACCCCACATCCAATACACCACCACCCTGTTCATCCCTTGGATGTCACTGTAAATGACCACTTCTGTATCCCTCTGCAGTGGAATCACCAAGATGTATGCCTGCATTTCCCCTGCTTGTTTTCAGAAAATGTGAATTTGCTTACCTGTAACGGGAGTTCTCCATAGTCAGCAGGAGATTACAACCACACTTACTCTCCGACCTACCTCACAAAAATAAGCAAGGAAAAAAAATAAAAAGACTTGAAGAACAAGCAAGCAAACAAGCACAGATGTCATACCCTAGCTGGAGGATAGATTGAAGGGGGAAGGACACCAGGGGAGTGTGGGAACCCTTGTGCAAGCTCAGAGAAATCAAGAAAATTTCTTTGAGCTGGAGGAGAGCTCTGGCACACTGGCTTCATCAGTGACATCACCAGGAAGTGTGACTGCATTCCCCTACTCTACAGAGAATCTCTGTTACAGGTAAGCAATTTCACTATGGCGTATGTTTACTGAACTGCCTTAGTTTTGGCTGCTAATGCTGTGCTGTGCATTAGCAGCCAAAACAACGCGGTAAGCAATAAACCTCAGTGGTATCTGCAGGGGGTGTGTCCCAGAGGAAGTCCTCCAGATACCACCGAGGTCTGGATTTCTCATGGAGACCCTGCATTAGCTGCCTCAGCAAATTCTGCGGTGAAACGTCCTGCAGTATCTGATGAAGCAAGCACCGCAGGTCTTTGTAGTCAATCCATGGGGAGGGATGGTAGCAGTCGGGTGCACAGAGCTGTCAGCAGCTCTGTGCCCCAATCTCTACTATGCCCCCACCCGACTGCCGTGATCAGGCCTCCCCCCCCCCTACAGTGGTGTTGGTGCCATCCACGGCATCAACAATATATAAAATAAAATGTGGTGACCCCCCTTCAGCACCGATATTCTCCCCCCCCCAGATAAAATGTGGTGGCCCCCCTTCAGCACCTATTCCCCCCCCCCACCAGAAAGCTCCTGATCCCCATCTGCAGCTGTCCAGGGGGGCATTGGTGCACCCCCTGAAGTAAAGGGTTTCCTGGCTAGCCAGTCGGGCTAAGCCTCCTCCCTCCAGCCCCCCCCCCTCTCCCCGATAAGTAGTGGAAGGATGGGGGGCGGACGGCCCCCCTCCCTCTCCTTCCCACATCCCTGATCCAAAAAGCTGTCCTGGCTAGCCAGCCAGCAAGCAAAAGGGAGGCCCCGCAGTACTCAGTCTTCCCTAGCTCCTTCCAGCACATACCTTCAATATTCCTGGTGATCTAGTGGAAGAATAGGGTAGGAGCGATCCTGTTTACTCTTGCCCCATCTTGTGGTCATAACAAAATTGCCACGATCATGAGGTGCTGCTGTTCTCACATAGACCCTAACAAAGATGACCATGATCTGACAGTGCTGCCTCCTAGCGTGAGGCTAGAGGGCAGCATCTTGTGATGGCAGCCAT
Organism: Ichthyophis bannanicus; assembly: GCA_033557465.1. NCBI lineage: Eukaryota > Metazoa > Chordata > Amphibia > Gymnophiona > Ichthyophiidae > Ichthyophis > Ichthyophis bannanicus. The sequence goes on along the minus strand of CM066035.1, from coordinate 899,705,831 downwards.
TTTCTTACGGCCACAAGATGGGGTAGGAGCGAATAGGATCACTCCTGCCCCCATTCTGCCTGGAAGGTGCCTATTTTTCACTTACTTTATAAGATATCTAGATGCCTCTGTGTCTTTTATACTAGCATAAATCTGCAAAAAATTGTGCCTATATTGATGCATGAGCAGGAATAAGTGTTAGGGGCATGTTTACTAAAGTGCGTTAAACGTGACTATCGCGCGTTATACGACGTTAACGACCGTAAGTGCCGTTTAACGCGCGTACCGACGCGCTAACGGCCGATAACGTCATACTACGCGCGTTAACCGTAGTTAACGATCGTAAAGCTCCGCGGCGCGTTAAAACAGCGCAGAAGGTGGAGAGTGGGCGGAGAGAAGGGGTCAATGGGCGGAGAGTGGGCGGGGAGAGGCACCCCTCATACTAACGCGCTGAATTCCAGAGCTCAATTCCAACGCGAATGAAAACCTGTCGTTAAAAGGCATTTAAAGGGAAGAGAAACCATTTACGTCAGCAATGTACAGAAAAACCGGGGAAACCCACAAAACGTGAGCAGTGTGATACATGTGCACAGAACAATATTTCACATAAAACGTTAAAAATGACCACAAGAAACATTTTAAAAAGCATACTTCAGCTGGGCAACAGTGATAGCAATGGGCAACAAGGAACAACACTCCCTGGAAAGCACAAAACTAAAAAGAAATGATGTGTGGAAGGGTCTACGCTCCGCAGACCCTTTCAAAGAGCATTACATTGTAATGGAGCTGTCCTGGGCGTGTGGTGTAATGTTTTCCAATGATATCATTGTTGCCCAGCTTGGTTATGGGTGTGTGCCCCTTTTCTGAGGTCTTCTCTGAGGTTTATGTACACCTTTGTCTGCATAAGGTAAATGAGGCCACAGTAAACCTGTTGCAGAGCAGGGTTTCTGGCTCGTCAGGCCGGTTTTAACTAACTCCAGGGAGTGCACTGTCTCTGTGGCCACAGTGTGGTGCAACAGACACAGCCAGTGCCTGTAAGACCAGAGGGTCACAGGTTCAAATCCCAACTGGGGCTCTTGCCAACCCAGTCCCCATAGTTTTACCCACCACTAAACAGTGGTAGTAAAGACACTCCTTTATTGCAGAGAACATACACATGGCCTATAGTTTACCACACCAAACACAGACACCAGAAACAGGCACATTACCTAAAGCAGAGTCCCGCAAATGCAGTCCTGGAGGGCCCCACACCATTCCGGCTTCATGCCCCTAATAAAGATGCCTGTGCTGCATATCTATGCACCTCCCCAATTGTATGCAGATGTAGCTCATGCATATTTATGAGGGACAGCATGAAAACCTGAACAGTGTTTGGAACATCAGGACTGGAGTTGGGGAACTCTGCCGTAAAGCAGCAGCCAACAGGGCCCACACCCACCCACAGGCCCCATTGGCCAATGCCTCCTGGAGAGGCAAGACATTGGGCCCTGCCTGTATCACCCAATACTACCAGTTGCATACCTTAGCAATGCCACCCTACACCTGGGTATATGGTACAGAGCTATCAAACGTTCCCTATGATAACTGGCAGATATCAATTCCTACGTTAAGCACAGTTTGCTCATTGCGCTCCACCTTAACAATCATTCTGCTGTCTGCGGTGTTTGCTGCAGGTCTGGTCTCTGACAGTGTTCACCACCCTGGGGAGTGACCCCCCAACAGCCTTGTGTACCATATCCATGCCTGTACTATGCCCATGACTGGTGTAGTGGGTATGGCTGCTGACCACCTCTATAGTAGCACAATGCTGGCATAGGTGTGGGGGTGGCTGTCTGTCTGTCCAGCAATGTTGACAGTATTGGGCTGCCAATGTGCATAATGAGGTGCAAGGTACCATGGGTATAGGCCGGACAGGGTGGCCTGGCCAGGGTGCATCTGCACAGGGCATAGGGCAGTGACAGGCACATTGTAGTGCCCGGCCACCACCTACACAGACAGGGTGACCTCAGTATATCCTGCTGAGAGATCACTATCACCCTGACTGTGCAGTGACCACAGCATGGCTAGGCACTCCTATAGTGCTATCTAGTATTTCTCTCATGTGATAAATATGGGTTTCCTTTTGGGGCCCAGTCACTGATGTATCTGCTTGCTGTGTATGCTGACATCCCAGTTCTGGGTGCAGGCATCTCCACTGGGCACTAGCAGACTGTTTGCAGCTGGTAGGTGTTGTGATGGAGTGGCTTGCAGGGTGCAGTGGCTGATGGCTTGCACCAGGGGAATATCAGATAGTGGTGGGGTTCAGCATACCATATCCAGGCCTAATGTCTGTCTGCTGTTGTGTTATGGCTGTGTACAGAGCTGCATTGACTGCCCTGTGGGGTGTCCGTTCCTCAGCAGGACTAGGGTTAATGTTCCCCTCTACTGCCACCTTTGCAGGGAGGGTAGAATGTGGGTCTTTTGATGGGAGACCCTGTTTGCCACCCTCAGCCCTGGGGGAGGGGGGTGGTGGTGCATGGGGGCTACACCTGACTGAAACAGACAAAGATGTCCAAGGTGGTCCTAGCAGAACCTACCTATCTCACACAGTAACACAGCTTTGGACCTGCACCATGGCCTCTTTCAGCCAATTCGGTGCTGTGGACCTAGTGCTGGGCGCCTCACTGCACCCTCAGGGTGAGCACAGTACCCGCACAATGTGACGGTGTGTAGCTACTCTGTGCCAGTACAACACACGGTCAGTACCCCCTATCAGGCCGAGGTGCTGGGGGGTGCACATGGTCAGTTCTCCCTACCAGGCCGCGGTGCTGTGGGGGTGCATTCCCCATGGTGTGTATCTGTGGACAGCTGCTTTGCATGTGCAGTGCATCATGGGTGTGACTGGCCCAATCCAACCCTGTGAAACTCCAGCAGCTGCTCACAGGCTCTGATAAACCATAGGCCATCACAAGTACATCTGTTGGCATAATGCATAGGTGCAGGACACCCTACAAAGTCTGTAATATCAGATGCCCACACTGGTAAAAACACACGTACCCACGCACGTAGCAACGCACGTACCGACGCACAATTGTACGCGCGCCGCTACGCATGGAACTACGCACGTACCAATGCACGCAACCTCGCACGTATCAACGTACGTGACTAAGCATACTCTGAGGGTGTTTTTCTGACACCAATACTCAGCGTAACGAAAAACATGCCTCCTCTTTCCCTCTGTAATGTGCAGGGTGATGCCTGGGACAGCCTTCTGCGTTAGGCACACCGGGGACGCGAACCCATGCTGCCTGTAATAGCGGTCAGTACCGTAACCATTGTGCTACAGCTCTGTTTCAGTGCTTTGTGTCTGTACGTCTTCTTATGATTAACGCGCAGTAACGCGGCACGGCACCCGGTAACGCTCGTTACGTTTTCTAACGCGCGGTAGTGGTGGCGATGTACCGCCCATGTCCTTATTTGGGGTTTCTTTCACTACCGCGGCTCCTAACGCGAATTGCACTAACGCACTTTAGTAAACATGCCCCTTAGTGTTTAATGTATGCATGCGTAAATTGCCACTCTGCCTATGCTCTTCCCAAACTCATCCACTGAGCACACTTACTCTACACATAGAGGCCTATTTGCACCATGTATACCTTTAGGCATAACATAATTTTATAGAGGCCTTTTATGTGCATAAAGCAACATTATGCATGTAAAAAGTTTATAAAATTACTTCCTGTGTATACTTAGGTTATAAATGTTATAGTAAAAAAAAACAATCCTCAAAAAACTGTTCAGAGTGGTGTACGCCTCAACTGATGTACTCTGGGTAATGTTATAAGAAGCCATTTCCATGCATAAACTTCAATTTCATGTGCATTAATGACTTCTATAATTGCCCATAACTTTATTTTTTATAAGCAAATGGATGACGATGGAGTCCAGGCAGAGATGAACCATTATGGGAGTTTCCTGCTCTCTTCTTTTGCAATTTTGTTTAAAGGTTTAGCGGAGCCATTATGGAGCATAGAAATGCTTTTAATGTTTATGAATTTTATTTTGGATACATACTAGAAATAATTTGCTAGTTTCCAAAAGGATAGCTGTGTTTGTATGGAATAGCAAAAATGACAAGAGGCACATGGCATCTTATAGACTAACCAATTTATTGAGGCATGATGCTTCTACTACTACTACTACTGAACATTTGTATAGCGCTACAAGGCGTTCGCAGCGCTGCACATACACATGCAAAAGATGGTCCCTGCTCATTGGAGCTTACAGTCTAGTCAAGACAAGACAATACAGTAGATGTAGACGTGAGAAAAGCTAGGGGGAATGATAGGAAAACACAAAGGACATGAGGTCATTCAAGATTCAAAAGCGGCAGCGAAGAGGCGACTTTTCAGCCTGGATTTGAAAAGAAGATGCCTGATGTACAGACTCAGGTAGTTTGTTCCAGGCATAAGGAGCAGCAAGGTGAAAGGAGTGAAGTCTGGAGTTGGCAATAGAAGAGAAGGGCACAGATAGGAGTGATTTGCCAGAAGAGCGGAGTTCCCGAGAAAGGGTGTAGGGAGAGATAAGAGAGGAGAGGTAGTGAGGAGCTAAGACTGAATGCACTTATAGGTCAGCAGGAGAAGTTTGAACTGGATGAGGAAACGGATGAGAAGCCAATGAAGTGACTTGAGAATAGGGGTAATATGAGCATGACAAGGCTTGTGGAAGATTTAGCCGCACAGCAAAGTGTTGAACAGATTGCAGGGGAGAGAGATGACTCAGAGGGATACCAGCAAGAAGCAGGTTACAATAGTCTAGATGGGAGGTAACTAACTAAGTGTCTTAGTAGTGTGTTCAGAAAGAAATGGGCGAATTTTGTTGATGTTGTAGAGAAAGAAATGGCAGGTTTTGGCTATCAGTTGGATGTGTGTGGAGAAGGAGAGAGAGGATTCGAAGACGACTCCAAGGTTGCAAACTGAGGAGACAGGGAGGAGTAGAGAGTTATCCACAGAGACTGGGAGAGAGGAGGTGAAAATTAGTACACGTTACAAACATGAGAGCATACATTTTCATACATATTAATTATAATCTTTAAAAACTGTACAAAAATATATTTGAACTCCACTTCTTGAAAGCTCATGCCTCAATAAATTGGTTAATCTATAAGACTCCACCTGCCTCTGTCATTTACACTAGTTTCTTCTTGTTTTAGCTTTTCACTTTACACTCTAAGGCACAACTATCAAAACTAGAATCATAAACTATGTGAATTGTGTGTTTGCTGCAATCAGGTTGACCAGATCGCTCCTGAGGTGAACCATGCAAGACCTCTAGTTAAAGATTCTGCCAGAGATGCAACATTTCATTCGCGGCAAAAGTCTGAGGTCTGAAGCACTTTAAGATCAATATTCTAGCCAGTAGATCATTAGTGTTTACATGTTAATAATTTGTGACTTTGGTATGAAAAGAATCAAAAAAAGGGGGTTGACTTAGTGCAAGTTTGATACAAGTTTCAGTTATCAAGAGTTCAGCTTTTCAAGTGGAGGAGCAGCCTAGTGGTTAGAGCAGTGTCCTGATGACAAAGAGACCAGGATTCAATTCCCACTGCTACTCCTTGTGGCTTTGGGGTAGTCACTTTATGCCCCATTATCTCAGAAGAAAGGCCTGGCAATCGTCTTGCACTGACTCAATGGCAGATGTTGCATTTACAGGGGCACAAGGGAGTAAATATAAGATCTACTCTCACTTTAAATATATTTTTGTATAGTTTTTAAAGATTATAATTAATTAATATGTATGAAAATGTATGCTCATGTTTGTAACATGTACTAAGTCAACTCCTTTTTCTATCTGTGGAATAAAAATGAAATGTTTCGCATACAATTGATAGGTTTGTTTTTGTTAGTATAATGTGATTAAAGATGTATAGATGAATTGGAACTTTGTCAGGAATGTAACAGTTTTCTTTGATAATACAAACCTCTGCGCCATTCTGCATGCTTTACCAAAGCTTTATTTTCTTTTCTTTTCATGGGCACAGACAATAAAAAAAATATTGGATAAAAGAGACCCATAATTTTGATCCCCTGAATACATGTATGTTTCTGCAGAAGGAAATCCTTAACACATTTAGGACTAGAGTTACTACGGGTCCGGCTCAACCATTAGGAAAAACTAGGCGGTAGCTTCTGAAGGGTGGCAAATAACAGCAGCAGCAAACAAAATGATAGATCCTGACAACCGCCCAAACTCAGAGACATCAGCACATTCTATTACCTGCAGGGAACATCGGCGCGAACACCTACGTACAAAGCAGTGTTTATATTTAAAAGATGATGTCCATTTATATCTTTTACAGAACTGTTCTGGGAGGGGTGGTGTTTCCATGATCACGATTGTTGAGTTTATCAAATCTTGGGGAGGGGTGAGGGGGGCATAAGGCTGAAGATTCATCTAAGGTGTGCAATACCCCTGCACTAGCTCTTAAAACCATGAATGTGTGTTACTGGTAACTAGGGCCCACTGCATAAACTGGGACCTGCAGGAAGATTACAAACTAATACAGTAATGCACATTAGTAACTCAATCCCTTAGTTCATAGATCAACACATTCACCACAGCATTGCTGAATAAAGTATAGACTGATCAGATATGCCAGAAATACTTCAAAGACTAGTTACAATCAGAAATTTATATCTTCATTAGTAGGGTCCCTTTATAGCAAGAGGATAAAATCAAAATAAAAGTAACTATTTTTTTAAACTTTGCAAATAGAGGGGGTGACCTTTACGGAGCAGCTGGTATAACCCTAAACAAAGGCTTAGAGGGGCTGACCTGTACTCAGTGGCGGGTACATCTACTCTTGCTAGTTTACTGGGTAGACTAGATGGACCATACTAGTCTTTATCTGCCATCATTTACTATGTTACTATCTGTTGATAGCTAGCTTAGCCTATGGCGAGCACCTTTTCAAAGCATTTTTAATTGTGCCAGAAAGTTCGGAATTACAATTAAATAAAATTAAATATATAAACCTTCATACAGGCAGATTTAGCCTCAGATAGTGGGAAATATAAAGTAAATAGAATCTTCATCAGCGAACTTCTACCTTTGTAACAGTTCTTAAATTGTTTTTATTGATTCAGAGTGGACCATATCATGATAGTCATCCTGACGATGGTGCATCCACAAAGGAAAATAGACATCTTTATAGTGACACTGTCCCCAGAAGAGTTGGCAGTTTTTACAGAGGTAATGTTAATATATGCTGCACAAGGTATCCAGATTATATATAATCCAAGAACAATCTTATTTTTAAAAGGAACTGTATTAAGATAAATATTTGAAAAGAAAATGGTTATGTTGAAATTCCTAGTCTCAAAGCCAAACATTCCTTAAGGATGGGTACACTCAGGAGTCTTCTCTTGGCATTTTAACGCAATGAAGCTACAATGTAGACATTTACGACTAATTAGAAAAAATATTTTTTCACTCCATGTGTAATCAAACTGAAATTCATTTGCCAGAGGTTGTAGTAAAAGTTGTTAGCGTGGCTGCTTTTAAGAGAAGTTTTGACAAGTTCCTGGAGAAAAAGTCTATAATATTCAAACACCAAATGGGGGTATTAATAGTATGTCACCACATTCCACCCAAATGACAACTCAAACAACAAATATTTTTGTTGGACTCACAAATTGCCACCCAGGTACAAGCATGCAGTAATTAATCCATATGTCCATTTTAATGTATTTGATATTAAAATCATTTTTAAAATTCTTTTTTCTTAAATCCAAATACAGTATATTAATAAATTCTATATTACTGTCCAACACAGCACTATTGTTTCGGGCTCAGCAAGAGAGAGATTTGGTTGGATGAAGAATAATTCCTTAAGGATCTTGGTATAAGTAGACGCTGATGCAGGATTTACAATAAATAATCTGAAACAGTTGTGCTGTGTTGGGCAGTAATATGGAATTTATTAATATTTGGAGTAAAAAAAGAATTACAAAAGGATTTTAATATTAAATAGATTAACATGGACATATGAATTGACTATTACGTGTTTGTATTTTGTGGAGAAAATCATAAACCATTATTAAAGCGGACTGGAGAAATCCACTGCTTACCCCTGTGATAAGCAGCATGAAATCAGTCTACGTTTTGGGACCCTGATAGGTACTTGTGACCTGGATTGGCCACTGTTGGAAACAGGATGCTAAGCTTGATGGACCATGGGTCTAGCCCAGCGATGGCGAACCTATGGCACGCGTGCCAGCTGTGGCACGCGAAGGCCTTGCAGCTGGCACGCGGGAAGGTCCGCATTTAAAAGGTCCCAAATTTTAAAAAAAAAAACCCAAACAAAGCGGCTGCTTCTGCCGCGGCAGCCTCAAGAGCTCTGCCGCGGCAGCCTCAAGAGCTCTGCCGCGGGGCCCCCCCGCCCGGCAGAGCCTCCCTGCATCATCTACCTTCAAGTCGCAAAACGCGGGCTTCTTTCAGAGCCGCGAGAGTTTCCTTTCTCGCGGCTCTCCCGCGAGAAAGGAAACTCTCGCGGCTCTGAAAGAAGCCCGCGTTTTGCGACTTGAAGGTAGATGATGCAGGGAGGCTCTGCCGGGCGGGGGGGCCCCCGCGGCAGAGCTCTTGAGGCTGCCGCGGCAGAGCTCTTGAGGCTGCCGCGGCAGAAGCAGCCGCTTTGTTTGGGTTTTTTTTTTAATTTGGGATGATAGGGGGGAAGGGGGTTTAGGACTGGTAATGGGCTATGGTGGGGAGGCTAAGACTGGAAATGGGCTGATGGGGGGGGGGTAGGACTGGTAATTGGCCATGGGGGGGGCTAAGACTGGAAAGGGGCTGATGGGGGGGGTTAGGACTGGTAATTGGCCATGGGGGGGGGGCTAAGACTGGAAAGGGGCTGATGGGGGGGTTAGGACTGGTAATTGGCCGGGGGGGGGGGTATGAATGGTAATTTCCCGGGGGGGGGGAAGGAATGGTAATTGGCCATGGGGGGGGCTAAGACTGGAAAGGGGCTGATGGGGGGGGGGGTTAGGACTGGTAATTGGCCAGGGGGGGGGGTAGGACTGGTAATTGGCGGGGGGGGGGGTAGGACTGGTAATTGGCCGGGTTAGGACTGGTAATTGGCCATGGGGGGGCTAAGACTGGAAATGGGCTGATGGGGGGGGGGGGGTTAGGGCTGGTAATTGGCCAGGGGGGGGGTTAGGGCTGGTAATTGGCCAGGGGGGGGGTAGGACTGGTAATTGGCCAGGGGGGGGGGGTAGGACTGGTAATTGGCCGGGGTTAGGACTAGTAATGGGCCATGGGGGGTGCTAAGGCTGGAAGTGGGCTGGTGATGGTGATGGTGATGGTGATTTGGGGGGGGGTAGGACTAGTAATGGGCTATGGGGGGGGGGCTAAGACTGGAAATGGGCTGATGGGGGGGTTAGGACTGGTAATGGGCTGATGGGGGGGTTAGGACTGGTAATGGGCTATGGGGGGGCTAAGACTGGAAATGGGCTGAGTGGAAGGAGGGCTTGAACTGCAAATAGCTGATGGGATTGGGGCTTGGAATGGAAATGGGTTGTGAGGGGGAGGGAGCTAGGACTGGAAATGGGTGAGGGGGGGCTAGGACAGGAAATGGGCTGATGGAGGGGCTAGAATAGGACTGGAAATTGGCTGTTGGGGGGGTGCTAAGATTGGAAATGGGCTGTGGTGGGGGTTTGGATTGAAATGGACTCATGAAGGGGCTAGAACTGGAAGTAGGCTCATGGGGGGCTTGGATTGGAAATGGGCTGAGTGGAGGGGAGCTAGGATTTGACATGGGCTGATGGTGGGGCTAGGAAAGGACTAGAAATGGGCTCATGGGGGGCTGGGTTTGGAAATGAGCTGATGGAGGGACTCGGATGGGACTGCAAATAGATGGGGGAGCTAGGACTGGAAATGGGCTTATGGGGGGTTAGGACTGGAAGTGGGTTGATGAGGGGGGCTAGGACTGGTATTGGGTTGGGAGGTTGCTAGGACTGGAAATGGGTTGGGGGGCTGCTAGGACTGGAAATGGGCTGATGCAGGGACTAGAAGGGAATGGATGCTGGGTGAGGCTGGAACTAGAAGGGAGCTGGTGTTGGGGGAGGATTAGAATGGGATGGGGCTGGGAGAGTAAAATGGAGAGGGGAAAAATATTTTGTGTGGGAGGGATAAAAAATCTACAATTGGCCGGGTATTGGGAGAATAAGTGGGGATTGAGGATGGAGGGGTAAATTTTGAGTAGATGAAATAGGAATGAGGAAAGAGCAAAAGGAGAAAGATTAGTATGTTAAAGCAGATGTAGAGAGAGAATGGAAAAAAAAACCCAAGAAGACAGAAGAAAGGACAAATGGACAGCAGATGGAGAGTTAGGAGAAGACACGAAGAAACCAGAAGAAAGTGGCTGGAGCAATTGCAACTGAAAAAAAATGCACAAAAGGTAGAAAAATATCTCTTTATTTTGAATTTATTAACTGGAATATGTCAGCTCTGGGAAATGTGCATCATTAATTTTTGCGCTTTGTTTAGTACAAGAGGAAATTAATTTATAGTTTTATTTCTACAGTGTTGTTGTATATTCCAAGTTTGGCTTTTGGGGTTCCCAGTTTAATTATTGTCTTCCTGTTTTTAAATTGTGATTCCTTGTTTGGTGATGGTCTGTTCTGCATGTGTAACTGAGCTGAGGTATTCTGTTTATATAATTCCTATTTGACATTGCCACTTGTTCTTTCCCCAGTAGGTCATGTATTGTTGTTCTCTGAAATGTATTGGTTTAATATTTGCAGTGTTGCCTTTTGATAGTTAGGGTATGGTGCTTTGTGAGTCCTGGTAGTACTGTTAGGATACGGCGGGTTTGCTATGGGTTCTAAATGGGCAGCGTTTGTAGTAGTTCCTAATGTGCCTGGCGGTTGGTACTGGATTATAGTAATGTAGAAACCTTTTAGTCTTTCTTATCCATATACTCATTAAGAGGCATGTTTACTAAAAGTTAGTGTATGGTAACATTATGCAAATATTTATGCAAATGAGGCACCTTATGCAAATGAGGCTTTAATGGACGTGCTGGCACTTTGAGGAAATTCTTTGGTTTTGTGCGGCAGTTTGGGCACTCGGGCTCAAAAAGGTTAGCCATCACTGGTCTAGCCCATTGTGGCATATTTTATGTAAATACCTTTTCATTCAGACTAATAATCACCTATTATAGATTGAACATTAATGTTGCCAGATGTCCCTGCTTTTTGAGGATTGTCCCCGATTTTAGAGATAAGTCCCTAACTCCCATCTGTTTGGCAGCCTCCTGACTCTGATTACAGCAATGGGGACTGATGGGGTAGAAAAAAAACATTATTTTCAATTTGGTGATTTGATTATTTAAATTTTTAGACCTTATTGTTTTGCACAGTAGGGGGAGGATGCATCACTTTTTCCATTTCTCTATTGATTTGTCTGCTTGAAAGTGATACTGTTGCTGCCATGCCATGGATTTGGGGGGGGGGGGGTAATGACTCCTCCTTCCTTCTCCATGCATTGTTGCTCAAACCTGGAATTAAGGTGGTTCCCCCCCTACATACACACACACACACTTCCGATAAGTGTCCCAGATTGGACTGCAAAAAATCTTGTAACCCTTAATGAGCATGTCCAAGTGGGCAGAGGCATCCAATGAGCTGAATACTACTTATGTTATTAGGGATGGTGTAGTCTTTACCTTAGTATGGTAGAGTCATTTGTACTATAAACAAAAGTATATCATTTGCAGGTGTGGAGGAGGATTAACCTGGTATCCAACTGTCATGTTGAATTGGTCTGATGAGCAAAAGGTTTCCTATTTAAAAAGTTAGATCCCTAACTTAAGGGGTTGGGTACCTAGATCTTCATAAGTGAAAATCCCCTCTACTCCGTGCCTTCTTACTAAATTTAGGTAGATATTTTTGCTAGGTTCCTAAAATGTGGGCAGGGGCCAGGATGGGGAAGTAAGTTGAGCACTCGATGTTGATGTCCAGTTCTGGGTGCTTATGTTTAGGTGACCAAATAGCATGCCCAAATTTAGGCGCCTAACATTAAACACTATTTTCAGCCCGAAACATAGTTGCTTACATTTGGCTGAAAATAGGGTTGAAGATTGAAGCATCTGCGTCTGTTTTTTTTCTGAAGATCAGCCCTAAAATATCTGAAAAAAAAGTATAATTGTGAGAGTGCACAGTTCCACATCCTTCTTGCCGCTTTAGAAACGCAGATGATTTCTTGTGTGAGCGGTTTGAAATGGCAATTATGTTCAGAACATTGCAAGCATATAGCACAATCATATGCTGCACATGGAAAGTGGTGTTTACTCACGGACAAACTAGTTTAAAAATTGTTCCCTCCGCTTTGGGGTAAAGGGATAGGGCTGAGGAGAAGAGGGTAAGTTAGGTCCAAATATAAAATATGCATGGGGTTTTCATTTTGAAAGTTCTGTAAGATATTTGCCCCACCTACTTTGTATAGGGTATTTTTCTTTGAAACTTGGCTTACAAGCCTGTAGGTACAAAATACTCGGGAGCCTGCAAGCAGCCCACTTAGTTTAAAAATTGTTCTCAGATGGCAGGCTGAATAGGCCATATAACCATTATCCGCTGTCATTTTCTGTGTTTCTCATAATATTCATTTGGATAGGAGTTAAAATGGCAAGCATTTATTTTATCTGGGTCTTGTTATTCACCCTATGAAAATATATTTCACAGATTTTATTTTGGTTTTTCAAGTATTTTATTTGAAGTATTTGCATGGAAATAAATTTGCCTTTATAAACTGTTCTATAAATTGTGGGTAGTATGATATTCTCGGCATAGAATCTTTCTGTGTATTCAGGTTCTCTATAGATGAGGGCATGCCAAGCCTCTTCTGAGGACTCCACAACCATTTGGTTTTTCAAGATATCCACAACAAACATACATAAGAGAAATCTGTATATATTTGGTTTCTCATGCATGTTCATTTTGCATATACTGAAACCTGAATGACTGTGGGGTCCCCAGGACAGGCCTGGGAAATCCTAATATCAAGACAGCATAATGTGTGAACTTAACATACAGTTATGGTCAACATTATTGGCACCCTTGCATTTTAGGTTTGTTGCATATAATATCTTGAGGAATAATTGGAACTATTCCAATTTATGTCATCATAATATTTTAATAGTATGTTCAAAGGAATACAAAAAAAATGTCTGTGCAACTTAGGCGTAATTTCTGAGAAAAAAAAATATAACCTGGACAGGATTAAATGGCACTCTTCACTGCTAATATTTGGTTGCATAACCCTTGGCAATGATGACAGCCTCCAAATGTTTCTTGAAGCCATCTATAAGTTTCATACATCTGTCTGCTGGTATTTTCTCCCACTCTTCAACCAAGATTTGTTTCAGCTCACAGAGGAACTCTAAAGGTAAAAAGGGGACTGTTGTAGTTGTTGTTATGGAAGGACAGACTAGATAGGCCATGTGGTCTTTTTCTGTCATCATATTTCTATGTTTCTATAAACGTTTCCAGGATTCCTTTTATTAATGGCAGATTTCAGCTCTTTCCAAAGATTTTTGATTGGATTGAGATCAGGACTCATTGCTGGCTAGTTTAGAACAGGCCATTTTTTCCTTTTTAACAATTATTTTGTACTTTCAGCTATATTTTTTAATCATTGTCCTGCTGGAGGACCCATGACCTTTGACCCAGACCTAACTTTCTGACACTAGGTAGCACATGTTGCTCCAGAATACCTTGGTGGTCCTCTGACTTCATGATTCCTTTAATACATTACAGGCCTCCAGTCCCTGAGGCAGCAAAACAGCCTCACAACATTATGGAACCTCCACCATGTTTAAGTGTAGGAAGTGTGTTTTTCCCCTATAAGCTTCCTTTCTTCACCTGTAAATGTATCGCTGGTCTGCATTGCCAAAGAGCTTGTTTGATTTCATCTTTCCACAGAACATTTTCCCAGAAGGATTGTGGTTTCTCAAGGTGGGTTTGGGCAAAGATCAGGCGTGCCTTTCTATGTCTGTCTTTGAACAGTGAGGACTTCACCCATGAAGTCCTTCCTTGTTTAGTGCACAGCGTATGGTGTGGGTTGAAACCACCACTCCAAATTGCTCCAGGTCAGCCTTAAGCTCTTTGGATGTTGTACGTGGTGGTTTTCCAAGAGTTTGCACTAATCTTTGAAGACTTCTTGGATTAATTTTTCTCTTCCCACCACATCTTTGGAGGTTCTTAACAGTTCCTTGAGCTGAAAACTTCTTGATAACATTGCGAACTGTAGACACAGGAATCCCAAGGTCTTTGGAGATAGCCTTATACCAGTTTGATGTTTGGTGATAATGGCTTCTCTGATAGTCTCAGGCAACATTCTGTCTTCACCATTGTGAAAATGGAACAGGGAGTGAATGTGGCCATTTAAACATTAGGACCATCATTCATTGGTTGATTCAAGTCATGTGAGTATTGACAGTTGATCATAGGTACGTCTAATTTGACTGCAGTGGGAATGTGGTTCTATTCAAACTGATTTGAATTGTTTATAAGGGTTCCAATAATCATGTCCTGGCAGTGTCCCAATTTTTATATTTTCTTTGTTAATTGGTCTTATTTTATTTGATTCTGTTGTGTGTCAAATATGCATGCATATATAGTGCAAAGCCATTTCACTGGCCACTTTTTGTTTTTTAGGAGATATTGGAAATTAAGGGGTTGAGCTGCAAGGGTGCCAATAATGTTGACCACAACTGTATCATTGTTTTTCATTTAGAACGATATTTGAACAGAGCTGCTTAAGAAGAGGCAACTATATGTAAGGAAATACACTAGCATAGGTGGATAATGCTACAAGACAATAATATACACCTGTGGATGCTACAAATAACTTAAACATTACTACATGGGTACAAGGTGGTCAAAATGAAGAGGCTTTTCTTTCTCCTGTCCTCAGATCCTTCCTTCTCCTTACCTCATCAGGAGCTATTTAAATAATGTCTGCCTGTGCACAAAGGACATTAGAGTGAGAACGCAGTTTATTTCTGGCTCGATAAATATTTAAAAACAATAAAACATGTATAGCTCCTGTGCCTGGACAATGTTGCATGGTATACCTAGGATGATATATTTTAATATTAAGTGCTGATTGCTTTCCAGTAACACTTAGTCATAGACACAGAAACAGAAATCATGACTTCAGATGAAGACCTTATGGATGTGCATACACTGGTTCTCCGCTATATTCAGATTTCTCATGAATATTTGGTGGAGTAATCCTGAAAATCTGACTGCCTAGGAATGCCTCCAGAGAAACAGTTGGGAAACGCTGATCTAATCTGTCCAATTCTATTCCTGCAAGACCCCTAATAAGTAAAATAACATACTTACTGCTAGATTCCCACTATCACACAGATCTGTGTACTGGATAGCCTGCTGTAAACTATTAAACCTGGAATACAAATTCAGTTTTGTTTCAATTTTTATACCATGTCTTGTAAACCATCTCAGAATGATTTACAAATTATTTTAAAGTACATTCAAGAAATTGTGTAATATATATCATAAATGCATTACATTAAGTTGCATGTTTACTAAAGTCTGGTAAAAATGTTGCATTTACTGTGCATTAGTTGCAAAAATTAATGCATGGTGAACTGAAAAGCCTGTGTGATGGCACAGGACAGACATTTACTACATGGTAAATGCATCGGCAAATAATGCAGTAATGAATCCAGGCTTAAGAAAAAGCTACTTGATTTACTGGGGATGTCCCCGGTGAGTTAGTGGGGGAGGAGGGGAGGGTAGAAGCGATCACCCAAAAAGCTCTTGTCCCTATCGCCAGCATAAGTTGAAAAGAGCAGCTCTGGCCCCTACCGGTAGTTTTGCACTACTACTGCTAATGGCCAGGCTGCCAAAGGGAAGGGTGTGTACTCCTTGTTTAGCAGCGTGACCATCAGGGCATAGTTGTACCTGCAGGGAGGTCAAATGGCTCTTTGGATATTGCCCTCATTTTGGGTATGAGTTATGATGACAAGGAGCCAATATAATGTTTTAAGAGTATGATGTCTGATTATGCATTTTTACAAGACCGTTCTGGGTGGCATGCTATTAGAGTGATCATGATCTTTGAGTAAAATTACTGAAATCTCAGAGAGGAGCGCAAGCAGTTTGAAAAATAATTTGGGGGTGGGGGGTGGGCACAAGGCTGAAAGTTTGCTCAGCCTTCTTTAAAATCAGAGGCATTCTCCAGGCTGCCGTCTTCCTTTCACTGTGGCATAGATGACAATCAGTAAAAGATGTCGGCGTCCTTACAGCTTATAACATCTTCAGTCTCATTTACGAATATCTCTCTAAACCTAGTCAGCACTGTTTCACCTGTGATAACTAGATATAGGTAATTCTTCTCAGACTTTCCATTGCCTTCAAAATCTATCTGAATAATTAAAGATTTATTATTAGAATGGTTGGGAAAACTTTATTTATTTAGACAGATTTGTATACCACCTTATCCTACAATCAAAGTGGTCACATCACCTCAGGAGGGTTACATTTAACATGAGGGTGCTTGACAACATGATACAATGAACTCGTAAATGCTCCCAGTCCCAAATTTGAAGCAGGAGGTTGCTGTCCTAAATTTTTCAAAACTATCAATTCCATTGGCCAGTTTACAGATGATTGAATTTCCAATGCAAAGACCACCTTTGCAATTTACAGATGACAATAATTCACCTGGGAAATGCATTTCAATCTACCCTCAGGACGACTTATTTATTTATTTGTTTAGTTAACTGGACTTCCTTATCATCCCTCCAGTCTAGTCCCGAACCTCTGGGTTTAGCACCTCCTCTAGCAGCTTGGAGACTGAACATGTCACTCTTTTGGTAACACCTGTATAAATAGTCCAGGGACCGCCTCCTTGCTCCAGTATTCTCAGTCTCCAAGCAGCTGGAGGAGGTGTGAGTCCAAGAGGTTCGGGACTCACTAGAGGAATGATTAAGATAGGGAAGTTAGAGTAGGTTTTGAAAAAAAAAAGGGTTACTGTCCCTTTAAATTGGCGATTCTATTCTTGGTGATCTTAAAATTTAAGCTTACTGAGGCTGCTCCCCCTTCTCCTCCCTCTCTGAAGCACTGGCTGGCGGACAGGGAAGAGTTTGGGAGTTGCGCTTGGGGGTCTCCAGCTCCCAATCCCCCAGAGAGGGTGAGGAGCTGTAGAGACGCGACACTCAGGCCACGCACAACGGAAGGCCAGGCAGAGCCGGAGCAGTGAGAGTACTGGCGGCTGGATCTCCAGCGGCTCAATCCTCAACGTATAGCCACTACAAGAGAAGCTGGGCGTGGGGGGCCCAAAGCGATAGATTGAGGGCGCTGGATGAGGTAAGCACCATAGAGGCCAGAGAGAGCCAGTGTGTTGGCTCGGCGGTGAAGCATGTAGAAGGTTGAGAGCGGGCAAGCCCGGACCACGTAGCGGCAGCGTGGGAAACCGGGGAAAACTGTAATTTCTCTTCACGTGCTGTTCAGACGATTTTATTTCTTTCTGAAGCTATAGCACTAGTTTAGGCAGTAATTAACTGGGCTTTCTTTAGAAAAAAAAAGAAAAAATGGAGTTTGAGCTTTTTAGTTGGAAGTTTAGTTTAAGAGTATCTGGTTAATACATATGCCTTCTAAGTCTATCTGCCTCCTTTGTAGGGCCAGAAGAGGGTCGCTTTCGGAGGCAGGGGTGTGCAGGGGTTGCGCACAGGAAGCGACCACAAAAGAAATGGCAGAGGAGGGTGGGACAGAAGAGAAGTTAGAGGATACTTCGGTCTCATCTGCACCTCTTTCTCCATCCGTGTTACCACAAGAGCCAGTGTCGGGGCCATCCACGGCTCCAGATATGCCTGCTTCCCAACCTCCATTGCAAGGGGGGTTGGTGGCAATGTTCTCGCAGGAGTTCATGGCACTGCTCCAGCAGGCTCTCGAGGGGACTGGTCGTGGATTGGCAGGACCTGCGGGGGAGGGGATGTTGGGGGCGAAGCACCCTGGGACTCCATTGGACGGGGGGGTGAGTAACGTCCCGGTTAAAAAGCACAAGCTTCTGACAGATAGGATGGAGCAGGCTTTGGTCTTGGAGGATCAGTCGGAGAATTTCAAGGACTCGGAGATAGAGCAGGACCTGGAGGAAGGCACGATCATGGAGCTGGAGGACCAGGCAAGAGTGGTTTGCGTGTTCCGGCGAGAGGAACACTCGGTGCTTATCACGGAGACGCTGAAGGCATTGAACATGCCAGCGGGTCAGGCGGAGGATACCACCTTGGAGGATCCTTTGTTGCAGGCGGTTCAGAAGTCCCAGAGAGCTTTCCCAATACATAGGGTATTTAAGGAAATGATCCAGGAGGAATGGGACACAACTGAGGCAGGCCCGAAAGGAGCCAGAGTGATGACTCGTCTGTACCTGTTGGAAGAACCGGATAAGGAACTTTTTAAATCTCCTAAGGTGGATGCGGCTGTGTCAGCGGTCACTAAGAAGACTACGATTCCCGTGGAAGGAAGTGCCACTCTTAAAGATTCACAGGATAGGAGGCTTGACGCTTTGTTAAAGCAAGTCTTTGAGGTTAATGCTCTATCCATGCATGCCTCCATTTGTGGGGCATGGGTGGCAAGGGCTTGTCTTAGATGGTCACAAAGGATTAAGGGAATGCAGGTAGAAGAGGCGGTCGAGGAGGCGTCCCGGATGGAGTCAGGGGCGGTATATTTAGCAGACATTCAGTATGATCTGATTAGAGGTCTTTCCAAAAGTATGGCATCAGTGGTGGCAGTGCGCAGAAATCTGTGGCTGTGTAATTGGGCGGCTGATGGGGCTTCAAAAACAAGGCTTGGTAAGCTCCCTTTTAAGGGCAAGCTCCTTTTTGGAGAGGAGCTGGACAAGTTAGTAAAGGACCTCAGAGAGCCTAAGGGTGGGAGGTTGCCAGAGGACAAACAAAAGCAGAGTCATCCTCTGGCGCCTTACAAGAGTCAGCAAAGGGAGTTTCATCAATTTTGGCCATCGAGATTTGGTAGTTTCAGAGAGGGCAATTTCAGTATAGATCCCAGGGGTTTCGGGGGTTCAGAGGAGCGGGTAGAAGTTTTGGAGCCTCCTCCCCTTCGAACCTCAAGAAATCACAATGAAGTGAGGGGGGTCCAGGCAGGCTTCGTACCCATAGGGGGTTGGCTGAGGGAGTTCTACCCTGCCTGGGCCCAAATAACATCTGACCAGTGGGTGTTGGAGGTAGTGCAAAAATGTTATGCACTCGAATTCCAACGACCAGTGGTCGACACCTTCGTTTAATCTCCATGCAGAGCGAGTTCAAAGCTGTCGGCGGTAAGAGAGACTTTGGAAAGGTTGCTAGCCTTCAAAGCGGTGGTGCCGGTTCAGCCAGACCAATGCGGATGCGGTCGGTACTCCATATATTTCATGGTTCCGAAAAAGGAAGAAACCTGGAGGCCGATTCTGGATCTCAAAAGAGTAAACAGGTGTCTCAGGGTGTCGCATTTTCACATGGAAACGCTGAGGTCAGTCATAGTGGTGGTTCGGCAAGGAGAATACCTCACGTCATTGGATCTTTCAGAGGTATATCGTCATATACCAATCGGATTAGAGCATCAGAGGTTCCTGCGGTTTGCGGTGCCCATGGGGCATTTTCAGTTTCAGGCGCTGCCGTTTGGTTTGGCCTCAGTGCCGTGTACCTTCACCAAGGTCATGGTGGTGGTGGCAGCAGCACTGCACAGGAAAGGGGTATTAGTGCACCCTTATCTGGACGATTGGTTGATTCGGGCGAAGTCGAAGAAAGAAAGCGAAGTGGCTACCCGCCGAGTGCTACAATTCCTGCGGAGCCTAGGGTGGGCAGTCAATGTTTCAAAGAGCAAGTTGGAATCGTCGCAGGAGTTGGAATATCTGGGCGCTCGCTTCGACACAATTAGCGGCAGAGTGTTTCTGAAACACACCAAGGCCCAAAGTCTTCGGCGTCTGGTTCGAGTCTTCCTGGCGAAAAGGGCTCCCTTGACGTGGCATTATTTACAGCTGTTGGGAACGATGGCAGCCACGCTCGAAGTGGTGCCATGGGCCAGGGCCCACATGAGGCCATTGCAGAGAGCTCTGCTCAGAAGATGGTCGCATCAGTCCAATCAGTTGTCACAAAGGCTGGTCTGTCCTCTGGAGATGCCGCAGTCTTTGCAGTGGTGGCTAGATTCAGGGTGTCTGGAGAAGGGGATGCCTCTGGAAGGGCCGGACTGGAGGCCATTGACGATGGATGCAAGTCTGTTCGGTTGGGGGGCACACTTCAAAAGGCAGTTTGCCCAAGGTCAGTGGACAGAACAAGAAAGGTGTTGGTCAATCAACAGTTTGGAGCTAAGGGCAGTCACTCTAGCACTAAAAGCCTTTCAGCAGCTCCTGCAAGGCAGTGTGATCCGAGTGCTGTCGGACAACACCACAGCAGTGGCCTATATCAGTCGTCAAGGAGGTACCAGCAGCATGGCTCTCGAAGAGGAGGTGGAAGAGTTTCTGAGCTGGGCCGAGTTGCATCTGGCGGCGTTATCAGCAGCACATGTAGCAGGAGTGGACAACGTGACAGCAGATTTTTTGAGTCGAGTCAATCCAGAAGAGTGGGTACTACATCAGGAGGTTTTCGACTTGCTAGTACATCGGTGGGGCCCTCTGGTCATGGACCTCATGGCAACGTTCACATCGGCAAAGGCAGGAAGATTTTACAGCAGAAGACAAGAAAGAATGTTGTAAGGTTTGGACGCTCTGATGCAAAGGTGGCCGGAGGAGCAACTTCTATATGTTTTTCCTCCGTGGGTTTTAATAGGTCGAGTTCTGCAGCGCATAGAGTGTCACAGGGGTCAGGTAATACTGATTGCACCGGACTGGCCAAGGAGACCATGGCATGCCGACCTAATGCAGCTACTGGTGGAGCCGCCGAGGAGATTGCCCGTCAGGAGAGATCTGCTTGTGCAGGGTCCGTTAAGTATGCCTCAGGTGGATCGGTTCTCGCTTACGGCTTGGCTCTTGAAAGGGCAAGGTTGACGGCCAAGGGTTACTCTGCAGCAGTGATTTCTACCTTATTGAGGTCCAGGCATAGATCTACTTCAGTGGTGTATATCAGGTTTGGCGGCTGTTTGAGTCTTGGTGCGAAGATAGGCAAGTAAGGACATTAGGCGCCTCTGTTCAGCAGATTTTGTCTTTTTTTGCAGGATGGTTTTGATAAAGGACTAGCGACAGCGTCTCCAAGTTAAGTTGGCAGCGCTTTCTTGCTGTCGCGGAAAGGTGCAAGGAATAGTGCTTGGGACACATCCGGATGTGAAAAGGTTTTTACGAGCGGCGTCCCTATTGAGGCCACCATGCAGAGAGGCATTTCCGGTGTGGGACCTCAGCTTAGTGTTGGACGTATTGGTACGAGAGCCATTTGAGCCTCTGGCTAAGGCGACATTGAAGGATGTTACGCTGAAAGTGGTGTTTTTGGTGGCTATCTCTTCGGCTAGGAGAATTTCGGAGTTGCAGGCTTTGTCGTGTAAGGAGCCCTTTCTGACATTTTTTGACAAGAAGGTAGTGTTGAGAACGGTGCCTTTCTTTTTACCTAAGGTGGTCTCGGTATTTCATGTGAATCAGGTAGTGTCTGCCAGTGTTTGAGAGAGCTGGCAAGGACAGCTACATCGGTTGGATGTCAGTAGGGTCTTGAGGAAGTATTTGCAGAGAATGGCTTTGCTCCGTAGGACGGACAGATTGTGGTGTTTGGGGGGCCGAAACAAGGGGAGCAGGCGTCGAAGTCTTCCATTGCTAGGTGGATTAAGGAAGCGATTGTGTCGGCGTATATTTTAAAGGGCAAGACAGTTAACCGAAGGGCTTAAGAGCCCATTTGACTAGGGCACAGGCAGCTTCCTGGGCGGAGTTGAGGTTAGGTCCAGCAGTGGACATTTATAAAGTGGCAACCTGGTCATCATTGAATTCTTTTGTCAAGCATTACCGACTTGATGTTCAGGCAGAAGAGGACACTTGGTTTGGATCAGCAGTGCTTCAGGCTGGTCTGGCAGCTCCCTCCCGATGAATTGTTCACTGCTCTGTTACATCCCCAGAGGTTCAGGACTAGACTGGAAGGATGATAAGAGAGGAGAAATTAGACTTACCTGCTAATTATTGTTCCTTGAGGAACTCCAGTCTAGTCCTGCATCCCTCCCTGCGATAGTGTGTTGGACGATAGCCTGAAGCAAGTGGAGGGGGACTGTTGGCTGCGGTTCTTTTGGAGTGTGTGAGTGAGAACTGATTTAACAGTATTGCGGGTGCCTGCTAGGCGGGCCTAGGAAAAGGGCGAGGCAAGCCTAAGCAGGAATTTAATTAGGAGTTGCCTGGTAGATTGCCGAGTAACTTGATTAACATAGAAACATGCAAATATGATGACAGAAAAAGACCACATGGCCTATCTAGTCTGTCCTTCCATATCAACAATTACAGCAATCCCCTTTTTACCTTTAGAGATCCTCTGTGTTTGTCCCATGCTTTTTTGAATTTAGTTACTGTCCTCATCTCTACCACCTCCACTGGGAGACTATTCCACAGATCCACTACTCTTTCCATAAAGAAATATTTCCGCATATCGCTCCTGAATCTATCTCCCTTCACCCTCATCCCATGTCCCCTAGTAGCAGAAGTTGCTTTCAATTGAAAGAGGCTCTGTCCCTGAACATTTATGCCACGGAGGTATTTAAACATTTCAATCATGTCACCTCTATCCCGCCTTTCCTCTAAGGTGTACATATTAAGATCTTTAAGTCTGTCCTCATATGCTTTATAATGAAGACCACTGTTCCCTCTAAGCTGTGCGCGTGTGTACGCGCACACACCTCGCCGAGCGAGCGCACATACTTTACAACAGAGCGCACAAAAATTATAGCTCTGATTCTGATAGAAAACAACACAGACGTCTTAAAATTTAAAAGTTATGATTGTAATTACTAGAAATTTCCCGCTTCATTTAGTAATCGTCTATTTTCATTTAATTTTATTAAAATCAATGTGGTGTATATAACTCAGAGTGTCATTATGTGGCACACAAAAATTTTACCTTCCTTCAAAAGCTGCACACAGCTGATATTTTATGCGCACACAGCCTACAGAAAATTAGAGGGAAAATTGATGAAGACCACTAATCATTTTAGTAGCCACCCTCTGCACCAATTCCATCCTGTTCACATCCTTTTGAAGGTGCGGTCTCCAGAATTGCACACTATACTCTAAATGAGGTCGCACCAAAGACTTAGAGAGAGGCATTATCACCTCCTTTTTTCTGCTAGCCATTCCTCTCCGTATGCACCCAAGCATCCTTCTAGCTTTTGCCATCGCTTTTTCTACCTGTTTAGCTTTAAGATCATCAGACACAACCACATCTAGGTCCCACTCTTCTTTAGTGGACAAAAGTACTTCACCCCTATACTATATTGCTCCCTTGGATTGCTGCAGCCCAAATGCATGACCTTACATTTTTTAACATTAAATCCCAGCTGCCAAATTCTAGACCGTTCTTCAAGCTTAGCTAGATCCCTCCTCATGTTATCTACACCTTCCTGGGTGTCTACTCTATTGCAGATTTTGGTATCATCTGCAAAGAGGCAAACCTTACCCGACAGCCCTTCCGTTATATCACTAACAAAGATGTGAAAAAGAATCGGACCAAGGACAGATCCCTGGGGCACACCACTGGTAACATCCTTCTCCTCAGAGTGAGCTCCATTTACTTGTACTCTTTGTCGCCTCCCACCCAACCAATTTCTAACCCAAGCAGTAACTTTAGGGCCCATCCCTAGGGTGCTCAGTTTGTTTATAAGTCACCTGTGAGGAACAGTGTCAAACGCTATCTCCAGGAACAAGCAGGAATATAGTCTTCACATATGGGTATCGTCGGTACCGACGGAGCCTGCGCGGGAACGCTCCTCAGCGTCCAATTAGAAAGCTTTTGGGAGCATCCCACAGCGCCTGCATGCTGCCTTCCCGCCTTTCCCAACTGCCTCTCTCTAATTCTTCGTTTTACGCGGAGCCAGCAGGTCGTCGTTCCTGTCACCGCAGAAAATATTTCCCTTAGTCTTTATTTTTTGTGGTCGCGTCTGCCTTCCTCGATGCTATTCCGGTACCGCCGGTTCTCTTTTCTTTCTTTCTTTCTTCTTTTAAAAAAAAAATAATAATCTGATTTTTTTCCAAACTTTTCTTCCCAGGTGCACGCGCCATTTTGGGCCTTAGGCCCAAAATTTCCTCCACAATGGAAAAACCCGCTTCGGGTTTCAAAAAGTGCACCAAGTATGGCGGTACCATCTCCGTCACCGACACCCATGAGTGGTGTCTTAAATGTTTAGGTCCTGACCACTCCATCACCGAGTGTATGGCTTGTGCCATGATGTCCCAGAGGGGTCGACAAAACCGCGCTGCTAAGCTCAGTGCCCTTTTTCCCTCCGATACAGCTTCTGTGGCATCGACATCTTCCAGGGCTTCGTCTTCCTCCCATGGATCTCAGGTAACTAAACATAAGTCTAGCCAGTCCTCAACGGGTTAGATCTCCTTCCAAGCATCGAGATGCCTCTGGCGTTGCCCTTGAGGGTTCTGTACCGGCAAAATTGCCCCGGCAGGAGGCTTCGGCTTCCAAAGCATTATCGGGGCTCCAGGATGTTCTTGAGGCCTTGATCTCGGCAGAACTACTGGTGCCATGCTCTTGGGTACCGGCTGCTTCCGGTACCGATACCCAGGCATTGGCAGCATCGATAGACCAGAGGTTCCTGGCTATTGAACGCAGTCTGGCGGCTCTCCTTGCGGCATCGACACCCTCGGAACTGCGTCAGACAGTTCAACCGGTACAGACATTGACACCGGTATTGGTACCGGTACCGATAGCATCGACATCGGTATCGGCCTTGCTGGCACCTAGTCTTGCAATGCCTTCCGGTGCCGATACTCCGGTACCGATTCCCCCCGGTACCGACTTCAGTCGGTACGGGTATCGGGCTCTTCAAGAGCATCCGGACAGACGGTACTTCGAATCCTCGGAGGACTCCGAGGATTCTGACAGCTCTGCCGGTACCGGAATACTTCTCCCAGAGGAGCCTTCCTCTCCTAAACGCAGGATGTCTCCTCCAGAAGATATCTCCTTTCAGGATTTTATCAGGGAGGTGGCTCGTGGTTTGTCCATTACTGTGACTCCTGAAACAGAGCCCAGAGCTAAGGAGTTGGAGATTTTACATTATCCCAAAGCTCCTAAGGAATCAGGTACCTTGCCTATCCATGAGATTTTACATGATCTCATGTTGAGAATATGGGAGACACCTCTTACCACCTCTCCTCACTCTCGCAGACTGGATACCATGTATCGAGTCCCTCCTTGTCCTGGCTTCTAGAAAACTCAGCTTCCTCACCACTCCATTGTAGTGGAGTCAGCTATGAGAAGGATCAGGAGTGCAAAGAGACATGCCTCTAATTCTCCAGGACGTGAGTGTAGAACCTTGGATGCCTTTGGATGTCGTACTTTCCAGGCTTCCATGCTTTCTGCCAGGATCAGTTCCTATATTTTATATATGGGAATGTTCCTTAAAGAGGTCACAGGGGATTTAGAGGTTTTAAGTCCTCTCCTTTCTGAGGACAAAAGGCAGGATTTTCTCACACTGGTTAAACATGCCCAGGATGTTTCTAAGTTTGTCAATCGTGCAGCTTTTGACTGTTTTGAGTGCATAAGCAGAACCTCTGCCATTGCCATAGGTGCACGTAGAATTGCCTGGCTCCAGGCATCTGATTTGGAGCTCTGGGTGCAGGACAAACTGGGCAATATTCCTTGTACAGGTGAGAATTTATTCGGTAAGAATTGGCAAGAGAAAGCCAATGAGTTTGGATGCTGACAATTCTACTTTGGATAGGTTATCCAAAGCCACAGCTGATCCTGCGAGAAAGGTTTCTTGAAAGATTTCTTTCTTCTCAAAAAAGAAGAGATTTTATCCCTCTTAATCCCAGCAGGGATGTTCGGCAGGTCAGCCTGCTCGAAAGAGTCAGCAACCACCTAAACAAAGGAAAGCAAAGACTGCTAAGCCTCAACCGTCTCAGCAGTCTCAGCCTCCACAAGGCCTTTGACTTTCATCTAGAGAACATAGCCTTCCTGGCCCTCAATGGACCAGAGCCTTCCACCATTCCAGGAAGTTTGTCACTTTGCCCCCAGATGGGAGCAGATAATAGCAGAGCATTGGACACTCTTCATTATAAGAGAGGGGGTACAAGCTGCACTTTCTGTGCATGTCTCCTCCCACAATGGTAAGACAGTTCAATTCTCAGACCTCTCTCATCAACGTTAGATCAAGAGGTCACTATGCTTCTTGCCCAAGGGGCAATAGAAGAAGTACCCATTCATCAACAGGGTACAGGGTTTTACTCCCCCTATTTCCTTATCCCAAAGAAAACAGGGGGATACAGACCTATTTTAGACCTCAGAGAATTGAACAAATTCCTGTTCAAAGAGAAATTCAAAATGATTTCTCTGGGAACTCTGCTGCCATACCTTCAGAGTCAGGATTGGCTTTGTTCTCTAGATCTCAAGGATGCGTACAGTCATGTTCTCATCCGTCCAACTCACAGAAAGTTCCTTCAGTTTCTTTTTCAGGGAAAGCACTACCAATACAGGGTGCTTCCCTTGGCCTGGCCTCGGCACCAAGAGTGTTCACGAAATGCATGGCTGTGATAGCAGCATTTCTCCGCACTCTAGGGATATTCGTCTTCCCCTACTTAGACAACTGGCTCATTCGAGCCCATCAGAGTCAGAGGCCAGGACTTCTCTATCTTGCACAATGCGTATCCTTCAGTATTTGGGTCTAGTCATAAACGTCCCAAAATCCAGTCTAACTCCCACTCAGTCTCTAGAGTTCATAGGAGCTTTGCTGGATACCAGAAAAGCAAGGGCCTATCTTCTTCAGGTCCGTTGCCTTCACATGGTGCAGTTAGCTTCTCAAGCAGTGCGAAAGCCTCACCTCACTGCCCGAGAGATGTTGCAACTACTAGGCCAGATGGCATCTACAGTGCATGTGGTTCCTTATGCGCGCCTCCATATGAGAGCAGCCCAGTGGACCTTATCCACTCAATGGACCCAGGCATCAGGGTGCCTGTCAGACAAAATAGCAAACACAGATCGCCTTATTTTGTCCCTCCAATGGTGGCAGTCCACTCAAAACCTGTTGCTGGGGTCCCCTTTTCAACAACCTTTACCCCAGGCAACTCTCACAACAGATGCTTTGCCAATGGGTTGGGGGGCTCATCTACAAGACCTCTCCACCCAAGGCACCTGGACTCCACAGGAGACTCATCTACATATCAATCTCTTAGAGCTCAGAGCAATCTTCCTTGCTCTTCGAGTGTTCCACACCCTGCTCAGCTACAACAGTCCTCATTCATATGGACAATCAAGTAGCCATGTTCTATGTGAACAAGCAGGGGGGAACAGGTTCTCTGTCGCTTTGCAACGAAGCTTTGCGACTATGGGCCCTCGCCAGAGAACATCAGATTCATCTCCTGGCAGTGTATTTTCCAGGCATACAAAACTCTTGGGCAGACAGACTCAGTCGAGTTCTGCTTCCACACGAATGGTCTCTACATGCAGAATAGTTGGCCAAGATTTTTCAAATTTGGGGAACCCCGGACATAGACCTTTTTGCAAGTCCGTTGAATGCCACACTTCCCCGGTTCTGTTCCAGAATTCCGGCTCAGGGCTCTCAGGCCAGGGATGCTTTCCTCCTTCATTGGGTTCAAGACTTCCTGTATGCCTTTCCACCCATTCCCCTGATTCCCAAAACCCTTTTCAAGCTTCAGAGAGACAGAGGCCGTATGATTCTCATAGCTCCACATTGGCCACGGCAAGTGTGGTACCCTCTGCTTCTACATCTCTCTCAAGCTCCCTCTCTGGAATTAGGCTCTGCTCCAGATCTCCTGTCTCAGGAGGACGGAATGTTATGGCATCCCAATCCCCAGTCTCTGCATCTGAGGGCTTGGTTGCTGAAGGCCTAGATCTTCATGATCTTAACCTCCCTCAGCAAGTAAAGGATATCCTTTATGCTTCCAGGAAGCCTTCCACAAGACGCTCTTATGCTTTTAAGTGGAAGAGGTTTACCATATGGTGTTTGCAGAAGGGTCTTAACCCCCTTGCGATACCTCTGGAATCATTACTTGAGTATCTCCTTCATTTATCCAATGCCGGACTTAAGACTAACTCAGTAACTGTCCATTTAAGTGCTATTGCAGCTTCTTTCAAGCCTCTAAATGGACAACCTATTTCCTCCCATCCTCTTATAGCAAGATTTAAGAAAGGCCTTCTGCTAACTAAGCCTCCCATTAGGCCACCACTGGTGGCATGGGACTTAAACCTGTTTCTTGGTCAGCTCATGAAGCCACCTTTCGAACCCTTAGCTACTACCTCATTGAAATTCCTTTCTTGGAAAGTTATCTTTCTCATTGCAATCATGTCAGCATGTCGCATCAGGCACTAGTGGTTGATCCACCTTATACAAGGTTTCATCATGACAAGCTAGTCCTTAGGATTCATCCACACTTTATGCCAAAGGTGGTCTCGCCTTTTCATCTTAACTAAGCGGTCTACCTGCCTGTGTTCTTTCCAAGACCTCATGCATCAAATGCAGAAAGGAATCTTCATACTTTGGACTGTAAAAGAGCTTTAGCCTTTTACTTGCAAAGAACACAGCAACATAGAAAGTCCTCTCAACTCTTTGTTGCTTTTGATCCTTCTCATTTGGGTCTTCCAGTCTCCAAGAGAACACTGTCCAACTGGATTGCACAGTGTATTTCCTTTGCCTATCAGAGTAAGAACCTTCCTCTGGAGGGCCATGTCACAGCTCACAATGTGAGAGCCATGGCATCTTCAATGGCTCATCTGCACTCTGTGTCTATCGACGACATCTGTTGAGCAGCCACTTGGGCCTCAGTTCATACCTTCACAGCCCATTACTGCTTGGACAAGGACTCCCGCCGGGATGCCTTGTTTGGTCAAGCTGTTCTCCAACACCTGTTCCATACCTAATCAACTCCTACCTGCCATCCCTGGTTGGATGCCAGAGATCCATGGGGGGAAGTGGAGCCCTTTCACAGGGACACACAACTTCTGGGGTCTCTCCCTAGCATCTAAAGCTAGGGAGTCCCCATATGTGAAGACTAAATTCCTGTTTGTTCCTGGAGATAGCATAGTTACTCACCTGTAACGGGTGATCTCCGGGAACAGTAGGAATTTACCACCCACCTCCCCTAGGAGTTGTATCTCTCTATCTCTTTCTCTTTCCCTTTCTCTCTCTCTTTGTCTCAGCTTTGAACTCAGCTGGAGAGAGGCAGTTGGGAAAGGCGGGAAGGCAGCACGCAGGCGCTGTGGGATGCTCCCAAAAGATTTCTAATTGGACGCTGGGGAGCATTCCCGCGCAGGCTCCGTCGGTACCGATGATACCCATATGTGAAGACTAAATTCCTGCTGTTCCCGGAGATCACCTGTTACTGTGCTTTACTGAAATCTAAATACACCACATCTAGGGCTCTCCCTTTGTTTAACTCCCTGATCACCTAGTCAAAGAAATCAATCAGATTTGTCTGACAAGACCTGCCTCTGGTGAATCCATGCTGCCTCGGATCCTGTAATCCGCTGGACTCCAGAAACCTCACTACTTTCAGCAGCGTTTACTCACCACCGAAGTTAAACTAACCGGCCTGTAGTTTTCAACCACATCCTTACTTCCGCTTTTGTGTAAAGGCACCACATGAGCCTCTCTCCAGTCCTTTGGCACCGCTCCTGACTCAACGAGGCATTGAAAAGGTCAGTCAGTGGAGCTGCTAGAACGTCCCCAGGTTCCCTCAGTATTCTAGGGTGTATCCTATTCGGTCCCATCGCTTTGTCTACTTTAGGTTGAGCTAGTTTCTCATGAACACAGTCTTCTGAAAATTGTTCAAGATCTCCCTCGCTTCCGTTCCTGTTTGTGGGTGTTTTCTGAGGTCCTGCTCTTGGTTCTTCATCTGTGAACATAGAACAGAAATATTTGTTAAGCAATTCCGCTTTATCCTTATCAGCTTCTACATATTCCTCCCCTGCACTCTTGAGTCTGACAATAACACTTTTACCCTTCCTATTCTCACTAACATATCTGAAAAATGTTTTATCCCCCCATTTTATTGCATTGGCTATTTCCTCCTCCTTTTGAATCTTTGCCTTCCTGACTACTTTGCTAGCTTCTCTAAATTTTTCCAAATACAGATGCCTGTCTTCCTCTCTTTGTGATCTCTTGTATTTCATGAAGGCTTCCCTCTTTTTCTTCACTTTTTCAGCTACTTCTTTCGAACACCATAGCGGTCTCCTTTTCCTTTTACCTTTATTTACCATTTTAGCAAAAAGGTTGGTTGCCCTTAAAATATCCCCTTTCAGTTTTTCCCACTGTTTTTCTACATCTGCCAGCTGTTCCCATCCCACTAACGACTCCCTGAGGTATTGGCCCATCTTGGCAAAGTTAGTCTTCCTAAAGCCTAGGATCCTCACCTTTGAATGGATTCTAACAGCCCTAGTCCTAATACTGAACCACACCATCTGGTGATCACTGGATGCAAAATGATCTCCCACTACAACATCAGAAACATTTTCACCATTGGTAAGCACCAAGTCCAGTATGGCCCCTTCACGTGTGGGGTCTGTTACCAATTGCCTGAATAGTTCTCCCTGTAGAGAATCCAGGATGATCTTACTTCTAGATGATACTGCAGCAGGAATGTGCCAATCAACATCTGGCATATTGAAATCTCCTATCAGTAGCACTTCCCCTTTCCTAGCAATGCTGCGTATGTCTTCAATTAACTCTCTGTCCACCTCTTCCTCTTGGGAGGGAGGTCTGTATATCACACCAATGCAAATAGATTTCTCTTTCCCTCTTTCTAGTTTAACCCACAATGCGTCCTCTATCCCTTTTAAGCACTGTAATTCCAAAGCTTCAATAGTAGTTTTTACATATAGTGCCACTCCTCCTCCCCTTCTTCCTACCCTCTCCTTTCTGAATAAAGTATAGCCAGGTATAGTTACATCCCAGTCATGGTTTTCTGTGAACCATGTTTCTGTAACTGCCACTAAATCCAAGTCAGCCACTCCCATCAAAGCTTCAACATCAGGGATCTTATTTCCCTTGCTACGGGC
The DNA here is from genome assembly GCA_033557465.1 of Ichthyophis bannanicus. Classification (NCBI taxonomy): domain Eukaryota; kingdom Metazoa; phylum Chordata; class Amphibia; order Gymnophiona; family Ichthyophiidae; genus Ichthyophis; species Ichthyophis bannanicus. The sequence goes on along the minus strand of CM066035.1, from coordinate 899,674,663 downwards.
ATTTATACACACTGCTTTCCATATGTTACCCCTGTTACCCATTTCCATAAAGGTATTTAATGTATCACCTACCTGGGGGCTTTCTTCACCCATCCCCAATGAATCTAGTTTAAAGCCCTCTTCAGTAGATTAGCCAGTCCACTACCGAAGACGCGTTGACCTTTCTTGGACAGATGGATGCCATCTCTGCTCTGCAACCCTTGGAACAGCATCCCATGGTCTAGGAAACCAAAACGCTCTTGATGACACCATCCACGCAGCCATGCATTCATCTCCAGGATGCGAGCCTTTCTGCCTTGGCCTTTACCCTCAACAGGGAGGATTGAAGAGAACACCACCTGTGCACCTAACTGCTTTACCCTCTGTCCCAGAGCCATGAAGTCACTTTTGATACGTTCCGAGGTGTACCTGGCAGTATCATTTGTTCCAACATGGATTAGCAACATTGGGTAATAGTCGGTGGGCTTGATGAGTCTCGGCAAACTCTCCGTAACATCTTGGATTTTGGCACCAGGCAGACAGCATACCTCTCTGGACATCAAGTCTGGTCGGCAGATAGACGCCTCAGTACCCCTCATAAGAGAGTCTCCAACCACCATTACCCTTCGTTTCCTTGTGGTCACTGATTCTGCAACTTTGGAGTACTTGAGCTCTGGTTCTTCCCTTTCCAGGGATGCTTTCACCTCCTCCATTTCCAGGGCTGCATAATAGTTCTTCAGTTCAAAGGCTGGAGACGTTGGATTGGTGATTTTGCAGGCCCTGGTGACTTGTGTCCAACCATCGACATTCTGTTGGCACCCATCTTCTCCTCTGCTGGAGAGCTTGGTTGCTGCAAGAAGCATCTCATCAATGTACTTCTCACTGTCTTGAATGCTCCTCAGCCTCGCCACCTCCTCTCTGAGTTCCTCCACTTGGTTCCTCAGAGCTTCAGCATGCAGGCACCCTGCACATGGAACCGGTCCTTCAACTGGCATTAGGACCTCTGTCTGGACCAAGGCAGAAGCTTTAGCGCTATGATTTTTCCCAGCCATTGTTCTGTTCATGGAGCTTAGGTATCTGTTAAAGCAAAAGAGAGAGATCTACCAAGTACCAGCCGGTTTCCCAGCTGTCCTTTCAGAGAAAAAGCAGTTAAATCTCTTTGATTATATTCAAAATGTGCTGGTCCAATTCTCTGTGCTTTGTTAAATGGGGAGGTGCCCTATAAGGCAAGACTGCTCACTAGGGGTGGGTGGGAGTCGGGGTGGGTAGGGAGGGAACTAACTCCTGATTAGTTGTTAGCAGTTCCCAAAGCTGAGGAGGTTACTAGAGTTCAACAACCTTCTCTGCTCAAGGAAACTTCCACTAAAGCACCAAAAAGAAAGTAACCTTGCTTTAAAAATATACAAAAACCCTTTTAAGAGCTCCCAGTCAGAGAGCTAGCAATTTAATAAAATAAACCCTCAAATCCTTACTGTTGGTTGATTAGTTATATAAGATTTATACAGTTATACAGTTATGCATTTCTACAGTTCTAAGGTTGAAGGTAACAATATCTACTTACTTATTGCTCTGGTGAGTCTGCTTTGTCAATAGGTTACTGGAGCAAGGAGGCAGTCCCTGGACTATTTATACAGGTGTCACCAAAAGAGTGACATGCTCAGTCCCCAAGTTGCGGAAGGAGGTGCTAAACCCAGAGGTCGGGACTAGACTGGAGTTCCTCAAGGAACAACAATTAGCAGGTAAGTCTAATTTCACCTTCTATACCGTCTTATCCTTAAATCAAAGCAGTTTACATTACAGCTCAAACTTAAACTGGCTACAGAAAACAAAGATTGTCTTACACTTCAAATTCATGCTTGTCTCTTTCCAGTCAACCATAGCTCTTGCCAAACAAGACTACTATGTCCATCTGACTAACTCTCTTGCCTCTGATCCTCGCCGTCTCTTTACTACTCTCAGCTCTCTCCTTAAAGTACCTCCGCCTCCGATCCCTCCCTCCCTTTCTGCCCAAACCCTGGCTGACTATTTCCATGACAAAATCCACAAGATCACCCTTCAATTCCTCACAAACTCAGTTATTGCCCCTCCTCCCCCCTTCCAATCCCAACCCTCCCCCCCTCTCTTCCCACTCTCTTCCTTCCCTGCCATCTCTGATGAGGAAACTGCACACCACCTTTCTTTCTCCAAACTCACCACCTGCTCCTCTAATCCTATTCCCACTAGCCGCCTGATCCCCATCCCCTCCATCGTTGTCCCCTCCATCTCTCATATTCTCAACCTTTCACTCTCCACTGCAACTGTCCCTGCAGACTTCAAGCATGCTGTGGTCACACCTCTCCTCAAGAAACCCTCACTCGATCCTACCTGTCCTTCTATCGGCCCATCTCTCTCCTTCCCTTCATTTCTAAACTACTTGAACGTGCGGTTCACCGCCACTGCCTCGACTTCCTCTCCTCTCATGCACTCCTGGATCCCTTACAGTGTGGATTTTGTCCCTTACACTCCACGGAAACCACTCTTGTCAAAGTCTCCAGTGACTTGCTCATGGCTAAATCCAAGGGCCTATATTCTGTCCTCATCCTTCTTGACCTCTCTGCTGCTTTCGACACCTTTGACCACAACCTTTTCCTCAATACCCTGTCCTCGCTTGGGTTTAGGGGCTCTGTACTATCCTGGTTCTCCTCCTACCTCTCCCACCGCTCCTTCAGTGTGTGTTCTGGTGGCTCCTCCTCCTCTCCTACCCCGCTCCCAGTTGGTGTACCCCAGGGATCCGCCTGGGTCCTCTCCTTTTCTCTATCTCTATCCAGTCCCTTGGTGCGCTTATCTCTTCCCATGGCTTTCAGTACCATCTCTATGCCGATGACTCCCAAATCTACCTCTCTACGCCTGAAATCTCTCCAGCATTCCAGACCAGGATCTCTGCCTGCCTTTCTGACATTGCTGCCTGGATGTCTCACCGCCATTTGAAATTGAACATGGCCAAGACTGAACTTCTTATCTGTTGCCCCAACACCTCCCCTCCTCTTCCTCCTTAATCTCTGTGGATAACTCTGTAATCCTTCCTGTTTCCTCAGCCCGCAATCTGGGGTTTATCTTTGACTCCTCTCTCTCTTTCTCCACACATATCCAGCTCGTAGCTAAGACCTGCCGTTTCTTTCTCTATAACATTAGCAAAATCCGCCCCTTCCTTTCTGAACACACTACTAAAATGCTTATCCACTCCTTAGTCACCTCTCGTCTTGACTACTACAACCTACTCCTTGCTGCTTTCCCTTTGAACCATCTCTTTCCCCTTCAATCTATTCAACATTCTGCTGCGTGACTAATCTTCCACCAGCCTCGCCATACCCACATTACTCCTCTTCTCAAGTCACTTCACTGGCTCCCTATCCATTTCCGCATCCAGTTCAAACTTCTCCTTCTGACCTATAAATGCATTCACTCTGCGGCTCTTCAGTACCTCTCATCTCTTATCTCTCCTTACAACCCCTCTCGTGAACTCCGCTGTTCTAACAAACTACTTCTATCTATGCCCTCCAATCAAACTGCTACCTCCAGACTTCACTCCTTTCACCTTGCTGCACCTTATGCCTGGAACAAGCTAACCGTGTCTGTGCGCCAGGAACCCTCCCTAGCCCTCTTCAAATCCAGGTTGAAAACCCACCTCTTCACTGTTGCTTTCAGATCTTGACTTCTGTGTTTTTGTCTTGACTAGACTGTAAGTGCCGTGTTTTGTCCTGACTTGATTTTTAGCTTTGTGTTTGTCTTGACTAGATTGTAAGCTCTGAAGAGCAGGGACTGTCTTTTACATGTCTGTACAGCGCTGCGTACGACTGGTAGCGCTATATAAATGTCCAATAGTAGTAGTAGTAGTAAAGGTTGGCATGCAGGGTACTTAACTATTAATAGTTGGCTTGACGACTTTATTTATTTACGTTTTGGCGGATTATCGGACAGCAGTTTGAATGGTCTGATAGTTTTGAAGATGGGCTATGTAACACTCCCATGAGCAGAAGGGTCTTCTTTCTGAAATCTGATATCTCTGGAAGCTCGCATTTCATCAGGAAGGTGCTCCATAAGTGGGGAGCAGCTAGGGAGAGAGTTCTTTTGGAAGTGCTTTTCTGGCAATCCGGGGGCACATTGAGTATTGTCAGACGGGTGCCTGGGTGAGAATGCTCACAGTCTTGGCAAAGGCATATATTAATATGATTTGCAAGGGATTGTGGGAAATGTAGTCCATTCACACCAGACACAGCCATTCACAATAATTAGTTGTGCTTGAGTGTAAAGCCAATAAGATATTTATTTATGGGGTTATTTCTCCCAACACAGATATGCTTGGTAGCACATAAAACAGGATACTTGCTTTCAGTGTTAAACTTAGAAAAACAAAATCAGGAAAACAACAGCTGAACTTGTCAGGCAATCAAATCAAAAGAATAAAGACCAGGATGGTAACAGAATGGTCTTTTCTGTAGACTTTAGCTAATATTTTCTTAGCAGTGCTTTAATCAACAAACAAAACCCACAAAGTAGGGAAAAACTGTTCTTTTCAGGTTAACTTCTTATATCTTCACACATAGACTCAGAAGTGATTCCCTCAGAGCTCACAAGCAATTAGGTAAGGCTCAATTATCCAGCTGAAACCCCTTAGCTGGCTTACTTTCTACTGCGTGGCTCAAAATCCTACTCAGGAGCTTTTCTGAGTAGATTAAAGAACAAGTTTGTATTTCTTTGTGATGGTTGTTGTACTTTGTAACCGTAAATTACCAAAGGAGTTTAGACAGAGAGCAATCCATGTATTCACAGCCTGCATCTGCAACCCCTCCCCCTTCTTCAACAATCATGGGTTCAATATCATGGATTGGTACAGAGGAATTTCTCAATGGAGCACTCTCAGGAGAATACTTGTTTCCCTGCTGTCTTTCAAGGGTATAGCTAGGGCATAGATCAGTGTTCATACCTGAGCTTCCATTGCTGTTAGAGTTCCTCTCTAAATAGCCTGGCCAGTATGTAGTCCAGTTCTTATGTCCAGCCTTCCAATCCAGATCCCTGGACACTGGGTCTCTCTTCACATACCTTCTGGCGCGGGTCCTAGGGTCCCTTCCAAGTGCAGCCGTCTCCCTCACAGGTACCGTCTGGAGGTTCCTAGCTCTGCAGCACCATTCCTCTGGCTTTCCCCAGTCCAATGGTGTAAGCTTGCCTTTGGAATGCCTTCCAGTATACGTACTGCTCTGGACTCCTTTAGACCTCCCAAATGCTTTTCTCTTCTTTCTTCCAAAAGGTTTCTTGCCCTCTCTGTCCGTCCGCTCTGGCTTCTGCTTCTGATGATCCTCCAGATGATGAAGCTGTCCAAGCTGAGGATATCCAAGCTGATTCTGAGGATAATTCTCTAGAATAAACTCTACCTTTATTTTGCTTAGATGAGTGCTCCACCCTAGCACAGCGCAGCTGTGCTGAATCAGGCCCTTCCCTTTGAGATGAGTGCTTGGGGATTACCTCATAGCCCTCCTGATTGAACACACGTTTCCTCACTTCAGCTCCTCTAATGGCTGCTGGAAACCTGGTGCATTCTGGGACTGGTAGTCTTTTATGGCAAAATTCTGTTTTCTTATTTCTACCAGAACTGACAGGTTGCTTGTTCAGAGTCACTTCACCTTTTCTATAGCTCCTTCCTGAGCTATGATAAGCTTCCTTATCACAGTATGTGCTGCTTGTTTCGCCTGGGGCGGGTGTCTGTGTCTCTTATGACCAGGTCATATAGGATATCTGCTGAGGATTGGTGCAGGATTTTGAAAATATTCAATATTGCCTTGAATTTATGGACTAGAATGAGTATCTTAAATTTGATCCGGAACTTGATCGGAAGCCAGCAGAGGGATGATATGATCTGTATGTGAGGCATGGGTGAGAATTTGAGCTGCTGGAGATGGCGTGACTGATATTGGGGGAGACCGGCGAGAGTGACATTGCAATAATCAATTCAAGCGGTAACCAAAGAAGAAGTGTGGTTAGAGAGGGGAGGGACAGAAAAGTATGGATAACACATTTTGATGTAGTGAGTGAAAAGAGCATAAAATAAGTAAAGAAAGGTGTTCATGGAATGACAAAGAGGAATCCAGAATTACACCAAGATAACAAAGGGAGGGGACTAGAGGAATGGGTGTGTCTGAAAACTGTGGGGTCAGAAAGGGACAAAGGCCACCGAAGGTGAACCAGATTGCTGCTGTCTTGGTAGAGTTGAGGTGTTAGAAATTCGAGGACATCCAGGAGCTTATCTGGGTGAGGCAGGAAAGTGTGTCTAGAGTAGGAGCAGAGGGGCTAGTGTGGTGCAGGAGAACATTGTCATTGGCATGCTGAGATGCTGTGTTGTTGGATGAGTACAGTCAAAGGGGCCTTGTGGGACACCACAGGGGAGAATGGTGGTAGGAGAAGAGGAGGAGCCAGAAAGAACTGAAAAAGACTTGGTGGAGAAAAGAGTGAAACCACTGCAGGACGGTCCCATGAATCCCAGTATCATGAAGGCAGGTGAGAAGGGTGAAATGATCAACCAAATCAAAGACAGAAGAGAGGCCCAAGGAGACAACCAAAGAAACATCACCATGATCATGAGAGACGTGTTATGACCGGGACGGAAGCTGGATTGGCAGGGATGGAGAGCATAGGTCATGTCAAGATGTGAAGACAGTTGTGCAAAAACCAACTTCTCTAAAACCTTAGAGAGAAAAGGAGCTTCGAGTTGGGAAGCCATTGTGCTTGGATGGAGAGATCCGGGTTAGGTTTCTTGAGGATGGGCGAATCGGGGTGTGCTTCCAGGTCAAAAGGAAAAGAGCCAGATGAGAGACTAGTGTTAAACGTGGTAATTATATATGGAAGGAGAGCCAGGGAGGGTTCGGATAGCAAGTGAGAAGGGATGGGATCAGAGGGGCATGTTGTCCTGCGAGAAGAAGAGGGGGGCTTTTGATAACTCTACTGATGATACAGACAGAAGGAAGATCAGGTATGCGATAAGGATGGAATTGAGGAGGCTGAGGAGCAGAATGTGTTTGGAGAGCAGAGGGTAGTTGGAGAGAGAGGAGGGGGGCAGGCGGGAAATGTGGAACAAAGAGACTGAATCTTATCCGAGAAGTAGATAGCTAGCTGGGCTAGGTCAGGAGAAGAGAAAGGAATGACTGCAGAAGGGGAAGAGTGAGGAGTTGAGAAGGAACAGAGAATGGAGTAGAACTGTTGAGAGGAGTTGGAAGAGGAGGAGATCAAGTTGGATGATTTGAGACTGTTTAGCTGCATGAATCAGTGATAATGGTGATGGCAGTGTCAGAAGTGAAGGAGAGATTCAGGGGAGGGTTGCTTACGCCGGTGGAGTTCGGCACTGTAAAGGTAAGTGGGTGGAGACAGAGACCAGTATGATACCAGGGGTGATGGATGGAAGTACGTGGAGGCGGGGCTGGATAGAGAGGGGCCAGCTCGTCAAGGGCAACAACCAGAATGGCATTCCAGAAGAGAAGTGAAATCAGCAGGAAAAAGTGTCGAAAGGGGGGAAACTGTTGAAGCATGGAAGGTGTAATGTGACATGACAGTCGGATTGGTCCAGAAGCAGAAATGTCCCCGGGCAAGGAGGGAGCAGAGTAGAGCTGTAGAGAGAAAAGTACACACAGATGGTCAGACCAAGGAAGTGGAAAAGCAGAGAGAACAGTTTAAGGATCAAATCAATATGTGTCCGGCGGTGTGAGTGAGACAGCAAACATGCTGATGAAGAGAGAGATTATTGAGATGGGCGAGAAAAGCTTTATCACGAAGTCTGGAAGAGGAGTCGGGATACATATTAAAGTCTCAGAGGATTATTAGGTGGGGGTACAAAAGAGAAACCTCAGAGAGAGTAAACAGCAGAGAGTCCCATAGATGAGGGTGGAAGGATGGACAGGAGTAAAGAAGAAGAAAATAGAGAGAGGACCATACAATTGTTTAAAATTTATTCAGTAAACATTAGCTGAAGACTGGAAATAATGATTTTTGTATATGTGTATAAATTTTAATTGCAGCTTGTTGGATACACTCCTGAAGCAGCTTACTTGTGAAATACGGCCATTTCAGGTGTAGCAATATTGGCTGGAAGGTGCACTCATATAAGTTGGAGATGTTAAAAATTACTATGAGGAGCTTTAATGAAGAAATCATGGAGTTTAAAGGGGTTTTTATGACCAATGAGGATGAGTGCCTAAGGCCTAAATAAATAGGCCCAAGTACAAATTATGGGACTGCAGTGAGGTCTTTCCCTCCTTTTTTTTTTTTTTTAATACACCATACGTTATATTTCCAAAAATTGAAAAAAGAAAAAAAGGATTGACAAATTGATTAAATATTTTTGGTGACTTGTTTGGTTGCATGGTTGAATTGTCACCAGGTATAGTGCTTTTTGTGGTGCTTATAAAATTACACCCATAATGGCTTAAGCTAAATAAAGATTTGAAATCAGAAGAAAGTTTCAGGGGTAATTTTGTAACTACCAACATTGGTATAGACATTGTACACACATTTTCATAGTGAAGTTACACAAACAACTTCACTTTGAAAATTACCCCAGGAAAACTTCTTGCACACCATTGTGTGCATACTTCGTTAAAGAAAATACTTGTGCATACTTTTGAAAATTCAAAAATGTGCATGAGGGCAGACTTCTTCCCAGCCTGTGTTTACAGGCATTATGTGCGTGGGAGAGTAAGATATGATAGAGTTTTGTAAAATCATGAGTGGAATGTAACAAATAATGCAAATCAGTTGTTTACTCTTTCAAAAAGTATAGAGACTCGGGGAATGCCATGAAGTTACTAAATAGTACATTTAAAACAAATTGGAGAAACTATTTTTTTGACTAAATGCATAGGTAAGCTCTGGAATTTATTCCTAGAGGAAAGGTTAATAAACTGTTATTAAAGGAGACTTGGGGAAAGCCATTGCTTATCTCTAGGGGTTAAGCAGCATGGGAATCTAGCTACTTCTTAGAACCTGGATTGGCCATGGTTGGAAATAGGATACTGAGCTTGATGGACTTTTGGTTAACCCGCTATGACAATTCTATGGGGTATGTTTACTAAACCGTCTTAACGTGCGCCTGGCGATAGTGTGCAGGCTGCCATAAAAGGAGTGGGCGTTTCGGTCTTAATGTAGCAAAACGGGATTATCGCGCGATAACGTGCGCTGCGCACATTATTGGGCGAGACGCCGCTAAGCACGTTAACGCGCGGTAACCTTAAGTAGGCGCGCAGACATGCAAACACAGAAACAGAGGTGTAGCACAGTGGTTAATACACTGACTGATGGTACAGGGGTCATGAGTTCGATCCCCCAGTGTGCCTAATGCATATGGCTGGCTGAGGCACTAGCTGTTACGTGTAAGTATTGCTTTTTGAGGCATGTTATGTATATTTTAATTAGTGCTGCCAGCAAACACACCCTCACGTGCCGTAACCGAAGGTGCCGCATAAGGCACTATATAAGGCACTCCATAGGGCACATTATAAAGTGCACTGTCCGCCAAGGCACCCTATAATGTCCCCTATGGGGCACCTTATAAGGCGCTTTATAGGACACCTTATAAGGCACCGTAGAAGGTGCTTTATAGGGCGCCTTATACAGCGCCCTATAAGGCGCCCTATACGGCGCCTTATACGGCGCCCTATAAGGCACCTTATGGGGCGCCTTATGAAGCACCTTATGGCTACAGTACTCTGAGGGTGTTTTTGCTGGCAGCACTAATGTACATTAAAAATAGACAATGCCTCGGACAGCCCTATCAAATAACCCCACCATGGGTGTGAACCCATGACCTCTGGCTCCATAGGCAGTGAAGTAACCAGTGGGCTACAGCTCTATAGCTGCTAACAAACCCCTGACTGGCTACAGAAGGACTGCAGGTCACCACACAAACTGTCTGCTGTGGTTACCAGGATAGGGTTAGCCCACCCGTACCCATGATGCACTGCACATGCAACTCAGCAGTCTACAGATGATCACAAGATGGGGTATGCACCCCCACAGCACCTCGGCCTGGTAGGGGGAACTGACCGTGTGCACCCCACAGCACCTCGGCCTGGTAGGGGGAACTGACCGTGTGCACCCCACAGCACCTCGGCCTGGTAGGGGGTACTAACCGTGTGTGTTACTGGCACAGAGTAGCTACAGACCGTCACATTGTGCGGGTACTGTGCGCACCCTGAGGGTGAGGTGGGGCACCCAGCACTAGGTCCACAGCACCTTTCATGGCTGATATACGCCATGCTGCAGGTCCCCATCAGTGCTACTATGTGTGATAGGTAGTTCCTGCAGACACACCTAGGATACATCTGTATCCATCTGTATTTCTCAGTCATGTCTAGCCCTATGGGCTATGATGCACCCAGAATAGTGCATATCCTGTGTTGGTGCCATGGTTACATGATGTGGGGGAGGGGGGTGTTTGGACCCATAGACAGATTATGTACCACCACCCAACCCACCCTCTGGGGCTCAGGGTGGGAAACAGGATCTCCCACCAACAGATCCACATTCTACCCCCCTGCAATGGTGGCAGTAGAGGGGACCATCAACCCCAGTCCTGCTGGGGAACAGACACCCTACAGGACAGTCAATGCAAATCTGTACACATCCATAAAGCAATAGCAGACAGACAGTAGGCCTGAAAATGCTCAGCTGCCCCCCACCATTATCTGACATTCTCCAGCAGCAAGCCTCCAGCCGCTGCACCCTGCAAGGTGTTCCAGCAAGACACATACTAGCTTCAGACAGTCTGCTAGCTAGTCCATAGTGCATGTTCCTGGAGGAGATGCGTGTACCCAGAACTGGGATGCCGGCATACACACCAAGCAGATAAGTCAGTGATTGGGCCCCAAAAGAGAACCCATAAATATCACATGAGAGAAATACTATATAGCACTATGGGGGAACCTAGCCATGCCGTGGTCACTGCTCAGGCAGGGTGAGAGTGACCTCCCAGCAGGACATGCTGTGGCTACCCTGTCCGTGCAGGTGGTGGCCGGGCACTACAATGTCCGAGCCATTGCCCTATGCCCTGTGCAGATGCAGCCAGGCCACCCTATCCAGGCTATTCCCACAGTACCTTGCTCCTCATTTTGCAGATTGGCACGCCAATACTGGCAACAGTGCTAGCAGTGTGGGCTGTGGAGGGTGTTGGTAGCCACCACACACTGGATAGACAAACACACACTCCACACACCTATGCCAGCATTGTGCAACTATAGAGGTGTTTGGCAGCCCTGGCCACCACACCAGTCCTGGGCACAGTGCAGGCATGGCTATGGTACGCAATACTGTTGGGGTCACTCTGTCAGACACCAGACCTGAGGCACACTCCACAGACATCAGAAAGGTTGCTATGATGCAGCTCAATCAGCCAATTGTGCTTAATGTAGGAATTGCTATCTGCCAGTTATCATAGCAACCTTTTGATAGCTGTGTACAGTTTTCCCATGTTTAGGGTGGCATTGCTAAGGTATGCAAGTGCTAGTATTGGGAGATGCACGCAGGGCCCAACATCCTGCCTCTCCAGGAGGCTTTGGATAATGGAGCCTGTGGGTGCGGGTGTGTCTGCCCCTGTTGGCGGCTGCTCTAGGGCAGAGGTTCCCAACTCCAGTCCTGGAGGGCCAGACACTGTTCGGGTTTTCATGCTGTCCCTAATGAATATGCATGAGATACATCTGCATACCATGGGGGCGGTGCATAGAAATGCAGCACAGCCATATTTATTAGAGGCAGCATGGAACCTGAATGGTGTTTGGCCCTCCAGGACTGCATTTGGGAGACTCTGCTCTAGGTAATGCGCATGTTTATGGTGTCTGTGCTCTGTAGGGTAAAATGTAGGTGTTTTGGGCATGTCTACGTCTTCTGCAATAAAGGTTCTGTCTGTAGTAGCACGTTTTAGTAGTGGGTAAAATATAGGGGCCGGGTTGGCAGGAACCACAGCTGGGACTTGAACCTGTGACCTTCTGCTCCTGAACACACTGGCTGTGTGCACTGCACCACCGTGTTGCCACAGAGACAGTGCATTCCCTGGGGATACCATGACTGTTCGTCAGACAAGGCCTGTCACAGTGCATGGCACCCACCTACACAGGGCTAGGCCACAGTCTGCTCTGGGCAGCTGCCACTGCTCCCTCCACCACCAGTACCCCTCTGCCACCCTGCTGGTGGTGCTGGTGGAGCGCAGTCTCACGCCATCCAGTGTGTGGGTAGGCGGCTGCCTATGGTGCGGGTTCTGGGGTAGGGGTGCCTGCATAGCTGTCCACGCTTTCCCCCAGCACCGCCTGCCAATGTTCTGTGCCCTTGGGGGTATCTGCTGGGTACTATCCCCTGTGATACTGTGGGAAGCACACTCGTGCCCATGTTGGGCCCTCATCAGTTGCTGTCTGGCTGCAACTACTGTTTCAGCATTCCTATGGGCCACCTAGGCATCACCCTAGTCCTCACTGTGGCCCAGCTGCACCACAGCATGTGCCTCCTGCAGCCCTCTGTGTCCCCTTTTCAAGCATCTTTCCAGTTGCCCGTTCTGACATGCCCGCCCTGCTGTTGCGGAACATGTGCATGCCATAGGAAACCTGCCCAATGGAGAGGGAAAACCCTGCTCAGCGCAATTTCACTGTGGGCTCATTCACCTTGTATGGGACGGAGCATAGACCCTTCCAAAATTCATATCTCTTTTTTTTGGAGCTTTCTCGGGAGTGTTTTTTGATGTTTCCCATTAAAATCACTACTGGCCAGCGTGGTTATGTTTTTATTACATTTTCTGCTGGTCATTTTCACTGTTTATTTGCCCTTTTGTTCTGTGCACATGTATCACACTTATCACTTTTTGTAGGTTTCCCTGATTTTGCTGTACATTGCTGACGTAAATGTTTTTTTTTCCCTTTAAATCAGCTCTAACACCAGGGTTTCACTGGCGTTAGTTTTCAGCCTCGAATTTCCCAGCGTTAGTGTGCAGGGAGCCTCTCCCCTCCCACTCTCCGCCCATTGACCCTCGCTCTCCGCCCCTGGGGAGCCTTACTCCGCCCTCCGGGAGCCTTTCCCCACCCTCAGCGCTCATTTGCGCCGCTGCGCGCGTTATCGCGCGCTAAGGTACCTCTGCGCCCAATAAAGCGCCATTATTGTGTGATAAGGTACCTTATCGTACGATAATGTGGCAGAGCGCACATTAAGATGTTTTAGTAAACATATCCCTTAGATTCCTAATTTTATCCAAATATGGAGCAAGCAGTTTTGTAAAAGGCCTTTTTCATTGGTAAATCACTGTTCTACCTACAGAATTGACTCTAAAAAATTATCCTCCCTATAACGTCAAATGGTCTAAGTGACAATTAAGTTATGTTAAATTTTGTTAGTACTTTTGTATTAAATGTCTCATATCATTATTGTGCCTTTGAAAGCTATAAACTGAAGGCACATTTTTATTTAAGCTAGAAGACTGAATTTTGTGATTCTACTAATGAAAAAATGGAAAACATTCTTTATGCTTTTATTCAGTTCCCTCACCACGTCCAGATGCGACATACCATGATACTAATTTGTTAAACCGAGGATCGGCAGACAACAATACCTCATCAAACCACTCTAAAAGACCTACTGTCTTTGATCCCTGGTGAGTTTGATAAAAGAAATAAAGAAAACACTGTTGAAGGTCATCTAATTAAGTGAAGCAATATTCGATTTGGTCTGAGAATGTGATATCCAATATAATCAACATTGTAAATATTGTATGTATGATTGTCATCCACTTTTTTTTGTAGAGATGTTTTTTCCCCCATTGTGATGCTTTTTCCCCCTAACAAGTTTCCTTTCAAGCTGATGCTGAATTATGTGAACCGGCATCTGCGTGAAGTAGGGGAGGGAAAGCATGTGTAACATAGATCATCACAGCATATCTCAGGTTTTAGTTTCCTCCATGCTCACTCCATCCAACAAATCTTGATATAGAGAACTACTCACTAATTACAGTAGCTGTCTAAATTCGATAGAAGTGTTTTGGTATTGGTTGGAAGGGAAAATCTAGTAAGTAAATAGGTCCACTTTTGTTATCTCTAAAAGTGGAAATTTAGTTATTTCAGAGGGCTTTGAATAGATAATTCTATAAAGGGAGCACATTAGACTGTACACCTTAGACACATAAATCACATTTTAGCAGTTTGAAGAGAGAAATTAAACTGCTGCATACTTCAATAACAGGTGAGCAAGCAAACAGGACTACAAACTGGGAATCAAAACAGAGGTGTTAGATCTCGCATAAAAGAAGCTGTGTTTTTGATATACTGGACAGCTGAGAAAAAGGTAGGGACTTTGGTAGGGCTTTTTCTAATTTCTTTCAATGTGTAAGAAAGCTCCTACAATTGAAGTATAACTGGAAAAATCGTGTCACCAGAGCTTTGCCCCCTTTACAGCTTCTGCCTCTGAATGGTTCCATGTGCAAGATAACTGCAGAATGAATCTCTCATGAAACAAGTGGAGGAATTCTGAGAGGAGATGGTGAGGCTGCGATGCATCCATGCCAGCAAGTGCCACATTGATGAAATGCTTCTTGAGGTGTCAAATATCTCCAATAGAGGGGAAGATGGTATGGTGCTTAAAGAAGACAAATAGACATGAGTCACCAGAGCTGGCAGAATCATCACCCTGAATACATCTTCCCTGGAACTGAAGAACTGGCATGCAGCCCTAGAGGCAAGAACATCCCAGGAACAGGAGGAACCAGAGCTCAAAAGCATCAAAGTAGCTAGATTAGTGACAACTAGGAATTGAAGGGTAGTAGTGGTAGGTGACTCCCTTCTCAGGGATACAAAAGAGCCCATCTGCCAACCAGACATAATGTCCTTGGAGGTGTTGTGTATGTCAGGTGCTAAAACCAGAGATGTAACAGAAAGTTTGCTGAGACTCATCAAGCCTACTCCCTATTATGTGATTCTGCTTATCCATGTTGGCACAAATGATACTGCTAGATATCCCTCCAAATGTATCAAGAGTGACTTCATGGCTCGGGGAGAGATGGCAGTGTTCTCCTCAATGCTCCCTGTTTAACAGAAAAGCCAAAGCAGAGAAGCATGCATCCTGGCTGCATGGGTGATGTCATTGAGAGCATTTCAGCTTCCTGGACCATGGGATGATTTCCTAAGGATTGTTGAGCAAAGATGGTATCCACCTATCAAAGAAGGGGCAAAGTATCTTCCACAGCAGACTGGCCAGCCTGCCAAACTAGGTTCATCGAGGATGGGTGAGCAAAACCTTGAGTAAGTAAAACATTAAATATATCTGTAGAAATAGGAAAAAAGGGATTTATTTTATTTATTTATTTAACATTTCTTATATACCGCCTTTCATGATATCAAGGCGGTTTACATTGAACAAACTGAAATTACATTGAACAGGGCATTATAACTTGGAGATAACTATTTTACAGGGAACATGGGCAATGGAGGCTTGCCCAAGACCACAAGGAGCACCTGTGGGACTAGAAACCCCAGCTCTTCCGGCCCAAGGTTGCTGTCCTCTAGTGGGATTTGAACCCCTGACCTTCCAGTCTGCGGTAACTTGCCCCAACCACTAGGCCACTCCTCCCTCATAACATCTGGAACGTTCTGTATACTAATGCCCATAGTATGGGAAAAAAGATTCTATGAAGATAAGAAGAATACTTTAAGTCTTCACTTATGGATGAGATTAGCAACAGAGCCCCACACGGGAACCTTCTTAGCTTCTTCTAGAGCCGTTCCCACCTTCTGCTGCTATGCTTGAGGACTTCACTTTTTCCCCATGTAGCCAACCACATGTTTTTAGGTCTGTGTGCGTGTCACCATTTGTTTGACTGATTTTCGTTGGGTTTTGTTTTCTCTTTCCTGCCTGTCACCTCATTTCTTGTAATACCTATTAGTTTTCTTGCAAAATGCAATGTATGCTTTCAATTCAATGCTGACTCCTGGTGACCCAGCAGCTGCTGGGTTTTCTTGGCAATGACTGGAAGTAGATTGCCAATCCTTTCTTCTGAGGCAAGAGAGGGTTAAGTGACTTGCCCAAGGCCACAAGGAGTGCTAGTGGAAATGGAACCATGGTCTCTTGGTTACCAAGCCAGTGCTCTAAACATTAGGCAACTACTCCATTCTTTTGGGAGGAAATTTTATCAGAACGCCATTCTCATGTCCCACGTGGTGTCCTATCAGCTCTTTATGGGCATGCACTTGTGGAACATCATGGACACCCTAGAAGAATTTGCAAAGTTTCTCCTTCTAGGAAAGGTCTTTCAATTCCGCTTTCTAGTGGGAGAAGGGAAGAAGTGCAGAAAATACGTGGTCCAATATTTTTGATACAGCATCAAGAATCTCCCCAATGAGTATTGGTACCCTCTCATGGTTTCAGGCCTTAGACTTACAGCCCAATGTACAGGAGTAATTAGCTGCTGTGCGGTGCTGGCTGCTACCATGATCAAGTAGCATAGTGATACCTTGCAAATCCTCTCCAGGCCCACTACTAACCTGATCTCCTCTTCCAGGAGGTTCCAGATTGGAAGACAGAAGGGTTCCCATTATCCACACAAGCATAGATACCCTCCTGTATGCTCTTCCTATTCAAAGTAGGCTTCTTGCTCCTATACCAAGCAGTAGAGGCCTCAAAAGGCACAGCTGGCTTCTCAGCTAAAATCATGAATGGGGTTTTGATTGGATCCCCGAAAACACATCCGAACTACCAGTACTGGAGATGGACACCCTCCTTGTTGGAGGGAGGCTCATTGTCTTTGCAGACCACTAGCCCCTCATAACCTCTAAAAGCTGGGTACTCAAGATAATTTGCTTTGGCTACTGATTACTTCTCTTCATACTCCCTCAAACTTCTCCCCCAAGATATCATTACTTTGTGTTTCAATGCCAGGAGCTACTTTTACAGGAAATCTCTACCCTTCACTTGTCAAATGCTATTGAGTTTGTACCATCAGAGCAAGAAAGGCAGGTGTTTTGCTCCAGATACTTCCTGCTGCCAAAGAAAACAGGGGGACTCCATCCTATTTTAGATCTGAACACATTTTGCCTACAGAAAAAAATGTAAATGCTTTTCTATCTACAAAAATGGAAAAGGGAATTGGATTTAGCTCATGCCTTTTCTCAAAAGTTCAAGGTGTGTTGCTTTCAGGTATAATAGGTATTTTGTGTGGAGGAGTAGCCTAGTGGTTAGAGTAACAGCCTCATACCCCTGAGACCAGGGTTCGATTCCCACTAGCACTCTTTGTGACCTTGGGCCAAGTCACTTTATTCTCCATTGCCTTGGAAGAAATGGCCTGGCAATCTACATCCAGTCATACCTTGCCAAGAAAACCCAGGGGCTGCTGGGTCGCCAGGAGTCAGCATTGACTTGAAAAGTATTCTCCTGTCCACAACGGGCTTACATTCTAAGTTTGTACCTGCAGCAAGGGAGGGTTAAATGACTTGCCCAGGATCACAAGGGTCTGTATTGGGATTTGAACCCTGGCTTCCCAGGTTATAGCCCACTTTTCTAATCATTGACTGTTTTCTGGACCTACAGGATGCCTATATCCACATCCAGATACATCCCAGTCACAGGAAGTATCTCAGATTCGTCATAGGGAAACATCACTTCTAGTACCACCTTCTTCCCTTTGGCTTCACATCCACATCTTGGGTTTTCACCAAATGCCTCACCTTCATCATAGCATATCTACACAGACTGGGGTTGCATGTATTGCCTTACTTTGATGATTGATTTGACAAGAACACCATTCAAGAAAGAGTTCAAGAATCCATGTGCATTACTATATGGGTACTAGAGCTACTAGGGTTCATCATAAACTATCCCAAGTCCAATTTAATCCTGTCAAATCAATTGGAATTCATTGGGGTCCTGCTAGATATGTTTCTGGTGAGAGCCTTTCTTTTGCACAAACAGCTCACCTGTTTGGAGCAGCAAGTAGGGAAGTTCAAAAGAGTCAAAAGGTATCAGTGAGAACCATGTTGAGAATGTTGGGCCACATGGCTTCCACAGTTCATATCACTCCCATGGCATGTCTCCTTTTGAGACAGTCTCAGTGGACCCTGAGTTTGCAGTGGATGAGGTCCATTCCCAAGCTCAACGATGTCATCTCTGTCACCAAGCCCCTTAAGTGTCTCTCTTGATGGAAGCTTCCCTCTAATCTGGCCAAGGACTCTCCTTTTCAGGAACTACCTTACCAAAAACTGTTGATGATAGGTACATCCAAACTGGAGTTATGGTCCATCCAGGAGAGTCTACATCAGATTTAATTTCCTGGAGCTTATAGCTATTTCAAATGCTCTAAAGACTTTCAGAGATCTGTTGGCCAAATGAATTATCATGATTCACGCGGCAATCCAAGTTGTCATGTTCTATATCAAAAAGCAGAGAGGAGCAGGCTTGTATCTCCTGTGTTGGGACTCCATTAGGCTGTGGAACTTTGCCATCTCTCACAGAATAATGCTAAAATCTACATATCTGGGGGAAGGAAGCAGCACTCTAGAGGGCAAAATGATTTGAGTTCTTCATCCTCACAAATGGACTCTGGACAGGGATGTGGCATGGATTATCTTTCAAAAGTGGGAAACCCCCTCGATAGAGCTTTTTGTCACTCCTAAAAACAAACAGATCCCTTGCTTCAGAGTAGGGGTGGATTGCAAACTAGCCTCGGACACTTTCCTCTGATAACAAGAACTCTCCTGAAACTCCAAAACAGAAGCACCATAATTCTCATAATACCTGTTTGGCACAGACAGCTATGGCTTGCCCTTCTCCAAGGTCAATCCGAAAACAGCATATTTCTGGGCAACTCGCCAACCTTGATATTGCAGGATCAGGAAAGACTGCTGCATCCCAGTGTCAAGTCTCTAGCCCTCACAGCTTGGTTATTGAGAGACTAAAATTCAATTCTTTGAATCTGATGGTTGGAGCAGCCAATGTTCTCATGGCTTCCCAGAGAGATTCCACTACGAGGTCTCGTAGTTTCAAATGGCAGATGTTTGCTATTAGGAAGTAGACCTGTAACTCACACCATGCTCATGTTCCGCACAAAAACTGCTTTAACATGTTATATATTTCTTGCAGTTTGGTTTCAAGACCAACTCAGTAAGGGTCCATCTCAGTGCCATTGGTGCTTACCGCCATTGTGTAGAAGAAAAGCACATTTCTCACCAACCATTAGTTGTTTGCTTAATGCACGACTTATTTCTATTAAAGCCTCCTCTCAAGCTGCCTTGAGATCTCAGTGATCTCAGCTGATGAGAAAGTTCCCTTTGAACTGCTAGATTTATTTATTTATTTGGTTATATATACCGCACTTTTTGTAATCAGCGCAGTTTACATAAGAATAACTCATTACATTGAACAGTTGTTTCAGCATTCAGAGTTAGCAAGTGCCACACTCTAGTATTGGATCCACCCTATACTAAATTTTTCACTATAGGGTGGTGCTGTGTACTCATCCTGTAACCAGTCAGTCATTCTGGCAATGTTTTTCCCAGGACCCTACACTCACAAAGGGGAAAGTGGCTACACAAGTTGGACTGCAGAAAACCTTGGCCCTTTATCTGGGGTGGACTAAATCCCTTAGAAAGTCCACCCAGCTTTTTGTGGAGCGGAGACTGCTGTGAGCAAACACGCATTTCAATTTGGCTAGAATACTGAATCTTTCGCTTATGCCCACGCAGCTCTGATGCTTGAGGGCCATGTCACAGCTTATAGTCCAAGCTGTGCTTGTGTCATTGGCCCATTGCTTGTGTCATTGTCAACTTCCATGGAAGAGATCTGCAGGGCTGTGATCTGGGCCTTGGACCACACATTCACATCTCATTACTGTCTGGAAAGAGATTTGCGACAATAGCAATTTTGGTCAATCTGTCCTTTGGAATCTGCCCAAGATTTAGAATCCAACTCCATTTTTCCTGGGCCCTTCTTTTCTCTTCAGACTACCTCTTAAAAAAAAATAACCACCCATTTTTTTAAGAGGTAATCTGAAGAGAGAAAAATAAATAAACAAATATATATAAATATAAAAAATATAAAATAATGCCAAGAAAGGACTGTTGCCAACAAAAACAGTTTTTCATTTTCTGTTGGCTTGTTATGACGTTACTAGTTCCCCTTTTTTTCCTTTGGAGGTAGCCTGTAGTTAGGGATTCCTAAGTGAGGACTTTTTCTGCTAGTCCATGGAGAAAGCAGAGTTACTCAGTTGTAGTATATGTTCAGTGGACAGTGGAGTAAGTTGTCACAACTCGCCCTCCTCTTCCCCTTAAAGTTGTTTGACTAAGCTAAGTATGCAGCTAAAGTCCTCAGACATGGCAGTGGCAGGTGGGAATGGGCAAGCATGCACGAAGAGCTTTCTTAAAGCTTCTAGAAGGAGCTGAGAAGGTTCCAGCATGGGGCTCCATCAGTGATATCACCCATACGTGAGGATTTATCCCACTGTCCACAGAAAACATCTGTTACAGTTGAGAAGCTTGTTTTAGGATCTAAAGACTAATCTCCAGGAAGAAGCAGGAATGTAGTCGTCACATATGGGTATCGTCGGCACCAACGGAGCCTGCGCGGGAACGCTCCCCAGCATCCAATTAGAAAGCCTTTGGGAGCATCCCACAGCGCCTGCGTGCTGCCTTCCCGCCTTTCCCAACTCTCTCTCTCCAGTTCTTCGATTTCCGCGGAGACGGCAGGTCACACTTCCTGTCACCACAGAAAATATCCCTTTTATTCTTCTTTTTTGTGGTCGTGTCTGCCTTCCTTCAACGCTACGCCAGTACCGCCGGTTCTTTCTTTCTTTTACTTGTAAAAAAAAAATAAAAATCTTTTCCAGCTTTTTTCTCCTCTGGTGCCATGCGCTATTTTGGGCACTAGGCCCAGCTTTCCTCTACAATGGAAAAACCCACTTCGGGTTTTAAAAAGTGTTCCAAGTGTGGCAGTACCATCTCCGTCACCGACACCCATGAGTGGTGCCTCAAATGTGTTTAGGTCCTGACCACTCTATCTCAGAGTGTGTTGCTTATGGGATAATGTCGAAGAGGGGTCGGCAAAACCGAGCTGTTAAATTTAGCACCCTTTTTCCCTCCGATGCAGGATCTGTGGCATCAACACCTTCCAGGGCTTCGTCTTCCTCCCATGGATCTCAGGTAACTAAACATAAGTCTAGCCGGTCCTCAAAGGGTAGATCTCCTTCTAAGTATCGAGGTGCCACTGGCGTTGCCCTTGAGGGACTCACACCGGCAAAATTGCCCCAGCGGGAGGCTTCGGCTTCCAAAGCATCATCGGGGCTCCAGAATGTTCTCGAGGCCCCAACTTTGCCTGAACTACTGGTGCCATGCTCTGGGATACCGGCCGCTTTGTCCTGTACCGATACCCAGGCATCGGCGGCGTCGATAGACCAGAGATTCTTGGCTATTGAACGCAGTCTGGCGGCTCTTCTCTCGGCATCGATGCCTCCGAAACCGCTTCAGACAATTGTATCGGTACCGGCACCTACATCGGTACTGGGGCCAATTGCATCGATGTCGGCAGGTGGATTACCGGTACCGACGCCTGCTGTGCCCTCCGGTACTGACAAGTCGGTACCGGACTCTGTCAATACCGACTTCGATCGGTACCAGTATCGTGCGCTGCACGATTACCCGGACAGGAGATATTTTGAATCCTCCGATGAGTCTGAAGACTCTGACAGCTCTGTTGATACCAGAGTACTTCTTCCTAAGGATTCTTCCTCTCCTAAACATAGGATGTCTCCTCCAGAGGATATATCCTTCCAGGATTTTATCCGGGATGTGGCTCAAGGTCTTTCCATCACAGTGGCTCCTGAAACAGAGCCTAGGGCAAAGGAATTGGAGATTTTACAGTATCCTAAAGCTCCCAAAGAGGCAGCTACTTTGCCTATTCATGAGATCTTGCATGATCTCATGCTAAGGATGTGGGAAACACCTCTCACCACTTCAACTCATTCTCGTAGGCTTGATACCATGTATCGAGGTCCTCCCTGTCCTGGATTTCAAAAAACTCAGCTGCCCCACCATTCCATGGTAGTGGAATCGGCTATGAGAAAGATAAAGAGTGCAAAAAGGCATGCATCTAATCCTCCAGGATGTGAATGTAGAACTCTTGATGCCTTTGGGCGTCGAACCTTCCAGGCCTCTATGCTTTCTGCCAGGATTAGTTCCTATATTTTATATATGGGAATGTTCCTTAAGGAAGTTACAGGAGATCTAGAGCTTATGAGCCCTCTCCTTCCTGATGATAAGAGACAAGATTATCTTGCACTTATCAAACATTCTCAGGATGTTTCCAGATTTGTAAATCGTGCAGCTTTTGATTGTTTTGAGTGCATAAGCAGAACTTCTGCTATTGCCATAGGCGCACGTAGGATTGCCTGGCTCCAGGCATCTGACTTGGAACTTTGGGTACAGGACAAACTGGGGAATAGTCCTTGCACAGGAGAAAATCTCTTTGGCAAAAATTGGCAAGAGAAAGCTAATGAGCTAGATGCTGATAATCTCACCTTGGATGGACTATCAAAATCTACAGCTGATCCTGCAAGGAAAAAGTCCTACAAAAAAAACATTCCTCACTAGAAAGAAGTAGTTCTACCCCTCCTATACCCAGCAAGGGCATCGTTCAGGTCAGTCTGCCCAAAAGGGTCAGCAGCAACCTAAAAAAGAAAAACAAAGGCTGCTAAGCCTCAACCGGCTCAGCAGACTCAGCCTCCACAGGGGCTTTGACTGGTGCTGAGTGGACATGGGACTGCGCTGCACTTATTTGTTTACCATGTGTTACACGACTTTCTCACCACCGAAAATGAATGAGAAACTCAAGCAACATGCGTGCCAAGAGCTCAAGGACACTGTGAATGTTGACAATGACTTTTTGAAACATGTCATCACCGGAGATGAAAGCTGGGTTTATGGGTACAACCCAGAAACCGAAAAGTCCATCGTCACCATGCCCCAAGAAAACGTGGCAAGTGAGGAGCAATGTAAAGTTGATGTTGATTGTTTTTGTCGACCACAAAAGAAATCTTCAGGGCCTGCTGCAGCGTCTGCGGGACCATGAGATGCATAAGCGTCCTGAGTTGTGGGCCACTGGGAACTGGATGATCCATCATGACAAATGTCCCAGCGCACACATCCATCTAAATGCAGCAGTTTTTGGCCCGAAACAACATGTTTGCCATCCCTCACCCTACTGGTTCTCCTGACTTGGCCATCTGTGACTTTTTCCTCTTCCCTGGAATAAAAATGAAGCTAAAAGGGCACAGATTTGACACCATTGCAAAGATTCAGGAAGAGACAAGGGCTGTGTTGAAGTCTGAAGAAAGAGGACTTTCAAAAGGCATTCCAATAATGGCAAGACCGCTTGGACCATTGCATCAACTCCCAAGGGGACTACTTTCAGGGGGATGGTGGCCTCTAAAATCTCAAGTTAGTGCAAAATTTTTTATGAGGTCAGTTTGGGAACTTTTTGATAATACCTCGTAGACCCTTGTCCATGTATACCCCAGATCTCTGGAACACCCTCCCCGAAAAACAAAGAAGTATCACTGAACTCATAAACTTCCATAAAGAATTAAAAACTCATTTATTCAGAGGATATTTCAAAGACTGAAATATGTCACCTCAACCCTTATCCCAGAGAACCGCTCCAATTTGTAAATAGGTTCATGTACTAGTTACCTGATTCCTCCACTATAAGAAGTGTGTTGTATTACTCATGTTTATCTGTATATCTATTAGTATAAGTTGTACTGAGTTCTAAGTTCCATGTAACAAAGTTTCTCTGGGAACAAGCAGGAAGTCAGTCCTTACATATGGGTGATGTCGGCACCGACAGAGCCCTCATGGAAGCATCACCCCAGCTTTCAAAGAAAGCCTTGGGGAGATGCCACCATGCACGCGTGGTCTCCTTCCCACCCAAGGGTGCCATCTTGCTCAGTCTCCTTTTTCCTGCGGAGCCCTTCAGACGTCTGTTGATTTTCTCTACCTGAGTTTCATACTCTCCTCCAGTAGTGCACCAGTCCTCTTCCCGCCACCCGAGCCCGCTGCCCTGGCTTCGAGTCTTGGGTTTGTAGTCTTTTTTTTTTTTTTTTTTCCTTCTTGGCACCTTCTTGCCTTTTTTTTTCCAACTGGCGGCACCGCTGGTCTTCAACTTCACAGTGATACCTTTTTCTCCCATGACTACCAGTGCTTTTAAAAAGTGTGATAGTGTGCCAAAATAATGTCCCTGACCAAACAGACGACTGCTGCTTTTGTTGCCTGGGACTGGACCAGGACCCCACAGCATGCGGCCTCTGTAAGAAGATGTCCACTAAAGCCTTCAAGAGCCACCAGCAGCAGCACATTAAGTTTTTCCTGGAGTCCGTGGTACCTCCGAAGGCCAAGGCCTCCTCCGAAACTGCAGAATCCCAGGGTAGTCTTTCAGATCTCGACCGACACTGTGGTTCCTCGGAAAGGGGGGGTCTCCCTTGAGGGAACTCAAGAAGAAGACCTCAAAGGCGGCATTCCTGGATGGTTCAAATGGCTGGGTAAGTCCCAAGCCAGATCCAGCAGTCCTAGACGCTCGTCCGAGGGATCGGAGAAGAAGCAACCTGCGAAGGTCCTCCGAAAGGACTCTCTCGGGCCGGCCTCGGTCACCTGAGACCATCTTTGTCGAGGACTACCCCTCGGGGGTACCGGCGGAGGGCTCGATTCCCTCGGTGCCCGCGCTGATGGCTGCAGAGCCTTCTGGCCTAGAGTCCAGAATGGCGGTCCTGGAGTGCAGCTTGTCTGCCTTCATTGACCAGCAGCAGGCGCTGTTGTCTGGTACAACCAGTTCATCCATCTAGACCACCGGGCCCTCGGCATTAAGGACGTCCCCAGAGGCCGAGCCGATCCTTGAAGTCCTTTGGCCTCGAGTCGATCCTTGGCCGAGGTCTCAATCTTGCTCCTGTTCCAGGGGGCCGAGATCTTCCCCAGCTAGTGTACTCGGCACTGGCCACGGGGCCTCCAAGGGCTGCGAGCGGGATCAGCCTCAGAGCCTGTGAGCCATCCTCCCCCCCAAGTCCTTGACGGACCTTTCTGACTGGGAAACTGAGGACAAGGAGTCGCCGGACACTCGTCACCACCACAACGTCCCCTTGGACTCTCTTCCCTCAGAGACCCGGTATCAGTCCCCACCCGAGAACAAAGCTGTACTTCGACTTCATCAGGGACTTGTCCAAGGCCCTAGCATTCCCAATGGAATTGGAGGAGGATCCTCGGACAGAGGAGCTAGAAATCCTGCAGTACAGGTCCCTCTGAAGGAATCACTTACGGTGCCCATCCTTCTTATCCTAGAATGACTAATGCTCTGTATGTGGGAGACACTGGCATCAGTGCTGGTGGTGAACAAGCAGTTTTACTCAATGTATCGAGTCTGCCGGTGCCCGGGCTTCAAGAAGTCACAACTGCTGCACAACTCCATGGTGGGGGAGTCAGCCATGTATTACCTGAAGAGTCAGAACACGCACTCCTCGTTGCCTCCCGGCAGGGAGGCATAAACCCTGGATGCCCTCGGCAGAAAGTGTTACCAGGACTCAATGCTTATCGGCTGGATCCAGGCATACCAGCTGTACATGGGCATGTACCTGAGAGACCTGGCAAAGGAACTCACCGGGTTCTCAGCTTGTCTTTCCGAGGAACTCCAGCAGTGGTTAAAGAACCTGGCCAAAGCTGTCCATGAGTGCTCCAAGTTTGTCTTGGGCAGCCTATGACAGCTTTGAGTTGACGGCTCGAGTAGCAGTGGTGGGCATCGGTGCCCAATGCCAGGCTTGGTTACAGTCATCTAACCTGAAGCAGTGGGTTCAAGACAAATTGGTCGACGTCCCATGCCAAGGAGAGAACCTCATTGGCAAACCCATGACCGACAAGGCTGCCGAGTGGAGACTGAGTTCATGACGAGGACCAAGCTCTCTAAAAAGACTGCTGCCCCTCCCCGCTGGAAGGGCTCGGGTAAAAAGTCCTTCTACCCAAGGAAAGGGACTGCTTACAAAAACTACCCATCTTTTCAGGCCTCCCCTGCTCCCCAGCAAAGTCAGCAGGCCAAGGGGACATGGGCATGGCCCTTGTAAGCAGAAGACTCCCAAGCCACAGGTGTCAGCCTCGGTCCAGCCAGTGGGGAGCTTTTGACTCCTTGGGCATAGCCTGTCTATCCCAAGGAGGTCAGCAGCCCACAGAGGGATGTCTTATTCACTATGCTAAAGGTGGCCAGCCATCACCACTGATTCTTGGGCACTCCAAGTGGTTAAGGAGGGCTACCTCCTCCACCTGGCCCAGACACCTCCCCCTTTCTTTCCGGGAGAGCCTCCCAGATCTCTCCTTCACCAGGACCTTCTACTGAAGGAACTGGCAGGTTTTCTCAAGGACAGAGTGGTAGAACCAGTTTCCCACCATCTCAGGGGCAAGGGATTCTACTCCAGGTACTTCCTTGTACCAAAATGAACAGGGGGCCTAAGGCCCATCCTCGACCTGTGCAATCCGAACTGATTCCTGGTGATGGAGAAATTCAAGATGCTCTCCCTGGGAATATTGCTGCCTTTCCTCCAGCAGGGAAATTGGCTATGCTCCTTGGATCTGAAGGATGCCTACACACACATCCTCATTTACCCCAACCACAGGCAGTACCTGAGGTTCATGTTGGGGGACAGCCATTACCAGTACAGGGTGCTACCCTTCAGCTTGGCTTCCGACCCAAGGGTCTTCACCAAGTGCCTGGCAGTCGTGGCCACCTTCCTCCGCCTCCAAGGGGTGTTTGTCTTCCCCTACCTGGACGATTGGCTCATAAAGGGAGGCATGACCTCAGAAGTGCAGCAGGCAACCACACGTACCATCCAGGTCCTGCAAAATCTGGGGTTTGTAGTAAACTTCCCCAAGTCCCACCTTCTCCCGACAGTGTCTGGAGTTCATAGGGGCAAGAGCCTTCCTTCCAGGGGACCGATCCGCCTGGCTCAGGGCTCTTGTCCTTGACATACAGCACCGTCCCTGTGTCCGCTTGGCTCCTGCCGTGCCTTCTCGGACACATGGCCTCCATGGTCCATGTCACCCCACATGCCTACCTCCACATGAGGGCCACACAGTGGTGCCTTTGGGACCAGTGGATGCAGGCCACAGGCTGTCTCCGCGACAGAATTGTAGTGACCTGCTAGTTGGCGGAATCCCTGACCTGATGGCAAAATCCCCAGTACCTCAAGACAAGGATGCCCTTCCAGACTCCGTGCCCCATAAGGGTTCTCACGATGGATGCTTCCCTGCTGGGATGGGGAGCCCACTGCGAGGAACTCCGCACCCAGGGCAGCTGGTTGCAGGGCGAGAGCAACCAGCAGATCAACCTCCTGGAATTACAGGCGATACATCTAGCCCTCTGAGCCTTTTGCCTCCGCTTATGGCGCCAACCAGTGTTGGTCCAAACAGACAACCAGGTGGCAATGTTCTATGTGAACAAGTAGGGTGGCACAGGGTCCTGTGCCCTTTGCTCCTATGCAGTCCAGTAGGGCATACTCTTACAGGCAGTATACCTGCCAGGCCAGGACAACACACTAGCCGACAGATTAAGCAGGATCCTCCAGCGCATGAGTGGCAGCTGGACCCCAGAGTAGCCAGCCGGCTTTTCCACCTGTGGGGGGAGCCATGGATAGACCTGTTTGCCAGCCCAAACAACTACCTGTTGCCCCTCTTCTGCTCTCGGCAAGACCACTCTTCCCGGGTGGCGTAAGATGCGTTTCTCATCTCATGGTCAGAAGGTCTCATGTATGCCTTCCCACCCAAACCACTAATTGCCAAATCATTATTCAGGACCCTCCACGACAAGGCCTCACTGATCCTGATAGCCCCTCAATGGCCCAGGCAACCGTGGTTCCTGCTACTCCTCCGGCTGTTGGTGTAGACTCCGCTCCTGTTCCAGGAGGGGGCTCTCTCTTGCACCCCAACCTGGGATCCCTGTCACTGACAGAGTGGCTGCTGAAAGGGTGACCCTAGCCCCTTTCAACCTTTCTGAGGAAGTGAAGGAGATTCTGCTGGCTTCCCGTAAGTCCTCCATCAGGAAAGCATACGCCTTCAAGTGATGTAGATTTTCAGTCTGGTTCTCCTGTCTGGTGCAACTGGTTCTGCAGTACCTTCTCCATCTCTCGCATTTCAGACTCAAATTGAACTCCATCAGAGTGCACCTCAGTGCCCTGTGGCAGATCACCATCTGGTGGATGGCAAACCTCTCTCGGCCCAGCCATTGGTGACCCACTTCATGAGGGGACTCCTTTTATTGAAACTCCCAGTATGCCCTCTGGTGACCGAGTGGGGCCTCAATGTCGTAGTTGCGCAGCTTACTCGCCCACCCTTTGAGTCCCTGGTTACCTGCTACCTGCAATACCTTTTGTGGAAGGTGGTGTTCCTGGTTGCGCTCGCCTCCACTCGCAGGGTCAGCGAGCTCCAAGTCTTGGTGGCGGAGGTGCCCTTACACCAGGTTCTACAAGAACAGGGTTGTGCTCCGCACACACCCCAAATTCCTTCTAAAGGTAGTATCGCCTTTTCACCTCAACTAGGAGGTGATGCTCCCCACCTTCTTCCCGTGGCTTCACACTAGTAGGGTAGAGACTGCCCTCCACACCTTGGACTGTAAGTGGGCCATGTCCTTCTACATTCAACATACCCAGGGCCGCCGTAAAGCTTCTCCGCTTTTGTCTCGTATGACCCCAGTAAACTTGGGGAAGTGGTACCAAGCGTACACTATCTACCTGGGTGGCAGACTGTATCACCCTCACCTATGAGCAGGCGGAGCTTTCGCTGGACGGCCGGGTCACGGCGCACTATGTCAGGGCCATGGTAGCCTCTGTGGCAAACCTGCACTCCATCCCGATGATGGACATCTGCTGGGCCACCACCTGGTATTCCGTCCATACCTTCGCAGCTCATTATTGCCTGGAGAGGAAGTCCTGACAGGACAGTGTCCTTTGGCCAGGCCATACTCTAATCTTTTCGGGGTCTAGGCACCTCCTATCCTCCAGCCCTTCTGTGTTCAGGCTACCGGAGTGCTGATTCCCTTTGGACACATGGGTCATACTGAAATTTGCTCCTGCGGACTCCATTGCTGCTGCTCATGATTTCCCCTAAGGGTAACCATGGTTTTTCTCTATGGGCTTTCGGTAGCCTGTAGCTAGGGAGTCCCATATGTGAGGACTGACTTTCGGCTTGTTCCTGGAGAAAGCGTAGTTACTCATCTGTAACAGGTGTTCTCCAGGGACAGCAGCAATCAATCCTCACAACCCTCCCTCCTCCCCTTCGAGTTGCTTCTTTACCATATTTTATTTTTTGCTGTCTTTCAGCTTTGTCATCTGACTGAGCAAGATGGTACTTTTGGGCGGGAAGGGGACCACGCATGTGTGGTGGCATCTGGGATGCTTCTGTGAGGGCTCTGTCGGCACCGACATCACCCACAGGTGAGGACTGATTCCTGCTGTCCCTGGAGAACACCTGTAATAGGTGAGTAACTACACTTAATTTTTCATCGTTTTATGTAAACTACTTTGATTACCAGACTAAGCAGTTCAAAAAAACAGAAAATAAAATAAAATAAATAAAAATAAGTTCTTGAAGTTCCACTGCCTGACCTTTTCAATGCTGCGTTAGAGTTGAGAGTGGTCCCAGAGGACTGGAGAACGTTTTGGTGGGTGTAATCCCTCTGCACAAAAGTGAAAGTGAGGAGGAGATCGAACTACAGGCTGGTTAGTCTAACCTCTTTGTTGAGTATGGAAAGGCTGCTGAAACAAATGATAGTGCAGTTTCTCGAATCCAATTGATTGCATGATCTGAGGCAACATGATTTTATAAGAGGTAGATCTTGTCAGATGAATCTGATTAATTTCTTTGATTAGGTGACCAGAAAGTTGGACAGAGGGAGAACACTAGATATGGTATACTTAGATTTCAGCATAGCCTTTGACACAGTTCCACATAGGTGACTTTAAAACTAAACTCACTACCCTTGGGATGGATCCTAAAGTGACCAAGTGGGTTAGACATAGGTTGAGTGGGAGGCAACAAATTCTGAGAATAAGGACATTACCAATGGTGTGCTGCAGGGATTGGTCCTGGTACAGTGGCTCTTACCATTTTTGTAAGTGATATTGCCGAAGGGCTTTCCGGTAAGGTTTGCCTCTTTGTGGTTGATACCAAAATCTACAATAGTATAGACATCCTGGAAAGTGTAGATAACATGAGGAGGAATCTAGCAAAACTTGAAGAATGATCTAGAGTAGTGGGTCCCAAACCTTTTCCTGATGAGACCTCATTTTAGTAGATGAAAATTCACATGACCCCATATGGTAACCAAATTAAATAATCACTCATACAACATAAATATAAACATAAATATGTAAATCTATGCTTTTTAAAGTAATTATCTGAAGTATTCACCATGCCTCGGACTCTAGGTCTTGGAAGTTACAACACAGCTTCATGAACATTTGCACATCACACCACCCTCCCAGACTGTCACCATTTCCTATTCACTCACCACCCTGCCCTGGCTTATACCTCATTTATGCCGTTCTCAATCATGCCACCCTGCCTAGGCTCATCTCCCCTATTCACACTCGCCACCCTGCCCAGGCTCATACTCCCTTCAGTTGCACCCATCCCCTAGACTTGCCACCCTCCCAACACTTACTATGCCCAGATTGCTCATTCCCCTCTCAATCACATCACCCTCCCAGACCCATTCCTCACTCATGCCCCTCTCTATCACACCCATTCCTCACTCACTTCTTCCCACACAGACCAGCCTGCCGAAGCTCATGTCGCCCCTCAATAAACATCCATATCCTAGACTCGACACTTCACACTCACCATTCTGCCCAAGCTTATGGCTCACTCATGACCCTTTCAATCACACCCCCTCCTCAAGACTCTTCTCTCCCTATCCATACTCGGGCATGAGCCTGGGCAGGGTACTCACTCATGTCCCCATCAATCACACCCCTCCCCATACTCATCTTTCCCTTCATATCGTCCCCCTCAAACTTTGACTCTATTCTAGATTGAGACCCGTACTCTTCAAGATTATTTGAAACCCCTCTCTATATGTACCTTTTTAATATCATCATCAAAACTGGGAGGAGGAAGGAAAAGAGTACAATTAAGAAGTCTCCAGTAGCACTGTCTTATTGGATGCCGATATTTGTTACTAGAGGCAGGCAGAAGTAGCAGTGAAGGGAAATATAATAGGAGCATCAGCAGCAGGCAAAGAATGCCCCAGGGGCTGTAAAAACAAAATCTTGAAGTGGCAGCAACAGACAGATAAAGCTGGAGAGCAATGGCACGTTGGAAAGAAAAACCAAGAGCAGTGGCAGACAGAAAAAGTCCCAAGAGTGATGGCAGGATGAAAAACAAAATATTGGAGCAGCAGTGGTGGCAAGCAAAAAAAGGCCCCAAAGGCCTGCAGGACCATAAAAAGATCTTGGAGCAGTGGCAACAGGCAGAAAGGTCCTTGGGAGCATCTGCAGCAGAGAGCTATTTCTCGGGTATGGCATGGAGGCAGAGACGGCGTTAGGCAGGCTGCACCTTCAAAAGGATATAAACCAGATGGAGTCAGTCCAGATGTTTGTTTCTGATGATCTTAAAGTGACTACACAGGTAGAAAAAGCGACAGCAAAAGCCAAAAGGATGCATGGGTGCATAGGGCGAGAAATGGCCAGCAGAAAAAAGGAGGTGATAGTGCCTCTGTATAGGTCTCTGGAGTATGGTGTGCAATTCTGGAGACCGCACCTTCAAAAGGATAGAAACAGGATGGAGTCTGTGCAGTACGTGACTACTAAAATGATTAGTGGTCTTTGTTATAAAGTATATGAGGACAGACTTGAAGATCTTAATATATATACATTAGAGGAAAGGCAGGATAGAGGAGATATGATAGACGTTTAAATACCTCCTTGACATAAATGCATAAGAGAGCCTCTTTCGATTGAAAGCAAGCTCCGCTATGGGAGGACATAGAATGAGGGTGAAAGGGAATAGACTCAGGAGTAATATGCAGAAATATTTCTTTACAGAAAGAGTGGTAGATGCATGGAATAGTCTCCAGTTAGTAGAGACAAGGACAGTATCTGAATTCAAAAAAGCAGAGAACCAACACAGAAGGTCTCTAAAGAAAAAAGGGGGACTATTCTAGTTGATATGGAAGGGCAGACTAGATAGCCCATGTGGTCTTTTTCTGCCATCATGTTTCTATGTTTGAGATTTTTAAGTTTGTTTTCATATGCTTTTTGACAAAGACCACAGACTATTTTAGTAGCCACCCTCTGCATAGACTCTGTCCTATTTATATGGTTTCGAAGGTGCAGTCTCCATAATTGCACACCGTATTCCAAATGAGATTGCACCAGAGACCAATACAGAGGCACTATTGCCTCCTTTTTTCTGCTGGCCATTCCTCTCCCTATGCACCCAACCATCCTTCTGGCTTTCGCTGTCACCTTTTCTACCTGTTTAGCCACTTTAAGATCTTCAGAAACAAACATCTTGACTGACTCCATCTAATTTTTATCCTTTTGAAGGTGCAGTCTCCAGAATTGCACACCATATCCCCAATGAGGTTTCACCAGAAACTTATAGAGGCACTATTACCTCCTACTTCCTGCAGGCAATTTCTCTCCTTATGCACCCAAACATTTTTATGACTTTTTGCCATTGCCTTTTCTTCCTGTATGGCCACTTTAAGATCATCAGACAGAGTCGCCCACAGGTCCCACTGTACTGTACCACTCCCTTGGATTTTTTCAGCACAAGTGCACGACGCTGCATTTTTTAGCATTCAATCTCAGCTGCCAAATTCTTGACCATTCCTCAAGCTTAGCTACTGTAGATCCCTCCTTATGTTATCTACTCCTTCCTGGGTGTCTATTCAATTGCAGATTTTGGTATCATCTGCAAACAGGCAAACCTTACCTGGCAGCCCTTCTGCAATATCACTAACAAAGATGTTAAAAAGAATCAGACAAAGGACAGATCCCTGTGGCACACTGCTGGTAACTTCCTTCTCCTCAGAGTGAGCTCCATTTACCTGTACCCTTTGTTGCCTCTCACCCAACCAATTTCTAACTCAGCCTGTCACTTTAGGGTCCATCCCTAAGGTGCTCAGTTTCTTTATGTCGCCTGTACGGCATGGTGTCAAAGGCTTTACTGAAATCTAAGTACACCCCATCTAGGGCTCTCCCTCGGTCCAGCTCCCTGCTCTCAAAACTACTAACAATCCCAGTATAAGTATACAGTTCAACAGACTGTCCGTGAAAAATCTATTCTAAATCAATTCAGGCGCTCGGTCAAAAAAATTATTAAAATGAAAATTCATATAATAATAAAGACCATCCTATGTAGCAATGTGCATCCTATTGTCATCAACACTTTTTAAATCCTTGATCCAAATGGCTTTGGAGTACAAAGCATCTACTGCTTCATGAGAAGCGGAGTTTTCCTCTGAAGTTTTGAAGCTCAAACTGAATCAGGAGATGAGTAGCTGATAAAAATGATAAAAAAGCATAAGCTTATAGACTGGACCGCTGACTACAAAAGACGTATTGCTGACAAGAAGGGGAGGAGGAGTGGCACTATATGTAAAAACTACTATTAAAGCTTTGGAATTACAGAGCTTAAAAGGGAGAGAGGAGGCATTGTGGGTTAAACTAGAAAGAGGGAAAGAGAAATCTGTTTGCATTGGTGTGATATACAGACCTCCCTCACAAGAGGAAGAGGTGGACAGAGAGTTAATTGAAGACATACGCAGCATTGCTAGGAAAGGGGAAGTGCTACTGCTAGGAGATTTCAATATGCCAGATGTTGATTGGCAAATTCCTGCTGCAGTATCATCTAGAAGTAAGGAGATCCTGGATTCTCTACAGGGAGAACTATTCAGGCAATTGGTAACAGACCCCACACGTGAAGGAGCCATACTGGACTTGGTGCTTACCAATGGTGAAAGTGTTTCTGATATTGTAGTGGGAGATCATTTTGCATCCAGTGATCACCAGATGGTGTGGTTCAGTATTAGGACTAGGGCTGTTAGAATCCATTCCAAGGTGAAGATCTTAGACTTTAGGAAGACTAACTTTGCGAAGATGGGCCAATACCTCAGGGAGTCGTTAGTGGGATGGGAACAGCTGGGGGATGTAGAAAAACAGTGGGCAAAACTGAAAGGGGGTATTTTAAAGGCAACCAACCTTTTTGTTAAAATGGTAAATAAAGGCAAAAGGAACAGGAGACCGCTATGGTTTTCGAAGGAAGTAGCTGAAAAAGTGAAGAAAAAGAGGGAGGCCTTCATGAAATACAAGAGATCACAGAGAGAGGAAGACAGGCATCTGTATTTGGAAAAACTTAGAGAAGCTAGCAAAGTAGTCAAGAAGGCAAATATTCAAAAGGAGGAGGAAATAGCCAATGCAATAAAAAGGGGGGATAAGACATTTTTCAGATATATTAGTGAGAAGAGGAAGGGCAAAAGTGGTATTGTCAGACTCAAGGGTGCAGGGGGGGAATATGTAGAAGCTGATAAGAATAAAGCAGAATTGCTTAACAAATATTTTTGTTCTGTGTTCACAGATGAAGAACCAGGAGCAGGACCTCAGAAAACACCCACAAATAAGAACAGAAGCGAGGGACATCTTGAACAATTTTCAGAAGACTGTGTTCGTGAGAAACTAGCTCAACTTAAAGTTGACAAAGCGATGGGACCGGATGGGATACACCCTAGAATACTGAGGGAACTTGGGGACGTTCTAGCAACTCCACTGACTGACCTTTTCAATGCCTCGTTGGAGTCGGGAGTGGTGCCTTTACACAAAAGCGGAAGTAAGGATGTGGTTGAAAACTACAGGCCGGTTAGTTTAACTTCGGTGGTGAGTAAATTATTGGAAACGCTGCCGAAAGAGAAAATAGTGAGGTTTCTGGAGTCCGGCGGATTACAGGATCCGAGGCAGCATGGATTCACCAGAGGCAGGTCTTGTCAGACAAATCTGATTGATTTCTTTGACTGGGTGACCAGGGAGTTGGACCGAGGGAGAGCTCTAGATGTGGTGTATTTAGATTTCAGTAAAGCCTTTGACACTGTTCCTCACAGGCGACTTATAAACAAACTGAGCACCCTAGGGATGGACCCTAAAGATACTGCTTGGGTTAGAAATTGGTTGGGTGGGAGGGCGACAAAGAGTACAAGTAAATGGAGCTCACTCTGAGGAGAAGGATGTTACCAGTGGTGTGCCCCAGGGATCTGTCCTTGGTCCGATTCTTTTTAACATCTTTGTTAGTGATATAGCGGAAAGGCTGTCGGGTAAGGTTTGCCTCTTTGCGGATGATACCAAAATCTGCAATAGAGTAGACACCCAGGAAGGTGTAGATAACATGAGGAGGGATCTAGCTAAGCTTGAAGAATGGTCTAGAATTGGGCAGCTGGGATTTAATGTTAAAAAATGTAAGGTCATGCATTTGGGCTGCAGCAATCCAAGGGAGCAATACAGTATAGGACGTGAAGTACTTTTGTCCACTAAAGAAGAGCGGGACCTAGGCGTGGTTGTGTCTGATGATCATAAAGTAGCTAAACAGGTAGAAAAGGCGACAGCAAAAGCTAGAAGGATGCTTGGGTGCATACGGAGAGGAATGGCTAGCAGAAAAAAGGAGGTGATAATGCCTCTGTATAAGTCTTTGGTGCGACCTCATTTGGAGTATGGTGTGCAATTCTGGAGACCGCACCTTCAAAAGGATGTGAACAGGATGGAGTCGGTGCAGAGGGTTGCTACTAAAATGATTAATGGGCTTCATTATAAAGCATATGAGGACAGACTTAAGGATCTTAATATGTACACCTTAGAGGAAAGGCGGGATAGAGGTGATATGATTGAGATGTTTAAATACCTCCGTGGCATAAATGTTCAGGGAGAGAGCCTCTTTCAATTGAAAGCAAGTTCTGCTACGAGGGGACATGGGATGAGGGTGAAGGGAAATAGATTCAGGAGTGATATGCGGAAATATTTCTTTACGGAAAGAGTAGTGGATCCGTGGAATAGTCTCCCAGTGGAGGTGGTAGAAATGAGGACAGTAACTGAATTCAAAAAAGCATGGGACCAACACAGAGGATCTCTAAAGGTAAAAAGTGGACTGTTGTAGTTATGGAAGGACAGACTAGATGGGCCTTGTGGTCTTTTTCTGTCATCATGTTTCTATGTTTCTAAGTAGCTGCAGAAATCAAGAAATCATTTAAAGCCCTCTTGTATGATACCTAGTGCTACGGGATTTTTCATATAATGTTTTTTGTGACTAATTGAGTGCACCATTTCATTTAGGGCTGAGTTTTAATATAAAATCTGTTTTATGTGAGTACCTTTATAAAGTCTTTTCCATGTGTAAAGCCTGTTTTATATGCAGAAAGAGACTTCTATAAAATTCCCTGACCACAAATGCATGTAAAAAAGTACATGTACAGAAAATGCGTGCCTCCTTTTAAGTGATGTGCATGTTGGCATACTCAGGTGTATACTGGGTGGGCAGAGGCAGAGTCGTGATGTGCACACATTTACACCCTCAGAAAGGGAGCAACTCTGCATTGGCATTTCTGTGATATTGGGGCTGCTTCTGGTCACCTACTTTATAATGGCACATAAGCGCCTAAGTTGCCTTTATAAAATACGTGCCTTTTTGGACTTCTCACATAGGCAGCCTGCTATAAAATCGGGCTCCAAAAGGCAACATAGTAATCTGTACCTTTATTAAATAGGCTCCTACAATGACCCCCCGTCCCCATAGTGCTCAAATGCTCTTGCACAAATTTATTTCTGCTCTGAAGAAGGTGTAAATATTTATGTGTATTCTGTGTTTATATGCACACTTTATAAAATGCACATGTATATCACAACTCTTCCCCACTTCTGCTAAACTTTGTCCTCTGGAATACCTTTTGCATTAATATTTAATTCCCAGTACAAGTCTGCAATTCCTCCAGCTAAAATGGAAATGCTTTCCATCACTCACTATTGTTTAATTCAGTCCTGATTAAATATCAGGAACTGCTTACTGTTCATAACATTATCAACATGTTATAACATTTTTAATAAGGATCATGTAGGCAAGAAACTTCAGGAATTTTCTAAGGACAGTGATTTTTATTGTTTTAATTTTCTTTCTTTTTTTTTCAGGAAAGGCTCAGAAAATATCAACAGCCACTCTGAACAACTGAAAGAAAAAGAAAAGCAGGGGTTTTTCAGAGTAATAAAAAAGAAAAAGAAGAAATCTCAACCTGTAAGGGTTAGGAACTTATTAATAAGCTACTATCCAATATGGGCCCAATATTCGAAAGACATTTACATGGTTTACAGCCCAGTAAACCATGTAGATGCCTTTAATTGGGTTATTCAATGGCACTTACACGGTTAGTGCCGTTGAATATCCCCTTCTAACTCCACTAAATGCCCCAATGCTATGCGTTTAGCATTGGGGCGTGTCGTGGGCGTTGCAGGGTGGAGCAGAGGCGGAGACTGTCACTAACCGGGTAGCTTTTGCTACGCCTAGTTTATCTGTGTGGCAAACCCAGATATTCAATGCTGTCACTGCGGCATTGAATATCCGGAGTTAGGGGTCAGTGGGCATGGCTATGCGCCGTAGTGGTGCATAGCCTGCCCATCTGAATATCGGGCCCTATGTCATTTACATCACACTGAATATAACATGTCAGCCAGTTAGATTGGGGAATCTGCTGGCTTTACATGAGGGTATCCCAAGCACAAAGCATTTGTCAGATAAAATGAGTGTAAAACCTAAAGTTAGCAAACAGAATCTGAAATATGAACTGCAACAGGCAAACAAGTGTGTGCCAAGAATTGATCATGTGATCCAAACTGCTCTGATTTTGAGAAAGCTTTTAAATAATGGCTTTACAATTAGTTGCTGATTCTGTTGGTAGAGCAGGTGGCAGCAGGGCACAGACTTACCTTTCAGCTAAAATGCTTGAATTTAAATGAAATACAATAGGAGGGATACATGGCCAGTCCTAGAACCTTGTTACAGCAGCAAAAATCTCATGAAATATTGTGCTAATTATGACATAAGGGATGTACCCTGTTAGTATAGTAATTTAGCCTTTGCTATGACTAACACTACATTTACATTTTCCACATGTGGCTCTTCTGTGTAGCATTATGCACACATCATGGCAGTCCGTGTTGTCCAACTTGGACTTTTGTATTTATTGTGAGACCTGGCTCGGTTATCCCTGATGTGCCAGATATGTGGGATGTCCCCTGACATTATGTAATATAGGCTATTGATTTCTGCAAGTGATACACAACCTTCAGGGTATCAGAAGTAATTTTTCATAAAGGATATTCTGCAAATCCATAGCTAATAGTGATTTACAGTACATCTCACATTCTCATTAGGCAAGTAGGGCCAGAAGGAGCAACGCACAGTATGTCAATGCACAATATGTGATGAGAGCTGGTTTAATTCTAATTAATCCTAAAGAGCAGCAAACATTTAGAGGTGTGTTTACTAAAGGCAAGCCACAGTAATGAAATTAATGTGCATTAAATGCCACAGCGCCCTTAGGAATAAAAGGGCTGCGGGCTTTTAGTAAACATGCCCCCTAGCTAGATCGGGAGGGCTCTTTATATTTCTAACTTGCCAGTGCTGCAAGCCCAGTGAAGATTATTTTGCATGTGCTCCTCTGGTATCATTTGCCATGACTGTCCAGATAGGTTGTGCTTGCCCAAGAAAATGATCAAGAAAAAATGGACATGTGAAAATTGCATTTGTTGTTGCAATGGAATATAGTAAACTAATGATCATTTAAAACATTTGGACCAATGCCTGCATGCATGTCTTGACTAAAGTTTACATGTTATAAAAGTCTGCATATAATTTTCAGTTTGTGAACTTTGCCAGATTTTCAAAGTGAAAGTACATACATTCTTTGACTGTTACCCTAGGAACAGTGGCCACATACATTTACACTGGCTAACTTATGCAGATATTTTTTTCTGGTTTAAAATACATGTATACTTTTGAAAATGCATGAATCTAAACTCCACTCCAATCCTGAACTCTCCAAGGTGTGTATATATATATGTGTGTATATATATATATATATATATATATGTGTATATATATATATATATGCATAAAGTAGCAACCAGGCACATGTTTTTATATGCACATAAGGTGGGACATTTTATAAAAGCCCATTGTTTTACCTGCGGAAATGCCCTCATTATCCTAATATATTACAAAATAGGGTTTTTTTTACCCATTGGCTGTAGGTCAACCAAATCAAACTACAGGGCCTGATTCACTAAGCCTTTTGACTATAGACATATAAGAGAAAAGTTGAAGTAATCTTAGATTTGCAGTTAGGAGTTTTCCACCCAGTTTGAATAAACAGTTGTAAAGCTTATGTATAAGCCTAATAATATATGGACTACCAGACGTATTCAAATTATTTTACAGT
The DNA here is from genome assembly GCA_033557465.1 of Ichthyophis bannanicus. Taxonomy (NCBI): domain Eukaryota; kingdom Metazoa; phylum Chordata; class Amphibia; order Gymnophiona; family Ichthyophiidae; genus Ichthyophis; species Ichthyophis bannanicus. The sequence goes on along the minus strand of CM066035.1, from coordinate 899,635,165 downwards.
ATTTAGAACCACAACTGTTATAGCACTGCAGATGGTAAACAGTGCTTACAGACATTAAAAATCATGGGGGTTCAGGGTTTCAATTTTTCTCCAGGACCAAGCAGAAAGTCAGTCCTCACATATGGGTGGCGTTGACGGAGCCCCCATGCGGAGCATTTCCCCAGTTTTCAAAGAAAGCCTTTGGGAATGCATGCGCGGTCCCCTTCCCGCCCAAAGGTGCCATCTTGCTCAGTCTCCTTTTTTCCGCGGAGCCCTACGGACACCTGTCCTTGTCACCCGTGGAAAAAGTTGATCGATCTGCGTTGGGTCGAGTGTTTTTCTTCGGTTCGATGTCGGTTCTTTTCCCACCTGGACTCGGTACACCGGTGCCGAGCCCAGATCTCTTTTTTTGGTTTTTGTCCTTAGAGACTGTGTTCGCGCCTTCTTTCTTTTCCCTGGCAGCCCAATTTTTTGATCTTGCAGGGGCCCTTTTTCCCCCCAATGACTGCCAGTGGCTTTAAGAAGTGTGATCGGTGTAAGAAACTGATGTCTCTCACTGACACATACGACTGCGGCCTCCGGTGCCTGGGGCCAGACCATGATTCCACGGTCTGTAGCCCCTGTGGCAAAATGTCGTCCAAGGCATTACAGAGCCGTCAGCACCAGTGTGAGAGGATCTTCTCCGAATCTGCCTCTGGACGGGTCCGGACTTCGTCAGAGACCTCAACGTCTTGGGAGTCTGACCACGAGCATCGTTGGGGCTCCTCTGAGAGGGGTTCCCCTTCGAGGGAGCACCGAAGGAAGAAGAAACCCGCGAGGGTGGCGTCGGTGGACGCTCTTGGCTCCAGGGCCAGGTCGCATAGCCCCGATCGCCGTCTCGGGTCTTCGGAGTCGGAGAGGCCTGCAAAGCATCCTCATGTGGAGTCGGAGGCCCCGAGTCACATGCGTACTGTTGTCCTCGTGGACTCTCCTCCGGGGGAGCCGACGTCGGGCCCGACACCGTCGGGGCCCGAGTCAGAGGCTGCTGGGTCTCCTGAGCTCGGACTCAGGTTGACGGCCTTGGAGAGCAGATTGTCTGCCTTCATGGAACAGCAGTGGGTGCTGATCGCCGGTCTCACCGGCGCATCTGCCCTGACCACCAGGACATCGACGTCCAAGTCGACCACGGAGGCTGAGCCGATCCTTGAGACCATGCGAACTCGAGTCAGTCCTCGGCCGAGGTCACCCTCAGCCTCCCGTTCGGGACCGAGGTCATCGACGCCGGTTTCCTCGGCGTTGGGGTGGATGGCAAGATCCCCCCCAGAGGATACCAGGTTCTCGGATTTCGTACGGGACATGGACAAAGCACTGGCATTCCCTGCGGATCCCGAGGAGGAGCCTCGAGCCAAGGAGCTCGAGGCTCTGCAGCATGACTCTCCTCCCAAGGAGGCCTTTACTGTCCCAGTTCCTCTGATGCTGGAGCGGTTGCTCTTCCGCATGTGGGAGGCGCCGGCCTCGATGCCAGTTCTAAGCAAACAGGTCGATTCCATCTATCGAGTCCGCAAGAGCCCCGGGTTCCAAAAGGCACAGCTACCGCACCACTCCATGGTTGTGGAATCGGCCATGCATCGCCTGAAGAGTCAGAAGATGCACTCCTCGGTGCTTCCCAGCAGGGAGGCCCGGAACCTGGATGCCCTCAGTAGAAAAGTGCTTCCAGGGCTCTATGCTTGCTTGCCGTGTCCAGACCTACCAGCTGTACCTTCGGGACCTGGCAAAGGAGATTGCCGGGTTCTCTGCTGGTTTGTCCAAGGAACCTTTGCAGAGGTTCAAGGCCTTGTCTTCTGGTATTCGGGAGTGCTCGAAGTTTATATCTCGAGCAACCTATGATGGATTTGAGGCTTCGGCCCGGGTAGCAGGAGCTGGCATCACCAGTCTGTCCTGGTTCAGACGGACAACCAGGTGGCTATGTTCTACGTCAACAAGCAGGGAGGCACTGGATCCAGGCTTCTGTGCCTGGAAGCACAAGCCCTCGGTTCCTGGGCTGTCAATCAGGGCATGACCCTCAGGGCGGTCTACCTCCCAGGCCAGGAAAACTACCTGGCGGACAGGCTAAGCAGATTCCTGCAGCCTCACGAGTGGCAGTTGGATCCTCTGGTGGTTCAACAGCTCTTTCTGAAGTGGGGACTTTAGACCATGGACCTTTTTGCCAGTCTGCTGAACAGGCAACTACCCAGGTTCTGTTCCAGGCAACCGCATCCCTAGAGAACAGTGCCAGATGCCTTCCTGATCCCCTGGTCAGAGAGCCTACTGTATGCTTTTCCTCCCACACCTCTGGTGGCCCAGACTCTATTCAAAATCCAGCAGGACCGGGCCACGGTGATCCTGATAGCCCCCAGGTGGCCCAGGCAGCTGTGGTTCCCTCTTCTTCTGCAGTTGGCAGTGGATACTCCACTTCCTCTGGGGTTGCAACCCAACCTTCTGACTCAGGATCAGGTGTCCCTCTTGCATCCCAACCTCATATCCCTCAATTTGATGGCCTGGCTGCTGAAAGGCTAGTCCTTGCTCCCTTGCTCCTATCAAGGGAGGTTGAAGAGGTGGTGTTGGCCTCCAGGAAGCATTCCACTAGGAAGGCCTATGCTCTGAAGTGGCGTAGGTTCTCTACTTGGTGTTCTCAACAGCAGGAGGACCCCTTCTCCTGCTCGGTCCAGGTGGTGTTGCAATACCTGCTCCACCTTTCCAACCTGGGACTTCAGTCCACCTCTGTCCGGGTTCACCTCAGTGCCCTCTCAGCTCACCACTCGCCGGTGGATGGACAATCCCTCTCGGGCCACCCTCTGGTGTCTCGTTTTCTCAGAGGCCTGCTTCTGCTTAAGCCTCCTATTCATCCACCAGCTACTGAGTGGGATCTCAATGTGGTCTTGCAGCAACTGACTCGTCCACCCTTTGAGCCAATGGCAACCTGCCATTTACGTTTCCTGTCCTGGAAGGTGGAGTTCCTTGTGGCACTCACCTCGGCCAGGCGTGTGAGTGAACTTCAGGCCCTGGTCTCGGATAGGCCATATACCAGGTTCTATAATAACAGGGTGGTCTTGAGGACTCATCCTAAGTTCCTTCCCAAGGTGGTGTCCTCCTTCCACCTCAACCAGGAGGTGGTACTTCCAACGTTCTTTCCCAGGCCGCACGCCAGTAGGGCAGAAACTGTCTTGCATACCCTGGATTGTAGAAGGGCGCTGTCCTTATACCTAGAACGTACGCATGGGCATAGAAGGGCTTCTCAGCTCTTCATTTCCTTTGACCCTAATAAATTGGGGTTGCCTATCACTAAGCATACGTTGTCCATCTGGGTGGCCGACTGTATCGCCTGGGCGTACAGGGCAGCCGGCCTCTCCCTGGAGGGTCGAGTCACGGCCCACCGGGTCAGGGCGAAGGCCGCATCAGCAGCTCACTTCCGCTCTGTTCCGTTGGTAGACATCTGCCAGGCCGCTACTTGGTCTTCAAGCCAGACTTTTGCGGACCACTACTTCCTCGAGAGGGAGTCCCGTAGGGACAGTGCTTTCGGGCAAGCAGTACTCCGTAATCTCTTTGAGGTTTAGGCAACTTCTGCCCTCCGGCCCTGGTGTTGGGCTACCGTTCAGGTGTGGTCTCAGAGAAGATTCTCTCACTGTTGCTAGGGCTCTAGAGGGAGCTTGATTTTTCAGCCTGGGTTCCTGGTAGCCCAGAGCTAGGGAGTCGCCCATATGTGAGGACTGACTTTCTGCTTGGTCCTGGAGAAAGAGTAGTTACTCACCTGTAACAGGTGTTCTCCAGGAACAGCAGGAATCAGTCCTCACGACCCTCCCTCCTCCCCTTGGAGTTGCAGTTGTATATAGTTCATTTTCTTTTTGCTGTCTTTTAGCTATGTCATTTGACTGAGCAAGATGGCACCTTTGGGCAGGAAGGGGACCGCACATGCGTGCCTGCATTCCCAAAGGCTTTCTTTGAAAGCTGGGGAAATGCTCCACATGGCGGCTCCGTCGACGCCGACGTCACCCATATGTGAGGACTGATTCCTGCTGCTCCTGGAGAACACCTGTTACAGGTGAGTAACTACTCTAAATGCTGAGCCACAATCTGTGATACATAGGTGCATATTTACTAAGTTGGGCTAATGGGTAAGCACAGGCTATTTGTAATAGATCCAAGGTTAGTAAACATCCTCCATAGTCAGTGGCGCTGAATATACTCATTGGCTGCTGACTGCCACTGCTGCTCTTCAGTAGTCCTAAGCTAAACGCACAGATTATAGTGACCAAATGTTGGCGCTTTATGGATAAAGTTTTGGTGCCGCCTCGCTTCACCCCTTCATTATATGGATAGTCAGGGAGAGGGGTGATTAGAAGTATATTGCTCCCTCCCCTGACCTCATAGCTTCTAAATATTTATGGTTATGGAAATTATATGCTTACTGGCAGCCGGTAAATCTATGACTTTCTTTGAAAATTGATCCCTTTTTTTTTCACTTAAGTTGTGCATGAGGTTCTGAAAATATTATATATAGCACTTATGAGGACAGTTCCCATTAATTAAAAAAAGTCTATATACAACTGGATTGTTTGTATCTTATATTGCAGACCAACTCCACCGAAGGGAATAATCCAAGCATCAAGAAATGCCTCTTTCCTCTTTTTAGTTCAAAGAATGATTTAAAGCATAGTTCCTCTTTGAAAAAGCTTCCTGTAGTCACTTTACCTATGGTATTCAATTTTAAGTACTGCCATAGCATTCAGCTGCTTTACAATACATTTCTTTTACTTCCTAAAATGGCTTATACATGCTAGCTTACTACTGGGCCAGTTCTATAACTCATGAATCAAATGTATCTAGGCTGTATTAAGATGGAAGAAAAAATATAATACATAAAGAGAATAATTGCCCCATTTCTAATGAGAAAAAAAGACATCTGATCTGGATTGTCATTCATAGTGATCGAACCAAAATTGCAAGTTATATTTCTCAAGTCTACTGGGACTTTACAGTCTAATTCTTTCTTTGTGTTCGTGCCTATGGTGTAGACAGGTAAACACCTTATTTAATCAAATCCACTTCTTGGGGTCGACACATACAATTAATAAATTTAGTAAATTACCATCAAGCTCACAAGCTCACCTTGCTGCTTAATCAAACTTACAACTTTTCAACTAAAAATACACTTTGTTGGACCAATATTTTCTGAAAGCAATAGAGATGCTTCCACATTCTTTTAGTTCAGTTTACTGAAATAATTCTTCCATGCTCCTGTTTGTGTCTCCATGTACAAGTGTATTTAAAGTACTGCAGTCTTTACTCATCAGATATCCAATATTTACGACTTAGTGCTATGCTTTGAACCTTCAAGCTTTAGAAGAAAATAAAGCACAGGATAAAAGCGGATAGAATGGCATAAAAAATAAGTGCAGAAGGAGGAAGTGACGTCACCCGGGAAATGGCAGCATAATTTTTGTGCTCCCGTCGGGACGCTGAATTAAGAAGTGAAAAGTGCTTGATTTACCCCATCTTACCTGGCAGAACTGGTGCGGGTGGTGACCGTGTCCGGTGGCGATGTCAGTGAGGAAAAAATTGGCAAAATTTAAATCCTCATATGTGGAGGGAGCGGAGAAGAAGGCCCGCGAGCCGCCAGACCTCATGGTGTCAGGCGAGGATTCGGATGAGGAGCCGGACAGGGCCGAGGAGAGCTGCACCCATGGAGATATGTGGGGCTGGATGAGATCCTTGAGGAAAGAAATTATTGCCACTCGTGGAGAGCTTAAGGAGTCGCTGTCTGGCATAAAGGCTGATATACGAGAGCTGGGGCATAGAGTGGAGGCGTTGGAAGAACAGACAGATCATCTGGCCGAGCAGGACACGGACATAGAGGCATCTATGAAGGGCCTGCAGGAAGAGCAGCTCAGCCTTAAAGATAAATTCCTTAGCGTCTCTCTAGTCCAGTCCCGGAACCATAGAGTTGTGAACCTCCACCAGCAGCTTTGGAGACTGAACATCTTCATCTCTTTGATCATCCAGCTATATGCAGCCCCAAGGACCGCCCACACATCAGTATCTCAGTCTCCAAGCAGCTTGGAAGTCAGACCCCAGAACTGGGCTCCTTAGGAACAAATAAGCAGAGCTTTAGTGTTTTATTATTTTCTAGGTTTAGGTGCTGGGCTGCTGCTGTGGAGGAATTCTTTGGCTGTGTCCCTTCTGCCTTTATCTGATCTGTTTTTTTCTCTCTTTCTCTCTCTGTCAGTCTCCCCATAGGTCAAACAAGCAGGGGAGCTGCAAAGGACACAGGTCTCCTTTCTACCGAACCCCCTTGGTGGGTGAGGAGAAGGTTGAAGGCAATTAACTGCAGCAATTAAATACAGCAGTAGGCTCTGAGGGTCCCCTAACTGATTTAGGGGTTCCCCGAGCTGCCCTGAGCGGTTATTAACTCTGATATTGACTCTGATAACTGCTACTCAGAGCTTGTGGTAGGCACGCTGGACAGCACTCAGAGTTTAGAACCCCCCCTCCTCTCCTGTGTGTGGGTGAGTAGAGTTTGGGGCTTTTTATTTCTAAAAGCAGTGATAGAGGCCTTGGGGTAGCCTGGAATCTGCTCTGGGGAGTTTGTTTAGACCTTTTGGGTACTTTTTATAGTCCTTTTTTTGGCGGGATCGGGTCCGGCGGCCATTTTGGATTTTCAACGTCATTTTTTCTTCGTGTTTTTTTTTAGGGATAGGAGCTTCATTTTTGAATTTTTTGGTCAGATATCAGCTAATTGACCCCAGCTCTATCTAATCCTGCGATTTGGAGCGTTTTTGAGCACTTTTAAAATCGTGATTTTTTTTTTTCTGCTCTGTTTGCTTCAGCAAGGTGTTTCTGCTTTGCTGGTAGAGGGCTGTGTGCATAGGCATGCCTCCTCGTCCTCGGTGTCTGGTTTGTGGCATTCGTAGAAGTAGTAATTTGGAAGCCAGAGTCTGTGCCACTTGTTCTGCTGTGGGTGCTGTCATGGAGGATCCTCTGGAGGGCTCCAGTGCGGATCTCCCTCCTGTCTCTACAGAAGGGACATCAAGGCAGGCAGAGATGGTCCTTGATCCGGGGATTTCTGAGGTGCCAGAGCGCCTGTTGGCGAGGGGCGTCCAGGAGGGGATCCCTGGGAATTCCACCCGCCTTTTTCTCTCTCATGCAGGAGGCTCTGGCTCTCTTGCAGCCGGCGGGTGGAGGTTCGGTCCCGCCCCACCGTGGGCTAAAGCGCCCACTTTCAGTAGAGGGAGACACCGGTCCACAAAAGAAGAGCCGGCCCCCAAGTGTTGCGGATTCTGCGCCTCCTGGGGATGAGTTCCACGAGGGGCTGGGGGAGGCTCTCGGGCTAGAGTCTGTGGAAGATTTAGAAGACGGCGAGTTGTTTGACGACGAGCAGAGTAGTAGAATAGTGCGTGTATTTCGTAAAGAGGAACTTCCGGCACTGATTGCCGAAACCCTCAAAGTATTGAACATACCCGTGGAAGATTCCGCTGCGGAGGACCAGTTGGAGGATCCCTTGATGCAGGCGGTGCGCACTTCCCACAGAGTCTTTCCGCTCCATAGGGTTTTTAAGGCTATGATCCAGGAGGAGTGGAACAGTCCAGAATCCGCCTTGCGTGGGGCTAGACTGTTGCCTAAGTTGTATCCTCTATCGGAGGCTGATAGAGAGCTTTTTCGTTTGCCGAAGGTGGACGCGGCAGTTTCCGCGGTTACTAAACGGACTACTATCCCGGTGGAAGGTGCTGCGGCGTTGAAGGACGCGCAGGATAGAAAGGTCGAGAGCTTGTTGAGACAGGTGTTTGATGTTTCTGCCCTGTCAATGCAGGCGGCCGGGGCCTGGGTGGCGCGCGGCTGCCTCCGCTGGTCTCAGCAGTTGCAGGGGCCCCAGTCGGCGGAACAGGAGGCCGCGGTGTCCAGATTGGAGTCTGGTACCACTTATTTGGCGGATATCCACTATGACCTCATTAGGGGGTTGGCTAACAGCATGGCGTCGGTGGTAGCGGCGCGTCGTTCTCTTTGGTTACGCAATTGGGTGGCTGATGGTTCTTCTAAAGCTCGCCTTAGTAAGCTGCCGTTTAAGGGCAGGCAGTTATTTGGAGAGGACTTGGATAGGTTGGTAAAAGATCTCGGGGATTCTAAGGGGGGTCGGCTTCCGGAGGATAAGCCCAAGCAGGGGAAGCCGACCTTCACCTTCCGGGGGTCTCAGCAGTCCTTCCTTTCGTGCCTCCCGCTTTGGTCAGTCCCAGCGTTCCAGATACCCGGGGCGCGGACAGAGTTTCCGCGGATTTCGGGGGGCAGGTAGAGGTTTTGGCTCCTTCCAGGCGCAGGTCCCCAAAAAGTCACAATGAAGCGAGGCCGGCTCCGGTGGTGGTGATCCCCGTAGGGGGCAGACTACGGGATTTCTACCCTGCCTGGGCCGCTATCACATCCGATCAGTGGGTGTTAGAAGTGATACGAGAGGGATATGCGCTCGAGCTGCATCGACCGGTGCTAGATTCCTTCGTTATGTCCCCGTGCAGCGCTCCCTGGAAATGAAGAGCCATATCAGATACACTTTCCCGGCTGCTTCGGCTCCGGGCAGTCGCCCCCGTGCCGGAGGGGCAGTTAGGGTCCGGTCGATACTCCATCTACTTCGTGGTGCTGAAAAAGGAGGGCACCTTTCGACCAATCCTGGATTTAAAGAGAGTGAATCGGTGCCTCCGGGTGTCGCATTTTCGCATGGAAACGCTGCGCTCGGTCATAGCGGCGGTCCGCGAGGGGGAATTCTTAACATCCCTAGACCTTACGGAGGCCTATTTGCACATTCCCATTCGTCGGGAACATCAAAGATTTCTGCGGTTTGCACTGCCGATGGGCCATTTTCAATTTCAAGCCATGCCCTTTGGCCTAGCGACGGCGCCACGGGTCTTCATGAAGATCATGGTGGTGGTAGCGGCGTTCCTGCGGAAGGAGGGTGTCCTCGTGCATCCCTATCTCGACGACTGGTTGATCCGGGCGAAGTCGAGGGAGGAGAGTCTCCGAGCAACGGCGCGGGTCGTACAGATTATGCAGTCGTTAGGCTGGGTGGTCAATCGGGCGAAGAGCAGCCTTCTTCCCTCGCAGACCTTGGAGTATTTGGGGGCGCGTTTCGAGACCGGCAACGGGAAGGTTTTTCTCCCAGTGCACAGAGCGCGGGCCCTGAGGAGGCTGGTGGAGCAGTTTCTAGCGAGACGGTCATCCTCGACTTGGCAATACCTTCAGCTTCTCGGCACGATGGCGGCGACCATCGAGGTAGTTCCGTGGGCAAGGGCGCACATGCGGCCCCTGCAGCGAGCGCTGCTGCGTCGATGGTGTCATCAGTCCGACTCGCTAGCTCGTCAGTTAGTTTGCCCCTTGGGGGTTCGGCGCAGCCTTCTCTGGTGGTTGCGTCGGCACTCTCTGGCGAACGGTATGCCCTTGGAGTCTCCCGTCTGGTGTCTGCTGATGACAGATGCCAGTTTGAGCGGCTGGGGGGCTCATTGCGAGGGTCAGATTTGCTCAGGGCCAGTGGTCCTCGCGGGAGAGCCAGTGGTCCATCAACCGTCTGGAAATGAGAGCCGTGTGGTTGGCTCTGACTGCGTTTCAGCCTTGGCTGCAGGGAGCGGCGGTCAGGGTGCTGTCCGACAATGCCTCCACGGTAGCCTACATAAATCGCCAGGGAGGCACAGGCAGCGCGGCGTTGGAAGCGGAGGCGGATCTGCTTCTAGAATGGGCAGAGCGGCATCTTCAATGTCTGTCGGCCCAGCATGTCGTGGGGGTTCACAATGTGGAGCGGACTTTCTGAGTCGTCGCAGAGTAGACCCCGGAGAGTGGTCTCTACATCCCGAGGTATTTGCGTTGCTGGTCCATCGTTGGGGTCTGCCGATAATGGACCTCATGGCGACCTTCGAGTCCGCGCGGGTCGAACGGTTCTTCAGCAGGCGTCGGGAATGCATGTCGGAAGGCCTCAGTGCATTGGCACAAAGGTGGCCAAGGTACGGGCTGCTCTATGTCTTTCCTCCGTGGGCTCTGGTGGGTCGCCTGGTGCAGTGGATCGAGCGGCATCCGGGTCCCGTGGTTCTGATTGCCCCGGACTGGCCTCGTCGGCCTTGGTATGCGGATCTGGTGCGGTTGAGTGTGGCCGATCCGTGGCTGCTTCCTCCTCGGCCGGATCTCCTTCGGCAGGGGCCGCTGCAGATGCCTCAGGTGGCTCGATTCTTGCTTACGGCATGGCTATTGAGAGGGCGCGAATGAGAGCCAAAGGTTATTCTCCGGAGGTCATTGCTACCTTGTTGCGGGCGCGGCGTCGGTCCACGTCGCTAGCGTATGTCCGGGTCTGGCGTATTTTTGAGAGCTGGTGTGCGGATCGTGAATTGCGGCCTTTGCGGACCTCCGTTCCTCAGATCCTCTCCTCCTTGCAAGCAGGGGTGGACAAGGGCCTGGCGGCCAGTTCCTTGAGGGTACAACTTGCAGCTCTTGCGTGTTTTCGAGGCAAGGTTCAGGGCCAGCTATTGGGGTCCCATGCTGATGTGAAGCGCTTCTTGCGAGCGGTGTTGCTTATGTGTCCTCCGTGCAGGGCTTTAGTTCCCTCGTGGGGCTTGAATTTGGTGTTGAGGTCTCTGGTGGCTTCGCCGTTTGAACCCTTGGCGCAAGCTTCGTTGAAGGACTTGACGTTGAAGACGGTGTTTCTGATGGCGATCTCGTCAGCTCGCAGGATTTCGGAGTTGCAGGCTCTTTCGTGTAGGGAACCCTATCTGTCTTTCTCGGCCGACAAGGTGGTATTGCGACCGGTTCCCGCGTTTTTGCCTAAGGTAGTTTCGGCGTTTCACATGAATCAAGTGGTATCTCTGCCGGTGTTTGCCAAGGAACGCGGCAAGCACGCGGATAACTCCTTGCACGCGTTGGATTCCGTCGAGCGCTTCGCCGGTATTTGCGGGAAACAGCGTCCTTCCGTAAGTCCGATCGCTTATTTGTCGCCTTTGGCGGTCCGCGCAAGGGGGAAGCGGCGTCTAAGTCTTCCATTTCCCGCTGGTTGAAAGAGGCGATTTCGTCGGCATACCTTTTACACGGCAAGGTGGTTCCTGCCGGGCTTCGGGCTCACTCGACTAGGGCGCAGGCGGCGTCTTGGGCAGAAGTTAGCTTGGTGCCGGCGGTGGATATTTGTCGGGCGGCGACGTGGTCGTCCTTGCACACCTTTGCTAAGCACTATCGTCTGGATGTGCAGGCGGCGTCGGATGCGCGGTTTGGCTCTCGGGTGCTTCAGGCTGGACTAGCGAGGCCCTCCCGTTGAGAGATACTGCTCTGTAAAATCCTCTATGGTTCCGGGACTGGACTAGAGAGACGCTAAGGAAGAGTAAATTAGACTTACCTGCTAATTATTGTTCCTTGCGGAACTCTAGTCCAGTCCCGGATCCCTCCCTGTCTCTCGGTTCTCGCTGCCAGCCAAGAAGATACAGTCATTATAGGAGTCTGCCAGGGTTTCTGTTCTCTATGCTTTCGGTCAGAGCTCCTCTGCTTGCAGCACGCCTTAGTTCCCTTTCGGGGCCAATTTGGAGGGTGAGCGGTGGCGCCTCTTGTTGCTTGTGTTTTGCGCAGGGGTCGCCACGGCTGTTCTGGTCCGCCTTCCCGTAGGCGGGAGATTGTTCATAAGAAATACAAAAAAACAAAAACAAAAACAAAAAAAATTTTCGCTAGTAGTGGGATCTTTAGGGTCAGGATCCTTTTTTCCATTGTATGGTTATATCTACTTATTTGTTGCTCTGCTTAGTATGCTTTGTCAATAGGTACTGATGTGTGGGCGGTCCTTGGGGCTGCATATAGCTGGATGATCAAAGAGATGAAGATGTTCAGTCTCCAAAGCTGCTGGTGGAGGTTCACAACTCTATGGTTCCGGGACTGGACTAGAGTTCCGCAAGGAACAACAATTAGCAGGTAAGTCTAATTTACTCTTAGAAGATCTTGAGAACCGCTCCCGCCGATATAATGTGCGCCTGAGAGGAGTTCCGGAGACGGAGGCCTTCGCGGATGCGGCAGCGGTGGTCCAAAAAGTATGTCAACATTTGCTACGAAGAGATGATGGTGAGGCCGCGGTGCTGGAGATTTCGGTGGAGAGAGCGCATTGGGCGCTGGTTCCGGTGCGCAATGGGAAGCCGCGTGATATTGTGGCCTGTTTGACATCATTCGCTCTGAAGGAGAGGATCATGAGGATGGCTGCTGCCCGCAGGAGTTTTAATTGGGAAGGCCAGTCCGTGGAACTGTATCATGACTTATCGGCTGGCACCCTACAGCAACGCCGCGACATGAGACCGGTTACCCAATACCTTCGAGAGGAGAACATGAAATACAGATGGCTCTTCTCCTTTGCGATGTTGATGGACATTAATGGACGGAGTTTTCAGGTCTGGGGGGAAGAGGAGGCCTGGAAAGTCTTGAGGCAGGAGGGGGCCCCTCGTTTACCCGACCAGGCCAAGAGACCAGTGATGGAAGGCTCTAAAGGAGGGACTTCAAGATGGGAGAGGATGCCAAGGCGGGAGAGGCCGGCCAAGGAGACATGGAGAGAGTTGCATCAGCCAGAGTTACCTGATTGTCATCCAGGACTGTGTGGGGGGAAAATGTTAGTTTTAACAGTAGGCTTGTTGCTCGGTCCAGGCGGCTGCTGTTAATATTTCAGGCCTGAAAGGGTTTGGGTGGAGGTATTCATGAAGGGAATGTGTCCTTCGGTGAGAATGCACGGGGGGGGTTTGTTGTGGGATATTGTTGTGGGATATATATAAGTGCTTGGTGTATTTTGTTGCGAGTTATGGAGGCAAGGGTGGTGGGGGGATTTGATAATGCTGTTAGAATGCTGGAGGGAGGGGGAAGGGGTTCTGTGCAAGGGGTTGATGCCAGGGGATGGAGGGGTATAGCGTCCACGGGTGGGTTTCTTCCTCGATGATAGGCAGAGTGGAGCTCTGTGTGAGGGGAGGGGGGGGAGGCTTTGCAGAGGCGTGCAGGGGGTAGACTAGTGGTATGTTTGGGGTTATGGCTGCTGGTGTGAGAGTGGGGAGTTTGAATGTAAGGGGATTGAATTCCCCTCAGAAAAGAAAACTGCTCTGGAAAGAGGCGCGAGTGTATCAGTGGCAGGTGGTGTTTGTGCAGGAGACCCACTTACGTAAGCGTGATGAGCGATTGATGGGGGGGCGAACCTTCCAGGGGTTTTTTGCAGCGGAGGAGGGGGATCGGAGAAGGGCTGGAGTTGGTATCCTGATTAGGCATGATGTGCCCTTTACTGTTGGGAGGGTGTTTCGGAAAGGGGATGGGAGAGCGGTGGGTGTAGTGGGGGAGTTGGGGGGGAACAAGTGACTTTTCTTTCAGTTTATGGGCCAAATGTGGCGCAGGGACCGTTTTGGGAAGAATTGGGGGCGTGGTTGGTTGGGAAGGCCCAGGGCAAACTTCTGGTGGGGGGGGGGGGGACTGTAATCTTGCCCTGGATGGGAGGAAGGGGAAGGGGGACGGAGGGAATCTAGGGTTGAAACGGTTTCAGGAGTGGATGCAAGAGTATGGGGTGGAGGACTTATGGAGGTTGGCTCACCCTTCTACTAAGGATTTTACTTACTACTCGGCGGTGCATGCATCATATAGTAGAATTGATTATCTCCTGGGGGATGGCTATTGGAAGGAGGCATTAGATGAGATCTCTATCGGGGTGGCAACCTGGTCGGATCATGCTCCGGTGGGGGCCAAGTTTGGCTCTCCCAGGGAGCCAGAGCGAAGACAGTTTTGGAGGTTAAATGATTATCTCTTACAGGGGGAAGGGGTGAAGCAGCGGATTGGGGCAGTGATTAAGGACTACATGGAATTTAAGATAAGGGGGAGGTGTCAACAGGGGTACTTTGGGATGGGTTGAAAGCGGTAGTGCGGGGTCATCTTGTCCAATTGGGAGCAAAGCGGAAAAGGGATCAGGAAGTTGAGGAGGGCCGCCTTAAGGAGAGGTTGGAGAGCTTGGAGAGGGTTCACAAACTAAGGGGGGGTGTACGATTGCGGGGGCAGGTGGAAGAGCTCCGAAGGCAATTAAATAGCCTCCAGTTGGAGCAGATCTCTCGCCAACTTGACTGGGCTCGGCAGCGATATTATGAGTTTGATAATAAAACGGGGCGCCTCCTGAGTACTCGACTTGCTTCCCAGCGGCAGCAGAGGGCTATTGTTAAAATTAAAGGGCCGCAAGATAAATTGTTGTTTAAAAATAGTGCTATTCGGGAGTGGTTTCGGTCCTACTATGAGACACTATATACCGCGGACCCTCCAGGGGATGGGGAGGGAATTCGGCAATACTTGTGGAACGAGGGGAAGGGTAGTGCGCGGTTGGAGAGTTCTATGGGGGAAGGGTTGGACGGGGACATAACTCTTGATGAAGTGATGGGGGCCATCAAGGTTTTGGTGGCGGGCAAGGCACCCAGTATAGATGGGTTTTCTGGGCTCTTTTACAAAACATTTAAGGATGAGTTGGGCCCCATTTTGGTGAGGGTGTTTAATGCAGTTTTGAAGGGGGAGGACCTTCCGGCATCAATGCGCCAGGCGGCTATAGTTGTAATCCCCAAGCTCGGGAAGGATCCGGCTGTTTGCGGTTCGTACCGACCCATTTCACTGTTGAATATTGATGTTAAAATTCTGGCCAAGGTGTTGGCATTACGGCTGGGGCCGTGCATGCCGGGGCTCATTCACCCGGATCAGTCCGGGTTTATTATGGGGCGACAGCCGGCGGACGGGGTGAGGCGAGTTCTCCAATTAGGGTGGCTGGCTAGGCAGGAACATCAGAAGGCTATGTTTCTTTCAATTGATGCCGAGAAGGCCTTTGACAGGGTGAACTTTGATTTTCTTATGTCGGTTTTGGAGTATATTGGATTAGGCCCTAACTTTCGGGCGTGGATTATGGCATTGTACAAAGCTCCGGAGGCGACCGTTTGTATCAATGGGGGCTACTCCGAGTTCTTTTCCTTGGGTCACGGGACCCGGCAGGGTTGCCCCTTGTCCCCGCTCCTTTTCGCATTGGTCATGGAGCCCCTGGCTGCTAGGATCCGATCGGTGGAGGACTTTCAAGGGATAGCAGTGGGAGCCTCGCAGCATAAGATGGCCTTGTTTGCTGATGATTTGTTATTCTCGTTGACCCAGCCGATAGTCTCTCTACCGCTCCTTATGAGGGAGCTTGGGGATTATGGGACACTTTCGGGCTTTAAGGTTAATTGGGACAAGACAGAGGCCATGTCATTGACACTGTCCTCTCAGGTTGTGGCGAGTCTGAGGGTTTCGTTCCCGTTTCGCTGGGCGAGTACCTCACTCAAATATTTTGGGGTACAGATTACGGCACACCCGCTCAGGTTGTATGGAGCAAATTACCCGCCCTTATTTGGGCAGTTGCGAAAGGATATGGGGCGCTGGAAAGGGGTGGAGTTGTCCTGGTTGGGCAGGATTGCGGTGTTGAAAATGAACTTGCTGCCTCGCCTCTTGTATGTTTTCCAAACGCTTCCAGTAGGGGTGGGGAGTAGGAACCTTCGACTGTTGCAAAGTCAGATCTTTGCTTTTGTTTGGGGGAATAGCCGCCCGCGAGTGAGAAGACGGGTGTTGTATGCAACTCGGGAGAGGGGAGGGTTGGGAGTCCCTGATGTGGGCAGATATTATGCGGCAGCCCAGCTGGCAGGTTTTTGAGTGGAGAGATACGGGGGCGCCTTATAAACGATTTAGGGAAGTAGAGCAATATTGGGCAGAGGCGATCCCTTTAAAACATTTGCCATGGATTTGGGATAAATTGCCCGAGGGGAGATGGCGGGATAACCCCTATATATGGCATTTGCTCATGCAATGGCGGAAGGCTCGGAGGAAGTTTTGCCATGGGGCCAGTTTTTCGTTGTTGGGACCGGTGAGAGGGACTGAGGGATTTATTCCGGGTAGAGAAGGGGTTTTTCAAAGGTGGGAGCGGTTGGGACTGGAAACATTTGATAAGTTTGTAGATGAGGGAGAACTTATCTCTTTTCCGGATCTTAGAGTAAAATATCAGCTGAGGGGGGGAGACTTCTATGCACACATGCAAGTTAAACATTTTCTGTCCACTAAGTTAACGCCGGAACTCCGGGAGGGGGTACAAGATGTCCGGGAAGGGTTATGGCGATGTTGGGAAAGCTCAAGGGGTTTAATAACCCAATTGTACCGGGGCTTGGGGGGGGGGGCCTGGTGAAGTTTAAGCATCATCTTGATTGGGAAAGAGACCTGGGAAGGGATCTGGACGAACAGGAGTGGAAGCGTGTGTATTTGAATATTGGCCGACAGGCGTTGTCGGTAGCGATCCGGGAAACATCCTATAAATTGCTTTACCGGTGGTACTATACTCCTTCGAGGCTACATAGGATGTTTCCGGGAGTGTCTGATAGGTGTTGGCGGGAATGTGGAGAGAAGGGGTCCTTTATTCATGTATGGTGGGAGTGCCCCCGGGTCAGATTATATTGGGAGAGAGTGCATGAGCAAATCACTCGTATCTTTGGGGGGGCGGTGGAGGTGGATATGGGATTTGGGCTACTGGGGATATGGCCCGCACAGAGTGCTAGGGCTCCGGAATGCCCCATACGAGCATGTATTCAGGCTGCTCGGAGTGAGATTGCTCGGGCCTGGAAACAGGTAGACCTCCCGAGTCTGGCACAATGGCAGACCCGACTACGTCGGATAGTCCTGATGGAGCAGTTAACAGCGCTTCGACGCCAGCAGTACGGGAAATTTAAAGGGCTCTGGTTACCCCTACTGAAATTTTTTGAAGATGGTTAGGCCTCAGTGGGGGGAGGGGGGTGGGGGGGTTGCTAAATCGTTGGTTAAGTTTGATGATTTTGGGGTTTGTATTGCTTTGTTGATTCCAACTTTGTATGACAAATATTCTTCAGGGAAGTTACAGGGTGGAAAAGAGGGTGCACTTTGAGCGCAGGATGTCCCTCATTGGGAGTGGAAGTTTGTGTTGTATACGGATTTATGATTGAGAGATTTTGACTATGTGTTGTGTATTTGGATCTGTGTCAATAAAAATTTAAATTTAAAAAAAAAAGTGCAATGAATGATAAAAATTAAACTCTAATGCAGAACAGAACACTGTGCACTGTGTCAGGAATATTGGATATGCAGTGTGATAGGTAGAAACTGAATGCAGTGTTTTAAATGCACTTGTTCATTTAGACCAGGGGTCTCAAACACGCGGCCCGCGGGCCGCATGCGGCCCGCGAGAGACCCTTGTGCGGCCCGCGATGCATAGGGGGGAAAAAAAAAACCGGCTTCTGCTGCTGCTGCCGCCGCTGCCGTGGCCGGCAATAGCAGCAATATCGCAAGTCCCGCGGGCTCCCCCCCACCCGGCAGATCCCTTCCTGCTTGCCTGCCAATGCTGCCAGTTCTCCGCTTCGGCTTTCAGAGCCGCGAAGGGAGAACTTCTCCCTCGCGACTCTGTTAAGCTCGCCGGGGCCGATGGGAAATTTCCCATCTGCCCCAGCGGGCTTAACAGAGTCACGAGGGAGAAGCTCTCCCTTCGTGGCTCTGAAAGCCGAAGCGGAGAACTGGCAGGCAAGCAGGAAGGGATCTGCCGGGTGGGGGGGAGCCCGCGGGACTTGCGATATTGCTGCTATTGCCGGCCACGGCAGCGGCGGCAGCAGCAGCAGAAGCCGGGTTTTTTTAAAGTTTAATTTTCCCGGGGGGGGGGGGAGGGAGCAGGACTTGATGGGGGGGGGAGCAGGACTTGATGTGTGGCTGGGGGGGAGCAGGAACGATGTGGGGGGGGAGCAGGACTTGTGGGGGGGGAGCAAGGACTTGATGTAGGGGGGGAGCAGGACTTGATGTGGGCTGGGGGGGGTAGTACTGAAAATGGGGTGATGGGGGTTAGGACTGGTAATGGACAGATGGGGGTTAGGACTGGAGGTGGTCTGACTGGGGGCCTAAGACTGAAAATGGGGTTATGGGGGGGCTAAGAATGAAGATGGGGCGATGGAAGGGTTAGGCCTGGAAGTGGGCTGTTGGGGGGCTTAGGACCGATAATGGGCTAGGGGGGGGGCTAGAACTGGTAATGGACTGGGGGGGGTGCTATGACTGGAAATGGGTCCGAGTAGAAGGGGGAGCTTGAATTGCAAATAGCTGATGGGGACAGGGTCTTGGAATGGTAATGGGCTGAGTGGAAGGGGGCTTGGAATGGAAATGGGCTGATGGGGAGGGGAGCTTGGAAAGGAAATGGGCTGTGAGGGGAGGGAGCTAGGACTGGAAATGGGCTGATGATGCGGGGACTAGAAGGGAGCGGATGCTGGGTTGGGCAGGAGCTAGAAGGGAGTTGTTGTTGGGGTTGGATTAGTATGGGATGGGGATGGGATAGTGAAATGGAGAGGGGTTATATATTTTGTGTGGGAGGGAAGAAAAATCTACAATTGGCCGGGTATTGGGAGAGTAAGTGGGGATTGAGGATGGAGGGGTAAAATTTGAGTGGATGAAATAGGAATGAGGAACCCTGATTTAGACACACATATGAAGTCTTTTTACTTCAAAAGTAGTGAGATGGGCTTGATGGTAATTTATCACATCAAAGCACATTTTAGAAAGGTGATTTATGTAGTTGCAGCAGCGTCCAAATGAAAATGTTTGCAAATCTATATCAATTTTAGAGAAGGTGGGCATGCAGGGCTGACACTATTATTAAGTGAACTAGGCATTTGCCTAGAGCACCAACCCTCTGAGCAGGGGCGGCCCAAGGGGGGTGCGGGGCCATGTGCGGAGACTCGGTGCGGGGCCTCATTTGCATAAGTGGTCTTATTTGCATAAATATTTGCATAATGTTACCATTCACTAACTTTTAGTAAACATGTCTCTTAATGAGTGTATGGATAAAGAAAGACTAAAAGATTTCTACATTACTATAATCCAGTGCCAACCGCCAGGCACATTAGGAACTACTACAAACGCTGCCCATTTAGAACCCATAGCAAACCCGCTGTATCCTGACAGCATTACCAGGACTCACAAAGCACCAGAACCCTACCTATCAAAAGGAAACACTGCAAATATTAAACCAGTACATTTCAGAGAATACTGGGGAAAGAGAACAAGTGGCAATGTCAAATAGGAATTACATAAACAGAATACCTCAGCTCAGTTACACATGCAGAACATAGACCATCACCAAACAAGGAATCGCAATTTAGAAACAGGAAGGCAATAATTAAACTGGGAACCCCAAAAGCCAAACTTGGAATGTACAACAACACTGTAGAAATAAAACTATAAATCAATTTCCTCTTGTACCAAACAAAGCGCAGACGTTAATGATGCACATTTCCCAGAGCTTTCATATTCCAGTTAATAAATTCAAAATAAAGAGATATCTTTCTACCTTTTGTGCATTTTTTTTCAGTTGCAATTGCTCCAGCCACTTTCTTCTGGTTTCTTCATGTTTTCTGCTAACTCTCCATCGTCTGCTGTCCATTTGTCCTTTCTTCTCTCTTCTAGTTTTCTTTCCATCCTCTCTCTCTACATCTGCTTTAACATACTAATCTTTCTCCTTTTGCTCTTTCCTCATTCTTATTTCATCCACACAAATTTTACCCCTCCATCCTCAATCCCCACTTACTCTCCCAATACCCGGCCAATTGTAGATTTTTCATCCCTCCCACACAAAATATTTTTCCCCTCTCCATTTTACTCTCCCAGCCCCATCCCATTCTAATCCTCCCCCAACATCAGCTCCCTTCTAGTTCCAGTCTCACCCAGCATCCATTCCCTTCTAGTCCCTGCATCAGCCCATTTCCAGTCCTAGCGCCCCATCAGCCCATTTCCAGTCCTAGCTCTCCGATCCCTTTTCAGTCTGAGTCCCTTCATCAGCTCATTTCCAATCCTAGCCCCCCATCAGCCCATTTCTAGTCATTTCCTAGCCCCACCATCAGCCCATGTCAAATCCTAGCTCCCCTCCACTCAGCCCCATTCCAGTCCAAGCCCCCCCAGGAGCCTACTTCCAGTTCTAGCCCCGCCAGGTGGCGAGATCAATTCAAGCTCCCACCACAGCCCATTTCCAATCTTAGCTCCCCCCCAACAGCCCATTTCCAGTCCTATCCTAGCTGCTCCATCAGCCCATTTTCAGTCCTAGCTCCCTTCCCTCACAGCCCATTTCCATTCCAAGCTCCCTCCCCATCAGCTATTTGCAGTTCAAGCCTCCCCGTCCACTCAGTCCATTTCCAGTCATAGCAATCCCCCAACCCATTACCAGTCCTAGCCCCCCATCAACCCATTTTTCAGTTTTAAGCCCCCCCCGATAAACCATTAACAGTCCAAACCCCCCAACAGCCCACGTCCAGTCTTAACCCCATCAGCCCATTTCCAGTCCTAACCCCCCCCCCCATCAGCCCACAGCCCATTACCAGTCCTAACCACATCAGCCCACCTCAAGTCCTAACCCCTCCCCATCAGCCCATTTCCTGTCCTAGCGCCCCCATAGCCCATTAGCAGTCCTAACCCCCCCATAGCCCATTAGCAATCCTAACCCCCCGTCACCCTATTTTCAGACAGCCCCCATCAGCCCAAAGCCCATTACCAGTCTTAACCACCCCCCCAGCCCATTTCCAGTCCTAACCCCCCATCACCCCATTTCCAGTCAGCCTCCATCAACCCCCAGCCCATTACCAGTCTTAACCCCCCCTAGCCCATTTCCAGTCCAACCCCCCCCACCCCATTTTCAGTCAGCCTCCATCAGCCCCAGCCCATTAGCAGTCCTAACCCCCCCCTAGCCCATTTCCAGTCCTAACCCCCCCCAAGCACATTTCCAGTCCTAACCCCCCCCCCCCAGCACATTTCCAGTCCTAACCCCCCCCCCCAGCACATTTCCAGTCAGCCTCCATCAGCCCCAGACCATTAGCAGTCCTAACCCCCCCTAGCCCATTTCCAGTCCTAACCCCCCCCAGCACATTTCCAGTCCTAACCCCCCCAGCACATTTCCAGTCCTAACCCCCCCAGCACATTTCCAGTCAGCCTCCATCAACCCCAGCCCATTTGCAGTCCTAACCCCCACCCCAGCACATGTCCAGTCCTAACCCCCCCCCAGCACATTTCCAGTCCTAACCCCCCATCACCCCATTTCCAGTCAGCCTCCATCAGCCCCAGCCCATTAGCAGTCCTAACCCCCCCAGCACATTTCCAGTCCTACCCCCCACAGCACATTTCCAGTCATAACCCCCCCCAGCACATTTCCAGTCCTAACCCCCCCAGCACATTTCCAGTCAGCCTCCATCAGCCCCAGCCCATTAGCAGTCCTAACCCCCCCCAGCACATTTCCAGTCCTAACCCCCCCAGCACATTTCCAGTCCTAACCCCCCCCAGCACATTTCCAGTCCTAACCCCCCCCCCAGCACATTTCCAGTCCTAACCCCCCATCACCCCATTTCCAGTCAGCCTCCATCAGCCCCAGCCCATTAGCCGTCCTACCCCCCCCCCCCAGCCCATTTCCAGTCCTAACCCCCCCCCCAGCACATTTCCAGTCCTAACCCCCCCCCCTTCCCTTCCCTTCCCTTCCCTTCTGGCAAATTTAAAAAAAAAAAGAGACCTGTCTCTAGCTGCTGCCGCTGCCGCGTCCGTCGCAGCAGCGGCAGAATGGAGTGTCCCGCGGGGCCCCCTCTCCTCGTTGAGCCCTCTGCAAGGGCTTTCAGATTCGCGAAGGGAGAGTTCTCCCTCGCGTCTCTGTAAAGCCCGCAGGGGCTAATGGGAAATTTCCCATCTGCCCCTTTAGACGCGAGGGGCTGATGGGAAATTTCCCATTAGCCCCTGCGGGCTTTACAGAGACGCGAGGGAGCACTCTCCCTTCGCGAATCTGAAAGCCCTTGCAGAGGGCTCAACGAGGAGAAGGGGCCCCGCGGGACACTCCATTCTGCCGCTGCTGCGACGGACGCGGCAGCGGCAGCAGCCAGAGACAGGTTTTTTTTAAAAATGTAATTTAAAAAAAAAAAAAAGCAGAATGTTCTTTGCGCGGGGCCCCCTGAAACGCGGGGCCCTGTGCAAAAAACATTCTTGCTCAATGGACGGGCCGGCCCTGCCTCTGAGGGTGCCCATTGCTGCCACTGTCACCTCTCTCTGGGAACAACAGCGGTGGCAATAGCCCTGCAAAGCTTCCTTTAAGCTTTGGCGCCATGGGGCTGTTTGCTTCCGCTGCTCATTGACTCTCGATGCAGACTTCCTGTTTACACAGGAAGTCTGCATCGGTCTTCGGAGAGCGGCAGAAGCAAACCACCCATGGCGTCGGAGCTTGAAGGTAAGTTTCATGAAGTTGTTTGTAGCTATTGCTGATGCTGTCGGTCCCAGAGAGGGCAATGAGCACCACGGAGGAGGGGGCACAAGGGATGAGGTTCCCCTAGGGCACCTCACCTCCTGGCGCTGGCCTTGTGGGCATGTGTAAGTCCGATGGAAAAGCAACATACTTCCACACCTCAATGTGGATGTGCACTTAATATCAAAGAAGGAAGTCCAGTAATGCACATGGATGGGTATCATCCACATGCAGCAGTAGGAGCCATTTACAGTGACATATGTGAGGAACAATCATTGTAGGAAACCCAGCAACTTAATGCGTAAAGGTTGACACTTACATGTGTATCTTTGCCATTTTGCAGATCTAGATGTGGAGATACCACTGATTAACTACAGAGGCCTGAATCTTTCCCGCGTTGTGATAAAGAGAAGGGAGTAAACATTGAGGATGAAAGGGGATATTCCCCTTAATCCCCCCCACCTGCCTCCCCGTAAAGGGAAGTGCAAAAGGAACACTATACTTTTCCTGTTCATGTCAGGGAACAGGTGTAAATCCAGACACGGATAATTTTAGCCTTACATGCGCATCCCCTATATGAAATCAGAGCTACACATATAGATTTTGGTGCTGCCCAAGCCATGTCCCTGTGAAACATAGACATGATATGGACATCCTCATGTAAAATAAGCCCTTTCCAACATGGCCTCTTACATGTGGATGTGATTTCCATAGAAAGTGTTTGTATTTACACATGTAAATTGCAAAAAATGTTTCAGAAATAACTCCCTTTATATATAGACAGGGACAGTGCAGTAAATAGAAAATTAAGATCTCAAGTAAGAAAAGGATAGATGTAGCACTTCTGAATGCTATTTGCTTTCTATTCATTTGTAACTGAAGGAATTTAACAGATTTTATATATTTTTAAAAATTCTTCTGAATCCCATAGAATGTTCTTTGCTGTTAATTTAAATAATGAAAGAAAATGTTCTGAAGGACTGTAATTGGAGGCCAGTGGGGATAAGTATTGGTTTCTGTGAGTTGCATGTACATGGCTGCAAATAAGTCCCTGTAAATTTGATCTACTGCTAGGGCATGCAGACTTTACCTTGATCTGATAGCACTTCCCTATGTTCAGCTGTTACTGCAGTTGTTTCTCTATTTTCAGCTACAATAAAACAAAATGACCTTCACTGTAATTTGACTAATTAGCTGTTTGATTCACCGGAAGCAAAACCACTGAATGATGTAAACTGTGGACCTGCTTGGTCCTCCTTCTGAATCACAGACAAAATAAATACTGAATTTGGAAATGATGGCGCTATTTCTGAAGTTGTTGCACTTTGCTAAAATGCAAAGTTCCTTCACACCTCACCTCTCATTTCCTAGTGTACAGTGGAAGGTAGCACTCTGCTGATACTGAATGTGATTTATAGAACTGGCTCCTTTCTATCTGCGCTGTGGAATGCGACTGAAATTAGGCTGAGAAGCAATGGGTTCACCTATGGGGCTTTTGACTATTCTCTCTTCCAAAACCACTAAACTAACAGCATGTGACTGCTTGCAGGGGTGAGGAATCGAAGACAACTGCATGACAGCTGCCAATATAATTGCTAATCTGGGAGTGGTGTTGAGTGGGGGTAATGTAATTATAAATGGGCTGATGATAATTCACATTGTGGATCTTTAAAAAAAAGAACAGAAATTAGCAAATTATATTTATTTCTATGAAGTTAATTAGCAGTTGTTCACCTCTCTTCCCTGCTCTCTGTTACTGTGCTGCAGATGATTGGCAGTGATGGGCAGGATCTCCTATCTCTGCAGAAGGCCCTTCACTCCTCTAATCACAAGAGCAACAGGCAAAAGGATTGGCATCCTGAGAAGATGGCAGAACTCCAGCCCCATGTAAGTCATGCTGGTGTATCCCTGGAATCTGGGGGTCATTATAATCTCCAGTCAGGTTGGTAAAGGAATACATTTCTGCGCACTTAAGTACCAGATTACATTTCATCAAAGTCCCCCTTGAATGGAGCTGAAAACCACGACTTCAGTAATAAAAAGGGATTTTCTTCATGGACAAGCGGGTTGAAAGTTCTCACGTTTTGGTGACATCACCGATGGAGCCCTTGCACAGGAGCATGCCCAGCTCTTCTTAGAAGCTTTTGGAAGCTTTGCTGCGCATATGTGCATCTTCCTGCCTGCAGCTATTACACCATTTTGCATCAGTCTCTTTCTCCGGGAACAAGCAAGAAATCAGTCCTCACATATGGATGACATCAGCACTGATGGAGCCCTCGCGGAAGCATCCCCCCAGCTTTCAAAGAAAGCTTTTGGGAGATGCCAACACACATGCGTGGTCCCCTTCCCACCCAAAGATACCATCTTGCTCAGTCTCCTTTTTTCCACGGAGCCCTTCAGACGTTTGTCTGGCTTGTCCCCGGAAAAAGTTGATTTTTCTCTCCGAGTTTCATACTCACTTCCGGTATTGCACTGGTACTCTTCCTGCTACCGGCCTCGTTGCCTCAGCGTCGAGTTCAGTCTATTTTTGTAGTCTTTTGTTCTTTTCTTTTCCTGGCTTCTTTGCCCCTTTTTTCTCCCACTGGCAGCCCGGAGAGTCTCGACCTCGCAACTGTACTTTTTTCCCCTCGGGCTACCAGTGGCTTTAAGGAGTGTGATCGGTGCTCTAAAATTATGTCTTTGACCAACACACACGACTGCTGTCTCCGCTGCCTTGGGCCGGACTATGACCCGGAAGCCTGTGGTCTCTGCAAGAGGGATGTCCAGTAAGGCCCTCAAGAGTCACCAGCAGCATCACGATAAGTTTTTCCCCGTCCCCAGTGCCTCCGAAGGCCAGGGCCTCATCTGAGGCCCCGACATCTCGGGCAGAACCTCCCAAACCCAAGCCTCGTCGTGGGTCCCCAGAAAGGGAGCCTCCCTCAAGGGAACCCAGGAAGAAGAAACAAACCCTCAAAGGTGGCATCCTAGGATGGTTCTGACTGGCCGGTTGCTCCCCAGGCTCGGTCCCACAGTACGAGATGTTTGTCCGAGGCGTCTGAGAAGGAGCAGCCTGCGAAGGTCCCCTGGAAGGATCCAACTGCGGACCGACCTCAGTCCCCAGAAACTATCCTTGTCGAGGATTCCCCTTTGGGGGAGAGCCATCAGGCCCGAGTCCCTCAGTTCCCACACCGAAGGCTGCGGAGCCTTCTGGTCTGGAGTCCAGAATGGCGGTGCTGGAGCGCAGTTTGTCTGCCTTCATGGACCAGCAGCAGGTGCTGTTGTCTGGCATGACCGGTTCATCCACCACGACCACCTTGATGTCCAAGACGTCCCTGGAGGCTGAGCCAATCCGCTCGACAGGACCATGGTCATCCCCGGCAACTTTGCCGGGAACCAACCACAGGGCATCCGGGGGCCCCGAGCCCGTGGAGAAGCCCTCCTACGAGTCATCAATGGACTACTCTGAGTGGAAGATGGAGGACGAGGAGTCCCCCAATACCCGTCACCTCCGCAACATCCCATCTGACTCTCCTGTCTCGGAGCCTTGACTGCGGTCTCCGCCCGAGGATATGGGCTTCCTTGATTTTGTCAAGAACATGTCTAAGGCCCTGGCATTCCCAACCGAGTCGGAAGAGGACCCTCAGGTGGATGAGTTGGAAATCCTCCAGTATGAGGCCTCTCCATGGGAATCGCTCATGGTGCCCATCCCTCCCATCCTAGAATTTCTGATACTCCGAATGTGGTAGACACCAGCTTTGGTGCATGTAGTGAGCAAACGGCTCGACTCAATGTATCGAGTCTGCTGGAGCCCGGGCTTCCAAAAGTCACAGCTGCCGCATAACTCCATGGTGGTAGAGTTGGCCATGCGTTGGCTGAAAAGCCAGATGATGCACTTCTCGGTGCTACCCCCCCCCCCCCCCCCGGCAGGGAGACCCGCACCCTGGATGCCCTCGGAAGAAAGTGCTACCAGCGCTCAATGCTCATCGGCCGCATCCAGGCCTACCAACTGTACATGGGCTTGTACCTGAGAGACCTGGCGAAGGAACTCACCGGATTCTCAGCTGATCTCTCTGAGGAACCCTAGCCACGGTTCAACAACCTGGCCAACACAGTCTGTGAATGCTCCAAATTCATGTCTTGAGTGATGTATGACGGGTTCGAGTCAGCGGCTCGAGTAGCGGCAGCTGGCATCAGTGCATGCTGCCAAGCCTGGCTACCGTCGTTGACCTCGAGCAGTGGGTTCAGGACAAATTGTTTGATGTCCCCTGCCAAGGAGAGAACTCTTTGGGAAAACCCATGACTAACATGTTCCCTGTAAAATAGTTATCTCCAAGTTATCATGCCCTGTTCAATGTAATTTCAGTTTGTTCAATGTAAACCGCACTGATACAGAATAGCGCGGTATATAAGAGAATGTAAATAAATAAATAAATAAATAAATAAACAAGGCTGCCGAGCTGGAGACCGAGTTCATGACAAGGACCAGGCTCTCCAAAAAGACTGCTGCCCCTCCCCGATGGAAGGGCTCAGGTAAAAAGTCTTTTTATCCGAGGAAGGGAGCTGTTTACTGAAACTACCCACCTTATCAGGCGTCCCCAGCTCCACAACAGGGTCAGCAGGCCAAGGGACATGGACATGGCCCACGTAAGCAGAAGGCTACAAAACCCCTGGCACCGGCTACGGCCCAGCCAGGGGGGAGTTTTTGACTCCTTGAACATAGCCTGTCTACCCCAAGGAGATCAGCAGCCTACAGGGGGACGTCTGGCCTTCTATGCCCAGAGGTGGATATCCATCACCACCGATTCCTGGGCAGTCAGGAGGGCTACCTCCTCCACCTGACTAAAATACCTCCCCCTTATTTCCCAGGAGAGCCCCTCAGGTCTCCCCTCTACCGGGACCACCTTCTGAAGGAGTTGGCAGGTCTTCTTGAGGACAAAGCGGTGGAACCAGTGCCCCACCATCTCAAGGGCAAGGGGTTCTACTCCAAGTACTTCCTCGTGCCAAAAAGGACAGGGGCCTAAGGCACATCCACGACCTGTACAACCTCAACAAATTCCTGGTGAGGGAGAAGTTCAAGATGCTCTTCCTTGGAACATTGCTGCCATACCTCCAGCTGGGAGGCTGGCTACGCTCCTTAGACCTCAAGGATGCTTATACCCACATCCTCATCCATCCCAACCACAGGCAGTACCTGCGGTCCGTAGTGGGGGTAGGCATTTTCAGTACAGGGTACTCCCCTTCTGCCTAACCTCTACCCCAAGAGTTTTCACAAAATGCCTGGCAGTCATGGCCACCTTCCTCTGGCTCCATGGGGTCTTTGTCTTTCCCTACCTGGATGACTGGCTCATAAAGAGAGGCACGGCCTCAGAGGTGCAGCAGGCCACCGCACGCACCATCCAGGTTCTGCAACACTTTGGGGTTTATCATAAACTACCCCAAGTCTCAACTCCTCCTGACACAGTGTCTGGAGTTCATTGGGGCAAAGATCGACACTCTCCAGTTGAAGGCTTTCTTGCCCAGGGACCGAGCCGATCGTCTCAGGACTCTGGCTCGGGATGTACAGTACCGTCCTCGGTGCCTGCTCGGCTTCTTCTGTGCCTCCTCAGGCACATGGTCTCCATGGTCCACGTCACCCCCGATGCTTGCCTTCACATGATGGCGGTGCAGCGGTGTCTCCAGGACCAGTGATCCCAGGCCACAGGCCGCCTCCGAGACAGAGTTTCTGTGACCCGCCAATTGGTGGATTCTCTGCTCTGGTGGCAGTCTCCCCAGCATCTCGAGGCGGGCATGTCCTTTCAGGCCCCAAGCCCCTCAAGGGTCCTCACCATGGACACCTCCCTGCTCGACTGGGAAGCCCACTGCGGAGATCTCCGTACTCAGGGCGGCTGGTCAGCAGGCGAGAGCACCCAACAGATCAACCTCCTGAAGCTCCAAGCCATACGCCTAGCCCTGAAGGTCTTCTGTCACCACCTGCGTCACCAGCCAGTGCTGGTCAAGATGGACAACCAGGTGGCGATGTTCTACGTGAACAAACAGGGGGACACAGGTTCTCATACCCTTTGTCAGGAGGCACTGGCCCTCTGCTCGTACGCAATCCAACAGGGTATCCTCCTGCGGGCAGTGGACCTGCCCGGCCAGGACAACCTGATGACTGACAGTCTCAGCAGAGTTCTCCAGCCACACGAGTGGCAGCTGGACCTGAGGGTAGCCAGCCAGCTTTTCTGGCTCTGGGGGGAACCCATGATGGAGCTGTTCACCAGCCCGGACAACTTTCAATTGCCCTGCTTCTGCTTCTGGCAGGACCACCCTCCAGGGTGGCAGCAGACGCATTCCTGATCTCATGGTCGGAAGGCCTCATGTACGCCTTCCCCCCTACACCACTGATCACCAAGACCTTGTTCAGGACCCTCCGCTACAGGGCCTTGCTCCTCGGTGGTCCAGGCAGCCATGGTTCCCGCTGCTTCTACAGTTGATGGTATTCACTTGGGGACTGCCCCGGGACTCCTATCTCAGGAAGGGGGCTCTCTCCTGCACCCCAACCTGGGATCATTGTCGCTGACAGCGTGGCTACTGAGAGGGTGACTCTGGCCCCTTTCAACCTTCTGGTTGAGGTGGAAGACATTCTGATGGCCTCTCGAAAGATCTCTACTAGGAAGGCTTACGCTCTCATATATCACAGGTTCTCTGTTTGGTGTACCAAACATAGGGCTGACCCTTTCTCCTGCCTGGTGGCTCTAGTGTTACAGTACCTTCTCCACCTCTCTCAGTCCGAGCTCACTTCTAGCTCCATCTGAGTGCACCTTAGTGCCCTGGCGGCGCACCACCATACATTGGATGGTAAGCTCCTCTTGGTCCAACCGTTGGTGACCCGTTTTCTTCAGGGCCTGCTCCTATCGAAGCCCCTGGTTCGCACTCCAACAACCAAATAGGACCTCAACGTAGTGTTGGGTCAGCTCACTCGCTCATCTTCTGAACCTCTGGCTACCTGTCACTTTTGCTACCTCTCTTGGAAGGTGGCTTTCCTGATCACGCTTACCTCCGCTCGCAGAGTTAGCGAACTCCAGGTCCTTGTAGTGGAGGCGCCCTTTACCAGGTTCTACAAGAACAGAGTGATGCTTCACACGCTCCTCAAATTTCTGACGAAGGTAGTGTTGCCCTTCCACCTCAACCAGGAAGTGGTGCTCCCTACCTTCTTTCCAAGACCTCACTCCAGTCGGTCAGAGATGGTCCTCCACACCTTGGACTGTAAGAGGGCTTTGTCTTTCTATATACACCATACTCGGGGCCATCACAAAGCCTCTCAGCTTTTCATCTCCTACGACCCTAGTAGGTTGGAGGAGATGGTAAACAAGCGTATGCTGTCCACATGGATGGTGGATTGTATCGCCCTCGCTTATGAGCAGGCGAGATTCCCACTGGAAGGCCAGGTCACGACACACTGTGTCAGGGCCCTGGCAGCTTCGGTGTCAAACTTGTGCTCCGTCCCGATGGTGGATATCTGCCGGGCTGCCACCTGGTCTTCAGTCCATACCTTCGCAGCCCATTACTGCCTGGAAAGAGAGTCCTGATGGACTAGTGCCTTCGGCCAGGCTGTGCTCCGTAACCTTTTTGAGGTTTAGGCAACTCCTACCCTCCAACCCTTTTGTGTTCAGGCTGCCGGAGTGCTGGTTCATCGGGCACAGGGGTCCTACTGTTGTCTGTGTACCCAGACTAAATTGCTGCTGCTTGCAGTTCCCCATGAGGGAGCCCCTATTTTTGCTATGGGCTCTCGGTAGCCTGTAGCTGGAGAGTCCCATATGTGAGATCTAACTTCCTGCTTGTTTCCGGAAAAGCGTAGTTACTCACCTGTAACAGGTGTTCTCTGGGGACAGCAGGAATCAGTCCTCACAACCCTCCTTCCTTCCCTTGGCGTTGTTCCTTTGCCATCTTTTATTTTGCCGTCTTTTAGCTATGTCATCTGACTGAGCAAGATGGCACCCTTGGGTGGGTAGGGGACCACGCATGCCTGGTGGCATCTCCCAAGACTTTCTTTGAAAGCTGGGGGATGCTTCCGCGAGGGCTCCATCGATGTCATCACCCATATGTGAGGACTAATTCCTGCTGTCCCTGGAGAACACCTGTTACAGGTGAGTAACTACTCTTTTGTCGTGCAGCACACCAGATGCCTTTTTAGGTAACTTAACGTTTGTGAGTTCTTAATCTTATTTATCACTTGTTTTGGACTACGTTTTCCCATTCCTGCCCTCATGTGCCCCTCATATCCCTTTTAGTATCCTTTATAGGTTGTGGATTTTTTTTAAAATTTTATTATTAATATTTTCAAAATTGTTTATAACAAGAAGCAATCCAGCAAAGGGCAAAAGAAATACAACAAAAGAAACATTATATACGACAAAATAAAACCACAAGGAGAGACCACAACCTGTTAGCAAAGAAAAAGATACACCCACAAGAAAATACCCAATATCCAACTACTGTAATAACTTTTTAAACCCAATTGAACTATTCTATCTGGCAAAACAAATCAAATCAGGTTACAGCCTGATCAATTATAACCTGGTGGGCCTTTAGGAAGTCCTCTAATTGCATAATATCAAAAACCACATAATTATCTTTCCCAGATGTCACCAGACTTTTGCAAGGATGCTTCAAAAAAAAGTAGCCCTTAAGGCCAAAACCTGAGGCTTCAGGGCCAAAAAGGCCTTGCACCTCACCTGCCGTCTGTCTGGAGACATCTGGGAAAACACTAATCTTTTGCCCACAAAGCAATTCAGTTTTCTTTTGAAGAAATAAAGACAAAACCATATTCTTATCCATTTCTGAATTAAACGAAACAAGGAGAGTAGCCTTAGCAGGAATCTCGTCCATCAAGGACTCATTGTAATCAGAAACATTAAGAATATCTACAGCGTTAAACGAAATTCCCACCTCTCGCTCCCCAGATTGAAACTTAACTGCTCTAGGCAAATAATATAAATTATTCAACGACAATGTGTCCCACCCTGAGAACCCCAAAACTTTCTTTAAATACTTCTGAAATAATAATAACGGTGAAAGTTTAACTCATTTTAGGAAAGTTGAGGAGACGGAGGTTTTTGGCCTGAGAGGCATTCTTCAATAGTTCCTGCTGGCGATGCAATGCCAGAATATCTTTTAATAGAGGAGACGGCGGCGACTTCATGTACGGTGCAAGCCTAAGACTCAGTCTTTTGAAGCCGAGAGTCCCAAAGTTGCAAAATACTTATCATGTGGGCCAACTTCTCCACCATCTGCTTATAGAAAGTTGCCAGGTGGGTAATCGTAGTAGAAAAGGACACTTCCATCTGGGTCAACACAGTCCAAATATTAGCTAGAGAAACTTGCGGAGGCTGTACCCCGGAAATATCTACTGATAACAAAACACTCGAGGAACTAGGAGTCCCAAACAGCTGAACAACTTGTGGCAGAGGAAGAACCACACCTAGATCTCCCAAAGACCGGGAGGGACCTACCTCGAGTGATCCCTGGGCCTGCACAGACCCAGCCAAAATAGGTGAGGACTTAGCAGGACCTACGTTTACATTGCAAGACAGAGGGGATGGGTTACTTTCCCTCAAAAAGGACGGGATAGAGACCAAAGAGAGCCAACGGCCTTAGTCAACTTAGATGGATTTACAGTACTCCCGTTAAAGATCCTCTTTTTCCTCTTACCCATCCCGATTGTTGTCTCTCACTGTCATTCCTCGTTTCTCTGAAGGGGCAGGACTTGCCCCTTTGGCCGTGCCCCTTTGGACACGCCCGCTACCGCATCCCACGGTACAGGTCTGTGCTTTAAGGCCCCCGCTGCTGTTGTCATGGGCGTGGCGAAGATGGTCCTGAGTACTCAGAAGGCAGGGCTTCAGCAGACTGCCTGACTGCCAACACACAGTGCAAGCACCGGTAGTTGGACAGCACACAAGCAGCAGTCTCTTCCCTTTACAGGTTTTAAGGCATTTTAGAAGTTTCTATGTTTTTGTTGCGTCACAGTTTGCCCGCTTAGGCCTCAGGCGATCTGACCACATTACTCTTTCACCATCATTTGATTTCACAGTGATTGTTTTTCTGTCCCAAATGTCCCAAAAACTCACCAACCAGCTTAAAAGGTGTATCAGCTGCTCCAGACCCAGGGCCAGCCCCAGAGTTGGTTCAGGGTATTAGTGTCCTAGGCAAACCTTATGTTTTACACTTCCCCCTGGCTGTCAAAATCTATTGTCTAGCTTTGAATGTCTTGTTATTTGCAAACCTCCCTCCCCCCAAAACAAATTTGCCACCCTAGGCAACTGCCTGATTTGCCTAATGGTTGAGCTGCCCAGCCCTTATGGATATCCATGATTGGTGCCTGCAGTCCACCATAAGCCACCATAAAAAGCAGCATGAACAAATTCTTGGTGCAGAGTCCAGTCCATCAATTTCAGCATTTGCAGCGTCAGTCACAATGGCTTTAGAGGCTGCACCAGATGCTCGATATCAAAGGGTCCTCAAGCTTCTGCAGATTCATCCAGGCATTTGTCATCTACATTGCCTCCCTAAAGATGAGGACAGATTCATCCTTGACTTTATCTGTATTGAGAACTAAGGATGTGGAGGCTTCGCTTCATTGACACAGAGGTTCATTGAGCACGATATCAAGAGTGCCAAGAACTCACAAGCTCGACCCCCGAAGCAGCTGTTCTTTACCATTGGAGGGGTAGCACCCAGTCTTCACAAAGCAGAGACCAGTTTGCTGATAAACCCCATTAGATTCCAGGACCATCGACCGATATAGTTGTGCCCCCGCATGCCTTTGGAGATGGCAGTTATGAAGAAGTGGCTTCTGAAGAGTATCGAGGCGAGAATATTTATGATGTCTGACATGCATAGAAACATAGAAATATGACGACAGAAAAAGACCACATGGCCTATCTAGTCTGTCCTTCCATAACAACTACAACAGTCCACTTTTTGCCTTTAGAGATCCTCTGTGTTGGTCCCATGCTTTCTTGAATTCAGTTACTGTCCTCATCTCTACCACCTCCACTGGGAGACTATTCCACAGATCCACTACTCTTTCCGTAAAGAAATATTTCCGCATATCACCTGAATCTATCTCCCTTCACCCTCATCCCATGTCCCCTCGTAGCAGAACTTGCTTTCAATTGAAAGAGGCTCTCCCCTGAACATTTATGCCACGGAGGTATTTAAACATCTCAATCATATCACCTCTATCCCGCCTTTCCTCTAAGGTGTACATATTAAGATCCTTAAGTCTGTCCTCATATGCTTTATAATGAAGCCCATTAATCATTTTGGTAGCAACCCTCTGCACCGACTCCATCCTGTTCACATCCTTTTGAAGGTGCGGTCTCCAGAATTGCACACCATACTCCAAATGAGGTCGCACCAAAGACTTATACAGAGGCATTATCACCTCCTTTTTTCTGCTAGCCATTCCTCTCCGTATGCACCCAAGCATCCTTCTAGCTTTTGCTGTCGCCTTTTCCACCTGTTTAGCTACTTTAAGATCATCAGACACAACCACGCTTAGGTCCCGCTCTTCTTTAGTGGACAAAAGTACTTCACCTCCTATACTGTATTGCTCCCTTGGATTGCTGCAGCCCAAATGCATGACCTTACATTTTTTAACATTAAATCCCAGCTGCCAAATTCTAGACCATTCTTCAAGCTTAGCTAGATCCCTCCTCATGTTATCTACCCCTTCCTGGGTGTCTACTCTATTGCAGATTTTGGTATCATCCGCAAAGAGGCAAACCTTACCCGACAGCCCTTCCGCTATATCACTAACAAAGATGTTAAAAAGAATCGGACCAAGGACAGATCCCTGGGGCACACCACTGGTAACATCCTTCTCCTCAGAGTGAGCTCCATTTACTTGTACTCTTTGTCGCCTCCCACCCAACCAATTTCTAACCCATGCAGTAACTTTAGGGTCCATCCCTAGGGTGATGCATGATCTTAAGGCTCCGTCACCATTGAGCATGAGATGTCTATCCCATCCTTAAAACTCATTATCTGCCTGCAGTAGAGGCATCATTATTGCAGCAGCGAAGGGCCTCAACACCAATACTTAACTGGCCAATATCACTTTCCAGTACCACGGAAGATGATCCTCCTTTGAAGCATCAGAAGTTATTGGTACTCCCATAGGGACTGTAGCTCCCCAAAGGAACAGAGAGACATCCAGGAAGAGACTTGGATGTCTTTTGAGTGCCTGTCTGAGTTAGATTCAGACTGCTGGTAATTGATGATAACTCTGATTACCTGTCAGAGGACAGATCTCCAGAACTCTCTTCGGATCCCTCTCTTCCTCATGAGAGATGAAATCATTCCACGATTCTGTGAAGGATATGGCTAAAGCCATCCCATTTTCTTTGGAAACTGAGGAGCCCAGGGCAGAAGAATTGGATATCCTCCGGAATTCCGTTGCCCCCAAGGAAGCAGTGACAGTGCAGATGTACTGCATCCTTCAGACGTTACAGATGAGAATGTGGGAGGACTTCCCCGTCTACTTCCAGTCAGCAAGAAGGTCTGCTCTATGTTTGTTTATTTATGTATTTTATTTAACAGAGTTTATATATTGCTTTCTCTTATAGTAAAAGCAGTTTACATATAGCATTAACAGAACTAGAATTAGAGTTAGAAAGGCTCCTGGATTTGAAAAACAACAGCTGCCACACCACTGTATGGTTGTCAAATCCGCTCTCAAAAGAGCCAAAATTTCCAAGTAATACTCTTTGGCATCCTCAGGGAGGGAGACTAGAGAATTTGAACTCTCTTGGGAGGAAACTGTTTCAGAACACCATGCTTACATCCTGCATGGCATTTACGGAACATCACACGCAACTTTGATGATACAATTGTGGTCAGCATTATTGGCACCCTTGCATTTTAGGTATATTGTGTACAATATCTTGTGAAATCATTGTAGATATTCCAACTGTATGTCATAATAGTATTTTACTAGTATGTTCAAAGATATACAATAAAATAAAGATGTCTGTGCAACTTAGACAATAATTTCTTAGAAAAAAACAAAATATGACCTGGACAGGATTAATGTCACCCTTCATTAATATTTAGTTGCACAACTCTTGGTTGTGATGACAGCCTCGAAATGTTTCTTGTAGCCATCTAAGTTGCGTACATCTGTTTGCTGGTAGTTTCTCCCAGTCTTCAACTGCAATTTGTTCCAGCTCATGAATGTTGACTGCTTTCTCAAGAACTTAGCCTCTCTTCCCATGTTTCCCTTGGACTACCTTCCATTCAGAGGAAGGCTCACTCTCTATTTTCCCATAGGTGGCTCCTTGTAATGTCTGAATCTTGGATATTAAAAATAGACTAAAAAGGGTACAGACTTCATCTGTTCAAACTCCCTCTGAATTATCCACTGAGGGGGCCATTCCATTTCTCCTCCATATCAGGAAGTTCTTCATCAGGAAATCTCCCTTTTAAAATGCCTTATGATCATAGAGTTTTTATGCAGAATGGGAATGCATGTGTTTCCCTATTTAGACGATTGGCTACTCAAGATCACCACGCCAGAAGGGGATCAAAAATCAGTATGTGTCACCACCTGATTGTTGTCATCAATTATCCCAAATCCAATTTAAGCCTTTCACAACAATTGGAGTTCATAGGAAATCTGCTAGGCCCAACTCTAGCAGAGACTTTTCTCCTACACGACAGTCTTGAAGGATTACAAAAAGGAACTGCTGCTTCTGGAGAGAGATCTGCAATTGTAAGTATTTTCTTCTGGGCATTTTTCTAAATCTTGGGGAAAAAGGAATTCTTTAGATTAAAGTTGATTAATCTTTGTAAATTAGAACCCAATGTATTTGTTAAATCAGTCAGGGCCTAATATCAGCAAAGAGCTTTTAGTTAAATTAAAAACTCAACAGGTAGCTTTCAGTTTAAGTTCAGAACCCAGTAGAGGACTTTCAGTTTAAATTTAGAACCCAGCAAAGGGCTTTCAGTTTAAATTCAGAACCCAGCAGAGAGCTTCTAATTTAATACTCAGTCAGGGCCTAGTATCAGCAAAGAGCTTTCAGTTTAAATTTAAAACACAGCAGAAAGCTTTGTGGTTAAATTTAAAACCCAGCAGAGAGCTTCTAGTTTAAATTTAATACTCTGTCAGGGCCTAGTTTCAGCAAAGAGCTTTAATTTAAATCAAATCAGAGTATAACTTAGCATAAAAGGAAAAACAGTATCAGTATTCTTTGAGCAATCAATTGTTTCTAGAGACCTTTTCAAAGAGGCCTTCTAAATAGGGGGCAAGAGACCCGTGAAATTGTTTTAAATAGCCTTTAAAGCCAAGTGACAGATCAAAGGGGCATTTTGAAAGACTCCCTCTATCCAAGTAAGGGCTATGTGAATCATCCAGGAAAATGGCCACAGATTGCCTTAGAAGCACAGAATAAGGTACTAAGTAGCAGCCAGCTTTAAATAAGTCTTCTTTCCCTCCATCCCCCACTCCCCGGTTCCCATCCACCCCTGGGATAATCGTAGCTTTATAGCTACTTAAACCTCTTAAAGGAAAGGAAGTGCCATATTCACTCTCAGGTGCAGCTGTTTATCCTCATCAGGCAGATATTAAGGACCTGAGATTAATTAAGCTTGAGGAGAACAAAGTCCATTAAACGTATTATGTTATGTTATGTATTAGGTATAGTTTTATTAGTATAAGTATCCACAGTAAACCTTAGTAAGTAAACAACTTAAATACCTAAACACAAGCTTAAAACTAAAATGCAGACAGCAGTCCAGCAGCAAGATGGGGGCTTTCTAGCCTTTTGTATTGAGTGTCACATGTATGATTTTCTCCCAGTTAATGAGGGGTCTTACGTGTGCAATAGGTGCAAGGAGCTCTTTGCTCTCAGCGAACGAGTTAAATCTCTGGAGGCTAGAGTGGCAGACTTGGAGGACATAAGGAAGACGGAGAGGTACATAGACAAGACCTACAGGGATGTAGTACTGAAGTCCCACCTCCAGTCTGGCGACATACCTGTTGCCATGAAGGAGAGAGGTCACATGACAGGAGAGCATCACCCTGGTGTGGCAGGAAGTGATCCTGTAGCTAGGACCTGTCCCCCCAGGTAGTGTAAAACCCTATCGCACCGAGGAGTGTTATCCAAGGCCATGTGCCCACAAGGAAAGGGTTAGGACAGCTGTTATAGTTGGTGATTCGATCATTAGACATGTAGATAGTTGGGTGGCTGACAGACGTGGGGATTGCCTGGTAAAATGCCTACCTGGTGCGAAGGTAGCGGACCTCACATGCCACCTAGAGAAGATCTTAGATAGTGCTGGGAAGGAGTCTGCTGTCTTGGTACATGTCAGTACCAATGACATAGGAAAATGTGGTAGGGAGGTTCTGAAGACTAAATTTAGGCTTTTAGGTAGGAAGATGAAATCCAGAACTTCCAGGGTAGCATTCTGCAACATGCTTCCTGTTCCACGCACAGGACCCAAAAGGCAGGCAGAGCTCCGGAGCCTCAAAGCGTGGATGAGACGATAATGCAAGGAAGAGAATTTGGGATTTTTTAGGAACTGGGGAAAATTTTGGGGAAAGGAGAGGCTTTTCTGAAGGGATGGGCTCCACCTTAACTGGAATGGACTGCTGACATTAACCTTTAAAAAGGAGCTACTGTAGACCAGCTTTAAAACAAGATAATAGAGGAAAGCCGACAGTTGCCCAAGAGCGCATGGTTCGGAACAGTGTATCCTTGAAGGATACTAGCAAAAGACTGAAGTTAGGGCATATCAACAGAGAGGTTCCAGTAAAGACAAAAGTAACCCAAATGCCCTTGAATACAGAGCAGACAGAGCTTAAAGATTGCAAATTACCCCTGTCTACCGTTAGCCAGATTAATATGAATAAAATACAGCCTCTAAAATGCTTGTATACAAATGCTAGGAATCTAAAAAATAAGATGAGTTAGAATATATAGCACTAAATGAGAGGTTAGATATGATTGCTATCTCAGAGACATGGTGGAAGGAGGATAACCAGTGGCACACTGTGATACCTAGGTACAAACTATATTGTAATGATAGAGCAGATCAAATTTGTGGAGGGGTTGCACTTTGTAGAGAGGGCATTGAGTCACAAAGGATTAAAGTTTTGCAGGAACCAAAATTCACTGTAGAATCTATGTGATTGAAATTCCATGTAAGAAGGGGAAGGCGATGGCAGTGGGGGTGTACTTTCGACCTCTTGGCCAGAATGAACAAATGGATGATGAAATGCTCAAAGAAATCAAGGAAGCTAACAAACGTTGCAGCACAGTAATAGTAATGGTAATGTGGAGGAGTGGCCTAGTGGTTGGGGCAAGGAACTTCAGGCCGGAAGGTTGGGGGTTCAAATCCCACTAGAGGACAGCAACCTTGGGCCGGAAGGACTGGGGTTTCTAGTCCCACAGGTGCTCCTTGTGGTCTTGGGCAAGCCACTTAACCCTCCATAGCCCATGTTCCCTGTAAAATAGTTATCTCCACGTTATAATGCCCTGTTCAATGTAATTTCAGTTTGTTCAATATAAACCGCGCTGATGCAGAATAGTGCGGTATATAAGAGAATGTAAATAAATAAATAAATAAATAATGGGTAATGTCAATTACCCCATTATTGACTGGGTCAGTGCCTGGCAGAACATGCGAGGGAGATAAAGTTTCTAGATGAAATAAATGACTGCTTCTTGAAGCAGCTGGTTCATGAACCGACCAGAGAGGAAGCCATTTTGGACCTAGTCCATAGTGGAACACAAGATCTAGTGCAAGAGATAAGAGTGATGGGGCCACTTGGCAATAGTGATCATAGCATGATCACATTTGATTTAATAAATGGAGGAAGGATGGCAAGAAAATCCACTTTTAACTTTCAAAAGGGAGACTATGATAAAATGAGGAAAATAGTTAAGAAAAAACTAAAAGGAGCAGTTGCAAAGGTTAAAGATTTACATCAAGCATGGGTGTTTAAAAATACTATCTTGAAAGCCCAGATCTGCTGTATTCCACGCTTTAAGAAAAGTTGAAAGTAGTCCAAAAAACTGCCAGCATGGTTTAAGGGTGAGGTCAGAGAGGCTGCTGTTGCCAAAAAAGCATCTTTCAAAAAATGGAAAAAGGAGCCAAATGACGAAAACTGGAAACAACATAAGCACTGGCAAATTAGATGCAAGGCCATTGATAAGGCAGGCAAAGAGAGAATTTGAGACGAAGCTTGCTGTGGAAGCAAAAACGCGTAATAAAGACTTTTTCAAGTACATTCATAGCAAAAAAAACTGTGACAGAGTCAGCTGGACCATTAGATGATAGAGGGGTAAAAGGGCCACTAAGAGGGGACAAGGCCGTAGCGGAGAGACTGAATGAATTATTTGCTTCAGTCTTTACTGAGGAAGATGTAGGGATGTTACCCATGACTGAAATGGTATTTAACGGTGATGCCACATAAGAATTGAAAGAAATATCGATACACCGGGAAGATGTATTACAACTATTTGTTAAACTGAAGAGTAGCAAATCACCTGGACCGGATGATATACATCCAAGGATTTTGAAAGAACTG
This sequence comes from Ichthyophis bannanicus, assembly GCA_033557465.1. Taxonomy (NCBI): domain Eukaryota; kingdom Metazoa; phylum Chordata; class Amphibia; order Gymnophiona; family Ichthyophiidae; genus Ichthyophis; species Ichthyophis bannanicus. Next base: position 899,595,353 of record CM066035.1, on the reverse strand, counting down.
AAATATGAAATTGCAGACCTACTATTAGTAATCTGTGAACTATCATTAAAATCATCTGTAATAACTGAAGATTGAGATTGGAGGATGGCCAATGTAAGGCCAATTGTTAAAAAGGGTTCCAGGGGTGATCTGGGAAACAACAAATCAGTGAGCCTGACATCAGTCCCAGGAAAAATGGTAGAAACCATTATAAAGAACAAAATTACTGAACATGTAGATAGTCATGGCTTATAACACCTTATACTCCACTAAGTTCTAGCATACAAAAACTCATAAATAAACATAAAAACGTCCTAATAGCAGTCCCTGGCTTAGAAAAGAAATCTATAAGATGTGTTTGGCAACGAGGACGCAATCTTAAGGAATACTTGAGTCCTGCGGTACTCCCCCCAAAAAGTAAACAGATAACAATAGGAGGACATAAAAGTTGCGGGGCTTGTGATATGTGTGTGATTATGGTAGAACAGACATATTTTAGCTATCAGGGGCAGACATTTCATCTTAGAACGCAAACGACATGTGACTCAGAGGCAGTAATCTACATCCTTGTATGCCCATGTGGATTACATTATGTGGGTAAAACAATTCGTTCACTGCGAGTTAGGCTACGAGAGCACAGAAGTAGATTAAAATGTCGCTGGCTTGAGGCCCCGATAGTTACTCATTGCCTTTCACAAGGCCATACCTTTGATCAGCTCCGTAGTTTTGCGATAGAACAAATTCAGGTCCCAAAGGGAGGAAAAACATTAGATGAAACTTTGTTACAGCGAGAACAATGGTGGATATATAAGTTGCAGACTGTCGTTCCAAAGGGTTTAAATGTATCCATAGAGTGGACATCCTGTTTGTAGGTTAGTTTGAAGATTTAAAACCACTGCGGCTATTAGAAAAGAGTATGTTACCTTGACAAACAGATCTAGTATTATGAATGGAAGAGAAGCGCTATGTTCTCATTGGATAAGAAATAGATTTAATATCATGAATGGGAAGGTAGAGCTATGTTTTAATTGGATAAGAAATGGCAGTATATGAATGGAAGACAAGCGCTATGTCCTAATTGGATAGGAAACAGATTTAATATTATGAATGGAACGGTAGCGCTATATTTTTGGATGAGAAATGGCGATATATAATATAGATCTATTGTTTAAGTGTGAATATTCATGACGTAACCATTTGAAGCAGCACGGATGAGAAACGTGTGACACAATCCGAAGGGGGTTTAAATAGAGAATGGATTTACCATCACGCATGCGCGGCGTTTTTTCGTATCAGAAATAAGGAGAGAGAACGTGGGCAGCATAAGTATCTGTAAGTAGCTTGCGATTTTAGAGAAATATATTGTTAGAATGATTGCTTTTAGATACATTAGATAATAGGGTAATAGTATATTGTAATTTTGTTTATTTATAGGATAAAGGTCTCCTGAAGAAAATTTTTTGAAACGCCATTAAGGCGCCGAAGCTGAGCGTCGAGACCCTTGTTTTAAATATATTTTGTATTGAATTAGTCCACTCGGGGATTCTTCCTTCAAATAAATTTTCCTTGAGATAGTATACAAGAGAAGAAAACCTGGGCTGTACATATATTTATTTTTTAAAAGCAATGAAAAAAACAAACAAAAAAGAAGCTCTTTACAATTTTTGATTCTTTGAACGTATTGACTTTACACACGTTGATATTTTACGTTCATTAAAATAGACCATAATCTATTTATGGCTTAATGGAAGACAACCAACATGGCTTTAGCAAAGGAAGGGCTTGTCTTACTAATTGTTATGTTTTTTGAAGGTGTGAATAAACAGGTAGACAGAGGTGAGTCGGTTGATATAGTGTACCTGGATTTTCAGAAAGCCTTATATCTAAACAAATAGGAGTGACCTACACGGAGCTGTGGGTACACCCCTAAACAAAGGCATGGGGAGGGGTGTCCTGCACAGAACGGCATGTGCACCTACTCTTGCCGCCTTGCTGGGCAGACTAGATGGCCCATACTGGTCTATCTCCACGAATAAGCAGGAATGTAGTCTTCACATATGGGTGACATCGGCACTGAAGGAGCCCGTGCTGGAATGCTCCCCAGTGTCCTATAGGAAAGCTTTTGAGAGCATCCCACTGCGCCTGGGTAGTTGCCTTCCCACCTTTCCAACTCTCCCTCCTCAGTTTTTTGTTTTTCGTGGAGCTGACACCATAACTGGTGCCTCAAATGTTTGGGACCAGACCATCTGCCGTCGGAATGCCTTCTCTGCAGGAAGATGACAAAGGGGCCTGCAGAATAGAGCTGCAAAACTCAGCACCCTCTTTGCACCAATGCAATGTCAGTTGCATCAGCGTCATCGAGAGCTTCGTCTTCCTCCCATGGATCTCAGGTATCAAAACCCAAGTCTTCCTCGAAGGCTGGCCGATCTTCCAAGGGTAGCTCTCCTTCTAAGCATCGAGATTCCTTAGGCGTTGCCCTGGCTAGGAATACACCCGCCAAACAACCCCGGCGGGAAGTCCTTGCCTCCAAACCATTAACAGGGTCCAAAGATGCTCCCGAAGCCCCCACCTCCAGAGAGCTCTTGGTGCCATGCTCTGGGGTCATGGCCTGCTGTTCCGGTACTGATACCCAGGCATTGGCTGGCTCCATGGATCAACATATCCTTTTCATTGGGAGTTTAGCAGCCTTGCTAGCAGCTTTGGTACTGCTAAAGCCTCTGCAATTGGTTGCGCAGCCATCGGTACCAACACCGGTACCGAATGTGTCTGCATCAACCATTGCGTCGCTCTCGACGCTACCACCCATGCGGCCCTAGAATCAGTCTCCAGCATCGAGGGTCCGGTACCGAGGTATTTTTTTTTTTTTAAACTTTTATTTTCATTTTGCAACAAACAAAAGAAACAACACACCAAAGGAGACAAAACAAGTATACAATAAAGAAAAGTAAACCCAATTACCCCCCACCCCCACGCTTCTTCTCTAGCTGATTATGTCAGCATGTGAACGCTTCCAAACAACAGTGATTATACATCAAAACAATCAAAAGAGTATCTGCGATACAGAATAATCATGGGACAAAGATATATACAAATTTAGACAGTCAGATGAGAGCATTGAGCAGAATGTACAGAGTCATTGAGCATCTTCCATTAGACCGATGATGAGGAGTCCTGAATGGGGGAAGCAAACATACGAGGTATTTGTTCATATTTACTGTAGAGACAGACATGATTCCACCATTCATTGGGGCTCAGATGAGAGCTATTTTTCCAGTATTTCGTGATTAGGGAAATAGCAATGCCAAGCATAAAGTCCAAAAAGGAAGTAAGCCGTTTTTGGAAGAGAGGGGTCCCCGCAGCTGAGCGAAGTCCCCCTATCCTCCAAGAAAGGGGCTCTTGAAAGTGCAAAAATAGACTGGATACGACCCCAGACCCGACGCCAGTAATACTGTAGGGCGGGACATTCATACATAACATGAGGTAGTGAACCAATGGCCGCATGACATGTCCAACAGCTATTGCCCTGAGTAGTGTTTCCATTTGGCTAATCTGTCAGGAGTGTAAAAAACACGGTGGGCTAGAAAGAAGAGTGTCTGAGTGAGTGAGGCGGATCGGGAGACCCGTGTCCATCTACTCCAGACAAGGCTCCATTGCTCCGGGGTCAAAGTCACATGCAATTCTCTCTCCCATGCTTTCTGCGCTATAGGGGTATCTCTAGTTATAGCATTACATAAGGTTTTGTAAAAATTGGATGCTACACCCGGGTGAATTACCGATAGATCGGATAGTCTCCAACCAACCTTGTGTAGGGGAGGCCGATGGCGGGAGCACCTTAGCACTCCGAAGGCAATGCTGAAGTTGCACCAACTGAAAAGTAGTGTTTCGCTGGGAGACCAAATTCAATTTGCAATCACTAAAAGTTTTCCAGCGACCTTCATGGAACAACGACTAGGAATCCAAATGCCCCTAGTGTACCAGGGGCTCCACGCCATCGGTTTATTTTGTATTCGAAATCGAGTATTGTACCAAAGTGGGAGCTTGTCTAACGGACAGAGTCGGGAGTCTAAAGATTGCATAAGATTATTAAAGGCACCTAAGGTGTCTAAAAGCATTGGTGGAAAGGGGAGTCTGATGGGAGAGTCATACCAGGGAGAAAAATTAAGAGGAATCGGTTTGCAAAAGGTCCTCTTCTATGTCTAGCCACACAGGTCTACTCGGTACTGGATCTTCCAGCCACGAGCGCCTTGTTTTGAGAAGAAAAGATTGATGATACTTCAGGAAATCAGGGAATCTGACACCCCCATTTTCCTTATCTGCTTGCAGCTTATGTTTCGCTATCCTAGGTGTCTTGTTTTGCCACAAGTATCTAGTCAGAAGGCCCTCTATATCTTTATATATACGTCGAGGTAAGAGACAGGGCAACATTTCTAAGATATAATTCACTTTCGGAACAATCATCATTTTTATGGTTTCTAATCGACCCCACCAGGTAAGTGTTTAAAGGAGTCCCAGCGGTGAGTAAGCGCCCGGACTTTAGAGGTTAAGTCTTTGGCATTGAAGGAGTAGTGTCTTCCAAAGGAGAACAATAGTGAACCCCAAGGTATTTGACCATGCGAGGTTGCCATAAAAAGGGGAAGGGTTGCATATCTGCCTGATGAAGCAAAGGATTTAATGGAAAAGCTACCGACTTGGTCCAATTTATCTTATAACCGGACAGTTGTGAGTATTTACCAATTTGCTCTAGGACAGCCGGTACTGAGTCTATAGAGACAAAAAGCATAAGGTCATCAGCATACGCTGAAATTTTGATTTCCCTATGGGTGAAGGGACTCCATGAAATCTACCTCCGATTGCCGGATTAGTAAAGCCCAGGGTTCGAGTGCAAGATCGAAGAGAAGTGGAGACAGTGGGCATCCCTGGCGAGTGCGCGTTGAAGGGAAAAAGGCTGAGACTTTAAAGCATGGCACATATACTGGCTGTAGGCTGTGCGTACATGGTACGAAGACAACGGAGAAAACCTTCCCGAATCCGTACCAGCGGAGGACTGCAAACAGGAAGGGCCCTCTAAGCGATCAAAGGCCTTCTCAGCATCAAGTGAGAGACCAACAAATGGGCGATCAAGGATTACTGCAGGTAGTCAGTACATGGCATAGAGTCCGAGCATTGTCAGCAGTTGATCTACCAGGAATGAAACCGCATTGAATCTGGGTGTATTAAGGTAGGCATCCTATCAGAGAGCCGGGGTAGAGAGAATGGTGGCAAATATTTTATAGTCCGCGTTTAGGAGGGAAATTGGACGATAATTAGCTGTTAGTTGCGGGTCTCTCTCCCCTCTTTCTCAAAAAACTACTACATTTGCCATTGGAAAAGGACCCAGAAGGAGAACCCTCCTCGGCCAGAGCAGAAAATAAAGTTTCAAAACTGGAGCTAAGTCAGCGTGAAAGGTGTTTGTAGAATTCAGCAGGGAGACCGTCTGGGCCTGCGGCTCGACCTGAGGCACATTTCTTGATAGCAGAATGAATTTCTGAGACAGTAAATGGTGTGTCCAAGGCCACTCTATCTTCGTCAGATAGTGGTCGGTCTTTGTACCCCTGAAAGTAAGCGTTCAAATACATCTGGCTCAAAATCACATTCAGATTGATAAAGCCGAGTATAAAAATCACGAAAGAGTTCTAAGATTTCGGTATCTTTAGTGACCAAGCCCCCCCCCGACGAGATTACGGAGGGCGGTAACACGCTTGGCTTCTTTTTGGCCTTTTAGGGCATTTGCTAATAATTTGCCCGCACGGTTATTTTCCCGATAATCTAGCCCTTGTGGGGATTCAATATGTTTATCAGCAGCAGTGTACTCAAGCTGTGTGTATTGACAGCGCAAGCGTTATACACGGAGTCATATACAGGGGTGAGTACGGGAACGTGAGAAGACGCTCCCACAGCTTGTATCTGCTCTCTAGAATCAGGTAATTGCTGCTTTCTTTGTTTCCCCCTGCCGAATTTGATAGCTAGTTATAGTTGCGCGGATAGATGCTTTAAAAACCCTCCCACCAAGCCCAGCTCGCTGTGTCATGGGGTGAGTTAAAATGAAAATAATCGTGGATAGCGGCCTTTATATCAAACTGAAAATCTTTTTGACCCAGTAAGGATCTATCAAAAACCAAGCGCGGGGAGAATCGTCCCCGCGCAGTGACATGTATGATAAAGATATGGCAGCATGATCTGAAATATGGAGAGGATGAGTCCTAGTGTGTCTACTTGAGGAATCAGTACTTTGGAAATGAGAAAGAAATCTATTCTAGATTGGGAGTGATGGGGGGCAGAAAAGAAAGTGAAACTCTAAGTCGGAGGGGTGAAGCAGCCTCCATATATCTCCCAGCGCAAGATCTTGCATCAGAGCTGTAAGGGTAGCAAGACTCTTGGGTGGACTACTCGTTCTAGGCGGCTGTCTATCTATCAGAGGGTCTACACTGATTAAAATCACCACCAAGTATTAATGGAGTATTGGCAGAGGCCTGTGCCAACTGCGCAATACTTGCATAGTAAGCAGGGTTGTCCACATTCGGGCTAAATGCAAAATACATGTAAATTCCACTATCTCCAACCTTAAGATGCACTCGGGCCCATCTACCCTCTTGTCAGCGCTAGTATCAATTACAGTAGCTTGCAAAGATTTCTTAACCAGAATGGCTACCACCGCACCGTTTGGAAAACGGCGGGAGAATAGGCAGCCACCATGTAAGGCTTAACATGAGTTTCAGTGTTTCAGCAGAGGTTTTAAGTGCGTTTCCTGAAGAAACGCTAAATCAGCATGCTCATGGCTAAGATAGCTAAGGATTTTCTTACTTTTAATTGGACTATTAATGCCCTTTACGTTGAGTGATAAGATTTTACATACGGCCATTCAGACAAGTTAAAAATTCTGAGCATGATAGCGCACATAATTTCACAATGTCCCTCATATTGACTGTATCTGGCTGTACATATGGCATAAAAGAAAATAAGCTTAGATAATACAATGAAGCGCCCCACATTATAAAAGAAAAAAACCGCAGCGCGGTAGAGAAGAAGCAGAACCCCAAAATTACTGGCGACCATGTGTCTGCGGGGAGAAGCCCCAGAGAAGGCCGAAATTGAAAAAACACATAAACCTGTAGGACTGGTGCGTGCTCCGAATCCGACCGAGGCACACATCATGGAGGGATAGGAGACCAAAAAACAAAAAAGTCATAGAAAGAAAGAAAGAAAGTCCAGGGAGTCGCTGTGCTTGACTATGACCGCCGCGTCGGGCCCTTCAAAATGGCGGACAGAGCCGGCAAATAAAAGTCCAAGTCGTTGGATTAGCGCATCTGCTCTGCTTCTTTGGAGTCTAAAATGTGATAGTAGATCAGGATCTTCGAATGTCCTGGTTTGGTTGTGGAGAGTCACTCGGAGCTTCGCGGGATACAACAGGCCAAAGCGAGCCTGTAGCTGTTGAAGTCGCGGGCGAAAAGCAAGGAGTTTCTTCCGTCGTCAACGGTAGGCTTTGCCAAATCAGGGAAGAAGGAGACTTTGTGACCTTCAAATTCCAAATGATGGTTTCGCCCCGAAGCAGCATTTTAAAATTTGTTCCACTTGTTGATATCGTAGCAAGCGAAAGATAATAGGCCGGGGGGTCGTTCGGTTGAGCGCCATGTGGGTAGGAACAACGGTGTGCACGATCGATTTCAGTTCTTTATGAAAGGTGATCTTCAGCAAGGAGGGAAGAGTTTTGAGCGAATTCTCTCATATCTCCCGCTTCCACCCCCTCCGGTATTCCAATGAGCCTCACATTGTTGCGACGGGCTCGATTATTGCTATCTTCTAACTCCTTTTGAAGATTCTGTATCTGGCGCTCACCTTGTCCAGTTTGCCCAGCGCACCTCGTGCGAGTCGAGGACCCCCGCCATATTGTCCTGCCGTAATGAGAGACTTTCAAGTCGGTCCTGGAGCACTCCAAAGTTTCTCGCATGGCTTAAGCGCTTCTCCATTGACTGCACCAATTCCTTCACGCCGCGTATTTCTTCTAAAATCCAGGTGCATTTCGGGGTTTTCCCGAAATGGAACCATCTTCTGTGGGAGGACACCTCTGTTTTGGAGCGTTTTCCGTGAGAAGAAGAAGGAGACCCGAAGTCCAAGGCGCTGGTTTATGGGCCGCCATCCCCCCCGAGGTACCTCGGTCAGCCCGGAGCGAAATAGTAAGTTTGTATAGGTATTAAGTCAGGATTCTAAGTAGGCCTCTCGGGAGCTTCAGCGCGAAGCGTCTTACCCGCTGGACATCAGGCTCCGCCCAGGTACCGAGGTATTTTGATCGGTACCATTGACGGGCTGCATGGAAGCACCTGGCCCACCGGTACTTCAAGTCCTCCGATTCAGACTCGTCCGAAGAATCGACCGGTACCAGGGAAATGGAAGCTCTTCTGGAAAATCCTTCTACTTCCCCACAATGCTGTATGTCTCCTCTGGAGGACATGTCTTTTCAAGACTTTATATGGGACGTGCCTCGGAGCCTCTCCATTACAGTGACCTCGGAGAACATAAGAACATAAGATATGCCATACTGGGTCAGACCGAGGTCCATCAAGCCCAGTATCCTGTTTCCAACAGTGGCCAATCTAGGTCATACGTACCTAGCACTTTCCCCAAAAGACACAGGTTCCGCAATGCTTGTACTGGGTCAAGCATTGATATCCTGGGTCCCTTCTTAATAATGGTTTATGGACCTTTCCTCCAGGAACTTGTCCAAACCTTTTTTAAACCCAGCTACACTAACAGTCTTTTACATCCTCCGGTAACAAATTCCAGAGTTTGATTACACATTGAGTGAAAAAATATTTTCTTTTATTAGTCTTAAATAGTTTACCCTGTAGCTTCATTGCATGTCCCCTAGTCTTTCTATATTCTGATAAGGTAAACAATCGATCTACGTTTATCCGTTCCACTCCGTTCATTAATTTATAGACTTCTATCATATCTCCCCTCAGCCGTCTCTTTTCCAGGTTAAAGAGCCCTAACCTTTTTAGCCTTTCTTCATAGGAGTATCCTTCCATCCCCTTTACCATTTTGGTGGCTCTTCTCTGAACCTTTTCTAAAATCGCTATATCCTTTTTAAGAAACGGCGACCAGAATTGCACACAATATTCAAGGTGCGGTCTTACCATGGAACGATATAGAGGCATTATAATATCTTTTGTTTTATTTTCCATTCCTTTCCTTTCCTTTATCATACCTAGCATTCTATTTGCTCTCTTGGCCGCCACTGCACACTGGGCCGAGGGTTTTAACATGGTATCCACAATGACGCCTAAATCTTTTTCCTGGGTGGTGGTTCCTAATGTGGAACCTTGCATCGTGTAACCATAGTTTGGGTTGTTCTTCCCTAGGTGCATAACCTTGCACTTGTCCACATTAAATTTCATCTGCCATTTTGATGCCCAGTCTTCCAATTTATCAAGATCCTCTTGCAATTTTCCACAATCCTCTTGGGTTTTAACAACTTTAATTAGTTTTGTGTCATCTGCAAATTTGATAACCTCACTCGTTATTCCACTTTCCAGGTCATTTATGAATATGTCAAAAAGCAGCGGACCCTGCACAGATCCCTGGGGTACACCACCATTCACATTTCTCCATTGGGAAAATTGGCCATTTAGCCCTACCCTCTGCTTTCTATCTTTTAACCAGTTCCTGATCCACAATAGTACACTGCCTCCTATCCCATGACTCTTTAGTTTTGCCAAAAGTCTCTGATGAGGGACCTTGTCAAAGGCTTTCTGAAAGTCCAGGTACACAATATCAACTGACTCACCTTTGTCCACTGCGGCGCTCCTGCCCGGCCTTGGGGCTAAAGACAAGAGCGGCGGTCTGATACTTCGTGAGGAAGGAGAGTAACCTGTATCCAGGGAATGCTGGGTATTGTAGTTCCTGCTCCTCTCGCTCCGAAATAAAGAGTTGTAGTTATGGGGTTTCCAGTATTTTTATTATAGTAAAGGATATTGTTCCATCACATGGCAAATAAATGCAAACAAAATAGGTGCTTCTAATGCTAACAGGAAAACTTAGGATAAAGGCAACTTAAAGTATAACTGCTTCTTTTTTTTCACTTCTAAGCAAATTACTCACTTTGCCCCAAGAGGTCAGTTAGTTTCACTGCAGCCTCTTTCAGCCACTGTTACCTTCACAGTGCTGGGGAAAATCAGGTGCACATAATTAGAGCTTTCTCAGCAAGGCAATACAACAGCTCCGTAGCATTCAATTCACATACGGTAAAAAGCAGTTTCCTTCAGCTTGGCATCTCTACACAGCAGACCGTGCAATCCATGCTCTCACAATCTGGTAAGTCTGTATTATCTTGTGTTAACTCTTCAAGCTGTATGGAATTACTGGCTTCTGGTAACACTGGCTGTCTTCTAGCTTGCAACTCTAAAAACTGCTTAAAACTCTGTAGGAGCAATTCAGCCTGCTGTTTGGGAGGTAGGGAATTGCTATCAGCTATACAACTTCCCTCTGGCTTAAGGCTGTTTATTTTCTCTTAGATTAATTGTATCAGAGTCAGGGCCGGATTTAGCTATACGCCATGTACGCCATGGCGTAGGGCCCACAGCTGCAAAGGGCCCACAAAAATTGAACTAGTTAGGCTTTTTTTTTTTAATAAAATAAAAAAAAACCTGCTGGCTGCCGCCGCGGGGCCCCCTCTGCTGCCGCGGCAGCATGGACTGACCCGCGGGGGCCCCCTCTGTAAGCTCGGTCCCTCCCTCCGTGCCTCCGTGTCTCCCTCCGTGCAGGCTGTTAGAGACGCGAAGGCAGACTGTCTCCTTCTGCCTTCCCGTCTCTGTTAAGCCCGCAGGGGCTGATGGGAAATTTCCCATCAGCCCCTGCGGGCTTAACAGAGACGCGAAGGAGACAGTCTGCCTTCGCGTCTCTCACAGCCTGCACGGAGGGAGACACGGAGGCACGGAGGGAGGGACCGAGCTTACAGAGGGGGCCCCCGCGGGTCAGTCCATGCTGCCGCGGCAGCAGAGGGGGCCCCGCGGCGGCAGCCAGCAGGTTTTTTTTTTTAAATTAAATTTTACTTTAGGCCGGGGGAGGGGGAGGGGGTAGGACTGGTAATTGGGGGGGCTGGGACTGGGGCTGGAAATGGGTTGGGACTGGGACTGGAAATGGGCTGGGACTGGGACTGGAAATGGGTTGGGGGGATTAAGGCTGGAGGTGGGCTGATGAGGTTAGGACTGGTAATGGGCTGTGGGCTGTTGGGGGGGGGTTAGAACTGGTAATGGGCTTTGGGGGGGTTAAGACTGGTAATGGGCTGTGGGCTGATGGGGGCTGTCTGGTAATGGGCTATGGGGGGGGCTAGGAATGTAAATGGGCTGGGGGGCTTAAGACTGGAGGTGGGCTGATGGGGTTAGGACTGGTAATGGGCGGTTGGGGGGGGTTTAGAACTGGTAATGGGTTTTGGGGGGTTTTGACTGGTATTGGGCTGTGGGCTGATGGGGGCTGTCTGGTAATGGGCTATGGGGGGGCTAGGACTGGAAATGGGCTGGGGGGTTAAGACTGGAGGTGGGCTGATGGGGTTAGGACTGATAATGGGCTGTTGGGGGGGTTTAGAACTGGTAATGGGCTTTGGGGGGGGTTAAGACTGGTAATGGGCTGTGGGCTGATGGGGGCTGTCTGGTAATGGGCTATGGGGGGGGTTAGGACTGGAAATGGGCTGGGGGGGTTAAGACTGGAGGTGGGCTGATGGGGTTAGGACTGGTAATGGGCTGTGGGCTGATGGGCTGATGGGGGGTTAGGACTGGCAATGGGCTATGGGGGGCTGACTGGAAATGGGTTGATGGGGTTAGGACTGGAAGTGGGCTGATGGGGGGTTAGGACTGGTAATGGGTTATAGGGGGGGCTTAAACTGAAAATGGGGTGATGGGGGGTTAGGACTGGTATTGGGTTGGGGGGTTGCTAGGACTGGAAATGGGCTGATGGGTGGCTAGGACTGGAAATGGGCTGATGCAGGGACTAGAAGGGAATGGATGCTGGGTGAGGCTGGAACTAGAAGGGAGCTGATGTTGGGGGAGGATTAGAATGGGATGTGGCTGGAAGAGTAAAATGGAGAAGGGAAAAATATTTTGTGTGGGAGGGATAAAAAAATCTACAATTGGCCGGGTATTGGGAGAGTAAGTGGGGATTGAGGATGGAGGGGTAAAATTTGAGTGGATGAAATAGGAATGAGGAAAGAGCAAAAGGAGAAAGATTAGTATGTTAAAGCAGATGTAGAGAGAGAATGGAAAAAAACTAGAAGAGAGAAGAAAGGACAAATGGACAGCAGACGATGGAGAGTTAGCAGAAGACATGAAGAAACCAGAAGAAAGTGGCTGGAGCAATTGCAGCTGAAAAAAATGCACAAAAGGTAGAAAAATATCTCTTTATTTTGAATTTATTAATTGGAATATGTCAGCTCTGGTAAATGTGCATCATTAACGTCTGCGCTTTGTTTAGTACAAGAGCAAATTAATGTATAGTTTTATTTCTACAGTGTTGTACATTCCAAGTTTGGCTTTTGGGATTCCCAGTTTAATTATTGTCTTCCTGTTTCTAAAATGTGATTACTTGTTTGGTGATGGTCTATGTTCTGCATGTGTAACTGAGCTGAGGTGTTCTGTTTATATAATTCCTATTTGACATTGCCACTTGTTCTCTTTCCCCAGTAGGTCATGTATTGTTGTTCTCTGAAATGTATTGGTTTAATATTTGCAGTGTTGCCTTTTGATTGGTAGAGTATGGTGCTTTGTGAGTCCTGGTAGTGCTGTTAGGATACGGCGGGTTTGCTATGGGTTCTAAATGGGCAGTGTTTGTAGTAGTTCCTAATGTGTCTGGCAGTTGGCACTGGATTATAGTAATGTAGAAATCTTTTAGTCTTTCTTTATCCATACACTCATTAAGAGGCACGTTTACTAAAAGTTAGTATATGGTAACATTATGCAAATATTTATGCAAATGAGGCCCCTTATGCAAATGAGGCCCACACCCCCCTTGGGCCGCCCCTGCTGGGGGACCACAATTTTTGTTGGCATAGGGCCTCACTCAAGGTAAATCCGGCCCTGATCAGAGTAACTGCTAGTCTCTTTTGCTAATGTTTCACACACAGGAGAGTTAGCTTTACGTTCAGCCTGGAAACTTTGTGGCAATTCACTTACTTGTTGCCATGCCATTCTGACTTCAGATGGCTCCAACGTTCTCCAGCTGTTAGAATGTTTGTTGCTCTCTAGCTCAAACGGTACTTCACAGAATGATTGTTTTCTTTCTTGTGCCTGCCTTGAAGGCTTCCTTTCCCAGGGCTGTGCCTTCCAATGGTTGTCTAATTCAGGGCTAGGTCCTCTCTCCTTGGGACTTCTACTCACTGCCTCTGAATGGAACTTTGCAGGTTTCTTTCCAATGCCAGGTTCCCAAGTATCAGCATACTGTTTTCTGGACTTCCAATCATTCTTCCTCCTCTCCTTCTTTCTCTTCTCTCTCTGAATCCCATTCTCATTCTGACTAGCAAAGCCATGCTCTGGTTTAAAACCACGTTCTCCTGGACACGCCCCTTCCAAGGGCAGGGTGTGCCCAATCAGGACTGCAGGACTCCTCCCCTGGGCTGGTCTCCATGCTCAGCTCTGTGGAATAGTCTCTCTTTCTTCCTTAGTTTCTCAAATAGGCATAAATCCTGCCGAACCTCAGGATTTCCATCCGTTTCCATAGGCTCAGGAGGGCGCTGTTCACCACACCACCTGTTTATTCACTCCTTCAAAAAAATATAACAGATTAGTAAGACAAGATCTTCCTTGTCTAAAGCCATGTTGGCTGTCTCCCATTAGGTCATGACTATCTACATGCTGAGTAATTTTATTCTTTATGATGGTTTCTACCATTTTTCCCAGTACTGACGTCAGGCTCACCGGTCTGTAGTTTCCCGGATCACCCCTGGAACCCTTTTTAAAAATTGGTGTTACATTGGCGATCCTCCAATCTTCAGGTATGAGAGATGATTTTAATGATAGTTCACAGATTACTAATAGCAGGTCTGCAATCTCATATTTCAGTTCTTTCAACACCCTTGGATGTATACCATCTGGCCCAGGTGATTTGCTACTCTTCAGTTTATCTAATAGTTGTAATACATCTTCCCGATGTATCGATATTTCCTTCAATTCTTCCGCACCTTTAAATACCACTTCAGTCATGGGTAACATCCCTACATCTTCCTCAGTAAAGACCAAAGCAAAGAATTCATTCAGTCTCTCCGCTATCACCTTATCGCCTCTTAGTGCTCCTTTAACCCCTTTATCATCTAATGGACCAACTGACTCTCTCACAGGTTTTTTGCTACGAATGTACTTGAAAAGGTCTTTATTTCGCGTTTTTGCTTCCGCAGCAAGCTTCTTCTCAAATTCTCCCTTTGCCTGCCTTATCAATGCCTTGCATATGACTTGCCAGTGCTTGTGCTATTTCCAGGTTTCGTTTGGCTCTTTTTTCCATTTCCTGAAAGATGCTTTTTTGGCAACAACAGCCTCTCTGACCTCACCTTTAAACCATGCTGGCAGTTTTTTGGACTTCCTTCCACTTTTCTTAAAGCGTGGAATACAGCTGGTCTGGGCTTCCAAGATAGTATTTTTCAACAATACCCAAGCTTGATGTACGTCTTTAACCTTTGCAACTGCTCCTTTTAGTTTTTTCTTAACTGTTTTCCTCATTTTATCATAGTCTCTCTTTCGAAAGTTAAAAGGTAGTACTGTGGATTTCCTTACTATCCCTCCTCCACTAATTAAATCAAAGGCGATCATGCTATGATCACTATTGCCAAGTGGCCCCAACAACCTTATCTCTTGCACTAGATCTGGTGTTCCACTAAGGACTAGGTCTAATATGGCTTCCCCTCTGGTCGGTTCATGAACCAGCTGCTCCAAGAAGCAGTCATTTATTTCATCTAGGAACTTTATCTCCCTAGCATGTCCTGACGTGATACTGACCCAGTCGATACCGGGGTAATTGAAATCACCCATTATTATTACTGCGCTGTAACTTTTGTTAGCTTCCTTGATTTCTTTGAGCATTTCATCATCCATTTGGTCATTCTGGCCAGGCGCTCGATAGTACACCCCACTGCCATTGCCTTCCCCCTTTTACATGAAATTTCAATCCATATAGATTCTACAGCAGATTTTGTTTCCTGCAAAACTTTAATCCTTTCTGACTCAATGCCCTCTCTAACATAGAGAGCAACCCCTCCACCAATTTGATCAGCTCTGTCATTACGATATATTTTGTACCCAGGTATCACAGTGTCCCACTGGTTGTCCTCCTTCCACCATGTCTCTGATATTCCAGTCATATCTAACCTTTCATTTAGTGCTATATATTCTCCCATCTTATTTTTTAGACTTCTAGCATTTGCATACAAGCATTTTAGAGAATGTATTTTATTCATATTAATTTGGCTATTGGTAGACATGGGTAATTTGGGACCTTTAAGCTCTGTCTGCTCCATACTCGAGGGCATTTGGGCTACTTTACTCTTTTGTGGAACCTCTCTGCTTTTGGTAGTATCCTTCAAAGATACATTCTTCCGAACCATCTGTTCTTGGGCGACTGTCGGCTTTCCCCTAATATCTAGTTTAAAAGCTGCTCTATCTCCTTTTTAAAGGTTAATGCCAGCAGCCTGGTTCCATCCCGTTTAAGGTGAAACCCATCCCTTCGGAAGAGCCCCTCCTTTCCCCAGAATGTTCCCCAGTTCCTAACAAATCCAAAACCCTCATCTCTGCACCATTGTCTCATCCACGCATTGAGACTCCGGAGCTCTGCCTGCCTTTTGGGTCCTGCGCGTGGAACAGGAAGCATTTCGGAGAATGCTACCCTGGAAGTTCTGGATTTCAACTTCCTACCTAAAAGCCTTAATTTTGCCTCCAGAACCTCCCTACCACATTTTCCTATGTCATTGGTACCGACATGTACCAAGACAGCAGACTCCTCCCCAGCACTATCTAAGACCTTATCTAGGTGGCGCGTGAGGTCCGCTACCTTCGCACCAGGCAGGCATGTTACCAGGCGATCCTCACGTCCACCAGCCACCCAGCTATCTACATGCCTAATGATCGAATCACCAACTATAATGGCTGTCCTATCCCTTCCCTCATGGGCACATGGCCCTGGAGAAACTTCCTCGGTGCGAGAGGGTTTTACATCACCTGGAGGACAGGTCCTAGTTACAGGATCACTTCCTGCCACACCAGGGTGATGCTTTCACGTGACCTCTCTCCTCCATGGCAACAGGGATGCTGCCAGACTGGAGGTGGGACTTCAGGACTATATCCCTGTAGGTCTCGTCTGTGTACCTCTCTGTCTGTCTTATGCTTTCCAAGTCTGCTACTCTAGCCTGTAGAGAACGGACTCTTTCCCTGAGAGCAAAGAGCTCCTTGCACCTAGTGCACACGTAAGACCTCTCACCAACTGGGAGAAAATCATACATGTGACACTCAATGCAAAAGACTGGAAAGCCCCCATCCCGCTGCTCGACTGCTGTCTGCATCTTAGTTTTAAGTTATGTTTAGATCTAAGTTCTTTACTTACTAAGGGTTGCTATAGATATTTATACTAATAAAACTGTAACTAATACGTGTAATATACCTTGTTCACCTGAAGCTTAAGTAATCTCAGGTCCTGAGTGTATGACTGATTTGGGTAATGAGCTTCACCTGAAAGCACCTCCTGTCTTTTAAGATGTGTAAGTACCTATAAAGCTACGATTATCCCAGGGGTGGGTGGGTGTGGGGAGGGAGGGAGGGAGGGAAATAACACTTATTAAAAGAGGGCTGCTACACAGTACCCTGTCTTGTGCTGCTGAGGTAAGCTAAATTCTGATTTGATTTAAATTATAGCTCTTAGCTGCTGCTAGGCTCTAACATCTTATGAAATTTAAACTACAAGCTCTCTGCTGGGTTCTAAATTTAACCAGAAAGCTCTCTTCTGTGTTTTAAATTTAAGCTAAAAGTACTTTGCTGATGCTAGGCCCTGAGTGACTATTAAATTTAGACTACAAGCTCTCTGCTGGGTTCCATATGTAACTAGAAAGCTCTCTTCTGTGTTTTAAAACTAAAAGTACTTTGCTGTTGCTAGGCCCTGAGTGACTATTAAATTTAAACTACAAGCTCTCTGCTGGGTATGAAATGTAACCAGAAAGTTCTCCTCTGTGTTTTAAATTTAAACTTCAACTGCTGCTACTAGGCCCTGACTGATTTAACAAAAAATAGTGGGTTCACAGATTAATTAGCTTTAATACAAAGAATTCCTTTTAGAAAATTACCAGAAGTATATACTCACAGTTGCAGATCTCTCTCCAGAAGTAACAGTCCCTTTTTCTAGACCTTCAAGACAGAGGATCACAGAGCTCTGGTTGAGCTATTTATGCCTGTGCTGCTGAGGTAAGCTGTGACCAACTTCCTGAGTAATTAACAGTCCTTGCTTGGATAGGAGGAGTCTATCAAAATGTCCTTTTGATCTGCCACCTGGTGTTAACACCTATTGAAAATGTTTCACAGGTCTCTTGCCCCCTAGGTAGAAGGCCTCTTTGTAAAGGTCTCTAGAAGACTTTATTTGTTGCTCAAAGAGTACAGACACTGTTTTGCCTTTTGTGCTAAGCTAAATTCTGATTTGATTTAAATTATAGCTCTTAGCTGCTGCTAGGCTCTAACTTCTTATGAAATTTAAACTAAAAGCTCTCTGCTGGGTTCTAAATTTAACCAGAAAGCTCTCTTCTGTGTTTTAAATTTAAGCTAAAAGTACTTTGCTGATGCTAGGCCCTGAGTGACTATTAAATTTAGACTACAGGCTCTCTGCTGGGTTCCAAATGTAACCAGAAAGCTCTCTTCTGTGAGAAAGAACCAAAAGCTGAAGAACTTGAAATTCTTCAGTATCCAGCAGCCCCAAAGGAGGCTGCTACCCTCCCTATTCACTGGATACTGCATGACCTCATGCTTAGGATGTGGGAAACACCCTTAACTGTCTCTCCACATTCTAGGAGACTTGATACCATGTACTGGGTACTGCAGTGTCCCTGTTTCCAGAAGATGCAGTTACCACACCACCCCATGGTAGTAGAATCGGCAATGCGTCGAATCAAAAGTGCCAAGGCATATTCCTCAAATCCTGTGGGCCAAGAGGTAAGAACTCTCGATGCATTCGGTCATCGATGTTTTCAGGCCTCCATGTTATCGGCCAGAATAAGTTCTTACATACTCTACATGGGTATGTTCCTTCAGGAGGTTGCTAAGGATTTAGAACTAATTTCTCCTCTTCTCCCTGAAGACAAGAGGGCTGATTACCTGATACTTGTAAAACATGCCCAGAATGATTCCATATTTATGAAGAGGGCAACCTTTGCTTTGAATGTATTAACAGAAATTCTGCTATTTGCATTGGTGTGCATCAGATTGCTTGGTTACAAGCATCCGATCTTGAACAGTGGGTGCAAGATAAGCTGGGGAACATCCCTTGCACAAGGGAAAACCTTTTTGGCAGGACAAGGCTTCTCAGCTAGAATCCAAGAATACCACTCTCAATAGGCTTTCTAGAACCACTGCCAACCCAGCTAAGAAAAAGGCTATAAAGAAACTTTTTTTCAACAAGAAAAATAGGTTTTACCCTTCTTATACCCACACTGTGCACTGTCCAGTCCATGCTTCCCAGAAGGGACAGCAACAACCAAAAAAACAAAGGAAGGCTCAGATCCCCAGGGAGGAGTGGCCTAGTGGTTGGGGCAAGTTACCTCAGGCCGGAAGGTCGGGGGTTCAAATCCCATTAGAGGACAGCAACCTTGGGCCGGAATGACTGGGGTTTCTAGTCCCACAGGTGCTCCTTGTGGTCTTGGGCAAGCCACTTAACCCTCCATTGCCCATGTTCCCTGTAAGTATTAGTGTATGTGTCTCATATCCCCTCGTGTTATCCCCCAATTGTGTTGTGACCACTTTGATTGAAGGATAAGGTGGTATACAAAACTGTCTAAATAAATAAACAGACCCAGCCTCCTCAAGGTCTTTGACTTCTTTCTAGGGAACTTAGCTGTCCAGAGCCAGTCAAAATTCCAGGCAGACTGTTACTTTGCCCAAAGGTAACATCAGAACATTGGACTCTATCCATAGTAGCAGAAGGGTACAAACTTCACTTCCAAAGTATGCCCCCTCCATCTACTCCAAGATAGTTCAGCTCTCGGCCTCCACTCATCACTCTCTTGTTCCAAGAGATTGCCACCCTTCTCGCTCAGGGTGCAATAGAGGAGGTGCCACTCTCTCAGCAAGGCCTGAGCTTCTACTCCCCCTACTTCCTTATCCCAAAGATCCATTCTGGATCTCAGAGAATCGAACAAGTATCTGCTCTGAGAGAAATTCAAGATGCTCTCTCTCAGAGCTCTTCTCCCTTACATCCAGATTCAGAATTGGCTTTGTTCTCTAGATCTAAAGGATGCATATACCCATATCCTTATTCACACAGAACACAGGAGGTTTCTATAATTCCTCTTTCAAGGAAGGCATTGCCAATACAGGGTTCTGCCCTTCGGTCTGGCCTCTGCCCCAAGAGTCTTTACAAAATGCATGGCAGTAGTGGCGGCATTCTTAAGATCTCTAGGGATATTTGTCTTCCCTTACTTAGGCGACTGGCTCTTCCGAGCAGCGACAGCTCTAGAGGCCAGCTCTGTTCTCTCCCGCACAATGCAGATTCTTCAACTCTTGGGATTTGTAATAAATCTTCCAAAAAACCAACTCACCTCTTCTCAAACCTTAGAGTTCATAGGGGCTCTCCTAGACACGCAGCAGTCAAGGGCTTTTCTGCCACAGGCCCGCTGCGCTTGAATCGTTCAGCTAGCTTCTCAGGCATGTATGAAAGCTTTCCTAAATGCTCAAGAAATGCTTCAACTGCTGGGCCATGTGGCTTCCACTGTACATGTGGTTCCCTATGCTCATCTGCATATGCATGCAGCTCAATGGACCCTGGCTTCGCAGTGAACTCAAGCATCAGATCATCTGGGGGACAGAATCATGATCTCTGCACATCTCATTTTGTCTCTCCAATGGTGGCAATCTCCAGAAAACTTTCTCATTGGTGTGGTGGCATCTGAAAAGGTGACCCTGTCTACCCTGATGACGGATGCATCCAAAATGGGTTGGGGAGCTCATCTGAACAATTTCTCCACTCAGGGTCTTTGGACTCAGCAAGAGGCACGACTTCACATAAATCTATTGGAACTCAGAGCCATCCACAGTGCTCTCAGGGTGTTCCAAGACCACCTATCACTTCTACTGCCTGCCAATCATCTGCTCTTCACAACGGCATTAAAACCACCGCTCCGGAGGCGCGCCCGCCCCCTGCGGACCTCACCAGAGGGCCCTTTGCCATGGCCCTTAGGTGTGAGTCCGTGGCGAATGATCAAAATCTTGCAACAAAAAGCTTTGAGCTTAACCGTCATGCCGGTATTGCATGGTTGTAACCTGCTATTTCCTTCCCTCTTGTTTCTTCTATTCCTTTGATTATCACTGAGTCTCTTATTCTGTTCTATCTTATAAATGGCGTTCTTTTCATATTTTCTGTAACATTAATGTAGTATTGTAAACCGCTCTGATGCTTCGGCCTGAGCAGTATATCAAATGTAACATTAAACATTAAACTTTTTTTCCCACATAGTTCTAGTCCAGACGGACAATCAGGTAGCTATGTTCTGTGTGAACAAGCAAAGTGAAACAGGTTCTCAAACGTTGTGCAATGAAGTCCCACATCTATGGTCTTTTGCCATACGCCATCAGATCCACCTACTAGCGGTATATCTCCCCGGCAAACAAAATCTCCTGGCAGACAAACTCAGTCGAGTACTACTGCCTCACGAGTGGTCTCTCCATGCGGATCAGATTGCTCAAATTTTTCAAATCTGGGGAACTCCAGATATAGCCCTTTGGCAAGTCCTTAGAATGCCAAACTTCCCCGCTTCTGTTCCAGAACACCTGCTCAGAACAGTCAGGCGATGGATGCTTTCCACCTCCACTGGGGTCAGGACTTCCTATATGCCTACCCTCCCATTCCCCTTATCCCCAAGACTCTTCAATCTCCAGAGAGACAGGGGCTACATGATCCTCATAGCCCCGCACTGGCCACGACAAACGTGGTATCCACTACTTCTATGTCTCTCTCAAGCCAAACCTCTGGAGTTGGAATGTGCTCAGGATCTCCTATCTTAGGAGAATGCGATGCTGCTGCATCCAAACCCGCAGTCCCCATAATGATGGGGCCAGGGTGAAAAAGGCAGAATGCATCATGGCTTTGAGATGAGCTCGAGTTGGTGATAGGATACATAACTTATTTCTGTTAATGGAATGAAGGGAGCGTGTGGGGAAGTATGGAATAACCAAGCCAGACGGGTACTCTGGAGCTTCCTGCTGAATGGCTTTATAGGTTGGAATAAGGACTTTGTAATTAATGCAAAATTTTACAGGGAGTCAGTGGTGTTGAACTAGGAGAAGGATGACATTGTCATATTTATCAGCCTAAAAGAGGGTATGGATAGCTGTATTTTGTATCATTTGGAGCCACTTAAGTCAGGAACCAGATAGCCCAGAATGTTTGGCATTAAAGTAATGTAACCTGGAGTTTACTGTACCAAGTACTACAGGAACGCTAACCTGTCAAGGAAAGAATGAACTGCCCGGAACTGACAAAGGGTGCAGGAGGAGGATTTGATAACATGGTTAATATGTTGGGCAAAGGAGAGCTCTGTATCCAGAGTTTCACCTAGGTATCTGAAAGAAGAGACCACAGAAATCAGGTGGTTTAGAATTGAAGGGTAACAGCTGGAAGCAGAAGGCCTCCCTCATAATTTACAGTTAATTTCCCAGGATTTTACTGTAGGCAATGATCTTGTAGCCAAGCCGAGAACATGGATAGACAATGGTTAAATGAGGCCAAACTGGGAGTGATGCTGTCAGTAGCCAAACCAAAAGAATGTCATCTGCATCTCCATCCTCTCTTGCATACTACATATTTCCTCTGCTCTAACATCTGTTCTCCAGGACCAAGCAGGAAGTCAGTCCTCACTTATGGGTGACGTCGGCGCCGACGGAGCCCTCGCGGAGCAATTTTCCACAGCTTTCAAAGAAAGCCTTTGGGAATTGCAGCGCGCATGCGCGGTCGTCTTCCCGCCCGAAGGTGCGATCTTAGCCAGTCTTCTTTTTTCCGCGGAGCCCTGCAGACGTCCCCGTCTTGTCCCCGCGAAAAATTTGATTTTCCTCTTTATTTTATACTTTTTCTTTCGGTTCGACGCCGATCGTTTTCCCGCCCGGACTCGCGACGCCGGTCTCGAGTCCTCTCGCGTTTTTTTTTTTCGGTTTTTCTGACTTAGTCAGCTTTCATTTTCGTTTTCCCTGGCAGCCCGGGTCCTTTGACCTCGCAGGGGCCCTTTTTTCCCCCCGATGGCTGCCAGTGGCTTTAAGCGGTGTGGTCGGTGTGACCGAAATATGTCACTAACCGACACACACGACTTTTGCCTCCGCTGCTTGGGCCCGGATCATGAGGAAACTGATCTGTGGGCCCTGCAGCAAACTGTCCTCGAAGGCGTGTTTGAGAAGTCGGCGGCTCAGCGCGAGAGAATCTTCGCTGACCCCAGCCGTACCCGGACCTCGTCGGAGGCCTCCGTGTCAAAGGGCTCCAGCTCGGACCGTCGCCGGAGCTCCTCCGAACCGGGGTTCTCCCTCCGGGGACCATCGTCGGAAGGAAAAACCCGCGAGGGCAGCGTCGTTGGACGCTCCTGGCTCCGCGAGGGGGCCAGGTCGCATAGCCCCGACAGCCGCCCCGGGTCCTTGGAGAAGGAACATCTCCCGAAGCGACCTCGCCTGGAGTCGGAGATGCCTGCCCCGGGTAAGTCCTGTAGTCCTTCTGGACTCGCCTCCGCGACAGCCGACGTCGGGCCCCGACGCCGTCGGGGCCCGAGAGTCGGGGGCTGCTGGGTCACCTGAGCTCGGACTCAGGTTGACGGCCTTGGAGAGCAGACTGTCTGCCTTCATGGACCAGCAGCGGGCACTGCTCGCTGGCCTCGCTGGCGCCGCTGCCCCGACCGCCGGGACGTCGACGTCCAAGTCGACCCCGGAGACCGAGCCGATCCTCGAGTCAATGAGAACTCGAGTCGATCCTCGGTCGAGGTCACCCTCGGCCTCCCGTTCGGGGGACCGAGGTCTCCGACTGCCGACTCCCTCGACGTCGGGACGGCTGGCGCCGCACCCTGCCCGGGCCGCACCCACCGAGTCCTCGTCGGAGTCGGTCTGGGAGTCTGAGGAGGAAGAGTCACCTGATTCTTTCCGGACTCGGTGTGTCCCATCGGACTCACCGGGGTCCGAGCCTCGGAAGCAGTCCCCCCCGGAGGATGCCCGGTTCTCGGACTTCGTTAGGGATATGGCCAAGGCTTTGGCCTTCCCTGCGGATCCCGAGGAGGAGCCTCGAGCCGACGAGCTCGACGCCCTCCAGTATGACTCTCCCGCGAGGGAGCACTTTACTGTGCCGGTTCCTCCTATGCTGGAACGACTACTCTTCCGCATGTGGGAGAGTCCGGCCTCCTCGCCGGTCCTGAGCAAGCGGGTCGATTCTATCTATAGGGTCCGCAAGAGCCCTGGCTTTCAGAAGGCACAGCTGCCACACAATTCCATGGTATTGGAATCGGCCATGCATCGTCTTAAGAGCCAGAAGATGCACTCCTCAGTGCCTCCTGGAAGGGAGGCCCGTAACCTGGATGGCCTTGGCAAGAAGTGCTTCCAGGGCTCTATGCTCGCATGTCGTGTCCAGACTTACCAGCTCTACATGGGCATGTATCTCCGGGATCTGGCTAAAGAGCTAGCCGACTTCTCCGCTGGTCTCTCCGAGGAGCCCTTGCGGAGGTTTCTAGCCTTGTCCACGGGCATTCGGGAATGCTCAAAGTTCATGTCCCGAGCAGCCTATGATGGCTTTGAGGCCTCGGCTAGAGTGGCCGCAGCCGGCATCGGTGCCCGCCGAGAGTCTTTGCTTCAGTCGTCGGACCTTGAGCCCTGGTTACTGTACATGTTGGTCGATGTCCCCTGCCGAGGCGAAAACCTCTTTGGCAAGCCCATGGCGGAAAAGGCTGCACAAATTGAGACTGAGACTCTCACCAGGACCAGGCTTTCTAGGAAGACCTCCGCCCCTTCCAGAAAAGAAGGGCTCGGGAAAGAATCCTTTTACCCGAGGAAGGCGGCTGCCTACAAACAGTACCCCCATTATCAGGCCCCTGCAGCTCCCCAACAGGGCCAGCAGGCCAAGGGACGGGGTAACGGGGTCCCGTAGGCAGCAAGCCCCCAAGCCTGCACCACCAGCCTCCTGCTCAGCAGGGTGGGGGGTTTTTGACTCGCTCAGCATAGCCTCTCCCCCCCCCGCTGGTTCCGCCCAGCACCGGAGGCCGGCTGGTTCACTTCGGCCACAGGTGGTCCAGCATCACCGCAGATGCCTGGGTACTTCAGGTCGTGCGAGAAGGCTACCTTCTCCCTTCCATCAGGTCCCTCCTCCTATTTTCCGGGAGAACCTTCGCGCCCCCCTCTGCACAGGGAGTTGCTCCTTCAGGAGTTAGCAGGTCTTCTGCAGAACAGGCGGTGGAACCGGTGCCCCACCACCTGAGAGGTCAAGGCTTTTATTCAAGGTATTTTCTGATACCAAAGAGAACAGGGGGCCTCCGACCCATCCTGGACTTGCGCAACCTCAACAAGTTCCTTGTGCGGGAGAAGTTCAAAATGCTTACCCTTGGAATCCTTCTGCCCTACCTCCAGCAGGGAGATTGGCTATGCTCCTTGGATCTAAAGGATGCCTACACCGCCACATCTCATCCACCCAAGCCCACCGCCAATACCTAAGGTTTGTGGTGGCAGGAAATCATTACCAGTACAGAGTACTGGCCTTTGGCCTAATCCTCCGCACCGGAGTCTTCACAAAAGGTCTCGCGGTCGTGGCGGCCCATCTCCGGCTCACGGCCTCTATGTCTTTCCGTACCTCGACGACTGGCTCATCAGAGCAGCGTCCGCTCAGGAGGTCGCCAACGGCCACGCGCCGCACGGTGACTCTGCTGCAGCACTTGGGCTTTGTCATAAATTCGCAAAGTCCACTTTGCTCCCCTCACAGGATCTCGAGTTCATCGGCGCAAGGCTGCACACTCCTCTCGGGCACGAGCGTACCTACCGCTCGACAGGGCGCAACGGCTCATGGACCTAGCCGACCGCTTTCGCAGCCAGCCCCTGGTCTCCGCCCAGGCGCTTCCTGAGACTGCTCGGCCATATGGCTTCCACCGTCCATGTGACCCCCAATGCCGCCTGAACATGCGGTCTGCTCAATGGTGTCTCCGCCAGCAGTGGCGACAAGCACAGGCGGCCTGGCGGACCTGGTGCGCGTCTCCTGAGCCGCTGCTCTCGTCTCTCCGGTGGTGCTCCGGCAGCCGAACCTGATATTCGGAAGCCTTTTCCAGTCACCTCAGCCGACCCGGGTGCTGACCACCGATGCATCCCTCCTGGGCTGGGGAGCGCATTGCCAAGAGGCACGTACTCAGGGCCTCTGGACCCATGTGGGAATCTGCTCAGCAGTCAACTTCCTGGAGCTCAGGGCGATCCGCCTAGCTCTCAAGGCTTTCTCCCACCTGACTTCCCCAACAGTCCGCCTTGTCCAGACGGGACAACCAAGTTGCCATGTTCTACGTGAACAAGCAGGGGGGCACGGGCTCCTTCCTCCTCTGCCGGGAGGCACAGAAGCTCTGCTCTTGGGCCGTCAGTCACGGCATTCTCCTCAAGGCAGTTTATCTCCCGGCCAAGAAAATTGCCTTGCAGACAAACTCAGCAGGGTCCTCCAGCCGCACGAGTGGCGTCTCTGGATCCCTTGGTAGTTCAGAAAGCTCTTCCTCAAGTGGGGTCTCCCCACGGTGGATCTCTTTGCCAGTCCTCACAACCTCAGCTTCCTCGCTTCTGCTCTCGTCAGCCACCACCCCCTTCGGTGGCGGCAGACGCCTTTCTGATCTCGTGGGTCGGGGAGCCTTCTGTACGCTTTCCCTCCCATCCCGCTGGTCTCTCGGACTCTTTTCAAGGTTCTCCGAGACAAAGCCTTCGTGATCCTGGTGGCCCCTCGCTGGCCCAGGCAGCCGTGGTTTCCGCTCCTGCTGCAAACTGGCGGTGGAGGATCCCAATCCCTCTGGGGGTACAACCGGATCTCCTCACTCAGGATCAGGGGTCCCTTCTGCACCCCAACCTCAGGTCTCTCAACCTCATGGCCTGGCTGCTGAGAGGGTAGTCCTTGCTCCCCTTCTCCTGCCGGCGGAGGTGGAGGAGGTCGTCTTAGCTTCGCGACGGCCTTCTACCCGCAAATGCTACGCCCTTAAATGGCGTCGCTTTGCCGTCTGGTGTACCCAACAGTCTCAGGATCCCTTCTCCTGCCCGTGTCGGTGATCTTGCAGTACTTGCTGCACCTCTCTAATCTGGGACTTAAGTCCACTCCGTCAAAGTTCACCTCAGTGCTCTTCAGCACATCATGTGCCAGTGGACGGCAGACCTCTCTCCAATGACCCTCTCGTAGCGAGATTTCTCCGAGGTCTCCTTCTACTTAAACCACCTCTGCGCCCCGCCAGCGCCTGACTGGGACCTGAATGTGGTTTTGCAGCGGATCACCTGTCCGCCTTTTGAACCTATGGCTACCTGTTTCTCTCCGTTTTCTGTCTTGGAAAACAACTGTTCTTGATAGCCCTCACTTCCGCTAGGCGCGTAATTGAATTGCAGGCCCTTGTGTCTGATCCCCCTTACACTAGGTTCTACAAGAATAGGGTAGTCTACGGACTCACCCAAATTTTCTGCCTAAAGTGGTCTACCCTTTTCACATCAATCAGTAGGTGGTACTTCCAACCTTATTTCACAGACCAAACTCAATCCGAGCTGAAACGTTCATCCATACCCTGGACTGTAGAAGGGCATTGAACTTCTACCTTGACCGTACGCGGGAGCACCGGTAAAGCTGCTCAGCTTTTGTGTCTTTTGACCCCAATAAATTGGGGCTCCCGGTCTCCAAGCGTACTCTGTCCATCTGGGTTTGCGGACTGTATCTCTTGGGCTTATGGGGCAGCCGGACTCTCCTTAGAAAGTCGAGTCACGGCTCATTGCGTTCGGGCAAAGGCCACGTCAGTGGCTTACCTCCGCTCTGTTCCGCTGGCAGACATCTGCGGGCCGCTACTTGGTCTTCGAGCCAGACTTTTGCGGTCCATTACTGTCTCGAGAGGGAGTCCCGTAGGGACAGTGCTTTCGGACAGGCAGTCCTCCGTAATCTCTTTGAGGTCTGAGCAACTCCTACCCTCCATCCCGGATGTGGGCTACCGGTGGGTGATAATTCAGCGAAGTTTCTATCCTTCTGTGCTGCTGAGCTAGAGGGAGCTCATTTTTGTGCTTAGGGTCTCCGGTAGCCTTGAGCTTGGGAGTCCCATAAGTGAGGACTGACTTCCTGCTTGGTCCTGGAGAAAGCGTAGTTACTCACCTGTAACAGGTGTTCTCCAGGAGCAGCAGGAATCAGTCCTCACTACCCTCCCTCCTCCCCTTGGAGTTGCAATCGTCTGCTTATGTTCTTTTTTTGCAAAATTTTTATGCTGTCTTTTTTAGCTATGTCATCGACTGGCTAAGATGGCACCCTCGGGCGGGAAGAACGCCGCGCATGCGCGCTGCAATTCCCAAAGGCTTTCTTTGAAAGCTGGGGAAAATTGCTCCGCGAGGGCTCCGTCGGCGCCGACGTCACCCATAAGTGAGGACTGATTCCTGCTGCTCCTGGAGAACACCTGTTACAGGTGAGTAACTACGCTATATCAACCCCATACCTATTCACCAAACCCGTAATAGGAAACCCCATCAAAATTATCCACAAAGTATATACTATAGTAGGCACAACTACTGTCTATATGTAACTCTTGAAAATACAAACAACAAGAAACCAAATCCAAGAACTACCCCACAGAATCTCAAGTGTGCTCTCATTAACGCACGCTCAGCCCACAACAAATGGCCAGCTATCATTGACCTTATATCAAACCTCACACTAGACATCCTACTGATCACAGAAACATGGCTTTCTAATACCGACAATGTCCTAATGAACCATCTTACCCCACCTAACTACACCATCTATACCTGCAACAGAGAAAACAGAAAGGGAGGAGGAGTTTGCATAATAGCAAGAACAGATTTGAAATATCACGTGATATCTACCAATGCCACAAACCACACAAATACGCTATCCATCTCCAATAATAGCAACACCATAAACCTCATCTACAGAGCCCCAAATGCTCCAGCTGATGATCTCTCAACCATAATTGATATTGCCATCAACCCATCGGATATCAACAAACCTAACTGGATCCTTGGAGATTTTAACCTTGCCTCCACACCACCTTCAGTGTCCACCTCCTTCCTTGATGCCATGATTAACTTACACTACGATCAAATTGTAAAAACATCCACTCATAAACAAGGAAATCTCCTCGACCTCATATTTGCACCATCAGCACACCCGAATCTGATAAACCAACCCGAACCCCTATAACCCCAGTCCCCTGGTCTGATCACAAACTTATCTCATTCATCATTCCATCTACCGAATTTCCAAACAAGTCACCTGATGCTTACCCACCACCAAAACCAGCAAGATTCCAACCTCTCAACATGGACACAATCATCTCCCTTACCATGCCAAAACTCTCCACTATACCTAACAACATCGATGACACTGTATCAAACTGGAACAATGCTCTTCGACTATCAGCGCAACCTACCACTACACATGATAAAACCTCTACCAACTCTTCTATCACCAAGAAAAAGAACGCACCATGGTTCTCCTCAGAGTTACGAACCTCCCTACAACAACTGAGGAGACTAGAGAAGAAATGGAGACACTCCCTAAACCCTCATGACCAGTCCATTTACCTAGCCAACTTGAAGTCCCATCGCCAGCTAACCTGGGAAAAGAGAAGAGAACACCATACAAAGCTACTTAGCCGTTCCCTCAACAAACCAAGAGATCTCTTCCAAATAGTAAAATCCCTAACCACTGAACCTCCCTCACCACAACAGGAATATATACACCCACAACTATATGCTGATTACATCCAATCCAAGGCAATCAAGATCACTGAAGCAACCACAAATGTAACCAAGCAACCTTCCAACGTCCAATTCATACTCAATAATTTCTCATCTCCAACTCCAAAGTCTATTGAAGAAATTATTACATCCATCAACGCCACTACAGCTCCAAATGATCCATGTCCAGCCTTCTGGATCAAATCACTTAAAACACAACTTAGCCCATACATATCAGCATTAGCTGACCAGTCCCTTAGATCCGGGATATTTCCAACAGCTCTCAAGCACACCTCCATCCGTCCCCTACTGAAGAACAACAAACTGGATCCGAAAAAGGAAGACTCCTATCGCCCAATTTCAAGCATTCCTCTACTAGCCAAGATCCTAGAAAAAGTCGTTCTCAGACAAATTCAACAACACATTGATTCCGAGGCCCCACTAGATCCAAACCAACATGGCTTCAGGGAAGCCCACGGAGTCGAAACCCTCCTAACTTCCCTATTGAACACACTCATTAATACAACAGACAATATCAGAAATGGAGTCGCCATGATCTTCCTAGACATAGCAGCAGCTTTTGATTCTGTTGACCACAACCAACTACTCACCAGGCTCCACGAAAAAGGAATTCAAGGAACGGCACTGAATTGGTGCAGATCTTACCTAGAAGATCGCTGGCAACAAGTACGGACTGGTGATACCACATCTCAACCTTTTCATCAGAAGCAAGGAGTTCCGCAAGGTTCCTCCCTTTCAGCCCTTCTATTTAACATCTATATGCAACCTCTCTGCAACATCTCCCGCTCTTTCGGAATATCATGTCTTATCTACGCAGATGACGTGCTCTTATTCACTCCAATTAATATATTAAAACCTGACTACACTACACTAATCACCTGCTTCAACTCGATATCAGATTGGCTACTCTCACAAAACCTCAGAATCAATTTTAAAAAAACCGAAGTCCTGATTGTCACTAGAAACAAAGACTTCTCTCCCCCACCAACTCTAAGAACACGAGATGCTGATCTACCACTCAAAACCTCAATACGTTATCTGGGTGTTATACTTGACCAGCGACTTGAATTCAAAGATCACATAAAAAATACTGTAAAAGCCATTTACTACAAAATCAGGACTCTTCGACACCTCAGACCTATGCTTGAACCATCTGACTTCCGTACAACCTTCCAGGCATTAGTCACTCCTCATTTTGACTATGCAAATATCGTTCTTCATGGCCTACCCAAGAGCACTCTAAACCCGCTTCAATTG
Source organism: Ichthyophis bannanicus (assembly GCA_033557465.1). Taxonomy (NCBI): domain Eukaryota; kingdom Metazoa; phylum Chordata; class Amphibia; order Gymnophiona; family Ichthyophiidae; genus Ichthyophis; species Ichthyophis bannanicus. The sequence goes on along the minus strand of CM066035.1, from coordinate 899,564,934 downwards.
GCCATGAATACAGCGGCCAGAGTTCTTCATGGATCCCCAAAAAGCCAACATATTACTCCCATCCTATTTGACCTCCACTGGCTCCCACTAGCTTGCAGGATTTTATACAAAGCTCTCATCCTGACCTTCAAAGCATTCCACCATATCTCATCATCCTCCTTATCTGATCTCCTCCATCACACACAGAACACCAGATCTAGACGTTCTGTAACAGAGAACATGCTAACAGTCCCAAAGGACAGCAAAAAACTCACTCAAACAACCACTTTAAGAGCATTCTCTTCCTTCGCCCCTAGATGCTGGAACACGCTTCCACCTAGTATTAGATCACAAAAAGACCTGTCCCAGTTCAGAAAATCCATAAAAACACATCTCTTCCTACAACACTTCTCACAATATACTGACCCCCCTCACACACAAACCATTGATCACGGCTAGTCAAATAAGCTCCCGAAACCTTACCACTTGATCTAGACCAAGCCTCACAAACCCTACCTTTAGAGCTCGAGCATTTAAGAACCTATTGTTAATAATTGAAAATATCTGTTAATTGTTAATCCCTGTTATCCATGTTTTTATTCCCTGTTCTCTGTAAACTTAACATTTGTTTTATGTTTAAGTACAAAATTTGTTAAAATGTAAACCGCGCTGATATCAAAAGTGCGGTATATAAAAGCTGTTAAATAATAAATAATAATAATAATAATAATAAGCAGAGACGCCGGTGCTTTGAATTAGGGTGTGGAGAGGGCATAGAAAAAATTGAAGAGGATGGGGCAAGGATTGAACCTTGAGAAACTCCACACCCTAGAGGACAGCTACGAGTGGAATTTCTGGCAATCTGAACAGTGAAGGAGCAGTCTTGACAGAAAGGATTGAAACCACTTGTGTACTATTCCCCAGATCTCAGTGGGACAGAAGCGAGGAAAGAAGGAGACCATGATTGATCAGATCAAAAGCATAGGAGAGATCGAGAGATTCCACCAGAATCAGATTTCCTGAGACAAGAGTGCTGTGGATATCATTTAGGAGGGCTGTGAGAATGGTCTCAGTACCATGCCCAACATGAAAACCTGATTGCCTTGGGTGGAGAGAGTGAATACATTCAATATGACTGGAGAGTTCCCGAAAGACTATTTGTTCTGTCAGCTTTGAGAGGAATGAGAGATTGGAAGCAGGCCTATAGATAAGTTGATCCTGAGGATTGAGATTCAATTTTTTTAGAAACAGTTTGATCAGAGCTTGTTTCCAGACCGAAAGTACAGTACTGGTCACAAGACTCACAGAAATAATCACACGAGCAACAGGAAGGAGTCCCAGAGAGTTTTCTGCTATCCAGGAAGATGGAATTGGATCAAGAGTACAAGTGATTTTCTGGGTGGAAGAGTAGGCCAGCATTAAAGTACAGTCGGAGACTGTAGCAAACTCAGACCAGGAGTGAGTGAGGACTGCAGAAGGTGAGCACGGGGACCCAGGGGGATGGAATATTCCTGGATCAAGTAGTTGGGAGCGGTGGTTCTCAACCCTATCCAAAAAATGGGCTGCCATTTCATCTAAAGGGGGGCCTTCCCAAGCCCCTAACGAGCAGGGGGAAGAGTTCAGAGAGAAGAGTTGAGCAACTGTTGAAAAAAGCGCTGTAGAAGAGAAACCTGCATTAAGATAAGACTGGAGAAGTGGGCTTGCTTCAATGCTGTTACCTGTTGATGGTAGTAAGTATGAAGAGTTACAGTTTAATAAACTTGATAGACCGCCCATCCTGAGCATACCTGGGCAGTGTACAAGGCTATCAAGGTGGCTGGGGACTGATCTTTCCACCATAATCTTTCAGTTTCTCAACTGGTGCCTCGTCAGGATAATTCCTGAGTGGAACCGGGGGTGATGAATCCTGCTGCAAGAGTTGCAGGGGGGTTTTGGTGCCTCTGAATCCAATGCTTGCAGGAGCTGCCTATAGCAGAGCTAGCTGCCAACTGCTCTGTGGCAAGTGTATGTATGAAAATTTGAAGGAAAAAGAGAGTTTGCTGTTGGGAAGTGAGATAGTAGTACTGCAGAGGTTAGTTTCCGACAATAACCAACAGTTCCATTCAAGAGGAAAGGCGGGGGGGGGTACCTTCTGACTGGAAGAGACAAAAAGATCAAAACAAATAAGAAAATGGTTGTAACATGCAAGGGGGAAATGTTGGAACAGAATGGATAGTAAGAACATACTCACAGAGTATTATAACCAGATCCAGAGTATGTCCAGCCTGGTGATCATTCCAGTCTGGCCAAGGATCTGCATTTCAAAATTCCATCTTACCAAAAGTTGCTCACAACAGATGCTTCAAAGCTGGGCTGGGCAGTTCATCTTGATGAGTTTCACACTTGGGGTACTTGGTCTACCCAAGTCTTCAGCAGATCAATTTCTGTTCTTTCAGAGATTGATTGGTAGACCAAATTGTCATGATTTGAGTAGCCCATGTTTTACATCAACAAGCAGGCAGGAATCACATATCTCAAGGGATGGAACTAAGAGCCACATAGCTACCTGGCAAGGAAAATATTCTGGTGGACAGGCTGAGTTTAGTCCAACTTCATAAATTGACCCTGGATTAGATGTTTAGCCCTCCCCATCTTGAGAGTGGGGCATCCCCTCAATAGATTCCTTTGCCACCCTTCAGAATGCTCAGCTGCCTCAGTTCTGCATCAGAGTTAGGAACACACAGCAAACTAGCCTTGGATACCTTCCTGTGATATTGGGGAGAGGGTCTTCTGCACGTTTGTCGTCCTCAGAGAGGAGGCTCTCCTGACACTCAAAAGCAACAGAGGCATCATGATTCTCCTCGTTCCTTTATTGGCCTCAGCAACCTTGATTCCCTCTCCTCCTGGATCTCTCCATACAGGAGTAATGTCGACTGGGCCATGCACCAACTCTTATTTCGCAGGAGGGTGGGTCAGTGTTGCATCCCGACATCAAGTCCTTAGCCCTCACAGCTTGGATGTTGATAGGTTAACGTTGCCCTTTCAGAACCTGTCTGTTGATATTACAAAATCCTTTTGGCTTCCAGGAGGAACTCTATGAGAAGATCTTATGCTTTGAAGTGGAAGATGGTTGCTATCTGGTGTAAGGGAAAGGCATTAGATCCTTTCACATATCCCACACAAAAACTGCTTGAGTACCTTCTACATTTATCTGAGTCTGGATTGAAGTCTAACTCTATAAGGGTTCACTTTGGTGCAGTTGGAGCTTATCACCCCCATGTAGAAGGTCAACTCATCTCTTTACAGTCTTTAGTTGTTTGCTTTATGCAGGGTTTGCTTCTTCTGAAACCCCCTCTAAAGTCCCCATGGTGTTTTGGGATCCCATGTGGTTCTGATGCAGTTGATGAAACCTCCTTTTGAGACACTTTCTTCCTGCAGTCTGAAGTTCTTGACCTGAAAGGTCATCTTCTTGGTGGTGATCATTTCAGCACACAGAGTTAGCGAGCTCCAGTCCCTAGTAGCTGATCCACCCTTCACACAATCTTTCCATAAGAGGATGGTTTTGTAATGCATCCTAAGTTCCATCCAAAGGTGGTTTTAGACTTTCACCTTAGTCAGTTGTCTTGCGATCCTTTTTTCTGAAACCTTAAAAGGGGGAAAGTGCACTGCACATGGACTGTAGAAGAGCCTTGGATGCCTACTTGGAGTGGACAAAAGCCCATAAAAAGTCTGCCCAATTTTTTTGTTTTATTTGATCAAAGCAGGTTAGGGGCTGCTATCTCCAAATGCACTCTTTCAATTTGGCTCACAGAATGCATCTCTCTTGCTTATGCCAAGACAGGCTTGAACCTTCAGGGTCATATCACAGCTCATAATGTCCGAGTCATGGCTGTGTCGGTGACCCACTTGTGCTCACTCTTTATGGAAGAGATTTGCAAGGCTGCAATATGGCCTTTTATCCATGCAGCCATGTCTCAATGTCTGGACAGGAATTCCCGATGCAATACAGATTTGGCCAATTAATACTTCAGAATCTGTTTGGGGATTAGAATCCAACTCATCCCCCAGGCTGCCTTCTTTCAGCACACAATTCATATTCACTTTTTTATTTAGAGGCGTCTGTAGCTAGAGATTCTCATACATGAGGACTTCTTCCTGCTTGTCCACAAAGAAAGCAAAGCTACTCACCTGTAGCAGATGTTCCCCATGAACAGCAGGATATGTCCTCACAGCCTTCCCATCTCCCCATGGAGTTGCATTCTACTCAGCTTTACAATTGACTGAAGCAAAATGGCATGACAGTGGCAGGCTGGAAGACTCACGTACAGGGCCGGCCCGTCCATTGATAAAGAATGTTGTTTGCACAGGGCCCTGCGTTTCAGGGGGCCCCCTGCAAACAACATTCTGCCCATCAGCCCAGGAAAACTTTAAAAGAAAAAACAAACTTGCTGCTGCTGCAGCCACCGTGGTAGCGGCAGAATCAAGTGTCTCCCACGGGGCCCCCACCCACCCACCCAACAGAGCCCTCCCTCCTGCCCAACAGAGCCCTCCCTCGATCACTCTCCTCAGCACAGCTTTCAGAGCCGCGAAGGGAGGGTTTCCCTCTTGCAGCTCTGTTAAGCCCACTGGGGCTGATGGGAACAGTTTCCCATCAGCCCCGGCCGGCTTAACAGAAACGCGAGAGGGAAACCCTCCCTTTGCGGCTCTGAAAGCCACATTGAGGAGAGTGATCAAGGGAGGGCTCTGTTGGGCGGGCGGGGGCCTTGCGGGAGACACTTGATTCTGCCGCTGCCACAGTGGCAGCAGCAGCTGCAAGTTTGTTTTTTATTTTAAAGTTTCCCTGGGCTGATGGGGGGGAGGGGGGTTAGGAATGGTAATGGGCTAGGGAGGGTCTAGGACTGGAAATGGGCTGATGGGGGGGGTTAGGACTGGTAATGGGCTATGGGGGGGGCTAGGACTGGAAACGGTCTGATGGGATTAGGACTGGTAATGGGTTATGGGGGGGCTAGGACTGTAAATGGGTTGATGGGGGCTAGGACTGGTAATGGGCTATGGGGGAGGCTAGGAATGGAAATGGGCTGATGGGGGATTTAGGACTGGTAATGGGCTATGGGGGGGCTAGGACTGGAAATGGGCTCATGGGGGGCTAGGACTGGAAATGGGCTGATGGGGGGTTAGGACTAGTAATGGGCTATGGGGGGGCTAGGACTGGAAATGGGCTGATGGGGGGTTAGGACTGGTAATGGGCTATGGGGGAGGCTAAGACTGGAAATGGGCTGATGGGGGGATTAGGACTGGAGGTGGGCTGATGGGGGGTTAGGACTGGTAATGGGCTATGGGGGCTAGGATTGGAATTGGGCTGATGGGGGGGTTAGTACTGGAAATGGGCTGATGGGGGGGCTAGGACTGGAAATGGGCTGATGGGGGGTTAGGACTGGAAGTGGGCTGATGGGGGGCTTAGGACTGGAAGTGGGCAGATGGGGGGCTTAGGACTGGTAATGGGCTATGGGGGGGCCTAGGACTGGTAATGGGCTGAGTGGAAGGGGGGACTTGAACTGCAAATAGCTAATGGGAATGGGAACGGGGGCTTGGAATGGAAATGGGCTAAGTGGAAGGGGGGCTTGAACTACAAATAGCTGATGGGGAGGGGTGCTTGGACTGGAAATGGGCTGTGAGGGGAGGGAGCTAGGACAGAAAATGGGCTGATGGAAGTGCTAGGATAGGACTGGAAATGGGCTGTTGGGGGGTGCTAAGATTGGAAATGGGCTGTGGTGGGGGCTTGGAATGAAATGGACTCATGGAGGGGCTAGAACTGGAAGTAGGCTCATAGAGGGGCTTGGATTGGAAATGGGCTGAGTGGAGGGGAGCTAGGATTTGACATGGGCTGATGGTGGGGCTAGGAAAGGACTAGAAATCGGCTGATGGGGGGCTGGGATTGGAAATGAGCTGATGGAGGGACTCGGATAGGACTGGAAATGGGCTGATGGTGGGGCTAGGATAGGACTGGAAATGGGCTGATGGGGGGCTAGGATAGGACTGGAAATGGGCTGATGGGGGGCTAGAAGGGAGCGGATGCTGGGTGGGGCTGGAAGGGAGCTGATGTTGGGGGAGGATTAGAATGGGATGGGGCTGGGAGAGTGAAATGGAGAGGGGAAAAATATTTTGTGTGGGAGGGAAGAAAAAACTTCAATTGGCCGGGTATTGGGAGTGTAAGTGGGGACTGTGGATGGAGGGGTAAAATTTGAGTGGATGAAATAGGAATGAGGAAAGAGCAAAAGGAGAAAGATTAGTATGTTAAAGCAGATGTAGAGAGAGAATGGAAAAAACTAGAAGAGAGAAGAAAGAACAAATGGACAGCAGATGATGGAGAGTTAGCAGAAGACACCGAGAAACCAGAAGAAAGTGGCTGGAGCAATTGCAACTGAAAAAAAAATGCACAAAAGGTAGAAAAATATCTCTTTATTTTGAATTTATTAACTGGAATATGTCAGCTCTGGGAAAAGTGAATCATTAACATCTACGCTTTATTTAGTACAAGAGGAAATTAATTTATAGTTTTATTTCTACAGTGTTGTTGTACATTCCAAGTTTGGCTTTTGGGGTTCCCAGTTTAATTATTGTCTTCCTGTTTCTAAATTGTGATTCCTTGTTTAGTGATGGTCTATGTTCTGCATGTGTAACTGAGCTGAGGTATTCTGTTTATGTAGTTCCTGTTTGACATTGCCACTTGTTCTCTTTCCCCAATAGGTCATGTATTGTTGTTCTCTGAAATGTATTGGTTTAGTATTTGCAGTGTTGCCTTTTGATAGGTAGGGTCTTGTGCTTTGTGAGTCCTGGTAGTGCTGTTATGATATGACAGGTTTGCTATTGGTTCTAAATGGGCAGTGTTTGTAGTAGTTCCTAATATGCCTGGCGGTTGGCACTGGATTATAGTAATGTAGAAATCTTTTAGTCTTTCTTTATCCATATACTCATTAAGAGGCATGTTTACTAAAAGTTAGTGTATGGTAACATTATGCAAATATTTATGCAAATGAGGTCTTTCATGCAAATGAGGCCCTGCACTGAGTCTCCGCACTTGGCCCCTCACCCCCCTTGGGCCGCCCCTGCTCACGTATGCATGGTGAAGCTTCCAGAAACTTTTAGAAAGAGCTAGGAATGCTCCAGTGACATCACCCATGCGTGAGGACTTATCCTGCTGTTCACAGAGAACACCTGCTGCAGGGGAATAACTTTGGTTGTATGTGATGCCTTGTTTGTTCCAGTTTAGAAGTTTAAACTTCAGAGAGGAAAACCTGGCAGGCCAAATGGATCAGTAGCAGGGATACCATAATCTCAAATAGAATTCTTTATTTTGCCCAACACGGCCATGTTTAGTCGAGAAATGTTTGTTTTGGGGGGCACCTTAACATAATGTAGAATACAGTTACCACAGTAACATAAATATATATATAAAATTATATCAAAATAATCCATTAAAATACATATCTTTTATTAGTATTTGGTCAGTGACTCATGCAACATATAAAGTGCAAATGCATATGATTATAAAATAAAAAGCACATACTTACATATATCAAAACAAAATAAAACACATAAAATAACCTAAAAGGGACAATAAATATATGGGAAAATACAACGAATCATATGATGACAGTTACAACTCTTAAACAGAAATAACTGAGTAAAGGATAATATACTAAAACATAAATATGCAGAATCCATACTAATCATTGTATTTTTCCATATATGTATTGTCCCTTTTAGATATGATATATTTTTAATGGATTGTAGTTATTAATGTGTACATCTTTTATGTTCTGGCTTTGAAATGGCTAGTATGTTATTTATCCTTTATATGTTTTTATATAAATTATTATTAAGATATGTTTATGATGTTTTTATTATATATATAATTTTGGACCCAATATTCTAAAGGCATTTATATGGTTTAATGACCTGTAAATCATGTAAATGCTGCTGAACAAGGATATTCAACAGTGCTAACACGGTTAGTGCCGTTGAATATCCCCAACTAATGCCGCTATATGCCTTGATGCTAATCGCTTAGCATCGGGGCGTATCGTGGGCGGAGATAGTCACTAACCAGGTAGCAGCGATATTGCACCGCTACCCAGTTAGTGACCTGCAGGTAAAACTAGGCGTAGCAAAAGCTGGCCTAGTTTTACATGAGAGAATTAACCAGGTAGCAGTGCAATATCGCCGATACCCAATTAATTTCTGCAGTGTCGGAGGCTGTGCAGTGACCCTGGATATTCAATGCTGGACCACATATGATCCCCAGCAGTGAATATTTGGGGTTAGAGGTTGGGACAGCTATGCACCACAGTGGTGCATAGCTGTCCCAATTGAATATTGGGACCTTTATGTTTATATTTAAATTTATGTTTATGATGTTGTGATTGTGTTCTGTATTATGTTAAGGTGCCCCTAATGAAAGCATTTTGTGCCAAATCATGGCTGTTTTGGCCATAATAAAGAATCTTTTTCAGATTGTGGTACCCATGCTCCTCCTTTTGTATTTTGTGGGGCTGTCCCTTTGTTTTTCTTCTTTTTGTCCAATGGATCATGAGGCAAGTGCTATGCACTGTCATGCAGAAGATTCCAGGTTTGATCCCCAAGTCAAGTCTTAGGCTTTTCAGATTGGCTAGGATTGAGAATGCTGAGAAGGCACCATTCACAACCCTGCTGGGGGTGGGGGGGGGGGCAGTGATGGACATGGTTCAATAATGACATTTAGATCCCGATTCACGTAGGGGCACGTCTGGCCCGCCCGGATGGCTCTGAGCAAGATGCGCCCCTTTAGACCTGATTCTGGACTGCAGGAGCAAAATGTTCCCATGGTGCACAGAATCGGAGTCTGGAGTCTGGCTCGGCTTATTTGGCAGATGTGCATTATGATTTGATTAGAACATTAGCGAATAGCATGGCCTCTTTGGTGGCGGCGCGCAGGTCTATCTGGTTACGGAATTGGGCGGCTGATGGATCTTCTAAATCCCGCCTCAGTAAGCTTCCCTTTAAGGGCAAATTGTTGTTCGGAGACGATCTGGATAAATTGGTAAAAGACCTCGGAGAGTCCAAGGGCGATAGACTGCCCGAGGATAAGCCTAAGCTGGGTAGAAACGTGCCACCAGCACGGAGTCAGTTTCGGGACTTTCGCAGGTTTCGTTCTTCCTGCCTTTGGGGTTCCCAGCGCGGCTGGTATAGTTCCAGATCACAAGGGTTTTGAGGTTTTCGAGGAGCCGGCAGAGGCTTCTCTGCGGCATCCTCCTCTACCTCCTCTTCCTTTGGTCAAAAGCCGCAATGAAGCGAGGCGGGCTCCGGAGGGAAGTCAAGTCATCGGGGGTCGCTTAAGGGACTTTCTTCCTTCCTGGGCCCAAATAACCTCAGATCAGTGGGTGCTCGAGATAATCAGAGAAGGTTATGCGCTGGAGTTCGCTTGTCCGCTTCCAGATTCCTTTGTCCTTTCTCCCAGCAAAGGCGAGCAGAAGGAACGGGCCATTCGGGTGACGTTACGTCGACTCCTAGATTTGGGAGCGGTAATTCCAGTTCCTCCTTCCGAGCGTGGCGTCGGTCGCTACTCCATTTATTTTGTGGTGCCAAAGAAAGACGGTTCGCTCCATCCGATTCTAGATCTCAAGGGCGTGAATCGTTCTCTCCGGGTGCCGCATTTCCGGATGGAGACCTTACGGTCCGTCATTGTGGCGGTACGTCAAGGGGAGTTTCTGACCTCTCTTGATCTCTCGGAGGCCTATTTACACATTCCCATCCGAGCGGTACATCAAATGTTCCTGAGGTTCGCGTTCCCGTGGGGTCACTTTCAGTTTCGGGCTATGCCGTTCAGTCTGGCCACAGCCCCGCGCACTTTCACAAAGGTCATGGTGGTGGTGGCGGCGGCCTTGCGAAGGACGGTATCTTAGTCCACCCTTACCTCGACGACTGGTTGATTCGTGCGAAGTCCGCAGAAGAGAGTGTGCAGGTTACGGACAGAGTAGTGGTTTTGCTGCGGTCTCTCGGCTGGGTGGTCAACGAGAAAAAGAGTAATTTGGGGCCCACGCAATCCCTCGAGTACCTCGGGGTTCGTTTCGACACGGCGAGCGGCTTGGTGTGCTTGCCGGAGCGCCGCGTCCAGGCCTTGCAGGGCCTAGTGCGTTCATTCTTGAGGATTCCCGCACCGTCAGCGTGGTGGTACCTGTGGCTGTTGGGCACTATGGCGGCAATGTTGGAGGTAGTTCCGTGGGCCCAGTTTCATATGTGGCCACTTCAGAGAGCCCTGTTACGTCGCTGGTCGAACCATTCGGACTCGTTGAACAGACGGTTGCCTTGTCCGATGTCGGTCCGTCGGTCTCTCCGGTGGTGGCTCTGCTCGAAGAACCTTCGAATGGGTCTTCCCCTGGAGCAGCCCACTTGGATCCCGTTCATCACGGATGCGAGTCTGTTGGGCTGGGGAGCCCACTGCGAGGGTCGGTACGCGCAGGGGACGTGGTCCCCTCTGGAGGCTTCTTGGTCGATCAACCGACTCGAGCTTCGAGCGGTGCTGTTCGCGCTGCAAGCCCTCGAGACGTTGGTGAGGGGGCGGGCGGTGCGAGTTCTCTCGGACAACTCGGCGACGGTGGCTTACATCAACCGCCAGGGCGGCACCGGAAGTATTGCCATGGAAAGTGAGGCAGAGGCCTTGTTCGGTTGAATGGAGGCCCGTCTGCCGGCCATTTCGGCGGCGCATATCGCGGGAAAAGACAATGTGATGGCAGATTTTCTCAGCAGAGTGCAGGTCGACCCCGGGGAGTGGGAGCTGCACCCATAGATCTTCGCGCAGATAGTTCACAAATGGGGGACTCCGATTATGGACCTCATGGCCACCTTTCAGTCGGCAAAGACAGGGTGGTTCTTCAGCAGGCGGAGAGAACACATGTCCAAGGGCATCGACGCGCTAATTCAGCTGTGGCCAGAGGACGGTCTTCTTTATGTCTTCCCCCCTTGGGCGCTGATCGGTCGCGTCGTGCAACGCATCGAGGTGCACCAGGGGCAGGTTTTACTGGTGGCTCCGGATTGGCCCAGGAGACCGTGGTATGCCGATCTGGTTCGGTTACGCGACGGGGGTGCCTTGGAGTCTGCCTCCGTTACTGGATCTACTGCTCCAGGGTTCACTGCGGATGCCTCAGGTGGATCGGTTCTCGCTTACGGTTTGGCCATTGAGAGGGCTCAGTTGAGAAAAAAGGGTTATTCCCCAGAGGTTATTGCCACTCTCCTTCGGGCGCGTATGTGCGATTGTGGAGGATTTTTGAGGGCTGGTGTTCGCGGCATGGGGTTCGCGCAGCAACTGCTTTGGTGTCGGTGGTTCTCAGCTTTCTGCAGGACGGATTTGACAAAGGTTTAGCAGCCAGTTCTCTGAAGGTGCAGTTGGCGGCGCTCGCGTGCTACAGGGGCAAGGTTCTGGAAATTCCCCTAGGGGCGCATTTGGATGTCCAACGTTTTCTTAAGGCGGTTTTCAGGTTGCGGCCTTCGCGCAGGGTGTCAGTCCCTTCGTGGGATTTGAATCTAATCTTACAGGCTTTGGTTCGCAAACCCTTTGAGCCCCTTCGGCAGGCGTCTATCAAGGATCTGACCCTGAAGACGGTCTTTCTGGTGGCGATTTGCTCGGCGCGGCGCATTTCCGAATTGCAGGCGCTTTCGTGTAGGGAACCGTTCTTGTCTATCTCTAGGGATCGAGTAGTTCTTCGGCCCGTTCCCTCCTTTTTACCTAAGGTTGTGTCGCCCTTTCATTTGAATCAGCCCGTTTTCCTTCCGGTCCTTAAATCAGCAGCGGCAGGTGCTTCGGCCGATGGGTTGCATTGCCTGGATGTTCGGCGAGTGCTTCGTCGATACTTAAAGGTGTCGGAGGCGTTCCGTAAGACCGATTGGTTGTTCGTGCTTTTTGGCGGGGCACGCAAAGGTGAAGCAGCGGCAAAGGCGTCCATCGCTCGGTGGATCAAGGAGGGGATTGCTCAGCGTACATTTTACAGCAGCGGCCGGTTCCGTTGGGTTTGAGGGCCCACTCTACTAGAGCACAGGCGACGTCCTGGGCAGAGCATAGTCTTGTTCCACCTGTGGACATTTGTAGGGCGGCGACTTGGTTGTCTCTTCATACCTTCAGTAAGCACTACCGGTTGGATGTGCTCGCCGCTCGGGATTCTTGTTTTGGTTCGGCAGTGTTGCGCGCCAGTTGGCAAGGTCCCGCCAGGTGTTGACTGCTCTGTTACATCCCGGATGTGGAGGACTAAACTGGAGGACCGCTCAGGAAATAGAAATTACACTTACCTGGTAATTGTAGTTCATGGAGGGTCCAGTTTAGTCCTCCTTCCCTCCCATGTGTCTGCTTTGTTTGGGGCGGCGCGCTTACTGTGTACGGCGCGGAATTGTCTCAGAATATATCTTCGTTTTTGCGTGTCCGGGGCTCGCTTCTACTTTCTTTTTTCCAGCTATTCCGTTCATGTGGCTGGGATTATGCCTGCCTCTTTCTGCGGGTGGACTCAGAGGCAGTGTGCAGAGTTTGGGCTTCCTCGTTTGGGGAGGGGGTCGATTAACACATACGGGGACTAAATTTCGTTCTGGTTTGATATTTCTACTTATCTCCTGTGTTGCTTCTTTAAGTCTGCTTTGTTACTAGTTCACTGGGGGCTGATGGGAGCTCCAGCAGCATACATCCTGGCATAGGAAGATTCTCATTGGTCCAGTCTCCAGGCTGCAGGAGGAGGTGCACTACCCGGATGTGGAGGACTAAACTGGACCCTCCAGGAACTACAATTACCAGGTAAGTGTAATTTCTATTTTACAATAAACGAAGAAGTTACATAGAACAATGTCAAGAGTGGAACATTACACCCAACTATTTACATATGTAACTATATGCAGGTTTTCTATAGGTCTAGCTTACATAGTTTACATTTGTTTTCATTTGCTGATATTTAAGGGTTGTAAGTCAATTAACCTGTTATCCGTAGAGTTTGAGAGGTTCAATGTGTGTTGCTTTAGGTTGGAACTCTGCTGCTATTACTGTCGTCGTTACCACGGTGTTCAATGAAAAATAGTGTTTTGATTTCCTTTCTGAATGTTTGTAGGTCTTTGATTGAACGCAATGTTCTAGAAGGGCATTCCACAGAGTGGGACTATGTATGAGAATGCTCTGTCACTCGTGGTCTGTTTTGTTTTGTTTTGTGGAAAGCCAGCGGGACTAGAAGGGTATTCTGTGTACTTCCTCTTCTGGATCTTGTGTCAGTTGCAATGTGAATTAGGGTTGCGAGGAATGAGGGTGCTATGTTATTTATTATCTTGAAAGTAGTCATTAGGGTTTTATATTTTATCCTACTTGTTACTGGTAACCAGTGAGGCTTATGTAAAATGGGTGTGATGTGGTCTGTTAATCGGGCTTTACAGATGATTTTAGCTGTTACGTTCTGTGCCATTTGGAGTAGGTTCAGATTCTTTTTGGTTATTCCCCTGTACTAGGCTATTACAGTAATCAAGGTGTGGGGTGATTAGGGCCTGTACCACGGATCTAAAATCATGGGTGTCAAGGGTCTTGGATGTTGTATGATCCTTAATTTGAGAAATATAGTTCTGATTGTTTGCTTTATGTGTGATGTCATGTTGAGGGATTGGTCAAGTGTAACTCCCAAATATTTTATTTCTTGTTTTACTGGAAGCACAGTGTCATGAATGATGAGTGTCAGGGGGGGGGAGGGGGTAAAATTTTGGTTTCTTGAACTTGATGCTCAGGTTGTTAGTTTTTAGCCAGTTCTCTGCTGCTTTGAGATGGGTGGAGTTTATGATGTCTATGGGGAGGTATAACATGATATCACCTGCATAGATATGATATCCTATTTTGAATTTTCTGAATATATTGCAGATTGGCTGGAGATATAGATTGAATGGAAGAGCTGCAAGGGCGGAACTTTGTCGTATTTGGTTTTGAACTTATGAGATCTGACTCTTGGTGGCCTTATTTTGACTTTTAGACATTGGATACAATGACTGAAGAGTTTCCTGGCACTAAAATTTACTTTGTAAAAATGATATCCCTCAGATGCCTGCATAAAATAGTTCTACAGTTCACAGATCTATTCAGATTACTAATCCACAAGTGCATTTTTGCATGTTCTTTTACTGCATAGTAAAAATGCATTGGATCTTAGTGATTCTTTCCAGCGATGAATTATTAGGCCCTGCCTTCCTGTTGATGATGTCAGCTCTTCAAAGAATCATGCATAGCTGTGCCTTCTATTCCATTTGGGTTGTTTTCATCAATAATTCATTTTAATAAATGTTACACCTTTGTAGACATAAGCAAGTCTGACAACAATCTTCCACTTGAGAAGTTTGGCTATCTGTAATATTAAAATACATATATTTCACTGGAATAAAACTAATCCTACCTCTTCAAATGTTCCTATTACTTTTTTGTAATAATTGGAATACACTAGAACAAATGCTTTCTCTCCCTGTGCCTTTCTTTTTCAGAGTCAGCCTCTGAAATCCCTTCGGAAGTTGTTGCATCTCTCTTCTTCAAATCATTCCATTCCTCCTGAACCTCGTTTTCAGCCGTTACCAAGCCACTCAACCAAAAGTTCCTTCCCTGAGAGCCGGATACTTCCCATTGGTCAGACAGTCAGCAGTGCCGCCGGCAGTGGGGTAGTCATTCGTCAGGAGCCCCAGCAAAAGAGCAGACAAGTGCTACAGATCCCAGGCCAGATTGAAGCAGTCTGGCACGTCTCACCTGTAAACAGAGGTGGAAATGATGGGACTTCCTACCCTGATCAGCTGGCTTCCAAGAGTGGACAGAACGGACACACATTTAACCGAACAAACCGATCACGCATGCCAAATTTGAATGACTTAAAAGAGACAGCATTGTAATGGTATTCTGGATGCAGTGGTATCCTGCAGGTAATGTGAGCCATGGGTAAGTGAAGGGTTAAGGAAACGGAGAGAGGAGAAAATAACTGAATCTTTTTTCAGCTATCTTAATGTGCGCAATACACATGCGGAGCCATACTATGCAGCCGACATCTCGCAACGTACAGACCATCCCAGAAAATGAGATGGCAAAGATTGTTTCATGAGAAGACCCACGGGATGTTGGAGAGAATGTACACTTCAAGAAAGCGTTATTTGTACTTCATTTTATTAACAGAGCTGTATCGTAAAGAATCTAGGCGTGCGCTGCCATTTCCAGGGAATGGAAAAAAAATCAACATAGACCCAACGCCCTTCCTATTCTCACTGTTCAGCCAAAGCAGTGGAGCTCACGTGACACAAGTGTATCCCTCGTAAGGGTTTAAAATTGCATTGTGTGTCTGAATTTTTTTTTTAAATATCTTATTTGATAGTTTTGTAATATTTATTTATGATGAAACAATATTGTACTGTTCAATCATCTTTTATGTTACAATGTAAAGTTCTATTGAGCTGTATAAAACATTGTGAACCAGTGCAACAGCTAAAGTAGTTTCTATAAAAACTAATGGTATAGCATTTATATATTGCATCAAGACCTTTTCATACAATATATAAATATGAGATAAATAACTGTTTTATTAATATCCTCATTTAAAGGAAAGTATTGTTATCTGCCATATTTTCATACATTTGTGATATATAAAGTGCAGTATTATATTTCTAATACAAGGACGTTTAATTGTGGATATAAGTGTAACTGTAACAGTATGAAACTTGCTCAGTACTATACAAGCATTGTGATATTTGTTTCCAAATTGTACTAAAGGGTAAGTCGAAATCCAGCGGGAAGTAGAAATGCAAAGGGATACAGGGCATTCTGTATGATAATTCCGCTTATATCCCACTGAACAGAGAAAACTACCCCTTCACCTTCCCTTAAAATAGATGCTCTTCCATTCACTTTTACGGGGTGTACACCAAAGAAGCGTAACATGAGCTGCAAGTGCAATGCTAGCCGTGGGAAAGTGCATAGGCTGCTGCAGCACTGCGCAGGGTCTCAAGCTCTAAGTTGCATTTAGCTTAGTAGGAAGATAAGCATTGAGCTTTTATATTGTTTAAACTGCAACTGTTGCTTTGTTTTTCTGTTGCTTATCCTGTTTCCAGTTGTACATGGCCAACTGTTGTCCTTAGTACAGGATAGGATGAGAGAGAGAGAGCTGCCGCACGCAAATCCTGTTTCTCTTCCTCATTCTTGCTTTGAACATAGAGCCAGCATGCTCAGGCAGTGAGACTGCTGTCAGTCCGAAGCCCCAGCCTCCAAAGTCATGCAGAGCATGGAGCAGTGAGAAGCCACGAGTTAAGTATATTTATGTACGGGCGTGTGTATAGCTACATACGTATCATCTTCACCAACTACTAAAGGGGAATATACAAAAGACTGATTTTAACTGACATAGTTTTGGCTTTTCGTGCAGTACTGTATCAGTCTTTCTATTTATTTCAACAGCAATGTGGCTTACTGTGAATCTAATGACTATACCTGACTTGCAGTTGGATCCTGACCAACCTTTGTGCAGCCAATGCTGCTGGTTTCTCTTTCTTGCTAAAAAAAAACAAACAGTGTCCTTCACACAAAGGTTCCAAGTTGTATAGGCTGTAGATAGCATGAAAAGAACTACCTGTGACCTGTTAAACTTACAACCTAGTGAGTATAGGTTCAGAATAAACCCATTTTTCTATGTTTCCCCTGGTTATATTAATGCAAAGTGCAGTTCTATTTCTGACTCCAGTCTTTGGATGACAATTGGAAATATCTGTACCTATGTGTATTCTTTATATTTCCACTTGAAATATATGAAGGGAAAAACGCAGTTAATCTGTGTCCCGAAGAGCAGACACCTCGTCATTCTCCGTGTAATTGCATTTATAACACTGCCCAAAATTTGTAGAATAAGGGGGGGGGGGGTTTGCACTGGTGCCAGATTAAGGAGAAAATTCAATAGCACTTTTTAATGCTAGAAAAAGCACCATACAAATTTAATATATTCTGCACATACTATTGCTTAAGATTTATAAACCAATTTAAAGAGTCCTAATCCTAAAGAATTTATGAAGATAGATATCAAGAATTATTTATTTTCCCATTGCCTTTGAGATAATTTAGATTTGTGCATGTTGATTTCATATATATTTTTTATACATGTAAAGTATATGTATATACCATATATATGCTATTCTTTAAAAGTGGATTTTTATTTTTAATAAGATATAAACATCTGAGAGAGAATGTAAGTCAGCATAATTTTGGTTAGTTTAGTCTTAAAAATGTTTGGATTTGTACAAATGACTTTTTTTCCCCAGAAAGGAATAAAAGTTTCCTTTTGATCACAGCTACATCCCCCTTTTCGAACTCAGGAACTGGTCCTGCTTCAGTAGATAAGTCAAACGTTGTGTGCTTTAGATGGGGATTCTAGTAGGATATTCTAGTTTAGATAAAGCTTGCAGTTGTTAGCACTTCAATTTTTAGAAGCCTAAAATTCTATCCGTAAACTTCCTTTATTTTAGTGAATAATATATTTTGTTTCCAGGGTCTGTTCTGTGAACAACTAGGACTTCTGAGAAGTGGGTATGTTATGTACCTCATGTTCTTCCGCCATTTCTCTCCCACTCTACAGCTTGCCAGGGAAGGAAGTCTTTCAGGTCAAGAGAGGAGAGTGGGCAGTTAAGCTATTTTATTCCACGTTGGAATTAGAATCCACCCCAAAATTATTTCTCTCTATTCAACCAAATATGATTGTAGTCAGCAAGTCATCTGTTCTGTCCTCTAGTTATATTTTTCTGTCACACATTTAGATTTTAAATGTATTACTTGCCTTTTAAACTCAAGATGAGTTTTATATATTCAGGTATGAATTATTTCCTTGCCCGAATTGCTTTACAGTCTAGTTGTATCTAAGGCAATGGCGAGTGAAGTGATTAGCCCTAGGTCATGCATAGGGTCACTGGAAGAAGCAGGATGTGAACCCTAACTTTTCTGGTTTGCAATCTGCTTCTCTAACTGCTATCATGCTCCTCCTCTGTTCACATACATTAGCTTATCCTGAATAATAAGCTGTAAATATGTGAGCTAGTATGTATCCCTATTCCTCCGAGTTTTTTAGTTGTAGTATTGCTTTGTTGCATTCTTGTGACTTGTTTTGTTTTATGTCTTCTGCTTGCAGGAAAATAATTTCTTAGCATTTTCTGGATATGCTACTGTTCTGTGGGACTTTTTAGAATTCCCCTCGAATAGAAGTGTCAGCATTTAGTACTGTGCAGGGTTAAAATGCCAAACTTATAAGGAAGACTTCTAAGCAAATTCAGACAACCTGTTTGCTTCCAAGAGCAGAGCTTTCTTAAATTCATTTTGTGAAGGATTGGTCCAAGGTTTAATTCTTGGTTGATTCAAGAAAAGTTAGTATAACTTAGCAGAAGAGTTGTAGCCTCATTATTTTGTAAGGATGCCACAGCTCCCATAAGTTCTAATGTTTCAGCCCAAAGACCAATGCAGAAAGGACGGGGTCTGTGAGTTCTCTGTATATTCAGCCATGTGACATATTGTATAAGGTTAAGAAGGATAGAAGTTGAATTTGAACTGGGACTTCTAAAGATAGATGCTGATAACTTGCATTCATTCCATGATTTCTTCAGGATTTCCTCTGTCTACTTTGCTTTTTCTGGAGGGCTTTATATTCATAAATTTCATTGACCTATCTGGAAGAAGCTGATTGAATTTAGAGATACATTATATTAAAGTAAGAAGCGTGGCATTGCAGAATAATATAGGAGTAGTATGAACCCTAAACTGTTTGAAAGTTATTAATAAACCTATACTAGGTTTTGAAGGTGTTTTGATTCACCTGTTAAGAAGAAAAGTATGTACGCCATCTCCAAATTGGGGCTACTGTCATCTGTATCCCATCAAAAAGATTCTTGGGCGTTATGCATGTTTCAAAGGAGAATATATGTAGCCACAATGGGCGTATAGGCATATGCAATTTATTACTGTAATTGCAGAGCTTCAGTATTGTCAAGAGGAACATTTATTTTTATACTTATGTACAAGTGTGCATGATCTGGAAACTGAGACGAGTAGATTTGAGAATCATCATCATTAGAAATATTTGTAGTTACTTCACTTAATTATTCAGGCTCTGTAGTTTTATAAGCCAAGTGCCTATAGATGTACATTGTGATCCAGTGAAACAGTGTTTAGTATTAACTTTCATGTATAATTACATTAGTGTGCCTTTTAAAATTTGCCTTTTTTCAGGTGTTTGGGAAAGATTAGTAAAACATTTGTGCAGTGTCTCTAATGCGGCTTAGACTCATTTTCGGTCTTCAATGATGTTATGAAAAGCAGGAGAACCTGGAGTGACCTAATGGTCAGAACAGTGGACTCACATTTCCCTCTGTATATCAGTCTCCAGTTATTACTGAATAGTAATAATAATTAACTCTTTCTTTCTTCTTTGCAAATGGTGAATTAGGGAGCTTTTTGGAATAGTCCACATAGGAGCAAAATGTGGGAGTACTTTTCTACGTGTTCTTGTGAACTATGTTTCAAGCTTGAAGGTTAGCTTAATATAAAGTAACAGGCACTAAAAGCGTCTACATACTTTCCACGTACGAGTGGGACTGCCAAGGGGATAACATTTTAAGTACACACACTGTTTCCTTTCCTTGATCTAAGCACTGCCTCCCTTACTCCAAACACTGCTTTTTAACCCAACTAAAAGTGCACGTGCTATGGAAGCCCACATGTCGGTTTAGCTTTCCTGTGGAGGGCAGTCTTCAGAATGGCAATTGTCAGTTGCACATCTGTGCACATCTGAAGCCCTCTGAATATAGGAATCTTCTTGGAATGTAACACTGAAGGGTTTCAGCAGGTAGTAAGACATGAAAGTAAAGAATAGATGCTATTTTCATTTTGGAAGTGCACTGAAATATTTAATTTTACATTCTGGAGTGAGTCATTCTACTTAATAGATAGCTGTGACGTGAACTGTTAGGTTTTAAAACAAAAAGAGAGAGCATGGTGTAAGCTAGAACACAGTTCCCAGGGCATTGCTCTTAATAAATACAAATCTAGACATATTGAAGGAAAAATGTCTCTTTTCACTGAAATTCAGTTGATTTTAGTATTAGCAATACCTTAAAATAAGCGTGCGGACTCCTCAATTGTTTTGCTCTTACCTAATAGATTTTTTTTTTTTTTGCTAGTTACTGTATTTTATAATAATCTGAAATACAAAATTAAAGTATAAAAAGGCTGTATTTCAAGTCTGGGATGTCTCTGTATCTTGTAACTGTTTGAAGTGAAGACAAAAAAAATGTTTCGTTTGGATGTTGCTCGGGGAAACCTAGACTAGCTTTCACAAGGAGATGCAGGTTCCTGGTGTCAAACAGTATTTTTTTTGTTTCATATAGCTTGAGTTCAAAAATTGACCATCGTCCTTACTGAGGTTTGTCTAGTCTTCCATTCAACAGTGAAATTATTTTTTTCAATTAAGATCAGCAGAACAGCTTTAGAAGTTAAGGGTGTTTTTCTTTTCATATACTTCAATATATAGTCCAGATGGTAGCAGGCAAATAAAATATCTTCAGGGAATGGAATATGCATGCGTTTTGCGCATTTGTAAAACAATTTTAATATCAAATAATTTTGAGATAGTTATTTGTAAAGAAATGAGTTTTGCAACTTAAGCAGTCTTAATATTTATTGGTCAGGCTGGAAAGAATCCAAACATGAAAAGTAGAAAGTCAAAATCAGAGATTTGTGCTGTGAATTCTTCTGGGCTTGCAGTTCACTGATATTGGCATTGTAACTAGGTCACAGCATACCTAGAAATATTGTAATGCAAAATATCTGCTTGCTATTTTTCCGTGAAAATAAGTTATAATAATAATGATTCCTGTTTGATTAGTGACTCAGAAGGATGCCACTTTTCCTGCTTTCCAGCTGTTGTTCAGGGTTTGATTTTGTCTGTCAGTATCTGCTAATAGTTCTGATGCACATTTGATCAGTGCAGTGATCTGTAACAGAGGTATCTAGACTTTGGAGACAGCTACTAATTTGCACCATAGCTTCAAAGAATGAGAATTAGCTTGAAACCTCTCAAGGTTTGCCTTCTTCCTTCATTTAAGAACAGTGAAAATAAACTTTAAGAGGAGAGAGAAATATTTCCTGTGAATTACAATTTGTCAGATTTTATCTCATTTTAATTTCTACAGCATCTTTCATGAGATGAGATAAGATAATGGTGGTCTTTAAAGATGTTGCTTGAAAACCTCCTCCATCAGTTCTAGTGCATGACCATGTGATTCCACTTAATGATAAAGTTCAGTATCTAGGGGTGCTATTGGATGGCTCAATCTTTCTTCATAGCCAAATAGTTAAAGTAGTTAAGTGTCTTTTTCAAGAAAACGTTTGGTGGTGATGTTCATTTTTGGAACTCACTGACTTCAGAATTGTGGTCCAGGTACTTGCTTTACACCATCTAGATTACTATAACACAATATATGCAGGTCTTCCCCGGTATATTATAAAGATCCCAAAAGTCTTGAAAGTTTGTGTCTTTAGAAACCAAAATACAGTCACCTTTTAAGGTGAAGGACCAGCCTGTACTGTTCCTGAGCTAAATTAATATTCCCCCATGGATGCTGAATGTAAAAAAAGTAAAGTAAGGCAGAAGTAAATAAAGGTGATTCACATGGGTGTAGAGATTTCATATGCCATTTTATTAAAAAAAAACACACACAGGGTAACTTAAGTCATCTATGTGGAAAACAGCTTCTAGAGAATTGCCCGTCCTGGAAGTACTTGCATACGTCCATTACATCCACATGTTTACCCACAGTAGGGGGGAAATGTTCCTGGGAGGCTTTAAGGAGAGGGCTTTGAAAAGACAATTTTGAACTTGTAAAAGTTTGCATGTACTTTTCTTGGAGGAGGGGGCGGGGTAGGATTATCAGGTTTAACTGCGTGAGTACTTAGGCAGTATTCAGTGCAGTCTACAGGTGAAAGTACACATGGATGCCACACCTATCCAGGTAGTCCCCATATAAGTCAAAGATAACTACACAATCATCACATGTTACGATAAGATGCTTTTTATAAGGATGTTCTACCTTGCGACTGGCTGCTTATTTTTCGTTCCCATTTGTCCTGTCTTGAGATTACTTACTCTCATTTTCTTGGCTGCAGTGGGTATATTAGAATGGAGGATATGGCTGTGATCAAAACGAGTTATTTAAATTTACAAGTGAAGAATTATATAGAGCAACTACAGTCAGCATTATCATGAAATATTCTCAACCATTCCCATAGATCTTAGTTTTTACAGTGGCTCCCGTACAGTAGGACAGCAACAAACTGACCACATTGCAAATAAAAAGGTTTTGTTTATTTTTCTTACTTAACAAATAAAATAGACTGTGAAAGGTCTAGAAGTATAACCGTTATGGATGCTTTGTAAGACATGCTCTTAGAAATGGTTCTTTAGGGACAAGAGTATTGTTTGCACTGACCAATCTCTTCTCCCAGATGGAGCCTTGTCAAGGACATCCCTTCGTTGATAGGATCAGTTCGTTAAGTCACCTGGCAGATCCTTTTAAAGCCAATGACATTGACTTACTCCGCCTGGAGAAGTGTGCACCTCTGCTGCTTTCTATACCCAAGACCAAATATAAAATGTTTGGGGAGGGCATTTGTAGCTTGTAGATGTGATCATTTCATTGCTTTATGGTCCAACATATTGGAAACTAGGCTAAAAGGGCAAAATATATGGATTTAGTATTTCTAAATATTGATTGGAAGGGTGATGGTATCCTTTTATTCTTCAGCAGCTCTTTAGAAATTCAAGCACATACAAGCTTCCACATCATGCCATGCATTTTTTTTTAAACTTTAGAATGGGTGTGATGCATTGTTGACCTTTATCCCACAAGTAAATACTGACCTTAAATGTTTTAATATTAAAAGAAAATTCTGTGAAAGTTATTAGTGTTTATATAACTATTTGTATCATGTTCTTGTACACCATACCAAATTTTTCCTGGCATGTATTGCATTCTTTGTTTCTGTATATTTCTATTGTTGATGTAAATACTTTTTTAAAAGCTGTGTATTTACTCTGTGGTAACTTTATCAGCATGGAAATGATTAATTTTTACTAAGCACAATGTATTTTTGAATGGACCTTCCAAAATGTCTCTAATAAAATATACAGCTTTTGCACTAGAAGACTGAACGCGTTCTTGATTTTCTCGTCTGACGTACACCAAGAATCAGCATTGGAATGTGGGATAACTTTGCAACCTTTTTTGTGTTTCTGCAAATAGCCAACTCAAATTCACATGGGATTTCTTTTAGTCTTTTTGGTTGTGTGCAGCAACATTAAAATATTTATTTTACCCCACCCTTATAATTTCCAATTGTCTTTTTACTCTGCCCCAGATGAGGAGGATGCTTGGCCCTGCTAGAACACCAGACTGACTCTCAAGTCTTCAGACACGAGTTCAAGACCCAACATTCCCATTCCCGCCACTGTCCTATATGTGATCCTGGAACAATTTGCTGAAGGGTCACACACCAGTACCCCTGGGACCCAGCCAACAAGGTGTTCATCTTAATTTTTTTTTCGTCTTTTTAAATTATTATTAAATCAGTATTCAAGTTTCTTCTCTGCTTTTGACATGAATGCAATGGAAAAAAGAAATTCTCTTTCCAACCCTTTCCACTCGGCTGTCCCAGCCCATGGGACATTTAAATTTCCCATTTCAATCGATTGTCCCACCCTGTGGGTTTTATGAATAACATGCTAGTTTACTGCTCAAAATACAACATGACTGGTTATTGTAAAGTGTGAATGTCATATTGGCTGTAATTTAGACAATTTATTGTTAAAATGTATTCCAATCTCGCATGAGTAACAGAGAAAATGTATCCAAGAGGAAAGGGTTAAGGCTGGATAGACACACACAGGCGTGGCAGTGCCCTAGAAGTTGACTTTATTAGTTCTGTATGGAAGTTCTTTTGGATATCTAACAATATGACTTTTTTTCCACTTTTATCCAGCTTAGAAAATAGCAATGCAACCTACCAATAATAAGCGAATAAAGAATCTAAGCTTTCCTTGTATCGTGTAGAATCCAAATAATAACAATGAGTAGTTTTTCTGTTACAAGATTTAAAACCCCCAGCCCTGGTTCACCAAACCTTTCCCACATCCTTCAAGACAGATAATGAGTCAATCCGCTCATAACCAAGGCACAGTAGTTCTGACATACCTCAGACCCCAGAGAATGTCCACACCCCCACCCAACTAGTTGCACCCACCCTCAATACCATATCATTCCAACCTAGCAAATCACCAATAAAAATACAAACATTGCAGTCCCAGTCCAGATACAGCCCCTATTCCCACAGGCAGGTGGGATAGATTCAGCACCAGACTTCTTCCCCTGGGAAGCAGGGAATTGCAAGATGCCCCCAAATATTTTGAAAAATCATTCTTCCTTATCGTCTCTCCGGGCCCGTCCAGGAACAAGTGGGTGATCAACCTTCTCCAGCAACTGAGGACTGAAATCTCAAACTTTGAAGAGCTGGCATCTGGCTCCCTCTGCTGGCCACTGTCAGTCTTTTCAGTCCTCAGCAGCTGAAGGACGTGTTCCTGGCTGGCTCCCCCCTTCAGATGTTTAAGGCTTAGCAAATTTTATTTCTTTTGGTTTCTATTTGGTGTTTACAGAACCGGGGATCCTAGCAGGGTTCCTTCCAGTAGCGATTGCTGCCGACAGCTTTTTATCGGCGCTCAGAGGCACGGAGCTGAAGAGGCAGAGCCTGTCTCAAATTTCAGCTCCGTATAGTAGAGCAGAGAGCAGAGCGGTGCTGGGAGCCCCAGATACCTGCCTGCTGCCTCCGGTGCTCAGCTTTCTTCCCCACTAGCAGTGGGTGCCAAGAGCTGCAGGAGAAGATTCCTTTCTTCTTGAGGTTGGTCATTTTTGTTTTTTCAACTTGTTAGTCATTTTGTGTGCCGGCGGCCATTTTCTTTCTTCTCAGTTGGCTTTGGTTTTTCCCGCGGCGCTTCTGAGGGGCCGGTTTTCACGATGGTTTTTTTGTTTCATCGATTTTGCTGGGTATTAATGTTGGATTGAGTTGCTCCGCTTGGCATAAGGGCCTCTCGGGCATAGAGCCGACCTTCACGGCAGGCCTTCCAAGCGGTTCGTTTTTGGCGGGAACGGCAGCCCGGGCTGCTGCAGCGCCATAGCCTGGTCTCTTCAGGTTAAATGTCAGAGGACATGAGGAAAGGGGCAAAGGCTCTCATGTTCCTGGGTAAAGTGAGGAAATCTTTACCTCTGGAGCCCGTTTATCTGTCCTAGCAGGGCAGTTGGAAAACTACATAAGTAAATAAATAAATAAATAAACACAGGGCACGGATTACCATTATCATATTGCTACCGTTGGCGATTAAAGGGCAGCGTTAGTGCTGTAGACCTCCGGTGCTGTAGCCGTTTTGCTCCTTTTGGTTCTGGAGGCAGAGCCTGCCTCACAAGAGAATTAGTCTCCGGAGCAGAGGGCTCATCCCTGGGAGTCCCAGTGGCCTTCTCTTTTCCTTTCATGTATAACACAGGCTCATCTATCCCATACGCTCTGTTTTTATTTATCTACATACACGTTTTTTTTTCTCTCATGTTCCCTTGCTATCTTATCAGCATTTTTTATGGGTTCAACCAATGTATCTGCCTTTAAATTCTTTGGTTTATGCCTATGGCTTGTTTTCCCATTGTATTTCTATGCTTACTTCCCTTCTTCCTTTTTGGTGTGGAATGGATCTTTAAATGACTCTCTAAATGGCTCTTGCCTTGGGCATAACATTCTTTCAAATGAACCTGACGCTTTCAGGGTTTCAGCGGAATCCACTCCTCCATTTCATAGTTTTTAGTTTTTATATGCAATTTGTCAGCATTAAATGGCCCTTCACTATGCCACGTTTGCTGTCTCTCGTTAGGCATTAACAGTTTCCTGGGTAAACCCGGAGTCTTTTACTTTCAGCTAGCTTCCGTGCACAGGATAGTGCATTTTTTTTTTTCGTTTGAATTTGTACTTTGTGTGTTCTTCATGCGTATAGTCACATTCCTATTTCTATAGGTGTGTGTTCTTATCAGGATGTGTGACTATTGTTTATGTGCCTTTTGTTGGTCTGTCCAATACACTTTTTGGCCTTGGTTCATTGCATTATTGCTTGATCTAGGTGGTTTATTGCCTTCATTCCTTTTCTAGAAAAAAAAAAAAAATTACACGGTTTTGTGTACTTTTAATATTGACCTTTCTATGGTCCAGTTCTGTGGGGTCAAAAGGTGGGGTCAATTTCGTTGTTCCCTGCTGGGGTTGACTATTAATGGTCCTTACAAGATACATGAATCGAGTCCGAACCCCATGGACCTGAGGGTTCACCGAGCCCAAAAGCCATATACATAGATTCCAATAGGTGAACTTAACACACAGGACAAGATGCCCCCAAATATTTTGAAAAATCATTCATCGCCTTGAACCTGGCCATCTTGCTTTAATTTTTTCGATCACCATATACAAAGAGCTTCTACTGGGTCACAATAGGTGAGAGCGAGTTCCACCAAGTTACAAGGACACATTTGTGTGCCATTAGACACGCTTTGTGAAAAAGTTGTTCCCCTCTGGCACAAAGTTGGAAGAGATGAAAGATCATCAAACAATAACAAAGAAGCAGGCGCTTATATAGTCCCCCCCCCCCCCAGCGCACATATTACATAAGCCACTTTCCACCTCAAAAACTGTAGGATAGTGGACAATACTAAAAAAGGTGACCCAGTGCCCCCTCCCCCCCAACCCCACATTTCCAACAGTGATCGTCCTTTGCAATCTGGGCTCCAACACCCTTTTGGATGAGATATATGCCCAAACCAAAAATATATATTGCTGCTCGTGCAAAAGAACATTTTTTATAAAGCGGGGAATATGCACAATGCATGCAACAAAGCACCCAGACAGATCAGATAGTGTCAGGTCCTTCTTCCACTTTTCTATACAGGGGCAGAAAGCAAGATTCACATGATGATTCAACAAATATTAGAATGGCCAGACAGCCTATGAGGCTGATCTGCGTTCAGGACAAAACAGTCCTCTTTCACCTCTTCTAGCTCTTTTGTGCACCCACGTGTAAAACATCCAGATTCCCCTCTAAAGGCAAATAGGGGCTTGTTGCTATCATTGTAATATACAGATAGCCACTCGACCAATGCCATGTCAATGACAATCGCTGAAACAAACCTTGCATGTTAATAAAAGACGGTAACTGCTGAGGCCTCGCACACAGAACATACTGAGGATCAAGTGCGAAAATCAGCCGCCATTCCATCTAAAATGACATATAATAAGAGGTTCCATACAGACAGTCCCAGATATGGTGTATATCGTAAGCCATATTATAAAAGTGCAGACAAGGTAATTTAAGGCCACCCTCTCTTGTACTGCCAGGGCCCCATCCGCGCCCTGGCAGTACAAGAAAAAAATGTCCACATGTCACCGGCCCTGGACATAAAGGGCCAACATTAGAATCGGCCCTTTATATCCAGGACCAGCAACCGCCCCTCCCTGCACAACAGGCAGGGAAGTTATTGGCCAGAGAAGGCACGAATAGCGGGGATGGACATAGCATGGAATCGGGCCCTAAAGAAAATCCTGGAGAAGGACCACATATTTATTTATTTTATTTTTATTTATTTATTTACATTCTCTTATATTTTATTTATTTTTATTTATTTATTTACATTCTCTTATATACCGCACTATTCTGCATCAGTGCGGTTTACATTGAACAAACTGAAATTACATTGAACAGGGCATTATAACTTGGAAATAACTATTTTACAGGGAACATGGGCTATGGAGGGTTAAGTGGCTTGCCCAAGACCACAAGGAGCACCTGTGGGACTAGAAACCCTAGTCCTTCCGGCCCAAGGTTGCTGTCCTCTAGTGGGATTTGAACACCCGACCTTCCGGCCTGAAGTACCTTGCCCCAACCACTAGGCCACTCCTCCACTCCACTTATATACCGCGCTATTCTGCATCAGTGCAGTTTACATTGAACAAACTGAAATTACATTGAACAGGGCATTATAACTTGGAGATAACATATGATTGATAAGTATACAAATGAGAATGGAGTAGATGATGTTTTTGAATAGCTTGAAAAACTGAAAGTGGACAAGGCCATGGGACCAGATGGGATACATCCCAGGATACTGAAAGAGCTCAGAGAGGTTCTTGCAAGGCCTTTAATGGGTATTTTTAATAGATTCTTGGAGACAGGCGAGGTTCTGCAGGACCAGAGAAGGGCTGATGTGGTACCTCTTCACAAAAGTAGTAATAGGAAAGAGATGACAAACTATAGGCCAGTAAGCCCCATCTCTGTGGTGGGAAAAGGAATGGAGGCACTCTTGAAAGAAAGAATAGTGGACTTTCTAGAAACAAATGGATTGCATGATCCAAGGCAACATGGTTTTACCAAAGGAAGATCATGCCAAGCAAATTTGATTAAGTAGGTGACCAGAAAACTAAATCGAGGGCATGCGATGGATGTGATATTGTCCCCCAGGAGCCCCTACTGGCGTAGGAAATAAGGGCGTCCGGTGACATTTAATTTATTTCAAGGAGTGGTTGAGCTGAAGGACCAAGAGGATTCTGGTCCTTGTAGTGCAGAACTCCTTACAAAGAACAGTCTACGCCAAAGTGTAGGGTAATAAGGCTTTATTTCCCCGGTCAACGCTTAGGTTCAATAAGACACAAAAGAAAATGAAGGTAATTCTTTCCTCTAACAAAAAGGTTCCGCCATTATATACACAGCTAAGGGTTGTAGGCTTCACAATTAACTGTTTATCTGGGTTAAGGCTTCTTTCAAATCAATAGAAATTAACATCAGGAAAACAAATGGTTATCAACTTCACCATATGCAGAGTTCTCTTTTCTCTATACTTCTAGCAAGGCAATCAAGCTAGTTCTTGAACAAAAGTTACATTCCATTGGTTCACTCTGAGGAATGGGAACACTGGTTTCACAATCACAGTCCATTGATTCTGGGTCACTACCTTCTTCAATGCTATGACTGGCTTCAGTATCTGTTAACTCCTCACAGGAGTTCTTTGGTTTCTCATATAACTTCCTTAGCACACTGTTAGGAAGTGCTTTTAAAAGGTTAGCTTTACTTCTAACTTTCTGAGGCTTATCTATTTCCATAAGGTTTTCATCACTTAAACTTTCCCTTATAATGAAAGGCTTTTCATACCTTGGCTTCTGTAGGCTGCCACACCCAGGACTTGGCTTGCGACGTAGCTTCTCAGGCTGACAAGCTGTTCTGTGCACTGCTCTACAATCAGAGTTACCAGGAAAACCTGACGTGGATTTCCACTCTCTGTGTTTCTTGGCAAAAGTATCACTGTAGAAGGAATCTCCTTTCCTTGTGCCTTTCTGATTTAGCATAGGAGACTTACTTGGGCTAGGAGAGTTGCTTTCATCAGGCAAGCTGCTTCTTTGGTTTGCTTGGCTTTGGACTCCGTTCCAATACCTTTGGCCTCTCTGGACTTTATCCCTTTGAGAATACCTCTTTTGGATTCTGTCTCCTTGAGTTGGCTGCACATGGAAGCCTTCCTCTTCCAGGCTTCTCTCACTGGTCCTGCTGCCGGTCCTTCTGACCTCGCTCTTGCCACTTTCCCAGCATTTGCTCTTGCCTCCTCCTGTTCCTCTCCCTGTTCCTCCTTTCCCTGTTCCTCCTTTCCCTGTTCCTCCTATCTCACTGATCATCTGGTTTCCTTTATAAAGGGATTTCTGGTTTGCCCGTTCTGAGTTTGAGGACAGGTGAAACTGCTTGTTATTAATGTGATCAATGCTAGAGCACGTTGCTTCAGGTACTGTGTAATTGTTCATGCGCCCTCTGGCTGAGCTGCGCTGGAACTGCGCTCTCTGCCTTTTCTGAGTTCCATGAAAATCAGGAGTTTTTTTCAACACTGTTTCATTTCTAGCTCCAGCCTCATGACAATATATCTAGATTTCAGCAAAACATTTGAAAAAAAGACCACATGGCTTATCTAGTCTGTCCTTTCATATCAACAACAATAGCCCTCTTTTTACCTTTAGAGAGAGATCCTCTGTGTTTGTCCCATGCTTTTTGAATTCAGATACTGTCCTCATCTCTACCACCTCCACTGGGAGATTATTCTGCACATCTACCACTCTTTACATAAAGAAATATTTCTGTATATTACTCCTGAGTCTATCCCCTTTCACCCTCATCCTATGTCTCCTCATAGCAGAGCTTGCTTTTAATCAAAAGAGGCTCTACCCCTGTGTATTTATGTCACGGACGTATTTAAATGTCTCGATCATATCACCTCTATCCCGCCTTTCCTCTAAAGTATACATATTAAGATCCTTAAGTCTGTCCTCATATGCTTTATAATGAAGACCACTAAACATTTTAGTAGCCACCCTCTGCACTGACTCCAGCCTGCTTATATCCTTTTGAAGGTGCAGTCTCCAGAATTGCACACAATACTCCAAAGGAGGTTGCACTAAAGACTTATACAGAGGCACTATCACCTCCTTTTTTCTGCTGGCCACTCCTCTCCAAATGCACCCAAGCATCCTTTTAGCTTTTGCCATCACTTTTTCTACCTGTTTAGCTACTTTAAGATCTTCAGACACAAGGCTTCATTTTTATCTTCCTGGATATTGCATCAGCCTTTGACAGTCTGTCACAGCCTCCTGCATGACTAACTACAGCTAAAGGGCATTCAAAACTTAGCATTAGACTGATGTCGTTCATATCTAACATCATCCGAGTACCAACAAACTCAAGGAGTACCGCAGGGCTCTTTCTTATCTGCCTTGCTATTCAATTTATATATCCAACCAGTTTGTGTGATCATACAGTCCTTTAGTATACTTTACCACATCTATGCTGATGATGTGTTGCTCTACTCACCGTTCTCTACAAATAACCCTGTTGTTGTTAAGTGCCGTCGAGTCGGAGTCGACTCATGGCGACCCTCTGGATATCTATTCTAAATTGTGTTCGGCCTTGAGTCAGGCGGCTCATTGTTGACAGACTGGTACCCGTAGCTGCTGTTATTGTATCGATCCATCTCATTGCTTGCCTTCCTCTTTTGCGTTTACCTTCTATCTTGCCAAGCATGATGTCTTTCTCTAATGATCTCTCTCTTCGCATGATGTGTCCAAAGTATGAAAGTCGAAGTCTTGTCATCTGAGCTTCTAAAGAAAGCTTAGGTTTGATCTCCTCTAGTACCGACTGGTTTGTTCTTCGGGCAGTCCATGGTATACACAGTATTCGCCGCCAGCACCATAATTCAAAGGCATCAATTTTCTTCCTGTCTATCTTTTTCACTGTCCAGCTTTCACATCCATATGATGTTATTGAAAATACCATGGCTTGAACAAGTCGAATCTTTCTATGGGGAGAGACATCTCTGCTCTTGAGAATCTTATCTAGGTCTTTCATAGCCATTCTGCCAAGAGCGATGCGTCGTCTGATTTCTTGACTGCTTGTTTAGCCCTGTTCACTTGTTCTATGTAAACTTGTTTTATGGTTTTATGTATTGAGTTGTTATACTGTAACCGCACTGATTTAAAATAGTGTGGTATATAAAATCAAATAAATAAATCTCGTCTAGGTCCAGTTCTTCTTTTGTGGACAGACGTACTTCACCCCCTATACTGTATCACTTCCTTAGATTGCTGCAGCCCAAATGCACGAGCTTGCATTTTTGAACATTAAATCTCAGCTACCAAGTTCTAGATCATTCTTCAAGCTTAGCTAGATGCTGCCTCATGTTATCTGCACCTTCCTGGGTGTCTACTCTATTGCAAATTTGTTATCACCCGCAAAGAGGCAAACCTTACCAGACAGCCCTTCCACTATATCACTAACAAAGATGTTAAAAAGAATCGGACCAAGGACAAATCCCTGGGGCACACCACTGGTGACCTCTTCCTCCTCAGCGTGAGCTCCATTTACCATGTACCTTTGTCACCTCCCACTCAACCAATTTCTAACCCAAACAGTAACTTTAGGGTCCATCCCTAGGGTGCTCAGTTTGTTTATAAGTTGCCTGTGCAGAACGGTGTCAAAGGCTTTACTGAAATCTAACTACACCACATCTGGGGCTCTCCATTGGTCTAGCTCCCTTGGCACCCAGTCAAAGAAATCAATCAGATTGTCTGACAAGACCTGCTTCTGATGAATCCATGCTACCTTGGATCCAGTAATCTCTTGAATTTCAGAAATCCCACTATTTTCTCTTACAGCAGCATTTCCAATAATTTACTCACCACCGAGGTTAAACTAACCGGCCTATAGTTTTCAACCACATCCTTACTTAAGCCAGTGGAGGAGTAGCCTAGTGATTAGAGCAATAGCCTAGTACTCAGGAGATCATGGTTCAGTTCCTACTGGCACTCCTTGTGACCTTGGGCAAGCCACTTTACCCTCCATTGCCTCGGAAGAAAAAGGCCTGGCAATATACTTCCGGTCATACCTTACCAAGAAAACCCATGGGCTACCAACACTTGACATTAAGCACTGAATGCCACCTTTCACAAATTTGACTTAGTCACCAGCTATAACTTAGGCAGATAGGTTGTGAGCCCCTTTATCAAAATTTTACCCAAGAATTTTAAATCCAGATTTAGCAGAGACTGGGCTATAAGATTCTGGTAATAAGAAATCTTTCCCAGGCATAGAGATCATCATTACCAAAGCCATTTTAACCTCAGAAGGAAATCTTCCCTGCTGGATGACACATACAAAATACTCTCCCAATTGGGTGCAGAATTGAAGTTACATCAATTTATAAAATCACCAGTACAGCTCTCTCGTCCTGGGGTTTTATACATATTAAAGACTTAATAACCTGCTGAATCCTTTTGCAAGAACCAAGATCTTAAAGTAAATACATTGTGAAATGGGTGGCCAACGATATTGTATCAGTAGTGGAATGATGTGGTTGTATTTGCTGGCATGAGCGAGAAGGCAAACTGGAGTATTTTGAAGTGATTGAAGGTGTTTAATGTTGGATGCTTGGATCCCAGAACAGACAATGTAGTCCAAATGTGATGCAACAAGGGCATGAATGAAGGTATTTTAAAGTATCCAAGAAGGAACAAATGGATCAAAACTGGTGAAGAGCTAAGAAAGTAGATGTGCCGGAACAGAAAAATGAAAACCTGTGATAGGAAGTAAGACCAAAGCAGTCGAAGCACTCAAATAAAATGACAGAGCAAACGGTTCAGTCAATGTCCCTCAACTGGTATGTTCTGCCGTGGACAGTTCCATGAGCCACTGATTTGCTGTGGCAGGCATGCCAAAATAACGAGAGGCTCCTATGCAAAAAACTTGCAGTTTGGTGGGATACTGTATATAAATTTGATCTATTCTTCTACCAGTTTAATACAAACTGCTACATTTCTTACACTGTGTCACCACCTACAGTAAATAATCTTAAGAAAGGAGCATTCAATGATTCTAATTGGCAAGCAATTTCAACTTTCTGTATGCTTAGAAAATCTCTACCTTGTGCACAAAATTCAGCAACTTTGTAGTCCGCTATTTAAGGGTTCGCAGTCTTTGTCACGCCTAGAGCCAAGACTATACACTTGCTCATTCAGGAACTGTCCATGATGAAGGCCCAACTTCACTACAACCAGAAATTGCTGTTTTAAGAAACCCTTCAGCTCAGAATCTTACAGAGCTATCATACATTGGAAAAAGTAATTTGATTACATAAATATAAACAATATATTTCTATATTACTCCTTATGATGTTTTGAGTTTGAGTCCATTATTATAATGTTATAAGAGTGAGAATATATCTGCAGCCATGCCTCTAGACAAGGATTTTGCGAGTCTTTGGAGCTTAGCAAGGGTTGATACTGAGCAGTTTAGGAGACCTCCAATGAACTTGAGTGGTTCGATAAATTGTGGCTAGTTGCTTAATATGCGGCATATTTCCTGGAGTCAGTACTTGGCCAATACCCCAGTGGTAGTAGCTTGGTTAATATGATGAATAAATGCCCTATCTGTAAGGGTATTGCATAATACTTTCAAGGAATCTCCTCTGTTTGCATTTCTCAGAGGAAGAAATATAGGGAAGAATGTTTGTGTGTTTTATCCCAGGAAGTGCGAACAGAAGACATGTCATTCAATATGAGGCCATTGCCACTGGTGCCAATTTAAGTATTCAAGGAGAAGTATGGAATTGTCCATCTAAAAATTTTCTTTTAGAGCTCGGTCTTACTCGGATTGTGGTTCCACCCATGTTGTTTATCTCATTACCTGACCTTGTCATCTGATCTTTATTGGTAGAATGATACGTAAAATTGAATTACATTCGAATGAACACAAAAGCAGAATTTCTATTTGGACATTGATGGCTTCTTTAGTTGATCCCTGGATTGCTGACAGCTATTTGGCTGAGGATCTCTGTTGGAGAGTGATCGAACATATTGAGAAAACATGGCGTGGAGGTGACATGGATTACTCTATAAATTTTAAAGAGCAAGCATGAGGAGTATTAACCTGGGTGGCATTAATTCAGAAACTGAATGGCTGATGCTGAGTGTGATAAGCTGCTGTTTGGTTTGTGGTGGTGTGCTCTGATTGACCTCCGTATAGAAGCTATGACACTATAAGAAGGTATTGGCTATGCCGTCTTAAATGGATGGAAAGGACATGGTCCAGAAAATGAAGTCAGGTGTGGATATGTCTGCTAAACAAAAAACGAGTGATTATGGTTACTATTGAAATTCAGAACTAAATGAGTCTTACTGTGAGAAATAACTGTACTTGGAGTTTTGGGTTGATTGGACTTTCCTGATACAGGTTATGAAGGCTAATCTCTTTCTCCTTACTTTTTCAGCTACTTCTTTTGAGAACCATAGCACCCTCCTTTTCTTCTTACTTTAAATTCCTAAAAAAAAGGTTTGTTGCCCTTAAAATATCTAATTTCATTTTGCCCACTGCTTTTCTACTTCCCCCAAGTGATCTTATTCAGCTTATGACTCCTTCAGGTATTCTCCTATTTTGATAAAGTTAGTTTTCCTGAAATCTAGAACCCTCACTTTTGAATGAACCATCTCTACTTTTACCCTAATACTGAACCATACCATCTGGTGATCACCCACTATAATATAAGAAATACTCTCCTTGTTTGTAAGCACCAGGTCCATTATGGCCTTCTCCCACATTAGTTCAGTTACCAATTGCTGGAACTTGAATTGGCATAGCTCTGGTATGAGGGATCTCCTTACTTCTAAACAACACTAAAACAGGAAATTTCCAATCAACATCTGACATTGAAATCACCTATCCATTGCATTTCTCCTTTCATAGCAATATTGTGAATGTCTTAATTAAATCGCTGTGCACCACTTCTGCCTGCAAGGGAGCTTTGAATATCACATCATTACAAATAGATGCTCCAGTCCCTCTAATTAGATTAACCCAAAGTGCTTTCTCCATAGTACATAAGCTCTGTAATGCAATTGCTGCATGATTATGTTTTTATATATAGCACCAGTCCTCCCTTTCTTTTTACCCCGTCCTTCCTGAATAGATTATAGCCAGTATAACTATATGCCTGCCATGGTGCCATGTTAATCACATCTCCATGACTACCACTAAATCCAAGTCAGCCTCTTTGATTACAGCCTCTAGATCCAGAATCTTATTCCCCATACTATAGGCATTAGTATACACAGTTTTCCAGAAGTTGCCCTTTTCTCTGTGTTCTATACAGATATTTAATGTTTTATTTACCTAGGGGGTTTGTTCACCCATCCCTAATGAAACCTAGTTTAAAGCCCTCTTCAGTAGGTTAGCTAGTCTTCTGAGGAAGATGTCATCCCTTCTTTGATAAGTGGACGCCAACTATGCTCAGCAGCCATTGGAAAATCGCCCCATGATCCAGGAAGCTTAAATCTCTTGATGACACCATCTGCCCAGCTATGCCTTCATATCCACTATGTGAGTTTCTGTGCTTTGGCCTTTCCCCTCAACAGGGAGGATTGAGGAGAACACCATCTGTGCATCTATCTGCATCACTCACTCTCCCAGCACTATGAAATCACTCTTTGTCCTTTCAGAGGAATGCCTAGCAGTATCATTTTTGCCAACAATGATAAATAAGCATTGGGTAATAGTCAATAGCCTTGATGAGTCTCAGCAAACTCTCTAACATCTTGGCACTCCACCTTGAACATCATGTCTAGTTGGCAGATGGATCCCTCTGTACCATTTCAGAAAGAATTCACCAACCACCACTACCCTTCGCTTCCTAAAGGTCACTGATCTGACAGCTTTGGAGGTTTTGAGCTCCAGTTCCTTTTGTTCCTGTGATGTTCTCACCACCTCCACTTTCAGAGCTTACATACTTGTTCTTCATTTCAAGGGAAGGTGGAGTTAAATAACATAAGAACATAGGATAGGTCATACTAGGTCAGACCAAGTGTCCATCAAGCCCAGTATTCTGTTTCCAACCACGGCCAGTCCAGGTATCGCGTACCTGTCGGGTTCCCATGCTGCTTGTCCCAGGGGTAAGCAGTAGATTTCTTAGGGCCTCTTTAATTATGGTTTATGGAGGTTTCCTTCAGGAACTTATCCTAACCTGTTTTGAACCCAGATACACTAACAGCTTTTACTACATTCTCCGGTAACAAATTCCAGAGTTTGATTACGTGCTGAGTGAAAAAATATTTTCTTCTATTAATCTTAAATGTGCCAAATTGCAGCTTCATTGTGTGTCCCCTAGTCTTTCCATTTTTTGAAGGAGTAAACAACCAATCTGTTTACCTGTTCTACTCCATTCATTAATTTATAGACCTCTATCATGTCTTCCCTCAGCTGTGTCTATGCCAAGTTGAAGAGCCCTAAGCTTTTAAGCCTTTCCTCATAGCGATATCTTCCATCCCCTTTACCATTTTGGTCGCTCTTCTCTGTACCTTTCCCAGTTCTTCTATATCCTTTTTAAGATATGGTGACCAGAATCTCCTCAAATCACTTCACTGGCTCCCCATCCATTTCCATATCCAATTCAAACTTCTTCTACTGACCCAAAAATGCACACATTCTGTTGCTCCTCACTACCTTTCCTCTCTCCCTACGCCCCTCCTCGTGAACTCCGCTCTTCAACCAGCTTGCTGCTCTCTTTGCCCTTTTCCTCCACTACCAACTCCAGACTTTGCTCCTTTCACCTTGCTGCTCCTTATGCCTGGAACAAACTACCTGAGTCTGTACTTCAGACTTCATTCCTGGCCCTTTTCAAATCCATGCTAAAAGCTCACCACTTTGAGGCTGCTTTTGGATCCTGATCTGCTTGTCTCCTGTGTGTCTCCTTACCTTACCCTAGTTTGTATCCCTGACCTCAGCAGTTGTATTGTCTGTCTTGACTAGATTGTAAGCTCTCATGAGCAGGGACTGTCTTTACATGTATCTGTGCAGCGCTGCACACTCCTTGTATTGCTATATAAATGATCAATAGTAGGAGTATGACTTCTTTTTCTTTTCCATTTATTTATTTTTAACCGTAAAAGTGAAACAAAAGAAAATAGCTAAAAAGCTAACAGGCACCCCTGTAGAGGATTCTCGTGATCCTGAAGAAACCCAGCGTTACACTGGCTTCCTTAGCCAGGAACTCCTCCCCAAGATGAACTACGGGGTCCCCCTAAGACTGAGTTCAACTGACTTGTGGGCAACCACCATCTGCTGTAGACAGAGAAAATACTGAAGTCTACCTCTAGCTGTGCTAGGTTTTATGCCAGTGGTGATGTCACAGCAAAGTTCTGGGGTTTTTTTCTCTGTCTCCATCATCTGCTGGCAGGGGGAAATAACCTATTTGTCTGAACTGGTTTAGCAGGAAGATCTGGAATTCACTATGAAATTGAGCAAACCTCTTTCTTATCATATCAGGCTTGGACAAAAAACACCTCTTCCCAATGTGCATAATATAGTTCCTCAACTTTTGAACTTTAAGCTGTGCAGCCAGTAAATTGCCAGCACAATTCCCCAACTAATAATGATGCTGTCTAACTTGCTACGGTATCATAAGATGTTGTTTGTAAATGACAAGGCAGTTTTAATATGGAGTATTTGCAAGGCCAAGACTTCCATAGGCCTACTAACGTTTTCCCTATCCTAGGCAATAAACTTCTACAATAAGGATCGAGCCTTGTCCTCCCACTCACTTTTCTTTTTACTAGCCCACATTAAAAACAACCCCCAGGTATCGCTTTCAGCCTACCCCACAGGACAGAGTCAGAAACTTCCCCTGTATCAATAAAACTCTAATAGATATATCTTATTCTATATGTGACCCCACCTCATCCTCCCACAACAATGAATCATTTAGCCATCCAAACTTTAGTGGATGATCCGCAAACCCTATCTGAAGATTCAAACTAACTGGGGTATGATCCAACCAAGAAAACGTTCAATATCCACCCTTAAAACCTTTGCAAACCAAGCTTTGTCAATAAAAATGTAGTCTATCCTAGAACAGGAGTTTTGAACTATAGAAAAGATGGAAAATGAACAGGACCTAGGATTAAGAGTCCTTCACGTATCCAGAAGTCCTAAATACACCACAAAATCCCCAAAAAGCTGCATGTCCTTTCCATTCGTAATGCACTACAACAGAATTGTCCAATGCAGAATTAGTGGATAGATTAAAATCACCTCCTAGAAAGAAAGATCACTTAGGGGCTCCCCTTATTTTCACTTCCAAACACTCAACAAAGAGGACATAGTTAGTACTGGGGCTATACTCCAAATCTTCCCAGTATAGAACTGGTCATAGGACTTTTGAAAAAAGAATGTTCACCTCATTCTTTTTCCGTTCAAGCATATTAGAGGCAAAAAAATATGGGGAAATGACTGAAATTGTACTATTTTGTCATATCACTTAATCAGATTTGTCTCTTGTGCAAAACCAGTTGTGGCCTTGAGACTCCCCAACTCCTTGAACAGCAAGGAGCATTTCTGAGAGGAACGCAAACCCTTAACATTTAAAGAAACTATACATAATAATCCTTTATTCTGATTTTAAAATCAAAATGTTAACATGCATCACGCTTGAAACCCCCATTCTTACCGTCGGTGACCCAAAATTTCCCCTCTCTCATCTAGAAACCCAACCCAGTACCCCCATCCCCACACCCATCCAGACACACCCGTACCCCCACAGAGAAACCAATGTAGCATTCCTAACAGGGGCTATACATTTCAAACAAAGCTGGGAAATGGGCTGGTACTTTGATAGGTCTCTCTCTCTTTTGCTTTAACAAATGCCTAAGCTGCACCAACTAAACAATGGCTGGGAAAAATCATAAGAGTATAAGATATACCATACTGGGTTAGACCAAGATTCATCAAGCCCAGTATCCTGTTTCCAACAATGGCCAATCCAGGTCATAAGTACCTGGCGGGTTCCCAAACAGGGTAGGCCCGTCCATTGTGCAATAATGTTGTTCCCACGGCCCCACGCAAACACCATTATGGCACACCGGACAGCTTCAAAGGGAGCTGGGGAAGCCCGCATGAGGCCCCGGGTCCCTCTGTACAACCGCCAGCGTGAAGATCCTTTTCCTTCACGCTGGCGGGTGTTTCTCTGAAGCCGCGATTGCTGGGAAAGGTTAAAGGCAATGCCTAAAACCTTTCCCAGCATTCGCGGCTTCACAGAAACAGCCGCCAGCATGAGGGAAAAAGGATATTCATGCTGGCGGTTGTACAGAGGGAGCTGGGGCC
Source organism: Ichthyophis bannanicus (assembly GCA_033557465.1). Taxonomy (NCBI): domain Eukaryota; kingdom Metazoa; phylum Chordata; class Amphibia; order Gymnophiona; family Ichthyophiidae; genus Ichthyophis; species Ichthyophis bannanicus. The sequence goes on along the minus strand of CM066035.1, from coordinate 899,525,137 downwards.
TCGTGCAGGCTTCCCCGGCTCCCTCTGAAGCCCCTCAGACAGCCGTGGGGCTGGTCGGGGGGGGGGGGGGAGGCAGGCCAAGGACTGGATGGGCTGTGATGGGAGAGGGGGGAACCTGGAATGGAAATGGGCTATGGGGGGGGGGGGGAACCTGGACTGGAAATGGGCTGTGATGGGGGGGACCTGGACTGGAAATGGGCTTTGGTGGGGGAGGGGAGGAACTTGGACTGGAAATGGGCTGTGATTAGGGGGGCTAGGACTGCAAATGGGCTGTGATGGTTGGGGGGGTAACATGGACTGGAAAGGGGCTGTGATGGTGAGGGGGGAACATGGACTGGAAATGAGCTATGGTGGTGGTGGGGAACTTGGACTGGAAATGGGCTGTGATCGGAGGCCTAAGACTGCAAATGGGCTGTGATGGTGGTGGTGGTGGTGGGGGGGGGGGGTTCTAGGACTGGAAATGGGCTATGATGGGGGGGCTAGGACTGGAAATGGGCTATGATGGGGGGGGCTAGGACTGGAAAGAGGCTGTGATGGGGAGGACATGGACTGGAAATGGGCTGTGATTGGGGGGGTCAAGGACTGGAAATGGGCTGTGGTGGGAGGGCTAGCACTGGAAATGGGCTGATGGGGGCTGGAATAGGACTGGAAGTGGGCTGACAAGGGGGCTAGGATTGGAAATTGGCTGATGGGGGGCTGGAATGGAACTGGAAAAGAGCATATGTGGGGCTAGGACTGGAAATGGGCTGATGAGCTGGAATCGGACTAGAGATGGGCTGATGGGGGGAGCTTGGACTACAAATGGGTGATGGGCTAGAATAGGACTGGAAATGGGCTGATGTGGGGGGGCATGGGAGAATGGGACTAGAAGGGAGCGGATGCTGGGTGGGTCTAGAACTATAAGGGAGCTGATTTTGGGGGAGGACTAGAATGGATGGGGAATGAGAATGGAGAAGGGAAAATATATTTTGTGTGGAAGAAAAGTCTACGATGGGCCGGGTATTGGGAGAGTAAGAGGGGATTGAGAATGGAAGGGTGAAATTTCAGTGGATGATAAAGGAATAAGGAAAGAAATGGAGGGAAAGAGCAAAAGGGAAACAATCAGTATGTTAAAGCAGATATAGAGAAAGAAAATGGAAAAAATCTAAAAGAGAAGAAAGGACAAATGGATAGCTCGCAGAAGACACGAAGAAACCAGAAGAAAGTGACTGGAAAATAAAATGCCCAAACAGAAGGTAGAAAAATACTTTTTATTTTGAATTTATTAACTGGAATGTGTCAGGTCTGAGAAGTGTGTATTGCTAACATCTTTGCGTTTTTGTTTAGTGCAAGAGGAAATTAATTTATAGTTTTTATTTTTCCAGTGTTGTACATTTCATGTTTGGCTTTTGGGGTTCCCAGTTTAATTATTATCTTCCTATTTCTAAATTGTGATCCCTTGCTCTTTGTGTGGTGAGGTTCTATGTTCTGCATGTGTAACCGAGCTGAGGTATTCCGTTCATGTAGTTTCTATTTGACAGTCCCTCTTGTTCTCTTTCTCCCAGTGAGATGTATTGGTATTCTCTGAGATGTATTGGTTTAATATTTGCCGTGTTGTCCTTTTGATAGGTAAGGTTTGGTGCTTTGTGAGTCCTGGCAGTGCTGTTATGATACGGTGGATTTGCTATGGGTTCTAAATGGTCAGTGTTTATAGTACTTCCTAATGGGCCTGGCGGTTGTCACTGCAATACAGTAATGTAGAAATCCGTTAGACTTTCTTTATCCAGACACTCATTAAAAGGCATGTTTACTAAACGTGCATGTTAATATTATGCAAATATGTATGCAACTGAGACTCCTTATGCAAATGAGGCCCTACAATTAATCTCCGCACATGGCCCCGCACCCCCCTTGGGCCGCCCCTGTTCCCAAAAATGTACATAGCTTCCACAATGCTTGTATTGGGTCAAGCAGTGATATCCCAGGACCCTTTTAACCTTTCCTCCAGGAACATGTCCAAACCTTTTTTAAACCCAGCTACGCTAACAGCATTTACTACATCCTCCGCTAACAAATTCCAGAGTTTGATTACACGTTGAGTGAAAAAATATTTTCTCTCATTAGTCTTAAATAAGTAACCCTGTAGCTTCATTGCATGTCCCCTAGTCTTTCTATAGTCTGATGATGTAAACAATCGATCTATGTTTACCCGTTGTACTCCATTCATTAATTTATAGACCTCTATCATATCTCCCCTCAGCTGTCTCTTTTCCAGGTTGAAGAGCCCTAACCTTTTTAGCCTCTCTTCATAGGGGTATCCTTCCATCCCCTTTACCATTTTGGTGGCTCTTTTCTGAACCTTTTCTAATAACGCTATACCCTTTTTAAGATACGGCGACCAGAATTGCACACAATATTCAAGGTGCGGTCGCACCATGGGAACGATACAGAGGCATTATAATATCCTTTGTTTTATTTTCCATTCCTTTCCTTATGATACCTAGCATTCTATTTGCTCTCTTGGCCGCCGCTGCACACTGGGCAGAGGGTTTTAACATGTTATCCATGATGACTCCTAAATCTTTTTCCTGGATGCTGGTTACTAATGTGGAACCTTGCATCATGTAACCATAGTTTTTGGGTTGTTCTTTCCTAGGTGCATAACTTTGCACTTGTCCATATAAAATTTCATCTGCCATTTGGATGCAGAGTCTTCCAATCAAGATCCTCTTGCAATTTTCCACTATCCTCATGGGTATTAACAACTTTAAATAGTTTTGTGTCATTTGCAAATTTGATAACCTCACTCATTATTCCCATTTCCAGGTCATTTATGAATATGTTAAGAACCAGCGGACCCAGCACAGATCCCTGGGGTACTCCACTATTCACCTTTCTCCATTGGGAAAATTGGCCATTTAGCCCTACCCTCTGTTCCTATCTTCTAACCAATTCTTGATCCACAATAGTACACTGCCTTCTATCCCATGACTTTTTAGTCTTGCCAAGTGTCTCTGATGAGGGACCTTGTCAAAAGCTTTCTGAAAGTCCAGATAGACAAAGTTGAGTCAGTTGATATAGTGTATCTGTATGTTCATACCTTCAAAAAAACATAACAGATTAGTAAGACAAGATCTTCCTTGTCTAAAGCCATGTTGGTCTGCAATCTCATATTTCAGTTCTTTCAACACCCTTGGATGTATACCACCTGGTCCAGGTGATTTGCTACTCTTTAGTTTATCAAATAGTGTATCGATATTTCTTTCAATTCTTCTGCAGTATCACCTTTAAATACCTCTTCAGTCATGGGTAACATCCCTACATCTTCCTCATAAAGACTGAAGCAAAGAATTCATTCGGTCTCTCAGTTATGGCCTTGTCCCCTCTTAGTGCTCCTTTTACCTCTCTATCATCTAATGGTCCAACTGACTCTCTTCACAGGTATTTTTGCTACAAATGTACTTGAAAAAGTCTTCATTGCTCGTTTTTGCTTCCACAGCAAGTTTCTTCTCAAATTCTCTCTTTGACTGCCTTATCAACGCCTTGCATCTAACTTGACAGTGCTTGTGCTGTTTCCAGTTTTTGTCATTTGGCTCTTTTTTCCATTTCCTGAAAGATGCTTTTTTTTGGCAACAACTGCCTCTCTAACCTCATCTTTAAACCATTCTGGCAGTTTTTTGGACTTCCTTTCACTTTTCTTAAAGTGTGGAATACAGCTGGTCTGAGCTTCCAAGATAGCATTTTTAAACAACACCCAAGCTTGATATATGTCTTTAACTTTTTGCAACTGCTCCTTTCAGTTTTTTCTTAACTATTTACCTCATTTTATCATAGTCTCCCTTTTGAAAGTTAAAAGGTAGTACTGTGGACTTCCTTACCATCCCTCCTCTATTAATTAAATCAAACGCAATCATGCTGTGATCACTATGGCCAAGTGGCCCCAACACCCTTATCTCTTGCACCAGATCTGGTGTTCCACTAAGGACTAGGTCCAAAATGGCTTCCCCTCTGGTTGGTTCATGAACCAGCTGCTTCAAGAAGCTATTTATCATTTATTTCATCTAGAAACGTTATCTCCCTAGCATGTCCTGCTGTGACGCTGACCCAGTCAATACCGGAGTAATTGAAATCACCCATTATCATTACTGTGCTGTAACTTTTGTTAGCTTCCCTGATTTCCTTGAGTATTTCATCATCCATTTGTTCAGTCTGGCCAGGCAGTCTACCATCGCCTTCCCCTTTTTACATGGAATTTCAATCCATAGAGATTTTACAACAAATTTTGTTTCCTGCAAAACTTTAATTCTTTGTGACTCAATGCCCTCTCTAACACAGAGCGCAACCCCTCCACCAAGTTGATCAGCTCTATCATTACGATATACTGGTAGTTTGTACCCAGGTATCACAGTGTTCCACTAGTTGTCCTCCTTCCACCATGTCTCTGAGATACCAATCATATCTAATCTCTCATTTAGTGCTATATAGTCTAACTCTCCCATTTTATTTTTTAGACTTCTAGCTTTTGCATAGAAGCATTTCAGAGGCTGTATTTTATTCATATTAATCTGGCTATCAATAGGCAGGGATAATTTGGAATCTTTAAGCTCTGTCTGCTCCATACTCAAGGGCATTTGGGCTACTTTTGTATTTGTTGGAACCTCTGTTGATATGCCCTAACTTCATTCCTTTGGTAGTATCCTTCAAGGACACATTGTTCCAAACCATGCGCTCTTGGGTGACTGTCGCCTCTCCCCTATTATCAAGTTTAAAAGCTGCTCTATCTCCTTTTTAAAGGTTAATGCCAGCAGCCTGGTTCCATCCCAGTCAAGGTGAAGCCCATACCTTTGGAGGAGCCCCTCCTTTCCCCAGAATGTTCCCCAGTTGCTAACAAATCTAAAACACACATCCTTGCATCATCATCTCATCCACGCATCGAGATTCTAGAGCTCTGTCTGCCTTTTGGGTCCTGCACGTGGAACGGGAAGCATTTTGGAGGATGCTACCCTGAAAGTTCTGGATTTCAACTTCCGACCTAAAAGCCTAAATTTAGCCTCCAGAACCTCCCTACCACATTTTCCTATGTTATTGGGACCGACATGTACTAATACAGCAGACTCCTCCCCAGCACTATCTAATACCTTGTCTAGATGGCACGTGAGGTCTGCTACCTTCACACCAGGCAGGCATTTTACCAGGCTGTTGACCACATTACAGCTTCTGCCTCTGTCCAGACAGAGGTCCCAGTGCCAGTTGAAGGACTGGTTCCATGTGCCGGATGCCTTCATGCTGAAGCTCTCAGGAAACAAGTGAAGGAATTCAGAGAGGAGGAGCATTCAAGACCACGAGAAGTACACTGATGAGATGCTTCTTGCAACATCCAAGCTCTCCAGCAGAGGAGAAGATGGGAGTCTACAAGTCACCAGGGCCTGCAGAATCATCAATCCAACTTCTCCAGCCCTTGAACTGAAGAACTATTATGCAGCCCTGGAAGTGGAGGAGGTGAAAGCATTCCTGGAAAGGGAAGAACCAGAGCTTGAGCACCATAAAGTTGCAGAATCAGTGACCACGAGGAAGCGAAGGGTAGTGGTGGTTGGTGACTCTTCTGAGGGGTATGGAGGCGTCTATCTGCCGACCAGACTTGATGTACAGAGAGGTATGCTGTCTGCCAGGTGCCAAAATCCGAGATGTTACGGAGAGTTTGCCAAGACTCATCAAGCCCACTGACTATTACCCAATGTTGCTAATCCATGTTGGCACAAATGATACTGCCGGATGTCCCTCTGAGTGTATCAAAAGTTACTTCATGGCTCTGGGACAGAGGGTGAAGCAGATAGGGTGCAGGCGGTGTTCTCTTCAATCCTCCATGTTGAGGGTAAATGCCAAGGCAGAGAAGCTCGCATCTTTGAGATGAATGCATGGCTGCGTGGATGGTGTCATCGAGAGCATTTTAGTTTCCTGGACCATGGGATGCTGTTCCAAGGGTTGCAGGGTAGAGATGGTGTCTATCTGTCCAAGAAAGGTTGACGTGTCTTTGGTAGCTGGCTAATCTACTGAAGAGGGCTTTAAACTAGATTCATTGGGGATGGGTGAAGAAAGCCCCCAGGTAAGTGAAACATTAAATACCTTCATGGAAATGGGTAAAAGGGGCAACATATGTAAAGCGGTGTGTATAAATGTAGCATGGGAAATAAGATCCCAGATGTTGAAGCTTTAATGGGAGAGGCTGACTTGGATTTAGTGGCAGTTACAGAAACATGGTTCATAGAAAACCATGACTGAGATGTAACTATACCAGGCTATACTTTATTCAGAGAGGACAGGGTGGGAAGAAGGGGAGGAGGAATGGCACTATATATAAAAAATAATATTAAAACTTTGGAACTACAGAGCTTAAAAGGGAGAGAGGAGACACTGTGGGTTAAACTAGAAAGAGGGAAAGAGAAATCTATTTGCATTGGAGTGATATACAGACCTCCCTCACAGGAGGAAGAGGTGGATGGAGCGTTAATTGAAGACATATGCAGCATTGCTAGGAAAAGGAAAGTGCTACTGATAGTGGATTTCAATATGCCAGATGTTGATTGGCACATTCCTGCTGCAGTATCATCTTGAAGTAAGGAGATCCTGGACTCTCTACAGGGAGGACTAGTCAGGCAACTGGTAAGAGACCACACACGTGAAGGGGCCATACTGGACTCGGTGCATACCAATAATGAAAGTGTTTCTGATGTTATAGTGGGAGATCATTTTGCATCCTGTGATCACCAGCTGGTGTGGGTTCAGTATTTGGACTAGGGCTGTTAAAATCCATTCAAAAGCGAGTGTCTTAGACTTTAGGAAAACTAACTTTGCTAAGATGGGCCATTACCTCAGGGAGTCATTAGTAGGATGGGAACATCTGGGGAATATTGAAACATAGAAAAATGACGATAGAAAAAGACCACATGGCCTATCTAGTCTGTCCTTCAGTATCAACAACTACAACAGTCCCCTTTTTTCCTTTTGAGATCCTCTGTGTTTGTCCCATGCTTTTTTGAATTCAGATACTGTTCTCATCTCTACCACTTCGAGACTATTCCATGAATCCACCACTCTTTCCGTAAAGAAATATTAACACATATCACTCCTGAATCTATCCCCTTTCACCCTCATCCCATGTCCCTTCATAGCAGAACTTGCTTTCAATTGAAAGAGACTCTCCCAATGTGCATTTATGCCTCGGAGGTATTTAAACGTCTCAATCATATCACCTCTATCCCGCCTTTCCTCCAAGGTGTACATATTAAGATCCTTAAGTCTGTCCTCATATGCTTTATAATGAAGACCACTAACCATTTTAGTAGCCACCCTCTGTACTAACTCCATCCTGTTTATATCCTTTTGAAGGTGTGGTCTCCAGAATGGCACACAATACTCCAAATGATGATGCACCAAAGACTTATACAGAGGCACTATCACCTCCTTTTTTCTGCTAGCCATTCCTTTCCCTATGCACCCAAGCATCCTTCTAGCTTTTGCCGTCGCCTTTTCTACCTGTTTAGCTACTTTAAGATCATCAGACACAACTACGCCTAGGTCCTGATCTTCTTTAGTGGACAAAAGTACTTCACTCCCTATACTGTATTGCTCCCTTGGATTACTGCAGCCGAAATGAATGACCTTGCATTTTTTAAAATTAAATTCCAGCTGCCAAATTCTAGACCATTCTTCAAGCTTAGCTAGATCCCTCCTCATGTTATCTACACCTTCCTGTGTGTCTACTCTATTGCAGATTTTGGTATCATCCGCAAATAGGCAAACCTTACCCGGCAGCCCTTCCGCTATATCACTAACAAAGATGTTAAAAAGAATCAGACCAAGGACAGATCCCAACTACCTTCTCCTCAGAGTGAGCTCCATTTACCTTTGTCGCCTCCCGCTCAACCAATTTCTAACCCAAGCAGTAACGTTAGGTTCCATCCTTAGGGTGCTCAGTTTGTTTATAGAAAAACAGTGGGCCAAAACTGAAAGAGGATATTTTAAGGGCAACCAACCTTTTTCTTAAAATTGTAAATAAAGGTAAATGGAAATGGGTATTGAAAGAAGTAGCTGAAAAGGTGAAGAAAAAGAGGGAAGCCTTCATGAAATACAAGAGATCACAGAGAGAGGAATACAGGCATCTCTATTTGGAAAAACTTAGAAGCTAGCAAAGTAGTCAGGAAAGCAAAGATTCAAAAAGAGGAGGAAATAGCCAATACAATAAAATGGGGGGATAAGATATTTTTCAGATATGTTAGTGAGAAGAGGAAGGGCAAAAGTGGTATTGTCAGATTCAAGGGTGAAGGGGAGGAATATGTAGAAGCTGATGAGGATAAAGCGGAATTGTTTAACAAATATTTCTGTTCTGTGTTCACAGATGAAGAACCAGGAGCAGGACTTCAGACAACACCCACAAACAGGAACAGAAGTGAGGGGCATCTTGAACGATTTCACTGGTCAACAAATTTTTACAAAAGTCATGTTACTGAAATAAAAATAGTCATTTCTTATCAATTTTTATATGCTGAACACAAATATGACAGCGAAATTGCAAAGTTGGCTCTAGTTTTTTTGTAATCTACAAGAATTAATGTTTACATCACGAAATGCATGTCAATAGTAAATATAATAGGCCTTCGGTTAATACCTGTAAAAAACTCATAGACGACGTCTTAGATTTTTTCGCCTGTCTCTTGTACAGCTGTTCGGGAGCTTCTCTGGGGAGTGTCCAGCAGTAGTCAGCCAACATTGTAGTGGACCATTTTCCTTGGTATCTTTGCTTCATCGTTGCGATATCCTGGTGAAAACGTTTGCCCTGTTCATCACTAACCATACCACAGTAGTCAGGAAAGAAATTGAGATGGGAATCAAGGAAATGGATCTTTAGAGACATATTGCAGCCAGATTTCTGATACTGCATCAGCATGTTTTCTACTAGTTCCTTGTAGATTTCTGCCCTAACATTCCCGAGAAAGTTTGTTGACACTAGGCGAAAAGCATTCCATGCTTGTTTCGCATCACCCTGCAGCAAGTTGTTGAACCGGTCATCTTTGAAGAGCTCTCGAATCTGAGGACCCACAAAACTTTCTCTAATCTTTGCTTCGCTGAGTCGAGGGAATTTTTCATGCAGGTATCGGAAAGCTGGCGAAGTGCGGTCCATGGCTTTCACGAAGTTTTTCATCAAATCTAGTTTGATGTGAAGGGGTGGTAGCAGGAGTTTGCGAGCCTCAGCCAGAGCTGGGTGCTGGATATTCTTCTCTCCAACTGTTACATTTTGTCTGCGATTCCATTCCTTCTGCAAGTAGTGCCAATCCCTTGCTCGGCTATTCCACTCACATAAGAAACACATGTATTTTATATATCCCTGCTGCAGTCCCATTAAGAGGGCAACTACATTCAAGTCACCACAGAGGTGCCAGCTGTACTTGTTATAGTTAATGGAAGTCAGTAGATGCTTTAAGTTATCGTATGTCTCTTTCATGTGGACGGCATGCGCTACTGGAATAGATGGAAGACGGTTTCCATTGTTCAAAAGCACAGCCTTCAGACTCAGTTTCGAAGAGTCTATAAATAGTCTCCAGTCTTGTGGGTCATGAGTGATTTTTAAGGCATTCATGAGGCTTTCAATATTGGAACAAAATACCAGATTACTTTCCTTTCTGACTGCATATAGTACACTGCTGACATCAGATGGCTTCAGCAGCCATCTGGCAGTAGTATTGCATTGCATCAGAAAATGATGCCATCAACTCTGGATGATGTGTGCATGCTGGTATTATGCTATGTGATGCAATACTACATCATTCAAGGCTTATTTGGGATAATGTTGATGTCCTACTGGATAAATTTACACGGTGAAACGTCAAAAATGAACTACATGCAATATCTTCAAAATCAGAGCCAATAAAATTTTTTTAATGTTATATTTGTGTTCAGCTCACCAAGATACTACAGATAAGGGCCTTTTAAAGTCAGTAACGATTTCAATGTTGACCAGTGTTTTCAGAAGGCTGTGTTTGTGAGAAACTAGCTCAACTTAAAGTAGACAAAGCAATGGGACCGGATGGGATACACCCTAGAATACTGAGGGAACTTGGGGACGTTCTAGCAGCTCCACCTACTGACCTTTTCAATGCCTTGTTGGAGTCGGGGTTGGTGCCAAAGGACTGGAGAGAGGCTCATGTGGTGCCTTTACACAAAAGCGAAAGTAAGGATATGTTTGAAAACTACAGGCTGGTTGGTTTAATTTCTGTGTGAGTAAATTATTGGAAACGCTGCTGAAAGAGAAAATAGTGAGGTTTCTGGAGTCCAGCGGATTACAGGATCCGAGGCAGCATGGATTCACCAGAGGCAGGTCTTGTCAGACAAATCTGATTGATTTCTTTGACAGGCTGACCAGGGAGTTGGACCGAGGGAGAGCCCTAGATGTGGTGTATTTATATTTCAGTAAAGCCTTTGAAACTGTTCCGCACAGGCGACTTATAAACAAACTGAGCACCCTAGGGATGGACCCTAAAGTTACTGCTTGGGTTAGGAATTGGTTAGGTGGGAGGCGACAAAGAGTACAAGTAAATGGAGCTCACTCTGAGGACAAGGAGGTTACTTGTGGTGTGCCCCATGGATCTGTCCTTTGTCTGATTCTTTTAAACATCTTTGTTAGTGATATAGCGGAAGGGCAGTCGGGTAAGATTTGCCTCTTTGCGGATGATATCAAAATTTGCAATAAACACCCAGGAAGGTGTAGATATCATGAGGAGGGATCTAGCTAAGCTTGAAGAATGGTCTAAAATTTGGCCACTGAGATTTAATGTTAAAAAATGCAAGGTCATTCATTTGGGCTGCAGCAATCCAAGGGAGCATTATAGTATAGGGGGTAAAGTACTTTTGTCCACTAAAGATGAGCGGGACCTAGACATGATTTTGTCTGATAATCTTAAAATAGCTAAACAAGTAAAAAAGGTGACAGCAAAAGCTAGAAGGATGCTTGGGTGCATAGGGAGAGGAATAGGGTTACCAACTTTTTCACCGAGAAAAACCCGACACCTGTGGCTTGCCATGCTCCACCCATTCTCCGCCCCTAGTCCCACCCCTGCCCCGCCACCTGCCCCACCCACAAAAATTACCGAGGATACGTGTAGGCTAACTTCCTTGGTCAGATAATAATTAAACTGGGAACCCCAAAATCCAAACATGAAATGTACAACACTGGAGAAATAAAACTATAAAGTAATTTCCTCTTGCACTAAACAAAAACGCAAAGATGTTATCAATACACACTTCCCAGACCAGACATATTCCAGCTAATAAATTCAAAATAAAAAGTATTTTTCTACCTTCTGTTTGGGCGTTTTATTTTTCAGTTGCAATTGCTCCAGTCACTTTCTTCTGGTTTCTTCGTGTCTTCTGCGAGCTATCCATTTGTCCTTTCTTCTCTTTTAGATGTTTTCCATTCTCTCTCTATTTCTGCTTTAACATACTGATTGTTTCCCTTTTGCTCTTTCCCCCAATTCTTTCCTTATTCCTTTATCATCCGTTTAAATGTCACCCTTCCATTCTCAAGCCCCTCTTACTCTCCCAATACCCAGCCCATCATAGACTTTTCTTCCACACAAAATATTTTTCCCCTCTCCATTCTCATTCCCCATCTATTCTAGTCCTCCCCCAAAATCAGTTCCCTTATAGTTCTAGACCGACCCAGCATCCACTCCCTTCTAATCACCATTCTCCCATGCCCCACATCAGCACCCATTTCCAGTCCTATTCCAGCTCTTCATCAGCCCATTTCCAGTGCTAGCCGCTCACATCACAGACTATTCCGTCCTAGCCCCCCCCCAATCACAGCCCATTTCCAGTCAGTCCCCCCATCACATCCCATTTGCAGTCCGAGTCCCCCCGCAACCCTCACAGCCCATTGCAGTCCTAGCCCCCCCCACATCACAGTCCATTTGCAGTCCCTCGCCACCCTAATCACAGCCTATTTCCAGTCCAAGTTTTCCCCCCCCCCTCCACCATAGCCCATTTCCAGTCCAGGTCCCCCTCCCCATCACAACCCATTTCAAGTCCATATCCCCCCCCCCCCCCACATAGCTCCTTTTACAGTCCAGGTCCCCCTCCCCATCACAGCCCCTTTCTTTCCAGTCCAATGCCCCCCCATAGCCCTTTTTCCAGTCCAGGTCCCCCCCCCCTTCACAACCCCATTGCCAGTCCAAGTCCCCTTAATCACAGCCTATTTCCAATCCAAGTTCCCCCTCCCGCCACCATAGCCCTTTTCCAGTCCAGGTCCCCTCCCCATCACAACCCATGTCCAGTCCATGTCCCCCCCCCCCCTTAGCCCTTTTCCAGTCCAGGTCCCCCTCCCCATCAAAACCCATTTCCAGTTCCATGTCCCCTCCCCCCATAGCCCTTTTACAGTCCAGGTCCCCCCCCCCCATTACAGGCCCATTTCTTTCCAGTCCAAGTCCCCCCCCCATAGCCCCTTTCCAGTCCAGTCCCCCCCCCCCATCACAAACCATTTCCTTCAAATCCCCCCCTCCTAGCCCTTTTCCAGTCCAGGTCCCCTCCCCCCATCACAGCCCAGGCAGTCCTTGGCCTCCCCCCCAAAACCGCGGCTGTCTGAGGCTTTAGAGGGAGCCAGGGGAAGCCCGCGCGAGGCCCTGGCTCCCTCTGTACAGCTGCCAGCGTGAAGAGCCTTTTCCTTCACGCTGGCGGCTGTTCCTGTGAAGCCGCGAATGCTGGAAAGGTTATAAGGGCATTGCCTTTAACCTTTCCCACCATCGCGGCTTCACAGGAACAGCCGCCAGCGTGAAGGAAAGGCTCTTCACGCTGGCGGCGTACAGAGGGAGCCGGGGATGGCGCGGGCTTCCCCGGCTCCCTCTGAAGCCCTCCGGGTTGGGAGAAAAAGCCTGTTTTTTGCTCTGGCAGCTCCCGATCTTGCGGCCAGAGCAAAAAAAACGGCTTTTCAAGGGCCGGTTTTGCCTCTGCGCCGGCAGCCGGCCTGGCCATAGAAAAACCGGCCAGTTGGCAACCCTAGAGAGGAATGGCCAGCAGAAGATAGGAGGTGATAGCGCCTCTGTACAAGTCTTTGGTGCGACCTCACTTGGAGTATAGTGTGCAATTCTGGAGACCGCACCTTCAAAAGGATATAAACAGGCTGGAGTCAGTGAAGAGGATGACTATTAAAATGGTTAGCGGTCTTCATTATAAAGCTTATGAGGACAGACTTAAGGATCTTAATATGTATTCTTTAGAGGAAAGGTGGGATAGAGGTGATATGATTGAGACGTTTAAATACCTCTGTGGCATAAATGCACAGGAGGAGAGCCTCTTTCGATTGAAAGCAAGCTCTGCTATGAGGGGACATGGTATGAGGGTGAAAGGGGATAGATTCAGGAGTAATATGCAGAAATATTTCTTTACGGAAAGCGTGTGGATCTGTGGAATAATCTCCCAGTGGAGGTGCTAGAGATGAGGACAGTATCTGAATTCAAAGAAGCATGGGAGAAACACAGAGGATCTCTAAAGGAAAAAAGGGGACTGTTGTAGTGCTTGATATGAAAGGGCAGAATAGATAGGCCACGTGGTCTTTTTCTGTCATCATATTTCTATGTTTCTTAACCACATTCAAGTCTCCTCTCCCCTAACCTTAACATTCAGAATGAGATCCCAACCCAACCAATCTCAAGCTCATATTCTGAAACACACACACTCATCACAAGCAATCTCCAGGCCAAATACCCAAGCAGGCCAACACTCAATCACAAGCCATTAACACATCTAAAAAAGAAATAAGCACAAAAAAAGCATGAAGAGTGTTTCTCAGCCCATTGCAGTGAATCCATCTGCAGTGGCCTCGCTATTCTGAGACTCAGCTGACTGCTGGCAGTCTTCCTTTACCTCTTTCCACACATTGCCAACAGATGCTCAACCCCTGTAACCTCTAACTCCTTAAGGACTGCAATGGCCTCTGGTCTTGAGCGAACATAAATTGTTTTCCCATCAAAACAAATAGCCAATGCAAAGGGGAAATAGCCATTGATACTTGATACTTGCATTTCTAGGTTTGCAGGTAATATCTCTTAAATCAAAATGGTGTCGAAGAGTAATGGTAGAGAGATCTTCAAAAATCTCCACATGATGGGATTCCCATTCAAAAACGTCAAGCTTTCTAGCAACTTTATCCTTGAGAGCCTAACTGTGAAAGCATGCAATAATATCCTTGGTGAGATTAGGCTTGGATGGACCCAATGATCTATGAGTACGCTCCAAATGAACTGCAAGAGATTCCATTGTCTCCTCAGTTGCAAGAATAGCTATCATTATTTGAGTAATCATGTACAGTCCACATATTCAGGTGAATCAGAGATACCCTGAAAGCGTTAAGTTATTTTGCTTTGGTTGATTTTCTAGATCTTCCAAGTTGTCCATAAGTTCTTTTTGGGACTGATTGTTAGTGTTTAATTTTTCCCCAAGTCTGTTATTGCCTAAGAGTGATTGTCAAGCCTCACCTATACCTCTCCAACTCGTTGACCAATTGTAACAATGTCAGACCGCAAAGAAGCTAAGGTAACAATTTCAGATCATACCACCACAATTTCAGAGTCTGTCACTAAAACAATGTCAAAACTCCACAAGCGTGAGTTGCTGTTCATTGTCAGTGTCACTTCTTTGCTGTTTGGGATGAGTACAAAGAAACTTCCTGCCCTTAAAGAGTTTGCATATGTAAATGCATCTGAGGCCCAAAAGAATAGGGGTAAGATGGCGGTGGCTGCAGAAATGGAGAGTGGGAATGGGGATGTCAATGATGACCAGGCTTTCTATGTCAGGTTAAATATCTGAAGCTTTCAGTACTCTATTATCTATGTGGAACAACTCAGAAGTTCCTTTTTTGGCCTTTGCTATCTGATTTGTGTAGTAAGATTTCTTAGTCAAGTAAATTTCACACCTATAAAATCCAAATTTGTTATTTCACCTCTCTATTCTCTGAGATTCCATCCATTTTCCAGACTCGCTCCAATATACATTCTTCCTTGTGAACTTTGATAGACCACATACCAAAGAAAAGCCTTCCGAAAAGGAGGGAGGTATCGTTTCAAAAGAGCAACATCACTTAAAGGCAGACAACACCTAGTTCCATTTGTCAAACAGCAAGTCCAGAGAAATCATATCCTAAACCAGGATTTAAAATCAGTAAATGTCAAGAAATGTTTCCTGTTTACTTTTCCCCTACTCAATTTCAAGGGACGTTTCAGGGCAACCTTGGCATTTTTCAGGTCTATCCCAACTAGCGAGCGTGATCTGACCAAATTAAAACTGAGTAGTACACCTGGTCCCTGTTTCAGGCCCAGTGAAATCTTCAGATGCCATTAACAGGTCTTAAAATATGCCTCATTCTATGAATTGGGGTAAACTTGACATAAGCCCAACCCAGAAAGACTTAACAAACAAGAACTAGTTCAAGTGTCCTGTCATCAAAATGCACATTAAAATCCTTTATTAAAAGAAGCATGATATTCCACAGCAAAATCAACAATAAAATTCACCAGCTCTTCCATCTCAACAATATTCTCTTTCATCAGATGATAGGTAACGTAACAAAAACCCACCCCAGACTGTAGCCAGTAGTAAATAATAAACTTGCACATTGAAATAGATGCAAGATAGTAAAAGGAAGCATCATTTCTTCCAGTGGTTGAAGAGTACACCTATTTAAGTACCATGGACCCTGCCCATCCCCCAATTGAGGGTATCATAAATATCATTGTCTTTGTTTCTTCCCAACACCATAGGAATCAAAGATGTCCCAGGCCCCTAAAAAGAAGAATTCACTCTTTCAGAAGACCTAGGCACTGCAGAAAGATTGTGTTCTCCTGTCCAAGCCCCTGAAACATTTTTCAGATATCACCCAACCCATATCATCTTTCCCATATAACTGGAATGCAGATGATTCCCATCTAGTCCTTGTTAATCATTGCTAACTCACTCATTGCCGATACAAACCTCATGAAAAGAAAAGCCAAAAATGTAGAGCTGCAAGTCTATAGGCTGCAATAATAATGGCTTCTTCTGCGGATACATTTGCCTTGAGCCATCCAAACCTACTAGAGTTGCCCATACAACACAAAATTGACATAGCTTCTGAGTATTTTGCCATTCAGCAAAACAGACACTTTGTTTCTTTGCACTCTGGTTGGCTTCGCTTTTTGAAGGAAGATCAATATATGGCTGAAGGCCAAAAAGAAGAAAACCCTCAAGAATATCACAAAGAAAAAACATTATGGAAAGAGTCACTACGCTGTTCTCCACATATGCTATACTTTAATTACATGTCCAGATATCCAGAAATAAATTGGTACTGTCTTTTCAGCCACTTGTGGTAGGTACTCCTATATCAGCGAGGGGATGTATTCACTCGATGGGGGTTCTGTTGGATTCTGGGATGTCTTTCAAGCTTGTATTACAGCTGTACTTAGACATGTGTTTGCCTCACTGCAGTTGATTTCCTCTTTTCATTGGTGTTTAATGGATAAAAATCTTAATATGTTGGGGGATGCCCTTATTTTTACTGAAATTGGTTATTGTAATTCCCTTTTGCTTTGAGGTTTCTGCTTACAGTATTAAAAGACTCCAGTTGCTTCAAAATACCACCACTAGAATCTTCTTTCGTGCTAATTGGAGGGATCATGTTCTTCATTAATGAAGGAGTTTCAATGGTTGCCGGTGGCTTGGAGGATTCAATATCAGACCTCTGTTGGTCCATAGGTTGTATTACACTGGTACTCCTATTTGGCAGCATTGGGTTACTCTCTATTGCCCAGGGCGGACACTGTGGTCTTCGCAAGTGCTCTATTTTGTGGTTCCATTGCCATCTTGGTTTAGGCTTGAGAGGACCTGGGTGGCAGCTTCTAGTTTTATGGTGCTAGCACTGTGGAACTCGTTGCCTCTTGCGATGCATATGGAGAAATCATCTAAGAAGTTCAAGTTGAGTCTTAAGGAGTGGCTTTTTGATAAGGCGTTTAGTGTGGCTTAGAGCTTCTGAGCGCTGCATTTTGTATGGTTTTTTCTTTGATCCCTTTTGCTTCACCAATGTGTTATACGGTGTTTGGTGTGATTGTTGTGCTATGCAGCTCTCCCACCTTGTGTGTTGTATTTCAGATATACTGGATGCTGTAAACTGCCTCAATGGACTTCCGAATGGCAGTATATCAAATAGTGTCAAATAAGTAAGTAAATAAATAAATGTCTAAACTATTAGGCTATGAATTTAGAAAATACTCACTAAGGGACCTTTTACTGAGGTGTGGTAAGGTTATCTTTATCTTTACATCTTTATTCCATTTCTTGATATACCGCCCTTCAAAGAAACAACAGAGCGGTTTACAGAAGAGCAAAATGCACACTGCCAGGAAAAGGAAAAGAATGCCATAGGACAGAGAAAAACAAAGAAAAAGGGAGAAACTAGAGATAGAGAGAGGAACCAGGCAGCGAGAGAGAAGAGGGACAAGGGAAATCTCAGCTAGGGACAGAGGGGGGAGGAAGATTAAAGGCAGCACAGAAAAGATGGGTTTTTAATAGAGCCTTGAACTTGGTGAAGGAAGGCTCGAGGCGAAGGTCGGGGGAGAGAATTCCAGAGCTTGGGACCAAGAAAGAAAAATGCAGAGCTGCGAGTTGATGCAAGACGAGGCGGGGAGGGGGGAGACTGCGGTTTGTGTGGATGTGCTGTAGCGAGCGGGGGGAGGTGTGAAGATGGACTAGGTCAGAGATATACTGAGGGGAAGTGAAATGAATAGCCTTGTGTACAAAGGTGAGAATCTTAAACTGAATCCTATAGGAAACGGGTAGCCAGTGGAGATGGCTAAGCAGAGGTGTACACTAAGCGCACGTTAGGAGCAAAACCCAACATGCCGCAGGGGTAAAGGCCATGTGTTAACTGTCAAGGAGTGGCCAGTATGTCCTGAGCAGTTGCTGCACAGAAAACTCCCTTACCACATGTTAAGTTCATTTATGGTGTGGATGCTCTTGAGGGGCATTAAAATTCACCCATGTTAATTACAGCGCACAATGAGTACCGCATGATAACTGCAATGCACAGTCCATATCCACTCTCCACCCATAACTCGTCCAGTCACTACCCCATCATGCGTCAAGAGGTCAACGCAAGTTTTTACCATACTGGTGTTTTTAATGCATGGTAGCCATTATAGCGCATTAATGTCTTCGTGCACGTTAGTAAAAAAAAAACCCTCTAAGTGAATCTTACTAATATCTTCAGTTTAAATCTAATACTCGGTAAGTGGCTCATGTTACACAGTGCTAAATTAGACTCTTGTCCTAGCGTATTTAATACTATCTACTTTGCACAGTGATTCAGCACTGGTAGCATCCGTTTCCTGTGAGGACAGGAGTTAAAGCATGGAAGTATTTGTGTGGTATCTTTGTTTTTCAGAGCTAGAGTGAGCATTTACAAAGGAAATGTCTTGTGAACATTAAGTTGCCAGAGCTTTGAAGAGTACTGTGATAACAGCAGAATTGTTGTGCTATTGCTGCTGAAGGTAGGAAGGTCTTTTCATGCCTGCTCTGAGGACTGCTCCATGATGTCAGTCAAATACACACCATGCACAGGGGAAATGACGTTGAACATGATTTCGGAAACTGAATGAAACCTGTACATATATTTTTAATTTTAATAATGTAAAATCTAAAAAATCTCTTCCTAGGTTCAGGGCTGGCCCGAGGATATCTGACGCTGTAGACTAACTTTCAGCTATGTGCTCCCACCCCTCAAACTAGCATCTCTGCTCCTCTTCCCTTTTGTACACTCATTTCCTTCCTTACCCACCCTGTGTCCAACATCTCCTTTTCCTACCCCCAAGGTGTCCAGCATCTCCTCTTCCCTTTTTTATCCTCCTTCCCAGTTGGCCAGCAGCTCTCCCTGCTTCCTCCTCTTCCCTTCCCCCTGTTGCCATCATGGCCTTACCTACATCAGGGTCCAGTCCCAGTGGAAAGAAAAGCAGCGCAGTATGGTACGTTGAGCACAGGATGGCACGCCAGTGTTCCCATATTCTGCCTCTCCTCTCGATGCAGACTTCCTGTGGGGAAGCAGGACATGGCAAGGTTTGAGCGTGGTCCTTCAATGAGAGTAGCATTAAAGGGCTGCTCTTATGCTGTGCAGAAGCCATGACCCCTCCCCCCACAGGTTCTGCTGCCCTTGGAGGTCACCTAGTCACCTTGTAGCAGGCCAGTCCTGCCTAAACTGACTTGGTGGCAAGAGGTCACAAGTTCAATGGATGAGTCGTGTCTTCTGCTCCCTTGGTCAGCTGAAGATGTTGTGGAGCCAGTATTCGCAGTGCCCGATAAAGGGGGAGGGGGGGTCATGACTATTTTTCAAGGTTGACACCTAGTGGCTAGATTTAGGGTTCTGGAAGGAGCTATGGTACATGACCGTCAGCCGAGGAGCATTACTGCAATGATCAGATGACATACCTTAGGAGGAGATATAAAATAGGGGAAGGATCCCCCCTTGGGAGTTGTGGATAACGGTTTCTTTACAGCCATGGTTCCAACTCAGCTGGAACACGAAGGTAGCAGGAGGAAAAGTCAAAACTTAACCTTTAACTGCTAAGTTTATACATGTTTGATGCAAAGACGACAATATTGTAGCTGAGGAGTATTAACAGGTATCTTTGAAGCGTGGAACCTTTAGGCCTGAAATTCCATCAATTTAACAGATGTAATTCTCTACTAACCTGTAATTTGTTATAGTTGTTCATTAATTGTATTTGTCAGGAGAACAATAGCTAACATTATACAATATTATCTCTTCTATAAATCTCATTTTTAAACATATTTTTAGACTTTGATATTTTGAAATGCTAATTATCTGTCTTCACAGATGAACAGCTGTGTGGAGATCTGACTCACTTCAGTACACACACGCCGCATGGTTGCCAAGAGTCTATGCATGAGAGTTGGCGTGAAAAGCAAGACACCCTTCAGATCCACACACTGCCAAATGAACAGAGATCATCCGTGTGATTCAGAATCAACTTGTGGAGGTGGAAGACTATTTTAACTCCTACCTCAAGGCATTCTGGGACTTGAAGCCTGGTGCTCTAAGGGTTGTAAGGCAGTGGAATACTACAATGGTGAGAGGTAGAGGAACATGTGGGGCTGCCTAGTGTGAGGTAACACCAGCAGAAATAAAGGTTATAATGTCTCTATGCAAATCATTGGCATGACCTCATCTGAAGTACTGGTAAAGGGCTACAAAAATAGTGGAGTCTAGAGTATACGCCCTGTGCAGTGTGACTTAAGGACCTAATAAATACAGTCTGTATATCCTAGAACAATGGTTTGAGCCAGTCAACTTTTCAGGATATCCACAATGAGTATACATGAGAGAGATTTGCATGCTGATCTGTCTCATGCATATTCATTGTGGATATCTTGAAAACTATACCAGTTAGGTATGCCCCAAGGACTGAGTTGAGAACCCTGCCCTAGAGGAGAGGAGGGATAAGAACATGCCATACTGGGTCGGACCAAGGTCCATCAAGCCCAGTATCCTGTTTCAAACAGTGGCCAATCCAGATCACAAGTAGCTGTCAGGTTCCCAAAAAGGTACACAGATTTCACGTTGCTTATCCTGGGGTAAGCAGTGGATTTCTCTGGTCCTCTTTAATAATGGTTTATGGATTTTTCCTCCAGGAACTTATCCAAACCTTTTTTTTTAATCCAGCTACACTAACAGCTACAACCTCTGGAAACAAATTTCAGAATTTGATTACCATATTTTCGCGCATATAATGCGCACCCGCATATAACACGCACCCACATATAAAGCGCAATTTTCTGCCTGTCCCGCATTGATTTTCTCACATAATGCGCACGCGCGTATAACGCGCATGTGTCAATTGCACTGAGGTGTATAAAAACTTTGCGATCTCTTCTATTATAATCCAGTCATCATGCCAGGAATTAAGCACAAGTCTTATACTGCGGACTTCAAGCTGAAAGTTGTGGCAAGAGCAGAAGAAACAAGTAACAGAGCAGCAGCAAGAGAATTTGATGGTGAGTCATCTGTTCGCGACTGGAGAAAGGAGAGAACGGCGCTAGAGGAGATGAACCCGCGAAAACGTGCGCGTCGAGGTCCAAAAGAAAAGTGGCCAGAGCTAGAGAGTGACTTAAGTGGATTCTGTCTAGAAGGGAGCAAAATCAAGCTGTCTCAACTATCGCAATTAAATTCAAAGCAAAACTGCTGGCCAATGAAAGAGGAATTTCACGTTTCCACGCTAGTTTCAACTGGATTTGCAAATTTATGAAGAGGAATGGTCTTTCCGTGCGAATAAGAACAACTGTAGGCCAGAGGATTCCGGATGACTGGGAACAAAAGATGGCGGATTTCAGCACATTTGTCAGCAAAGAAATTTCTGAGTTCGGCATTTCGGCAACGGATGTTATTAACATGGATGAGGTTCCTGTGTCTTTTGACATTCCACCAACCAGGACTGTAGCTGCTTCGGGTTCAAAAACTGTCGCAATAACAACAACTGGACACGAGAGGGCTTGCTTCACTGTAGTCCTGGGTTGCACAGCTAATGGGCATAAATTGAAGCCGATGGTTATTTTCAAGCGAGTAACCATGCCCCGTGAAAAATTTCCACAAGGTATTGTTGTCCACTGTAACAAAAAGGGGTGGATGGACTCTGAGGTCATGAAAATATGGATTGATAAATGTTATCGGGCCAGGCCTGGAGGTTTCTTTTCTAAAAGCTCTTTGTTGATCTTCGATTCCATGGCTGCCCATAAAGAAACAAATGTGCAAAATTATATTAATTCGGCAGGTGCCCATATCGCAGTGATACCGGGTGGTCTTACTTGCAAACTGCAGCCGCTAGATATAGCTGTTAATCACCCCTTCAAAACGTTCATCAGACGAGAGTGGGATAATTGGATGCAGCATGGAATTCATGAATTCACACCATCGGGATGATTAAAGAGGGCTACATTAATGGAAATCTGCAATTGGTTGTGTTCTGCTTGGGACAAAATATCCCCTGAAACCATCAGAAATGGATTCTGAAAAGCAGGGATTGTTTATAAGTACGAGGATGGGGTGCGCAGTGATGACGAAGTTGACGATGAAAATGTCGAAAGTAGTGACGATGAAAGTGCATATGTTACGGAAGAGCGTCTTCAGACGGTTTTAAATTATTTCAATGATGATGTTGATGAGGGGAGTGATTTCGAAGGTTTTATGGAATCGGATGATGAAAAGTAATTAAATATATTTTTGTACCAAGATATTCTTGTGGTGCCTCTTTTTTGGGATCAGCTACTTGCAATAAAGTTTTGGTATAGTGCGCCCTCGAAAATACCGCATGAGAGGGTTGCGCGGTAAGTAAAAAAGTGTATAACGCGCGCGGTATATGCGCGAAAATACGGTATGCATTGAGTGAAAAAATATTTTCTTCTATTCAGGGCTGGCCCAAGGGTTTCTGCTGCCCTAGGCAATAGCCTTGGCCATGTTGCCCCTTCCCCACCCACACTGAGCCGTGCCACTGCCCATCACTGCTGCTAATTCTGGCGGTGAGGTCAGGGGAGGCAGCGGCTCAGCTTGGCGGTAGGCTCAAGTGCTTCAGCACACATGGCCTGTGGCTTCTGACCCTCCCCCCCCCCTTCGACATTAATTTTGGGGGGTTAGAAGCGGCAGCCATGTGTGCTGAAGCACATGGTCTGCCGTGGGACCCAACTTCTGAGCTTAGCTGCCCCGCCCCCTGATCCTGCTGCTGGAATCAGTGGCAGCGGGGGTGAGGGGTGGCAGTGGGTGCAGCTCAGTGCCTGGGGGACAGCAGGCTATGTGTGCCAAAGCACATGGCCTGCCGCCCACAGAGATCTGCCACCTAAACCCCTAGTGGATGGGCCGGCCCTACTTCTGTTAGTCTTAAATGGGCTTTATTGCATGTTCCTTAGTCTTTCTACTTTTTTAAAGAGTAAACAACCAATCTATGTTTACCCTTTCCACTCCATCCATTCTTTTATAGACTTCTATCATATCTTCCCTCAGCCATATTTTTTCCATATAATAGCAACAATGAAATATCTTAAAAAGCGAGCATTTTTTTTAAATACAAAAGAAGTTCTAGAGTAACAGGGTCTGATACTCAATGACGGTAGACTCGGCATTAATAAGGAAATAGTTGTTTAATAGAAAAGCTGGTGGATATATGGAGTAGGCTCACGGTGGAAGTAGAGGCAAAATGGTCCTAGTATTCAAGAAAGTCCAGATAATTACCACATGGCCAGGAAGTGAAGGTAAAATGGGTAGACTAAATGGGGCCCTGCTGTCATCATCTGCTATTGTACAGCCTTCTGTTTAATTGCAGAGAGTCCTTTAAAATGAGAGTTTAGACAATCCGATCTGGCTCAGTTGCTTTTGTAACCTCCTGTCTGCAAGTGTCTGTTGCAGTGGCTATGCGTGTTATTTGGCAGATCGGGGGCCACTACTTTCCAAGAGTAACGTTGTCGTTCAGCCTCTACTGTCGGGGAAAAATTAGAGTTCCTGAAATGGGACCAATATACACTGGGAGGCTTCTGGCACTTTCAGTCCACTCACTCTTCTTCCCTTCCTCTCAAGAACAGAGTCCAGGCAATAATTTGTGTTCTGAACCAAAGGATTTACTTAAAGAAAACTTAGTCACTAATAAGAATAACAAGTATTGGCAGAGTCAAAAACTATTAAAAGCAGTGCCACTGCTCTCTGCTTTCTCCTTGAATCAGCCTATAGTACATGTAGTTATAGTCTTGTTCTCCTCCACCTCTCCAGCTTTCTGCACTGGAAGATTAGTCCAAATGGTTTTACTCTTCTCCTCTCCTATGTGATTACCCTGGAAGGAACACTCCTCCTGTACCATCTCTTTTCAGGGGGCTGCTGTAGGTGCAGGTTCCCGATACTGCCCTTGACTACTTCCTCGCTCTGGTGGGTGCAGCAATGTTCTGCTGAATCTTCTCCTCTTTGGTTATTCAGTGGCTTGCGGGTGATATAATGATAGCTGTACTTATCATTTATATGGCGCTATGAGGCATAGGCTGGGTTGTGCATACACAGCTGCTCCTGTCCTCTTCTGAGCTTTTGGGGTTTGCTAGCAGGGATTGCACAGAACAGCGGAATTTGGATGTAAGGCTTAAGCGACCTGAGTCATCCTCTTACCCCTCTGCTCCCTCCGGTGCGGTAGCTAGCCCAGTGGATCCAGCTCTACTCCTACTCCATCTCTGTGGTGCAGTGGATGGTGAAGCTAAGGACACAGTTCTGCTTTTGGGTACAGTTTGTATAGCGTGTGAATTTTCCCTTCCAGAGAAGGAGTATCCTCCCAGGATGATGACAGTGGGTCAGAGTTGTTGTTGTTAAGTGCCGTCGAGTCGGAGTCGACTCATGGCGACCCTCTGGATAGCTATTCTAAATTGTGTTCGGTCTTCAGTCAGGCGGCTCATTGTTGACAGACTGGTACCCGTAGCTGCTGCTGTTGTATTGATCCATCTCATTGCTGGCCTTCCTCTTTTGCGCTGACCTTCTATCTTGCCAAGCATAATGTCTTTCTCTAATGATCTCTCTCTTCGCATGATATGTCCAAAGTATGAAAGCCGAAGTCTTGTCATCTGAGCTTCTAAAGAAAGCTTAGGTTTGATCTCCTCTAGTACCGACTGGTTTGTTCTTCGGGCAGTCCATGGTATACACAGTATTCGCCGCCAGCACCATAATTCAAAGGCATCAATTTTCTTCCTGTCTATCTTTTTCACTGTCCAGCTTTCACATCCATATGATGTTATTGAAAATACCATGGCTTGAACAAGTCGAATCTTTGTATGGAGAGAGACATCTCTGCTCTTGAGAATCTTATCTAGGTCTTTCATAGCCATTCTGCCAAGAGCAATGTGTCGTCTGATTTCTTGACTGCTTGTTGCTTCTTTATTGATAGTTGATCCAAGTAGGTTAAAGTTGTTCACAATTTCAATTTCTTCTCCTTCAACGATGAACCTGTTGATTATGCCAGTTGTCATGATCTTTGTCTTCTTTACATTAAGGTGCAGACCCATTTTGAGACTATGTTCTTTGATTGTGAGAAGCAAATGTTTCAGATCATCTTCACTTTCAGCCAGTAATGTGGTATCATCAGCATAGCGAAGGTTGTTGATGAGTCTTCCACCAATCTTCACACCTCTGTTGTCTTCATACAATCCTGCTTCTCTGATGATTTGTTCTGCATATAAATTAAACAGGTAGGGGAAAAGTATGCAGCCTTGTCTTACACCTTTACTTATTTTAAACCATTCTGTTTCTCCTTGTTCTGTTCGAACTGCTGCTTCTTGATCAATGTACAGATTGTGCAAGAGTATGATCAGGTGTTCTGGTATACCCATGCTTCTTAATGTGGCCCAGAGTTTCTCATGGTTTACACAGTCAAAAGCCTTGCTATAGTCGATAAAGCACAAATAGATATCCTTTTGGTATTCTTTAGTCTTTTCAAGGATCCATCTCACATCCGCAATGATGTCTCTTGTTCCTCGCCCTTTCCTGAACCCTGCTTGCACTTCAGGTAGTTCTTGTTCCAGGTATGGTTGTAGTCTCTTTTGAATAATCTTCAGTAGAATCTTGCTGGCATGTGGGATCAGAGAGATTGTACGATAATTTCCACAGTCAGTTGGATCACCTTTCTTTAGTATTGGTATAAACACAGATCTTTTCCAGTCAGTTGGCCATTTTGTTGTCTTCCGTATATCTTGGCAGAGCTTGTAAGTATGGGAACAGCTGCTTCAGATTGCTGTAATACTTCTATGGGAATGCTATCAATGCCTGGTGCTTTGTTCTTTGATAAGGCTTTCAATGCGGCTTTAACTTCTTCTTTCATCACCAATGGTTCCCGATCATAAGGTACAGGTTAAAACGGCTGTTGGTCCACTTGATCTTTATCATATAAAAACTCTGTATATTCCTTCTACCTTTTCTTGATGATCTCAGCATCATTCAACATAGAACCTTGAGCATCTTGCAACATTCCAATTCGAGGCTGAAACTTTTTCTTTAACTCTCATAGCTTTAGGAAAGCCGATCTTGTTCTTCCTCTAATTTCTGCTTCTATTTCCTTGCATGCGTCGTCATAGTACTTTTCCTTGTCCTGTCTTGCTGCACGTTGGAAATGTCTGTTGAGTTCTGTTGTTGTCTTTCTTTCTCCTCTGGCTTTAGCTTCTCTGCGTTTCTGGGCAATTTTCAGAGTTTCTTCCGTCATCCATTTTGGCCGTTTTTGCTTTTTCACCTTTTGTAGAGACTTCTCGCTTTCTTCCAACACAACCTTCTTGATGTCATTCCATAACTCTTCTGGAGCTCTGTCATTTGTATCTAAAGCAGCAAATCGATTTTGCAGGCAGTCTTTAAATTCCAGTGGTATATTCTCAAGGTCATATTTTGCTGCATTCATGAGTGGTTTGCTCTTTTTCAACTTTAGCTTGAGTTTGCATACTAGTAGTTGATGATCTGTACCACAGTCAGCTCCAGGTTTTGTTTTTGTTGATGTTATAGAACTTTTCCATCGTTGACTTCCATAGATGTAGTCAATTTGATTTTCATACTATCCATTGGGTGAAGTCCATGTGGAAAATTTCCAGGTCACATTTTAGTAGTTTCCTAGAACCACTGGAGATCTTTGCTGCGTAATGCAGCAGGGCCTAAAGGATCTCCACAGTTAGGTAATGTGCGTAGCTTGCCTTGAGTTCTGATTTGAATTAAACGAGTAATAAAATCTAAAAAAACACCCAAACAAACCTTTCAAAGCCACCTTGACTGCCTCTTCTATTTTCTTCTTTCAGGGATCTCCGGAGGCTTTGAACCAGTGATATTATCCTACTAGATTTAGCCCTATTGTTTTATTTGAATATTGGCAGGCTTTACCCTCTGATCATGTTATTTTCACATTCGCTCTTAACGGAGGCACAAGTTGTCTTATCGCTTGCATGTTGTCCTGGCCGTACTCTACTGATCCAGAATAAACGGGTGTAAAGGCGCTCTGTTCATCCAAATGTCATGGCTCTTTAAATGCTAAACTTCTATAATATTGTCAGAGGGAATAAAGTATTCAATATGAAAATGTGTGTGGGGGGTTTTTAAGTCTAAAGATTATCTATCCTGATTGTCTCCATATTTTTAATGTAGATTTGGAGAAGAGTCAAACATCATCCCTCATACTTTGCACTCCTTACTTCTCTCTCGGGGATATTCCCCCCATTCATTACTGCAGCTCCCAACCAGCACCTAAGAGCATTCAGTCGAGCCGATTTTTCCTTTTATCCTACCTCCATTCTGACTCATACACGAGAGACATTTATTTTGCAGAATTAGCATGTGGAGTGCATACTTGTGATATGAATTTATATATTTAACAAATATTTCATTATTCACATTACGCAGAAAAATTACACATTTCTCAACATTCAGCTGACTTGCCTGCCAGGCCAGAGGTGGTTAGCAAGCTCCGGACCATGTCTTCACAGAGACCAGGGCCACCTAAGCACATAAATACATATCCAGAATTCAACACGGATTCCCTTGGTTCATATCTTAATAGGTTTTAGTTCTTTTCTATTATACCTCTTTAATGCACTTCTAAGTACTGCTAATTCCCCTCCTCCTTAGCTCATTTAAAAGGTAATGCGCTGTGCTCGTCGGGATGTTAGGCGCATTTGCTCGTACACTCTAGCAACTCCATTCTGACAGCGATACGCACGTGCCAGCCTAATGGAATGATTCGTATGTAGCGGGCAACAATGGGCGGCCGCAGGAGATTCTGGACTGAAGAAGATCTGTCTGAGTTTCCATAGAAGACCTAAATGGAAAGAAAGAGAGAGAAACAACATAAAGCAAAGCCGTACCGAAGAGCTGTAGCAGCTGCAAGGTCCTGCAGGACGAACATAACTCCTGGCAAGCCTTCCAACTCCTGTGTGTTGAGTTGTGTTGTCCTTGTGTGTGTGTCTGTCTTTGACAGGGAGAAGAGGGGAGGGGAGGTAGTTTGAATAGACTGGTATCCAAACATTCTATTGGTTTGGGAGGAATAGCAAAATTAAACCAAGTGTGATGATAACAAAAACCATTTGATGTCAGACAGAATATTTTGAGGCCTAGGCAAACCTACATTTGTGGGCCGCTATTATGGACCCCCATTTACTTCTTTTCTCTACCCCCTCCCCTCTCATTCACTCTTTCCATACTCCTACCTTCCTGCTGAGATCTTTGTCCATGGCATCTTCCCCCCTCCTACACCCAAATACACGTTTCACTTCTCCAAACATAGCATAGGGAAAGCTGCAGGGTCTGGTTCTGGGTGCCATGGCAACAGCAGGTTGCAAGTGAGCCTGGGGACACTGAAAGCACATGCTTTGAAAAGACTAGCCTGCTGGTTAGAACAGTGGGATGGGAGCCAGGGAAGTTAAGCAAGTCCCCCATTGCCTTTGGAACAAACCGGAGAGGCCAAGTGTAGACTGCCCTAAAGACTAAGGGGGGATGTTCAAAGGCGTTTACACAGTTTGCAGACCTGAACATCATGTAAATGCCATTCACTGGGATCTTCAGTAGCACTAACCCGGTTACTGCTCTGGAATATTCCCACTTTGTGCTGCTAGATGCTCTGACACTAAGCGCTTAGTCTCGGGGCGTTCCGGGGCCGAAGTGGGGACAGCACCACAGGTTAACAAGGCTGTGGCAATATTCAGCTTCTGCTTGGCTGTCCTAACTTTAACCAGTTTTGCATTCTGACCAGGAGCTGTATATCGCTTCTGACTGGTTTGCAAAACCACAATCTGGGCAACCCAAATATTCAGTACCATTTCCCGGATATAGCCCTGGCATTGAGTATCCGGGGCACATTTAAAGCAGTGAAGGCCAGCTGCTTTAAGTGTTCTGACTGCTAGAGCTTAAAATCCCCCCCCCCCCTTTAGATTAAAGGCCAAAGTTTGGGATTTCAGGCAACATGTCTGAGGTACAAATATGGAAAGATGTAAGGGTCAAATAAGACTTCACCAATAGAACAAAGAACAGAAAAGTATGCTTAGCTTTCTTCAGTGCCTCAAAAAGATATAGACAAAGTGCAGAATGTATTAGGATAATTTTCAAAGGAATTTATCCAGGTAATTAAATAGTTACTCAGGTAAATTCCCTGGACTGAAAACCTTCCTTTCACTTAGAGGTTTGTTTACTTAGCTGCGGTAGTGGCTTCCGTGCGATATCAGAGCCACAGCCTCGATATTGTACGGAAGCCGCTACCGCAGCTAAGTAAACAAACCCTTTAATATGCATAGAAATGTATTTGTAGTAGTGGCTTCTTCAGCCAAAATTTTCAAAGGAAGACAGAGAAACCTACACACATTTTTGCTCTATACACATACACACAAGTGCGTGCAAGCACCACGTCTCTGCAGATGACCCAAGATTCCTGATCTTCAAAGTGTAACCTTCACCCCAGCAGACACTCCCATCCTCTGGACTCCTGTTACATCCCCCTAGACACCCCAATCCCCGACTCCTACAACATTCCCTGGATACCCTGTCCTCCCAAATACCTCTGGCACCCTCTGAAATTCTGAAAGCCTCAGACACTCCTTTCTCCATGATGCCTCCTGCATCCTCCAAACTCCCAAAATCTCTCATATGGCTATCTGGTCTTCAGTAACCTTGGCCTGGCACCTCGGGCCAGAGAAGTCTTCAATGAGAGAGCCACCAGTGGTGCAATGGACCCCCCCTCCTGGGCCTCGGAAAGTGTCCAGTGGCAAGTTCTCTTCATGATGCCATCTTGGAAAATGGCAGCATCTGACCCACAATGGTGCATCAGGATGAACCACTAGGGATAGTCTACCAAGAACATATAAGCACTATCTATGGTCACGTCTTTGAGCTTATATATCGATATAAGAAATAATATTAGTTCAGCTCAATTCCCAACTCTGAGTTCAAACTTTTTATATTGTTATATATACATCAATCTTTCAAGTGCAGACTAGATGCAGAAAAGGTCTCAGACTTATATAAGGCTTAAATCAGCCAGACTTGCTGGAATGAAAATTGCCTTCATTTGCATCAATGACCTTAATAACAAAATCCTGCATCCATTTAGTAATAATATTCATTTAACACAACATTTAACACAGTGTTGCTCCACTTATTCATAATATGTCTCCACCAGCGTTGCTTAAAACTATAAAACCATCAGTCTTTGACAATCTCAATCTCACAACTTATTGTCCCATCTTCGTTAAATTTCAAATTTTGATGGTTTGTTAAAAGCAGTGCTTATCTGGGAACTTTGTAGAATTCTGTATGGTATCGCCAAACTGCAGATTTTCCCCAACGTCTAACAGAAAGCGCTTGCACGTTTCACAGTTCGTTTCTTCAGGGGATCTGTGTTACAGACATCCAAGTGTTACAGACATCCAATCTTATTCTTCATAACTGCACGGACTAAAGAGAGATGATACACTCAACTAACTTCTAACATTTTGAACTCACACATTAACTTAATATCACATTAACAAGAGCTGTAAGGTACCTTTCTTATCACAGTTGACACTTCAAGTTTTCAATGGAACCAAAAACGCCGCGCATGCGGATACCTATCTCTTCCCACTTTATATAGAGAAAGGAATCAACCAGTAAAACTTTTTTCTTAAAGGGACAAGAACCATTAGCCTACTTGCACATATGCCAATCCACCTGAGCATTTAAGCCATTTGGGCAAACAGTAGACAGCATAAATATCCATTTTTGCTCTTGGTATATAAGTTGTTGTTCACTTATACGACCCCGAACACCCTTCTGTACCTGTTCTATCCCGAAACAGCGTAAATCCTGAAATTTATGTTCGAATTGGAGACAATGTTCCACTATAGGTGCTTCTCTTCTTTTACATTTTAGTCTACTACGATGTTCTTGTAGACGAACCTGAAGTGAACGAATTGTTTTCCCAACATATAGCAGTTTACACGGGCAATAAATCCCATAAACTACAGAGGTCGACTGACAATTAGTAGAACTTTTCAACCGGTATTCTTTCCCACTATAGCTAAATGAGGTAATCTCTAGAGTAATAGGGCAGATGCTACAACCCGCACATTTACGGTGCCCCAAAACCGGTATGATATCTCTAGGGAAGGAAGATCTCAATTCCGTTGGACTAAGAATCTCTTTGAGATTACGTTGTCTCTTCCACACACATCTAACAGATTTGTCCTCCAGTCCTCTGGTATGTCGCAATACATTTGTATGACGTCTCATAATGTTTTGTATTTTATAACTGAATGGAGAAAAAGACGTTATGAAATTGATATGATGATCATCCAAAGATGAGCTATGCACTGAATCCGAAAGTAAATGCTCCCGATGATTATATAGAGCTCTTGTATAGGCTTGAGAAACTACAGAAGATGGATATCCCCTTGCTAAAAATTTCTCCTTTAAGCCCTTAGCCTGTTTCTTGTACCCTTTGGTATCCGAACAATTTCGGCGGTATCGGAGAAAGAAATTGCGAGAACGGAAGCCCGTTCTTAAGATTTTTAGGATGGGCACTAGAATAATGCAATAGGGAATTGCGGTCCGTTGATTTATGAAATACTGAGGTAAGCCAGGCATCTTCCCCTTTGGTCACTGAGACATCTAAGTATGTAATATGTTTGGTGTCCCATTCATAAGTGAACAATATATGTTGATCACATGTATTCAACCATTGTACAAAAGAAATCAATTCTACTTCGGAACCAACCCAAAACATGAAGACGTCATCAATATACCGGCGCCACATTTTAATGTGGCAATTAGGGGTTTGTGTGAAAATCCACTGGCGTTCGAAATTAGCCATATACAGGTTTGCAATGGAGGGTGCACATGTGGCGCCCATCGTCACTACCGTAAGTTGATGATATATATTACCTTCAAAGCAAAAATGATTCTCATATAAGACAAGATCTGTCAATTTTCCCAAAAATTGCACTAGGTCTTCTGATAAATCTCCTCTATTCAGTAACTCATTTTGAACTATTATATTAGCAGATTCTTGTGGGATACTTGTATATAATGATGTGACATCAAGCGTCACTAACTTGATGTCTGAAAATTGTGTCAAAAAATCATGTTGTAACAACAGCTGTAAAAAATGTGTTGAATCTCGTATATATGAAAACATTTTCGGCACCAAAGGGCGAAGGAACGAGTCTAAATAAATGGATAAAGGTTCTAATAGTGACCCAAAATGTTAGAAGTTAGTTGAGTGTATCATCTCTCTTTAGTCCGTGCAGTTATGAAGAATAAGATTGGATGTCTGTAACACTTGGATGTCTGTAACACAGCTCCCCTGAAGAAACGAACTGTGAAACGTGCAAGCGCTTTCTGTTAGACGTTGGGGAAAATCTGCAGTTTGGCGATACCATACAGACTTCTACAAAGTTCCCAGATAAGCACTGCTTTTAACAAACCATCAAAATTTGAAATTTAACGAAGATGGGACAATAAGTTGTGAGATTGAGATTGTCAAAGACTGATGGTTTTATAGTTTTAAGCAACGCTGGTGGAGACATACTATGAATAAGTGGAGCAACACTGTTGTGTTAAATGAATATTGGTGGTGAGTAAATTAATGGAAACGCTGTTGAAAGAGAAAATAGTGAGGTTTCTGGAGTCCAGCGGATTACAGGATCCGAGGCAGCATGGATTCACCAGAGGCAGGTCTTGTCAGACAAATCTGATTGATTTCTTTGACTGGGTGACCAGGGAGTTGGACCGAGGGAGAGCTCTAGATGTGGTGTATTTAGATTTCAGTAAAGCCTTTGACACTGTTCCTCACAGGCGACTTATAAACAAACTGAGCACCCTAGGGATGGACCCTAAAGTTACTGCTTGGGTTAGAAATTGGTTGGGTGGGAGGCGACAAAGAGTACAAGTAAATGGAGCTCACTCTGAGGAGAAGGATGTTACCAGTGGTGTGCCCCAGGGATCTGTCCTTGGTCCGATTCTTTTTAACATCTTTGTTAGTGATATAGCGGAAGGGCTGTCGGGTAAGGTTTGCCTCTTTGCGGATGATACCAAAATCTGCAATAAAGTAGACACCCAGGAAGGTGTAGATAACATGAGGAGGGATCTAGCTAAGCTTGAAGAATGGTCTAGAATTTGGCAGCTGGGATTTAATGTTAAAAAATGTAAAGTCATGCATTTGGGCTGCAGCAATCCAAGGGAGCAATACAGCATAGGAGGTGAAGTACTTTTGTCCACTAAAGAAGAGCGGGACCTAGGCGTAGTTGTGTCCGATGATCTTAAAGTAGCTAAACAGATAGAAAAGGCGACGGCAAAAGCTAGAAGGATGCTTGGGTGCATACGGAGAGGAATGGCTAGCAGAAAAAAGGAGGTGATAATGCCTCTGTATAAGTCTTTGGTGCGACCTCATTTGGAGTATGGTGTGCAATTCTGGAGACCGCACCTTCAAAAGGATGTGAACAGGATGGAGTCGGTGCAGAGGGTTGCTACTAAGATGATTAGTAGTCTTCATTATAAAGCATATGAGGACAGACTTAAGGATCTTAATATGTACACCTTAGAGGAAAGGCGGGATAGAGGTGATATGATTGAGATGTTTAAATACCTCCGTGGCATAAATGTTCAGGGAGAGAGCCTCTTTCAATTGAAAGCAAGTTCTGTGACGAGGGGACATGGGATGAGGGTGAAGGGAGATAGATTCAGGAGTGATATGCGGAAATATTTCTTTACGGAAAGAGTAGTGGATCCGTGGAATAGTCTCCCAGTGGAGGTGGTAGAGATGAGGACAGTAACTGAATTCAAAAAAGCATGGGACCAACACAGAGGATCTCTAAAGGTAAAAAGTGGACTGTTGTAGTTGTTGTTATGGAAGGACAGACTAGATGGGCCTTGTGGTCTTTTTCTGTCATCATGTTTCTATGTTTCTATGTAATATTATTACTAAATGGATGCAGGATTTTGTTATTAAGGTCATTGATGCAAATGAAGGCAATTTTCATTCCAGCAAGTCTGGCTGATTTAAGCCTTATATAAGTCTGAGACCTTTTCTGCATCTAGTCTGCACTTGAAAGATTGATGTATATATAACAATATAAAAAGTTTGAACTCAGAGTTGGGAATTGAGCTGAACTAATATTATTTCTTATACCAAGAACATATGGCATGGGACACACACAGTGGATCCCTTTATAGCAAGAGGATAACATCAAAGCAAACTTAAATATCTTTTAATAGAGAAGGGTGGCCTGTACGGAGCTACAGTTACACCCATTCCAGTCACCTTACTGGACAGATTAGATAGGACATACTGGTCTTTATCTGCCGTCATATATGGGGGTCTATTCTTTCTCGCAAATAGCAGGGATGGATGCCCTATTGGGACATCCATCCCAACTATTACCCCTGTCCCCGGCAGAAGCCTCTTCGTATGAACAAGGCATTTGTAGGAGAAGGTTTAGACAGGGGCGGGAAGGGTCATGGGCAGTCTGCGACCCTGGACGTACAGAGCTGATTCTGAAGTCAGCCCTGTATGTCTGAGGTCAGAAAATTGGATAGGGGACTTATTCTATCTCAGAGGTGGAATAAATCCCCTTGGACATCGGGGGACGGCAGGCTCAGGCAGTGTCGAAAAGGTGAGGGGTGTGGGGGATTCCCCGCAGCTCGGCCCTGGCCATAGAAGGCCAGATCGGGGGTTGGGCCGTGTGGAAAGAAGATTATGGTCAGTGGCCCGGGATCGTGGCTCGTGCCATGGCACCACAGCTCCATTCAGGAGCCTGACTGAGTTAGCCCGGCCAGGGGTCTGTACATGCAGACCGAATGGAATCGAGTCCCGGCCTACACATACAGGCTCAAACCCAATACTGATCCCGCAGGGCATGTCTAGCCCCCGAGGGATCAGAATCGGGTCTTTCTCTGTGCAGTCGATTCTGATCAGAACCAAGGTCCATCAAGCCCAGTATCAATGCTTGCTAATTAAGGGAATCACTCCCATATTTATCAGACTGATCACTAGTGTTGCATGCTGACATTCACGGGGGAGGGGGGGGGTCAGGTGCCACCATTATCCATGATGGCAGCATGAAGAAAGGATTGCCACTGGATGCATCCCTGGATCCTGTAAGCATAGTGGGTCCAGGGAGGGTCTGATTCACCACAGGAAGCTCCCTGGTTGAGTGCCTCCCTATGCCAAGGATGCCCTGCCCCAGATATCCGCAGGACTGACGGGGTGAGAAGAGGCTGGGGAAGGTTGGGAAACAGGCAGGGCAGGAAGGATTAGAGAAGTGCAGATAGAGGTTTTTAACTCTGAAAACTGTGCGGCAACATTAGTCATTCTTCTACCTTCTGGACAAGGAGCAGCAGAAGGGATTTTTCTTTGGGGGGGCTCCAAGCACCACCCCAAGCCCCGCAGAGACCTTTCCGATTCTACCCCCTGTTCTTATCTCCCCCGGGCAGACAGGAAAGGTCTTTGCCACGATCGTGGCTCTTCTGCCCGTGGGGGATGGGATTCCTGCAGGCAGACTGCTGGCTGCGATCATTGCAGACCCCTTCCTGTCTACCTGCAATGCTTGTGGGAAAACAGAAAGAGTCTTTGCAATGATCACAGCCAGCAAGCAGCAGGGTGCCCGCGGAAATCCAATCTCCTGCCTTCAGACAAGAAGTGGCTTTTCTTCTTTTACCCATGGTGGATGGGATCCTTGCGGGAGCATGCTGTCTGCCATACCGATTTTTGGGTGGGACCAGAGCCCCTGTGGCCGACCCCTTTCGTACACCTATGTTCTGGCCATTAATGCAAAATTCTGTTGAATCCTGAAAAATGCCAGACAGTTAGCAATCCTAACCTCCTGCGTTCTGAGCGCATTTCACAGATCCCTCTTGAACATCTGGACCAAACTTTGTGCATAACTTTACAGTGCTTTAATCTCGTCCTGCCCATAGCAGTGGTTATTAGTTGACAGTGCACATAGCAACCAATAAGAAAAGTATGATTCAGACAGTAGTTTTCACAGTAGAATTATTACGATCCCTGTGTGTGTATCTGTATTGGTGTGCGGTGCATGTGCATTTGTTGCGTGTGTACCTCTCATGTGTTTTGTGGTCTGTGACAGAGATGACAAGGGGGAGTAATTTTTGAGCTGGAGATTTTGGCCCCACCTCCCAACCCAGCTCATGCTCCACCCCATTCTGCCCTATGCCCTACCCCAACTCCACCCCCTCTACAACATTTCTATGCAACACTGCAACCCCCAACAGTTTCAGATCTCACAATGGACACTTCCTGCTTGTTAATCTCATCGCATGAAGTAACAGTTGTGAGCTTTGTTGCTGTTCATGGTCATAAGCAAACACTGAAAAAATTGACGGTTTGGCTCCTGTTCTGCAGGGGTTTTCTGATTTTAGGTGGGAGGTGGTCCTCCGATGTGGGAGTCTCCTGCTCAGCGCAGGAGAGCTGCAGGTCTGCTGTGGGACAGGGAGGTAGACAGCTATGGTGAGATGCGGAATAGTTGCAGAGGACTAGAGCAGCATTCCAATGCTCTGTCCCCATTGGCTGGATCCTCTCCTGCTAGTTACATTGGACGTAGGCAGGGCAGACTCACTTACAGAGGGGGCAGGACTGGAAAACAAAAAAAGTCCAGACATGCTAACCATCCTTCTAGCTTCTGGACATAACTGGAAATTTCTGTAGAATCTTGAAAAAAGCCAATTGGCAAGCCTAACCTCCTGAGCACTGGGGACATCTAATAGCAC
Organism: Ichthyophis bannanicus; assembly: GCA_033557465.1. Lineage (NCBI taxonomy): Eukaryota > Metazoa > Chordata > Amphibia > Gymnophiona > Ichthyophiidae > Ichthyophis > Ichthyophis bannanicus. The sequence continues at coordinate 899,488,341 of CM066035.1, read as the reverse complement.
CCCCCCCCCCCCCCAACATTTGCTTAATTTGAATACCTTGATCTGGCCCTGCCCATGGCAACCATTGAGAAAGCTGCAGGCGTCAGTCAGTAGGTTTCACAACAGCATATCAACAAAGAAAATGAAATGTACGTCAGAATGACTAAAAAGGCAGCTCATCAATGATAGGGAATTATTTCCAATCCATGTGTGTGTGTGTTTATTTGTGACGGGGTGTACAGAAGAGGGGGGGGGAGAAGTTCAAAAGGCACAATTACCTAAATGCTGTGTTACGCTGTATCAAAATTTCTATGATGTAGAAGCTGGAACTGTTTTTCCCAGAGAAATGCATAGAGCCATTTAAAAAAAAAAGTTTTATTTAAATAATCTTCAGAATCATCTCTGTATAACAAGCACAGAAGTCAATGTATGACTAAGAGCACAATAAAAGTACCCCCCCCCCCACCACCACCACCAGAAGTTAACAATGAGGAACCCCATTAAAGCACAAAGATCTCAACCATTCACATAAAGTTAATAAGGAACCCAAACCTTATTATAAATGCCCTTTTTTTACTTCAAAGAACAGGATAAACTCTCCAGTCTAGCAACTACCACCAAACCACCATGAGAGGTACTGGTTTCCCAATAGTGAGCTACAATAAGGCGTGTGACATGAAACGGCTGAATGCCTAATCTCATTCTATCCCTAGGAAATGACCTCTCAGTGGAGATAGCAGCACACATAATTGTGAAGACAGTGACACTGGGCCTTCCAAGATACTGGCCATCTTGTGGTCTATCTTGCCCCAAAACTAGGACACCATAGGCCAGTACCACCATATATGCAGAAGAAAATCCTGCAGCCCAACGTTGCTCAAGCTCTGAGAAGTCTTGGGGTGGAGTCCAAGTTTCTAGTTTCTGAAACAATTGTGAAATGCACATACAGTCACGCTCTCCCAGTTTAAAAAAATTGCAAGATATGTGCGGGGGCCTCCGCCATCAAATTTTCCCTTGGAAGTGATTGAAAATCGTGTCTGATCTGGTAATAGGCAAAAATATGACTGTTTGGCAATTCATATTCCTGACACAGAGATGTATAGAGTCTGATATTACCCTCCAGATTCACTACATGCCCCAGGCTACATATCCCCCTCATTCCCCAGTCCCAGAATACTTGGTTCTCCAAGCTGGGCAAAAACTGTGGATTTCCTCCAAAGGACAAGAAGCTAGAGGTGATTGGAGAAAGGTGGCAAAGGAGACAAAGCTGGCACCATACCCCCTGCGCAAACCCCACCACTAAGCTGTGGAGGAGCCTGTCTGGTAGGGACAAAGTCTCCACATGCAGCACTACCATCAGAGACAGAGGTGACAAAATCCCTCTCCAGGACCCTGGGAGTAAAACACATCAGTCTGCCCCAGTCAATCCCGCAAGTGTCGTAACTGACAGTCTTGTGCATATCTAGGAACATATGGGACTCTTATCTCCCTCCAATACTACGTACCTCTCAAATGAGACAGTGAGATTCTCACCAGCCCTCCTCGCCAGAGAAATCGACGAAGGTCCCGGTCAAGAAGGACTACGTCTTTCCGTAACAGGTGAACCGGAAGCATTTTTCAAAATATAAAGCTGCTTAGGAAATAAAATCATATGATGTACTGCTGCCTGACCTAACAGTGACAGAGGGCGAGACCATTTATGCATCTTGGTCCGCATACACTTCATCACCACTGCACAATTCACTTGGTAGAGTTGCTGGGGGGTCTCTGATCAACTGTACGCCGAGATAAGTAAAGGCCCAGTCCGCCAACCGAATTGGGAATCCAGACCCCCATCAGTCCCTCAGTTGCCCCGTATCATCCAAGGCTTCTGACTTCTCTTTATTTAACCGAAAGCTGGCAATATGACCAAACTTGTCAAATTCTGCCAGTAGGCAAGGTAACGATGTACATGGCTGTGTAATATGAACAAGGAGATCATCTGCAAACGCTGCTACCTTAAATTCAGAGTGTCTAATATGTATCTCTGGTACCACCCAACAATGCTCCAGGACTCAAATAAAAGGGTCCAAAGATAACAAACAAAAGAGGAGAAAGGGGACACTTCTGACACGTTCCCCGCTTTAGATCGAAGGTCTCAGAAAGATGCCCATTGACCAGTATCGCTGCTGTGGGATTCACGTATAAGCATTTGAATAAAGGCACTACCTAGTCCATAATATGGGAGCAATTGGAAAAGATAGTCCCACCCCACTCTATCAAATGCCTTTTCGGCATCAAAACTACTTAGTAGCGAAGGTATTTGCTGCGCATGTGCCCATTCCTGGGATGCAATAATCCGTTGAAGGTTACTCACTGCATGTCTGCCCCTTACAAATCCCACCTGCAAGTCTTGTACCAGTTCAGGCAATAAAGGGGCCAGTCTGTCTGACAATATCTTTGCAAAAGGTTTCAAATCAAAATTAACAAAATAGGGCAATAGGAACCCACCTGTAACAGGTCTTTATCTGCTTTCAGAAGCAAAGTAATGTAGGCCTAATTGTACCCCCAGGTGAACCCATTATGTTGAGTATGGTGCTGGTAGACTTCAACCATGGGAACCACCACCAATTCGTGGAGTATTTTATAAAATTCTGCTGTGAACCTGTCTGGGCCTGGGGATTTATTGCATTGTGCCCATTTGGTGCCTTGATAGACTTCCTGGGCTGTTATCGGCGCCCCCAATTGCTCTACTTGCTGTATGGTAAGTTTTGGCAGGAAGAGATTCCGAAGATAGGTATCTATCCTTGCAGGAGAGACTCTCTCTGCTCTATATAAATCACAATAAAAGAATAGAAAAAGGTCTGTAATCTCCTCGATAGATTTATGCAACTTAACCAATCCATCCCGTAGGGCAGGCACCAGACGCGACCCCTTTGCTCTTGGAGACTTCATGACAACAGCTTCCCTGCCTTATTACCATACTGAAATACTTAATATTTGTAGTACATGAGAGATTTTTTGGCTCGTTGGTGGAGGACCACATTAAGGGCAGCCTGTATCTCAAAGAACTTGGTTCTTGATCCTTCAGTCCGATGCTGGGTATGCCATCTCCTAGCCTGCACAGCCTGTCTCTCTAGACATAGCACACATGCATTAAGAAGAGGCCAGTGCCTTGACGAGTAAGCTATAATATCTCCTCTTAGCACCACCTTCACCACCTCCCTGAATAACTCGGGGTCTTCTTGGTTATGTGAGTTATGGGTCACAGAGGACTGCCACCGTTCCCTAATATAACTCTGAAACCGCTTCTCTCGGTGTAGCTCTAGAGGAAACCTTCACATTTGAGAGTCACTGTATGATGGACAACAGTCTAATTTGATCCAAATTGGCATATGATCCGAGATCTCACCTAATCCTATTTGTGCTTCCTCCACCTGAGAGAAAAGGCTCTTCGAAGTAAATATATAATCAGTGCGGGTTCTTGTCTCATGTGCGCGGGAGAGGTGTGTGTCCATGGGTTGCAGAAGCCGCCATGGGTCCACTAGACGAAGGCGACAGATAAACCGTTGTAAAATTCATGTGGCTCCGTCGTGGGCTCCCGTGTTCTGGCGCGAGGTGTCCAGATGGGGATTAAGAACCTCATTCAGGTCCCACCCACTATCAGCCATCCCTTGGGAAGCTATTTCAGTGCAGAGGCCAACCTAGCATAAAATGGAGCATCTGGCATCCTGGGGCCATAAATGTTACAAAGAACTACAGAAGAACCCTCCAATTCCCCCACCAAGATTGCATACCTGCCCAGGGGGTCACTCATTTCAGATTTACAATCGAACAATACCCGCTTGTGGAACAGAGTGACTACTCTACCCTTCTTAACTTGAGCTACTGCACCAAACACTTGGCCTCCCCAATCATGGCACAGCTTCCCATGTTCTACCGTTGACTGGTGAGTCTCTTGGAAAAAAGCTACATCACAGTCCTGGCAGGCAGCTGCATACAAAATCTTGTAATGCTTAGTATGTGTGCCTAGCCCACATACGTTCCATGAAAAAATTTTCAACCCTTTCCCTACTGAGTAAGGCCCTGTAAAAAGGTCTCCAGTTTGGAAAGCTTGAGAAGTCCCCCCCAGCCTAGGGACCCCAATTGCTAAGGTTACCACTCCTGGGACTGTATGCACATGAGGATATCTGCCCAAAATAAACCAAAGTAAGTTTCCCCCCCTCCCCTCCCTCCCTCACCACCCCAACCCACTCCCCCCTCCAAATCCTTCAACTCTCTCTATATTGAGCCACTCTACGTGTGTCGGGTCTCCCCCCCCCCCCCGCCCCCCTGGCTCCATTCATACCGCCAATCTCAAACTCCCAACCCTCACTCACTCATTACACCCTACCTGTTTCCCCTCCCGCTGGGCTCCTCCCTGCTACTCCCCACCACTAACCCCTTCCAAGGATCAGGACTACATTGTTCAGTGAGTGGGGTGATTACCCTAATCTTCAATGCAACTTGTGATAAGGAAGCTTATCATAGCTCAGGTAGGAGCTATAGAAAAGATGATGTGACTCTGAACAAGCAACCTGTCAGTTCTGGTAGAAGTGAGAAAACAGAGTTTTCACATAAAAGACTACCAGTCCCAGAATGCACCAGGTTTCCAGCAGCCATGAGAGGGGCTGAAGTGAGAAAATGTGTGTGCAATCAAGAGAGCTATGAGGTAATCCCTAAGCACTCATCTCAAAGGGCAGGGCCTGATTCAAGACAGCTGCGCTGTGTTAGGGAGCAGCACACATTAGAACAGGATAAGAATAGAGCTTATTCTTCAGATAAGAGCTTCAGGGAGAGCTACAAGAACAGCTTCAGAAAGAGATACAGAGACAGCAACGGCTACAAGCTCAAGCACCAGTATCACCTGGAGAAACAGAAGCCAAGCCAAGCAGATAGAGAGAGAAGGAAACTCTCTGGAAGGAAGAGAAGAAAGGCCATTGGAAGGTCTGGGAGATTCCAAGGCAGTACCCCTACTGGGAGGTATTCCAAATGCCAGCAGAGTCCATTGGACTGGATTCAGCCAGAGGAATGGATTGGCAGAGATAGGAATCACCAGTGGCTACCTGGAAGAGAGAAGACTGCATGTGGAAGGGACTTTCAGACCAAGGCCAGAAGGTATGTGAGAGGAGATCCAGTGTCCAGGGATCAAGATTGGAAGGCTGGACATCAGAATTGGATTACATATTGGCCAGGCTTTACAGAGAGGAATTATGATGGCAGGAGAGGCTCAGGTATGAACACTGATCCAGACCCTATCTATAATAGAGAATGGCAGCAAGGGAATAAGCATTCTCATGATAGTGCCTTAATGAAAGACTCATCTGTGCCAATGTATGATATAGACCCTATGATTGTTGATGAAGAGGGAGATACAGCAGATGAAACTATTTATATGGACTGTTCTCTATCTAAATGCTATTGCTAGCTTTCTATGAGCAAACACATCAGCCATCACAAAGAAACCTAACTTTGTTCTTTATTTCCACTGCAAACAGCTCTTAAAGCAGGATTTGGGATCACACAGTAGCAGCCAGCCAGCTAAAGGCTTTCAGCTGGTCCATTGATAGTAATTAGGGCTGCACCTGATTGTGTGTGTGAGCAAGGGAGAATCACTGCTGAGATCGGCGTGGAAAATAAGCAGAAGTTAACCTAACCAGCAAAGTTTATTCTTTACTTTGTGCTTTTGTATTTGGTAATTACTTGCTAAGAAAACATTAGCTAATTGCCTGACAAGCTGAAGGTTGTTTTCTGGTTTACTTTGTGACTTTTTGTTATCCATTTTAAACACTGCAAGCAAGTAACCTCATTTATAGTGCTATCAAGCATACATGTGCTGGGTGAATTAAACCCCATCAATAAAAGAAGTATTTTATTGATCTTACCACTTGGTTTCACAACTCAAATTATTGTCATCAGCTGTGTTTGGGAGTGAATGAACTACAATACCCACAATACCTTGCAAGAATCATATGAATATATGCATCGTCAAGATTGTGTAAGTTCTCACCCTAGGCAGCCGTCTGACAAACTACACACACCCCACCTCACTCTCACTGTGTAATTAGACTCGGCCATAACAGGCCCTGTCATGTTGCACGCATCCACAGCACTGTGTCAGTGTTAATGGCCACTGGCCCTTGCCCCATTCCTTCCCCCTTCCCCTCTCTTCATCGATCCCTCTATGAGTACCATCCCTTTCAACCAACCTCCCCACCACTATCCCGAAGCTCCCATCTATTCATCCCCTCAATCCTTATTGCCCGCCTCCCCCTTGCATCCTTCAACCCTACTCCCCAACTATTAACGCAACAAACATCAACAAACTGGACAATGTACTTAATGAGTAATCCAATGAGGTCCAGGTGCTAGTGGCTGCTCGAGCTCAGGCCCCACAGCGGTCCATTTTTGCTGATACACATGGGTCATCCCGTGCTCAGTCTGGGTGGTCGTCTTGGCCCCAGCCCCCAGCAAGCCTTCAGCGGTGCACTTAATTGGGTAAAAAGTCAAGTTAGCCACAGGTTCTCCATCCCGGTTAGGAGCCCCAGCTGAAGTGCTCCAGTGCAAATTGTTCCAGGCAGTAGCATGTTACCACCTAAATGAAAACATATGGCTCAAATCCACTGACTCCCTCATGATGATTCTCCTGCCACCAGACTGGCTCTTGTCATAGTATCCACATATTGCTGCTCAGCCTCAGCGGTATCAAATATTTTTTGTGTCCTGTTATAATAGATTCTGCGGCGTGCTGGATATTGCACAATGAAATTAATCTGTTCAGTGACCAGGCGCTGGCAGACCGAAGCAAAGGCCCATCTCCATTGACTAAGAGCAACAGAATAATCTTGGTAGATGTGGAGCTTAAGTTCATCTTGCGCTAGTGGACCCCATTGCTGGGCAGCTCTCAGCATTGTGTCTTTTTGCACGTAATTTAAGAAACACGCCAAGACAATACGTGGACGGTTGTCCACTGGGCGGATGGGGCCTATCCGGTGTGCGCGTCCTAACTGCAAGGGTAGTGTGTCAGCACCCAGCCCCAGGAACTTAGGAAGCAACGCCTCCAAATATCCTCTAAGCTGCTTGTCTTTCGCTGATTCTGGCACCCCACAAACTGCAAGTTGTTCCGTTGGCTGCAGTTCTCAGGGTTGTCTAATTTTGCCTCGTGTGCTGCCACCAGTTCCTGGAGACGGCGCCGCTCCTGCCCCACAATCGCCATAGCATCTTCCGTCTGGGATATGCATTGTTCCGCTTCCTGCAAACAGCTCACAAATGCCTCCATAACTTTAGTCCATTTTGCTGGTAAGCGCTTCGAATTTGTGTGATAATGCTCCTACCACCATTTGGGTTACTTCCTCCATGAGGGCAGTCTGGCCGGTTGATTCTGGTGAGGCCATTTTAGAGGAATGTCCTGTGGCATTTTCTTTTTCCTGGCGGGTGGATTTCATCGCCTTCAGCTCTCGGCTCAAACAGTATTTTATTGGGATCTATCCATCTCTCCCTCGTTGTCCCTGCACTATTCACTGCTTTTCTCTGTGGCACTTAACACCAGTTCAAGTGGTGCTGGAAAGGGGAGAGACTGGAAAGAGAGCACCAGCATGTCTGTTCCCTCTCAGGACATCAAGTGACTCCTCCAGGGACCGTCTTTTATGTATGTCTGTGCAGCGCTGTGTACATCTTGTAGTGCTATACAAATGTTCAGTAGTAGTAGTAGCTCTCTAAGGAAGGCCTTAACTTGGATATTGTTCCTCTTGTTGCAGTTCTTGGCTGTCTTCTGTTGCTCCATCAAATCTTTTACTCTATGCTTGAACACTTCCAGCTGGTGCAACCATCTGTGGCCATTAGCTCTGAGCTGTTCACTGTTGCTGCTACCTCGGCCAGCCAAGTTAAAACTGCCTCCAACCTCTTATTCATACTGGCCATAATTTTAGTGGACAGTGACTTCATCAGTTCTTTGATCAGTTCAACCATGTTGGCTGACACTGGTATTTCAAGGTTACTCTCCTCATTGGAAGCCCATTGAACTGATGCCACAGCCTTCTCCGCTACCTGTCTCTAACAAGTTTTTTGGGGTTTCAGAGACTGCTCAGCCCACAATACTGGTAGAAACCATTTACCGGCCTCTTTCACATAAGATTTCACTCAATAAAACAAGTTGGGTGCACCAAAATGACAGGTTACTAGGCAGCAGCCCCAGAGCTCTATCTACACCCTCTCAGCCCATCATCACCTGAAATTCCTTATTGGGCCATATTTTTGTGGGAGCTTATTTCTCTGGAACCCCCATCTAATTGGCCTATTTTTGAAACTGATGTGTTTTTCCACCAATGTTCACCCAGGCCAAATTTGGTCTTGTTCTATTAAATTTTGGGAGAGCTTTTTTCCCTCGGGCAGACAGACATTCTTGATCATTTATATCTGTCTTTCAAAAACAATAGATTGGAAAGAATAAAAAGGTTGTTTTGACCAATATAACTAGGAAAGTGTTGATCAATCTAGTAATACTGTATGTGGGCATCCCTTGGAGATGCTGTGAGTCGCCAACACATGCTATGAAAGGCCATAGATTGCAGACAGTGTTTGGACCTTTAGCTCTTTACTGTACAATGTAACCCCTGTTCAATAAGAACAAACAGGACAAGAGTTCCTACAATGTGGTGAGAATATCGGATGGGGGTCTGGACAAGAAAAGACTATAATACAACTCATCTTTCTACTGATACAGAAGTATTGTTCAAGGTACTTCTGTTTTCTCTGGCACCTCCACACCTTTTTGTGACAGTAATAAAATGGGGTATTGTACCATTGTGGTTTTTATAAGAGTACTGTATATTGTGCTCCTGTAGAGCATGAACAGACCTGCAGGTATTCAGAGACAAATAGCAGGATGTGGGAATTACACAGAAAGAGATGAGGGCTTCCTGAGTCAACTGGATACTAGAATGAAAGAACGCGATACAAGATTGTTCAAGGGGCATATTTTAATCGAGTCATTAAAAGGGCTGCTTCTTATCTTAGGTTTGTCTTAAATGTGCGGAGTCCCAAGGCTTGTTGAAAGGTGAAAATTATTCTAAAATTTGGGTAGAGACTCTAAGGCACATTTACAAAAGATGCCCAAGTGCAATCTGGGATGGCAAAGCCAGAATGTCTGGAAAAAAAAGCAGGCACATGCAAGATCAGGCATGTTTCCACAAACATGGGCATGTCTGATATGGACATCTATGGAGACATCTACAACGACGTCCCCAGAATAGCATTTCAGAATGAGACATCTAAAAGCATAATGGTTGAAGAAGTAGGTTAGGAGCAGGGTAGCAAGCGTTCAAATCACAGTGTGGGCGTTTGTAATCTTAGGCTAGTCACTTAACTCTCTACCTTCTCTACACTCTCTGGATGTTTTAAGACCAAAACACTTTCCTGATGCCTATTTCGTGCTGGAACAGGTCTAAACATTGATGTGCCTGTGGAGGTTCCTGCCCTTTCTGAAATCAAACAGGAATGTGTAAGTCCACTGCACCTCCCCAGACATGCCTTCGCCACACACCCTGTCTACTTGGACTGGTGACATCTTCCAAAGCCATTTGCGAAATGGCTCCGGAGATGTCTTTATGATTTGGATGTGTCTTCAGACATCCAGATTATGACTAAGACTTGCAAAATGACCCCTTCTGTCTGCATAAGTGTAGAGACCTTTAGTAACTCTACCAGGTAATACTGATTGAGCAGGGGAACTTTCCAGGTCTGCGAGAGTTCAGCAAAGTGAGATAGGAGTGATATACTGAGAGAGGAGGTGCATCCATTAAACTTGCATGGCGATCAGGATATAAAAATGTGGGAGTTGGAGGCCAGGGTGTGCCTTTGGCTGAGTAAGCTACTATGCCATAGCGTCTTGGAGTAAGGAATCGGGGTCTGTGGGAAGCACCAGGAGAAGGAGAGCTAAGGAGCTCTTCTGACCCTCTAGGAGGCAGGCAGAAGGGCGGATGCCTAGGAGCTAACTCCCTGAGAGCAAGACGTTGAAGCCTATTCTTGAGACTTGTCTCAGTTTTGGAGGTAATTGGGAATTTCTTATTTATGAAGGGGCAGATTTGGTTTGGAAGGGAAAATCTTAGAGAAGCCAAAAGTCCATGCCTTGGAGTTTGGGGTGGAATGGGCACTGAGGTGTTGCAATTTTCTGCCATCTGTGGTGGAGAACTGTGGGAGCTAGGCGCATGATTTCTCTTAATACGCACCGTGCACCTTTTTTAAAATTTTTGTTTTCTGTCTTCTCAGTTTTAAGGAGTTGCAGCAAATATTTTTGTACTTTGGAACAAAAATCCTAGCCTAGATCTGAGAAGGTGGTCTCTACGAGAAAGGTCCTTCCAGCAGCTGCTGGCCTTCTTCCCAGAACCTGGATCCCAGACAGTGTATGCTCCAAAGGAAGAGTGATCTGCAGCCTCTGAAGTATGTTCCCTGGTCTTCCTTTAGAGCAGGGACCCTATGAGGGCGTTGGGACCATGGGGGTTACTCACGCCTTTCCAGTAGTAATTCAAGGTGAGTTACAGTCAGGTATTTTCCTATGCCCAGAGGGTTTATAATCTAAGGGGCCGATATTCAGTGACATCAGCCAGCACACTTACAGCAGCTGGCTGTCACCTCTTTAAGTATGACCCAAATCTTCAATGCTGGGACCATATCCCGTGAGCCTGGCTAGCAATTTAGCTATCCAGTCAGTGACTACAGATAGGCCGGCCATTTAAGTGGTTGACATTAGCCGGTTTAAGTTAACTATCAAGCAGCTGAAATCACTACAAGACGGTTAAGTGGACATTTTGCTCCTGGAATGTTGTTAGCATTGGGTAGTTTAGTGGTGTTAGGAGAGGATATATTCAGCGACACAAAACAACTCTGTGCTGTTGACTATCCCGTTCGCTGTGATTAACAGGGTTGGCAGATCTGCTGACCCCATTCATTGTTTTGAAGATGCTTCTCTAAGATTGCACCTGAGACAATGGAAGGTTAAAGGACGTGTCAAAGTCCACAAGGAGCTTGAGGCTACTGCACTAATCATTGTGTTGCATCTGTTATTCTGTTATTCCCTAAAAATAAGGTGGCATAACAGAAAGTTTCTCTCACCACAAGTGTACTAATGAGCAACAGAAGGGGAAGGAATCTGACTTTTCAGATATTGCACCTTATAAATACAAGATTAATGGAATAACTTGAGTAGAATTGTGACTAGTGTGTTTTGATGACTGGGAGGGGTTAATTTGATGCTAGATTTTGGAATAAAAATTGGAGATATGCACTGCAAGGTCCTTTTAATTTGATATGGTGTGTTCATGTCAAGAGAAAACGTAAGGGTGTATTATGAATGTTAATTTAAAAAAGAAGAATATCACAGATTACAAATTACCACTTGCTTTATTTACCTCGATAGAATATGTTGTGCAAAAATTAAATTCTTGCTCTCAAACTACCAGCTTCTGTCACCAGCCACTCACCCGGTTGTTTCCGGTTTGGTCCTTGTAGTAGACCCAATTCAAGCTTTCATCAATCCTGTACTGAACACTGTATTTTGTCATCCACTCATCTGCATCGCAGCGCCCTTGGGTCAAGAGGCCTGAAATGGCTTTCACCTCCTTAAGGTCGATCTGCAGCCACTGCCCATTGTCTTGAAATTTGGAAAGCCAAGCACACCTGTGAAGAACAGAGGTGCAAATTGCAAAGGCACAAGGTTGAAGCATTACTAAATCCTGAATATCTCACACTCTTGTGCCAATGGCTCTCCTGAAGTTCCTGATTGGAAACCGATGTCTTAAAAAGAGAAAAACTCGATGTAACACTGGAGTTTGAAGGCGCATGGAGACCAGAATCAAGGCACCAAAGTCAGGATCTGCTCAATTCTATGTTAGGAATGACTCTGCTAAATGTGAAGGAGCCATTTCTAAAATACAGATCCATGTGCAGCGGGACGAGTCATTTCACAAATACACACGAGGAAAACCAATGGAGGTACCAGGTAACAACGAACATGTGTCACTGTCGGCACTTACTGTACACATGCATCTGGGCCATTTTGCGAATGTGGACGTGCAGGTGCTCCTAATGAAGTGCAAAGGGCCCTCTCTCACTGCCATTTCAATTCGGAGGGGGCAATAAACATTGTGGGATTCAGGGGATAGGCCTTCAGTCCCTCCTATAAATGGATGGCCAAAACGGAGCACTTTTTAAAGCTCTCTTCGTGCCAGGGGGCAGGTGTAAATCCAGATGTGGACTATTTTGGGCTTACAAGTGTACGGATACCCTATATGAAATGGGGAATACATGTGTAGATTTTTGTCCTGTCCAGGGTACGCCCCTGACACATCCTGGTCTACTTATGATGTGGTGCAGGGAGCCATGTGTAAATTTCAGCCTTTCCAAAATAGTAATTTAGATGTGGCCTGCTTATACACATTTAAAATCGCAAAAAGGGCTTCTAGAATAACCTTCTCAGTCCATGCTATTTTTTCTAGTGGGTCTGCCGTGCCAGTGAACCCTACAGAAAACCAGGGGCAAAGATTTTCTCCAAAGCTTTTCACAAAATCTTTAACTACACCTTACTGAAATGTATTGAATATCAATTTTTGCAAAAAATGTTTTGTGAAACATTTTACAACGCACTAATAGCTAGTGATAAGCTTTGCATCACAGCAGGCCATTAGCTATTCTTTTGTTTTAGTCCATAAAACAGAGACTTTGCAAGATTTTTCGCTATTTAATGCACCGGCCTCCAGGGATGGTTGCAACATACTGTATTCAGCTACTTTCTGATGACCTCAGTTTCCTCTTCTATGCACCAGTCTTAGGGAAAGTGAAAAAAATTACTACGGAACTGTAGAGACTTCTGCAACAATGGAAACAAATCCCTCCTAACTGATCACTTTCTCTAACATGTACTGTAGCTCTGTCGTTTTCCATCTTTTTTCTCTAAGGTCATGTCCCATTTACCCTTGAATTAATTAAGTGGCGGAGCTATGATTGCTTCCACTGGGAAAGTTTCCTCATCCAGAAGTAGACAAATCTCTTACTCTTGCACCTCAGAACAGGGCTTCCCAGGCTTGGAGACCCCTATCCTTCACTGCTCTCTTTTCCACTCTCCCTCTTTTCCCTCCACCCTATCCCGCTACCCAACTTTGCACTTTCTTTCCCTCCCTTCCCTTCACCTTTAATGCACTCATCTTCTCGTCGTCTTTCCTCTGGCCCTGCCCCTTCTCTTATGCCCCACCTCTTCCCTTAAGCTCCTTCCTTTTCTTCAGCTGCCCTCTTCCTATTCTGCCCAGTGCGACCCGGGGTCTCCTGCTGGCCTCTTTAAGCTACAGCCCTGCTCTCCATGCCGGCAGGACTGGGACTCCTGTCAGCTCTCCATCTTCCCAGGAACCATACGTTATTGATGCATGCACAAAGAAACATACCCATGGATAGACAACGTAGGGCCGGTTTGAACCTCGACAATAGGCAAGATGCTAAAGCGAAATGCATCTACAAAGCCATGCTGAGCAGGCCAAGGTCCATCGAGCCCAGTATCCTGGTTCTGACAGTGACCAGTTCTGGTCACAAGTACCCAGGAGATCCCAAAACATCAGATATCTCATTGCTCTTTCCCAGGGATAAATGATGTTTTTCTCAAGTCTGTTGAATATTTTAGTCCAGGAACTTGTCCAAACCTCGCGCCAGTACTGCTGTACTAATGGTCATGACTTGTCCTTTGACATTAGATTCTACAGCTCAATTATGCGCTGCAAGAAAATAGACTTTTAGGGCTTTTTTAGGTCTCCTGGACATTAGTTTCATGAGGTGTCTTCTTGTGCTTGTTTTTGAAAGGTTAAAGGACAGTTTCCTATTTAGCTGTTCCATTCCATTCTTTATAGACTTCTATCAAGTCTCCTTTCAGCCCCAACCTTTTTGTCCTCTCTTCATAAGGGAAGTGTCCCATCCTCTTTATCATTTTTGTTAAAGTTATGAGATGTCCCCGATTTTCAGGGATTGTCCTTGATTTTAGAACTGTGTCCCTGACTCCCACCTTTTTGACAGCCTCCTATCCCTAATTCCAGCAATGGGGACGGAGAAGATAGAAAAAAAAAATATTTTCAATTTAGTGATTTGAATATGTCCATTTATAGAATTTACATCCATTATCTTTAGATTTTGCACAGTACGAAGGAAATGCATCACTGTTTCTACTTCTCCATTGATTTATCTGCTTGGAAGCGATATTGTTGCTGTCATGAGATGGATTGGGGCGGGGGCAGGGTAATAACCCCTCTTCCCTCCTCGTCTTGCTGCTGAAATCTATAATGAAGGTGTCCCTTTCCCTCGGATAAGTGTCCCAGATTTGCCTGCAAAACATCTGGTAACCTTATCTTTCATGTCTCTTTGAGCCTTTTCTAGTTCCACTATATCCTTTTTGAGATGGGGTGACCAGAACTGCACATAGTACCTGAAGTGTCGTTACACGATGGCCTTATTACCCAGAGTAGGGGTTAATTTGCAGACAAAATGAAGTGGAAATATGCAGGGGGGGTGAGGAGGCAGGCCATGGGCGGGTGTGAACTGCACAAGAAAGCAAGCTTAGAGGCAGGGGTGAACTCTCACTAGACATAAACCCCTACATACACTTCTCACCCTGGAAAGAAGAGGGCTTGGCGTAAGAAGCAGAAGGGCTGTTCTCTCCTCTGCCTGACCCCTGCTCAACCCCTTCCCTGGAATTTCCCTGCTGGCTGCCTGGCTCTGCAGTTTGAAAGGAAGTGGCAGACCGGTGGTCCAGGCCATTCTTCTGGAAATTAAGCCCTGAGGCATGAAGATAGTCTCAGTTTTGTTCTTCATCTCTTTTCAAATAATCCATTTTTATTGGACTAACAATGCATTTCTGACAAGCCTTTGAGAGCCGTACTCTGTTCATCAGGTCTCGTGAAGGGATAATGCATAGCTCCCGCTAGCTTGACAAAAATATGCTGTTAGTCCAATAAAAAGGTATCACCTACAATTTGTTTGTTGACCTTCATTTGAACATGTCCAAGTGGACTAACATAGCACAACTTTCTGCTCAAATAATCCCTAACATTCTATTTTCTTTTTTGACAGCCGTGGTACACTGGGCTGAAAATTTCAGTAGATTGCCCACGACTCTGAGATCTTTTTCTTGGATGCTGACCGCTAACTCCACACCTTGCATTGTGTATTTTCCCTATGTGCCTCACTTTGCACTTGTCCATATTAAATTTCATCTGCCCAATCGTCTAGTTTCAGATGATTTTGAAATTCCTCACAATCCTCTGCTGTTTTAAGGGCTTTGGATACTTTTGTGTCCTTTGGCTTCATGGAGTGGAGTATTAGTCTAATAGCTAGAGTTATGGGCCAAAAACCAGGGAAGCCAAATCCCACCGCTGCTTCTTATGATCTTGGGCAAGTCACTTGACCCTCCTTTGCCTCAAGTACAAAGTTACGCCTATGTATCTGAATGCAACGTGTCTCGAGCTTCTGAGAAAGAAGTGAGCTCAAGCCCATTCTATTTGATCACCTCACATGTCGCTCCTTCTCTAGATCATTTATGCATATATCAAACTAATGACTGCCAATTAGGATGCTGGGCTCAATGAACCCAATATGGCATTTCTTAGGTTATTAGGTAGTTTGAATATCTGTAGTCTCCGTGAAAATGTTGTATTATTAATAGATCAAAGGAGCCTCCTACCCTTTCTTCTGGTTAGGGGTGGGCACTTTAATGTGCTACCAGCAGCCAGCCAGTTTTTATGAAAATTCTTAATGAATATGTATGAGGGATATACGCGCTGCCTCCCTATATGGAAATTTATCTGGAAATTCTGACCAGCTGCCCACCCATACCCTAGGTATTCCGTACACATTATGTCACCTGGTTACTGAGTTGGCAGGATTTGTATGTCCTTCCATTGTCACTTATCTATGTCTACCAAAGGTGTCTATTGGAGATCTCGAGATGCCTAGGAACCCTCAGTAACGCTGAGCTATATTCATTTCCAGTGACGGCATCTTATAATTTACTGGGGAAAAAATTTCACTGACAATAAAAAGCAACATGGCGGGTAAGAGAGAAAATTAGATCCCTCACTATTGCTTTAATCTTACTTTCTAAAAAAAAAAATCCTAAATCAAGCTCAAATAGAAAGATGAGTAAGAAATCAAAATTAGTTTATTTTCCAAACTGTTAAAATTCATATGAGCAAATACACTAAAGATTATATGATCAGATATTGTTCTGTAGCATTGTTAAATACAGAGTTCCACATACTTGTCTGAAGAAAACTTGCTTTGAGTGACTAACTCCATGACCTACCCAAAGCCTTGGCTATTAAGGCGTGCCTTGTCCGGAGTCCATGAGGAGTACCATCCAGTGTACTGTGCATGATTAGAACAACTTATCTGGTCCGAAGTCACCGCCCCAGACTCAAAACCAAGGGGCTTATGGTAGGGGCACTCTGTAACACAAACCAGACATAGCACAGTACAAAGATAGGTCTAGAACACAATAAAACCTAATAGCCTAGACATTTGCAATTTTGATTTCTTTTCTGTACCTCATCCCTGTGGTAGGAATGAACAAGCCTCCCTTACCCCACTCTATCTCACACCTTCAGGTTATTCTGAGCAAATGTATTGACCATAGTATTAATCATACTCTTAGTAGCTCTTATCTTTACATCACAGAGGCCTAATGCACTTAACAGATTACCTGTACAGTAATATATGCCATCACTTGTCTACATGCAAGAGACTGTCACATTCAAGGGACCAATGTGGGAGAGTTTCCAGCCCCACTGACATTCCTAGTGCTGCAAAATTCTTTTATTTATACAGTTTTACAGTTCAAGAAACATAACAATTACTTGAATATGAAAATAGACAGATAGCTTTACCAAAAGCGGGAATAACAACCCACAAAGTAGGAAATAATGACTTCTCTAAATATCACCCTCTACTTGGCAAGGTAGAAGGTCAACGCAAAAGAGGAAGGCCAGCAATAAGATGGATTGATACAATAATAGCAGCTGCGGTTGCCAGTCTGTCAACAATGAGTTGCCTAATTGAAGACAACACAATTTAGGACAACTATCCAGAGGGTTGCCATGAGTTGACAATGACTTGACAGCACTTACCAACAAAAACAAAGTGAGGGACTCTAAGAACTCCCAGCCGAAGACTGATGGAATGTCAATGTTGCTAAATTCTTGACAGGTTTTGGATTTTGTAAACTTAGGCCTCTTTATATAACCTATTATAAATGACCAGTTGATTATGCAGTTGCAGTAAGAGCAACATTTGTAGTAAACAATAAGAAGAATAACCTTTCAGAATGGCAAAAGCATATTATCACAAGCATGGGCCTTCAGCTGCCCTATTCCAAAAGCAATGACTAAGAGCATGACAGGACTGCATTTCAAGTGGGACTAGTACCAGTGACCTCTTGATCTAATGGCAGTATCTCTCAACCATCCATAAGGAAGTCTTTTTCTCTGAGTGCAAGCGGGTGTCCTTGTCACAAATGAGTGATGTAATCTGGATAGAACCCACATGGGAAAGCTTCTCTTATATAAGTTTCTAGAAGCTTTGCATATGCGCACAATTTCCCAGATTGCATTGCCAGGTGGACTTTCTCAGGCTTTTACTTTCCATGAAGCTATAGAGATGTGTTTTCCCCATGGTAAAGACGCTTCTCATTTTAAAACTATTTTCCTATTTTGTGCATTCATATATGTGAGCCTCCCTTCTTCCTCTTTGTCTCCCTAAGGTAGGGTGTTTGGCAATCTTTTATGTTTTCTTTCTTTTTTTTTTTGTGTCTGCCTCTCCACTGAATTTTTCAGGGTCCTGGTGGCTCATTTAGCTAGCTGTTCTGAAAGCTAGCCCTCAGCTGCTTTAAGAAGTGTGAATATGTCTTTTGTGAATACCTATAACTGATATTTGCAGTACTGAGGCCCAGATCATGAAGCCTGTACATGTCATTTGTATCTACAGATAATATGAAGATAACTTGGGGGCCACGAAGAGCAGGAGAGATTATTTTGTTCATCAGAATCTGATCCAATCTTCATGAGCATCCAAAGGCATTTGGTCCCTAAAGATCTTTGAGCTTCATCAGGCACTAGGGATGAATCAACATCAAGGAGAGCTTGATCTCTCTCCATATCAATTGTCTACTAGACCCACTGAGATAAGACATTGGTCAATACTTAACCAAAGAAGACACAGGATTCCATCTCTTTGGTGCCAGCATCAAAGGATACCGATGGTGGGTATCGAGTGGAAGTAAAGAAGCAATGACATTGTCAGGAGCACCCAGATACAGGCAGTTGCTATATCCATGAAGCATCCTTGAAGAGGATTACTCATTCTCTTTGGCATCAGAAAGGGTGCAACAGATACAAAGGGTTCATGACTGACATACCTCAAGTACCCCAGGAGGAGGAGATCCTTACTCCTGCTGTGCCCCTTTCAGCCTTGGCATTGGCAGTCTTCAAGGAAGAGTGACTTGCATGATATCTGGCTCAACTCAATGTTCTGGTACTGGCAACATTGACATTATGGGAAATGAATGTTAAGCTGATCCTCAAAGCCTAGGTATTGCCTGGAGGACTTTTATCAGCACTGGGACCTCAAGGGTACTGAAATCTATGTTGGCCAGCCTGTTGTCAATATTGAGTGTGTGGTGGGGAGGAAGACTCCCTGAGGTATTGGTCAACATTGAGGTCTAGATGCCAACCATTAAGAAGTATTCTCAGTGAAGTCTTTGCAGCTATCCAGGTTCAAACTCAGAGTTCTTTGCTAGAGTATTTCTCTGGGTCATTTAGCATTCCTGTGGTTCGGACTATGAGCCAGTGGTGTTCTCTTAAGAAGATAGCTCCATTGGTCTCCCTTCCAAAACCTCTACTTCACTAGTTTTGTATATGAGAGAGTTTATATCAATCCCTTGATAGATGGGTATCTCAAAGGATCAAGATCACCAAAGATAATGAGAAAGATCCGAAACATCAAAATGAAACATGCTACCTTAACAGAAGAAGACCTCAAATTCATATGCTCCAATAATAAACCTGAAAGCAAAAGCAAAAGTAATAAAAACAGCAGAAAAACAGAAAAGAAAGATATCAAAATAAATCTGGAGAGAACCCAAAACAGTTCTAGAGGGAATTGGGAAAGAGTATCAGTGAAGTGAAAATACCACCAGTTAAAACTGACTCTAAAAGTTCTGGAAAAATTTGTATGAGAACCTTGTAGAGAACAACTAAGAAGCAGAATGGCTAGGAATCATAAGGAAAGGAATGGAGAATATAATGAACAATATTATAATGCCTCTGTATCGTTCTATGGTGCAACTGCACCTTGAATATTGTGTGCAATTCTGGTTGCCATATCTGTAAAAGGATATAGCAGAATTAGAAATGGTACAGAGAAGAGCCACCAAAATGGTAAAGGGGATGGAATGATATCCCTATGAGGAAAGGCTTAAAAGGTTGGGGCTTTTCAACTTGGCAAGAGATGGCTGAGAGGAGATATGACAGAGGTCTATAAATTAATGAATGGAATGGAACAGATAAACGTAGATCAGTTGTTTATTTTGTCAAAAATGTAGAAAGACTAGGGGACACGCAATGAAGCTATAACATAACCCATGTATTTATTTTATTTATTTATCTTATTTATTTAAAAGGATTTATAGGGGATCATGTGATCACATAAGCGGGTGAGGACGTTCCTCGTCGCGCTCCCAGACTACATCCCTGAGCTTGCTTATAATTCGAAAGGAAATCTCTTAGAGTGAGGGGGAGCAGAGGCTAAGGTACAGGGAACCTTAGTGTGGCGTTCGATAATCCGGAGAATGGAAAAACGGCATGTGGTCAGAGGCAAAAAGAGAAAAACCGCATTGACCTCATGAGACCAAAATGGCGGCCATGCCGTGAGCCTGTGAACTGCCGAATTCGCCAGGGAAAGAGAGTGTGGAATTGGGCTCCGAGGAATTAGCGCAAGAAGTAGCTAAGCTGCTGGAGCCTAAATTCGATAATGTATTGAAGAAACTGGAGGAGATGGGTCTTGCGCATGGAATGGGAAGCATTTCGGAGATGCTACCCTGGAAGTTCTGGATTTCAACTTCCTACCTAAAAGCCTAAATTTAGCCTCCAGATCCTCTCTACCACACTTTCCTATGTCATTGGCACTGACATGTACCAAGACAGCAGACTCCTCTCCTGCACTATCTAAGACCTTTTCTAGGTGGCGCTTGAGGTCCACTACCTTCGCACCAGGCAGGCATGTTGCCAGGTGATCCTCACGTCCACCAGCCACCCAGCTATCTACATGCCTAATGATCAAATCACCAATTGTAACGGCTGTCCTAACCCTTCCCTTGTGGGCACATGGCCCTGGAGAAAGCTCCTCGGTATGAGAGTGTTTTACATCACCTGGAGGACAGGTCCTCACTACAGGATCACTTCCTGCCATACCAGGGTGATGCTCTCCTGTCACATGACCTCTCTCCTCCATGGCAACAGGGATGCTGCCAGACTGGAGGTGGGACTTCGGTACTATATCCCTGTAGGTCTCGTCTGTCTTCCTTATGTTTTCCAAGTCTGCTACTCTAGCCTCCAGAGATCGGACTTGTTCCCTGAGAGCAAAGAGCTCCTTGAATCTAGTGCACATGTAAGACCCTCACCAACTGGGAGAAAATCATACATGTGACACTCAATGCAAAAGAGTGGAAAGCCCCCATCTCGCTGCTGGACTGCTGTCTGCATCTTAGTTTTAAGGTTGTGTTTAGGTATTTAAGTTCTTTACTTACTAAGGGTTGCTAATGATACTTATACTAATAAAACTATACCTAATATGTTTAATGTACTTTGTTCACCTGAAGCTTAATTAATCTCAGGTCCTTAATGTATGCCTAAACAGCCGTACCTGAGAGTGAATATGGCACCTCCTTTCCTTTAAGAGATTTAAGCACCTATAAGGCTACGATTATCCCAGGGGTTGGTGGGTGTCGGGGAGGGAGAGAGGGAAAGAAGACTTATTAAAATGGCTGCTACATAGTACCTTGTCCTGTGCTTTTAAGGTCATCTGTGACCAATTTCCTGGGTGATTCACACAGCCCTTGCTGGGATTGAGGGAGTCTTGGGTTCAAAATTTAACCAGAAAGTTCTCTGCTGTGTTTTAAATTTAAACTGAAAGCTCTTTGATGCTACTCGGCCCTGACTGAATATTAAATTTAAACTTAAAGCTCTCTGCTGGGTTTTAAACTTAAACTGAAAGCTACCTGTTGAGTTTTTAATTTAACTGAAAGCTATTTGGTGATACTAGGCCCTGACTGATTTAAAAAATACACTGGATTCACAGATTAATCAGCTTTAATCTAAAGAATTCCTTTTTCACCAATATTTAGAAAAATTCCCAGAAGTAAATACTTACAATTGCAGATCTCTCTCCAGAAGTAGCAGTCCCCTTTTGTAGTCCTATAAGATGCCTGTGTGCAGAGGGGCTACACTCAGAATGCATGCGACCACATGCTCACTACAGTGCATCCTTACCTGGCATGCAGTCCAAGACCGTCACTCCAGCAGACCATATGTAGTTGGGGTCTCCTTGGCAGTCACATTTACAGGCTTTATCGTACCATTCTTCTAGTTTATCCTGTGGCTTTAGTACAAATAAGCACAGATAACCAGATTTTTAAGAGCTGTTGCAATCCAGGTCAATCTTCATCACATGTATTAATTGATATCTTATTTCCAAACTATTTGGTGTTCTTCAAAGTCCATTGACTAAAATACTGCACAACCGTAGAACAAGGAATCTCAGAAAATATTTTTAGCAAATATTTCTAAGTTACCCAACTATATCCAAAAATGTCCCAGTAACCCACTCCTGTAAGCAACCAGAGCCTCAAACTTCATCGTAATAAAGTCCTTGTGTGATATGGGCTCCCAGCACTGGTTGGGCTGGCCAATGGCTTGGTTTCTCAGGACAGGCTGTGCTAGTCCTAGGTTTTTATCCCTGTGCATGCACGGTCTTTCGATTCTCTGCTTTTCTTAGGGAAATCAGAAGAAAGTCCCTGTTTACGGTGGGATGAAACCGGGCCTGTATCATCCCATTCTGAAACCATGGAATCAGCTGGCAAGCTCCGACATTAGGTTTTATGTGTTCATTTATCTATAAACTTGTTAAAGTATGTGCAACGTTTCTTATCCTGTCATGTAGGCATTTAATTGAGGCCAGTGACAAATTCAAAATAGAATATTCTGCTCTGTACTGAGCGAAACATGTTTTTTTTTTTTCACAGCGGGAAGCCTTACATTAGCTAACTTGACTAGGAGTTACCAGGAATTTGTTGAAGGTATACCTTACGCTCTTCAATCCAGTTCTGCAATGATCATTGCTATGTGAAAGAGGGTGGTTCAGTCTCCTTGCCAAATTAGCTTTTGCTATCTCAGCTGGTATCAAATTATGATGGCTATGTCCTAGAAATTGGACTCAGCCCACCGAATTATTTCTTGTAGTCATCAGATAGCTAAGGGTGAAAGGCTTTATATCCCTGTGCCAATCTGTTAAGCGATTCTGCCCATCCTGATGCAGACTCTAGAGTACTTTGCGATCAATATTAGAGAAAGCACATTGTATAAGACTGTCAACAGTACCATACCGGTCCTCTTGGTAAGTGTGTGAGCATCTGTGAATATACTGTACCTCAGTAGGAGTTAATGACCGAGCTGCTGCACAGAAGAGCAATGAAAGGTGCATGAAAAAGAATGAAAAATAAATATAAAAACGTTAGTGTGCTCCTTGTAAAGAGTGAATGAACAATCAGACATGAGGCAAGGCTTTAAAAGCTCAGAGTAAAAGAATGGGAGAAAAGCTTTGTTTAGTACATCAGGTCCTATGATTTCCTAAGAGCTCCTGCGCTTGGTCACTGTTGGAAATTTAACACAGAGCTCCGGAAAGCCAGAAGGTATCCTACGGCAGCGGGGCGATGGGCGTTTTGTGAAAGAAGAGCTGGGGAAACGTGGCAAGGAAAATGGTAAGAGAGTTGGCTACACCTAGGAAACTTTTCTGAGAAGATTGATTGCACGGTCAAATAAAGGGCTAATTAATATAATTACCCAGCTACATTCCTGACAAACCACCAACCAAAGCTCATTAGCATATCTTGAGGGTAAATTAAATATATTTGATTTAGATTTTCAATTTAATTATGTATCTTTTCCATATGAAAGCACAAGCTAAGTCACATCTGGGTGCACAAGTTCTCTCCCTGTCAGCTGTACCAGAGGCAATGGAGGGTGAGGTGGAGAGATTGCACAGGGGAAAACCTTTTGTTTCGTTTTTGGAAACATTGTCTTTTCCCTTTGATTTTTGTTTCCGGGTTCATTTCACCTATCTGTGTTGTTAACATTTTTTTAACCCACAAGTTTTTAATATATATAAATCAAATGTATATGGTAAACAAGCATTAATTTGATATTACATGAAGCATTTTAAAGACACATTAACGAACCAAATGTGCCTTAGCGAATGCTCATCTCTAGAGAAATGATTTGGCCAAGGTCACGAGGATGGTCAGTGGGAGAATCCGAATTTGAATCCTGCTCTCTCTGATTCTCGGCCTTCTGCACAGGAGTTTAAAAACCTCCACACTGTGGTGAATCGCCGCATATGGTGTATGATAATTATACTCTGATAGCTGAATTACTATAAACAGAGAATGCGTGAGTAAATCAGCAAGCTTCAACAGGATCACAGGAGTAGGGCCAGAAGTAACCTTAATTTTCTATTCAGTTCAGAGTGCTGGTCAGGCATCACTGCTCCCCGTGAAAGACGTGTTTAAATCTGATCTGTATACCAGGATACTGTGGAATGGTTCACCGATTCTTAAATTCAGTCCTCTGGGGCAAATGTACAGCAGAGTCTTTTTTTTTCATGAAGACTTCGCTTGAAGCTTTTCTTAGGAGCCGTTAACATGTGCATCAAATACCCCGGCACCCGTACAAAGAGGATATTTCAGTCTAGGAAAAGAGGCAGAGAGTCGTCTTGTCCAATGCAGGTACTTGATGGAATCCAGCTTCTTGCTGGGAAGAGTTAAATGTGCTGCTATGGTCTTTAAATTGGTGCACGTGTTGCAATTGTGGGAGTTGTGGGGCTATTTGGTGGAGTATCGCCCTGTGCGGATGTTGCATTCAACTTCCCAAACTCTCATGGAGACTACTTCTCTTTGTGATGCTTCGGCGAGGTCGAGGGTTTTCTCCATTGCAGCTGCTGTTCTGTAAAATGGTCTCCCTGTTTCACACTGCGAATTCTAACTGATTATTTAGGTTTTCGTAAGCAAATGAAAGCTTACTTTTTTCAGAAGACTTATGTCTGACTTTGTTTACTGTACTGTTTTATTTTGAAGATTATGTATGTTTTTTATGCTTGCTCAGATATTTTGATAAGTGGCAAATGGTTTAAATAAATAACTAAGAGTCACAGTGTGATGATCTTGGGGTTATAATGATGAAACACTCTGCGAATCTCCTCACTGATGTATGACAAGGACACGAGAGAGAGTGAGAAGGAGTATATCTCCTGAAACATTTATTTATTTATTTTATTTTATTACATTCTCTTATATACTGCGCTATTCTGCATCAGTGCGGTTTACATTGAACAAACTGAAATTACATTGAACAGGGCATTATAACTTGGAGATAACTATTTTACAGGGAACATGGGCTATGGAGGGTTAAGTGGCTTGCCCAAGACCACAAGGAGCACCTGTGGGACTAAAAACCCCAGTCCTTCCGGCCCAAGGTTGCTGTCCTCTAGTGGGATTTGAACCCCCGACCTTCCGGCCTGAAGTACCTTGCCCCAACCACTAGGCCACTCCTCCCTCTTCAGGCGATCTTGAACATCTAGTTCAAGATCACCTGAAGTGAGGGCATTTTTTTTTCAATGCTGGGACCTATAGAATTCCTTCCATCTTGTCCCTCACAAACTCTTTCTGTTATTTTGCTTGAGGCCTTGTCCTGCTGCTTGTCAATCTGAATATTAACAATATGTTTCCAGTGATTATGTGCAAAAACCTTCCCAAATACATTAGTCACTGAAACCTTTCCCATTAGCCTGAGAGGGGAGAAATAGTCATCTTTCAACAAAATGGGGCCCAAATGAACCTGAAGTGAGCTCTGTGCAGAACGAGTGCTTTTTGGCATACCAGGGATTTACAACTGTAAAGCCAGAAATGTTCATCTTTCTTGA
The DNA here is from genome assembly GCA_033557465.1 of Ichthyophis bannanicus. NCBI lineage: Eukaryota > Metazoa > Chordata > Amphibia > Gymnophiona > Ichthyophiidae > Ichthyophis > Ichthyophis bannanicus. Next base: position 899,463,075 of record CM066035.1, on the reverse strand, counting down.
GACGTGACAGCAGGGGGCAATGTTCCCTCTCATTTTCTGTAGGCTGTGTGCGCATAAAATATCAGCTGTGCAGCTTTTGAAGGAAGGTTAAATTTTTGTGCGCCACATAACGACACTCGGAGTTATATACTTTAAAATTTGACTACACGTCAGAATACAGTATGTACACCACATTGATTGCACTAGAAAATATTGTAGAACTTTTGAAAACTGTAAATACACAACAACTTTTAAATTTTAAGAATGTCTGTGTTGTTTTCTATCAGAATCAGAACCATAATTTTTGTGCGCTCTGTTGTAAAGTATGTGCGCTCACTCGGCGAGTTGTGTGCGCGCGCACATGCGCACAGCTTAGAGGGAACAGTGGCAGGGGGTAAGATCGAAAGGCTGAGCAAAAACGTATTTAGGAGGCTAAACGCCACGGAGGTAGGGCTCAAACTCACCTTCATAGCACAGCAGAAGAGACAGTAGGATCCGTTCAGCCATCAGCTGCATCTTTTCTCTCCTGTCTCTGTCCATCACGGCTCTGGATTTTCTAAATCTTGAGATTAGCCTGGGTATCTCAAAGCTGCTTAGTCTGTTTATCATCTGAGCCCTTACTATTAACTATTGCAGACCATGTCCCAATGACAGCAAGATTCAAGGGAGAATGCTTCTAAAGAGGACCCAGCATCATAGATGCCAGTTCTCCCAGTACTGAGCAAGTTCTTTCACTGTGTCCGGGGGAAGGGGTCATTTGCGTTCAGTTTAGCAGCTCCAATCCCTCTCGTGCTCAGTCTGCTTTTGCCTTTTAAGAGACAGCAGCTTACTTCCCAGCTCTGTCCTGACTTGACAATCACAAACATAAACAAAAGCCGATGAGCAACGCTTGTTGCAGATCAAAAAGAAAAATACATGGTTTGCTTATGAAAAAAACAGGGATGGTGTTAGACATGCTGGGGCCCAGAGCAGAAATTAAGGACGGGGGCCCCTAATCCCCTCAAACGAAATCAAATGTGGACAAGTACTAAGTTATGCACAGGGTTACACTATGCAAGGCTCCACATTAGGAACTACCACCCACGAAAAGGATCTGGGCATCATCGTGGATAATTTGTTGAAACCCTCTTCCCAGTGTGCACCAGCGGCCAAGAGAGCAAATAGAATGCTAGGAATCATAAAGAAAGGAATGGAGAATAAAACAAAGGAAATTATAATGACTCCGTATCATTCCATGGTATGACCACACCTTGAATATTATGTGCATTTCTGGTCCCCATATCTTAAAAAGAATATGTTGGACTTCCGGTTTGACAAATGAGCTGATCGGACGGGTACAGATCAGCTCCGGGTAATCTACCCCTCAAAACAGCAATATCCTCCCACTTTTGGTGGAATCTCCTAATATTACTCGATAGCTGTGCTAAAAACTCAGCGGTTTTTGTAGCGGTGTCTCAGCAGCGTAGTAAGTGGCCCAATGGCGACGAAAACCCCGAGAAAGGAGAAGACACGAATCCCGGAGGCTAAAATGGCAGAGAATGCGTCTCGTAGCCCCGGCCCTGGTGATACTCAGGGGCTGGTGGCAGAGGTATCTGCGGCGGTGGTGCAAGCCTTGGACGCTCGATTTCAAGAACTGTCGGAGCAGCTGCACAATGTCGGCCAACGTGTCACAGATTTTGCAGGACGCGTTGAACATGTGGAGACACGTGTGTCCGATATCGAAGACACACAGAACTCGCTACAAACTAGGGTGGAAGCCCTGGAAAAGATGGTTAAGCAATATGGAGAAAAGCTTGATGATTTGGAAAACCAGGGGCGGCGTAAAAATCTGCAATTTGTTGGGATCCCAGAGGCTGTGGCAGATGGCGCCCTATATGACTTTATTCTTGCCTGGATTGCTAAACTTATGGGCGACAGCGAAAACACCTCCACAAAGCTGGAACGGGTGCACAGATTAGGCCCAAGGAGGGAACAAGCACGAAGTCCGCGTGCAGTCATAGCGCGCTTCTTAGACTACCGGAGGAAAGAAGAAGTGCTTAGAACTGCCCGGAGCCGAAACTGGCAGGACTCTGATACCGAGCGTATACTGGTCTTTCAGGACTATTCGATATTAGTCAGCCAGCAACGACGGGCTTACTCCGCTGTATGCGCACAACTCAGGAAAAAGGGGGTGCGTTTCTCCCTACTATATCCAGCTCGACTACGAGTGGACTTTCAAGGTCGGCCTCGATACCTGCTCTCACCCGAAGCAGCTGCTTCTTTTTTGGACACTCTCAATACTACTGGGGGTTCCGGCCCATGACTCTGCGGATTGAAGTATTGATGGCATATTGATACTGAGGGGGGAACCCCAGTGGCTGGGGGACAGTTTCGGCGGTCTGGGACTGACTCTTGCCCCTTCGGGGCTGTGTATGCGCTGCCATTTCTCCGCTCACCTCCCTCCTTCTATTCTATTTTTTTTTTGTTTGTTGTGTAGTTATCTGGATAACTGTATCGGTGGGGCTGGGAAGTCAGGTAGGCGTTAGCGGGGTTACATTTGAGTGCTGTGTTTGTTTTAGGTACTAGTTACACTATACCGCAATTGTGTTACTTTCTAGCAATCAAGTAGCAACACTGTTCTAGTTGCAGTTTTACCTTACTCTCTAGACTTCAAGATGGCTACCGCCACATGTTAAGGGTGGGAGGGAGAGGGGAGGCGCTTGGGTTGGGCTAAGTGCTGGATGTGTGGGTTTGAGAGGTGTGCATCTAAATGCGGGTGGGGGAGAGGGGTTGAGTTGGCTTCCGGTGGGTTTGTTGGATCCTGACTCACTGTCCCATAGTAGTTGTTAGGGCGCGCAGTTAGTTGTGCTCTGAGGAGCGGGAGCCGCAGGCTCAAAATAAAGAAGCACAAAATAACGTTCACGCTGCTTGCGTACCTTACAATGCTGCGGGGACCCGCAGAGGGGATGATGCTAGAGGACGGGATGGGAGGGAGGGGATGAATGTTCGGGATGGAGGGTGGTCTGGGTAGGCGCTTAGTGCTGCTAACTAAGAGTAACTTAGATCCTTTATTCTTCCCCAAGTATGGGACTCCCCTTGGGGCTGGGTGACTGGGTGGGGGGAGGCCGAGCATATGGAAGTTGGAATCCCGGCAGTGGGTAGGGGGTTTGATAGCCGTGATTTATGGCCTCATAGGATATACAGTGAGGCCCGGGGAGTTTCCGCCGGGGCTTGGCGGGTTATGAAGTTGGAATTGGTAAGATGGAATGGGGAGGGGCATTATGGGTGCCGGAGAATGGGGAAAAGTACGAACGGGAGTGGGGTGTTGAGAGGGTGAATGGGTAACTGCTGACTGATCACCATAGAGGAGACTATGCAGATTGGGATAGGGGTAGCCCCGATTGTCAAAGGAAGGTTGTCCGACCACCTGGACGGACTAGCAGAGGAGGGCAGGGGAGGGGAGGGTGGGGGGGTGTGGGCGGGGAGAGGGAGGGTATGGGAGGGGGGAATAGCTGTTACTCTGGGACTTTACAATTGGCAGCAGGGTCATAGAAGGGGGGCTGATTTAGGAGGGCTCCAGGCTGGGGGGGTCCTTCTCATGCACATGGGAATGTATCTTTGTTGGAACCTTGACACTGCCTCGTTGCTCTGAAGGTCATCTCCTGGAATGTTTGTGGATTGGGGAGCCCTATTACGAGATACAAAATATTGCAAGCTCTGGCTAGGCATCAATGTGATATTGCAATGCTCCAAGAAACTCACCAGACAGCGGAGGAACATGGTAAACTTTGTAGGAACTGGGTGGGGCAGATGTGGGGTTCTCCAGCTAAAGGGGTTAAAGGGGGAGTAGTTATTTTGGTCCACAAGCGTCTTCGTTTTGTGGCAGAAACAATCCGATCGGACGAAGCTGGGAGGTCCCTACTGGTCTCAGGCCTCCTGGAGGGGAGGCCGGTGATTCTTGGAAATTTGTATGGTCCTAATGTGTTTGACTCTGGCTTTTATAGTGGTTTGGCGTCAGAAATTGAGCAATTACCAGATCGTCCCCTGATTCTTGGGGGGGACTTCAATGGGGTCCTTGATGTAGACCTTGATACATCTAGGGGGGGGGGGGGGAGGTGAGGGAGAGGATTCTGCCGTCTCGAATGCTGCAACGTTTTTGTAGGAGACTGGGCTTGGTTGATGCCTGGCGATTGATACACCCCTTAGAAAAGGACTATACTCACCAATCTAGGGCACATGGCACTAGCGCGCGTATTGATTATCTTTTATTATCGGCTGCGTTATTTGCCTCTGCGGGCGATGCCCAGATTGGTCCTTTGGAGATCTCGGATCACGCCCTGATTTGGGTAGACTTGCAGTGGGGCGAAGTGGCCCCGCGAACACGGATCTGGCGGTTTCCTTTGGGACTTTTATCACGACCCGCAGTTTCACCACTTTATTCGGCAGAGGTGGAAGGAGTTTATCAGTGATCATCAAGTCCATATGGATGATCCTGAATTGGTGTGGGAAACGGCAAAGGTGGTTCTTAGGGGTGATATCATAGGGTTTGCTGCTCGGAAACGTAGGATTCTGGCTGAGCGCATTATTGCGCTCGAGAGACGGGTGACTAAGCTCCGTCGCAGCTGTGCTCATGCGCCCTCACCTGCTCTTAAGAAACAGTACTGGGAAGCCCAGGTAGACCTTAATGAGTTATTGCACCAACGGGCCAAGAAGTCGGTTCTTTATTATAGATATCGATTACACTGCTATGGTGAGAAGCCTGGGAAGCTGCTAGCGCGCTGTTTGCGGGGTCGGCGAGGCTCCTCCTTGGTGGTGGCGCTTAGAGATGACAGAGGTAGTGTGCATAAAAAGAGTGAGGACATTGCAAGGGCTTTCCGAAGTTTCTTTCAATCTTTGTATAGCTCAGAACTAGGATCCGCTGAGACAATGTCTACCTATCTGAATAGATTGGAATTGCCCCGGCTCACTGAGGAACAGAGGGTGGAGCTGGATCAGCCTATTACCTCGCAGGAGATACAGTCTGCTATCTTGGTGGCCAGCTGTTGTAAAACGCCGGGGCCGGACGGGCTCGGTGCGGAATTTTACAAACTCCTTAGTGAATGTGTGAGCCCGATGCTACGAGAGGTCTTTAGCGAGAGGGCGGAGCGTGGGGCCTTCCGCTGGGGGCAAAACCATGCCCACATTATACTGATCCCAAAACTGGGTAAGGACCCGCTATCAGCTGCCTCCTATCGCCCTATCTCCCTCCTTAATTTTGATTTAAAATTGTTAGCGAAGGTCCTGGCTGTTCGGCTGGGACACTTAGTTCATGAAGCACAAGTGGGCTTTGTTAAAGGACGGTACGCGGTTCGGAATCTCCGGAAAATTTTAGCATCTTTGGAATGGGTTCATACCCGGCAACAGGCCTCGCTTCTTGTTAGCTTCGATGCAGAAAAGGCCTTTGATAGGGTTAATTGGCACTATCTCTGGAACCTTTTGCCGCAATATGGCCTGGGTACTGCTTTTTGTCAACTGGTGCAGAGTTTATATATCTCACCGATGGCGGGTATTTTGTGTAACGGGGTGCTCTCTGAAGCCTTTGTGTTGGAGAGGGGCACGCGACAGGGTTGTCTTCTCTCCCCCTTGTTATTTGTTCTTTCCTTAGACCCCCTGATTCGGGCTATCGAACGCTCGGGGGAGATACGGGGAGTGCGGATGGGACAGCAGGAGTTTACCATCTCAGCTTTTGCAGATGATTTGTTAGTTCACCTGACTCATCCGGTTGCTTCCTTGCAGTCTCTACTTGGAGAATTTGCGCGATTTGGGGCCTTTGCAGGCCTTCGCATTAATAGGGACAAGTCGGAAGCCTTGGATGTCTTGGGGCTTTTACGCAATAACTGGGGGGGAGATTTCCCACTTCCCCTTTGGTGGGCGGATGATGATTTCGTATACTTGGGTATCGTATTGCCTAGACGGCCTCAGGCGTTATATGCTTGTAATTTAGATCGCTTCTTGAAGCGTCTGTCCACACAATTAAAAGTATGGTAATCTTTGCCTCTGTCGCTCACTGGGAGAATAGCGGCTATACAAATGGTTATTTTACCGCGTCTTTTGTATTGGTTGCAGACCCTACCAGTCTGGCTGCTTGGTCGTGATCTGCGTCGACTAGAGGCCTCTCTTAAAACGTTTTTATGGAAAGGGAAACGGGCGCGTATACCTTGGGTCCAGATGGTAGGGACGTGGCGTCAAGGGGGTATGGGGTTGCCGGATTTGAAGCTGTATGCCCTGGCCTGTCAGGCTCGACACTTGGGGGACTGGCTGGGAGGTACCGAAGTATATACACCTAGGGCACTGGAGGAGGGCCTAGTAACCCCGTTCACTTTGCTGGGGGTCCTCCATGAACCGAAGTGTAAGTTACCGGGGGGTATTCTGCGGAGTGCATTGGTAGATTCTGTTAAACGAACCTGGCAACAGCTCAATAAGTATTGGAATGAATCGTGGAGGGTCTCTAGTTGGCTGCCCTTACAAGGGAATATCAACTTTCCTCCTGGATCTGAATCGGGGACGTTTCGGGATTGGGGGTTGCGAGGCATACGGAATGTGGGGCACATGGTAGATTCTGTGGGAAGATGTAAATCCTTCCGGACGCTGAGTCCAGGAGTATGACCTTCCTACTAAACATTGTTTTGCATACATGCAGGCCTCTCACTATGTAGCCTCGTTGCCGCGGGGAGCACTGAAAATTGAACGCTCCGCCCAAATATTAGAGTTTTTTAGCTTGGTCCGCCATCGATCTCTGCTTTGAAGCATCGCCTGGACAGTTTCAGGGCACTTCCCAATTATAGGGGGATTGAGATGGCTTGGGAGGAGGAGTTAGGGGGTGAAGTTGCTCAGGGGTTGGTTGGGACAGCTCTGAAACAGATAGTGCATGTGGCGCAGGGGTCTCGCTGGAGGGAGGTTCAGTTTAAATGTGTGACCAGAGCTTATTTCTCCCCACGGAGGGCATTTCGCAGCCAACTACTGACGGATGGCAGTTGTCCTCGTTGCTCAGAATCTCTGGCCACTCTACTGCATATGTGGTGGGGATGTCGGAGATTGCGTTCCTACTGGGCTAAGATAGGCGCCTTTTTGAGTGGGTTATTGCAGCAGCAACTGAGATGGACTGGCCTGTTTGTAGTGTTGGAACTAATCGGACCTCCCTGCCCAGCGAAGAGAGGGGAAAGGCTATTAATGCAGAAGGCTTGTCTGGTGGGGAAGGGGCCGATACTCCGCCTGTGGAGAGACCACCAGCCGCCTACCTTTGTCGAATGGCGGAATAGTTTCCACCACTTGATGGATGGCTCGGGGCAGTGTCAAGCGTTGGGCAACGTTTATGTCAATATGGGAACCCTATATCCAACGACTAGGGGTTCGTAGCCGTAATGAGATCCTCCAGCTGGGGACTTGAACCAATAGTGTTCCGGAATAGTAGTTGCTGCCGATTGATGTTTGCATGATTCTTTAGCATTGTCAGAGGGGTGGGTGGGGGAGGGGGAGAGGGGGCGGGGAAGGGTGGGTGGGAGGAAGTGGGTCGGGACAAAATGACAAAACCCACCTGTTGTGTTTCTCTGTGTTGAGTCCTGGTGGGGATAAGAACACACACCCCCTGGGATGATTTTGTTTGATGTTTTCATTATTGTCTATTGGTGGAACTTAAATAAAGTATGTAAAAAAAAAAAAAAAAGAATATGTTGTTGTTAAGTGCCATTGAGTCAGAGTTGACTCATGGCAACCCTCTGGATAGCTGTCCTAAATTGTGTTCGGTCTTCAGTCAGGTGGCTTATTGTTGACAGACTGGTACCCGTAGCTGCTGTTATTGTATCGATCCATCTCATGGCTGGCTTTCCTCTTTTGCGTTGACCTTCTATCTTGCCAAGCATGATGTCTTTCTCTAATGATCTCTCTCTTCGCATGATGTGTCCAAAGTATGAAAGTCGAAGTCTTGTCATCTGAGCTTCTAAAGAAAGCTTAGGTTTGATCTCCTCTAATATCGACTGGTTTGTTCTTTGGGCAGTCTATGGTATACACAGTATTCGCCGCCAGCACCATAATTCAAAGGCATCAATTTTCTTCCTGTCTATCTTTTTCATTGTCCAGCTTTCACATCCATATGATGTTATTGAAAATACCATGGCTTGAACAAGTCGAATCTTTGTATGGAGAGAGACATCTCTGCTCTTGAGAATCTTGTCTAGGTCTTTCATAGCCATTCTGCCAAGAGCAATGCGTCGTCTGATTTCTTGACTGCTTGTTGCTTCTTTATTGATAGTTGATCCAAGTAGGTTAAAGTTGTCCACGATTTCAATTTCTTCTCCTTCAACGATGAACCTTTTGATTATGCCAGTTGTCATGATCTTTGTCTTCTTTACATTAAGGTGCAGGCCCATTTTGAGACTATGTTCTTTGATTGTGAGAAGCAAATGTTTCAGATCATCTTCACTTTCAGCCAGCAGTGTGGTATCATCAGAATAGCGAAGGTTGTTGATGAGTCTTCCACCAATCTTCACACCTCTGTTGTCTTCATACAATCCTGATTCTCTGATGATTTGTTCTGCATATAAATTAAACAGTTAGGGGGAAAGTATGCAGCCTTGTCTTACACCATTCTGTTTCTCCTTGTTCTGTTCAAACTGTTGCTTCTTGATCAATGTACAGATTGTGCAAGAGAACGATCAGGTGTTCTGGTATACCCATGCTTCTTAATGTGGCCCAGAGTTTCTCATGGTTTACACAGTCAAAAGCCTTGCTAAGTCAATAAAGCACAAATAGATATCCTTTTGGTATTCTTTAGTCTTTTCAAGGATCCATCTCACATCCGCAATGATGTCTCTTGTTCCTTGCCCTTTCCTGAACCCTACTTGCACTTCAGGTAGTTCTTGTTCCAGGTATGGTTGTAGTCTCTTTTGAATAATCTTCAGTAGAATCTTGCTGACATGTGGGATCAGAGCAATTGAGCGATAATTTCCACAGTCAGTTGGATCCCCTTGGTATAAACACAGATCTTTTCCAGTCAGTTGGCTATGATGTTGTTTTCCAAATTTCTTGGCAGAGCCTTGTAAGTACGATAACAGCTGCATCAGATTGCTGTAATACTTCTATGGGAATGCCATCAATGCCTGGTGCTTTGTTCTTTGATAAGGCTTTCAATGTTGCTTCAACTTCTTCTTTCATCATCAATGGTTCTGCATCATAAAGTACAGGTTGAAATGGCTGTTGGTCCACTTGATCTTTATCATATAAAAACTCTGTATATTCTTCCCACATTTTCTTGATCTTCTCAGCATCATTCAACATAGAACCTTGAGCATCTTGCAACATTCCAATTCGAGGCTGGAACTTTTTCTTTAACTCTCGTAGCTTTAGGAAAGCCGATCTTGTTCTTCCTCTAATAGTTTCTGCTTCTATTTCCTTGCATGCGTCATTGTAGCACTTTTCCTTGTCCTGTCTTGCTGCACGTTGGAAATCTCTGTTGAGTTCTGCGATTGTCTTTCTTTCTCCTCTCACTTTAGCTTTTCTGAGTTTCTGGGCAATTTTCAGTGTTTCTTCCGACATCAATTTTGGCCGTTTTTGCTTTTTCACCTTTTGTAGAGACTTCTCGCTTTCTTCTAACACAACCTTCTTGATGTCATTCCATAACTCTTCTAGAGCTCTGTCATTTGTATCTAAAGCAGCAAATTGATTTTGCAGGCAGTCTTTAAATTCCAGTGGTATATTCTCAAGGTCATATTTTGCTACATTCATGAGTTGTTTGCTCTTTTTCAACTTTAGCTTGAGTTTGCATGCTGGTAGTTGATGATCTGTACCAGTCAGCTCCAGGTTTTGTCTTTGTTGATGTTATAAAGTTTTCCATCGTTGACCTCCACAGATGTAGTCAATTTGATTTTTATACAATCCATTGAGTGAAGTCCATGTGTACAGGCGCCGCTTGTGTTGCTGGAAGAAGGTGTTTGAGATGAATAGATCATTGGTCTTGCAGAGTTCTATCAGTGTTTCTCCAGCTTCATTTCTGTTGCCAAGTCCATATTTTCCAACCACTTTGCCTTCTTCTTTGTTGCCAACTTTTGCGTTCCAGTCACCCATGACTATCAGGATATCCTGTTTGCATGTTCTGTCAATTTCAGCTTGTACTTGTTCATAGAACTCTTCAATTTCATTCTCTTCTGCAGCTGTTGTTGGGGCATATACTTGAATTATAGTTGTGTTGATAGGCAATCCTCGTAGACTAATAGAGATTAAGCGCTCACTGACTGCATCGTATTTCATTACAGTTCTTGCAAATTTCTTCTTTATTATAAATGCAACACCATTTCTTCTTTGTCTTTCATTTCCAGCATAGTAGACCATGTGATCATCTGATGCAAAGTGCCCAATGCCAGTCCATTTCAGTTCGCTGACACCCAACAGATCAAGCTGTACACGTTCCATTTCATTCTTGACCACCTCCAATGTCCCTTGGTTCATGCTTCGTATGTTCCATGTTCCAATGTGTAAGACATCTTTACAGCTTCAGACTCTCATGATTAGAAAAGATACAGAGAAGAGCCACCAAAATGGTAAAGAGGATGGAAGGATATCCCTACAAGGAAGGGCTTGAAAGGTTAGGGCTCTTCAACCTGCAGCTGAAAGACAGTAACTGCAGCATGACACAGGGCCATAAAGCACATGTGTGCACTCAAGGCCTACCACCCCACTGCAACACAAACGTTCAGTCAGAAGGGGCGGCATACTGCAGGTCTTGAGTGCATACATGTGGCCTATGGCCTCACACGACACTCCAGCCACTGTCTTTTAGTGCTGACAGCCTGTTTACCAGGACAGCACTGCTCCCGAATTCTGCCACCTAGTGGGGGAAGCTGAGTCTGCAGCTACTACAGCTACTGACAGTAATTGCTGTCCGGGTCCCTTGTAGCTGTGGAGCCCAGGGCAGCTCATCCCTAATGCCAGCCCTGGATAAACAGAACATGTTAAGGCCTGAACATTAAGGAGTGTGGGGGCCAGAGGAGAAAGGGTTAATAGAGAAGATTTAAATACTGGCAATTGTACTGTGGTGCTAGGTGAGTTACCAGATGTATTACGTGACATCAGGTCGAAGAAATGTGAGAAAGATACACTTACCTACGGGGCACAGAGAGAAGGCATCATGAGCGGTAAATGTGCCAGCTTAGCATGGGGCCCAAGGTAAACTGTGACACGGGGAGCTAACAAGATATATTTCTTGTATTTCCTGGAAATGAGGGGTGGGAAAACAAACCAGGTAAAGAACTGAATAAGTGGGACAGAGGTCAGATAACAAGGAATAAATCTGACAAGGCCCAGGCTGATAGCTGCAGACATGGGCATACAAAAGGTCAACGGGTCAATAGGAATGAGTGCAGACACGACAGGAACAAGGAAAGGATGACAGAGGAGAAAATCCAGATGTCTAGGAAAAGGAAAAACAAAGGGACTATTTAGAAAAAACTTTATAAGGTGCCAGAACTCTTTAATGGTGGGAATTTGTATCCTATGTCACGGAAGTGAAGTACGCTGCAATTCCCGACTGATGCTTCAGCGTGTGTGTGTTTCATTCTGATTCTCTGTACTGTACATTTCTGTGCTGTTTGTGAAAAGGATTTCACCAGCTTGCTTTTAGTGTAGTTAGGATCATATATCCTTCTCTTCTTCACTGTGCTAGGACCTGGCAACGGACTGGAAATCCCTCATTTAGTTGTAGCTGTGGTAAGAGATGCAGAAAGAAAAAGCATTCTTATTTGCAAGGACATAATAAAAGAAATGATCCAAATTAAGATTTTTTGCAAAGAAAATTCTGTGAGAATATTGTGCCAGAGATGTGTAATTTGCATTAAGTGTGTTCTATTGGGTGTTAAGTCTGTTCCCCTTTTGCAAGGAGAAGGTGGGATGGTGATTCTGCCTGGCCAACGGAGTCAGCCACCCCCCCTCCCCGGTCCGTACAGGAGCTAATTCTGTGACAGACCACATCAGTTTGCAAGCTTTTACACAAATAAGTTCTGCTATTTTCATAGAAAACTTACATGCTTACGTTCGCTTTGAGAACTACCCACATACATTTACAACTACTATTTAATAAAAACTTAAGGTGCGCTCTTGCTCTCATATTGGAAGGGAATTTTTATAAGAGAATTTTTCCAGCTTTATCTGCGTAAATGGTTTCTAAAGTTGCCCTTCCTCCTCCCTCCCACCTCCCCAGGTCCTTAGCCATACGGGAGGTAATATTATAACAGGAAACTTAGGTGAGAAGTCTAAAAATGGTGCCTATGTTATGCCTATCTGCCTTTTTAAAATAGGATCCCAGAACCAGCCATAAGACCAAGCAAATGTCTATGCACAACTAGGTGGGGATGGAGATGGGGGTAGCACAAAGAGAAGTGCATTCAAAGCTAAACCATAGACTTAGACAGGCTTCAGGTCTGTATAGGTTCCAACGCCTTTAACTAACTCTGGGGTCAGCCCTGCAGAGAGGTACAAGCGCCGTACAGACATGTATAAGGACAGTCCCTGCTCGTTAGAGCTTACAATCTAATTTAGATAGACAAGACAAAAGATAAGAATAAAGGGAAAAGCGAAGGGTGAAGAGACATAAGGAATAAGGGGTCAGGATCCCAAAAGCAGCTTCAAAGAGGTGAGCCTTCAGCAAAGGGGCAAAGAATGTCCCCTGGGCATGCCTGCACACAAGGCTATGTCAAAGCAAACAGCACCCACTTTTTATGCAGGAACAGCTTCATCAAGGGACCCCCCCCCCCCCCAGGTTCCCCTTTAGATTCCTGTTTCTGAGCAGATTCTCAGGAGTGCAGTGGTGCCTCCCTTAAAAATCAGTAAACTCTGGAACTATCTGACACCATTTCTTTCTTACAGGTGGGAAGCAGCCCTTGGACATTTTGGCTCCTGGAGAAAAAAGGCAGAGATATGGAAAAGGGGGAACTGTGTTGGATCACAGTGAAAAAAAGTTTCAGCAGGGGCAAGAATGATATCTTTTTATGCAAATCCCCAAAGTTTTAATGAAACAAGGCATACTGCTCTTTAGCAATTAAACATCAATTTAAAAGGTCGAGAACAGCCAGCCAGCAGGAATCAGCAATAAGACAGGTTATAGTAAGAGGACAAGGGAATAATCAGTTGAATGAATACTACTCATATGTATAGCGCTACAAGGCGTAGGTAGCGCTGTATAGACACATTTTCATCCCATGGATGCAAAATGGAAGAAACTGAGCACATCGACTGGGAATCTGTCATTATCGAGTCCGTGCGCTGATGCTGAAGCTTAGCAAAACCTGCAAGTCACTGAAGAACAAAAAACGAGGAGGTGATTCCGCTGGGGCTCGAACCCAGGACCTTCTGCGTGTAAAGCAGACGTGATAACCACTACACTACAGAACCAGCTGAAGCGAACGGCTTGCAAAAACCTATCAGAAGCTTTCTCCATCGCCTTCCTTTGATCCGTTCCTGTCTCATTTCAGTCTCCGTGCACGGAGGACACCCGAAAAAGCACGAGGTAAGGGGATTGTGCAACGTGTAGAATGGGGCGGGGCAGATAGGACTCCGGCAGGCCGCGACGTCACAGCACGCGAGAGAGACGGGGAGAAAATAGTGCTGCTGCTTCCTGCTCGCGCTGTTTCCCGCCGGTAGGTGGCGCCGCTCTCCTCTCTCTCTGGCTCCCGCTGCAGTTTCCTGACAGCAGGTGGCGATGCGCGCTTCTTTCTCCCTCACCTGCCGCTGGTTCCTGACACTGTCGGACACCAGGGGGCACTGTGTATCCTCCTCGGCAGCCATTTGCGCCGGGGCAGTGGGTGGGGCGCTGTTTGCACTCACATCCTCACTCTGGCTCTGGGAGTAGGGGAAGGCAAGGAGGGCTTATCGCCTTTGCTGTCCTCCGGTCCCTGAATTTGCTGCTCGCTGCAGGATCAGCTGAGGTTGATGTGCAGTTGCCTGGACTCCTTGTGCTGTTGGTTTTTTATTTTTATTTTTATTTCAGGTAAAGCTTTTGTGTAGTGTTTGCAAATGAAGTTGGAATGAGGAAATAAACACATTGATTAACAAATACGCCCTCAGGCACTTACAGTAGTTACAACAAAGAGAAGAAACCTGTTTCTGTTTGTGTGTCCATGTGTCTGCTTGCAAGGGATGTTGCTGGCATGGGATGGGTGGGGGATGGGAGGCAAGGTAATGACTCCTCTTCCCTCCTTCATGCCATGCCAAACCTGGGACTAAAGTGTCCCCCCCTCCCCCACTTCAGATGAGCATCCCAGATTTGCCTGCGAAGCCTCTGTTAACCTTCACATTTCTCCAGTGTTGTTCTATATTGTCTGTGACCTACTGATCATATTAGTCTGTCATCCTGAGATTCCAGTTTTTCTTAACCCATTTCCTGCATTTGGGTCTGGAGGCCTACCAAGGTTGCTCTCTATGTATAAGCATTATATTTGCCTTTTCGTTATTTATAAATGTTATAATTGCAAACTGCTTTGACAATTACTGAGAAGTGGTGTGCTAAAAGTCCAGAAATAACGAAATAAATAACAACCCCAGGGAAGACGTCAGCAGCCCTTTTGTCCTTGCACCTTGCGACAAAACATGGTTCTTCCCTTCTACCTAACGATTGGGTGGATTCCTCGCCATTAGACAGTGGTCTGTTCACATTCTTTATGTGCGCTTTGGCTTATTGATGTTAAGGGAAGAGAATTCATATATAATATTTGGAGGTGGCGTCTCGTTCTGACCTGGGTGATCTTGGATGGGCTTGTGGTGGGGCTCGTGTAGCTCAGCCCTTTCCAGTAGAAGCTGAAGGCGAGTTACATACAGATATTGTATGTATTTCACTGTCCCTAGAAAGTTTAAGATCAAAGGCGCTACATTTACTAACGTGCGCAACCACTATAGGACTCTCCAACGCCATTTAACACGCAGTAAGGCATGTTGTTAGGAAAGGGCCTCCTGCGATTTGTTTGTGCAGATACATATTCGTTTTATGGAACCGCATTGCGGCGTTTTTATGATCATGCTATCGGTTTGGACAAGCAGGCATATGCGATTCAATAAAATAATTTGTTACTAAATTTTCAGTAACCCAGAACTCCTGATTTGTGGAGAAGTGGATTGGTCCTTACTTTCAACCATTCCTTCAGATGATGGCAAAAGCAGCGCTTTATTTTCCTATTCATGTTGGGCCTGGATTTACCCCATTGTATGCAGGGACATGTAGTTCTGCTTTTCTTATGTCATGCAATGGAGAAATCAGAACTACATGTCCCTGCATGCAATGGGGTAAACCTAGGACTGGATGAAGCCTGTCGGGCGCATCTGGAGTCAGTTGGCAACCCTACTAGCAGGCACCCAAGACCGCGTTAACAAACAGACCCCTTAGATTTCGAAGGTTTAAGGTACTGTGCTAGTATGCACTCAGTACAATTTTCCTCCTGGTAACAATGTGTTTATCTGTCAAAAGCTCTTTGTAGGCCTGTTCGCTCACTATTGTATCCATATTTTTTGCTTCTATGTTTTGGTAATATTATTCCAGTTCATATCTTTTGGGCCTCAGCCTCCATCGAGGATATTTCATCTTTTTTTTATATACTTTATTTATAAACACCAGCACTCAAACAAATTACAACAATAACAAGCTCCAAGAGGGGTGGATTCTGATCCCCTCTGCAGAGCACAAGGAACAGCCAGGTGTAATTTTAACTTTAAATTCCCAGAGCTACTCCCTCGTCCCCTCCCCCCCCCTCACCCCCCCACCCCCCCACCCAGTCACCCACCAAACCAATAGAAGAACCCGTGTCAGGGGGTCTAACAACCCATTTGCAAGATCTCATTCCGTACACCTGGGCTCAACACTTGGATGTAGGGGTCCCAGAGCCTTTGGAAGGCCGGCCACCGTCGCACACTGCCGCGAGCGCGGCGACAATCCCAGAGCATTAGTTGATGAAAAGCATTCCGCCACGCCCAGTAGGAGGGCGGATGTGGGTCCCGCCATCCACGCAGAAGAGGGCCTTTACCCACCAGACAGGCTTTACGCACCAGCAAACGCTCCCATTTCCCTTTGGGCTGGGTGGGGCGCAGTCGATCCAAAACTACCAACGACCCATCCCACCACACCCGCCACCCCAGCAGTTGTACCAGGAAGGCACAAATTTTCTCCCAGTAAGGCCTTATAAGACGGCACCCCCACCACATATGGAATAGTGTGGCGAGGGGTTCGGAGCAGCGCGGACAGCTCCCGTCGGTGGTGAGATGGCTGCGGAAGGCCCGCCGGGGTGAAAAATGCACCCTAGTGATGCATTTGAATTGTATCTCCCTCCAGCGGACCCCCACCGCCAGTTCAGCAATATGTTTTAAAGCCACCAATACCATACCAGGAGGGACCGCACAGCCCATTTCCTCCTCCCAGGCACGCTCCACCGAGCGGTAATCTGCTACCGGCCTAAAGGGGGCCACCCTATTCCGCAGCCCTCGAATGGAAGGCGGTTCCTCCTCCCCCAGCCCAAAGAACTCGATAATCCGCGCGGAGCGCTCTGCCCGAAGATCTGCAGCCGGCAAAGAATATATATAGTGAGATAGCTGCAGGTAGGCGAAATAGTGTCCGGGCAGCAACTCATATTCCTCACGTAGAAACTGGAATTGTTTACATTTCCCCGAGAGGACGACCACATGGCCCACATTACAGATACCCTGCCGAGCCCATGTCGAGAACACCACCGTGTCAGTCCCCGGAGTGAACTGCGCATTGCCCTTCAGCGGTAGCCAACTAGAGACTCTCCAATTCCCCCCCCAGTAGCCATTCAACCGCCGCCAGGTCTGCCGGGCCGAACCCAATAGCACACTATCCTCGACCTTGCCCCAGCACAACCGATTGTCCAGATGCAATAAGGCCAACAACGAATTTGGGGCCGCCAGCGCCTCCTCCAAGGCCACCGGTGTATACACTTCCATGCCCCCCAACCAGTCACCCAAGTGGCGCGACTGACACGCAAGGGCATAAGCTTCTATATCCGGGAGGCCCATCCCACCCTGCTCCCACTTCCCCACCAGCCGACTAAAAGGAATCCGCGCTTTCTTACCATTCCACAAGAATCCCCGGATCACCCTCTCAATCCTCCGAAGGTCCTTCCGCGGTAGCCAAACCGGCAGAGTTTGCATCCAGTAAAGTATCCTTGGCAGAATGACCATCTTAATCACCGCGATCTTCCCTGACAGAGATAAAGGGAGTAATCTCCAGGACCGGAACTGTTCCCGCAATTTACTCAGAGTCCATTCGAAGTTACAGCGATACAGCCGAGTCGGTTGGCACGTTAGCCGAATGCCTAAATACGTGAAATATTCCTCAGCCCATCGTAGAGGAAACACCCCCTGCCAACCGGCCTTCAAGAGGCCCAAGACATCAAGAGCCTCGGATTTTTCCATGTTGATAGCTAAACCCGCAAAGCGTCCAAAACTGTGAAAGTTCTGCAGCAAGGATGAAAGAGAGGCCTGAGGGGAAGACAAATGTACCAACAGATCGTCCGCGAAGGCCGATAGTTTGAACTCGTGGGATCCCATGCGGATACCCTTGATCTCCCGGGATTGTTCTATGCTCCTTACAAAAGGATCCAAGGAGAGCACAAAAAGTAAGGGAGACAGGGGGCAACCTTGTCGGGTACCCCGGTACAAAGGAAAAGGATCGGATAAGACTCCATTACAATAAATGGCTGCCGTCGGATCCGCATATAAACTACGAACCATCTTACAAAAGGCAGGTCCCAAGCCATAACGCGGGAGTAACGAAGTGAGGTATTGCCAATCTACCCTGTCGAAGGCTTTCTCAGCGTCGAAGCTTACCAACAACGAGGGGATCCGTCGATGGTTCACCCATTCCAACGAGGAGAGGATTTTGCGGAGGTTACGGACTGCATGACGCTGCTTGACAAAGCCAACCTGCGATTCATGAACTAGCTTACCTAGCACTCCCGCCAGGCGATCCGCCAAAATCTTGGCCAAAAGCTTAACATCAAAGTTGAGCAATGAGATGGGACGGTAGGACGCTGCCTGTAAGGGGTCTTTCCCAGGCTTAGGGAAGAGCGTAATGTGGGCCTGATTCCCCCCCCATCGAAAGCCACCCTGCTCTGTCCTTTTAGTGTGGAGGGCCACCAGCGCTGGGGAAATATAGTCATTAAGAATCTTGTACATCTCCGCCCCCAGCCCATCCGGTCCCGGAGCCTTATAGCAGCTCGCCCTAATTATAGCCTGTTGTACCTCTTGGAGGGTCAGCGGCTGGTCAAGCAGCGCCCTCTCCGTCCCACTCAGGCGCGGCAACTCCAGTCCCCGGAGATAAGACTCCATCTGTTCCGGTGAGGCCGCGTCTGCCGTATAGAGTGTCTGAAAATAAGAACGAAAAACCTGAGCAATCTGCAAATTGTCCCTATGAAGGGTCCCCTGATCATCCTTAACTGCCGCTATCATGCGCGATCCCAGGGGGCCCCGCAGACAGCGTGCCAACAATTTGCCTGGTTTGTCCCCTTGGCAGTACAATTGATAACGATAATACGTAGCCGACTTCTTTGCCCGCTGATGCAGGAGCTCGTTCAAGGCCGTTTGCGTTTCCCACAGCTGCGTTTTAAGAGCCGGACTGGGGGCACTGGCATGCCGTCTGCGAAGCTTCGTAACAGCTTTCTCGAGGCGGATAATTTGTTCCGCCCGGAGTCTCCGCTTCCGAGCCATATCTCCAATGATATCTCCTCTTAAGACCACCTTGGCCGTCTCCCACACGAGCTCGGGTTCAGCCTGATGTCCTGCATGATCGGACTCGAACTCCTGCCATCGACGGACCAGAAACTGACGGAATTGGGCATCTTTGTACAGCTCAAGCGGGAAGCGCCAGACGTGCGCTCCCGGACTGTCACCCACCCCCTGCAGTGTGAGCCAGATCAGGGCATGGTCAGAAATCTCTGTGGGGCCAATCCGCGCCTCAGTCACTTTGGCAAACAGATTTTTAGTAATCAACAAATAATCAAGTCTCGCGCTTGTCCCATGTGCACGGGACTGGTGTGTGAAATCTCTTTCGTCCGGGTGCAAAAGCCGCCAAGGATCCACCAACCCCAAGTGGGAGCAGAGACGCAGGAGCGCATGAGCCGAGTGAAGTCGTTCCCTGGGACCCCCTCCCCGTGAGGTATCCATTGCGACGTCCATGACTCCATTAAAATCGCCTCCCATAATCAAAGGCAGGTCCGGCAACTGTTCGATTTGTGAAGCCAAACGAAGAGTACAAGGCAGCGTCCAACACATTAGGGCAATACAGGTTACCTAGAAGGACCGGATGCCCCCCCAATAGACCATGCAGCACGATGAAACGTCCCGTAGGATCAATAACCTGTTGGCGAACCTCAAAGCGGGTATTTTTGTGTATAAGCACTACCACGCCCCCCTTCCGGCCCACGGCGGGGGCTCCCCAGACCTGCCCCACCCAGCCTCGTTGAAGTTTACGATGCTCTTCCTCTGTCTGGTGGGTTTCTTGGAGCAAAGCGATATCAGCTCGCTGTCGAGCCAGAGCTTGCAAAATTTTGGATCTCTTAATGGGACTCCCCAACCCACATACATTCCAGGAAATAATTTTCAGATTTGCAAAATATCAGATGGTTTTTTTACCCATACCAGTATCAATGTCTGGGAGAGTGTCCCCCCAGCCTGGGACTCCCCCCATTTCCAATGTGTGGTTCCCCCCCGAGAAATAGGCTCCTGTGTTTGGGCGTGACTGTAAGAACCCCCCCCCCCTTTTCCCTACCTCCCCTCCTCCCCCCAGCCCCCCACCCACCCCCCTTCCCCCTAGCCACCCTCCCCCCCCACGCTCTCATCCTCCCAGTCAACCTCCCCCTACCTCCACACATCCTACCCCCCTGAATCACACACATCCCACCTCAGTCCAAGACCGAGTAAAGTCACCTCTGAACCCCGCGGGACTACCGCGGGATTTATCACCCGACACCAGCGCTTGAAACGAGTCCCGAGGCCCCCTCCCCCCAAGGGCCCCCCGATTGCCCCCCCAGCTGCACAATGCCCTGTAAAGCCATTGGGGGCTGAAATGTGCCCGAGGGGCACCACAGTAAATCCTCCTCCACTCCCCCCACCCCGCCCCGATCAAGAAAGAGGGGGGGACAAGGGGGGGCCGAGAGGAAGAGGGGGAACAGGGAAATAGCCCATTATTGCTGCATAGTAAATCACTGTATCAGAGTGCAAGCTGCACATACTCACAGTACCCTCGAAAGAGTTTGAAAAATTCGAAGACATTACACAGTTAGCAGGAGAGGCATAGAAATCAGCATGGCAACACTTCAAAAGCTTTTATAGTCCAACTAGGCACCAAAAAGTCCGGATCTAGCAGGAAAGTCACTCCGGATCCCAGTAGTCACCGTCCCAGGGCATTCCCTTCACTCCAGGAGACTTGCCACCTCCACGCAACGGGAACTGGTTGCTTAACATCATAGGCCCAATCGCGCTCAATGCACACTCAGTTCACCGCGTTCGCGGCACTTGCCTCGGTCTGTGCCGGCTGCTCCTTGTGCAGTTGCGCTAAGAAGGTCTTGGCCTCTTCCGCGGATGTAAAAGTGAGACTGCGGCCCTGGTGGTGGACCCTCAGCGTTGCCGGAAAGGCTAAGGAGAAGCGGATCTTTCGCTCAAAGAGAGCTGAACACACTGGTGAGAACTCTTTGCGTTTCGCTGAGACCACTGTGGAATAGTCCTGGAACAGGAGAATTTTTGTATTGCGTAGCTGGAGACCCTCGTGCTGTCGGTAAGCTCTTTGTGGGCAAAATTCAATATTTTGGCAATGACCACTCGAGGCCTGGCTCTATTCTCCAACCAAGGCCCGATTCGATGAGCACGTTCCACTTTCAAGTCTCCCACTAAAGTAGGTAGACCCAGCTCCTCCGGGAGCCATTTTTCAATAAGCGGCAAAAGCTGAAGGTCGGTCGTTGTTTCGGGGATGCCGACCAGCCGGAGGTTGTTCCTGCGAGAACGATTCTCTAGGTCGTCCACCTTATTTTGCAGTGCCGCAAGCTGCGCACGTGTGTCGGTGTGCAGTCTCTCCTGCCGACCTTCGTCATCTTCTATAGCCGACACGCGGTGCTCGAGGACCTCGATTCTCTGGCCCTGAGCTGCCATTGTCTCCCCCATCGCTTCCAATTTGGTAAGTATTTGGTCCAGCTTAGTGTTCAGATGCCGGGCCACCTCCCTCGCCAAATCATCCGACGCCGAGTCTCCACTCTCTGTGCCCGGCGAGGAGGGATGCGCTTCCATTGGTGTTGCAGCCTGGGATCTTGGCGCCTTCTCCTTCTCCCTCTCTTTTCGCACCGGGGGCGGCATCCCGAGGCTCCAAAAAGCAGCAAGGTGTAGCGGCTATATGAGGGCTGATATCCTCACAGTCAGCACCGGTCACCGGGGATTTAAAACGCCGTTTTTATACCAAGTTTGCCGCGGTGGTCCCGGAGCAAGTGAGAGATGTCCTCACTTGCTCATGTGTCACGTGACTCCTAAAGATTTTTTAAATATCGAGGATATTTCATCTTAATAGCAGCATTCTGTGTTTCGTGAGCACGGCTTCTAAAACAAATCAATTCCCTGCTAATAAGGACATAAGACATAAGAGATGCCATACTAGGTCAGACCAAGGTCCATCAAGCCCAGTATCCTGTTTCCAACAGTGGCCAATCTAGGTCATACGTAACTAGCAGTTTTCCCAAAAGACACAAGTTCCTCATTGTTTGTATTGGGTCAAGCATTGATATCCTGGGTCCCTTTTAATAATGGTTTATGGACCTTTCCTCCAGGAACTTGTCCAAACCTTTTTTAAACACAGCTACACTAACAGCTTTTAGTACATCCTCCGGTAACAAATTCTAGAGTTTGATTATACATTGAGTGAAAAAATATTCTCTCTTATTAGTTTTAAATAGGTTACCCTGTATCTTCATTGCATGTCCCCTAGTCTATTTATATTCTGATAACGTAAACAATCAATTTATTTTTACCCATTCCACTGCATTCATTAATTTATAGACTTCTATCATATCTCCCCTCAGCCGTCTCTTTTCCAGGTTGAAGAGTCCTAACCTTTTAGCCTCTCTTCATAGGGGTATCTTTCCATCCCTTTTACCATTTTGGTGGCTTTTCTCTGTACCTTTTCTAATAACGCTATATCCTTTAAGGCAGTGCTCCCCAACCTTTTTATCGCCGCGGACCGGTAAACGTTTGATAATTTTTCCGTGGCCCGCTTGTTTTAATTTAATAATTTTAATTTAATTGTATTTAAACATGCCTTCAAAATAAAATACAGCTACACCAAAAAATGAATATAAAGTGATTTATTTTATTTAACTCACTAGAGTTCCAAATCAATGAGAACCCTGAGCTTGTTTCTTTGCAACGAGACGGTTCCATCTGGGGGTAATAGGAGACAATGACTGTCCATTTGTCCTTTCTTCTCTCTTCTAGTTTTTTTTTCCATTTTCTCTCTCTACATCTGCTTTAACATACTAATCTTTCTCCTTTTGCTCTTTCCTCATTCCTATTTCATCCACACAAATTTTACCCCTCCATCATCAATCCCCCCTTACTCTCCCAATACCCAGCCAATTGTAGATTTTTCTTCCCTCCCACACAAAATATTTTTCCCCTCTCCATTTTACTCTCCCAGCCCCATCCCATTCTAATCCTCCCCCAACATCAGCTCCCTTCTAGTTCCAGTCTCACCCAGCTTCCATTCCCTTCTAGTCCCTGCATCAGCCCATTTCCAGTCCTAGCTCCCCCATCCATTTCCAGTCCGAGTCCCTTCATCAGCTCATTTCCAATCCTAGCCCCCCATCAGACCATTTCTAGTCATTTCCTAGCCCCACCATCAGCCCATGTCAAATCCTAGCTCCCCCTCCACTCAGCCCAATTCCAGTCCAAGCCCCCCCATGAGCCTACTTCCAGTTCTCAGCCTCCTTGTGCCCAAAAATCACCATATCACTGTCCGACAGCTCCACCCGCATGCCACGATGGACACGGACATCATTAACGTAAGTGCCATGAGTGCTGCAGTCCACAATGTAAACTCTCCAGTCTCCACTGCCACCTTCCTCTCTCCCCGCATGTATCTCTGCATGGACCTGGGAGATCAGATCTGGGTTTCTCTCAGACAGTAGCGCCACATCACAGATATCAGAGCGCCGTCTCAAGCGAAAGACACAGCATGGTGTCTCAGGCCGGAAGGTGTACAGATCTTGGGAGACTGGGCTTGTTGAGCCAGGGGATCCCACCAACCCCATCCTGAGGAGCTGGAAGCAGGGCTGCACCTCTGACAACATGGCATACAAGGGTCTCAGGAGCCAGACACTCCTGCGCTCCTCCCAAATTATTTCAAAATCTCTCTTCCACTTATGTTTATAAATATCACTAAACTAACATTGCTGGGGAAATTTGTTTTTCCTTTATGGTGGATTTAGCTCATGCCTTTCCAGAAATAGTTCAATGCAAAGTAAGCTAGATATTTAAGAAATGAGGAAAACAACCTGATCAGGAGTTTGTTAAACACACCATCATTCTTAGCAAGCAATAGCCGGGGCACTCTTTCTATTGGCTCCTATATAGCCCAGCTACATCCTGTGGATAAAATTACCTGAGATACCATTTTACCTGCTCCACATTACAAAATATTATTATAAATCTGTATATATAAAATTACATACATTTATATATGTGTATCTGTATGTAACAAATTACATAAGACCATTCTAAGTCTCATTTGTTTCCCCAGATGTGCGTGTGTTGCAAAGTAAAGTGCCCCTTTTCCCTTCAGGCCCAGGCCGACCCCCAAAAGACGGCTCCTTTGACTAGATTTTGGTCCTTTTCAAACCTGAAAAACCAAGTCAGGACTAGGAGGGGGTACCAATCTTACACTTCAGCAAACTCCTGCGCCTAACTTCCAGCGTAAAACACGCCTAACCGGGACACGTGGGTCCCCCATGCACCTACGCCCAGAGAACCCCTGGAGGAGGGGCAATTCCCAAGGAAGTATGGATTGCTAATTTGGGAAGATGTGAAAAGGGAAGTCTGACCCCTTTTATTACCACTCACATAAACGGATTAAACCGCAGAATGGGCCGCTCCCCTTCTCCCCCTTTCCTGTTCTACAGAGAAGTTGAGGGGGCAGAGCATGCGCTGTCTGTGCGTGAGCTGCATGAGCAGACGTGCGCGCGCAGCGGCGGCGGCTCCTCCTCCCACCTGCCGCTTTCTATAACTGTCGCAAGACGCTCGTTGGGAAGCAGGAAGACTGTAGCTTCCAGGGTGGCTCTTGAGCGCGCGCACTCATTACGTCCAATCAGGAGGCGGGAGGACCCACAGTGAAATTATTTAAAGTTCCTCGGGCAGCCCGGTACCATTTGATCCACGGACCGGTACCGGTCCGCGGCCCGGGGGTTGGGGAACACTGCTTTAAGGTACTGTGCTAGTATGCACTCAGTACAATTTTCCTCCTGGTAGCAATGAGTTTATCTGTCAAAAGCTCTTTGTAGGCCTGTTCACTCACTAATTTATTGTATCCATATTTTTTGCTTCTTTGTTTTTATAATATTATTTCAGTTTGTGTTTTTTGGGCCTCAGCCTCTATAGAGGATATTTCATCTTAATAGCAGCATTCTGTGTTCCGAGAGCGCGGCTTCTAAAACAAATCAATTCCCTGCTAATGGAGGCCTTAAAGGTGTCCTGAATTGTTGCCCAAGACAAGCCTTCAGTAGCATTTCTCTGAAAAAAATCTTCAATATAAGAATTAATTTGAGCTATCACTTTGACCCTCTCTAGCACCTGCGTGTTAAGCAGCCACAGGGGATCGTGATTATTGGATACTTGACTCCAAGACATGCAAACAGTAATGGCTGCATGATCTGAGATCGATATGGGATGAGTCACGCTCTTCTCCAATGCTTCTGACAGGGAGTTTAAAAGTATAAAATAGTCAATTCAAGTGTGAGGACCTCACTAAAATAGAAGCTCCGGCCCTTTTGTATATTTCAAATTGATTGATAAAGACGCATCCCCTAAGTTTTGAGAATTACAGAGATGAGCATTCAGACTACTAACAGCAAACCCCAAAGTGGATGCGAATGAGCAAACCTTTGAAACTGGTTTTGTGGCTATTGGTGCATTAGGTAGCACGTTGGTAAAAGGGGACCATAATTGCCCAAGTTAAAATTCCACAAACATTTGATCAAAGCACTAGGGGCCCGATATTGAAAGCGATTAACGTGCTTAGCAGACCTGCTAGGCGCGTTAATTGCGGTGAGTAGGATATTCACCCTGGATTTCCCTGGGTGCTGTTGCTGATTGCCTCGATACTAGCCGGATAACGTCGGGGTGTTGCGGGGGTGGAGTGGTCATGAGTCTAGCATTTCAGACCTGTCGGTTGCAGGTTGGAGGGGAGGTCAGCCTGGAAGGGGGACAGCCTCTAGGCATGGTAAGCACTTTTAAATAGTTGCCTTTGACAAGAGGTCCTGGAGAGTCTCAACATGGAGCCAGGTTGGCACTGTCGCTACCCTAGAAGATCTGACAACAGTAGTCGCAGGACTTCCAGACCAGCTGGGGCTATATATTATGGACAGACCACAGAAGCCATGGCATATTTATTATTTTGGTTCTGCTTGACACCTTCAGGGGGGCCAGGTCTAGAGCAGGAGAACCTACATGGCCTTGAGGTTACACAGTTCGTTTCAAGCGCTATCCTTAAACTTGTCTAGCTTGGGTGGCAGTGGATGGTTTTTGTTGGTTGAGGCAAGGGGACGGATGCTTTGCTTTGAGTTTCTGGAAGTCGGTTATTTGGAGTATCTCTGCAGCTTGGACAGCTGTGGGCTCAGTTTCACACTCAAGTGTGGAGGTGGCATACAAGGTGCCATTCTCCATGTTAAACAGGGGGGGGAGGGGGGAGGAAGGGAACACTTCTTCCCTGTTTATTGTAAGATTTTGAACTTCATTGTGAACTGCTTTGATTTTAGGAAAAAACAGTATATAAGTCCTGTTAAATAAAAATAAATAAATAAAATAGATGATTTTATTGGCCTGAAACTTCTAGTAATCTTGTTTTGCGAGTTGGTTCGCCGATTCTACTGGGGGGAACTCAGGAGTTCATGATTAGCATGTTGTGGTAATGTTGGCTCTAGTGACTGGATCTATTCAAGGCTCTTGAAGTTTTCCTTTTTGTCTCTCACACGCATAACACTTCCTTGAGTTCCATGTCTGAGTGGAGGCGTGGCCTAGTGGTTGGGGCAAGATACTTCAGGCCAGAAGGTCGGAGGTTCAAATCCCACTAGAGGACAGCAACCTTGGGCTGGAAGGACTGGGGTTTCTAGTCCCACAGGTGCTCCTTGTGGTCTTGGGCAAGCCACTTAACCCTCCATAGCCCATGTTCCCTGTAAAATAGTTATCTCCAAGTTATAATGCCCTGTTCAATGTAATTTCAGTTTGTTCAATGTAAACCGTGCTGATGCAGAATAGCGCGGTATATAAGAGAATGTAAATAAATAAATGTCTGTCCCTTCCCTCTCTCTTTGATGACTATCAGGTATGTCTGTTTACAGCTGCTATATTCATTGGATACCCGCGGTTCTGACAGATAGTCTTCAAAGAGACAGGTCTTTTTCTTACGAATCTTGCTTCATAGTTTCGTTTGTAGCGGGTTCCAGGAGGAACAGGTTGTTATGGCACAGAGGACCATTTATTTCTGGCATGCGTTACATCGGATAATGACTTGGAGTACACGGCTTTGACAGCACAGCCTGGCTTGAGGCTGTTTTATCTGCTTCTTGTTTCACTGATATTGCAAGGCTCTGTCTCAGAAGATCATACTCTTTAGAAAATTCAGGCAGGACTGTTCTGTTTTCCACCCCGTTCTTCGATACTGCTTTGTTACATTCCACACCTCTGGACTGGATTTGAGGTATGATGAGGAACGTGAAATCAGACCTTACCTGCTAATTGTCTTTCCTTGAGTCTCTCCAATCCAGTCCAGGACCCATCCTATATTCTTTGTTTCATTTCCGGCCTTACATGTTGCAAGGGTGCTGGGGCTGTAAAGCCAGTCAGTACTCTTGCATATTCTTCTCAATCATTTTAGGCTCTCAGTCGATTCCAAGATGATGCTGGTGTGTGACTTTGGTCTTACGGTCTTGGGAGTGTTGGTTAGGTCTCCTGTTCCTAAAGATGTTTGGAGCAGGAAAGCTTTTTCGGTGAGTATACTGGGAAGTGTTTTATATGTTTGGATTGAGCATTTAATGATCTCTAGTGGCAAAGTCTGCTTTGTTACAAAAATACTGCTGAGAGTGAGACTGCACAAGACCCTTTATATGATGTCTAAACCAAACCAGTAGTTCTCAGTCTTCATCTGCTGGCAGGCGAGCATAACCCATCGCATCTGGACTGGACTGGAGGGACTCAAGGAAAGACAATTAGCAGGTAAGGTCTCATTTCACCTTATCTGCCTTTAATTTTCTATATTTCTAGGAGTCAGCATTGACTTGATGGCACTTAAAAAAAGAAAAAAAGTAAATACCATAGCTTACGCGTGCTCTTTAGAAATCTAGGTGCGGGCTGGTGTAACTACCTACTCCTAGATTTCACAAGCGTTTTTGGACACTTCTGCCTCTTTGTTAAAAGAAAAATAGGTGCTTGCTTTTCTTTATAAAATCAGCTCAACTTGGCACGTTCTTCGTGCCTAAAACTAGTTGCCCAGTTATAAATTACCCTTCCCATTTATAAGTTCTGGCTCTGCCTTCGTCCCTTGCGAATGCCAGTCACTTCTGCCATAAAATTGGACCGTTTAGCGAGCTCAATGGCCTGATTTTATATGTTAAAGGGCTGACGATATAGGCATGAGCGAATTATGTCTTCTTCACCTGCCAGCAAGTACGTAACTCATTTTGAGTATCAGGCACATAACCTGTATATTTCGGGGTGAAGATTATTGCTTAAGGGCTTATTTAGAAGCTTTATTTGCAATTTAAACATGGATGTGGTGGCAGAAAAGCTGTTCAAGCCATATCCACGTGTAAAATGTGAATTTGGAAAGGCCACGATGTACACGTATTTGCTCCGAGCACCTCTATCCAGGAGATTTTCTGGGGACATTTTGGACATTGCCTGAGCATGATAAACCTGTACACATGTATTGCCCATTTCATATAGAGGATACATGTGTAAGTCCGAATTTGCCCACTTCTGAGGTTAAACATGCTCCCTGACACAAGCAGGTATTTCAAAAGTGCTCTGGGGCTAACGACTTCTCAATGCTTTCTCTGGTTGCAGGGATTAAAGCAAAGTTCCTTGGTTTTCATTCTGCATCGTGGACTTCAATTTACAGATAACAAATCTACTAGATTATTTAGGTCTAGGCTTCTACCCCTCTCCCCAGGGAACTGCCCAGAGGGCGCCCCTGCTGAGGGCATCCTGTCCTCTCAGCATGAGATGAATAGGTTCTGCGGAGCAGAGGGTGGTCAAATTCAAGGGTTACGCTTTGTTTTGCAATGGACTGACGGATTCCATTGCAAAGCAAGGTTATACTCTGCCTGAAAGCTCTCAGAGGGTTTTGGTGTTCTTTTTAAAAACTAATTCTTAAAGGGTTTTGGTATTCATTTTTAAAAGCTAAGTATTTTTTCTCCAGGAACAAGCAGGAAGTCAGTCCTCACATATGGGTGATATCGGCACAGAGCATTTCCCCAGCTTTCAAAGAAAGCCTTTGGGAGATGCTACCATGCATGCGTTGTCCCCTTCCCGCCCAAGAGTGCCATCTTGCTCAGTCTCCTTTTTTCTGCGGAGCCCACTGGATGTCTGCCCTGTTTCTCCAGAAAAATCCTTACTAATTATCCTTAAAAAAGTTAGCTTCCCAGTTCGCGTACTGGTTCCTCTTCCCACCTCAAGTTGGCGCCGGACCCAGCGCTGTTCTCGGCTCCATCCACATTTTTTGATTGAGGCTTGCCTCAACCAGCGTTTGTGCCCTTTTTCACCCAGGTGTTTCCCACCATGTTTGCGGTGGGTTCATAAAATATGACTGCTGCAGTCAAACCACGTCAGTAACCGACACCCATGACTGCTGCCTATGCTGCTTGGGACCGGATCATAATAGCACCTCCTGTGACCTGTGCCAGGCCATGACTGTGAAGACCAATAAAAAGAGGTCGGAGTTGCAGGAGAAACTGTTCCGAAGGTCCGACTTGGCACCGGCCTCCCTGACGCCGAGCTTCAAGCCCAGCACTTCCCGTGAGGCCTGGCGTCCTCAGAATCCTGTGGTGGCGGCTCCTCCGAGAAGACCCTGGACCCTGAGAAAAAGAAGAAAAAATCCTCAATGTCCATCGAGACTCCACTGGAGAAACCCGGTAAAATCCCTTGGAGGGACTTGGGTGGCTCTGAGCAGTGCCCTACCAAGCTCCCCAAAAAGGATCCCTTGGCTGGCAGAGACCGTGCGAGGTTCCTCGGGGCTGTAGTCCTCGTCGAGGACACAGAGTGCCAGCACCGGGCCTGAGGTCCTCGTTTCCCACACTGAAAGCTGCGGAGCCTTCTGGCCTGGAAACCAGAATGGCGGCCCTGGAGCAGAACATCACTAATATCCTGGCCCTGCAACAGGCAATGATGGCTGGTTTATCCGCATCATCTGCCCTGACTACTGTGCTCCCGATTGCTGGGGAGTCCTCGGTTGTTGAGCCGAGCTCCAAGCGCCATAAGCCTGGGGTAAGACCTCGGCACCGGTTGAGGTCGAGGTCCTATTCCTTAGGCATTTGATCCTCCCCGCCAGTTTCTGCGACTCGGACCTCAGGTCCTCTGGAGGCCTCCGGCACCTTGTGGCCGGCCTCGAGGCAAGGAGTCGCAGGTCCTCAGATTCATCGTCACTCCTCGATTCTGAGTGGGAGACCCATGACGAGACATCCCAGAAACTACATGGCACCGAGACATCCCATCGGACCCGTCTCCCCTGGCGCCCAGGTGCCATTCTCCTCCAAAGGACGTGGCCTTCCACGATTTTTTCAGAGACATGGTCAGAGCCCTTGATGCAAACCAAGGCGGAAAAGACCAACGCACAGAAGAACTGGAGATTCTCCGTATGAGTCTCCCCCTAATGAAACTCTCACAGTGCTGGTGCAGCCGATCCTCGAGCAGCTTCTACTTAGAATGTGGGAGACATTGGCTTCAGTGCCAGTGGTCAGCTGACTCCTCGATGCCATGCACCACGTCAGGAAAAGGCTGGGTTTCCACAAACCCCCAACTCTCATATAACTCTATGGTTGTCGAGTCAACCTTGCAAAAACATAAGAGCCAGAAGACCTACTTTTCTGTTTCCCCTGATATTTATTTATTTTATTTATTTATTTAAAGCTTTTTTATACCGCACTCTTCAGTATGCCCTTTGGTGCAAGTGCTATCTGGGCTCAATGCTGGGGTGTTGGATACAGGTCTATAAGTTATACATAGGCATATACCTCAAGGCCATAACCCAGGAGATGGCCGGGTTTTTGGCAGGGCTTACTGGAGAATCCCTTCAATGTTTCCAATCTCTGACCTCAGGGATTAAGGACCTTTCCTGGGCGGTCTATGTTGGGTTTGAGTCAGCGGCTCGAATAGCAGTGGCGGGCATCGGTGCCCGGTGCCAGGCCTGGCTGCAGTCCTCGGCCCTTGAGCAATGGGGCCAAGAAAAGATGTTTGACATCTCCTGTACCGGGGAGAACCTGTTCAAGGCAGCTGAGATAGAGGCAGACATGGTGACCCGACAGAGGCTATCCAAAAAGACCTCATCCCTTCCCTGCAAGAAACCATCGAGGAAAAGGCCCCTGAAGGTTCCTAAAGGTCAGAGCCATGGAGCCCAGAAGTCAAAGGCACAGAAGCCCCATGCCCCAGCTCCCACCCAGCCCAGGGGGAGCTTTTGACTCCTGGGGCAGGGCTTCCCCTCCTCCGAGAGACTCTCATCAGCCCACAGGGGGCCGCCTGGCACTCTTCGCCCACAGGTGGACCAGTGTTACCTCAGACCAGTGGGTACTGTAGGTGGTAAGGGAGGGATACCTCCTCCGTCTACAGCAGGTACCAGCCAGTTTTTTTTCCAGGAGAGCCAGATGACATTTCCTTCATCAGACCCTCCTGCTCACAGGTCTACTCAGGGACAATGCAGTGGAGCTTGTACCCAAATATCTATGGGGAAAAGGCTTCTACTCCAGATACTTCCTTGTCCCAAAGAGAATTGGGGGCCTCGGGCCCATTCTAGATCTGAGAAACCTAAACAGGTTTCTGGTGAGGGAGACGTTCAGAATGCTCTCCCTTGGAACACTGCTGCCTTACCTCCACCAAGGAGATTGGTTATGCTCCTTGAACCTAAAAGATGCGTACACACACATCCTGATCAACCCTTCCCACAGGCAGTACATGTGATTTGTGGTAGGAGCAAGGCACTACCAGTACAAGGTGCTACCCTTCAGCCTGGCCTCCTCGCCAAGGGTCTTTACCAAATGCCTGGCGGTGGTAGCCGCATATCTGCATCTACAGGGGGCTTTCATCTTCCCCTATCTGGACAACTGGCTCATCAGGGGCAATATGACTGCAGAGGTCAGTCAGAACATAGACCATGCAATCTTCCTCTTGCAGCACCTGGGGTTCATCATCAACTACCTCAATTCCCATCTCTCCCCAGCCCAAAGGCTGGAGTTCATAGGTACCCAGTTGGACACGCTACAGGTCGAGCCATCTTCCTGAGAGAAAGGGCAGAGTGCTTCATGCAACTGGCAAGAGAGGTACAGTGCCACTGGTCAGTGCCAGCTCATCTCCTCCTCCTTCTATTAGACCATATGGCCTCGCAGTCCACGTCACGTCTTCTGTTCATTTACACATGCGGACAGCCCAGTGGTGCCTATGCTCACAGTGGGCTCAGGCAATGGGCAGGCTATGGGACAGGGTCAGGGTTACCTGCCAACTGGTGGAATTCCTCAACTTGTGGCAAAACATGCACCACCTTCAGGCTGGAATGCCCTTCCAAGCACCCATGCTGCAGATGACCCTGACCACAGATACTTTCCTCCTGGGGTGGGGGCACATTGTGGGGACCACCGCACACAGGGCAGCGGGTCTCCGGAAGAATCGCTCCTACAGATCAATCTCCTGGAGCTCAGAGCAATCTTCCTGGCTTTATGAGATTTCCGCCACCGCCTGTGACACCGACCTGTACTGATCTAGACAGACAACCAGGTCACCATGCTTTATATTAACAAGCAGGTGGGCACAGGGTCATACTCCGTCTGTCAGGAGGCGGTGGCCCTCTTCTCCTTCGCAGCATGCAAAAAAATGCTTCTGTGAGCAGTGTACCTCCCGGGCCAAGACAGCTGCCTAGCAGACAGGCTGAGCAGAGTCCTTTGCCCACACGAGTGGCACTTAAACCCCAGAGTGATGAAGCAACTCTTCCACCTCTGGGGCAGGCCTGTGATGGACCTATACACCTCTCTGGACAACATGCAGCTTCCCCGCTTCTGCTCCTGGCAGCCGCACCCCGAGATCACCTTCTTGATCTCGTGGTCCGATGGCCTGCTCTATGCGTTCCCACCGACCTCCCTGATCGCCAAGACCCTCTTCAAGGTTCAGAGCAAATGGATATCAATTATACTGATTGCCCCCAGGTGGCCCAGTCAACCTTGGTTCCCGCTGCTGCTTTCCATGTCGGTGGCACTCCCAATCCCCCTGGGCCAAGCCCCGGACCTCCTGTCCCAGGAGGAGGTCTCTCTCCTGCACCCCAATCTGAGTCGCTAACACTAACAAGGGTAGCGTTGACTCCTTTCAATCTTCCAGGAGAGGTCAAGGAGATCCTACTGGCCTACTGGGCTTACGCCTTTGAGAAGGTTCTCCGCCTGATGTGCAGAAAAGGAGGAGAATCCCTTCTCCTGATGGGTGCAACTAGTCCTGCAGTACCTACTGCACCTGTCACACACTGGGCTGAAATCTAAGTCGGTGAGGGTACACCTGAGCGCCATAGCCGCTCACCACTGTTCTGTCGAGGGGAAACCCCTCTTAAGCCAATCCCTGATCTCCAGGTTCCTCTGGGGCCTCCTGTTATCCAAGCCCCCTCTCCATTCCCCGGCAGCTGAGTGGGACCTCAACGTGGTGCTCTCTGAGCTCACCAAACCACAGTTCGAGCCCCAAGCCATTTGCCACCTGCAGTACCTGTCATGAAAAGTAGCTTTTCTGGTGGCCCTCATGTCCACTCAAAGAGTGAGTGAATTCCAGGCCCTGGTGACAGATCCACCATATACAAGGTTCCATAAGAGCAGGGTAGTGCTCTGCACATACCCCAAATTCCTCCCAAAGGTGGTATCAAATACTAGGACCTCCCCACCTTCTTCCCATGGCCTCACACTGGCAAGTAGGAACTAGTACGTCATACACCAGATTGCAAACGGGCCCTGTCTTTCTATTTACAGTGGATTCAGGCCCATCGGAAAGCGCCTCAGCATTTTGTCTCTTATGACCCCAGCAGACTGGGTCTCCCTGTGACTATGCGGACTCTGTCCACTTAGGTGGCAGACTGTATTGCCCTTGCCTATGAGCAAGCTGGCTTCCCCTTCAAGCACCGGATCACAGCGCATCGTGTGAGGGTGATGGCCGTGTCAGTGGCCAATCTCCGCTTAGTGCCGGTGACAGAGATCTGCAGACCCACCACATGGTCTTCAATTCACACGTTTGCAACTCACTACTACCTGGAGAGCGAGTCCTGCAGGGACACTGCCTTTAGCCAGACAGTACTGAATAATATTCTCGGGGTTTAGGCAACTCCTGCCCTCTGACCCATCTTTGTTCAGGCTACCGGAGTGATAGTGTCGCTGGACGCTAGGGTCTGCAGAGTCTCTCAGTGGGGACTCACCTTTTGCAACTTCGGCTAACTAATCGGTTGCTGTTGATGCTGTCGTGGTTTGATCCTTGGCAGCCTGGACTTAGGGAGTCCCATATCTGAGGACTGACTTCCTGCTTGTTCCGGGAGAAAGCATAGTTGCTCACCTGTAACAGGTGTTCTCCAGGGACAGCAGGAATCAGTCCTCACAACCCTCCCTCCTCCTCTGGGAGTTGCCTCCCTACCTTGTTTTAGTTTTTACTATGTCCTAGCTATATCATCTGACTAGCAAGATGGCACCCTTGGGTGGATGTGAAAATCCAGGATTAAGGGGTCGGTGGGCAGGGCTACACGGCTATGGCGCTTAGCCCTGCGCAATGCAATATCGGGCCCAAAGATCTTAATATGTATACTTTAGAGGAAAGGCGGGATGGGGCGATATGACAAAGACATTTAAATACCTCCATGGCATAAATGCACAGGAGAGTCTTTCAATTGAAAGCAAGCTCTACTTAAAGAGGACATATGATGGGGATGAAAGGGGATAGACTCAGGAGTTATATGCGGAAATATTTCTTTACGGAAAGAGTGGTAGATGTGTGGAATAGTCTCCCAGTGGAGGTGGTGGACACGAGGACAGTATCTGAATTCAAAAAAAGCATGGGACAAACACAGAGGATCTCTGAAGGTAAAAAGTGGACTATTGTAGTTGATATGGAAGGGCAAGTGGTCTTTTTCTGCTGTCATGTTTCTATGTTTCTTTGCTATTTTTCTGCACCTGGATAGAAGGTGGATTTAATTTATTTTAGGTGTGGACGGTAGACTTCTGTGGCTCTCGCTCATTAGCAGATATGGGAAATGTCGATCCTGCGTTGTTAGGGAAGGAGTGGATATTATCCTGTTTATTTATTCTGATTTGTTTATTCCATTATATTTACTTACTGCACATATCATCCTCTCAGTGCGTTTGACAATGATATCAAACATAATTGCCATAAAAATGTCAAGTAAACAAATACACAGCCTTCCCCTTCCCCGCCCACGTCTCAGCTCCCCCCAGCACCAGAAGCTTGTGACTCCCCCCTCATAGTTCCCCCTCCCCCAGCTTGTCCAGAAGGACTGAGAGGTTGCTAAATTCCATGTCAGAATCAGTCAACTGCAACCAAGGGAGTCACACTGTAGGATTCCATGTTGAGCAAAAATCCATTCCTGCGAGGGCTGAGGTTTCATCTCACTGCACCTCTGAGTCATGATTTCATTGCTGCTTGCTACAGGCACACACGCATGCATGCTCACACACACACACACACACAGGCACTTGTATGTCCTTCCTCACAGACACACGCTCTCTTTCTCCTGATATACACAGCTCACTCCCTCCTTGCAAATAAGACACACGAGGATGAAGGAGGGTGGCGGTTACAGAGCACAGCTCCTTCGCCTCACCCTATAGAAAAGAGCGCAGTCAGCTGCCTTCAGTCAGACCTTATATGCAGCAGGTCAGTATTAAGCCCCCCCCCCCCCAGCACCAGCACCAGCCCCAGCCCCAGCCACACACGTTCGCTGGAGCAGGCAAGCGCTTCGGTTTAATCCTGTTTTGTTAAAGATCCTCTGCTCCCTCCGGGCACCAGACAGCAGGTAGGTCTCTGTCTTTTTTTCTGTAGGTTGGGGAGAGAAAGTATGACATGCACAGAGTTTGGGTGGTAAAACCGACTGAAGCTCCTTGCTTACACTGCTGCAGGATCAGGATAGTCACAGGGCACAGGTGAAAGCTGACAGGACTGGGCAGGACTGGCATGGTTGTTCCCTGCCCACGCCTCCGTCTCTGAGAGCAATCGAAGCAGATAAGCAGCCTTGGCGAGCATTGATTTGAGTGGTTTTACGAGGAGGAAAGGATGTTGTGGTTGTGGGCTCTAAGGGAAGGAGCTTCCACGGAGGTCAGAGTGATGTGGCTCCTGGCTTATGATTTAATGTGATTATCACTATTATTGTCCTGAGACGCCTGTTTTTCAGAGAAAGAAATAAACGGCTTCACAGATAGCCAGAGACTGCTTCCTTTTGACACATGCGATAAGCCATATATCGTAGAAGAGAAACTTCTCTTGGGTGCTGGGAGTCGACCACATCCAAGCTCTTAGCACGGAAAAGCGGAGAGTGCAGCATAGGAAGCCGTCTTCTGCCTCCCCCACAGCCTCGGCAAGCTCACAGACAGCTCTCCTGTAACTGCGCCGCCCTGCTCTGAGACCGCACCTCTCTGGGACTGCTCGTATTCAGGGGCCTCCTTTTTCTGGGGCTGAACTGCTCTGGGGCCACTGTACTTTAGGATCATATTTGCATGATCTAACCACGGCTGTACTATTTGGTGCACCTTTTTATTCATTGTGGGCCCGATATTCAGAGCGGTTAACGTAGTTCGCAGCGCTGCTAACCGTGTTAATCACAATGAGCGGGATATTCAGCGTTAGTAACATGGTTAGTGCCACTGAATAGCTATGGCTGCCGGTTCTACGTGCCCTGATGGTTACTGCTTAGCATCGGGGCCTGCCGGGGGGCATTCTGCGGTGGAGCAGAGGTAGTACCGCTCGCTAAACGGGCAGTGGCGATATTGATCCACTGCCTGGTTAGTGATAGGCAGCACAGGCCCGGTGCAGGAAACCTTGGCCTAACCTTTCCCCCATATTGCTAAGTGGTCAGTGGCTCAATAGTGCTGCTGCTGCCGGTTAGCGAGCGGCCTGTGCGGTGACCGCAGCCGTTCAATGTCAGAGCCAGATATGGTCCCGACATTGAATGTCTGGGTTTAATATTCAGTGCCGGCGGCTAGGCGCATTAGCAGAAGTAGCTGCAGGTGCTAAATATTGGGCCCTATGATTCTAACATTGATGACAGCAATTGTGAAGAGCTCCCGGATTACAGCAGGACCTTTGACTAGGCATTTCCTACCCATTCAGTCACAAAGTTAGTGTATGATTCAGAATGATGCGGGGGGGGGGGGGACACATAGTGCTCCTCCCCCCATGCCACTGCCAGTCCTAGGCCTGGGGAAGGGTGTTTGCCACTTAGGAGATGGCCTGGATGCTAGACAGAAAATAAGCATTAATTGCAGTTAGTTTTCCAGTTTAAGGATGCGTAGCGTTTCTTTTAGCAGCACACACTCCCCACGGATATGTCAACTTGGTTGCAAATATGAGTGGAAATGTCTCTGGAATGGAAGTGAGGCTTCCTTTACCTGCAGAGAGTCAGAACCTAGTACAGTAGCTGCATCAGTTGCAGATCACGAGGCATCTGCTGCAGGTGAAGAGCATTTTACCCCTATTTATCAGGGTGTACTGACGGCTTTTACGAAAAGATTCACCCAAGCTGGGGTACAATGGACAACTTACAAGAACAAAGTGACCCCATGCCAGCATAATAGAACAGCAGAACAGTGCAAGAATTAGAGGTGCCCTAGGCAAGCCCTCAATCCTGCCTCCCTCTCCTCCCCCCCACTGCTCCTCCTGCTCCCATTGCTGCCACTGCCACCCCTTCCCATGCAAACCAGAGGTCTGCATCAGTGTATGTGTGTGTGTGTGTGGGGGGGGGGGTTGCCGAAGCAGCAAGTCACAAAGGGCAGGAACCACGACACAGCGCCGGAGAGTTCAGGTAAACATTGCGGTGTGCTTTCAATGCAGAGGAGGGGACAGGTGCAGCCGGGTCATACAGATAGACACGATGGGCAAAGACAGAGGCATAGGAAAAACCAAAATGTGTAAGCAGACTCAATGTAAACTTTACATACTGTTTCAGGGTGTGCAGAAGCAAGTCCCGGAGCGGTATGAGAAAATCTGTCAGCACAGCCGTTAACGGCTTGGGAGAAGAGGCAGAAATAGAGGTAGTCTGGAGTGAGATGTAGTCCCTCTGAGAGTGAGTTCCAGAGTGTGGGGGTTACCCCTGAGCAGGGCCGGTGCTACCCATTAGGCAAACTAGGCAGTTGCCTAGGGTGCCAGCCTTTTGAGAGTGGCTCGTTGCGGCCACCACTGCCCCTCTCTGGGACCTGCAGTAGCAGCAGTGACACTAAACTAGCAATGCAACGCTTTCCCAGAGTCTCCGATGCTGACCAGCCACTTCCACCCCCATGCAAACAGGAAGTCTGTGTCACAGGGCAGAGGCGGCTGGTCAGCACGTGGCACCAGCAATATGTGGTGTTGCTGGCTTTGGGTAAGTGTTGCATTGCTGCCGCTGAAGGTCTTGGAGAGCAGTGAAAGTGGTGGCGGGGGTGAGAGCAGGGGGAGGTGGCAGGAACACGGTTCACCTAGGTGACCTCCTATCCTAGCACCTGTCCTGCTCCTGAGAAAGCTTGCTGATGGGTGTCGCTTGTGAATTCCTTTGGCAAGGGTACAGTTAGGGATGCTCTTTGAGACAACCTTAGAGGCCTCAAAGGTGTAGAGAGGGCTAACTTATTCTTTTGATATTCTGGCCCATTTTGTCTGAGGGCCTTGAAGATCAGCAACAGAGTTTAAATTTGGCCCTGTAGGCTACAAGTAGATAGCGAAGTCTTGACAGGAAGGGTGTGAAGTGGTTATGCTGCTTGCAATCTTCCTTCAGTTATGATGAAGCATTTTGAATTAATTGGAGCTGGTGTAAACTCCCTGTGGTCTGAGCAATATACAGGGCATTACAGTAGTCTAGCCGTGACTATCGCAGCATGGACTCACCTTCTTGAGATTTCGTATTTGCCTCAGGTGAAAGAAGCAGTTTTGAAAGGTTGCCTGAATTTTACTAAGTGTGTCCTGTACATAGAAATG
Source organism: Ichthyophis bannanicus (assembly GCA_033557465.1). NCBI lineage: Eukaryota > Metazoa > Chordata > Amphibia > Gymnophiona > Ichthyophiidae > Ichthyophis > Ichthyophis bannanicus. The sequence goes on along the minus strand of CM066035.1, from coordinate 899,424,456 downwards.
CTTTGCAGTCATAGGGCCTAAGTTTGGTATCAAGCAGGCAGCATAGCTAGGACTAAATGGGTCCCTGGTAGAGAAATTAAAATGGGCCCCCCTCAGACATGATTGCCAAAACACAGGACTTCCCCAATCCGCATACTATGCATAGAGGCCTTTTGCAATATCTGTATACATAAATATGACAAGATAATAAATATAGACCAATATATGCCCTCTCTCTCACACACACCCTGGTGGGGCAATATCTGGTATTAGCACCTGCTAGTGGCTCCCCACCTACTCCCTCCTCACAGTTCTGAAATTTCCTCACACCCTTCTCTTCCTTCCCTCAGCTGTTACTTGCTGATCTGCATCACAGTGAAGAGAATTAGGATAACTCTCCAGGATGAAGGGCGACAAGGGGAGATGGTGGAAAGCTTGGCCTCTGCGCACACGTTCCTTACTGTAACAGTGGCCTATGCACTCATGCTCCCCCCTCTAACAGGGAATGGACTGAGGGATGGGGGAAACCTGAAGTCATGCATAAGTATCATCAGTAATGGCACAGATCCGTGCACCCTGCTCTGCGGGGTACAAGAGGAAAGTGCACATGGTCATGCCACACTGATAACTTAGGTGTGGTGACGGCCATTCCTAGAACCATTTCTTCTTTCTTCTCAGATGCTCAACACAGTGGTCATTGGGGGCTAACACTGTGACAGCAGGTCCAGGCTTCCTGTGGCACTCAACAGTTGGATTGGGCTGTCGGCATAAGCAGTGCTGAGGGGAAGAAAAGCTGACCCTCACTGGTGGTAAGGAGCAAGGAGAGAGCTGACCTTATGTGCCAAAAAAAAGGTGGGCTTGGCTATTGGCTTTTACTCTGTCAGCAGTCTGGCCACATGGTTCTGGGCCGGAGTTTGCACCTGCTTCTCTCTAAGACCCGGGAGAGGAACACACATCAATTCCATCCGACCCGCGTGCCTGTGATAATTCTGCTGCATCTACTTCAGAAAACTAGATGTCTGTGAAAAGGGCTGGCTGAAGAGGTGAGCTGGTGAGGCACTGCCTTGGGGCCCAGAAGCTTAGGGGCATCAAAAGTCTGCCTCACTGGTTCTTCCCCCTGCAGCAACGATAGCTTGCTGCTTTTATGCCCTTCACTCTCTGTAGCTTAATCAGGCTCTGTTGTTGCCAGGGGAGAGTTTCAAAAGTGTGACCAGGCACTTCCTTTTTCCCGTGAGACATAGGAAGCACCTGTGCAAATGATTGAAATTCTCCCATGGCGCTGGCAGAACCCGATTAAGCTGCAGAGAGCAACGGGAGCAAAGGTAATAAGCTTCCACCACTAAGTGGACATCTTTGGCAAGTAGAGGGCCTGGGAGAAAGGGGGACTGGATGCTGATGTTGGGAAAAGGGGGGAAGGCTGATGCCAACACCGGGAGAAGGCGGGGAGCTGATGCTGGGACTGGGAGAAAATACGTGTGGGAGGAGGGGGCCTGATGCTTTGGGAGAATGTGTGTTGGGGGAAGCTGATGCTGGAACTGGGGGAAAGTATGGAGAGAGGGCTGCTGTTGGCAATAGGAGAAGAAAGGAAGCTGATGCTAGGATTGGGAGAAAGTGTATGTGGGGGAGCTGATGCTGGTACTGGGAGAGAGCATGGAGTGAGGGCTGATGCTGTTGCTAATACTGATGGCTGAGGGAATGGGGGCTGATGGGACTGGGAAGGCATTTTGGCTTTGATGCTGATTCTGGGGACTAGAAGAAGGAGAAGGGGCACTGATGCTAGGGGTGGGAGGACATGCTAATGCTGTGGGCTGGGAGGGGTCTGATGTTCATGTTGGGGTCTAGGAGGGGGCTGATGCTGATACTTGGAGGGGGCTGGGAGAAGGTTTGGGGCTGAAGCTAGGGGCTGGGAGAAGGAGAGCACATGCAGAGGAAGGTGGATAGGGAGAGGCAGAGGCTGCTGAGGTAAGTAGGAGGAAAGGCAGGGTAAATGAATACTGGAGACAGAAGGGGAAAAGATGGTATAGGGGAGCAGCAAGGGCAATAGAAGCTGAGGAGAAAAGAGGCAACAGGGCAGATTCTGGGGACATAGTGTTGTGTGAGAACAGGGATGCAGCCTTAAGCAGAGACTCTAGGATTAGCTGGGTAGAGCTCTTAAGACTGGCTGAGTATTGGGGACCCGATATTTGAAGGACATTTACATGATTTACAGCCTAGTAAACCATGTAAATGCCTTAGATGTTGATATTCAATGGCATATTCACGGTTAGTGCTGTTGAATATCCCCATCTAAGTCCCCTACGCACCCCGATGCTATCCGGGTAGCATTGGTGTGTACTGGGGACATTCTGGGGTGGAGCAGAGGTGATGACTGCCTCAAACCAGCGGTGATATTGGACCACTACCCAGTTAGCGATCTGTGCCTAAAACTAGGCCAGCTTTTTGGCTTGCCTAGTTTTAGTTGTGGATGCTAACTGGGTAGCGGTCTAATATCGCCGGTACCCGGTTAGGCTCTGTGGGTGTATCCACTCATCGCCAAACCCGGATATTCAATGTCGTCACTGTGTAGGTTTATGCGTCAGTGGGCCGAGCTATGCGCTGTAGCGGCGCTGTAGCCTGCCCAGTTGAAAATCAGGCCCTGGGAGTGTAAGTGGGGACTTTGGGCTTGGTTGGATTTGTAAGGATGGAGGGATTTGATAGGACGGAAGAGTAACTTGGGGATTCAGTGGTAGAATAATGGGGACTGAGAAATTGAGGAAGGATTAGGAGGGAAACAGGGACTAAGTGATCGGGTGATGGGTATGCATAGGACTGTGAGAAAGGGAAGAAATATGGGGGGAGGGGAGATAATTTGAAAGGCCTCAAGGATTTGGGAGGCAGTTGAAAGGGACAAAGAGCTATGGACAATGTGAAAGACAGAGGGAGGAGACAGTTCTTTGCAAGAAGTGTGAGAGGGTGGGATAGGAGCCTGAATAGAGGATAACACATAAGAAACGTAGAGAGCGGAGAGGGGATGAGTGACATGGAAGGGTCTGGAGAGTGAATGAGTACTGAAGGTAGAAATGCAGAGATTCAAAAGTGATAAAAGATGTGTTAGGGGGAGGTCAAGCAGGAAGAGAATAGGAAGCAGGGGAAAGAATGAGACAAAGGTGGGAAGCAAGATTAGGAAATGGAAAGCTCCTATGTATGTGAAAGGTAAAGAGACAGAGACTATAGAATGGGGAGGGAGACAGAAGAGGATTGACATCGAGTTATAGGCAGATAAGAGAAACGGATCGACAAATGAAACTAACGGATCAACTTCAGAGATAGATGTAGAGGAGGAAGGGAAAAGGACAGGCAATATGGAAATGAGATCCTGGAAAAGGACATAGGAGACAATCAACAAGGGCAAGTGCTAAAAAAGACCAAGACCTACTTGGTTGGAAAAACCATATGGTCAGACAACAAAGGTACCAAAACAGGCCAGGTTTTAGAGGTTTCTTTGTAATTTCTTCAGTATACGAGGAAATTAATTTCTGTACTTGTTCTTCAGTGTTTCACCGCACGTTGAGTTTGTTTTTGGGAGGTTTCCATTTCATGTTTTGTGTGCATATTTGTTTCTTATTATTATTTTCTTATTCTTTTTAAATAATGGTCTGTTTTCTATGTGGAACTAAGATGAGGGATTCTGTGTAGGAATCCCTATCAGTCCGGTTTATTTTCTTTTCTCAGTTGGAGGTGTACCGGTGTTCTCTGGTGTTCTGGAATATTTACAGTGCTGACTTTTCATAAGTAGGGTTGGCACAGGTATGATATAGTAAGCTTCTGATTGTTTATTTGCAGGGTTTTATGTTACATGACACAGTATCTGGGGGACAATTTCTACAAATGGGTTAATTTTTTGCATCACAACCAACTAAATCACCTGAAAAAAAAAATAAAACCAGAGTATAGTTTAGCATAGAAGGAGGAATAGGGTAAATATTCTTTGAGTTGAAAGAAATAAATAGTTTCTAGAGACCTTTACAAAGAGGCATTCCAGTTAGGAGGCAAGAGATCTGGGAATTTGTTTTAAATAGGTGTTAAAGCCAAGTAACAGATCAAAGAGCAATTTGAACGGCTCCCTCAATTAAATCAAGGGCTGTGTGAATCACCCCTGTATATATGTTATTTACAAATATGTACAAAGTTTCCCAAAGTTAAATTCCCAGTTGACTACTCCTGTTATATGTAAACTTATCACAATTTGTTGATTGTAATGAGTATTTCTGTTTAATGTAAACCGCGCTGATGAAAAAGAGTGCGGTATAAAAGAACAATAAATAAAATAAAATAAATAAATAAAATAAATTACCTTAGAAGCATAGGTCTAGGACCTGTATAGCAAGCCAGCCTTTACTAAGTGTTAATTCCCTCCCACTCACCCTGACTCTCACCCACCCCAGGCATAATCTTAGGTATATAGGCTCTTAAAGCTATTAAAGGGGAAGAGGTAGTCAAATTCACTTTCAGGTTCAGCTGGTTATTCTCCCCAGGAATAGATTAATTAAGACCCTGAAGTTAATCTTGCAGTGAACAAAGTCCCTTAAATTTAATTGGTATACTTGAATCAGTACAAGTATCCATAGCAACTTTAAGTAAACAACTGAAAAAGCTAAACAAAATCTTAAAACTAAGATGAAGACAACAGTCCAGCAGTGAAATAGAGGCTATCCAGTCTTTTGCACTGAGTGTTAGGTGTACGATTTTCTCCCAGGTGGTGAGTGGTCTTATGTGTACACTAGGTGCAAAAACCTCTTTACCCTCAGGGAAGGAGACTGATCTCTGGATGCTAGAGTAGCAGACTCGGAGGACATAAGGAAGACAGAAATATACATAGACAGGACCTACAGGGACGTAGTACTGACGTCCCAGTTGCTATGGAGGGGAGAGGTCACATGAAAGGAGAGCCTCACCTTAGTATTGGTATGGCAGGAAGTGATCCTGTTGCTCAGACCTGTCCTCCAGGTGATGTAAAACCCTCTTGCATTGAGGAGGTTTCTCCAGGGCCATGTGCCCATAAGGGAAGGGTTAGGCTGGCTATTATAGTTGGTGATTCAATCATTAGACATGTAGATAGCTGGGTGGCTGGTGGACGTGAGGATCGCCTGGTAACATGCCTGCCTGGTGCAATGGTAGTAGACCTCATGCGCCACCAAGACAAGGTTTTAGATAGTGCTGGGGAGAAGTCTGCTGTCTTGGTTCATGTTGGCACCAATGATATAAGAAAGTGTAGGAGGGAGGTTCTGGAGGCTAAATTTAGGCTTTTAGGTAGGGCGTTGAAATCCAGAACTTCCAGGGTAGCATTCTCTGAAATGCTTCCCATTCCACGTGCAGGACCCCAAAGGCAGGCAGAGCTCCAGAGTCTCAATGCGTGGATGAGACGATGGTGCACATAAGAGAGTTTTGGATTTGTTAAGAACTGGGGAATGTTCTGGGGAAGAGAGGGGCTTTTCCAAAAGAGTGGGCTCCACCTTAATCGGGATGGATCCATGCTGCTAGCATTAACCTTTAAAAAGGAGATAGAGCAGTTTTTAATCTAGATAATAGGGGAAAATCGACAGTCGCCCAGAAGTGCACGGTTCGGAAGGATGTATTCTTGAAGGATAGCAGCAAAAGAAGGAAGTTAGGGCATACCAACAGAGAGGTTCCAATAAAGATAAAAGTAACCCAGATGTCCTTAATACAGAGTTGAAAGATTCCAAATTATCTCTATCAACTGATAACCATATTAATATGAATACAATACGACCTCTAAAATGCCTGTATGCAAATGCTAGAAGTCTTAAAAAGAAGATGGGAGAGTTAGAATATATAGCATTAAATGAAAGGTTAGATATGATTGGCATCTCAGAGACCTGGTGGAAGGAGGACAACCAATGGGACACTGATACCTGGGTAGAAACTATATCACAATGATAGGGTAGATCAAATTGGTGGAGGGGTTGCTCTCTATGTTAGAGAGAGCATTGAGTCACATAGGATTAAAGTTTTGCAGGAAGCAAAATACACTATAGAATCTCTATGGACAGAAATTCCATGTAGAAAGGGGAAGGCGATGGCAGTAGGGCTGTTCTTCCGACCGCCTGACCAGAATGAACAGATAGATGATAAAATGCTGAAAAAATCAGGGAAGATAACTAAAGTTACAACACAGTAATAATGGGTGATTTCAATTACCCCGGTATTGATTCGTTCAATGTCATAGCAGGACATACTAGAGAGATAAAGTTTCTAGATGAAATAAATGATTGCTTCTTGGACCAGCTGATTCATAAACCAACGAGGGGGGAAGCTATTTTGAACCTAATCCTTAGTGGAACAAAGGATCTAATGCAACAGATAAGGGTTTTGGGGCCACTTGGCAATAGTGACATAGCATGATTGCATTTGATTTAATAAATGGAAGGAGGATGGCAAAGAAACCCACAGTACTGCCTTTTAACTTTCAAAAAGGAGGCTATGATAAAATGAGGAAAATAGTTAAGAAAAAACTAAAAGGAGCAGCGGCAAAGGTTAAAGATTTACATCAAGCATGGGCAATTTGGGCATTGTTTTAAAGTACTATCTTGGAAGCCCAGATAAGCTGTATTCCACGCTTTAAGAAAAGTGGAAGAAAGTCCAAAAAACTGCCAGCATGGATTAAAGGCGAGGTCAGAGAGGCTGTTGTTTCAAAAAAAGCATCTTTCAGGAAATGGAGAAAGGAGCCAAATGATGAACATGCGAAATAGCATAAGCATTGGCAAGTTAGATGCAAAGTATTGATAAAGCAGTCAAAGAGAGAATTTGAAAAGAAGCTTGCTGTGGCAGTTAAAATGCAAAATAAAACCTTTTTCAAGTACATTTCTAGCAAAAAACCTGTGAGAGAGTCACTTGGACCACTGGATGATAGAGGGGTAACAAGGGCACTAAGTGAGGAGAAGGCCATAGCGAAGAGACTAAAAAAATTATTTGCTTCAATCTTTACTGAAGAAGATGTAGGGTAGTTACCTTTGCCTGAAATGTTATATAAAGGTGATGTATTGGAAGAATTGAAAGAAATATTGTTAAACCGGTAAGATGTACGAGTTACAACTATTTGATAAACTGAAGAGTAGCAAATGACCTGGTCCAGATGGTATATATCCAAGGGTGTTGAAAGGACTGAAATATGAGATTTCAGACCTACTATTAGTAATCTGTGAACTATCATTAAAATCATCTGTAGTATCCAAAGATTTGGAGAATGGCCAATGTAATGCCAATTTTTAAAAAGGATTCCAGGGGTGATCCGGGAAACTACAGTCTGATGAGCCTGACATCAGTACCGGGCTAAATGGTGGTTGTTGTTGTTAAGTGCGGTTGAGTCGGTGTCGACTCATGATGACCCACTGGATAGTTGTCCTAAATTGTGTTCGGTCTTCAGTTAGGCGGCTCATTGTTGACAGACCGGTACCCATAGCTGCTGTTATTGATGGCCTTCCTCTTTTGCGTTGACCTTCTATCTTGCCAAGCATGATGTCTTTCTCTAATGATCTCTCTCTTCGCATGATGTGTCCAAAGTATGAAAGTCGAAGTCTTGTCATCTGAGCTTCTAAAGAAAGCTTAGGTTTGATCTCCTCTAGTACTGACTGGGTTGTTCTTTGGGCAGTCCATGGTATATGTAGTATTTGCCGCCAGCACCATAATTCAAAGGCATCAATTTTTTTCCTGTCTAATCTTTCCTTTCTGGGAAGAAAGTGAATTAGCTTCTTTAATTATTTTTGCTTCATACTTTCCTGATTATGTTAATGTGGGTATTAGTAGTATTAACTTGGCAGGAATCCATTATTGTATTACCTTGTATTGGAAATGACCTCACTCTTGAAGAGAACTATTGTAAAATCTCTTTCTTTATTATTAAAGTATATATAATGAAAAAAATATTCTTTATAATGGACAAAATGGTATAAACCATTATAAAGAATATCTTATTTTCATTACATTTACTTTAATAATAAAGAAATAAATTTTACAATAGGCCTTGTCAAGGGAGAGGTCAGTCCCAATACAAGGTAATACAATAATGGATTCCTGTCAAGTTAATACTACTAATACCCACATTAACATAACCAGGAGAGTAAGAAGCAAAAAGAATTAAAGAAACAAATTCACTTTCTTCCCAAAAAGGAAAGCTTCCAACTGAACAGAATAGAAGAAAACATATTTCTCTTCCTGAAAAATCCCTATACCCTTCAAGAAAAAAGATGCCCTGAGGGCCAAGACCTGAGGCTTTAGTCCTAAAAACACTTTCCTGCGCTTCTGAGTGGTCTTACATTTATCAGGATAATCTTCAATAGTACCACCATAAATTAAAGCATTCTTATTTGAGAAATATAATCTCATTATGGTGTTTTTATCATCAATATATAAAAAGGGAACAACTAAAGTAGCTCAACTCAGAATGGCGTCAATGGATGACTCCAAAAAAGCCGATTTATCTAAAGTCTCATAGAGGATAAAGGAGCAGGTTCGTCCTCAACCAAAGCCCCTGCCCTGACCCCCTGGGGAACATAACACAAAGTAGAAAACTTAATAGCATCAACATCATTGATTCTAAATACATCCTTAAAGTATTTTTGAAGCAAGATAATCAGAGATAAATAGTGTTTTCTAGGAAAATTCATGAACCGTAAGTTTTTAGCCTGTGCTGCATTTTCCAAGGATTCAAGTTGGTGGTGGGTAACTAAACTGTCCTGAACCGAAGAGGAGAGCGCAGCTTGGGCAATGGACAACTGTTCTTCCAATTTTGAAACAGCAGAGCTACAATTAGTAATATGACTATCTTGATCAGACAATTTAAGAACACCATCAGATGAAAATTGTGAAACTTGAGACAGAGAAGAACACAAAGAAGCCTCCATATGCATTACTACCTTCCATATATCCCAAAGTGTAATCTCCTCAGGAGGAACAATTTTTTCCTCCAAAGAGGAAAATTTCAAAGGATCAGGGAGCTTAACCAAATTATGAACATGCAAAACTCTGTCCAGAGCAGAAGGATCTTCCCAGGAAGTGAAGAACTGACATCACCTTCACCATCTCTCAAGGCGGCGTCCATCGCTAAAACCTTCTCCTAGTTGGGCCGGGTAAGACCCTTGTGTGAAGAAGAGAACAAATTGGAAAGAGTGCTATCAAAGTCATCCAAGACATCAAGTCTAGGAGTGGAGGAGTCACTAACAATCTGATGAAGATGGCAATCCATAGGACTACTACTACTACTAAACATTCATAAAGCGCTACCAAGCGCATGCAGCGCTGTACAATGAAAACATACAAGAGACAGTCCCTGCTCAAAAGAGCAGGACCAGTTATTTTAATGGATTTCGCCACCACTATAGACTGAGCCTTCTTTTTCCTTTTCCCATAGACTAATGTACACACAGCACTTCTGAAGCTCCTCCAAGCTCCAAAGGGGCTCTAAAGGGGCAGAGCATACCCCTTTGGTCATGCTCCTTTGGACATATTCTCATGGGCACGCACCCATGGCTGCATCCTGTGGCATTCCAGAGAACGTATACTGGCCTAGGTTGACGTCGGCAAGACGACTCCTCCTCCAACCACAGCAGGCAGAGATCCAATGAAACAGATAATAGCAGCAAAGCCTCTCCAGAGAAAATATTTTTTTACTCAATGCATAATCAAAATCTGGAATTCGTTACCAGAGGATGTAATAAGAGCTGTTAATGTAGCTGGATTTAAAGAAGGATTGGACAAGTTCCTGGAGGAAAGGTCCATAAACTATTATTAAAGAGGACATAGGAAATCCACTGCTTATCCCGAGACGAGCATTGTGGAACCTGTGTACCTTTTTGGGAACCTGCTAGGTACCTGTGACCTGGATTGGCTACTGTTGGAAATGGGATACAGGGCTTGATGGACCTTGGTCTGACCCAGCATGGCATTTATTATGTTCTTGAATAATATTTCAAAAATAATTACCTTGCACTGGAACAATGATGACAAAGCCAATATTTTTATAACATTTGATAAAAGAAGTGGAAAAGACCTCAGTACTGTCCCAACAAAGTTAGTTTAGACCCCATGTTTTGGTCATGGGCACTTGTACTCATAGGTCATAAAAACCCCTTCATCAGAAGAATTTTATTAATTTATTGAAAATTTCAGAAAAAGTACACCAAATGTATAGAAAATCAAAAAGGCAAACTGAGCTATGCTCTACTTCCAGCCAGTGTGGTCATATTTGGTGGTTGTTACTCTCGACGTGGCCGTGTTTCGCAAACGAGCTGCTTCAGGAGTGTAGCCAGCAAGTTAGAAAAAACAGAAGTTTGTCATCATTCTTTCCTTATTAATATGAAGTATTCAACGTATCTTACCATGGAAAGAGCAACAGAGATATTGCGATGTTTTATTGCCGTTAAATAAAGAGTGGTGTGTTTTAGATATCTGGCTCCTTCAATGTTTTTGGGATTGCACTTGGACTCTTTTGGTAGTTTTGTAAATTAATTTTCTAAGTATCTTTATTTACTATAGGAAGGAATGATGACAAACTTCCGTTTTTTCTAACTTGTTGACTCCTGAAGCATCTTGTTTGCGAAACGTGGCCCAGATGAGTGTAACAACTCCTAAGTATGACCACACTGACTGGAAGTGGTGCATAGCTCATTTTGCCTGTTTGATTTTCTACATATTAAGAGCCTAATTCTATAACATCCATATCCTGCCAGCAAAAATGTCTAAAGTGAAAACGGGCATGTAATATACCCGATTCCGAAACTGCGGATATAGACACGCCCTCGGTTCTAGAATCAAGGAGATATATGTACATCTCCGGCACGGCCCTGATAACATGTCTGGGGAAACATGGGCCCTTGCTGTTATTATAGGATACGGGTAAATGCAGCAAATGGCTTGTACATCCCCGTGCTCGCCGTATTCTGACGTTTGTGATGCTGCCTGTCTCCGTTCAGGCACGTCCTCGCTGGCAAAACGTACATCTCCTGAGCTGATGCTCATACTGACAGTGTTGTGCTTATGCAAACAACACATTAATATGGATGAAACAGATATAGTGATACAAACCAGACTATACAGCGTGGCCCAAAAAAAGTGAGAACATCTCGTAGCATATAAGTTATTTAAAAATTCAAAAAGACAGATGTAAACGATTGACAAATTTAAAAAAAAGTCAAAATAAAGACGTTACATAGCTAATAAAAGGTAAATAAGTAAACTATTTAAGCTTTTAATTTACGAGATGTTCTCACTTTTTTGGGCCACCCTGTATATACTAGTCTGTTGCATGCCCATAATACTACAAGGTTATGAACGTGCACCAAAGCTATTGTAAAAGCCAGTGGAAAGTGAGATATTTGTCCTAATAGACCCTGTAGCAAAACATACATGATATTTGAAGAACACCTTAGTAATTCCCGACGTGGTCATTGCTGTAAACAATTTATGCAGTTCTAAGTATGGCCTAGAAAACACTTAAATGGGTCCCTACAGCTACTAGTCAAAACATGTCCCTGTCAATAATAGTGAACCGTTAGGATGTGAATATGCAACAGTGAAAGCATCAGAAATAGACGCCCCAAAGCCGCAGCATCTGTACAACTGCATCTGGGGCCCTCCCAGACAGCAGACACAGCAGTTCAATACCGACGTGTCACAGCCATTCATCTATATGGGATGCGTTGAAGATCTTCTAAGTGCCGGCCTTATTCCACGTTGCTGCTGGTATAACGTAGGTGTCTGCGGGATACACTCAGGATGTACACGGGCCTTTCCTAAATACACTTTATATGTCTGTGGCTTGCCAAACACCCGTTCTGTCCCCTCCCACCTACATTCTGAGAGTCCCGTTTTAGTGCCGTGTTTATGCAGGGCCGCATGGTTTCGGAATAGGGCTCTAGACATTTTCACAAGAAAAATGTCTATCCCGCACATCCAGGCGGCCTATTTGCATTTCGGAATGGCCCCCTAAGTGCACTTTTTAGATTTTCTTTCAATAAATTAATCAAAGTCTTCTGGTGAAGGGGTTTTTATGACCCATGAGAACGAGTTCCCAGGACCAAAACATAGGGTCTAAACTACATTTTTTTGGGAGAGTACTGAGGTCTTTTCCCCTTCTTTTATCAAATGTTATAAAAATATTGACTTCTATCATCATTGTTCCAGTGCAAGGGAACTTTTTTTTGAAATATTATTTATGTGATATTCAGGTGATTTAGTTGATTGTGATCTTGTATTTTCACCCATTATAGCCTTTTTTTTGGTGATAGCTATTTAGTTTTTCACATACCATGACAATCATGAATCCCATTCCTAAGCCAGGGTATGTGGAGTGTGATCTCAGTCTCTCGAGTTTACTGCTAATGCTCAACATAGTACTTGCATCGTGCCAAAGAGCGCCTCCTTCTGGGGTTCATAAAATGTAGCATATGTGAGTAATTTATCAAGATGCGCATGGAAATTTCTCTTATTCAACCCTGTGGCACCAAACATGATGGGAACTAGCTTGGCATCTTTCTGTCACATTTTCTTGGTCTCTGACTATTTCTTGGTATCTGAAGTATTTTTTCTCTCAGCGCAATTCACAGAATAGTCGTTTGGGACTGGCACCTCTATAATTGATGCTATGGCAGTGGAGGGAGTTTGTTGCTGTCACTGACGTGACTCCAGAATTTGAATACAATCTTTTATGTATGTTGGATGTACAATGAGACATTCTACTTCTGCTCTGCGCCTTTGGGGACTTTTATTGGCTGTTCTGTGAATCTTCCATGTGAATGAATAATTATACTCTATCGGACCGATATTCAAAGGCAATTATATATTCGCTAGTTAATCCAGCCTATCCACGGATATTCAAAAAAATATACAGATTATACCGGGCTCTTGCAGTCATTCAGTGGCCAGATATCATCCATCTGTTTGTGGACTGTCTTAGGGGAAGTGCGAGGGTAGGTCAAAAATTTATCCAGCAGCATCACTGCACTAACTGAATATTTGGTGCTGCTGACTCTACAGATAATGGCACTGAATAGATCGATTAAGTTAAATGCTGATGCCAGCATTTAACTTCAGTCAGTGTCTGTTCTGGCTGAACACGTAGCTCTATCTGCGCGGCTCATACTGCAAGACTGGCCGAAAGAGGGAGGCAGAAATGCAAAAGTTGGCTCATGGCACCATAACCCTTTGAGCTACCACTGGCCACAAATACTGGCTAAAAGATCTGCGGGGCAGAGATAGGAAGACAGCCTCTCCAGGGGGGCTGCCCCCAACATTTTGCCAGGCTCACTCAACGGTGACTGCGCAACTGTAGCAATCTTGCAGGAGACATGAAGGAAGGATTAGGAGCCGCACTGTCCTGTTGATGGAAGGAGACTTCTGCTGCCTAAGAGGACTCGTGGATGTGTTGGGGTTCTGCTTGCCAATGTGTAGCAAGACAAGGGGAAGAAGGTGGCAGATGCTGAATGGGGGGCCAGAGCTGCACTGAGCTGTTACCAGCACTTCATCATGGCGCATTCAGCTTCTGCAGGTAGAACCTTTAGGGTACTTTGCTCTGCCCGAAAAACTGATCATAAGATCTTATCAATGACTTCCAGTGGCTCAGAGCTATCCTTTCAGGACAGCCGAGCTACCTCTTTGACCTCCTGAATCATTATACCCCAGGGAGATATTTAAGATCATCCCAAGCCAATCTGCTAGCTCTCCCCTGCCCCTCACTTTTGTGACTGGAAGCCTCCCGCCGGCCGTTCATCCTTCTCTTACCAGGCTGCACTATTATGGAACTCAGTAGGGATGAACAGACATTAATGTACATTTTGTCAATTAGCGTGCCTTAGAAAATCTAGTTTTGGCTAAACTGATTTAACGTGCATCCGTCTATGAATTGACACACGCGAAGTTGATTAGCACTCGTTAAAAAGTTTTAATGCCTGTTTCTTTTATTGAAATGAATGTATGAAATGAACCAAAAAAAAAATCCCCAAATTCAGGGAAAAAGCCAAATGGAAAGCGAACTGAAAATCTCCACCCATTGCACATCCCTAGGATTCAATGCCTCCTTAATCTTAAATCGGAAAGAAATATTTAGACCTTCAAGTCAGGCTTGAAGACATGGCTATTTGCACAAGCCTTCAGAATGAAGAGATGCCCTCACCAGTCACTTTGACTACTTCCCCGAATAGGTTCATGTCTCAAAAGTGCCAGTCCCTACACCTTCCTTATCCCTCTACATACAACAGTATCATGTAACTCTCATTGTGTATCAAGTCTGTGTACAGCCTTTTATGTCTCTTCTTTGATTCCCTTTATTGTAAACTGCTTTGATGTACAAATTACGTTGGCTACATGTTCATCTCATATTCAGTAGACGTTGTTCCCACTTATGTGTAAGATCATATGTGGTTTGGTGCCTGTGTGAATCTTTATGTTCTGGATCACAGAATATGGTCATTAAATACTGAAAACAAAAAGTAGTGGCTGCCTCTTTAGAGCCATGCAATGTAGGTCTTTTCCTGTCTGACTTACAATGTAAGTTTGTACTTGAGGGTTAAGTGACTTGCCCAAGGTCACAAGGAGCATCAGTGGGATTTGAACCCAGACTTTCCTAGTTTCCAGCTACTGCCTTATCCACATGGTTACTCTCACACCTTGACCGAGATTTCCACCACCAAAAATATTTCATTTGAAGGTCACAGTGGGTAAGACCAATTGCTGAATTTGCCCTATAGCTTGGAAGACATTACTGGTAAAACTTGGAATGCCCCTTCTTATATAACATTTATTGGAGGAGTAGCCTAGTGGTTAGAGCAACTGCCTAGAACCCAGAAGATCAAGGGTTCAATTCCCACTGGTACTCCTTGTGACCTTGGGCAAGTCACTTTACCCTCCATTGCCTCAGAAGAAAAGGCTGGCAATCTGCTTCCAGTGATACATTGCCAAGAAAACCCAGAGGTAGCTGGGTCACTATGAGTCAACACTGATTTGATGGCACTAAAAAAAAAAAAGTAACATTTAGAAGTGGCTTGAAAACTTGGCTGTTTGAAACATTTTCATGTAATGAAATGTAACCTGAGTGCTAACTTGATTTGATGGCTATAAATCTTTTAGTTCTGTGTTGTAATTTGTTTTGTTTGCTTGTATTGCTGGAATCGAGAAGCGACTTCCACCACTGCCTCTAGAGGATATGGGGAAATCTCTCAGGTTCAGTCTGTACAAACCTTTTCCTTAATTCAACTACTGGAACATGAAAACAGCCAAATGTGGTCACACTAAAGGTCCGTTAACTCCGCATATTCTTTCTGGTAGCTGCAGACAGAAGGTGCATAGGGAAAATAGATGAAAAACAGGACACGCGTTCGCTCTCCCACCCTTTCAGCTCCTTATCATCGAGGTTCAGGAATCTATTGAACCTGAGGCAGCACCTGTGACTCATCTGTCGTCCGTAAATCTATTTAATCTCTATTGTTCGCCTCCAGAATGTGCTTTGGATGGGGTTGGAAGCTGCAGGTAGGAGGAGGTGGATACCCTGACGCAGCGGCAAAGCCTTTAGGTAAGCACTGCATCGCGGTTTTTTAGCCATTGCTGCTGCCGCTGCTACAAACCCCAAAGAGGGGCAGAGGTGGTGTCAGTGGGGGCGGAGGGAGACTCCGTTCCTTGCCCCAGCCCCAGGGCTCTCGGTGTTTCTCTAGTTCTTCTTGTGGCCGTGTGATGCCTTCTTGTGTCGGCTCCATGGGGGTTGCTGTGCCACCCAGAGGTTTTGTGAATGTCGCTGTGTCTTGGGCTTGAAATGCTTGGGAATGCTAAACATGGTACTGGGGGGTGCCTCTAGAATGTAGGGGTGTTCCCTGCCGTTTCCCAGTACTGTCAATACATATGAGTCTCTGTCATACACCATGTCGTGGTACAGTTTAGCACAAGAACCAGCTTAGCTGTTACTGCAGTCACCTCGCTTCAGCCCCATTGAAGTGTAACGTGAACCACAGAGACGTGCTCTCTCTGGACAGGAAGGGGAAGGGGGGAGCCAACACATTTCTTCTGAAACTCGGCCTCAAACTGTAGTAGATGCCAATGTCTAATAAATGGTTTTGAGGATAAGACTCCTGAGGCGGCATTTTCGAAGGCATTTACATGGGTAACTGCCCTAGTTACCCATGTAAATGCCTTATCTGGGATTTTTGAAAGGCATCTACATGGATAGTGCCTTTCGAAAATCCCAGATAAGTCCCCAGCGCACCTAGATGCTATGCGGTTAGCATTAGGGCATGTCTGAGGCAGAGGAAAGGGCTAGCTGGATAGCAGCAATTTTCGATGCTGCCCGCTTAGCCCTTGCCCCTTAAAGATAGGCGATGCTGGATAGCATCGAAAATTGCTGCTATCCAGCTAGCTCCTGTGACTTCGGGTTGTGTGGTGCGAACTGAATTTTCAATGCTGGGGCCGAATATGACCCCGGCATTGAAAATCCGGATTAGATGGACGGCGGGCGGGCTATGCGCCGATACGGTACATAGCACCATCCAATGAAAATCGGATCCCTGGTTTCTATCACTAATGTTTGTCATAAGAAGGGACATTAGTTAGATGCAAGATGTTCATAGAGCAGGCAAAGGGAGAATTTGAAAAGAAGCTTGCCGTGGAAGCAAAAGCTCATAATAAAAATGTTTTCAAGTACATTCATAGCAAAAAACCAGTGAGAGAGTCACTTGGACCATGGTTGTCTTCACTTCCTGTTATTCTTGGTGGTTTCACGTTCTAGTAATCCAGAGACCTGAAGGGTTAATGTTGGCGTTCCCACATCTGCCTTCTGTTTTGCTTTTGGGGAGAAATTAATTACTTTGCTGCCAGATGGTTTGCTCTCACTACATTTGTCCCAGGCGGCTTCCAGCTTCCAAGCACAGTCTTTTCACAGCAGCTACACAGAGAAGATAATTAGTATGATTCTTGGGCCAGGCCTTTTAGTGCACAAATCCTCCCTAGATTACCAGCTTATTACTATACCTAAAGATACTCAAACAGAAGTTACATGTTTTTCCTGAATCATTGTTCTAGAGATCAGTTTAGGACAGGTAGGGCAGTAGATCCCCCCCCCCCACCCTTTTGGCCTATTTGTTTTCATGACGTGTCAGATTCTATGTGCAAATCTATGATAACGAACCAAACTTTCCCACTGTACATGAGGCCAGCTGCTGACCCTTCCTTAGCACTGAAGCAGGACATTGGAGGGGCATCATGCCATACCCTAAGGCACAGGAGGTGCCAGTCTTCCATACCCCCAAGTACCCCCTCTAAAAAAGCCCTACCCGTTGCAAGGAATTTCCAGTTTCTTGACACAAAACCCTGTGAGAGAAACGACAGCTCTTGGCTCTTCGTAACTGATTTCATGATCTGGAGATGGGGGGTCACCCTAATAAACCCCACCTGTACTGTAGAAGAAAAGTATCTGTCTATTCCCTTGCACAGAGCAGTTTCACATAACACAGCTGTACCTTTAGGGAAACATCCTTAGAAGTCCAGTTTTATCATTTACAGGGGCAGGGGCATCCCAAGGAGGGTGGGGGACATGTGTGGAGACTCATTGCGGGGCCTCATTTGCATAAGGGGCCTCATTTGCATAAATATTTGCATAATGTTAACATGCGCTAACCTTTAGTAAACATGCCTCTTAATGAGTGTCTGGATAAAGAAAGACTACTAGATCTCTACATTACTATACTCCAGTGCCAACCACCAGACAGATTACTACAAACACTACCTATTTAGAACCCATAGCAAACCCGCCGTATCCTAACAGCACTACCAGGACTCACAAAGCACCAAACCCTACCTATCAAAAAACAACACTGCAAATATTAAACCAATACATCTCAGAGAATGCCAGTACATCTCACTGGGGGAAAGAGAACAAGTGGCATTGTCAAATAGAAATTACATGAACAGAATACCTCAGCTCAGTTACACATGCAGAACATAGACCGTCACCACACAAAGAACAAGGGATCACAGTTTAGAAATAGGAAGACAATAATTAAACTGGGAACTCCTAAAGCCAAACTCGGAATATACGACAATACTGGAGAAATAAAACTATAAATTAATTTCCTTTTGTACTAAACAAAAATGCAAAGATGTTAGCGATAAACATTTCCCAGAGCTGACATATTCCAGTTAATAAATTCAAAATAAAAAAGTATTTTTTTACCTTTTGTTGTTTGGGCATTTTATTTTTCAGTTGCAATTGCTCCAGTCACTTTCTTCTGGTTTCTTCGTGTCTTCTGTGAGCTATCCATTTGTCCTTTCTTCTCTCGTCTAGATTTTTTCCATTCTCTCTCTACATCTGCTTTAACATACTGATCTTTCCCCTTTTGCTCTTTCCTCCATGTCTTTCTTTTCTTTTCTTTTAGTTTCCTCCATTTACTCTTTTATCATCCACTCAAATTTCACCCATCCATCCTCACTCCCCACTTACTCTCCCAATACCCGGCCAATCGTAGATTTTTCTTCCCTCCCACACAAAATATCTTTTCTCCTCTCCATCCTCATTCCCCCAGCCCCATCCCCTTCTAGTCCTCCCCCATCATCAGCTCCCTTCTAGTTCCAGCCCCACCCAGCATCCGCTCTTTTCTAGTCCCATTTTCCCATCCCCGCGCATCAACCCATTTCCAGTCCAAGCTCCTCCCCATCAGCCCATTTCAAATCCTAGTTCCCCATCAGCCCATTTCCAGTCCTAGCTCTCCCCGTCATCGTCCATTTCCAGTCCTATTGCAGCCCCCCATCAGCCCATTTCCAATCCTAGCCCCTGTCAGCCCATTTCCAGTCTTAGCCCCCACATCAGCTCATTTCCAGTTCTAGCCCCCCATCAGCCATTTCCAGTCCTATTCCAGCCTTCATCATCCCATTTCCAGTCCAAGCTCTCCCCATCAGCCCATTTCTAGTCCTGTCCTAGACCCCATCAGCCCATTTCTAATCCTAGCTCCCCCATCGGCCATTTCCAGTCCTATCCTAGATCCCCTCCTCCCCCTGAAGAGCCCTGTGCCTGTCTAAGCGGCTTCAGAGGGAGCTGGGGAAGTCCACATGAGGCCCTGGCTCACCTCTGCACAACCGCCACGTGAAGAGCGGCGTTTTCCCTCACGCTGGCAGCTGTGTTCTAGTGAAGCGCACTGAATGCTGGGAAAGGTTAAAGGGCATTTCCCGGCACTCACACGCTTCACGAGAACACAGCTGCCAGGCGGAGGGAAAACGCCGCTCTTCACGTTTGCGGCTGTGCAGAGGTGAGCCGGGGCCTCGCGCGGGCCTCCCCGACTTCCTCTGAAGCCGGCATTTCAAGAACACCACTGTGTGAGAATGACGTTTGCACGGGTCCCTGTACAGGGGTGAGAAGCAGGGAGTTTACAAATCTATAATTGGTAAATTGGGTCATTTGTTACCCTTTCATTTCCTTAGCTCTTTCATCAATATCCAAAATATAAGGGGTCTGTGGCGCTTCTGGAGTGGAGGAGTAGCCTAGTGGTTAGAACACTGGCTTGGTAACCAAGCAACCAGGGCTCGATTCCCACTAGCACTCCTTGTGGCCTTGGGCAAGTCACTTAACCCTCCATTGCCTCAGAAGAAAGGCCTGGCAATCTACTTCCAGTGACACTGCCAAGAAAACCTAGGAGCCTCTGGGTCGCCAGGAGTCAGGACTGACTCGAAGGCACACATTGCATTTTGTGGCGCTTCTCTGAGATTGCCTTTGTCTGCACTAACAGGAAAATGCAGATCCACGTGAGAGATTCAGTTGCAGTTCATCAAGAAGTGGCTGAGAGTTTGGACCAGTCCTGCCGCCATCATTTGACTTTATTTGCTGCTAGGCTGTACCTGCAGAGAAGTGGAATCTAGTGTCATATTCCTGCTTTCTGACCCTTAAAAGTGATCTTCTACACTTTGCTGCTAAAATGCTTCAGCCACCCTTCTGTCTGTCCATTTTCCTGTCCTCTCCCCTTCTCCTGTCTGCCCTTCTTTTACTATCGCATCCTTTTTCTCTTCTGTCCTGTCTCCTGCCCTGCCCCCTGTTCTCTTGTCTGCCCCCCTCTCCCGGCTCTGTTTTCTAACTTTGCAGGATATAGGAGAAGCAGTAGGTATAAAACTCTGGATTGGATTGAGAAGAGTGGGATTGACAAGAGTATGAACAAAAGGAAATTTGATTACAATGAAGAAGATTTTGCTAAATATTTAATTATGAATAATAGGAGCTGACTGGGCTGTTTGACAAGCTAAATAATTCAGGAAGCTGAAAATGAAGTCAGCATAAACATGCACGTGGAATATGATGACATACGGCCCATCTAGTCTGTGCAGTCATACATCTATCTCTTCCTTTCCCTCCTGCAGAGATCCTCTGGGTTTAGCCGTGGTCTTTCTGAACTCTGAAATGATTTTATCTCCACTAGCTCCCCTGAGAGACTGTTCAATGCATCCACTGTCTTTTTGGTGAAGAAGAGGTTCCAAACCCTTTTGGTTCTCTGGACGCCTTGCTAATCTCCTCAAAGTTCAGAGGCCCCCAGTTCATCCCCTCCACTCCTCCCGGACTCCCTCTTTTCAGTGTTAAGCCTGTCCCCACTAGTCCTCTTTATCTCCCGTCCCCTTCCTGTCTCTTTCCCTCAACTAGTCCCCATTAGTCTTGGTCTCTTTCTCTCTCACTCCCCATCACCAATTCCCACCAACCTTCGCAACAGGAAGTTGGCATCAGGCGTCAAAGAGGGGCGGAAGGAAACAGCCTTGTGGGGACGGAGCTTGAAGGTAAGCACTGTGGGCTGTTTCAAGCCATCGCTGCGGCTGTTGATCCCGGACAGGGGTGACAGCGGTGGCTATGGGTGCTTCTAGAGGAAGGGCACTCTAGCGACCGTCTAGTTCGCTCCTACATATGGAAGTTGCTGATTTTTTCCACATGTAGATTTACAGAATGGGTCCTCTAGCTGCACATATTGGCAAATACACATATTCTCCTGCACTATTTAGAGCAGATTCACATTTAGCAGTCTTTTCTAAACTATTGCCAGAACATTGTGACCTCGATGTCTCAATTCCAATCTCAAGGTGGTATCTAAAGTGCGCCTTCACATCTGTCGCTCTCCCCCGATCCAATGCTCTGGTCACGTGAAGACAAATTTTACAAAGGACGTCCAAGTCAGAACATCTGAAAAAGAAACAGGCACATCCAAGTTCAAGCACAATTTCACAAACATGGACGTGCCCAATAGGGATGTCTGTGGGGTCCTCTACATAGATATCCTCAGAATGATGCCTGGAAACAGGGACGTCTAATAGCATAATGCTTAGAATAGTGGGCTAGGACCAGAGAAGCTAGAATTTAAATCCCACGGCTGCCCCTTGTGATGTAGGGCAAGTCACTTAACCCTCCACCTTCTCTACAATCTCTGGATGTTTTGTGGCCAAAAGAAGCACTTTCCCGATGCCTATTCCTACCTGTAGCAGGTCTAAATTTGGATGTCCCCAACTTTTCTGAGATAGAGCAGGGAGGTCTAAGTCCACTGCCCCACCCTAGACGTGCATTTGCCACACCCCCTGCCTACTTGAACATCCCTGCACTGGAGATGTCTTTAAAAGCCATTTGTAAAATGGCTCTGGGGAAGTCTCCATGATTTAGAGGTCCACAAGCACTTTTTCAGATGTCCGAATCACAATTAAGGCTTTTAAAATTACTCTCTTAGTCAAAGAAAATGATTAGATGTATTTGATACAACATGCCTCTGGTAAACCCAACATAAAAACATAAGATTTGCCATACTGGGGCAGACCGACGACCCATGAAGCCCAGTATTCTGGCAGGATCCCAGAAAGTAGGCAGATTACCCCAGTCTCACCTGATGAAGCTTATTCATAGAGCTGGGTGTAGAGGGTATTTTCACTCTTCTAGTCCAATGGATATCTGCTGCCTCTTGCAACGACTAGTACTACTTATCCTTTCAATAGTGTTATAAGGAACATAAGAACATAAGATATGCCATACTGGGTCAGACCAAGGTCCATCAAGCCCAGTATCCTGTTTCCAACAGTGGCCAATCTAGGTCATACGTACCTAGCAGTTTCCCCAAAAGACACAGGTTCGGCAATGCTTGTACTGGGTCAAGCATTGATATCCTGGGTCCCTTCTTAATAATGGTTTATGGATCTTTCCTCCAGGAACTTGTCCAAACCTTTTTTAAACCCAGCTACACTAACAGCCTTTACTACATCCTCCGGTAACAAATTCCAGAGTTTGATTACACGTTGAGTGAAAAAATATTTTCTTTTATTAGTTTTAAATAGTTTACCCTGTAGCTTCATTGCATGTCCCTTAGTCTTTCTATATTCTGATAACGTAAACAATCGATCTACGTTTACTTGTTCCACTCCGTTCATTAATTTATAGACTTCTATCATATCTCCCCTCAGCCGTCTCTTTTCCAGGTTAAAGAGCCCTAACCTTTTTAGCCTTTCTTCATAGGAGTATCCTTCCATCCCCTTTACCATTTTGGTGGCTCTTCTCTGAACCTTTTCTAATAACTCTATATCCTTTTTAAGATACGGCGATCAGAATTGCACACAATATTCAAGGTGCGGTCTCACCATGGAACGATATAGAGGCATTATAATATCTTTTGTTTTATTTTCCATTCCTTTCCTTATGATACCTAGCATTATTTTTGCTCTCTTGGCTGCTGCTGCACACTAGGCCGAGGGTTTTAACATGTTATCCACAATGACGCCTAAATCTTTTTCCTGGGTGGTGGTTCCTAATGTGGAACCTTGCATTGTGTAACCATAGTTTGGGTTGTTCTTCCCTAGGTGCATAACTTTGCACTTGTCCACATTAAATTTCATCTGCCATTTTGATGCCCAGTCTTCTAATTTATCAAGATCCTCTTGCAATTTTCCACAATCCTCTTGGGTTTTAACAACTTTAAATAGTTTTGTGTCATCTGCAAATTTGATAAACTCACTCGTTATTCCACTTTCCAGGTCATTTATGAATATGTCAAAAAGCAGCGGACCCAGCACAGATCCCTGGGGTACACCACTATTCACCTTTCTCAATTGGGAAAATTGGCCATTTAGCCCAACCCTCTGCTTTCTATCTTTTAACCAGTTCTTGATCCACAGTAGTACACTGCCTCCTATCCCATGACTCTAGTTTTGCCAAAAGTCTCTGATGAAGGACCTTGTCAAAGGCTTTCTGAAAGTCCAGATACACTATATCAACTGACTCACCTTTGTCCACCTGTTTATTCACACTTTCAAAAAAACATAACAGATTAGTAAGACAAGATCTTCCTTGTCTAAAGCCATGTTGGCTGTCTCCCATTAGGCCATGACTATCTACATGCTGAGTAATTTTATTCTTTATGATGGTTTCTACCATTTTTCCCGGTACTGACGTGAGGCTCACCGGTCTGTAGTTTCCCGGATCACCCCTGGAACCCTTTTTAAAAATTGGTGTTACATTGGCGATCCTCCAATCTTCAGGTAATAGAGATGATTTTAATGATAGTTCACAGATTACTAATAGCAGGTCTGCAATCTCATTTTTCAGTTCTTTCAACACCCTTGGATGTATACCATCCGGCCCAGGTGATTTGCTACTCTTCAGTTTATCTAATAGTTGTAATACATCTTCCCGATGTATCGATATTTCCTTCAATTCTTCCGCACCTTTAAATACCACTTCAGTCATGGGTAACATCCCTACATCTTCCTCAGTAAAGACTGAAGCAAAGAATTCATTCAGTCTCTCCGCTATCGCCTTGTCGCCTCTTAGTGCCCCTTTAACTCCTCTATCATCTAATGGACCAACTGACTCTCTCACAGGTTTTTTGCTGCGAATGTACTTGAAAAAAATCTTTATTTCGCGTTTTTGCTTCCACAGCAAGCTTCTTCTCAAATTCTCCCTTTGCCTGCCTTATCAATGCCTTGCATTTGATTTGCCAGTGCTTGTGCTGTTTCCAGGTTTCGTCGTTTGGCTCTTTTTTCCATTTCCTGAAAGATGCTTTTTTGGCAACAACAGCCTCTCTGACCTCACCTTTAAACCATGCTGGCAGTTTTTTGGACTTCCTTCCACTTTTCTTAAAGCGTGGAATACAGCGTGGAATACACAACAATGTAAATATACACAGTCCCTGCTCGAGAGAGCTTACAATTTATGCATGTCAGAAACACAACAAAGAGGAGACTAGAGATGGTCTTGACCACCCCTGTTTTTTCTTTCTGTGCTTTCTCTCTCTCAACCTCCTTCTGTCTCCAATTCCTTGAGAAACGTAAGCTCCATGTCTGCCACCAGCCTTCTCAACTCTCTGTTTCCTCACTATTTTGCTTCTGGCATTTTTTTGCACTAGTTTACAGGTCACTGGAATAATTCTGATATTTGCATAAGGTGTTTTGTGAATGGTGCAATATCAAAACCGAATGAGGTAACGTAACTAGAATCAAACCCAGCAAATGATCCCAATTGCTGTTATCTTGTGCTGATTCATACTTCATAGATGTCAATAGACATTACTCCAGCCTGGACCAACTGGGCTGGACTGAACTGGTTTGGACCTGTAGCATATTACGTAGGCATACAGTCTTGAATTGATCTCTCTGTTCTCCAGTTTATGTTGGTTATTTCAGCATTTGTAATTTCCTATATGAACATATCTACTGCAGTAGCACACTGTGTATCTTTGGGAACTGTTCCTTAACCTGCTATAAGTAAAGGTGACTCTCTAGTACCTTTAGGTGAGTGCTAGCCAGGATGGAGACAAAATGCAGCTGGATATCTCACAAAGCCAACTAAAAGCAACAATCATTGTACTGGTATCCTTCATTGTGAAGTTCTTATAGATATTCCTTCCTTTCGGTGGATGTACTGAACACTTGTGGAGGCAGGGCAAGGAGTTAATGATGGAGGAACAGAAAAGAAGCTCTTAATTAGGGTGTATTCGTTGGCACCTATTCAATTCTTTCAGGCATCTACAAAAATGTGAAATAATTAAGCAATAACATCAGAAGCACGGAAGTTGTCATATGACCAGTAAGCTTTCGATGTTTGTTTTCTAGTATTGTCTCTTCGGTTTGGGTCATTAGATTTCCAGAAATCCTCAGGCCATTGCATGAAAGATAAAATATATCAAAAGGCAGGCAATGTATTGATAAGGCAGGCAAAAAAAAAAATTTGAAAAGGAGTATATTCGTAGCAAAACACCTTTGAGGGAATCAGATCATTAGATGATGGGGGTAAAAGGTGCACTGAGAGAGGATAAGGCCACAGCAAATAGACCGAATGAATTTGTTGCTTTAGTCTTTACTGCTATATCACTTTTTAATGATATTTAAAGGTGATGTATCAGAGGAGTTGAAAGAAATCTCAATAAATCAGAAAGATGTAATCAAGCTAATTGACATACTAAAAAGCAGCAAATCACTTGGACAGGATGGCATATATCCCAGCGTGCTGAAAGAACTGAACTATGAGCTCGTAGAACTACTACTAGTAATCTGTGAACTATCATTAAGATCATCTGTAGTACCCAAAGACTGAAGAGTGGCCAATGCAATGTCAGTTTTAAAAAAGGGTTACGGGGGTGATCCGGGAAACTGCAGACCAATGAACCTGACATCAGTACCAGGCAAAATGGTAGAAACCATTATAAAAAGCAAAATTACTGAACATGTAGATAGTCATGGTTTAATAGCAGAAAGTCAACATGGGTTTAGCCAAGGAAAGTCTTGTCTCACCAATCTCTTATATTTTTTTGAAGGTGTGAATAAACAGGTAGATAAAGGTGAACCAGTTGATATAGTATATCTCCATTTTCAGAAAGCCTTTGACAAAGTCCCTAATGACAGACTCTTGGGGATATTAAAAAGGCATGGGATGTGAGACAATGTACTATTGTGGATTAGGAACTGTGGTTAAAAGATATAAAACAGAGAGTAGGGCTAAATGGTGAATAGTGGAGTACCCCGGGGATTTGTGCTGGGTCCGCTGCTTTTTAACATATTCATAAATGACCTGGAAATGGGAATATCTAGTGAGGTGATCAAATTTGCAGATGACACAAAATTATTCAAAGTTGTTAAAACACAAAAGGATTGTAAAAAATTGCAGATGAAATTTAATGTGGACAAGTGCAAAGTTATGCACTTAGAGGCTGATTCTGAAGTGGGCATGTCCAGGCCTTCCAGATGCCCAAAAATTGTACGGGCCCAAGTTCTAACTGATTCTGCAACCGCAGAAGCTATACATTCCCGCGGTTGTGGAATCAGGGGACTTAGATGGCCCAGCGTGCCCCCAATTCTGTGCCGTGAGCCGTCCACAATCCTACACGCCTAATCCGCACAATGATCTAGCTGGTGTGCTGCTGCCGTGGCATCCCATTGCCATAGCACCCACACGTTCAGCCAGAGGCACGGAATTGCTGGAACCCGAGCGGCTCCGTCACCCTGTCAGGGCCCCTATGGTCAGATCAGGCAGCTGATGCTCTCTCGTGGTGGCACGAGGGGGCTGCGGCACGCGTTCTCTTCACTGCCCGGCACTTATTCCACTATTGGGGTGGAATAAGGCGGCTATCCATCTCAGTGCTGGGGGGACGTACAGAGACCTGACCTGAATGGCCTCTGTATGTCGTGGTGCATGGTTACACCCCTCTCTACCCCAGCACCGCCCTCTCCCACCCCCATCCTGCGCTCTCCGCACAATGACTTTGTATGTGCGGGAAGCACTGGGGTCTGAATAGGGTCCAGGAGCAGATCGTGGACTGGACGTGCAGCCCGGACATCCAACGTTGCTATTCCTGCCTCAGAATGATCCTCTTAGGGAAGGACAGCCCAAACTACAGTTACACGATGCGAGATTCCATATTAGGAACCAGAATCCAGAAAAAGGATTTAGGCACCATTGTGGTCAATACAATTAAACCCTCCGCCCAGTGTGCAGCGGCGGCCAACAAAGCAAATAGAATGCTAGGTATCATAATGAAAGGAATGGAGAATAAAACAAAGGATATTATAATGCCTCTGTATCATTCCGTGGTGCGACCCCACCTTGAATATTGTGTGCAGTTCTAGTCACCATATCTTAAAAAGGATATAGCAGAATTAGAAAAGGTACATAGAAAAGTAACAAAAATGGTAAAGGAGACGGAAGGATACCCCTATGAGGAAAGGCTTAAAAGGTTAGGGCTCTTCAACTTGGAAAAGAGATGGCTGAGGGGAGATATGATAGAGGTCTATAAATTAATGAATGGAATGGAACGGGTAAATGTAGATCAGCTGTCTACCCCTTCAAAAAGTAGAAAGACTAGAGGACATGCAATAAAGCTACAATGTAGCACATTTAAGACTAATTACAGAAAATATTTTTTCACTCCACGTGTAATCAAATGCTGGAATTCGTTTCCGGAGGATGTAGTAAAAGCTGTTAATGTAGCTGGGTTTAAAAGAGGTTGGATGAGTTCCTGGAAGGAATGTCCGTAAATCATTATTAAAGAGGACCTGGTAAATCCATTGCGTACCCATAAGACAAGCAGCTTGGAATATGTGTACCTTTTGGGAACCTGACAGGTACTTGTGACCTGGATTGGCCACTGTTGGAAACAGGATACTGAGCTCAATGGATCTTTCGTCTGACCCAGTATGGCATTTCTAATGTTCTTATGTAATAATAAATATAATGGGGGGGGGGGCATATTCAGTGCCAATAAAGCGCTTTGCCGCTGGTACTTTAATTAAAACCAGATATTCAGCAGCAGAAGATATCTGCTTTTCAGCCACTAACTGGGTAGTTTAATGTTTAATGTTACATTTGATATACCGCTCAGGCCGAAGCATCAGAGCGGTTTACAATATTACATTAATGTTACAGAAAATATGAGAAGTATGAAGTAGTTAAAGTTAGGACTGCCATTTACTTGTCCTGGTTAGTGGCTGAAATATTGCCGCTAACCGGATACTGGCTGTCACCGCTCCCGTTCCGTCAACAGACCACTCCGGTTTTAACTGGATATTTTTCAGCGGTCTGTGGGGATATTTAGTGGCTGCTGAATATCAGGTGACCACATTTTAGCAAGTTAGCAGGTCTTTGAATATCACTCCCCCCTCCCTAACAAATCTAGCCTTAAGCAGCGTTAATCTACGCTTTCAGTTGAACCTTTGCGAGCAGCCACGGGACTCTTTTGCCTAGACCTCTCTGGACTCTCAGCCAGGGAGAGAATTTTTGATGTAAAGATTATCTTTGCACATTCCCATTTCATTTGCAGTAAACTAGCTCCAAGCAAGGGCTGGATTGCTCACCTGGTTTTTGAAAGATGCCTCAGGTACGTTGCAGTAGGGCTGAGGTTGTGTAAGTCATTCCGGGGGCAATTTTGTGAAGGTTTTTCTGCATGTAAAGACTGTTTGATGCCAGCTTGTTGCGGGGGCTGGGTCTGGGCACCTGTGCTGCCTTTGTAAAATACATGAAAAACAATTCCAGAATTTGAAGGAAAAAAATCAAATTCCTTCGCCATTAAACCCAATGTAGGGAATCCAACTTTGCACCCAGAATATTTTAAATTAGTATTAGGGACCATCAGAAAGGAGCCACTTGTGCTGAAATTATCCACAAATCTTATGCCTAATATCATTTATCAGTCGCAAACCTTACTTCATGGGACTTATACTTATTTAGCTGTATTTATATCCCACTTTTCACTGGGTCAAAGTGGTCAATTGGGGGGATACATTTAACACAAGGGGATATGAGACACATACGCTAATACTTACAGGGAACATGGGCAATGGAGGGTTAAGTGGCTTGCCCAAGACCACAAGGAGTCCAGTCCCTCCGGCCTGAGATTGCTGTCCCCAGGTGGGACTTGAACCCTGGCCCTCTGGCCTGAAGTACCTTGTCCTAACCACTAGACCACTCCTCCCTTTATTGCTCAAACATCTTTTTATTGCTTTTCGTCTTTTTCAGTCCCCTTAAAAGCCAGCCTCTTCCTCAGTGTACTTCAATTTACTTAATTATCACCGTCCACTGGTGTGCAAAGAAAAATCACGCGGCATTATTAACTGTGCACCGTTTGAATGACAGTCATTTAAATATCACGCTGCAAAAACTACGGTTTGCACTCTCAACTGCTCCAAGTACTTAAAGCTTTGAAACAGAAACATAACAATATCAGAGACTTCCCTGAAAAGCATTGAGACTGGCTGCGTTAATCCATTATAAAGACGGATTTAAATGTTCATTTGCCGCTTTATAAAAGAGTTCCTTAGAGGTATGCGCTTATAAAATCAGGCCCATAAGGAATAGGATAAAGCACATGTTACGATTACTGCGCTGGAGGCTTCACCCTTCTTTCAATGTTCTTGATTTATGTGGCAACAGATCTGTGATGCCCCAGCAGCAGGGCTTGTAGCTAGTCACCGTAATGTAGCTACGACGTCATCAAATGATCCCTGGACAGCTTCCATCCATGAATATCAAAGGCCACGTTGTAATTCAGCGCATAAGACACCAAAGCCGTCCTTCCTGAGCTGTAGTTCCCTGCCTGCGTGCAGAAAGCAAGTCTGTCTGGCCTTTCATTAACCAGGACAGTAGCTCACGCAGCAGAGAACTGAGCCTCCAAACGTGATAGGAGAGGTAGCCCGGGGTGTGTGGTCCTCATTTAAACTCCTGGTCTGGTAAATGCAGGAACTAGTTTCAAGCCAGTTTTCAACTGCGGGATGAATCTGTGCGGTCATTATGAAATGCATTTCAGAGCAGTCTGAAACCGCGTCTAGATGTTCAGCAGGTTGCGTGCCTACTCTTGGGGATGATAGGAGAGGCTTGCAACTTCATTGAGATTATGAAGGAGAGGAAGGGAAGGAGGTGGAGAGAAACAGGAATCGGAAGTGATTTACAAAACTGAGGTATTTCTAGTTGATAATGGCTGGGGGGTTCTCTCAAAGGCTGACTAGACAACCTTTCCTAAAAAAAGCAAATATAATCCAGCTACAGAGTCATAGTAACTATTAGGGGCGTGCACGGCCAAAATCAAGTTCTGTTTGTGCTAATGTAAAATGAATTTTTCCTGATTTTCAGGCAGTTTTTTGTATTCAGTTGACTGCACGCAAGAACTTAAAAACGCATGTGATCGATTGTACATGTGTTAATTTGCAGCCATATGGGCATACAAGTGATTTGTGTGCACTTTAAATTTTTAGGCACTGAAGTGAAGCAAAGGCGTGCTTGTGCATACGCATCCCTGGCAGCTCTCCCAGTCATGCCCCTGTGTCTGTTTTCCGAGTGAAAAGGAAACTCATCCCCAGTCAGTCAGTCCTGACTCCCAGCCAAGCACGAGGTGATTTCAGCGTTCACCGTGCACTGTGTAGTTCCATCAGGAAGCTAGTGTAAGAGTCAGGACGGGGGTGAAGATGTGACAGCATGTTTTACGCTGCGAGGACTGGCTGATGTGCTCTGCAATAAGCTGTAATGATTTCTTCTGAGTGGTCCCCTGGAAACCATAGACTGTTAATCTGCCTTGTTCTCTCTCTTGCTGATCGCCCCTCCTGATTCCCGTGCCGATTGCTAGTGGTTATGGACTGGAAGCCCGCTGCAGCACTTGCCCTGATGTAGTGCCAGTCTACGCGCGACGAAGCCATGGGATGTGGCACTTCAGCGAGGACTGGGAGTCATGCAAAGAAGTCTGAGAGAGGTGAGTGATGCCCTTACCTCCTTATCGTTTGTATTTATTAATGAGGGAGAATCAAGGGCCAGCTGCACCTGCAGCCCCTGACACGGGAAGCATAGAGTTGCATGATTTTATGCACACAGCTTGCTGCAAATCGCGTATGTCTATAGGAACCATTTAGGGGTCGTTGAAGGAACAAACCATGGGATATTTCACCTTTCTCTGAGATACAGACTTATGGCCTTTCGAAGGAGTAAGAACTGAGGCACAATTTGAGACCCTTCATGTCTTGATTTTATTAAACCTTGGAAAGGTCTTCACTAGGGTTAGAGGACCCCAAAGTTCATTAGATCTTTGCCTGACAGAAGTGGTGAAATCATTGGCAATGATCTAGTAACCTTTGCTACAAGATTGGTAAATATCTCTTTCAGGGAAAGTTTATATATGGATGAGACCAAACTTAACTCATCCATACTTAATCACTTAATTATGACCCCAGGGCCAGTGCAATAATAATAGACACCCAAGCTCAGGGGTGGCCAACTCCGGTCCTGGTGCACCACAATTCAGCCTGGTTTTCATGATGTCCGTAACGAATATTCATACAAATAGTCGAACACTACACAAAATACAGCACACTCTGAGAGTAATACACTACCATCAAAAGAAACTCCCACAGCACCCACTAATGAAATAAATAAATACCAATTCTATAAAGCATTTCCCAAAACAAAATGTTCCCTTTGCATCTTCCAAAACTTGCTTCAATTTAAAATAGCAAAGAACAGCAAAGCAGAAATACCCTAAATATAGCTAGATAGTTAATCAATTATTCTAGTATTTTTTTAAATTTTTTCATTATGATGATTAAAATAGTTAATTGTTATAATCTAATCTATCTAATTTTGTTTTGGGAAATTATTTATAGAATCGATATGTATTTATTTAATTAGTGGGTGTTCTGGGAGCTTGTTTTGGTGGTAATGAATATGCATGAGATATATTTGCATCCATTGCCTTCCATTGTATGCAAATATAGCCATGAATATTCATTAGGGACATCATGAAAACCAGGCTGGATTGTGATGCACCAGGGCCAGAGTTGGCCACCCCTGCCCTAGCTGAAACTTCAGCCTGGCACCCCCTCTTTCAGTGAATGTTGAGGCCCTTGGATAGTGATAATTAAAGTCGACAATCATCAATGGAGCACCACTGTTCCTAGAATGATCCTGTAAAAATGCATAATTGTACATCACCCTTTTTAAATAGTTCAC
The DNA here is from genome assembly GCA_033557465.1 of Ichthyophis bannanicus. NCBI lineage: Eukaryota > Metazoa > Chordata > Amphibia > Gymnophiona > Ichthyophiidae > Ichthyophis > Ichthyophis bannanicus. The sequence continues at coordinate 899,392,529 of CM066035.1, read as the reverse complement.
TTAGTTTTAGATGTAAGAACCCGATTCAGAGAGGGGGATGTCCGGGCCGTTTCGACATGCCCAAGGAAGAGGGGCCCATTAGAACCTGATTCTGGACCGCGGGAACAAAATGTTTCTGCAGTACACAGAATCTGGTCTGTGGATGGCCTGACGTGCCCCTGCCTGCCTGTGGGGACGACTTCCCGGCAGGCTCCCTTGGCTGCCATGTCTCGGCCCCCCTTCTTCCCCGCTGTCCGACCCACAGCTGGCCAGCCGGGACCTGGATCAGACAGCAGGGACCCTCCCGCACCTAGCCCTGACCCCGGAGGAGGGGAATCCCCAGACCCAATCGCCGCGTTGGTGCTTCTTAGTCTACCTTCGAGGTGGAATCAGCAGCACGTCACCTTTGACCTGGCAGAATGTACAGAGCTGTGACCGGAATCGGCTCTGTAAGTCCTGCTGGGCTGGCCCTCCCCCGCTTTTCCTAGATCCCACCCCCTGCCGGCTCTCCCCGTCCTGCTGCTCAGGACGTGCAGGGAGAGCTGAAGGGGAAATCGGGTCAGGATGGCTTGCGGGGCTGCACGTCCCATCGTGACATGCAACCCCGCAACCCGCGTTTCAGAATTGTGCCCAAAATGGAGCTGATATTTATAAGCATTTTTCTGGATTGGTGCCACTGTTGCAGATAGTCGGTGGTTCTATCTGAAGAGAGAGAGCCACTGAAGACCATTACAGATTGCCTTTGCACAGTCAGGATAGCGCCGCAGCGGTCTGGGGGCAGAGACATGATTTATCTGGATAGCGGCAATTTTCAACGCTGCTATCTGGATAACACAGGTACACTAAAAAAAATTTTTTTTAAACTGCCTCTAATGTTTCGATTGATTTTTACGTTTTTTGGTGCGCTGAATCCAAATCTGGTAACCAGTTTGTTCCATCACGTACAGATTTTTTGCTACATTGGGTTAGCAGTTTTGAGGTGAACGTTTTCAGATTGAGTGCGATCGAGATAAAACTTTCTTGGATGAATTCTTTATACTAATTGTTTAGTAGTTATTCAAATAAGAATAAAGAAAATTGTAACAAGGCAGCACATAAGAACAGAGTAATGTCAACAAACACACTGTGATGGTAGAAAAATTGTCTTCACTTAATACATCCACATACTTGTGAACAAACATTTAGCATATATGAGAGTGGTTATACACAACGAAAAGCAAATAAATGTGAAAAAAATGTTGTACAGGTATGTATGTAAGAATAGAAAACACAAACCGCACCATTGCAATACATGAAGACAAACACCCGATGGTGTGAAAATAAAATTCTAATAAATGAGATCCGACACTGTGGTAATAACTAGCAAATTTTTATTTCAAAGTTTAGTAAAAACACGATATTTGTCAACACAGTTTAGATTTTAAAGTCATTCTTGGGTCAATCAATCTCCTGGTGGGCCCGTTTCTTCTTCCCCGAATGCTTCTCTTGGTGCGCTGCTTGGCGTATTTTTCATCTGGGGTTTCCACCAGCAGCAACCAGCAGAAATCAGTCATCATAGTGGTGTTCCATCTTCCTGGTACCTTCTCTCTGCGTCCTTGATGTCCTGGTGAAACCTTTCACCTTGTTTTCTTCACTGTACCCCCCAAGTTTTCGGGAAAGTCGTTCACATGGGAGTGCAAGAAATGGACTTTCAGGCTCATGTTACAGCCTTGTTCTTTGAAGGCATTGAGCATCCTGGCAACAATATCCTTTATAGTTCTCATCCCGCCTGTTCCCCAAGAATTTGAGAACAACATCCTTGAAGGAATCCCAGGCTTCTTTTTCCTTCTCAGACATCGTTTCAGCGAATGCTCCATCTGAAATGAGTTTCCTTATATCAGGGCCAACAAACACTCCTTCCTTTAGCTTTTGCTTCAGAAAGTCGTGGGAACTTTGAGCAAAGGTACCAAAGCACTCACCATCTTTTGGAAGGGACTTGATGAATTGCTTAATGAGACCCAACTTAATGTGGAGAGGTGGTAATAGAATTTTATCACGAGGTACCAAGCCTCATGAAGAACATTTTTCTCACCGGGTCTCAAATACTCCCGAATTGGCCAGTCTTTTTTCCCCAGTGTAGGTCGCGGGGCCCGGCTATCCCACAAGCAAAGGAAGCAGGGATATTTGGTTGAAACCGGATTGCTGCCCTAATAGCATGGATAGAATTTTAAAGTCTCCACAAATCAGCCACTTATGCTCCATCGTACGAATCTTCTGAAGAAATCAGGCCAATTCTCGTATTTTTCTTGGAGAATAACAGAGTGAGCAATAGAACTGAAGCGAATGTGTTGCCATTATGAAGAAGAACACCTTTTATGCTGTCTTTTTTGACGAATCAATGAACAGCCGCCATTCAGCAGGATCATACTTGAGTTTAAACTTTTCCATCACTTCGTATATATCGTTGCAAAATACCAAATCTTCCTCTTTGCTGAAATACTTCAAAATTGTGTCTCGCGGTTGCGGTACCAATAAAAGTTGTTCCTGGTGACAATAGATTTTTCTGTTTAAGCCGAGAACCTAGCAGTTGGGCAGCATCTTTTGGGAGTCCTAAATCCCGGACTAAATCATTCAATTCAGCTTGAGAGAAAAGTTCAGGTTTCGGATCTGGTTCAGTTTCAAACTCGGAAGTACTGGACTCATCGGGAAAAGCCATCTGATGAGTCTCATCATGATCAGAACCGGTCCCACAAATATTATCCAAAGATTTTGGTGGTTCAGGCACAGGGTACTTCGTTGCTATGAGGCATAGGCCTAATTGCTGAGGGAAGGTTTGGGGTAACTTATTACGTTCTTATTTTTTAAGTTGTATCCCTTCACAATTGCAAGAGCAAAAATAGCAGTCACTGCTGTGGTCTCTTTGTTCACGCCACATCATAGGTATTCTGAAACGAAATGCTTGTTTTTTTCCTTTCATCCATAAGCGTAGATCTTCCTCACATGTCTTGCACACTTGTGGAGGAGCCCACGGTTTGTCCTTGATCGCGCTAACTTCAAACCGAATAGGCGAAATATACTTTTTTAATAAATGCAGAAATGTTCCTCTGCCGCTTTTTTCACGGTATATTCCCCACAAATAAAACAAAAACTGTCCGGAGAGTTTGACGCAACCTCTGGCTCTGTGAGCCATCACAAATACACAGCACTGCAAACTACAACTGTAGTGAACCACTTCGGATAAAGCTGGATTACGACTGAGCAAACAAAAGGTAATAATGAACTTGCAAGAAACTGAAATTTGACAGGAACGTTCATGTCGCCAACTACCGTGTTTGAGCGAGCGAACGAGGCGAACAGGAAAGAACATGCGCCAGCGCGAGTACTGGATTTAGCCCCCCGCCTCCCAATTGTCCTGTTAATGTATAAAATGAATACAAAACACTCTAAAATATCATGAGGGAGTGTTTCTAGTTAGTTAACCATTACAACCTCTATTTTGGGCCAAGAAAATAAACTGCAGTCGGCTAAAAAGAAATTATGTGAACATTCCTTATATGGGTAAGAAATCTAATTTTGCAAGAAAACGTGACGTGATGGAACATTTTGGCTATTTTTCCTGGATTCAGCACCCCAAAATCTATAGGAATCAGTTGCAAAACTGGAGGCAGTTTTTTGGTAGTGTACCTGTGTAATTATCCCATTAACTTAGAACAGACAAAAAGCCGTCCCCAGTGCTCTCTGGATTGCTTATCCAGAGAGCGGCTGCAAATCCTCACTATCTAGTTAATGATGGCAATTTTCCGGGTAGAAGCTGCACAAGCTGGATAATTTGCAGCAGCAACTGACCAGGTAGTGCCGCTGAATACACAGATTTTTGACCAGTACAGACGATCGCGGGGCTGAATATTACCCCACATATAAATATATCTACATATGCAGCACATAAGGAGGGCAATTTCTGAAAGACATTTACACAGGTAAAAGGACATTGGAAAACTGCCCACAAGTTAAGTTGTGTGCTGTTGGTTCTTTGAGTTTATGTGGTTGTCAAGACTTATTATTTGGTCATGACTGAAGTTGCCCTTTGCTGCCTACCAGAAACTGCTGCGTAGGCAACCACCTAGTCTGCGTAATGTTTTAGTAGGCCTGTCTGAAGAAGCCTGCTATTGATGTCTATGGGCCTGGTTCTGGGACGTGGGTTGCAGGGCTGCACATCTTGGCAGGACGTGCAGCTCTGCAAGGCATCTGGGCCCAATTCCCCCTCCGGCTCGCCCCGTACATCCTGAGCATCAGGATGGAGAGAGCCGACGAGGGTCGGCAGGGGGCGGGATCAGGGCGGAGTGGGGGTGGGCCAGCTCAGCAGGCTATACAGGGCCGATTCAGGTCACGACCCTGTACATCCTGCTAGGCCTGTGGGGACGCGCTGCTTATTCCACCTCAAAGGTAGAATAAGCAGCGAAAACACGGTGATCGGGCCCGGGGATCCCCCTGGGGGTCAGGGCTGGATACAGCGGGGTCCCCGCTGCCTGATCCAGGCCACGGCAAGCCAGCCTTGGGTCGGGTGGCAAGAAAAAGGGGGAGCTGAGGACGCAGAGTTGGGGGTGGCTGTGGGGAAGACATCCTCGCAGGCAGCAGAGGCATGCCGGGCCATCCTCGGGCCTGATTCTGGTTACTGCGGGAACGTTTCATTCCCACGATCCAGAACCAGGTCTGAACGGGCCTGTCTTGCTTGGGGCCATCTGGATGTCGTGGCTAAAAAAGTTGAGATATTCACTGCCGGTTTCCAGATAGTAATCAAACACGAAAACCCCCAAAACGGTATTCAAACTATAAATATCCACTAAAAAAGATGAAATACCGTGGAACCCCTCCTTTTCACTCAAATTAATTTTTGTCGGGCATAAACCGTAAGAGGAAGATACTGCCACTCTCCCTCACATACAGTACAGTATTCATCCCACAATTCTCAAGATGCAGACTTTTACATACCAAAAAAATAATAAAAAACCACACTTATCTGGTCACACACATGACGTGCACGTTTCGGGGAAAAAAACCCTGTATCAAGTGCTCCCAATGTAAATTCAGTGTGTCCAAATCTTCTCATAACTATTTCCAGATAGTGGCTGACACTGGATTTCTGGATAGGAATTTCTGTGCCAGTGCTGTCTATAGAGCGGCAATATTTGGTGCTGTCTGGTAAATTAGCTCAGCCTTTTTTCTGTGCCGTGTTTTGTGGATAGTTACCTGGATAGCGGTGCTGAGTGCCTCCACTATCTGGTTGAGTCGCTGCTCTGCTCTATTTGGATAGAGCCGAGATGGGTCGGTAATAATATTCATAGGTACTCTCCATATTGTGCCGCTGACCAGAGAAGTGCTGCTGATTATCAGCCTGATACAGAAGAGGTAATGTCAACAAGAGGAAGAGCTGAATGTATTGGAAGAGTGTCAGGCTAGTTTCCAAATAGGACGCAGTACAAAAACTGTGTTGATTGCACTTTTGATGATGTCCAGAGGCATCTGGATAAAGGGAAACGTATCCTCCACTTCTGTTAGACCTAATTTAATTTATGTTTTATGTTTATGTTTTATTAAAATTTGATATACCACCCATACCACAATAGGCATCTGGGTGGTTCACAATTGATTAAAATTACAGGCTGCAAGGATTTAAGAAAAGAACGCCATCATATAAAAGAAAGGAAGGATTTTATAAACAAGTAAAACAGGACATGACAAAAGAGGAAGGTCAGGGAAGGGGAGTAAAAGGAACCAACATAAGGGTGAGGTTTATGGGGGAAGATTGAATGCTACTGTGAACAGATGTGTCTTGAGCTTTGCTTTGAAATGAGGGAAAGATGTTTCAGTGCGGAGGGAAAGAGGAAGAGAGTTCCAAAGATGCGGACCCAGGAAAAAAAAAAGCAGAGGACCGAGTGGATTCCAGATGTGCATGTGAAGGGGGGGGAAGAAACATACGGTTGAGATGAATGGAACGAAGGGAACGGTGGTAGTGTGAAAACGAACCTGATCAGCGAGGTAAAGAGGGGTACCTGTAAAAAGAGCCCTGTGGACAAAGATAAGAATCTTATAGTGAATACGGAAAGGGATAGGTAACCAGTGCTGTTGCAGAAGAAGGGGAGTGACGTGATCGTACCGGGAGGCGTGAGTGAGAAGACGAACTGCGGTATTTTGAATACGTTGAAGTCTGGTGATTTGAGATTTTGGGAGACCCGCCAGGACGACATTGCAGTAGTCGAGCCTGGATATTACAAGGGAGATCAGAAGAGTGGCTAATGCAGAGGAAGAAAGAAGAGGGCGAACAGCGCGGAGTTGTCTAAGAGAAAGGAAAGATCGTTGCACAACAGAGGAAATGTGTTCCCGAAAGGAAAGAGCAGAATCGAGAACCACACCAAGGTAACGAAAGGAAGAGACTAAGGGAATAGGCTGAGAGGAAAGAGTCGGAGAACATGTGGGTGGGGGAGTGCTCCCTAGAGTAAACCAAGTGGCAAATGACTTTGCAGAATTAACATGTAGATAGTTAGAAGAGAACCACGCAGCGACAGCAGAAAGGCAACTATTTAGAGGAGTGATATCCGGGGTGAAAGAATCAGTATGGAGAAGAAAAAGAATATCATCCGCGTAATAATACGCGGAGATACCAAATTGTTGAACAGTAAGTGCAAGGGGAGCCAGGAAAACATTGAAGAGAAGGGGGGCAAGAACAGAACCTTGGGGCACACCACAGGAAAGAGGGGTTGGAGCCGAAGAGGAAGATCCAGAGACAACAGTGAAGGAGCGGTTAAAAAGAAAGGAATGAAACCACCGAAGAACAGTACCTGAAACACCAGCTTCGTGAAGGCGAATGAGAAGAGTACGGTGATCTACCAAGTCGAAAGCTGCAGAAAGATCAAGTGAGACAACAAGAGAAATAAGACCGTGATCATGTGCATAGTGAAGTTCATTTAGAAGGGAAAGGAGGATAGATTCAGTGCTGTGACCAGAGCGAAAACCTGATTGCCGAGGGTGGAGAGTGAGAGAAGGTTTTGAAGTTTAATTTAATTTGCTATACTGCTTATCAAGGGATTGTCTAAGTGGTTTACAAAGCAAAAATAAAAGACATAATCAAGTTACAAATTAAAAGCTTAATAAAATACAATGAGGCAAAACAAAATAAGTAAAATTCTAAGTTAAAAGTGGCATTTTAGAAAGGACGTCCAGGTACAATCTGTCCTTCGCAACAGGAGTATTCCCATCAGCCCTGAAACAGACCTCCATACGACCCCTCCTTAAAAACAACTAGCTCGACCCCAAAAAAGCGGAATCCTATATCCAGCACCACATCGATACTACTGCCCTACTCGAACCAAGTCAACATGGATTTAGAGAATCCCATGGCGTAGAGACCCTCCTTACTACACTACTCAGCACCCTAATCACAGGGATCGATAACAGCAGTAAAGGGTACGCGTTAATCTTCATGGACATTGCTGCTGCTTTTGACTCGGTTAATCATGAGACTCTTCTGTCACAGCTACAAGAGAAGGGAATCTATGACTCAGCCTTGAGGTGGTGCAGATCATACCTGACAGACAGATGGCAGCAGGTAAGAGCTGGCTCACGGACCTCCAAGCCCTTCGAACAAACACAGGGAGTCCCCCAAGGATCATCACTCCTTTTCAACATATACATGCAACCCATCTGCTCAATCATCCGCTCCTTCAAGGTCTCCTGCCACGTGTACGCTGATGATGTGCTACTCTTCTCTCCGTTCTCAATCAACCAACCCAACTTCTTGACCCTTATAAAGTGTTTCAAGGCTGTCACAGACTGGCTGTACACACAAAGCCTCAAAATTAATTTCAAGAAAACTGATGTCCTATTCATCACTAAGAATCACTCCTTCACCCCACCAACCTCAATAAGAGTAAGAGATGCAGAGCTTTTGAGCAAGCCCACCATCCGCTACCTGGGCATCACCCTCGACCAGCATCTTGACATGAAGGCACACATAAGCAATACAGTCTGAGCAATCTATCATAAGATATGAACCGTCCGCCACCTACACCCCTTACTGGAACCAGATGACTTTCGGACAATCTTCCAAGCATTGGTAACCCCGCACTTCGACTATGCCAATACTATTCTACAAGGACTCCCCAAGAGCACCCTGAACCCCCTGCAACTGGCAATGAACACGGCCGCCCGAGTCCTGCATGGAGCCTCCAGAAGGAACCACATAACCCCTACCCTAAAAAACCTCCACTGGTTACCAATCCACTGCAGACTCACTTTCAAGGTCTTACTAATGACTTTCAAGGCCATCAACAACCTATCCTCCATTTCCCTAACAGACCTTATCCTCACCACACCCACAGACAGGACCAGAAGGTCATTCGCTGTGAACACCCTCGTAGTCCCCAGTGTAATAACAAAGTGTTCCCAGTCAGCAAGGAACAGAGCATTTGTACCTTGTCATCAACCCCCCCTGGTGGCCAGTGGCTGTAAGGGTAGGTTGAGCATATTATTATTTTGTGGGAGTAGAGGGCTCTTTTAAGGCCAAGGGTATCTTGGTCTTTGTAGTCCTGCTCCTTATGTGAATAAATTGTGTATGCCAAGTAGAGGGTAAATAAGGCTTTTATTTCCCTTTTAACGCAAAAGGTTTGCTGAGATACAGAAATACAGAAAGTCCTTCTTTTCAGGCTTCCATCACAACATAAGTAAAGAGGTAAACTGTTACAAACGTCACAGTTGCTTGTAGGATTTAACCAAGGATTCTTTCAAACTTTAGAGCAAAACAAAGGGGTGAACATTCCTCTTTCATTCTGCACAAACATGAGTATTCTCAAAGCAATGTCTGTATAACTCACAGTTCAAGGAGTGATTCAAAACTGCCCGCAATACAAATGGAGCAATCCATTAATTCGTCTTGAGATAAGGGAATAGGGTCCTCAAGCGCTATCTGCATGGGCTCTGGGTCATTGTTATCTCCCTCTGAATTGGAGCTTTCCCTGGCTGCTATAGTTTGCCAGTCACTGTTTCTGTTCCCTTGTTTCCAGTAAGGCTGTTCTAGGGCTCTCCAATAAGCATGGCTTGTTCCTATGCCATTACGACCTGGCTTATAAAACTCTGGCCTGCTTATTTTCCTTTCAAACTGGATATCTGCTTTACAAGAGCTTCTAGGAGCTGAGCTTCTCTTTATGAATAAAGTGTCACCATACCTTGGCTTCCTGTAGCCGGTATAACTGGAGTTTTCCTTCTCAGGCACTTCTCTCAGGACACAGTCTCTTTGGCAGATTTTCTCTTGGAAGCTTCTGGGCACTGCTTGACCTTTCTGTAGCCTAGGAAAACCTGGTGAGGAATCCAGACTTCCTTGCTTCCTGGTATAGGTAACTCTGCTATCAGTACCTTTCCTTCTGGAGCCTTTCAATCCTGTTTCAGAGTCTTCTGGTGAGCGTAGGCCTCTCTCCAGGTATGGCTCTCTCCTTCTGAGCTCTTTACTTCTGAGGTCTCCTGCTACCAAGTCTTTCTCCGGACTGACTCTCCACGGCCCATCTTTCTCTCTGGCTCTTTCCGCTCCTCTTCCAGCTCCTGCTGTCGTGCTGCTTGTCTTGGCTGCACTGATTGACCTGGCTGGGCTGCTGTTCCTGGCTGTCTCAGCTCCCCTTCTCCTCCTTCTCCCCGCTCCTGCCCTAGCTTTCTGCTTATAAAGGCATTCCACGTTTGAGTTCCCCGGGCTACTTTTCAGGTGCAGCTGATTAACCTCTGCAGAATCATCAGCCGGGTGTGTTAACTCAGCCTCTGTAAGTTTTCGCCTGCTCCCTCTAGCTGCGCTGCAGGGCAATTGCATCTTCTGCACATCATTTGTTTTGTGAAAGACAGCGTTTTTTCCTAAGTCTTCACTTTCATTAGCATCCGCTCTATGACAACCTATGTTCTGGAATGCACTCCCACTTCCCATCCGGGCAATAACCGACCTCGCCCAGTTTCAAAAGGCACTGAAACATCACTTATTCCTCCAATACTACTCCCTAACCAGCGAATCAACACAACCAAGCCTACCCCCTCTTACCCCAATGATACCAGAGCATGACACATACCCACAATCCGAAACGACCGCCCAAACGTGTATAATACCCAATATGCAATTAGTCCGAGAGTGCCGTTAGTCCATTGCAACATTTGTGGCATACTGTGCCGATAAATAGCACAAATGTATATAGTTGTTTATAGTTACCCCTGTTAAATCCAAGTTGTAAAAACCTGTTATCTGTAATGTACACTGCATTGTTCTGCTGTGCTGTAAAATTTATTGTTACCTGTAAACTGCGCTGATTGTAAAAAGTGCAGTATAGAAATAATATAAATAAATAAATCAATAAATAAAATCTGGGATGTCCAGGGCAAAACATCCGAAAAAAGCACCACGAATGTTTAAGTTTCAGAAGAGTTTAGAAACTTGGATGTCTCCAAATTGGACAGGCACAGAATCAGTTTCTTGGCATTTTCCAGAAGGGGGGCGTCCATGTTCGGTGACTTTGCAGACCCTCAGATGCGCAGTGGCGGGTTAGTAATCTGTTTGGGGCTTGTATTTACAAGCAGGCTTCTTTGCCCAGGAAATATCAACAGTGGTGATGACAGCGCATTGTGCCTATCCCCTTGGTAGTGTTGCCGCCATGAAACAAGCACGTTTTTGCTCCTTATTCATCGTCAGGAGCAGGTATAGGCACGGACGCCCCAACAACCAAGGCCAGACATGTGTTTGCTGTTCTGGAATTGCACCACAACGTGCATCTTCGTTGCTCTGCCTAGGCCACCCCCCCCAGCACACCCCCATTCTACTTGGACGTCCTCGCGCTAGGGACATCAATATATTCCATTTCTAAAATGGCTCCGGGGACGTACTTGTGATATGGACGTCTGAGTGCTCATTTTCAAACATCCAAAACACAAATAGGGCTTCTAAAATACCTTCCTAAGGAAATAGAAAAAAAAAGAAAACGTTCGAGAGAAAATAGTAAGAAGGAAGAATTCAGACTTTATGTGCCAACCCAGCAACCTCCAGACTCCGACTTGAGATCAAATTCTGCCTGAATACCCTATACAAGAACGAGGCAGGTTACATACATTACGTAATCTCATTTTAATGTCCATCTCTTCTGTAGCGGCACAGCAGATTTAATGACACGCATTCCTGTAAGAGTAGATATGGTGAATTTAGTATGGGTATCCTGTAGGCACAGAGTGGGAGGAAATCTTCCTTGGGAAGGATTGTTAGTTGCTCCAGTTTATCAGTGTTAGGAGTCATATACCCCTTCAGTTGTTGAATAACCTTCATGTTTTTTCTCCATTTTTCCTTCATGTATACGTTTCAGACCAAAAGTCCTATGAAATGAGACTTTGGAACCCTGGAAGAGAGGGGCAAGAGATGGGATCAGAGAGACATTTAGAGATCAATATTCAATAAAACATCTGGGGAATAATTTGAAATATCTCATCTAGATGTTTCCAGCTAGTCCTGTATGCTGCGATACCGTGGGGCATGTTTACTAAAGTGCCGCAGGTAGCGTGGGGAAAGCATATGCTTAGCGTGCACATTTAATGCAGCTAGGGCGTAACAGCCATGGTAGAATCCCGTGGCGTGACTAAGGTAGGGAAGTACTGCAGCGCTAGTCCTGTTTCTATAGGGGTAGTGGCGAATGCACTCCCAGAGCACGCACGTGGGCAGCAAATGTGCTCATAATGTGCACCCTGCGATGGCAAGCTACCAATTATTAGGGCACCTGTAGGCTACAAAAGCGCTGCAGACAGTAATACATGGGACCCCCCTCCCCACCAGCAGGACAGTAGGAAGTGGTCAGTGCTAGACAGAGATGGGTGACCAGCAAAAGGCACAGCCGACTGCACGGCTCAGAGCAATGGGACACAATACAAGGGGGTGGGGCACGCAAATCAGGAGAGCGGACAGGGACCGTGCTGTGGCCCTGAGAATGGGAGATAGGGTGCAAATGCGGCATCTCAGAGAGCAAGGATGGAGTTATCTGGTTTTACTTCCATTGACTGCAACAGAAAAGTTTGTTTGAATGCAATGGAAGTAAAACCAGGACTGGCTCAGTCTGTCCCTGACGACCTGGAGCCATCAGGCAACCCTATCCTTGCTCTCTGAGACGCCACATTTGTATTCTATCTGTAAGGGATCAGGTAGCGTGTGCGCACTGTCCACCATGTAGAACGGGGGTATGTTTCCCCCCTCAACCTGGACCACAGGGTTCCTGTACACCTAGACTGCAATGAACACAGTACAGGGCCTCTAGTGTAGGGACTGGGAGCTCCCTCTCTGACAGGCCCGTGGGATACACCCTGGCCACTGAGGGGTGCTAGAGGCAGCAGATATACAGCTCAAACATGGCCAGCATAATTATGTCAATTTTAGAGGGTGGACACGTAAACACAATGTAAAAATGACCTGTCTCCACTCCTCACCGTGGGGGTGTGTTTTATATCAAAGAAGGGAGCGCAGGAACGTAGGGAGAAGGGCATCCTTGTGCAGTGGAAGAAGCCATTTCACAAAGATACATGTGGGAAAAAACGACGGTAGAAACCCAGCAACTTACAGGTGCAGGTGATGGTGATGGCGTTTTACAACCGACACGTGTAAACCTCAGCAAACATTTACCGGTACATCTGCATTGGCACCATTCTGCAAATCTAGACATGTAGATACTGCCAATCAATTCCAGAGGCCTTTTTCTTTCCCTCGTAGTGATTATGAGAGGGAAGTAAACATTGGAAATGAAAGAGGGCTTAATCCCTCCTGTAAAGGGAAGGGCAAAAGGAAGACTTTTTTCTCTGTTCATGTTGGGGAGTAGGTGTAAGTTTAGTCATGCACGGGCCTCTCTTGTTTGAAATTGGGATTCAGTGCTGGAGACTGGTGCTGCTAAAGTGACTACCGGCGGCACTGGACAGTAAAGGCGGATACTCAATGCCGGGGTCATATTCAGCCCCAGCATTAAATATTCGAGTTAGCCGCTTTTGACGATTGGTAACCAGTCAGTGCCGATATTGAGCCACTGTCCGGTTAGTAATATGCCACGAAGGTTAGGCTAGAGTTACCTGCGCCGCCCCTTTGCCGCATGTCGCTAACTGGGCAGCAAATCAACGGTTACTAAATGCCCCCAACACGCCCCAATGCTAAGCACTTAGTGATGTAGAGCTGGCAGCCATCGACATTCAGGGGCACTAACCGTGTTAATTGCTTTGAATATCGGGCACATAGATTTTAGTGATGCCCTGGCCACACCCCTGATATGCCTCAATGCCACATAGATGTGATGTGGACATCCATGTGTCAAATGGCCCCTTTCTAAAAGAGGCTTTTACATGTGGATGTGATTTACAGGTGTAAGTGGTCATATGTACATGTGTAAATCACAAAGAAGGTTTCTAAAACCCCCTCATAGATTGTGCCGCTGAATATACAAGTATATATTGTACGTATAAGTGTACATATGCGTATACATAGTATATGTGGATATCAGGGTTTATAGGTATAAGTTGTATGTTTGACTCAGGTGACTGACATTATACCTGGTTTTCCTATGTCTGAGTCAAACATGTAATCTTTACATATAGGGGATGAATATCAGCACTTATAATCTATAAGTATCTGCTTCCCTGCCCCTGAAACACCTCATCCCACACCTTTTGCTCTACATACAGCGCTATACAGTATGTGTAGTGCAGGATTTTTCTCAACCTTTTTTCACCTATCACCTGCTTTTGGTTATTTTTTAAAGCAATTTCTCCCTCCCCCCAAAAAAATTCTTAATGAATTTAAAATGACATTTTACTCCGGCGGCAAAAAACAAGAGGCTGGTATCAGCTTTATGGTGGACAGATGCGCTGCCAGACGTCTAATTGTCTTCCAACCATTAGTGGGTCATCTGGCAGTTCTTACCATCGATGGTACAGTCAAGACCCATATTCTGTCTGCCTGGGCTTCAACCGACACCAGCCTGGATGCAGTCAAGGATGACTTCTACAACCAGCTCCAACACATAGAAACACAGAAACATGATGTCAGAAAAAGACCGCATGGCCTATCTAGTCTGCCCTTCCATAACAAGTACTACAACAGTCCCACAGACAGAGGTGATCATTCTGATGGAAGATTCCAGTGCTCACATCGTTGTGGACAGGACCGGATGGGAAGAAACGCTGGGCAGTTTTTTCCATGGTGAGATCAGTGACAAAGGACTGCACCTGCAGTTCTTCGCTGCGTCAAACAACTTGGTAGTGGGAAATGGTTGCTTTCAGCACCCTCGCAAACACCAGCTTACATGGCACAACCCATCTGGCGGATTCGGCCGTCCTGGAATACATCCTGATCATCTCCTGATTCTGATCGTCACTCAAAGATGTACGTGCAATGAGGGGACCTGATTGTGGATCTGATCACTATCTCATCTGTGCCAGGGTACAACTGTGATTACAACAGGCAAAGCGGAAGGCACCTCCACCAGTCAAACTGAACTGGGTATGTCTGAGGGATCCGGCACTCAGATAAAAATTCCAAATCGCCCTTTCCAACAAATTTGTAGCACTCAATCCATCTTATGATGTTGATGGAGAAGAAAAGCAGATATTGGAGTCCATCCTAGAATGCACCGCCCCTCTGTATCCACCAATCTGACATCGGACACAGCCATTGTTTTTGGACGAGTGCCTGGATCTGGTGGATAAACGGAAACAAATCAAACACATCGACTTTGAGCAGTACTGGCTACTAAACATAGTTGTTTTCTGTATAAGTTATTGTTCAATGTAAACTGCTCTGAGTGAAGGACAGAGCGGTATAAAAAAACTGTTAAATAAATTAATAAAGAAGAAGGCTGAACGAGAAGCCTACTGGAATGGTGTCGCAGCCAACCTGGAAGTAGCAGCATCCAGACATGAGTACCGGACTCTGAATCAGACCCTCAGGAGACTGAGTGGTGAAACCAAGTCAATCAATGACAACATCAAGAAAGCAGATGGCACCATCATGAGCTCCCCTGGTGAATGCCTGCAATGGTGGAAAGAATTCTTCCAACAACTATACAACCACAATCTGCCCCAGGGATCACCACCAGAGCCACCACCCATTGACCTGCTGGAAAATCCATTCCTCGATGGTAAGCCCAGTCAATGAAGTGAAGGGTGCGATAAGATCATTGAAGAATACAAAGACTCCTTTTAATCGTTGGCAAGGTGTTCATGAAGATCATACAATCAAGGCTGCAGAAACATCGTGAACAGACCAGTTGAGAAGAGCAAGCAGGATTAGGTCACATTGGGGCTGCACTGATCAAATATTCACCATTCATCATCTGGCAGTGGAAAGGATCAGGTGTGGAAAGCGAACCATCATCGTCTTCATTGACATCAAATCTGCATTTGACTGTGTTCAGTGGCCCACTCTGTGAAGGGCATTGTAGAATGAGCATGTGCCACTGAAGATCATCCAACTTCTCCAAGTATCATACAATGGCTCAACCAGCAGTGTGCGGACACGAAATGAACTATCCAAGGAATAACCTATCCAAATGAGTCTGCAGGGAGAATGTCACCTCACTCCTGCCTTTCACTATTGTGATTGATGCCATTATGAGGAAAACATTTGAGGACAGATGAACAACTTCCTGACTGACTTGATATTCGCAGATGACAGTGCCATATTTGCTGACACAGATGCAGAGGCCACCGACATCCTTTACTACATCACCCACATTGCCCAATCTAGCTGCCTAAGAATTAATGCAGACAAGACCAAAGTTATGACCCCGTATGGATCACAGGCCAATGTTCACCTCGATGGAATCCAAATCGAGCAGGTCCAAGAATTCAAATACTTGGGATTGCTGGTACAGGAGAAGAAGGTGGCATCCACCACAGAAATCCACAGCAGGATTGACCAGGCAACGGTAGCATTCACCTTGCTAAAATGGTGCCTCTGGAAGAAGGCCAATATCTCCACCAAGACCAAAATTCACCTCTTCTGAACACTGATCTTGCCAATTCTCCTGTATGGATCGGAATCATAGACTCTGCTCAAACTTGACATGAACAAGCTCAACGTCTTTCAAATGCAATGCTTGAGACAGATTTTGGATGTCTCTCTTCATGATCACCATCGAAATGAGACAATTCAGACAAGGTGTGATCATCAACCTTCAGTCAAAGAACAAATCCAAAAATGCAGACTGTGATAGTTTTGTCATGTTTGCAGAATGAACACTAGTTGGCTGCCATACAAACTCCTCTGGCAAGAGCAACCTGTCCACTGGAGGGTTCAATGAGCAGCACCGAAGAAAACCTAAGGAACCAGCGACTGACCATCGACGAGGCCAGAAATATTGCCACCGATCGCCAAGGTTGGAAGGGTATTGTGAACAACACACGGAATCCAGCGGCACCTACAGCAGAGTATTGGTTGAGAGGATGACCTGCTCCCCAAACACCAGCTAAGGATTAAAGAAGAAGAATTGATATTTTACTTACATTGTTTATTCAATGTGACCCTTGTATTTGATGCTTTGCTGCCAGATTCCCAATGTTTGTCTTGATATTTGTGAGTTTTAGTCTTATGTCTCCTCGCATGAATATATCAATATTTTTTTGACTGCACTAAAGCCATATTCAACAAAATATGAAGTTGGAAAGCACAATAGTATTTTGGCCATTTCAGACCACATGTTTGGATAGAGCTGTTTAGTTGTATTTGACAGCCACACTGCCGTCATTCTAGCTTTTTCAAATTTGTATTTGCATCCATCATTGCATTTTAGTTCAATACGTTCCTCATGGATGTTTTCACTGACAGATTCTATATCACAGTCAAAAGGATCCAGCATCCATGGCTTGACTTCAAAAGAAAATAAATCTGAAAATCGGCTATTCAGTTCTTCTTTCAATGACAATAAATATTCTGCATAATTCTTAAGAGCTTGATCTGAGAGATGTTTAATTATTTCTGTTAACTTGGGCATGCTGTTGAAGTGCTTCTTCTGTAAACTGGTTAAAAAAAAGACCTAATTTTTCATTAAAAGCTTTCATGACATGTACACAGTCTAGCAACATGGTCCCCACGGCAGTGTACCTTCCTGCCAGAACAGTAGCAACTCAGCTGCAGAAAATAGAGCTGCTCTGGTTCTAGTGGGAGAGTTTGCCGCTGTTTTCATGTGTCTCTCACACTGCCCTCAACCAGCAATTGCTGATGATGGCGTGGATCGGGGAGCCGGCTTGATTGAAGCTTCAGGGCATTTCTTCATTGGCAGATTGGGGAGCCCACTTGATTGAAGGTACAGGTGCAGTTTTTTCAAAGGGAGGCATTTTACTATCACTCCCCTCAGTTTAACTTTTGCCCCCCTCCCCCCCAGTTGAGAATGACTGGTGTAGTGGATTCATACATATGCACTAATGGGGTGATTTTACAAGGCATGCCTATATTTCCTATGTCTTCACATGCGTAAATCATGCTATTTTAGTGACTTATGTGTGCAAATGACCACTGATCTGCATAATGTAGTAGGCGGCTTTATGTAAGCAGGGCTGGCGCAAAGAGATGAGGCACCATAGGCAGGGGCGGCTCAAGGCAATCTGCTGCCTGAGGCACGGGATGAGCTGGCGCCCCCCCCCCCGCGTACTCCTCCCATCCCGCACCCCCCCCGGCACGCGCCTCCCCCCGCACCCCCCCCCGGGTGGGGATCTTTCTTAAAACTCCAGTCAGGTACTGAACCAAATCAAAAAGTCAATTAGATAATGTGGAGCAAATGCAAGATGTTCACACACCAAGGAACTAAAAGAAAGAGTGAGAACCACAGCAGTTTATAACTCGAAATTATAATTCATTTGTATTTTCTTATAAACTGCATTATGGTGCTTGCTTTTTCTTTTTGAACATACATTTTGCTTTCACAGAACCCCCTCCTCAACAATGGGTGCAGAGCAGAGGTAGGACATTCACCCACAGAACTCAATATATATATATATATATATAAAAAAAAGCTGATTCTGGTTACCTCACCAACAACAAACATTCTCCAGTACCAGGCATCTTGGGAACTAATATAAAACCCTACTAAATTCGCTAAGATCTGCAAGGCCAAATCTGCCATACCATTCCAGCATACACTTCCAAAGCTCATACAATAAGGGGCCTACCAAGAAAAAAGCAGCACTATAAACATTGCAATGGGCCCCAAAACATCCATACACCTATTTGAAAAGCTGAACAAGTCAAATTACTACAGTACGGATCCCTACGTACAAACTCCATGTTAACAGAACACCTGGCCTTGGTCGCACACTCAGAACACAGACCCTCACCAAGTACAGAATAAGTGACCACAACCTAAAATAAAAATATGTAGACAAAAATTAAAATGAAACCCCAAGAAGCCAGACTCCGCATGTGGTGCCACACCAGATAAGAGATGCAGTTCCCCATAGTGTGAAATATAGATAGCACAAAGTCCAATCACTATATTGAAAATAAAATTATTTTTTCTACCTTTGTTGTCTGATCATGCTGGTCCCGATCTGAGGTTTCCGTTTTCCTCTGTCTTCTCTTAGCTCTTTTTCTATGGTCCATCTGCCGTTTCTTGCAATTCGCCATACTGTGTGAAATATAGATAGCACAAAGTCCAATCACTAAATTGAAAATAAAATTATTTTTTCTACCTTTGTTGTCTGATGATTTTTGATCATGCTCGTCCCGATCTGAGGTTTCTGTTTTCCTCTGTCTTCTCTTAGCTCTTTTTCTATGGTGTATAGTCCATTTGCCATTTTTTGTCTGTCCTTTTGCTTTCTTCATTTTCTTCCATCAGACTTTTTTCAGTCCCAGTAACTCTCCCTAGTATCAGCACCCTTTACAGCCTCCCCTCCCAGTACCAACCCCCTTGCCTTCCCAGAACCAACACTGGTGTCTATTCTCTTCCAGTCCCTCTCCTTCACCATCGTCCAACCCCTTCTAGTTAAAATACCATCCCAGGTATCAGCAAACTTCCAGTCCCAGTGCCCCCTCCCATATCATCTCCCTTCCAGCTCCCCCTCTCCCCTGTCCATCCGCCTTCCAGTGCCATTCCCAGGTGTCAGCTCCCTTCCAGCTCCCCCCATGTCTGCTCTGCTCCTTTCCTGCTCCCCCATCTGCTCCCTTCCAGCTCCCCCCCCCCATGTCTGCTCCTTTCCAGGCCCCCCTTGTGTCTGCTCCTTTCCAGGCCCCCCATGTCTGCTCCCTTCCAGGCCCCTCCCTTGTCTGCTCCCTTCCAGACCCCCCCTGTCTGTTCCCCTCCAGCTCCCCCCCATGTGTCTGCTCCCTTCCAGGCCCCCCCTTGTGTCTGCTCCCTTCCAGGCCCCCCCCATGTGTCTGCTCCTTTCCAGGACCCCCCTTGTGTCTGCTCCCTTCCCTCCTCCCCCCACCCTCACCTCACTGATTCATCTTTTAAAATGAAAGCAGCCACGGGAACATTTCTCCGTTCCCGCGGCTCTGCTTTCAAACTCCTGGGTCGCTGCCTTCAATCTTCCTGGAGCCGGTGGAGTGGGAGGGGCCCGAGGTCATTGCTTCCGCTGCCCTTCTGCTTCCATTGCTGCAGCAGCCAGCAGCAACAGAAGCGGAAGGGCAGCGGAAGATGACCTCGGCCCCCCCCACCCCGCTGGCTCCAGGAAGATTGAAGGCAGGCAGGCAGCGACCCAGCAGTTTGAAAGCAGAGCCGCGGGAACGGAGAAATGTTCCCGCAGCTACTTTCATTTGACGGTGGTTCTATCATAGGCAGTTTCTAGGGAGTGGCAAATAGTGTCGCCCCCTAGAAACTGCTGCCTGAGGCCACCGCCTCAGTTCGTCTAATGATAGAACTGCCCCTGACCATAGGTCAACCTCATCCCTTGTGCCCCTCCCCCACACGGCATCTTCCCTGAAGCGTGCCCTCCCACAGCACCCATTGCCACTGCTGCCGCCCCTCTCCAAGATCCCAGCAGCGGCAATAGCCGCAAACAGTCCTATGGAGCTTACCTTCAAGCTTTGGCGCTGCAGGGCTGTTTGCTTCTGCCACCCGATGCTGACTTCCTGTACAAAACAGGAAGTTGGGCATCGAGAGTTGGAGAGGGGTGGAAACAAACAGCCCTGTGGTGTTGAAGGTAAGCTCCGCGGGGCTGTTTGCAGCTATTGCCGCCACTGTCAGTCCCGGAGAAGGGTGATAGTGGCAGCAATGGACGCCCACGAAGGGTTGGTGCTCTAGGCAACTGCCTAGTTTGTGTAATGGTAGCATTGGCCCTGTCTGTAAGTACTTTCTCTGTGGGCATGTGCAGGAGTGGAGTGTGTACAGAGTGCAAATTTACATATGTAAATTCTAAAATATTTTTGCAAAATCTAGGTAGAGTCATATACTCCAGCCATAAGACTGACGTAAGTGCACACGCCAAGCACATGTAAAGTTAAACAACTATTTGAAAATTACCCTCCAGATGTATCAGTCCCCTGGGTATTTTTTCAAACAGCAGTCGTTTAGGTTCAAGATGGCACCAAACATTTAGCTGCTTTTTGAATATTGACGAAACAGTAAGAGAATTCGGAAATGCCTGCGATAATTGTAGAGGATCCTTAGTTGGGAAGGAGTGAAGGGGAAGATGAAGATGAGCTGGGGCCTATTGTAGTGCAACAGGAATTAGGTTGGGCAGACAAGGTGGGTCGTACAGTCTTTTCTCTGCCATTATATCTCTGTGTCTGTGGGGGTCTTTTACTAAAGGGTTCAAGCTGGCAGCACACATCTGACATGCATTAAAAGTGCATTTTGGACACGTATTGCCAGCTAACATGGGGTCAACACAGCATGGGCCAATTCCCATGGGAACTGTGCAAGCTGTGTTAGAGTCGTGAGTGGGCGGATTAGGGGCGGAGAGTGGGTGTGGTGAGCTCAGAGCATTTAGTGCTGGGACAACAACGTATGCTGACTGCATTAGTGTTACCATCAGTATCTCTCACTGTCTGTCGACAGTTGGTGATGTCAAAGTTGCAGTGAGTAGAAGACGAAGCTAAGGGAGATGAGAAAAGGGGCGATGACGTTTTCCCAGTCTGTTGGTTAAAGTTGGAGCTGCCCTCTGAGATTGTGAATCTATATTTGCAATTACCCAAGTTTTGTCTCCACATTTCATCTTGCTCACATCTAGCCTATTCAACATAGTGACAACGTAAGGCCCTAAACCACCAACCACGTCTTTTTTCAGAACCTATTCAGTATGAGGGTCATTCTAGAAGCCCTATTCGTGCTTTGAACGTCCGAAAACGGGCATAGAGATGTCCAAAGCTATTTTAGAAGCTGGCTCTGCTGATTTCCAGATCTGAAGAGGAGTGTGGAGGAGGCGTGGCCATGGCATTCCCAGGAACAACATCCCCACCCGATCACAGAAATGTCCAGCATCGCATTTAACCTTAGACCTGCTCGGAGGCACAAGCAAGCCTCTGAAAAGTGCTTGTTTTAGCTGAAAAACATCCAGAGGGCGCAGAGAAGAAGGCACTCCACCACCCCAGTACTCAGCACAACGTCACAACATCAATGGTAGCAGAAGTGGGATTTGAACTCATGTTGCACGCTCCCTAGCCGGCAACTCTAACCTTTAGGCTCTCCTAGACATCTGGGGTCTGTATTACCGTTCTAAAGATGCTTATCGGGCACGTCCGGGTTTGTGAAATCCTGTCCACGTCTGGGTGTGTCTGCATTTTTTTCAGACGTTTCGGCTTAGACATCCCAGATTGCACGTCTATAATTTCCCTCCATATGTGCAATCTGGCTGTTGGGTTATAGCTGGGACTCTCTCCCCCGCCACTGGAAACATCCCCTGCCTTGTACGGACCCGCTCATTAAGAGCGACATTTTTGGGTCATTAAGGCAGAGAACATGATGATCTCTCTTTGCAACGATAGAACCCAGAGGCGCTGAGGGAAATGATCCCTTCTTCAGAGTTGCCAAATTACCCAGTTCCAGAAGTGAGATTTTTGCCAGTTCTGGCTTTAGATTTGCATTGCAATGCAGTATGGTATTTGTAGTCTCTGATTGTACCCATTGGAATCCATGCTGCAGGTCCCATAATGCATCAGAAATCCAGGACTGGCTAAAAATCCCACTCCTGGAACTGGGTAACTCTGCGTTCCTTGGTCTCACTCGCTGTTCCTTAGGGTGCAATTAACTTTTCCTTCCATTTCTGCCTTGAGCTCCTACACAAATGCCTGTATTCAACTGCTATGTGTGGAGACAAGTCCCCAAAGAGTTCCCGTGAGCAAGCAGGGGGCTGTCTCATTTCCTAAACACTTTGTTTTCTTCTTCAGGAGCTTGTAATGTACTTGGGTGACAGCTGAGCACACAAACACCATATATTTGTTGAAAATGTCAGAAAGCTGACAGGAATTAACGAATTACAAGTCTTTGCTACCTACATCATCTGGTTATTTTTAATTTTTTTGGCCTATACATTTTCTCCTGTTCCATTTAGGCCTTTCAGCTCAATCAGAACCAGCATTCGGATCGCACGCCTTGAGCCTTCATTCATGACTACCTGGACTTTTCCCTTCTGTTTTAGATCATCTCTCGGAATTAATGGCAGTGATTGTCCTGGGTCAGGGACTAGGCACTAGATCTGCTTCCAGGACCCTGCAATCATGAGCTCTGAGTCCAACCACTAGGTGTCGCCATTGCACAGTGACTCTCTCCCATCTAGGGCTATGAATGCAGCCTGCAGAATATCACTAGCCCTGGGAGACCTAAGTTCAGACCTAAAGCAGGAATTGAACCCATGTCCCTCCACATGGCAGCGCTGCCACTGAGTCACTAGGTGGTGTAATTATTTCTAGTATTATTAAAATAACATCCTACCTTCAGGGTCGGCCCAGCCATTAGACAAATTAGGCAGTTGCCTAGGATGGATGTGTGGCAAAGAGCAGGGCATTCAAAGTTAAACAACAGAGTCTAACAGCTGGGTGGGGGGGAGGGGGGCATAAGGCTTAAGGTTTGCCTACTGTGCCAACACCTTGAACTAACTCTTGGTCTGGCTGTACCTACCTTAACTCAATTACTATTAAATATGTTTATTGGTAAAATGTCCATTGTACACAGGCGATACCTAGTGGTCAGACTCAGGGGGACATGCATGCAGGGTTCCTCAGGGAGCTGCAATCTTTGGCTCCTGGCCAAGGTCTTTCACTACGGTAGCTGGCCTAGCAGGGAGGTAGGAAAGTGTTAACATGGGGAAGATCCTGGGAAAATGATGCTTGTGCTGGGCTTACCCTGCGATCGGTCGGGGCTTCCCGATTCAAGAAAGAACATCAGCAGTGAGTGCAAGCCGCTTCAGGCACTGCCGGGGCTGACCTCGCTGACATCATCAGCCAGAGGACCCAAGGGGGCTTATAACCCAGCCCAGAGGCTCTCTGGGCCATGGCCCAAAGGGGCGGGACATGCTCCTTTTGCACCCCTTCTGTACACCGAGTACCCGCAGGAGATTAATAGTTTAATCAATCAGGTACTTTTTGGTGTTTTGTTCTATATTGGTGGGCCCTGTTTCGATGGGGAAGAGGAAAGCGAAGAAGCTGCCCGAGCTGTTCACCCTTTTGGGAAAGCTTTGGACCCACTGGACTGAAAAATTGCAGTGGATTGTGGCTTGCAACAGTCCCTGAAGCTCCACTGAAAGGACTCCTCGTCCTCTGCCAAAGCCACTATTGTCCTCTACTTTGAGTTTGGATGTCTCCTTGCAGACAGTGACTTCCTCCCCCACTCTGTCCTCTCCCTAAGCCAGTTGTGCTTCAAGAAAGTCCCCAAATGGTTTTGGAGCAGCCTCAAGATGTTACGATGAAGGATATTTGGTTAGCTATATCTCATATTGATTCTAAATTGTCTGGTACTGTAGCTTCTTTGTGTGTATTTACTCAGGAGACGGTTAATAAGATTCAGGAAGTAGATAGTAGGATTACTGAAACTAATGGTTTTGTTTCTCAAATGGAGAGTCCATTGCATTCTTTGCAACAGACAAATGCTAGCTTTATTAAGGATTCACTTTCTTTGTACTATAAATTGGAAACCCTTGAGAATGTATCCAAGGTTAATAATTCGTGTTTCCTTAATTTCCCAGTAACTCACCTATTGTCTGCTGAGATTTTGTTGTAAAAATATTTTAAAGAGATTCTGCTATTGACTGATGCTGTTCCTCTTCAGAAATGTTACAATAGGCCTGTCAAGCTTTGTAGGGGTGGAATAATGGGTGAGGGAGTAGAGGCATTGACCCCTAATGTTAGTCAGGATTTGACCAAATTTCTAGAGGACATCTTGGATTTGATAGCCAAGCGAGCTATCCTCATTGTTAGTTTTCTTTTGGTTGCGGACAAACTCAAGGTTTTGAAACAGTTCTTTAAGAAGGCAAGTTTTTGTGGAGCTAAGTTGAATGTGTTCCCTGATGTTTCTAGGAATACTCAGCTTTGCAGGAAACAATTTCTGGCTTTAAAATCAAAGGGTTTGGCCATTGGTGCTACTTTTTTTTTCTGCGATTCCCGTGCAAGTACGTTGTTACTTGACATGGAAACACTTATTTCTTTTATGACTCAAGTGGAGATTTTCTTGGCAGATAAAAAAGCTACAGAATAACGAGTCAGAATAATATGCCCAGGGATATGGTGTGTGTGGGGTCGGGAAGGGGCTTTCCTTCTGAGCCCATTTAATTTTTTTGCTGATTTTTAATTTCCTTGATTGCTTCTATTCTTCATGTAATATGGGCTGTTGTTTAATTTCCTTTTTTTTAAATTATATTCTAGTTCTTATTCTGATGTGTTGTATTTGACCATCCTTATATTTATTATTGATTTTGTAATAAGCTGTAAAGATCTCAATAAAAAAATATGGCGAAAATCCTTAGATGCAGTGACTCTTTCTAATTAAGTTGGAAGCCCATAGAAGCAGGAAGAAACTGCTGGTCCTAAAAAATAAATCTGTGGTTATAAGGATATTGGCAGCACAAAATAAACACATTCATTAAGATTCCTTTTCACTTTACAGTAATAAAGTGTATTGAAAATCCTCTTTATAAAAATTATAAAAGTTTTAAAAGTTTCATTGGCTCCCAATTCTATTATTTGAAATATACATAAGGAAATATTTGGCACACAAACAAATAGCTGTGTCATACTTTGATACCGTAACAATGGATCAAAACACCAGACAGAGAAAAGAACTTTCTGGTACACATTCCGATAAGTTTATTAGTGATTTTCTTTCTCATTTGGCATTCCCAAAAGAAGGGTTGATTCCTCTGGTATAATCCAACCAGACGAAATACCATACAAGAAGTGAAGCTTATATACACTACTCAGAAGTATTGCTTACCCTTATTTGCAAAAAAAGGAATTCAATAAATAAACTCAAAAAAGGAGGAACAATAGGAGTAAAAAGTCCTCAGTGTTACACAAGCCAAAGAGTTTCAGTTTTTTTTTTTACAATTTATGCTAGTATTATGGCTCAATCCACATCACATCACCGTTTTATTCTTGACCTGTGATATGATGCGGATGAGCCATAATACTGGCATAAATTTAAAAAAAAGCCTGAAACACTTTGACTCGTGTAATACTGAGGACCTTTTACTCCGATTTTTCCTCCTTTGTTGAGTTTATTTATTGCAAATGAGGGGAAGCGAGTCTCCTGAGTAGATTCACAAAAGAAGGCCATAGCAAGATGTTTTGACATCTGGGGCAGCATTTGCATGAGATACCCTTTTGCCCCTTTTTCAGTTGTAACAGTTGGCCCTTTCAGAGAAATGCCCAAAGTGCCGACCCCTCTTGCTTGGCTTTGGTCATAGAGTTGTGGCACCCCAAGGACCATTGCTTATATCTTTAGGTGTGGACAGAAGCAATAACGCTCCTCTTGTTATATCTTCCTGTCTCCAACAGCGATGAAGGCAGCCATCCTCATTCAGCGGTGGTATCGCCGCTACGTGGCGCGTCTGGAGATGAGGCGACGCTGTATGCTGAGCATCTTTCAGTCCATTGAGTACGCAGATGAGCAAGCACAGCTCCAGGTCTGTATTGCGCGCTGTTGGACCTTCCCAGGAAGCAAAGGATTCTGGTCTACTCTGTTCTTTCCTCCATTTTGGGCTTGTTGCAATGTAGATCTAGCAGCCTGTGAAGAAACTGTAGGAGATGCCTTTGTATCGGACCAAGTTAATACATTTATGGCTAGCATTTGAGCTCAGGATGATGAAGGTTATAGAAAGAAATTCGTAGAGACTGATTTTAGTTCTATGGGGCTGCTTATGTCAGCTTTATTTCCTGAGTTGAGCCAAATAAATTGGTCAGATTGGCTGACTCTGATTTTTATGAACTCATGTCAGTCACTGGTCCTTTAGGCCTCTATTTCCTAAACTATATTATATCAGTAATGCATGCGATATAGCAGAAATGCATGTGATTATTGTAGTAATGCATGTGATAGCCCAATTAATGCAAGCTAATTGGGCGTAACACGTGTTGTGTTGTGATAATGCACTTTTAGCACAAAAAAACCTGGCTCGACTCCTGCTAAAATAATGAGTAAAACAGCTCATTATGAAAGAGATTGAATAACGTGGCTTGTGGTAATGTTGGCACGTGGTAGTATTCAAGGGACGTTAGCTACACCTCCAGAGCTGTAGGTAACTTTCCCTCCTCTGGGACATTGCCTTGACAATACATGAACAGGTGTTCCTGGGGAACATTAAAAGGAGGATGTGCGGGTAAAGAAAAATCAAGCTTCACTCTCCCCATGTTTCAAAAATTCTTGGCAGTCTAGGGGTGCTGCCTGTTACCCCCCACTCAGTGATTTTAAGCATAAACGGCTGTTTATTTATTTATTTAGCTGTGCTTATATACCGCTTTTCACCGGGTCAAAGCGGTTTAAAGATATATGCTAACAGGCACTTTTTATTCCCTGGTCCCTGAAGAGCTCACAATAAATAGATCCCATAAAGCCTCATCCTCCTTTTATCTTTCCTCAGAGCACAACCTAGCAGTGTCCCCCTTGTCCAGAACCTCAACATCAGTGATACATGTATGTATTTGTTTTTATATACCACCCTGTCAGGAAATCAAGGCGGTTTACATTAAACGATTATATATTAAATGGAGGCATTAACTTTACATTAAACAGATAACATTTTAACAATTGTTGGATCTACAAACCTATGTAACATATATTGAATAATATATAAAAGGTGCCCTGAAACCCTAACCCCAGTGCACAAGCCTTGCCCTCCTCCCATACTTCCAGGCCTTACGTTAACGTTCCTGGGTTCTGTGGGGGCATGAGCGATCCCCAGTTGCAGTGTGCAGGAATGAACTGATGCTACGGGGGCAGGAGACACTAGGAATCGCTTCCGCTCCCCTCTAGATCCAAGGGATGTTAAATAGGTCTAGGGGCTGGCAATCTACTTCCATCATACCCTTCCAAGACAACCCAGGGGTTGGGATGCCAGGAGTCAGCATTGACTCAACGGCAAACATTGCATTGCAGGGGCTGTGGAATAGAGGTTCGGGAATCAGGATTTACTTTTTCCAAAGGGTAGGGTTTGTGCCGTTGAAGTGGAGCTTTAGGGCTCTTTCTAGTACATTTCAATTCCAGCTGGGAAGGGTCTGGAGTGAGCAGGGAGGCTGCCACTAGAAGGTACTCTGGTGTGTTAAACTGGCAATGGGGCTTCCAGGCACCTGCAATTTTTTAAGACCCAAACTCACTGGGCAGGGTGTGTGTGCTGCAACAGGGATTGGGGTTAATGGGCTATATGATGATACTTCCAATGTTTCTGGAACACTGGGGGAAGGGGCTTTTGTTTTTTTACTTCCTTCACATCCGCCCCTTTGAAAGAAGGCAGGCCTGGGAGGGGGGCCCACCATCCTGCATTACAACAGTCAGAAACATGCAGTTTCCATCTGCAGTAACACGAGATAAAATTACCATAGGATTTAAACTGTGGCACTTAGGTCCCATAGTTAGTAAATTCTGTGGTAATTTGCATATGCTAAACGCATGTTATTTTAGTGCCGTTTAGTACGTAGGGGTTTAAATGAATAAGGCTTTACATGAAGGGAGCTTCTCAGTAGCCTAGTGGTTACAGCAGTTGGATCTACAAACCTATTTGGAGCCCAGAGTTCAATTGCATGGCCTTAGTAAGTCATTTACCCCTCCATTGTTCAGGTACAAACTTAGAACCTGATTTTCAAAGGGCTGATATATTAAACAACGCAGTGGTCAGTCGTGAATATTCCATATCAGTGGAATATTCAGTCACAGTATCCGGAAAGAAGCTGCCCCTGAAGACCTGGACTGAGCTGTGCTTATCCAGACAGGAACTTCGGCCTGCTTCTCATGTAGCTGAAGTTATGCAGGTTAGTGGTGACTGAAAAACGCTCTGTTTGGATCAGATGGGCAACGTATCTGGATAGCAGCAATACTGTCTTTGCTTCGCCCACAGACCGTCTCTGCATAACCAGATCGTTCCGGGGCGAGCTATGGAGATATTCATATGCCCTGTTCGGACAGTGCTGCTGAATATTGCCCCCCCCCCCACTGCCTTGGGCTATCCGGCTAAGGGTTTTGAATATCGTCCCATTAGACTTTAAGCCCTCCGGGGATAGGGGAGATGCCAACAGCACCTGAATGTAACTTGTCCTGAATTACTACTAAAAAGGTGCGAGCTAAATCCTAATTTCTCTTTGGAAGTAGAACTCTTTTTTGTGGGCCTGATATTAAGCGCTGGCG
The DNA here is from genome assembly GCA_033557465.1 of Ichthyophis bannanicus. Lineage (NCBI taxonomy): Eukaryota > Metazoa > Chordata > Amphibia > Gymnophiona > Ichthyophiidae > Ichthyophis > Ichthyophis bannanicus. Next base: position 899,363,778 of record CM066035.1, on the reverse strand, counting down.
ACTAGCCGTCGGCTCTGAACTTTAAACCTAGATATTCAAAGCCAGGCAGCTACGATATTCCACTCCTAGCCAGTGTTTCTTGTGCCTAGCTTTCACCGCATATCGCTAATTGGGGTTGCAGCTCAATATCGCCGCTGCCCATCTAGTGATAGGGAGCACCTCTACTCCGCCCCGGAACATCCCCAACACATCCCAATGCTAATTGTAGAAGTGGTGCCCACAGAAATCCTGCAGAGTGGCATTTGCATGGCTTGGAGGTCTGAAAACCGTGTAAATGCCTTTGAATATCCTCCCCTTTATATTTTTTGACCACAAGATTTCCTCCTTTTTCTTTTGGGCTTCCAACGCAACTGGAACTTGGGCTGAGATCAGGCACCAGGAATCTCATCTCGCGGCACCTGGGAATTTTCCCCTATTTTATATTCCCTCCCAATTTATTTTAATCCAGTCTTTTGAACAACAATCCTCAACTGGGGGTCATGCAGCAGAATCCCCCAAGAGTGCCTGGTTCAGAACGATGTATCCGGGAAGGATACTAGCAAAAGACTGAAGTTAGAGCTTATTGACAGAGAGGTTCCAATAAAAACAAAAGTAACCCAAATGCCCTTAAGTACAGAGCAAACAGAGCTTAAAGATTCCAAATTACCCCTGCCTACCGATAACCAGATTAATATGAATAAAATACAACCTTTAAAATGCTTGTATGCATATGCTAGAAGTCTAAAAAATAAGATGGGAGAGTTAGAATATATAGCACTAAATGAGAGGTTAGATATGATTGGTATCTTAGAAACATGGTGGAAGGAGGACAACCACTGGGACACTGATACCTGGATACAAACTATATCGCAATGATAGAGTGGATCTAATTGGTGTAGAGGTTGCACTTTCTGTTAGAGAGGGCATTAAGTCACACAGGATTAAAGTGTTGCAGGAAACAAAATACACTGTAGAATCTCTATGGATTGAAATTCCTTGTAAAAAGGGGAAGGGGAAGTCGACGGCAGTGGGGGTGTACTATCGACTGCCTGGCCAGAATGAATAAAAGGATGATGAAATGCTCAAAGAAATCAGGGAAGCTAACAAAAGTTACAGCACAGTAATAATAATGGGTATCGACTGGGTCAGTGTCATGGCAGGACATGCTAGGGAGATAAAATTTCTAGATGAAATAAATTACTGCTTCTTGGAGCAGTTGGTTCATGAACCGACAAGAGGGGAAGCCATTTTGGAGCTAGTCCTTAGTAGTACACAAGATCTAGTGCAAGAGATAAGGGTGTTGAGGCCACTTGGCAATAGTTATCATAGCATGATCACGTTTGATTTCATAAATGGAAGAAGGATGGCAAGGAAATCCACAGGATTATGATAAAATGAGGAAAACAGTTAAGAAAAAACTAAAAGGGGCAGCTGCAAAGGTTAAAGATTTATATCAAGCATGGGCGTTGTTTAAAAATACTATCTTAGAAGCCCAGACCAGCTGTATTCCACGCTTTAAGAAAGGTGGAAGGAATTCCAAAAAATGGCCAGCATGGTTTAAAGGTGAGGTCAGAGAGGATGTTGTATCCAAAAAAGTATCTTTCAGGAAATGGATAAAGGAGCCAAATGACGAAAACTGGAAACAACATAAGCACTGGCAGGTTATATGCAAGGCATTGATAAGGCAGGCAAAGAGAGAATTTGAGAGGAAGCTTGCTGTGGAAGCAAAAATGCATAATAAGGACTTTTTCAAGTACATTCTTAGTAAAAAACCTGTCAGAGAGTCAGTTGGACCATTAGATAATACAGGGGTAAAAGGGGTACTAAGAGAGGATAAGACCATGGTGAAGAGACTGGATGAATTCTTTGCTTCAATCTATACTGAAGAAGATATATGGAAGTTACCCATGACTGAAATGGCATTTAAAGGTGATGCATCAGAAGAACAGAAAGAAATATCGATAAACCGGGAAGATATAATACATCTATTTGATAAACTAAACAGTAGCAAATCACCTAGACCAGATGGTATATACCCAAGGGTGTTGAAAGAACTGAAATATGACATTGTAGACCTACTATTACTAATCTGTGAACTATCATTAAAATCATCTCTAGTACCTGAAGATTGGCAAATGGCCAATGTAACACCAATTTTTAAAAAGGGTTCCAGGGGTGTTCTGGGAAACTACAGGCCAGTGAACCTAAAATCAATACCAGGCAAAATGGTAGAAACCATTATAAAGAACAAAATTAATGAACATGTAGACAGTTGTGGTTTAATGGGAGAAAGCCAACATGGATTTAGCCAAGGAAAGTCTTGTCTTACTAATCTGTTATATTTTTTTGAAGGTATGAATAAACAGGTAGACAAAGGTGAGCTGGTCAATATAGTGTATCTGGATTTTCAGATAGCCTTTGACAAGGTCCCTCATGAGAGACTCTTGGCGAAGTTAAAAAGTCATGGGATAGGAGTCAGTGTACTATTGTGGATCAGGAACTGGTTAAAAGATAGAAAGCAGAGGGTTGGGCTAAATGGCCAATTTTCTCAATGGAGAATGGTGAATAGTGGAGTATCCCTGGGATCTGTGCTTGCCCACTGCTTTTTAATATATTCATAAATGACCTGGAAATGGGAATAACAAGTGAGGTGATTAAATTTCCAGATGAGATAGAATTATTCAAAGTTGTTAAAACCCATGAGGATTGTGAAAAATCGCAAGAGAGCCTTGATAAATTGGAAGACTGGATGTCCAAATGGCAGATGAAATTTAATGTGGACAAGTGTAAAGTTATGCACCTAGGAAAGAACAACCCAAACTATGGTTACACAATGCAAGGTTCCACATTAGGAACCACTATCCAGGAAAAAGATTTAGGCGTCATTGTGGAGAACATGCTGAAACCCTTCACCCTTTGTGCAGCAGTAGCCAAGAAGGCAAATAAAATGCTAGGAATCTTAAGAAAAGGAATGAAGAATAAAACAAAGCATATTATAATGCCTCTGTATAATTCTATGGTGTGACTGCACCTTGAATATTGTGTGTAGTTCTGGTTGCCGTATATTAAAAAGGGTATTGCAGAATTAGAAAAGGTACAGAGAAGAGCCACAAAAATGGTAAAAGGGATGGAAGGATATCCCTATGAGTAGAGACTTAAAAGGTTAGGGCTTTTCAACCTGGAAAAAAGACAGCTGAGGGAGATATGATAGAGGTCTATAAATTAATGAATAGAGTGGGACGGGTTAACGTAGATTGATTGTTTACACCATCAAAAATAGAAAGACTAGGGGACATCAATGAAACTCAGTGTAACCCGTTTAAGACTATTAAGAGAAAATATTTTTTTCACTCAATGTGTAATCAAACTCTGGAATTTGTTACTGGAGGATATAGTAAAAGCTGTTAGAGTAGCTGGGTTTAAAAAAGGTTTGGACAAGTTCCTGGAGGAAAGGTTCATAAACCATTATTAAAGGGGACCCGGGAAATCCACTGCTTGCCCCAATACAAGCATTGTGGAACCTGTGTGCCTTTTGGGGAAATTGCTAGGTACTTATGACCTGGATTGGCTACTGTTGGAAACAGGATACTGGACTGGATGGATCTTAGTTTGACCCCATATGACATTTTCTTATATACTTAAGCTCTTAAAAGAGTTCCTGGAGGAAAAGTCCATAAATCAGTATTAAAGAGGACAGGAAAATCCACTGCTTACCCCTGGGACAAGTAGCATGGAATCTGTGTACCTTTTTGGGAACCTGACAGCTACTTGTGATCTGGATTGGCCACTGCTGGAAACAGGATACTGGGCTTGATGGACCCTTGATTTGACCCAGTATGGCATATCTTTTGTTCTTATCTAAAATCTTTTGGACTTTTGAGGGCAAATATTATAAAAAATAGAACAGAAACTATTATTAAGGTAGATATTTTGGAGATATTTGTAAAACATATTTTTAAGTATGAGGAAGAGCGGGGTCACGTGGTGTGCTGGGAGCGAAGGCAGCATGCTGAAATCTCTCTTCAAGGCTTGCCCCAAAAGCTAATATATTGGCCAGCAATTCCCCCCTGCAAAGCAAGCCCTGAGTAGGGGAAGGCTAATTGGAACTTCTCCTGGATCCCGAAGTACAGTTTAGGCTGAGCGAGACATAAAATCGGCAAGGAAGGATCGGGAGAGGGGAACAGTGGGGCCCAGAAAAATGGCAAATCTTCCAGGTTCTGCCTCACCACAGCAAGCCACACTGGTGGAGGATGTCCCTGGTGCAATTGTAGGAGCGTTTAGCACGAAACTGGATGAGCTCAACGGCAAGTTGGATGCTATGGCCCAAACCTTCAGTGGTTTTGGAAATCAGCTCCAGCAGGCAGAGGAGTGATTGGCCCGGCAGGAGGGAGCACTTTCGGCTGTGGAGAAAGAAATTCAACGACTGGCAGAGCTAGCAGTGGTGCAAACAGACAAACTCGATGATCTAGAGAATAGAGGGCGGCATAAAAACTTGAGATTCTTTGGCATGCCGGAGTCGGTAAAAGAGGGAGAGCTAAGAGGATATTTAGAAACCCTCTTACCTGGTCACTAGAGGCTATGGGCCCTGTAACCATAGAGGGAGCACACTATCTGGGCCCCATCTGAGGGCAGGACCAACGGCCCTGGGTTATGCTGGCAAAGTTCTTGAATTTTGCACAAAAGGATAATATATTGTGAGTGGTTCGAGCAAAGGGATCCCTCTCCCATGAAGGAGTACAAATAAAAATTTCCCAGGACTATTCTGCAGTGTTGAGCCAGAGACAGCGAGCTTACATGGGAATATTGCAGAAACTCGTGGATGCCAAGATCAAATTCACAGTGCTGTATCCAGCGAGGCTCCTCATTGCCCACAACGGATAAGTGCAAATATTCGATGCGGCAGAGGCAGCAGCCCCATATGTGGACAGCCTAATCCAGCCATGTTGGGGCCAACATATGGAATGACCATTTTAATAAGAGACACTGGACTAGCAGGAAATGGGGTCCACGAATCCGGGTTTGCCATTTTTCCTGGCCCAGCAAGAAGAAAAAAGGATTTAATGTCCTCTGAACATTTTATGTTGACGGAGGTAATTTTCCAATAAGTATGCCGGCATCAGACACGTCAAAAGGACATTCGGGGACACTTTGAGGGGGTGGGGTGCAGACCAAGCAACTTGGGGAAGCCGAGAAAGTGGAACTGCGCCAGCCTGTAGGCCTTAGGGCCCATGTAAAATTAATATTGCTGGTATCAAAGCTTGCTGTTATTTTTGTGGCTTGACAGTTATATGGGTTATAAGGTTTAATGCCAAAGCTGTTGTTAGAGTGTATGTTAGAGATGCTGGAATAGAGATTTGATGAAAATGTGGGAAAGTGGGGAACGGGTGGATGGGGCCCTAAAGGAAGGGGATAGTAGGAAAGCAAGTTGGGTTCCCATCAAATTTAAAAGTGGAGTGGGGGTTCTATATGGAGAGGGATTTAGGGGGTGAGAGGATGGTAGATCAGGTAAAGGGGGGGGGGGGTAAAGGGGACAAACCTGGAGTGATTTGGTATGAGGGGGGATAAGGAAGGGCAAAGGGCCGGGGGGGGGGGGGGGAGAAAGACCTGACAAGGTTGGAGACCTGGGGCGAGGTATTAAGTTACTGAGGGGGGGAAAAGAGTCAATTAAATAGGGGGAAGTCTAGCACCCAGGCATGACCTACCTGATTGAGAGGGGGGCTTCTTAGAGGGGGGGATGGGGAGGGAAGGGAAGGTGGAGGAGGGAGTGAGGAGGGGTGGGAGGAGAAGGTGTCTCAATAGGTTGTATAGATCTCTTAATATGAAGCATAAAGCTCAGTGGCAAGAAGAAATGGGGGGCCTAGGCTGGGAGGTCCTCCATGACAGTGGGAAAAGTGTACGGTATCTTGGTAGCCATGGAAAATGGGTACCCCCTTAAGGGTTTAATCCTGGAATGTCTGTGGGCTCATGTCCCCTATTAAGCGGTTTAAAATCTTATGGTCACTTGCAAGACATCGCTGTGATATAGCGCTCTTACAGGAAACCCACCAGAATGAGGCAGAGCATGCCAAATTGAGTCGGGAATGGGTGGGACAGGTATTTTGGGTTCCTGCAAAGGGGAAGAAGGGGGGGGGCTGTTTTGTTTCAGAAGAGTCTCTGGTTCACACTCACAAATATGAGGTCGGATGAATCGGACCGCTTGTTAATCTTGCAGGAGAATTGGAGGGTAGCCAGTCATTTTGGGCAACATCTATGGCCAGGGCCGGCCCGTCCATTGAGCAAGAATGTTTTTTGCACAGGGCCCCGCGTTTCAGGGGGCCCCGCGCAAAAAACATTCTTAAGCATCCCAAGTTAAAAAAAAAACAAAACAAACCGGCTGCTTCTGCCGCGGCAGCTTCAAGAGCTCTGCCGCGGCAGCTTCAAGAGCTCTGCCGCGGCAGCTTCAAGAGCTCTGCCGCGGGGCCCCCCCCTGCCCGGCAGAGCCTCCGTGCATCTTCAGCTCTTCACGTCCAAAACGCGGGCTTTTTTCAGAGCCGCGAGAGTTTCTTTTCTCGCGGCTCTCTTAATCCCGCGGGGCTGATGGGATTTCCCATCACCCTCGGCGGGATTAACAGAGCCGCGAGAAAAGAAACTCTCGCGGCTCTGAAAAAAGCCCGCGTTTTGGACGTGAAGAGCTGAAGATGCACGGAGGCTCTGCCGGGCAGGGGGGGGGCCCCGCGGCAGAGCTCTTGAAGCTGCCGCGGCAGAGCTCTTGAAGCTGCCGCGGCAGACGCAGCCGGTTTGGGTTTATTTTAATTTTAATTTGGAATGATAGGGGGGGGGGGTGGTTAGGACTGGTAATGGGCTATGGGAGGGGGGGAGGCTAAACTGGAAGTAGGCTGATGGGAGGGGGAGGCTAAACTGGAAGTGGGCTGATGGGGGGGGGGGTGGTGAGGACTGGTAATGGGCCAGGGGTGGGGTGGTTAGGACTGGTAATGGGCCATGGGGGGGGGGGGCTAAGACTGGAAGTGGGCTGATGGGGGGGGGGGGATAGGACTGGTAATGGGCTATGGGGGGGGCGAAGTGGGCTGATGGGGGGGGGTTAGGACTGGAAATGGGCTATGGGGGGGGCTAAGTGGGCTGATGGGGGGGTAAGGACTACTAATGGACTATGGGGGGGGTTAGGACTGGTAATGGGCTATGGGGGGGCTAAGTGGGCTGATGGGGGGGTTAGGACTGGTAATGGGCTATGGGGGGGCTAAGTGGGCTGATGGGGGGGTTTGGACTGGTAATGGGCTATGGGGAGGGGGCTCAGGCTGGAAGTGGGGGGGTAGGACTGGAAATGGGCTCATGGGGGGCGTTAGAACTGGAAATTGACTATGGGGAGGGGGCTAAGGCTGGAAGTGGGGGGTAGGACTGGAAATGGGCTGATGGGGGGGTTAGGACTGGTAATGGGCTATGGGGGGGCTAAGACTGGAAGTGGGCTGATGGGGGGGTGTTAGGACTGGTAATGGGCCGGGGGGGGGTTAGGACTGGTAATTGGCCGGGGGGGGGGGGGGTTAGGACTGGTAATGGGCCATGGGGGGGGGGGTGTGTTAGGACTGGTAATGGGCCATGGGGGGGGGGTGTTAGGACTGGTAATGGGCCATGGGGGGGGAGGCTAGGACTGGTAATGGGCTGATGGGGGGGGGAGGGTTAGGACTGGTAATGGGCCATGGGGGGGGGGAGGCTAAGACTGGAAGTGGGCTGATGGGGGGGGGGTAGGACTGGTAATTGGCTATGGGGGGGGCTAAGACTGGAAATAGGCTGATGGGGGGGCTAGGACTGGAAATAGGGTGATGGGGGGGTTAGGACTGGTAATGGGCTATGGGGGGCTAAGACTGGAAATGGGCTGATGGGGGGGCTAGGACTGGAAATAGGGTGATGGGGGGGTTAGGACTGGTAATGGGCTATGGGGGGCTAAGACTGGAAATGGGCTGATGGGGGGGTAGGACTGGTAATTGGCTATGGGAGGGGGGCTAAGACTGGAAATAGGCTGATGGGGGGCTAGGACTGGAAATAGGGTGATGGGGGGTTAGGACGTAATGGGCTGATGGGGGGTTAGGACTAGTAATGGGCTATGAGGAGGCTAGGACTGGAAATGGGCTGAGTGGAAGGAGGGCTTGAACTGCAAATAGCTGATGGGGACGGGGGCTTGGAATGGAAATGGGTTGTGAGGGGGAGGGAGCTAGGACTGGAAATGGGTGAGGGGGGGGGGGGCTAGGACAGGAAATGGGCTGATGGGCTAGAATAGGACTGGAAATTGGCTGTTGGGGGGTGCTAAGATTGGAAATGGGCTGTGGTGGGGGTTTGGATTGAAATGGACTCATGAAGGGGCTAGAACTGGAAGTAGGCTCATGGGGGGCTTGGATTGGAAATGGGCTGAGTGGAGGGGAGCTAGGATTTGACATGGGCTGATGGTGGGGCTAGGAAAGGACTAGAAATGGGCTCATGGGGGGCTGGGATTGGAAATGAGCTGATGGAGGGACTTGGATGGGACTGCAAATAGATGGGGGAGCTAGGACTGGAAATGGGCTTATGGGGGGCTAGGACTGGAAATGGGCTGATGCGGGGACTAGAAGGGAGCGGATGCTGGGTGGGACTGGAACTAGAATGGAGCTGATGTTGGGGGAGGATTAGAATGGGATGGAGCTGGGAGAGTGAAATGGAGAGGGAAAAAATATTTTGTGTGGGAGGGAAGACAAATCTACAATTGTCCGGATATTGGGAGAGTAGGTGGGGATTGAGGATGGAGGGGTAAAATTTGAGTGGATGAAATAGGAATGAGGAAAGAGCAAAAAGGAGAAAGATTAGTATGTTAAAGCAGATGTAGAGAGAGAATGGAAAAAAACTAGAAGAGAAGAAAAGACAAATGGACAGCAGACGATGAAGAATTAGCGGAAGACACGAAGAAACCAGAAGAAAGTGGCTGGAGCAATTGCAGCTGAAAAAAAATGCACAAAAGGTAGAAAAATATCTCTTTATTTTGAATTTATTAATTGGAATATGTCAGCTCTGGGAAATGTGCATCATTAACGTCTGCGCTTTGTTTAGTACAAGAGCAAATTAATGTATAGTTTTATTTCTACAGTGTTGTACATTCCAAGTTTGGCTTTTGGGATTCCCAGTTTAATTATTGTCTTCCTGTTTCTAAATTGTGATTCCTTGTTTGGTGATGGTCTATGTTCTGCATGTGTAACTGAGCTGAGGTATTCTGTTTATGTAATTCCTATTTGACATTGCCACTTGTTCTCTTTCCCCAGTAGGTCATGTATTGTTGTTCTCTGAAATGTATTGGTTTAATATTTGCAGCGTTTCCTTTTGATAGTTAGGGTATGGTGCTTTATGAGTCCTGGTAGTGCTGTTAGGATACGGCGGGTTTGCTATGGGTTCTAAATGGGCAGTGTTTGTAGTAGTTCCTAATGTGCCTGGCGGTTGGTATTGGATTATAGTAATGTAGAAGTCTTTTAGTCTTTCTTTATTCATACACTCATTAAGAGGCATGTTTACTAAAAGTTCGTGTATGGTAACATTATGCAAATATTTATGCAAATGAGGCCCCTTATGCAAATGAGGCCCCGCACCGAGTCTCCGCACATGGCCCCGCACCCCCCTTGGGCCGCCCCTGTCTATGGCCCCAATTGTACGGATGCTCCTTTCTATGCAAAACTTGCTGCTGAGCTGGAGGATCTTCCCGAGGATCCTCTAATACTAGGAGGAAATTTTAATGGGGTTTTAGACCCAGAGATGGATGTCTCCAACCGGTGGAGTGTGAAGATGCGCAGAGCTACATCACAGGTGTTGAGGTGACCTCTGCGCTGGTTGAGTGTGGTAGATCCCTGGCACCTATTACACCCTACTGACCGGGACTCTTCGCATAGATCACGGGTTTATGACACCAACGCTCGCATAGAATTTCTACTGCTTTCTGAGTCTCTGTTTGTGCAGGTGATGGAAGCCGAGATAGGCCCTGATGAGGTGTCTGATCACTCCCCGGTTTGGATAGACATAAGAACATAAGAACATAAGATATGCCATACTTGGTCAGACCAAGGTCCATCAAGCCCAGTATTCTGTTTCCAACAGTGGCCAATCTAGGTCATACGTACCTAGCAGTTTCCCCAAGGGACACAGGTTCCACAATGCTTGTATTGGTTCAAGCATTGATATCCTGGATCCCTTCTTAATAATGGTTTATGGACCTTTCCTCCAGGAACTTGTCCAAACCTTTTTTAAACCCAGCTACACTAACAGCCTTTACTACATTCTCCGGTAACAAATTCCAGAGTTTGATTACACGTTGAGTGAAAAAATATTTTCTTTTATTAGTCTTAAATAGTTTACCCTGTAGCTTCATTGCATGTCCCCTAGTCTTTCTATATTCTGATAAGGTATACAATCGATCTACGTTTACCCGTTCCACTCCGTTCATTAATTTATAGACTTCTATCATATCTCCCCTCAGCCGTCTCTTTTCCAGGTTAAAAAGCCCCAACCTTTTTAGCCTTTCTTCATAGGAGTAGCCTTCCATCCCCTTTACCATTTTGGTGGCTCTTCTCTGAACCTTTTCTAAAATCGCTATATCCTTTTTAAGATACGGCGACCAGAATTGCACACAATATTCAAGGTGCGGTCTCACCATGGAACGATATAGAGGCATTATAATATCTTTTGTTTTATTTTCCATTCCTTTCCTTATCATACCTAGCATTCTATTTGCTCTCTTGGCCGCCGCTGCACACTGGGCCGAGGGTTTTAACATGGTATCCACAATGACGCCTAAATCTTTTTCCTGGGTGGTGGTTCCTAATGTGGAACCTTGCATCGTGTAACCATAGTTTGGGTTGTTCTTCCCTAGGTGCATAACCTTGCACTTGTCCACATTAAATTTCATCTGCCATTTTGATGCCCAGTCTTCCAATTTATCAAGATCCTCTTGCAATTTTCCACAATCCTCCTGGGTTTTAACAACTTTAAATAGTTTTGTGTCATCTGCAAATTTGATAACCTCACTCGTTATTCCACTTTCCAGGTCATTTATGAATATGTCAAAAAGCAGCGGACCCAGCACAGATCCCTGGGGTACACCACTATTCACCTTTCTCCATTGGGAAAATTGGCCATTTAGCCCTACCCTCTGCTTTCTATCTTTTAACCAGTTCCTGATCCACAATAGTACACTGCCTCCTATCCCATGACTCTTTAGTTTTGCCAAAAGTCTCTCATGAGGGACCTTGTCAAAGGCTTTCTGAAAGTCCAGATACACAATATCAACCGACTCACCTTTGTCCACCTGTTTATTCACTCCTTCAAAAAAACATAACAGATTAGTAAGACAAGATCTTCCTTGTCTAAAGCCATGTTGGCTGTCTCCCATTAGGTCGTGACTATCTACATGCTGAGTAATTTTATTCTTTATGATGGTTTCTACCATTTTTCCCGGTACTGATGTCAGGCTCACCGGTCTGTAGTTTCCCGGATCACCCCTGGAACCCTTTTTAAAAATTGGTGTTACATTGGCGATCCTCCAATCCTCAGGTATTAGAGATGATTTTAATGATAGTTCACAGATTACTGATAGCAGGTCTGCAATCTCAAATTTCAGTTCTTTCAACACCCTTGGATGTATACCATCCGGCCCAGGTGATTTGCTACTCTTCAGTTTATCTAATAGTTGTAAGACATCTTCCCGATGTATCAATATTTCCTTCAATTCTTCCACACCTTTAAATACCACTTCAGTCATGGGTAACATCCCTACATCTTCCTCAGTAAAGACCGAAGCAAAGAATTCATTCAGTCTCTCCGCTATCGCCTTGTCGCCTCTTAGTGCTCCTTTAACCCCTTTATCATCTAATGGACCAACTGACACTCTCACAGGTTTTTTGCTACGAATGTACTTGAAAAAGTCTTTATTTCGCGTTTTTGCTTCCGCAGCAAGCTTCTTCTCAAATTCTCTCTTTGCCTGCCTTATCAATGCCTTGCATTTGACTTGCCAGTGTTTGTGCTGTTTCCAGGTTTCATCGTTTGGCTCTTTTTTCCATTTCCTGAAAGATGCTTTTTTTGCAACAACAGCCTCTCTGACCTCACCTTTAAACCATGCTGGCAGTTTTTTGGACTTCCTTCCACTTTTCTTAAAGCGTGGAATACAGCTGGTCTGGGCTTCCAAGATAGTATTTTTCAACAACACCCAAGCTTGATGTACGTCTTTAACCTTTGCAACTGCTCCTTTTAGTTTTTTCTTAACTGTTTTCCTCATTTTATCATAGTCTCCCTTTCGAAAGTTAAAGGGTAGTACTGTGGATTTCCTTACTATCCCTCCTCCACTAATTAAATCAAAGGTGATCATGCTATGATCACTATTGCCAAGTGGCCCCAACACCCTTATCTCTTGCACTACATCTGGTGTTCCACTAAGGACTAGGTCTAATATTGCTTCCCCTCTGGTCGGTTCATGAACCAGCTGCTCCAAGAAGCAGTCATTTATTTCATCTAGGAACTTTATCTCCCTAGCATGTCTTGTTGTGACACTGACCCAGTCGATGCCGGGGTAATTGAAATCACCCATTATTATTACTGCACTGTAACGTTTGCTAGCTTCCTTGATTTCTTTGAGCATTTCATCATCCATTTGTTCATTCTGGCCAGGCGGACGATAGTACACCCCCACTGCCATCGCCTTCCCCTTTTTACATGGAATTTCAATCCATAGAGATTCCACAGCAAATTTTGTTTCTTGCAAAACTTTAATCCTTTCTGACTCAATGCCCTCTCTAACATAGAGCGCAACCCCTCCACCAATTTGATCAGCTCTGTCATTACGATATAGTTTGTACCCAGGTATCACAGTGTCCCACTGGTTGTCCTCCTTCCACCATGTCTCTGATATTCCAATCATATCTAACCTCTCGTTTAGTGCTATATTCTAACTCTCCCATCTTGTTTTGTAGACTTCTAGCATTTGCATACAAGCATTTTAGAGACTGTATTTTATTCATATTAATTTGGCTATTGGTAGACATGGGTAATTTGGGATCTTTAAGCTCTGTCTGTTCCATACTCGAGGGCAGTTGGGCTACTTTACTCTTTTTTGGAACCTCTCTGCTTTTTGTAGTATCCTTCAAGGATACATTCTTCCGAACCATGCGCTCTTGGGCGACTGTCGGCTTTCCCCTATTATCTAGTTTAAAAGCTGCTCTATCTCCTTTTTAAAGGTCAATGCCAGCAGCCTGGTTCCATCCCGGTTAAGGTGAAGCCCATCCCTTCGGAAGAGCACCTCCTTTCCCCAGAATGTTCCCCAGTTCCTAACAAATCCGAACCCCTCATCTCTGCACCATTGTCTCATCCACGCATTGAGACTCCGGAGCTCTGCCTGCCTTTTGGGTCCTGCGCGTGGAACGGGAAGCATTTCGGAGAACGCTACCCTGGAAGTTCTGGATTTCAACTTCCTACCTAAAAGCCTAAATTTAGCTTCCAGAACCTCCCTACCACATTTTCCTATGTCATTGGTACCGACATGTACCAAGACAGCAGACTCCTCCCCAGCACTATCTAAGACCTTATCTAGGTGGCGTGTGAGGTCCGCTACCTTCGCACCAGGCAGACATGTTACCAGGCGATCCTCACGTCCACCAGCCACCCAGCTATCTACATGCCTAATGATCGAATCACCAACTGTAACTGCTGTCCTAACAATTCCCTCATGGGCACTTGGCCCTGGAGAAACCTCCTCGGTGCGAGAGGGTTTTACATCACCTTAAGGACAGGTCCTAGTTACAGGATCACTTCCTGCCACACCAGGGTGATGCTCTCCTGTCACGTGACCTCTCTCCTCCATGGCAACAGGGATGCTGCCAGACTGGAGGTGGGACTTCAGGACTATATCCCTGTAGGTCTCGTCTATGTACCTCTCTGTCTGTCTTATGTTTTCCAAGTCTGCTACTCTAGCCTCTAGAGAACGGACTCGTTCCCTGAGAGCAGAGAGCTCCTTGCACCTAGTGCACACGTAAGACCTCTCACCAGCTGGGAGAAAATCATACATGTGACACTCAATGCAAAAGACTGGAAAGCCCACATCCCGCTGCTGGACTGCTGTCTGCATCTTAGTTTTAAGTTTGTGTTTAGATCTTTAAGTTCTTTATGTACTAAAGGGTGCTATGGATATTTATACCACTAAAACTGTACCTAAGAAGTTTAATATACCTTGTTCACCTGAAGCTTAATTAATCTCAGGTCCTTAGTGTATGACTGATTTGGGTAATGAGCTTCACCTGAGAGCACCTCCTGTCTTTTAAGTTGTGCAAGTACCTATAAAGCTGTGATTATCCCAGGGGAGGGTGGGTGTGGGGAGGGAGGGAGGGATATAACACTTATTAAAAAAGGGCTGCTACACAGTACCCTGTCCTGTGCTGCTGAGGTAAGCTATATTCTGATTTGATTTAAATTATAGCTCTTTGCTGCTGCTAGGCTCTAACCTATTATGAAATTTAAACTACAAGCTCTCTGCTGGATTCTAAATTTAACCAGAAAGCTCTCTTCTGTGTTTTAATTTGAAACTAAAAGTACTTTGCTGATGCTAGGCCCTGAGTGACTATGAAATTTAAACTACAGCTCTCTACTGGGTATGAAAGGTAACCAGAAAGTTCTCTTCTGTGTTTTAAATTGAATCTTAAACTGTTGCTACTAGGCCCTGACTGATTTAACAAAAATAGTGGGTTCACAGATTAATTAGCTTTAAAAGAAAAAAAATTCCTTTCAGAAAAATTCCCAGAAGTATATACTCACAATTTTAGATTTCTCTCCAGAAGTAACAGCCCCCCTTTCTAGTCCTTCAAGACATTTCCTGGTGGAACCCACAGGTACAGCAAGTACCTCTAAGGAGATGCCCAATTTCATGATTATCTGTAGGACTGTTGGCGAAAATATGAGTTGCATAATAGACAACATAGAGAGACTCTAGAGCTATTCTGGGAGGCCGCCAAGGTGGCCCTCAAGGGGGATATCATTGCATATGTGATGAATAGATGATGACGAATTTTTTTATTTTTTTTTATTTAACATTTCTTATATACCGCCTTTCATGATATCAAGGCGGTTTACATTGAACAAACTGAAATTACATTGAACAGGGTATTATAACTTGGAGATAACTATTTTACAGGGAACATGGGCTATGGAGGGTTAAGTGGCTTGCCCAAGACCACAAGGAGCACCTGTGGGACTAGAAACCCCAGTCCTTCCGGCCCAAGGTTGCTGTCCTCTAGTGGGATTTGAACTCCCGACCTTCCGGCCTGAAGTACCTTGCCCCAACCACTAGGCCACTCCTCCACTCCTCCACTCCACTCCACAAATGAATGGCACAATTCTTAGGCTGGAGAAGCAGTCCAAATAGAACGTAAGCGGTATGCTAGGAACCCCATGCAAGAGACCAGAGCTCTTTTTTTAGAAACCCGGCAGCACTTAATGAGGTATTACATCAGTGGGCAAAGAAGTCGCATTTGTATTAAAAATTCCAATTGTACCAGTACAGGGACAAATCAGGGAGGTTGTTAGCCTGATGTCTCGGGGGACGTCGAGGCCCCAATGTGGTTACTGCACTACAAGACGAGGAGGGGAGAATATACGAAGAATCGGGGGGGATTGCACAACTCTTTTGAAAGTTTTATCAGGCACTCTATACAGCAGAAGGAACTTCTATAACCCGGGTGGCCGATTATCTTAAAGATCTTCCGTTGCCAAGTCTTTCTCCACAGCAGATAGCTCTATTAGAGCAGCTTATCTCGCTTAAAGAGATATTGCAGAGAATACGAGGAGCACCATCTGGACGGGCTTCTGACCCAGATGGCTATAGTGTGGAATTTTATGAGCTGTTGCAGGAGAGGGTGCCTCCTGTGCTGATGGAAGTGTATCGAGAACAGTTAGAGCGGGGCGAGATGCAGTGGGGGAATAACAAGGCCCATATCATAATAATACCTAAACCAGGTAAAAACCCGCTACTTGCGGCATCGTACAGACCACTCTCCCTAATCAAGTTCGACTTAATGCTATTGGCTGAAGTTCTGGCAGAGAGGTTGGCACCCTTGCTACCTGACCTGGTCCATGAATCCCAGGTGGAATTTGTTCGGGGGCGATATGCCTCTAGAAATTTGCACAAGATTATCGAGTGGGCCCATGAGCATGGACTGGGCTCCCTCCTGGTGAGTTTTGACACCGAGAAGGCATTTGATCAGGTGGAGTGGAGCTATTTGTTCCACCTTCTACCATGATATGGTATATGAGATCAATTTCTTCGTATGGTTTGGCTATTGTATGCGTAGCCGAAAGCAGTGGTGGTAGTCAACGAGGTGATATCCGGAGACATTAGGGTGGGGCAGGGGACTAGGCAGGGCTGCCCTCTCCTCCCTTGCTGTTTGTCCTCTCCTTGGATCCTCTGATACGCAAATTAGTGGTTTGCAGGGAGGCAACTGGTATTAAGATAGGGTGGATGGAATTCAAGATATCAGCCTTCGCGGATGATATGCTGGTTCATTTAAGCTCACCTCGGACGGCCTTGTCTAGAGTATTGAAGGAGTTCGCTAAATTCAGGGAAATAACAGGTCTAAAGATAAATAGAGAGAAATCTGAGGAACTGGATGTTTTGGGAGAATTGGAGACTGCATGGGGACCAGACTTTCCACTGAGGTGGGCTGGTGACTTACCTTGGCATACAGCTGACCCGGGACCCGGGCCAGCTGTATCAGTGTAACTATAACAAGGTAATACGCCATGCAAAAACTTGACTAAAAGATTGGAATCCTTTGCCGTTATCCCTATTGGGGCATGTAGTGGCGTACCGTATGGTATTATTCCCAAAAATGCTGTATGTGCTCCAGACTCTCCCACTAAGCTTACTCTGTAAAGATATTTGTTTGTTGGAGAAGATGCTGTGGAGCTTTTTGTGGAGAGGGTGCAGGCCAAGGCTATCTTTGGTGCGGATGCGGGGTCCATGGAAGTGTGGTGGTGGGCCTTCTAGATTTAGCTAGTTATGCTTTGGCATGTCAGTTGTGCCGTTTGCGTGACTGGCTTGGATACATGGATCGGTATATCCCAAGGACATTAGAGGGAGCCTTTGTAGCCACATACTCTCTATTAGCGGTGCTGCATGCGGATCAAGCACTGCTGCCGCAGAGATTGAAGGGGAGTCTGTTAATTGAGCCGATTAGGAGAATCTGGCAAGTTTTATGTCAGCATTGGCGGGCGTCTCCGGTGGTGTCTAGTTGGTTGTCGTTGCGGGGTAATATGCAATTTCTGCCGGCACAGAAAATAAGGCGTTCCGAGCATGGGGGACAAAAGGGATGCAAAATCTGGGACACGTAGTGGACGAGATTGGAAGGTGTAAGTCCTTTGGGAGTCTGCAGAAGGACTATGGGGCAGAAAGGGGGCAGATATTTGCCTACCTTCAACTGCGCCATTATGTGGCATCATTACTGCGTGAACATTTGACAGCGGAGAGGCATTAGTGATGCTACAGGTTTTTTTTTATTTAGAAGAGCAACAACGCCAGTCAGTCTTCGCTTACCAGGCCAGACTGTGTAGTAAGGGGAGCACCCCAGATTTTTCACATATAGAACATAAATGGGCAGAAGATCTGGGGTTTGCAGTTCAAACAGGGGAAGTACAGGATGCGGTTAGGCGTATCCCGAAGTTGATACAGTCAGCCAAGCTTAGGGAAGTACAATACCGCATGGTGTGCTGAGCGCACTTTTCGCCCCATCAAGTGCTGAGAAGTGGCATGACTCAAGATGATAGCTTTATTTATTTTATTTTATTTAAACGTTTTTATATACTGCCCCTTCCAGTTAACATGGGCGGTTTACAATGAACAGAACTCGTTTACAAAGAACATAGAACAAATCAAACTATATTGCAAGGTACTATTTACAAATCAGCTGTCCACATATACAGCAGAATCGTGGATGCTGAGGCAGAGCTATTTACAGTGTAGGGTGGGGAATGGAACGTGCCAGGCAAGGATGGCCGAGTTGAGCCACATGTGGTGGTCGTGTAAGGCGATACAAAGGTTTTGGCGACAAATACATACATACATACATAGCCACTTGAGTGGTCAGCAAGTGGAGTGGACGAAGGCTCTTGTGATTTTTGACAGATTGGCCTCTTCTCTTCCCAAGGGAAGATGGATTAGACTTTTTGTAAGGAAGGCATGTTTAACTGGTAAATTGCCCATTCTTAGACAGTGGAGAAAGGATGAAATACCCTCATTCTGGGAATGGCGGAACAGCCTTCATCAGTTAATGCTCGTGGAGCGACTAGAAGCCAAGGATAAGCTGGGGAAATGGGATGAGTTCACACAAACATGGGAGAAATATATTTTTACACTAGCACCCAGAGCACGGAATACTCTCTTATCAATGTGATGGGATTTCGGGGATGGGAGAGCCCATGGAGAGAAGCTTCAAAAAGTCAAATAATCAGGAGTATGTCCACTGAGGAAGAGCTTGTGTATAGGGAACCATTGAACAGAATAGTAGAACTATGAGCCACTAGGTGCTGGGGGGGGGGGGGGGGGGGGGGGGGGGGGTAAGTGAAGCATTTGAGCAAAAACTGTAAAAATCATCGTGCTGATAAATGTATGTGTTTATGACTCGGTTGGCGGTATAAGTGTACCCACCGCAAGCCAAGATGTTGTATGACGAATAAAGATTATTATAAAAAAAAGTATGAGGAAGAGCTATCATAGATGCTCCATTAATACCCTCCACTCCGCCCAAAGTCATACCCATAGACCAGTTATTTTCACCAGGAAGGGAAGGGTGGGTGGGTGATATCATCCCCAAGGGATTGAAAGTTGAGTTGAGGGGGACCACAGTAAAAATGCCTCCTTTTGAAAAAAATGCACCTGTACCTTCAATCAAGCAGGCTCCCTGATCTGCCCTGAAGCTTCAATCAAGCTGCACACAATAGAGCTGCTCTGGTTTTGGGGGGGGAATTTGCTGTTGTTTTCCTGTGTCTCTCACACTGCCCTCAGCCAGCGATTGCTGATGATGGTGAGGATTGGGGAGCTGGCTTGATTTGAAACTTCAGGGGATGTCTTCATTGGCAGATTGTGGAGCCCGCTTGATTTGAAGGTACAGAGCTTGGCCCTCTGTGCCACCATCCCCTGACATCCAGGGGGACTTATTCCACTTTTCGAGGTGGAATAAGTACCCTGACTAACTGTGTGACCCTGGACATACAGGGTCGACCTCAGAATCAGCCCTTTACATCCAGGGTCGCATTCCCGCCCACTGCCTGCCCTCGCTCTACCCTTTCCCATCTACGAACTGAGCTCCCCGCAGAAGTGACCTGTACGTGCAGGAAGCTCTGTGGCCATAGGAGAGATCCAGCCATTTAGTGGGTCTGGACGTCCGGATCGGATGTCCAGACCCACTATAAGGAGATTGGAATGACTCCCTATGTGTCTTATATATAACAGCTCATTTTCAATTGAAGCTATGAAGTCATCAAGATTTTTAGAACATTTAAAAAGAAAACATCCTGATAAAATTGACAAACCAATTGATTATTTCAAAAATTTTAAAAATAATTTTGAACAATGAAAAACGGTTCCTTCTTTATTTGCAAAAAGTACGCAAACAAATGCAGATGGAATGATTGCGTCTTATGAAATTGCACAAATCATTGCAAAAACTGGACGTGCGCATACAGTTACTGAAAATATCATACGGTCTGCCTTTGAAACTCTTCTGAAAACTGTGTTGCATCAAGATTCATCAAGTGTTTTAAAAGCATTACCATTGAGCGAGGATTCGATTCAGAGAACTGATGAAATGTCATCTGATGTAGAAACCCAGCTTGCTGAAAAATTAAAAAGCAGAAAATTCTCAATTCAAATTGATGAATCAACGGTTAGTGACAGTAGAGCTATTCTTATGGAACACGTCCATTTTATAGATGAAGACTACAAACTGTGAAGAAATGTTGTTCCTAAAGTCTTTGGAAACCGACACAACTGGATCAGCCATTTTTGAGGCTTTGATAAAAAACAGGTACCCTTTGAAAACTTGGGATTCTGTGCAATTGATGATGCTCCATCCATGATATGAAAACATAAGGGATTTATTGCCCACTTGAAAAATATATGCCTTTCGATTCTAATACTGCATTGTGTCATACACACTGCCATCATTTAGTTCCCAAAAATATTAGTCCAGGTCTTCATGAATCATTGGCAATAGTTATCAAAACAGTTATTAAAATTAAATCTCACAGCAAGTATGACCGACGTTTTGGGATGTTTTGCAGTGGTAACGAAGAGCAGCACATGAGACTTATTTTGCACACGGAAGTTCAACGGCTTTCAAAAGGAAATTGCCTAGCAAGATTTGGAAGCCTATTTGATACAATAGTTAGTTTCTTGGAAAGTGAAGGAAAGGTAGATTTGTTAGAGAAAATAAAGAACCACAAATGTGACATCTACGTTTTGGCCTGGATTCTTTGAAAGCTCAATGAAGTTTCACTTCAGCTTTAAGGCAAATTAAATATGTTGCTAGACTGTAAATGTGCTCTGAAAGCTTTTTCTGAAAAATTAGATATTTTTCGAAACACTTCACAGCATGCCTGAGTTAACAGAAATAATTAAACATCTCTCAGATCAAGCTCTTAAAAATTACACAGAATATTTATTGTCATTGAAAGAACCGAATAGCCGATTTTCAGATTTATTTTCTTTTGAAGTCAAGCCTTGGATGCTGGTTCCTTTTGACTATGATATAGAATCTGTCAGTGAAAACATTCAAGAGGAACTTATTGAACTAAAATGCAAATACAAATTTGAAAAAGCTGGAATGACTGCAGTGTGGCTGTCAAATACAACTAAACAGCTCTATTCAAACATGTGGTCTGAAATGGCTAAAGACCTGGCCGGCTGGATTAGCAGCTGCTGGGCGCAACAGGGCAGGGGTGACAGGCAGGGGTTAATGTTGGTGGGACAGGAGGCCGGGCCTGAGCTGGCTATTTTAAGGGGTGACGGGCTGTGGGCTGCCCTCTTGCCTCTCAGAGCAGGATGGCCACATTTGTTCGGTTTTCAGGGTATCCATAATGAATATGCATGAGATAGATCTGCATACAATGGAAGCAGTGCATGCAGGTCTATCTCATGCATATTCATTGTGCATATCCTGAAAACCTGACTGGCCTTTGGGTACCAGAGGACTGGGTTGAGAATCACTGCTCTATATATTCATTTCTGAACTATCAAGGCGTTCTGTCCTAGGAGGAGTAGAATGGAGACTAAGGCTGTACAGTTGTGTGAAGCAGGCTTGTATATTTAGGATTTGTTTTTTCTTGTTATGCAATGCTGATGATAAGACAGGACAAATCAAGTACGCAAAAAGGATGAGACATTATGAGGGTTATTTTAGAAACCTTATTTGTGATTTACACATGTACAAATCAGTCTTCTACAGGCAGTTTACATGTGGATGTACTTGGTACATGGAAATTTCAAGGAGGTATGTTGGGGGACATGGTTAGAGAGTGGCCATGGCAAGTCAAAAGTCTATGTGTGTATTTCACATTTCAGACAGAGAATACACATAATGGCCAAAATTGTGCATGTCAGGATTCATACCTGCTTCCTGGCATGTATAGCATAGTCAAAAACGAAGCACACACACTCGCAAGACACAAGGAGTTACGTTTAGAGCGAGATGAGAAAACCTACAGAAGATGTGAGACGTAAGTCCTAAAGGACTTTATTAGTTGTCTAAATGGGCCGTGTTTCAGCAGCAGCCTTCATCAGAGATATAGGGATCTTTTAACAGACAAACATAAATACAAAACAAATATATTATAATAATCGATTAAAATAACATAAAATGTATAAAAATATTAAACTCAAAATAGGTACATCATAGAGAGATACTATGGACATAAATAATTATAGTAGAATCACATAAAGTAAAAATGCAAATAGTATAATGTAATATAAGAATGTATAGAGAACACCATGGCAAATAAAGCAAAGAACTATGGAGAACATAATTAATAATGACTAGGTACATAACAGAAAATGAGGATAAAACAATAATCATTAAAAGTAACAGCTAATAAACAGAGGAGGGATTACGATGAGGGGGATTTATCATTAATATAATGAGAGTACAAACTAAAAGTACTAAAAGCAAACCTTCCAAGATAAACAATAAAAGGAACATAAAAGGTAAGCAATACATACCAATAAAAATCATAAAAATCATAACAGCATATCTTTTACTATGGAGGGGGCTGGAATAAAAAGAGGGAGACTAAAAAGAGGAGGAGGAGGAGCCATCTGTGGTAAAGTCAACTCGCTGTGCGTTGACTCCACTGTCTTAAAATGCCAACTGTAGAACATATGAGTGTGGGACATGTTCCGGGCACTGTAAGAAACATGTACAGTATAATCCCTTAAGGATAGAAAACTGAACATTAGTGAAAAGAGAGGAGAAAGGGAGGGCGGAGGGAAGTGTAATAAAGGAGAGAGGAGGAACGAAGAGGCAAGAGGGGAAAAGAGAACAGGGAACCCACCAAGAGGTCATATGACCATAACCAAATGAAAATAGTTGAACAGACCCAAATTAATGCAACTGAGGTGCTTGCTTCGGCAGCACATATACTAAAACTGGAACGATACAGAGAAGATTAGCATGGCCCCTGCGCAAGGATGACACGCAAATTCGTGAAGCGTTCCATATTTAAAAAAAAAAAAAATGCAACTGAGGCTATATATCGGTCAACTAACAAAAAAAATCTGTAAAGAGACTTTATAGGGAGAGTTTAAACGTGCTCCAATAAACAGTAGATAACTAATCTACTATAAATAATGGTAGCTACAGGCTTAGCTAAGCTACTGTCAAATATAAACTGCCCCAGCCTGGTCTAAACTAAATGATAAAAATTGGAGCCCGAAACACGGCCCGTGTAGGGTAGGACCCACCTAATGCCTAATAAAGTCCTTTAGAACTTACGTCTCACGTCTTCTGTGGGTTTATCACCTCTCTCTTTACATGACCTCCTGGCATGCATAGACCAGCTCTTTACAGGAGGGATTCAGGGGGTTCTCTTCTTTAATCCCTTCTAGTTTATTTCCCATTCCATAATTAAAAGGAGGTAAAATCAGCCTCTTTAGTTATGTGCAGGCTTGCTAAATACTGTTACTTACATGTGGAAGTTGGTATTTCACAACTTCCATGTGTAAGTGTTGCCACTGCTGATTTTTCCAGTGTGTAGGTTTGTAAAATAGCTCCTCAGGCTCCACGTATCGGCCTACAGGCATACTGTACACTTTTGCACCTCCATTTTTAGTATTTCAGAAAAGGCTCTGCATTTAGGAAAGCCTTTTCTAAAAACATCTTACCACTAAGATGTCTCAACTCCAGCCTCCATGCCTTTTCTAAAACAGGCCTTCCCTAATTCATTTTTTGGATCTCTATGAGACTTTTCTAACTTCTGCATAGCGTTCTTCATAATGTCCTTCCAGTCATGACGGTGTTTTTTCACCACAAATTATAGAATTTTTCCTTTATTCCCCTTTGGATCCTATGGGGTTGAGCTGTGTAATTACCGTTCAGTGCATTACATGGAGGCAGCCTGGTGACTGAAGTGCAGACAAACCTTATGGCTTCTTTCCTGCAGCAAGCAAGTTCGGTGTGCTTCTTGGTAGTTTCATGACAATGACTTTCTGCATGTGAATGGTAATTTTACAGCAGGACACCTAAGCTATTAAAGCATATGTGTTACCCCGGGGAGGGGGGAGTAGGGGGGAGTTTGAGCAGACCATTGGCAGAGTCACTATTTGCACATTTATTTTAAACATATGCATAACTTTATGCACTCATATGTAACCTGTTCCAAAGCAGGGCTAAAAGTCAGCACCTGTAATCGAGACGTGATTTCTGCAGGATTTGTGCTAGCATTTTATAAAGACAAACAAGCTCCTATGTGTCTTCATAAATTAGATGCTTTCCTGACTACTACTACTACTAATCATTTGTATAGCACTAGAAGGCGTACGCAGCGCTTTACCTATAGATGTAAGAGACAGTCCCTGCTCTTCAGAGCTTACAATCTAATCAAGATGAAGAGCATCACAAAACTGGGGACTAGAGCACTGTAAGATACACGTAAGTGGCGAACAAGAGAGTGAGGGGCATCTCTCCACCATAGTGCTGCCCAAACTCTGCCCCCGGGATTATTTAGGTATCTGCCATGTAGAAATACACCATGCATTGGTGGTTATGTATGCCCATGGTCAGGTTTTTAAGTGCCGATCTCTGTGTATAAATGTTGGTTTATGTGAAAAACAAGTTTGTAAAATTACCCCCATAATTAAGCTGATAGTATAGCATACAAATACGATTAGAAACAGATGCGATGAGGTGTGCCCAGTTTACCTAACGAACCCCATTTATTAGCCTAGATGTGGTTAAAAGATAGAAAGCAGAGGGTAGGGCTAAATGGCCAATTTTCCCAATGGAGAAAGGTGAATAGTGGTGTACCCCACGGATCTGTGCTGGGTCCGCTGCTTTTTGACATATTCATAAATGACCTGGAAAAGGGAATAACGAGTGAGGTTATCAAATCTGCAGATGACACAAAACTATTTAAAGTTGTTAAAACCCATGAGGATTGTGGAAAATTGCAAGAGGATCTTGATAAATTGGAAGACTGGGCATCACAATGGCAGATGAAATTTAATGTGGACAAGTGCAAAGTTATGCACCTAGGGAAGAACAACCCAAACTATGGTTATACGATGCAAGGTTCCACATTAGGAACCACCGCCCAGGAAAAAGATTTAGGCGTCATTGTGGACAACATGTTAAAACCCTCGACCCAGTGTGCAGCGGCGGCCAAGAGAGCAAATAGAATGCTAGGTATCATAAGGAAAGGAATGGAAAATAAAACAAGAGTTATTATAATGCCTCTGTATCATTCCATGGTGCGATCGCACCTTGAATATTGTGTGCAATTCTGGTCGCTGTATCTTAAAAAGGATATAGCGTTATTAGAAAAGGTTCAGAGAAGAGCCACCAAATTGGTAAAGGGGATGGAAGGATACCCCTATGAAGAAAGGCTAAAAAGGTTAGGCTCTTTAAACTGGAAAAGAGACGGTTGAGGGGAGATGTGATAGAAGTCTATAAATTAATGAACGGAGAGGAACGGGTAAACATAGATCAATTGTTTACGTTATCAGAATATAGAAAGACTAGGGGACATGCAATGAAGCTACAGGGTAAACTATTTAAGACAAATAAGAGAAAGTATTTTTTCACTCAACGTGTAATCAAACTCTGGAATTTGTTACCCGAGGATGTAGTAAAGGCTGTTAGTGAAGATGGGTTTAAAAAAGGTTTGGACAAGTTCCTAGAGGAAAGGTCCATAAACCAATATTAAAAAGGGACCCAGGATATCAATGCTTGACCCAATACAAGCATTATGGAACCTGTGTCTTTTGGGGAAACTGCTAAGTAAACCGTCATGATTTTTAGAAAGACGGTATATAAAAAATGTTAAATAAATAAGTACGTATGACCTAGATTGGCCACTGTTGGAAATAGGATACTGGGCTTGATGGTCCTTGGTCTGACCCAGTATGGCATATCTTATGTTCTTAAGTTCTAAGTCAATGAATATGTGTCCCAAATTTGGGTATATCATGCTCTAAAAAAATATGTAGGTCTAGCATGGAATACTAAAGTCAAAATATAGTTTTAATTTAAAAAATCATGGGTTTTAAATTCATTGGGCTCGATATTCAAAGGATTTGTGCTCCAAATTTTGAGAGTTATATCCCTAAATTGATCTCTTTGAAAATTTACTGGAGCTAAGTGTCTAAGTGCAAGCAGGGTTCAGGAAAGGACGAGGAATGAGAGACATCATTGCAGATGTGAGATGGATCCTTGAAAAGACAAAAGAATACTAAAAGGATATCTCTGTGTTTTATTGACTACAGCAAGGCTTTTGTCTATGTAAATCATGAGAAACTCTGGGCCACGTTAAGAAGCATGATAATTCTCTTGCACAACCTTTACATTGATCAAGAAGCAACAGTTTGAATGGAACCAGGAGAAGCAGAATGGTTGAAAATCAGCAAAGGTGTACAACAAGATTGCATACTTTCCCCCTACTTGTTTAATTTATATAATCATCAGAGAAGCAGGACTGTTTGAAGACACCCAAGGTATGAAGATTGGTGGAAGATTCATCAACAAAATGGCTATGCTGATGATACCACATTACTGGATGAAAGCGAAGATGATCTGAAACATTTGCTTTTCAAGATCAAGGAACATAGTCTTAAAATGGACCTGCACCATAATGTAAAGAAGACAAAGATCCTGACAACTGGAAAAATCAAAAAGTTCACCGTTGATGAAGAAGAAATCGAAATAGTGGACAACTTTAACCTACTTGGATCATCTATCAATAAAGAAACAGCAAGCAGTCAAGAAATCTTATGATGCATTGATCTTGGCATAATGGTTATGAAGGACAGACAAGATTCTCAAGAGCAGAGATGTCTTACTCCATACAAAGATTTGACTCATTCAAGCCATGGTATTTTCAATAATGCCATATGGATGCGAAAGTTGGACAGTGAAAAAAATAGACAGGAAGAAAATCGATGCCTTTGAATTATGGTGCTAGCGACGAATACTGTGTATACCATGGACTGCCCAAAGAACAGACCAGTCAGTACTAGAGGATATCAAACCTAAGCTTTCTTTAGAAGCTCAGATGACAAGACTTCGACTTTCATACTTTGGACATATCATGCGAAGAGAGAGATCATTAGAGAAAGACATCATGCTTGGCAAGGTAGAAGGTCAATGCAAAAGAGGAAGATCAGCAATGAGATGGATCTATACAATAACAACTGTTATGGGTGCCACTCTATTAACAATGAGACACCTGAGTGAAGACTGAACACAGTTTAGGACAACTATCCAGAGGGTCGCCATGAGTCAACACCGACTCAACAGCACTTTAACAACAAGTGTCTAAATATCTTAAAGTTTCTCTAAACTACTAAATTTAGGAGCATAAGAAGTAGGTGGCAACAAGGGATGGATTTAGGACAGGGAAAAAAGTTAGGAGCTTAGCATTGATTTTCAGAACTAGGCACCTAAATTAGTCTCATAAATCTTGGCAAATGAAAGGCAGGGCTAAATTTAGGAGCATAAATTTTAAGCTCCTAAATTTTAAATTAGGATGAATTTTCAACTGAAAACTGAGGCTCCTTAATGTGGCTGAAAATAGGGCGCAAATTTAGTAGCTGAAATTTAGGTGCTCAGTTTTATTTGAACATCTGGCCCTTTATATATATAGGGGGTTATTCTGTACCCTGCTATTCATGGACCTCCCTGCCGATATCTAACTTACCCACCGGTTGTATGGGGAAGTTAGATGGGGGAGGGGGCGGATCGGGGCAGAGTTAGGGCAGGCAGTGGGTGGTCACCGGCCCTAGATGTACAGGGCGGATTCTAATGTTGGCCCTGTACGTTATCATGAAGAAGACCCTTCTGAGCCTATGGAGTTGGTGAGAGAAAAGGATTCCGTTGCAGAAACTGACAAGCAGTCTGAGCACATGGCTCAGTGTTTTCAGAGAGAATGTAAACAAAGAGAGTCACGAGCTGGAAAGACACTCCCACGCTGTGACGTAGTCCCTAGTTCAGGAGATAATGAGATACACCTGTTTAAGGGAGGGGCACAGTTTAGCCCGGAGAAACAGGTGATAAAAAGTGGTCATTAGCTTGGACTAAGGGAGAGGGGGAGCAGAAAGAAGGAAGACGTCAAGAGGTGAGAACCAAGGGAGCCATAGTCCTAACGCCAGAAAGAAGCAGCACAGGACAGGTGACGTCTGGTAAAGGCAAGAAGGATAAGATATTTCCTGGAAGGCAGGCTTGGGAAAACTCACATGCTCCAGAGAGAGAAACCTGCTGGCATGACAATACTGGTACCTCTAAGGCTGAAGCTACGAGGCTGAAAGACAAACAAACATAAGCTGTGTTTGGGAATCAGTCTGACCTTGCGGAGCTGAGAATTCCTTTCCCTCCAAAGCCGAAAGGTAGGCTTCACAACTTACATAGGTTTGAACCTAGTTATAAAGTATTTCCCTGCAGTTGCCAGAATGTAGCAGACTCTCTAAAAAGAAACTTCAGTATATATGGTAATTCACAGTCCTATCCTTTAGAGTGCTACTGAGAGAAGCCATGTGAGTATAGTGAAGACCTCTGTTTTAAAGTTCAGGATAGCAGCTCACTGACACACCCTGCTATTGCTGACGCTGAAGAAATGCAGATTGACTCTGATAGCAGTGAAATAGTGGATAACCAGATGGACTGCATGTTATGTTTTGCTGACCACGTTGAGTCTCTGTGCTGAACTCTGGTTTGAGAAAGCTGGTGAAGCAACAGAAAGAATGGGGAACATTTACTTTGGCTGAAGGAAGCTGTTATTGTTTATTTGTACCGAGCACTGCACGCTGTGAGCCTGAAGCTGATAAGGCTAATTTACCTGAGTTCCTGTACATATCCCTCAAGTCAATTGTATGGCAGTTTGTCCTAAGTTATTTACCTGCACAGAAATCCGTTGGGAAGGGGAAAAATAAATTCTTGTCATTGCCTGAAACACTCGACTACAACTCTTCTGTTCTCAAAGGGTAAAAAGGGACTACCATTCCCAGAGGGCCTTGCAGGATCAATGCAGGGTCACACTCCCTGAGTCAGGAATACAAAGGCAGACCAACTCTCAGTGCCCTAGGCACTGGGCTGGCCACCGAGAGGGTGACAACGTCCAGGTTCGTCATACATGGAAGTTAGTCTACCTCTGAGGTGGAATAACTTTCCTGGATGGAGTGGCTTGGCAGGCCTGGGGTGCAGATGGGGTGGGAGGGCTGAAGACATTCCCCGCAGCCCGACTCAGGCCATAGGTGGCCGGATTGGGGGTCGGGCTCCGTGGAATGCAGTACAGGAGCTGGAGGTGGGGATCGCGGCTTTTAAATGGTGCCATGGCAACCGGATACCTTGGCACCATGGCTCCATTTACAAGCCCTGGCTGAGTTAGTCAAGCATGTCCTGTACATGCAGGCTGGGCTGAATCGCAGTCCTGGCCTGCATGTACAGGACTGTTTGCGATTCTGATCCCGTGGGGCTAGATGTTCCCCATGGGATCAGAATCGTGACGCTCTCTTTGCGTCCGGATCCGGCCGGGCGCACAGAGAGTTTCTACGTCCACACTTCAATCGGACCCATAGTAGTTGCATGGCAGAAAACATCTGGACCCGCTGCATGTTCCATAGCCTGGTGGACCACTTGCACAAAAATGCACGTAGATCCCTAACACTGGAAATCAGCGTAATAAATCCAATCTAATCAAATGACTAAGAATGAGATTTAAAGAAAGTGAAGCACCACTATAGTACACTTTGGACTTTTTTTCGGTAAGAATGTCTAATAGTTTGCTGTCCTCTTTCCTCCAGCTCTCTACCTTCTTCACGTTCATGCTGGATCACTGCACTCACCCGAGCGGGACTGGCACAGGTATGGGCCTGAGTGAAAGTTCTTTCTGTACTGTGCAGACACACGGAGAGTAATTTATAAAGACGGTTTCATGTGTGTAGGTAGTACATGTGCATAAAATGTCTTGTTTAAAAATGCCATGTGCGTTTTAAGAACACAAAAGGACAAGAAGATGTGTACTTGCATGCAACTTTGGGGTGGAATTTCATTGGAACAAGGGCAGTGTTGTGATTTACGTGTGCAATTTATCGAATACCCGTGATCTTGCATATTATCCCGGAGCATTTGCACCTGCTCTCAAGCTGTGTTACACAGTTTCCTTCTATCTGCGACTTCTGTAGGATTTGTGCTATTAGGAAACACAAAGAGAGCTCGGAGCCCTCGCAGTAAGGAGGCCAAACACAAGAAGCGAGAGGCGTATGGAGGTCACATGTGCCTTTATTAAACTAGAACCCCTATGCGTTTTGGCAGTTGCCTTCGTTAGGGGATACGCAGCTTAAAAAACAAAAAATAAAAACAATAATAATAACCAATATCGGAACAGTAAAAATAAACAAATAGTGGAATTAAAATTGAAATTAAAATTATAACAGTAATTAAATAAAATTGTGAATAAATAACTGATATACAGGAGTCAAGACTGACTCAAAGGCACACATTTCATTGCATACCATAAAAAGATAATTAAAAATAATACTTTTAAAGCAGATATAAACAAAATACAAATCAAACACCAAAACAAATATTATAGTTAAACAACATAAAAACTATGTATCAATAAACTTAAAACACATAAAAACATAGGGCAGAGGGTTGTGCAAACATTGGTAGAACAAAAAGAGATGAGTTAGTGCAGTAAAGTTTTATTCTAATATACTCACATATGCACTCTATGAGGATCTTTTGAGAGAGTACTATTGTGCAATTGTATCTCTGAACTAGAGGCAATCAAAAGGTAAAAATGTTATTCCCATAAATATGTCAGGACTAGAGTATAAGAGAGGAGCAAGGACTAAATGAATTTTTATTGGAGTAAGAAATCAATTGGTGAGTGAGTAGAGCTATATGTTACTACATCATATGGACAGAATAGGGAAGGAGGGGTGTTATTAAAGATGTACAATCCATTCTTAGGGAAGAGAGCTATGTTAAAACAAATTAATAAGTGAATATGTGCCTTTTTTTAATGTGTGTAAACAATGTATGCATATATACAAGGTGGCCCAAAAAAAGTGAGAACATCTCGTAAATTAAAAGCTTAAATAGTTTACTTATTTGCCTTTTTTAGCTATAAAACGTTTTTATTTCGTCAATTTCCAGTCACCATCTTTTTTTTTTAAATGTGTCAATTGTTTACATCTGTCTTTTTGAATTTTTAAATAACTTATATGCTACGAGATGTTCTCACTTTTTTTGGGCCACCCTGTATATATAGTCATCGATGCCACAAAGCAGACAGATGAAGTGAAAAAGTCAGAAAAAATATATATATTTGAATTAAGCTCAGTACACATTTATATGAGTGATAGAGCAGCAATTCGCCCTATCAAACATCAGCTAGTACGAGAGGGGAATAAAATCAAATTCAATGACAAAAACAAAGACGTGTTGTTTTTATTGTTTATACCAGCAGATAACGTAGGTGCACATTCTCAGACTTATCCAGAATTTCATTTCTTTCAAACAGTTTGAGAAAGAAATGTTCTGTCTTAGTGGTTACAAAACAAAAACATTAAAGAGCACAGCTATCAAAAAACTTTAAGAATGGAGCGGACTCATGTGAGCCTACATTCGAAACAATAAAGATTAGTGAATAAATAACATTGTATGGTCAAGACCTAAAGCAATAAAAGATGCTAAAAACCTTCAAACCGGAGCTATCTCGATTAGATCAAAAAGTGTAAACGGGGCTGTGCACCAGAGAACGCTGATTTCAGTTAGGAGTGTATTGGTATTAAAAGTGATGTTTTTTTATCAATACGACGTCCGTTCACGTCAAATAACGATCCCATATTCAACGATGCACTATTATCACATTAAAAGAATCAATCACAGAAAAACAAAAAAAAATTGTGAAACCACATATCAAACCTTACAAGAAGTGTGTTGCTACCTTCTTAGGGTGAAACGAGCTTCTGACAGTGTCAGGATCTGTTCTTGCGCGTTGAGGTTTCAATGCCCAAATAGCCTTCTGAAACACGCCAAAAAGAGGTTAAAGGTGAGGGAGGAGGGGAGGGAAAAGGAGGCGACGTAAATGCCAATCATTTATTAGGGAGATGTTTCTTTGAAGAAAACTAAGACCATGTCCTCAGGGGGTAGAATAAAAGACAATCTCATGTGATCAGGTCACCCCACAGCCAGTGAGAGTTTCAGATCTACAATGAATGGGCATGAGAGACATTTGCCTAGACTGGATCTCGAATGTATGCAAATCTATTTCAGGCATATTTGTTGTGGATTTTCTGTAAACCTGACTGGCTGTAAGGCCCCTAAGTCAGTTTTGGGGGGCTTTGATTTAAAAGACTTAGCATGCTAGCTAGCAGGATGACCCAGTTGGTGTCTCCTCTAATGGGTGACAGGGCATCCAAGCTCCGGTAAGCGCAAGCAGACTGACTTTACGGAAGAGGAGCCCTGCAAGTTATCGTGCAGTAAGAGAATCTCAGCTCATTGCAGAGGATAGAGCATCGACCTGATAGAGCTTTAATGGACCCTAAAAGCTCCCTGCTCCTACTCCTCATATGTGCCAACGGCCAGCACTTCACTTCTACTATTAAGTGCACACACAGCACTTTGGAAGCATAATGAGTGCCATTATATGCTGCCAGATGTGATATTGCACTGGCGGGGTTTAACAGCCCTCATCCCCTTCCAGCCTGCGCTGATAGAGCCCCTTGCAATCTGTGCTCAGGGTGGACCATTTGAATTTCTGCTGGAAGAAGTGGTCCAACATTTATCTGATTGCTGATGACTGTCCACGGCTTAGGGAGCATGCAGCATCAGAGCTTGTATGAGATGCCTGATGGTGTCAGGCGTGGTAGGATTCAAACCTACAACCTCAGAAACCAGAGACCACAGCAGTTTGGCTGAAGCCACAGAGATTGAGTTCAACACCTGATAATAGGACATGAGTGGCAGAGAGGGACTCCTGTCCTCTCCCCCATCCCCCAGAGGAGCCTACTGGACCTGCAAGAAGTATCTTTTATGAACCACCATATATAGAAAGGCCTAGTTCTTGGTGGGCCTGACGTGTGTCTACTGTTACTCAGCTCCTCTTTACTGTGAGGTGGAGAATTCTCTTTTATCTCACTTTCAATCAGTCCCCCGGTTCCTGATCCACTTTCAGTTCCTGCTCCGGTCCTGCTGCTGTTACTCTGGGTCAAGTTCCTGCTCCACATTTGGTTCTGCTGCAGGAAAGCCACCACTGCTTTGGCTTCTTTCTGCACTGCCCCACCATGTGCTGGGCCCGGCCTCTCCACCTATCGTCCTACCCAGGATAAGCCCTAACAGATAGAAGATTTGCTTGCTGAGGAAATCCTAGTCCCTTTATAAATCCCCACTTTGCTAATTTTGTTTACAGGCCTTCCTGCTCCGCTTAGAAATTCTGAGTGTGGGAAGTCAGAGACGTTGCTAAGCAACCAGGATCTACTCGGTGCTAAAACATCCAAATACCTGCATAATTGCACATGTGGTCTTCAGATCAGCATGTAACCAATTCTGCTATCATCACTCGGTGAAAGATCAACCCTAAATAGATACAATTTATAATTTGTATACGTCATTATAAACAGGAGCTTCAAAATACACGCTCTCTGATCCCAATGACCTGGTTTTTCCCATTTATCTTTGACGTCCTATTGATGTTTTTTAGCTGTTCACAGACATGAGAGTGATAGTTTGCCCCTATTTTGTTATGGGTTGATTTTCCACAGGAGACAATAGCCCATATGTGCAAGAATAAGTTTAAAACATCTGCTTTCAGAGAGTAATTTTATAAGGGAGGCCTAGATTTACACGTGGATTTAGATGCGCAAAGCACAATATTTTAGTGGCTTTCATGGATAAATGGCTATTTATACATGTAATGTAGCCGGTCGCTATTCTGGAAGTATGTGCATCATACTGTAGCAGCAGAGCGCAGACAAACCAATGATACCAGGAGTCTGTTCAGAAGGTCCAAATCATTTATTTGTGCACAAGTCTCAAGCAGAATCAAATTCAAAATGGCTGAGCAATGGTTTCTAGCAATACAACAACTTTTATAGACTTTTGCTCCATTCTAGGTATAGTAAAACATTTCATTGGTCCCGGTAACCTCCCGTACC
The DNA here is from genome assembly GCA_033557465.1 of Ichthyophis bannanicus. Lineage (NCBI taxonomy): Eukaryota > Metazoa > Chordata > Amphibia > Gymnophiona > Ichthyophiidae > Ichthyophis > Ichthyophis bannanicus. The sequence continues at coordinate 899,329,901 of CM066035.1, read as the reverse complement.
TCCCGTACCCCTTCTATTGGTCCCGGTACTGATATGATTATCCAATTATGTTCTTTGAGTGGGCTCAGCACCTGCTCACCCCCCTTCTAGTCCCAATTACAATGGTCAGTTCACCAACTTGTTACTTTCCTTCTTTCAAGGCCATTGAGCTAGTTTGTACGTGTAGGGAAGCAGGGCTCTGTAAGTTCTCTGTCAGCAATTTTAAACATATTTCTCTGTATTTTTCCATCTGTTCTGCTTGTCTAAGCTAATTCAATACTTTTACTGAGTTCTAATTCCACAATAGCAGCATATTGGGGGATGTGCAATTCCTATGGGCCTCTTCACAGACTTCATTTACAGGTCAAGCTAGTTAGGTTTGCTTGCTTATGTCAGACACTGTGGATCACAGGCCTTCACCTGCCACATTCCCCCCTTTGATTAATCTCACCCTATTACTTAATAAGGTGTGAGAATTAAATCACTTCAAAAATAGTTATACTACGGTCAGAGGTTTCTGACTATATGCAGGAGGTTTAGGTTGATATAAGGCCATAATCTTAGTTGCGGTCTTCCGCTCTACAGTACTTTCAATAGCACTATGAATAGAACGCATACAACATGGGATTATACATGGCAACAGAAAAATCACAGCAATGATTATTAGTACTAATATAAGGAAAGTCTTAAGTCCTCCTAACCATGAGAAAATATTAGCAAACCAGTTAGGTAATCTTAGTGGGTGCCAAGTCTGTACTGGCACATAAGCATGTTTTCGCATATCTTCAGCAAGTTCTTCAACTACTTGACCCTTATCATCTATTTTTAAGCAACAATTGGTTAAATTCAGCTTACCACATACTCCTCCTTCAGATGCTAACAAATAATCAAGTGCTAAGCGATTCTGGTATATAGCAGTGCGCATTTGGGTACTCTGTCTAGCTAAAAGTGTGAGAGCTAGGACTTCCGGTTGGGCAATGAGGGACTTCCGGTTGGGCAATGAGCTGATCGGGTCGCCTTCGATCAGCTCCGGGAACTCTGCCCCATATATCGGCAAATAACTCTTTAAAAGTGGGCTCAAACCTTGGATCCCTACCACCTGAGACACGAGGGACCTCTTGAGCGGAGTGTAGTTGCTCGCTAACGCCGGGAGCCCGATGGCAACGAAAGCACCGCGAAAAGAGAAGCTGAGAGCCACGGAGGGTAAAATGGCGGAAGGCTCTCCAGCAAGCCCGAAAGCTAGCGGTCCCCCAGATTTGGTGAAGGAGGTGAGCGCGCGGCAGTGGTCCAGGCTTTAGATGCTCGCCTCCAGGAGTTGGTGGATCGTATCCAAACTCTTAGCCAGAATCTGACGGATTTCACAGGGCGCATGGACCAGGTGGAAGCCAGAGTCTCTGATGTTGAAGACGCCCGACACTCTTTGGAAATCAAAGTTGCGGCTCTGGAGGCCCTAGCCAAGCAACAAGGGGACAAGTTAGATGAACTTGAGAATCGAGGCCGCAGGAAAAACCTACGATTTATCGGTATCCCGGAGAGTGTGGCTGATGGAGCGCTGTTTGCACACTTGCAGTCCTGGATTGACAACTTACTGCAGGGCCAGAACACGGATCCTATCAAGCTCGAACGTGTTCACCGGCTGGGCCAACGGCGAGAACAGCTGCGGCGCCCGAGGGCAGTCATAGCCCGATTTTTGGACTATAGACAAAAAGAAATGGTGCTCCGGGCTGCCCGTGGCCGTACGCTACCGCAACAGGGCTTGCCACAAATCCTTGTTTTCCAGGATTACTCGGTGCTGGTGAGCCAGCAGCGGCGGGCATTCTCCGAGGTCTGTACTCAGCTCAGGAATCGCGGAGTGCGTTTCTCACTCCTCTATCCAGCTCGCCTGCGCGTGGAGACTAATGGACAGACACGGTTCGTGACGACGCCGGCGGCGGCGGCTGCCTTGCTGGAAACAATCTCTTCCTCAACCGCGTCTCCCTCATGAGAACTACGCTGCACACATGTCTGGAGATACCCTGGTTCCCCGATGACGTGAGCCTAGGGCTCAGTTAGAGGCCTGGTCTGTAGTGCTGGTAACAGCTGGACACTGGAAGCTACACAGTTGCTTCTTGGCACTACCTTAGCTACAAACTGCTACAGTTAGAATCTTTATAACACTGTTCACTTGATTGAAACTGTTTTTGTTAATGCTGTTTCATTGTTGCCACCTCTAAGTCCTCCGGTAGAGGTGATCTGGCGGAGTCTGGAGCCCCGGGGGTGTGGGTCGGGGCGGGGGGAGGGGGCAGATCAGCGAGGTGAAGTAACCTCGCAAATCGACTCCATTCTGTTTATTTTTTTCGATTAGTATTATTGTGTTATTTTTACCACTTTAAGTTCTCCATGCGGGGATTGGCGTTCCTACCCCCCCCTTCCCTCCCCTCCCCCCCTTCTCTCGATGGGCGGGAAGAACACTGGCCTGCTCACGCAGAGTGCTGACCCGGCCCATCGGTAAGTTTACTCTCTTTTCTGCCGGAGCCGGGTGGCATTTGAACGTGGAAGGTGGGATTTCTATATGTGTAGTTACCTTTATTTCTGTTCTTGGGCTTCCTCTGGTAGGTTTGAAACGTCCCCCCCGCCCCTCCCCTCCCCTCCCCTCCCCTCCCCCCCTTCCTCCTCTGTTGAGTGGGCCTGTAATGGCCCTTGCCCGTTAGGGGCTGACCCGACCGCTATGTACCTTTCAGTTATATCGCAGCGGAGAGCTTGATGCGGTAGTGCTTCGGGTCTAGCTTGAGGTGTATTCCCCCGATAATAGTTTAGTGAGGGCCTGCCCCGTGCAGGCGACCGGCGGAGCCAGAGCCGGTTAAAAACTTGAAAGTGCAGGCTCCGTGGGCTGGGCGGCATATCCGGGATCCCGAGGTGGCCAAGCTGAGCTGAGGCAATTATGGGGCCCTGGAAATTGAAAGCTGCGGGGGGGCCCTCTCCTGGGGGGGGAGGGAGGACTCCTTTTAACGCTTGGTGAGAGGGGGGTCTAACGGGGTGTATTGGGTGGATCAGGGGGGCATTTAGATAGATGGGGTTGCCTTCGATTAACTCCCGGGGCCTGTATGGAGGCGCTTGGGTGGGGGCGTGGGTGGGGTGCTTAGGGAGCCGCCTGGACTCTACTTGTTCGGGTCGGTGAGGTTGCTCCTTGTTAGGACTGCATTAGGCTCACTGTAGGGATCCGGGAGGGGTGGGGCAGTCCCGATTGCCTTAAGGAAGTCGCCCAACCACGGGTGGTTTGGTAAGTTGGATAGTGGAAGGGGTGGGGGGAGGTAGTTGGTTGGGTGGGGGGGAGGCGTAGGGAAGGGAAAGTATGCACCTCATTGTCTTCAGATATGTTGTATTGTGTGGCTCTGATAACAAATGGTAGGGAGCTCCAGGCTGGGGGAGCTCCCTTGATGGGCTTAGGCTTTTTCTTCAAGAGGCTTTTTGACACTGCCCCATGCCGCTGAAAGTAGTCACCTGGAATGTTTGTGGCTTAGGGACCCCAATCAAGCGATATAAAATTTTGCAGGCCTTGTCCAGACAACACTGCGATGTGGCCCTGCTCCAGGAAACACACCAGTCTGCAGCGGAACATGCCAAACTCTGTCGGGGCTGGGTGGGACAGGTGTGGGGTCCCCGGCGCGAGGGAAAAAGGGCGGCGTAGCTATTCTGATACACAAGAGGGTGCGATTCATCTTGGAAACAATGGTGGCGTCAGAGGAAGGGCGGTTTGTTGTCCTGGCGGGAAGCCTGGAAGGGAGATCGGTGATTATTGGCAGCGTATATGGCCCCAATGGTATCGACTCTGGATTCTATAATGCTCTCGCCTCGAAAATCGAACAGCTCCCGGAATACCCCCTACTCTTGGGGGGCGATTTCAACGGGGTTCTGGATGTCGCTCTTGATACATCCCGGGGCGAGGCGACGAGAGAGCGGAGACAGCTGGCCAGGGTGCTACAGCGCCTCCGTGATAGACTAGGATTAGTAGACCCATGGCGCTTGCTCCACCCTGCAGAAAGAGATTTTACCCACCAATCTCGGGCCCACGGTTCTAGCGCCCGAATTGATTATTTCTTAGTGTCTGGGGCCTTGTTTACTCATGTAGAGGAGGTGCGGATCGGCCCCCTGGAAATATCTGACCATGCGTCGGTAGGGATGGAGTTGCATTGGGGGATAGTACCGAACCGGTCGAGACTCTGGAGGCTCCCTTTGGGGCTGTGCCAGGACGTTGAGTTCCAATGTTTCTTGCAGCAGCGTTGGCGAGAATTGTGGCTGACCATCAATGCCATAGCGATGACCCCGAGTTGGTGTGGGAAACTGCAAAGGTGGTGCTGAGGGGTGACATCATTGGGTTTGCTTCTCGGAAGCGGCGGCTGATAGCGGAGCGAGTGATTGGCTTGGAGAGACTGGTAACCCGATTGCGACGGGTCTGCGCTCAACATCCGACTGTGGCGAACAAGAAGACGCTATGGGAAGCCCAGGTAGATCTTAATGAATTGCTCCATCAAAGGGCTAAGAAATCTGTCCTTTATTATAAGTATCGTCTCCATTGTTTTGGAAATAAACCAGGGAAGCTGCTGGCGCGGTGTTTGCGGGGGCAGCGGGGATCCCCCTTAGTGTCTGCCCTTCGAGATGAACAGGGACGCTTATTGAAAGACTCTGTTGAGATAGCTCGGGCCTTTCGGGACTTTTTTCACAAATTATACAAGGCACAGCCCCCATCTGTGGTGGAGCTCGATGAGTACCTGAATTCGCTGCACTTGCCACGGCTATCCGACGAACAGAGAGAGGCCCTAGAATTGCCTATTACCGCGCATGAGATATCTGCCGCGATCTCTGCAGCCAGTTGCTATAAATCCCCGGGGCCGGATGGCCTGGGAGCCGAGTTTTATAAACTTCTGGCTGACCCGGTGAGCCCTCTGCTAGCGGAGGTGTTTAACGGGAGGGCGGAAAGAGGGGCTTACCGGTGGGGGAATAATCATGCCCATATTACGTTGATCCCCAAGCCGGGTAAAGACCCCCTATTGGTGGGGTCATACCGCCCCATCTCCCTGCTTAACTTTGACAGCAAATTGAACGCGAAAGTGTTGGCGACGCGACTGGCTGAGGTTATTGGTCAGCTGGTACATGACTCCCAGGTGGGGTTTGTTAAGGGGAGACATGCGGTTCGCAACCTGCGGAAGATTCTGGCGTCCTTGGAGTGGGTGCATGCCCAACAACTGCCTTCTCTGCTTATAAGCTTTGACGCCGAGAAGGCGTTTGACAGAGTGGATTGGCACTTTCTTCGTCAGCTTCTTCCGCGCTACGGCCTCGGAGATAAATTTTGCGGGATGATTGGGAGCTTATATGTGCAGCCCACGGCGGGGGTGCTTTGCAATGGTATCCTCTCTGAGGATTTTCCTCTGGAACGAGGCACGAGACAGGGATGCCCCCTTTCCCCATTATTATTTGTGTTGTCATTAGATCCGTTGATTCGGACTATAGAGACTTCCAAAGAGATTCACGGGATTCGAATAGGTTCCCAGGAATTCAGGCTCTCGGCCTTTGCTGATGATATTTTGGTCCATTTACTCTCTCCAGAACGCTCACTGCCGAAATTATTGGAGGAATTTGAGCGATATGGCTCACTTGCTGGATTGGGCATCAACCGCGATAAGTCTGAGGCGTTGGATGTATCCACCCTGTTGGCGGAGAACTGGGCGGGGACCTTTCCCCTTCGGTGGGCGGGCGATGAATTTACTTACTTAGGTATAATATTACCCCGTAACCCACAAACACTGTACTCGCGTAACCTAGCGAGATCCCTACAAAGGCTTCAGCAACAGCTTACAACCTGGGAATTGCTCCCGCTGTCCCTCTCTGGGAGGATTGCAGCAATTCAAATGGTGGTCTTACCAAGGCTATTGTATTGGTTTCAAACTCTGCCCGTCTGGTTGCTAAGACGTGACATCCGGCGTCTTGAGAGCATCATTAGACGGTTTCTCTGGAAGGGAGGGACCGCGCGCATCGCATGGGCACGGATGGTGGGGTCTTGGCGTGCGGGGGGGATGGGACTTCCTGATCTTAAGTGTTATGCAGTGGCATGCCAGGCGCGCCACCTTGGGGACTGGTTGGGAGGAACAGAGGTTTATACTCCTCGTGCCCTTGAAGAGTGTTTTGTGGCGCCTTGGGCATTACTGGGGGTTCTACATGGGACATATCATACCCTCCCCCGTCACGTAGTGCGCAGTGAGCTGATTGGCTCTGCTAGGCGTACTTGGAAGTATCTTAATCTTTGTTGGCGTAGCACCTGGAGGGCCTCCAGCTGGCTCCCCTTACGGGGGAATGCAGCATTCACTCCCGGCTTGGAGATGAAGGTGTTTCGGGAATGGGCCGCCCGAGGTATTCAGAATATCGGACATGTGGTTGAGCCTTCTGGTCACTGCAAGTCCTTCCCATCCTTGAGTAGAGAGTATGACCTACCCCCTCGGCACTGGTTTGCCCACCAACAGCTAGCGCATTACGTGTCGTCCCTTCCTCGCGAGGAGATACAGGTGGATCGCGCGGCGAGGATTTTGGAGTTTTTTGGTCTGGGAGAGGAGAATCCCCTAACGATCTCAGCATATAAGAAGCGCTGGGCTAGGTTTAGTCCGGCCCCTGATTATAGGGGCGTCGAAGCAGCCTGGGGAAGGGAACTGGGAGAAGAAGTGCCCCCAGGGGCAGTCCTTCAGGCCCTAAAAGGCATTGGCAAGCTGGCTCTGGAGGCCCGATGGCGAGAAACGCAATTTAAATGTATCACCCGGGCGCATTTTTCGCCGCGGAGGGCGTTCCGCAGCCGCATAACGATAGACGGGTCTTGTCCAAAATGCTCAGAACCCATGGCAACTCTATTTCATATGTGGTGGGGATGCAGACTCGTGCGCTCTTATTGGGTTAGGATTAATGCCTTTCTGAACCGATTATTACAGCGGCGGGTGCGATGGACTGGGGCTCTTGTTGTGTTGGACCGACTTGACCCGCCCTACCCAGTGACGGAGGGGGAACGGGTGTTGGTACGGAAGGCCTGCTTGGTGGGGAAGGGCCCCATTTTGCGCCTATGGAGGGAGAATAGTCCTCCTACCTTTGGTGAATGGCGCAATTGTTTTCACCAACTATTACTCACCGAGAGATGGCGGGCGCGGGGCAGTGTCAAACGCTGGGCAGTTTTTATGCGTGTCTGGGAGCCATACATACAGCAGCTTACCACCAGGTGTCGCAATGAGATTTTACACGTTGGTAACTGAGGAGTCATGTGTTTGGAGGCCATAGGGAATCGTATAGAACACAATGGGGGGAGCCCCGAGGCAGTCACGGGGGGTGCATTGGGTGGGGGGGGGGGGCGGGAAGGATGGGTAGTGGGTGGGAGGGATACGGGGGTTTAAGGGGAAAAATCAGTCCATCTATTATCTCTGCTTTGTTTATCCTCTGTGAGGGGATCAGAGTACACCCCTCTGAGGATTGTTGTACATTGTATTCTAATTGTGCTGATGGTTATTAAATAAAGTATATAAAAAAAAAAAAAAAAAAAAAGTGTGAGAGCTTGGCTAGTTTCATTTGTTATTATTTCAACTACTGCTTGTAAGCGGATAATGCGATTAATCATATAAACTGGGGTTCTATAGCCCCATGTGCCATCTTGTTCCCAAGTGGCAGGTCCATAGTAATCAATGATTCTTTCTGGTGGCCAGTCGTCACCCTGCCATTTTTCCCACTTACCTATCTGCAGAGGTGCTCTCTTCTGTCAGTGCTCTTTTGTGTCTGTGAGTAGTGTATACTGGGTATCCTAATTGTTCTCCATGTTCTGTGGGTAGGAGAAAGAAAGAAGGTCTGATGGTCCCTAAGACACATGCTCCTCCCCAGTGTGGTGGGAGTCGAGCATATGCTCGGTTTCCACAGATCCAATACAGGTCAGGTGGGGCTTGCCAAGCATGTATTTTGGCAAGATTAGTCCATAAACCAGCAAGTTCAGGAAATCTGGCTAATGGATTAGGAGGTTCAGGTTCTTTAATTCCTGACCACCAAGACATCTTTTTGGTGGTGGCACTATAAATCTTTTGGTTGAGACAGACTAGCTGTCCTACCTGTTGGGTAAACTGAGGTCCAGTTCTGGCATAGCAAAGACGTCCAACAATTGAGTGCGCTAACACCCATTCGCTAGTAGTCTTGTGTAATTCAGTCTGATTGTAAGTCAGAGAATAATTTAATTCTTGGGCTTCCCATGGCCACTGGTCACCCATCTGTGTTCCGTCACAGAAATAACAATCTGAGATTTTAAGACTAGATACTACCGCTCCAGCTAATTCTAAGAATAAATTCTGGGAAGGATGAGGGATTTCAAACTTATTTACATGCATGGCCTCATAGAAAGTGTTATGGATGTGATATTTAGATGACTTGTGGGCTTGGGTATTCAATCTTATATACACAATGGTTCCTGGATCTGATCCGGAACCTGCGATACGTAAACCAAACTTGTATCCTTGTTTCCATACATTAGGATTACGTATCCATAATTGTAAAGGGTTACAAGCTCCTCTCTTACATTTGTCATCTGATTTTGACTTAGTTAAAGTGGCCACTCGATTATCTATTCTTTCATCTACTATACCAGCATTCCATGTAGCATAAAAGACGCATCCCCAATTTGGGCAATAGTAATCTGCTACTGTTGCAGTACTATATGAACCCTTCTTTCCTGTACACTTCCCCCATCCTGTGGCACCTTCTGGGCACATATACTTATGATCATTACGGTATGCTTTCTCCCAGGTACCACATTTAGAGCGACTATCTCTGTTTATAACATCACATGCATCAAATTTCAAAATAGCAGGTTTACTAGGATCTTTAAGTGGTTGTGTGGCATTGATTAAAGGTCCATCTGCATCATTCCATCGTATTTCCAACGTGTAATAGGATGGATTCTGATGCGGATTATAGCATACTCTAGATTTACCTTTAATGCAAACATTTAGTTCTGTGGTGTTATAAATACACCGAGTCACTTTACCAGTGCAGGTATAGTAAGAATGGTAAAGCAGAGTCTGAGTTACTTTCGCTCCAGTCCGAGTGGAAGTAATGCATGCAGTGCATGGAGGCAATGCATAAGTTAGTTCAGAGCCTCCAAGATAGGCAACCAGGGCAAAGCAAAGATAAAGATACATGTTGATTGGAGTTCTTCTGAATCCTCAGCTTGCAGATCTTGACCACGACGTTCTTTTCTTCGTCCCGTTTGCTAATAAAGCAATTCAACGGGTGCTGAGTGTTGATTGAAGATCCTCAAGTTGTCCATCATACATTAACCAACTTAGCAATTTCAGTTGGCTTCTGAAGTATGGTCAATCAATGTAGCATCAAAGTAGTGTATAAATCACACACATGAGGTTCGTTGAAACAAACTCTTGCTGTATGGAAAACAGCAATCCTCTTCGAAAGACTTGGCTACTGCAGGGCACTGTGACAAAGTGTCTAAGCTGCTGGTTGCCGTCTCAGAGTAACTCGCAAAGGTGCATCAGGATGCTGTTCTGCTGTCCACTGTTCAGGTTCGGGATCAGCTGCGGGCTTGACTCTGCTGTGGTGGATCCAGGAATCGATTTCTGCTACCTTTACTGCAGTTGGGGTAGACAGGATGACGGTGTATGGTCCCTTCCAATGGGGTTCCAACGGTGTCTTCTTCCAATCTTTGATCCACACCGAGGTACCAGGCTGGTAGGGATGCAAGGGTTCCGTCAAGTTGATAGGCAACTGGTCTTGGATCCACGCATGGAGGGTCTGCAGAACAAAACTAAGAGCTAGGAGTTCTTGCCTGGTTATTTCTGAACCAATTTGGGCTAGACTTCCTTTAATTCCCTGCACTATTGGAGGGGGTTTACCATACAGAACTTCAAAAGGGGAAAATCCTGTTGACTTCACAGGAGCTGAGCGTATTCTTAGTAAAGCTATTGGGAGCACTTGGGGCCACTTCAGGCGTGTCTCCTGACAAAGCTTAGACATTTGGGCTTTCAAGGTACGATTCATTCGCTCAACTTTCCCTGAACTCTGGGGTCTGTATGCAGTGTGAAGCTTCCATTGTATCTGCAAAGCTTTTGCTAACTGTTGAGTAATCTGAGAAACAAATGAGGGCCCATTGTCTGACCCTATTACTGCTGGAATTCCAAACCTAGGGACAATCTCTCTCAGTAAAACTTTGGTGACTTCTCGAGCTTTTTCAGTTCTGGTTGGGAAGGCTTCTACCCACCCAGAGAATGTACAAACTAATACTAATAGGTAATGATATCCATTAGCTTTTGGCATATCAGTAAAATCAATTTGCAGGTGGTGCATGGGGGTTACACCTCCTGACTGAACTCGGGGTGGTGGTGTGGGTCCTTGTTTGGCATTATTTTTGGCACAAATTAAACACTGGCGTGCCACTGAAGCTGATAGGGCTGCTAACATGGTAATGCAGTAGTGTGGTCTGAGTGCTTTCTCCATAGCACTTTTCCCATAGTGGGTGGCTTCGTGGAAGGCTTTGACAAAGGATGGACCTAACAGTTCGGGAATTACTATTCGTCCTGGGGGTTGACTGCCCTCCGCTGGTGGCAGCTCAATCCACCCATCTTTCAGTACTCCATCTTCCTTGTTACAGTAGTATTCTAATTCTTTGGTGGTATATCGTGGTGTCCATAAGTTCAAGGGTTCTGGAAACAATGCTACCTGCATTGGCATGGCTTGTGGTATAATTTGTCCTGTCATAGCTGCTTGTCGTGCTGAGGCATCTGCAAACCTATTTCCTCGGGCAACTTCTCCTTTTCCGGCTTGATGTCCTCTGCAATGCATGACAGCTACACGAGTTGGGGCCCATACTGCATCAAGTAACATCAGTATCTCGGGGCCATACTTGACTGATTTTCCTCCGGATGTGATGAGCCCTCGTTCTTTATAGAGAGCTCCATGGGCATGTAGGGTGGTGAAGGCATATTTAGAGTCTGTATATACATTTAGCACAAGTTTTGCACCTAACAGTAGTGCTCGAGTAAGTGCTATCAATTCTGCTTTCTGGGCTGATGTACCTGAGGCTAGAGATGATGACTCTACGACTTCATGTTGAGTGACTACTGCATATCCGGTGCAGCGTTGTCCATTGATGATGAGACTGCTTCCATCCACGTAATAGACTTGGTCAGGATTATCTATGGGCACATCTGTCAGGTCAGGTTGGCTGGAGAATACAGTGTCCATGACCTCTATACAATCATGTTCTGGGAGTTCTTCACTAACAGGTATCAATGTGGCTGGATTCAAGGCATGGCTCACTTCCAATTGTATCTGTGGGTTTTCACATAACATGCTCTGATATTTCAACATTCGGGAATTGGTGAGCCAATGATTTGCTTTCTGTTCCATAAGGGCAAGGACTGCATGTGGCACAGTGACTCGTAGATTCTGTCCTAGTGTGAGCTTATCTGCTTCACTCACTAACAATGCTGTAGCTGCAACTGCTCTCAGGCAAGGTGGCCATCCTTTGGCCACAGTGTTCAATTGTTTCAATAGGCATGCTACAGGTCGCTCCCAATTTCCCAATTTCTGAGTCAACATGCCTAAGGCATTCCCTTGTGCTTCATGTACAAACAAGTGGAAAGGCTTGTGAACATCTGGTAGTCCAAGGGCTGGTGATGACATCAATTCTTCCTTTAACGTCTTGAAGGCTGTATCCTGCTCAGGCCCCCACTCCAGTGGCGACTTTTCTTCTCCTTTTGTGGCTTCATACAGTGGTTTGGCGATTTGGGCAAAGTTGGGAATCCAGATTCGGCAGTATCCTGCCACTCCCAGAAAGGCTCTGACTTGCTTTCTGGTAGTTGGGGTGGGGATTCTGCATACTGCTTCTTTTCTCTCTCTCCCTAATTTTCGACTTCCTTGGGTTATGCGAAAGCCCAAGTATTTCACTTCTTTTTGGCATAGTTGTGCTTTTGCTCTGGAAACTTTGTATCCAGCTTCATCTAGTAACTGCAAGAGGTCTTTGGTGGCTTGTATACATTCACTTTCTGATACAGCAGCTATCAGCAGATCGTCCACGTATTGGAGAAGCACTCTCTTCCCCGGGCCACTGGATAGTTTGAAAGGTCTTGATTTAGTGCAGCACTAAAGATGGTAGGCGAATTCTTGAATCCTTGGGGTAATCGTGTCCAAGTAAGTTGGCCCCCTCTTCCAGAGATGGGGTCCTGCCATTCAAATGCAAATAATATCTGACTTACAGGGGCTAATCTTATGCAAAAGAATGCATCTTTTAAATCTAAAACAGTGAAGTGGGTAGCTTCAGCAGGAATTAGTCCTAGAAGAGTGTAAGGATTTGGCACAACTGGATGTATAGTTTCAACTGCTTCATTCACTCTTCTTAGATCTTGTACTGGGCGGTAATCATCTGTTCCAGGCTTTTTCACTGGAAGAAGTGGAGTGTTCCATGGGGATTGACATACTTTTAGTAGGCCGTGTTCTAGTAATCTTTGCAAGTGGCGGTGGATGCCTTCAATTGCAGCTCTTGGGAGAGGATACTGTTTGACATGTACTGGTGTAGCACTAGGCTTAAGGGTTACAATTACTGGAGCTATATGTTTGGCTAGGCCTGGAGGACTGCCTTCTGCCCATACTCCAGGTGGGGCATCAATACTTTTCAAAGTTTGTTCAAAATAAGTGTCTTGAACAGTTTCATCACTGTAATATCTCCATTCTTCTTCTCGGGGAACTGTAAGCAGCATTATTCCTGCTGGTTTGGCTTGAGAATTTACTGTCATTTGCATTTCTCCTCTTTCAGTGAAGGATATTTGGGCTTGTAGCTTCGCTAACATATCTCGTCCCAGTAGTGGCACTGGACATTCAGGCATATAAAGGAATTGATGAGTTATTTGTTGTCCTCCTAGACTGCATATGCGATTCTGAAGAAAAGGTTTTGTAGCTTTGGCACCAGTTGCCCCTACAATGGTGACTGCTTTTGTAGAAAATGGGGCTATCTTCTTGTCTACTACTGAATGTTCTGCTCCAGTATCAACCATAAAGTTCATAACTTGGTCTCCTATTTGTATTCCGACCATAGGCTCCTGGAGACCTAAAGCAAATTCGGAGCCCGGTCTGTCCTAATCCACGTCATCTTCATCATGGGCTGTCGTAGCCAATGCTTGTATGGCTTCTCCTCTTTCTCGCTGGTATTGCTCTCGATTGGCTCCTCCGCGGTTTCGGGGACGGCCTTGTCTTTCTTCTCTCCATTGAGGATTGGTTTCGTCATCTTGATGGGCGTCTTCGAGTTGCGGGCATGCATCTCTCCACTGTCCTTCCTCCCTACAGTAGGCGCATTGGTTTACGCCTAGCTGGGGCCGGCCTCCGCCTCGGCCCCGCCCCCTTCCTCTGCTCCGTCGACTAGGGATACCTCCCCTTTTCTGTTCAACTATGGCCGCAGCCAAAAAATCAGCTTTCTTCTTCATCTTTCGATCACATTCTCTCTGCCTTTCATTATCACGATTCACATACACTTTATGAGCGACTTCCAATAACTGAGTTGCATTCATGCCCGCAAACCCTTCTAATTTCTGTAATTTGCGTCTAATGTCTGGTTGAGACTGGTTTACAAAAGCAGAATTCACCATGCATAAACTTCCTGGTGCATCGGGATCATAGGGAGTATACATTCTATATGCTTCAGTTAATCTTTCATAAAATACTGCTGGGCTCTCATCTATGCCTTGGGTAACTTCAGTGACTTTGGAAAGGTTCATAGCTTTCTGGCCCCCCCTTTTCAGGCCTTGTATAAAGCCTTGGCGAAAACGGGCTAGAGCTCTGGATCCTCTTTCTGTATTTGGATCCCATCGGGGGTCTTCATTCGGGAATTCTCTTTGGGCTGCTTCCCGATTATCTATTCTTTCTGCCCCTGGTTCTGAAGCTACAGGGTTATCTGCCAGCCAGTCTATAGCTGCTTTTCTAATTCGTGTTCGCTCCTCTGTAGTAAATAAGGTGGACAGGAGCTGGCGGCAATCTGCCCATGTTGGTTGGTGGGTTTCCATAATAGTATTCACTAATTCTGTAAGCTCTTGGGGCTTATTGGTATAGGAGGCATAATGTGTCCTCCAATTTAACAAATCAGTGGTAGAGAAGGGGACATACACATAGCTTAGGGGTCCCGCTACCACCTCATTATCTTCATTTCTCACGGGCACTCCCGGGACTTGCCGTAAAGGCATCATCTTGGCAGTAGATGTCTTTCGGGATCTGAGAGATATCTTTGTAACTGTCCTATCAGGAGTTATTTTCTTCTTCTCTACGTGCTTCACTTTAGATTTACTTTTCACTGGCGAGCTAACACTGGCAGTCACTTTTACACTGTCAGTATCACTCGGGGAATTTTCAGCTTCTTCCTTCTCTGTTTCTGTATCTGATTCTCCTTTTTCTGTCTCGGTAGAATCATCTTCTTCAATCAAAGGGAGCTCATCTACCTGCTCTTCGGGTGATGACTCAGGGGTTCGGTCCCGCCTCTGCTGTCTCCGGGGCTCTGGGGCAGGACATGGGGCCATTCTCACTGGGCGCTGGGTTTGGGGCTGTCGGGTAATCATTTCTGGGGAATCAGGATCTACCAGGATGGGTTTCTTCCTGGTTTTCTCTCCTTTCCCTTTCTTTCTAGGCTGTTCTATTTTCTGACTATAATCTGTCTTTGCTAACATTATTCTGCACTGTTCTTCATAACAGCACTTCGCCCAAGGGGGCGGATCTTCACAAATACTTAACCAGGAATCTATATAGGGATACTGATCGGGGTGCGCTATTCGCACTCTATGGTGCACTAACTGAATAATTCCTACATTAAAGGTTCCCTCTCGGGGCCAGGTAGGGTCTAGATCGGGCCACTCCCTAGTACACAAAATCTGTAAACGGGCTGCAGTCATTTTAATACCATAATCTCCAGAATATCCTTCTTTAAAATGTGCGATCATACATTCTAATGGAGTGTTCCTAGTAGACCCCGCCCCTCCCATTTCGATGTGTGCGCGCAACAACAGACAAAAGGGAAAAGGAGGGCGGACCGTGGGTAAGGGGTCCTCACGGCCCTAGAAACATTTAAGGAGAACAAATAACAAGACAAGACAACAGTCGCTTCCCCCTTTTTGCGACCTGAACGCGGTCGCCCGGTCAGGAAATGCGCTACTCAGGGGTCCGCCTTCGCTTGGTCCGTGCTGCCAGACCTCTCATTCACACTTCATTCATACAATCATGCTAGCAACGTATCCCAGAATGCATTCATTTCTATCTATTCTGACTAGTCTTGTTCAATTTCCAAAATACAAGAAGACGGGGGTTTCGCCCTGCGAATACTCATGCGGGGTTACTCGGCCTGTCTTTGAGAGGTGATCAAGCTCTCTTACCAATTTCCAAGTTCCAAGTTCAAATGGCAGCACTGCTCTTTCTTATCTGTCTAGACATAACAAATCAAAACTTTACTCACCGGATCCGGTCCTCAAACTTCCCAAGCAGGCGCATGAGTTGGACCTCGGACTCCCCTCACTCGGGTTCGAGGTGTTGGCTCCAGCCGGGTCCGGCACCCGCCAAGGTCCGACCAGCTCCCTCCGATACAAGGGACCGGCGGCGCCAGGGAGCAGCCCCCGTCGGAAGGGCGCGATCCCGGCAGGACCCAAACCTGTAGAGGCGGAAAGTCGTGGTATATTGCCCTATATACACTCTGATTCCACAACTTCCCGGCCAACGCACCAAGAATATGTAGCAGCAGAGCGCAGACAAACCAATGATACCAGGAGTCTGTTCAGAAGGTCCAAATCATTTATTTGTGCACAAGTCTCAAGCAGAATCAAATTCAAAATGGCTGAGCAATGTTCTCTGGCAATACAACAACATTTATAGACTTTTGCTCCATTCTAGGTATAGTAAAACATTTCATTGGTCCCGGTAACCTCCCGTACCCCTTCTATTGGTCCCGGTACTGATATGATTATCCAATTATGTTCTTTGAGTGGGCTCAGCACCTGCTCACCCCCCTTCTAGTCCCAATTACAATGGTCAGTTCACCAACTTGTTACTTTCCTTCTTTCAAGGCCATTGAGCTAGTTTGTACGTGTAGGGAAGCAGGGCTCTGTAAGTTCTCTGTCAGCAATTTTAAACATATTTCTCTGTATTTTTCCATCTGTTCTGCTTGTCTAAGCTAATTCAATACTTTTACTGAGTTCTAATTCCACAATAGCAGCATATTGGGGGATGTGCAATTCCTATGGGCCTCTTCACAGACTTCATTTACAGGTCAAGCTAGTTAGGCTTGCTTGCTTATGTCAGACACTGTGGATCACAGGCCTTCACCTGCCACAATACCATGGCGTGCACATTCACTGTGGGCAGAGGTTTAGGCAGAGCATAGGCAGAGTGCAAATTTATACATGTGAAGGCTTGTGTGCATCAGTGATGTTAAGGGCTAAGCTATCGGTAGCTTAACTACTGGCAGGGTCTCCCAAGAAGGACAGGTCTCAGCTGAGGTGCCAGACCAAGACAAACCACCCATCTGGGCAGCAGCAGAATGGGATGGTGTTGGCAGCGGAGGATCACATTTCTGTGACAACGGCAACAACACTAGAATTAAAGTGCGTGGAAGAAAGGCCTGGCAATCTACTTCCGTATCTTGCCACGAAAACCTAGTGTATAGACACAACAAAACAAATTGCACTATAGTATTAGAAAATGAGACCTCCAGGTAGGAAGGCACTCAGCAGGCTATTGGGGAGGAGCTGAAGACTTTTCAGAGTAAAGCCAGCATTTATGATGTGGTTGGATCAAAGTCCTCAGGATATTTGACTGCTGATGTAGCTGCACACGAAATGAGAGTCAGAAGCTGTAGAGATGTCTTACATATTGGGACATGGAATGTATGAAACATGAACCAAGTGAAGTTGGAGGTGGTCAAGAATGAAATGGAATGTGTATCAGCTAACTGAAATGGACTGGCATAGGGCACTTTGTATCTGATGATCACATGGTCTACTGATGATCACATGGTCTACTGTGCTGGAAATGACAGACAAAGAAGAAATGGTGTTGTGTTTATAATTAAGAAGAAACCTGCAAGAACTGTAATGAAATACAATGTAATCAGTGAACGCTTAATTTCTGTTCATCTACGAGGAATGCCCATCAACACAACTATAATTCAAGTATATGCCCCAACAATAGCTGCAGAAGAGGATGAAATTGAAGAGTTCTACAAACAAGTACAAGCTGAAAGTGACAGAACATGCAAACAGGATATCCTCATAATCATGGGTGACTGGAATGCAAATGTCAACAAAGAAAAAGGCAAAGTAGCTGGAAAATATGGACTTGGCAACAGAAATAAAGTTGGAGAAAGGCTGATAGAATTCTGCAAGACCAATGATTTATTCATCCCAAACACCTTCCAGCAACACAAGCGATGACTGTACACATGGACTTCACCCACTGGATTGTACAAAAATCAAATTGACTACATCTGTGGAAGTCAATGATGGAAAAGCTCTATAACATCAACAAAGACAAAACCTGGAGCTGACTGTGGTACAGATCACCAAATATTAGTATGCAAACTCAAGCTAAAGTTGAAAAAGAGCAAGCCATTTATGAATGTAGCAAAATATGACCGGAATTTAAAGACTGCCAGCAAAATCGATTTGCTGCTTTAGATACAAATGACAGAGCTCCTGAAGAGTTATGGGATGACATCAAGAAGGTTGTGTTGGAAGAAAGTGAGAAGTCTCTACAAAAACAGCAAAATTGGATGACCAAAGAAACTTTGAAAATTGCCCAGAAACACAGAGAAGCTAAAGCCAAAGGAGAAAGAGAGACAATTGCAGAACTCAACAGAGATTTCCAACTTGCAACAAGACAAGACAAGAAGAAGTACTACAATGATGCAAGCAAGGAAATAGAAGCAGAAACTATTAAAGCTAAAGCTATGAAAGTTAAAGAAAAAATTCCAGCCTTGAAACGGAATGTTACAAGATGCTCAAGATCCATGTTGAATGATACTGAGAAGATCAAGAAAAGGTGGAAAGAATAGTATACGATAAAAATTAAGTGGACCAACAGCCATTTCAACCTGTACTTTATGATAAGGAACCATTGGTTGTGAAAGAAGAAGTCGAAGCAGCATTGAAAGCCTTATCAAAGAAAAAAGCACCTGGCATTGATGGCATTTCCAGTGAAGTATTACAGCAATCAGATGCAGCTGTTAACACACTTACAAGGCTCTGACAGGAAATTTGAAGGCAACATCATGGCCAACTGACTGGAAAAGATCTGTATTTATACCAATACTAAAGAAAGGGGATCCAACTGACTGTGGAAATTATCGCACAATCACTCTCATCCCACATGCAAGCAAGATTCCACTCAAGATTTTTCAGCAGACTACAACCATACCTGGAACGAGAACTGCCTGAAGTGCAAGCAGGATTCAGGAAAGGGTGAGGAATGAGAGACATCATCGCGGCTATGAAATGGATCCTTGAAAAGACTAAAGAATATCTAAAGGATATCTATTTGTGCTTTATCGACTATAGCAAGGCTTTTGACTGTGAAACCATGATAAATTCTGGGCCACATTAAGAAGCATGGGTATACCAAAACATCTGATAGTTCTCTTGCACAACCTTTACATTAATAGAAACATAGAAACATGATGACAGAAAAAGACCACATGACCTATCTAGTCTGCCCTTCCATATCAACCACTACAACAGTCCCCTTTTTTTCTTTAGCGATCCTCTGTGTTTGTTCCATGCTTCTTTCAATTCAGATATTGTCCTCATCTTTACCACCTCCACTGGGAGACTATTCCATGAATCCACCACTCTTTCTATAAAGAAATATATCACTCCTG
The DNA here is from genome assembly GCA_033557465.1 of Ichthyophis bannanicus. Lineage (NCBI taxonomy): Eukaryota > Metazoa > Chordata > Amphibia > Gymnophiona > Ichthyophiidae > Ichthyophis > Ichthyophis bannanicus. The sequence goes on along the minus strand of CM066035.1, from coordinate 899,311,027 downwards.
AATCTATCCCCTTTCACCCTCATCCCATGGAGGGAGGAGTGGCCTAGTGGTTGGGGCAAGTTACCTCAGGCTGGAAGGTCAGGGGTTCAAATCCCACTAGAGGACAGCAACCCTGGGCCAGAAGAACTGGGGTTTCTAGTCCCAAAGGTGCTCCTTGTGGTCTTGGGCAAGCCACTTAACCCTCCATTGCCCATGTTCCCTGTAAGTATTAGTGTATGTGTCTCATATCCCCTCATGTTAAATGTATCCCCCAATTGTGTTGTGACCACTTTGATTGAATGATAAGGTGATATACAAAACTGTCTAAATAAATAAATAAATGTTCCCTCATAGCAGAGCTTCCTTTCAATTGAAAGAGGCTCTCCTCCTGAGCATTTATGCCATGGAGGTATTTAAACGTTTCAATCATATCACCTCTATCCCGCCTTTCCTCTAAGGTGTACATATTAAGATCCTTAAGTCTGTCCTCATATGCTTTATAATGAAGACCACTAACCATATTAGTAGCCACCCTCTGCACCGAATCCATCCTGTTTATATCCTTTTGAAGTTACGGTCTCCAGAATCGCACACTATACTCCAAATGAGGTCGCACCAAAGACTTATACAGAGGCACTATCACCTCCTTTCTTCTGCTAGCCATTCCTCTCCGTATGCACCCAAGCATCCTTCTAGCTTTTGCCATCGCCTTTTCTACCTGTTTAGCTACTTTAAGATCATCAGACACAATCACGTCTAGGTCCCGCTCTTCTTTAGTGGACAAAAGTACTTCACCCCCTATACTATATTGCTCCCTTGGATTGCTGCAGCCCAAATGCATGACTTTGCATTTTTTAACATTAAATCTCAGCTGCCAAATTCTAGACCAAGCTTAGCTAGATCCCTCCTAATGTTATCTACACCTCCCTGGGTGTCTACTCTATTGCAGATTTTGGTATGATCCGCAAATAGGCAAACCTTACCCATTACCCCTTCCACTATATCACTAACAAAGATGCTAAAAAGAATCGGACCAAGAACAGATCCCTGGCGCACAGCACTGGTAACCTCCTCCTTCTCCTCAGAGTGTGCTTCATTTACCTGTACCCTTTGTTGCCTCCTACTCAACCAATTTCTAACCCAAGCAGTAACTTTAGGGTCCATCCCTAGGGTGCTCAATTTGTTTATAAGCCACCTGTGAGGAACGGTGTCAAAAGCTTTACTGAAATCTAAATACACTACTTCTAGGGCTCTTCCTCGGTTCAACTCCTTGGTCACCCATTCAAAGAAATCAATCAGAAATCAATCAAAGAAATCAATCAATCTGGTGAATCCATGCTGCCTTGGATCCTGTAATCCACTGGACTCCAAAAACCTCACTATATTCTCTTCCAGCAGTGCTTCCAATAATTTACTCACCACTGAAGTTAAACTAACCGGCCTGTAGTTTTCAACCACATCCTTACTTCTGCTTTTGTGTAAAGGGACCACATGTGCCTCTCTCCTGTACTTTGGCACCACTCCCGACTCCAACAAGGCATTGAAAAGATCAATCAGTGGAGCTGCTAGAACGTCCCCAAGTTCTCTCAGTATTCTAGGGTATATCCCTTCCAGTCCCATCGCTTTGTCTACTTTAAGTAGAGCTAGTTTCTCATGAACACAGTCTTCTGAAAATTGTTCAAGATGCCCCTCGCTTCTGTTCCTGTTTGTGGGTGTTTTCTAAGATCCTGTTCCTGGTTCTTCATCTGTGAACACAGAACAGAAATATTTGTTAAGCAATTCCGCTTTATCCTCATCAGCTTCTACATATTCCTCCCCTTCACCCTTGAGTCTGACAATACCACTTTTGCCCTTCCTCTTATCACTAACATATCTGAAAAATGTCCCCCCCCCCCCATTTTATTGCATTGGCTATTTCCTCCTCCTTTTGAATTTTTGCTTTTCTGACTACTTTGCTAGCTTCTCTAAGTTTTTCCAAATATAGATGTCTGTCTTCCTCTCTCTGTGATCTCTTGTATTTCATGAAGGCCTCCCTCTTTTTCTTCACCTTTTCAGCTACTTCTTTCAAAAACCATAGCAGTCTCCTTTTCCTTTTCCTTTTATTTACCATTTTAATAAAAAGGTTGGTTGCCCTTAAAATATCCCCTTTCAGTTTTGCACACTGTTTTTCTACATCCCCCAGCTGTTCCCATCCCGCTAACAAGTCCCTGAGGTATTGGCCCATCTTGATAAAGTCAGTTTTCCTAAAGTCTAAGACCCTCGCTTTTGAATAGATTTTAACAGCCTTAGTCCTAGTACTGAACCACACCATCTGGTGATCACTGGATGCAAAATGATCTCACACTATAACATCAGACACATTTTCACCATTGGTAAACATTGATTAAGAAGCAACAGTTCAAACAGAACAAGAAGAAACAGAATGGTTTAAAATCAGCAAAGGCTGCATACTTTCCACCTAGTTCTTTAATTCATATGCAGAACAAATTCTCAGAGAAGCAGGACTATATGAAGACAACCGAGGTGTGAAGATTGGTTGAAGGCTCATCAACAACCCTTGCTATGCTGATGATACCACAATACTGGCTGAAAGTGAAGACAATCTGAAAAATTTGCTTCTCAAGATCAAGGAACATAGTCTTAAAATGGGCCTGCACCTTAATGTAAAGAAGACAAAGATCCTGACACCTGGCAAAATCAATAAGTTCATCGCTGATGGAGAAGCAATCAAAATAATGGACAACTTTAACCTACTTGGATCAACAATCAATAAAGAAGCAACAAGAACTCAAGACATCTGATGATGCATTGCTCTTGGCAGAATGGCTATGAAAGACCCTAGCAAGATTCTCAAGAACAGAGATATCTCTCTCCATACAAAGATTTGATCATTCAAGCAATGCTTTTTTCAATAACGTCATATGGATGTAAACGTTGGACAGTAAAAAAGATAGACAGGAAGAAAATTGATGCCTTTGAATTATGGTGCTGGCAACGAATACTGTATATACCATGGACTGTCCAAAGAACAAACCAATCTGTACTAGAGGAGATCAAACCTAAACTTTCTTTAGAAGCTCAGATGACACGCCTTTGACTTTCATACTTTGGACACATCATGCGAAGAGAGAGAGCATTAGAGAAAGACATCAAGCTTGGCAAGGTAAAAGGTCAACATAAAAGAGGAAGGCCATCAATGAGATGGATCGATACAATAACAGCAGCTATGGGTACCTTGACTGAAGACTGAACATAGTTTAGGACAACTATCCAGAGGGTCACCATGAGTCAAACTGTCTCGAAGGCACTTAACAACAACAACAAGTTATAAAATACCTCAGCTTATGTGCATGCATGAAAAATCTAGGTGCCTCTTTAATGCACATTTTTGACCACTTCTGCCTTAGTTTATAAGAAAGGCTTGAAATACGAGCATGGAAATGCTTGTAAATTTAGGTGACCGTTATAAAATTTCCGTTGTGAAGGTACATTTTAGAAAGATCGTGTAGGCGAAATTTGGGACATCCAAGTTAGAACATCAGAAATTTAGTGGGAGGGCAGCAGAGACAGTGTGCACATGGTAGTGCTTCTAAAAGTAGCCTATTTCCATCCTGAAAATACACATCTGCCACCTAAAAGGCAATATGGGGACATGCAGCGTAATGGGTTGGACACATGCAGGTTTTTATCCGATTTCAGAACCTTGCATTTGTCAGATATGGACGTCTGCTATTCTGGGCATATAGTTGTTAGGAATGTGTTTTAGTTTGGGAAAAAACCAAGCGATCTTGTCCTAATACTGAACCACACCATTCGATGATCACCCACTATAACATCAGAAACACTCTCCCCATTCATAAGCACCAGATCCAGTATGGCCCCCTCGTGTGTGGGGTCTGTTACCAGTTGCCGGAATAGTTCTCCCTGTAGAGAATCCAGGATCTTCCTACTTCTAGATGATACCGCAGCAGGGATGTGTCAATCAATATGTGGCATATTGAAATCACCTTTCAACAGCATTTCTCCTTTTATAGCAATACTGCGAATGTCTGTAATTAGATCTCTGTCCACTTCTGCCTGTGAAGGAGGTCTGTATACAACACCAATGCAAATGGATACTCCATTGCTTCTTTTCAGTTTAACCCACGGTGCCTCCCCCTTCTTTCATAGGCCCTGCTGTTCTGTAGCTGTAATATTATGTTTTACATACAGTGCCACTCCTCCTCCCTTTCGTCCTACCCTATCCTTTCAGAATAAATTATAGCCCGGCGTAATTACATCCCAATCATGGTTCATCATGAGCCATGTCTCTCTAACGGCCTCTAAATCCAAGTCAACCTTTTCCATTAAAGCCTCGACATCCATGCCCATTGCTTTCCAGATGTTGCCCATTTTACCCATGCCTATAGAGGTATTTAGAGGGGCGTTTTCCAAGGCATTTACATGGTTTGCAGACCTGATGTGTGGGCGGTTCAGTGGCACTTACACGGTTAGTGCTGCTGAGTATCCCCGGGTGTCAGCGGCTATATTGAGCCCCTGCCTGGTTAGTGATATGTGGTGGAAGTCAGGCGCAGGTAAGCCTGGCCTAACTTTCATCATGTTAGCTAACAGAACGATATTGAGCCACTGGCTGGTTAACCTCACAGCAATCCGGCGAACCCGGACATTCAGTACCAGGGGTAGATAGGACCCCAACATTGCATATCCAGGTTTAACTTTGAGCACTGGTGGCTAGCTATGTTAACAGTGCTAACCACTGGTGCTGAATATACTCATTAATGATTTTCTTACCTGAAGCTTTCACTTAACTGGGGATTTTCTTCACCCATCCCCAACAAATCTAGTTTAAAGCTCTCTTTAGTAGGTTAGCCAGTCTGCTGTGGAAGACGCTTTGACTTTTCGTGAATAGGTGGACACTACAAGCTTGATATTCGAAGGGCAGTTACACAGTTTACAGCCCAGTAAACTGTGGAACTGCCACTGAGAGGGATTTCAATACCACTAACACATCCTCAGTAATGGCCCTTATGTCCCCGATGCTAACTGCTTAGCATTGGGGCATGTCAGGTGCATTCTGGGTAGGAGCAGAGGCAGGGATGATCAATAACTGCACAGCAGCGATAGTGACGTAGCAGTGCACAGCCTGCCCAAGTGAATATCAGGCCTCATCTCTGCTCAGCAGCCCTTGGTAGATCATTCCATGGTCCAGGAAACCAAAATGCTCTCAATAACACCATCCATGTAGACATGCGTTTATCTCCAGGATGCAAGCTTCTTTGCCTTTACCCTCAACAAGGAGGATGGAGGAGAATACCGCCTGTGTACCTATCTGCTTCACTTTCTCTCCCAGAGCCATGAAGTCACTCTTGATATCCTCAGAGGGATACCTAGTGGTATAATTTGTACCAACATGGATGAGCAGCATCAGATAATGGTCAGTAGACTTTATGAGTCTCGGCAAACTTTCCATAACATCTCAGATTTTGGCATCTGGCAGACAGCACAACTCCCAGGATATCAAGTGTGGTTGGCAGATGGATGTCTCAGAAGAGAGTGGCCTCAGATGGATGCCTCAGAGTTAGTGACCACCACCATTCTTTGCTTCCTTCTGGTCACTGATTCTGCAACTTTGGAGTGTTTGAGTTCTGGTTATTCCTATTCTTAGAATGTTTTTGCCTCCTCCACTTCCAGGGCTGCATATTGGTTCTTCAGTTGTAGGGGTGGTAGACTTGAAGATGGAATGTTGATTCTGCAGGCTCTGGTGATCTGTGTCCAGCTTTCTTCTTTCTGTCTTCACCTCTGTTGTACTTCACTGTCATGGATTCTTCTCAGCCTCGCCACCTCTTCTCTCAGTCCACCCAATTGTTTCATGAGGGATTCAGCTTGCAGGCATCTTGAACATGGGACCAGTCCCTCACCTGGGATCAGGCTATCCATCAGAAGCTGTAATAGGGGCAACAACTTTGGCAACATGATTTTTCCCATCCATAGCTCAGTTGTTGGAGCTTTGGCACCTCTTGAAGGAAATGAGAACAACCTACCAAAGACCCTAACCTTTTCTCCTGTCCTTTTTTTTTTAAGTATCTAGCCTCCTTTATGTGAGATCTAACAATCTATTTCCCTATGTGTAGTCCACCTTGTTTGCTAAACAGTTATTTGGTTATGAAGCAGTTTCTTATCATTGCGAATAGCGAGGTTGGATGTACGATCTGGACATCCAACCTGTGCTCAGCCCTGGAACCTGATTCTGTGTCCAGTGCTCCCCACATGTGCAGGGCATTGTGTGGGGAGTGCTGGGATAGAGTGGGAGAATGGCCAGGCACCAGGATGTACAGAGGCTATTCAGGATGAGCCTCTGTAAGTCCCCCAGCACAGAGATGGAGGCCAAGCTTATTCCACCCCAATGGTGAAATAAGTCCCAGGCACTGTGGCGTTTGCAAGCTGCAGCCCCCCTACCCTATCGCACCACCATGGAGGAGCTCCCACTGCCTGATCCAGGCCATGGAGGCCCCTGCTGAGGGTTGGGTGGTAGTGTGCTGGGACCATTATGCATCAGGCATTCGGTGGCTCCAGCTGGACGTGCTCGTGCCATGGCGATGGGATGGACGGGCAGCCCAGAGGACGTCCCCCGCAGCAGAATATGGTGCACACTGGGACATCTAGGTACCCAATTCTACAATTGCGGGTGCATCTAGCTCCCGCAGTTGCAGTCTTGCATACAACTTGGCCCCTTCTAAGTTTTGGGCATCCCAGAGGCCAATGCATACACCATTTTGAATTGGCCTCCAAGTGTGTGAGGTGTATAGTCTAATTTATTTAACAGGTTTTCTATACTGCCTTATCCTAAATTCAAAGTGGTTTACAATGAAACAACTAGAACTTTGCATAGAACAGGGGAGAAAAGCTTGAATGGTAACAGGGTACATAAGCAATATTATATGTAGTACAGTAAGGCAGAGTTATATGAAAAGTTGTAGTATGATGTAGTGATGAAAGCTCCCAGGAAGACATGGAAGTGGAAGAAAATCCTAGTCTCCCCTTTGAAATGAATGGCAGTTCACTTGTGCATAAGACTTGCAAGCCAGATCAGAAAAAACCCCAGCTCCCTGCTAAGGTCAGGCCACGCCCTAGCTCAGGGGTGGAGACCAGCTTGCCTGATGATTGGTCACACAGGTGCAGAGATCAGGGAGTGCCTAGCAGCCAATGGTTCTTAAAACCACGAGCAGAGCAGAAAGAGGAGGGAAGGAGGAAGACAAAGGACAACAGAGAGAGCAAGGCTGAGCATAGCTGGAGGAGAAAGAAAGAAGAAAACTCCCAGGAAAGCAGCTACCCAAGAGGGCCTGGAGAAGGACATAAGGAGGCTGAATTTCAGAGCCTGGAGTACCCCAGGAAGAAAGAAATCAGCACTTGTCTGAGGAACCATCCCCAAGGTAAAGCCAGCAGTTTCAGAGCAGAGAAATCAACAGAGAAACAGTTTGCTATTGCTAAGGACCAGGAAGCAGAGCCCTCACCGTCTACTGCTAAGAGGTGGGTGGAAAGTTTTATGTATGGGAAAAGTCATAGCCCTGATAAAAGCAGAACAGCTGAGTCTTCAAAGCTAGAAGCACTGAGAGAGTTGTTTGCTGAGGGAAAAGTTCACTCCCCTAATACAACTGTGCCTTTACAAGCTGAATTGCTGTGGAATCAGTTCCAGGAATTTCTAAAGGAGAGAAAGTCTGGGAGAGTTTGTAACTTTGATAGAGATACCATATATCCTGATGCCATAGAAGGAATGCAAATAGATTCCTGTTTGCCAAGCTCTGAGTGTGAACCTGTACCAATGGATTGCTCATTGTGTTTAAAAGAAGAGTCTGCATTATTGAACTGAGCTGAGAGACTGTGAAAAGATATAGAGAATAAGTGAATACCTGCTTAGAATTAAGGAAAGCTAATACTGTGTTTTACTAAGCTTAATTGCCTTCTGAAGCTAAGAAGCAGCGCTTAGAAGAAGTTTGCTTTGAGAAAAGAAAATCACAGCTGTTGCAAGTTTATCTGTATTTCTGTTGAATGACCACACGAGGTAGTCCTCGGTGTAAGCTTGTGGGAATAAGAACAGCTGAACAGTGAAAAGAGGTTTTTGTTACGTCACTCTCTGTTACCTGATTTATCCTTTATGTTGGAGAAGCATCCTTTTTGCCTTGTTTGCGTATTGAGCTTAAATGCCTTGGAAATCCCCACAAAATAAATTTTCTTGCTGCCTTGAACCACCAACTCACAACTACAATTTGTCCTTAAAGAATAAACTAACTACAAGTCCCAGCATACCTCTGGTGACAACAAGGGAAGCTTTATTCAAAAGTGGACAACATAAGGCTGTTTCCTGCTTGTAAGCTCTTGGGCCCAAGCGGAAGCATCGCAATGGGTGTAGAATTACACTTAAGTATAGAACATTGGTGGTAATAAAGGTCTAATGTGCTCCCTCTGTAAAATTACCTAATTAAAGCTCCTTCAGATATATCAAATTGTTTACTTTTAGCAGATTTATATATATTTATATAGTGCTGTCTTCTGGCAACCCAGCTGCCCCTGGGTTTTCTTGGCAATATGTCACCAGAAGTAGATTGCCAGGCCTTTTCTTCTGAGCCAATGGAGGGCAAAGCAACTTGCCCAAAGTCACGAGGAATACCAGTGGAAATCAAACCCCTTGATCTTCTGGGCACTAGACAGTTGCTCTAACCACTAGGCTACTGCTCCAGATAGCCATATGTGGATTTATGTACTTCCTCAATTTTTCCTTCCAACCAATAAAATCTGTTCTCTTTGTCAACAAGCTAATTAGTGAGTTGCCCTGTATGGCGCGATTAATCACATAGGGAGGGTGGGTGGGAGCTGGGGTGGGAAGGGAGGGAGGGATCAACACCTGAGAAGTACAGCAGCTTCAAAGAGCTTGCCCCTCCCTCTTTGATCCTGGACTCTGCCTTATCTTTCAAAGAACATGTTTCCTCTGTGGTGCAACGGTGCTTTTACACTCTGAGACAACTTCGTGCAGTTCGCCCTTTTATATCCGTCCCCGCTATGACCACGCTACTCTTATCCTTGGTGGTATCTCGTCTAGACTATTGTAATGTCATTCTGGCCAGCCTTCCCCAATCACAATTGCAGAGATTACAACTGGTTCATCACACAGCGGCACGTCTTTTGATGCATGCTTCACGTTTTGTTCATATCACCCCTCTCCTGATTCACTTACACTGGCTTCCACTTGCCTATCGCATACAGTTCAAGGTGCTCATCCATGTACATAGATCCATCCATACCGGTGTTCCCCTTTACCTCGCAGATCAAATTCGTCTTCACTCCACCCATCGTTCCCTTCGGTCAGTCCATCTGAACCGCATGTCCCTTCCCTCTCCATCACAGGCTCATCTCGAATCCACCCGTTCTTCTGCTTTCTTCTTCTTAGGCCCTCGACTCTGGAACTCGCTTCCCCTTGCCCTCCGTCTAGAACCCTCCTACAAAACCTTCAAGACCATGTTGAAGTCCCATCTGTTTTGCACAGCTTTTAACCTTCCTCCTCCCCCTGCCCTCTCATCTCCCCCACCCCGCTGAATTCAGTTGTTCCTCAACCCGCTTTGCCTTGTTGCTCTATTCCCCTCTCTTATTCTATCCTATCTCGTACTTTCCTTTCCTTTTATTTTATTTATTGCGTTCTTTTCCTTTTTCAGCAGCATTATTATTTTTGCTATTGTAAACCGCTCTGGTACCTTGAGTGTGAGCGGTATATAAAATGTATTAATAAAGATAAAGATAAAGATCCTGAAGGTTAGAGGAGGGAGAAAAAAAAATAGCAGCAGAAAAAATCTTCTTCTGCAATACAGGAAGGGCAAATGTACTGAATATGCCTTGTAGCGCTATACAAATCATTAGTAGTAGTGGAAATGCACTGTTTTGTCATACTATAGTACAGAAGGCATTTATATCTTATAAAAATTAATCACCTCACACCTCATTAGCAACCAGCTGAACAGATTTTTAACTAGGGTCTAACTATGCTTTGAAAAATGTTCATTTTTTAAGAATGTTTTGTCTAGATTCCAGCCAATTTGTAAAAAAATGGCAAAACCCCCCATCATAAATACTCAAGCGGTTGAAAGATATAAAAATGAATTGAAGTAATTCTTAGTGTTCCAGCAATAGCAGCATTGAGAACAAGCAGTTCCTTCCTCTTCCACCTACTTGTTTCAGAGGAAAACTGTTGTGCAGACCCCTGCCAAGCTCTGACACTGGTGTAATGTAAAAGCCCTGTTGAATGGAGGCACACAGTTCGCATGAATCATTTGCAATTGGAGAAGCGGGGTTCTTTTCTTATTTATTTTATCTCATTTTATTGCAGAATACAAAAACTTTTATTTTTCTAAACTGTAGTGCTTAAAAGGCAGACAAGTGCTTTTGGCATCTCCTAAGGTTGAATTCTATGCCCGCCTCACTGAGGAGGATTTTTAGTCTTAAATACTGGCCCTTCCATAGCTGTAACAACCACAAAACCTTCCCGCTGAGTTTAGAACAAATAGCAAAACAACAGAACCCAGTGAAAAAAAACAAAATTACTAATATCTTTTTGTCGGAAATGGCCAGCACAGTAGGAAGGAAAAGTACTTGCTACCACTGTGGCCTGTCCTTTTTAATTTATTTGAAAAAACACATTTAAAACAGCTCTATTCAAAAAATCGCTGGTACTTAGCTTTTGAAGACAATAGGCTGGAAAAATTGATGTAGTCAACAGTGTATCCAATATACGACGTGCCACGTTTCGGGGGTGTAACCAGAAACCCCCTGCTTCAGGTCAGAGCACTGTATAAGGAACATCAGCCTCCAGAACACAGCTAACTAAAGTGGTTTTTATAACCCAGAGTGCAATGCAGAAATTCTGAATGGGACACTCCCATCAGGTGTAGCTCATACTAAGGAACCTATCAGAATCAGGCAGGGGAACCACCAACCAGGCAACCCTTCTTGATCTGAAGAATTAAAAAATAGTATGCCAATCAAGCTGTTGATTTAGTCCCTCAGGACATACAGATTGTAAACGAAAAATCCACCGCTGTTCTAAATTCTGTAGAGCTTGGATTCTATCACCCCCACGAGGGTTCGGGGGTACATGATCCAAGATTCGCCAGCGGAGATCAGCAAAATCATGTGTGTGTTCCAAGCAATGGCTAACCAAAGGCGCCGAAAGCGATTGAGTGCGTAAGCGAGAAGCACGCTCCCCCAACCTTTGTTTACACATCCGCGAGGTTCTTCCAACATATGGTAATGAGCAAGGGCACACGATCAAATAAACTACAAAAGCAGTAGTACAGTCGGTGTGCCAGCGGGTATAATAACTCTTCTGTGTACGCCCATCTGTCCAAAGCAAACCCGATAGAGTGCTCAAACAAAAAGAGCACGTTCCACACGGAAAATGACCGGCATTATCATGTGCTGAAAGTGATCGATCCACAGGGGCCGTGGTCTTCATCAAAAAATCCCGCAGATTTGATTTGCGAGAATAAGCAGGAATGAATGGCTAAGACAGGCCAGAATTTATGAAGCAAACGAACAACGGAGGTGGTACCACGCATAAAGGGAAAAACACCTGTTATTTTATCAATAGGAGGTGAAGGTTCCCGAGGGCCCAAAAGCCATTTGCGATAAGTATAACAAGCCCGTTTATAGGCTAAACGAACAATCCTAGGCGGGTAGCCTCTGGAAAGAAGTCGAGAGCTCAATTCCACAGCATGAATTTTAAATTCTGACAGCTCCGTGCAGTTTCGCCGGAGCCGTAGAAATTGGCCATATGGTAAACCCCGTTTAAGAGCAGGGGGGTGGTAGCTGTCAAATCGCAACAATGTGTTTCGTTGCACTGGCTTCCGAAATAGAGAGGTCAAAAGACCTTCTGGGGTGGATTCAATTGTGATGTCCAGAAACTGAATCTTGTTCTGTTCCACTTGGGCTGTGAATTGTATATTAGGTTTAAATGAATTCAAAGATCCCAGAAAAAAATCCAAATCAGTTCTACTGCCAGTCCAGATGAAAAAAACATCATCCAAAAATCGACGCCACAATGAAACCCAGGAGAACAATGGATGTGAATAAACATATTGGTCTTCAAACCATGCCATTCAGTTCAACCGTCTGGGAAATAAGCACTTCTTGTTCCTGAAGAGAACGTTCCAAAAGCAGTGCGATCAAATCAAAGCTGCATTTATTTAATATAGCATTCCATTTAGACAGGAAACTAACATCACTCGTAAACTGTTTAGGGCCAAGTGGAACAGAACAAGATTCAGTTTCTGGACATCACAATTGAATCCACCCCAGAAGGTCTTTTGACCTCTCTATTTCGGAAGCCAGTGCAACGAAACACATTGTTGCGATTTGACAGCTACCACCCCCCTGCTCTTAAACGGGGTTTACCATATGGCCAATTTCTACGGCTCCGGCGAAACTGCACGGAGCTGTCAGAATTTAAAATTCATGCTGCGGAATTGAGCTCTCGACTTCTTTCCAGAGGCTACCCGCCTAGGATTGTTCATTTAGCCTATAAACGGGCTTGTTATACTCATCGCGAATGGCTTTTGGGCCCTCGGGAACCTTCACCTCCTATTGATAAAATAACGGGTGTTTTTCCCTTTATGCGTGGTACCACCTCCGTTGTTCGTTTGCTTCATAAATTCTGGCCTGTCTTAGCCATTCATTCCTGCTTATTCTCGCAAATCAAATCTGCGGGATTTTTTGATGAAGACCACGGCCCCTGTGGATCGATCACTTTCAGCACATGATAATGCCGGTCATTTTCTGTGTGGAACGTGCTCTTTTTGTTTGAGCACTCTATCGGGTTTGCTTTGGACAGATGGGCGTACACAGAAGAGTTATTATACCCGCTGGCACACCGACTGTACTACTGCTTTTGTAGTTTATTTGATCGTGTGCCCTTGCTCATTACCATATGTTGGAAGAACCTCGCGGATGTGTAAACAAAGGTTGGGGGAGCGTGCTTCTCGCTTACGCACTCAATCGCTTTCGGCGCCTTTGGTTAGCCATTGCTTGGAACACACACATGATTTTGCTGATCTCCGCTGGCGAATCTTGGATCATGTACCCCCGAACCCTCGTGGGGGTGATAGAATCCAAGCTCTACAGAATTTAGAACAGTGGTGGATTTTTCGTTTACAATCTGTATGTCCTGAGGGACTAAATCAACAGCTTGATTGGCATACTATTTTTTAATTCTTCAGATCAAGAAGGGTTGCCTGGTTGGTGGTTCCCCTGCCTGATTCTGATAGGTTCCTTAGTAGGAGCTACACCTGATGGGAGTGTCCCATTCAGAATTTCTGCATTGCACTCTGGGTTATAAAAACCACTTTAGTTAGCTGTGTTCTGGAGGCTGATGTTCCTTATACAGTGCTCTGACCTGAAGCAGGGGGTTTCTGGTTACACCCCCGAAACGTGGCACGTCGTATATTGGATACACTGTTGACTACATCAATTTTTCCAGCCTATTGTCTTCAAAAGCTAAGTACCAGCGATTTTTTGAATAGAGCTGTTTTAAATGTGTTTTTTCAAATAAATTAAAAAGGACAGGCCACAGTGGTAGCAAGTACTTTTCCTTCCTACTGTGCTGGCCATTTCTGACAAAAAGATATTAGTAATTTTGGTTTTTTTCACTGGGTTCTGTTGTTTTGCCTTCCATAGCTGTAGCATTGATTAATTAATTAATTCCCTATTTGCCTTGTCTGCGTGCCCAGACTAGACTGTAAGCTCTGCAGAAAAGGGTCTATCTCTTCTATGTATCTGCACAATGCCATAGGAAACCAAACCAACCGTGGATGTTGTAGGAAGAACTTGTTTATTGGTAATTAACCAGCCAGGCCTGGCCTGGCTGGTTAATTACCAATAAACAAGTTCTTCCTACAACATCCACGGTTGGTTTGGTTTCCTGTCCTGGTACGTAGAACACTGCTCCTTTGTTGGTATCTCTGCACAATGCCATATTCATGAGAAAAAGAAGTTAGGGTGCAGCGTTCCCTTCATGCATAGATCATAATTGTGCACTGATCACATGACCCGATCGTCCTGTAGCCACTTAGTAATTTTGCATTTCGGTTATCAAACGACTCCCTGTCATCAGAGACTAATTTAGTTCAATTCACAGATTTATATCACGCTTTTTCTGTTAGAAGAGCAGCTTGCAAACTTTCAGATTTGACATTCAGGTACAGTGGGAATTTCTCTTTCCCTTGGAGAGTTTAGAACCTAATTTTGTACCTGCCTAAGATCACAAGGAGCAGCTGTGGGATTTGAACGAGGCATCCCTGGTTCTTGGACTGTTTTTTTTTAGTTATTACACTACTCTCTGACTGAAGTAGGGTTTCCCCCAGGGTACAGATAGAACTGAGTGTAGTTACTTTCCGTAGGCAAATCAGATTCACTGATCCAAAACCAGGACTGCATCAGTCTATCTGTCTCTGATCTGGGAGCATCTGCTGAGCCTAAAATGTTGTAAGGTACCTCGGGTGCCAAATCAGACAAAGTCTAAAAATATGCGTTACCTGGATGCAGCACTAAATTGAATTTAAAATGTTTACTCAGACTTCATAGTGTCTTCAAGTATTGCAGCTTTCATATCCCTCAAGGCCGCATTTCTGCAAGTCGATGTCACGATATTTTAGCAGGCAATAACACTGGCCTCCTCACTACAGTTTACTGTAAAAAGGGACCAAAAGCAAAGGTGTATACAGAATGGACCCTGGATGTACAAGTTTTTGAAGACCTATCACCTTTCAGAGTACATCAGTGTAAACAAAGTTCTGTTACAGAGTGAGGAATTTAAAGGCTGTCTGGATACACAAGGCCTTCAACCTTTTCTCTAGTTTAACAGACTAATAAGTTAAGTTCACAGTTAAACTTTTGCTGTCCAGGCAAGCTGGAGAAAGAGAAATTATGGAATGGGAGAGAGTCCAGTTTATACACGTGCTGGCTTCTGAAAAGAGTTGCAATTTGTGGGCCCTAGCCAAGGACTGTTGCTTGCTGGAAGGAGATTTATACAACAGAGCTAAAAAGCCAGATAGTTGCAAATGAAGGCCCAGGGCACTGTTTATTTATATATTTATTTTATTTATTAGATTTTATATACTGCACTATTTAGTATCAGTGCGGTCTACAGTAAACGTGAACAGTCAAGCAACTTACATAGAACAGGCAAAACAGGCATAAAACATCAAAACGCTTAACTCGGTAACTTTACATTGAACAGGTATAAACAACAAACTAAGTAACAAGGTGCAGGTAATTAGTGACAAAAGAAAGAGGCATAGTAGAGCAGTTCTTAAGTTATGTTGTCATGGACCAGCTGGAAGAAGTGAGTCTTTAATGCCTTTCTGAACGTTGAATGGTCCATAATGACTCGGACTGAAGCAGGAAGGGCATTCCAGAGAGTCGGACACTGTTGCCCATTAGAGGTCAATTCTGATTGAACTGAAAGATAAAAGGCCATGAGGAAGTTGCCGGAACAAATGACCACAATTGATCTTTACATTGTAATGTCGTAAGTCACATGGGTGTCAATATTCAATGGCAGCTATCTGGGTAAAGATATATGGATATCTTACCCCTCCATTATATATCTGGGTAAAGATATATGGATATCTTACCCCTCCATTATCTATCTGGGTAAAGATATAGAGAAACAGAGAAGCATGAGGGCAGAAAAAGATCACATGGCCTATCTAGTCTGTCCTTCCATATCATCTGCAATAGTCCCCTTTTTTCCTTAAGAGATCTTCTGTGTTTCTCCCATGCTTTTTTGAATTCAGATTTTGTCCTCGTTTCTACTACCTCCACTGGGAGACTATTCCCCATATCTACCACTTTTTCCGTAAAGAGATATTTCCGCATATTACTCCTGAATCTATCTCCTTTCACCCTCATACCATGTCCCCTCATGGCAGAGTTTACTTTCAATCAAAAGAGGCTCTCCTCCTGTGCATTTATGCCACAGAGATATTTATACATCTCTATCATATCTCCTCTATCCCGCCTTTCCTCTAACATATACATATAAAGATCTTTAAGTCTGTCCTCATATGCTTTATAACGAAGACCACTAACCATTTTAGTAGCCACCCCCTGCACCGACTCCATCCTGTTTATATCCTTTTGAAGGTGCGGTCTCCAGAATTGCACACAATACTCCAAATGTGGTCGCAACAGAGACTTATACAGAGGCACTATCACCTCCTTTTTTCTGCTGGCCATTCCTCTCCCTATACACCCAAACATCCTTCTGGATTTTTCTGTTGCCTTTTCTACCTGATTAGCCATTTTAAGATCATCAGAAACAATCACGCCCAGGTCCCGCTCTTCTTTCATGGGCAGAAATACTTCGCCCCCTACACTGCACTGCTCCTTTGGATTTTTATAGCCCAAGTGCATGACCCTGCTTTTTTTAGCATTAAAACTCAGCTGCCAAATTCTAGACCATTCTTCAAGCTTAGCTAGATCCCTCCTCCTGTTATCTACACCTTCCTGGGTGTCTACTCTATTGCAGATTTTGGTATCATCTGCAGAGCAAACCTTACTTGACAACCCTTCCACAATATCACTAACAAAGGTGTTAAGAAGAATCAGACCAAAGACAGATCCCTGCGGCACACCACTGGTAACTTCCTTCTCCTCAGAGTGAGCTCCATTTACCTGTACCCTTTGGCACCACCCACTTAACTAATTTTTAACCCAGTCAGTCAATTTAGGGTCCATCCCTAGGGTGCTCAGTTTGTTTATAAGTTGCCTATGTGGAATAGTGTCAAAGGCTATCTCCAGGAACAAGCAGGAATGAGTCCTCACATATGGGTACGTCGGTACCGACGGAGCCTGCGCAGGAAAGCTCCCCAGCTTCCCAGAAAGAAAGCTTTTGGGGCCTCCCACCGCGCATGCGTGCTGCCTTCCCGCCTTCCTGACCAACTGTCCTCAGTTCTTCTTTTTCCGCAGAGCCAGCAGGTCGTGTTCCTGTCACCGCTGAAGAAGTTGTTATTTTAATTTGTTTCTTTGGCCGCGTGTCTGCCTTCCCCGATTCCGGACCGGTACCGCCGGTCTTTTTCTTTACTTCTTTAAAAAAAAAAAAAAAAAAATCTTCTTTTTTCCCCACTTGGTGTATTTTTCTGTTAGGCCTCTAGGCCTTCTCAAAATTCTTCCTCATGGAGAAACCAGCCTCTGGTTTTAAAAAATGCACCAAGTGTAGCGGTACTATCTCGGTTACAGACACCCATGAATGGTGTCTTAAATGTTTGGGGCCTGACCACTCCATTCCTGTTTGCCCGTCCTGCTCTCTGATGTCCAAACGTGGCTTACAGAACCGAGCAGCCAAGTTTCATATGCTGTTTTCCACAGATACTCCAGCATCGACATCATCCAGGTCTTCCTCTCCTGATGGATCTCAGGTAACCAAACATTCTTTTGGCAGGTCCTCAAAGGGCAAATCTCCCTCTAAGTATAGAGATGCCCCTGGGCTTGACCCTGAGGACCTTGCCCCAGCCAAACAACCCCGGCGGGAAGCTCCGGCTTCCAAAGCTCCTCCTATGGGGTTACAGGTTGACATCGATGGCACGGCCTCGACCGATCACCTGTTAGACTGCTCTGGGGTACCGGCTCAATCTTCCGGTACCGACATCCAGGCAGTCGTGGCGTCTATGGATCATACAGTTCAATCCATGTAGCAGGCCATAATGGCTTTTATTAGAGCTGCAACGCCCTCGGTACCGCAGCAAGCAGTTCCGACTCCGGTTCCGGTACCACAACCGATACCGGTACCCAGGGCATCCACTTCAACCAGGATACCGGTTCCGGTTCCCGGTTCCGGGGTTTTTCCCGATACCGATCCAGTTCCGGGTACGCCCGATGTGGATACCGGTCGATACGCGTATCGATCCCTGGAAGCTAACAGACGATACTTCGAGTCTTCTGATGATTCTGATTCATCAGATGACTCTGCTGAAGTATCTCTTACTCTTCCTGAGGAGCCCTCTTCTCCAAAGAGGAGAATGTCTCCTCCAGAGGATTTGTCCTTTCAAGACTTCATTATTGAAGTAGCTAAAGGACTCTCTATTTCAGTAACCCCTGAAAAAGAACCTAGAGCAAAAAAATTAGATATTTTAGGATACTCTAAGGTTCCCAAAGAGGCAGTCACCTTGCCCATTCATGAAATTCTTCAGGAACAAATGATGGACTTGTGGGAGACTCCTCTCACCCTATCTCCACATTCTCGTCGTTTGGACACCATGTATCGTGTCCCTCCTTCTCCTGGGTTTCAAAAAACTCAGCTCCCTCACCACTCTATTGTGGTGCAGTCAGCTATGAAAAGGATAAAGAGTACCAAAAGACACTCTTCTACTCCTCCAGGAAGAGAATGTAGGACTTTGGATGCCTTTGGTAGAAAAATCTTCCAAGCCAGTATGCTTATTGCCAGAATCAATTCATACAGCCTCTATATGGGCATGTTTCTGAAGGAGATTGCATTGAAAATACGCCATTTTCTCCCCTTTATCCCAGAGGATAGAAAGGAGGAGTTCCTTCTTTTGCTAAAGCATACCCAAGATATTTCAAAGTTCTCCAACAGAGCAGCCTTTGACTCCTTTGAGGGTGCTAGCAGAGCCTCAGGCATTGCCATAGCTGCTCGCAGAATTGCTTGGCTCCAGGCCTCTGACCTAGAATCCTGGGTCCAGGATGGTTGGGGAATCTGCCCTGTACAGGTGAAAATCTGTTTGGCAAGGAGTGGCAAATCAAGGCCACTCAAATGGATGCAGAAAATGCTGCTCTAGATAGACTTTCTAAGTCTACCTCTACCCCTGCCAAGAAAAAATCTTTTAAGAAGCCTTTTTACAAGAAGGCCAGATTTTCTACAAATACTGGCCAACAATCTTCTACAGTTCGCTTTGCTCCTAAGCGTCAGCAATCTAAACAGGCCAGGACAAAACCTGCAGGGACTGCTACAGCCCAGCAGTCCCAAACCCCTCAGGGTTTTTGACTTAATACTAGAGAACTTAACTTTCTGGCTCTACAACAACCAGAGCCTCTCACCATTCCAGGAAGGTTAACTTATTTTGCTCCCAGATGGGAGCAAATCACATCAGAACAGTGGACCCTCTCTATCATCAGAGAGGGCTACAAACTACATTTCTCCAGCCTTCCTCCCCATACCATGGTGAGGCGTTTCAATTCTCCCCCATCTCTCCTGGACCTGTTGGGTCAGGAGGTGACCACCCTTCTCGCCCAAAGGGCAATAGAAGAGGTTCCTCTTCTTCAACAGGGGTCAGGGTTTTACTCCCCTTATTTTCTCATTCCCAAGAAAACAGGGGGGTACAGACCCATTCTAGATCTGAGAGAATTGAACAAATTCCTATGCAAGGAGAAATTCAAGATGCTTTCTCTAGGTACTCTCCTTCCATACTTGCAGAGTCAGGATTGGCTTTGTTCTCTAGATCTCAAGGATGCGTACACACATATACTCATCCATCCATCCCACAGAAAATTCCTACGGTTTCTGTTCCAGGGAAAACATTTCCAATACAGAGTACTTCCCTTCGGTCTAGCCTCTGCCCCAAGAGTGTTTACCAAATGCATGGCAATAGTGGCTGCATTTCTACGCGCCCTGGGAATCTTTGTCTTCCCATACCTGGACGACTGGGTCATCCGAGCTCCATCTCAATCCGAGGCTCAGACTTCCCTGGACTGCACCAGACGCATTCTGCAGTATCTGGGACTTGTGATCAATTTGCCAAAGTCTCAACTCACCCCTACTCAGTCCCTGGAATTCATAGGGGCCTGGTTAGATACCACCATTGCACGGGCCTACCTTCCTCAGGCCCGTTGCCAACGTCTAGTGCACTTGGCCTCCCAGACTCAGTCCAGAAAACACTTGACTGCCAGGGAGATGCTACAGCTACTAGGCCACATGGCCTCCACAGTACATGTGGTGCCTTATGCTCGCCTATATATGAGAGCAGCTCAATGGACTTTGTCCACCCAGTGGACTCAAGCATCAGGAGCTCTCTCAGACCAAATAGCAACCTCCAAACGTCTCTTTTGGTCTCTCCAATGGTGGATGTCCACTCAAAATCTGTTGTTGGGGGCCCCCTTCCAACGACTGTTGCCCCAAGCAACCCTCACAACAGATGCCTCCCAAACAGGTTGGGGAGCTCATCTTCAAGACCTCTCCACTCAGGGCACTTGGTCTCCACAGGAGACCGCCCTTCATATCAGCCT
This sequence comes from Ichthyophis bannanicus, assembly GCA_033557465.1. Lineage (NCBI taxonomy): Eukaryota > Metazoa > Chordata > Amphibia > Gymnophiona > Ichthyophiidae > Ichthyophis > Ichthyophis bannanicus. The sequence continues at coordinate 899,290,771 of CM066035.1, read as the reverse complement.
TTTGGAACTTCGAGCGATCTTTCTAGCTCTCAAAGTTTTTCATACCCTCCTCAGCAACATGACAGTCCTTATTCATACGGACAATCAAGTAGCCATGTTCTACATAAACAAACAAGGAGGCACTGGCTCTCTGTCGCTTTGCAACGAAGCTCTAAGATTATGGGCCTTCGCCAGAGAGCATCAAATCCATCTCCTGGCAGTATATCTCCCAGGAATCCAAAACTCTTGGGCAGACAGACTCAGTCGAGTTCTGCTTCCACACGAATGGTCCCTGCACATGGATCAGGTACTCAAAATCTTCCAGAAATGGGGAACCCCGGACATAAACCTCTTTGCAAGTCCGTGGAATGCCAAACTTCCCCGGTTCTGTTCCAGAACTCCGTGTCAGGGAGCTCAGGCCAAGGATGCCTTCCTCCTTCATTGGGGTCAAGACTTCCTGTATGCCTTTCCACCCATTCCTTTGATTCCCAAGACTCTGTTCAAACTTCAGAGGGATCACGGGTCCATGATCCTCATAGCTCCACGCTGGCCACGCCAAGTGTGGTACCCTCTACTTCTGCATCTCTCCCAAGCCCCCTCCCTGGATTTGGGAGCTGCTCCAGACTTTCTGTCTCAGGAGGAGGGGACTTTGTGGCACCCAAACCAAAAGTCCCTTAACCTCAGAGCTTGGTTACTGAAGGCCTAGACCTTCAGGACTTCAATCTTTCTCAACAAGTGAAGGATATCCTCCATGCCTCTAGGAAACCTTCCACTAGGCGTTCTTACGCTTTTAAATGGAAAAGATTTTCCATTTGGTGTGCTCAAAAGGGTCTTGACCCTCTAGCACTTCCTTTAAATTCCCTATTGGAATATCTCCTGCATCTTTCCAATGCAGGCCTTAAAACAAATTCAGTAAGAGTCCATTTGAGTGCTATTGCAGCATCCCTTAAACCTCTCAATGGACAACCTGTTTCCTCTCATCCTCTTATTGCAAGATTCATGAGAGGCCTAACTTTAACTAAGCCTCCCATTCGACCTCCTCCGGTAGCATGGGACTTAAACTTGGTTCTTGGTCAGCTTATGAAGCCACCCTTTGAACCCTTAGCCACTACCTCCTTGAAATTTCTTTCCTGGAAGGTTATTTTCCTCATTGCAGTCACCTCAGCTCGCCGTATCAGTGAACTGCAAGCCCTAGTGGCTAATCCCCCTTATACAAGGTTTCATCATGATAAGGTGGTCCTTAGGACCAATCCCCACTTTATGCCTAAAGTGGTCTCCCCTTTTCATCTTAATCAAGAGGTATATTTACCTGTCTTTTTTCCAGCTCCTCATGCATCCAGTGCAGAGAGGAACCTTCATACTCTAAAGAGCTCTTGCCTTTTACCTCCACAGGACACAGCAACATCGAAAGTCTTCTCAGCTTTTTGTTGCTTTTGATTCTTCCCATTTAGGACTTCCAGTCTCTAAAAGAACACTGTCCAATTGGATTGCTCAGTGTATCACTTTTGCTTACCAAAGTAAGAACCTTTCTCTGGAGGGCCATGTCACAGCTCACAATGTGAGAGCCATGGCCACCTCTATGGCTCATCTTCATTCTGTCTCCATCGATCAGATCTGTCGAGCAGCCACCTAGGCCTCGGTTCATACCTTTACAGCCCATTACTGTTTGGACAAGGACTCCCGCCGGGATGCCTTGTTTGGTCAGGCTGTCCTCAGACACCTGTTCCATTCTTGAACAACTCCTGCCCACCTTCCCTGAATGGATGCCTGAGATCCATAGGAAGATGAGGAACCCTTCAGGGTCTCATACCCTTGGGGGGATCTCCCGGGCATCTTAGCTAGGGAGTCCCCATATGTGAGGACTCATTCCTGCTTGTTCCTGGAGATAGCACAGTTACTTACCTGTAACAGGTGATCTCTGGGAACAGCAGGAATTAGTCCTCACAACCCACCCACCTCCCCTAGGAGTTGTATCTCCCTCTCTCTTTCCTTTCCTCTCTCTATTGTCTCAGCTTTAAACTCGAACTGAGGAGAGTTGGTCAGGAAGGCGGGAAGGCAGCGCACATGCGCGGTGGGAGGCCCCAAAAGCTTTCCTTCTGGGAAGCTGGGGAGCTTTCCCGCGCAGGCTCCGTCGGTACCGACGTACCCATATGTGAGGACTAATTCCTGCTGTTCCCAGAGATCACCTGTTACAGGTAAGTAACTGTGCTTTACTGAAATCTAAGTACACCACATCTAGGGCTCTCCCTCGGTCCAACTCCCTGGTCACCCAGTCAAAGAAATCAATCAGTTTTGTCTGACAAGACCTACTTCTGGTAAACTAGTGCTGCCTTGTATCCTGCAATCCATTGAACACCAGAAAACTTACTGTTCTCTCTTTTAGCAGCATTTCCAATAATTTACTCACCACAAAGGGTAAACTAACCGGCCTGTAGTTTTCAACCTCATCCTTACTTCCGCTTTTGTGGGACCACATGTGCCTCTCTCCAGTCCTCGCAACCCGATTCCAAAGAAGCATTGAAAAGGTCCGTCAGTGGAGCCATTAGAATGTCCCCAAGTTTCTTCAATATTCTCAGATGTATTTTATCTGGTCCCATCACTTTGTCTACTTTTAATTTATCTAGTTCCTCACAAACACAGTCTTCTGAGAATCATTCAAGATTCCCCTCGCTTTTATTCCTGTTTCTGGGTGTTGTCTGAGGTCCTGCTCCCGGACCTTCAACTGTGAACATAGAACAGAAATATTTGTTAAGCAATTCCGCTTTATCCTCATCAGCTTCTACATGTTCCTCCCCTTCACCCTTGAGTCTGACAATACCACTTTTGCCCTTCCTCTTCTCACTAACATATCTGAAAAATGTCTTATCCCCCCATTTTATTGGATATCTTACCCCTCCTTTATTTATCTGGATAACTTTTGTTTGTACATCAAGATAGCCTGCCAAAGGTCCCCATTTGCTGGGCCAGAAGTTTTAGAACTAAGGACTTATCCGGACAATTGCTGACACTACTACAACTACTTACCATTTGTACAGCACTAGAAAGCATAGTGCTGTAAGAGAGAGCCCCTGCTCATCAGAGCTTACAATCTAATCAAGACAAAGAACATCACAAAACTGGGCACTAGAGTATGGTAAGATACACACAAGTGGTGGACACGAGAGTGAGGGGCACCAGGATCCAAAAGCATCCTCGAAACCTACCTCTTAGAGGCTGATGCCCCTCTCTCTCGTATTCACCACTTATGTGTATCCATGACAGATGAGTCTTTTTGAATATCGAGCCCTTGACGTTTATTCCAATTAAGATTTAGCTGGTTTCTTATTCGTAGGACTATCAGATTAGTGGGGAAACCGCCCTCCCTGCATGCATTGGATTTTCATTCTAAAAATAAGAATTTACTAGATGACGGTTGCATGGTAAGGAAGTTTGCCTGCTCTGGAGCTATTATTGAAAAATTTATCCTGGTTGATTCATGGGATCCATAAAAGCAAAATAATCAAATAATCACCTTAAAGAACCCCCCCCCCCCTCCAAGAAGATGAATTATATTTTCCAAACTGGAAAGTCAAAAAGTCAGTGTAGCCAAATTTGTAAGTATTGCCTTATTTTTTGAACGTCAGAATTACACGAAGGTTCGGCTTTTAGAGAGAGAGTAATCTTTGCACGTTAATTACTTTTGCCATCCATAATTTTAGGTGGCTATATATGTATTTTAGAAGCCAAAATCCTTTGAAGTAATAATTCATGGAAGTCCCATATCTTACAAAGGATGTAAAAAGACGGGAAACTGTTCAGAGGAAGGCGACCAAAATGATTTGGAGCCTGCTTCAGAAGCCTTATGAGAAGAGACTTGAAGACCTAAATATGTACACTCTGGAGGAGAGGAGGGACAGGGGAGATATGATACAGACCTTTAAATACTTAAAGAGAAATAATGAACAAACAAACCTCTTCCAAAGACGGGGAAGCTGAAAAACCAGAGGGCATAACATGAAGCTGCAAGGTTGTAAATTGAAAGGCAATGTCAGGAAATACTTTTTCACTGAAAGGGTGGTGGATGCTTGGAATGCCCTCCCGATGGAAGTGGTTGGGGCAAACACGGTGAAGAAATTCAAAACGGCATGGGACAAACACAGTGGATCCCTTTACAGCAACAGGATAAAATCAAAATAAACGGAGCCATCTAATTTCTCAACAAATAGGGGTATCCTACATGGAGGCGGCAGGTTCACCCCTAAACAAAGACATGGGGAGGGGTGGCTTGCACAGAGTGGCACCTATTCCTGCCATCTTACTCCGACCATCTTACTGGGCACACTAGATGGACCATACTGGTCTTTATCTGCCGTCATTTACTATGTTACTATGTTAGAAACATAGAAACACGATGACAGAAAAAGACCACATGGCCTATCTAGTCTGTCCTTCCATATCAACAACTACAACAGTCTCCTTTTTTCCTTTAGAGATCCTCTGTGTTTGTCTCATGCTTTTTTGAATTCAGTTACTGTCCCAGACTGATTCTGACAGTACTATGTCCCAGACTGATTCTGACTGTCGAGAACATTGTTTTTCTCCTGTGTTGAAAGGGTGAGCAGTGTAAAAACTGACAATTTATAAAATTGCCATCTTTTGAGCATGAATGTCATATAAACATTTTTTCATGTGTAAAGCCCGTTTTGGACGCAGCAAAGGGTTTTTATATATAAATGCTTATAAGCACACCTGCTCAAAAGGTTGTGCTTTCTATGTGCTCCATATGTAGCTTTTCCTGGGTGCCTAGTTTAGGCGGAGTGGAGAAATTAGTATGTATTTTCTAAAACATGGGAGCGCACGCATAGAATTCATGCACACATTTGCACCTTCTTCAGAGCAGCTGTAAATTTATGTGAGAATCTGTGCGCTATTGGGGCTGGGCCTGAGCACATATCGTTTGTGCGCACAGGCATCGTCGTTGTCTTAATTTACAAAGACATAACATAGGTGCCTTTTTGTTACTTTATTGTAGGCGCCTCTTATCCAAAATGCATCTGTGAGGCAGATGGACCTATGGCCACTAAATTCTATAAGAGTACCGGCTGACCTTATGTTCATCTCTGCTTCGCGCATGCACCATCTTGAATCTCAGCCGCAATGACGTAGGGGGGAGTTGGGTCTCTCTTGTCTCCATCTTTAGATTGATGATTTTGGAAAGTCCGGTTGGGGGGAGCAGAACCTGCCAAGGGTACGGGAGGATGTCCTGAGGGGATGTAGGCATGTGATTCTGCATTTGGAAGGCGAGGGGGAGGACCCGTAGATGAAGGGCTCCTATTCTTCATGTGAGTGGTGAAGGCAATGCTCATCTGCCTTTGGGGAGGGGGGAGAATGACATTTCTTGTGCTATCTGGCCCTTTTACTTTGGAACAGGTGATTTGGAGATGCAATGTGTGCATGAACAAACTGACCTGCGCTCCATTTAGTGTGTATCTTCTAACATGCCAGAATACATGCTATTAAATTCACTGCATTGCACATGAAGTCAAATGGTTGCCTGCTTTTTAAAAATGCATTTTGGTGAGTAAGTCCTTACAGGTTCATAGAGAGGGACAAGAAAATCACGATGGAACAGAGTTATTTGACATTTCCTGTTTTTAGCATTACTTGGGTTGCCCTGGGGTTTTACTCTTTCAGAACATCTGGAATGCAGCGGAGCCCCGAGTTTAGGAAACTTACCCACTCTCTCTCCTTTTCTCTCTGCCAGACTTGATTTCTCACCTCTTCCACTCTTCAAGTGACATTAGAAAGAGCTCCGAAGATGATCAGCTGCTGCAGTACAGCAAGGTAGACGTCCCTGATTCATACCAGGGTCCGCGTCTCTCCTTTCCCCTCACGATCTCTGACACCAATGCCCTGCTTCATGCATTCAAAAAACAACAGGTAAGGGAAAGAGGAACCAGTTGAAGAAGCATCCCAAGAAAAGCAGCAGAACTATTTTGCAAGCAAATTTTGATTCTAACTAGATTACTCTAAATATCAATGTACGTGCTCCTGGGGCATACTGTACCCTCATTTCATCTTATTCTTATGTTGCATTTCTTTTATGTTTTTTGAGGGGGAGCTCTGCTTTAATTAAAAGCAGCGGAAGATACAATATATAGTTGTAGATATATTGTTTTTGCCGCTGGATATCTGAGCTTCCCAGCCACTGAAGCCACTGTCCAGTTAGAGGTGATATTGAGCCACTAACTGGAGAGCATTAAGTGGTTAAAGTTAGGCCATCCATTTACCTGTCTAATTTAAACTGCTTAGGTTACACCGGTTAGCGATGGAATAATACCACTAATCAGAAAGTGGCTGCCTCCGCCCTCTCTCCACCTAATGCTTGGCAATTAAGATTTAATGCGAAAAAGTGCAGTGTCATGCACTTGGGAAGCAGAAATCCAAGGGAAATGTACGTGATAGGGGGCGAGAGATTGGTGTGTACGTATCAGGAGAAAGACCTTGGAGTGATTATTTCTGAAGCTCTCAAGGTGGCAAAACAGTGCGACAGGGCGGTGGCAAAAGCAAGGAGGATGTTGGGCTGCATACAAAGAGGAATTACCAGCAGAAAGGAAGAGGTACTAATGCCACTGTAAGTCACTGGTGAGGCCTCACTTGGAATACTGTGTTCAGTTTTGGAGACCATATCTTGCAAAGGATATAAACAGACTGGAAACTGTTCAGAGGAAGGCGACCAAAATGATTTGGAGCCTGCGTCAGAAGCCTTATGAGAAGACACTTGAAGACCTAAAACATGTACACTCTGGAGGAGAGGAGGGACAGGGGAGATATGATTCAGACCTTTAAATACTTAAAGAGAAATAATGAACAAAAAACCTCTTCCAAAAATGGAGAAGCTGCAAAACTAGAGGGCATAGCAGGAAGCTACAAGGTGGTAAATTGAAAGGCAATGTCAGGAAATACTTTTTCACTGAAAGGGTGGTGGATGCTTGGAATGCCCTCCCGATGGAAGTGGTGGGGCAAATATGGTGACGGAGTTCAAAAGGACATGGGACAGACACGGTGGATCCCTTTACAGCAACAAGAAAATATCAAAATAATCTGAACCATCTAATTCCTTAACAAATAGGGGTGTCCTACATGGAGTGGTGGTATCACCCCTAAACAAAGACATGGGGAAAGGGAGTCTGCACAGAGCGGCAGGTGTACCTACTCTTGACATCGTACTGGGCAGACTAGATGGACCATACTGGTCTTTATCTGCCGTCATTTACTATGTTACTGTGTTACCTGCAGACCGCCGCAGTTTTAATCAGCATTTGTTCAGTGGTCTGTGGGGATGTTCAGTGGCTCTAGTAACCCGTTAATGCCGCTGAATATCGCAGTGACCGTGTTTTAGCCAGTTAGCAAGTCTGCTAAGTGGCTAAAATATTTTGAATATGCCCATCTTTATTTCTTATATTTTTATGCTTTTTGGGGCAAAATGCATGAATCTTTTACAGCCTTAATCCCAGAGGTTGAAATCCTTCTCTTCATGCTGTATTCTTTGAGTAGTTGTCATGCACTGAAACCTTAAGGGGTAACGTTTAGAAATAATTGCCCACATTGCTGGAAGGTCTGTGGACTTTGCAGGATTTTTCAAAGCGAAAGTACACGCGCTTTCATTTTAAATATTACTCCAGGAAACACATGCACACTTACTGAGGATGGATTTTCTGGGAAAAATACACTCCAAGGGATGTATCTACTAAAGTGCACTAACTGCCACAGAAGGGACTAAAGCAGGATTAAGGTCCCGTGGCAGCAGCTGGCCCGTGAAAAACTCCGATATTGCAGGCAATTTCCAATAGTATCTGATTTCCGCATTTATTTATTTATTTATTGACAGTGTTAGAAATTTTATTTATTTATTTAGTATACATTTGTATACCGCTACTTCCAGCGATCAGCAGCGGTTTGATTACAGATTGGAAATTGTCAAATCATGACAGGAAATTTTTGAGGTATAAACACATTGATTAGACAGGAAAGCACAGCACACAGAGAACTATTTTACAGGGAACATGGGCTATGGAGGGTTAAGTGGCTTGCCCAAGACCACAAGGAGCACCTGTGGGACTAGAAATCCCAGCCCTTCCGGCCCAAGGTTGCTGTCCTCCAGTGGGATTTGAACCCCCGACCTTCCGGCCCGAAGTACCTTGCCCCAACCACTAGGCCACTCCTCCCACCCAGCTCCATTTGGGTGGGATCGGGGTGGGGAGTGGGGGTGGCCATGGTTGGCAGCCACCGCCCAAAATCAGGCCCAATCATGCAGGCCACCTACACTCTTCTCTCCTGCCCTTCTCATGGGCCTAAACAAAGATGGTCGTGATCTCACGGTGCTGCCCCCTAGCAAGAGGCTAAAGGGCAGCAGCTCATGACAGCAGCCATTTTCTATTGGCCGCAGGATGGGGCAGGAGAGAGGAGAATCGCTCCGGCACCATTCTCCACTCGATTTCCAGGGATTGAAGGTATGTGTGAAGGGCCCCTGGAGGTCGGGGGAGGGGCCATAGGAGCTCCTCTTGCCAACCGGCTAGTTGGGATTTTTTTTGGAAGGGGTAGTGGGAAAGGGAAGAAGGGAGGCTGCAGGACCCTCCACCCTTTCTGTGAGCATTGGGGAAGAAAGAGGAAGGGCGTAATCTGACTGGCTAGCCGTGACTCTTTGCCAGTCAGGGGGGGGGGGAACGATTGGGATCGGGAGCTGTCCAGGGGGATTGGTGCTGAAGGCAGTGTCGCAGATCGCAGCACAGTGGCACTGACAATATAGGGGAGGGGGGGCAAGCCTGATTTTGTTAGGGGGTCATGGCAGTGACTGGGACACAGAGCTGCTGGCATCTCTGTGCACCCAATCACTACCATCCTTCCCCACATATTTACCGTGGACACCCACGGTACCTACTTCGGCAGGCACTGCAGGACTTTTCCTATGGTAACCGTGGTATCTGCAGGACCTCTCCTGGGAATTTTTCTTGCAGATACCATGGAGGTTGGTCCCTTACTGCGTGGTTGTGGCTGCTAACACACAATTTTGGCAGCCAGGTTTAGTAGACATGTCCCCTAGAGTATGCATTGTAAGTTGAAAGCCCACCCCAGGAGCACCTCTTCAAAATGTGGGTAAACCGTGAGCAGATACAGGCACTACAGGTGTAAGTTTACCCACACATGGAGCAGGTAATTTGTAAAGGGCCATTTTTGCTGGTATAGCATTATTTTACCCATGGAGGCAGCTTTCACATTACCCTCTGACTATAGTGATTTCATGCCCGCATTGGGTTCTGATGAGAATAGTGCCAATTTACTTAGATTGACCATGATTGGCATAGCCTACTAGGAAGTAAATTAAAAAACATTTAAATAGTAATTTTTCCTCTTGAATGATACAAAAACCAGAATGAAAAATGGGAATATTAATAATTTAATTTGTTTTAATTACCATCTGGGTTATGTAATAGCATTTGTTGTTGGTACTGAAACGTAAAAAAAATGTATGTGGAATTTATTAGCATTAAAGAGGTTGGTCAATCAGTAGGAGGGTTTGCGTGATGGGGGCTGCATAAAGAATTGAAGGAGGGATATTCAAAGTGATTTAGCTGGTTATCAGACTCAGTTAAAATGCCTGAGTGCAATATTCAGGGACTCTAAACACTCAGGGCCCGATATTTGAAGGGCATTTACACGGTTTACAGCCCAGTATATCCCTTTCAAAGCCCACTACATGCCCTGAGGCTCTGCGGTTAGCACCTGGGCATGTTGGGGGCGGTCCGGGGTGGAGCGGAGGCGGAGAGTGCTGCTAACTGGGTAGCGGCGATATTGCACCGCTACCTGGTTAGCGATCTGTGGCTAAAACTAGGCCATCTGGGTATAACTGCAGTATTAGCCTTGGCGGCTCCGGGGCATGTGTGGCGATGCCAGATATATAATACCATCACCGTGGCATTGAGTATCTATTGTTGTCGTCGGGCAGGGTTATGTGCCATGGCGGCCTGCCCACCGACCCTTAACACCGGATATTCAAAGCCACAGTGATGGTATTTATTTATTTAACTGGTTTTAATATACCATTTTTCTATCAGTCAAAACAGTTTACAAAGAACAGACAGAACGGTTTACAATGAATAATTGAATATTAGATGCAACAACAAACTTAATAAAGTGGAACAGCAAGTAACTAGGGGAAGGGGGGATTATGCAGGAATGTTATAACAATAAAACATATTACAATGAAAAAATGAGACAGTAGGGAGCTTATGGTATAGTGAGCTTGTGTTCTATTGGTTATTATGACAACGGACTTGAGGTGTTAGTAATGTGTTATATGTCAGTTGTGTGATCAAGGGGGGGGGAATGGGAATGTTCTCTGGGATTGGAGTGGGTTCTAGCTTGGAATCAATTGCAAGGGATGAACCATAGTGTTCTTCGAAAAGGTGTATTTTGAGGTGCTTTTTGAAAAGGTTGTGAAATTGAATGCTCTGTAATGTGGGAGGTAGGTTGTTCCAAAGAGTGGTGACATAAAATTCAAAGGTTCTCGTACATTCATATTGTGAGCTCTTGCGTCCCTGGGTTGCGGGAAGAAGGTTAAGCATGCTCTTTCTTCGTAATCTGTTAGGGTTTGAGCGTTTGATGAGTGTTTGGAGATGCTCAGTTGAGGCGTTGATGAGTGCTTTATGGATGTTGTAGTTGATCCTTGATGCAATGGGGAGCCAGTGGAAGGATTTCACTATGGAGTGATATGAGAGTGTCTAGAGACTCTGGCTATGGTGCATGCTTCGATGTTTTGGGCAAGCTGTAAAGGGGCAATGATGGATTTGTGGAGACATTGAAGGATGGAGTAGCAGTAGTTTGAGCAAGGGTGTAATGGAGGCCTGGCAGACTAAGGGGAAACTCTCAAAGGAGAGGAGGGGGCCTAAGTTGTGGAGAGTTTGGAGTTTGAAATAAATGTTCTTGGTAGTGCTCCTTATGTGTGGTTGAAAATTGAGTTGGTGATACAGGATGACTCCAGGGTACTTAACCTGAGAGTTGACTTGGAGCTCAGTGCCTTCAATTTTGATGATAGGAGGCGGTTTGAAGTTGGGGTCTTTGGTCATGTGGAGGATCTCAGTCTTGCTGAAGTTAACTGCTAGGTTATGGAGCTGTAGCCAGGAGATGATTTCCTTGAAGCAGGTGGTTAGGTTGGAGTAGTCAGGATTAGTGGTTTGAAATGGAGTGAATATCATTATGTCATCTGCATAAGGCTGGTATCCAATGTTGAACCTCTGTATAGGGTAGCAAAGGGAATGATGTAGATATTGAAGAGTAAGGAGGAGAGCGCAGAACCCTGGGGAACTCCTTGGGAAAGGGTGTAGGTTGTGAGATGAGGTGTCCTATTCTTATCAGTTGGGTCCATTGGGAGAGGTAGGAGTGGATCCGTTTGAGAGACTTTTCTTGACCCCAATACTGTTGAGCTAGTCGAGTAGAATCTGGTGGAACATAGTATCAAATGCTGCTGAGATGTCTAGGAAAAGCAGCACGTAACCAGAGGAGACTTCTTCTGTTCCTGAAATGAGTGTTGATTTAAGTGAGGTGAGCAGTGTTTCAGCACTGTGGAAGGGGCAGAACCCATGTTGATTGTGATCTAGAGACGCATGCCTGTCAATGTGCTCTTGGAGTTGAAGTTGAACCGCTTTTTCAATGATTTTGGCAAGAAATGGAACACTGGCTATGGGCCTATATGAGGTGGCTGAATTAGGGTCTAGGTTAGGTTTTTTCAGGAAGGGTCTTACAGAGGCTTGTTTGAGAAAGAGTGGGAGGTAGGCTTGTGAGAGAGAAGTTTGAAGGATAGTGGAGATGAATGGTAGCAGCTGTGTCTTTGTTGATTTGATCCTGGATACAGGGCAGGGGTCTAGTGGAGAGGTGCTGGCATTGATATGTGATATGATATCCAGGAGTTCATCTGGAGGGACGTCTCTGAATGCAGCCCATGATGGGATGGTAGAGGTTGCGCTGGAAGGTGTTGGTAAGATAGAGGTGGTGGTACAGTGTTGCTTGTGTTTAGCTATGAGGAAGTCGGCCATTACTTGGAGGTCGAGGTTATGGTTCTGATGGGGTTGGGATGGATCTCGCATGAGGGTTCTGACAAAGTTGAACAGGTCCCTTGGTTTGTTAAGGGCACAGAGGAGGATGTTGTCATGGTGCTCACGTTTGGTATTGAGGGTATTGTTGCAATAAGCTGTGCATAGGTCCAGGTAGATGGTTTGAAGCTGTGGGTCGTTGGACTTTCTCCATCTGTGCTCAAGTCTTTGGAGGTGTTGCTGTACATGTCCCGGAGCTGCCGAGACTAATCAGTATTGGCTATATTGCACCGCTACCCAGTTAGCATCTATGGGCAAAAAATAGGCAAGCCAAAAGCTGGTCTAGTTTTAGCCAAGGATCGCTAACCCGGTAGTGGTGCAATATCACCGCTACCCGGTTAGCGGCAGTCTTCACCTCTGCTCTGCTCCAGAACGCCCCAATATATCTTGATGCTAACCGCAGAGCATCGGGGCCTGTAACAGGCTTTGAAGAGAATATCCAATGGCACTAACCATGTAAGTGCCATTGAATATTCCGATGTAGGGCATTTACATGGTTTACTGGACTATAACTCATGTAAATGCCCTTCAAGTATCGGGCCCTTAGTGCCACCGGAAATCCTCATAGACCGCATTAAAACCACCTGATTAAAACTGGGGTGGTCTGTGGATGGATCAGGTGCTAACCAATTGTTATCTGGTTAATGGCAGTATTCAGCCACTAACCAGATAGCTTAACCGGTTAAAGTTAGGGCCACCGAATATGGACAGACCTAAGTGTTTAGAGGCCCTGAATATTGCACTCAGTGCGTTTTAACTGATTAGCAGGTCTAGTAACCGGCTAAAACACTTTGAATTTCCCCCTTCCGTTTTTAATCCAGCCCCCATCATGCAGACTTTCCTGCGGATTCACCTGTCCTAACTTTAACTGGGTGTCACCACTAACCGGATAGGGACACCACTGACTGGTGAACTCAGATATTCAGCTTTGAAAACTACTTTACTGAACATCCAGATTTAGTTAAAGCGTGGTAGTTAGGCACTTGAAGTAGCCTAGCCTTCACCACTGAATATACCCTCCCCCCCTCCAAGTAATGTTTACAGCCTCCCAGGGAGGGGGCGTCCTAGCCATCAGTGGCGTCCAGTGGTCTGACTGGAGTGCAGATTTCCCATTTTGTGGAGGGAGTCTTGTTCTCTAGTCTAAGCCAAAGACTGTCACTGCAGTGCCTGGGCTAGTTTGGAGCAGGGAGAGGGCCTGCTTTACATGATGAAAGCAGGGGATAATATCGGAGCACTCTAATTTGCATCCAGTCACTACGCGGGTTAAGTTGGAAACCAAATCTGCCAGATTTTCTGCTTAACCTATCCATGAAGTAATGGTTGTTCCTCCAAACATCTCTGAAAAATATTTACTCTGGTATGAAGAACTTGCCTGATCTTTTAAATTGGAAAACTCAAGCTCTGTATTCTAAAATGCTTGTGACTAGTTAGAGGCACAAATGACCAAAAACTGGAAAAATAATAGCATAAGAAATAATCAACTTTAGATGCTAACAGGCCCTTGACCTGCTCACCCTCTCCCAAACCAGAATTTATGCCTATGACATTTGATTATAATGCTGAAACCACAAAGGACGATTCCACATTGTATCTCTGCAGGCTGCTAGAGGTCCGTTACAGGAAGGGTGATGCAGGAATGGGCTGTGCTAGAGTAACGGCATGTCCCGAGCAGAGCAGAAATGATCACCTTGAAGTTGGGGTGGCCAAATGAAGAGCTTTGTAAAGTAGTGGGGTGGGAAAGCCAATGTTTTTTCTGTGTTCAGGTTCGTTTAGAGGTAAACCCACTGGAATTCACTGATACGCTGAGCAGAGAATTGAGTTGCTGAGTAAGTCCATTTGGATATGTGGAAGTAAAGGTCAACGAACATGCTGTAGGTGAGACCTTTTTAACAGACTAATGTAATGACAAGTTCTGTCCTCGCTTCATCAGATAAATAAAGAAACAATGCAATTACATTGGGTCTAAATAGCACGAACTCATCTAGGTCTTAGGCTGTCTGCTTATGTTATTACAGCTCAATGAAAGGGGAGGGGGAGATAGACACAGATGATGAGAGAGCCAGGATCAGTCTTAGCAATTGCAGAGTCCAGTTTAGACAATTCTGATGGAGCCTCCCGGATTTAAGCTAATTTTGTATTAGATATCCGATATATATGCTGTAACACTATATTAAAAACAAAACCATATCTATATTTATTAGCTTATATTTTGCAATAAAACTATTAAAACAAAACTAAACTTGTAAAAAAAATCCTTCCTGCTTGCTGTTTTTCAAAAAAAAATATGTGGAGATCCGGTAGCTCTCTCAACCTGGAAGCACCAAAATGGTAAAGAGAATGGAAGGATACCCCTATGAAAAGAGGCTAAAAAGGTTAGGGCTCTTCAACCTGGAAAAGAGACAGCTGAGGGGAGATATGATAGAGGTCTATAAATTAATGAATGGAGTGGAACGGGTAAACATAGATCGATTTTTTAAGTCATCAGAATATAGAAAGACTAGGGGGCATGCAATGAAATTACAGGGTAACCTTTTTAAGACTAATAAGAGTAAATATTTTTTCACTCAACGTGTAATCAAACTCTAGAATTTGTTACTGGAGGATATAGTAAAAGCTGTTAGTGTAGCTGGGTTTAAAAAAGGTTTGGACAAGTTCCTGGAGGAAAGGTCCATAAACCATTATTAAGAAGGGACCCAGGATATCAATGCTTGACCCAGTACAAGCATTGTGGAACTTGTGTCTCTTGGGGAAACTGCTGGGTACGTATGACCTAGATTGGCCACTGTTGGAAACAGAATACTGGGCTTGATGGACCTTGGTCTGCCCCAGTATGGCATCTCTTATGTTCTTAGGTTCTTATAATGCGGGACCCTTTATGGGTGCAGGGCCCATTGGATCAGATAAGTTCAACTGGACTTAGGCCAACCCTAGATAAGAGACATTTTACTGTTCAAAGGCCCTATAGGCGATAATGAATAAGAAAGTCAGTATCTCTATTGAGTCCTTTTGTCTTAGTTTCAAAGTATTTGATCATTTCAGTTTCAAATAGTTTCCATCCCTGTACACATCTGTGTGCATGTTTTCAGATGTCCAGATTGTGACCAAGGCTTTTAACTTGACTCCGTTAGGCTCCTAAGTGTGTTTCAAAATAGGGCACAAATTTGGGAGCTTAATTTAGGAGCTCAGGTTTTTTTTGAATATCGGCCCTGGATATTCCCTAATCACACCCCCAACATACCCTCTTAAATCGTCCATGTACTAAGGGCATCTACATGTAAATTCATCCCTTTCTAAAATGACCATTTAGATGTGGATCTTTTCACACATGTCTATTTTTTTGTTTTTTTAGTGCCATCAGGTCAGTGCTGACTCCTGGTGACCCAGCTGCCTCTGGGTTTTCTTGGCAATGCATCAATGGAAGTAGATTGCCAGCCTTTTCTTCCAAGGCAGTGGAGGGTAAAGTGACTTGCCCAAGGTCCCAAGGGGTGCTAATGGAAATCAAATCCTTGATATTCTGGGTACTAGGCAGTTGCTCTAACCACTAGGCAACTCTTCAACTCTGCATGTGAATAAGATAACGCCATAGTGTCTTTAAATTGTAAAGGGTCACTGTCTTATCACCTCTGTCCATCCCCCAGCCCCCTTCATTGAGCCGTAATGACATATGCAGGCAGCCTAAGACCTAGATGAGTTTGTACTATTTAGACCCAGTCATTGAGCTGATGGAGAGCTGATAAAGCTCAAAAGCTTGACAAAGATAATGGTCCGACTGGCGTGTAGATGTGGTCTCGCCTACATCTTCTTCGTTGACCCTCATTTCCCCTGATATGCTGAAAACTCAGAGGGGCACAGTTTCAAAATGTAGCATATTTTCTCTAGCACTCCGACTCATTCTTCCTTCCATTTTTCCAACCACTTACACACACTCTTCCATTGTTCCACCACTTTCTCATCTGTCCCCTGCCTCATCTCGGTCGATCTATGCATCAAACACATCTCTGCCGCTCTTTTCACAAATCCTGCCTTATGTGGCATGGATTGCCCCTGCCAATGTTGTGCTATTTCATTTCTAGCAGCTACCATACAGTGATGTATCACTCCACTAGAGAAAATATGAGAGGGATTTTATACAAAATTTAAATAAAATTTTACTGGAAGGATAAATGGTGATTGGGTGAAAGGAGAGAGGATATTAATTCAATAATGGATGAGGTTGGATGAGCGGGGGAGGGTAGGAGAGGGTGGTTAGAAAGGGAATGATATAAAGAGTATTTAGGGTAATATTTGAATTAATAAATAGAATATATAGTTGTTAATAAATACAAATGTTGTGGGAAGTTTGCTGCATAAATGTTATGTGTAGTTTGATACATGTTAAGTGATGTTTGTAATGATGCTAAATACTTACTAAAATGATCAATGGAAAAAGAAATGTAGCATATTTCTTCTAATAGCACAAGTTTTGGAAAGCTGGAGAACCTTAACAAATCTGTTCTGCCCCATCACAGCAACTTCATGCCCGCTACGTCATCCTACTGCTGCATGAAACAAAGAAGTTCCTGAAACAGCTGCCAAACATCATTCATCTGTCCACCTCCTACTCCAAGGAGATAACGATCTGTGGTGAGGCTCCACGGCAGGAAAGAGCTGCTTATCAGACCAGGTTATAGACCCAGAAAATTATGATGTAACCAACAGCCTGAATTCTTGGAGCGTACAGGGATCTCTTAAAATACCACTGGGTAGCTGAAGTGTAAGTTGGCCCTTCTCCTCCACCGTCATATCTCAGTCCTGCCCTGGAGGACCTTCCATCTCTTTGTCACTTTAGGTCTTGACCTCATGAATGACAGTTGGTTACCAGAGTGGCCGTTAGTATCAAGTGTTGGGGATTCAAAATTTGTGAACCATGAATCTTTTGAATTGTAATTTATTTCGATTTTTTGGAACCCCTCTCCACTTTAAATCACAATTCTTAGCTCAAACTGGAGAATACATTTTGGCCATACTTTAAAGGATTGATTTTGAAATGGACCTAGCCAGCTAACAATGTGACTATGTCTCCTTGCCGAATGAGTAACGTATAGCTGTCTATTTCCACTAGGCAGCTACGATATATTTAATCTGCTGATATTGTTGGTATTCCCGGGACACGGATGGGTGGAGATGGGGGAGGGGATAACATAACTGACTCATGTAACTTTTCAGCACTAAGTTTCATGGTTATCCCCCTGGACTGGTTATGCTATAAGTTGCTAGATTTAGGAGACTTTTCAGTTGCAACATAGTTAGCTAAGATGTGGCTGACAATAGCTCGAATCTAGCTGGCAATTACATAGCTGGCTAGATTACCACAAAATAGCTAATTAAATTAAGAAATAATCCATCTCTACCAAACACTGTGAACTAAATCTAATTTTTTGACTTGTGCTAAAATCATTCACCTCCTGGTACAAATGGGAGGTAATTTGATAACAGGCCACCTAGGTTGCGAGGGCAAGAAGGCACCTATTTGGAGCCTATTTTATAAAGACAGATAGGCGCCTATGTGCCTTTATAAAATTAGCATAAATCTTACAGAAATTGGAAGTAATTTTATAAAGTAGTTCCTGCACGTTTGTGACTACATTTATGCATGAATGATCTCTATAACCAACTGATCTAAAAGAACGCGTAGTCTAGACAGAGTATGGCAGAGTTCTTGTGTTAATCTACGTGCGTAGTTGGGTAAAGTAAGCCTCATGATCTGGTGTAAATGATCACACTGATGTTTATGTTTATTGACTTGCTGTATTGCTTTCAAAAATAACAGCAGGGCAATTGACAAACCATAACAAGAGATTAGAGAGAGGGGAATAAAATAATAATAATAAAAAAAGACACAAGTACAGTACTAACAAAACCTGAAAAAGAGGAATGAGATAAAAGAAGTCGCGCTAGGTATTACACCAAGACAAGATTAAAGAAGCTATCCTTTAAAATGACATTCAAGGCACGTTCTCGGCTACAGACACTAGTATTTTATAAAGACAAGTAAGCGCCGATTTAAATGCCTACCTTTGCTGCTCTGTTCCAAAATCATCCTCATGGTGGCTACAGTACACCCACGCACATTTACACCTGCTTAGTAGAAGGTGTAAATGTATCGAGATAAATGCATTTGCATGTAGTTATGCAATATGTAATCTGAGCACGCGGTTCGCAGTTCCACCGTGCTCTGCTCAAACGCCATCCTGGAACATGCCTTCATGTGGGTTGCATATTTGTCACTATGCTGGTGGGGTAATGTTATAAAAAGCCTTCTCCATGCACCAAATCAGATTGTACATGCATGAAAAGTTTATAAAATTACCCCCGTTTAGAGTGGTCCCATAGGATGGAGCAGGATATTGCCATATGGTCATGCCTATGATATGCTATCGATGATCTAGTACCTGAAAAATGAACTGATTCCCATTTGTGGCTTATCGTTCATATCTTCAGCATTTCACTCATTGCAGAATATATGTGTTTAGTTTATATGTGAAGGGTTTTGATTTAAAAGAAGACATCACATCTAGCTCTGCTAATGCAATCATATAGATCTATTTAAAGGTGAAGCCTGTCCTCTAGTCTCTGAACGATGACTGGTACCTCTTTTCACCAAATGGTTCATTATAACCAAGTCATTGGGGCCATTGAACCACAGTACTGGAATTAATTTTAGCACATTTGGAGGGGGTAGGGGGGTAGGGACCAAAGTGAGTTGAGGGAATAACACATAATATTTACCCCTTAACGTGCGTTAAAGGGCAAAAACGTGTGCTACTTTACCTTAATACACTTTAATTTACCCCAACACATGTTGCCTCATAATGAGAAGCAAAGCATGCAAATGCATGTAAAACACCTCATTATGATGCAAATGGAATAACGCAGCTTGCATTGAACAGTGCAAGCTGCACATTCCTGGGAAAATAATGCCAACTCAAAGATGGTATTATTTTTCCTCCTGAGAAGATCAGGCTGCTAACATGCGGTCTGATATTCCCAGCCACATTTTTAAAGGGGCCGGTGCTTTTTATAAAAAGCACATGGCCCTGGGGTTCCTTCCCCCCAAGCTTTAGCAGAGTCAGGCCCCCCCCCCCACAAAAAGATATCGCCCTTCTTTAACCAACTCTGGCCCCCCCAATTGAAAGTCCTCCTTAAGATCCACATCCCCAAACCTGAAGCACAATTCCCCTCCTGAAGAGCCCTCCTTCCCCAAGGGCTACCTCAGGCCTATCTTCAAATCTCCCATTCACTTCTGTCTGGGCTGGTACTTGGTTCAATATGGCACCCACAGCCTCTAGTAGTAGTCTCGCAGAACTATCACTAGGAGTCAGATTGCCCTATTAAGACTTTTTGACCCCTACCAGTAGTACTGTAAGACTACTTCAAGGATTGTGGGAGCCATTTTGAAATTGGAACCAGCCCAGGCAGGAGTGAGTGGGGATCTCTCATGTCCAGGCTTCACTAAACCACAAGGAAGACTTAAAGGTAGGTACGTGGTAGATTTTGGGGGGGGGGGGGGGGAATCTTAAGAGGGAGACTTGGAATGCAGCTTGGGGAGGCAGGGTTTGTGTGAGGAAGGGATATCTTTTGGGGTGCCCTGATTCTTTGCTGCAGCCATGGGAAGGGGGCCTACAGATCACAGACTTCCTTAAAAAGCAATGGCCCCTTTCAAAATATGGCTGGGATGATGCTCCCTGCCAGGGATAACAATGCAAGCTTTGAGCTGGCATTCTTTTTCCTTGGAATAGTGCAGCTTGTGCTGTTCAATGTAAGCTGTATTATTCCTTTACCTCAGAAGGCATTCACTTGCGGAACTAAGTTAGTGACTTCCTCAGTGAATTAAGCTGCAGTAAAATGCAAGATTTTCCAGCAGTTTAGTAACTAGTCCCCATGGAGCCCAATTCAGAGAGGAGGACATCCAGGCCCCGTGCACATCCCCAGATAGCAGGTGCATGCAGAAGTGCTATTCTACAACCCTGCGCAGACACGTACAGGGTGTTTTAGAATTGGCATGTAGCCATGGTCGGCAAAGCATGTCCAACTGGTGGCCTATTGAGCCGTCATGTGCCACAGCACGTGTAGGCCATGCAAACACTGCCCAGCTGTTCATGCACCTGTAACCCCGAAAACATCACCAACCCCATGACCTGCAGCCCACGTGCGGCCGGAACCAGGAAGAAGACCCCCCCCCCCACCATAATGCACACATCCACATGGCTACCAGGCAGGCCAACTTTAGCAAGGCCGAGACAAGGCTGCGGAGGAGAATCTCCTCCCCACGGGGCAGAGGCGGCCAGCCCACAAAGCAGCACGCAGGGGCTGGGAACATATCAGGACCACCCTCACCCAGTAAGTACATCACAACAGAGGCAGACAATCCTGGAAGCAGAGAGAAGTGGGCAGGCTGGAGCAACACTCAAATGGCACAGAGATAGGCATGCACCAAGGCGGAGAGGATGGGCAGGGGAAGTTAGGATCTGGCACAGGCAGAAAGCTGGCAGGCTGCACAGTAACAGGAGAGCACAGTACGGACAGAGCAGCCTGATATCAGTGGCCCAGGAAACAAGGGAGAACAGGATGCATGCAGACTTACAGTGAAGGCACAGGAGGACACAGAAACAGATAGAAGAGACACGCATAGCAGAGAGCAGTTCCAGAATGTCAGCCACATCCCAGATCACACAGATGGCCCCTGAGCAGGTAAAATAAAAGGGTCTTGTACATGCACCTAGGTAGGAAGTGAACCCAGGACTCCCAGGGCCAGAACCATCAGCTACAGCTATCAGGGTCCACAAGCCTCCAGAGGTGAGGGAACATGTCCCTGTGCATATACACCAAATGCAATGAACAGCTGCTTCCCCCCCTTCCTGGCATGGCATGGCAGGGTGATGTGCCACTGAGAACAGATGATGTCATGGCATATGATGGCCATGTGCAGAATGCACGACCCAGTCCAAAAACGTGGAAAGCAGAGGAAGGAATTTTTATTGATTAAATGTAAACCACTGGCCCGACACAGGCCGAGTTTCGTTCTGCCTTCATCAGGGGCTAAAGATGGCTTAACTCAATATAATTTTTCGCTTACACAATACCTTCTGCGTGATTCCAATCGCAATACAATGATATGATGCCTGCTAATCCTTATTGCTCATCCGCATTAGATTATATATTCTGCACCAACCGTCTGTTTGGCAATTAAAGACCCATTCATTAGACCTTGGTGTATGATCCATATACTGCACTCCTTTGAAACAGATACTGGCCCCCCAGCAACCACAGTTATGAAACTAACCATGACCTCTGTCCCCCACAGAGGCAGCACAACAGGAGGAGGAGTCCCCACCGCCATCCCCAGATGGCTCCACCTCTGACACCGTGGAGGATGACGGGCAGATACACTCCCCAGCCCCAGTGGGAGCAGTAGCATGAACAGCAGTTGGGGCAGCAGCAATGCACAGCAGAGCCCCATTCTCCTGTCCAGCCCAACATCATCTGCGGATGATGAGGAGGATGATGAGGGGCTGGCAGGGGAGGCAGCATTCTCCCCACCCCCCCCTGAAGGTGGCAGAGCAGATGGCCAAGGGAAGGGGGACTGTATCCCACAGCACACCCGGGGGCTACTGCATAGCAGGATGGTGGACAGGTCCCACAGGTGCTATGTGCAGAAGGCCCAGACACAGGGGGCAGCCTTTGGACCCTCATACTCCAGCCCCTGGTGGAGGGTGCATGTGGCATGGCAGAGTGGGTGGCTGGGGAGGCTCCATGGAGAGTGCTGGCTGAGGCTGTACTGAGGGACCAGGCAAGGGTGGGGATGGTACTGTGGCTGAGTGCATGCAAGAGGATGAGTGGTTGGAGGGTGGTAGTGAGGGTGAGGGGTCTGTGTGCATGCAGGGTGAGCGTGTGGGAGTGGCAGGAGGGGGCAGTGAAGGGGAGCACTCAGAGTGCATGCAGGATGAGTGTGTGAGGGTGTGTGAGTGGCAGGAGGGGGACAGTGAAGGGGAGGGCTCGGAGTGCATGCAGGATGAGTGTGGATGTGTGTGAGTGGCAGGAGGGGGGCAGTGAAGGGGAGGACTTGGAGTACATGCAGGATAAGTGTGTGGAGATGTGTGAGTGGCAGAAAGGGGGCAGTGAAGAGGAGGACTCGGAGTGCATGCAGGATGAGCATGTGGGGGTATATGAGTGGCAGGAAGGGGGAGTGAAGGTGTGTGGACAGAGGAGAGGCAGAGTGTGGGTGTGGGCAAAGGTGAGTGGGGAGAGTGGATGTGTGATCCATGCCGGGGGTGTGGGGAGGGATGTGACATTGCAGCTGGAGGGGGATGTGGATGTGAGGAGGCAGTAGAGGGCCTAGGCTATGGAAACTTGGGTTGCCATGAGGCAGTGGTGGTGCCGGGTAACAACAGTGATGAGGGTGGCGATGCTGTAGAGGTGCCAATATCCATGTCTACATGGAAGCGGCGTGGCCATGTTGATGGGCCATGTAGCCCACCTCTATCTGATGTGGGACTGGATGAGGGGGCCCAGGAGGCAGTTGGAGGTCCCAGGAACACTCCAGTCCTGGCCCATCTTGAGCATGTGCTATCACGCAGCCTTGCATGGCTTGCAGGTCCCTCTCACACCAGGCAGAGGGCTTCAGGTGCAGGGCCTGAGGAGTGAGTTCAGGGGCCTGCGCCTGCTGCTGGAAGCCCATCTGCAGCCCCACACAACACCCTCCAGTTGCACAGCAGGCTGTCCTGCAGGTCACTGAGGGGGCCACGCCACATGGAAGGTGCCCAATGGCAGCAGTAACACTAAGTGGCATGATCGGCACTGGTGGCAGCTGGTGCAGTGACAGCCACTAGGGCAGACTGGCTGCCAATGTTCATGGCCATATAGGTGTGGGAACGGTGGGGCTGTGTGCCAGGGGGCATGCCTGCTGACCAGTGTGCATGGGCACTGTTTGCCCTTATTCTCTGTCTATCCCATGCATGTTGACTGGGAAAATAAAGTGTTGTGCAGTTAAATGTGTGTGCCCCTTGGCCAATGTGACCCTAACCACCATTGAACCTGGGCATATGTGTTGTGCCACAGGGGGTATGCTGTGCTGCACCCCATATGGAAATGGTTGCCAATGCATGTCTGAGGCATATAGGCAGGTAGACTGGCCACCACAGTTGCAGGTGGCAGTGCAAACACCAAGGGGGACTAGGGTGGGGCCACCATGAACATATGGCAGCAGCACAGCCAGTGACCCACATGGGTGGCACAGGCCAGGGAGGATGGATGGGGCTGTGTCAGGGGCACCATGTGTATGTGGCATACTATGTGCTTGTCCTGTACTCCCATGGCAGCCGACAGGTATGCACCATCTGCAGCAGGCGCCAGTCAGCTAAGGGGCAGTTAGGCTGTATGTGCCCAGATATATCAGCCATAGATACAATGCCATGGACGGACATAGGGGCACCCACACAGGCCAGGATTGGTGACTGCCCACAAACATATGTCACACCATATATGGGTTGGGGGAGGGGGTAGAGGATGTGTTGGGGCAGTTACTACATACCTGGCACATTTGCTTGTCTTTGGCTATGCCATGTGGATGTCTTCATGGGGCTGGTCTGACACACATGGTATGGTGGCTGCATGTGGTGCTCTCCTGTGGCAGGACACTTGCACCTCAGCTGCTGTGTGACATAGTGCTGTGGATGCTACATTGCCACGGTGTGTTGTGAACCCATGACCTTTGGATTTTTAGGTAGTGCTGTTTCCAGTGCACTATGCATTTATTATGTGATGTGCCTGTCTGCTTGTAACTATAGCCCACATTAATGCCATCACACTCTGCTCAAAGTTGGCAGGTTTTGCCCCTCATGGACAGGTAGGTGGTTGTTCTATTGCCTTGTCACATATCTGGTCCCATTACTCTGGCCACTGATGTTTCCACTGGCCTATGGCGTTGGGTCAGATCAGCCATGTGCTGTGTCACACCAGCCCCTATTCTGGCTCTGTGCAGCCACAGCTCTCATTCGCCCTGACCATGCATGGGTTACACTCAGGGGACCATTGGTGTGTTCCAGACATAGAAACTACATATTTTACATCTGCAAATCTGTCAGTCCACCATGACACACTGTGGATGGTGCATGGGTGGGGTTCCCTCCTACTGCCCTCTTCTGCGTGTGTCCACATATGTTAGCTGCATACTGCCATTCTATTTCTGGTTCCCTGCAGTCAAACCTTAGACATCCCTCCAGCTTTATCACATATCCATGTCACAGCTATGGTATG
This sequence comes from Ichthyophis bannanicus, assembly GCA_033557465.1. Lineage (NCBI taxonomy): Eukaryota > Metazoa > Chordata > Amphibia > Gymnophiona > Ichthyophiidae > Ichthyophis > Ichthyophis bannanicus. The sequence continues at coordinate 899,266,370 of CM066035.1, read as the reverse complement.
CAGCGTTCTCTCAGACCATGGCTGTGATATTTGACATTGGGTGTCCATCCACCACTGGCAGTTGTCATCTTTGTCTTTCAGGCCTGTCCCTGGATGCTAACAAATGTGGTAAGATGTTCATGGTGGAACACTTCACAGTTGTGGGGCATAGCTCTCTCTCTCTGCATCATCTTTGTCCATATATTTGTTACATACATCATGTATGCCTTGTGGCACATTTCTCCACAGACATGCTTAGAGGGTTCTTTCAGAAATGTGCCCACATCACAGCTGCAGCAGTGACATACGTATGTGGACTGCCATTCACATGGGTTTTCCCTCTTCGCTGTCACATTGCTGTCAGGCAGTGAGCCATGTTCACATTCCCCAGGGGAGGTATTCTGAGAGGGTGTCTTGGACAGGCCCACAGTGTGGACATCGATTCCCCTGGTCACCTATCATGCTACAGTTGCATTGCATGCACGTCTGGCCCAGGGACATGGGCATGTGTGCAGAGACATGTTTTGCGGGGCTCATGCAGGTGCTGTACAGCTTCCCTGGCCCTTGGACACGGGGATTGGTTTGGGACATTCACCTGCATACAATATTCTTAGAACATTTGATGTTTCCGATCCTATACGTCCCCATGCTATACCCACTGCTGCTACACCCCTCGGGTAGAACGTGCATCTCCTGAGCTAGCCGTCACAGCCAGCAGCATGTTGCTGCACAGTGGATATTACTAACACTGTGCTCTTGCAGCTGCATCAGCCTGACCATGTCTCTGTCCCACTCATGCCCTGTGGGCCACTGACTAGGCCCAACGCATATCTGTGTGGGGTTCACAATTGCAATGCTCAACATGTATGCTGGAACACAACTACCGTCACATGATAATTGCATTTGGGGCCAGTCGCAGTGATTTCTAATGTGGTTATCTGTACAGACCCGCCCTCAGTGGCTTCAGATGGACACGCATCCTCACTACTACCTGCTCAACAGCACACTGTGCATCAGGTGCATGCATCAGTGCTATTTGCTATGTTGGGTGCCCCTACCATGGGGGACACCTGTCTTTGCCGCCCTTATCTTTTGACATTTGCTGTGGTGGGCCTTCTTTGGCTTTACATGTCTCAACACACTGATACCTGGTAACACTGTGCTCATCCATACCATCCAGGTACTGGCCAGGCTTTCATGTGCCACCTGCCCTGCTGATGCCAAGACCAACTCCTCCCCAGTGCACCCCTCATACCTCGCCCACACCCTCTCTCACTTTCTGCAACAGAAAGATGTTTCCACGGGGGGGGGGGGGGGATGCCCAGTACCTGTACCTGTACCTGTACCTGTACATATCAGATATGACATAACATACGCATATGGGGTACCAGGACTACATATCCACTCTCCCGTTCTCATCCCAAAGGATATCCTTTCCCTGTTCACATCCATACTCTCCCTGACTCTGCAGTCCCATCTGGGTGCCTTGTTCTGTTGGCATCCTATGGATTGTTTCTTTTGCCAAACACAACACATAGGTGCATGGCATGTTTGGACACTGGTATTCTTAGTTGTATTGCTGCACATCTCTTTAGTTATATTTCTTTGCCCCTACGATGGTCACTCATTTCTGCTCCCTGTACTTCTGCATGCATCTTGTATTTGTCCTGTCTGTGGTGGCCCAGCGTCAGACCCGACCTGTCACATCCATTCACCTCTATGAGATGCATTGCAGGGCAGAGCTGGATTTTTTCTAAGCCAGAGCTTTATACCTGGTTTCAGCAGGTCTGACATGGACATTTCCGGATTACACATCATACGTATACAGCCCGTTCAGGAATAGACTTTCTACGTTGCGGCGACTGGCCCTGTCCCTATTCTACCCTCTGCCACCTATGTTCTTATCTCCCTGTACTAGCGCACAGGATGTGCATGTCAGTGCTGTTGTGGAATATGGTGGGGGGAAGTATGCGCCACTTACACATCCGCGCCACATGCGGACAGCCCTTATTCGTGTTCTGGAATGAGGGCCTTATTGATCAAACCATTAACATTGTATGTTCACTTATTTTCTCTAAGAGTCTAGAAGGCAATTTTCTAATTGTCTACATTGCTGCAAGGTCCACGGGTATTTTTTTATCAAGGGTCTTTTCACAGGATCCCAAAGTGAAAGTAGACACAAAGTTTCCCTTTGACCATTGTCTTCAGGTAACATACCTGAGGGATTTGCACCCGCTTTCTTTAGAGGACCCTCTACCATAGTTTGGCTTGTGCTGCCATTACTTGTAGGTCCTGTAACATAATGCAATTTTGACATCTAAAATCTGTAATGCAAAAAGCCCTCTGTACTCTGTGTATTGTGATTGTCCCACGGCTATAGGAAAAAAATCAAATCAGCTTTTGAGGTTTCCCTACCAAAGTTTTTGCTATTCTGCATTGTTTATAATGCGCTAGTTTGTTTATTCTGTTCCATGTGTGTTAAATTAAGTTCAACTTATTACATGTAAACCGCCTTGACCCTTTGATAAGGTGGTATATAAAACCAGTTAAATAAATAAATCATTTTATACTATATGCCTTTAAACTATGATTCCTTTATTGCTCTCCAGGTGATCTGCATGGGAAACTAGATGATCTTTTGCTTATCTTCTACAAGGTAACTGAATTTTTCATTGAATGCACGTACTCATGGAGGAAACATCACTAATAGGTCCTCCTAACTGATAAGTGGCTGATAGATTTTGTGCCCAGTCTGTGGCACACTTTTTTACCATTGAGGCACAACCTTGAAACCCTTGATGTTTTTTCCATTTATTTCAACTAGCTTCTCACTGAATTCACAGCTTCTTTCTGCTTCCATAGTAGTTGGTTTACGTTACACTTTTCTGCATCAAACAGTGTTAAAATCCTTACTGAATGCAAATGGACAACAAGCACTGCCCTGCCCTCAGCCACCGCTTTTGTCTCCTCATCAAAGGTTTGTTGTGCATTATCACAGTTCAGAAGGGAAAGCAGCCCGATTACTTTCAATACATCACAGAATAGTGCGCTCTGACTCTGACCTTCCCCCAGCTCATAGGTAAGCCTGGATTTCATTTAGAGCTACCTTCAAACTGGAAGTGATCCCTATGTCTGAACCTTTCTGGATTGTCCCAGTGATTCTAAGGTTAGATCCGAGCTGACTTGCTTAAGCTTCCTAAAATTGCAAGCTCAGTCGATGCAGGCTCTACCCCTGGTCCTCTGGGTGAGCTCTTCACCATATCCTAGCCTTGATTATTGATCCTGGAGACAACATCATTCTTTGCAAGCTGCGTTACCTTTCATTAGCCCAATGTAAAGCTTATCCAAAGATGATGATGTATTGGAGCTTTCAAGAGCACTTTTGTTCCGCCTGCTGATATATGTAGCTTGAAAATCTCATGTGAGTCAACGCTGCATCATTTTTTATTTTTAGTTTCATTTTATGACATCTTTTGGATACTGCAGATCTTATACATACTCTACGGTTTCCAATAAAACATTTGAAATAAATAAACAGATGATATAAAACATAATACAAGGACAAAATTGACACAGTTTACATCATTATAAAACGCACAAGCTAAACCTAACCAAAATCCCGTATCAGATCAAACAGCTATATACCATTCAAAGGGGATGCCCAACCCACTAGCAAAAGACCTGTCTGAAACAAAAAGCTTTCATCTTTTTTCTAAATATCCAGAAAATCATCAGGATCTAAGATCCACAGATAACTGGTCCAACTCCTGCAGGCCCGATATGGACAGCATGAGGTTTGGGAGGAGTAGTCTAGTGGTTAGGGCAGCAGCTTGGAATCAGAAAGACCAAGGTTCAAATGCTCCTTGTGGCCTTGTGCAAGCCACTTAACCCCCCCATTGCCTTAGGTACAAACTTAGATTGTAAGCCCTCCGGAGACAGGGAAATAACCACTGTACCTGACTGTAATTTGTCTTGAGCTGCTACTGGAAAGATGTGAACTAACTACTGATAGATAGGACCCCGGATCCCCAGAATCTGAGGAATCATAGAGAACTTTAGCAACCTTCCTCCCCCCATGAGATCTTAGCCTATTAGGAGGGTGGTAGTATTCTTAAGGAATTGGGCATAATTGTGTCTGACAATCTTAAAGTAGCTAATCGGGTAGAAAAGGCGACGGCGAAAGCCAGAAGGATGCTTGGGTGCATAGGGAGAGGAATGGCCAGCAGAAAAAAGGAGGTGATAGTGCCTCTGTATAAGTCTTTGGTGTAACCTCATTTGGAATATTGTGTGCAATTCTGGAGACCGCACCTTCAAAAGGATATAAACTGGCTGGAGTCAGTGCAGAGGGTGGCTACTAAAATGGTTAATGGTCTTCATTATGAAACATATGAGGACAGACTTAAAGTTCTTAATATGTATACTTTAGAGGAAAGGTGGGATAGGGGCGATGTGATAGAGACATTTAAATACCTCCGTAGCATAAATGCACAGGAGGAGAGCCTCTTTCAATTGAAGGCAAACTCTGCCAAGAGGGGACATAGGATGAGAGTGAAAGGGGATAGACTCAGGAGTAATATGTGGAAATATTTCTTTATGGAAAGAGTGGTAGATGCATGGAATACTCTCCCAGTGGCAGTGGTAGAGATGAGAACAGTATCTGAATTCAAAGAAGCATGGGACAAACAGAGAGGATCTCTAAAGGTAAAAAGAGGACTATAGTAGTTGATATGGAAGGGCAGACTAGATAGGCCATGTGGTCTTTTTCTGCCATTATGTTTTTATGTTTGTAATCCCCCGTCACCCTACACCAGATCTGCAACTCAATAAGCAGTAAGGGTAGAGTTTGAAAATGGGGGAAATTTGATCATACGGACTTACCCCTTGTATCAAGTGTGTTGCCGAGTGCTACACTATCTGCACTGGCTTCAAATAAGAGGAAGAAAGACCAAAGGATATTATTATGCTACAATAGTTCCTGGGTGATAGGTCTAATGCTTGGATTACAGATCTAAAATCCACAGAGCCAAAACATTTTTCAGCCTTTTTAACAGGCGAAATTTAATGAAGGACTTCTTAACCAGGTCCCTGATATAAGAACGGGAAGATAGACGTGAATCCGCTAAGACTCCTAGAAGTGAACTTGCTCGACAATAAGAACTTTACATTCACGAATATCCACCCCTGAAAGTAACTGAATATAGCACTTCACTGAATATAGCACTTAATTTTGAAAAATTAAATTTCAAGCCTTTGGACAGCAAGCATGACGCAATCTTGCAAATACAGTAACTCAAATATACCAAGGATGCATCAACATTACTGAGGACTGGAAGGAACATTATGTTGTCTGCATAAAAGCAGTATTCAACATGCAAAAACCACAACAAATTGCAGAGGGGGCAGATAGATATTAAATAAAACAGCCGAGAGGGCAGAACCCTGGGGGAGCCTTGCTCCAACTTGAACCTCTCTGACTGATGGTCTCCCACATACACCCAGTATCTCCTATCGGTACTGGGACCACCTAAGATAGGCCCTGCTAGTTTCAATATAGAGATGTGCCTTAACAAAATCTGATGAATCACTGAGTCGAATGCTGCTGACATATCTAGAAAAGCTATGGCCATACACTGGCTTCTGCTCAATGTAGCCAGCCACTTATCAACCTCCGAGGCTAACAGAATCTCATTATTATATCTCACATTGTCCATGGAGAGGAAATTTTTCAAAGGGATCTTGTTGAGTAACTAAAGAGTTACTCAACTAGTTTCCTTGGGACAATGATTGTCACTTGTTGAGCAAATAAATCTTAGAAAAGTGAGGTCCTTGGATAGGTTGGAGAGAGAAAATATGCACATATATTTGATTTTCAAATATATTTGCTTATTTTCCTTTGTATAGCCAGACCACAGATAAAAGAACCTAGAAAGAATCTAATAGAATAGGCCAGCAAAGGCCAACCTGTCTGAAATTTTGTGTGTTCACTCTTTTCTACAGAATGGCCTTCCTTCAGCAGAAAACCCCTACCTCTTCAATGGGGACTTCGTAGATCGAGGGAAAAACTCTATGGAAATACTCATCATTCTTTTTGCATTCCTTCTTGTGTATCCCAATAACTTACATTTGAACAGAGGGAATCATGAGGACCCTATCATAAACTTGAGGTAACTTTGCCAACTACTGAGTTGCAGCCAGACCAGACCCCTCCCCCCCCCCAAATGTTTTCCAGGGTTGTCAAATGCTTTCAAGAAAGTTTACATGTCTTTAGTGAAGCCAAGAATAGGGCAAAAACTTATAACCTAAATACCACTAGTCAAAACCTAAAACAAAACTCACATAACCCAATTTGTAGGTCAACAAAATGCCAAACTAAAAAAGCTTTATTATATAAGGTCTCTGGGTAATGTAGACTAACAAGAAAAAATGTTTAAAAAAGCAGAAACAAGAAACCCTCTTCCCTCTCCCCCTCAGAAATTTACTGGATTTCACTTCTGCGAAAAATTGATGGATAAGTTAAAAGCTACTTGAGAGAAAATGAAGCAGATCAACAAATCTATGATCTGCTTCATTTTCTCTCAAGTAGCTTTTAACCTATCCATCAATTTTTCGATCTGACTATCGAGGTTGTTTGACCTTGACACCTAAGTGAATGGGAGACATGATCTGACAGAGCTAAATGAAGTCAATCATAAGTACAATTCACATAGAAATAAATATTACTTTTCCCCTCAACTCAAAGGGCAAGATGTTCCAACCTCAGACAAGTGGGGGTTGTGTCTGCACGATATCCCAGTCATCATGGAGCAGCTAGACCTAGAGGCCAGATTTAGGACCCATGTTTACAGGGATCTGGAGGGAGCCCTGGTACAAGGACTGTAGTTGTAATTCCTGGCTAAAGTAAGATTGAAAGGGATATAAATTAAGGGAAATAATAGGCTCGTGATGCCCAAGGTAGCAGGAGGAATCTGTCGGAACAACCTCTCCCCCCACCCCAAAGCCATGTCACTGTTCATATGATTAGTGGAAGAGTGATGGGCTCAGTATTCAGTGGTGATAGCTAGCCACTGTTGCTGAACATTAAACCTGGCTTTTCAATGCTGGGATTAAATATCTGCATTGCCTGAATTGCCATGAAGCTAACTGCGCAGCGGCGAGATTCAGACGCGGTCCGGTTAGCTTCAGCAGCAGAGGTTAGGCCATTCTTTACTGCACCTGACCTTTGCTGCATTGTAATAAGCGGGCAGTGGTGATATCGCCATGTGCTGCCCTTGGAATAGCCCTGCTGGTTAGCATCAAGGAACGTATGGGGCCGCGGCTCCGATAACGATCGCGAACCGCTACCGCGGCTTTGTAAACAAGCCCCTAAGTGTATCTGCTACCCATGTTAATCCCTTTCACTATCGAGCCCGATGTATTTTTGGATTTATTGCTTTAGAAATATCTGCTATCCCACTATCTGCAATAAAACATCAAAGCAGTTATAATGACAGAAATATTAAAAACAATTCACATAACCCCCCAAGCCTGTGCGCATACCTTGATACAGGCAGGACGGCAGCAATCAGAGAAGAAAGATTCTCCAACATTTGTGCTTCCCAACTGCACAGCAAACACATCCTTCATCACGCTCCCTGACCAAGAAAAGACTTTCCAAAACACTCACGATTTTCCCATTTTCTGGAAATGAAGATACCGGATTTCTTCTCCAATTTCTTATGGTATAGCATTCCAAAGGACTGGGCCTGCAGAGCTAAAAACCGATCCCCTCTTCGTAGCCTCTACTCTCACTATATCTAAAGATGGCAGGGGTAACAGTTAGGGGTCTCCTGTTCTGCTCTTCAGCGGGAAACCATTCCGCAACATGCTGAATAAAATCGGAATGTGAGCAATAAATATATGCGACATTAAGAAATCAGAAGAGATGAATCTTTGGGCTTTGTTTGTAGCATTGGTCAATTTTAGGCAGCAGGTAGTGACCAACACAAGTTGTAGATAACTCAAACCAGCAGTTACTCTCAGTGGCGATCTCAGCTCCTTCCCCCATTGGGCCCACACAGCAGAAGCAGTGTGTCAAACTTACTGGCTTTGCTCCAGGCCTGGCGGCACTTCTCTCCCAGCCAAAGTCTCGCAAATCAGAGAAGAGCCACCAAAATACTAAAAGGAATAGAAGGATAGTCCTTTGAGGAAAGGCTTAAAAGGTTAGGGCTCTTCATCTTGGAAAAGAGACGGCTGAGGGGAGATATGATAGAGATCTATAAATTAATGAATGGAGTGGAACGAGTAAACAGAGATCGGTTGTTTACTCCTTCAAAATGTGAAAAGACTAGGGGACATGCAATGAAGCTACAGTGTAACCCATTTAAGACTAATAAGAGAAAATACTTTTCACTCAACATGTAATCAAACTCTGGAATTTGCTACCAGAGGATGTAGTAAACGTTTTTAGTGTAGCTGGGTTTAAAGAAGGTTTGGACAAGTCACTGGAGGAAAGGTCCATGACCTATATTAAAGAAGACCCAGGAAATCCATTGCTTACCCCAGGATGAGCATTGTGGAACCTCTGTACTTATTTGGGAACCTGCCAGGTACTTGTGACCTAAATTGACCATTGTTGGAAACAGGATACTGGGCTTGACGGACCTTGGTGTGACTCAGTATGACATTTCTTATGTTCTTATGAGACTTTGGCCTGGGAGAAAACAGCCTCCAGACCTGGAGTGGAGACAGCATGCCAAGTCACCCAGCTTTAAGGTAAGTTTGCCATGCTGTCTCCAAAGTGTCAGCCCAGCGGCGGTGAACCACCCCTCCTGGCCAACACCCGGGGCGGGCTGTACCTACAGCCCCAACCCCCTTTTTCAGGTCGTATTTTTCTCTCATTCCACAGGAGATATTACCGTTTATTGTTTTTAGAAAGGTCCTCCAATTGAAATTCATCTGACTGAGGAGAAGCTTAGTACATGAGGGAGAACTTCAGTAAGCACCTTTAACTAATGGAGAAAAGAAGAGTCAGGTAATGCTAATGAAAGGGCTGGGGGAAAGAGGTGTTGCGAGAACCAGGGGACATGACTGTGAGAAGTCACGCCTTTGAGTACAAACAACAGAGCTTATGTAAGAAATGAAGCATATTCGGAAAGAGGTTTAGGAATGAGACCCAAACAGGAAACAACAGAGTTGAGAAGCATGCGGGGTGGGATTTTGGCCAGTCCATTTATACTGCTGCCCCAGCAGCTGTACAAGTGATAAGTAGTAGTGGTAGTAGATAGTGCATTGATTTGGACCCTAACACACATCTGCAACATCGCGGATATACTTAATGCCACACTACCTGTACCAATGTATGCGCACAGGTGGCAATGATACCCGTGCAAAGGGACCATTTTCTTATTTAGAATATTAGAAATATTGAGTTTGATATTCAGAGGGGGTTCTGTGCCGGACCCTGAGTAACCAATGCATGACTTCCCTATCCATGCATTAAAAAAATATACTGATAGTATCAGGCCATTTAAATGGCTAAAAACCCAATAATTTCTATATAAAACGTAGTTGGTTTAGAGACAGAGCAAGGGCAGCTGAAAAAATTATCCTGATAGTGGCAATATTAAGCCTCTGTCCAGATAAGTTAATAAATTAGTTTAGGCCTGCCAAATGCAATGCAAGGCCTGCCAAGTAGAATGACTAAACAAAGAAGGTAGTGCCAACATGCTGACCACACTCTTCATATAGTCAATGCCACTACGTGAACAAATAGTGATATTGAATATACAGTCTAAGTTAAGCACCAGCTCCGCACCTAACTTAGTATAGCCGTCACGTCCTTGCTCTTGAAAGATTTCATTAAACTTTGCCCGCTGCAAAAATGAATGTAGCAGAAAGGACTGATTGATATTGAACGTCATGAATGAGATGGACGGGGGAGTGATGCCTACCTTTATTATTTCAGGTATGGCTTCACCAAAGAAGTTATGCAGAAATATAAGGTAGGAAATTTGTTATGGTTCATAGATTATCTTGCAAGATATTTTCCTCTTGCTTTGAAACTCTCTCTCAACATTTATTCGACAAAGCTGGATCGAACATTTTAGAAAGCTGGTTTCTCTTGAACTTTGCCAGCAATTGAAATTTAATCATGCTGACGACAGATACATTGATAAGAATTTTTGATGAACTGATGATCACTTTCTGAACTGTAATTTAGAGGTGTTATGCTTCTGCTGTTTTCTTTTAATTTTGGATTGATATGACTTAAAATTTGATTAGCAACAGATTATTTTGGGTGATCTGTATTTTCCAGGTCATTAGATGTCCTTGATAATAGTTTACCCCCAACCCCCCTCTTTGAGAAATTATTTTAAAGATGACTCTTAACTATGATAGAACAGTTTTCTGTCTAGTGATGGATATGAATAGTTTGGATTGTATTTTTTATTTTATATTTTTGCTTGTTTTATCATCATAGTTTTATAAAATGTATTTTTTAATCTTGCTTTATTGTTTTGTATGATCTTAATTAATGGTTTTATATAATGATTATGGATGTAGTGTTGTGACACTCCTATCATGGTGAACAGGTGGGATATAAATTTGTTAAATCGATAAATACATTTAGGGACATGTTTGCTAAGCTGCACTAGGGTTTGGCAGGTAGCATGCTTTCATGGTCAATTAGAACCCGCGGTATGTGCACAACTCGTGTGCTACCTGTTGGGTATATGTAGAGCATGACCCCAGTAGACAGTGCATTGATTCGGACCCTAACACATGCCAGCAACATCATGGATGCACTTAGTCTGCACTACCTGCAGCATTGACAATGGCCCTATACTGTCAACGCTCGCCCTAAACACAATGTGCAGACATGCCCATGCTTCAACCCTACTCTGACTATTTCCCTCCCTGTAACGCGCAATGCTGATAGCACGGAATTAACCCTGTGCTATCTGTTTAGTGCGCACACTGTTAATGCGGGCCTTTAGCACATGCCGAAGCCCACGTTAACCGCTTGCATGGTTTAGTGAACATGCCCCTTAGATTCTACCTGAGTTACCTTTTAGGTATTTCATGGTTGGTTCTGTTCATCTGATCGGATTCCTGACTTCAGCACGACGTACAAGGGACATTCTGTTAATGTAGAAACTGATCTGGTACTTTCAAGTGTGTTCTGGTTTGGAAGTGCCGAGGCCCAGAGCAACAACTATAAAATAGAAAGACGAGAAAAACAACAGATCCAAAGCAAATATATTACTGTTGCATATGAGATGTTTGTTTCACAGCCTCTTCTATCATAGGTTAACAAGAGCCTTTAAAAGACTCAAGAGGTCATTTTTATATAAGTAAACGCACATGTAAATAATTTGCAAGCATTTTTCCCTGTGCAAATTTTCAAATTAAAAGTAAGGGGATAATTCTGTTTTGAAAATTTCCTCCGGGAATTTATGCGCTTCCATTTATACCTACTGTTGACCATGTCCATATTTTGGGAGTTGATTCCAGTGCTCGAATGCGTGTTTCTGATTTCTCGATGTAAATTCTGCTCCCTCCCTTGGAATGCCTCTGTGCAGTCTGGGGAAACAGAAACAAACGTAGCCTGTATGCACATAACTTTGCTCACATATTGGGAAGGAGATGCTAAGGACTTTACCTGCAGAAAGGCTTTTGAAAGTTATCCTTCCCAGGGGCAAGTTTCAATAAGCTGCCTAGCAGTGATGCCCTTGAGGGAGCAGGAAAAAAAGGGACACGATTTAAACAAAGCGAAGGACTGGCCAAACGCTTTAGTTTATAGACGTGCAGATTGATGCATTTGGAGTTAAGGAGGTGAATACATAATGGGGGAATGGGCAAGAGACTGCGGGGTGATAGTGTTTGCTACTACTTAGGCCGTGGTGCACAGAGAGGCAGAGCCAGCAGGAAATAAAAGAGGTGATAATGCCCTATACAAATTATTGTTGAGGCCTCACCTGGAAGACTGTGTTCAGTTTTGGAAGCCACTTCTTGCTATGGAGATAGAGTCTGGAGGTGCTCCAGAGAAAAGCGACCAAAGTGGTGCATGGTCTGTGCCCGAACACATATGAGAAGAGACCTGAATATATATACCCTCGAGAAGGGGAAGGAGAGGGAGAGGGGAGATATGATATAGATGTTTAAGTACTTGAAATGTGTTAATGTGCAAGATCAGTGCCCAGCTTACTCTCTTCTATCCCAGTCTCCAACACTCTCTCCCATACACATGTTCTCGCCTTATCTTCCTGCCCCTCCGGGATGACCCCAGAATTCCCACCTCTCTCCCTGGAGTGACCCCAGCCCTTTCCGTCTTTCTTGATCTTAGTGTGATCCCCCTTCTCCTCTCCCCATCTCGGGTGCGCTCCTCTTCTGTAGGCACAGGCACACATTCTTACAACAATCTTACTTAGTAAAAACCCCACACCCATCTGCTTCTGGTTTCAAAACCTGTCCTCCTAGCAGCTTATGGTGCATGGATGGGAGTGGGTGAGACTGAAGCTGGAACAGGCAGAGAAGATCAAAATATAGCCACTTTGTTCCTTAATCTAGCCCCTCCCCTCCTATCCCACAGGAACAGGAGGGGAAGGGGTGAGGTTGCATTGGACAGGGCAGGGCAAAGACAAAGTACTCCTCAATCTAGTCCCTCCCCTCTCTTTGTTTTTCCCCCTGGACCGCCTGCAGGGAAGAGGAGACAAGCACCTGTGATTTTCCACATATCTTTATAAAAGATACAGAACAACAGGGCTATGTCCATGCCCCTCTCGAGTGGTCTTGACAGGAAAATGGAACTTCACCTCTTGCAACAAAGCTGTCCACTGGGCTGCAGTTTTGGCTTCCTCAATGGGAGTGTGGGAGATGACTTAGCAAAGTGCAGTGACCTGACAGATCAGTGGTTGTATCTGCATGGGGTGCATGGCAGAACCCCCCAGTTTTTTTTTGTTTTTTTTTTTAGTGCCATCAAGTCAGTGTTGACTCCTAGTGACCCAGCTACCTCTGGGTTTTCTTGGCAATGTATCACCAGAAGTAGATTGCCAGCCTTTTCTTCCAAGGAGGGTAAAGTGACTTGCCCAAGGTCACAAGGAGTGTGCCAGTGGGAATTGAACCCTTGATCTTCTGGGTACTAGGCAGTTGCTCTAACCACTAGGCTACTCCTCCACTCCAAACCCTGGCTTACTTGGATTCATATTAGTAAGCATGTCTTAGGAAGCGGATATTTCCAAATCTGTCAGCCTTTCAGTCTCATCAGAAGTGACATAAAGAGGCACATTTTAGGGAAGGTGTGGAGATCAGAATTGAGACATTGTGATGATGTTTACAGTTCCAGAGCTATTTTACAAAAGGCTGTGCTAAACAGGGCACCTGTTCTAAAATGCTGAATACGGAGGCGCAGGAGGGGCATCTACGTGCTGATATGTGGAGGCAGAAAAGCCATTTTGCAATTGTAAATATGGGAAAATGCTGCAGGAAAACGTGATGTACACAGTTATCTACCAGATATTGCAACTTCCACAGATGCTCCTAGCTTTATCTAATTTCAGTTTGGAGGGCGAACTTAAAAAAATGGGGGATTAAGGAGGAGAGTCCCCTTAACCTCACTGATAAAGGGCTTGCCAGAATGAGCACTTTTTTAAAACCTAAATGCTCCAGGGAGCAGGCTTAACCCTACCCCCGACATGCCCCTTACAACGTCGATAGAGTAGGCATATCCACGTGTAAACTCAGCCCTTTCTGAACTGGGTCATTCACATGTGGTGCAATGTACATGCGTGTAGCCAAATTACATGCATGTAAATCACAAATAAAGATGGGCAATAGTAGTAGTCATAAATAAGACTTCTAAAATAAGCTGCATAGTATGTTACAAAAAGACGATTTTAATGAGTTTGTTTCTTTTGGCCATCAGCTAAATAATGAAAAAAACAACTTTAGTGATGCTTTTTGTATACTAAGCAATGACATTTAGCTTCCTGGAATAAGTCATTTACTGTAATGGGTACAATTTGCTATTTTACAGTCCCACGGTACAATCATTTTACAGCTTCTGCAAGACATCTACAGCTGGCTTCCGCTTGCCACCATTATCGACAGCAAAGTGCTTGTTTTACATGGCGGGATCGCGGACACCACAAACCTGGACTTTCTGTCTTCCATCAAAAGAAACAAGGTGAGGAACACTGCTTGGGCTGCACACCCTTCCTTCTGTCGTTTGCTCTAAAGTGGCGCCATGGACTAACATGGGCAAGATAATAGAGTTGAGTAGACATTAATTTCTGCGACCTCATCTGCAAAGGTCAAAGAACGAGCAGATTTGAACAGTCCTTCTCAATGTCTGACATCTGCTGAAATGGTATCTGCTAAAGGAGATTGCTTTGCACAGTCTAGAACCTGGGGTGTGGCTACAACGTGCCCTGCTCTATATAGACTACGGGGTCTATTCTATCCCAATGGGATATCCATCCACGCTATTCGTCCCCCTTGCCGTCCCCGACTAAGCCTCTCCGTACGAACAAGGAATTTGTACAGGGAGGCTTGGACTGGGGTGGGAGGGGGTGGTGCAGAGGCGGAATTAGAGCAGGCAGTGGGTGGTCCACGGTCCTGGACATACAGGGCCGATTCTGAACTTGGCCCTGTATGTCTGGGGCCGGCAGACTGGACGGGGGACTTATTCCACCTTGGAGGTGGAATAAGTCCTCTTAGACATTGGGGAATGTGAGGCCCAGCCGGGATCAAAAAGGTGAGGGGTGCAGGAGATTCCCCGCAGCCCGACCCTTGCCATGGGAGGCCAGATCGGTGGTTGGGCTGCGGGGAAGGCGAAAGTGGTTGGTGGACGCACAGAGGCCGGGACGCGCAGAAGGGAATGTGCTTCCACGGAAATAATTTTATAAAGCTTTTCATGTATAAAGCATTTTTTATATGCAGAAAAAGTCTGTTATAAAATCGTGTGGTTGAGCATGCATGCTAACAAAATCAGGCATGCTTATATGTGCGCCGCATGTAGATGTTCCCGAGGCGGAAAGCAGGCAGAGTTTGGGTTGGGTTGCGAGGTACACGTGTATTTTATGAAATACACGCATCCATGCTTACATGCACACACACAGTTACATCATCTTCAAAGCAGGCACAAATTTGTATACGAGAACTTGCACGCTACTGGAGCTGGTTCTAAATTCCTACTTTATAAAGGTGCACAGATGCTTTATAAAATACTTTGAGATTCTAATTATCCAATATAGTAAGCCAAGAGGAACATCAAAGCAATTATAAATCTTGACCCACCAATATGACATCAATTTTATATAAGGGCCTTCTCGTTCGTAAAAGAGACCGGTGTAAGTATTCGTTCTTATAGACTATGGTGCAGACTGGATAGGCCGTTTGATCTTTTTCTGCCATCAGGTTTTATGTTTCATTCATTCATTGCAGTGTTCTCGTCGATCTCATTGTCGGTCCATATTTTTCAGTTTCATCAGTCCTCAGTCTGAATCATATCTTCAACAAATTGAATGACAGTATTAGAACCGAATCACTTATCTGCGGAGCTTCTATAGTAAAGCACTCTGATGTGATATCATGTTTTGAAGAGTAATCTTCTGCCTCAGGGAGCTGCTCTCGTGTAGCTCTCTCAAACTGAATTCATATTCCACACTATTTCAATAAGCAGCAACAAACACAGAAGCAGAGTGGACTATGAATTTGATTTGAGACAGTTAAATGAGAGCAGCTCCCTGAGACAGAAGAAACTACAGACCGGTGAGCCTGATGTCAGTACTGGGCAAAATGGTAGAAACCATTATAAAGAATCAAATTAATGAATATGTATTTAAAACATGGTGTAATGGGAGAAAGGTAACATGGATTTAGCCAAGGAAAGTCTTCTCATTAATCTTTTGCATTTTTTGAAGGTGTGAATAAACAGATAGACAAAGGTGAGCTGGTTGATATAGTGTATCTGGATCTTCAGAAAGCCTTTGACAAGGTCCCTCATGAGAGATTCTTGGTGAAATTAAAAAGTCATGAGATAGGACGCGGTGTACTATTGTGGATCAGGAACTAGTAAAAAGATAGAAAGCAGAGAGTAGGGCTATATGGCCAGTTTTCCCAATGGAGAAAGGTGAATAGTGAAGTACCCCAGGGATCTGTGCTAGACCCGCTGCTTTTTAACATATTTATAAATGGACCTGGAAATGGGAATAACGAGTGAGGTGATCAAGTTTGCAGATGACACAAGAGGATTGTAAAAAAATTCCAAGAGGGCCTTGATAACTTGGAAGACTGGATATCGAAATGGCAGATGACATTTAATGTGGACAAGTGCAAAGTTATGCACCTAGAAAAGAACAACCCAAAGTACGGTTACAAGATGCAAGGTTCCACATTAGGAACCACAACCCAGGAAAAGGATTTAGGCGTCATTGTGGATAATACATGGAAACCCTCTGGCGTTCTACTTTGCTGTAGAAGGCTGTGTCAAATTCAACAGATAAGTGATTTGTTTTCCCATATTCCTGCAGTCGTCCAGACTCATGGGTTTACACTCTCCTGCCAGCAGATGGAGACTGAGAACATTGGTTTGATGACATTAATCTCCAAGGGTCCGGTGCAGCCCCTAACCATCCAGTACTTCTCAGTTTCTATCAAATGGAAGTGGTGTAGTTCCTGTGTGGCCTGGAAATGGACTGAAGAACTTTAGGGAAGGCTCAGGTTGGGCCTGTGGTGCTTCAGTGAGGGCCTAGGAAAGGGCCCTGGGGTCCCTCCCCCTCCCACCCTCCCTTTAAGGAGTCCTGGGTATCAGGCGCCACGGTAGCTCCCCCTGTCTTACTCTTCAATTTTGGGAGAGAGCCAGGGGTTGAGATGAAAGAGGCAATAAAGTTTCCTTAAATAAAAAAAGGACAAAGAGCAAACAGGTGGAGATGAGCAGCAGGATTCTGAGCAAGGGAGAGGCAGAGTCTTAGCCAGTGCTGCTGGGGGAAAGCATGCGGTTTTGGCAGCTAACACATCACTTTATCTGCTAAACGCAAATGTGATTTAGTACACATGCCCCTAAGATGGCACAAAATAATTCAAAGTTGTTAAAACGCAAGAGGATTGTGAAAAATTGCAAGAGGACCTTGATAAATTAGAAGACTAGACGTCCAAATGGCAGATGAAATTTAATGTGGACAAGTGCAAAGTTATGCACCTAGGAAAGAACAACCCAAACTATGGTTACAAGATGCAAGGTTCCACATTAGGAACCACCACCCAGGAAAAAGATTTAGGCATCATCGTGGATAACATGTTAAATCCCTCCGTCCAGTGTGCAGCAGCGGCCAAGAGAGCAAATAGAATGCTAGGTATCATAAGGAAAGGAATGGAAAATAAAACAAAGGATATTATAATGCCTCTGTATCGTTCCATGGAGCGACTGCACCTTGAATATTGTGTGAAATTCTGGTTGCTGTATTTTTTATTTATTTAACAGGTTTTATATACTGTTTTATCATTTGAATCAAAGCGGTTTACATTGAAACTTAAACTTGGTAATGTACATTAAACAGGGACATTGATAACTTGGATTTTTCTGAGGCAATGGAGGGTTAAGTGACTTGCCCAAGGCCACAAGGAGTGCTAGTGGAATCAAATGCTGGTCTCTGGGTTCCCAAGCCAGTGTTCTTAACCATTAGGCTACTCCTCCACGCCGTATCTTAAAAAGGATATAGCGTAATTAGAAAAGGTACAGAGAAGAGCCTCCAAAATGGTAAAGGGGATGGAAGGATATCCCTATGAAGAGAGGCTAAAAAGGTTAGGGCTCTTCAACCTGGAAAAGAGACGGCTAAGGGGAGATATGATAGAAGTCTATAAATTAATGAACGGAATGGAACGGGTAAACGTAGGTCAATTGTTTGTGCCATCAAAATATAGAAAGTCTAGGGGACATGCAATGAAGCTTCAGTATAACCTGTTTAAGACTAATAAGAGAAAATAGTTTTTCACTCAACGTGTAATCAAAGTCTGGAATTCATTACTGGAGGATGTAGTAAAAGCTGTTAGTGTTTTTTAATCGGGTGTTTTTTAAAAAGGTTTGGACAAGTTCCTGGAGGAAAGGTCCATAAACCATTATTAAAGAGGACCTGGGAAATCCACTGCTTGCCCCAATACCAGCATTGTGGAACCTGCCAGGCAGGGCCGTACCGAGCGTGAATCACGCCCTGTGCGACTTGCACATCGGGTGCATCCCCTCCCCCAGCACCTCCATCTAGCCACTTTCTGGATGGGGGCGGGAGAGAAGAGGCGTGCCCGATGTGCAAGTCACCGGCACGCTAAGCAGGTCTGGTCCCTGAAATGCGCCCCTTAAGCCTTTACGCCCTCTGTGGCCGCACCGCTCGCACAGGGCTAGGTCGGTCCTGCTGCCGGATACTTGTGACCTGGATTGGCCACTGTTGGGAACAGGATACTGGGCTTAATGGACCTTGGTCTGACCCAGTATGGCATATCTTATGTTCTTAACGTTTGGTGAAGGAGGTGAGTCATGCTGCACACCATATCAGAGCACATAGCTTCAGAGGCCGAACCCTGTTGCCATTACGTGACCTGCGGTTGCTGCCAAGCTCACCTGACACTCACCAGGATCCACCACAGCTGTGAAGAGGATGTGTCATTAGTGACAGGGAAATTAGTGGAGGCTGATTCCTGGGCAGAAACATTTCCCCTCAGTGGTGGGAAGCCGGGTACACTGGCTAGACTGGCCAGCACTGAGGCAGGAGAACTACTGTTATACAAATCTTGTTTTTTTTTCCTAAGGAAGGTCCAGCATAAAACATCTTCAGAAGAACCCACCAACAGTAGCCAAATCAAACGAGAAATTCAAATTGGCTGCAGCAAGCAGGGAAAATCACAGCAGAACCAGCAAAACCTAGAAGGCCGAGACTTCTCCAGCAAGAAACAAATTCTACCTTTCCTTC
Source organism: Ichthyophis bannanicus (assembly GCA_033557465.1). Taxonomy (NCBI): domain Eukaryota; kingdom Metazoa; phylum Chordata; class Amphibia; order Gymnophiona; family Ichthyophiidae; genus Ichthyophis; species Ichthyophis bannanicus. Next base: position 899,247,450 of record CM066035.1, on the reverse strand, counting down.
ATTCTGTTAGTGAAACTCTTCAGATAATCACGTCGCTCCAAACTGACTGGGCGGGTTCTGGACTGGATTGGACTGGAGAGACTCAAGGAAAGAAAATTCAGAGGTAAGGGCTAATTTCACTGAAAGTCTGCATCAGAAGGGGCGGAAGAAGCAGTAGAGGGTTGTTTTCAGTCTACTTTATTAGAGAAGTACGGGATGGTTAGGGACTGCACAGCATCCTTATGGGGGGGGGGGGGGGTGACATCATCAGTCTAGTGATTCTCAGTTTCCATCTGCCGGTGAGAGCTTAGACCCATGACTGGACTGGAGGGACTCAAGGAAAGAAAATTATATAACCTGATTTGGTTTGTTGAAGATATGATTCAGATTGATGACTGATAAAATTGAAAAATGGGATTGATTATGAGATCTAAGAGAACGTTGCTCTCTTTTATGAACTTGAAGTTCCTTATATATAAAATTTGTTATACTCGTGGGTTGAGATTTGCCGTTATAAAAAGGCATAAAGTAGGCGCCTTTTTAACATTCCACACAGAATGTCAGCATCATAGAAAAACATGGGAGGCAATTTTAGAAGGCTTATGTGCCATTTGTGTGTGTAAAAACATATTTGCACATGTAAATTAGCATATACATTATGGGGGTCATTCTGTGCCACGTTTAGCAGGGATATATATCGGGTTTGGATGTACATCCTCCACTAAACGCTCGGGGCCGATTCCATACACAGAGTTCCCTGCACGTATAGAGGAGAAGTACGGGGAGCTCTGGACGGGGCGGGCCAGAGGTGGAGCATGAGCAGGCTGGAAGCGTGACCCCGACCCTGGATGTACAGGGCTGATTCCTGTCTCAGTCCTGTACGTCTGGAGCTTCTGAGTTAGATGGGGGACTTATACCATGTCAGAGGTGGAATAAGTCCCCCCCCCCCGACATTGCCGGATAGACACAGGGGGGCCCAACAGAACAGGTGAGTGGCACCATGGGTGTCCCCACTGCCCGATCCCGGCCTTGGCAGGCCTCCTTGGGGATCAAGCAGCAGGGAAAGGCACATTTGATCCTCTGCAGCTGATTGGGGCTCATGTAAGGTGTCCCATGCCATGGCGACAGGATGCCACAGCACCAGGGCTCCATGCAGGAGCATTGGGTGGTTTGCACGGGGAGGGGGCTGGACATGCAGCAGGCCATAATTGGGACACATCCTGTCCGTCCAGGCTTGTTACACCCGATTCTGATCCCGCGGGTGCGTCTAGCTAAAGCGGGCTCAGAATTGGGAGCTAATCCGGCCCACACACATTTTGGACATCTGGACGGGCCCCGTGGAATTGGCTGCCACATGTATGTGTTATGGCCTGACAAAATTTAAAGGGGCATGTTCTGGGTGTAGTTTGGGCAGTCCTTCAAGTATACGTGTATTCTGTATGTTAGACTGGTAATGTTTATATACCTTGGGAAATTTTCCTGTTGGCATTTAGACCCGCTTTGGGTCATGCATAACTTTTAGCAAACTCCTCATTTGAACCTAGATTTGGAGGCAAGATTGAGAGGGGAATTGTGCTTATCTCTTTGGCATTCAAAACTATCTCAGTTGGAGATCGCAGACTACCCAATCTCCTTCCTGTAAGCCGGTGGCTGTGAAAAGGGAGCCTGGTCAAACTGTTTGTCCAGCCAACGGAGAAGAGGAATGGTGAAGTCCGGGCCAGCTGGACGTGAGAACTCCACCCTGTCCTATGATGTCAGAGGAAGAACCGGCACCAGTATATAAAATCAAGTCTCCCTATGGCACATGTCTCTGAGTGTGTGGCTGAGAGCATGACTGAAGAGGTGTGACCCAAGGAGTGGGCCCTTTTGTTGCCAGTTCACTGCTGAATCATGGAGTATGTGGATTTACTATGGGGTAAAGGAGGAATAAATTGAAATCAAAATCAGCAGCTGGCCTGGTAAGTGCACCCTGGGGACCAATCGATAAACACCTAGTGTCAGTAGTGAGCTCTATGGATGTACCACCTGAGCATCAGGAAGTGTCTACTTCTCCTTCACTCTCTGGGGCCTCATTGAGCCACATTACTAAAACTCCTTCCTCTCCGTCTACTGAGCGTATTGGATCACCAGGGATTCTGGCTGGAGGCTCAGAGTCAGAGCTAATTTTACCAGCGGCTACATTTAGGCCAATTAGTTCTTCATCAGTGATTGTGAGTCAAGGGAATGGCCTGTTGTCTAAGTTAATTTATTTTCCTTTTGATATGGTTCAGTTGCAGAAGCCTTCTGTTGCTTTATCAGAAGTTTCTCTGACTGATTTCTAGAGGATAGTTTCACACAATGGTTCACTTTTACAGTCATTTATTTAGCAAATGATTGTACTTTTTAAAGATACTAGAGGTACATGATGCTGAAATTGCTGCATTAGAAGCCCAAAGTATTAAATTGGATGCTCAACTGGCCTCATGACAGGCAGTGGGAGTATCTAATAGAACGGATAGTTTGGTCTTACATTGACAGGTGGAGTCAGTGGAAAAGATATTGCATAATAAGAGTACGAGATACCTGAATTTTCCTAAAACTAGGTTCTTGCTCCAGCAATATTGTTGAAGAAATATTTTGGTGATGTTCTGATTCTTCCTAATCCTAATTCCATGCTAGTTTATAATTTATATTTCTTCCAGACTTTGGATCAAGAGTGGAGCAAGCATGTTTGTCCAGAACATAACTGAACAACTTAAAACAGTGAGAAGTCATCCTGATATAATCTGATAAATTTCTTACCACTTTAACTTGTTCTGTTAGGTGAGGATCACTGGAGTGATAAGGCTTCAGCACATTTGTGAAGAGCAGATAGCATGTTACTTATGGGTCCTTAGTGTCTTTGGGGTTGAGTCTAAATCCAGACAAAATTAAAGTGGTGACAGGGAATCTCTCAGGATCTTGATGAGAGAAATGAAAAATTCCCCATCCTCACAATTCAGATGGAGTGTAGCTTGTTACATTGTCATGGTGAACTTGATGTACTCAAGCAATTCAGGGGTTACTTTGTACATTTCAAGGCAATTTATTATGCAAGGGTGTATGATACTATCAAAAGCTTTCTTATGATCAATCCAGACTTTACTGAAATTTTGACCATACAACTGGTCATGCTGGCTTTATTCAGCATCTACTGTTCTTTGGTTCTATATGCTTCCCTCTTATCACTTTCTACTCTGTTTTCATAATGTTATTGGAATTGACATGATCATTATTCTGTCGACATTTATTGCAGTGAACGTTTTGTAAGTTGTGGGTAGATAAGTGATTGTGCAATAACTTTTGTGAACCTCATTTTGTCTCCCTTCAAAAGCAGAGGTGTTCTTCCTGTTATTGGCTATTATGATATTTATTCAGCTATCTGATTGACCTTTGCAATTTACCAGGTCTTGATGGAGAGATGTTAATAGTTTGAGCTCAAAATTGGGCAGTCCAATAGGTCCAGGGTCAATTTGAAGCTCTTCTTAGTCTGGTTTCAGATTCCTTTGTTGTTACTTTAGGCCATTCCAAAGTCTTCTATATACTGAATAACCATTTCTCTTCCTAGTTATGCACTATGGAATTATCGTGTAAATTTCTCTGAAACTTTTTTGTTTCAGCTATTGTAAGTGGTTTTTAAATGATGCTAATGTTCTTCACCAATTCCCTGTAGAACGTATTTTGATTCTCTATAAGGGGCATGATTACTAATGATTAATGTATGTTAAGTGCCTCCATAGCTCTTTTATTTCAATAGATATAGCAGCAATCAATGCACATTAACTTATAAAGGCACATTTTAGAAAGGTCGTTATGTGGTGGGAGGGACGTGGAAGTGAAAAAGCCTGAAAATCTATGGCAATTTCAGAAGAGAGGGTGTGTACATGTGAGGCTGATGTAAAATTGACATATCGCCACCTCTCAGAATGGATGTGATTGCATTTATAGGTCAGAAGGAGAAGTTTATTCAATAAAAGATATTCTTCCTCTGCTTTACACGTTTTTGGACTGGGTCAGTTAATTGCACGTGGAGTTGTGCTTTGTCATTGTTGGACTATGTTGTTGTCACTGAGTCAGTACCGACTCACGGTGACCCTCTGGATAGTTGTTCTAAACTGTTTCGGTCTTCAATCAGGCATCTAATTCTTGACAGATTGGCATCCAAAGCTGCTGTTATTGTATTAATCCATTTCATTACTGGCCTTCCTCTTTTGTGTTGACCTTAAACTTTGCAAAGTATGATGCCTTTCTCTAATGATTCTTCTCTTCACATGATGTGTCCAAAGTATGAAAGTCAAAGTTTTGTCATCTGAGCTTCTAAAGAAAGCTTAGGTTTGATCTCCTCTAATACGGACTGGTTTGTTCTTTGAGCAGTCCATGGTATACATAGTATTCTTTGCCAGCACAGTTGATCTCCTCTAGTATTGACTGGTTTGTTCTTCGGGCAGTCCATGGTATACACAATATTCTTTGTCAGCACCATAATTTGAAGGCATCGATTTTCTTCCCGTCTATCTTTTTCACTGTCCAACTTTCACATCCATATGACATTGTTGAAAATACCATGACTTGGACAAGTTGAATCTTTGTATAGAGAGAGACATCGCTGCTCTTGAGAATCTTGTTTAGATCCTTCATAGCTAATCTGCCAAGAGCAATGCATCAAGAGCAAGCAATGCATCAAGAGCAATGCAGATTTCTTGACTGCTTGTCATTTATTTATTGATTATTAATCCAAGAAGATTAAAGTTGTCCACTATTTCAATTTCTTCTCCATCAACGATGAACTTATTGATTTTTCCAGTTGTCAAGGTCTTTGTCTTCTTCATATTAAGGTGCAGGCCTATTTTAAGGCCATGTTGCTTGATCTTGAGAAGCAAATGTTTCACTTTCAGCCAGTAATGTGGTATTATCAGCCAGTAATGTGGTATTATCAGCATAGCAGTATTGTTAATAAATAAAATAAAAAATAAATAAATAATAAAATAGCGAAGATTGTTGATGAACCTCTTGGGGGTTGCTGGGCCAGATCACAGGGGCGCGCTGTGCTTATTCCACCTCCGAGGTGTAATAAGCTTGGTGTCCTAATGGAGCCCGCCGGACATATAGGGCCCTGACTGAAATAGGCCCTGTACATCCTGGCACATAGCCCCTCTCTTGCCCTGCCTCTGTCCTGCCCCTTCCTACCCCCATCCAGCTCTCCCCACAAAGAGGCCCTGTACATGCATGGAGCCTGGTTTGCAGAATAGGATCCGTATGAATAGCGGGGCTGCACGTCCCTCCGAGATGCACAGCCCTGCTATTCGCCTGCCAGAATGACTGCCATAGAAGACTAAGCGGATCAGGATCCAAAAGTAGCCTCAAAGAGATGAGCCTTTAGCATGGATTTGAAAAGGGGCAGAGATGAAGCCTGACGTACAGACTCAGGTAGTTTGTCCCAGGCATAAGGAGCAGGAAGGTGAAAGGATTGGAGTCTGGAGTTGGCAATGGAAGAAAAGGGCACAGAGAGAAGCAAGCCAGTAGAAGAGGAGTTCACGAGGAGGGGTGTACAGAGAGAGGAGAGAAGAAAGGTCGTGAGGATCAGCAGAGTGAATGCATTTATAGGTCAGAAGGAGAAGTTTGAACTGGATACAGAAACGGAAAGGAAGCCAATGAAGTGATTTGAGAAGAGGGGTTATATGAGCATATCGGGGGCTAGCGGAAGATTAGCCGCACAGCTGAGTTTTGAACAGATTAAAGGGGAGAAAGATGATTTAGGGGGAGACCAATAAGGAGAAGGCTAGAATAGTCAAGACAGGAGATGACTAAAGAGTGGATAAGTGTGTTCCGAAAGGAAGGGACACATTTTGTAGATGTTGTAGAGAAAGAAACAACAGGTTTTAGCTATCAGTTGGATGTGTGTGAAGAAAGAGAGGGAGGAGTCAAAGACAACCCTAAAGTTGTAGGCTGAGGAAACAGGGAGTAGAAGAGTGTTATCCACAGATATTGAGAAAGGAGGAAGAGGGGAAGTGGTTTAGGGGGAAAAATAAGAAGCTTGGTTTTGGCCATGTTCAATTTCAAATGATGGTGAGACATCCAAGCAGTGCTATCAGAAAGGCAGGTAGAGATCCAGGCCTAGATTGCCAGAGAGATATCAGGTGTAGAGCGATAGATCTGAGAGTCATCAGTGTAAAGCTGGTACTGAAAGTCATGGGAGTAGATGAGTGCACCAAGGGACTGGGTATAGAGAGAGAAAAGGAGTGGACCCAAGACAGACCTTGGAAAACACCAACTGAGAGTGGGATAGCAGTAGAGGAGGATCTACCAGAGCAAACACTGAAAGAGCGATGGGAGAGTTAAGAAGAGAACCAGGATAGCAGAGAGCCCTTGAAACCAAGTGAGGACAAGGTGTCAAGGAGAAGGTGGTGGTCAACAGTGTCAAAAGCAGCAGAAAGGTCAAGAAGGATGAAGATTGAGTAAAGGCCCTTGGATTTGTCCAGGAACACATCACTGAAGACTTTGGCAAGAGCCGTTTCAGTAGAATGTAAAGGACGAAAGCCAGACTGCAGTAGATCCAGAAGGGCTTGACATGAACAGTTGATTCAGTGGCTAAAGCCTTATTCTTGATTTCAACAAACTCATCTACTTTCAAATCCACTGAAACCTCCTCACCAAACTGCCAATGTGCCCAAAACACATCCACCGCAAAAAGCGAAGGGCGCTTATACCCACTCACCTGAAGAAACTTTTTCTTTTCTGAGGCTCAAACCTGCAAACCTAAATTAAAAAGTGATCCGTCCATAGCAAAGGCAGCAACTTATAAGACACATCAGTTAAATGTTCTGTGCCACCCTTGGGCAAAAACAACAAATCCATCTTATGCCCTCGACAATGCAAGGACTGCTGTATTTTTTGCTCAAATCCCAATGACTCCATAGCGGACAAAAGAGCATCCACCATATCCACCTCACAATATTCATCTACATGCATATTAAAATCACCCATAACCACCATAGTTGAATAATCACACTCCAAACTCAACAGCCAGTCAACCAAAACAAACACATCAGAGGAAACATCATGAGGAGTTACACAGACCTGCCACTGACCAAAATAGCACCAGAAAAATCAGCGGCAAACGCGGCAACCTCAGAAAAATCCAACCCCTTCCTAAAAAACAAAGAAACTCCAACCCCACCACCCTCCGCATAGCTGAAACCACCCCAAAACCAGACAGTGTTAACTCATGCACCAATACCAAGTCCACAAAAGTGAGCCATGTTTCTGTTAGACCCAACATATATAGTGATAACATTGCAAATAGGTCCAAAATCAAAACCATCTTATTGCGAGAAGAACGAACATATACACAAGCAAATGAAACTTGAGTACTAACCGAACATACAGGCTGTCTCTGCTGTTTCGGCACTAATGGAATTTGACCTAAATTACACAAATTTCATGTACGAAATTCCCCCACTGATCCCCCATAAATCCCCATTCTGCTCCCGACCCAGGACTCAAGAACATTTGACATAGAAGCTCACCCAACACAAATAAAGCAAATAAACTACCAAAAACCATTCCAGACACAGAAAGGCACGTCAAGAGGCATGCCCCTTTGGTACGACACCTGAGTGAATTTAATCGTCCTGGCGGTGACATCAAGATGAGCAGGTCTGATCCGGAATCGCTGAAGTCCAGATGAAAAGCTTCTCTAGCACAAACGCTGCTGCTGGTGGTAACAATAGGCTCAAAGCGCCCAAGTCCTAGCAGAATTGCACAGAGCTGACACTGCTTTACGACCACTCAGTGCCTCCCTTTTATTTGGCTGTTTTGCAATCCCAGATATGTAGATGCAACTAATTAACTACAGAGGACTCTGTCTTTACCTTATCTCCATTTGTAGGGGGAAGTAAACATTGGGGGAATTAAGGTGGGTAGCCCCCTTAATCTCTCCTGTAAAGGAATGGTCAAAAGGAATACTTTTCAAATATCTGTTTCGGCCAGGGAGCAGGTATAAATCTAGCCATGGCTAATTTTGGACTTACAAGTGCATTCCCTGTATGAAATGGGGAATACACACGTCAATTTTCTTGCTGCCCAGGCCACGCCCCTGACGCACACCCCTGCACGTTAGATGTAGCATGTTCATCCATATTTCTAAAATGCACGTGTATCTAGCTGCTTCTGCTTGTTTAAATTGTGATGAGGGCTTCTAAAAGAACCCCTTTGGCAAACATGTCCCAAAATGTCTTATTTTGACGTCTGTTTCCTTTATGTCGTCAGAGTTTCTGGCTTCTGCTGCTACTTCCAATTTGTTATTGGAGCAGATGAATTTCAGCTCTTCTCATGTTAATGCAGCATGTTTCAGCTTAATGCTTTGGATCTTTCTCATTGCTGTTAATGATCCTTTGTGGTACCAACCTATCAGTGCACATAGTGTTTTTATATTTCCTACATTGCATTTTGTCCAAGGAGCTGCTGTTATTTTTCTTCTCTTTTTGTCTTTATTTAACAGGTTTTATATGCTGCTTTATCATTTCAATCAAAGCAGTTTACATTGAAATTTAAACTTGGTAACGTACATTAAACAGGGACATTGATAACTTGGATTTTTCTGAGCAATGGAGGGTTAAGTGACTTGCCCAAGGCTATAAGGCGTGCCAGTGGGAATCGAACCCTGGTCTCTGGGTTCCCAAGCAAGTGTTCGTAACCATTAGGCTACTTCTCCACTCATACTGCCAGGAATTTCTCAGCAATTATTCTTGTGACACAGTACTATAAACCACTTATTTCTTTGGTATCAAGAAATGATCTCTTTATAAAGGTTATAGGTTTATTGACTTTATGAATCACGCTTTTTACTATTGGCATCATATTTAACTTGGGTTGTCTTGCCGTCTCTTGGATCCCAGAATATGCATCTATCTCCATACAAATCAGGAGGTCAGCTTTCAATTTCTTTGTCTTCTGGTCGCTCTCTGTCTCCTACCTCTCCTCTTTCCTCAGCCTCCTGGCCTATCCTACTGTACATTATTCCTGGCATCTTGTACTGTACCTTATCCAACACATCCTTCTCACCTGATACTATTTCCTTGCTTGTTTGGCTTCATTTTAGGTGCTCTTTATCTGTTCTGACACTTCTCTTTTGGTGCCTCTGTTTGACTTTGTATATCTATTGTGGTACTGCAGACCCTCTGCAGACAGAAGAAAATGCTTTTAACTTAGAAAAAAGAGGCAAACACCGGCTGCAGCATCGCGAGGAGCCATATAGGGGGAGCAAGAGGGACCTCTGGAGGACTGAGGAGCCACACCCCAGAGCCAATGATGCAATACCGGCCTGCACCCAATCCAGAAAGGGAAGAATTCCTTTTAAAAGCCCAGACACAGGAGACACAAGAGACACAGGAAGGAAGCTAACCCTGGAAGGAGAAAGGAGAGCTTTCCTGGAAGGAGAGAAGGACCAGGGAATAGGAGTCCTGACAGAAGGAACCGGCCCAGCAGACTCAGCAGAACCAGGTGAAGGAATCCGCTTCAAATATCCCAAGAGGGGAGAGGATACGCTTTCCAAGTGGGAAGGATACAAAAAAGAAGCTAACCCTGGAAGGAGAAGGACTGTGCCAGAGAGTCCTGGACCTGAGTCTGGCAGAGGCCAGCAACCTTTGAAAGACACCACGAGGAGTAACCAAGAAGGAGGTGAAAGAATTACTTTGAAAGGTAACATTCTTGGCCCAGAGAGAAAGAAGCTGTGGTGCGAGTGTGGCTTAACCCCAGCAGAAGGCCGCCGGAGAACTGGAGGCCTACCTTGGTGTCAGAGAAGCCAAACCACAGCAGGAGCAAGCATCAACCCTCACTTGGCCGTGATAAACCCAAAAGGAAAGGTAATCACTATTTTACTGATTGTGATTTTATGAATGCTGTGACGCAGGAGGAGCAGGGCCTAGAGGAATGCTGTCCTTCTAGAACTATTTGTGCTACAAAATACAAACCTGTGCCAAACAAGAAACTCTCTAGTAAAAGAGCAGTAGGCGAGAGAAACTGTCCTCTAGAAGTGTACAAAACCAAGGCTTACCTTTGGATGCAGCGCATTGGGACATCGTACAACATTGTATAAAAAGCCTGAATGCGAGCCACTAGATATTCCTGACTAACCAATGCAGGTGGAATTCCCGGATGACCTTTCAGACCCCAAGATGGATTGCAGCTATTGCCTGGCAGAAAGCTTTGAGCCCTTAGCCGAGGAGTAGAACTGTGGTCTGGGGGAAGGTTTGAATCTGTGTTTCTTATAGTACGGCTGTGAAGTTAACAGGTCTAACTCAGTTCATGTTTCTTTTTCTTTCAACCTGAAGCAGGGACATTTTTGTGTTGATGTAAATTCTGAGCTATTGAAACTATTTGCAATACGGGAAATAAAAGTCTTTATTCTCCCTACACTCGGACTGTTATATTCTTTGGAGCTTTCGTTACCCAGAAGGCTACCAGGACTATAAAAACCTGGGCCCTGTCTTTGAGCTAAACTCCACCATAAAATATTTTTGTGTCCACCCTCCCTGCTGTGACATCCCAGTGCCACCAGGGGGGCGGTGTGACACTATTCTTGCTTCCTTTTCCAATTGTTTTAAGGTATTAATATTGTTTTAATGTACTTTGTGGTCAATTTGAGACATCAAACACAGAGTATGTGCTTCTTTGGTAATGCTATATGTAATTTAGAAAAGTCTCCATGTTTGCCAAGTCCTTTCTAAAATACTAGGGTGGTTTTGCATGCATGGACCTCAACATCCATTTTAATTTAATTTAGTTTAATTTAATATCAACATTGCTATTCTGACCTTTTAATCTGAAAAATTACAGAACAGATTACAACTGGTTAAGCAAACAAAACAAAAATACACATAAAATGTTTTGTTGTTAAGTGCCGTCGAGTCGGAGTCGACTCATAGCGACCCTCTGGATAGCTATCCTAAATTGTGTTCGGTCTTCAGTCAGGCGGCTCATTGTTGACAGACTGGTACCCTTAGCTGCTGTTATTGTATCGATCCATCTCATTGCTGGCCTTCCTCTTTTGCGTTGACCTTCTATCTTGCCAAGCATAATGTCTTTCTCTAATGATCTCTCTCTTCGCATGATGTATCAAAAGTATGAAAGTCGAAGTCTTGTCATCTGAGCTTCTAAAGAAAGCTTAGGTTTGATCTCCTCTAGTACCGACTGGTTTGTTCTTCGGGCAGTCCATGGTATACACAGTATTTGCCACCAGCACCATAATTCAAAGGCATCAATTTTCTTCCTGTCTATCTTTTTCACTGTCCAGCTTTCACATCCATATGATGTTATTGAAAATACCATGGCTTGAACAAGTTGAATCTTTGTATGGAGAGAGACATCTCTGCTCTTGAGAATCTTATCTAGGTCTTTCATAGCCATTCTGCCAAGAGCAATGCGTCGTCTGATTTCTTGACTGCTTGTTGCTTCTTTATTGATAGTTGATCCAAGTAGGTTAAAGTTGTTCACAATTTCAATTTCTTCTCCTTCAACGATGAACCTGCTGATTATGCCAGTTGTCATGATCTTTGTCTTCTTTACATTAAGGTGCAGGCCCATTTTGAGACTATGTTCTTTGATTGTGAGAAGCAAATGTTTCAGATCATCTTCACTTTCAGCCAGTAATGTGGTATCATCAGCATAGCGAAGGTTGTTGATGAGTCTTCCACCAATCTTCACACCTCTGTTGTCTTCATACAATCCTGCTTCTCTGATGATTTGTTCTGCATATAAATTAAACAGGTAGGGGGAAAGTATGCAGCCTTGTCTTACACCTTTGCTTATTTTAAACCATTCTGTTTCTCCTTGTTCCGTTTGAACTGTTGCTTCTTGATCAATGTACAGATTGTGCAAGAGAACGATAAGGTGTTCTGGTATACCCATGCTTCTTAATGTGGCCCAGAGTTTCTCATGGTTTACACAGTCAAAAGCCTTGCTATAGTCGATAAAACACAAATAGATATCCTTTTGGTATTCTTTAGTCTTTTCAAGGATCCATCTCACATCCGCAATGATGTCTCTCGTTCCTCGCCCTTTCCTGAACCCTGCTTGCACTTCAGGTAGTTCTTGTTCCAGATATGGTTGTAGTCTCTTTTGAATAATCTTCAGTAGAATCTTGCTGGCATGTGGGATCAGAGCGATTGTGCGATAATTTTCACAGTCAGTTGGATCTCCTTTCTTTAGTATTGGTATAAACACAGATCTTTTCCAGTCAGTTGGCCATGATGTTGTCTTCCATATTTCTTGGCAGAGCCTTGTGAGTACGGTAACAGCTGCACCAGATTGCTGCAATACTTCTATGGGAATGCTATCAATGCCTGGTGCTTTGTTCTTTGATAAGGCTTTCAATGCTGCTTCAACTTCTTCTTTCATCACCAATGGTTCCCGATCATAAGGTACAGGTTGAAACGGCTGTTGGTCCACTTGATCTTTATCATATAAAAACTCTGTATATTCCTTCCACCTTTTCTTGATCTTCTCAGCATCATTCAACATAGAACCTTGAGCATCTTGTAACATTCCAATTCGAGGCTGGAACTTTTTCTTTAACTCTCGTAGCTTTAGGAAAGCCGATCTTGTTCTTCCTCTAATAGTTTCTGCTTCTATTTCCTTGCAAGTGTCATTGTAGTACTTTTCCTTGTCCTGTCTTGCTGCACATTGGAAATCTCTGTTGAGTTCTGCGATTGTCTTTCTTTCTCCTCTGGCTTTAGCTTCTCTGCGTTTCTGGGCAATTTTCAGAGTTTCTTCCGTCATCCATTTTGGCCGTTTTTTTCTTTTTCACCTTTTGTAGAGACTTCTCACTTTCTTCCAACACAACCTTCTTGATGTCATTCCATAACTCTTCCGGAGCTCTGTCATTTGTATCTAAAGCAGCAAATCGATTTTGCAGGCAGTCTTTAAATTCCAGTGGTATATTCTCAAGGTCATATTTTGCTGCATTCATGAGTGGTTTGTTCTTTTTCAACTTTAGCTTGAGTTTGCATACTAGTAGTTGATGATCTGTACCACAGTCAGCTCCAGGTTTTGTCTTTGTTGATATTACAGAGCTTTTCCATCGTTGACTTCCACATATGTAGTCAATTTGATTTTTATATAATCCATTCGGTGAAGTCCATGTGTACAGTCGCCGCTTGTGTTGCTGGAAGAAGGTGTTTGAGATGAATAGATCATTGGTCTTGCAGAATTCTATCAGTCTTTCTCCAGCTACATTTCGGTTGCCAAGTCCATATTTTCCAACTACTTTGCCTTCTTCTTTGTTGCCAACTTTTGCGTTCCAGTCACCCATGACTATCAGGATATCCTGTTTGCACGTTCTGTCAATTTCAGCTTGTACTTGTTCATAGAACTCTTCAATTTCATTCTCTTCTGCAGCTGTTGTTGGGGCATATACTTGAATTATAGTTGTGTTGATAGGCAATCCTCATAGACGAATAGAGATTAAGCGTTCGCTGACTGCATTGTATTTCATTACAGTTCTTGCAAGTTTCTTCTTTATTATAAATGCAACACCATTTCTTCTTTGTCTTTCATTTCCAGCATAGTAGACCATGTGATCATCTGATGCAAAGTGCCCCATGCCAGTCCATTTCAGTTCGCTGACCCCCAACAGATCAAGTTGTACACGTTCCATTTCATTCTTGACCACCTCCAACTTCCCTTGGTTCATGCTTCGTACGTTCCATGTTCCAATGTGTAAGACATCTTTACAGCTTCTGACTCTCATTTCATGCGCAGCTACATCAGCAGTCAGACGTCTTGAGGGCTTTGATCCAACCACATCATAAATGCTGGCTTTACTCTGAAAAGTCTTCAGCTCTTCCCCAGTAGCTAGTTGAGTGCCTTCTGACCTGGGGGTTTCACCTTCCAGCACCATAGCACAATTTGTTTTGTTGCAACTATCCATTGGGTTTTCATGGCAAGATACAGAAGTAGATTGCCGGGCCTTTCTTCCGCGCAGTTTAAGTTTGGTGTTGTTGCTGTTGTCACAAAAATGTGATCCTCCGCCGTCAACACTGTCCCATTCTGCTGCTGCCCAGATGGGTGGTTTGTCTTGGTCTGGCACCTCAGCACCTCTGGCACCTCAGCACCTCAGCTGAGACCTGTCCATCTTGGGAGACCCTGCCAGTAGTTAAACTACCAATAGTTTAGCTCTCAGCATCACTGATGCACGCAAGCCCTCACAGCACGACAAGCTGCAAACCAAGTGAGAGACACATAAAATAAATCAAAATAAAATACAAAATAAAACAACAAAGCAACTTATAAACTAATAAAACAGAACATCTACTAATATAATAATCAAAAGAAAATTCAGCTCTTATATTAACCCCCTTGTGCACAAAGTAGTTCAAGCATAAAGCCTTAAAATAAGTTATAAAAAAACCCAGGGGCAAGTAGTCAGCTGCCATGATTGGCCGTGGCAGAGGGGCACGATATGCAAAAGGGTTTATCCGGTTAGCCGAATCTGCCAACCAGATAAACCCCCGCCAAGCCCAATATTCAGTGACACTATTTGGGCAGTACGGCTGAAATCCTTCTTTATCCTCAGCACTGTCCACATAGTACCAGGACGGTCCATAGGCAGGACACGGGCAGTCCGGGCACTTACCCGGTTAGTGGCGATTAACAGTCCACTAACCAGATAAGTAACCTCAGAAAGTGAGGCAAAAGAAAGTTGGTTTAATTTTATGCGGTGTAGCTATCTAGTCAGTGGCTTGTAGATCGCTGCGATATGGATAGTCGCCGCAGTCAGCGCTGTAACTGGATATTCGGAAGATAACTGGATTCTGGAATGACATATATGGTTTTAATTTTAATGTTCCTTCCGATCCACCAGTCTATCAGTCTTCTCTTCTCTTTTAGCAAGGCCACTAATACTGTTTCCATACTAGAACCAGAATACAATTTGGACTGCTAAGCATCCAGCCCATGGACTTGTTCCAGAGAGTCCCTCGGCTGATTAATGACAAAAGATTCAATGATCTTTAGAACCATTAGTAAATTTGAAAGAGGTCTATAATTTGAAAGCTCCATTTTTAGATTAGTCTTTACTTTTGCATAAATCACAGCCTGTTTTAAATTAGCAGGAAATTCTCTCTTTTAGAATGAACCGTACAACATGCTCTTTAACTAAGCAAAACTCGAGCCTGGTGAAGTTTTGAAAAGCCAAGCAGGGCATGGGTCTACCTTACTACTTCCTTTAGCCAAACGACTCACAAGCTGCTTAACATTCCCTTCACGTGGAAAATAAAATTCTAATAAGGCTGCAGGACTCTCTAACTCCTTGAGTAACCTCCGAAAGGCATATATGACTGAATCGAATGTCCAACAGATTTGAGATGACAATGTACGGGTTTCTGGACCTTATTACTAAAAGCAGAGCTAGATAATCACTACTTGGAACAAGAGGAGTATTTATTCCCGCCTCTGTTTTATTAGCAAGGAGTTCCTTAACCGCAGTAAGCAATTTCTCTTTCTTTCAGTGTAAGTAATAATATTCTAAATGACCTACGGAAAATTATCCTTATAGAATGCAAACTAGTCAATCTGTTTGCTGATTCTGGGTTTGTCTCTTAGTTCAAATCTGCCCTGAGACCACCAAGACCAAAAACAGGAAGCAGCCACAGTGGGGGTGTGCCAAAGAGAGAAGCCTTCAAAGGGACGCACCACGTGGACTCCCGTCTTCATGCACGTCCTGCGACTCCAGCATTAACAGCAGTGGAACAAGAGGAATGGAAGCAGGTATGATGGCTTTAAAGGAATAAATACAACATTTCTTAGTGCTTACAACATTATTCTGTTTTCCAGCCCAAACCATGGCATATTTAATCTAATTGCTTCAGAATTATACAAATGTTATATAAACCCATTAATTAATATTACTAACTAATCGTGTCAATCTATCCACTTCAAGACTTAAAAATAACCAAGAAGAGATGCCAAAAACTGCTTAAAAGTATTTAAAAATATTTTTAAGTGGTTTTTGGCATCTCTTCTGAGTTATTTTTAAGTCTTGAAGTGGATAGATTGACATGATTGGTTAGTAATATTAATTAATGGATTTATATAAATCTGAATAATTTGAAGCAATTAGATTTAATAGAGCAATGTTTTTTTCTATTTTGGATTTTAGACCCTTACTGTGGTCTTTTGTTGTGTGATTGCCTGGAAAGTACCATCAATGAAGGATTATCACAGATTTGTTTGACTAGCATTGCAATGTCTGTTTTAATAACTGACCCATCTTATTATGTTAGAGGCTAGTAGTCAAAGGGTTTATGCTCCTAACTTTGAAAGTTAGGAGTCTAAATTGCCTCTCTGAATATTTAAAACATGAATTGCTACTTTTCTTTATTGGCAAAAGGGGAAGTTGCCCTGAGTCTTGCATGGTAAGGGGCCCATTGAATGAGCACACCATGTTCTGTCCTGATGACCCTATTGGCCATTGCCCAAATCTCTGCTTCCTGCTCCAGTCCACCCCTCTCTTAGGTAGCTTTAGTGAACAGAATGTGAGGGGTGTGAGGTCAAACTCAACAGAGCACAGTGCAGATGAAAGTCGAGTCAATCTGGTCTCTAACCAGGCCCCCTTCCCACATCTCTACTGCCACTCCCTGTGAGAAGCAGGAGGCAAGAATGGATTGGGCAAAAGAGCATATAGGAATTAGGTTTTTATGTATTTAACTAGTTTTTTAGAACAAAGCGGTGGCATGGTGGACTAGGGTTGACGTGCGCTCCCTAGCTCCGGCGACTCGTAACCCTCCTCGGGCATATTATCTACCTACCTGACAGAATTCGAGGAAGAATTTGAGGAAATAGTGACAAGCGAGAGCTGGGAAGAGCAGCGGTGGTGGCGTAGTCTTGGTGGGACTGTTCATGGCAACTAAAAATAACCGGCGCGAAAAGCCGTGCGGACCTGAGGCCAAGATGGCGGGTGTGGAGGCGGTGAGCCCAGGCGTCGGATCGGCGAGCGGCATGGTGGCGGAGGTTTCGCGAGCAGTCGTGCAGGTGCTGGAAGACAGGCTGTGCGGGCTGGCTTTGCAGATGTCCGAGGTAGCCCAGGCCGTGTCGGACTTCACCGGCCGGGTTGAACAGGCCGAACAACGCATCAGCTCCCTCGAAGACGGGCAGGCGCAGGCCTCCACCAGGCTGCAAACTTTAGAGTTAACAGTGAAGCAGCAGGCGGAAAAACTAGAGAACTTGGAAAATCGGAGTCGTCGTAAAAACCTGCGCTTTATTGGAGTCCAGGAGTCGGTAAAAGACCGGGACTTGAAAAGCTATATTGAGCAGTGGATCCGGGATAATTTGGACCTGGAGGACGGGATTGGTACTGTGACACTGGAGAGAATACACCGCATTGACCCACTCCGCGTGGCGGAAAACAGGCCTCGAGCAGTCATAGCTCGTTTTTTGAGTGCTTTTCAGAAGGAATGTGTACTACGGGCATCACGAAAACAGCGACGCAGTGGCGGAGAGAGTGCCGCAGCGAACCTCGTAGTCTTTCAGGACTATTCGGCCGGGGTCTCCATGAAAAGGAGGGCATATAAGGAGGTGTGTGGTGCTTTAGTGGCGCATGGAGTGCGTTTCACCTTGGCCTATCCGGCGAAGCTGCGCGTGGAGTGGGAAGGAGTGCAACGTGTATTTGAGACCCCGGTGGAGGCGATGGCATTTTGCAAGCAACGATGGTGAGCCAGACTGCTTCGGGAGTTGGTCAGAGTTTGACTCCTCCATTTTATCCACAGTTTATTCCTAGCTTGTGCAATACCTTGATTAACAACTGGTAGTGCCTCGGACCACCTGAGGGGTGCTGCCTCGTGGAACCTGTGATGGCCACATTTTGATAACCGAGGGTGGCTCAGAGACATGGTGGGATATTACCTGTGAAGGCCCCCGCGTGGGGCGGAGACCTTGAGTTTGCATGTTCCGGAACTTTGGTTATAAGTATGGTGTTTCTTATTACTGCTGTGTGCTGTGAGTTATAAAAACTGGAGGAAAAGCAGGAGGCTTATCATTTTGAAAGGCGGATGACTGCACGCTGAAGTTCGGTGGAGAAAGCCGGGGCATACAAGATGGAGAAATTACCAGTGCACAGAGGAAGGCAGCGGAGGGTCTAAACTTTGACGATGCTGATAAAAGGGCAGTTGTGACGGGTTTTTCAGGCTTTGGCTCGTCAAAAAGGCCCCCTGCTTCAGCTTTTAACGTTTGACATTTTGATTGGGTGAACTGCCTCCATTGATAACGTTGGGGGAACACTGCGGCATGTGGAGTGGTGAAGCAGGATTTAGTCCTTTCCTATTGGGATCTGCTCTGAGCGCTCTCACGACACATTAACTTCTCCATTGCACTGCAGGGTGGAGCAGGATTGGGCCACATGGTTGGTCATCCTTCCATTTGCAGGGATAATATGATTTTTCACTGTCTCTTGAAGTTAAAATAAGAGAGAACAATTTTTAGCTCACTTGCCAATGCCCTGCAATGTCAGTGTTATGTGGTCTCGGTCCTGCATCCACCCATTGCCTTGTATACTATATGATGCGTTTGCCACCATCAGGGTTTTTATTGTTATTTTTATTACATTTATCAGATGTGAAATGTTTGGAGCTTAATGCTTTTGTTAGGAAAATTATCATGTTCCCAATGACACACACTATTCTTTATATTTTGAAGGTTTAGCCTACCAGGAAGCATTTATTTATTCATTTATTTATTTATTTAACAGTTTTTATATACCGACTTTCTACAATTCAAGTCGGTTTACAGGTAACATAACAGACAGTATATTTCAACTGAGTACATTGTAACAATAATATCAATCAACTAAGTACATTGTAACAAAGAAGATCAAAGTATAATAAGATTAACAAGCAAGCTACCCTTTGTGAAGGTTTAAAACTATTTACATGGAGGCTTAACATGTTATTTACATGGAGGAGTATATAGGGGGGAAAAGTGTTCCTGGAAGAGATGGGTTTTCAGTTTCTTCCTGAATTCAGGGTGATTGGTGCAGTTCCTTAATTCGTGTGGTAAGGCATTCCAGATGGAGGGGGCGTAAAGGGAGAATGCACGATTGCAGGCGGATTGGTTACAGGTTATCTTGGACGAAGGGATGGATAGAAGGTTTTTGGTGATTGTGCGGCGTGTTCTTTTGTTGTTGGAATTGTATAAGAGTGATGAGAGGCAGGGGGCTGACTGATTAGAGATGATTTTGTGGATGAGGGTGATTGCTTTGAATTTGGCTCTGGATTGTATGGATAGCCAATGTAGGTCATAGAGGATTGGCGTTATGTGTGATCGTCTAGGGTTATTTGTAATGAGTCGAGCTATTGGGTTTTGTGCCATTTGGATGGGGTGTAGGCTGTTCTTGGGGAGGCCGTGGTAAATGAGGCTGCAGTAGTCAAGGGTAGGAATGGTGAGGGCCTGGCAGACAGTGCGAAAGGAGTCAGGGTTTAGGAGAGGTTGGAGGTTCCTAAGGTTGCGTAGTTTTGTATATATTGTGCTAGAAGTTTTCTTTATCTGTTCATGGAATGTGAGGTTCTGGTCAAGGATGAGACCGAGATATTTCACTTGATTTTTAATGGTGAGGGTGAAATCTCCAAGTGTAAGTGTTGTAGGTGGCGTGTAGGAGGCGTTGGTAAATACTTGGAGGGCTTCAGTTTATGTGGGCTGGTGGGGGGATATCTCTTGGGGCTTCATTGGGTTTGCTATAATGTGTTACATTACTATGATAGTGGCGGATAGGCATATTGGGGAGGTCCTGGGGGTTAGAAGTGGGAGGCATTTTGGCAGGGTAGAAGGGGCATAGCAGGGTTAAGGCACTAAGGGCGGAGGGTTGAGTCCTACATGACACGGAGGCAATGGAGGGGCCACAATGGCGAAAGGAGAGTGCTGAGCAGGTAGGGGGAGGAAGGGGTGGGGGGGAGGGACTGGGGGGGCAGTGTTGCTCGGGGGTACAGTGGTCAATGGGCGGGGAGGAGGGGTTGGGGAGAGGGGGGGACAGGGATTGGAATACGAGATCAGGCATATAAACTGGGATGTGTGATTGAAGATATGGATGGCGTTGGAAAGGCAGGTGCTCGGGGGGGGCGGGGGATGTGGGCCTCAGGCTGGGGGGGGCTCACATCAATGGGCGGAGAGTCTCTTTTAATATATTCCTTTTTGGATTGGAGCATATATGGCTCAAAACATACGGATAGGGTCCTGGAATGTCTGTGGTTTGGGATCCCCTATAAAGAGATATAAGGTAATGCAGCAGTTAAAGCGAAAGCGGATAGAAGTAGCAATGCTGCAAGAAATGCACCAGTCTTCTGTAGAACATGGTAAACTTGGGAGAGGGTGGATTGGCACAGTATATGGGGCGCCGGCGGTGGGGAAGAAAAGGGGGGTGGCTATTTTGATTGCCAAGCGGCTGGGCTGGGTGGAGGAAAAAGTGGTGACAGACACGGAGGGTAGATATGTGTTCATATGGGGTATGATGAATGGGTTGCATGTGGTCTTGGGGTCGGTGTATGCACCCAATACGTATGAAGCCTCCTTTTATCAGCGACTTACCTCTCTTATCTCTAGTATAACAGGCTATAGTTTGATTCTGGGCGGTGACTTCAACTCGGTGATGGACGACGATTGGGATCGTTCGAGAAGATTAGTACCTTGAGATCGAAGGGGAGCGCGGCGGATACTGGGCATCTGTGAGTGGAATAATCTGCTGGATATTTGGAGGACTCTGCTCCCAGGCGAAAGGGAATATACTCATTTGTCGAGGGGGCATGGGACTTGGTCACGATTGGACTACTTTTTGGTTTCGGAAGAGCTGTTCAGCTGGATTCCGAGGGTAGAGATCGGTCCGTCGGTCATTTCTGATCATGTGCTGGTGATGCTGGAGATGAGGTCCAAAGACTCAGGCCGCAGTCGGGTATGGCGGTATCCGTTAGATTTAGAAGGGGATGCTTTATTCGAGGCCCACCTTCGGGCTAAATGGGCGGACTACCTAGCTACAAATGCCCAACATAGGGACAATCCCGTGTTATTCTGGGAAGCTGGGAAGGCGGTCCTTCGGGGGGAAATCATCAGCTATCACAGTTCTAAGCGACAGAACATGAATCGTAGAATTTTACAATTAGAAAGAGAATTAGCCAAGGCACGGCGCGTGTACTCCCAACACAAGAGGGGGGCTTATAAACTCTACTTTCAGGAGGTGCAGGCGGAGCTGGATGCTTTGTTACACCAACGAGCGCGGAAGTCGCTGATGTACTACCGACATTGGTTATATCAACATGGGAACCGGGCCGGGAAATTGCTGTCATCCTTAGTGCGAGCTGAGGGGAGATCTAGGCAAATCGGGGTCATAGTTTCTAGTCTCACAGGTGCTCCTTGTGGTTTCTAGTCCCACAGGTGCTCCTTGTGGTCTTGGGCAAGCCACTTAACCCTCCATAGCCCATGTTCCCTGTAAAATAGTTATCTCCAAGTTATAATGCCCTGTTCAATGTAATTTCAGTTTGTTCAATGTAAACCGCACTGATGCAGAATAGCGCAGTATATAAGAGAATGTAAATAAATAAATAAAATAAGGCATAGCGATGGGACGCTCCGGAGTCAAAAGGAACAGATTGAGCAATTATTTTGTGATTACTATCAACAGCTATATGGTATGGAAAGGGGTGGTGGGGATGGGGGGCGTGCCTTCCTCCAGACCTGCAAGTTTCCTATGGTGAATGAAGAACAATTGGGGGTCTTGAACCAACCTATATCTCCAATGGAAGTATTGAAAGGGATTAAACATTTAAAGAAAGGACGGGCCCCTGGAATGGATGGTTTGCGGGGGGAGTTCTATAGGATATTGGGGGATGGGGTGATAAGTCCCTTGGGAGAATACTTTGAAGGTTTAATAAAGGCTGGGCAGTTCCCATATGAGAAGAATAAGGCCTTAGTTACAATTTTGCTTAAACCTGGGAGGGACCTCCTTGCCCTGAGTTCTTATAGGACAATTTCTCTGTTAAACGTCGATATCAAAATATTGGCGAAAATCATGGCCGATCGTCTTGCAGAATTTCTTACGGCTCTGGTCCATGGGGATCAGATGGGATTTGTGAAGGGGAGGCACGCTGTGTACGGGGTGCACCGACTCCTGGCTTCAATGTGTGCGAGCCGTAAGGACCATAG
The DNA here is from genome assembly GCA_033557465.1 of Ichthyophis bannanicus. Taxonomy (NCBI): domain Eukaryota; kingdom Metazoa; phylum Chordata; class Amphibia; order Gymnophiona; family Ichthyophiidae; genus Ichthyophis; species Ichthyophis bannanicus. Next base: position 899,225,277 of record CM066035.1, on the reverse strand, counting down.
ATCATCTCTGCTTATCAGTTTTGATGCTGAAAAAGCGTTTGATAGAGTGGATTGAGAATTTATGTACCAAGTACTGGAGGTTATGGGTGTGCGTGGCTTCTTTGTTGATGTGATTAGAGTACTCTATGCGGATCCTATAGGGGCTATTATGGTAAATGGCAATATGTCCTCTGACTTTCGGATTCAGAAAGGCACAAGACAGGGGTGTCCTCCGTCGCCGCTGCTATTCGTGTTGACACTGGAGCCCTTACTGCATAGGATTCGATCCTCAACTGCTTTTCGGGGGATCTCTATTGGGACATTTGAGTTCCGCGTAGCCGCTTTTGCGGATGACTTGTTGATCCACCTAGACGAGCTGCGGGTAGGGCTGCCAGCCCTGTTGGCGTTAATGCAGGAATATGGGGGAGTATCAGGATTTCGGTTAAACTTAGACAAATCGGAGGCACTCCCGTTGGATCCTGAGTTGGTCGCTAGGTGGGGAGGGGGGTTTCCCTTAAAATGGGCAGCCGGGAAGTTTAAGTACTTGGGGGTCTATATACCTGCGGATCTAAACGACCTATATCACGTTAACGTACGGAAAGTACTTAGTGAAGTGGCGGATAAGGCGCAGAAATGGAGGGACCTTCCTTTGTCATTGGGAGGTCGGATTGCTTTGTTCAAGATGACTTTATTTCCGAAGCTGCTGTATCTGCTGCAAACACTCCCACTAATATTGAAGCGTCAGGATCTGCGCCATCTCGATAAGGTGCTCAACACATTGCTTTGGAGGGGGCGCAGGCCCAGGCTCCACATAGGTAGGTTGCAGAGGGCATGGGGGCGGGGAGGGATGGGTCTTCCTGATGTCCAGCAGTATAATATGGCCTGCTTGCTTCGTTATGTACGGGATTGGGTTTGGAGGATAGGGGACTATACACCGTTAGACATGGTAGAGGCGTTGGTGCAGCCCATGAGCCTGGGTTATCTTCTGCATGCCCAGTCGATCGCTGGTGTTGATTCAGTGACTAGAGCAGTGTTGCTGGATCCAGTGCAGAAGGGGTGGAGATATCTATGTGGGAAAGTCGGGGTGTCACCCCTGCATTCGCCCTTTCTCTCACTTCAAGGGAATAAGGACTTTGTGCCAGAGATTATAGGGAAGGATTTTCTGCGTTGGAAGAGGATGGGGATCATGACGTTAGAGCACGTGCTTAGGGAAGATGGTAGTCTTGAGTCCTTTCCACGGTTGAGGGATCGTTACGGGATGACCAGCATAGATATGTTTCCCTACGTCCAGCTCCGTAGTTATGTAGGCAGCATCCCACGGGTGTCGTTGCTGGGTGCGGTAAGCTCGAAGGTAGAAGAGGTGTTAATGGGAGGGGAGCAGGGGGCGAGAGTGGCATTTTTGCATAAAACCTTGGAGGAATTTGAGGTGGGGGAGGATGAAGCTGGATTAGCGGATGTGTGGGCTAGGGAGTTGGGGGCAGAGATCACGGGTGAGGGGATTGCGCAAAGTATAGCTACCATCCCGGAGCTAAGTTGGGTGGTTGCTCATCGAGACATGCAATATAAGTTGATCAGACGGTTGTACTATGCCCCTAATAGAGCATGGAAAGCGGGACTCAGTACGACGAATAGATGTCCGAGATGTGGGGCAGAAGCGGCCACGTTGGGACATATGTTTTGGTCTTGCCCCATTCTGGGGAGTTTCTGGGGGGGCGTTCAAAGGCATTTGCGGAGTTGCATGGGGGCTGGGCTGACTTTTACAGCGGCTAATTTGGTGTTGGATATTTGGGATGGCGGGTGGGAAGAGCGTCTGCGTCGCCATGAATGGAGGTGGATACGATTGGTATTGGTAGCTGCGCGTATGACTATTCTACATGCTTGGTTGGAAAAGGGAGGCCCAAAATATGGGCAGTGGAGGATAAGGCTGCACAACCTCTTATTGTTTGAACGGACTAGGGCCCATGGTTACCCGACCCAATGGGACCGTTTTTTGAGATGTTTGGGCCCACATCTTCAGCTGCTGCCTGCTCGGGCACGCCATCGGATTCTGGGGGGGATTAGTGGGTAGCTTGGTACTCTGGTGGTTTATATGCCTACTCAGCTGACTGGTACTGCTCGCAGTAGAGGGGGGATAGGGTTTCTGGAGGGGGGGTGGGGGAGGGAAAGGAGAGGTGGGTGTGGGGGGGCCGCAGGGGGTGGGTACTGTGCAGGGGGGGGAGGGTAATGGGGTTAGGATTAGGATTGGGATTAGGCATAGGACACATTTAGAGAGGTTGGAGGGGGGGATGGGAGTGCGCTTTGGTAGAGAGGAGGGGGGTGAAAAGTTAAAACACCTTTTTGGTTGTATTACATTTAATGGGTCAGGACAGCCTTATGTCGAGTAGACTGACCTTATCGTTGGGGGCTATGGCCCACGCTTTGGAGTATACAGCTATGTTTTTTTTCTGGGGATAATGCATAGACACTGGTTATGTGGGATTAGGTGATGTTTTAGAAGTCTATGCAGGAACTCTGTGTTGGTATCTGTAATTTGCTGTATCTGTAATTTGATGTTTCTGTAATTTTGTATTTTTTTTGTTGTTGTTGGGTGCAACTGAATAAACAAATTTAAACATAACTAGTTTTTTATACTGCTTTTATCATTTCAGTCAAAGTAGTTTACATTGTAACTTAAACTTGGTGATTTACATTAAACAGGGACATTGATAACTTGGGTTTTTCTGAGGTAATGAAGGGTTAAGTGACTTGCCCAAAGCCACAAGGAGTGCTAGTGGGAATCGAACCCTGGTCTCTTGGTTCCCAAACCAGTGCTCTAACTACTAGTCCATCTCAAATAAATAGCTCTACTGTATTTCTAATTTGTGGTCATTTATTCTGTGTTTGGAGAGAATCTGTTTTCTGCATGTGACTTATCCATTTAAAGTTAGGCCACCTCTTTCTGTAGGCCAGCTATATGGATATGTTAATCTGGTCAGCAACTGAATGGATACAATTTAGCCTTGTCTCTGGCAGGTCTGAAATGCTGCCACTTTTTAGGTGGCCATAGTATCTGCCAGGATATATATATATATATATATATTTTTTAAAGCTCTAATGCAATCAATGCCTCTGCTGACTGTGTGTTGTTAAGCTACGTTGAGTTGACATGGACTCCTAACAACCTGTAGATAGTTGTCCATTGCTGTGACTATTCCCTGGGTTTTCTTGGCAATGTACAACTGGAAGTATATTGCCAGGCCTTCCTTCTGCACATTAAGCCTACAGCACCTGGTATTCCAAGGTGGGTTTCTATGCAAGTACTAATCAGGCTTGACCCTGCTTAATAGCTAGGATTAGATGCACCCAGACTGCATTCATCTCATGATGTCTAAATATGTAGTTTTAGAGGATTGCTCTGGGAGCATTGGTGGTGGGATCATAATGACTGTTTAGTTTAAGTATCAAAATCTGAAGGGCGGGGGCCAGGGGTATAAAATTAATTGGAAGGGTGAAAGGATTAAGGTACACCTAGGATTCCTAATACCATGCTCACACCTGCTGGCACATATCAGAAGGAAGAAGACATCTCCTACCACTCTTTTTCCACCCTGCACAGGCATGAAGGGGCAGGCACCTCCTGTCACATTGTATTGGCCCATATGGGCCAGAAGAAGATGGAAGGGTGCCTGCGCTAGTCCTCATAAAGGGCAGATGTGCAGCCGTCCTTCTGTCAGCCGACAATGAGGTGGCAAGCTGCAGCAGTGGGTCAATGGCATCAGATTAATTGGGGGGGGGGGGGGGTGGGAAGGGTTTTAATATGGAAAAAAAGAAGGTCCATCTACAAAAATGTAGCCAAGGCTTCTTAACTGATTGAATTGATAAAACAAGAGGACGGGCTTTTAATATAGCTGCTGATTCCAGAACAGCAGCATTCTGCATCAGACTATTAATCTCATTTGTTGTGACCTAGTTTAAAAATCTGTAATAGTCTTTCCTTACCAGATCTGGCAAAGCAGGAGATAGGGGTGTAGTCAGTGGAGGGGAGGGAGGGGGACTTGGCCCCTCCACCTTTGGCCCAGGCTCCCCAGCCAGGCAACAGCATTGCAGTGAGTGTGACAGATAGGACTACTGGAACTCAACATCAGTGGCAGTCCAGCAGCAAAAACACTAAGGAAGGGTGGAGTCTTTCAGCCCAGGCACATGCTAGAGCTCATCTCTGCTCCTCTGTAATGGGACGTCTGCATTGGATGGAGATGCAGAAGGACTTCTCCTTATACATGAGTTGAAAATCCTGAGCTACCTTTCTTGTTTTAGCTGTAAGCCTGATGTTCACCGAGCTCCAACTGTCCTATCCATTGTGCCACTGAAACTGAAGACCCATTGAGAATTGGTAGTGGCAAAGGATGGGGAAGTGCTGGATGATTGAGTGGCATGCTGGACTAGGGAAGGGGTTTCCTGGATGATACGAGAGGGGGGATGCTTGTCTATGGAGAAGAGAGAGGCAGGGAGATGCTAGACTGTTGAGTGGAGAAGCAGAAGAGAGAGGGCAGATACTGAACTGAGAGGGATGCAGAGGATGGGAGAGTGAACAGGGAGATGCTAGACCATGGAAGTGGGGGAGAAGAGAGAGGAGATGAGGAGATACCGGACTATGGCGTCGGGGCGGGGGAAGAGACAGATGGGAGATGCTGGACTTTGAGGGGATGGATGGGAAGAGAGATGACAGGGAGATGCTAGACCATGGGCTAGAGGAAAAAGGAGATGCGATGGGGAAATACTGTACTACAGGAGGTGGAGGAGAAGGGACAGGGAATTATGGGGTTGGAGGGGATAAGTAGATTCTAGATTATAAGAAGGGAAGAGAGAGAGAGAAGAGATTCTCGATTGTGAGGGGGAAAAGGAAGAGAGATGAGAGAGCTGGATTGCAGGTAGGAAAAGAGAGAAGAGAAATGCTGAATGTAGTGGGCCATGTGGAAGAGGTTGTGAAGGTTAGCAGGTTGATGAATGAAAGGAGTATGGAAACAGAGCTGGGGAGATGGGAAGGGAAGAGAGAAAGGGGAGATGCCTGGTACAGTGGAGTCTGTGGGACAGGCCTTGGGCGGAGGTTGGCAAGTTCATGAATGAGGGGATGGAAATACAGCTGGGAAGTGCTAAAAGGGAATATCAGGGAGGAGTAGCCTAGTGGTTGGGACAAGGTACTTCAGGCCGGAAGGTCGGGGGTTCAAATCCCACCAGAGGACAGCAACCTTGGGCCGGAAGGACTGGGGTTTCTAGTCCCACAGGTGCTCCTTGTGGTCTTGGGCAAGCCACTTAACCCTCCATAGCCCATGTTCCCTGTAAGTATTAGTGTATGTGTCTCATATCCCCGCGTGTTAAATGTATCCCCCAATTGTGTTGTGACCGCTTTGATTGAAGGATAACGCGGTATACAAAAACTGTCTAAATAAAAAAAAAATATATATTAGACAATGGGTGGGGAAGATAGACAGGAAAAAGGTACTGATTGGAGGGGGATGATTTATTTTATTTATTTATTTATTGAACGGTTTTATATGCCGCCTTTCAGAAAAATCAAAGCGGTTTACATAGAACACAACTTGAACATTACATTGAAACTTATTCAAACAATTGAAATTACAGTGAACATTAAATTGTATATAATAAAAATGGTAATCAACAAGAATGGAACTGGGGCTGGTGAGGAGGGACAGATAGAGTAAAGTCAATGAGGTTTGGGGTGGGGTGAGTACAAAGAAGTGTAAATGTGGTAATGGGGAGGACGTAAAAGACAAAAGGGAATAAGAAATTGGGGAAGGATGTAACAGGCAAAATGGAAAGGCGTTGTGGGGCGATGACTGGGAAGGAGGTGAGAGAAGGAAAGTTGATAGGAGGTGAAAAGGTAAGCGAGGGAGACTGAGGACTGGAGGATGAGAAGAAGGGTGAAATTTGATAGAGAAACAGAAAAGAAATAAATGAAGGAAAAGACTGAATAGGAAAGATCAATGGCAGCAACAGATGTGGGAGTGGGGTGAGGAAATGGAGGAAGAGAAGAGAAGAGAAGGTGGAGAAATGGCAAATGCACAGCAGACCCTGGAAAGAGAGTTAGGAGAGGACAGAGAGAGGAAAGCAGAAGAGAGAGAGAGACAGGGACAAGCAGGATTGACAATATAAAATGCCCAGGCAGCAAAGGCAGAAAACAGTATTTTCTTTTGAATTTATTAATTGGAAGAGTTGGGAAATAGGCATCTCTGATACCTTAAAATTTGATTCAGTACTTGCAGAAATTAATTTCTGTTTTTATTTCTCTATTGCATGTAGAGTCTGACTTCTTGGGGTTTCCAGTTCAATGTTTGTCTTCGTATTTCTCTTACTAATTTGTGGTTCTGTGTTTCGTACTTGGTGAGTCTGTTGATGTTTTCATACAGTGTTCTGCTAGCATGTAGTGTCTGTGTAGCAGTCGCACTTGCTGTGCTCTCTTGGTAGGCGGCGTATTCATATTCTAAGGGCCTGGTATAATATTTGCAGGGCTGCCTTTCTATAGATAAGGCTCTTGCTGTTAGCGCTGTTATGGTATGGTAAGATTTCAAGTGCCTTTTTGCAGGGTTTTCTGTTACATCACAATGTCTGGCAGTGAAGGCACAGGGATATGTTTACTAAACTGCGGTAACGAGCGTTAGCGTTCCCGGCCGTGGTAAACACCGCAGAGGGTGGAGAGAGGGCGGAGAGAAGGGGTCAATGGGCGGGGAGTGGGCGGGGAGAGGCTCCTTTTACACTAACGCGGGGAACTGAAAGGCTGAAAAGTACCGTGAATGAAAACCTGTCGTTAGATGCACATTTGCAGGAGGGTGAAACCATTTCAGTATCAGCAATGTACAGCATAGGCAGGGAGCCCAAGAAAAGTGATAGTAGTGCTCCATTTGCAGCAACAGCATAGTGCCCAAGTATGAAAGGCCACTATGGCGATGGTGCAAATGGGGCATAGGGTGCTGCAGGCAGGACATGTAGCGGAGGCAGCTGGGGTACAGGGTGGACTAGGCGGGTGCCTAGGTGGCACATAGGAACATAGAAAGTGGAAATCAGCAAGACAGCAGCTGACAATGGCCAAATACAATCCACCTACATCTACCTGGTCCACCCGAGTCAACAGTTGCCAGGGCACTGACCTGACATCCTCCCAGCCAACCCTCCCCCAAGCGGAAGGGACATACTATTGGTAGGCGGTGATGGGGGTGATGTGAGGATGCTCATGTATGCCCCCTGCCCTGGACCCCGCTCCCTAGGCGACCACCTACCCACACAGTGCATGGCCTGGGACTCGCACTACCAGCACCGACAGCATATGGTCATGTCAGCATGGCAGGGGGTGTGTGCCTGTGCTGGAGGGAACAGTGGCACCTGCTTTCAGTGGACCTAGGCCATGCTCTGTACCAGTATGTGGTGTGCAGTGCAACATAAAAGGTCTGGCTGAGGAAAAGTACAGATAGCTCCAGGGACTCCCATGCATCTGTGGCAACAGTGTGGTGCAGTACACCTGGCCAGTGTGTCCAGAAGCAGAGGGTCACAGGTTCAAGTCCCAGCTGTGGTTCCTGCAGAGCCTGTCCCTATATTTTACCCTACAAGACTGTACATAGTTTTCCCTGTTAATCCATGTTATATATTCCCATGTTCTATGTAAACTCAATGTTACTTGCATACATTGTTGTATATTTTGTTCAATGTAAACCGCACTGATCTTAATAGCGCGGTATATAAGAAATGTTAAATAAATAATAAATAAATAAATAAATAAATACAATGCAGATACAACAGCAGCATGTGCAAAGCCCAAAGCAGCGGCGAACAGGGGTACAAACACCCACTCACACAGGCGCCACAATCCAAAGTTGCATGGAGAGTCAGGCTGTTAGCCCCAGCACGGAGCTGCAGTTATCACCAGAGCACTACTGTCATCTCCTGCACAGTTTATCAATGTTGGCACTGTGATCAGGACCAGTGTGGAGGGCAGGGTTGCCAACCACCCCTATCTTTGCACAATGCTGCCATAGGAGTGTGTGTATGTCTATCCATTGTTCTGTGGCTGCCCACACCTCACTGGGCCCACAATGTCCCATTGTTACCAGCGTTAGCCTGTATATGTGCATAATGGGGAGCAAGGTATTGTGGGTATGGCCGGACAGGGCGGATTGGCCAGGATGCATCTTCACAGGGTGTGGGGCAATGGCTGGGACACTGTAGTGCCTGACCACTGCCTGCATGGACAGGGTAGCCACAGCATGGCATGCTGGGAGAGCACTCACTCTGACCGAGCAGTGACCATGGCATGTCTAGGTTCCCACATAGTGCTCTACACTGTCTGCCTCCAGTGATACTTCTGTGTTCCTAGTGCTGGGGCCCTAATCACTGAGATACCTGCTTGGTGTACATAGTTCCTTTGTGAGCATGCACTATAGACTGGCTAGTGGACTGTCTGCAGTTAGATTGTGCATTGTTGGAACTGTAAGGTGCTGCAGGTGCAGTTTGACTGTGCTGTCTGCTGGTGACTGACAGACAGTGGTGTGAGGCAGTTGGAGTTTTCCAGCCCTAATCCCAGCATTACTGCTGGTCTGCCACTGCCCCAGTCACAGGTATGGCTCTGGCCCACCAACCCTGGAGGGATGTCTGTCTTATTTATTTATTTAAAAGGATTTCTATAACACCTTCTCCTTCAATCAAGGCGGTCTACGCAGCAAACAATCAACAGGAATGAGTTATGTGTGTTCATGCAGTGATACAGTGTGTGTGTGTGTGTGTGTGTGGAGGTATACAGTAGATTTATGTTGAGCTATTTACAGCGTGCACTATTATACATTCCTATGAATATGGGGAAGGGGGGGTTGGTCTGTGGTCTTGACTGGCGAGTAGATCATGTGGTGTCCCCATAGTATTCGATGAATAGTGTTGTCTTAAACTGCTTTGGAAAGTCTTTGATGTCTGTTGTTAATCGTAGGTCATCTGGGAGGGCATTCCAAATTGCTGGTGCAGCCAGAGAAAGGGCTCGGTCCGTGGTGTCCTTGCAGACCTTGGTGAGGTCTTTTGGTGTGTTGACACGGTTGGAGGTCCCCCTCCTCCTCAGCAGGATAAAGGTTGCTTCACCGGGGCTCAGGCACCTGTTCTTTACCTCTAAAATGGTGGGCCCTTTGGAGTATATAGAGTATACCACTTTGACCTGTAAAGGCACTGCTACACAAACCTCATGCAAGTCTAGAAACCCCTCTGCCATGATAACAGGTGCCCATGTCAGCCAGACCATAACACAGGTTATGCACTAATCTGGTTGGTGTCCGGTCCCAGAGGGCCACATGTGACTGCAGGATACAGATGGACACCAAATTACCTTTCAGATGCACTGCAAGGAACACCTGTCACACACTGGTAGTGATGGGGATGTACAGCAGGACCTATCTCTAGCACCACATGTACTGCGGACCTAGTGCTGGGCACCCATCCTATCTCTTGGGGTGAACACAGAACCTGCACACTGGCATGGTCTGTAGCTACTCTGTGCCAGTATCACGCACTGTCAGTTTGTCTTTCCAAGCTGAGGTACCGGAGAGGTGCAGACCCCATTTGGTGATCAGCTGTAGACAACTATTCAGCATGTGCATTGCATCATGGGTACTGGTGGAGTTACCCTATCCTGGCACTCAGAGCAGACAGTTTGTGCAGTGACCTGCAGTCCTTCTGTACCCAGCCATTACTGTGAGATACACCACGGAGATATAGCCTACTGGTTAATACAATGCCATTCTTGGCAGTGTTCATTGGTTCAATTCCTCATTGTTTCCTCCTTTCATGCCTATCCTACTCAAATAGTTTGCATGCCTGTAACGGTCATATTTTTGCAGATCTGTGCTGCCAGCCCATAATACCCTCGCCACAATTGACAACATTCCCTCAGTCCGTCTATCTGCGTCTGTCAGCTGTGTAGAGTCCTGTCTGCGAGTGCAGTCTGCCACCCCATGTCATGCACTGCTACCCTTTCCTGCATTGTGCCTCTTCATGCATGCCTTGCCTGTGCCTGATCTGCATGGCACCACCACTCCTCTGTCCACCCATCATTGTAACTATCCTGCCACCTCTGCCTACACTGGGGGACCCGTATTCCCATCGTCTGCCACCAACTGTCTTTCCAGTACTTTACATTGCCAACACCCTGTGCTGTGGTACAGTTGCCCCCACCATGTTTGTCAACAGTACTGGTAGCCACATGGGATGCCCACAGATATGGCAGGTCCAGCGGCTCCCAACTCTCCCTCCTTCACTCACCTGTTCATTGCCTTTCCTCGGTGCTCTATCCAGTGTTAGGGTTACATCTGTCTCTATGCCTCACAGGTCATGCATGTCATCCTGCAGCACCTTGCAGCCCTTAGGCCACACTAACCTAGGGCACCATGACCTTGTTAGGCCACCTTAACCTATGGTTCCATAGCCCAGGGTGCCTTCTACGGTGCCTTGTCCAGGGGTGCCTAATATGGCACTTAGCATAAGGAGCCCTATAGGGCGCCTTACAAGGCGCCTTATGAGGCACCTTACAAGGCATCTTACAAGGCACCTAACAAGGCACCTTAGAAGGCACCTTATAAGGTGCCTTACTTATAAGGCACCTTACAAGGCACCTTCTAAGGTGCCTTATAAGGCGCCTTGTAACGCGCGTCAGTCTAAGGCGCCTTGTAATGTGCGTTAGCTGATATGGCTTGCTGTAATGATGCACCGCCCACGCCTTTATATGGGCATCTGTACCTTTACCGTGGAACCTAACGTGGGTGACATTACCGCAGTTTAGTAAACATACCCCATTGTGTGTTGTCTGTCCTGAGGTGACATCAAAACTTGAATATAATTTTTTTGTATGTTGGGTTGTGACATGAAACATCCTAGTTTTGCTCTGTACCTGTTGTGTTTCTTATATTTTTTTATTATTGTTGTTTTGTTGTAGTTTTGGGGCTCTCTGCCTTGAATATTCTAGAAAAACAACATAAAAAATGCAGTGATATATGTCTTTTAGGGAAACTGCTAGGTACGTATGACCTGGATTGGCCACTGTTGGATATGGGGCTTAATGGACCTTGGTCTGACCCAGTATGGCATATCTTATGTTCTTATGATTGATGTTTCTATAATGTGTTCTTTCTTTCTACATAATATTCTTCTTGTGTATTTATAAACTGCAGTAGACAGAACGAAGACTAAAGAGATACTGCCTTTGCCTATTTTATTAATATAGATTAATAAGGTATTTATTAAAAATAAAGTTGAAAGATATGTGTTAAATAATGGTACTTTGTATGTCATACCATCAGATGGGATTTTAGGAAGTGATGTGTACTGAAATTGTTTTTATAGCAGACTTGTGTCGTGCCAGGTTTAAAGTTTGAAAAACAGAAAGTGGCAGGTTCCAACAAATAAAGAACAACTCCCTTGATGATGAAGTATTTTAATGTCGGACAACAGCCCCCAGGCAAGGGCAATCCTTAACTGGAGACACACGTCCTTTTAATCGTAGGCAGTAAAACATTTTAAAACTGCCCCAGATATCTTATATTGGATCTTATAGGGGCAGGTGGTGTTCCATAGCCGCAGTTTGGACATTACCTCTTGATACATCATTAAAAATAATTGAATTGTTTCCATAGGTGAGCATGTGATTTATCACTAGAAGGTGCTTGAAATAATAGAGTTTAATATATGTAAAGTGTCACTCGTAATACATGACAGCTGTTGCAGACTGTTTACTTAGAAATCTATTTTTAGGTGCATGTGACGGCATTAATTGGCAATAAATTTATAACCAGTATGACTCAGACCTATATGATTAGCATCATCCATGAGAACATAAGAACTTAAGATACACCCTACTGGCTCAGATCAAGGTCCATCAAGCCCAGTGTCCTGTTTCCAACAGTGGCCTATCCAGGTCACAAATTTTTGGCATATCCCAAATGCATACACACCGAACCAGGAAATCCTGTATTTATCAAGATTCACAAATGCCCAAACCTCCAAATCTTTCTTAACTCCGTTAAGGGGAGGAAAAAGACCTCAGACTATTAGCAGAACTGGGAAAGTTTATCGTGTGTCTCACATCGTTCATTGGTTATAATAAACCTCCCATTAAATTGTGCTAAATCAAAGAAACTTTGGTACTTTTCTAACCCTTTATCAACAATATTCTTGATACAAAATATGTGCTATGAAGCCCCCAACTGCTCATACTTCCCCTCTTTCAATAATGCCGACTGCGCTCTGTGGTAGCTTCTTCACATCGTCCGCAGTAAAGACCGGAGCAACGAATTCATTTAGGGCGTGTTTACTAAAGGGCGCTAGGCTAATGCAGATTTGTCGCTCAGCGGTAACAGCTAATGTGCAAGAAAAGCAGATATCGCAGGCACTTTTCGGCAATATCTGCTTTTCATGTTGTGAAGGGGTAGTGGGACGTGATTGGGATAGGGAGTGGGTGGAATGAAGTCTGGCAGCGACTGCATGAAAATATATCACACAGTGGCTACCAAATTAGGCCAGATCACGACTGCGGATAAGACCACCTCAGGAGCTGTTATTATCTGCAGCCACGATCTGTCATCATAGCACCATAGCCACGCACCACCCCCATCGGGCCTGCTCTATTAAAAAAAATAACATCGGTGCCACGGATATAGAGATCCATGGCACCAACGATATAAAAAGATATTGGTGGCCCCTCCCCTTCAGCACCGATCCCCTCAGACAGATCCCAATCCTGTTCTTCTCAATCGCGCTAACAAATATGGCTGAAATCTCACGGTGCTGCCCCCTAGTGTGAGGCTAGAGGTGAGCACTGCGTCATTGCGACCATTTTGGGAAGCTTTAATGACAGAGGCATGAGCGGGTAGGGCCACATCTGCCTCCATGCACCACCGGCCACCAGGGAGACACTATGGACCTGGGGGGGTTGCCTGGCACCCACCAAGATGACTGACTAGCTTAGAATGTATATTTAGAAAGGGAGGGGGAGAAGGACCCTGACTGGCTAGCCAGGAGTTTTTCACAAGCAGGAAGGGGGTGGGGGTTACTGCATTTCCGACCCAACTGGGTGGCCGGGATACTTTACTTGGCTGATCCCCCCCAGACAGCTCCTGATGGGGATTGGGAGTTGTCCAGGGAGACTGCACTAAAGGGAGGGGGCTGGCCAGGTTTGTGGTCATTGTCGGTCAGATCATCGACAATGATCTGAGGGTGGAGGGGCCCGATTGGTGTCATTAGGGGTGGGGGGAAAGCAGCGATCAGGGAACAGAGCTCTGTGCACCTTTCCTCCCCATTGCTTTACTGTGGAGGCCTGCAGCCCCTTCATTGGCAGACTCCACAGGATTTCCCATGCTACCTGCCGATGCAAGTATTGCTGGTCTCTGTGGCAATTGCAAAACCTCTGCGGTAACTTCAGGGGGGAAGCTAGGAATGCTCCCTGCACATATCACAGATGTTTGGGCCTTTATGTGGGTCTTTTGTAGCTGCAAAAGGCTACCATGTTTTAGTCTCTCAGTTATTGTCATGTCCTCCCTGAGTGCCTCTTTTATCTCTTGATCATCCAATGATCCAATTGCTTCTTTCTCCAGCCTCTTGCTTTGAATGAAACTGAAAATGTTTTTATTGTAAGTTTTTGTCTCTATAGCAAGCTTCTTTTCAAAGTGTCTTTTTAGCTTCGTTCTCAATGCCTTGCATTTCACTTGCCAGTGCTTATGCTTTTTGCTACCTTTTTACATGTTTTTAACGTTGTTTAAGTTGTTTTTTTTTACTCTTATAGCTTCTTCACATCACCTTTTAACCATGCTGGCTGTCATTTGGCCTTCCTTCTACCTTTTATAATGTGTGAAATACATATGATCCGGGCTCCCAAGATGGCATTTTTAAACAATGTCTAGTTGGTCCTTATAATATTTTTTTAAACAATTTTCCTCATTTTATTGTAGTTTTCTTTTGAAAATTAAATGCTGACACAGTAGATTTCCTTTCTGTATTAAGTCAAATTTGATTGTATTATGATCCCTAGTGCCAAGTGGTCCCAACATAGTTAGCTCTTGTACCAAATCCTGTATCCCACAAAGGACTAAGAGGCCCTTTTTACTAAATGCTGCTAATCAATTAATGGTGCCGCAGAGAACTCTAACGTTTCGGCATGCCAGCTACCAGCTGCCAAAATGCCCATTAATTGGCAATCACACACTAATATGGACAGTGGATGAGTCAGGGGTGGTGTGGGTATGGAGAGCACATTAGTGTGCGATCACCATCAACGTGGCAATAAGCATGTATGCAGCTGTTAGCTGTACCTGCATTAATTGCACTGCATGTTAATAAACATATTTGCACATTAACTGCTGGGAACATGCTACTCACCCTTCACATTAAATGCAAAACCTTAGCAGGAGTTAGTAAAAGGGTCCCTAAGTCTAAACTAGCTCCCTCTCTAGTTGATTCCCGAACCAGCTGCTCCATGAAGCCATCATTTATTTCATCTAGGACAGCGATGGCGAACCTATGGCACGCGTGCCAGCTGTGGCACGCGAAGGCCTTGCAGCTGGCACGCGGGAAGGTCGCACATTAAAAAAAAAAAAAAACTGCCCGCTGCCGCCGCGGCGGCATGGAGTGTCCCGCGGGGCTCCCTCTGCCCGGCGGGACTCTCCCGGCGCTGCTCAGCCCCTCTCTGCCGGCTTGCAGAGACGCGAAGGGAGAGTCTCCCTCGGGTCTCTGTTAAGCCCGCACGGGCTGATGGGAAATTTCCCATCTGCCCCTGCGGGCTTAAGAGAGACGCGAGGGAGACTCTCTCTCCCTTCGCGTCTCTGCAAGCCGGCAGAGAGGGGCTGAGCAGCGCCGGGCTCCTCCCGCCGGGCAGAGGGCGCCCCGCGGGCCAATCCCTGCCGCCGCGGCGGCAGCGGGCAGCTTTTTTTTTTTTTTATTGCCATGAGCCGAGGGAGGGCGGTTAAGACTGGCAATGGGCTAGGGAGGGAGAGAGGGGGGTTAAGACTGGCAGTGGGCTAGGGAGGGAGGGAGGGAGGGGGGTTAAGACTGGCACTGGGCTAGGGAGGGAGGGAGGTTAAGACTGGCAATGGGCTAGGGAGGGAGGGGGGTTGAGACTGGCAATGGGCTAGGGAGGGAGGGAGGGGGTTGAGACTGGCAATGGGCTAGGGAGGGAGGGAGGGAGGTTAAGACTGGCAATGGGCTAGGGAGGGGGGGCGGGGGGTTGAGACTGGCAATGGGCTAGGGAGGGAGGGAGGGAGGGGGGTTGAGACTGGCAATGGGCTAGGGAGGGGGGGGTTAAGACTGGCAGTGGGCTGGGGAGGGGGGTTAAGACGCAGTGGGCTATGGGGGGGAGTTAAGACTAGCAATGGGCTGTGGGCTGATGAGGGCTGGCAATGGGCTATGAGCTGATGAGGGCTGTCTGGAAATGGGGTGATGGGGGGGTTAGGACTGGTAATGGGCTATGGGGGGGTTAAGACTGGTAGTGGGCTGATGGGGGGGTTAGGACTGGTAATGGGCTATGGGGGGGTTAAGACTGGTAGTGGGCTGATGGGGGTGTAGGACTGATAATGGGTTATGGGGGGGGCTAGGACAGGAAATGGGCTGATGGGGAGGGGTTAGGACTTGAGGTGGGCTGATGTGGTTAGGACTGGTAATGGGCTGTGGGCTGATGGGGGGGTTAGGACTGGCAATGGGCTATGGGGGGCTGACTGGAAATGGGCTGATGGGGGGTTAGGACTGGTAAAGGGTTATAGGGGGGGGCTTAAACTGAAAATGGGGTGATGGGGGTTAGGACTGGAAGTTGATTGACGGGGGGCTAGGACTGGTAATGGGTTGGGGTGTTGCTAGGACTGGAAATGGGCTGAGTGGAAGGGGAGGCTTGAACTGCAAATAGCTGATGGGGAGGGGGCTTGGAATGGAAATGGGCTGTGAGGGAAGGGAGCTAGGACTGAAAATGGGCTGATGGAACAGCTAGGATAGGACTGGAAATGGGCTGTTGGGGGGAGCTAAGATTGAAAATGGGCTGTGGTGGGGGCTTGAATTGAAATGGACTCATGGAGGGGCTAGAACTGGAAGTAGGCTCATGGGGGGGCTTGGACTGGAATTGGGCTGAGTGGAGGGGAGCTATGATTTGACATGGGCTGATGGTGGGGCTAGGAAATGAGTAGAAATGGGCTGATGGGGGGGGCTAGGATTGAAAATGAGCAGATGAAGGGACTTGGACTGGAAATGGGCTGATGCAGGGACTAGAAGGGAATGGATGCTGGGTGAGACTGCAACTAGAAGGGAGCTGATGTTGGGGGAGGATTAGAATGGGATGGGGCTGGGAGAGTAAAATGGAGAGGGGAAAAATATTTTGTGTAGGAGGGATGAAAAATCTACAATTGGCCAGGTATTGGGAGAGTAATTGGGGATTGAGGATGGAGGGGTAAAATTTGTGTGGATGAAATAGGAATGAGGAAAGAGCAAAAGGAGAAAGATTAGTATGTTAAAGCAGATGTAGAGAGAGAGAGAGAATGGAAAAAAAACTAGAAGAGAGAAGAAAGGACAAATGGACAGCAGACGATGGAGAGTTAGCAGAAAACATGAAGAAACCAGAAGAAGGTGGCTGGACCAATTGCAACTGAAAAAAAAATGCACAAAAGGTAGAAAGATATCTCTTTATTTTGAATTTATTAACTGGAATATGTCAGCTCTGGGAAATGTGCATCATTAACATCTGCGCTTTGTTTGGTACAAGAGGAAATTCCTATTTGACGTTGCCACTTGTTCTCTTTCCCCAGTATTCTCTGAAATGTATTGGTTTAATATTTGCAGTGTTGCCTTTTGATAGGTAGTGTATGGTGCTTTGTGAGTCCTGGTAATGCTGTCAGGATACGGCGGGTTTGCTATGGGTTCTAAATGGGCAGCGTTTGTAGTAGTTCCTAATGTGCCTGGCGGTTGGCACTGGATTATAGTAATGTAGAAATCTTTTAGTCTTTCTTTATCCATACACTCATTAAGAGACATGTTTACTAAAAGTTAGTGTATGGTAACATTATGCAAATATTTATGCAAATAAGACCACTTATGCAAATGACGTGCTGGCACTTTGAGGAAATTCTTTGGTTTTGTGCGGCAGTTTGGGCACTCGGGCTCAAAAAGGTTAGCCATCACTGATCTAGGATCTTTCCCTCCCTAGCATATCCTGACATGATGTTTATCCAATCAATATTCAGGTAATTGAAATCACCCATTATTATTGTGTTGCCAAGTTTGTTAGCTTTCCTAATTTCAGATGCCATTCCTTGGTCTCTCTGTTCATTCTGTCCAGGTGGATGGTAGTACATCCCTACTGCTATTTTCTTCCCTTCACACATGGGATTTCTATACATAGAGATTCAATGGTGCATTTTGTTACAATTATAAGCTAAAAGTGCCCACAAAGATGCAAAGCAGAAGGGTGGTGAAGAAGACTTGTCCCGAAAGAGCCAAAGCACACTGGTGACAGAACCATGCAGCAAGAAAAGTGGCAAGACAGCAGGAGGGTTTATTTCATTTCTTTTCTTTCCTTTATTTTTTTTTAAGTTTTGCCATGCGGGAATAAGTGACCCACTGGCATTGTCCTGGCTGGCAACAGAGGGGCAGGACATAGCGGTAATGGCAGGACAGTGAGACTGGCACTAGCAGCAGAGGGGGACTTGTTTTTTGTTTTATATATTTTTTTATTTCTAGCTTTTTTCTTTTAAGTTTTGTCATGGGGGGCTAAAATGGGCACCGTCCCGGGGAGACTGCAGTGCAACTGTCAGTACCCCAGTTAGCAGACACACTGAAGAGAGAGAGTTTGGGCAACTGCCTCTCAGCTCAGCTCTATACTCCTTCCTCCTCCCAGCTGCTTGACAATGAAGGGAAACCAAACAAGGAGAGGTTTGTCTTCGGAAATGCCAGCTTCACTACCAAGTCCAGTGCCAGCCGTGAATGATGGGGAGTCACGATAGCCCCTGCCATGGAAAATATACATTCATTGCGCACACTGGTTGGAGGGCAGGACAGGTCTGGCCAGGCTGCCGACTTGTGTGCCCAGTATGCCAAGGGATTTGTGTGCATGGCCTTGGGCTCTGCAAGGTAGCATACTACCAAAGTCCATGCAGGAGTCCGATTTCTGGTAGGCAGATCTCTGCAGCTTTGGTCACAAAAGCTTGTTTGTGGCTGGGGTTCATGGGCCACATGCATGTAAAGATGGGGGGGGGGGGGGTAGTGGTAGGTGATAGGGTGGTGCTCATGCTAGCAATACTGCTTGCCGGCGTGCCTGGTACTTCACCTGTTGCATCACTAATGCCACTATCCCCTGATTCTGGTGTTCCCTTTCCTCCACTTCGGTCACCGGCTTTTCCTTCCAGCATGCAACAGTTCCTTTCATCCATGGGTCACACAGACCATCTAGCATCTTTCTTCATAAGGGTTGCAACCTCTTGCCCACTTGATCACACAAGAAGTCCCCTATTGTAAAAGCTACCATGTGTTGCCATGTAAACAGTTCAATTTGCCTGTTAAATGTAACATGTTGGTTTTATGTAAACTGCCTCTGATCTCTGGAAGGGGCGGTATAGAAAAGTCTAACAAATAAAATAAAATAAATAAAATAAAATAATCCTGTGCTGTGAATCCCTATCACTGCTGAAAACCCTCTAACTTTGCTGCAAAATA
Organism: Ichthyophis bannanicus; assembly: GCA_033557465.1. Lineage (NCBI taxonomy): Eukaryota > Metazoa > Chordata > Amphibia > Gymnophiona > Ichthyophiidae > Ichthyophis > Ichthyophis bannanicus. Next base: position 899,206,602 of record CM066035.1, on the reverse strand, counting down.
TTCACAACCGGGATGTGGAGGCTTAGGGCAGCCCTTTGGAACTCATGGTGATACAGGGGCCTCTCGATGTCGATCTCGATCTCTAATGACATCTGATGCAAGGCTGCCCATTGCTCCACCACCATCTCCAGTATGTCATACGTGGAATTGCACCTAGTGTTAACATCCTGTTTGAGCTGAAACACGGGTGCCCCTGTTGCTTTCTGCTTCTCATGCAGCTCACGCCCGCCCTTCACGCTCGAATGAAAATACCCAGCTATTTTTCAACACTTCTTGATAAGTTCCCTCAGGACAGGGCTGTCACTTGCCTTGCTCCCCAAGCCTAGGGAGTCTCTGACAACCAGGTGCAGTCAGCAAGTCTACAAAGCATCTGATCTCAGAAAAGCCCTTCTCTTTCACTGCCTTGACCATGTTCGTCCCACCATCTGTTGCAAAGAAACGTAAATGCACAATGCTGTGTTTTACTTATTTATTTTATTTACATTTTTATACCGCAGTTTCCTGCAGATCAATTGCAGTTTACAGTGAACAGTATGAATTGTACGAAACAGTACGAATTCAAATTACATGGAAAATTTTCAACTATGTACATTAACATTATAACAAAATATATAATAAAATTGTTAACTATATACATAATGTTCTTGCGTTGGCAATGGAGACGCATTCTGGTGGGAGCGGTTCTTAGTCTAGTTAAGTAGGGTGGATGTGCTATGTGCTAGTGACTATGTTATGGACCCAAAGTGTTGAGTGAATAGGTGCGTTTTAAATTTTTTTTTCGAAAAGAAGAGAGGTCTTTTATCTCTCTTAAGCTATCTGGGAGCTTGTTCCAGAGAGTGGGGGCACAGTGAGAGAGTGCCCTGCTGTTTGTGATATTTTTAGCTTTCCTGTAGTCAGACGCTGTTGTAAGTTTGTTTTTATTCCAGTCCTGTTGGGTACGGGTGATTGTTTTATCAGTGATGAGGGAGGAGAGGTGGTTAATTAGTTTGAATGTGGTTACAATAATTTTGTACTGGGTGCAGCTTTGTATAGGGAGCCAGTGTAAGCTGAATAGGATAGGGGTAATATGATCTATTGGGTTGGCATTTGATGTTATCCTTGCTGCAATATGTTGCGCAATTTGCAGTGCTCTTAATGCCTGTTTAGGTGGAGTGATAATGGCATTGAGTACTGATTTGAAGTCGTTGGGGTGTAGGAGTGGGTGAAGCTCTTTCAATAGTCTGAGTTTATAATAGATCTTTCTTGTTTGTTTTATACATGAGGACATGTTCAGTGTGCGGTCTAAGATGACTCCAAGGTATTTTATCTCATCTTTGACGGATATAGTTGTATCATGAATTTTCATAGTTGGTGGAGGGGGGGGGGGAATTTTGATTCCTTATTATATAGAGGGCTTCAGTTTTATTGAAATTAATCCTGAGATTGTGGATCGATAACCAGTGGACTAGTTCAGTGAAGCAGTTGGTGATTTGTTGATTTGGGGGATTTTATTGATGTCGAATGGGAGATATAGCGTGATATCATCCGCATATGTGTGGTATAAAATTTTGAATTTTTTTTTATATTGAGCAGATAGGTTGAGGGTAAATGTTAAACAATAATGCAGAGAGTGAGAAGCCTTGTGGAAGGCCTTGTTCTTGGTTGTAGGTCTTAGAGGTGTTGTTGCCTATCCTTACTTGTTGGGTTCTTCCTGATAGATATGAGGAGAACCATTGCAGTAGTGTGATTTTAATGCCTATTTATTGGAGTCTAGATAACATGATGTGGTGGTTTACGCTGTCAAAGGCTGCGGAGATATCTAGGAAGAGGAGGAGGAATGCATTTTTGGGGTTGTCTAGGCCACATAGGATGCAGTGAAATAGAACGGTTAGGAGAGTCTCAACTCCATGGTAGGGCCTAAAACCATATTGTTGTTCGTCCAGGGGTGCGTGTGTATCTATATGATCTTGGAATTGGATTAGAATTGCCTTCTCAATTAGTTTGGTCAATAATGGGAGGCTTGAGATAGGTCTATATGATGTGGGGTTGTTTTTGTCCATGGTGGAATTTTTTAGTATTGGGCATATTACCACATGTTTAAGGGCAGGGGGCATGTTTTGTTGGGAGGTGTTAATAATAGGGAGAATGAGTGGGGCAAATTCTATTTTTGTTGCCTTTATCCAGCTGACTGGGCAGGGATCGAGGTATGAGGTGGTAGTGTTATTACCAACCACTGTTCCATGTAAAAGTTATTCAGCTGTTAACTGTAAGCCGCCCTTGATCTCTGGAAGGGGCATTATAGAAGAAATGTATAAATAAATAAATAGTGTTGACTTTGGTGATGATGCTCTCCAGTACGTCTGTTGAGGTAGGGGAGAATGATGACCAGGTATGAATTGATGTCGAGTGCTGGCTGCTTTGTTCAAATAGTGTTGGAACTTGGTGTGTTAGCTTGTCTTTGTAAAAGTTGGCTAGAATTTGGGGGTCTATGATAGGGTCAGCTGTTTCATTCTTTGCATTGTTATTAGTTAAAGATTTTATGATTTTGAAGAACTTTCTCAGGCAATTGAGAGACTTTGATAGTATATTAGAATAGTGTTCCTTCTTTGTAGTATTTATGTTTTCTTTGTAGTGTTTTAGTTTGGCCATATATTGGGCCTGATATGTTGTAGACTTTGAGTGGCACCACTTGCGCTCAGTTTTGCACAAATCTCTTCTGATTTGTTTTAGATCGGGTCTATACCATGCAGCACTGTGTTTTTTTGTGGTGGTCGTAAGGTGTATAGGTAGGGTGGCTGCTTTTGATATGGTGTTGTTCCATTTTGATATTGCTTCGTCGAGGTTGGAAGAGACTGGGGATAAGTGTTGGGTTCTTTGGTGGTGTGTGGACCCGGGGAGCTAGCTTACACATGTCCTCTCCTCGTGCTGGTCATACCGGAAGTCCAGTTTACCCCTATCTTGATGATTGGCTGATCAGAGTGAAATCAACGTCAGAGAGTTATGTGGCCACAAGTCGAGTAGTGTCCCTGCTTCAGGAGTTGGCCTGGTTTGTCAGTTTCCCCAAGAGCAGGTTGGCGCCCACTCAGTCAGTGGAGCATCTAGAGGCTCTGTTTGACATTAGGATGAGCCTGATATCATTGAGGAAGGACAGGTGTAGGCATTCTCAGAGATGCAATGTCCATAAGCATAAGATTATCTGTAGGTCCTGGGATTCATGGCGGCGATGTTGGAGCTGGTGCCATGGGGCCCAAGTGCACATGTGGCTTCTTCAGCAATCATCATCCAGATGGTTGGTACAGACACAATTGATATGGCAAAGACTGCCTTTGTGGGGGGAAAACCAGAGTGAGTCTTTGCTGGTGGTTGATCTCCATGAAGCTGATGATGGGAATGCTACTGGAGATGACGGACTGGGTGGTGATAACAAATGTTGCCAGCTTGAGCAACTGTGGAGTGCACTGTCAGTCCCATTTGGTTTCTGGAGGAGAGCAGTTGGTATCAATCAGTTAGATACTCCGGCAGTCTTTCTGGTGCTCAAGGCCTTTCAGCCCCTGGTCCAGGATGGTGCAGATCCTGTTGGACAATGCAATCATGGTAACATACATCATTCAGCAGGGGGGCACCGGCAGTCATTTTCTGATTGACGAAGTAGCACCTCTGCTGGAATGGGCAGAGATCCATCTGCTGTCTCTGGCGGCTCAAGTGGCTGGAAAAGAAAACATGCAAGCCGATTATCTCAGTTGAAATCTCTTAGACTCGGGGGGGGGGGGGGGAATGGGCTCTTGCAGAATCAATGTTTCAGCTGATAGTGGACTATGGAGGACTCCCAGTGATTGATCTCATGGCTTCAGCAGTCAGTGCCATGGTGGCTAGGTTTTTCAGTCACCAGCGGGAGAGAATTTCAGAGAGTTTGGATGCCTTGGTCCAGAAAAGGCCTCAGGAGAGGATCTTGTATGTGTTTCCCCATGATAACTCATTGACTGAGTAGTACAGAAAGTAGAGGCAGTTGTTTCCGTTACTGGCGATGCACATTGTGCTGTCACAAGGTCCAATTCGCATGCCAGAGGCACATCAGTTCTCACAACTTGGCTCTTGAGAGGGCTAGGTTGTGAAAGAAGGGTTACATACCTCAGGAAGGGTTACACACCTCAGGTTATAGTGGCGCTGCTGAAGGCATGCAAGTGTTCCCTCTCTCTGATATACAGCATATTAGAGTATGGAGGCTTTTTAAGGATTGATGAGAAGGAAGGGTTCTTTGTCCCTTATGTTCTTTGCTGCCTGATGTTAGCCTTTTTGCAGGCAGGGCTTGAGAAGCAGCTCACTATTAATTCATTGCATGTACAGGTGTCAGCCTTAGCCTGTTTTCATAATGGAGTCCAAAGAGTTTCCCTGGCTTCTTATCTGGGTGTCACCCATTTCTCTTAAAGAGGCCTGTTGATAATCCCTCTGGAGAGGGACGAGCAACACTCTATAGACCCCATCACACACCCTCCCCCTCAGCTAAACTATGCCCCGTTAAGCAGAGGCCTTACCTGGGACACCCACCAAGGAAGGAAGTCCACGTTCAGGTGAATCTGACCAGTCCTATGGCGGATCTGGAATTGGTAGGGTTGGAGACTCAAGAACCATCACAAAACACGACCATTGGACTCTTTCTGCCAAGCCAGCCACCTGGTCTATCATTAATCTAAATGGATGGCTGATCAGGTAGTATTTGAAGATTTCAAGTGCCCACTTGACAGCGAAGACCTCCTTCTCGATCACTGCATAATGCTCCTCCTGAAGAAGCAGTTCTTGCTGATGAAGGCTATGGTATGTTTTCACTCCTGACTAACTGGGCCAAAACAGCTCGTTGGCCCACCTCCAAGGCATCGATTTGCACAATAAGTGGCAGCGAGAAATCAGGACTACTCAGGACTGGTTCAGAGCATATGGCCTTCTTGGATCTTGACTCACCTGATCTCCTTTTTCTTTCCCCTTGTTTTATCCCTGCCTATACCTTCTGTGTTTGTCTTGACTAGATTGTAAGCTCTGATGAGCAGAAACTGTCCCTTCCATGTCTGTGCAGCGCTGCGTACGACTTGTAGTGCTATACAAATACTCAGTAGTAATAGTAGTAGATCATTCTGCATCCAGTGATCACCAGATGGTGTGGTTCAGTATTAGGACTAGGGCTGTTAGAATCCATTCAAAGGTGAGGATCTTAGACTTTAGGAAGACTAACTTTGCCAAGATGGGCCAATACCTCAGGGAGTCGTAAGTGGGATGGGAACAGCTGGGGGATGTAGAAAAACAGTGGGCAAAACTGAAAGGGGATATTTTAAGGGCAACCAACCTTTTTGTTAAAATGGTAAATAAAGGTAAAAGGAAAAGGAGACCGCTATGGCTTTCGAAAGAAGTAGCTGAAAAAGTGAAGAAAAAGAGGGAGGCCTTCATGAAATACAAGAGATCACAGAGAGAGGAAGACAGGCATCTATATTTGGAAAAACTTAGAGAAGCTAGTAAAGTAGCCAGGAAGGCAAAGATTCAAAAGGAGGAGGAAATAGTCAATGCAATAAAATGGGGGGATAAGACATTTTTCAGATATGTTAGTGAGAAGAGGAAGGGCAAAAGTGGTATTGTCAGACTCAAGGATGCAGGGGAGGAATACGTAGAAGCTGATAAGGATAAAGCGGAATTGCTTAACAAATATTTCTGTTGTGTGTTCACAGATGAAGAACCAGGAGCAGGACCTCAGAAAACACCCACAAACAGGAACAGAAGTGAGGGACATCTTGAACAATTTTCAGAAGACTGTGTTCGTGAGAAACTAGCTCAACTTAAAGTAGACAAAGCGATGGGAACAGATGAGATACACCCTAGAATACTGAGGGAACTTGGGGACGTTCTAGCAGCTCCAATGACTGACCTTTTCAATGCCTTGTTGGAGTCGGGAGTGGTGACAAAGGACTAGAGAGAGGCTCATGTGGTGCCTTTACACAAAAGCGGAAGTAAGGATGTGGTTGAAAACTACAGGCAAGTTAGTTTAACTTCGGTGGTGAGTAAATTATTGGAAACGCTGCTGAAAGAGAAAAGAGTGAGGTTTCTGGAGTCCAGCGGATTACAGGATCCAAGGCAGCATGGATTCACCAGAGGCAGGTCTTTTCTTTGTCAGACAAATCTGATTGATTTCTTTGACTGGGTGACCATGGAGTTGGACCGAGGGAGAGCCCTAGATGTGGTGTATTTAGATTTCAGTAAAGCCTTTGACACTGTTCCTAACAGGCGACTTATAAACAAACTGAGCACCCTAGGGATGGACCCTAAAGTTACTGCTTGGGTTAGAAATTGGCTGGGTGGGAGGCGACAGAGAGTACAGGTAAATGGAGCTTACTCTGAGGAGAAGGAAGTTACCAGTGGTGTGCCACAGGGATCTGTCCTTGGTCCGATTCTTTTTAACATCTTTGTTAGTGATATAGCGGAAGGGCTGTCGGGTAAGGTTTGCCTCTTTGCGGATGATACCAAAATCTGCAATAGAGTAGACACACAGGAAGGTGTAGATAACATGAGGAGGGATCTAGCTAAGCTTGAAGAATGGTCTAGAATTTGGCAGCTGGGATTTAATGTTAAAAAATGTAAGGTCATGCATTTGGGCTGCAACAATCCAAGGGAGCAATATAGTATAGGGGGTGAAGTACTTTTGTCCACTAAAGAAGAGCGGGACCTAGGCATGGTTGTGTCTGATGATCTTAAAGTAGCTAAACAGGTAGAAAAGGCGACGGCAAAAGTTAGAAGGATGCTTGGGCGCATACGGAGAGGAATGGCTAGCAGAAAAAAGGAGGTGATAATGCCTCTGTATAAGTCTTTGGTGCGACCTCATTTGGAGTATAGTGTTCAATTCTGGAGACCGCACCTTCAAAAGGATGTGAACAGGATGCAGAGGGTGGCTACTAAAATGATTAGTGGTCTTCATTATAAAGCATATGAGGACAGACTTAAGGATCTTAAAATGTACACCTTAGAGGAAAGGCGGGATAGAGGTGATATGATTGAGATGTTTAAATACCTCCATGGCATAAATGTTCAGGGAGAGAGCCTCTTTCAATTGAAAGCAAGTTCTGCGACGAGGGGACATGGGATGAGGGTGAAGGGAGATAGATTCAGGAGTGATATGCGGAAATATTTCTTTACGGAAAGAGTAGTGGATCCGTGGAATAGTCTCCCAGTGGAGGTGGTAGAGATGAGGACAGTAACTGAATTCAAAAAAGCATGGGACCAACACAGAGGATCTCTAAAGGTAAAAAGGGGATTGTTGTAGTTGTTGATATGGAAGGACAGACTAGATAGGCCATGCGGTCTTTTTCTGTCATCATATTTCTATGTTTCTAAGGTTCTCAGTGTTGTTTGAGACTACTAGGGTAGCTTTCAATTCTTCTTTTATGATGAGGAGGACACACCCTTCTCTTTTTGTTATGCGGTGTGTGTGGAATACTTGGTAGCCTGGGGCTTTAAGTTGGTTGATTAGCACTTGGTCTGAAACTGATAGCCATGTTTCAGTGATGCAAATAAGGTCCGGGCTATTTTCAGTTAGAACATCTTGGATGAGAGTTATTTTATTTCAAATTGACCCAGAATTGATGAGGAAACATTTTAGATTTCTGTTTTGAAGTGTGTTTATCTCTGGAGGCAGTAGGGGATTTGTGTGTAGCTTGATGTTGATAAGTCTGTTGTAGCTTGGTTTCATGGGGTAGTTGTGTTTGAGATAGTAGTGTGTGGGAGGGTGCCTGAAAGTAGTGTGGATAGTAGGGATGATTTTATTGTGTGTGGGAGAGAGGGCATGGTTAGATATTGTAGAGCAGATTAGTATGTATATGAGAATGTTTAACTAGATTGCTTTTTTATCATCCATGTTAGTGGGATCAAGTAATCAGAATAATGTAGAGAATCTATGTTCTTCAGTGGGGGGCAGGGTGCAGTGAGGAGTGATAGGGGTACCCAGTAAAAGTAGTTATTACAACAAGTCAGCGTCTTGCAGTATCTTTTATAGTTTCAGGTAGCATTACAGCTCACAGTAAACTTCTTGCTAGATAGTGTTTTATACTGCGAGATTGTTATTACTTAGACAGATTAGGGGATTTGATTAGAGACCAATGAAATTTACTAAGTATCATAGCAGATGACCACTTGCCTGATTAGCTGGAAGAGAGGGGGGGGGGGGGTCATGCTTAAAGTTCACCAGTTGTCTCGGGATGCACAGTCTTTCTGAGTGATGATCGTTTCATTCGCCTACTTTCCACGCCTAAGAGCCATGCCAAAGGGCCCTCTGGCGAGGCCCTCAGGTGCGGGCCCGCCAGGCGTGGGCATGCCTTGCTGGTATTCAAAATATGTAGAGTTCAGCGGGAGGAGAAGGCTGCAGTTGATGGGTCCTTCGGTGGAGAGCGGAGAGGAGCTTACCTGCCCGCTCCCTGCTGTAGTGTCCGATCAGCAGCAGAGGTGGTGGAGAGAGGAAGTTTGAGCCCTATGTGCCAGCCCTGCAGCATTGCCCTTCATTTTGCTAAGCTATGGGTTCACGTATGGCTGTCATCCGTTACTTGGCTGTGTAGCATAGCCCATCGGTACTTCCTGCTGTTGCTCCCCCATTAGACCTGCAGCCGGTTCCTGCCTCATCTAGATGCCACCAGGGTGCTGTCAGGGCGAGGTAGACATGTGCAGCGTTCTGACTAGTCCAGATGTCAGTGGTGAAAGGCACGTTAGTACCAACCTCTGCTTTTGCTGGCTCTGCCCGCAGATAGTGATGCAACTGATTATACAGGCTGGGGATCACCTGCGTACTAAATGTGGTCCTACGGGACACTCAGTAAGTGGGAGCTAAGAAATGCATCAGCCTCCAAAACACCACAGGCCCAATATACAAAGGCATTACAGACCTGTGAACCATGTGAACGCCCCTGAGCGGATTGACCCTGAGGACTGCCACCATATGCCCTGATGCTACGCGGTTACCAGCGATAACTGGTCAATGGTGATATTCAGCCATTGTCTGGTTACTCCTCAGCAGCAAAAGCTGTTCTAACCTTTGCCACCGAAGCTAACTGGGCAGTGGCTGAATATCGCCGCTGCCCAGTTAGGCTTCCGCAGCTGATACGGATATTCAGTGCCAGTAGCCAGATATGGCCCTGACGTTGAATATCCAGGTTTAGTGTTCAGTGGCGCCGGCTAGATGTTGTAATTGCCCTAGCTGCCTCCACTGAATATCTGGCCTCGCCTTCCCAACGATCTTCAGGGGTTGGCCATCCAGGGCTGTCATTTCTCTGATGCATAGTCCCCACCTTATATGCTGTTTGCCATCTACCCCATGACACAGCTAATGAACACCACCTTACCGTATGTCGTTCATGGTGGCTTGCTTTGATGTGAATCGAGAATGCTGCCATGCCATTTGGAGTAAGAGGATAGGGGCTCTGCTTGGGAAAGGGATTTAGTTTTTCCTGTAGCTTTCGCAGCACTGCTATTTCCATACTTGGATGGAGTTTCCAGCCTAGGATAAGCCCCCTCTTTTGCACCGAGCTGGAATGGGCGCTGTTTTCCCAAATGATGCAGCATGCCACTGTTTGTAAGATGATCCATCAACTTCTCTCTGCTAATGTGCTGCCTACAGTAATTGCATTCTGTATACTGCTCATCAAGCACTTTAAAATGCTTCCATATATGTGAGGTTTTACAAGACCTCCCCTATACTTCCTTGGGGGGGGGGGGCGGGGAGCAGGCTGCTGCTGGACTCATGGCAGGGAGTGAAGGAAAGGTTGAAAGGCTATCGGCATCCTACTCGCTACTGTCCCCTCTACCTATACGGTGCTCTTGGTCTTAGCACTGCCACAATCACTTTCTACCTCTTCACCAGTTGGCAGGCTGACATCATCTTCAACAGCCTCTTAAGCCAGTACACTTGCAATATCTGATGATCCAGATGTAAATTCCACCCATGTGGATCCTTCAGGTTCTGTATCTGCCAAGACCATCTCCTCAAACGTTTCACCAGGGAATACAGTGAGCCTGCTGTGAAGCTGAGTTGTCCTCACCTGCGGCTTCTCTCATGTCTTCCAACCCAGCATCATGTCAATCTCCCTTTGCCCCTCTGTGGATATGACACTGGACCTGCTCTTTCTGCTCTGCTTGTAAAGACATCTCTCTTTAGCGTGGGCGGTAGACTAGAGGAGCCCATAACCATTCTAGGAATACCCTCTCTCTTTCTGTGCACTTGTGCCGGTACCATGCTCACCTTCCCTCCTTTCTTTTTTTTATTATCATTTGCAAAAAAATATACATGCAATAAATGCAATAATGAAAGTGCAAGGAAATACTACCATATCAAAGGAGTACAATAAAGTAAAATACTATGCACATATTAGTTCTAAGTAAAGACAAGGGGGCAAGAAACAAAAACACCAGGAGACGTGACAAAAAATGAAGACGCCCCCCCAAAACAAAAAAACCTCTTTTCTACGACCATTTAATTTTTCAGATGTACCCTTCCCAGGCATTATGATACGCTTTGGATAGGCCCTGAAGTGCCCAGTAAGGCTGCATGCCTATGCTGGCACTCTTGGAAAGACCAAGTGAGGGGGGATATGTTTGACCAGCTATGCAGCTAATGTTCCAATGAGACTGGATTCCCAAGGACTATGCCTATATTGTAGCTTTTTCTTTTTAATTTTTATTTATCTTTTACATTTACTATTCTATGAACAATGGAATGAATAGATTTAACAAGATGCCCTGTGGCCTCCCACATTTACAGCTGAGCTGCCTCAATACCATGGCTGGAGTCCCATACTTAGCCCCAGACACATTCCTATGGCAGTGGCCAGTGCCACTAGCCAAGCTGCAATATTTCGTTTTCTTTTCAATCCTATTTCAGTCCAAGCGAAATTACTATTTCTCCCTTCAAATCCTAAATCCTAGCCAGCACTCATTCCTCACTTTCTAAAAATCAGAGCCAAAATGGTTCTCTGCAGTGGCGTAAATTACACTGAAGGCCCCCCATTGTTGCAGCAGTGGTGCACTCCTCTATCATTCAGCCCCCCCCCCCAATGTGGCGGCCCCTTGTGTGTGGCAGCGGCAGAAAATTTCCTTCATTGTGTTTGCCATGCTGCTCTGCTCTTGTAAGTTTGCAGTGGCTGTCCCCCACCGGGCCGAAGTTTCGCAGTGTGGCAGTTATTGTGAGACTTTGGCCTGGCGAGGAACAGCCGCCGGGCCTGCAGCAGATTTACAAGAGCAGGAGAGTGTAGCAAACGTAATAGTTTGCCGTGCTGCTGCCACTGCCATTGTGTGGGCCCCCTTTCTGCCTGGGCCTCCCTGCATTGCCGGGGTTGCTTGGGCGGAATTTACGCCACTGGTTCTCTGCCAAAAATGGTTCTCTGCCATTTGTGCTGGCTATATGTTTCAGCTCTGCTGTGGCCTCTTCAGCCATGGGATTTGCAGAAGTCAGGCTGGGATAGGTTCTCTCGCTGCTCGTCAAGCATTTGAAGCATGATTGGCTCATGCTAGCCATAGGTGACCCTTCCTTGACCTCCTCCTCCTCCCACATTGACTCTACTGCATCTAGACATGTGTGTGCAACACAAAGTTCACAAATAGTGATTTATGGAAATGTTCTGAGCATGAATGCTTGGTTAGTTGATGCTGGGACAGACCTAAAATTACTATTTTCATGATTTTTCCATTCATACAAAAACCAATACACATAACTAGTCAATATATTATTATAATTGCCTCGGATTGTGTGATAAATGCAATAAATCAATATAAATAAAAATTATTTATTTATTTATTTATGTGCGCTTATATACCGCCTTTCGCAAATCAAGGCAGTCTACAATGAACTCAAAAATTGCATTATAACATGCATGCATTACATGGAACGTTAACACAACTGTAAAACAATAATACACATGTGCATTTTTTATCAGTACATGAGTAGGGTTGGAGCAAAATACCAACATTACATTAAATTATATTAAAGTGTTTATACTTTACGTCAGCTTTAGCTTTCTAAGACAAAGTATTAGGGCTCTTTCTTTTAGAAATTAGTTGCTGGTATTTGTGGTAAAAGGGCCACATACTTTGCATCTCTGGGGACTCTTTGAAAATTGCTTCTGAGATTTGTGGGGAAGAAAAGACACTAAGACATGCTGCTCTTTGAAACAACATGTAGAAAGATAAAATGCAAATAAAGAGCTTTGTGCTTGTTTCCAGTCCAAGAATATTGTGCTAAAAGATGTTGCCACTATTGTTCTGTTTAAAGGTTTTGAATATTCTTTGGAGTGACCCCAGGAAGCAAAATGGTTGCTCACCAAACAACTTCCGGGGTGGTGGCTGCTATTTTGGGCCAGATGTGACTTCCAAACTGTTGAAGAAATACAATTTGAAGATGCTTATCCGCTCCCATGAGTGCAAACAAGAAGGATATGAGATATGTCATGACGGAAAGGTAACATTTACAGATCTTATACCAATGTGCTGCCTTCAGCCCTTTATCTGCAGTTGCTCATTACCAGGGATGCTTAGGAAACATGAGAATTTTCCTAAGAATTGTAGAAAACGTACAAGGATATATTTAGTCCAAGTTCTTCCTGAATGTCTTTGATATAGATGAAGAACAAACAGAAGTGGTTTGAAAAGCTCATGCCTAACATGTTTGAATGATTCACATATTTGTTGAGTGAAAGGTGTCAGAACCTGCAAAGAATCCATTGTTTTCCATGACTAATACAGTTACTATTATTCTGCATTGCATAGCAGTTACTCCATCTACACCTTCACAGACAGGAGACCACCTCCCCAGTTGTTCTTCACCTTCATGGAAGGCAGATAGCCTGGAATCCAATCTAGAACTTGCGGAGACAGATGTGATAAATACTAACTAATAGGGACCTGTTGGTATTTGTAACCTGTAGTATGACGTTTCTGAAAAAAGAAATTACAATTATCTAGGATTCACTCACTGAAAATCTTTTTGCTTTTCTAGGAAAAATAGTAACCCCTCCTCAAATAACCACTGTAAAAAAGATATTCAGCAAAAGCATGTAAGCAACACCCCAGAAACATAGCTGGAGGAGGAATCAGCATAAATGCTCTATCATTGCTCTCCAGTTCACCCACAGGCTATGCTTTCCCAGGACCGGAGGTCTATCAGGAATGATATTCTGGTACTATCATATTGCTGGGATACATTAAAAGGCGTAACACTCCCATGAACTACTCAGTACACTAGGCTGCATGCTGTCATACCGCTAGCGTATAACGAGGCATGTTTACTAAAACACGTTAGGCTTTTGTAGCTAACGCCGGTTGGTAGTTACAAAAGGTTGGCGCTAGCTGCCAAAGTCCCATGGTATCTGCAACTTTGGCGATCAATGCACCGTGTTTACATCCACAGTAATGACGCATTGCAGGAAAACACACTCTCCGTCCTAATCCCGCCCACTTCCTGCTCAAGCCTGCCACTACCGTGTGAAATGCAGAAATCGCTGAAAGTCGCTGCGTTGTCTGCATTTGGCCTGTATTAGGTGCTACCACGGTACGATCATCCCGTGTTAACGCCACGGTAACAGCTAATGCGCTTTAGCATACATACCTCAATCTGTTGTACACCTATTTCACTCGCAGTTTCCACATACACATCTATACTCAGATCGTCCTGTACATATCACTAAACAAAACAGTTCATGAAGGAACTGACCACGCACACTAAACTATAAGAATGACGACGCTTCTATTTCTATAGCAGAAAAAAATCTAAATAAAAGCAGGTCTTCATCTACTTTCTAGATGATTTATGGGATGGTTATCTAACCATCTTATTGCTTAGAAAATGTAAGGTGAATTTGTCACCATTATTGTATACGGGGAGCCCTAATCTGCAGTTTCTTTGGTTAAACTTTGCAAGAGGGTTGCTGTGCCCAGATGTATTAATTCCTTTTTCTATCACTTGGTGCCTACATTCACTAAGTACATTCAGTGTGAGGTCAGGCTGCAGACGAGTGTGGTATGGTGCCAGAGGGAAGCTTTTCTGCTAGGCCCACGGCCCCTTTGGATAGTTTGTTCTTTTTCACTATGGCTTACAGATGTCGCGCCCTGGTGCCCTAAGAGCGGTGATGTGGAGTATAAGATCTGAGGGATTATTTTTGAAGAAAATGGTTCACCTTGATGTACAGTGAAGGTCATAAGGCAGAGCAAGGACACTGGACAGATGAGATTGTATTACTGTATTGTAAATAACGTTTTTGCATATGTGGGTTGTCACAAACTAATGCTGAGCATTATTTGTTAGTTCAGTATAAATATTAAGATACTTTTCAGACTACCGAATAAAAATTTCACCTTGATTCCTATACAGCATGTCTGTTTTAGTGCGTTTGACCATATCTGAATAAGGTACCTGAAGTGAGGGCTTCCAGCTGGGCCTGGGATCCAGCACCATGAGTCTTCATTCACAACTACTGGAGATTTTTCCCTTGCAGAATTTTAGTTCAGCCATTGCCAGAGCCTACTAGATGGTCACTTAGGGCAACAGCAGCAAAGAGCATCTGCAAGCGAGGTGATAAAGAGATGTTAGACTTAGTTCATGCATTTTTCAGGTTACATTCAGCATTTTTCTGTCTTTGGAGGTCTTACCGCCTATGTTTGCACCTGAGGCAATAGAGAGTCAGGTGACTTGTGCAGAGATCCCCATGGTATTTGAACCCTGGCTTCCATGGGTCTTGCCTGCTGCTCTAACCATTAGGTTATTCCTGCAGACACTGTCCAGCACATAGATCGAAGAACCATATGCATGTACTTTTACCCACAGGGAGGATGAAATATTTTCAAGTAACTCCCTGACCAAAGTAAAGATCCATTTACCAGAGTAAATAGCTAATGGAAATTGCTCTAATTAGGTATAGATATGCAAGTTTCATATTTAGAAGTACGATGTCCAGTTTTTCATTCAGGATCTGGTGGAGCACTAAGGACGTTGATGTTAATTGATGGGTCACAATTCTGAAGATTCACTTCAAGCACCTTAAAGCCTAGCACTAGCCCTGGCCGTTGATCTGACAGTTCTCAGTTGGAAGTCATGTTTTAGGGCTCTTAAGTTTGGCAACAAGTGGGCCCGTATCCAAGTAAGTTGTACATTAACTGGGGTGTCAGAAAACACGTAATTTGCTTATCTGTATATTTTCAAAACTTACACAGATAGTATCAAGCTGTTTGGTGATTTAAACGGCCCGACACTACTTATGAATATGGGCCAGGTTAAGTGCGGAGCAGAGACATCCCTAAAAATTATCCAAATAGCGGCAGCATTCAGCTACCTATATAAATAATGGCACAGTTAGCACTGAATCTAAACCTTAAGTTAAATGCTGGCATCATTTTTTACATAACCTAGTGAACGTGATACCTGCCCCTAGGTTTAGTCATTGTTTGATGACTGGGATTCCGTCTGTTTTCAGGAGTTGTGAACTCTGCCTCCTTAGCAATGCTTTGCAGCCCTCTCCTGCAAGCACATGTGGAGGCTAATTCTGAATGCAGCACGTCCGGCTGCATTGCTCGGCCAAATCCTGGACATGCCGGAGATGTCCCCGATTCTGCTGCCACAGGGCCCAAACGTACCCACACTGGCAGAATCGGGGACGTAGATGTCCGGGCACTCCCCATATACCGAGCAGATCGACATATGGGGAGCTGACCATCCAGATGGCAGAACGCCACTGCTCGTGCAAGGGAACAGTGGCATCCTGGCACCATTTATTTATTTAACTGTATTTATATCCCGCTTTTCACCGGGTCAAAGCGGTGGGACATATAACCGGGGGGTGGAAATTAAATGTGGGGGGGGGGGGGCCATCACCGGGGGGTCAACATTGATGATTTTTGGGGTGAACATAGAGACTGACAAGATAGCATAGTTACTGGTTTGGAGATCTTGGAGAGAAATAGGGGGGGGGGGGTTCCTATTCAGAGATGTTCTTGGAATAGGATGGTTTTTAGCTGCTTTTTGAATGATGGGAGATCACCGTTGTTCCTGATGTGGTTTGGTAGAGAGTTCCAGAGGGATGGGGCATAGAGTTCAAAGGCTCTGTTGCAGGTCCATTGAGTTGCTTTGGTTCTTTTGTGGGGGATGGCAACGGAGCTGTTGGAGGATTGTCTGGTTGTTTTGCTGTGGGTTGGGCGAGGCAGTAGGGTGCGGAGTGGGGTGCCCTGTGTTTGGTGGATGGTTTTGTGGGTGAGTAGAAGAGTTTTGTACTTGATTCTTGCTTCGATGGGGAGAATATGAAGGTCCCTCAGTATTGGGGTGATGTGGTCTCGTTTCCTTGCATTGTGAATTAATCTCGCTGTGGTGTTTAGGGCAGTTCGGAGGGGATTGGTCTGTGTGGCAGGTAGGCCATGGTAGATCATGTTGCAGTAGTCCAGATGAGGGAGTGTTAGAGCTTACATTACTGTCCTGAAATCTTGTGGTTCGAGGAGGGGTCGGATGCGTTGTACCGTTTTCGCCTTGTGGAATACAGTTCTCGTGGTCTTGTTGATTTGTTGCTTAAGAGTTAGGGCTTGGTCAATGATAATGCCGAGATATCTTATGTGTGGTTGTACTTGAATTTGCGTGGTTCCCATGGTGAGGTGAGTGGGTGGTTTGAAGTCTGAGTCTTTTGTCACTATAAGGGCTTCGGTCTTCTTTATGTTAATGGATAAGTTGTTCTCTTGTAGCCAGTTGGATACGTCGGTGAAGCAGGTTGATAGCTGGTCGTTTGTTGGGTCCGTTGTTGTAATTGGGGCGTAGAGCATTATGTCGTCGGCGTATATGTGGAAGTTGACATTGTAAGTGTGTATGACTGAGCAGAGTGGACGGAGATAGATGTTGAAAAGCATGGCTGATAGTGTGGATCCTTGTGGTACTCCTTGATGTTGCTGGAAGGGGGATGAGGTGGAGGTTTTGGTGCGGATCAGTTGCTGTCGGTTGGTTAGATAGGACCTGAACCATTGGAGTACAGTACCTTTGATCCCAATTGTTTGGAGTCTGTGGATGAGGGTGTTTTGGGAGTTGGTGTCGAATGCCGCTGATATATCCAGAAAAATTAGGATGTATACGGAGTGTTTCTCTTGGGTTCCTATGATAAGGGTGTTCATCAGCATGGTCATTAGGGTCTCGACCCCGTGTAGTGGTCGGAATCCGTGTTGCTGCGGGTCCAGTATGTTGTTAATGTCTAGGTGTTCTTGAAGCTGACGTTGGACTATCTTCTCAATTATCTTTGCGGTGAGTGGGAGGCTTGCTACTGGCCTGTAGGAGGTGGGGTCTAGGGGATCTAGGTTGTGCTTTTTTAGGGTTGGTCGGATAATTGTGGTCTTGAGGGCGTCTGGCATGTGTCCTTGTTTAAAGGATTCATTTACGATGTGGGTTAGTGGTGCACTTATGATGTGGGTTAGTGGTGCACCATAGCAACAAGCCGTCCACAGGACAACTCAGAATGCCATGGTGTGCATCTACCCCTGCAACCCACTGTCCAGCCACCACTAGCAGCTTCTGTGGGCCAGATCATGACTACAGGGGCACAGCGTGGCAGGCTGACCATTCTGCAGGTGTGTGCAGCATGCGATGTGGGGGGGGGGAGAGGGAACCCAACACTTATTCCATCATCAGGGTGGAATAAGCTGGGCGTATATGTTGGAGCCGGGGAAAGTACAGAGGCAGGACCAGAATTTCCTCTGTACATCCTGGCAGCTGGCCCCGCCCCGGCACCGCCCCCACTCTGCCCCAGCACTACTCCCTCCCGCCCATGTCCAGCGCTCCCCGCACAACTGCTCTGTACGTGTGGGGAGTGCTGGGCTCAGAATTGTGTTCTTTGACTGAGAGCAGGTTGGACGTCCAAGCCCTCTATTCATGTTTTGGAATGCCAGCCTTAAGGTTTATAGGACTACCACAATGAATATGCATAAGATGGTTTTGCATGCAATTTTTTGATATGTGCAAATTTAGCTCATGCATATTCATTATGGTGATCTTGAAAACCCAACTGACTAGATGTGTCTCAAGAGAGGGCAGAGAATCACTGCTCTTTAGCATCTCCTGTTTCAACCAGCTTGGGGAGCAGATTGCTGGTCTAGGAATCAAACCTGGCAGTGCACAGCATTGCCAGAGAGTTACTGAGTTAGCCGATTTACTCCTGGAAGAATTCAGTGCAGGGCAGAATTTGCACAGAATTCCCAATCCTGTGCAGGATTCTGCATTTGCTTTGCACAATTCTGCGCAGGCATCTGCATTGGCAGATAGTGAGGCAGGCTCGGCATACAGGCTTCAAGAGTGCCCAATCCTGCCTTGCTGCGGGAGCATTTCCGTTTGCTTCCGTGGCTGTGATAGATTCGGACACCAGCACGCAACGTTTTCAAAAGGTCAACAGAAGCCGGTGATGGAATCCAGCACAGCTGTGAGAACAAAGGGAAATGCTTCCGCAGCTGTGTTTAAGAGCTGCTGGTGAGTCGGGGGGGGGGGGGGGGCTGGGGGCAGGTGAAGGGCTGCTGGTGAGGTGGGAGGGGGTGGCTGTGGGCTGGAGATGAGGGAGGGATAGCTGTAGGAATCTTGCTAGATGTTAGAGGGGCAGAGATCAGGGGGACAAGGGAGGCTTGCAGGTTGGGGAGAGAACTGTGATTGGCGCAAGAGAGCTAAGGAGATAAAATACAGGGGAGATCTATTTCTTTATTTATTTAACACTTCTTATATACCGCGCTATTTCTCATCAGTGCGGTTTACATTGAACATTAAACACTTGGACATACTTATTTTGTCCTACGTTTACATAAAACAGGGTTATAACATGGAGTTAACTGGGGAAACTATATACATATGAGAATTTAGCTTCACGTAAATAACGGTTAAATCATAACAGGTTTTACAATCTAGAGGAGGAGTTAAGCTTTATGATGGGGGAATTCTGCACAAAAACGTACTAATAAAACATGCAGAATTTTGCAGAATTGTAAAATATTGTGTGCAGAATTGTCTCCATTTGTGCTCAGAATTCTCCAAGGTATACCTGTTATTTTGATTTTAAATTTATTTATTTATTTATTTAACAGTTTCTTATATACCGCCCCTTCCAGAGATCAGGGGCGGTTCACATCGAACAAAAATCAATATACTTCTGTATATTTTACATGGAACTTGTGTTAACTATGTACACGTTTAGTTACATTGAACATGTTTTGAACATTAACTAGAATAACACTATTCAAACTATGTACAGGTCATCACAACATAATTGAGTTACCGGTATTATTTACAATAGAGATATAGCCATTTGTTTGTGTAAATCTTTGTCTGTAGGGTAAGGCAGAGTAGAGTAAGTGTCTTTCTTATGTTTAATCATTTGTTCTGTCTTGAGAACTGTGAATGTGTTTCTGTGATTGTATCGGAGAGGTTTTTTGTTGGTAGGGGATCTCAAAATGCTTTGCTTTTTGATGATGTGTTTGGAGCATGCTCAGTTTGTTTCCCCTATCCAACGTTCTGATGTTGTTGATGCCAATGAGAGCCACTCTGCATATCGGAAGGGCATACCATGCAAGCAGAATGTATTTGACTCAAACACATGCATAAAAAGAGGCTTTTTTATGGTTGCCTGAGATATGCAGGGTCTATAAGCCCTATATTTTTAACCTAGGAAAGAAAATAGCTTATAGCTCACACCGCAAATAGTTCTGGAATTGCCCCATATTGCTCCATTGCATTCAGCATCCGATCCTCAGCCTCCCATCTCCACTGATCTACTATGGAATTGTTATAGCTTTCATACCCCTCCAGCCCCCACGCCAGCCAAAGTTTGAGGAAAATGACTAAGAAATCCTCAAAATAATAATGAGATAAGATAATAAACCCAAATTTTGAAATAAACTTTGTTTACTTGAAAGAACGGGAGAAACTGGTCCCGAGAATGTCTCCCCCCTGACAAACACTATGAAAATGGCCTCTTCGTGGCTGCCGAAACAGTTCTTGATATTTGATGGACTGTGGGTTCCATATTTTTCGTGATATTGAGTTGGTGAAGGCAGCCATTATCATTCGCAGTCGAATAATGTTTGGTTCCAACGTTTTGTGCCATGTTTAAGTAGGCAGATGGCTGGGCTGAATTTCACAACACTCAGATCAATGTTTCTTTTCAATTTCAGGTTATTACTATCTTTTCTGCCTCCAATTATTACGAAGAGGGAAGTAACCGAGGAGCTTACCTTAAACTGCGGCCAGATCTGGTGCCTCGATTTGTCCAGTATCAAGTCAGTAAATGCACGCGTAAACTTACTCTCCATCAGAGGTGAGAAGTAATTCACTTTACAGGCTCTACTGTTGATGAAAAATGAAATTTTCAGCCTCAACAACCTTGAATTAACTGCAAAAGACGGAAATCCTTTCTGAACAGTGGGATTATTCTTATGGTCTATTATCTGTGATTTGTACCACCTCGCAGCGATAACTTGTTATATTGAACTTAACATTTTAGGGCTAATTTTTTTGAAGACTTTCTTCACCACAAAGACATGCCCAGACATTTAAGCTTGCGCAAAATAAGCCGAGGTAATCAAATACAAGGTACTCAAGTACCTTGGATTTGAATTTTAAGTTGCCATACAGCTACAATTATACATCTACCCCTATTTTAATATGATGGCATAATTTAGACATGAATGTGATGCCTACAAACTGTGCACTTTTTTGCAAAATTAGTGTGTAGATTATAGATGCATTTCTGATAGCTTTGCCCTCTCCCCCAATGTTCCTCTTTCTATGGAACCAAAAGTATGGATATTTTGAAAGTGGGGGTCTATTGTGAGGTTGCTAAATAACTTACCTTAGGTGTACTAAAATGATTTATACCCATACACAAGGTGTCCAAGTCTGAAAAATTGTCCTACTTTGCATTATTGCTTTGCGTTAAGAAGACTCAGTTATAGCAGATTCCTAGTGTGTGGTCCTCTCGATAGATTAATAATTTCTATGCTCTGATTCACTACAATTATTCAGACTTTCACAATTTTACTGCTTCCGTATCCCAATATAATAGTTACTTTGTACAGAAAAGTAGCTTGTGCTTTATTTGCTAAGACTTGGAACATCTGTTTACCTTAGATGAGCCCATCGGTTCATAGAAACATAAAAACATGACGGCAGAAAAAGACCACATGGCCTATCTAGTCTGCCCTTCCATATCAACCACTACAATAGTCCCCTTTTTTCCTTTAGAGATCCTCTGTGTTTCTCCCATTCTTTTTTATATTCAGATACTGTCCTCATCTCTACCACCTCCACTGGGAGACTATTCCACGGATCTACGACTCTTTCTATAAAGAAATATTTCCGCATATTACTCCTGAGTCTGTCCCCTTTCAACTTCATCCTATGTCCCCTCATAGCAGAGCTTGCTTTCAATCGAAAGAGGCTCTCCCCCTCTGCATTTATGCCACAGAGGTATTTAAACGTCTCTATTATATCTCCTCTATCCTGCCTTTCCTCTAAAGTATACATATTAAGATCCTTAAGTCTATCTTCATATGCTTTATAACAAAGACTACTAACCATTTTAGTAGCCACCCTCTGCACTGACTCCAACCTGTTTATATCCTTTTGAAAGTGTGGTCTCCAGAATTGCACACAATACTCCAAATGAGGTTGCACCAAAGACTTATACAGAGGCACTATCACCTCCATTTTTCTGCTGGCCATTCCTCTCCCTATGTACCCAAGCATCCTTCTAGCTTTCACCATTGCTTTTCTACTTGTTTGACAACTTTAAGATCATTAGACACAATCACGCCCACGTCCTGCTCTTCTTTTGTGGACAGACGTACTTCACTCCCTACACTGGTGGGATAGAGGTGATATGATTGAGATGTTTAAATACCTCCGTGGCATAAATGTTCAGGGAGAGAGCCTCTTTCAATTGAAAGCAAGTTCTGCTATGAGGGGGACATGGGATGAGGGTAAAGGGAGATAGATTCAGGAGTGATATGCGGAAATATTTCTTTACGGAAAGAGTAGTGGATCCATGGAATAGTCTCCCAGTGGAGGTGGTAGAGATGAGGACAGTAACTGAATTCAAAAAAGCATGGGACCAACACAGAGGATCTCTAAAGGTAAAAAGTGGACTGTTGTAGTTGTTGTTATGGAAGGGCAGACTAGATAGGCCATGTGGTCTTTTTCTGTCATCATGTTTCTATGTTTCTACACTGTACCGCTCCCTTGGAATTTTGCAGCCCAAATGCACGACCCTGAATTTTTTAGTATCAAATCTCAGCTGCCAAGTTCTAGACCATTCTTCAAGCTTAGCTAGATCCCTCCTCATGTTATGTACACCTTTCTAGGTGTCTACTCTATTGCAGATTTTGGTATCATCTGCAAAGAGGCAAACTTTACCCGACAGCCCTTCTGCAATAGCACTAACAAAGATGTTATAAAGAATCGGATCAAGGACAGATCCCTGCGGCACACCACTGGTAACCTCCTCCTCCTCAGAGTGAGCTCCATTTACCTGTACCCTTTGGCACCTCCCACTCAACCAATTTCTAACCCAATCGGTAACTTTAGGGTCCATCCGTAGGGTGCTCAGTTTGTTGCTAAGTCACCTGTATGGAACGGTGTCAAAGGCTTTACTGAAATCTAAATACACCACATCTAGGACTCTCCCTCGGTCCAACTCCCTGGTCACCCAGTCAAGGAAACCAATCAGATTTGTCTGACAAGACTTGCCTCAGGTGAATCCATGCTGCCTCCGATCCTGTAATCCATTGGACTCCAGAAACTTCACTATTCTCTGTTTGAGCAGCATTTCCAATAATTTACTGACCACAGAGGTTAGACTAACTGGCTTGTAGTTTTCAATGTCATCCTTATGTCTGCTTTTGTGTAAAGGGACCACATGCACCTTTCTCCAGTCCTGTGGCAAACTCCTGCCATCAAAGAGGCATTGAAAAGGTCAGTCAGTGGAGCTGCTAAAACCTTCCCAAGTTCCTTCAGTATTCTTGGATGTATCCCATTTGGTCCCATGGCTTTCTCTACTTTTAGTTTAGCTAGTTCCTCATGAACACATTCTTCTGAAAACACTGGTCAACAAATTTTTACAAAAGTCATGTTACTGAAATAAAAATAGTCATTTCTTATCAATTTTTATATGTTGAACACGAATATGACAGTGAAATTGCAAAGCTGGCTCTAGTTTTTTTGTAATTACGTACAAGAATTGATGTTTACATCACAAAATGCATGTCAATAGTAAATATATAATAGGCCTTCGGTTAATACCTGTAAAAAACTCATAGACTACTTCTTAGATTTTTTCGCCTGTCTCTTGTACAGCTGTTCGGGAGCTTCTCTGGGGAGTGTCCAGCAGTAGTCAGCCAGCATTGTAGTGGACCATTTTCCCTGGTATCTTTGCTCCATCGTTGCGATATCCTTGTGAAAACGTTCGCCCTGTTCATCATTAACCATACCACAGTTGTCAGGAAAGAAATCGAGATGGGAATCAAGGAAATGGATCTTTAGAGACATATTGCAGCCAAGTTTCTGATACTGCATCAGCATGTCTTCTACTAGTTCCTTGTAGTTTTCTGCTCTAACATTCCCGAGAAAGTTTGTTGACACTAGGCGAAAAGCATTCCATGCTTGTTTCACATCACCCTGCAGCAAGTTGTTGAACCGGTCATCTTTGAAGAGCTCTCGAATCTGAGGACCCACAAAAACTCCCTCTTTAATCTTTGCTTCGCTGAGTCGAGGGAATTTTTCATGCAGGTATCGGAAAGCTGGCGAAGTGCGGTCCATGGCTTTCACAAAGTTTTTCATCAAACCTTGTTTGATGTGAAGGGGTGGTAGCAGGATTTTGTGAGCCTCAACCAGAGCTGGGTGCTGGATATTCTTCTCTCCAACTGTTTAATTTTGTCTGCGATTCCATTCCTTCCGCAAGTAGTGCCAATCCCTTGCTTGGCTGTCCCACTCACATAAGAAACACATGTATTTTATATATCCCTGCTGCAGTCCCATTAAAAGGGCAACTACCTTCAAGTCACCACAGAGGTGCCAGCTGTACTTGTTATAGTTAATGGAAGTCAGTAGATGCTTTAAGTTATCGTATGTCTCTTTCATGTGGACGGCATGCACTACTGGAATAGATGGAAGACGGTTTCCATTGTTCAAAAGCACAGCCTTCAGACTCAGTTTCGAAGAGTCTATAAATAGTCTCCAGTCTTGTGGGTCATGAGTGATTTTTAAGGCATTCATGAGGCTTTCAATATCGGAACAGAATACCAGATTACTTTCCTTTCCGACTGCGTATAGTACACTGCTGACGTCAGATGGCTTCAGCAGCCGTCTGGCAGTAGTATTGCATTGCATCAGAAAATGATGCAATCAACTCTGGATGATGTGTGCATGCTGGTATTATGCAATGTGATGCAATATTACATCATTCAAGGCTTATTTGGGATGTTGTTGATGTCCTACTGGATAAATTTACACGGTAAAATGTCAAAAATGAACTACATGCAATATCTTCAAAACGAGAGCCAATAACATTTTTTAATGTTATATTCTATTTCAGCTCACCAAGATACTACAGATTAGGGCCTTTTAAATTCAGTAGCAATTTCAATGTTGACCAGTGAAATCGTTCAAGATCCCCATCGCTTCTGTTCCTATTTGTGGGTGTTTTCTGAGGTCCTGTACCTGGCCCTTCATCTGTGAACACAGAACAGAAATATTTGTTAAGCAATTCCGCTTCTAGATATCATTTTTGAAAAGTTTTGTAATCCCTGTATTATTCACTATGCCAGTGGTTCTAGTTTCCTAGTTTCAGGGATTGCAGAGGGTGAGGGGACGCTGTGGTGGGGGCAGCAACTTTTTAATATAAGACGAGGGGGCCTAAAGGGAGTGATGGTAGTTCTGATGGGAAGGGAGGGGGAATGTTTTTTTTCAGTGCTATTTGGTGGCTAGATAGTGAACAACATTTTACCCAACTAAGTTGACGTAGGATAATTTTCAGCTACCACCGAGCCAGTTTATGTAGATTGTGACTGGAAACAACTCTAAAGCTAAAGTTTTAAGGGGGGGGGGGTTTCAAAGCCATTTAGGTGGTACGCAGATCTGCAAACCATTTAAATGGCGCTCAGCGGAATATTCAGTGGCAATATCTTGGCTGGTGTCACTGAATGCCCCTGGGTGCCGCCAGTAAATGCCCCCAATACTAGCCAGCTAGCGGTAGGGTGTTCTGGGAGCGGAGGTGGCATCTGGAGATAGCAGGTGACATTCAGACGCTAGCCAGTTATCCCGAAGTGGCAAAAGCTAGGCACCTGAAAGACTCGCCTAACTGTAGTCGCTTTAGCTACCCGTTCAGTAGCTGAATATCGTTGCTAGCTGGGTAACTACTATTCAGTGCTGGTGACCGGATATGGCCCCGGGATTGACTATCCAGGTTCACAGTTCAGTGGTGACAGCTAGCTGCTTTACAGGTGCTAGCCACCAAAGCTGAATATCCCCTGAACCGTCTAGTTATAATGCGTACTTGAGAAGGAGTCTTGCTGCAAGTAAACAATGAGTTGAAATTGGTAGCAGTCAGGAATAGACAGTTGGATCCTTTCCAAAGTTCATCCAGGGTTTTTGATTTCTTTTAATACACAGAGTAAGCGTGGCTGAAGAAACTGCTTTGAGGTCATTGCGAGAGAAACTCTATGCGCACAGATCCGAACTTCTTGTAGCTTTCAGGAAGTATGACCAGATGGAGACAGGTACAAACACTGCACTGCTGATCACGGCTCCATGGAAGTCATGTGGTGATCTGGTGACTGCAGTCCTTGAGGGCTTGGGAACCTATGTTCAAAGGATTGATGCTCCTAAGTTTGAGAATTATGCTCCTAAATTGGCCTCTGAAAATTTACTAGAGCCGGGTACCATAATTTTTTCTTAAAATTTCAGGAAACTCCTAAATTTAGGAGCATAATAAAGTGAGGCCCTGTGCTCCTTCCTCCCCACTTCTGCTGCAGTGTTTCTTCTGCTCTGTGCCCCCGTTATAGAGAGAACAGACACTATTCTCCAGCACTATGGTATTCGACGAGAAGACCCAAGGCCTCAGCACCAGCAGGATATCTACAAAGACTGCACATGAGGTACCTCTCCGTCCAGTGGAGACAGAGCATTAAATCTTTCTCATGCATAGTCATTGTAGATACCCTAAAAAGCAGACTGGTCTGTGGGTACTGAGTCTATGGACCATTGCACTAGAGGGCTGCAAAAATGAAAGATGGGAATTCTGAATCCTGGTTCTTGGGACCCTCCATCACATCTTGTTTTCAGGATATCCATGATGAATATTCACAAGCTATATTTGCATATATTTGTTTGTTAAAGGCCCAGGTTGATTTATATGTCAGAGTTAGCCCTAAAAGCAGACCAGGTTGTGGGCTTCAGGGGCCGGGTTGGCAAATCCTGGTGTAAGCTGCAGTTCAGTTGGGCTATGGTGTGGCTATCAGTTCTCAGGGCATTTGACTAGTGTTATGAGCAATTGGCTTGCATTTATTTTCTGGAGGCGTACATTGGGGGATGATAGTAATAACATTTTGCACCGTATGTACATTTGATCAGGGGCTATACCTCAAAGTGACAAGAAGTAAAAGATACAACAGAAGGAATTGAGATATGGACAGGTTCCATGCATGAAGGACTTGCAGTATGAGGATTGCAATCACAGAACTGTCTCTTTCTCAGGAAGGATTTCCTGTTGTGAGTGGGCCTTGGCAGTGGAATCCGTGCTGCATCTAGATCTCCCCTGGAGGACGTTGCGCTCCCGCTTGGTCCGGCTTGCCTCTGATGGAAATGTTGACTATCTCTCCTGTTTTGAAGACTTGAAAATGGAACAACCCATAAAACAGGTAGGAACAAGTGATAAATTTCCAAGTATCAGTGGTAGTATGAAAACTATTACGATATAGTTACAATACTATTTCACTAATTAATATATTGCTTGTTTCCTGGGATGCACTTCAAAGTTTTAGTGTTTGATTTTATCTAAAAAATCAAAAGCAGCTTGGGTTATCCAAGGAGATGAGGACATTGGCAGCTAGAAGCTGTTATCATTATTCAATGACCTTTGTTTCAATACAGTGCCTAGTGAATGGGTGACAAGGTCACAGAGCACCAGCTCAATTGGCACTAATTTACATCCTTGTTGATGATTTCAAGAGAAAGATCAATGAGGGAATGAGCATGAATACCAAACCTCACCTTTAATCAAACTGCGATGGTGGATTTTACGATATGGACATTTGGCCAGTGGGAACTGCTCAGATCGCTTACTCGCTGGATGGCTTCACGCAGTAATAACTTTTGTTGTTACCATCTAAAGCTGAATCTCAGTTAATTGCATAGAACTGAAAAGCTCTTAACACTGTGCCAGTCCCCTGAGTCATCCAGAATCGCTTTTTCTGAGAAGATGAGGAGGCGTAGGAGGTGTAGAAGAGGAGGTGGTGGTGTAGAAGCAGATGAGTAGCCTAGTGGTTAGAACAACTACTTAAAACACAGAAGATCAAGGGTTTGATGCCTCTAGCACTCCTTGTGGCCTTGGGTAAGTCATGTTACCCTCCATTGCCTTGGAAGAAAAGGCCTGCCAATCTACTTCCAGCGATACATTGCCAAGAAAACCCAGAGACCATTGGGTTGCCAGGAGTCAGCACTGACCTGATGGCACTAAAAAAACCCAACAAATAAATGATGGGGTTGATATTCAGAACCCTCAGCTGGTTGGCCAATGGGAGACTGGAGAGCTATGGGAACTGACTGTAATAGCTGAATAGCTCCAGAGACTACACTATCCGGTTCGTGCAGGGGTGGTCTGGGTAGCAGAGAGGATAACCAGGTAAGTGCCATCTCTTATCCAGTTGGCTTGATATTCAACCAGAGCTTCTGCAGGCAACTTGGGCCAACTAAAAGATTGTCCTAAGTTGCTCTCCACAGAAGCCTGGCTGAATATTGGGCTCGCTGGATTAGTACCGACACTTGGCTGGTTAACGCTGCACAGCTCCGAACTGGATATTACTGCTGAATATCCTGTTAATATTCAAGCACGATGGTTGACCCCTGTGGCATCTGAATATTGGCCCCAATATATTTTAAATATAAAATGGTATTTCTACATTAAGAAATTGAGAATACAAGTAATCATTTAAGGATTGTGACATAGCTGACTTTGCTGTTAATTTGTTCATGAGTGATAACACTTGCAAAACTCTTATATAAGGGGCTTGATATTCAGCGTTGGCGGCTGGCCAATTGAATGTGGCGCGATGCTGCCGCTGCTGAGCTTTAAACCCGGATATTGAATGCCAGGGTCATATCCGGCCCCAGCTTTGAATATCTAGGTTGCCCAGATTTGCAGGAAGCTAATGAGGCAGCGGTGACATTCAGCCTTTGCTGTGCCTTACTTTTGCTGTTTAGCCATAACCGGGCAGTGGCTCAATATCATTGTTGCCTGGTTATGGCCAGGTGCTGCCCCTGGAATACCCCAGGGTTAACCGGTTAACATTGGAGCACGCAGCAGCAGCACCTGTGGATACTGAGCACTACTAACCATGTCGGTGCCGCTGAATCACAGATAAAGGGAATAACATGGGTAGCGGGTCTGCCGACTGTGCCACTCCCTTTGACTATCAGGCTCAAAATGTCTTCATTCTTGAGGACAGGATTATCGCGATTTATCTGAGAATGTAGTCACTGTGGCCTGCTCAGAATTATTTAGCCACCCTGGGATCAGAGCGGTCGCTGGACAAAACAGCAGCTCGGGCAAGCATTGGTGTCAGTGGCCCTCCTCTTTCAGGCTTCCATGGTTGCCGACTGTCAGACTGACTCAAAAGCGGAATAGGGCACTTTCTTATGGCTTGGCCTCCAGGACAGGTGCCCTGCTTGCCCACCTTGCCTGGCACACTGGATGCTGCGTCGCATCTGACCATGGAATTGTTGGCAAACTTTCCTCTCAGACTCAATGACCAGAGCCAACCACATGCTGCGGGAAACCGGTGGCCCAATCAGTTCTGGCTTTGTCCACTTATTTGCTGTATTTGTGGCACCTTACAGTTCCTTCTCAGTTTCACGCCACCTTCAAGTGATTATCCCAAGCTTGAAGCTTGGTGGCAAACATGTCTGGCTCTGCTCCCTGCTAGTCACATCGAGGCCGGTGTGGGGGAGCAAGGAATAAGGTATTAATGCAAACACCATGTCTGAGGGGGATTTATCAAATGTTCGGTTCAGTGCATAAATGTCCCGGGAGGAGATGCCTGGTAATAGCTAAGTGACAAAAGCAAAGGCCGCCCTAACTTTCACTGCGGAAGCTACTGGGCAGCAGGTGAATATTACCATTGTCCTGTTAGCTTCCTGCAAATCCAGCAAGCCAGATATTCATTGTCGGGGACCAGATGTCAACCCTGCATTGAATATCTGGGTTTAAGAGGCAGTGGCAGCGGCTAGCCGGATTTGATCGGCTACCTGGTGTCGCTGAATATAGAGCCCAGAGCACTGGCGCGCCGCTGGTGCCGACATTCATATTGAAGACGGCATCTGGTGCTAAGTTTGAATGGTTTAGTATTTTAGCAGGAAAACCACAGTGTCCAAACTTTATTAATTCCCCTTTAGTGTATTATCTGCCCCAGAAGAACAGTGGCTTAGGAATGTTTTAAGAAGTGCTTTTCATTTAGACTGTCGTTTAATTATCTGATCACGTTTTTAAAAAAATATCCAATCATAGGTTCAGCCAAATTTAGTGGAAACTCTGTACAGATACAAGACTGATCTGAAGATAATATTCAATATAATTGACAAGGATCATTCAGGTAAGACCATTTCTGGATTATGGTTTCCTCTCCTCATGCACAGTTTGTTTGTTATTTTTGTAATTCATAAAAATGCTTTCAAGTGAGAACATACATAAAATATAAGAAATACCATACTGCTTCAGACCAAGGTCCATCAAGCCCAGTCCAACAGTGGCCAATCCAGGTCACAGGCACCTAACAGGTTCCCGAAAAGGAGCATAAATTCCACAGTGCTAGTCCTAGGTCCTCTAAACGGCATGAGGGTGTGTCAGCAGTATGTTTGGGGCATTCCAAAAAAAGATACACATAGGTGGTTGATTTTAGATTACTGCTGCACATTTAAATCCACCAGCGGACACGTTCATGTCTACATCTGCCCCTGGACCTGAATAGACCTTTGAAAAGTGCTCATTTTGGCAAGGTAGCAACAATACCTAGCAGAGTAAATATTGAGGCCTTATTGTATACTGTTGCACCACAGCACGTCTCCATTTCCAAAATGGCAGGTTTGGACATGTATGTGATACTATATACATATATATGTTGCAAAATACCAGCACTGGCATGTCTATGTAGCTGGTACCATGCACATCCAGATCTCGCAAGTCCATGTTGGACGGCTTTCTGCATGTCTGGCCCCTTATTCTGCTTGTCCCCATTTTCTTTATGTTGCAATGGAAATGTTAATCTTTTAGAGGCTGACATGTCTATTTTACAAAGCACTTATACATATCCACCTTCATTGCTGCTCCTCCCACAAAATTTTAGATGTTTAACATGGATGTCTTAGATTTCACCTAGACAGCTTTTTCTAAAATGAAGTCTTTGCTTTACTGAGGAAGATGTGAGGAAGCTAGCCATACTAGAAATGGTATTTTACAGTGATGAGTCAGAAGAGCTGAATTAAATCTCATTGGATCTGGACGATGAAGTAGAATGAAGTGACAAACTAAAGAGCAGCAAATCACCTGGACAGGATGGTATATGCCCCAAAGAGTTCTGAAAGAACTCAGATGAAACTGTAGATCTACTATTAATAATTTGTAACCTATCATTAAAATTATCTGTGGTATCAGAAGATTGGAGGATGGCTAATGTAACACCAATTTTTAAAAAGGGCTCCAGGGGTGATTGGTGAAACTACAGACAAATGAATCTAATGTCAATGCTTGGCAAAATGGTAGAAACCATTATAAAAAACAAAATTACTGAATGCATGGGCAGATTTGATGTAATGGGCCAAAATCAATATAGATTTAGCCAAGGGAAGTCTTGTCTCACCAACCTGCTCCATTTCTTTGAAGGCATGAATAAACACGTGGATAAAGGTAAGCCAGTTGATGTGATGTAGAACATCCAGAGCAGAACTTCCAAAAAAACGTGCCTTCTGAAATCACTTTGTTTCCATCCCGAAAAATTAACATCCAGGTATCTGGTTCTGCAGACCTCCCCCCTGCACATTGCAAGGCCGGGTACGTGGATGGGTGTAGACCGTTTCAAAAATGTAGATGTCCCCAAATTGGACCTCCACAGAAATGGGTATGTGGATGTCCCAGTCAGGGTATTTCAGAAAGGGGGTGACTATGTCCAGAGAGTAGCACATCCAGGCCTGCCATATCAGATGCTCAGATGTGTGGTGGTGGGCCTGTACTATGATCTGAAGTTTATATTTATGCACAGGTTTCTTCAGGCAGGAAATAACAACTGCCCCGAGGAAAGCACATTTTCTGCTTCCCCCTGGGAACATTGCACTCTTGAAACAAGCACTTTTTTAAGCTTATTTGTGGTCAGAAGCAGGTATAGTCATGGATGCCTCACCAACCAGGGCCAGACATGCATCGCAATACGATGTGCATCTTCTTTGCACCACCCAGGCCATGCTCACATGGACAATCTCGTGCTGAAGACATCTATATACCCGGCTTCTAAAAGGTCCTGGGCACATTTCCATTCTTTGCAAGTATGAGTGCCCATTTTCAGATGTCTAACTCGCAAATAGGACTTGTAAAATGATCGCATGGACCGATCCTAGTAGGGGCAAATCCGAGCCATCTCGACACCCCTGAGCAGGACAGATCTGTTAGAATCTGATTCTGCACCGCAGGAGCCAGACGTTCCCACAGGTGCAGGATTGGGCCCTGAGATAAGCCGGTGTGCTCCTGTATACCTGCAGGGATGTCCACCCTGCATCGGATTCTAACAGGTCTGTCCTGCTCAGGGGTGTCGAGATGGCCCGGATTTGCCCCTACTAGGATCGGTCCATGCGATCATTTTACAAGTCCTATTTGTGAGTTAGACATCTGAAAATGGGCACTCATACTTGCAAAGAATGGAAATGTGCCCAGGAGCTTTTAGAAGCCGGGTATATAGATGTCTTCAGCACGAGATTGTCCATGTGAGCATGGCCTGGCAAGCCACTTAACCCTCCATAGCCCATGTTCCCTGTAAAATAGTTATCTCCAAGTTATAATGCCCTGTTCAATGTAATTTCAGTTTGTTCATTGTAAACCGCACTGATGCAGAATAGTGCGGTATATAAGAGAATGTAAATAAATAAATAAATGCCAGTGTGCCCATTGCAGAACCAAGCTCCTGTAACCCTGTAGCCAAGTCCCGGACTGGGCAGCCAGGGCCTGCATTGGGTGGCAGGGACCCACCTTGTACTGCCTGTTGCTCTGGGGGAGGGGGGCTGCTGGGATCCTGGGGGGAGCTGCCAGGCAGGATCGGCCAGGTGACCTGTGCTTATTCCACCTCAGAGGTGGAATAAGCAGGGCGTCCCCCTGGCAATCCCAGGACGTACAGGGAATCGGCCCTGCATGTCAGAGGGTCGTTTCGCCTATGCTCCACCTACTCTCCATCCCCATGCTGCCCCCATCCTCCACAGCATGCACAGCGGCTCTGTACGTGCATTGGAGCCAGGAGGTGGAATAGGTTGAGGGCGGATTGTGGGGCAGGACGTCCCATCAGGACATCCAGCCCTACTATTCGCCTTCCTGGATCAGTGTATTTAGGCTTTGAGAATGCGTTTGACAAAGTCCCACATGAGAGACTTCTGAGGAAATTAAAAAGTTATGGCGTAGGAGGCAATGCTCTATTCTGGATTGGAAACTGGTTGAGAGAGAGAAGCCAGATAGTAGGGGTAAATGGTCAGTTTCCTCAGTGGAGGAAGGTGATTTGTATTGGGACCAGTGCTTTTTAACATGCTTGTAAATGGAATTTGGAACAACAAGGGAGGTGATTAAAATTACGGATGATTCCAAACAGTGTATTGGGAATCGTTAGGAAAGGAATAGAAAAAGCAAACAAAGACCATCATAAGGCCTCTATATTACTCCATGCTGCAACTGCAACTTGAGTATTTTGCGCAGTTCTGCATGCCACAACTCCAAAAAGGCGTAGTGGAATTAGAAAAGGTACAGAGAAGAGCAACCAAAATGATAAAGGGGATGGAAGGGTACCCCCATGAGGAAAGGCTTAAAGGGTTAAGGCTCTTCAGCTTGGAGAAGGGATGGTTGAGGAGAGATATGATAGCGGTCTATAAAATAACGAACAGAATAGAACAAATAAATGTGAATCATTTGTTTACTCCTTCAAAAAATATAAAGACGAGGGGATTGCAATGCAGCTACAAAGTAGTCCATTTAAGACTAATTGGAGAAAATATTGTTTCACTGAACCTATAATTCAGCTTTGGAACTCATTGCTGGAGGATGCGGTAAAAGCAGATAGTGTTTAGACAAATTGCTGGAGAAAAGGTCCCTAAACCTTTATTAAGGTAGACTGAAAGAAAGCCACTACTTACCCCTGGGAAGCGCAGAATGGCCTCAGTCTACATTTTGGGAACCTGACAAGAACTTGACCACGGTTGGAAACAGGACACTGGGCTTGAAGGACCTTTGGTCTGATCCAGTATGGCAGTGCTCATGTTCTAACTGTATAAGGGAATATTTCTGCAGAAATTAAATCCAATCCTGTCACAAAAGGGGCGTGCCGTTTTATTTTTTATGCATCATAATATGTTTTTTGAATGAAGTTCGATCATTGCTGTTACATTCTTGCTATTTGCTGCTGTAGCAATGTTCAGTTGGCATTAAATGAAATTCTGAATGACAAATAATATGAATAATTCTACCTGTCAGCTGAAATGATCAAATACCAATACTGGCTGATCTGGCTCCTGCAAGCTGTAATGGCAGATCCCAGTTCTGCCCAGGAGAGCAGGATCGTGGCATCCGAAGCCCCCGCCACAGGTTAACAGAGGACAGGAGACAGGGCGGCATCTCTATTGCTCAAGATCTTTGCAGCAATGTGCCATTCCTTTGTAACCTGGCCAGGATCAGATTTAAGATTTTGGCAAGACCAGAGAGAAGATCCCAGAGAGTTGGGGGGGGGGGGGGCGGTGGTTGGGGAAAAGGGCTATCTGCAATCCCAAAAAATGTGGAGAACCAGAAGAGGGGCAGAGGAAGGCAATCGTGCCAAAGTGCCGCTCCTTGGAATCAGCATCTGCCTATGGCCCTAAGATAAGCAGGGAGCAGGCTTCTCGGGTACTTGGTGCCTTCAACCTCTTAGTCAGTTGCCTATATAACCTATGTCTAATTCCAGGCCTGGTAAGGATTAACCACATCCTATATGGACTTGGGTGCAAATTAGCAATAGACTGGTGAGACATTGAAGTTATCCAGATAAGTGCCGCAGGCAAGACCTATGTGCCAATCTTCAGTGGCGCTATTTGGATATGACTAATTAAACAAGTCCTATGATTACAAGTAAATTAGAAAGGCCTGCAAAATTTCTGTAAGAAGATAGAAAGATTTCAGAGCCATTGATGGTACCAGGAATAAATGTGTTAGCAAGCGTACTCTTCAAACAAAAGAGGTAAAAAAAAAAATCTGAACTTTAAATGATAGACAACATTAAGACAGACTGTAAGACATGAAGGCGTATAGAGAGAAGAGTACGTCATACCCAAACATGGATCTCTTGTATTTCATTTTGCACATTTCAAACATTTAAAAGTAAATGCAAATAAAGAAAACTGTGATAAGCATTTGAACATCTTGCCAACCCAAGGCCAGAGGGGTTTGTTCATCTCTGAAAGATTCTACACAGGCCTGTTTTCAGCTTTATCAGTGGAATAATAAGGTGATTCTACACGTTTGTTTGGTGTTTTTAATTGTGAGGGTATTATGGATGGAATTTCTTTTGTCTTGTTGCCTTTCTTTCTTTCTTTCTTTATTTTCCCTGCTGTTTTCTTTGTTTTTTTGCCATGTTTCTCAAGGCTTATAAGTGTGTATGTTGAAGACCATGACATAATGACTACATATAGAATTGGAAGTAATAGAATGTTTGGTGATTTGACTCAAGTCTGCTCTTCACATCATATTTGTTGCTCTCTGTAGGCTTGATCTCCATTGAGGAGTTCCGCCAAACTTGGAAATTGTTCAGCTCTCATCTTCACATCAGCGTAGATGATGCAACAATTGATGACCTGGCTCGTACCATTGACTCCAACAAAGATGGCAGCATTGACTTCAATGAGTTTTTAGAAGCCTTCCGTGTAGTTCAAAAATTTGAAAACAAGGGAATTCATTGAAGAAAGTGAACTTGAGTCCAAGAAATAAAGACCAATAGGATTGCTCTAGCTTCATCCTAAATTCAATGGCGAGTTAAGACTTTGGAAAGGCAGAGCTATGTGCAGTATAGAGGCAGAATGGCCAGTCTATGCATGAAGACCACAAGCCAGCTTGGTAAGAACAACAGAGAAAAAAGATTCCTGAGGGTGTTACTTCTGTGTTGCTCATCAAATGAGATTAAGAGTTTTGTACTGGAGAACAGCAGTTGGCATGAAGGAGAGGGGACACAATGAAAGCAAAAAGCTTTATCTGACTGCCGTGACCCTTTGCAAAGTACAGTATTCCAAAATATAGATTGCCTCTTAGCTGCCAAATTTTAAATTAATAGAGGCTGGCTATTAAACATCTTTTGGAACTGTTTTAAAAATGATGTCTTGCCTGTAGCTTGGGTGATTGTTATAATCTCCAGTATGCCTTTTGTAATC
Source organism: Ichthyophis bannanicus (assembly GCA_033557465.1). Classification (NCBI taxonomy): domain Eukaryota; kingdom Metazoa; phylum Chordata; class Amphibia; order Gymnophiona; family Ichthyophiidae; genus Ichthyophis; species Ichthyophis bannanicus. Next base: position 899,170,718 of record CM066035.1, on the reverse strand, counting down.
TTGCATGGACTCTGAGGCAAAAATGACTATTAATTAGCAAAAAAACAGTGGCATGCTTTGAAATTCATTCTGCATAATTCATTCTACTTGTCTCACTCAATGAAGAGTTAAATGTGCAGAGATAACAATGGCTTCAATATCTAGAACATAGCATAAGAACATAAGAAATGCCATACTGGATCAGACCAAGGTCCATTCAGCCCAGTGGCCAATCCAGGTCACAAGTACCTGTCAGGTACCCAAAAGGGCACACAGATTCCACAATGCTTGTCCCAGGGTAAGCAGTGATGTAAAGTCACCTACATCAATTAACTTGCAGAACACTGTTTCTGAAATAGCCTGAACCCTTCTTACATTCCATTGGTAGTGGAAGGATTAAAACTCAGGTTGGCGCTACAGTGAAAAGCAATGTAAGCGGTGTTTCTTTCTAACTAGCTATTAACTTGTTAGGAATTATTTTCATAAACACTGGATCATAAACACTTTTGCTCAGCTATGCAGAAGTTAGGATCAGCCGTTCCTTGCAGCTGAGGATGGTGGTCTTCCTAGCTGTGGTTCCAAAGGTGACTGTTGAGACCAATTGGAGATAATCTGACTGCCAGATTTGGGCCTGTATTTCTAAGCAAGCTGGATAGACCTGGCGTTGCTGATTCATTCCACAGAAAGTTGTTTCTAGCACTCTCATTTTCACCTCCTGTTGCCTTCGTAAGTTGCTGAAGAGCTAAGATCCTTCTAGCAGACTCCCTTCCATGTCAAGTGCTAACATGTTTATTTATTTATTTGATTTTTCTATACCGCCCCTTCCAAAGATCAGGGGCGGTTTGCAAATAACAGAACATTTTACATAGAACAACGGTTTAACTTTTTACATAGTAACTTTTTGGGAGTAACAAAACAGTTTAGGATATACATTTGGCTATAAACTTTGCCTATTACAGGACGATATAATAAACCATGTACAAAATTTCAGGTTAGAATAATTACATTGAGTTTGAGATTGTTGTAGGTGGGTGTTTGACCGAAGAATGAAATAGCACAGTTCATGATACAGACTAATCTCATTTTCTAGGGTTTATCTTCACTATCTTCTCATGATTCTATCAACTCCAGTTCGAACTATTTAATACTCTTGAATAGTAAGCGGTACCTCCCAGATGACATTAATGTTAAGCACTTTTACTTGCATTAACAGGGCTTCTTTGAAGGTTGTGTTCTTGTTTTCATGGACTACCATAAGAATGTGTTGGACATGAGCCTACAAGACCACATTAACCCCTTCTTCAGATGCAATTACAAGGTTCATGGAAGAAATCAAGCACTCAAGGGGTGTAGTAGAGTGCAGAGTTCTTCACGTGCTTAATTGTCAGATCAACAGTGAACCTAGAATGGTCTGGGGAGGGATCTCAAGGTGACACATCATCAAGAGTGTGGGCTGAAGCTAATGAAATTTACATGAATAGTCCAGTATTTTGGCCCAGTCTGTTTTGTTTTTAATCTAGCAGATGAAAGAAGCATGGATAGTACTGAGCTGAAGTAATGAAAATATTACTTTTGTTAGCCAATATATGTAAGGATCCATTTTCACCTACCTGAAATCAATTAATAGAAAAGAGATATTAGGAATCGATTCCTATTGGAAAGCTTACCAGATGTGATATAAAATGCAATGAAATGCGATCTCCCTGGATTGAATCGTTCAGCCTGAGTAATGCAGGAAAATATCTTGATTAGTTTGGACTTGTATAGCTAGGAAAATAAAACTACTACATGAGCTTTGAATGTTAACATAGCTGTTCAAAAGGCATACATTGTCTCTTCCTGGAAGCTGCATTAACGTGCTGAATATGAGCTTACTTTTTATATATGTATCAAAATCAATAAATTTATATTAAAAAGAAAATACCATGCTTGAGAATTTTTTTCACTGAAGGGATAAAAGATACTTCTATTTTTTTTTATCATAAACTTTGAAAGATCAATTGCATTTCCTAGATTTCATTCATACTGTGTGTACCCTCTCCCAGTCATGGGTCTCTGAGCATCCAAATTCTTCTAGAAAGGGACCAGCAGATGTTGAAGTAGACTCACTCCCAGGAAATCTGTTAGTTTCCTAAAAATGTGCTTAAACATGCAGAATAGGAGTCTATTAAAAATTCAGTTCAGTCAACGACAAAAAGTCAAATTGAAAAAAAAACCAAGTTTATTGTTATACAACCTTGCATTGTAAGTACAGCGTATACCCCACCTGCACTGTACAAGCTATTGTTACCTGTAAACTGCACTGATTCTAAAGAGCGCACTATAGAAAAGATTTTAAATAAATAAAATAAATAAACCTTCCCTCAGAATGTACAACAGAAGCAACAAACTATGACCCAGTTTTATAATGGGCCCTGTTACCATCAGTACTGTGGGTCATAGACTGCATATATATATATGTCCAGCAGGCTATCACAGGGGAGGAAAGGGAACCTACTGCAACAGAACAGCCTTTCACTCCTTCATCATGCTGATGGTCTGCGTATCCAGAGGTCACATAACAGATGTCTTTCCAAGATTCCCAGGCTTCATGTCATGATTCACTCTCACTCTGGAATCCATGACAAGTTTGAGACAGCCAGATCTCTGGGGCAAGTCCTGTACTATCCCACTCTGACACATCTACGTGCACATGCTATAAAGTCAGAACGCTCTCTCTCAGCCCCTACCCCACTGTCTACTCCCCATAGCTCAAACCCTGCTTCTTGTTTTCCTTCTCTCACTCAGGAGACAGAAGCTACCCTCAAAGGAGTTGGCTCATGACTCCCATTGTGGCACCCTACACTGAGGCAGAGAACATTACAGCAGGACCCACTGACAAACTAGGTTTGCCATTGAGAGGACCTTTGGCCTCACAAGAGCTATTTTTTGGTGTCTGGACTGATCAGAGGGTAAACTATTGTACCGCCTCTAAAAGTGTGTCAGATATTCATGGCATGCTGCATTCTCTATAATTTTGTCCAAAAGCAGCGACTACCCCTTCTAGAAGGTGTGATGGTGGTGAGCAACATTCAAGATGTACTAGCACTAGCAGACATAATACTGCACAGGCAAACACTTGGATGTCCTACCCATCCTTACTGACACTCCACTATCATCAACACTACAGCAGAGTAGATGAGACCGACCAGTGACTACTCATATTTGATTCACTTAAGTTATGGATGATATAGTTTTAACCATTACTCTCCTCTCCAATCTGACAGCATCTGCTCCACATCGACCTCTCTCTGCCTCTTCACCTTTGTTCTGCCCAGTATTCTCTTCTCTATTTTCCCATCTACCTCTCTTTTTCTTTCACGCACCCCTCCTTCCTGACCCGCAACATCCCTGCTCTTTTGCCCTCCTGCTAGCCTTATCCTCTCACCTTCCTTTCCCCACACAACGGCACCATTCCCTCTGTCCAGCATCCTCCTGCAGCCCACTTCTCCTAAGCATGATGGTCCACAGAACGAGTCACTTACAATAACAGCAATTCAATGCTCAAAACAAGTTCTCTCAGTGCAGCAGTCTGAGGTTGGGTGGGTTGCTGGGAAGACTCTACAGAACTGACCAGTCTTTTTCATCTCCTCCTGAGCAGTGGCAGGCAGCGTCCCAGTGGGACCAGTTTGGGCCAGTCGATTGGAAAGTGGTGGATTGGCACGTGGTCCTTCCCAGGTGAGGACAGCACCTGGGTCAGACTCGGGAAGACTTTCTAAATCTCCAGACTCAGCCTGGGAGATTGGAGGATAGGGCATGAGAGGGAGCAGAGCAGCTGCAGCTACTGAAGCCTGGCCTAGAGAGGGACAGATGGCTGAGGAGGAACTTAATTTGGAGATTAGTGGCTGCCCGGTACTCATGCTGGTGTGAGCGCACTGCTGAGTGGTGCCACTGTAGCAAGGTCTCAGCAGGGTTGCTGGGGGGGTCTCTGGGGAACTGAACAGGCAGTGGCATTAGGCAGTAGGTGCAGCATGGTGGGTGGGTAGGCAAAGGGACTAGCCTGCAGAGGGATAGATAGGACAAGGCAGGCAACAGATCTTTATCTTTATTTCATATTTGATATACCGCCCAGGCTAAGGCATCAGGGTGGTTTACAATACTAATAACAATACTGCAGAGTTAAGAAATGAAACAAATGCTTTAAATTAATAGGATAGAGGAAAGAGTCAAGACATCAGCTATCAGCAAGAGAAGAGTGGAGGAGTGGCCTAGTGGTTGGGGCAAGGTACTTCGGGCCGGAAGGTCGGGGGTTCAAATCCCAGTAGAGGACAGCAACCTTGGGCCGGAAGGACTGGGGTTTCTAGTCCCACAGGTGCTCCTTGTGGTCTTGGGCAAGCCACTTAACCCTCCATAGCCCATGTTCCCTGTAAAATAGTTATCTCCAAGTTATAATGCCCTGTTCAATGTAATTTCAGTTTGTTCAATGTAAACCGCACTGATGCAGAATAGCGCGGTATATAAGAGAATATAAATAAATAAATAAATAAGAGCAGCAGGAAGAGTAGGAGAGTAGGGAGCTAGTGTGGATTAGGTACATGGAATGTTGAAGGCTTGGTGAAACAGGTGGGTTTTTAGCTGTGCTTTGAATTTCTGATAGGAAGGTTCAAGGTGGAGTGTGGATGGTAGCGATTTCCAGAGTGCAGGACCAACAAAAAAGAAGGCAGTGTGACGTGTAAGTTCTAGGTGAGCTTGGGACGGTGAGGGAAGGAATTATCAGTTGGCATGGATGGACCGGAGCTGACGATAAGGGGTGTGCAAACGTATAAGATTTGCCAAATATTGGAGCGTGGAAGTATTAATAGCTTTGTGTGTCAAGATCATGATTTTATATTGAATTCTAAAGTGAAGGGGAAGCCAATGGAGGTGAACGAGAAGGGGAGCGATGTGGTCTGAGCGCTTGGCATGAGTGATAATACGTGCTGCAGTATTTTGCAAAGGTTGTAAATGCTGCAATTGATATTGGGGCAAGCTTGCCAATGCAACATTGAAGTAGTCCAGTCTATTTATTACTAAGGATAATAGAAGGGTAGTGACCAAGGAGGGAAACAGAAATGGACGGACTGCTCTGATCTGACGTAACGAACAGAAGGAATGGTGAATGAGGTGGGACAAGTGCTCCTGGAACAAAAGTACTGCATCAAGAATGATGTCTAAGTAGCGGAAATAGGACATCAGAGGGATGGGAGCAGAAATGAGAAAAGCAGCTATGGAGGGGTAGGGGTTACTAAATGAGAACCACATGCATGCCCATTTAGAGGGGTTGAGGTGTAGATAATTTGGCTGAAATCCACATAGAAATATGCATAAGGCAGTCATTAAGTGATAACACATAAATAATCACTAGGGATTATTCGATAGTGCCATCAGGACTAACAGCCTTAAGTATTAGCACCAGGAAATTAAATACTAGTGTATCAACGTAGAGAAACATACATGTTGAGCAACAACAGCTATACCTATGAGCTTTAGTCGTAGTGTCTGCGTGGAGGTCATTGATGCGATTGGGCACACAAATTTCTATACAGACTTTCAGTCTAATGAATTAGTGCCATTATAAGTCTGAGACCTCCTGATAGACATTGTTAAGATTGATGCATTGTTGAAAAAGAAGAGAATCAATTTGTGGGAAAAATTCCCTTATGTTTCATTGAACGCATTAGAGTTATTTTGTGAAGTCATTAAGTGATGACAGATCAATCGCAACAGGACTAGTAGTATGATAAAAGAGAATGTATGTCATCAGCATAATAATAATATGCTGACACAGCGTATTGCTGTACTATGAGTGGCAGAGGGGCTAGGAAGATATTGAAAAGCAGAGGTGACAGAACAGAGCCCTGTGGAACACCACATTCAAGAGGTACCACAACTGAAGAGATTGAATTAAGGTGGACAGAGAAGAAACAGGCAACGAGGAAGGAATGGAACCAACGCAACACAGTACCCCGAATCCCAGAGTCATGAAGGCATGAAAGGAGGGTAGGGTAATTAATTAAGTCGAAAGTGGGAGAGAGGTCTAGAGAAACAGCCAGGGAGATATCACCATGGTCATTTGCGACGCACAATTCATTTGGAAAGGAAAGAACGGTTTCAGTACTATGGTCTACACGGAATCCAGATTGGCGGGGGTGGAAGACATTAGCAGACTCAACATGTGATGACAGTTGATTGAAAACCAACTTTTCTAGAACCTTAGCCAGGAAAGAGAGGTTTGAGACAGGATGCTAGTGTGTGGGTATTGTGAGGTCCAGTGATGGTTTCTTGAGGATTGGTTGAACGGAAGCTGACTTCCAGGGGGTTGGGAAGATGCCAGAAGACAGACTGGAGGTAAACATGGTTAGAATGATTGGTGAGAGGGCAAGGGATGGATCAGATAATCAGTGTGATGGGATGGGATCCAGCAAACAGGTTGTTTTCCAGGAGCTTTGTGTAGCTTGTCATGCTGCCGCCCCAGAGGCCAAGGTTGGTATGGGCAGGTCAGATGGACATGAGAGTCCTCCTTGTGGTCTTCCACATGGGGGCCCAGGTCTTCTTCTGGAAAATCACTCCCTATGGCCATGAGTCCTTCTAGCTCTGCCTTCCCCGTAGAGCCAAAACCATCTGCACCTCGGCTAGTGGGAGTGAGCATGGTGACCTCTTCCAAGCTGGGGAACCCGACTCGCTCGCAAATCAATTGCGCTATTCTGTCCCCAACCTGAACCACGAAATCTTCTTTAGAAAAATTGCACAGGAGAACTTTTACTATTCCCCTATAATCAGGGTCGATGACCCCTGCGGCTACATCCAAACTGTGTTTGGCAGCCAATCCTGACCGGGGTGCTATCCTTCCATAACATCCTGGAGGGATTTCCACTTGTATTCCGGTGCTGATTAGCTTTCGTCCCTGCTTCGGGATGACCTGGTCTTCCACACTATGGAGATCGTAGCCTGCTGCTTGTGTTGATGCTCTTTGGGGACTACGGGCCTTTTCCGAACTTCAACACGAATTTCTTAGGCGCCTCCGGTGTTTCCTTTATCAGGCCTCTCTTTGGCTTTCCCCAGAGCGGACTAGGGACCATGGAGTTAGTGGTTGCCGCTAGGCTGCTTCGCTGGGTGCTAAGGCGATCAGTAGGCTCAGGACTACCCGTGTGCTCATGCCTACTGCAGGTGGAATTCATGACTGTCTGAGGAGATAAACCCTCTCTCAGAGTCTTTTTAAATTGCGGCCAGTCGCGACCCAATACCAGCTCTTGTGGTAATCTTGGGACCACGGCTACCAACATTTGTTTTCTCATTCCCCATGCCTTAACCCACAGCTTGTACACGGGATAGCTTGTAGCTGATCCATGAACACATTTAATTTTGACCTGCGCTTCTGGACATTCAGGGACGGACCATCCTTGGTCTTGGATCATAGACCACAGCTGTTTGGACATCATGGATTGGTCCGCACCTGAATCTAGAAGTGCCTTAGCATGAACTCCGTGTATTTTTACTCTCAACACAAAACCTTCTTTTGTTGTCTTTGGGACTTCTCCCACTAATGCAACACGTGAATAACATTCCTTTTTTATATGGCCCTTCTTACCACATGAAAAACATCGTCTTACAGTTTCCACATCCTTAGGGTCATAATTACTCCTAGGGCTATACATTGGTCTGGAGGAACCATCTACCCTCCTAGCTTCCATCCCTAAGTGCATTTTAGGAACCGCTAGCTTTGGCTGGGACACTTTTTCTGCCTCAAGATATCTCTCTGTTAGGCTTATGGCCTCGGTAGTAGTGCAGCAATTCTGAAGAATTATAAAATTTTGCACTCTACTCGGTACTGCATTTAGAAACTGTTCTAAGATTATGGCGTCCATGAGAGTTTCAATATTCTTTCTCTCAGGCTGTAACCATTTGTACGCCAAGCTCTTTACTCTATGTCCCAAGGCTTTCGGAGTTTCATTTGGGTTAAGCATAGTGGCTCTAAACAATTTCCTATAAGCAAATGGGGTGAGACCTAGGCGATCTTTAATTGCCATTACTACCTCATCATAATTGTCTGCTAAAGCTGGAGGCATCGACCGGTAGGCGGCTAGAGCCTCTCCCGTCAGGGATGCAGCTAGTCTGACTGCCCACTGTTCAGTCGGCCACCGAGCTGACTTTGCTATTCTGCTAAATGAATCCAGAAAATCATCCAGATTATCACTGGGGCTTAACTTTCCCATTGTCAGGTCACTACATGACCATTGTCCCAACTCTGTGTTATGGAGTTCAGAGGCTCGCAATAGTTCCGCTTCCTTCTTTGCCATTTCTTCCTTCTGCTGGGTTAACCATTTGTCCAATGTGTGCAGAAGAGGTGACTGCTGTTCTTGCATGGCTTTCAGCGCTTGCGCTTGGTTCTGCAGCGCTAGTTTCGCCTGCTTGTCAAATTGATTAGCCATCCACGCACATACTTCTTTGGGATCCATGGTAATCTGTAGTAAGGAAACAAAACAACAAAACACAACCAAGTGTGGCTCTTTTTACAAAGAAAATTTCCTTTCCTAATCCTTTTTTTTTTTTTTCTCTATACTTTCCTCGGTATCCTACACTTTTCAGGTATATCTACGTTTTACCTGATGACAGTGTAGAATCAGCTCTGGAACAGTATACGTCGCTGTCGTTCCGCGATTCTCCGCCGACAGTTGGATACCGGATTTCTCTTTTCCAGGATTTTCTTCCAATCCGCTCCGGATTTGACTGCTCCACTCCGGGTTTTTTGTTTTTTTTTTGTAATCCAAGTGGGGGTTTTTTTTCGTTTCTTCTTCTTGAGACCTGTAGCTCAAGCTTCTTCTCTGTAGGCTGGACGTAGGCTCCACAAAACATCCAACAACTACGCCATTTTCATGTCATGCTGCCGCCCCAGAGGCCAAGGTTGGTATGGGCAGGTCAGATGGACATGAGAGTTTTTTATATATTTTGAATTTGGTCCTTCTGTAAGAGGTCTTGGTAATATTCCCAGGACCTACCGGGGGCCAAAGTTCAAGAGAATACAATAGCCAGAATGTAGGGAAAATAAGGCTTTATTTCCCCTTAAGCACAATGGTTCAAGTTATGGGAGACTACTTCAACCAACTGAAAGAAACCTTGCTTCAGGCAACAAAAAGAAAATATATTCACACTTGCTTTGTTTAACTGTTGCTTCACAGTACTTGGCATAAACAAACTTTACAGGCATTCGCTACTGTTCACTGTTTTATGTTTCATGCACAGACCTTAGGCTACCTGCCTGACAGTAGCTACAGTCCATCGGGGTTTCAGGTGGGTCTTCGTTGAATTCCACCTGCATGGGCTGAGTATCAGACAGCTGTGAATCAGTGTCAGTAAACTCTTGAGGAGTGTACTGAGGTTTCTCATATAACACATTTACTAGCTTCCAATGTTCAGCATTCAAGTCAGGGCCGCGCCCATGTGAGTGTTTGTTATGGCAGTTACTTCCCCTTGCAGGCTGCCTTATGTTATACAGTCTTTTTACCAAGGGCTTGTGCCCTGTTTCACCAACAGTTTGATAGGGAGGATATACTCCAGTATCTTGTGTTTCCTGTCTTCTTAACTTATATTGCTTATCAGAATAAAAAGGTATTTTACCTTGTTTAGTTGAGTCCCACGGCCTGGTCCCGCTGTAGTTCAGCCTTTCTTGAGCAGTAGGCTTTTCCCACTCCAGCTGGCCTTCATGCAGAGTCACCACTCTCTCACATTCACACCTTTTACCATTTGAATAAGGAATATTACCATTTGCAGCAAAGACTTCATCCTTGCTCAGATAATGCTCACTGTGTCTTGCATTTACTGCTGCCGGTTCTTCACACCAAACTCTGGGGTTTATTTCTCCCCTTGTGCCTTTCTTTCCAGTACCTCTCAACCAAGGACTCCTGGAACTCTGTGGCCTCGGATTCACTATGCCCTCCTGCCAGGAACTCCTTCCTCTCTGGTGCTCTGGACACTCCTTGTGGTGCTCTCCTTCTTGGTTCCTTTCCAGAAGCTCTCTGTGGTGTGACTCTCCGTGGTCTGCTTTTCCTTGATAAGCCTCTTCTTGGTATGCCTCCTTTTGGTAGGCCTTCCTTGGTATGCCTCTCCTTGGTCTCTCTCTCCCTGGTCTCTCTTTAACTTGTCCTAGTTCCTCCTTTTCAAGTTCCCAGCCTTTCTTCAGGGGAACTCCCCCTTTTCTCCATTGGCTGTTAGGTTGCATTACCTCATCAGCTCTGAGGTGCAGTTCTCTGGGCCTTGGAAGGTCACTCCTGCTCCCTCTATTGGGCTCCTCATAATATTGCAGCTGATGATAAAATCTTTTTTCAGGATTTAAAACCCTTTTTTCTTCATGAATAGGCTCTGCGGTACCACAAGCTCCATTGTAGAGATTGGATGGAAAGAGGTCCAGGTGTGGGCCAAGGCTAAATTGGATGCCTGGTACAGGATCAGATTCTTCAGATTAAGAAATGGGGGGGAGGGGTGGAGTACGGCAGGTAGGGAAGAGGGGGGATGGATAGCAAAGGAAGACCGCAATTGATCAACTTTGTCTCTGAAGAAAGAGGCAAGTTGTGTGGGGTCTGGTGAACCATCTAGGGGTGACGGAAAGGTTGGGGCTGAGGTGCAGATAAAGAGCGAAAAATAGAGTAGAAGCTGACTGGTGGAGTTGGAGGATGAGGTGATGAGCATAGTTTAATAAAATTGTCTAGCAGCATGCCGAGCAGAATGGTAATACTTATGACAGTGGCGGAAATGGGAGAGAGTAACAGATGATGTGTGCCTATGCCACCTTTGCTCGGCACAAGGGAGCTGAGAGCAGAGCAAGCGAAGGCTGGAGTGGTACCAGGGAGTGTGATTATCTTTGGTTCGTACCATAGCCAGGCAGAGAGGTGTTAGTTGGTCCAATGCCGTAGTTAGTATGAACTTGGGAGTCAGGGGGCTGAGTGACAAAGTCAGGTGGAAATAGTGTAACTGAGGACGGAAATAGTTGCAGTGTGAGAGGGGTAATATGATGCTTCAGACACATGGACGGAAGATCAGCTGAACAGGCAGAACCCGACCCAGAGGTCACTACCGGGCAAGAAAGAGAGAAAAAGACACAGTAATGGTCCGACCAAGGAAATGTGAGAGTAGAGAAGGCTGTGAGGGTAAGCAGGGCAGTGGAGGGTGTAAGGACAAGGTCGACTGTACAGCCAGCATTATGTGTTGAGCAGGGGATATGCTGAGTGAGAGAGAGATCATTGAGTAAGTTAAGGAAAGCACAGTCCTTTGGTCTGGAGGGGGCGTCTAGATGGATATTAAAGTCTCCAAGGATTACTAGATTAGAGTAGGCATGAGTGGTTTCTAAGATCATCAGTAACAATGAATCCCAGAGATCTGAGGATAGAGAGGGAGGGACATACAGGAAGAGGAAGTAGAGGGGTGGATTTCCATTGAGCCGAAGGAATATGAATTTGGGAAAATGGATAGTAGGTGCATGGATTTCTGTAAGAGAAAATCTAGAGCAATGAAGGAGCTCTACACCTCCTCCACATCTCCCAGTTTAAGCTGAAGAGAAGGCGGAGAAGTCTGTAGGCAAGTACCGGTTCAAGAGAGGATCTTCGCCTTCTTTTAGCCAGGTTTCCCTTAGGAAACACATATCAAAAGAATGTTGTTGAAGGAGATCTTGAATAAGCAGTGACTTAGAGCGGAGGGACCTACAGTTTAGTAGTGCCAGGCTAAGTAACAACGTGGCAGCAGTAGACTTATGGTAGACATTGGAGGTATCACGCTGACAGCAAGTTAAGAAGTTTGTATGAATCCGAATAAGATGACCTGATAAGGGTGGGGCCGATGGAAGCGGCCGCCACCCCCAATGCACAGGCATAAGGGCCATAGTGTAGACCAAGAGAGAGATCCACAGGACAGACAGAACGGTGCTCGAGATGAGGCACAGCTTAACTGTTGCCACAACTGACGATGAAAAGGAAAGGCATGCTATCACATCACGTTTTAAGATATGAGAGGAACCTGCAAGAGTATCCCCGATCTCGCCACAAGGAGCTCACCCAATGAGCATGTCCTTCTCCTTGGGAGCGTGCCCTGGCTGCATGCCGCCACAGCGCAGGGCATCGCTGGCATTCTCCTTAAATGCAGGGATGGAATACCTGGAGGGGGTTGCGGACGTGGGCACATGGCCACATCACTTCTAGGAGGTGGGACAGGCACAGAAGGCAGCAGGAACTGGTTTGTGTAGCTCTGAAGAACAATAGAAAGAATTACATCAAGCAGAACAGATGCAGGTACGGAGTATGGCAGAGAGAAATCGCAGACAGAAGTTGCAGCATAGGGAGCCTACATGCAGTGTGCTTTGTGCAAAGAAAATGACTGGCACTGTTGCTGTGTGTGCAGTAAAGCACACACCATCCCACACCTAATGCTTCACGTCCATGTGCTTCTTGTATGTGGCTGTGCAGCCAGTTAACTCTGTAAAAACTGCAATTTGATTAGCCCACCATGCTTGACCAGGCAACATAGTATGTGGTTACAACTTGTGACTGGACACTGTGCACATGGCTCAGAAACTGGACTGTCCGGTCTAAAACTGGGCAGTTGGCCATCTTAGTTGTAACTCTATCTGCCTCTCCTGCAGCTGGAACTTGCATTCTCTCTGTTGGTCCTCACAGCGAACGAGTTGGTGAATCTCCTAGCTGCTTTCTGGCCACCTTGTGCATCTGCACCTGTTCAGCTTTGGCTGGTTCTTGATGGTTATTGTACAGTGATGGGGTTGGGATTTGCACATTATCCACCTATTCATCAACCTTCATCAGCTCCTCTTGTATCAAAGTCAGAAACTTGTCCATCCTGGTGCTCCTCCTCTGGCTTTTGACTGACCTGCTCTGTTTCACTCTCCCTATAGCTCTCTTCCAAAGCCTGGACTGACTGCACCCAGGCTCTTCACTGTCCGAAGACATGGCCTCATCTGTAGGTAAAGAAAACAATAGTGCCTCATCAATAGCTCATTGGCATAGGTATGTACACACATGATGATGGCACAGGTGGGCTAATATAGTCTTTCCTCTCTTCCTGGATATCCAGAGAGTGTGAATCATGTAGCATCCTATCACATCATGTTATGGCTCAGGTCTCTGTGGGCTCGTACCTTCAATGTGATACATTCTTATCCCGCTACATTCCATGCCACCCTGTCCACATGTGCACTGGTATTACAAATCTGTCTTTTGGCACTGGGATGGAATGCATTGAAAACGGCAGGGTCTGGGTACGTACTACAGAGTTTTCTATATAGCCCTTAGACAGTTGAGCAAATGCATGTAATGCTGGCTCTGTCCAATATGTGAGCTATATCTATCCCATGCCACACATAGTAGTCTAGTGCAACTAGAGTTTGAAGTGCAGCTGTAGATGTGCGTAAAGGTCCTCATGTAGTGGTGTGGATGCAGGATTGCATGCCAATGTACTGGGCAATGTTGTGTATATACCAGCAACTAAAATATGACTCTGTAAGCTTTATGATTGGAAGATGCATATGAAGAGTATGCCTTCTATGTTTACTAGCCCAGCTGGTAACTCACTTGCCAAAATACAGGCCAATAGCTTGATTTAAAAAGCAGAGAAGTGGGGGCAAACAGCAGCATGCCAGTGAGAAAGAGAGGGTATGCACAGATCTCTGGAGACACCTGAACAGAAGACCACACCTGAAGAAAGGGCTCACACTTGTTCTTGGAATATGCACCATCCAAAGCCCCTGTGAGTGGTACCTGAGAGCTAGATACTGCATCCATTAGGATAGTGCATGCCATTAAGATAGGGGTCACAAAGGGCAGAGAAAGGGGGGCCAGAGAGTAAAGGTGTGTAATAAGTACTTGCAAGTTGTTGGTAGAGCGTGATATGTCCATCTTGCTGTCTCATGGTAGTGGAAGATGCCCTTGACTTTGTGGCAGATCCCTACCCAGATTTTTTGCTTTGTATAGCTGTTGATTCTTTGTCCAGCCCGAATGGGGTCCTCTGATGCTTCCGAATCTCTCGCCCATCACATCAACCTCCGCTGGTGAAAATTCACCTTTCTCATTAGGCTTTTCTTCTGTGAGGGCAGCGCACAGCAGCATAAATCAATAGCCGTCTAAAATGGATGGATCCAAGTGAGACATAGCCAGGTCGATATTTAAGCTCCACAGTTAGCATTTTTAAGCGCCTGCTGTGTTGTTTAAAAGTGAAACTGGATACTGAGACCCAGAATCCCGATATCCTCTGGTGCTGAACATCCGGTTTCAGCGATGACCGGCAACAGCTATCTGGATATTCAGCCGCTATCTACTTAGCAAACTGCATAAGGTAAGACCTGTCTCATTTGTTATCTGATTGGTGAACTGGGTGCCATCTTGACACTATCTGCATAGTGCCACAACAGTCAGAGGAGCTATTTCCCTCTCCCCAGCACTTGTCCAGTTCGAAGGTGCTGCTAACCACATAATGTCTTTGACTATTGAGTCCAGAGGTTTTACCCACATGAACAGCAGCTTATTACATGTGAGTATTTCTAAAATAGCTGACGGTTGTGCATATGTAGCTGCTTTTCAGATTGTCAAGGCACTTTCCAAAATACCCGTATGTTTCTAGCTTCATTGCAAGCCGTTGGAGCTTGACAGCCCCTTAGGAGTCTCAGCCCAGGCTTATTAATGCATTTTGGAGGAACAGATCACACTCCTGGATAGGCTGCCAGTGCCGCGTGTGTGTCTCACCTGCATGCATTGCTAATGAAGCAGAAAAGGTCCCATCGTTTGGGGAAGGGGCCTGGCCCTCTATGTAGGATAAGAATTATAGATATGACATGGCATGATGGGGAGATACTGATGAATGCTTCTGTTGTGACAGACCTAAGGCCCAAAGATCAGATCCTGTCTGCAAGTAATGTTTAAGCTGTTTAATGCTGTATATGGGGGGGTGCAGCTCTTTTCATTTGTGTATAAACATCTTTATATATTTCATTATGGGGGCCTCCAGAGCAGCATTTATACTGTAAATATGTGTGGGGGGGGGGAGGGGTGTTCTTTTAATTCTATGTGCATATTATGTAGCTAGTTAGTTAGATAGATAGATACCCTTCTCCTATTTCTATATCTATCTGTCAGTGGGTGCTTGTTTTCATGGTTCTATATGGTTTGGTGGGGGAGGGGTGTTGGCAGCTGTTTCACCATATGTATATGTTGCATTGTGCAGGTCTGCAAATCGTGTAAATGTCTTTGAATATCCCTTCCCCCCTCCCAGTTTTTGTGTTTTCAATCTGCTGTTTATATACGCATTTGTGTTTGAAATGTACAGTATATTTATATTATTTTTAGACCCCTGATGAAGACATTTTTAGCCGAAACCTGGCCGTCGGGCTTCTCTCAATAAAGAAATTTATGGCATAAGGTCCTTGGTCTGCCTCGGCTCTGTGTGTGCTGCTTGTTTCTTTCTGTGGAGTCCTACCTTCCAGCTTTTCCTGTTTTGGACCCCCTTAATACTTTGCTGCTATCATTGGCATGAGAGGTCCCCACTTTTAAGCATTAATGCTCCGATGACTGCCACCTATCTTCATCCTCCGCCAGCTGAATGGTTTCCTCAGCCTTGCTGCCCCCATCACCACATCAGTCTCTGTTGTAGCAAGGCAAACAAATAGACACATGCTGATGTAATCGGTAGAGAGAGGGTCACAGTTGTAATGCTACTGTAATCTGCAGGTCATTTGTTTACTACATCAGGTGCAAAACGTACCTTGCACGTGCTTATGAAACTATGCACTGAAGTTCAGTGCATAGTTCTAATGCTTTGCTTATTATCTCGGCCCCTGAGTCTCAAGTCCTCGTAAAACAGATGCATCAGTGTTGCTACAAACACAAAGAGAATAGCAGGAAAAAGCCCTAAACTCTAGGCAGCAGGTAGGGTAGGGGGGTAGAAGAGAGTGTAGTGGAGAGGACGGGAAGGAACAGTGGGAAAGGGAGCAGATGCTCTTCTCCAACACAACCAGAGGTAATTGAGAGCCCCCCTGCTCCTCAGAAGCTCCTAATTCAAGGCTTATAGGGGGTGTTTTCGCTTTAGAAACGTCTATAGAGGACGGACACAATGACCTGCTAGGTCATGCGCCCTACTGGTAATTGTGGAAGGGCAGACTAGAGAGGCCATATGATCTTTTACTGCCATCATGTTTCTATGTTTGTCAAATGCATTGTGACTCCCTTTGATTAAAAAGCGAAGGCAAAATGTTATCGTACCAAGTAGGATTAAGATATGGTACCTTTGTTACAAGAGTTTAATCACTCTATTTGCATTGATCCTCTGCTGTATAGTCAATAACACAGAAAGAACGTGTGCATTTCACCCATTATTTGCTTGTTGGGACTAGGAGCTTCCATGGGTTAAGCAGTAGGAAGGCATCAAGAGCTACAGCTCTGCTCCGCCAAGACATTAAGGGCAAATGGCTGTTTTGTTTTCCCCTAGGAAACGTTTCATGTGCATCGAGGGTTCCAAACATCTATTCATCTTTCTTTTTCAAAAATTTAAAATCTAGCACTCCAAATTAAAGCACACAGCTCAGGGAAACACAATTATATTTGCAAAAAGATAGAAATCAGAAAATATGATCAAAGCACTGCACTTAAAGAATGTAAGGAATAATTTAAAAGAAACGATTTAAAAGCACATGGTGCACAGCTCATCACCTTGATTGTAAGGCTTTATGTGTTCAGTCACACTGCCAAAAAAACTCAGGAGTCAGCGCTGACTCGACAGCATACATTGCATTGCATTATCCTTAATGAGAGGTTATGAACATTTAAAGTTGAACTGCTGTTTTGTCCTGTATTCCTTTACTTTCCTCTTTGAATGGTGGTGATGGTGAAGACAGGCATTCCTAACAGGGGCTATACATTTCAAAAAAAGGTAAGAATTTGTGTGTTTTTTTTAAATTGCTAGCTCTCTGACTGAGAGCTCTTAAAAGGATTTTGGTACATTTTTAAAACAAAGTTACATTCTTTTTGCTGATTTAGTTTAAAAGGAGAAATATTTTCTTTACTGGGGTAGGTTTAAAACCCTGCTTTAGTAACTTTCTCAGCTCTTAGGAGCTACTGACACCTAATCAGGAGTTAGTTCCCTCCCTACTCCCCCCCCAACTCCCACCCACCCCTAGTGAGCAGTCTTGCTTTATAAGGTACCTCCCCAATTAACAAAACACAGGGACTTGGAACAGCACATTTTGAATATAATTAAAGAGATTTAACTGCTTTTTCTTTGAAAGGACAGCTGGGAAACCGGCTGGTACTTCGGTAGATCTCTCTCTTTTGCTTTAACAGATACCTAAGCTCCACAAACAGAACAATGGCTGGGAAAAATTGTATCCCTAAAGCTGTTGCCCCCATTGCTACTTCTGCCTCTGTCTAGACAGAGGTCCCAATGCCAGTTGAAGGTCTGGTTCCATGTGCAGGGTGCCTGCATGCTGAAGCTCTCAGGAAACAAGTGGAGGAACTCAGAGAGGAGGTGGCAAGGCTGAGGAGCATTCAAGACAGTGAGAAGTACATTGATGAGATGCTTATAAGAACATAAGAACATAAGATATGCCATACTGGGTCAGACCAAGGTCCATCAAGCCCAGTATTCTGTTTCCAACAGTGGCCAATCTAGGTCATACGTACCTAGCAGTTTCCCCAAGGGACACAGGTTCCACAATGCTTGTATTGGTTCAAGCATTGATATCCTGGGTCCCTTCTTAATAATGGTTTATGGACCTTTCCTCCAGGAACTTGTCCAAACCTTTTTTAAACCCAGCTACACTAACAGCCTTTACTACATCCTCCGGTAACAAATTCCAGAGTTTGATTACACGTTGAGTGAAAAAATATTTTCTTTTATTAGTCTTAAATAGTTTACCCTGTAGCTTCATTGCATGTCCTCTAATCTTTCTATATTCTGATAAGGTAAACAATCGATCTACGTTTACCCGTTCCACTCCGTTCATTAATTTATAGACTTCTATCATATCTCCCCTCAGCCGTCTCTTTTCCAGGTTAAAGAGCCCTAACCTTTTTAGCCTTTCTTCATAGGAGTATCCTTCCATCCCCTTTACCATTTTGGTGGCTCTTCTCTGAACCTTTTCTAAAATCGCTATATCCTTTTTAAGATACGGCGACCAGAATTGCACACAATATTCAAGGTGCAGTCTCACCATGGAACGATATAGAGGCATTATAATATCTTTCATTTTATTTTCCATTCCTTTCCTTATCATACCTAGCATTCTATTTGCTCTCTTGGCCGCCGCTGCACACTGGGCCGAGGGTTTTAACATGGTATCCACAATGACGCCTAAATCTTTTTCCTGGGTGGTGGTTCCTAATGTGGAACCTTGCATCGTGTAACCATAGTTTGGGTTGTTCTTCCCTAGGTGCATAACCTTGCACTTGTCCACATTAAATTTCATCTGCCATTTTGATGCCCAGTCTTCCAATTTGTCAAGATCCTCTTGCAATTTTCCACAATCCTCTTGGGTTTTAACAACTTTAAATAGTTTTGTGTCATCTGCAAATTTGATAACCTCACTCGTTATTCCACTTTCCAGGTCATTTATGAATATGTCAAAAAGCAGCGGACCCAGCACAGATCCCTGGGGTACACCACTATTCATCTTTCTCCATTGGGAAAATTGGCCATTTAGCCCTACCCTCTGCTTTCTATCTTTTAACCAGTTCCTGATCCACAATAGTACACTGCCTCCTATCCCATGACTCTTTAGTTTTGCCAAAAGTCTCTGATGAGGGACTTTGTCAAAGGCTTTCTGAAAGTCCAGATACACAATATCAACCGACTCACCTTTGTCCACCTGATTATTCACTCCTTCAAAAAAACATAACAGATTAGTAAGACAAGATCTTCCTTGTCTAAAGCCATGTTGGCTGTCTCCCATTAGGTCATGACTATCTACATGCTGAGTAATTTTATTCTTTATGATGGTTTCTACCATTTTTCCCGGTACTGATGTCAGGCCCACCGATCTGTAGTTTCCCGGATCACCCCTGGAACCCTTTTTAAAAATTGATGTTACATTGGCGATCCTCCAATCTTCAGGTATTAGAGATGATTTTAATGATAGTTCACAGATTACTAATAGCAGGTCTGCAATCTCATATTTCAGTTCTTTCAACACCCTTGGATGTATACCATCCGGCCCAGGTGATTTGCTACTTTTCAGTTTATCTAATAGTTGTAATACATCTTCCCGATGTATCGATATTTCCTTCAATTCTTCCGCACCTTTAAATACCACTTCTTGCAACAACCAAGCTCTCCAGCAGAGGAGAAGATGGGTGCCTACAGAATGACGAAGGTTGGACAAAAGTCACCAGGGTCTGCAGAATCACCAATCCAACTTCTCCAGCCCTTGAATTGAAGAACCATTATGCAGCCCTGGAAGTGGAGGAGGTGAAAGCATCCCTGGAAAGGGAAGAATCAGAGCTCAAGGGAACATGGGATGAGGGTGAAAGGGGATAGATTCAGGAGTGATATGCGGAAATATTTCTTTACGGAAAGAATGGTGGATCCGTGGAATAGTCTCCCAGTGGAGGTGGTAGAGATGAGGACAGTATCTGAATTCAAAAAAGCATGGGACAAACACAGATAATCTCTAATGGTAAAAAGGGGACTGTTGTAGTTG
The DNA here is from genome assembly GCA_033557465.1 of Ichthyophis bannanicus. Taxonomy (NCBI): domain Eukaryota; kingdom Metazoa; phylum Chordata; class Amphibia; order Gymnophiona; family Ichthyophiidae; genus Ichthyophis; species Ichthyophis bannanicus. Next base: position 899,151,043 of record CM066035.1, on the reverse strand, counting down.
TTGATATGGAAGGACAGACTAGATAGGCCATGTGGTCTTTTTCTCTCGTCATTTTTCTATGTTTCTATTTGCAAAGAGGCACATTCCAATCAGGCTGTCCAGCCCCCTATGCGGCCGATCAGAAGCAGGATGCCCAGAGGTAGACCCAATTCTGATCCCGCAGGGTCTAGACGTGCCCATGGGATCAGAATCAGGTCTATGGCATGGATGTGCAGGCCAGACCCACGATTCTGATTGGCCTGCATGCCCAGCCACATGCCCTGCTACCTCAGTCAGGCTCCTGAATGGAGCCACAGTGCCATGGCGTTGCATTGCCATGGCACTGCAGCTCCGTTCAGGAGCCGCAAATGCCAGCCGCTGCCGAAATCCTCCTTTTCCCACAGCTGGACCCTCGATCCGGCCTCCCTTGGCCAGGGTCTTGCTGCTGGGAACTTACTGCACATCTCTACCTGTTTTTGCAGGCCCGGCAGCATCATCCCCGATATCCAGGGGGACTTTTTCCACCACTGCAGTGGAATAAGTTCCTTATCTAAGTTCACAACCCCGGACATACAGGGCCAACTTCTGAATTGGCCCCATACATCCGTGGTTGTGGCCAGCCCATACCCCGCCCTCGCTCCGCCTCTGGAATGCCCCCTCCCATCCCCATCTAGGTTACCCCATGCCGTTCGTACGGGGAGTCTTTAGCCGAAGCCAGCAAGGGGGCGTATAGTGGGGATGGATGTCCAAACGGGATGTCTATCCCCACTATTCAAAGGTCCGAATGACCTCCTAAGGCTTTTGAATCCCATTCTGTGTTTATGGGGAAAAGTGTTTGAAGTGGGATTCTAGAAAGGACGTCTGGCCATCAGAGAGAGTGTGTAGCTAGGGATATCTCATCAGTGGAGCCAATTTCAAAACTGGGCCTGTGAACATGCAGGTGCCGGCTGAAATCTTCATCCAGGGAGTTGGACGTAAGGTGCAAGATTGACAACCACCCATGCGTTGCATGGAAAAAACAGCAATGCAGACATGGAAAGACCCGTTTCCAGAACTGGGAATGAAGACATGCATGGGTGATGTAAAGTAGGCTTCTATTGTATAAAACGTTCTATCATATTAAGAGGGTAGATTACCATCTTTTCTCCAGAATTAGAAGCATTATGCTGTGAGGTTTGTCTAGGGGAAAGAGGGAAAAGGTGTATCTTTATTTTAGTCTACCATTCTCCTGGTCTCTGGACTAGGGTCCAGGACATCTATATGAACCTATTATCATCATGGACATCACTAGACACTAGACGCCAGGTAGCCTCAAGTAAGGCTGGAGAGAGGGTGACTGTTGTTGCTGGAGGGAGGATCAGAGATCAGATGCTTTGGACGGGTAGGGGCAATTGGGTGCTTTGGGGGGGCGGGGGTAGGGAGGTTGGGGAAGAGGTCTGATATGATGGTGGGGGATTAAGGGGGTTAGACATTGACAGTTGTCCCTTCCTGCAGGCACTTAAATGTGCCTTGAGGCAGCTATCAATACCGATATTTAAATTTTTTATAATTTTTTGTATAGATTTGGCTACTCTTTTTAAAATGGGGAAGCTAAGGTCTATATGTAGGCCCACCCAAACCACTCCCTCTCCCGACTCTCACCGCGTCTCCAGGAAAATTAAACATGGTAAGCATCCCCACACTTAAAAAGCCCCTGTTCTAAGATGGTATGTATATGTATATTCCAATCTACATGCACATGCTGCTATTTAGACATGGGGGAGGGAGAGCTTCTAAAACTACCCTTATGCATCTTTATAAAACAGTACCTAAGTAGATGCCTACTTGGCCTCTTATCCTAGAAGTCCTGTAATAAAATTACCCTTTAAGGGCATTGTAGTTGCCTTATTAGTCCTCTTGGATATGTGCAAATAAAGATCAACAAACAAGTGGTAGGTGAGACCTCGCTATTGGACTAACGTGTAGCCTTGACAAACGTATTCTCTCTTCATCAGGTTGATGAAGAAGCATTTGCGTTATCCTGACTTTAAATAGCAGACTCATCTAGGCCCTGGACTGTCTGCATATGTCATTATAGCACAATTCAAGGGAATGGGAGACGGTGAAAATTTACAGTTCAAAAGTCTTGTCTGATCTAAGGCTGTTTTACAGTTCAATGAAAGACAGAGGCGATGAGACAGTGACCCTTTGCATTTCAAAGATCTTCTATCTGATAATGGGTAAGGGAACCAATGACTCTATTCAGTTCTTTTCTGTCAATGTCAAAGTCTTTGATCATTGTTTTGTATTCAAATATATTTATTCGTTTCCATGTCAACAAATTTGAAAGATCAAACATTCATATATATTTATAAGACAAGTACGGCCACAAAATCAACCTAGAATCCGAAAATATAAGATTAGTCCCAAGACTATGCTTCTTCAATATCCCCAAGGCAAAGATCTATCTTCTTATGATCTAAAAACAGATTGTACGTGCTCATTGACAAAGACAGTATGGGAGGCATAGTCAACGGTGGCGGCCCGCCATTGCTGCTTTAAATTAGAGCTAGATATTCAATGCCTGCGTCATATCCAGCCATCAGCATTGAATAGCCGGTGTACCCAGTTAGTGTTTTAACTAACCAGACAGTGGCAAATTTCAGCCACTATCCAGTTAGCTAAACTGGCTAAAGTTAGGACAGTCTTTATTTTTTCTAACTTTAGCCGGTTTAAGTTAACCAGTTAGTGACTGAATATTGTCGCTAACCGGCTAACCTAAGTTCCCCCAAGAAAGTCCTGACGCTAGCTGGCTAGCACTGGGTTGTTTAAATCCGGTAGAAGGGGATATTCGGCAGCGTTAAATAGCCTCTGAATATCCCATTGACCGTGATGTAACGGGATAGCAGGGCTGCTCCCTGCTTAAATCGCTTTGAATCTGCCCCATGTATACGTTCAAATCATACTTACGTCTACATTTACAAGGACAGTTTAGAGCAAAAGTTGCATTTAATGCAGGAACTTGCGATTTTATTGCTAAAACGTGTTGCCTGCGAAATCATGTGTCATGTGGTACAGTACATCAGGAAACATTCTTAGGGTGCCGCCCAAAAACCTTTATCTTGTGAAGGAATAAAGAACTTTAAATAGCCAGTTTTGGTCAGATTCTAAGAGCATTTTCACCAAAAGAGTTGCTTTCCCAGTTATCTCTGGAAGTAAATCAGCAGATAGAGCAGCAGAAGCATTTAATTTGGAATTGGAAGGTCCAGGAAGCACTTGAATGTTAGGAACAGTAACACCCTCAGAAGGCCAATAATATGCAGACAATAAGAATGTGGAACCTCCAAAACTTCCCTGAACTAACTTTCATACAGATTTAAGTCTGAAATATTACAAAGCATATGGAAATTCAAAATTCGAATATGTTGCCTAGAAAATACGGAAAATGTGGCTATTTGCCTAAATAAAATCATCCAATATTTTTTAAAGTTTAGAAGTCTCTTTGATTTGCCTCACATCCACTTCACAGGCTGCCATGCTTTGAATATAATTGTTCGAAGGTTTGTAGTCTATTTTCAGTAGCATCATGCTGTAATTCTAACTTAGTAGCGGCCATCTTTTCTGGACAAGAAAAAGCATTTAAGTGTATTGCCCCCGAAATTTCAGGTAAGTCTTGATCTTGAATTTCTGACTCAGGAAGCATAATCATTTGTTTCGTGTTCCCTTTAAATGACCTTCTTTAGAGTTTGCTGATGGACTTCTCTTATAAAATTAGATAATGCTTAAAACTGCGTGTAGTGCAAGCCAGCATGCACGTTCATGGTAGGTGTACACAGGGGCAGAGTTTGGGCAGAGTCACAGTTAACTAACAGGCATGTAAAATACATGCATACATTGGACCAGCTTTGTCCCACCCCAGACTGCCCTGGCACGTTTCGGACAGTGCTGCAGCAGTTAGAGGAACTAGCACAATCTGGATAGTGCTGTTGAATACTGGGCTCCAGGGTTTTATCCAGTCAGCAGGTCCTACTAACCTGATACACACAGGGCAAGATATTCAAAAGGGTTTATCAGGCCTGAGAGACTGGCCTGGACAGTGGACTTTGTTACGTATTTGAAGAGTAAGAGAATTGGTATGGCTAGAGGAGGAGGAAGGTGGCATCCAACAGAAGGTAGGGCCGTGAGAGTTAGTTCTTCCCCTGTCCAACATGGCCCCAGAGGTCAGGCGCTTGGAATTTTGCTCCAACTCTATACTGTAAACTTGAACCACAAGGCCTAGTCATTCAAGATGTTAAATAAAGAAAATTGTTTAACCCTTAAAAAAAACATAGGAGAGGAGGAGTAGCCTAGTGGTTAGAGCAACAGGCTAGTACCCAAGAGATCAGAGTTTGATTCCCACTGGCATACCTTGAGCAAGTCACTTTACCCTCCATTACCTCAGAAGAAAAGGCCTGGCAATCTACTTCCAGTCATACCTTGTGAAGAAAACCCAGGGGCTGCTGGGCCACCAGAAGTCAGCATTGACGTGACAGCATTTAAGAAAACATAGGGAGGGAAATTTTCAAAAGCAACTTACTAAATTAGCTGTTTGAAAATTATCCATGCTTTTAAAGATGGGTACAAATATGCATGGGAATCAATATTATTTTTCCAATGGAAAGAGGCAAAGTTAAAATGGGAAATAATAACACACATAAACCCATATTTACTAAAGTGTGGTAAGGTTCTGTAGTTATGTGGAGTAATTTTTAAAATTAATGCTTGACCTTATTCTGCAGCAAAACTGAGGAGTGGCGAAAAGATCTATCTTGATTGTTCCACACTCATGAAAAAACTAACTCTTCCTTCATGGGTCATTCTTGTGGTTGAAGAATACGACTTATGGTTTATTACATTGCTTTACCGCCTTTAGAAAATACATCAAGGCAGTATACAATTAGCTTGTCCACCCGAAGGTTGTCCTCACCTGCCAGATAAGTGGCTTTGAGAATCATCCCATGAGAGATAGCCAAGCTCCACATTCTGATGGTTTCCCAGCACAGGAAGTACTATTCTGTTCCTTCCTTCTTTTTGTTTTTTTTTTAATACTTTATTTATAAACCTTCAGTAACATAACAACCATTACAGTGCAGACAATGAGCCTCAGCAGAGTGTACTCTTATCCCCACTTAGAGGCAAACACCATGTACAGTTATGCAACAACAGCAGATATCAGTGCACACTATAATACAATTTTGTGATAGTTTTCAACAACCCCCCCTCCCCCCACCCATCCCTCCCATCGTCGCAGCCGCTAAGTTCCAGCTTAAGTAACTATCAGCAATCCTGTCCCATGTTCCCTACCACCCATTCCCCTAGCCCGTGGATCTCAATATCCCACATTTACTATTTCATTCCTGCAGTGGGGCCCCAAACTCTGGATGTAAGGCTCCCAGATCAGCATGAAAGTGGACCACCTCTTTACCTTACCCCTAGCTCTCCAGCGCTCTGCCAGCATCAGCTGATGAAAACTATTGCGCCACTCCAAGAACGTTGGCGAGTCCCGATCTCGCCATCTGTGTAGAATCGGACCCTTCCCCACCAGACAAGCCTTACGCACTAGTAACCGCTCCCACTTTCCAATAGGAAGAGTCCGATGCAACTGATCAAGGATGACCAGAGCTCCGGTCCAAGGGAACCTCTGCTGCAGCATCCTCATAAGGCATCTACTGATATGAGACCAATAAGGGAGAATGCGCCTGCACTGCCACCACATATGAGTTAGAGTAGCCAATGGCGCAGAACAGCGTGGGCAAGACCCATCTTGCGTGATGTGAATGCGCAAGGCCCATCGAGGGGAGAAATGCACCCGAGTCAAAGCTTTATATTGTATTTCCCTCCATCGGGCTCCCTCGACCAGTCTTACTATCCGCCCCAATGCCAGTCGAATAGCGCCTGGCAGTATCTCCTGCCCCAGTTCCTCCGCCCAGGCCATCTCAGCCCTGCTATAGTTCGGCCTAACTCCAAAACACTCCAACCGAGCCTTCAACCTCGCCACTGTCGGGGGAATGTCCCCCCCAAGCTCGAAAAAGTCAAGAATCTGTGCCGATCTATCCACACCAAGCTCCTCTCTGGGCAACGTAGCCACATAGTGAGAAAGTTGCATATACGCAAAATACTGAGAAGAAGGCAACGTGAACTCCGCACACAGCTCCGAGAATGGTTTGCATTTACCAGTAAGGTCCACCACATGACCCAGATACTTCATGCCCTGGACCTGCCACAGCTGAAACGTCCGGGATTCAGAACCCGGTAAAAAATGCACATTGCCCCTTACAGGCAGCCAACTCGACACCTGCCATTTCCTTTGCCAAAATCTATTCAACTGTCGCCATGTGCGTCTCATAGAACTTAACATACCGCTGCGTGTAATTCGATTGGGCAATTGAGCACTCCCCCCATGCAAAACCCCCATCAAAGAAAACGGGGCCACTAATGCCGCCTCCAAATCCCTAGGCGTGTAGGTATCGGTCCCCCCCAACCAGTCCCCAACATGGCGCGCTTGACAGGCCAAAGCGTAAATCCCCAAATCCGGGAGTCCAAGGCCTCCACTACTCCAATTACCAATCATACGGGACATAGGGATACGCGCCCGGGCCCCCTTCCACAGAAACCCCTGAATCTCCTTTTCCAGACTATGCAGATCCCGGCGTAGCAACCACACTGGCAAAGTCTGCATCCAGTAAAGGATACGTGGCAGGACCACCATCTTAACTGCTGCCACCCTCCCCAAAAGCGACAGTGGCAGAGGGTTCCAAGCTCTCAGCTGAATCTGCAACCCCGACAAAACTTTTTCAAAATTAGTATGGTACAAATCTTGTGGTAGCCTTGTCAATACAATGCCCAGATATTTAAACTGTTGTTCCGTCCATTTCAAGGGAAAGGCCCCCCCCCCCCCATCGTTCCCGGAGCTGCCCCGACACATCTAAGGCCTCCGATTTGTCCTCATTTATCCGAAGGCCTGCAAAGCTACCAAACACCCGGAGTTCCTCCATCAATCGAGGAAGAGACTCCCTAGGAGCAAGCAGGTGTACCAGCATGTCATCAGCAAAGGCCGACACTTTAAACCCCTGTTTACCTACCTCTACCCCACTGATCTTCCTATCCGATTCTATGCTCCGTATTAGCGGGTCCAAGGACAAAACAAACAGTAAGGGGGACAATGGACAACCCTGTCTAGTACCCCTATGCAAAGGAAAGGGGTCCGAGAGGACCCCATTACAAAGCACTCTAGCCGTCGGAGTAACATACAGACTCTTTACCATATCACAAAAGGACTGCCCCAAGCCATATAAGGGTAATAAATAGTGTAAGTACTCCCAATTGACCCTGTCAAATGCTTTTTCCGCGTCAAAACTCACCAAGAGCGACTGCAACTGCTGGTTATGCACCCACTCCAGAGACGCTATTATTCTACGCAAGTTACGCACTGCATAGCGCCCCCTCACAAAACCCACCTGGGACTCATGGATTACTTCCCCTAAAATTCCCGCCAGTCGCTCTGCCAAGATTTTCGCCAACAGCTTCATATCAAAGTTCAATAGGGAAATCGGCCGATAAGAAGCTGCCTGTAACGGGTCCTTACCCGGCTTAGGTATTAGCATTATATATGCCTGATTGTCTCCCCATTGCCGACCACCTCCCGTTATTCGTTGACGGTAAGTGTCTACCAATAAAGGGCTCACCCAGTTCGACAAAAGTTTGTAAAATTCAGCCCCGTACCCGTCCGGTCCTGGTGTCTTATAACAACTAGCAGTTGAGATGACGTGCTGCACCTCTCGCAAGGTTATCGGCTGCCCCAAAAGGCCCCGTTGCTCCTCAGACACCCTCGGCAAATTCAAACCCCGCAAGTAGTCCTCCATAGTAGAGGGGGCCTGCTCCTCCACCGCATACAATTTCTGGAAAAAATCGTTAAATACTGCGCTTATCGCCTCCCGGTTTTGTTGGAGTTTCCCGTGCTTATCCCGAAGCGCCGCTACCAACCTCGCCCCTCTCTGATCCTTCAGACATCTCCCCAACAGTTTTCCCGGTTTGTCACCAAAACAATATAGCCGATATTTATAATACATTATGGATTTCTTGGCTCGCTGGTGGAGCAATTCGTTTAAGGCAACCTGCAACTCCCACAGCCGTTTCCTATTGGACACTGTAGGGGCACGTCCGTTAAGCACCCGCGCCTGAGTCACCTGCTGCTCCAACCGGATAATTTGCTCCGCCAATAATCTCCTCTTCCTAGCTACAAACCCTATTATATCACCTCTCAACACCACTTTGGCGGTTTCCCAGACCAACTCGGGGTCCTCCCTATGTACCTGATGGACTCTTTCAAAGTCTCTCCAGCGTTGACCTAGGAATTGCTGAAACTGGTTATCGTTATACAATTCAATGGGGAACCGCCAGATACGGGACTGCCCGGCCCCTCCCCCCCATTGCAGTTCGATCCAGACCATGGCATGGTCAGAGATCTCAAGGGGACCTATCTGCGCTTCACCAATATATGCAAAAAGGGGTGTGGAAAGCAAGAGGTAATCTATTCTAGCACTAGTTCCATGTGCCCTCGATACGTGAGTAAAATCTTTCTCGGATGGATGCAATAATCTCCAGGGGTCCACCAAGCCTAATCGGGCCCGAAAACTTTGCAGCACCTGAGAAGTAAGCGTTCTTTCCCGAGTTCCCTTGTCACTCAAGGTGTCAAGACCCACCTCAAAGACCCCATTAAAATCTCCGCCTAAGAGCAATAGCACATCTGGCAATTGCTCCAATTTAGCTGCAATACGATTAAAAAAATCTTGGTCTAGTAAGTTGGGGCCATACAAATCTCCCAGGATTATCTCCCGATCTTCCAATGAGCCATGCAACAGCAGAAATCTCCCAGAGGGATCAGCAATTTGTCGTTGCATCGTGAAACGCACCCTTTTATGAATTAAAATGACCACTCCACCTTTTTTTCCTAGTGCAGGCGCTCCCCATACCTGTCCCACCCAATCTCGACAACGTTTGGCATGTTCTTCAGCCGTCTGGTGAGTTTCTTGCAGTAGCGCAACATCACACCTCTGTCTAGCCAGCGCTTTCAATACTTTATATCTCTTAATTGGGTTACCGAGTTCACAGACATTCCAGGAAATTACACGCAGAGAATTACCATAGCCCTAGGCCCACACTGCCAGCATAGCATGTTAGAGGAAACCCCCCCAGCCTGGGGTCCCCCCCTATTTTCCCTTCTTGGATTGCTTACACTATATAGGTGTGAAAACTGTAGGCTGCGACGACCCTCCCTCCCCAATCTCTGCCTCCCCCTTGTCCCCCTACCCCCCACCCTCCCCCCTCTCACCCTCCTCTCGTCCCATCCCTTCTTTCCCACCTTCCCCCACCTGCATCCGTCCTCCATTTCCTCCTCACACATATTCCTTCTTCCTCCACTCAACCCCGCCCGATGTGTCCGGGCTTCCCATCCCTGAACAGGTAGTACCCCCCTCCCGCCAAATACCCTCCACAAAGGTTAGGCTAATCTATATAGGCAAAGACCTACCAGTATTCCCCCAGTGCACCCCAGCAGTCTACAGAAAGGCATGATTAGGACCCATAGATTTAACTATCCAACTTTCCATACAATACAGGACAACCATTACCCCAATTCGAACTGGTCTTCATCACTAAAAACAATATAGAAGGCAACAGGCTGCCATAACATTTCAAAACATGACAGTAAGTAAAGTAGAGAAAGGAAATCCTTGTGGCACAGCCGTTCAACAAGAATCCTGCGTGCCAAAGGCACAGATCCTCCACCGCTCACCAACATTATAAGCTCCCACAAGTCCCATAAGGGTTCATGCCAGTCCCGAAGATTCCGTGGACACAGCCTGTTCTGCTTCCTCCAACTGTAGCGCATATTCCATCGCAGCATCCGGGGAGTAGAAAATTCGGTGTCTACCCTGATGCACCACGTGCAGCCGTGCTGGGTATTGCATGGTAAATTTAATATGGCAGACTGATGCATAAGCTTTACGACGCTGACTTAAAGCTGCCGAATAGTCCTGGGCAATTTTAATCTTTGCATTGTCTGCCTCCACATATCCAACTTTTCGTGCTTCCCTCAGGACAGCTTCCTTTTGTTGGAATTGCAGGAATTTTACCAAAACAATCCTGGGTCTCATGTCCCGCGTGTTCTTGGGGCCCGCTCTGTGTGCTCTTTCAAGGACAACCCGGGTCCTCTCTCCATCCTCCCCAAGCAGCTTAGTGCACAGGGCCGACACATAAGACAGCAAATCTGCATCTCTTACTGATTCAGGAAGCCCTAACAGCCGAAGGTTACTTCGTCTCGAGCGGTTCTCAAGATCGTCGATCTTACCACCCTGGGCCTTAAGCATGGTCTTTGCCTGAGCCAGTTCTTGCTTTAAGCTCTCCACCTCCTTCTCCGTCTGCCCGATCCGCTCCTCGGCCTGTTGCATGCGGGCCCTGAAAGAATCAACGGAGAGCTGCACTGCATTCAGCTTGCCCCGCAGCACTTCAAACTGTGCAGCCAATGCCGCGGACACCGCCGCCGAGATCTCCTCCGATGATATCCCGGCGGCAGGGCCGGCCCGTCCATTGAGCAAGAATGTTTTTTGCACAGGGCCCCGCGTTTCAGGGGGCCCCGCGCAAAGAACATTCTGCTTTTTTTTTTAAATTACATTTTAAAAAAAAACCTGTCTCTGGCTGCTGCCGCTGCCGCGTCCGTCGCAGCAGCGGCAGAATGGAATGTCCCGCGGGGCCCCTTCTCCTCGTTGAGACCTCTGCAAGGGCTTTCAGATTCGCGAAGGGAGAGTGCTCCCTCGCGTCTCTGTAAAGCCCGCAGGGGCTAATGGGAAATTTCCCATCTGCCCCTTTAGACGCGAGGGGCTGATGGGAAATTTCCCATTAGCCCCTGCGGGCTTTACAGAGACGCGAGGGAGCACTCTCCCTTCGCGAATCTGAAAGCCCTTGCAGAGGGCTCAACGAGGAGAGGGGGCCCCGCGGGACACTCCATTCTGCCGCTGCTGCGACGGACGCGGCAGCGGCAGCAGCTAGAGCCAGGTTTTTTTTTTTAAATTTGCCGGAAGGGAAGGGGAGGGGGGTTAAGACTGGTAATGGGCTGGGGGGCTGATGGAGGCTGTCTGGAAATGGGGTGATGGGGTGTTAGTTAGGACTGGAAATGGGCTGGGGGGGGGTGTTAGGACTAGAAATGGGCTGGGGCTGATGGAGGCTGACTGGAAATGGTCTGGGGGGTAGGACTGGAAATGGGCTGGGGGGGGGGTTAAGACTGGTAATGGGCTGGGGGCTGATGGAGGCTGTCTGGAAATGGGGTGAGGGGGGTTATGTATGGAAATGGTCTGGGGGGGTAGGACTGGAAATGGGCTGGGGGGGGTTGAGACTGGTAATGGGCTGGGGGCTGATGGAGGCTGTCTGGAAATGGGGTGATGGGGGGGTTAGGACTGGAAATGGGGTGATGGGGGGGTTAGGACTAGAAATGGGCTGGGGGTGATGGAGGCAGACTGGAAATGGGGTGATGGGGGGTTAGGACTGGAAATGGGCTGGGGGGGGGTGGTTAAGACTGGTAATGGGCTGTGGGCTGATGGGGCTGTCTGGAATTAGGGTGAGGGGGGGTTAGGATTGATAATGGGCTATGGGGGGGTTAGGACTGCTAATGGGCTATGGGGGCGCTAGGACAGGAAATGGGCTGATGGGGAGGGGTTAGGACTTGAGGTGGGCTGATGTGGTTAGGACTCGTAATGGGCTGTGGGCTGATGGGGGGGGGTTAGGACTGGCAATGGGCTATGGGGGGCTGACTGGAAGTGGGCTGATGGGGGGGTTAGGACTGGTAATGGGTTATAGGGGGGGCTTAAACTGAAAATGGGTTGATGGGGGGCTAGGACTGGTAATGGGTTGGGGGATTGCTATGACTGGAAATGGACTGAGTGGACGGGGAGGCTTGAACTGCAAATAGCTGATGGGGAGGGAGCTTGGAATGGAAATGGGCTGTGAGGGAAGGGAGCTAGGACTGAAAATGGGCTGATGGAGCAGCTAGGATAGGACTGGAAATGGGCTGTTGGGGGGAGCTAAGATTGGAAATGGGCTGTGGTGGGGGCTTGAATTGAAATGGACTCATGGAGGGGCTAGAACTGGAAGTAGGCTCATGGGGGGGCTTGGACTGGAATTTGGCTGAGTGGAGGGGAGCTAGGATTTGACATGGGCTGATGGTGGGGCTAGGAAATGACTAGAAATGGGCTGATGGGGGGCTAGGATTGGAAATGAGCTGATGAAGGGACTCAGACTGAAAATGGATGGGGTAGCTAGGACTGGAAATGGGTTGATGGGGGCCTAGGACTGGAAATGGGCTGATGCAGGGACTAGAAGGGAATGGATGCTGGGTGAGACTGGAACTAGAAGGGAGCTGATGTTGGGGGAGGATTAGAATGGGATGGGGCTGGGAGAGTAAAATGGAGAGGGGAAAAATATTTTGTGTGGGAGGAATGAAAAATCTACAATTGGCCGGGTATTGGGAGAGTAAGTGGGGATTGAGGATGGAGGGGTAAAATTTGTGTGGATGAAAGAAGAATGAGGAAAGAGCAAAAGGAGAAAGATTAGTATGTTAAAGCAGATGTAGAGAGAGAGGATGGAAAGAAAACTAGAAGAGAGAAGAAAGGACAAATGGACAGCAGACGATGGAGAGTTAGCAGAAAACATGAAGAAACCAGAAGAAAGTGGCTGGAGCAATTGCAACTGAAAAAAAATGCACAAAAGGTAGAAATATCTCTTTATTTTGAATTTATTAACTGGAATATGAAAGCTCTGGGAAATGTGCATCATTAACGTCTGCGCTTTGTTTGGTACAAGAGGAAATTGATTTATAGTTTTATTTCTACAGTGTTGTTGTACATTCCAAGTTTGGCTTTTGGGGTTCCCAGTTTAATTATTGCCTTCCTGTTTCTAAATTGCGATTCCTTGTTTGGTGATGGTCTATGTTCTGCATGTGTAACTGAGCTGAGGTATTCTGTTTATGTAATTCCTATTTGACATTGCCACTTGTTCTCTTTCCCCAGTATTCTCTGAAATGTACTGGTTTAATATTTGCAGTGTTTCCTTTTGATAAGTAGGGTCTGGTGCTTTGTGAGTCCTGGTAATGCTGTCAGGATACAGCGGGTTTGCTATGGGTTCTAAATGGGCAGCGTTTGTAGTAGTTCCTAATGTGCCTGGCGGTTGGCACTGGATTATAGTAATGTAGAAATCTTTTAGTCTTTCTTTATCCATACACTCATTAAGAGACATGTTTACTAAAAGTTAGTGTTTGGTAACATTATGCAAATATGTATGCAAATAAGGCCACTTATGCAAATGAGGCCCCGCACCGAGTCTCCGCACATGGCCCCGCACCCCCCTTGGGCCGCCCCTGCCCGGCGGCCGCGGAGGATGATGGGCCGCTCTTCGGGGGTGAGTCAGCCATTTTCTGCTGCCCCAGGCCCCGCTCTCTGTCTCTCCGATTGGTTTTAGCCGCCGTTGCCATACTCCAGCTCAACCAGAATAGAACTGCAGAGGAAGAGTTCTGTGATGCGGGGGGATGATTCCGCAGGGTCGACGCCTCCGGAAAACGGCTCAATTAACCGGTATGGGATCGGAAGCCCGGAGCTCAAGCGGAGAGCGTCCACCTAAGCTCACCACATCACGTGGTCTCCCTTCCTTCTTTTTAATGTAATACATGGCAACTTGGTTGTCAGTCTGAATGAAGATTATTTTGTTGGTCAACTGATCCCTGAAAACCCTCAGAGCATTCCAGACTGATCTCAATTCCAGGAAATTTATCTGATGAAGACTTTCTTGGGTGGATCACAACTCTGTGAAGTCCATCTATATGGGCTACATAGTCCAGCTTGGACGGGCCTGTTGTGAGGCCAATTTGAAATGGAGGCATCTGAAATGGGAGTCTGAATGGCAGTATATCTTGAATCATCCACCACAAAAGTAATTTCTTCAGTGGAATGGCGACTAAGACTTCATCCTGGAGCTTCTGACTGGCCTGAGTCCACTGCATGCTCAAGGTCCATTGAGTATGTCTCATCTTGAGATCTGCCCAGGGTGTTACCTGTACTGTTAAGCAATGTGGCCCAGCATCTTCAACATGTTCCAGATTGATGTGTGCTGACGCATTTGCATGTATTTCATAATGGAAATCAGAGTGGTTATTCTTGTGGAAGAAAGGTCTTTGTTTGAATCATGTCTAGCAGAGCTCTTATGATTCCAATTGAGGTGATGGGTTCAGCTGGGATTTGGGATAATTTATTATGACAAATCCAGAAAAGATATCACTCCACCAATACACACATAAGCACATGTGATGCATGGACATAAGAAAACATGTATACAAATAAACGAGGAAAGAGAAAAGAGCCTCAGACCCCAATGAGATGGGAGAGCTAGCACACGCTATATATGCTCAAACCAAAACCCAATGGCTCAGAAACACTCCTTCCATCACTTTTTTTCCCAGTTTGTACATTCATTCTTTTCAATTCATGTATTCACCACTTCCAATTTGTATGTAATCAAAGTTTGTCAAATTATACTGTCCTTCTCTTGCAATCTCTTGCATGACTTAACTGTGATATAAAAAAAAAAACAACAACAGGCAACATGTCGTGCATCTAATGCCTTTCAAATCAAAAAGCACTTATCTTTTCATGATGTCCCAACTTCTGAATGGGATTCTGTTAATATGCAGGTTCTCTTTAGGGATCTGTAGTAGTTCAGCTTGTTCTCTTTTCCAACTGGGAGTTACTGGTGTTCTAGGATATTTGCAGTGCTGATTTTCCATTGGTACAATTTGAGTCCTTGATGCTGGTTGACTAATCATTTGCAGGGTTTTGTGTTATGATGCACAATATCTAGCTGTGGAGGGAGTTAGTGGTGGTTTTGTTGATGTGAGGCTAGAATTTGAATATAATTTTTTTGTATGTTGAGATGTAAAATGAAACACTCTAGTGCTGCTCTGCATCTGTTTTGAGAGTTTTATTGGTGAGTCTGGGAGAGTTCCATATTTATTTATTTATTTTATTTTATTTATTTAATTGCATTTATATACCGCTTTTCACCGGGTCAAAGCGGTTTAACAAAGAGGGGGGGGGGGTGGACAGTGATCATTATAGAGAGGGGGGGGGGGGAGAGCCATCACCGGGGGGCCAACATTGATGATCCGAACAGATAGTAAAGACTTAGACAGTAGACAAGAGTCTCTTATAGGGTATTTTGGGGATTTGGCAGAAGGACTGTGGGTTGTCAGTGAAGGTTGTCTGTTTCTGGTCCAAGGTATTCATGAAAGAGGATGTTTTTTAGTTGTTTCTGATTTGGCTCGGTAATGAGTTCCAGAGGGAGGGTACGTATAGTTCGAAAGCTCTTTTGCAGGTTCGTTGATTATATTTTGTTCGTTCATAGGGGATGCTAAGGATGTTGTTGGCGGTCTGTTGGGTTGGTCTGTTGTGGGTGGGCTGGGGTAGTAGGGAGCAGAGGTGGGAAATCTGTGTTTGACAGAGGGCTTTGAGGATAAGCAGGGCAGCTTTATATTTGATCCTTGCTTCGAGTGGCAGTATGTGTAATTCCCTCAGGACTGGGGTGATGTGATCGTGTTTTTTTGCATTCCAGATGATTCTTGCGGTGGTGTTCAGGGCAGTCCATAGTTGGTTGGTGTGGGTCACAGGAAGTCCGTGATAGATTATGTTGCAGTAGTCCAGGTGGGGGAGCGTCATAGCCTGCATAACAGTTCTGAAGTCCTGTGGATTAATGAGTGGTCTGAGCCATTGTATCATTTTTGCTTTGTGGAATATTGTCCTGGTAGTCTTTTTAATCTGTGGAATAAATGTGAGTGCTTGGTCTATAGTGATTCCCAGATATTTTATGTGGGGTTGAATCTTTATTTGGGTGGTTCCCAATATGAGTTGTGATGGTGGGGTGAAGTTTGTTACTATG
The DNA here is from genome assembly GCA_033557465.1 of Ichthyophis bannanicus. Classification (NCBI taxonomy): domain Eukaryota; kingdom Metazoa; phylum Chordata; class Amphibia; order Gymnophiona; family Ichthyophiidae; genus Ichthyophis; species Ichthyophis bannanicus. The sequence continues at coordinate 899,135,074 of CM066035.1, read as the reverse complement.
AGGGCTTCAGTTTTGTTGATGTTGATGGATAGATTGTTCCTTTGTAGCCAGTCGGAGACCTCAATGAAGCAGTCTGACAGGTGGTCATTTGTTGGGTTGGTGGTTGTGATTGGTCTATAGAGCATTATGTCATCTGCGTATATATGGTAGTTGATGTTATGCTCACGTATGATCGAGCAGAGTAGATAGATATTGAAGAGCATGGCAGATAGTGTGGAACCCTGTTGTACTCCTTGATGTTGTTGAAAGGGGGGGGGGGAGGTTGCTGTGTTTGTGCGGATCAGTTGTTGCCTGTTTGTCAGGTAGGAGCGGAACCATTGTAGTACGGTGTCCTTAATGCCTATTTCCTGGAGTCTGTGTAGGAGAATGCTATGGAAGATGGTGTCAAAGGCTGCGGATATGTCTAGGAAGAGCATGGCATATCCAAAGTGTTTGGTCTGTATTCCTTTGATAAGGGTGTTCAGTAGCGTCATCATGAGGGTTTCAACTCCATGGTATGGGCAGAATCCATGTTGTTGCGGGTCCAATATGTTGTTGGTATCTAGGTGGTCTTGGAGTTGTCGTTAAATTATATTCTTCATAATTTTGGTGGTGAATGGGAGACTTGCTATTGGTCTAAAAGAGGCTGGGTCGAGTGGGTCTAGGTTGGTTTTTTTTAGGGTTGGACGGATGATAGAGGTCTTGAGGATGTCTGGTATGTGTCCTTGCTTGAGGGATTCATTGACAATGTGGGTTAGGGGTGTGCTTATGTCTTCTTTGGATTTCTTTATCCACTCTGCAGGGCAGGGATCTAGTGGAGAGGTGGTGGTGTTTAGGCAGGAGATAGTGGATTCTATTTGTTCTGTTGTGATTGTTTCGAATGTGCTCCAATCTGTGACTTTGGTGGCATGGTAGGTTGCTGATGTTGCATTCTGTTGTGGTTTGCTTGGTAGTTGGAGCTGTTTGTATTGGCATGCTAGTAGTTCAGGTGGGATGTTCGGTAGCTGATCGGAGTGGCTGGGTGCTTTTGTTAGCTTCTTGACTATCTCGAAGAGCTCGCGTGGTTTGTTTAGTGAGGTATGTATAATTTTTGAATGGTAGATTCTTTTTGCTTTATCAGTTTCTATGTGGTATGTGTCAAGGTTGCTTATGTATTTTGCTTTGTCCGCTTCCTTTCTGGTCTTTGTCCATTTTCTTTCGGTTCTTATGAGTTGAGTCTTTAGCTTCCGTAGGAATGGGGTGTACCATCTTGCTTTTGTCACAGTCATTCTTGTGAATGAATAATTATGAATGAATAATTATGCCCTATCAAAGTGATATTCAAAGGCAATTAGGCATTCGCTGGCAAATGCATAATTAGCTTAATCATGTATTTTCAAAATATATGCAGATAATATCAGGCTTTTAAATTGCAGAATGGCCAAATATTATCGGTTTACTTGCAGGACATGTTAGGAGAGGAGCAATGGTAGGCCAGAAAATTATCCAGATAGTGACAATATTCAGCCACTTTTCAGGTAAGTAACATGTTTAGTTTAGGAATGTTAGGCTTAGTCTAAACAGATAATACAATGAGCACGCCATCAGTCTCTGTATATTCAACACACGATCTATATGGGTAGTGACACAGAATAAACATTAAGTTAAATGGGAGGGTGACATTTAACAAGCCAGTGGGCTGAAACTTTACCTCTGTTTGTGCAGCTTGCATTGCAAGATCGGACCCAAGTGCAGGGGGGGAGGCGAAAAAGCAAAAGTTGGCTCATAGTGCTACAACCCGTTCAGCCAGCCCTGCCAAATTCCTTCCCTTTGCTCAGTTGTGCACGCAGTCACTCGGCCGTCTCTTGAGAGTGTGTCTGCAGACTCCATCGTTTTATGCACGAGAAGGCAAATTTTAATATGTGAAGACTGGAATTGAGATATCAAGGTCGGGATATGCACAGTTCCAGTAGTATTTTATAAAAGGCTCTGTCAAATGTGGAGCCTTTTCTAAAATACGCATAAGGAAAATACAGGAATCCACGTGGAGCCCGAGGAACCATTTTTCAAAGCTACAGAAAAATCGACAGAAGAAACTCCGCAAATCACATGTGAACGTGCTGAGATGTTTGAATTTACAGGTGTAACTTGCACATAGCAGTTCGCATTTTGAAAACCCGTATGTTTAAATGCTGCCAATTAATTATAGAGGCTGTTATCTTTCAAGTCATTTCAATTTGAAATGGGAAATAAAGAACGGGGGATTGAGAAGGGTAACCTCCTTAATCCCTCTTATAAAGGGCTGGTCAAAATGAACACTTTAAAAAAAAACTATACTTGCAAGGTAAAGCCCGATGTGGACAATTTTGGTCTTACACATGCATTTCCTGCACGGAATGGGGAATAGATGTGTAGATTCTTGACCCACCCGGGCCATGCTCTAAGCAAGCCCCTGACATACCACCTTGCAATGTCTACATAGTATGGAAATCCACGTACAAATTGAGCTCTTTCTGAAATTGCCATTACCATGTGCAAATGGCAAATTTTCCAAGTGGAGCTTAAGACTTAGGTTTCTAAACTAATCCCCAAACATTTCACAAGTAAACAAAGAAACAGAAAAATGATGGCAGAAAAAGACCACATGGTCTATCTAGTCTGTCCTTCCATATCAACAACTACAACAGTTCCCTTTTTACCTTTAGAGATCCTCTGTGTTTGTCCCATGCTTTTTTGAATTCAGATACTGTCCTCATCTCTACCACCTCCACTGGGAGACTATTCCACAGATCCACCACTCTTTCCGTAAAGAAATATTTCCACATATCACTCCTGAATCTATCCCCTTACACCCTCATCCCATGTCTCCTCGTAGCAGAACTTCCTTTCAATCGAAAGAGGCTCTCCCCCCGTCAGGGCCGGATTTACGTATACGCCATGTACGCCATGGCGTAGGGCCCACAGCCGGCAGGGGCCCACAAAAAAAGAACCAGTTTTTTTTTTTAACTCAATTAAAAAAAAAACCTGGTGGCTGCCGCCGCGGGGCCCCCTCTGCTGCCGCGGGGGCCCCGTCTACAAGCTGGTCGGGTCGAGTCGAGTCGGGTCGGGTCCGGTCGGGTCTCTCTCCCTCCCTCCCTCCCTCGCTGCAGGCTGCAGGCTGCGAGAGACGCGAAGATAGAGCTTCTCCTCGCGTCTGTGTTAAGTCCGCAGGGGCTGATGGGATTTCCCATCAGCCCCTGCCGGCTTAACACAGACGCGAGGAGACGCTCTCCCTTCGCGTCTCTCGCTGCCTGCAGCCTGCAGCGAGGGAGGGAGAGAGACCCGACCCGACCGACCGGACCGGACCCGACCAGCTTGTAGACGGGGCCCCTGCGGCCGCAGCGGGGCCCCCGCGGCGGCCGCCACCCGTTTTTGTTTTTTAATTAAATTTTACTTTCGGCGGGGGGGGGGGGTAGGACTGGTAATGGGCTATGGGGGGGGTTAGGACTGGTAATGGGCTTTGGGGGGGGGGGTTAGGACTGGTAAGGGGCTATGGGGGGGGTAGGACTGGTAAGGGGCTATGGGGGGGGTAGGACTGGTAGGGGGCTATGGGGGGGTAGGACTGGTAATGGGCTATGGGGGGGGTTAGGACTGGTAAGGGGCTATGGGGGGGGTAGGACTGGTAATGGGCTATTGGGGGGGCTGGGGCTGGAAATGGACTGGGGGGGGGTAGGGCTGGTAATGGGCTATTGGGGGGCTGGGGCTGGAAATGGGCTGGGCTGGGCTGGGCTGGGCTGGAGGGGGGTTAAGGCTAGAGGTGGGCTGATGGGGTTAGGACTGGTAATGGACTGTGGGCTGTTGGGGGGGCTTAGAACTGGCAATGGGCTTTGGGGGGGGGTTAAGACTGGTAATGGGCTGTGGGCTGATGGGGGCTGTCTGGTAATGGGCTATGGGGGGGGCTAGGACTGGAAATGGGCTGGGGGGTTAAGACTGGAGGTGGGCTGATGGGGTTAGGACTGGTAATGGGCTGTTGGGGGGGTTAGAACTGGTAATGGGCTTTGGGGGGGTTAAGACTGGTAATGGGCTGTGTGCTGATGGGGGTTGTCTGGTAATGGGCTATGGGGGGCTAGGACTGGAAATGGGCTGGGGGGTTAAAACTGGAGGTGGGATGATGGGGTTAGGACTGGTAATGGGCTGTGGGCTGATGGGGGGGGGGGGGTAGGACTGGCAATGGGCTATGGGGGGCTGACTGGAAATGGGTTGATGGGGTTAGGACTGGAAGTGGGCTGATGGGGGGTTAGGACTGGTAATGGGTTATAGGGGGGGCTTAAACTGACAATGGGGTGATGGGGGTTAAGGACTGAAAATGGGGTGATGGGGGGTTAAGGACTGTAAGTGGGGTGATGGGGGGGCTAGGACTGGTATTGGGTTGGGGGGTTGCTAGGACTGGAAATGGGCTGATGGATGACTAGGACTGGAAATGGGCTGATGCAGGGACTAGAAGGGAATGGATGCTGGGTGAGGCTGGAACTAGAAGGGAGCTGATGTTGGGGGAGGATTAGAATGGGATGGGGCTGGAAGAGTAAAATGGAGAAGGGAAAAATATTTTGTGTGGGAGGGATAAAAAATCTACAATTGGCCGGGTATTGGGAGAGTAAGTGGGGATTGAGGATGGAGGGGTAAAATTTGAGTGGATGAAATAGGAATGAGGAAAGAGCAAAAGGAGAAAGATTAGTATGTTAAAGCAGATGTAGAGAGAGAATGGAAAAAAATCTAGAAGAGAGAAGAAAGGACAAATGGACAGCAGACGATGGAGAGTTAGCAGAAGACACGAAGAAACCAGAAGAAAGTGGCTGGAGCAATTGCAGCTGAAAAAAATGCACAAAAGGTAGAAAAATATCTCTTTATTTTGAATTTATTAATTGGAATATGTCAGCTCTGGTAAATGTGCATCATTAAAGTCTGCGCTTTGTTTAGTACAAGAGCAAATTAATGTATAGTTTTATTTCTACAGTGTTGTACATTCCAAGTTTGGCTTTTGGGATTCCCAGTTTAATTATTGTCTTCCTATTTCTAAATTGTGATTACTTGTTTGGTGATGGTCTATGTTCTGCATGTGTAACTGAGCTGAGGTGTTCTGTTTATAATTCCTATTTGACATTGCCACTTGTTCTCTTTCCCCAGTAGGTCATGTATTGTTGTTCTCTGAAATGTATTGGTTTAATATTTGCAGTGTTGCCTTTTGATTGGTAGAGTATGGTGCTTTGTGAGTCCTGGTAGTGCTGTTAGGATACGGCGGGTTTACTATGGGCAGTGTTTGTAGTAGTTCCTAATGTGTCTGGCAGTTGGCACTGGATTATAGTAATGTAGAAATCTTTTAGTCTTTCTTTATCCATACACTCATTAAGAGGCACGTTTACTAAAAGTTAGTATATGGTAACATTATGCAAATATTTATGCAAATGAGGCCCCTTATGCAAATGAGGTCCACACCCCCCTTGGGCCGCCCCTGCTGGGGGCCCACAATTTTTGTTGGCGTAGGGCCTCACTCAAGGTAAATCCGGCCCTGCCCCCCGTGCATATCCATGAAGAGCTGGTATGGAAGTGATATTTTTATCCAGAGTTATTGAGAATCCATTGCTTACTCAATTAGTAAGTTTTTTATTGATACGCACCAATAATATATCAGACAACTATTAGTTTGGCTTTCGTGCCAAATATCACACAGAGACACTACTTATTTCAACTTTCGATGTTGTTCTCAGACGGTTTGACCAAGATATGGCCTATTCTCTAATCCTTTTGGATATTTTGTCTCCCTTTTATATGGTGGATTATGAAATTATTTTGTATCATCTTTATTTTCTGGGAATCTCAAGTTGTGTGCTTGAGTGGTTTTGTTCATTTCTTTGTGGACATTTGCAGCAAGTTAGAATTGAAAACAAGCAGTCCTCTTCGTTATCTTTGCCAGCTAGGATCCTCCAGGATTCTGCACTGTCTGCGATGTTTGATATTTATAGCCTATCTATTAACAGATTGAACTATGCTGCTTTTGAAATAGTGTGGTATATAAAAACAAACAAATAAATAAATAACTATTTAGGGGTCACATATCTTCTCTATGCAGACAATCTTCTAAATTAGGATGAATTTTCAGCTGAGAATATAGGCTCCTAAGTGTGGTTGAAAATAGGACATTTTGAATATGCCCCCTCATGCTGCCATTCACTGGCCTAGATTTATGAGCCTAATGTAGGAGCCCAGTACTGAAAATCATTGCTAAGCTCCTACCTTATTTTCCCTGTCCGAAATCTGCCCCGTTGCCACCCACTTTTTATGCTCCTAAATTTAGGAGTTTAGAGAAATTTTAAGAACATTTTTAGGCACCAATCTCTAGTGAATTTTCAAAGAGGCCAATTTAGGAGCATAACTCTCAAAATAAGGAACATAAATCTTTTGACTATTGGGCCCACTGTATTTTTTTTTTAGTGCCATCAAGTCAGTGACTCAGCTACCTCTGGGTTTTCTTGGCAATGTATCATTGGAAGTAGATTGCCAGCCTTTTTTTCCGAGGCAATGGAGGGTAAAGTGACTTGCCCAAAGTCACAAGGAGTGCCAATGGGAATTGAACCCTTGATCTTCTGGGTACTAGGCAGTTGCTCTAACCACTAGGTTACTCATCCACTCTTCTGTTGTATTTAAAAGTGGTTAAACAGGTGCTATGCTCCTTTTAGACTCGGTGCAAAGTCTGTGGATAAAATACCCGTGGACTTTGCAAGCTATTTTGAAAACTGCCCCCAGTTGTCTGCTTGATAGAAAGATATCAAAGCAGTAACAAAACTTACCTGGATGGGTGAATGGCACTGACAATGAATGCCCAGAATACTTGGAATAAGGCTAAAGAAAATGGCCCATTTCTCAGTCTAAATTTTGTTACCATGTTTAACAAGAAGCATCTGAAGGAAAACGAGACCCTACTGCCATCTATAATCTCAAAGTACCTATTTTGAATTTAATGCTGAAAAATGATCTTGTGCACATAAACACTAGCCCCAAAGTTTCGAAGTGCTTCAATTTTATTTAAAACAACCATGATAATAGGGTTTAAACCTCGTTTACATTCCACAAATTCTTAGCTATCAATTGTGCAAGGTCAGAACATGCTGTAAATATATTGGCTAATCAAATTTTCTGTGTCTGTTCTCACATTTATTTATATTCTCTTATCAGTCCAGTTTACATTGAACAAACTGAAATTACATTGAACAGGGCATTATAACTTGGAGATAACTATTTTACAGGGAACATGGGCTATGGAGGGTTAAGTGGCTTGCCCAGACCTCAAGGAGCACCTGTGGAACTAGAAACCCCAGTCCTTCCGGCCCAAGGTTGCTGTCCTCTATTGGGATTTGAACTCCCAACCTTCCAGCCTGAAGTACCTTCCCCCAACCACTAGGCCACTCCTCCACTCCACATACATGTATGGAAGCAAAACAGACAGTACCTTATGCACAAATAAGCATATTCCAACCAAATGAAGGATGCCTTTGGTCAGCTTTGGGTGATGGGATTTTGGATTTAACTCACGTCTTTTTCAGGAGCAGCTCAAAGTGAGTTACATTCAGGTACAGTAAGTCATTTCCTATCCCCAAGAGGGCTTACAATCTGTACCTGAGGCAATGGAGAGTTAGGCGACATGCCCAAGAGCACAAGGAGAGGCAAAAATGCAATGTGTGCCTTTGAGTTAGTCCTGGCGACCCAGAAGCTCCTGGGTTTTCTTGGCAGTGTCACCAGAAGTAGATTGCCAGGCCTTTCTTCCGAGGCAATGGAGGGTTAAGTGGCTTGCCCAAGGCCACAAGGAGTACTAGTGGGACTCAAACCCTGGTTGCTTGGCAGTCGGATCCAAACTACACTTTGCTGGTCCTCCGCCCACTACTCTAACCATTAGGCTACACCTCCACACCCAACAGAACTGAAAAATGCTTCCCAAGCATTCCAAGATCACAGTCAACATGCACAAAATGGTAAAGCGTTGAATTATAGGGATGGAATCAGAAATGAATTCCTATGAGATAATAGAAAAAAGGACCGTTTCCCTATATTTTGTTTGACATATGGTACAGCAACAAAAACATCTTTATTTCCTTCCCAGTAATTTCAATACTCTTTCAGGCATTTGCTGGGTATGGACTAGAAGACCATAGATAATATTCATTTTGCTTTCATTGGTGTCTTAATTACATTTTGAGAAAACAACATTAAAACCAATATAAATTTCAAGTAAGCAATTGCTCAATTCATTTTAATTTTTGGATTTAGCTCATGTCTTTTCAGCGGTAGTTCAAGGTGAGATACTTTCACATACAGTAGCTATTTCCTTGCCCTTGGAGGGCTTACAACAAGGGTGTCAAACTCTAGTTCTGGAGGGCTGCAAACCATTCAGTTTTTCAGGATATCCCTATTAATATGCATGATATATTTGCACGTACAAAGTGCATATAGTATGTCTATAGCGGTATACCACATGTTACACACCTAATATTCATTTAGGGCATCCTGAAAGATTGCGGTTTGTGGCCCTCCAGGACTGGAGTTTGATATCCCTGGCTTACAGCACTACTGTGTTACCATGAATCACTTACCACAATGGGACCTACATCATCAGCATTAGCACAATAAAGTCCTTCAGTAAATCTAGCTCTCAGTTTGTACCTGAGGCAGTGGAGGGTAAAGTGACTTCCCAAAGGTCTTGTCAGTAGGATTTTATCTTGGCTTCCCTGGTTTTCAGTCCACTGTAAGCTACTCATATACTTGTCCAAGCTCTACCTTAAAAGCTATCCTTTTGCCTAATTTACATAAATGCAATGTGTGCCTTCAAGTCAGTGTGGAGTCCTGGCTAGGGTTGCCAACCGGCAAGTGTTCAGCCGGCCTCGCCGGTTTTTCCATGGCCAGGCCGGCTGCCGGCAGAGAAGTAAAACCAGCCCTTGAAAAGCCGTTTTTTTGCTCTGGCCGCATATTGGGAGCAGCGAGAGCAAAAAATCGGCTTTTCTCCCAAAGTCCGCGGGGGAGGGAGCCAGGGAAGCCCGCGCGAGGCCCCAGCTCCCTCTGTACAACCGCCAGCGTGAAGATCTTTTTCCTTCACGCTGGCGGCTGTTTCTGTGAAGCCGCGATTTCTGGGAAAGGTTAAAGGCCACAGGTGTCGGGTTTTTCTCGGTGAAAAAGTTGGCAACCCTAGTCCTGGCAGCCCAGCCACTCCTGGGGTTTCTTGACAATGTGACTGGAAGTAGATTGCCAGGGCTTACTTCTGAGGCACTGGAGGGTTAAGTGACTTGCCCAAGGCCACAAGGACTGCTAGTGGGAATCAAACCCTGGTTCTCTTGGTTGCCAAGCCAGTGTTCTAACCACTAGTCTACTCCTAACTCAAGCTATATTTTAGCACTTAGCCAAGCGCTCTAGAATATCACATGTGACTTTTGCTACAAAGAACAACATAAAAGTAGAGATAGAGAGGAAGAGATGTTGGTGATACTGATGGCAGCTCAGTGTCTTTGCTGGCATAAAAACCTTTTAAAATTAGCAGAAGTTGGTTTTAAAGGGCATGGAGGGTGTGTTCCTGGCAAGTGAGACAGACTCAATGAGCGACGGCGGCAAGAAGTAAACCAACAAAGCCGAGAGAGAAGCCCACAGTGTTGCAAAGCCTAATCACCAAGGCCTGTCTGCGTGCAGATTTCCCACTCAGTGTGGCGTTGGCAGAATCCGATGTTGATTATGAAGGTGATGAAGGGCAGAAGTGGCAGATTGGACTTTTTAACCTACATTAAGTGCGAGTTCCGTCGGGGTGTTAAGGAACCAGCTGCAGAATTCCATGTGATGTTGGAGGATGTGTTGAGTAAAATCAAGAACATTCAAGGTGACATATGAGAGTTGGGACGCTGCATGGAGGAGATGGAGACTAAAATGGAGGAGCATGCAGAAGCCCTCACTGATTTGCAATGCGTGGTTGACCGACATATCAGGCTATGAAGCTTATCTATAAACTAGATGACCTCAAAAATTGAAACCGGCGCCCCAGGGAATAAGCCACAAGATATTATTGCTCAGATTTTGCGATAACAAAATGCTGATCTGTTGCTGCGGAAAGGCTGAGTGAAGAAAAGTCTAGCCTAAGGAAATGCACAAATAACATTATACCAGGATCGGTCTACTTTTACCCTCATGAGGAGATGGGAGATGGGCCTGTTATTGTGGTGCTAGCTAGGGAGGGGATCATGTTTTCCTAGTCCTTCCCCTTTTTTGAATGAACTATGTTAGCTGGCAAGAGACAATCACTAAAGGTCCTGACTGAGGCATGAAGGTCCCTGCGCCTAGCTGGACTGGTGAAGGATAGAAACATAGAAACATGATGACAGAAAAAGACCACATGGCCTATCTAGTCTGTCCTTCCATATCAACAACTACAACAGTCCACTTTTTACCTTTAGAGATCCTCTGTGTTGGTCCCATGCTTTTTTGAATTCAGTTACTGTCCTCATCTCTAACACCTCCACTGGAAGACTATTCCATGGATCCACTACTCTTTCCATAAAGAAATATTTCCACATATCACTCCTGAATCTATCTCCCTTCACCCTCATCCCATGTCCCCTCGTAGCAGAACTTGCTTTCAATTGAAAGAGGCTCTCTCCCTGAACATTTATGCCACGGAGGTATTTAAACATCTCAATCATATCATCTCTATCCCGCCTTTCCTCTAAGGTGTACATATTAAGATCCTTAAGTCTGTCCTCATATGCTTTATAATGAAGCCCACTAATCATTTTAGTAGCCACCCTCTGCACCGACTCCATCCTGTTCACATCCTTTTGAAGGTGCGGTCTCCAGAATTGCACACTATACTTCAAATGAGGTCGCACCAAAGACTTATACAGAGGCATTATCACCTCCTTTTTTCTGCTAGCCATTCCTCTCTGTATGCACCCAAGCATCCTTCTAGCTTTTGCCGTCGCCTTTTCTACCTGTTTAGCTACTTTAAGATCATCAGACACAACCATGCCTAGGTCCCGCTCTTCTTTAGTGGACAAAAGTACTTCACCTCCTATACTGTATTGCTGCCTTGGATTGCTGCAGCCCAAATGCATGACCTTACATTTTTTAACATTAAATCCCAGCTGCCAAATTCTAGACCATTCTTCAAGCTTAGCTAGATCCCTCCTCATGTTATCTACACCTTCCTGGGTGTCTACTCTATTGCAGATTTTGGTATCATCTGAAAAGAATCGGACCAAGGACAGATCCCTGGGGCACACCACTGGTAACATCCTTCTCCTCAGAGTGAGCTCCATTTACTTGTACCCTTTGTCGCCTCCCACCCAACCAATTTCTAACCCAAGCAGTAACTTTAGGGTCCATCCCTAGGGTGCTCAGTTTGTTTATAGGTTGCCTGTGAGGAACAGTGTCAAAGGCTTTACTGAAATCTAAATACACCACATCTAGAGCTCTCCCTCGGTCCAACTTCCTGGTCACCCAGTCAAAGAAATCAATCAGATTTGTCTGACAAGACCTGCCTCTGGTGAATCCATGCTGCCTCGGATCCTGTAATCCGCTGGACTCCAGAAAGCTCACTATTTTCTCTTTCAGCAGCGTTTCCAATAATTTACTCACCACCGAAGTTAAACTAACCGGCCTGTAGTTTTCAACCACATCCTTACTTCCGCTTTTGTGTAAAGGCACCACATGAGTCTCTCTCCAGTCCTTTGGCACCACTCCAACGAAGCATTGAAAAGGTCAGTCAGTGGAGTTGCTAGAACGTCCCCAAGTTCCCTCAGTATTCTAGGGTGTATCCCATCTGGTCCCATCGCTTTGTCTACTTTAAGTTGAGCTAGTTTCTCACGAACACAGTCTTCTGAAAATTGTTCAAGATGTCCCTCGCTTCTGTTCCTATTTGTGGGTGTTTTCTGAGGTCCTGCTCCTGGTTCTTCATCTGTGAACACAGAACAAAAATATTTGTTAAGCAATTCCGCTTTATCCTTATCAGCTTCTACATATTCCCCTCCTGCACCCTTGAGTCTGACAATACCACTTTTGCCCTTCCTCTTCTCACTAATATATCTGAAAAATGTCTTATCCCCCCATTTTATTGCATTGGCTATTTCCTCCTCCTTTTGAATCTTTGCCTTCTTGACTACTTTGCTAGCTTCTCTAAGTTTTTCCAAATACAGATGCCAGTCTTCCTCTCTCTGTGATCTCTTGTATTTCATGAAGGCCTCCCTCTTTTTCTTCACTTTTTCAGCTACTTCCTTCGAAAACCATAGCGGTCTCCTTTTCCTTTATTTACCATTTTAACAAAAAGGTTGGTTGCCCTTAAAATACCCCCTTTCAGTTTTGCCCACTGTTTTTCTACATCCCCCAGCTGTTCCCATCCCACTAACGACTCCCTGAGGTATTGGCCCATCTTCGCAAAGTTAGTCTTCCTAAAGTCTAAGATCCTCACCTTGGAATGGATTCTAACAGCCCTAGTCCTAATACTGAATCACACCATCTGGTGATCACTGGATGCAAAATGATCTCCCACTACAACATCAGAAACACTTTCACCATTGGTAAGCACCAAGTCCAGTATGGCCCCTTCACGTGTGGGGTCTGTTACCAATTGCCTGAATAGTTCTCCCTGTAGAGAATCCAGGATCTCCTTACTTCTAGATGATACTGCAGCAGGAATGTGCCAATCAACATCTGGCATATTGAAATCTCCTATCAGTAGCATGATGCGATCCCACGCAGAAGCCCTGAGCCAGTGGAGAGGGTGAGAGATAAAACACATTGATTTGTTGACTTTTTGGAGATGCGGGTTAAAGCTTGGCACCAGTAAAGCGATTGCACTGGGAAGTTGTTTCTGTACAGACAGATCAGTTTGCTGGCCAGAACTTTGTTGCCTGCTGTTCCCTGTTAGATAGCGTTGCGATGTACACAAGTCATAATATTGTTATGTAATCTTTCTAATGGATTAAGTGAGGGCTTTTGTGCTAATAAGGGCATAAGCTGACTGGGGGTGGTGCGTTTAGGAGGAGGTGGGGAGGAAGAAGTGGGTCACTATGTAGATGTTGAATATTACGCATGGGTAATGTGGGGGTGATGGGAAGGGAGGACAGGAACTATTATTACTGTGCTGTTGTGATGTTTGTGCTTGATTATACAGAGATGATATGGGGGCAGGATGGACTGGGGGAAGTATCTTTGGGCTGCATTAGGGGATAATGTTCTGCTATGGGAGCAGGCTAATTGAGGGGATGGGTAGGATGGAGGGGTTTTGAGAGGGCAATGGGAAGGGAGGGATATTGGGAAGGGTGAAAGTATGGTGGGCAAAACAGGGGGGGGTGTGGATATAGTGAGTCCTTTGATAGTAACCTGTTAGCAGAGGGGAATAGAGAGCAAGATGTGTGCATTGTGGGTCTGTTTTTTGAATGGCTGTTGCAGTAGGGATGGATGTGTGTATGAACTGCCATGATGAGAATCACGCCCATAAATGTGAAAGGACTAATTTGCCCAGAAAACGAATGCTTCGCAGCTGAGGCGCCTGGGAGAAGTGTTCTTTTTGCAGGAGACCCACCTCAGGACGGGGTGCCATGAGTGGCTGAAGAGGAGACCCTTTGGGAGGGGGGTGGGCAGCCTCTGATATTTCATGGTGTAAAAAGGGGGTGGGGGGGGGGAGGTGATTTTGTTCCATCAAAACCTCCAGGTAGAGGTGGAAGAGGTACAGCGAAATAAAAGGGGGAAGGTGGATATTTTTGAATGTGTAGATTAATGGGGATTTCTATACGTTAGCTAATATTTATGACTCCAATGAACATCAAGCAACTTTTTATTTAGTGAACTCAAGGCCTCACTGGCAGAATTTGCCAAGGGATAGGTAATTTGGGGGGGGGGGGAGGGGGGAGGGAGGACTGTAATGCTTGCAACCACAGCTAGATTCTACAAGTTGAGGGGCACAATGGGAAGGTGGGATGAGTAAGGAGCTTAGAAGGGTGTTGACTGATTTGGGTTTGCAGGATATCTTGTGGGAGCTGTATCAGGGGGAGCAAAGTTATACTTACTTTTCCCTGGTACATCATGTTTATATGCGTATCAATTATCTTCTTGTTGATCAGCATTTGAGAACTACGGTATTGGCAGCAGAGATAGGTGCAATCACCGGGTTGGATCATGCCCCTTACTGGGTGGAGTTAGGAGGGGTGGACCCAGAGGAAGGTGGACACTAAGGGCCCGATTTTCATCTAGGCAGGCTGTATCGGTGCATAGCCTGCCCGTCAACCCCCTTAACCCGGATTTTCACTTTCGTGGTGACAGAAATGAAAATCCGGGTTTGGCTGGACATGCCTGGAGCCGCCGAGACTGAATTGGTAGCAGCAATTTTCGATGCTACCCGCTTAGCCCCTGCGCCTTAAAGAACGGAGAGTAAAAAAGTCACCTATCTTTAAGGCGCAGAGAGCTAAGCGGGTAGCATCGAAAATTGCTGCTACCCATTGAGCCCTTTCATTCTCCCCTGCTCCGCCCCAACGTGCTCCAATGCTAACCGCATGAGAAATCAAGGTCTAAGCAATCTTGGAAAACCTGGATAGCCCCGTGGGCTAAGCTCAACAAGCACATGCAGAAAGAGTTAGACTATAACAGATGTAGGCATAGGCAAATCTTTTATGAGAAGGGTAATAAGGAGAGAAAGCTGCTGGCACTGGGTTTGCGTATACAGCAGACGGGCAGGGTAAGAGAAATTCAAGGTAAGAAGGGTCAGAGATATTTAAAGTCAGGTGACATCCAGGCAGCATTCGCAGACTTTTTTGAACAATTGTAAGAGGTGGATGGTGTTCCACAGAAGCGGATCGATGATTTTCTGGAGGGGGTTTCTCTGGGAATGCTGGCCCTGGGGGAGTGGGACTTGTTGGAAGCTGAGATCATAGCCCAGGAAGTGCTGTAGGCGATAAAGGCACTTGCAACGGGGAAAATGCCAAGGGTTGACAGTTTTACCTCCGAGTATTACAAGAAGTTTGGGATGAGCATGGCCCCGGTGCTGGCAGAGGTGTTTAATGCAGTGTGGAGAGGGGACATCTTGCCCCTTACGCAATTGGAGGCAGTGATATCTGTAATTTCAGCCAGGGAAGGTTAAATCGGAAATTTCCTCCTATAGTTCCATCTCATTATTGAATGTCGATGTAAAAAGATTGGCAAAAGTTTTGGCAATTTGGTTGACCTCCGTCCTCCCTCAGTTGGTTAAAGAGGATCAAGTAGGCTTCTTGGCAGGGAGGCAGGTGATGGATAACATTTGTCGGATGCTTCAACTGATGCAATTGGCACGAGGGACAGGGCAGCAGGTGCTGTTGTTGACTGTGGATGCGGAAAAAGCCTTTGATAGAGTGAACTGGGATTTTTTGCATAGTGTGTTGGTCAAGATGGGGTTTGGGCTGAATTTCCAGAGCTGGATACATACTCTGTATAAGGGGCCTTGGGCATGTGTGAGGTGAATAATGGTTGCTCACAGTTCTTTGAGTTAGGGTATGGCACTCGTCAAAGGATTTCCATTGTCTCCACTTTTGTTTGCATTGGTGATGGAGCCATTGGCTCAGCAAATTTGTAAATCAGCCGTCAGAGGTGTACAGGTGGGAGATGGTGAATATAAGATGGCTTTATTTGCAGATGACCTACTGCTTTCCCTGACAAGACTTTTGATATCTCTTCCTAAACTAATGTGGATTTTCGAGGACTAGTCCAAAGTTTCGGGTTTCAAAATTAATTCCTCTAAGTCAGAGATATTTAACATCAGTATCGAAGAGGGAGAATATGAGTGTCTTCATGCCCATTTTCCTTTTAGTTGGGTGGATTCATCTCTGAGATATCTTTGGGTTAATTTGACAATGAATGCCCTAGCATTATACAAAGCTAACTATCCTCCTCTGAAACGGCAGGTGACGAGGGACCTGGAGACATGGTTGGGGCAGACTCTGTCGTGGTTTGGTAGAATTGCTATATTGAAAATGGTAGTTCTTCCAAGATATTTATACATTTTTCAAGTTTTTTACTGATAGCTTTGCCTTTTGAAGTACTGGAAAGGTGGCAATGACAGTTGATGAAATTTGTCTGGTAGTGCAGGAGTTCATTGATAGCAAAGCATATCTTATTTGCGCACCAGAAGAGGGGAGGAATGGGAATCCCTAATTTACGTTGGCATTATGCAGTAGATAAAGAGCTGAATGGATGAACCAGACAAGCACCAAATACTGGGTGAAATTGGAAAGAGAACGTCTGGGGATTTTGGACTTGGGAGGACAGCTAGGGTTAAAAGCAAAATGTCAAGTGTATAAGGGTGTGGGAAACCCATATGTGGGACACACTATTAAATACTGGGCAAATATTTCTGGTCTTGGGGAGTTTGCTTGTCCACCCCATCGCCTAATGAAAATAACACCTTTGAGCAAGGATAAAATCAAAGGTGTTCAGTCAGTGGGGGCACAGGAGCTATGATAGGTGGATCAACTGGTTGAGGATGGGCAGTTATTGTCCTTTCAAGAGTTGAGGGACGAATCTGACTTACTCCAGCATCATGTTTACCATTATTCCCAAAGAGTGCATTGGGTGGGGAAGGAGATTAAAACCAGGTAGCTAAGGCTTTGTTGGAGATGGAAAATCTGAGGAATGAATCTCCAACACTAGACTGATCTCAGTTCTTTATTCATCAATTTCTGGCCTTTGGAGCTGGGAGCATAGAATATATTGGGCTAGGGAGCTGCAGCTGAGGTACACTGAGTGGCAGCGGGAACAGGTTGAGTGTAGGCTGGGGAAGAGTTCTATGGCAGTTAATGTTCAGAAAAATAACTATTAAATTTTGTACAGGTGGTATATGACACGAGTGTGGCTGGCAAGAGCTTTTACGGCTCCTCTGGGCTGTGTTGGAGACGGTGTGGAATGAACGGGACTTTTGCTCATGTGTGGTGGAGTTGTCCTCAAATTCAAGGATACTGGTAGGGCATACATTACAGGATTCAAAGGTTGGTGGGTAGGGAGGTGCCTTGAGATCTGGCGATATTCCTGTTTAATAGGTCAATAGCAGGAGTGAAGGCCCTGTAGCTCGCATGGTGAAGCACTGCCTGAATGCGACCAAGTTGGATGAAGCAAGTGGCCTCCCCGACTGAGTAATTGACTGATGTGAATGTGGGCTATCTGCAGTATGGAAAGGGTGACTGTTCTTAGAAAGCATGGAAAGGCATATTTTGCACACAGCTGGTGGCCATTTGTATGGATTGAGTGCATAGACATGCTCATGGTTAGGAGGGTTGCTGGGAGCATTCTGTTATAGGAGAGGGGGAGGGAAGAGGGAACGTGGCCATGAGGGAAGGGAGAGGTTGGGGTGAGCATGGAGGACTGAAAGGGAGAGGGGTAGCTCCTGCCACTCTTTCTCTTTTTGTTTTTTCCTTATGAGTGATTCTTGGGTTTCCTGATAAAACTAGTCATAAAAGAAAAGGCTGTTCATTTGAACTGGGGTATCTGATGTGTCATACACAATGGATGTTAACAGTATGTTGGTGGAATTCATGCTTGTGTTTGTTTTGTTAATAAAGCCTGCGATTACAAAAAAAAAAAGTAGAGATGGGCCAGAAAGTTATGATCCAAAACCTCACTCATTCGTCATAGTTTTTAATCTGAGAGAGGATTAATTAGCTCGTGATCCCAGACTAAAGAGATTATGCAGTACACATAAAGGACTACAAATAATTCCTGAAAAGAATCAGAGGAGAGGGTGGGGGCAGCGCTTCTCCTCTCTTTCACTGTGCCGCCCGCATTCATTCTCCCTTCTTTTTTTTCTATCCCCCCCCCTTTTAATGCCTGTTCACAGTTGACAGCCATGTCTGTGAAATTCTTAGCAGTGACCAGTGGAATGGGCTTTGCTGTCGGCCATCTCTCTTCTGAAACTGCGGCGATGGGCTTAGCAATTTCCCTAGTGTTTAGGCCCGACCGTGGAATGAGGCAAAAGGATAAAATCAAAATAACTATAACTCTCTCTTATATCTCAACAAATAGGGGTGACCTACATGGAGCGGTGGGTACACCCCTAAACAAAGGCATGGGGAGGGGTGACCTGCACGGAGCGGCAGGTGCACCTACTCTTGCCACCTTGCTGGGCAGACTAGATGGACCATACTGGTCTTTATTTGCTGCCATATAGTATGTTACTATGTTCTAGACAAACACAGGTTGCACATCCACACTTTGATCAAGTACATCTGAAACATGCTCTATCCACAGTAACGCTTATTTTATTTAGAACATTCCCAGATCGACACGTTGCATAAATAACCTGCTCATTCTATTCCACTATTAATATATAAGCAACAAAAGCTCCTCCCTGAAAAACTATACAGAATAAATTAAAACTGGGCTACCTCTGCCAACCTGGGCTACATGTACACCCTGGTTGCATCAACAACTCCAGTGTGGCAGTCCCCCAAATGGCTTTAAGTGATCGTTATCTAAACATAAAAAAGATTAATGCCCAATAATGTATATTTTCAATTTCACAAGCAATAACTTTATATTAGATGTTGCAAGAACATTATATATATATCACCACATTCATCTTTCAAAATAATGCACTTTTACAACTATAAATTCCTCTTTGATATTTAAATATAAAACAAAACCAGTTCTTTCATATAAATAATCCATATAGCTTTGTAAAGGACCAACAGACTTTGTAGAAGGAAAAAGTGCACCTGCCGTATTATTTAAAATTGAACTAGAAAAGGGACTTACATTAGCATCACAGTGTTCTACAGAATAGTTTCATGTTTCTCATTCTATGCATCAAAAACTACATTTACAAGATTTCTTAACCAAAAATGGAACAGTCTTCTTGCGCCTCTCCATGTGCCCTCAATACCAAGAGAGGAAGTGAGGCTTTAAAGTCTCTAAAAAGAAAGCATATTTGGGTTACTAACAAACCCATGCAAATACTCATCACTGCAGTCAAACTCCTCTAATCAACTTCATTATAAACCTCCCATGTACAAAGCTATTTTGTCAGACATGAGAATAACACATTTATGAGCACAAGTTTAGAAAACTCTTCAGAGGTACAAACTGTAGCCAGCTTGAAGACCCAGTAAGTCTTGAGACTGACTGTCTCTCACACAAACACACGGACATCCAGAGGAAATATAGAGAGAGCAGTCGCTTGCACACCTAATGTTTGCAAACTGCACTTCATTCTTGCATCTTTAAGACCCTGAAGTAGACCCTCATTTATCAGGGTTTTAACGTATCCTTGTTCTGTGTGGTGAGCAAATCAAGTCCTTTGTCCATTTTTAATGGAGGTACTCAGTCGCTGTAATCCTCATGTTTAGCCATGCTCTGACACCGCATGGTGAGATGTGGGTTTGGAAGGACCTCGGGTTGCATTCACACCCGATTAGTCAGGGCAGACTCAGCAGAGGTCCTCAGATTTCGAAAATGAGTATTTGATAGCCAATCAGTAACGAGATCCAGGAGAAGTTCCAGTACGTTGGGAACCTGACAGGCCACTGTTGGAAACAGCATGCTGGACTCGATGGAGCTTTAGTCTGATTCAGTATGGCAAATCTTATGTTCTTAAACAGGCTAAAAAGATATCCAAACTTTGTTTTTAAATTTATTTTTAATTCCATTTTTTTAAAAAGGGATTGCCTCTAACCTTCTTTTTGCAAGATGCTGCCTGCCTTGAGTATTTCTCACCTCCAACAGCCTGCCACTGAGGAGTCTACTGAATAAAGAACATCTTTTAAAATGATTCCCGATAGGAAAAACTATTTTGAGGCACATCCAGTACCTTCTGCGAAGCAGCCTGCTTAAGACGAGGAAACGGCTCCAGGTCATAATAGGTGATCTTGGAGCTGAATGTTTCTTTTTGATACGTATGCCTAAGTTTGCAAAATCTAAATACACGGGCATTTACAAAAAAGCAATCAGGTGTAACTATTCTGACACAAGTACATTAATACACTCTCAATAATTTCTTAAGTTTATCATTTTACTACCAATGAGGAAATATACACAATCTAAAAAGAACAACAGCATAAAGCTAGTATTTAGTAGAAGGTCATACTGCTCCAGTTTATAGAGATACTGCTACGAGGGGACATGGGATGAGGGTGAAGGGAGATAGATTCAGGAGTGATATGCGGAAATATTTCTTTACGGAAAGAGTAGTGGATCCATGGAATAGTCTCCCAGTGGAGGTGGTAGAGATGAGGACAGTAACTGAATTCAAAAAAGCATGGGACCAACACAGAGGATCTCTAAAGGTAAAAAGTGGACTGTTGTAGTTGTTGATATGGAAGGACAGACTAGATAGGCCATGTGGTCTTTTTCTGTCATCATGTTTCTATGTTTCTTTACTGAAATCAACACTAAAGAAAGGAGTCCTGGACCTCCTGCACTGTCCTATTGCTATGAAAAACACTAAGCTGTTTGCATGTGTCAACAGCTATTGGATCCCATTGCATAAAATGGGGCTTGTGGTAAAATAACAACACGTAAAGTGCGCTTGCATTTGCTAATTGATAAGGCACACTAGTAACTCTAGCCCTTAACTGGGAAGGTAGTTTGATACTAGGCTTTTACATGGGCCTAGTATCAAACTGTCCATGGGCCTAGTATCAAACTTTACATGGGGGACATGGAGGCTTCTAGGTCTACTGCTCTGGCTTGCAGTTCTAAGAACATCCCCCTCCTTTACTCGTACCTTTATGTAACGCTATAAACATCGGGCTACACACGTATCTTCATAATACGGGACAAAACATCTGTGCTAACAAACAAATGCAGAATGAGGATTTAATGCAAAGGTCGTGATTAAAGTTGCAGCCATCGTGATATTTTTATGTGAGTTCTTTAATGAATCAATCCAATTAGCCAGATCTAATTTTATAGTCCCCCACTTAAAGGCAGGAGAAATGCCAGAATTCTAAGAAAAAGGAGGAGACCAAACTAGGGCCGATTCAAAATTTCACTCATGTCATTGGCAGTTCTGAACATCCCCCACCCTCTGAAACAGCAGATACTCAAACTGCTCCAACATTAGCATAGAGCCTCTAAAATAGACTGGGGTTAGATGCTCTGCAATGACATTTGTGGGTAAGATTAAATGGCTCCTGGAGACTTAGCAATCCATGAGTGTTCCTACCTTTCTTCATTAAAGCTTACGCACCACTGGTAGATATCAGATATATGGCGGAGATGAAATAAATTCTTGGCATCTGGAATCCAGGTGGGATTGATAATTAAACTGCTTTTTTGTACATGCCCAGACATCTTAAACACAGGAAGGAATGAGTGACACTTTTAAAAGCTTTCCTTTCAATGTATGAAACAGTTACCTTCGGACACATATTTGTGAGCTGGAGATGTCACTGTAACAGCGGTCAATGGTCAAATATGGGTAGGAGGCTGCAGTGCTGCTAATAACCCACTTTTCACTCCTTCGAGAGCAAATGGAGGGGTAGAAGTGCCAAACACGATTACTACATCCATCTGACTAATTCCCTTGCCTCTGACCCTCACCGTCTCTTTAACACCCTCAATTCTCTCCTCAAGGTCCCCCCGCCCCGATCCCGCCCTCCCTCTCTGCCCAAACCCTAGCCGACTACTTCCATGACAAAATACTCAAAATTACCCTCCAATTCCCTACCCCCTCATCTACCTCCCCTCCCCCCATTTCTCCTCCCCCATCCATACTCCCCCTGCTACCCTCTCCTCCTTCCTCCCTATCTCTGAAGAAGAAACCACACTTCTTCTTTCCTCCTCCAAACCCACCACCTGTTCATCAGACCCTATCCTCACCCATCTCCTACGCTCCATCTCCCTCACCATTGTCCCCTCCATCACTCATATCCTCAACCTTTCACTCTCCACTGCAACTGTCCCTGTTGACTTCAAACATGCCGTTGTCACACCTCTCCTCAAGAAACCCTCAATTGATCCCACATGCCCTTCTAACTATCGACCCATCTCCCTCCTTCCCTTCATATCCAAACTATTAGAACGAGTAGTCCACCGTCGCTGCCTCGACTTTCTCACCTCCCAGGCCCTCCTGGACCCACTACAATCAGGCTTCCATCCCCTACACTCCACTGAAACGGCACTCACAAATGTCACCAATGACCTGTTCCTGGCTAAATCTAAGGGCCTCTATTCTATCCTCATCCTACTTGACCTTTCTGCTGCCTTTGACACCACTGACCACGACCTTCTCCTCACCACCCTCTCCTCGCTTGGCTTCAAGGACTCTGTACTATCCTCGTTCTCCTCCCTACCTCTCCCATCGTTCATTCAGTGTATGCTCTGGCGGCTTCTCCTCCTCCCCTACCCAGCTCCATGTAGGTGTACCCCAGGGATCTGTCTTGGGCCCCCTCCTCTTCTCTCTCTATAACCAAGGCCTTGGCGCGCTTATCTCATCCCATGGCTTTCAGTACCATCTTTATGCCAATGACTCCCAAATCTACCTCTCTACACCTAATATTTCTCCGGCAACCCAGTCCAAGATTACTTGTCTTTCGGACATCGCTGCTTGGATGTCTCATCGCCGATTGAAACTGAACATGGCCAAGACTGAACTCCTTGTCTTTCCACCCAACTCCTCCCCCTCACTTCCCCCTCTCTCAGTCCATGTGGATGGATCTACTATCCTTCCTGTTCCCTCGACCAGCAATCTAGGGGTCATCTTTGACACTTCTCTCTCCTTCTCCGCTCATATCCAGCTTGTAGCTAAGACCTGCCGCTTTTTCCTCTACAACATCAGCAAGATCTGCCCCTTCCTCTCTGAACATACCACCAAAATGCTTATCCACTCCTTAATCTCCTCTCGCCTCGATTACTGCAACCTACTCCTCGCTGGTCTCCCCATGAGCCACTTCCATCCCCTCCAATCTATACAAAATCACGCCGCTTGACTAATCTTCTGCCAGCCTCACCATGCCCACATTACTCCTCTCCTCAAGTCACTTCACTGGCTCCCAATCCAATTCCGCATTCAATTCAAACTTCTCTTGCTGACCTATAAATGCATTCACTCTATGGCCCCTCAATAACTCATATCTCTTATCTCTCCCTAAGTCCCCTATCGAAACTTGCGCTACGCTAACAAATCTCATCTTTCTATGCTTTCACCCGCACCGCGAACTCCCGACTGCGCTCCTTTCACCTTGCTGCACCACATGCCTGGAACAGCCTTCCTGCGTCTGTGCGCCAGGCGCCCTCCCTGGCCCTCTTCAAATCCAGGTTGAAGACCCACCTCTTCACCGTTGCATTCAGATCCTGACTTCCATCCTCATCCTACCCTAACCCCCATTAACATTTATGACCAAACTATAGACCAAGCTGGACCACACCGTACCTTCTGCATAGCTGACTAATGCTCTGTACTGTTCTAACTAGAGTGTAAGCGCCAATGAGCATGACTCTGACGGGCAGGGACTGTCTCTTGTATGTTAGCCACCTCTTGTAGGCTAGCTGTGCAGCGCTGCGTGCGTGGCGCTTTATAAGTGCTAAATAGTAGTAGTAATAGTAAAGGGCTGAGAAAAGAAGCACAACACAGTGCTATTTGGTCCAAGGGGTGGCAGGATTGGTGCCAGTGGATAACGGTTCCCCAGAAACCAATCTGGTCAGTGACTGGATAAGTCTATGGAGACCTAGGAGGTTGGACATTAGGGTAATAGCCTCGCTAGTTCTCATTACTATTTTGTTGTTGTTAAGTGCAGTCAAGTCAGTATTGACTCACGGCGACCCTCTGTATAGTTGTCCTAAACTGTGTTTGGTCTTCAGTCAGATGGGTCATTGTTGACAGACTGGCACCCATAACTGCTGTTATTGTATCGATCCATCTCATTGCTGACCTTCCTCTTTTGCGTTGTCCTTCTACCTTGCTAAGCATGATGTCTTTCTCTAACAATCTCTCTCTTTGCATGGATGTGTCCAAAGTATGAAAGTGGAAGTCTTGTCATCTGAGCTTCTAAAGAAAGCTTTGGTTTGATCTCCTCTAGTACTGACTGGTTTGTTCTTCAGGCAGTTTACTATGACTTGAACAAGTTGAGTCTTTGTATGGAGAGAGACATCTCTGCTCTTGAGTATCTTATCTAGGTTCTTCATAGGCAGTCTGCCAAGAGCAATGCGTCGTCGGATTTCTTGACTGCTTGTTATTTCTTTATTGATTGTTGATCCAAGTAGATTACAATTGTCAACTATTTCAATTTCTTTTCCATCAACATTGAACTTATTGATTTTGTCATTTGTCAGGATCTTTGTTTTATTTACCTTAAGATGCAGACCCATTTTAAGACTATTGTCCTTGATTTTGAGAAGCAAATGTTTCAGATCGTCTTCACTTTCGGTCAGTAATGTGGTATCAGCATAGTGAAGGTTGTTAATGAATCTTCCACCAAACTTCACACCTCTGTTGTCTTCATACAGTCCTGCTTCTCTGATAATTTGTTCTGCATATAAATTAAACAGGTAGGGGGAAAGTATGCAGACTTGTCATACACCTTTGCTTATTTTAAACCATTCTGTTTCTCCTTGTTCCATTCAAACTGTTGCTTCTTGATCAATGTACAGATTGTGCAAGAGAATGATCAGGTGGTATGCCCATGCTTCTTAATGTGGCCCAGAGTTTTGCATGGTTTACACAGTCAAAAGCCTTGCTGTAGTCAATAAAACACACATAGATATCCTTTTGGTATTCTTTTGTCTTTTCAAGGATCCATCTCACATCCATGATGATGTCTCTCGTTCCTCGCCCTTTCCTGAACCATGCTTGCACTTCAGGCAGTCCTAGATTACTGCAAAGCTTGGTAATAAAACATGGGGGTGCTAAGTTTAGTATTGAGTATCTAACCAGGATGGTTGATAAACACTAGGGCAACCTACATAGAGTGCAAGTTACAACCCTTAGCAGCAGTGGTTTGAATGTATCAGTTGTAAGCTGTCTGCTATATTTCTCCAAAAACGTTTTAGTGTATTTGCTTGATAAACTTCCAAAAAGGGATGAAGATAACTGGCACAGGCAAGTGATAACAGCCTTAAACAGCAGTGGTATGGATGCATCAGACTTCCAAGAAGGCTGATGTTATTTTTTTAATTGTTTGTAATTACTCACTTTTCAAAATTTGTGCTCCAGGCAAATTACAGTTCAGGTGAGCAGTTAGGTCCAGGTCTCAGAAAGGACTTACAATCTAACTTGGGACCTGGGACAAAGGAGGGAAAATTGATCTCCCTAAGGTCAAAAAGAGCATGAGTGAGAAAAGTGGAATTTGAACCTCGGTTTCCTGTGATTCACAGCCTGGTATTCTAATCATAGGCCAATTTTACATAGAGACGCCATGGTTAAAACTCAAACATAAAGGAATATGAGGATGTTTTGATGGTGTAAATATTCATAGTTTCAATCTAGCTGCTATTTCTACTGGTTTACCCCTGTGCATTTCTACAAAATAGGCTAAAGGTAGGTGCCAATACGTCCTACACATATAGGCAACCTGTTATAAAAATTACCCTCAGTGGGGGTCATTTTCTTAAGTCTCCTAGATTTATGCTCATACAACACACATAAATCTAGGTGTTTTAGACATTTAGGTGTATAAGAGACAAATAACGCACGTAAATTACGTGGCTGTGATTGTGCACATATAATCATGAGTACTTTCACTGTGGGCATGTACAGAGGTAGAGTCTGGGCAGAATACAAGGTCACATGTGCAAATTACAGAACACTATATAATTTATGTGTGTCCTTACAAATTTAGGTGTGGGCATTTAAACCAGCCCTAAACCTAGTGTAAGTGACTGAACCTTAAATTAAAGTTCGTTTTCAGCTATTTATGCTAATATTTCATAAAGTAAGGTATGTGTGTGCTTGACTTTATATAATAAGCGTGAAATGTGCGCATCAAAACACATTAACTAGGCAAGGCTTCAGAAAATTACCCCCAATGTGGGCAGTCTGAGCACTGCCAGCACAGAGATCAACAATCTCACTTTCTACAACACTTGGCGACTCTTCAGTGTTTCATCCACAGATAGAACACCTAAACAGAAGATAACAAGAGCCTAAAGGCTCCCGGAGACATCAAACACAGACTACAGGGCTAAGTGATAATACTCACAGTGCCGGGTAGTGCCCTTTCATCATTTGCCTCCTGGGCTCTTTTGTGAGAGTATTTTTAAAAGTTGAGTAGTCACTTAAAAAATTATTGTTGGACTATTGTAGTTGATATGGAAGGGCAGATTAGATGGGCCATATGGTCTTTTTCTGCCGCCATGTTTCTATGAGCCCGGGAGGTGTACTGTGTGTTTTCACAGGAAGGTACTTTGACACTGTTTCGATATTTTCATCCACAGATAAGGCAGGAAGTGGCGGCAGTTTCTGCTTTAACACAAGAAACCACGTAAACACAGAAACGCAGAATATGATGAACAATAAAGACTGCAGGCCCCATTTAGCCAATTTTCCTTTCCCATTGCAATACCACAGACCTTGCACTCTCTCTGGGTTTATTTTCACGTTCTCACAAGTAGGACTTCTCTGTGCTTATTTCATGATTTCTTGAATTCTGCTACTATTTTTGCCTCCACCCTGAGGACGCTCCATCACCCTTCTGTGAAGACGTTTTTCCTTGGTACTCCTGAGACTATCTACTTTGAGAGTCATATCACCGCTTTTTTCCTTAGAATTTCCTTTTGACAGAAAATTGCTAATTTCTTGTGCATTAATTGTGCCTTTGAAGTAGTTGAATGGGTCTATCTCCCTTTTTCTACTCTCTTTTAAGGAATATAATTTTAGAACCTTAAGTTTCCCTTCATCGAACTTACGATTCAGACGCCAGATTAAAAGTAAAAGTACTTCCTAGCAATAACCCACTGCTTCATCCAACGCAAAGGTCCTATGCAAAACAAGACCTAATTCAGACAAATATCTGGGCATCAAGATGCATTTCCACATTCAGCAGCCTCCTGCCTGCCTTGCATTTCTGCCCTTTGTGTTAAATGCCGTTATACTGACCTTTTTTAATTGGGTCTTTTTGGAGTACTTATTAGATGGACAATTGCTAGTCTTGAGAAAACATTATTAAAAGCTATGACGCTTAAAATTAGCAGCTGAGTGGTGGCGTGAATTCCTATGAACATAAAACATTTATCATATTCTTTAACTGTTCCCCTCTTTTTAGACAATATGAGGTGTGATCAAAAAGTATCAAGACTTGTACAATAACACAAGAAGTATAACACTGACAGTTATTGTACTCAGCCTCCTTCAAAGTAGTCTCTTCCAATAAAACACACTTCCTCCAGCGTTTCTGCCACTGCTGGAAACAATTTTGAAATGCCTCTTTCGTTATGCTGTGAAGCTGCTGTGTCAAACTTTGCTTAATGGTCTCCAAGTTGTCCAATCTCTTTCCTTTTAGTAATGATTTCAATTTTGGAAACAAGAAAAGTCGCAGGATGCGTGGTCAGGTAAGAAAGGAGGCTGATGGACTTGCTCAATTTGGTGCTTGGCCAAGAACTGCTGGACAAGATGTGATGTGTGAGCTGGGGCATTATCATGATGAAGCAACCATTCACCATTCCTGTGCAGCTCTGGCCACTTACGACGAACTGCATCTCTCAAATGAGTCAGAACTTGGATGTAGTACTTCTTAATGATGGTCTGGCCATTTGGAATATGCTCATGATGAACAATACCCTGTTAATCAAAGAAAACTGTGAGTATGACCCTGACATTGCTCCTCACCTGACGGGCTTTCTTGGGCCTGGGAGAGTTTGGAGTCTTCCATTGCGAGGATTGAGCCTTAGTTTCCAGGTCATAACTATAAACCCATGATTCATTACCATTGCATTCCTACAACTCCCTAGCTGCAGTCAATCTTCTTTTTGGTCAGGGGACAGGAGCTTAGGCACAAATTTTGCAGACACACTTCTCATCCCCAAATCAACAGTAAGAATGGACTGTACCATCCCGGAACTGATGTCCATGTCCTCAGCAAGCTCCCTGATAGTCAATCGACAATTTGAACCTATTGCGGCACGCACTGCTTCAACTTTGTCTTCATTCCTGCTCGTGGATTGTCTTCCAGAACGTTCGTCACTGTCAACACTTTGGTGGCCTCTTGGAAACATTTGAACCAGTCATAAACTCGAGCACGACTCATGCATTCATCGCTATACACTTACTGTAACTTGTCATAAGTCTCTTTGCATGAATCTCCAAGTTTCTGGCAGAATTTAATGCAAATTCACTGTTCCGTTTTTTCACTCATCATAAATCTGACAAACTGCTTTTACACGATACCAAACGTCACGTGATTAAAAAACATACAGTTGTGCGGCAGCCATGCTACACTCTGCACATGCAGAGCACATAACTAGGGCAGTGCATGCTTAATAGCATTGTGGTGCGACGTACTGTTATATAGCTACACAACAAGGCTCAATACTTTTTGATCACACCTCATATGACGGCTTTCCATATGCACTTTCATTTTTCCTTTTTGCACCTCCTATATTCTTGTTTCATAATGCAGACTGAGCCGATGATGCTGAGGTAGAGATGGGGCATGTAACTAGAGAAATAGAACAGGACTGGAGGAGAAGGGGTTATGAACTCCCTCTGTTCCTTCATCTTGCTTCTTACTGCATCAAGCAGCCTGTATTGGGCAGGAAGTCCTGCAAGTAGGTGGCAACAGCTCTCGATAGATATGTCATTGTTCCATAAGCCCCGCTAGGAGCGCTGTCATAGAAAACGTTGCAGATTCCCGTAGCCGAGTCTTGTTCGAGAAAGTAGTCATTAGCTCCAAGTGCTTTCTGAATAAATAAAAGAGGGAAGAAAAGATAGACGATCAGGCAGAATTAATTAGAATTTATTGAAGAGACCATTTCCATACAAAATAGTTACACTAACAAGGATCTTTAGCCATTCATACGCTGAATTAGCTCTAAACATGGAACGCAGCGTATAAATGTTCTTCACTAATGCTATTGACGATCCAGAATTAAAGCTCTTTTTGTGTATCTCACTCTTAATTGAGCCTTGAATCATAAATTGATAACATAGCCTTTGAGTATGTCCCAGAACTAAAGGGGACGCGAAGATAAAACACCACTATTTTTCCATAGTATTTTATTTACTGATGATTGATGTTTCTTTGCAATATCTTTCTATTGTTAATGTTTTTACATTGATTTGACAACTGGAAGAACCTCACTTTAAACCATGGGTCTTTGAGGGATGCAAAGCAGTCAGGTTTTCAGGATATCCATAATAAATATGTATGAGATAGATTTGCATGCTCACTGCCCCCAGTGTATGCAAATCTCTCTCTTACATATTCATTGGGTATATCCTGAAAACCTGACTGCTTTGTGACCCTCAAGGACTGCAGTTTGAGACTCTTGCTTTTAAACACAACTTAGAGATAAAGTCAATAGAAGATGTTTAAAAAAATACATAAAATATACCATAATTCTGGGAGACAACCATTTTGTAAACAAACTGAAATTAAACTAAACAATGGGCTTTACAGTTTATTAGTATTTGAGGAAAGTCAACTTAAATATCTTTTAGAAGAATTTCTGCTTAGCTGAGATCTCTGGGTAGGTGTTTGATAGTAATGATGAGTTTAATGGAAAAAGACAGAGGCGCTGTTTTATGGCCGTTAGGATTCTTTAGTGATCATCCTTGTCTTAAACGTTAATGAGAAATTATGATTGCTCCAAGGCAGTCTGTTACCAGAGGTGAGGGATGAGATAGCGTTCCTCCAAAAGCGCCAAAAAAGGAGGGGGAAAGGAACTTTCTCAGAGCACTGAATCAGCTAGAGAGTTATCCGAAGCAAAAAGAAAGCAAACATAGTCCCAGGAAATATGAAACAAAACGTTGCAATGCTGCTAATTCTCAGCAAGAATTGTAGCAGTTTGATTATGTAGCCTGGGATTCTAATGCAAAAACTACTGTCCCCTGTATCCACTGTAACTCATCAGGCCCCTTCTTCAACAATGGGTGCAGAGCTAAAACTGCACACTTTCCATAGAACTCATCATACAAAAAAAAAATTCTGATTCCGGCGTCATCTAAGTAACAGCAACATAAACCCTTTCTAGTACCTGGCATATAGCAAAATTTGAATGAAAACTCAAGAAGCTAGACTCTGCATGCAGGGTGAAAATAGAGAAATTGAAAGAGATGCATTTCCCCTTATTGTGCAGACTTACATTCAAAAAATGGACATTTCCATTCACTAAATTGAAAATAAAATTAGTTTTTCTGCCATTTGCTATTTCTTTTCTCTCCTTCTGTCTTTATTTCCTTCCCTACATCCATCCATTCTTCCAGGTATTTTTCTGCTTCCCTATCTACTACATTTCACACCTCCTTATCATCGTCCTCAATTTCCTTCTTTTTACTTATCTTCCTGGAGCTTTGTCTTTCTTTCTCATGCCAGCCCTCTCCTTCCACAGCCTTTTATTCCCAAGTATTTCATTAACATTCCCCTCCTCTCTCCATCTGTATGTCCAGCATATAACCCCTCTCCCTCTCTTCTCTCTGTCCAGCATCTCCCCCATGTTCCCTCACTCTTCCCATCTATCGTCTCTGCTCTCTCATGCTCCCCTTCCTGTGCAGTGTTTCCTCTCTCTCTTTCTCCCTTCCTCATCCATTATCTTCCCTCTCTCTTTCTCTCCACTGCCCCGCATTTCCCTTTCCCCAGTCCTGCTTCTCCCTTTCCTTTCCATCCATCATCTCCCCTTTGTCTTCATATTCCCCCTATGTCCAGCATCTCCCCCTCCAGCATCTCTCCTCTCTCTCATTCTCTCACCCCTTTCCCTCTCTCTCCCCTATCCCCCCATATTCAACATCTCCCTTCCTATCCTCCAAGCTGTCTGACATCTCTCCTTTCTCTCCCTCTCCTCCCCATGTCCAGCATCTTCCTTCCTATCCTTCACTGTTCCTTGTAACGTTTATCACTCAAGTTAAATGTACACCGCTTTAACTTGTAGATAAAGCAGTATTAAAAAAAAGACTAAACAAATAAATAAAATCTCTCTTTTCTCTCCCTCTCATGTCCAGCATCTCCACTCTGTCTTCCTCCCCCCCCCATAATCCAGCATTTCCCCCTCTTTTTCCTCCCCCCTGTGGTCCAGCACCTCTCCTCTCTTCCCTCTCACCTCCATGGCCTAGTATCTCCCTCCTCCCTTCACTTTCATCCACGTGATCAAGCATCTCTTTTCCAACCCATTCCTCCTCCGTCCACATCTCTCCAGGTCAGTGTCAGCAGCAATAAAACAAAAAAGTAAGCATAAGGTCTTTGAGCCTATGTGTGTGCTGAAGGCCCTGCTGCGTCCTGTCCCCTCTGAAGCAGACTCCCTGTTTCTGTGGGGATGAGTTTGGCATGGCCATCTTGTTTTATTGCTATTGTCAAGTCCCACTCCTGACCAAGAGTGAGGTGAAGCCACTCCTTCAGGGATTTTCTGGGGGCACATGCTGCCACTCCAAATATATGGCTTCTGAGGCACGACCTCTTTTCACGTAATGACAGAGCTACATCTGGTCTGCCCTCTGAAAAGGTCAAGAATTTAGGGGTTTGATGGATTCAGGTTTAGATTTTGAATTCTGCATAGGAGTTCTTGGTAACAGATCTTGATGGACACTTTGATCTCATAAGGATCTTAATAGTTTTCTTAATCTAAGAACCCCAGAGGAAAGTGGTCTTCTCAACTGGATTACTGTAATGTCATGGTATTTGGATTTTTAAACAGACTGAGAAAAGTCTAACTGGTCGAGAATTCAGTGGCTAGGTTGGTCTTGGAAGAATGAGATGGAAAAGAGCCACTCTCTTGCTCAAGAGTTTACACTGGCTGCCTGTGAAGTTCCTTACACAATTCAAATAGTTGACCTTCATCGTTCATACCCTGGGGATAATTTTATTAAGGATTTCCACAAATGGAGAAATGGCCGTTATAATATCGCACGCAGGTATACACACAAACTGCAAGACTGTGCCTACTTTTCCATGATTTGCATGTAGGCATTCCTTGAGTCATACATAGTCTGTGAAGAAAACCCCGTGATCTGGCCACAATACCACAGCTCTTTCGGTCTCTGGTCCCTCAAGCAGTGAGAAATAAGCAGAGAGTAACACAGAACACAATTACACACAAAGTGCTACTTTCTTTGAGCTCAGAGGGAAAACAAAAGATGGTCTATGGATGCAGCACAGTTCTACGTCTGTTGGATTCAAATTCTTTCTCCTGAAAAGCTCTTTTTATTGAAGAGAAAAGGGGAAGTAACAAAGTCATTAAGCATAAACGTGAAATAACACAAGGTGTCGCTAGAGTTCTTTTTACAGAGTAAGAGCTGATTACAGTGTATTAGATGAAATTTACTTGATTATGACAAAATTATTTATAATTGCAAAGTTGCAAAAAATTATGTTGTGTCAGAAGGGACCTATAGCTGACTGTACAATGAACTATGGTTGCGCAGTTCATAGCCTATGTTTACTCTTTCTGCTTGCGTTAATGTTCTCAAACTATTTTAAAAGACAGTTACACAGAACTCATGATCATGATATCCTATTCTATTTAAGAGGAAGTAGGTGAAAAGCCCTCTCACTTGGTTTGCAACTTGTCGTGCTGTGAGGGCTTGTGTGCATCGGTGATGCTGAGAGCTAAACTATCGGTAGTTTAACTACTGGCAGGGTCTCCCAAGATGGACAGGTCTCAGCTGAGGTGCCAGACCAAGACAAACAACCCATCTGGGCAGCAGCAGAATAGGACGGTGTTGACGGCGGAGGATCACATTTTTGTGACAACGGCAACAACACCAAACTTAAACTGCGCGGAAGAAAGGCCCGGCAATCTACTTCTGTATCCTGCCATGAAAACCCAATGGATAGTTACAACAAAACAAATTGTGCTATGGTGCTGGAAGATGAGACCCCCAGGTCGGAAGGCACTCAACTAGCTACTGGGGAAGAGCTGAAGACTTTTCAGAGTAAAGCCAGCATTTATGATGTGGTTGGATCAAAGCCCTCGGGAAGTCTGACTGCTGATGTAGCTGCGCATGAAATGAGAGTCAGAAGCTGTAAAGATGTCTTACACATTGGAACATGGAACGTACGAAGCATGAACCAAGGGAAGTTGGAGGTGGTCAAGAATGAAATGGAACGTGTACAACTTGATCTGTTGGGTGTCAGCGAACTGAAATGGACTGGCATGGGGCACTTTGCATCAGATGATCACATGGTCTACTATGCTGAAAATGAAAGACAAAGAAGAAATGGTGTTGCATTTATAATAAAGAAGAAACTTGCAAGAACTGTAATAAAATACAAAGCAGTCAGCGAACGCTTAATCTCTATTCATCTGATTGCCTATCAACACAACTATAATTCAAGTATATGCCCCAACAAAAGCTGCAGAAGAGAATGAAATTGAAGAGTTCTATGAACAAGTACAAGCTGAAATTGACAGAACATGCAAACAGGATATCCTGATAGTCATGGGTGACTGGAACGCAAAAGTTGGCAAAAAAGAAGAAGGCAAAGTAGTTGGAAAATATGGACTTGGCAACAGAAATGAAGCTGGAGAAAGACTGATAGAATTCTGCAAGACCAATGATCTATTCATCTCAAACACCTTCTTCCAGCAACACAAGCGTCGACTGTACACATGGACTTCACCCAATGGATTGTATAAAAATCAAATTGACTACATCTGTGGAAGTCAACGATGGAAAAGCTATGTAACATCAACAAAGACAAAACTTGGAGCTGACTGTGGTACAGATCATCAACTACTAGTATGCAAACTCAAGCTAAAGTTGAAAAAGAGCAAACCACTCATGAATGCAGCAAAATATGACCTTGAGAATATACCACTGGAATTTAAAGACTGCCTGCAAAATTGATTTGCTGCTTTAGATACAAATGACAGAGCTCCGGAAGAGTTATGGAATGACATCAAGAAGGTTGTGTTGGAAGAAAGCGAGAAATCTCTACAAAAGGTGAAAAAGCAAAAACGGTCAAAATGGATGACGGAAGAAACTCTTAAAATTGCCCAGAAACGCAGAGAAGCTAAAGCCAGAGGAGAAAGGAAGACAATCGCAGAACTCAACAGAGATTTCCAACATGCAGCAAGACAGGACAATGAAAAGTACTACAATGACACTTGCAAGGAAATAGAAGCAGAAACTATTAGAGGAAGAACAAGATTGGCTTTCCTAAAGCTACGAGAGTTAAAGAAAAAGTTCCAGCCTTGAATTGGAATGTTACAAGATGCTCAAGGTTCTATGTTGAATGATGCTGAGAAGGTCAAGAAAAGGTGGAAGGAATATACAGAGTTTTTATATGATAAAGATCAAGTGGACCAACAGCCGTTTCAACCTGTACCTTACGATTGGGAACCATTGGTGATGAAAGAAGAAGTTGAAGCAGCATTGAAAGCTTTATCAAAGAACAAAGCACCGGGCATTGATAGTATTCCCATAGAAGTATTGCAGCAATCTGATGCAGCTGTTACCGTACTCACAAGGCTCTGCCAAGAAATATGGAAGACAACATCATGGCCAACCGACTGGAAAAGATCTGTGTTTATACCAATACTAAAGAAAGGTGATCCAACTGACTGTGGAAATTATCGCACAATTGCTCTGATCCCACATGCCAGCAAGATTCTACTGAAGATTATTCAAAAGAGACTACAACCATACCTGGAACAAGAACTACCTGATGTGCAAGCAGGGTTCAGGAAAGGGCGAGGAACGAGAGACATCACTGCGGATGTGAGATGGATCCTTGAAAAGACTAAAGAATACCAAAAGGATATCTATTTGTGCTTTATCGACTATAGCAAGGCTTTTGACTGTGTAAACCATGAGAAACTCTGGGCCACATTAAGAAGCATGGGTATACCAGAACACATGATCGTTCTCTTGCGCAATCTGTACATTGATCAAGAAGCAACAGTTCGAACGGAACAAGGAGAAACAGAATGGTTTAAAATAAGCAAAGGTGTAAGACAAGGCTGCATACTTTCCCCCTACCTGTTTAATTTATATGCAGAACAAATCATCAGAGAAGCAGGATTGTATGAAGACAACAGAGGTGTGAAGATTGGTGGAAGACTCATCAACAACCTTTGCTATGCTGATGATACCACATTACTGGCTGAAAGTGAAGATGATCTGAAACATTTGCTTCTCACAATCAAAGAACATAGTCTCAAAATGGGCCTGCACCTTAATGTAAAGAAGACAAAGATCATGACAACTGGCATAATCAACAGGTTCATCGTTGAAGGAGAAGAAATTGAAATTGTGAACAACTTTAACCTACTTGGATCAACTATCAATAAAGAAGCAACAAGCAGTCAAGAAATCAGACGGCGCATTGCTCTTGGCAGAATGGCTATGAAAGACCTAGATAAGATTCTCAAGAGCAGTGATGTCTCTCTCCATACAAAGATTTGACTTGTTCAAGCCATGGTATTTTCAATAACATCATATGGATGTGAAAGCTGGACAGTGAAAAAGACAGACAGGAAGAAAATTGATGCCTTTGAATTATGGTGCTGGTGGCGAATACTGTGTATACCATGGACTGCCCGAAGAACAAACCAGTCGGTACTAGAGGAGATCAAACCTAAGCTTTCTTTAGAAGCTCAGATGACAAGACTTCGACTTTCATACTTTGGACACATCATGCGAAGAGAGAGATCATTAGAGAAAGACATCATGCTTGGCAAGATAGAAGGTCAACGCAAAAGAGGAAGGCCAGCAATGAGATGGATCGATACAATAACAGCAGCTACGGGTACCAGTCTGTCAACAATGAGCCGCCTGACTGAAGACCGAACACAATTTAGGATAGCTATCCAGAGGGTCGCTATGAGTCGACTCCGACTCGACGGCACTTAACAACAACAGGTGAAAAGCCAAACTTCTAAACACATTCTGTATCAAGAAATTCATCCATCTTCAATTACATATTGGGGATTCTGGTATCCCCTTTATCTGTCCATTTCTACAGTCTGGGTGGAGTTATAATATGGATGTACGGAGTACAAGCACACATTTACACTATCTCTGTAGCAAGTGTTAATTTGGGTGAGAGGATTTATGCGGTATTAGGGATCATTGCACAAACATATTTTATAAAGGCACATAGTTGCCTATGTTTCCTTTATAAAATAAGCATAAAATAGGTGCCTTTTTAGATATTCCACATAGGCAAAATTACCTATGGAGGTAATTTTATAAAGTCATTTCTGTTTGTATGTGGCCTCTTGTGAAATACTGAGCGGTGCAAATATGCGCACTTTCGCATGGTGGCGCATAATTTGCTGCTGGGTGTGCAGCTCGGAGGAGTTTGGACGGAGCACACGAGTACGTGCATAGATTATAAAATATGGTAATCTGCATGCATACCGAACAACAGTAGGTGAAAACATTTACATCTGCTCCAAGGCAGGTATAAATGCCCACGCCTGTATGTAAGCACGTGCTATGTCACGTGTGATGGCATGAGTTGCAACAGTGTTCCGGCGCTTCTTCAGCTTAGGACGTGATGTCACTCAGATTCCACCCCCCGCGACGTAGCTACAGTAGCTGCTGATTTACTTGCCTACCTTCCGCTGAAATGCTGCCTGGAGCAGAGGTTAATGTGAGCTATGTTACTATTTTGTTTCATTATCATTCATTTTTAAATCTGAATAAGCACGAAATACTTAACCTCCTGGGTTCCCACCCCTTACTGTTGTCATAGCCTGGCCTCAAGCCAGTGACCCTTGGATTAGGAGGAAGGAGACTGCAGGAGAAGCTATTACGTCTTCAGGAAGTAGAAACCTCAGTCAGCCTGCTGTTAACTGTGTCTTGTATTTCTGGTGATTTTAGTTTCTGTTTCCTGATTGGCTCAACATTTTGTCTGCTCTTGAGCTAAGTGGAAAACCCTTACTGGAGTTTTTGCTTTGTGACTTTATTGATTCCTGTTCTAGAGCAACGGTTCCCAACCCAGGCCGCTGGAGCTGCCGTATTTCTAAAGCAATGTCAGGTTTTGAAGCAGGGGGTACACACTGCCAACTCTTACTTCAGATGTCAGAATTTCTGTGGGACTCTAGGTCCTTGAAAAAAAAATCTTTCAGTAGTTGAAGGATAAGCCTCCATTCACTTACCTGATCCTGATGGAAGAGATCATTGGCTAAGTGCAGTATTCGATGCACGTGGATTATACCCCCAATGCTATCCACTTCCATGTCGGATATAATGCCAAGGACCAGAATTGTCTCTACCAGCAGCTGCCTATATTCTGGTTGTGGTACATGGTTCAGCACAGACTCAACATGAACAGCAAATTTGATCTCACAAGGGGTCATCTGGCAAGAGGGGAAGGAAAAAAACAATATATGACATTTAGAAGACAATTTTCAAAGTGATTTTTGTTGGTAAAAGCTTTTTACCCTGGCTAAAAATTGGTCTCCCCTTATGCAGATTAAAGTACACAGGTAGTCCTACAACCTGCACACTTTAACCTTGTCTGCGAAAGTATTCCAAGGACCAGCCTAGAGCAGAGATTGAAACAGCAGCCAGACATTTGTATTTGCAAGTCTGCACCAGCAGGAGGTGCATGTGTTTGTGGGTACTGTTTTCTTAGGCGAGTTTCAAAGTAAGAATGTATACATGAATTCTTACTTTGAAATACCGTGCAAAGTCTGTGGTCAAAAACACCCAGTAAACTTTACAGCAATAGGTGGGCGGGATGGAAGCTGTATTTTATTTTTATTTCATGATTTGGTGTAGTGCCATGCGTTGGCATAACATCATGGCGGTTAAAAATTAGATGAGAGAATATATGCATTTTCGTGATATATTGGGTATTTCCAATAAAAACAAAGCAAGGAGGGCAGCGACGCTTTACAGTCAAGTGACTAAAGATTGGTCATCTGTTAGGCTACTGTCATCAACAAAAGTGAAGGGAGTGTTATTCAAAAAAGTAAAACACATAGAAAACTAATAACCTTAATTTACTTTTCTTTGCTATATAATTCTAAAAATGATTTCAAACCAGTTAAAAATGATCTTAACTAACCTTAAATATTTTGAAAGGGTGAAGAAAGATGAATGTGTCATAATGCTCCACTAATAGTTCTTTAAAAAGGGGTCTATTTTGTTATATAACATTTATTTTTTGCTTCTTAAGCCAGGCCTTGAAAATTTGGGGGTAAATTTAGGAGCCAAGCGAAAATCTTAGGAGCCAGTGCTTGTGACCTCTTCGTCCCCCTTCCCTCCGATTCTCTCACGCTAGTCTCATGTTCTCGTGAGACCAGTGCCAAAGTTCCTACCCCATGCATCATCTTTAGATAAAGCGTAGTTACTCACCTGTAACAGGTGATCTCCGGGAACAGCAGGGATTTAGTCTTCACACATGGGTATTGTCGGTACCGACGGAGCCTGCACGGGAACGCTCCCCAGCGTCCAATAGGAAAGCTTTTGGGAGCATCCCACTGCGCCTGCATCACTGCCTTCCCGCCTTTCCAACTCTCCCTCTTCAGTTGAGTTTATAGCTGAGACAAAGGAGAGAAGGAGAGAGAGAGAGAGAAAGACAACTCCTAGGGGAGGTGGGTGGGTTGTGAAAACTAAATTCCTGCTGTTCCCGGAGATCACCTGTTACAGGTGAGTAACAACGTTATCTCCAGGAACAAGCAGGAACGTAGTCTTCATACATGGGGACTCCCCAGCTAAGAGATGCCAGGGAGATGACCTCAGAAAGCTGCGAAACCCAGGTTGAGATGGGTCATGCTTCCTCCCATAGATCTCTGGCATCGAAACCCGGGACGGTGGGTAGGAGTTGTTCTAAGTCTGAAAAAGATACTGGAGAACAGCCTGGCCAAACGAGGCATCCCGATGGGAGTCCTTGTCCAAGCAGTAGTGGGCTGCAAAGGTGTGTACAGAAGCCCAAGTGGCTGCTCTACAAATGTCGTCAATGGACACAGAGTGAAGGTTAGCCATAGAGGCTGCCATTGCTCTCACACTGTGAGCTGTGACATGACCTTCGAGAGAAAGTGCCTTACTCTCATATGCAAAGGAAATGCAATTAGCAATCCATTTATACAAAGTTCGTTTGGACACTGGTAGTCCAAGATGACTAGAGTCAAAAGCAACAAAAAGCTGGGAAGACTTTCTATGTTGCTTAGTTCTCTGAAGGTAAAAAGCCAAGGCTCTTTTACAATCTAGAGTGTGTAGATTTCTTTCTGCATTGGAGGCATGAGGCCTAGGAAAGAATACAGGGAGGTAAACCAATTGGTTTAAATGAAAAGGCGAAATCACCTTTGGCATAACGTGATGGTGAGTCCTAAGGACTACTTTATCATGGTGGAACCTTGTATAAGGAGGATCCGCCACTAAATCCTGTAGCTCACTGATGGTCTTGCAGAAGTGAAAGCAATTAGGAAGATTACTTTCTAAGAAAGAAACTTTAGGGATGTAGTGGCTAAGGGTTTGAAGGGCGGTTTCATGAGGCAAACACCGTGAGGGAATTCAAAATGGCATGGGACAGACACAGTGGATCCCTTTACAGCAACAGGATAAAATCAAAATAAACGGAACCATCTAATTTCTCAACAAATAGAGGTGTCCTACATGGAGTGGTGGGTTCACCCCTAAACAAAGACATGGGGAGGGGTGGCCTGCACAGAGTGGCAGGTGCACCCCTGAACAAAGACATGGGGAGGGGTGCACCTACTTCTGCCATCTTACTCCTGCCATCTTACTGGGCAGATTAGATGGACCATACTGGTCTTTATCTGCCATCATTTACTATGTTACTATGTTACTATGAGCTGCCCAAGGACAAGATTCAAATCCCATGCTACCGGTGGTGGCTTAATGAGAGGTTTTGTTAAAAGTAGACCTCTCATAAACTTTGCTACAAGTGGTTGAGAGGAAACAGGTTGTCCATCCAAGGGCTTGTGGAAAGCTGCAATGACACTAAGATGGACTCTTACTGAATTGGTTTTAAGACCAGAGGATGACAAATGGAGGAGATATTCCAGTAACGCCTCCACTGGCACTGAAAAAGGATTAAGTTCCTTTTTTGAACACCAAATAGAGAACCTTTTCCACTTAAAGGTGTAGGCTCGCCTTGTGGAAGGTTTTCTTGAAGCCAAAAGGATATCCTTTACCTGTTGAGATAGGTTGATATCCTGGAATTCGAGGATCTCAGGAGCCACGCCCTGAGGTGTAGAGACTGAGGATTCGGGTGCAATAGTGTCCCGTTCTTCTGGGAAAGAAGATCTGGAGCACATCCCAACTCCAGAGGTTTGGCTCAAGAGAGACGTAGAAGCAGAGGATACCATGGTTGTCGTGGCCAGCATGGGGCTATGAGGATCATATGGCCCCTGTCTCTCTGAAGCTTGAAGAGCGTTTTGGGAATGAGGGGAATGGGTGGGAAGGCATAGAGGAAGTCCTGACCCCAGTGGAGGTGAAAGGCATCCCTTGCCTGACAGTTCTGAACCGGTGTTCTGGAACAGAACTGGGGAAGTTTGGCATTCTGAGGACTTGCAAAGAGGTCTATATCTGGAGTTCCCCAGATCTGAAGAATTCGAGCAATTTGCTCTGGATGAAGAGACCACTCGTGTGGCAGCAGTACTCGACTGAGTTTGTCTGCCAAGAAATTTTGCATGCCTGGAAGATACACTGCTAGAAGGTGGATTTGAAGATTTCTGGCAAAAGTCCAGAGGCTTGAGACCCCGTCCCACCCTGTTTGTTCACATAGAACATGGCTACTAGATTGTCTGTCTGTACCAAAACTGTCCTGTAGCTGAGGTGGGTTTGGAATACTTGAAGAGCATAAAAGATGGCTCTGAGTTCCAGGAGGTTTATGTGAAGACAAGCCTATTGGTGGGTCCATAGACCTTGGGTGGAGAGATGGTCCAAGTGAGCCCCCAGCCTGACTTGGACGCATCTGTCGTCAAGGTGGCTTAATGCAGTGGCTGCTGGAAGGGAGAGCCTACGAGAAGGTTTTCCAGTGATTGCCACCACTGTAGGGATGAAATGAGACGTGTCGAGTTTCTGATTTTGTCCGATAGGCGACCCAAGGCCTGTGTCCACTGAGAGGATAGGGCCCACTGACCTGCTCGCATGTGAAGGTGAGCATAGGGAACCACATGGACAGTGGATGCCATATGCCCCAGCAGCTGAAGCATCTCTCGAGCAGTTAGGAAAGTTTTCATAGCTGCTTGAGAAGCCAGCTGGAGTATTTGAAGACAACGTGGCTGTGGCAGGAAAGCCTTTGACTGCCTTGTGTTGAGAAGAGCCCCTATGAACTCTAGGGACTGAGATGGGGTGAGATGAGATTTTGGGAGATTTATGACCAGTCCCAAGTACTGCAGGATTTGTATTGTGCGAGAGAGAGCGAAGTTGGCTTCTGGAGCTGTTGATGCTCGGATGAGCCAGTCGTCTAAGTAAGGGAAGACGAATATCCACAGAGTTCTCAGGAATGCTGCTACTACTGCCATGCATTTTGTGAAGACTCTTGGGGCAGAAGCCAGTCCAAAGGGAATAACCCTGTACTGGTAATGTCTTCCTTGAAAAAGGAATCAAAGAAGCCTCCTGTGATCTGTATGGATGAGAATATGCGTGTATGCATCCTTTAGATCTAGAGAACATAGCCAATCCTGACTCTGAATGTAGCGGAAAAGTGTTCCAAGAGAGAGATCATCTTGAATTTTTCTCAGAACAGATACTTGTTCAACTCTCTGAGGTCCAGTATGGGCCTGTATTCCCCTGTTTTCTTTGGGATGAGGAAGTAGGGGGAGTAGAAACCCATGCCCTGTAGGGATATGGGTACCTCTTCTATTGCTCCTTGAGCAAGTAGAGAGGTGACTTCCTGACACAAGAGAGTGGTGGTAGGGCCCTGAGAATTGAACTGTCTTGTGATGGTGGGAGGGGGCATACTTTGAAAATGGAGTTTGTACCCCTCTCATACAATGGAAAGAGTCCCGTTTTCTGATGTTATTTGTTGCCATCTTCTGGCAAAATGACAGAGTCTGCTGGGGATGGTGAGAGGTTCTGGACCTTTCAGGGGCAGGATGACTAAGTTCTCTAGGAAGGAGTCAAAGCCCATGAGGCGGCTGAGTCTGCTGAGCTGGTTGAGCTCTTGGGACTTGTGCCTTCCTTTGCTGTCCGGGCTGTTGTTGCCCCTTCTGGGGAGCATGAACTGGACAGTGGACAGCCTGGGTGTAGGATGGGTAGAATTTCTTTTTTTTTGTTGAAAAAGGGTTTCTTAGTTGTCTTTTTCTTTGCTGGGTTGGCTGTAACCTTTGATAATCTGTTCAAGGTTGTATTTTCAGATTCAATCTGATTAGCCTTGTCTTGCCAATCCTTGCCAAAGAGATTTTCTCCTGTGCAAGGAATGTTCCGCAGCTTATCCTGAACCCATTGTTCTAAATCTGATGCCTGAAGCCAGGCAATACAACGTGCACCGATGGAAATAGCAGAGGTTCTGCTAATGCACTCAAAGTAGTCAAAGGTTGCACGATTTATATACTTAGACACATTCTGGGCATGTTTGACCAGGGTGAAGAAATCTGTCCTTTTATAATCAGGGAGAAGGGGAGCCATAAGCTCTAGATCCCTTGTCACCTCCTTGAGAAACATTCCCATGTAGAGAATGTAAGAGCTGATCCTGGCTGATAACATCGAGGATTGAAAACATCGACGCCCAAAGGCATCGAGTGTCCTCGTTTCATGGCCTGGAGGATTGGACGAATGTGTTTTAGCACTCTTAATCCTACGCATCACCGATTCCATGACCATTGAATGGTGTGGTAATTGTGTCTTCTGAAAAACAGGGCATTGTGGAACTCGGTACATGGTATCGAGTTGCTGCGAGTGTGGGGACACCATTAAAGGAGCTTCCCACATTCTTAGCATGAGATTATGTAAGGTTCGGTGAATGGGAAGGGTAGCTGCTTCCTTCGGAGCTGCCGGTTATTGAAGAATTTCTAATTCTTCTGCTCTCGGTTCTTTCTCAGGAGTCACTGTGATTAAAAGTTCTCGGGCTACATCACGTATGAAATCCTGAAAGGACATGTCCTCTGGAGGAGACATCCTACGTTGAGGAGAAGGAGATGGATCCTCCGGTAGAATCACCCCGGTACCGGTAGAGTCATCCGAATCATCGGACACGGAGGACTCAAAATATCTCCGCGCCAGGTGTTCCTACATTGCTTGATGCCAGTATTGATCGAAGTCGGTGTCAGACTGTCTTGATACCGGGCCCTCGATACCGGATATTGATTCAAGAGTCGGCATGGGGGGGGAGCACATCGGTTAAAGCAGGTACGGTTGGTACCGATACCGGTACCGATGACTGCGGAACCATCTGGAGCATTCTTAGTGCTACCGAAGCTGCTAAGAGGACCGCTAGACTGCGCACGATGGCTAGGATTCGTTGGTCCATAACCCCTGCTGATGCCTGGGCGTCAGCACCGGAGGAAGCAGCTACGACACCAGAACATGGTACCAGGAGTTCTCCCGAGGTGGAAGCCTCTGGAACATCCTGGAGCCCCGTTAGTGCTTTAGAGGCCAGGGCCTCCCGCTGGGGCTGTTTTGCCGATATGTTTTCCTCGAGGGCAACGCTAGTAGCATTTCGATGCTTCGAAGGAGATCTATCCGTTGAGGACCTTGGAAGCCCTGAGTTTAGTTACCTGAGATCCATGGGAGGAAGATGAGGCCCTGGAAGATGTCGATGCAACGGACATCGCATCTGCAGCAGAGAGGGTGCCGGGTTTTGCAGCTCTGTTCTGCAGGCCTCTTGGAGACACTCCAATGGTACATGGTCAGGACCTAAACATTTAAGACACCAGTCATGGGTGTCGGTAGCAGAAATGGTACCGCTACACTTTGAACATTTTTTTAAACCACTAATTGGTTTCTCTATTTTTGAAGAAAAGAGGGCCTAGTGCCCAAAATGGCGCCTGGCACCTAGAGGGGACAGACCCTCCAAAAGAAGAATTCTTTTTTTTTTTTTTTTTAGAGAAAAGTAAGAAAATGAAGAAAAGACCTGTGGTACTGGTATAGGCATCAATGGTGAAGGCAGACGCGACCACAAAATAAAATTTTCTGCGGTGACAGGGTTTGCTGCCTGTCGGCTCTGTGGAAAACGAAAAACTGAAGAGGGAGAGTTGGAAAGGCGGGAAGGCAGCGACGCAGGCGCAGTGGGCTCTCCCAAAAGCTTTCCTATTGGACGTACCCACGCAGGCTCCGTCTGTACCAACGATACCCATGTGTGAAGACTACATTCCTGCTTGTTCCTGGAGATTAATAGTTATAGCTTCAGATAGCAAGTGTCTCTGTGGGTGTGTGATGCAATGGTGGTGTGCCTGTCTGTGTGTAGAATGTGGTGGTAGGTGAAGGGATGTGTTGCATGTATGTGTGTGTGTGCTGCAGAGCTGGGGAGACTGTGTGTGGCACAAAGGTGGGTTGCCTGTGTGTGTGTGTATTTGATGTATGGTGCAGAGGTGAGGTGTTTATGTGTGTGCAAATATGTGTGTGTGTCTTTCATGCAAAAGTGGGGTGCATATGTGTGTGTAGCGTAGGGGTGGGGTGCTTGCATGTGTGCTGTAAAATGTGGGGGTGGGGTGCCTGCATGTATGTTCTGGGGGGGGGGGGATGCACCCTTTGGCATATACAGATTGTCATTTTTGTTCCCAGGCATTCATCCCTTTA
Source organism: Ichthyophis bannanicus (assembly GCA_033557465.1). NCBI lineage: Eukaryota > Metazoa > Chordata > Amphibia > Gymnophiona > Ichthyophiidae > Ichthyophis > Ichthyophis bannanicus. The sequence goes on along the minus strand of CM066035.1, from coordinate 899,090,355 downwards.
ACCTTCACCTTGCACTCTTCCCGCCCCACTTAAACCTCTCCCCACACTCTGTTCCCCTTCTGGACTCTCTCCCCTCCTCTCTCCCCTCCAGCACTCCCAAACCCTGCCCTCCATTCCCTCCTTACTTTTTTTTTTAAGGTACCGCCCCTTGAACGTTTTGCTGCCTCACTCCGTCTTACTTTTCTCTTCTGAAGGCTCCGATCATCACGGGCTCTCTGCTGCTTTTGGGCTTCCCCTCTTGGTTTGCCTGCGGGGGGATCTCAAAAGAGCAGAACAGGCGGGATCTTTGCCATGATCAGGGCTTAGATGCAGCGGACAGCATGCAGGGATCCGATCTCCCGCGGGCAGATAGAAGGGATCTTTGCCGCGATTGCAGCTTTCTCCTCTTCTTCTACTTGCATTAAAGCTGCGATTGTGGCAAAGATCCCTCCTGTTCTGCCCGTGGGAGATGGATTGGATCCCCGCAGGCAGATAGAAGGGGTCTTCTGCCCGTGATCGTATTTTTAAAAAAATATAAAAGGGGAGGTTTAGAGCAAATACCAGGGCCAGTGTAAATTTCTGGTTGCCATGGCAACCTGGCAGCTGGGCTCTGTCAAGCCCTGTCTTAAGCTACTGTTTTATTTTTTGCAGCTTTTTGCAGAAGAGAATTTTTCTGTTTTAGTCAAGGCTTTATTTGCTGGATTTTTTTTAAAATCTCTAGCCTTCAAGGTCAAAGGGGAGAGAAAGCAGCAAATACTCTCTGAAGCCACTGCACTGGTCCCACGTCCTGGATCTGGTTGTCCTACTGGACAGATGTAAAAATGGTAATGGGGGGGGGGGACGGCGATAAGTAGCAGGGAACAGGCTACTTTTGGAATATGTCAGGTACTTGTGAACTGTATTGACACTGCTGGAAATAGGACACTTGGCTTGACAGACCTTTAGTCTGACCCAGCATAGCAGTTACATTCTTAACTTTAGATGCCTATCGGAAGCAAAATTTTGTAAGTGCGTATTTCAGCACATAAACACTGCTTTACAAGAAGAAATGGCTTTTAAAACTATCCTCCCTGAAGGCAATTTTTAAAAAACATTTATCCAGAAAAAGTAATCATTTATCTGGGTAAACTGGTTATAAGAAAACTGTCCAGTCCTTACCCACCTAAAGTTAAGAGTGGGATGAAGGATGCACATATTTCTGGTGGATAAAAAATAATCCACCTTCATTTCATATTCAGATCCTTCGGCATTATTTTCAAGGATAGAAGAACATGCTGAAAAAGCAATTCCATGTATGTTTTCAAAAGACAATTTTTTTTATGCTCGTACATAAAACGTACAGAACATAAGAACATAAGCAATGCCATTCTGGGTCAGACCAAGGTCCATCAAGCCCAGTATCCTGTTTCCAACAGTGGCCAATCTAGGTCATAGGTACCTAGCAGTATCCCCAAAAGACACAGGTTCCACAATGCTTGTATTGGATCAAGCAGCGATATCCCCCGTGTCCCTTTTAATAATGATTTATGGACCTTTCCTCCAGGATCTTGTCCAAACCTTTTTTAAACCCAGCTACACTAACAGCTTTTACTACATCATCTGGTAACAAATTCCAGAGTTTGATTACACGTTGAGTGAAAAAATATTTTCTGTTATTAATCTTAAATAGTTTACCCTGTAGCTTCATTGCAAGTCCCCTAGTCTTTTTATATTCTGATGACGTAAACAATCGATCTACATTTAGCTGTTCCACTCCGTTCATTAATTTACAGACCTCTAGCATATCTCCCCTCAGCCCTCTCTTTTCCAGGTTAAAGAGCCCTAACCTTTTCAGCCTCTCTTCGCAGGGGTATCCTTCCATCCCCTTTATCATTTTGGTGGCTCTTCTCTGAACCTTTTCTAATAACGCTATATCCTTTTTAAGATACGGCGACCAGAATTGCAATATTCAAGGTGTGGTCTCACCATGGAACGATATAGAGGCATTATAATATCTTTTGGTTTATTTTCCATTCCTTTCCTTATGATACCTAGCATTCTATTTGCTCTCTTGGCCGCCGCAGCACACTGGGCCGAGGTTTTTAACATGTCATCCACGATGACACCTAAATCTTTTTCCTGGGTGGTAATTCCTAATGTGGAACCTTGCATTGTGTAACCATAGTTTGAGTTTTTCTTTCCTAGGTGCATAACTTTGCACTTGTCCACATTACATTTCATCTGCCATTTGGATGCCCAGTCTTCCAATTTATCAAGATCCTCTTGAAATAATGGGTTTTAACAACTTTAAATAGTTCGTGTCATCTGCAAATTTGATAACCTCACTCATTATTCCCTTTTCCAGGTCATTTATGTATATGTCAAAAAGCAGCGGACCCAGCACAGATGCCTGGGGTACACCACTATTCACCTTTCTCCATTGGGACAATGGGCCATTTAGCCCTACCCTCTGCTTTCTATCTTTTAACCAGTTCCTGATCCACAATAGTACACTGTCTCCTATCCCAGGGGCCTTATCAAAGGTTTTCTGAAAGTCCAGATATACTATATCAGCTGACTCACCTTGGTCTATCTGTTTATTCATACCTTAAAAAAAATATAACAGATTAGTAAGACAAGATCTTCCTTGTCTAAAGCCATGTTGGCTGTCTCCCATTAAGCCATGACATGTTCAATAATTTTGTTCTTTATTATGGTTTCTACCATTTTTCCCGGTACTGACATCAGGCTCACCGGTCTGTAGTTTCCCCGATCACCCCTGGAACCCTTTTTAAAAATTGGCGTTACATTGGCCATCCTCCAATCTTCAGGTATTAGAGATGATTTTAATGATAGTTCACAGATTACTAATAGCATGTCTGCAAGCTCATATTTCAGTTCTTTCAACACCCTGGGATGTATACCATCCGGTCCAGGTGATTTGCTACTCTTCAGTTTATCAAATAGTTGTAATACACCTTCTCGGTGTATCGATATTTCTTTCAATTCTTCTACAGTATCACCTTTAAATACCACTTCAGTCATGGGTAACATACCTACATCTTCCTCAGTAAAGACTGAAGCAAAGAATTCATTCAGTCTCTCCGCTATGGCCTTGTCCCCTCTTAGTGCCCCTTTTACCCCCTATCATCTAATGTCCCAACTGACTTTCACAGGTTTTTTGCTATGAATGTACTTGAAAAAGTCTTTATTATATGTTTTTGCTTCCACAGCAAGCTTCTTAAATTCTCTCTTTGCCTGACTTATCAATGTCTTGCATTTAACTTTCCAGTGCTTGTGCAGTTTCCAGTTTTCGTCATTTGGCTCTTTTTTCCATTTCCTGAAATATGCTCTTTTGGCAACAACCTCCTCTCTGACTTCACCTCTAAACCATGCTGGAAGTTTTTGGACTTCCTTCCACTTTTCTTAAAGCATGGAATACAGCTGGTCTGGGCTTCCAAGATACTATTTTTAAACAACACCCAAGATTGATGTAAGTCTTTAACCTTTGCAACTGCTTCTTTTAGTTTTTTTTAAAAACTATTTTACTCATTTTATCATAGTCTCCCTTCCGAAAGTTAAAAGGTAGTACTGTGGATTTCCTTACCATCCCTCTTCCATTAATTAAATCAAACGCGATTATGCTATGATTACTATTGCCAAGTGGCCCCAACACCCTTATCTCTTGCACCAGATCTGGTGTTCCACTATTATTAACAATTTATTTATTATTTATTAACAATTCTTATATACCGCACTATTAGACATCAGCGCGGTTTACATTGAACAAAAAACATCCGACAATTTACATATGTCTGGTCAATTACATTTAAGGACTAGGTCCAAAATAGCTTTCCCTCTGGTGGGTTCATGAACCAGCTGCTCCAAGAAGCAGTCATTTATTTCATCTAGAAACTTTATCTCTCTATCATTTCCTGTCGTAACACTGACCCAGTCAATACCGGGGTAATTGAAATCACCCATTATTATTATTACCATGCTGTAACTTTTGTTAGCTTCCCTGATTTCTTTTAGCATTTCATCATCCATTTGTTCATTCTGGCCAGATGGTTGATAGTATACTCCCACTCTCATCGCCTTCCCCTTTTTACATGGAATTTCAATCCATAGAGATTCTACAGCAAATTTTGTTTCCTGCAAAACTTTAATCTTTTGTGACTCAATGCCCTCTCTAACATAGAGCGCAACCCCTCCACCAATTTGATCAGTTCTATCATTGCAATATAGTTTGCATCCAGGTATCACAGTGTCCCACTGGTTGTCCTCCTTCCATCATGTCTCTGAGATACCAATCATATCTAATCTCTCATTTAGTGCTATATAGAACTCTCGCATCTTATTTTTTAGACTTCTAGCATTTGCATACAAGCATTTTAGAGACTGTATTTTATTCATATTAATTTGGCTATCGGTAGACAGGGGTAATTTGGAATATTTAAGCTCTGTCTGCTCCGAAGTCAAGGGAATTTGGGCTACTTTTGTCTTTATTGGACCCTCTCTGCTGATATGCCCTAACTTTATTCTTCTGGTAGTATCCTTCACAGATACATTGTTCCCAACCATGAGCTCTTTGGCGACTGTCGGTTCTCCCCTATTATCTAGTTTAAAAGTTGCTCTATCCCCTTTTTAAAGCTTAATGCCAGCAGCCTGGTCCATCCCGATTAAGCTGAAGACCATCCCTTCGGAAGAGCCCCTCCTTTCCCCAGAATGTTCCCCAGTTCCTATCAAATCCAAAACCCTCATCCTTGCACCATCGTCTCATCCACGCATTGAGACTCCGGAGCTCTGCCTTTTGGGTCCTGCGCGTGGAATGGGAAGCATTTCGGAGAATACTACCTTGGAAGTTCTGGATTTCAACTTCCTACCTAAAAGCCTAAATTTAACCTCCAGAACCTCCCTACCACGTTTTCCTATGTCACTGGTACCGACATGTACCAAGACAACAGACTCCTCCTCAGCACTATCTAAGACCTTGTCTAGGTGGCGCGTGAGGTCCGCTATCTTCGCATCAGGCAGGCATGTTACCAGGCGATCCTCACGTCCACCAGCCATCCAGCTGTCTACATGCCTAATGATCGAATCACCATCTATAACAACTGTCCTAACCCTTCCCTCATGGCCCTGGAGAAACCTCCTCGGTATGAGAGGGTTTTACATCACCTGGAGGATTTTCCCTTGGAGCACTGGTGCAAGCGAGCACCCTGTATCAAGGCAGGCAGCTTTGCCCCATATTTGCAAGCCTCAGTAAAATTACTTCTTCGGTTATATATCAAATTCTATAATGTTATCCAAGTCCATATCTAATGCAACATGCAGCATGTTAAAATGGGGACTGAACTGTAGTTGCATAAAGGGGAGACTTTCAGGAATAGTGTTCTCCATGCCCTCTTTTATAATATTTTCCACTTGCTATAAAAGTATTCTCGTCAACAAAATACAAAATCTGAAGCGAATAACTGTGGATTTGATTTATGAAAGCTTACTTTCCCTCCATAGGCAGAGAATGGTAGAAGATCTTTGATAAATCAAGTTTCTTGAATATGGTGTAATAACGTCTTAGGACTATGAAAGACAGCTGCAGTCAATGCCCACGGGAGAAGAGCAGCTGGACTGGGAAGCACTCTTATTTTCAATGGAACCAGCCATAGTGACAGTCAAAGACAGGGTATACCAGTCACTAGTGAATCAACCGTATTGTGCCGTACAGTCTGTACATTTCTTGCAGCACCGTTTAAAGTACACATAGGGGCCCTTTTACTAAAGGGTGCTATGGTATTGCACCAAATGCACTCATAATGCATGAATCCGTGGTGATTTACAGCGTTAACTGCTGGGAACATAGAAAGCATGTTCCAGTAGTTACTGCAGTTTATGCGGCTCTGCTAAGGCACTACATGAGGAAGGATGCACTCAATGCCACGAATGGAGGTGGCGGTGGATGTACCCGCGCTACTAGCTCGCCGTGCATGTAGTGCTGATGTGCTTCCTGTATGGTGCTTGCCGTGCCCACTCTCTGCCCCAAACCCTCCCACTTGCAAACGTGTGTCCAATGCGCACCTTTAGCGTAGGCCAGACACGTGTTCCCCTTTAACCCCAGCGCAGTTCTAAACACCTTCAGGTCCAGTTTCCAAAGTACTCATGTGGTCAGCGTCCAGGCTTAGCCTAACCATTACACAAACCAAGTGGCCACTGAGAGCAGGGATGGGGACTGGAAAATAGAAAAGAGCAACTTTGACTACACCTGTTAACTGCATAATCGTTTGCCAAACCATTTTGTGCCAGCTAACTGATAAATTTATCCATTTAAGTTTAGGAGGATCAGGGGCATCCTGGGGGTTGGTGCTAACATTTATTTGGTGCCGTTCAGCCACTATCTGAATTCAATCATCCGTTTGAGGGACCAGATAAACAGCAGTCCTGGGCTAAGCAGGTAGGCTTCACTTTTAAGACGGCACATTCAGTAATCCTGCTGAACTGGAAAGGGCACTGAATATTGGGTATAAAGAGAAGCTGATGAATCGTTTGCTTAATAGCTAAGTGGTGGCTCAGGCTCTGAATACTGACTGCTCTCCCCCCACCGCCCGCCCCCAAATTCTGTTGTCATCAATTTGTTTTTGCAAAGGCAGCAGTAGATTGCATTTACCTCTCTTGTAGTTGAGGCGGGAAGAACATAGCCATCAATAGACAGGCCATGGCACTGAAAGTGTAAAGCAAAATAAATCATCATAATATTTTAAAAAATGAATTAAAAAAAACTTTACAAAAAACTTCATCATAAAAGACACCGACTGAATAGCTAATCATTGTTAATGGACCTGGCCTTCAGAAACCTGTTACAAGTTTAAAATAAAATTCAGCTATACATCCTTTGGCAACAGCTTAACTGTGCGTTGATGGAGCAAATTCTTCCTTAATTTCTTTTTAACAAGTACCGGTTAGTTTCATAAAGTGTCCCCTAGTCCACGTATTATTTTTCAAAGGATAAATAGCTGTTCTCTATTTCTTTATCGCACTCACTCATGACTGGATAAACCTCTTTCATATAATATTCACTCCCGGACCTGCGCTGTTTAGCTTTTCATCAAGAAGCCGTTCCATCCACTTTTGATTTTTATTGGCCTTCTCTGTACCTTTTGTCCTTCTGCTATATCCTTTCTGAGAGGGGAAGACCACAACAGCAAACAATACTTAAGGAACGGTTGCACAGTGGATCCATACGGAGGCATTATGACACGCACAGTCTCATTCTCTATTCCTTTCTGAAGAGTTCCTAATATTCTGTTTGCAATTTGGATCACTGCTGTGGGATTTGCTGATTTCATGTCTATTTTCTGAAAATGGGCAAACTGCCTCACCCTGTCATTTCTCATTTTATTAGCCTTCCATACTAGTCTGAACCGAAAGGTGGGTCCTTGTGTGCAAAGCTTCGCATCGAAACCCAGAGCTGCTTGTCACCAGACAATTGCCGATGTCATAACTAGGAACTGAGCTTCCCAAGAGCAGTGAGGGTTTGCTGATCACAGTGGAAGGTTCTGGTCCTTGCGGGATTTTGATGGTATATTGTCCCCTAGGGGGTTTTTAGGGGTTCGGTGGATGATCCGCAGGAACTAATTTTAAATGTTAAACTGAAATTTCAGTCTTTCATTCCATTAAAAGATTTTATTCTACAGGTGGACATAGCCACTTGTGGGCTGGCCCACGCTTTCCTGGTCACTCTTGGTGGTGGGTGGCTTTGAAAAGTTGATACATCTACCTACCCATCCAGGGGGTCTCATGATGGATCTGCTATTTGAAGTTAAGCAGACTAAGGAGTTGGGGAATTTAAGCTTTTGGAGTTCAGGGTCTAACCTCTACACGGCATAGTTTGGATTTGTGTGAAGGCCTATGGATCAGCCGCTCACGTCAAAGGCAGAGCTGAAGAAAGTGAGAGATTAAGACTGAACTCATGTGTGGGAAATTCTACGGTACAGCAATTGGCAACACAGTGTGGCTGCTCCTTTAAAGCAAATTTGGGTTTAGCAGATGGGATCTCAAAAGAGGATAGTCCGCTATTTACAGAGGTGGTGGACTATGATAGACAAGATGGAAGGCGGCAAATCTTATGATAATGCATTAAGCAAAACAGGGATTTTTCTCGGCCTCAGTTACGTGCATATATGCCCATTTTATAAGTGTAAATCACTCAAATACTATGGTTTATGTGTATAAATGATGCATAACTTTAGGTGGCTTCTTCTAAAATTATCTTAAAGAAGTATAGAACTCCTCTGTATAGTACCTATGTGGCGTCACGGCTGAGGCATGTGGTAACATTTGGCTATACATATAAAGACCATTTTAGAAAGGCTCAATTTACAAGTGGCTATCCATATGTCAAAATTGCACAGGCCATGTCATGAGTGGGACAAAAATGTACACATATATTCTGCATTTCATAAATGCAATGCACCGTGAAAACCCAAAATTGTCCACATCCAGATTTACACTTACTACCCACCACAACTAGGTATTTAAAAAGTGCTCTTTTGGCCATCCATTTACAGGAGGAATTAAGGAGGATATCTCCCTTAATTTCCCAGTGTTTATTTCCAACTCCTCCTTGAAATGAGGTCAAGATAAAGTCCCCTTTAGTCTGCTGCAAGCGGAAGCTGCTGGCTTACCTCCGTTGATTTTTCCTACCTATACATTTGTGAAATTGCTCCTCCCACTGCACATGGATATACATCCTCACGTGTTCCTGCACCTCTTTACTCAATTCCGATTTCCATGACCTACTGAAAATGTGCCTTCACATGTCTAGCTTCAATGTGGGCATAATCACATACTCTAGTCATGCCTGCTGCAACTCAAAAACTCAGTTTTGGGGAGGAGGGGAGGAACAGTAATAAAAATAGACTACATCATCAGAAATATTCAAACATGAGCTGATGAGTACAAAAAAATGTGAACATTTAAGGCATATTAATTCCTCTGCTGAAAACCGGTGTACATGAATATGTAGTCACAATCCATTAGACATCACAAGGCCAATTGCTCTTCTACTGGACAACTCTGACATCACTATACAGGGCCGCAAATCTTCCAAAAGATGCTGCAAAGAGTGGAACATATGAAATCATGCCTCAGTGTTAAAACAGACCAAGTGCTGAGTGGAGAATACGACAGTGAGAGATACTGGTCCTGGCTCAAGCAGCTCCGGATTTCATTAGACTGGTTTCAGCACTAATCTCAAGCTCTGCACACACAGGATACCACGCTAGTGGGGAGAATAAGATAGAATATTTCTCTAGAAAACCATGATGCCACTCTCCCCAGTGAACAGAGGAATGAACCAAAAGCAGAATGTTTCACCAAAATACCCGGTTCACATAAAAAACAGTCAGACCACAGAGGATAGACAGATACAACAATCTCTTTTTTTCCCCTTAGTACAGAACAACTCCTTTTCCTGAATATTTACTTCTGTTATCTCAGTAAGCAATTGGTACACATCATGATCGCATAGTCATCAAAGATCTAACTAATCTGTATCCCTTGCCTTAATCATAATGTAGACTTTCAGTTCTGTTCATACAGCTTCTTCTGCACGTTCTATAAATTCTTTGCTAATTTATGAAGCTCACTCATGGTTCATCTAATCTATCCAATGCCCACAGTGCACTCATGTGCTGAAACTTACCTTCTGAAGGATTTTCCATACTTTCTGATAGAAGCCCACAGGAACTCTGTTAATAGCACCATCAAGTCGCCTTCTTCTCAACCACTGACCATGATGGTCATCCCAACCAAAGTGAGTTCCACCAGAACCCGTAGGAGACAAAGTACTACTGGGAGATGAAGGGTTACTGCATCTCTGCAAAACAGCACACATTATGCATCAGATCATCAACAGCATGTACATGTTCCCTTCAAGAATTGATGAAAAGTCCAGATACTTTGCAACTCAGCAGAGACATTTGTAAATTGTCCCTTCAAAGTTTACGGTATAAGACTGAGCTATGGGCTAGCATCTATTCTAGAAAAAGCATCTACAAGGGCATACTGTCTGATCAAACCAAAGCATACAGTGGTCTTGGTCTAGAGTGGTAGCTCTTATTAGGGAGAACTTTAGTCCATGAACACAGATTCAAAACAAAGCACAATTCAAATTCAGTTTGTAGGAATTCATGGACTTTCAAATCCTTGTTAGTGTGTCTGTGTATGGAACTTGCAGTTTTAATTTGGTTAAAGTCCATGAATATTTTGTAAGTAGTTTTGTTGTTAATAAGGTTTGCTGTGGTATGTAAAACAATTTTCAAAATGATTTCTGTGGGTTGAATATCATTTTACCTGCGTAAATTGGCTGTCTGAATATCGCCTGTTCTCAATGGGGCTTAAAAGATGCTGTGCTATGGAACAACCTGTGAACTTTCAGCCACACAAAGGACGTGGGGGAGGAAAAGTACTCTCGCACCTTTCAAGCAACAATCTCCTTGCACGTAAGCTAGATGCAAGTGACCGCACACACTTTGTACTTGAGGCAATTTAATTTAATTTGGAATTTATATTTCATTCTCACTGTAACCACTACTACTACTTTTTACCATTTATATTCAGTAGCTTTATATAGTGCTACTAGACATATGCAGTACTGTACAAGTACACAAAAAAAGAGTCTCTGCTTCACAATGCTAGCAAGCTGCTAAAGCGGACCAACAGAACAACTGGTGACAAGGACATTCTTATGGAAAGGATTAAAATACAAATGAGTGAAGAGAGGAGGGTAAGGGCGGGGTTCAAGATCCAAAGGCAGACTCGAAGAGATTAGTTTTTAGCCTGGATTTGAATAGGACAAAGGCACTGATTCAAAGTAAAGCAGAAGAATTACATTTCAAAGAGAAAGCACACGTGTCCTTCTGCTTTGAAAATTAGTGCAAAGCCCATAGGTTAAGGGTTAGATTCCAGCCCTGCTAAATGCCGGGGTGCTGATTCAGTTTGCAGAGCTCCCCACACGTAGATCCAAGTTATGCGGGGAGCTCTGTTCAAGGGCGGGAGGGGCTGGCTGGAGGTGGAGTGAGGGCAGGCAGTGGGTGGGCACCTGGCCCCAGAAGTACAGCGCTGATTCTGGTTTCGATCCTGTATGTCCGTGGGTCAGCCTTTTGGACGAGGGACTTGCAGCAGCTGGGCATGGAACGTTAGGTGAGGGGGTGCACGGGATTCTCCGCAGCCCGACCCTGGCCATTGTAGGCCCAATTAAGGGATGGACAGTGGGGAAAGGAACATTTCAGGGTGTGCCTATCAACATTTTAATGAGGACTAAAGACCCCTTTTACTAAAGGATTTACAATTGGTAAACCAAATGCACATCACCTGCAAGGCCTCTGCGGTGGCTCAGGGGCGTGACCAGTGTTCTCCTGGCAGCAAATGTGTGATGGGCCAATCTAATGTGCGCTCCACCAAGGCGGGTTCACTTAGGGTTATGTTTACTAAACTGCGTTAGTGCAAATCGCGTTAGGAGCCGCGTTAGTGAAAGGAAAGCCAAAAAAGGACATGGGTGGGACATCGTAACCACTAACGCGTGTTCCAAAAACTAAGGAGCGTTACAGGGCACCATGGCGTGTTACTGCGCGTTAATCGTATGAAGGCGTACAGACACAAAGTACTGAAACAGAGCTGTAGCACAATGGTTAGTGTACTGACCGCTGTTACAGCCAGCATGGGTTCGAGTCCCCAGTGTGCCTAACGCAGAAGGCTGGCCCAGGCATCACCCTGTACATTACATAGGGAATGAGGAGGCATGTTTTTCTTTACGTTGAGTAGTGGTGTCAGAAACACACCCTCGCAGTGTGCCTAGCCACGTGCGTGGCTGCGTGCATTGGTACGTGCGTAGCCCCGTGCGTAGCTACGTGCATTGGTGCGTGCGTACAATCGTGCGTGGGTACGTGTGTTTTTACCAGCGTGGGCACCTAATATTACAGACTCTTTAGGGTGTCCTGCACCTATGCATTATGCCAACAGATGTACGTGTGATGGCCTATGGTGTATCTGAGCCTGTGAGCAGGTGCTGGATTTACCCAGGGTTGGATTGTGCCAGTCACACCCATGATGCACTGCACATGCAAATCAGCCGTCCACAGATACACACCATGGGGAATGTACCCCCACAGCACCTCGGCCTGGTAGGGGGGAAGTGATCATGTGCACCCCCACAGTACCTCGGCCTGGTAGGGGGTACTGACCGTGTGTTATACTGGCACAGAGTAGCTACACACCGTCACATTGTGCGGGTACTGTGCTCACCCTGAGGGTGCAGTGAGGCGCCCAGCACCAGGTCCACAGCACCGTCCATGGCTGAAAGAGGCCATGGCGCAGGTCCAAAGCAGTGTTAATTTGTGAGATAGGTAGTTTCTGCACAAACACCTTGGATATCTCTGTCTGTTGCAGTCAGGTGCTGTCCCCATGGACCCCTAGGTGGCCCATGTACCACCACAACCCTGCCCCCCCCCCCCCCAGGGCCAAGGGTGGCAAACAGGTTCTCCCAACAATAGATCCACATTCTACCTCCCTGCAAAGGTGGCAGTAGAGGGGAACAGCAACCCCAGTTCTGCTGAGGAACAGACACCCCACAGGGCAGTCAATGCAGCTCTGTACACATCCATAACACAATAGCAGACAGACATTAGGCCTGGATATGGTAAGCTGCACCCCACCACTATCTGATATTCTCTTGCTGCAAGCCATCAGCTGCTGCACCCTGCAAGCCACTCCATCACAACACATACCAGCTGCAAACAGTCTGCTAGTTAGCCAATAGTGCATGTGCACAGTGGAGATGCATGCACCCAGAACTGGGATATCAGCATACACAGCAAGCAGATACATCAGTGACTGGGCCCCAAAAGGAAACCCATATCTATCACATGAGAGAAATACTATATAGCACTATGGGGGTGCCTAGCCATGCTGTGGTCACTGCACAATCAGGGTGAGAGTGATCTCGCAGCAGGACATACTGAGGTCACCCTGTCTGTGTAGGTGGTGGCCGGGCACTAAAATGTGCCTGTCACTGCCCTATGCCCTGTGCAGATGCACCCTGGCCAGGCCACCCTGTCCAGCCTATACCCATGGTACCTTGCTCCTCATTATGCACATTGGCAGCCCAATACTGGCAACATTGCTGGCAGTGTGGGCTGTGGAAGGTGTTTGCAGCCACCACACACTGGATAGACAGACAGCCACCCCCACACCTATGCCAGCATTGTGCTACTATAGAGGTGTTCAGCAGCCATACCCACCACACCAGTCCTGGGCACAGTACAGGCATGGATATGGTACGCAAGACTGTTGGGGGTCACTCCCCAGGGTGGTAAACACTGTCAGAGACCAGACCTGCAGCACACACCACAGACATCAGAATGCTTGTTATGGTGGAGCTCACTGAGCAAACTGTGCTTAACGTAGGAATTGATATCTGCCAGTTATCATAGGAAACGTTTGATAGCTGTGCACCATATAATCAGGTGTAGGGGGGCATTGCTAAGGTATGCAACTGCTAGTATTATTGGGAGATACAGGCAGGGCCCAATGTCCTGCCTCTCCAGGAGGCATTGGCCAATGGGGCCTGTGGGTGTGTGTGTGGGTGTGTCTGGCCCTGTTGGCTGCTGCTTTACGGCAGAGTTCCCCAACTCCAGTCCTGGTGTTCCAAACACTGTTCGGGTTTCATGCTGTCCCTCATAAATATGCATGAGCTACATCTGCATACCATGGGGGTGGTGCATAGATATGCAGCACAGGCATCTCTATTAGAGGCAGCATGGAACCTGAATGTTGTGGGGCCCTCCAGGACTGCATTTGCGAGACTCTGCTCTAGGTAATGCGCCTGTTTCTGGTGTCTGTGTTTGGTGTGGTAAAATATAGGCGTATTAACCATGCGTATGTTCTCTGCAATAAAGGGGTGTCTTTACTATCACTGTTTAGTGGCCACAGAGACAGTGCAGTCCCTGTAGATGGGATAACCGGCCTGACGTGTCAGAAACCCTGCTCTGCACAAGATTACTGTGGGCTCATTTACCTTGTATGGAGACAAAGGTGCAAATAAACCTCAAAAGAGACCTCGAAAAAAGGGGCAAACACCCATAACCAAGCTGGGCAACAATGATATCATTGGGCAACAATGAAAACCACTCCCAGGAAAGCCCCATTACAATGAAATGATCTTTGAAAGGGTCTACAGAGCGTAGACCCTTCCAAACATCATTTCTTTTTTTTGGTGCTTTCCTGGGCGTGTTTTTCATTGTTGCCCATTGCTATCACTGTTGCCCAGCAGAATTATAATTTCTACAATATTTCTTGTGGTCATTTTTAAAGTTTTATGTGAACTTTTGTTCTGTGCACATGTATCACACTGCTCACGTTTTGTAGGTTTCCCCGGTTTTGCTGTACATTGCTGACGGAAATGGTTTCTCTTCCCTGTAATATGCCTTTAACGGCAGGTTTTCATTCGCGTTGGAATTGAGCTCAGAAATTCGGCGCGTTAGTGAGAGGGTAGCCTCTCCCCGCCCACTCTCCGCCCATTGACCCCTTCTCTCCGCCCACTCTCCACCTTCTGCGCTGTTTTAACGCGCCGCGGGGCTTTACGATCGTTACGTGCGGTTAACGCGCGTAGTATGACGTTAATGGTCGTTGGCGTGTGATTACGCGCATTATACTGCACTTACGATCGTTAACGTCATACAACGCGCGTTATTCACGTTTACCGCACTTTAGTAAACATACCCCTTAATGACTCCCATAGAGGAGTTGTTAGGTGAACTTGCGTGAACAGCCACGTGGCAGCTGAATGCGCAGCAATAGCCCATTTCCCACCCTTTCCTGTGACTGCCGATTAATGTGCATTTTAGCATGCGGCGGTGGACACCAGAACCGTACCTAGCCCTGTGCGAGCGGTACGGCCACACAGGGCGCAAAGGCTTAAGGGGGGCATTTCGGCTGCCTGCTGTTGCCCTGCTGCTGCCACTTTGGCTTCTCTCAGCGGCGGCAGGGCAACAGCAGGCAGCCGAAATGCCCCCCTTAAGCCTTTTCGCGGCACTTTAAGCAGGTCTGGTCCCTCCCTCCTCTAACACAATGTCAGAGCAGGAAGGGACAGATGTGCTTAAAGTGCCAGCGACTAGCACATCGGGCACGCGCCCTCTCCTCCACCTCTGTCCATCCAATTTCTGCTCTTGCCCTGCCGCTGATGCCGCTGTGGATAAATCAGAGTGCGGCCGCAGCAAGGTAAGAGCCGAAAGTGGCTGGATGGAGGGGCAGAGGGTGGGGGGAGCGCGCGCCTGAAGTGCAAGTCGCACAAGGCGCAGTTCTGGCTCAGTACGGCCCCGGTGGACACGCTCACATGTTAGTGCTCCCGGCTGCCTGTTGCCACGCCGTAAAATGCACGTCAACTAGCTAATGGGCTTCAATAAAAGGGGCCTAACTCAGTGGGAAGATGAAGGGAAGCTGCAGCTAAATGTTCACATCTTTCTACCTTTTTATTTCTAGTCATGTACAAAGCTACAGTACCTGTCTGCAATCTGCACTGCTGCTGCCTGTTAAAACGCTGCAGAAACTGACAGTCTGCACGGTGCATACTTAAATCCTCTATGACCTTTTGCCAACTTTAAAGGAAAACATTCCTACCGAAAGAGATTAATGACGAATGATGCACAGACAGATTGCAGTTATAGTAAATCTGACAGCACAGCTCCTTTCATTGCACTACAAATTTAAACCATTGCACTGACCTTATAATATTAAAGGGAAAAACATAACTGCGATATAGACGGCTGTATTCACTGAAATTACTTCCTGTGCATATTTCCCTCACTAAGATTTTATTACGATTGCTACTACCCCAGAACTTATATTATATTACCCTAATGAGTGCAGCAGAAGCCAGTGAGCTAAACCATGACTTGCCATTCTGCAACAGGTCCACCGCGAAGCAAGCTCCTGATTCAGTACATTCAGTTTAGATTTTATCACATGTCGAACAATGAAATGTCAGAAGGTAGTTCTCTGTTGACAAAGGGGGTCATTTTAAAAGGTTCAGACGTGACGTGGATGGCCGAAAATGGCATGTGCATGTCCAAATCACAGCGACATCCCCGGAGACATTTCTGAAATGGCTTTTTAGGATGTCTCTGCTGCAGGAACGTCCAAGTAGGCAGGAGGAGGTGGCGGAGGCGTGGTCGCAGACATTCCCAAGTGATTTCAGAACCTTCAGGGACATCTGAGGCCGTGTCCATGTTTAGACCTGCTCCAGGCACGAACAGGCACCGGGAAGGTGCTCATTTCAGCCCTAAAACATCTGGAGGGTGTAAAGAAGATGACAGGTCGCCATCTCCAGTACTCTCCACAATCGCTATGCTATTTTTAGTGTACTTGGGAAACGTCTGTTGTTTGCACATCTCTTAGACAGCCCCGGTCTTGGGAACTGTCCTGGGGACATCTATGTAGACTTCCCCGCAGAGGTCTATATCGGGCACGTCCATGTTTGTGGAATCGTGCTGAAACTTGGACGTACCTGCATTTCTTTTTAAAGATGTTCTGGCTTCGACAACCCAGATTGTACTCAGCAGATGTCCTTTGCAAAACGTGTCTTAAAGCAGTCATGCTTTCATCAGAAGGATACGATTTCATAGTATGTTCAGAGAGATCAAATAGCCACTCATTCTGTTATTTTATGGACACAGAATGCACCATTCCCGTACACCAGTATGTAGTGCATGGAGTATAAGAATTCAGCTACAGGCATACT
Organism: Ichthyophis bannanicus; assembly: GCA_033557465.1. Lineage (NCBI taxonomy): Eukaryota > Metazoa > Chordata > Amphibia > Gymnophiona > Ichthyophiidae > Ichthyophis > Ichthyophis bannanicus. The sequence goes on along the minus strand of CM066035.1, from coordinate 899,073,605 downwards.
TAAAAAGAGTAAACAGGAAAGCATGCCAGAGGCTAGACGAAAGAAAATCTCAAGGGGGCACTTAACACGGACTGGAATCCCTAAGTTATTATCGAGAAGAGCAGCTAAGAACAGCAGGCTAGGGATGCAGCTTTGAGGATTCACAGCTGTCATTTACAGTTGGGCCATGAAAGGCTTGTGACACGGTGGGGCAATTTCCTACTTCCTTCCATTACCCCAGCCCCATGGAGCTGTCAGCTGTTGCCACAATCTTTACAAAACAACCGTTCTCACTTCAGAAGCTGTTACTCCTGCACTGTATTCCACTTCTGATTCATATTCCTTTTCCCAAAAAATAAGATCGTTTATCTAACTCCACATAATAACTTTTAATAAGGTTTCAACTATTACTTAAGGGACACGAACACTATGCGCAAATTAAAATCAGTAATATTAAACAAGATACATTGCAGATGCGTCATGCAACTGTATTTGAAATATTCATATATTGCTCTAGGCATAGTTAGTGTTTCTCTTTAGACAAAGGGAAGCATCGGAAGGAAGGTGGAAAGTGTATCTGAAACTGTCTTTGTTGGACCCTTAATATGTACATGCAAAATGACTACAGATCCAGGTTCACAAAATAGAAACTTGCAGGCTAATACTGAGGCCGTGGTGGTCAATTGTTTTTAAAATGCTGAGTGCCACAGGTATTTCGCAGTATCTGGAGAGCGGCTACCACTGACTATCCGGATTTTGTGGTCAGCGGTAGTGATCTTCAGCTGCTGTCCGGACAGCCAATCCGCCTCTCTTATGTTATGCGAATGATTATCACATAGTGCTGCTGGAAACTGTCACTATCCAGATAACTGCAGGCTCATCCAGTTCTTCCCACGGACCGTGCCGGCACTATCCGGATCATGCCGTGGTGGTCAGAGGACATATTTAGCAGCGCTCTCCGAATAGTACCGCTGAATACTGGGCTCATCAGGGCTGAGCCGGTTAGCAGGTCCTTTATTTAAGGTGCTGCTGTTGGATTGTATTTTTAATTTACATGGAATGGGTTCAGAGATGCGGTCTATTAGTTGGAAATAAATAAATAAATGTTTGCGCTCGGTCCACCTCTTGAATCCCAGTTTGTCACCACTTTGAACAGCACAGCAGCGAGGTAAAATATCGAACACAAGGAGGACTAATTCATTTTCCTCTTTCTTGAGACTCTCTTAGCCAAAAAGAAAGAAAAATTAAACAGAAAAATAACAGAAGATAAGCATGCAAAAAAAAATGTATATGTGGTGGTAGAAATCAACTAAAAATGAGCCAAAATTTGGCCAGCTAGATAAAGAATTCAGCCTTAGCTGATTGTTGTGCTGCACACACTTGGCTGATTTTATTATTTTGCATCCCCCATGAGATCATTTTTGTAAAGTGTCAATGCACAAGAGCTAAAGCGGCACGTGTCTCACTGCTCTGCTGGGGTTACTGAAAGCAGCAATACTAGCTAAGTTCTTCAAAACAGCAATTGAACTGTTTCTTTGTTTAGCTTGCTTGCTTCACCTTCGGGTCCCATTCTAAGGTCTCCTTTCTGGTCTCAACATACATATTTAGAGCTGTTTAAAATCAAAGATGTGCAGCCCTCTGTGGGTCCACCCTTTAGCTATCTGTGCTGAAACTGGACACAACGGGGCTGATATTTTCAAAGAGTTACACAAAGATACGTATCGTTCATGCACCTGCATCACCTAATTTCAAGGCCTTATGCACATAGGTTGGGTGGCCATGATTCTGTAAGCATGTGTGTAAGTCTGATTGCATGTACTTTCAACATGGGCACGCACAGGGTGCGAAGCATAGGTGGAAAGCAAATTTACATGTGGAAGTTAGAAGATACTACAACTTGCATGCATTCCTGACAAATCTAGGTGTGGGTATTTCCATTTCCTATAGAGCAGGCATAAGGGCTTGCTCCTGGTTTGTACATGTCATTACCCCAGTTCTAAATGTATTTTATAAACTAGTACACAGGTACTTCACTTTATAAAACAGACCTTTCAAACACGCAAGTGCTAACATGTGCGTTAAGTCTGTGGGAGTAATTTTATAACGAGGCGCTTAGGTTAAGGCAGTCAGAAAGCTCCTATTTCATAAAGACAAGGAAGTGAATACTTGTCTGTATAAAATTCTAGTGTAAGAGGCAGAGACTGCGTCTTAAGTTAAGGCGTGGACGATCGCAAATGCGTGTGTTTTTTAAGGTATGTTATAATCAATTTGCATGTTTGTTAATTCTGCCCATGCCCACGACTACGCCACCTTCATAACAAAGCCATGACCGCATGGCAACTGCGACATCCGCATGTTAATGCCTTTATAAAATTACTTGCACGGGGGAGGGGGCGTCACTTTCTAAAGCCTTGTCCACGGGGAAAGCCTGTTTTCCATGCAGAAAAGGACTTTGATAAAACTGTGCAGGGAGGCTGTCATGCGTTCTGCACATCAGCATTCCGGGGGGGTGTATGGTTTGGGCGGAGTAGAGGCAGGGTTGCAATGTGCACATGGAACGCATTTACCCTTTATTCGGAGCAGGTGTAAATTAGTGCGTGAGCCGTTATGTGCTGCTGGGGTTCCGAGAGCCTGGTTTATATGGGCACAGAGGCTTGATATAGGCACTGTTTTGGATTTCTCACATAGATGTCCTGTTCTAAAATCAAGCACAAAGGATCTAATTTTATAAAGCATTTTCTGTTTGTAAAGCATGATCTGCACGTGGAAAACGGCTGTAATAAAATTGTGTAGGGGCACTATAAAACTGCACCTACTTTAACGTGATCTGTGCATAGATAGTCCCAGAGGTGGACATTTAGAGGTCTATTTACTAAGCCGTGTTAGCTGGCAATGCACCAACAGCACATGACAAGCATGCCGCATTTAACAGCTCACACGGGAAATGCAGATAGCGCAGTGATTTCCTGTGCTATCTGCAAATCTCGTGTTAGTTGCACAGGTAGGCGGGGATTGGGCATGTCTGCAATGCACGGTTACTGCAAGCATTGACAGCGTATGGTAACTGCACATTGTGCAGATAAAGCAGTTGAGGCTAACGCCACCTCAGTGGGTTATTCTCTTTTTTTGATGCATTATCCACCAGGGATGACACACGGCTGTTGCAACTAATGCGGTTCTATTTGCACTAACACACTGTTAGCTGCAAAAGCCTAATGCGGGCTCAGTAAACGGAGCTCTGAATTTATTTTTAATTTTATATCAAATGAATATAGACGCATGGCACCATTGTAGGAGCCTATTTTAAAAAGGCACTTAGGCTCCTATGTTGCTTTTATAAAATATTCACACATTAAATACCTCACCCAAACAACTCCAGAAAAACCTCATACACTTCAGATATCGTATGAGGAACCGAGTTGGGAGGTCAAGACTTCAGCTGTAGAAGAACCTGTTTTACAGCATCAGCTGCCGAATTAAAGACATGCCGCTGACTCCCTTGATACAGCTCTAGGTTTGCGAAACGTGTGGGCATCCATGGGCACATCGGGAGAGTTGAGAACTGACTGACTGAATTTTGGTGACCTCCATCCTTACAAAAGTGTAAACTATTGGAAAGAAGTTCTCTATATGCTGCTTAATGTGAGGACGATAAAAAAATTGTACAATAGGACCAGTGATACTCAGTTCCATCTAGATCATACTGAAGGATCCAGTACAATAAGGGGTCCATCACATAATCTTTATCTAAAGTGAATGACATATGTCTAGATTTGTCTGGGTGAGGTTCTTTATGTGTGAATGATTTAAATTCTAGCTCACTTGTGGATCTTTGAGTTGTGTCTGGCTTTTATAAAACAGGCATAAGATAGATGCCCTTATAGACACCCTATTATAAAACTGTCCCCAGACTGCAAGCGAAGACATAGCCTAGTGGTTAAAGTAGTGGGCAAAGAAACCAGTGCCAGCATGTACCACTGAGGTTCCTTGTCATCTTGGACTAGTTACGTTACCCTCCACTGCCTGAGGTAAAGGGTTTAGATAGCATGTCCTCTGGAACACGTAAAGGTCCCTGAAATTGAAACTTGCAGCGAGCTTGGATTTAGACAGACAAAAAAATTAAATTCTAGGGATTCTGAAGAGACTCATCACTGGGGAAGGTTCTTCACAGGGGCAGCTTTTAGATACTTTTAACTAGCTCCCCGAGAATGAAAATGGTGCGCCTCAATGGTTTTGTTTATTTGAAATACTTGCTAGTAGTGCTGCTTTAAGCTTTAGCATGCTCTGCAGAAAGGAAGATGAAGAAAGCGCTTTAGACTTGTTAGTTTGGACATTCTAAAAATACCTGTGTTTGATTCTTCAGAATTAAAGTAAAACCAAAAGCAAGCATGCAGGTTAAAGAGAGTTACAAAACGGGTTCTATGGTGTCACCTGTTCATCAGTGCTTAACCTCCTATCCATCTGGAAACAAAAATAAATAAATATGAGAATATGAACAGAAACGAAAACAAAAATCTGTTCCAAACCTGGGTATTTAGTTCTACATGAAAACACATCAGCAAGTCCAATATTTACTTTAGCTACACTGGGCCGTTCGGCAGCAGCACTGTAAGAGTAGATTGAGTGTCACTATCAGTACAGTAGCTCTACTGTCAATATGGGGGCTCGGACTTAACGATGGTGCCCTCACATCACGGCTAACAATGCACTTTGGAAAACATATAACTTATTACCTGAGAGCTAAATTACTTTCAGTATGGGAAGGCCCATTCACAAAGGTATCAGGTACGGTTCCACCCTGGGTCCAAGAAGATTACAATACATGAATAACCTGATCTTCCCTTATCCTTCTGATACCCCACTTCCTTATCAAACACTTACCTTGAAACTGTTCCACCCACCAGAAAAAAACATACACACGAACAGGTTCGATATCACAGCTGGCTGCAGCTTTATTGATCTTCCACATCAAACAAACACTGCAATTTACCTGAGCCAATGTAAATAAATCATAATAGCAACATCGCATCCAGCCTATCACTGAACCAGGTATACCAACCTGCCGTATTACTAGCTAGAAGGATCCCCGTCCACATTTATCCCAGGCAAGATGAAGTAAGCTTCAGTTCCATTCCAGTCCTCGCTGTATTATTAGCTAATTATCCCTTACAGGGCTTAGAGCCCACCGACGATAAAGTCCAGGCTCCAATATCGTTTATCGTTCATTAAAATTTGATTGAGCATCCTTGGCCAGGCAAACAGAGCAGTTCACAATAAAAAAAATTACACACAAAATAAAGAAAGAAAAAGGAAAAGAAACTCCATTTCATGGAAGAAAAGAGACAGCAAAAAATGTATAGTGAGAGAAGGAAACAAACGACAAATCTAGACATACTAGGAGATCTGGTAATCCAAGAGATCTGGCTGTCCAAATGCAGGTCTCACCTGAGTTCCACTCCAAACCTTTGAGTGAATAAGTACAATTTAAAGAAATTCTTAAAGGTGGGGAGTGAAGGTTCCAGAACCCTGGAGACCCACCTCATGTACACGAGATCAAAGGCGGCCGTAAAATCAAGAGAAATAGCAAGAGCAAAAAAGGTCAAGGATATTGTGAATGTCAATAAGGAAGGAGGGAAGAATGGTTTCAGTGCTGTGAAATGTGCAAAAGCTGGATTGACAGGGTGCAGAGCAAGGGTATGTTCCAGGTGATCGGGTAACTGAGGGAGAATGAAGAGTTCAGCAAGTTTGGCAAGGAAAGAAAGGTTAGAAATTGGGCGATAATGAGATGGGTCAGAGAGATCAAGCCATGAACCTTTTAAGAGAGGGCGAATCAGTGATTTTTTCGACAAAAGGGGAAGGGAACCAGAGGAGAAGATAGCATTAACATAGCACACATGGGGGGAATATAGCCTGAAGAGGAATCAGAAAGCCAGGTAGAGGGAATAGGATCAAGGGGCAACGGGGAGGTCTTGGAGGAGGAAAGAAGTCTAGACAATTCAAAAGGGATGACTGGGGAAAACACTGCCAAATGTGACAGGGGGTGACAGGCGAAACAGGGGACATAAGAGAGAGAAATGGGTCAGAAGATGGCAATCCAGCACGGGCAGAAGAGATTTTGGAAACAAAGAAGTTGGCAATGGTATCAGGAGAAGGACCAACTGCAGGTGATGGGGAAGTTGAGGAAGTATGAAGGGTGGAAAGATGAGCTGTGATACAAAAAAAAAAAGAGTTGTCAGGTCATGGGAGGAAGCTGAGAGCATGGAAGAATAGTAGCCCTTTTTGGCAGCTAATACCTGGGAACGATAATAACGATGGTCCTCTGGAGAAGTGCAGGGCCCCTCCGCTTCCTCCAGCCACCATCCAATGGCAGTCCCAGAATCTGAGGACAGTCAAGAAAGCGTAGTTACAGGTGTTCTCTGGGAACAGCAAGAATCAGTCCTCACATATGGGTGACGTCGGCGCCAATGGAGCCCGCGCGGAGCATTTCCACAGCTTTCAAAGAAAGTCTTTGGGAATGCTATCACACATGAGTGGTCCCCTTCCTGCCCAAGGGTGCCATCTTGTTCAGTCAGATAACATAGCTCAGGCAAAGGATAAAAACAGATAGAGGAGGCAACTCCCAGGGGAGGAGGGATGGTTGTGAGGACTGATTCCTGCTGTTCCTGGAAAACCCCTATTACAGGTGAGTAACTATGCTTGAACAAGCAGGAAGTCAGTCCTCACATATGGGACTCCCTACTCCAGGATGCTGGGACCCAAACCATGACAGCACTAATGACGACCACCAGGGGAGGCTGCCAGTTGCAGAAGATCAGTCCCTACCCAGAGACTCCGCAATGCCCAGCCACCCCCGTTGCTCTTAGTCTGGGAGTCTGAACCTCGACGGGCTGAAGGCAGGAGTTGCCTATACACTGAGTATGCTACAAATTAATGCCTATCTGAAGGCACTGTCCCTGCAGGACTCACTCTCTAGGCACTAATGTGCTGCATAGGTATGCACGGAAGACCATGTGGCGGCCTTGCATATTTCTGTTACCGGTACCAAGCGCAGGTTGGCCACTGACGTGGCCTTTGCCCTGACGCGATGAGCAGTGATCTGGTGCTCCAGGGAAAGGCCAGCCTGCTCATAAGAGAAGGGAATGCAGTCTGCCACCCAAGAGAAGAGAGTCCTTTTGGTTACCAGCAGCCCCAGTTTACTGGGGTCGAATGAGACAAAGAGTTGGGGCGCTTTGCGATAGTCTCTGGCCTATGAAGATAGAAGGATAGGGCCCTCTTGCAATCCAAGTTATGCAAGACCGACTCTTCCTTGTCGATGTGAGGCCGTGGAAAGAAGGTAAGGAGAACCACCTCCTGGTTGAGGTGAAAAGCAGATACCACCTTAGGAAGGAACTTGGGGTGCATACGCAGCACCATTCTGTTTGTGTAGAACCAGGTGAAGGGAGGATCTGCCACCAGGACCTGCAGCTCGCTCATCCTGCGGGCAGAGGTCATGGCCATCAGGAAGGCCGCTTTCCAGGAGAGGTACCTCAGGTGACAGGCTCAAATGGCAGTCTTGTGAGCTGGGACAGCACCACATTGAGGTATTCCACTGCCGGAGGATGGAGGGGGGGTTCTGACAACAGAAGGCCCCAGAGGAAACTGGAGACCAGGGGCAGGCTTGAGAGGGGCTTCCCCTCTACAGGGTGGTGGTTCACAGCTATAGCGCTGAGATGCACCCTGACTGAATTAGATTTCAAGTCCGAGTACAAGAGATGCAAAAGGTACTACAACATGAGTTGTACCTGGCAGGAGAACGGATTCACTTTCCTGTCTGCGCACCAAACAGAAAACCTCCTCCACTTGAAGTCATAAGCCCTCCTAGCGGAGGGCTTTCTGGAAGTCAGGATGACCTCCTCGAAATCCCCTGTGCAGTGGAAAGGGGCCAACACTACCCTTTCAGCAGCCATGTTGACAGCACTAGGGCTCTCCTGTTGGGATGCAGGAGGGAGCCCTCCTCCTGCGAGAGGAGTCCCAGGGCCTGGCCCAGGGGTACTGGGGCTGTCACTGACAGAGAGAGTAGCAGGGGGAACCAGGGTTGCCTGGGCCACCTGGGGGCCACAAGGATCACTGAGGCGTGCTCACCCTGGATTTTGAAGAGACACTTGGGGTTGGGGGGGGGGTCGGTGGGAATGCATAAAGTAGGACCTGCGACCATGATATCAGAAACGTATCTGCCGCCATCCTCCCATGGTGTGGTTGAGGGGAACAGAACCGCAGTAGCTGGGCATTGTCCAGAGAGGCAAACAGATCCAGGTAGGGCCTGCCCCAGAGTTGGAAGAGCCTCTGGGCAACCTCAGGGTCCAGGCGCCACTCGTGTGGCCGTAGGACCCTGCTGAGCTTGTCCACCAGGACATTGTCCTGGCCTGGTAGGTATACAGCTCTTAGGATCATACGGTTGCGTACCGCAAAAGAGTTAAGTGCTACGGCTTCCTGGCAGAGGAAATAGGAGCCTGTTCCACCCTGCTTGTTCACATAGAACATGGACACCTGGTCGTCCGTCTGTATGAGGACTGGAAGATCTCGGAGCAGGTGGCAGAAGATCTGCAGGGCCAGAAAGATGGCCCAGAGTTCGAGGAGGTTGATCTGCAGGAGAGACTCCTTGGAAGACCAGTAGCCCTGAGTGTGCTGGCCCTCGCAATGCACATACCAGCCCGGCAGGGAGGCATCCATAGTCAGAACCCTCTGAGGTGCTGGTGCCTGAAAAGACATCCCCGCCCTGAGGTGGCATGGGGACTGCCACCAGGTAAGGGAGGCTGCTAGCCACCGGGTGATCCACACCCTGTCCCTCAGTCCGTCTGTGGCCTGAGACCACTGAGACCAGAGGCACCACTGGGCCGCCTGCATTTATAGGTGGGCTAGGGGTGTAACGTGCATCGTTGAGTCCATGTGGCCCAAGAAGCAGAGGAGCCGCCAGGCCGGCACCGACTTGCAGGCTTGCACCTCCCCAGCCAACCGCATCAGGCGGTGGGCTCTGTCTTCTGGGAGGAAAGCCTTGGCCTGAAGAATTCTAGCTGGGCCCCTGTGAATTCCAGGGTCTGAACTGGGGAGATCCTGGACTTGGGGTAGTTGATGACAAAGCCCAACTGGTGGAGGGTGTGAATGGTCAGCCTTGTGGCCCAGTCCGCCTCCCGGGCAGTGCTGCCCCTGATGAGCCAGTTGTCTAGATAGGGGACGACGTGAGCCCCTTAAAGGCATATGTGCATGGATACTGTGGCCAGGCACTTTGTGAAGATCCATGGGGAGGAGGCAAGGCCAAATGGGAGCACCCTGTACTGGAAGTGCAGGCCCCCCCACCACAAATCTCAGATATTACCTGTGGGAGGGATGAATCAGGATGTGGGAATAAGCGTCCTTGAGATCCAAGGAGCAGAGCCAGTCTCCCTGGCGGAGCTGGGGCAGAAGAGTTCCAAGGGAGAGCATCTTGAACCTCTCCCTCACCAGGAACCTGCTGAGGTTGCACAGATCCAGGATAGGCTGGAGACTTCCTGTTCTTTTTGGGACCAGGAAATACCTTGAGTAGAAACCCCTGCCCCAGAGGTGGTGGGGCACAGGTTCCACCGACTTGTCCTTGAGCAGGTTTGCAAGCTCTGTGACGAGCAAGGCCTGGTGAAGGGGCAGAAAGGATGGATTCCCTGGAAAGTAATCTGGAGGGTTTTGCTGTAAGTGGAGAGAATAACCCTCTCTCACCACCCGCAGGACCCACTGGTCTGATGGTGGCCCAACTGTCAGCGAAGGAGGCCAGTCAACCCCCTATGGGCTGAGCTGGGTCTCCTGGGGGAGGGGAGACCCTGCCCACCGAGTCAAAAAAATCCCCCCTGGCTGAGGGGGAGCTGCTGCCTGGGGCTTTGGGGCCTTGGGTTTCCTGGACCCATGCCCCTGGCCCTTTGGCTGTGTGGGTTGGTGAGGCTGACTCTGGTAAGGCTGGTAGACTAGCCAAGGGGTAAACCTTTTTCCTCGGGAAAAAAAGGCCTTCTTTCCCGAGGGCTTCTTCCTGGGGAGAGCCGAGGTCTTTTTGGAAAGTCTCTGCTGGGTTACTACCTCGGCCTCGATCTCAGCAGCCTGGTAGCACTTACAGCCCAGGGCATCCACGGCCCAGGCCTCTTTTCCCGGGGGCACAGATGAGTAGGTCTTTTGACTCTTGAGCCTCTTCATCGACGACTCCACCACCATTGAGTTGTGGTGGAGTTGGGGCTTATGGAACCCCGGACCTTTCCGGACTTGGTAAATGGCGTCAATACACTGGCTGCAGCCTCTCGAGGATGGGCGAGATCAGGACTGTGAGTCTCCTTGGGCAGAGACTCATACTGCAAAATTTCCAGCTCCTTGGTGCGCGGGTCTTCCTCGGACTCCGCCTGCACCGAGAGAGCTTGGGCCATGTCCTGAACAAAATCATGGAACGCCATGTCCTCGGGTGAGGAGTGGCGTTGAGGCTGCGGAAGTGAGGGCTCCAAGGGGACATCCTGATGCTAAGAGGTCTCGGGAGAAGCCTCGTCCTTGGTCTCCCATTTGGATCCCAAGGTAGTCGAGGACTCGGCCTCGGGGGTAGCCCCGAGGAACCAGGGACCACCCGAGGACCGGGGATCAGATCCCCGTAGGCTCGCCGGAAAGAACTGGAGCCCCAAGAATTGGGACTGGGACCTTGACCGGGGTCGAGGACTTACCTGAGGCTGACGGCACTCAGTGCCTGGCTCAGCACCCTGGGGATCCCCCGAGGCCAGAGGGGCTGGGTGTCGGGGCCAATGATTTTGGGAGTCCAGACATCAATGCTTGCTGCATGGCCACCATACGGGCTTCGAGACCCGATGTCTCAGCAGCCTTCAGCATGGACACTGAGGGCCTCTAGTTCAATGCCAGCATTCTGGAAAGTGCGTCCTCCAGGAGGACTATAGACTCTTGACCCCTGGTGCAGTCACCGCCGGCCAAGAGCTCCTGCCTCGAGACTTTAGAAGGGCGTTGCACCGAGTCACCCAAGTCCTGCCGCAGGACCTTTCCAGGTTTCGTTGGCAACTCGGGAGGCTGCACCTTTTCTTCTTCTTTAGGAGGACGCCTAGATCTCCTGAGGGGAACCCTCCTTTAGATAGGAAGAGGGAGATGCCGGAGCAGAGTCTGGCTTGGGGAATAGCTTCTTCAGCAACTCCAATCTCTTCCTGTTGGTCTTGAGCATCATGGCCTTCTACCGGTCACAGGTGGAGCCGTCGTGTTCCGAGCCCAGACAGCAGAGACAACAGTTATGAGTATGGGTAACTGATATGATCTGGCCACATCGGTCACACTTTTTAAATCCACCGGGAGTCATGGTGGGAGAATACCCGGCTGGGGTTGAGGACCCCCAGGTGAAAAAAGGCACAAACACCGGTCAAGAAAGAACCTCAACAAATAGGGACCGCAACGAGGCCGAGAATGACACCGAAGTGCTGACTCGAGGCGGAGGACAGCACAAGACCAAAGCAAACAATTTCAAAGTGGAAAAAAAATCACTTTTTCCGGGAGATATGAGGATCACGTCCGTTGGGCTCTGTGGAAAAAAGGAGACTGAACAAGGTGGCACCCTTGGGCGGGAAGGGGACCAAGCTGGGGAAATGCTCCGCGCGGGCTCCATCGGCGCCGACGTCACCCATATGTGAGGACTGACTTCCTGTTTGTTTCTGCAGAACCCAGCATAAATCTGCAGACCATACCTTCAAAAGGGAGTCAGTGCAGAGTGGCTACTAAAATGGAAAGTGGTCTTCATTATAAAGCATGAGGACAGACTTAAGGATCTTAATATGTATACTTTAGAGGAAAGGTAGGATAGAGGAGATCTGATTGAGAAGTTTAAATACCTCCATGCACAGGAGGAGAGCCTCTTTATATTGAAAGCAAGCTCTGTTACGAGGGGACACAGGATGAGGGTGAAATGGGATAGACTCAGAACTAATATGCGGAAATATTTCTTTAAGGAAAGAGTGGTGGATCCATGGAATAGTCTCCCAGTGGAGATGGTAGAGATGAGGACAGTATCTGAATTCAAAGAAGCATGGGACCAACACAGAGGATCTCTAAAGGAAAAAAGGGGACTGTTGTAATGGTTGATATGGAAGGGCAGACTAGATAGGCCATGTGGTCTTTCTCTGCCATCATGTTTCTTTAAAACTGGTTTGGCTCGGGTAACTGTCAACCTCCCCAGCTGCAACAAATCCCCAAACCAGTACACATGACAAACCACTTATAAAAAAAAGGGAGGGTGGGTGGGCGAAACAGCTTGGGAAGCAAGAAAATGACACCTAGCGTTAATGTAGGCACTCAAAAAAAACAAATCCCAACTAAACCCACTCCTTTTATACTTTCATCCAGTGCAGAACAGGCTGTCCAGCCTCTGCCAAATTCAAAACTTACTCAGGAACCCTGAACCCAACTGACACAAATCTCAACCCTACCGCAGCCTATTGCCAAACCCAACCCTGCTTTCCCCCTTAACTACAACTAAACAGGCAGGGCCCAGATAGGAACCAAACTGGACACTGTTAATTTACAGCCGCCGAGGCAGAGCACAGTGGCCTCGTCTAATTCTGAACTCAATGAAACTAAAGTTTAATTTCCAAAACTTGATGTGACTATGATGGATTTTAAACGAGATATTTTTTAAATACAACAGTGTCAGTGCACACTGTTGTACGCAGTAAGTACCTGCTTCATCTCAATCCTTAGTCTATTGATACCGCTCCTCTCTATTTTGGTAGCTCCCGTGTGCCCCATTTCATGTATCGAAATCGCAGGGCTGCCAGTACATGATTCAATAGGTCGCACTGGAGAGAAAAGACAAGAAAGTGTAACTGAAATATGATATTACTTCATTTAAATATATCTCCAAATAGTTGTGCAGTAGACATAACTGGCAATAGTTTTCAAACATATTACATAGAGCAGCATTGCTAGTTTGCATACTATTAGGTCAGGGGCATATTCAAAACAATTAATGTGGCTAGCAGACCTGATAACCACATCAGTCCCAGCTAACCACGTAAACCAGCTAAGGTTAAGTATACAAAAGGCTGGCTTGACTTTAGCTGGTCTAGCTCAATACTGTCACTGCCCAGTTAGCTAAACTTCTAACTGGGCAAACTGGATATTCAATGCTCATGCCCAGATGTGGCCCCAGCAATGAACATCCGGGTCTAATTTAAAATAGTGATGACCAACTTCTTTACAAGCACTGGCCACCGTCGTTGAATTTCAGCCTCTCAACTTTCAGTAAGCCAAAGAGCAGAATACAGAAACAGTTAATGTTGCCTGAATTTCCAGTGAAATTGGCCAGGTTTGTAGCAGACAATTTGCCAAAATCTAGCTGGACAAAATGTGTCTATCTAGTTTAGGAAAGCCATTTGTGTGACCAGCTCAGCTACAGTTAGCCAGTGAACACTCAAAATACCTGCTGATCCCTACATATTTTATTTATTTGTGAGTTTTTTATACCGCCTTATCCATACCATCAAAGCAGTTTACAGAGAATACAATTTTACAATACAACAGAGAACAATTTAACAATAAACAAGGAACATAAGAACATAAGATATGCCATACTGGGTCAGACCAAGGTCCATCAAGCCCAGTATCCTGTTTCCAACAGTGGCCAATCTATGTCACAAGCACCTTGCAGTTTCCCCAAAAGACACAGGTTCCACAATGCTTGTACTGGGTCAAGTATTGATATCCTGGGTCCCTTCTTAATAATGGTTTATGGACCTTTCCTCCAGGAACTTGTCCAAACCCCCCTTCTTAATAATGGTTTATGGACCTTTCCTCCAGGAACTTGTCCAAACCCCCCTTCTTAATAATGGTTTATGGACCTTTCCTCCAGGAACTTGTCCAAACCTTTTTTAAACCTAGCTACACTAACAGCCTTTGCTACATCCTCCGGTAACAAATTCAAGAGTTTGATTACACGTTGAGTGAAAAAATATTTTCTTTTATTAGTCTTAAATAGTTTACCCTGTAGCTTCAGTGCATGTCCCCTAGTCTTTCTATATTCTGATAACGTAAACAATCGATCTACGTTTACCCGTTCCACTCCGTTCATTAATTTATAGACTTCTATCATATCTCCCCTCAGCCGTCTCTTTTCCAAGTTAAACAGCCCTAACCTTTTTAGCCTTTCTTCGTAGGAGTATCCTTCCATCCCCTTTACCATTTTGGTGGCTCTTCTCTGAACCTTTTCTAATAACGCTATATCCTTTTTAAGATACGGCGACCAGAATTGCACACAATATTCAAGGTGTGGTCTCACCATGGAATGATATAGAGGCATTATAATATCTTTTATTTTATTTTCCATTCCTTTCCTTATGATACCTAGCATTCTATTTGCTCTCTTGGCTGCCGCTGCACACTGGGCCGAGGATTTTAACATGGTATCCACAATGACGCCTAAATCTTTTTCCTGGGTGGTGGTTCCTAATGTGGAACCTTGCATCTTGTAACCATAATTTGGGTTGTTCTTCCCTAGGTGCATAACTTTGCACTTGTCCACATTAAATTTCATCTGCCATTTTGATGCCCAGTCTTCCAATTTATCAAGATCCTCTTGCAATTTTCCACAATCCTCTTGGGTTTTAACAACTTTAAATAGTTTTGTGTCATCTGAAAATTTGATAACCTCACTCGTTATTCCCTTTTCCAGGTCATTTATGAATATGTCAAAAAGCAGCGGACCCAGCACAGATCCCTGGGGTACACCACTATTCACCTTTCTCCATTGGGAAAATTGGCCATTTAGCCCTACCCTCTGGGGTAATAGTTAACATGGGTGAATCATTAGTTTTTGCTTTTTTACTTTTTATTTATAAGCATTCACAAAATAAGATACAGGCAATATCCAAAAACGATTCAAAATCACTAAGATAAACAAATTACAGAAGCAATTCAAAACATCATTGCCAATTCGACCATAAAGAAATTATGAGGCAGGAAGGATGATAAAAACAAGAGGAAATTTACAAAGATCAATATAGAGACAGTGGAGAATCCCATCACAAGCAGAGCACACACTATGAATCCACACCCTTGAACCTGGATTACCTTTCACATGATGCCAAAAAATCTAGGAGTTGCTTAGGCCCAGTAAAGAAAGCGTAGTTACTCACTGTAACAGGTGTTCTCCGGGGACAGCAGGAATCAGTCCTCACATATGGGTGAGGTCGGCGCCGATGGAGCCTTCGGGGAAGCATCCCCCCAGCTTTCAAAGAAAGCCTTTAGGAGATGCCACCACACATGCGTGGTCCCCTTTCCGCCCAAGGGAGTCAAGTGACATAGCTAAAAGACGGCAAAAAAATAAAATATGGTAAAGAAGCAACTCCAAGGGGAGGAAGGAGGGTTGTGACGACTGATTCCTGCTGTCTCTGGAGAACATCTGTTACAAGTGAGTAACTACTCTTTCTCCGGGAACAAGCAGGACGTCAGTCCTTATATTTGGGACTCCCTAGCTACAGACTACTGAAAGCCCATAGAGAAAAAACAGTTACCCTCAGGGGAAGTCGTGAGCAGCAGCAATTGAGTCCGCAGGTGCAGACTGCAGTAGGACCCATGTGTCTGATGGGAACCAGCACTCTGGTAGCCTGAACACAGAAGAGCTGGAGGGTAGAAGTTGCCTAGATTCCGAATAGATTACGGAGCACAGCCTGGCTGAAGGCACTGTCCCGTTGGGACTCCCTCTCCAAGCAGTAATAAGCTGCGAAGGTATGGACAGAAGACCAGGTGGCGGCCCACTTCCCCCAGTCTACTGGGGTCATACGAGACAAAAAGCTGAGAAACTTTATGGTGGCCCTGGGTACGCTGAATGTAGAATGACAGGGCCCTCTTACAGCCCAAGGTGTGTAGGACAGTCTCCGCTCTACTGGCGTGAAGCCTCAAGAAAAAGGTGGGGAGCACCACCTCCTGGTTGAGGTGAAAGGGCAATACCACCTTCGGAAGGAATTTGGGGTGTGTATGGAGCACAACCCTGTTCTTGTAGAACTGTGTAAGGTGCCTCCGCCACCAAGGCTTGGAAATTGCTGACCCTGTGAGCGGAGGTAAGCATAACCAGGAACACCACCATCCACGAAAGGTATTGCAGGTGGCAAGTAGCCAGGGGCTCAAAAGGAGGAGTGCTCTAGTGGTTAGGACAAGGTACTTTAGGCTGGAGGGCCGGGAGTTCAAGTCCCACCTGGGGACAGCAATCTCAGGCCGGAGGGACTGGGATTTCTAGTCCTATAGGCACTCCTTGTGGTCTTGGGCAAGCCACTTAACCCTCCATTGCCCATGTTCCCTGTAAGTATTAGCGTATGTGTCTCATATCCCCTCGTGTTAAATGTATCCCCCAATTGACCGCTTTGACCTGGTGAAAAGCAGGATATAAATACAGTTAAATAAAAATAATAAAATAAAATAAAATAAAATAAAAAGGCAGGAGAGTAAGCTGTGCCAATGTGACATTGAGGTCCCACTCGGTCACTGGACGGCATACCAGGGGTTTCGATAAAAGGAGTCCCCTCATGAAGCAGGTCACCAGTGGCTGGGCTGAGAGGGGTTTGCCATCCACCGGTCGGTGATGTGCCACCAAGGCACTGATGTGCACTCTGACGGGGTAAAGAATGTGTGAGGATTTCAAAATGTAATTCAGTTAGCCCAATTTTTTCCAAGGATAGGTGAGGGTAATTTTCAAAGTGGCCTTATCTGCGGGAAAGCATCTCTGTAATGATAAAGACCCATTTGAGAACTGTCCTCCTTATACACAGTGTGGGCACGTTTCAAGGCTTTTTCCTTAGATAAAACCCTGTTTAAGAGGGTCGGGTCGGGTTTGTGGCTGATTTCAGTCATGGATTTTGTCCGTGATGAAAAACAGATAGCAGTTCTGTGGGCACTAATGCATCCGTGGCAAGGGCTGACCCCTTCATGTCCACGTGGGTTTAATATCTTCTGACCTGTGGAGCTGAAATCTGAAGCTGTGTCAGCGAATAAGCGCAGCGCTATAATGAAGTTCCTTCGGAGTTGCAGCTCTTAGGTCAGTTGATTACCTCGTGGTGCGTGGTATTCTGCTATTCAAGCTGTACTTCCCCTTATTCTCATGACTGAAATCTAGCGGACTGATATTCAGCTCATGGCAGTCAGCATTTTATTTTTTGCCACAGGTAAAAAACCCTCTAGATATTCGGTGCCGGTATGTGGATAGTGACCAGTGTTATATCTGGATTCAATGCTGCCTGCCTAGCGGTCTACAGATAGTTATGAAAATTGCTGCTATCCAGATAGGTTCCTGCCCTGCCCCCAAACTGCCCCGGCACAATCCCGATAGTGCCAAGGCTGTGTGTAGTGATAAACAGCGACACTGATCAGCAGCTGCTGTCAACTGCATAAACCCCGCTGAATATTGGGCTTGTAATATTTTGTTTTGTTTATGATGAAAATTAATAAATAAATTTGACCTAAAAATGATGAATAATCCTCACATTATATTAATAGAGAAGCCCTGCATGAACCTAACAACTAGGGGCTGTACAGAGATGGGGTTCCCTTCTACATACTGATATGCATAGAGTGTACTAAGGTATACTTTAATGGAGTTGGCTTTAAACATGACTTGGAGGGACGTAGAAAATATTTAAGTAGTTTTTGTATAGGATGGGAAAAAGTATCGGAGATGGTAAACGTCTTCCTCTTGGAACTACAAAGACTGTCTAGTGGTCTCTCTTCCACAAGAAAGTAGGATCTCTGATATGCTGTCAAATTCAGGGCAGCCAAAGTCACCTTCTCAACATCCAGGCTGTGAGGGCAAGGGATTTGATGTTGGTGTGCAGCACTGCCCCATAAGCTTGCTTGATCAGTGTTGGAAAATTCCCCAGTCTGCTGGGTCTCCCCTATGGGCAACTTGAGAAAGAGAAGAATCCAGATCTGCCTTGTTCAATAGAAGACTATAAAAATCATGGTCCCTTGATCCTGTTTGAAGTTTAGGAGAATCTTCTCTATAAGCAGACTGGGAAGATATATACATATATACATATATATATATATATATATATATATATATATATATATAAGTTCCTCCCCCCAATGCTGACGCTAGTCTGCTGGGTGTCCCAGTACTAGAGGAGAACCAAGGTATGTTTTTGTTCTGAGAGGATGTGAAGTGATCTTCCATGGGTTTGCCTCACTCATACAAGCCCATTCTCACTACCACTGAGTCCAGAGACCATGTGTGTGGTGTGACTCATTGTCTGCGAGGACACTGCCTTCCCTGCCAGGTATATTGTCCTGAGAGTCATCTTGTGAGAGATGGCCCAGTTCCACATGCTGGCAGATTCCCAACACAGGAGGTAGGGACTGGTTTCTCCGTGCTTCTTGATGCAAAATGCAGTTACTTAGTTGTTTCTTTTGCCTAGTACTATTTTGCCAGTTATTCAGTCTTGGAGGAGTAGCCTAGTGGTTAGAGCAATAACCTAGTACCCAAGAGATCAGGGTTTCATTCCCACCAGCATTCCTTAGGGCCTTGGGCAAATCACTTTACCCTCCATTGCCTCGGAAGAAAAGGCCTGGTAATCTACTTCCAATCATACCTTGCCAAGAAACCCAGGGGCTGCTGGGTCACCAGGAATCAGCAATGACTTGATGGCACTTAAGAAAATAATCAATCTTTGAAAACCTTAAGAATCTTCCATGTTGTGCCATGAATTTGCAAAATACTGGATTCTGCCCTCCTGTTGGAAGGTGATCCATGGCTTCGATAGAGAGACTGGTTATGCTGTTCCTGCCCAATACCTAGGTGAACATTTTGATTGAGGCTTCGGCTGACTCTTCTTCCTTTGCCTAGATCATGGGAACTGCTGTTGCTGCCATTGTCTGAGATAATGGTGATAGGTACATTTTTCAGTGAAGAATTACCTTCTATAAAGAAAACTCTGAGTCCATGAAACTAAAAGGAGAGCATAACCTTGTTGTAGCAGGAAGTGATCCTGTAGCTAAGACTGTCCTCCAAGTTACTGAAAACCATCTTGCACTAAGGAGGTTTCTCCAGGGCCATGTGCCCAAGAGGGAAGGGTTAGGATGGCTGTTATAGTTGGCAATTTGATTACTAGGCATGTACTGTAGATAACTGGGTGACTGGTGGATATGAGGATCGCCAAGTACATGCATGCCTGATGCGAAGGTAGCGGATCTCATGCGCCACTTAGACAAAGTTTTAGATAACACCGGGGAGGAGACTGCTGTCTTGGTACATGTTACTACCAGTGACATAGGAAAGTATGCGAGGGACGTTCTGGAGGCCAAATTTAGGCTTTTACATAGGAAGTTGAAATCTAGAATTTCCAGGCTAGCATTCTCCCAAATGCTTCCCGTTTCACAAGCAAGACCCAAAAGGCAGGCAGAGCTACGGAGTCTCAATGCATGGATGAGAGGATGGTGCAAAGAAGAGGGTTTTGGATTTGTTAGGAATCGGGCAACATTCTGGGGAAGGGAGGGGCTTTTCCAAAGGGATGGGCTCCACCTTAACTGAGATAGAACCAGGCTACTGGCATTAACCGTTAAAAAGGAGATAGAGCCGTTTTTAAAATTAGATAACAGGGGAAAGCTGACAGTCATCCAAAAGCACATGGTTCAGAAGGATGTATTCTGGAAGGATACCAGCAAAAGAGGGAAGTTAGGGCATCCCAACAGAGAGGTTCCAAGAAAGATAAAAGTAACCCAGATGCCCTTAAGTACAGAGCTGAAAGATTCCAAATTATCTCTATCAACTGATAACCAGATTAATATCAATACAATTCATCCTCTAAAATGCCTGTATGCAAATACTAGAAGTCTAAAAGATATGATGGGAGAGCTAGTCTATATAGCACTAAATGAAAGGTTAGATATGATTGGCATCTCAGAGACTTGGTGGAAGGAGGACAACCAATGGGACACTGTGATACCCGGGTACAATCTATATCGCAATGATAGGGTAGATCAAATTGGTGGAGGGGTTGCGCTCTTAACTAGAGAGGGCACCGAGTCACACAGGATTAAAGTTTTGCAGGAAACAAAATACACTGTAGAATCTCTATGGATAGAAATTCCATGTAAAAAGGGGAAGGCGATGGCAGTGGGGGATACTACTGATCACCTGGCTAGAATGAAGAGATGGATGATGAAATGCTGAGAGAAATCAGAGAAGTAATAAAAGTTACAGCACAGTAATAATAAAGGGTGATTTCAATTACCCTGGTATCGACTGGGTCAGTGTCACAACAGGACATGTCAGGGAGATAAAGTTTCTAGATGAAATAAATGACTACTTCTTGGAGCAGCTGGTTCATGAACTGACAAGAGGGGAAGCAACTTTGGACTTAGTTGTTAGTGGGACACAGGATCTGGTGCAAGAGATAAGGGTGTTGGGGCCCCTTGGCAATAGTGATCATAGCATGATTGCATTTGATCTAATAAATGGAGGAAGGATGTTTAGGAATTCTACAATACTATCTTTTAACTTTCAAAAGGGAAACTATGATAAACTGAGGAAAATAGTTAAGAAAAAACTAAAACAAGCAACTACAAGGTTAAAGATTTACTTGAAGCATGGGCATTGTTTAAAAACACTATCTTGGAAGCCCAGACCTGACGTATTCCATGTTTTAAGAAAATTGAAGGCCAAAAAACTGCCAGCATGGTTTAAAAACGAGGTCAGAGAGACAGTTGTAGTCAAAAAACATTTTTCAGGAAATGGAAAAAGGAGCCAAATGAAGAAAATGGGAAACATAAGCACTGGAAGTTAGATGCAAAGAACTGATAAGACAGGCAAAGAGAGAATTTGAAAAAAAGTTTACCGTGGATGCAAAAAGGCATAATAAAACCTTTTTCAAGTATATTTGTAGCAAAAAAACCTGTGACAGAGTCAACTGGACCATTGGATGATAGAGGGGTAAAAGGGGTGCTAAGGGAGGAGAAGGCCGTAGCAGAGAGACTGAATGCTTTGCTTCGGTCTTTACTAAGGAAGATGTAGGGAAGCTACCCATGCCTGAAATGGTATTTAAATGGTATCAGAAGAACTGAAAGAAATATCACTAAACTGGAAAGATGTATTACAAGTATTTGATAAACTGAAGAGTGGTAAATCACCTGGCCCAGATGGTATACATCCAAGGGTGTTGAAAGAACTGAAATATGAGATTGCAGATCTACTATTAGTAATCTGTGAACTATCATTAAAATCATCTGTAGTACCTGAAGATTGGAGAATGGCCAATGTAATGCCAATTTTTAAAAAGGGTTCCAGGGATGATTTGGGAAACTACAGACTGGTGTATTGGGCAAAACAGTAGAAACCATTATAAAGAATAAAATTACTGTAGATGTAGATAGTCATATTTAATGGGAGAAAGCCAACATGGATTTAACCAAGGAAAGCCTTATTTTACCAATCTCTTAATATTTTTTGAATAAAAATAAACAGGGAGACAAAAATGAGCTGGTTGATATAGTGTATCTGGATTTTCAGAAAGCCTTTGACATGGTCCCTCATGAGAGACTCTTGGCCAAATTAAAAAGTCATGGGATAGGAGGCAGTGTACTATTGTGGGCGAGGAACTGGGAAAAAGATAGAAAGCAGAGGGTAGGGCTAAATGTACAATTATCCAAATGGAGAAAGGTGAATAGTGGAGTACCCCAGGGATCTGTGCTGGACCCGCTGCTTTGGAACATATTCATAAATGACCTGGAGATTGGAATAGTGGGTGAAGTGATCAAATATGCAGATGACACAAAACTATTCAAACTTGCTAAAATGCAAGAAGATTGCAAAAGACTGCAAGAGCACCTTGATAAATTGGAAGACTGCACATCTAAATCACAGATGAAATTTAATGTGGACAAGGTCAAAGTTATATACCTCGGAAAGAACAACCCAAACTTTGGTTCCATGATGCAAGGTACCACCTTAGAAACCGCCACCTAGGAAAAACATTTAGGCGTCATCGTGAATAACATGCTCAAACACGCTTTGATCCTCCCCTGCATGCCCCCCCCCTATTTTTATTGTTCTTTGTAAACATATAAGGTGCACTGTAAACCACTTTGATTTTAGGATAAAGCGGTATAGAAATCCAGTTAAATAAATAAATAAATAAACCCTCTGCCCAGTGTACAGCGGCAGCCAACAAAGCGAGCAGAATGCTAGGAATAATAAGGGAAGGAATGGAGAATAAAACCAAGGACATTATGTGCGATTCTGGTTGCCATGTCTTAAAAAGGATATAGCAGAATTTACAAAGTGACAGAAAAGAGCAAACCAAAATGGTAAAGGGGATGGAAGGATACCCCTATGAGGAAAGACTTAAAAGATGAAGGCTTTTCAACTTGGAAGAGATGGCTGAGGGGAGATATGATAGACTTCTATAAATTAATGAATGGAAAGGAACGGGTAAATGTAGATTGGTTGTTTACACCATCAAAAAATAGAAAGACTAGGGGATAAGCAATAAAGCTACAATGTAACCCATTTAAGACTAATAAGAGACAATATTTTTTCATTTGATGTGTAATCAAACTCTGGAATTTGTTACCGGAGGATGTAGTAAAGGCTGTTAGTGTAGCTGGGTTTAAAAAAGGTTTGGACAAGTTCCTGGAGGAAAGGTCCATAAACCACTATTTAAGAGGACCAAGGAAATCCATTGCTTACCCCTGGACAAGCATTGTGGAACCTGTGTGCCTTTTTGGGAACCTGCCAGGTAACTGTGACCTGGATTGGCCACCATTGGAAACAGGATACTGGGCTTGATAGAGCTTGGTCTGACCCAGTATGGCATTTCTTACAGTATGTTCTTATGTAAGCTGTTCAGTCATTGCAGTGCAAAGCACTGGAAGGTGAAATTGATCTTTTATTAAATCTACTAACTCTTTTATCATATTCTCAAATAGATTTTCATCTGGACATGATGGATTTGCTAACCTTTTATCTATATTTTACCTTAATCTTGATGCTTTGAACCATGTTAACCTGCTTGCTCCTATTGCCATTGAAGGACCTTCTGTTAGATGTGTCAAATGCTTCATAAGTTGATCTTATTAAATGTTTACTAAACTCCTCAATATTGATTATTTGCTTGTGCAAGTGGTTTCATGGTTTGCAGACAATGGTGTGGAATTTATATCTGAGGTCAAACATCCCTTTCAACAATGCACAAGAGCCAGGGTTCTGCCACATTCACATTTACAGTTCTCGGAGAAGCCTATGGATAGGATCTATCAGTTCTGCTTCCCTGGGGGTATTGAGGTACCGAAATAACCCAAAGACACTTGATATGAGCTCCCTTTCTATGGGATTACCCTTGAAATGTTCTTAATGTATATTGGATAGTTGAGATTTTCAGGAGAAGATGTGCTCACCATATCCATGGTGAACATGGATATGAAGGCAGGCCACTACTGTGGTGAGGGTTCTAATAAATGGGTTGCGTATTGGGACTGGAGGTTCCAATAAGTAGAAGTTTCTACATCCTTTCTGGTTGGATCAGTTGTGTCCTGAAAAACCTTCCCTTGCTCCAGTCCCTCTGCAGCAGCTTAGGTGGAAAAAATAGAATAATCTATGATTGGGAACTTCCTGTGTCTGAAGACAAAGGTGCTGAGACAAAACATTCATGCAATGTTTGAGAAGCAGACAGAACTTAAATCTTCTATAACAGTATATTCAATAGGAAGTCTGAAGGCCATTGTGTGGGCATGTCGATGAATAAGTACTTCACAAAGTGCTCATAATAGCACTTCCAATTTTCATCTTTGGAAACTGATTATTTTCTTAAGTTTTCACCAGAATGCGAGAGAGAGGCTAGACCTTCCTCAGGAACAAGTACTAGAGTGGAAAGTGGGTGGGGCTTAGGCTAATGGCATCCTTGTTCTGAGGTACTGTGCATCTTCGGTGCTGATGGTTTCATGGAGGTGCTTGGTTTTGTAGACAGCCGTCTTTTGAGCTACACAGTTTTTGGCTACCATCAAGCTGAGCAAGATGTGCTTAGATTAAAAGGCAGGTTGGTGCTTCTTATAATGTAACTTCCTCTTTGTCTCCTATGATAAGAATTCACTTCTCAGGCTCATGGGAGGCTCTTGTGGCCATCCTTAACCAACCCTGCTTTCTCACCAGCGTTGTCCTTGCTTACGGCCAGAGGGGACTGCAACTCAGACATTTTGAAGGCCCTATCCCACCATTCTCCTGAAGACATTTTAGAACAGTCAGAGCAGTTTGGATATCATAATCCAGTTCCAAATATTGGTTGCAGGTGGAGTGACCATCTATCGTAGACATCTTCCATCCACATGGGCAGCGCTTAAATTCACTCACAACAACTGCCATTGGAAAATCTGGCCCACTAGATTAAACTCAAATTTTGCTTTTTAAAAATGTTTTTTATTTGTATGGGAAGGTCTGAAGGCGGTGGTTCGGGGTCGGTTTGTGATGTGGGGGGCTAGGAAGAAGAGGGAGCGGGAAGGGCGGGAGGAAGAGTTAGGGCAGCAACTACAGGAGGCGGAAGAGCACTTCCGACGGGCTGGAGGGAGGCGAGCCCGGGAGGCGCTGGAGCAGGTCCGGGGGAACTACGGGCATTGCAAATGGCGCAGGTTGATTTGGCCCTGCAGAAGGCTAAGCAGGTATTTTACGAATATGGGGATAAGGCGGGGCGTCTTTTAGTGCGTCGATTGAAGCAGCAACGAAGGGCAGCCATAATTTATCAGATTCGGGGGACGGATGGGGAGGTATGTAGGGGGGAGGAGGAGGTTCGGGAACAGTTTCGGGACTTTTATGTTACTTTGTACCAAGAGGAGAAAGGGGTGGGGGAGGGTGCGATTCAGGAGTATTTGGAAGGGGTGGAGATGAAGGCCTTGACGGAAGCGGCCAGCTTGGCCTTGGAGGCTCCGATTACGAGGGATGAAATTGGGAGGGTGATTAAGGGGTTGGCAGGGGGTAAGGCCCCGGGGTTGGATGGGTTGCCGGGGGTGTTTTATAGGGTTTTTGGTGAGGAGGTCGGTGAACTCTTGGGGAGGGTCTTTAATGGGGTATTAGAGCCGGGGGGGGAGCTCTCACAAGAGATGTTGATGGCGGGCATTACGGTGTTGGTGAAACCCGGGAAGGACCCGTTAAGTTGTGGCTCTTATAGGCCTATTTCCCTCCTCAACGTGGACGTTAAAATTTTGGCACGGATTCTGGCACTTAGGTTGGGGAGGGAGATGCCGGAGTTAGTTCATCCGGACCAAGCGGGGTTCATCATGGGGCGGCAGGCGGGGGATAATATTTGAAGGGCGGTGGCAGTGCTTGAAGAGGCGCGGAAGGGGAAGGAGGACTTCTTGGTGATGTCTATAGATGCCGAGAAGGCCTTTGACCGAGTTCACTGGGGCTTTTTGATGAGGGTGTTGGATAAGGTGGGGTGCGGGGTGCGTTTTCGGGGATGGGTCCAGGGATTATACAACGGACCTCGGGCATGGATTAAACTCAATGGGCGGTATACGAGGGAGTTTGAATTAGGGAGGGGGACCCGGCAAGGGTGCCCGCTCTCGCCCCTTCTTTTTGCTTTGGTGGTGGAGCCCCTTGCGGAGTGTATTAGGCGGTCGGATGGGATACGGGGCTTGGCTTTGGGAGAACAACATCATAAAGTCGCCTTGTATGCGGATGATATTCTCCTTTTCTTAAGTTCGCCACTGGAATCGTTGCCGGAGGTCATGAGGGAGATCGCGCGGTATGGAACGGTGTCGGGGTTCAAAATGAACATAGATAAAACTGAAGTTATGAGGGTTCAGTTGAGTAAGGAGAGTGAAAGTAGTCTGCGCAGCTCCTACCCCTTGCGGTGGGTGGATCATTCGTTGGAATACTTGGGAGTGCAGCTTACTGTATGATACGATGACCTTTACCGAGCGAACTACCCCCGGTTGTTAGGGCATATTGGTAGAGATCTGGAGGGATGGACGCGCTTTGAGACTTCCTGGGTGGGCAGAATCGCTGTGATTAAGATGAATGTGCTACCCCGATTGCTGTATTTGTTTCAAGTTTTGCCGGTGGAGGTTCCTGACCGACAGCTACGGGCCTTACAAAGGAGGGTGTTTGGCTATATTTGGAGGCGGCGCCCCCGAGGGTGGCACGGGTGGTGATGTATGCGGCCAGAGAAGAGGGGGGACTGGGGGTCCCCAATTTCAGGGACTATTATCGAGCTGCCCAGTTGACGCATGTTCTGGGGTGGCGAGGGGGCAGGGAGGAGAAACCTTGGGTGAAATTGGAGAGTCTCCAGGTCCAGGGGGGCGTTTGGATGCGTGGGTATGGGCAAAACAGGGGGAGCGGCGGCTGCTGGGGGAGGGGTCCCCCGCAATGAGGCATGTAGTGCGGGTTTGGGATAAGGTTCGGGCGCAGGAGATAGTGGCTCGGGGATCGGGGTATTCAGTTGTGGCTCCCTGGAGAAGCTGGCGGGCATTTCACCCTGGGTGGGAGGGGGGACGGTTTGATTTGTGGCGGGAGAAGGGGTTAGTGTGTGGATTGCAATTGCTGGAGGAGGGGGACTTTCAGAGTTTTGAGGATGTGCGTACGGACTTTGGACTGGGAGAGCAGGACCGATATGCCTATCTGCAGGCACGGTCCTTTCTCTCCAAGGAATTGGGGAAGGCGGGGTTGGGAAGGGCTGTATCCCGTTTGGAGGCTATCTGGTTTGGGAAATGGGCTACGAGGGGGCTGATCTCTACTCTGTATAAGGGGGTCCGGGGCGAGGGGGCCCTGAGACATCGGTATATGGCGGAGTGGGAACGGGACCTGGGGATTTCCATAGGGGAAAAGGACTGGAAGCGGATATGGGATCAAATTAAGAGGGGGCCTCGGGCTACACGAGTTAAAGAGAATAGTTACAAAGTGATGATGCGTTGGTACTATACCCCGGAGCGGCTACACAAAATGTACCCTGGGGTATCCCCGCTGTGTTGGCGACAGTGTGGGGAGGCCGGCTCTTTCTGGCACATTTGGTGGGGCTGCCCCAGGGTGCAGGGATACTGGCGGGATGTGGGGGATTGGATTAAGGAACATGTGGCTGGGGAGGTGGCGACTTGTCCCAGTGTTTGTTTATTATCCTGGGGAGGGGAGGAGGGACTCCAGGGGGGGAAGATGGTACTGGCCTGCCTCTGTGCTGCCCGGATGACGGTAGCTCGAGCGTGGAAGCAGCTTGAGCCGCCGGGCATGGGGGGGTTTCTATCCGGGTTGCGGGAAATTGTCCTCATGGAAAAGCTCACTGCGTTACGCCAGCAGAGGGGGGAGGGGTTCCAGGTTCGATGGGGACGTTTGGTTAGTGTGTTGGGCATGGGCTGAAAGGGGGGGGGGGGCTTGGGGGGGGGGAAAACATTGTAAAAACTTTGCGGGGGTTATACTGTGTTGTAAGGTGCTGGTTATTCGGGAGGGGGAGATTTGTGTGAGGTTTTGGGTTATTATAGATTTTTAAAATGTGTATTAGTGTGCTGGGAAGCATGTCTAGTTTGGATCTTGTCTGTACCAGAATACCTTTCTTTTATGGTTTGCAATAAAAATACTTAAATATTAAAAAAAAAAAAATGTTTTTTATTTGAGGATACAGGGAAGGAGGGGAGGAGAACAAAATAGTGGCCCATGGGTTCTCTTTAGTGCCTTTGAATTTTCTTCGGAGGTCACACCTCCAGGAAGCAGGATATACTAAAAAAAGATTGAAGGAACATCTGAGGTAGCAACGGCGTGGGAACTCCTAGGGATGCTTAGAAAAAGCTCTCCACTTTTTCTGAGCACTAAGAGAGCAGCCTCATCTCATTGCTGTCAGATGATGTCACCCACTTGTGTGGCTGACTCCTCCTACTTATTGAAGGAGAAAGAAAGGTAAGACATATTTTTACTCAGAAAAATTATGTGAACAAATCAGCAGCTGTAAATATGCGCGGGAACTCTGGGATACTTTTCAAAGTGAAAATATGCACAAACCTTTACTATGAAAATCCTGCAAAGTCTGTGGAGTGAAAACTATGCCTGTACTTTTCACCAGTGCAGGCAGTTACAAAACTGCCCCATAAACTGAAGCGACACATACATTAATATATTTTAGTACACAACTTCTAATTATGATCTGAATAGCATACGAGTATATTGTTATTATTATGGGCCTGTGTCATATTCACAAACATACAGTATCCACTAATAGGATTCCAAGTATGAGACTCACTGCTTCTTTCCACACCAAACTCCTTGCCGCTCAAGATGTGATGGAGGAGACTCTTCATATCAAAGGGACTCAAATTCATCAAGCTTTCAGATGCTTCTTCACCTGGCATGGAACCAAGCATTAGACAAATACAATACAGAGAATACAGTCATGTGCATGTCGAAGTACCTAAAGACATCATTAGCCTATAGAACTATATCTAGAGAAACGTTTCCCCAATACAAGCCCAATGAAGTCTTTTAATCAACAGATTATCCTAGGATCAAGCACTTCTCACCCAGCTTTTACCAGAGATACAGTAACTTGTGTACTATGGCGAGTTCTAGTTCCAAAATCCTCCAGAAATGACCCCATCTCCCAGGCTTGCCACTGGGAGATGGGGGTAAAATGGAAATTGCTTACCTGTAACAGGTGTTCCTTGAGACAAGTGGGTGACATCATCTGATGAAGCACAGGACAAACAAACATTTCAGAGCGTTCTAGAATCATGAAGCGCACGTGTGTAAGGCTTTCAATTGTTAGCATTGTTGCACAGGGCCACCTCAGTTTTAATTATTTATTTAGCAAGATTTTTATACCACCTTTCACTGGATCAAAACGGTTTACAATAAACAATTTTAAACTGGTTTACAGGGAACAATTAACTATATATAGTTGTAATGAATGCAAAAAATGTACATTTGAACAGTAGAACAAGGCTTACAAGGCCAAATGACTATGTACAATGGATTTTAAGCACTTTGCTATGTACAGGTTGGTTACAGTCAAATGGTTATGGGGGGGAGGAGGTGGGATTCACAGTGTGGGTGGTAGGGTTGCAGTTTGGTTATGTTACATCAGCAAGGTACTTGGTGAATAGGTGGGGTTTTAGCATTTTTCTAAATGCGGTGAGGTCTGTGGAGTTTCTGAGGTTGTTAGGGAGCGGGTTCCAGAGGGAGGGTGCATATAATTCAAAGGATCGCTGGCAAACTTGCTGACTGCTTTTTAGTTTTTCGGGTGGTATTATGAGGGGTGTTTGCAGTGGATTTTCTCGTAGGTTGGGTTGAAGTATGAAGGGTGGAGTAACTTTTGAAGGTGTAAGGATGATAGGTTGTTGATGGTTTTATATGTGAGGAGTATGGACTTGTATAAGATTCTGGCTTGTAGTGGGAAACATTGGAGGTGTTTAAGGATGGGAGATAGGTGGTCTGTTCTGGTGGCCCCCCGTCTGGGCAGCGGTGTGTAGGGCTGTTTGTAACAGATGGAGTGTGGATATAAAGTTATTACAATTCCTAGGGGAGTGGATGGATTTTGTGAGGACTGATATCCTCTTTGGAGAACATCTGTTACAGCTGAGCAACTTCACTTTATTTGAGAACTAACAGATATGTAGCTCACACAATTATAAAGCTGTTGGCCCCACCCTAGCCCACAAAGAAGAAATCATCCTGGTGCTGCACTATTTTGTTTTACCCAGTGAAAGAATGCCAATGGGCAATGAAATAAACATGCATTTACTGGAAATATGCCTTTTCTGCATATATATATATATATATATCTATTGCGGTGAAGAGCGCCCTCCTGAGGCAATGGAGACCGAGGAAAATCCTGAAGGGCAACAGGATTTACGCCAGATTGACAATACTGGAAGGAAAGAAAAACTCCTTTCTGCTGAGCTAAGAATGGATACCAGCCCAGGGGAGGAGTTGAGTAGTCCTGATTGGGCACACCCAGTGGTTGGAAGGGGCGTGCCTGGAAGAGAACCTCGTTTTAAACCTGAGAATGACCCTGCTAAAGAGAGCGAAGGGAGCAGAGAGTGCAGGAAGAGCAAAGAGAGCAGCAAAGGACTGAGCCGAAGTAGGCAGAGCAGTGCACAGAGCTGCACAAGGAACTCTGAGCAGAGGACCTCTGAGCAAAGGGCCTGTGAGAGGACGAGCTGTGGAAGGACGTTTGGTACGTCAGCTGAGAGTGAGTCAGAGAGTGAATGGAAGACCAGGAAGTAGTGTGGCAGTACGTTTGACCCTGGTAATAAAAGAAGACCTGCAAGGATCTTTTCAAGGGCTGTGAATGAAAGTCCTGAGGAAAGTGGACGTAGCCCTGGATTAGACTCCTGGAAGAAGGCAGAGCCCTGGAAGAGGAAGCCTCCACGGCAGGCAAGTGAGAAAGAAAACTCATTCTTTGGAATACAGTTGGGACCAGAGAGACACAGGAACCCTCACAGCTGGAAGACGTCTGAGCCACCTAGGACGAGAGGGGCTTGGCAAAAAGTAAGCAGTTTTCCTAAGAGTTACAAGAGTGAAGGTAAACTCAAGTCTCCTATATTTGAAGCCTTACTAAGAGAGCCTAAATGTTACCCTGACTTATTTAGCCTGAGAGGGGAGAAGGGAAACATTACTGACCAAGAGAGAAGCTTAATAGCTGCTGACAATTGCTTATCTAGCAACCAACAGGCTGAATTGCTTCTCCAAAGCTTTAAAGAGTTTCTAGATCTAAAAGCAGGCAGACAACCAGTACTGAATGAAGATACTAATTCTATACAGTCTGAAGAATGAATGCAAACTGATTCTGACTTACCTGACTGTAATAGTATGGATTGTTCATTGTGTTGTATGGAAATACCAGAGTAAAGAAGCTTGCTGTGCCGTGTATGAGTAAAATACAACGGAGCTGTTTCTACTGCCATGCTTTGGAAACCTTAATTACTTGCACCTGAATTAAGCTCCCACTGTGAACGTAACAGTGCATGTAAAGAGGCTGCATTAAATGGGAATCACCTCTTGGGGCAGAGCTGAGTCAAACTCCCTAGAAGTAAAGCTGAAGTTAAAGCTGAATTCTACTTTAGTTGACTTTATTCCTAAGTTTATTCTGTTCATGTTAAAGCACCAGTTTTTGTTCATGTGTATGAATTTGTGATGCGCTGGAAGAATCTCCCCAACAACAATAAAATACTTGCAAACAAGCCTTACCGTCTCTGGTGCACAACTACACTTATTTCGGAGTGAAAGGAGCACAAGAACTACATTAACCAGCATTACCAGGGAACAGTTTTTAACTCCATTCCTCACGAGGCAATAGGCCGCTCCTGTCTTTTAGCCCTAAGGCGGGGCAGGGGCGTCGCAATATATATATAATTTTTTTTTCACAAAAGCAACTTGAAAATTAAAAAATGGCTCTTATGTTGGATAGAGTTGGATTCTGAAACTCAAACAGATTTTAGACTGACTAAACTTACTCTTGCATTGAGAATCCCTCTCCAGGCAGTAATGGGATTTGAATATCTAGACAACACTCCATGTCGCAACCTTGTACATCTCTTCCATGGAAGCGGACTTCAGGTAGGCTATTGATGCTGCCAAGACTTTGACATTATGAGCCTTGATATGCCTTTCCAAGGTCAAGCCCCCCCCAGGTATAAATGAAAGAGATATAATCTACTATCCAACCAGAGAGTGTGGTGCTTGGGTATGGCAATCTTCAGTTTAATGGGCTCAAAAGAAATAAAAGGATGGGTGAGCTTTCTAAGGGATTTATTCCAACTCCAAGGAGAAGGCACTTGTTTTTTTGCAATCCAAGGTGTGCAAGGCCTGGCAAAAAATGTCAGAAGGACAATTTATGAGTTAAGGTGTAAATATGACAACTCCTTAGGTAGGATCCTCCCCTATTGTTGAATAACTTTGCATATGGTGGATCAATCACTAAGGCGTGAAGCTCACTGACACTGCATGCAAAAGTGACTGCTGCCAAATATAAGATCTTGCAAGCCAATTATTCTGGCTCACGTACATCTAGGAGCTTTCTTCAGCTGGGCTGAGCTTCTATGACACAGTAGGAGGCCTGATGGAAGCCTTAATAGAAGTTCCGCATTAAAAAAAACAATTAGAGGTTACAGAGAGATGTTAGTTTATGCATCAATTGCAGTGAGATGATTCCTATGGATTTAATTTTGATAGATGTAGAAGGTATTCAAGCTGTTTTGCGTGGGACAGAAAAAGGGGTCTTGGGCCTTTCCATTATACCAGATGGTAAACCTCTTTTATTTGAGCCCATAAGACCTTCTAATGGAGCCTCCCCTAGAAGCCAGATAGATATAAAATATTTTTTCAAGCAGATTCAGTGAAACCTAACGTTATTCTCTCAACATATAAGATTTGAGGGCAATGATCCCACCAAGCTGCGCAGAGTCCTTCGGTCGCACTGCTGCCAGGATGGAGAAAACATGATATCGCAGCACCTCTTTCTACTGGCTGCAGCATGGCTGGAGGACTCCCCACAGCCTGACGGGACAGTTGACTGGATGGTTTGTGCTGTCCTAAGCAACATTCCTGCCAGGCTGGAATCCTGCGTGGGAGTCCTCTGACCATGTTGCTGCCAGTAGGAAGAGGTGGTGTGATATGTTTTCAATCATGATATCGCAGCACCTCCCCTTTCCAGCAACAGTGTGACTGAAGACATTGGTGCAGCCTGGCGAGAAAATTGTTTGAAAGCTAGGGACCTGATATTCCCTAATTCTGCCTGACTGAGGCTGGGGAAGACCTCTATAGTATCAGTTTCCTGGTGGACAAATCCCACAGGAGTGGGAACCAGATCTGTCTTGGCCAATAGTGAGCTACAAGTATTTTTTAGTTCCCCGATATCTTCTAAATTTTAGATGAATCTTTGCCATTAAAGAAATCATGGGATATGCATGTTAGAAGTCCTTTCCCCAATCTAGGAAAAGGGTATCAGAGGTTACCTTGTTGCGTATCTATCTTGAACGGATGGGAGAAACCTTCCTGTTCACAGGAGACACAAATTGATCTAGTGTGACTGTTTCTCACTTGTAGAATATCCTGTTTGCTACTCCTTTATCTAGCGAGCACTCATATGGCTGCATCAGCTAAGATGCTGTTTTTTTCCTACCATACATGGCTCTGAGGGTCATCTCATGTGAGATGATAAACTGAAGAGCAGCAAATCACTTGGACCAGATGGTATACATCCAAGGGTATTGAAAGAAATGAAATATCAGATTGCAGACCTACAATTAGTAATTTGTGAACTAATCGTTAAAATCATGTGACACATTTATTTATTTATTTAACATTTCTTATATACCGCGCTCTTTGTCATCAGTGCGGTTTACATTGAAACAATATAACACTTGGTCAGTTAAATTTGGCCATCGTTTACATAGAACAGGGATTTAACATGGAGGTAAAAACTTGGGGAAACTATTTACATTTCTAGTACATTACATATTGGAGCTAAATTCGCTGTGGGCTTTTGCCACATGAAGATTGGAGGATGACCAATGTAATGCCAATTTTGAAAAAGGATTCCAGGGGTGATCCGGGAAACTACAGACTGGTGAGCATGACCTTAGTACCGGGAAAAATGGTAGAAACCATTATAAAGAACAAATTACTAAACATATAGATAGTCATGGCTTAATGGGAGATAGCCAACATGGCTTTAGCCAAGGAAGGTCTTATCTTACTAATCTGTTATGGTTTTTTTGAAGGTACGAATAAACAGGTAGACAAAGATGAACTGGTTGATATTGTTATCTGGATTTTCAGAAAGCTTTTGACAAGGTCCCTCATGAGAGACTCTTGGCAAAATTAAAAAGTCATGGGATAGGAGGCAGTGTATTATTGTGGATCAGGAACTGGTTAAAAGATAGAAAGCTAGATAAAGAGAGGTAATACAAATAAAATTAGGATTCCGAAAGACTTTATAAAAACCAAAAAGTCAACTAACAACAAGGCATTTTCACACTTGGCTCCCATCCTATGGAATACACTACCTGAAGAAATCAGTACCCTAACCAACATCAAGGAATTCCGGAAG
The DNA here is from genome assembly GCA_033557465.1 of Ichthyophis bannanicus. Classification (NCBI taxonomy): domain Eukaryota; kingdom Metazoa; phylum Chordata; class Amphibia; order Gymnophiona; family Ichthyophiidae; genus Ichthyophis; species Ichthyophis bannanicus. Next base: position 899,039,601 of record CM066035.1, on the reverse strand, counting down.
AAACTAAAACCTCATTTATTCACATCTCACTATGGCATACAGACTAATTCCATCTCCTTTAATGACAATGGATAACTGAAGAAATTTTAAATGTCAAACTAAGTAACAGCATATAATGAAAACGTAACTCATTTTCTCTTATCACGGTAACAATATTTCTTCATATGATGGTTTAACTACCAACTGCACTGAAATGTATATAGTCCAAACACATTGTAACAGATGTTATGTACATAGTTGCGATACACTCTGCAAAAGTTAATATGTATATAGTAGTTGGACATTTAATAGCTCTAGTTTTATGTATTAAGACACATGCCTACTGTACATAGTTCGTAGATGTTCCATGTAAGAAGAACAGGCTTTCTATCTGTTCCTGTTTCTTTAAAATAGTGTTTTTTGTAAACCGCACCTGATCCATGGGAAAGTGCGGTATATAAGTGTTTATTAAATAAATAAAAAAATAAAGCAGAGGGTAGGACTAAATGGCGAATTGTCCCAATGGAGAAAGGTGAATAGTGGAGTACCCCAGGGATCTGTGCTGGGTTCACTGCTCTTTAACATAGTCGTAAATGATCTGGAAATGGGAATAACGAGTGAGGTAATGAGATTTGCAAATAACAAGTTGTTAAAAACCAAGTGGATTGTGAAAAATTGCAAGAAGACCTTGATAAATTGGAAGACTGGATGTTCAAATGGCAGATGAAATTTAATGTGGACAAGTGCATAGTTATGCACCTAGGAAAGAACAACCCAAACTATGGTTACACGATGCAAGGTTCCATATTAGGAACCACCACCCAAGAAAAAGATGTAGGCGTCATTGTGGATAACATTTTGAAACCCTCCGCCCAGTGTGCAGCAGCTGCCAAGAAAGCAAATAGAATGCTAGGAATCATAAGGAAAGGAATGGAGAATAAAACAAAAGATATTCTAATGCCTCTGTATTGTTCGATGGTGCGATCGCACCTTGAATATTGTGTGCAATTCTGGTCACTGTATCTTAAAAAGGATATAGCGTTATTAGGAAAGGTACAGAGAAGAGCCACCAAAATGGTAAAGAGGATGGAAAGATACCCCTATGAGGAGAGGCTAAAAAGGTTAGGTTTGGAAAAGAGACGGCTGAGAGGAGACATGATAGAAATCTATAAATTAATGAATGGAGTGGAATGGGTAAAGGTAGATTGTTTACGCCATCAAAATATAGAAAGACTAGGGGACATGAAATGAAGCTACAGTGTAACCTATTTAAGACTAATAAGAGAAAATATTTTCTCTCTCAACATGTAATAAACTCTGGAATTTGTTACCGGAGCATGTAGTAAAAGCTGTTAGTGTTGCTGGGTTTAAAAAAAGGTCTGGACAAGTTCCTGGAGAAAAGGTCCATAAACCATTATTAAAGGGGTGCCGGGAAATCCACTGCTTGCCCCCAATACAAGTATTGTGAAACCTGTGTCCTTTGGGGAAACTGTTAGGTACTTGTGATCTAGATTGGGCACTGTTGGAAATAGGATACTGAGCTTGATGGACCTTGGTCTGACCTAGTATGGCATCTTATGTTCTTATATCCTATTTTCACATCCTGACAATCTAGCAATAAAAGAAGTATAGTCTTGCTCCTCCCTGCTTGTTTATGTAGAACATAGCAACTGATTGTCTAGAAAGAGTAGTTACTCACCTGTAACATGTGTTCTCCAGGAACAGCAGGAATCAGTCCTCACATATGGTGACGTCGGCACCGATGGAGCCCTTGCGGAAGCATCCCCCAAGCTTTCAAAGAAAGCCTTTTTGAGATGCCACCATGCATGCATGGTTCCCTTCCCGCCCAAGGGTGCCATCTTGCTCAGTCAGATGACATAGCCAAAAGACGGCAAAAATAAAAGATGGTAAAGGAGCAAATCCAAGGGGAGGAGGGAGAGTTCTGAGGACTGATTCCTGCAGTCCCTGGAGAACACCTGTTACAGGTGATTAACTACACTTTCTCCAGGAACAAGCAGGAAGTCAGACCTCACATATGGGACTCCCCAGCTACAGGGTACCAAAAGCCCATTAGCAAAATTAGGAGCTCCCTCTCAGGGAGCCGCAAGTAGCAGCAAATGAGTCCATGTACTGTCATGTAGAAGACCCTTCTGAGCCTATGGAGATAGGGAGAGAAGAGAGTTTTGTTTCAGAAACTGACAGGCAGTCAGAGCACATGGCTCAATGTTTTCAAGGAAAAGGTAAACAAAAAGAGTCACGAGCTGAACAGACACCCATGCTGTAACGTATCCCCAAGCTCAGGAGTTAATGAGAAACACCTGGTTGGGGGAGGGGCAGAGCTAAGCCCTGAGAAGCAGGATTATAAAAAGTGGTCATTAGATTTGACCAGGGGAATGGGAAGGAGGAAGAGAAGGAGCAGGAGTTCCAAGGAAGCTCCGAGGGAGAGACGCCAGGACAAGAGCAAAGACAAAGGCAAGGGATCCGGCAGGGGATCAAGCAAGGGAGTACGTTGACCAAAAGGAGTCAAGGAGGAGTAAGGACCCAGAAAACCAAAGCCCAAAAGCCAGGTGTGAGCAGCACAGGGCCGGTGCTGTCCAGTAAAGGCAGGAGGAAGGAGAAACCTCCTGAGAGGCTGGCTTGGGAAAACTCAGAAGCTCCAGGGAGAGAGACATACTGGCATGAGAATGTTTATACGTCTGAGGCAGAAGCTGATAAGCTAAAAGGCAAGAAAACACAACCGGTGTTTTGAACCCTTTCTGACCCAGCAGCACAGAGAATTCCTTCCTTTTTAAAGCCAAAAGGTAGGCTTCACAAATTGTCCAGATTTGAACCTAGTTTCAAAATATTTCCTTGTAGTTGCCAGCAGCTACTCCAGTATATATGGTACTTTACAGCCCTGCTCGTTAGAGTGCTACAAAGGGAAGCCACGTGAAGGCAGAGAAGAAGTTTGTTTTAAAACACCGTATAGCAACTTGCAGACACACCCAGCTGACGATGACTTAGAAGAGATGCAGATAGATTCTGATATCAATGACGTAGCAGATAATCAGATGGATTGCACTTTGTCTCTTGCTGACCATATTGAATCTCTCTGCTGAACAATACATTAAGAAGGCTGGGAAAGCAGTAGAAGAAAAAGGGAACATTTTCTTTTGTTATGAGAAGTTGTTGTTTGCTTTTGTTTGTACTGAGCACTGCACGTTTTAAAGCCTGAAGCTAAAGAGGCTGGCTACCTTATCTATTTATTTATTTATTACAATTTTTTATATACCGCGCTATTTACAATCAGCGCGGTTTACAAATAACCAAAGACCAGAACAACAGGCTGCTCGGTTTTACATAAAACAGGAAGATAAACTTGGATTCGATAAACTTGGATAATATGGGGTAAAACTATATACATAGAATGTTGGTCTGTTAATTTGATAACATGAAAGAGGTATTTATATGATGTTGACTGTGGGGGTTGTGAAAGGAGTTCCTGAATGTATTCCTTACGCCAATTATATGGCAATCGTCCTATGTTTTCCACATGCACTTAATCTTCTTGGAAAGGGAAATAAATCCTTGTTATTTGCCTGAAACCACTCGACTACAATGTCTTCTTTTCTCAGAGGGTAAAAGGGACTACTATTCCCATAAGGCATTGCAGGAGCAAATGCCATGCCATACTCCCTGAATTAGAATCCCCAGGCAGACCAACCCTCCGTGCCCTAGGCGCTGGGTCGGCCCCCAGGTGACAGTACACAAACCACAGGAGGACCCTTGTGTCCAATGAACCAGGACTCAGGTAGCCTGAAAACAGAAGGGTCGGAGGGTAGGTGTTGCCTAGACCCCGAAAAGGTTATGGAGCACAGCCTGGCCAAAGGCACTGTCCAGTTAGGACTCTCTTTCCAGGCAGTAATGGGCTGCGAAGGTATGGACTGAAGACCAAGTAGCAGCCCAGCAGATGTCCACCATCGGGACAGAGCACAGGTTTGCCACCAAGGCCACCGTGGCCCTGACACTGTACGCCATGATGCGGCCTTTCAGCGGAAGCCTTGCCTGCTCATAAGCGCGGGCGATAGAGTCCGCCACCCATGTGGACAGCATACGCTTGGTCACCACCTCCCCCAGCCAACTGGGGTCATAGAAGATGAAAAGCTGAGAAGCTTTGCAGTGGCCCTGAGTGCGTTGGATGTAGAAGGACAAAGCCCTCTTACAGTCCAAGGTGTGAAGGACTGTCTCCGCTTGAATGGAATAAGGTCTTGGAAAGACGGTGGGGAGCAGCACATCCTGGCTGAGATGGGAAGGGCGATATTACCTTCAGCAGGAATTTGGGGTGCATGTGAAGCACCACTCTGTTTTTGTAGAACCTGGTATAAGGCGCCTCTGGCACTAGGGCCTGAAGGTTGCTAAGTCTGCAAGCGGGGGTGAGCTCAACCAGGAAAGTCACCTTCCAGGAGAGGTAGCAAATGTGGCAGGTAGCCAGAGGTTCAAAGGGCGGGCGAGTGAGATACCCCAACACTACATTGAGGTCCCATTTGGTTGCCGGGGGTTTCGATAAGGGCAGGCCCTGAAGAAAACGGGTCACCAAAGGATGGACTGAGAGGGGCTTACCATCCACTGGATGGTGGTGCTCCGCCAGGGCACTAAGGTGCACTCGGAGGGAGTTAGACTTCAGCCTGGACTGAGAGAGGTGGAGAACGTACTGTAACACCAGAACCATGGGGCAGGAGGAAAGGTCAGCTCGTGTTTGGTGCACCAAGCAGAGATCCTGCAGCATTTGAGGGCATAAGCCTTCCTAGTAGAGGTCTTGCGAGAGGCCAGCATAATGTCTTCCACCTCAATCGAACGGCTGAAAGGGGCCAGTCACCCTCTCAGCAGCTACACCGTCAGCAACAGAGACCCCAGGTTGGGGTGTAGGAGAGAGCCCCCCTCTTGAGATAGGAGTCCCGGGGTGGTCCCAAAGGGAATGGGGGTCTCCACCGTCAACTGGAGGAGCAGTGGGAACCATGGTTGCCTGGGCCATCAAGGAGCTATCAGGATGAGCGAGGCCCTGTCGCGGAGGGTCCTGAACAAGGTCTTGTTGATCAGTGGCGCAGAAGGGAAAGCGTACATGAGGCTTTCCGACCATGAGACCAGGAACGTGTCTGTTGTCACCCTTGAGGGGTGAGTCTGACGGGAGCAGAAGTGGGGCAACTGAAAGCTGTCCAGGCTGGCTAAAAGTTCCATCAAGGTTCCCCCCAGAGCTGGAAAAGCAGACTGGCAACCCTGGGGTCTAGCTGCCATGTGCAGTTAGAGAACTCTGCTGAGCCTGTCGGCCAGCAGGTTGTCCTGGCCTGGCAGGTACACTGCCTGCAGGAGGATACCCTGTTGGATTGCGTACGAGCAGAGGGCCAATGCCTCCTGATAAAGGGTACGAGATCCCGTGCCCCCCTGTTTGTTCACATAAACATCGCCACCTGGTTGTCCATCTGGACCAGCACCAGCTGGTGACACAGGTGGTGACAGAAGACCCTCAGGGCTAGGTGTATGGCTCGGAGCTCCAGGAGGTTGATCTGCTGGGTGCTCTCGTCTGGTGACCAGTTGCCCTGGGTGCAGAGGCATCCATGGTGAGGACTCTTGAGGGGTTTGGGACCTGAAAAGGCATGTCCGCCTCAAGATGCTGGGGAAACTGCCACCAGACAAGAGAATCCGCCAACTGGCGGGTCACAGAAACTCTGTTTCGGAGGCAGCCCGTGGCCTGAAAGCACGGGTCCCGGAGATACCACTGCGTCGCCCTCATGTGGAGGTAAGCGTCAGGGGTGATGTGGACCATTGAGGCTATGTGCCCGAGGAGGCGCAGGAGAAGCTGAACAGGCACTGAGGGATGGTGCTGTAGGTCCCAAGTCAGAGTCCTGAGACGATTGGCTCGGTCCCTGGGCAAGAAAGCCTTCAACTGGAGAGTGTCGATCTTTGCCCCAGTGAACTCCAGACACTGTGTCGGGATGTGGTGAGACTTGGGGTAGTTTATGACAAACCACAAGTTTTGCAGAACCTGGATGGTGCGTGTGGTGGCCTGCTGCAACTCTGAGGCTGTGCCTCCCTTTATGAGCCAGTCGCCCAAGTAGGGAAAGACGAAGACCCCTCTGGAGCCGGGGGAAGGCAGCCACCACTGCCAGGCATTTTGTGAAAACACTTGGGGCAGAGGCTGTCCCCCACTATGAACCGCAGGTACTGCCTGTGGTTGGGGCGAATGAGGATGTGGGTGTAAACATTCTTGAGGTCTAAGGAGCATAGCCAGTCTCCCTGCTGGAGATAGGGCAGCAATGTTCCAAGGGAGAGCATCCTGAATTTCTCCCTCACCAGGAATTTGTTGAGATTGTGCAGGTCGAGGATGGGCCTTAGGCCTCCTGTCCTTTTTGGCACAAGGAAGTCCCTGGAATAGAACTCCTTACCCTTGAGATGGTGGGGCACCGGTTCCACTGCTTTCTCCTTGAGAAGACCTGCCAACTCCTTCAGAAGAAGGTCCCGGTGGAGGGGAGACCTGAGGGGCTCTCCCGGGATATAAGGGGGAGGTGTCTAGATGGAGGAGATAACCCTCTCCGACTACCCGAAGTGCCCAGGAATCAGTGGTGATGGACATCCACCTCTGGGCATAGAGAGCCAGACGTCCCCCTGTGGGCTGCTGATCTCCTTGGGGTAGATAAGCTATACTCAAGGAGTCAAAAACTCCCCCCTGGCTGGGCCGGAGCCGGTGCCTTGGGTTTTGGAGCCTTCTGCTTACGTGGACCATTCCCATCTCCTTTGGCCTGCTGACACTGTTGGGGAGCTGGGGAGGCCTGATAAGGTGGATAGGTTCGGTAAGCAGCTCCCTTCATTGAGTAGAAGGACTTTTTACCCGAGCCCTTCTGTTGGGGAGGGGCAGCGGTCTTTTTGGAGAGCCTGGTCCTTGTCATGAACTCGGTCTCCAGCTCAGCAGCCTTGTTGGTCATGGGTTTGCCAAAGAGGTTCTCTCCTTGGCAGTGGACATCGACCAATTTGTCCTGAACCCACTGCTCGAGGTCGGATGACCATAGCCAAGCCTGGTGACGTGCACCAATGCCAGCTGCTGCTACTTGAGCCACCGACTCAAATCCATCATAGGCTGCTCAAGACATGAATTTGGAACATTCACGGACTGCTTTGGCCAGGTTCTTGAACCACTGCAAGGGTTCCTTGGAGAGACCAGCTGAGAACCCAGAGACTTTCTTCGTCAGGTCTCTCAGGTACATGCCCATGTACAGCTGGTAGGCCTGGATGTGTCCGATGAGCATTGAGCCCTGGTAGCAATTTCTGCCGAGGGCGTCCAAGGTGCGGGCCTCCCTGCTGGAGTCACAGAGGAGTGCATCTTCTGGCTTTTCAGCCAATGCATGGCTGACTCCACCAGCATGGAGTTATGCGGCAGCTGTGACTTTTGGAAGCCTGGGCTCTGGCGGACTATATCGAGTCGAGCCGTTTGCTCACAACTGGCACCGAAGCCGGTGTCTCCCACATTTGGAGCATCAGCTATTCCAGGATGAGAGGAATGGGCACCGTGAACGATTCCCGTGGAGTGGCCTTATACTGGAGGATTTCCAACTCATCCGCCCGAGGGTCCTCCTCCAACTCGGTCGGGAACGCCAGGGTTTTAGACAAGTCCTTGACAAAATCAAGAAGCCCATATCCTCGGGCAGGGACCACTGTCGAGACTCCAAGATGGGAGAGTCAGATGGGACATTGCAGTGGCGACTGTTATCAGGGGACTCCTCATCCTCCGTTTCTCACTCGGAGTAGTCTGTCAAGGATTCATAAGAGGGCTGCTCCGCAGGCCTTGGGGCCCCCGACACCCTGTGGCCGGTACTCTGCTAACTTGCCGGGGATGACCGCATTCCCGTTGAGCGGGATTTGGATTGCGACCTCGGCCGAGGATCGACTTGAGGCCATAGGACCTTGAGGATCGGCTCGGCTCGGCCTCCGGGGACGTCTTAGACATCAAAGGCCCAGTGGTCGGGGACAACAGCACCCACTGCTGGTCCATGAGGCAGACAAACTGCGCTCCAGGGCCGTCATTCTGGACTCCAGACCAGAAGGCTCCGCAGCCTTCAGCGCAGGCACCGAAGGACTCGGGCCAAATGCTGGCTCCCCGAAGGGGAATCCTCGATGAGGACTGTGTCTGGGGATCGAGGCTGGTCCGCGGTTGGATCCTTCCGGGGGGCCTTCACAGGCCGCTACTTCTCCGACGTCTCAGACAAACGTCTCGGACTGCGGGACCGGGCCCGGGGAGCACCCAGCCGGTCGGAACCATCCAAGGATGCCACCTTCGAGGGTTTCTTCTTCTTCCTGGGTTTCCTCAAGGGAGACCCCCCTTTCTGAGGACCCACTATGAGGCTCGGGTTCGGAAGGCTCTGCCGGAGATGTCGGGGCCTCAGATGTTAGTGATGTAGCGGAAGGGCTGTCGGATAAGGTTTGCCTCTTTGCGGATGATACCAATATCTGCAATAGGGTAGATGCCCAAGAAGGTGTAGATAACATGAGGAGGGATCTAGCTAAGCTTGAAGAATAGTCTAGAATTTGGCAGCTGGGATTTAATGTTATAAAATGCAAGGTCATGCATTTGGCTGCAGCAATCCAAGTGAGCAATATAGTATAGGGGATGAAGTACTTTTGTCCACTAAAGAAAAGTGGGACCTAGGCATGGTGGTGTCTGATGATCTTAAAGTAGCTAAACAGGTAGAAAAGGTGACAGAAAAAGCTAGAAGGATGCTTGGGTGCATACGGAGAGGAATGGTTAACAAAAAAAGGAGGTGATAGTGCCTCTGTATAAGTCTTTGGTGCAACCTCATTTGGAGTATTGTGTGCAATTCTGGAGACTGCACCTTCAAAAGGATATAAACAGGATGGAGTCAGTACAGACGGTGGCTACTAAAATGGTTAGTGGTCTTCATTATAAAGCATATGAGGACAGACTTAAGGATCTTAATATTTACACCTTAGAGGAAAGGTGGGATAGAGGTGATATGATTGAGATGTTTAAATTCCTCCGTGGCATAAATGCACAGGGGGAGAGCCTCTTTCGATTGAAAGCAAGTTCTGCTACAAGGGGACATGGAATGAGGGTGAAAGGAGATAGCTTCAGGAGTGATATGCGGAAATATTTCTTTATGGAAAGAGTGGTGGATCCGTGGAATAGTCTCCCAGTGGAGGTGGTAGAGGTGAGGGCAGTATCTGAATTTAAAGAAGCATGGGACAAACACAGAGGATCTCTAAAGGTAAAAAGGGGACTGTTGTAGTTGTTGATATGGAAGGACAGACTAGATAGGCCATGTGGTCTTTTTCTGTCGTCATTTTTCTATGTTTCTATGTGGCCCTGGCCTTCGGTGGCATCGGGGACTCAGGGAAAAACTTATCGTGCTGCTGCTGGTGGCTCTTGAGGGCCTTACTGGACATCCTCTTGCAGAGACAGCAGGTTTCCGGGTCATGGTCTGGCCCAAGGCAGCAGATACAGCAGTCGTGTGTGTTGGTCAAAGTTTCGATGGATCAGGATTAGGACAATTAAGTTTGTGGAATTTGGAGGGAGCTGCTCTAACCTGAGCTTCTGGGTGACTTGTGTGGCATTTTGCAAGTGTTTAGTGCCTGATCTCACTGTGCAGGGTTCACAAGACTTGTATCATACTGAGACATGCCGAGTGGCATGTAGAGCTGAAGACATAAGATACAACAATCTCAGTATGTCTGATGCTAACACCTATTGACTCTTATTTCTTCCATGACAGATATTATGGTGGTAATCCTTCTTCTTCTTGTGGAAGTAAGGCTTGTCCTGTCTAGCAGAGCTCTTATGAATTTTAATTGAGATGATAATTCAAGTAGGACTTGGAGTGATTTATTATGAGCCCTAGTGACTCCAACACCTAGATGGCTGTATTCACCGATTCTGTGCTTCCTTCTTGAGATGTGCTCTTGATGAACCCATCATCCACACAGGAAAACACGGGAACCCACAGTGTTGCAATTTACATATATATAATCAGACATAAACATATGTAAATCACATCTATGTGAAAATGGTCATTTTAGAAAGGGTGCAGTTTACATGTGGATGTCTTTAGTACGTGGAGGTTGATGGGGCGTGATGGGGGCAGGACAAAAACCTACACGTGTATTCCCCATTTCATATAGGGAATGCACACATAGGGCCCTTTAGAAGAAGGATTAAGGGGGTTATCCTTCTTAATTTCCCTCAGTTTATTTACCCTTCCAAATTGAAATGCATTAAAGATAGCAGGCTCCATAGTTAACTGGCAGTATCTACACGTCTAAGCTTTAGAAATGGCTCACATGTAGATGCAAGCTCTGACATTTACATATGCAAGTTGTGAAATGGCGGCACTTAGACATGTAAGTTGCTGGGTTTCATTTTTTCCCATGTGTCAATTTGTAAAATGGCTCCTTCCAATCAGGGCCGGCCCAACCACTAGGCAAACTAAGTGATCGCCTAGGGCAGTAACTTCTGGAAGGCAGCAAAAGTGGGACATTTAAAGCTAAATAGGAGATTTTTACAGCCAGAGAGGGTGTAAATATTGACGTTCACCTGGGGTGCCAACAGCTTGGACCAACTCCAGGGCCAACTCTGCTTCCAGTGCATATGCATGTCAATCCATGTGCGTTTTAACACTTCTTTCTATGTATGTTAGAATCAGCTCCACATTTAGCAGAGCTGCTTCTAAAATACTGTCAGGACCGAGTACGTCCCGACCTTGACATCTCAATTCCAATTTCCACGCGTCTTCACATGACTATGTGTGAAGCTGACACTAGGCCAAAGAGCAGCACGTGATACTGGAGGTGGTATTTACCTATCACATATCTGAGATATGTCCTTTGGCTTGGATATATTTCCGTGGGCATTTAAGCTTCACAGTCAGGGAGTACAGATGGTCCCCTTTCAGCAAAGAAATTCATCAAAGCCTTTAGGTCAGGGATGGGACAGAGTTTCCCTGCTTTCTCTGGGATTAGGGAATACTTGGAATACTTTCCTCTGGTGGAACAGGTTTGATTGCTTTTGTGTCTAAGAAGGAAAAGAGTTCCTTTTAAGGCACATTCTTGAAAGGTCACATGATGCAATAGGCAAGAGAGGACATGTTTTCTTACTGTTCTGGGGTAGCCTATCCTATCTGGCCCCATCGTCTAAAGTCTGAGGCACTTGATTCTTCCCCCTTGAGCAATGTATATCATGGCATTAGTGTTTTGCTAGGTCAGTCCTTTCTTTTCTGATCTATGGCATCCAAAATAGTCAAGAAAGATAAAGAAAAAGGCAAGATGGAGAGCCCAAGATGGCAGACATACCAAGTGGGAGCCACTCTGGGAATGAGGGAAACTGTAAATGCACTGGTGAATAAATTTGATGGAGTTTTTGAAAAGCATATTTCTAATACAATAAAAGTATATGGCACAAAAATCTCCGTGACAAAACAGGATATGAGTTGCCAAGAAGGAACTGCAGGTTGTGTCCATGGAAGTGGAAAAAGTAAAAAAAAAAATGTGATGGCATATGAGAATAATCTGGAAAATCTAGAAAATAGGTTGAGGAGAAATAACCAGTGTGTAGTGAGCATAGTGGAGAATGAACTCTGGATCTTTTTGGAAGCATAGTTGCCCCATAGGCTCAGACTTGATGACCACAGGGGGAGACTCAGAACTGAAAGGGCACGTCATCTGGGGCCTATAAGTGAAGGCTTGAACAACCTGTATCATTGCTGCTTGAATTTTAAAGTTTACTCAAAAACCTGCGGTGCTACGAGTGGTTCAGGAAGGTATCCAGCCCTCATATGACAAGAAGACGACTATTTGTCCAAGCAGCCTGCCCAATGCAGATTTGCTTCACCCTCCTGAACGCTGGACGGCTGCAGATCTCACATGCTGCAGGTGGTAAAAAAGGCATGTGCCTTTTTGGAGTGCTTACAATGGCTGAGATTGAGGGGGAGGGGGTGTTCCTTTTGTTTCAAGCGCTGGAGGATTTAAATTTGAAGCATTGCTCTTGGCAGAACAGCTATGAAGGATCTAGACAAGATTTTCGAGAGCAGAGATGTATCTCTGTGTACAAAGATTTGACTTATCCATGCCATGACATTTTCGATAACATCATTCTGATGGGGTCTATAGAATGTTATCTGTCCCTCTCCAAAGGGATCAACAGTCTACTTTAAGACAGTCTACAGAGAGAGGTTAAGAACCCAGTGGGCTGTAGGAGGGAGAGAGGCCTGTGGAGTCCTTCCGAGGCAAGCCGGGTAGAGGAGTTCCGAGGTAGGAACTTTAACTGGGGCTGGAGGAAGGGCCGGGAGAACCACCTTGGGAAGGCTTAACAAGCAGGGAGAAAAGTAAAGCTGCTTTTGTTTTCCCTGAACTGCTGTCTGGCCTGTGTTGTACAGAAAACTCCTTCCCATCGCATGCCATGCTAACACAATCATCTGGAAGTGAAAGTTGGACAGTGAAGAATTAAGACAGGAAGAAAATCAACGCCTTTGAATTATGGTGCTTCTGAAGAATACTGTGCATACAATAGATTGCCCAAAGAATAAATCAATTGGTACTAAAAAGAAATCAGACCTATGCTTTCCTTAAAAGCACAAATGACAAGACTTTAACTTTCACGCTTTGGTCACATCATGCAGAGAAAAATCATTAGAGAAAGGCATCGTTCTTGGCAAGGTAGAAGGCCAGTGCAAAAGAGGAAGGCCAGCAATGTGACGGATCGATACAGTAACAGCAGCTGTGGGCGCCACTCTATCAACAATGAGCCACCTGACTGAAGACCAAACACAGTTTAGGACAACTATCCAGAGGGTCGCCACGAATTTACATCAACTTGATGGTACTTAACAACAACATGGAGGGAACCTACAGAGAGATGAGATATGGGTTGAATACATTCAATATTTCTCTTCTAAAATGAGCAGTAATGGGTTGAATGATCTTCGTGAGTAAGTAGGAAGTTAACACCCTGTGGACGATGGACTACTATCTTTTACCTATGGGGGGGATGGGATGCATGAGAATGCATGGTTTTGTTTGTAGGCCTGGGTTATATAGCAACAACACAAGCAGAGCACATGTGAATCTGAAATGCTAAGATCTGTCAGTTGCAAGGTAAGAGGATTAGCAGGGGAGGAAAATAAAAGTGAAAATGAAAAATGAAATGAAAGTGTATTTTGCAGTGGATGTGAGTTTGTTGACAATATCATTTATTTGTTTCTGGACTTGTTTGTTTTTCTTTAAATTCTTACCAATAAAGAAAATTTGTATAGAAAGTATATCCTGATGCTTAGAGTTTGATCATGACATTCCCTGTAGTCAATGTGGTGATTTCCAGTACGTGTAGTCTGTATCCAACTCGCATTATGCTGAGAACCCAAGTGTCTGAGGTTATACCGGTCAACAGTTTATGGAAAACCTTAGTCTTCCCCAACAGAGAGATTCTCTGAAAAAATCAATCACAGATTTTTGTTGAGAAGCTCTTTCTTATGGGCTCTATGACTAAAGTGAAAGTGTTGATGGGATCGAGGGAACAGAGAATACCGCCTCATCAGTGGATACTGAATAGCCATGTCCTCTTGGCATCTCATTCGAGTACCTCTGGATGATGGGGAGGGCGAGCCAGAAGTGGCTGCAAATAGAGTCTGAAGCATCAAACAGTGGCTGATCCGATCCACCATTTCCTTGACCTTTACTCCTCAGGGATTATTTCCCTTGTAGGGAACATCAGCAGACTTTTATTTCAGGTATGCGATGTACAGGGCCGGCCCATCCATTGAGCGAGAATGTTTTTTGCACAGGGCCCTGCGTTTCAGGGGGCCCTGTGCAAACAACATTCTGCTTTAAAAGTAAATTAAAAAAAAAAAAGTTGGCTACTGCTTTCAGAGCCGCGAAGGGAGAGTTTCCCTTTCGCGAATCTGTTAAGCCCACCAGGGCTGATGGGAAACAGGAAATGTCCGTTTCCCATCAGCCCCGGCGGGCTTAACAGAGCCGCGAGGAAGAAACTCTCCCTTCATGGCTCTGAAAGCTGCACCGAAGGGACTGATGCAGGGAGGGAGAGCTCTGCCGGGCAGGGGGGGGGGGGGCCGCGGGACAGCCATGGCGGCAGCAGCAGCCAGCTTTTTTTTTAATTTTTAAATTTTCCCTGGGCTGATGGGGGAGAGGACTGATACTGGGCTGTGGGCTGATGGGGGGGTTAGGACTGGTAATGGGCTATGGGGGAGCTAAGACATAAAATGGGGGTGATAGGGGGGTTAGGACTGGAAGTGGGCTGATGGGGGGTTAGGACTGGTAATGGGCTATGGGGGGAGCTAAGACTGAAAATGGGCTGATGGGGGGGTTAGGACTGGACGTGGGCTGATGGGGGGTTAGGACTGGTAATGGGCTATGGGGGGGGTAGGACTGGTAATGGGCTATGGGGGGGCTAGGACAAAATGGGCTGATGGGGGGTTAGGACGAGGTGGGCTGATGGGGTTAGGACTGGTAATGGGCTATGGGGGAGCTAAAATTGAAAATGGGGTGATGGAGGGGTTAGGAATGGAAGTGGGCTGATGGGGGGGTTAGGACTGGTAATGGGCTATGAGGGGGCTAGGACTGGAAATGGGCTGATGGGGGGTTAGGACTTGAGGTGGGCTGATGGGGTTAGGACTGGTAATGGGCTATGGGGGGGGGCTAGGACCGGTAATGGGTTGGGGGTTGCTAGGACTGGAAATGGGCTGAGTGGAAGGGGATGCTTGAACTGCAAATAGCTGATGTGGACGGGGGCTTGGAATAGAAATGGGTTGAGTGGAAGGGGGGCATGAACTGCAAATAGTTGATGGGGAAGGAGCTAGGACTAGAAATGGGCTGAGTGGGGGGGGAGCTAAGATTGGAAATGGGCTGTGGTGGGGGCTTTGATTGAAATGGACTCATGGAGGGGCTAGAACTGGAAGTAGGCTCATAGGGGGCTTGGATTGGAAATGGGCTGAGTGGAGGGGAGCTAGGATTTGACATGGGCTGATGGTGGGGCTAGGAAAGGACTAGAAATGGGCTGATGGGGGGCTGGGATTGGAAATGAGCTGATGGATAGGACTGGAAATGGATGGGGGAGCTAGGACTTGAAATGGGCTTATGGGGGGCTAGGACTGGAAATGGGCTGATGTGGGGACTAGAAGGGAGTGGATGCGGGGTGGGGCTGGAACTAGAAGGGAGCTGATGTTGGGGGAGGATTAGAATGGGATGGGGCTGGGAGAGTGAAATGGAAAGGGGAAAAATATTTTGTGTGGGAGGGAAGAAAAATCTACAATTTGCCAGGTATTGGGAGAGTAAGTGGGGATTGAGGATGGAGGGGTAAAATTTGAGTGGATGAAATAGGAATGAGGAAAGAGCAAAAGGAGAAAGATTAGTATGTTAAAGCAGATGTAGAGAGAGAATGGAAACAAACTAGAAGAGAGAAGAAAGGACAAATGAACAGCAGATGATGGAGAGTTAGCAGAAGACACAAAGAAACCAGAAGAAAGTAGCTGGAGTATTTGCAACTGAAATAAATACACAAAAGGTAGAAAGATATCTCTTTATTTTGAATTTATTAATTGGAATATGTCAGCTCTGGTAAATGTGCATCATTAACGTCTGCGCTTTGTTTAGTACAAGAGCAAATTAATGTATAGTTTTATTTCTACAGTGTTGTACATTCCAAGTTTGGCTTTTGGGGTTCCCAGTTTAATTATTGTTTTCCTGTTTCTAAATTGTGATTTCTTGTTTGGTGATCGTCTATGTTCTGCATGTGTAACTGAGCTGAGGTATTCTGTTTATGTAATTCCTATTTGACATTGCCACTTGTTCTCTTTCCCCAGTAGGTCATGTATTGTTGTTCTCTGAAATGTATTGGTTTAATATTTGCAGTGTTGCCTTTTGATAGGTAGGGTATGGTGCTTTGTGAGTCCTGGTAGTGCTGTTAGGATACGGTGGGTTTGCTATGGGTTCTAAATGGGCAGTGTTTGTAGTAGTTGCTAATGTGCCTGGCGGTTGGCACTGGATTGTAGTAATGTAGAAATCTTTTAATCTTTCTTTATCCATACACTCATTAAGAGGCATGTTTACTAAAAGTTAGTATATGGTAACATTATGCAAATATTTATGCAAATGAGGTCCCGCACCGAGTCTCCGCACATGGCCCCGCACCCCCCTTGGGCCGCCCCTGGCGATGTATAAAAACACCAAAATGAAAAATAACATTAGCTAGGCTCCTCTAAAAAACTGGAACAAAGGTGGTTCTGTGAGTTGATGCTGACACAAGAAGCCCCGTACACGCATGATGTACCACCCTAAAAATCTCTGAAAATGTTGTTTATGTCCAGCGGGGCTCCAACAGATGATGTCACCCACTTGTAAGGCTTACCTATCCTGCTTATCCTGGGGGAACAAAATCTCCTCCCCCCACCCTTCATATGACATATTCTCTCAGTTTCCAAACTCTCTTTCAACTCCTTTTCTTAGACATCTCGATTACCTTGATTTTCACAGTTGCTCTGTCAACACCACTACTCCTCCCTCGAGCTCTTTTTGCCCTCTGCCTCTATTTTGGGATTCATTTGAGTTGGAGATGTTATATAGATTTTTTGCATTGTACGGTAGACATAGCAGTACCTGAGCAGTTCAGACTGCGAGCCAGCTCAGTGGCCATCACCTGAATGATGAGCCCAATGCGGAGGCGGAGCATCTCTCCAAAGAGGCCGGGCTGGGACCTGACATACATGGCCAGATAAACCATGATTTCCTAGCACAGACAAATCAGCAAAGAGGAGGGTCAGAGATTCAGAGAACTCAGTCATTGGCATAGGACAATGCAAGGGCAAGAAGGAGAGATTCCTTTCCACTCCTACCTGTGTGAGGACAGCAATGCTGATATCTTGCCCACTGGCTTCATAAATTAGATTTGTCAGCTCTTCAGGTGGCAACGGGCTACGAGAAGGGGAATACAGAGCAGGGCACATGTCAAATTGAGCTTCTACAGGTTTATTTGCTAACAGGCAAAAGGTGCATTTTGTTAAGCCAGAAACACATTTATGGCAATCTGTATGTTTGGCTTGATGACTTGAAATTGTTTGAGAGCCAAAAGGTGGATATTCAAAAGGATTCAGGTATCTTAAGGAGTTGGGTGCCTAGATCTGGCTACATGAAAATCTCCTCTGCTCAGTGTCTAAATGTAAGGTCCTAAATTCATAAGGCTCTTATATTTAGGAGGATTTAGGGGGCCCTTTTACTAAAGTGCACTCTGCAGTTAGTGTGGGTTTTGGCGCATGCTAACTGTGCACTGTGGTCCACGATAACTGGTGGTGCATGGCCGTCACAGTTAGCATGGGCTAATTCCATAATAACTTCAAATCACATGGTGGAGGGCGAAATGGGAGGGATAGGGGTAGAGAGTGGGTGTGGTGAGCGCCGGGCCGTGACCATGTGGGTATACACTGCGCACTAACGGTGTGTCTTGCAATTTACATAGCTGCACTTACTGCCACCTCAACAGGTGAAGTTATCCGCACCCGCATATTTCCAACCCACGTTAGTGACCGGCGCCGTGTGTTATCTATTGGGGAAATGTGGCCCATGCCCCCGACAGCTAACGCGATGGTTTTGCACTTAATGCACCTGGAAAACTGCAAAGATTAGCTGCTCTACATCTAGGTGTTCTCTGTGCCTAGAGATCAGCACACCCCACCTACCTTGCCTTGAGCTGTGAGCACTTTCCTGCACAACTCTTGATATTTAAAATTCCCAACAGGGTGAGTTCTCGGGCAAATGCATCCTGGGCAGACATTATCAATATGCCCCCTTCCCTCCAGTCTTGGGATTGGATAGTGGGATGCGGTGCATAAATGCCCTTTAGACTGGTATTAGGTGAAAAGGGGCAGACTTTTTCTCAACCCTGACTCACACACACACACTCTCACACATGCACGCTCTCACACATGCTGGGCCCGATATTCAGTGGCGGTATCCAGTGCAATTACAGTGCCTAGCTGACGCAACTGAACACTAAACTTAGATATTCAACGCCGGGCCATATCTGACTACCAGCTTTGAATATCCAGGTCAGCCGCACAGCCTGGAAGCGAAGCAGTCAGTGCTGCCTGGTTAGGCCCCATAGGTAAGGATAGATTTGTTTTTACCTACCGGGGCAGCGGCTGAATATCAGCACTGAACAGTTAATGATGGGCAGCATCCTGCAACTGTCCACGAAATGCCCTGATGCTAATGGGGTAGCGGGTGCATAGCAACAGTCTCTAGAGATATTCAGTGGTACTAACCGTATTAGTGCCGCTGAACATCCCTCTTAGAGGCGGTTACACGGTTACAGGTCTTTGAATATCGGCCCTGCTCTCTCTCTTCCACCTTCCTCTCCAGCAAGCCGACATTCCTGAGTTTGAATCTGAGTGCTGGAGCCATGCTATCAATGGGGTCTCTAGACAGAAGCATTTGGGGGGCAACATGTAAAACATGTAAAACAAGCCCTTGCTTTGTTGACTGTTGTTCAATTGTAAGCCGCATCTGAACTCTGGAAGATGCGGGATATAAATGATTGTTAAATAAATAAATAAATAAATAAACATGACATTTCAACACATCACAACTTTCACCCATCCATTAAATTATTTGATAGCATTGTTCAATCATTCCTCTACAGTATATGAGAGTGAAGTCTGGAACCCCAATTTACACCCCGTAACTTTAGTTCTGCAACACACACTCCAGATTCTCCTGGAGATTTCTCCTTACAGCTAATCATACAAAACAAATCTGGAATTGCATGGCAACCTCAACAAACATGTTTCACGGTTCATTTCCTTGCATGGTTATGTCTTGCAGCTGGTTGTGGATGGGTGGCCCTCTATGTGAAGTGATGGGTATGTACGTATGGGTATCTACACGAACATTTATTTTTATTTATTTATTTATTGCTTTTATATACCGCACTATTTAAAATCAGTGCGGTTTACATTGCAGCAGATTTGTGCTTAACAGATGCTCTGTTATGCAATTACATTGAAACGGGAGAGTAAAACTTGGACTCAACTGGGATAACTATCTACAGTTATGTACAGCTATCTACAATATTTGCATTGGGCTGTTTGCGGATTACTATTTCCTGGTAAGGTAATTGGTGGGTGGGGTTGAAAAGCTGGGTTGAGAGTAGTGTAGAAGAAAGAGATGATGTTTTAGTGCCTTTCTGAATTGGGCAAGGTCAGTGACCGCCCGGATGGAGGGTGGAAGTGCATTCCAGCAGCTGGGAGCATAGAATCTGAAAGCTCGGTTCGTTGTTGATCCTTGGGGATCTGTAGGGTATTGATGGTGAATGCTCTCCTTGCCCTGTTTGTTGGGGTGGGGTGGAGAAGGTCAGTTAGCGAGGTGGAGGATATTTTGTTAATGGCTTTGAAGGTCATCAGGACTACCTTGTAGGTGAGGCAGCAATGGATTGGTAGCCAGTGTAGGTCCATTAGGATTGGGGTGATGTGGTCCTTCCATGCATGTGGAGGGGTGTGGTGATGAGATGGACGACACTATAAGATCTCATACATTCCCCTGCGTCTTCTCCAAACCTAGGTGCCTAGATTTTAACTGAACATTTCTTACATTTAGCTGGCCAAAATTTGGTTACCTCTATTAGATGCTCAACCTTGGCTGAAAATTGGCCAATGTGTGTTCACACTATATGATGCCCACAAACTTTTGCTTAGTTAATGTCCCACATAATCATATGTATAAGTAATACTTATTTACTCTTCATATTTTTCAGTACTTGATAAAATGTACACACATTCCTATTTATAATTTTCCCTAAACTCACAATCTACATCTTTAAAATCATACGAATTTGACAATCTTCTATTACTATAAATTACAGAAATAACGATTGATCTAAATTAATGCTAATTAAGTTAGAGTCTATTCTGCCTCTGTATTTCAGATGGTTATTTCCCTGTGAAATCTACGGCCCAGGAAAGGGGAATTAACCTCCCTCCAGTAGAAGTCTCCATACTCCAGTATGAACTACAAACAAACCAAACACAAAGCACTTTAAAAAAATACATATCCCAACCATCGTAGAATTAGACAAATCTTCTCCTACAAATGTTTTCCCAACCACAAGAGAGTAAGCAACCAAAAAAACAAAATTAAGCTGGCACACCAAAAGGTTGAGTATCTGGTGCACTTAAACAAAAGGGTAAGCTACTTCTCTTGAGGTTAAGATCCCAATCCCAATATAGGAAATTCAGAATGACCTATTGTACTTACATAACAGCAACTTGGATAAAAAGGAAAAAATATGAGCAATCAGACTGCCCTAAGGCTGCATAAAGGACCCTAGAAAGGAGTGCAGCCCGATCCTTCGGTCACGAGCCGCACCCTGTGGCCCTTAATAGCAATCGGGAGCTGCAAAGGCCAGAGCTCCTGCAATAGGGCCACTGCAAGGTTAATAAGCATTCTAGCCCTGCAGCCCCCCCCCCCCCAATTGTCTTTCAGGCCCCTGGCTCCCCTCCTGAGATTTTGATAAACTCAGTCATCATGATCACCCCAACACTGTCCTTTCCAGAACAATCCTGTATTGAACAACATACTTTTAAATATCGAACTTTATTTCATGTATATATACATACAGTGGGAAAATAATTTCATACAGGTTGTCTAGGTAGGTAAACAGACATCGAAGTTTACCCATTTAAAACTATACAGATATTTGATAAAAGCTGCCACACACAACAGACAAGGTTATTTTATAACTTAATACATTCAAATGAGTGGCATCAGTAAGGAGTTTATGCATATAAGCAGTGTCACATATACACATAAGACCCAATTCTGCGAGTTGTATATGTATCTGACGCCACTCACATGTTAAGTGCTAGAGTTGGCAGTAAAACTGTACATCTGAGAGGAACCAATTAGGACGTCATCTTCCAAAACTCAATCTTTGTTTCAAGGGAGATGATTCTGAGCACCAGAGAGGTGTATACAATTCCTCCCTCAAGCCCCCTTACAAGCCCCAGTTGCGAAAGAGAAGTTAGCTGGGGGTTATGCAAGATCTGAAGCAGGTGCAAATATCACTGCATAAAAGTTCATAGATCTACATGTATTGCTGTTCTAAAATACAGAACCTGCATAGACCTGGAAGGCCTGCCCAGAACACGCCTCCTCTACACCATGCGTGAAATTACCCCTTTTATATATGTGCCTAGTATGTGCATAAACACATTTTTTTAAACATTCAAATGGATCTCAAGGTTTTGCAAATTTACTGCAACGAGGCCAATTTCTAAAAGCCGTTGGAAAGGCGCTCCCCATACCTGAGGGTAAGCATATCTGATTGATTTAGCTGCCAGGACCTCTTGTTTTGCTTTGATTGCAACTTCTCTTTGCCATGTGCTATGAGATCAATTAGCCTGCCTGTCTCCTCTTCTGCCTACTGAAATGCTTCACTGTATGCGGCCAACACTGTGAGCATATCTGCCCCTATCTTTGTTCTACCAGGCTGCCTTTTAAGGTACATCATTTGTATTTATTTTATTTATTTATTTAACAAGGTTTATATATCGCTTTTCGCCAGGTCAAAGTGGTTTACATTGAACAAGAGTTATAAAAGGTTACATTGAAACAAGTTAACATGTACATGGAGCATACAGGATCATGTTTGTATGCTTGTTGGATGTTTTTTGTTCTTGCATAAGAGATGACAACAGTGTTCTTCGTGGACTGTCTTCTAGCTCTGCTGTGCTGTGGAGTTTGGAGCAGGGTGTGTAGATGTGATGTTGGTTAGCAGTGGATGGCTTTGTGGGTTAGGAGGAGAATCTTGCATTTGATCCAGCTGCTTAAGCATGGCTGCGATGTGATCCTGTTTGGATGATCCTTTTAGGATGCATGCTGCTGTGTGCAGAGCAGTGTGTAGGGGAAGTAGAGTAGATTGTAGCAGACCTTGGTAGATGGAGTTGCAATAGTCAAGGTGTGGAAGGATTATGGCTTGGCACACAGAGTGGAAGTCTGTAGTTTGAGAAGAGGGTGCAGACGTTGCAGAGTTCTGGCCTTGTGGTAGATTGTTCTGGCAGTTTTGTACACTTGTGAGTTGAAGGAGAGGTGGTGTTCTAGAGCAGTGGTTCTCAACCCAGTCCTCTGGGACCCTCAGGCTGGTCAGGTTTTCAGGATATTCACAATGAATATGCATGAGATAGATATGCATAAAATGGAAGCAGTGCATGCAGATCTTTCTCATGCATATTCATTGTGGATAACCTGAAAACCTGACTGGCCTGGGGGTCCCAGAGTACTGGGTTGAGAACCACTGATCTAGAGTGATGCCGAGGTATTTGACTTCGAGTTGAACTTTTATTTGAGTGTTGTTTAGGGCGAGGGAGCTTAGCGGTGTGAAGGTGTTGTCTTCTGTCTTCTTGTCGTTGATTGTCAGGTTGTTATTTGTTAGCCACTGTGAGACTTTGACAAAGCACTGAAGGAGGTTTGTGTATGTAGGTTGCCTTGTGTTGAATGGTCCGTACAGCATAATGTCATCTGCATATATATGGAAGTTGATGTGAGCTCTGATGTTGAAGAAGAGAGGGACAGAATGGGTCCTTGAGGTACACCTTGAGTTTGACGGTAGGGGGCAGATATATTGGTTCTTATTTTTATTTGTTTCTGTCTGTTGGTTAGATAGGAATGGAACCAATTTAGCACAGTGTTTCAAATATCATTGGACTGCAGTCTTTGAAAGAGGATGTCATGTTGACAGTGTCAAATGCGGAAGATATATCGAGGAAGATCATGATGTATCCTTGAGTCTTATCTTGAATTCCTTTTATTAAGGTGTTTATGAGAAAGACATCATGCTTGGCTAGGAAGAAGGTCAACGCAAAAGAGGAAGGTCAGCAATAAGACGGATCGATACAATAACAGCAACTATGGGTGCTAGTCTGTCAACAGTGAGTCACCTGACTGAAGACAGTTTAGGACAACTATTCAGAGGGTCGCCATGAGTCGACACCGACTCTGTGGCCCTTAACAACAACGAGAGAGACCATCAGAGTTCTACTCCATGGAGGGGACAGAAACCGTGTTGCTGGGTGTCAAGAAGGGTATCTCTGTCAATGTGTTCTTGGAGTTGTTGCTGAACAGTTTTCTCAATGACTTTTGTTATAAAAGGGAGGATGGCAATTGGTCTATAGGAGGCGGAGTCTAGAGGGTCGAGGTCAGCTTTTTTGAGATTGGGACGTATGGAGGATAGTTTCAGACAGTCAGGCATTTTTCCTTGTTGCAGTGCTAGTTGAGTGATTTTTGTGAGTATGGGGCTAAATTCTTGTTTGGCTGATTTGATCCAGCTTACAGGGCATGGATCAAGAGAGGAGGTTGTTGTATTACGTAATGAAATTATTGTCTCTATGTTGTCTTTGCTGATCAAGTCGAAAGTGGACCATGAGGTGGTGGACGGGGCTTGGGTGGGGGTGGGGGTGAAGTAGGGGATGGGGTTAGGGTGGGGTTGGAGTTGCTTGTAGTGGCTTGCTAGTTGCTAAGGGCTGATGTTGAGGTCTGGGGTGGTGCTGGAGGTTTTTTTTTTAGTTGCTTGATGATATTGAAGAATTTTCTGGGTCAATTTAGAGAGCTGTTGATTAGTTTAGCGTGGTAAGCGCGCTTGGCATTGTCAGTTGCAGTTGATAGTTTTCCAGTAGATCCATGTAGAGATTTCTGTCAGAGTTGTGAGCGGATTTTGCCACTTGCGCTCTAATCTTTGGAGTTGGATTTTTAGTTTTCAGAGGTTGGGGGTATATCAGGGAGTCTTCAGGGGTTTTTTTTTTGCATGGGTGGTTGTTGTGATTGCAGCTTTTCCTATGATGGAGTTCCAGTTGGTTATAGGTGTGTTGAGTCCTCTATCTCAGTTTCCAGTTGAGGGAGAATGTCACTGTCTTTGTTGAGGCACTTGAATCGTCTGTTTGCTTGTGGATGGATGTTGTGGTTTGCTGGCGTATTGATGGGTAGGGAGAAAGTAATCAGACTGTGGTCTGACCAGGGTACAGGGTGAGTATGTATGATGTGTGGGGTGCTTATGTATATTGCGTGGTTGTTGGTAAAGAGAAGGTCGAGTGTGTTGCCTTTGTCGTGTGTGGGGGATTGAATGATCTGTGTGATGTCTATGGCTGCCACGGCTTCTAGGAATGAGAAGGTGTGTTTGGGTAGGGTTGAGGGGAGGTTGAAATCACCTAGGATGAGGAGGTCTTCGGCTGATGGATAAATCGGTGGTTGAGGTGATTGGAGTTATATAGGCAAGGCAAATTGTTAATTGTTTGTTATGGTAAGGATGTTGGTTTCATCTGTGCTGTCAGTAGAGAGGTAGTGGACGTGGAGGTGAGATCTGGCTAAAGTTAACACCCTTCCTCCTCTGTGATGAGTACAAGGGCAGTGGAAGAGGCTGAATCCGTCTGAAAGGAGTTGGCTCATGATAATGGTGTCAGTATCTGTAAGCCTTGATTCTGTTATGCAGATAATGTCTAGATGATGTGCTATGAGGAGGTCCTTGATGTGGGGATTTTGTTTCTTACTGAATGGGTGTTTATAAGTGCACATTGGAGTGTCTGTGTGGTTGTTGAGGGCATTGGGGGTTGCTTGTGTGTGGTCATTTTGAGTTGGTATTGTTATGAGATGTTATGTGTTCCATTGTCTAGCATGGAGGTGGAGGATGTTTATCATTTTGTGTGTCGGGGAGTGTAGGGTGGGCAGTGGTAACAGGAGGTGTGAGAGTGAAGTTGACTGCAATTATTGGGGTGAAGGTGAGCTGGGTATAGCAGATTGCATGTAGGGGCAGCATAGTTGCCTGGCAACACTTGAATCTATGGACCTGCAGAGATGACTGTCCTGAAGAAATCGTTGTTTCAAGGTTGCATAAGGTGTTTTTTCTGTTTGTCGGTTTTGGGGTAGTTAGTTTCTCAGATTGCTGGATTATTTGTTCTGATATGTTGTTGTTCGTGGTGTTTCTAGGGTGGGTGTTGGCGCCACCCCAGCCATCGCTACCCACATATCAGTGGATAGTGATGGCTGGGTCTTTTGGTGCAGTTGTTATGGGGTCCACCTGGTAGTTCGCTGTTGGGGGAGGTATTTGAGGTATACTTGCAGATCCTGTTGGTGGGAGGTGTTTGAGGTATATTTGCAGATCCTGTTTCAGTGAGGCTGGTATTCCGGCGGAGTATGTCGGGTAGATGTTGGGAGGCCAGTACGTAGTGTGTTGTGGCACCTTGAGGCGTGACGCGTTAGCAGTTGTGGCTAGGTCAGAGGAGTCTGGGCTCTTCATTCTGCCACACTGTATCATATTTCTGTTATCTGAATGTTCTACTGTGCTGCTTTAAGGTGTACAATACATCATATTGATATCTATTACTGCCTACCTCAGAGTTTACCTCACTGTTCTAATTGTCTATTATGCCAACATGGTGGTCATTTTGCTATTGTAAGTTGCCTATTGTGCATCGCCTTGAATGAATTCTCTTCATAAAGATAGTTAATAAATCCTAATGAATAAATAGCTCTCTCCTGCTTGTTTAAGAGTTACTGCTGGTGTGTCTTGTTGCTGTGAGGTACTAAGAGCACACAACATGTCTTGATCTGGACCAAGCTACCGAGCAATGTCTTGTACCTGAAGCAGGGGCTTGACTACTACGGCCCCGAAACGTGCCACGTCGTGCCTATTACATTGCTGACTGGATGAGATGGATTGCCAACAATTCAGTTAAGTGCATACTGAATTTTAAAATATATTTATTAAAAAGGGAAATTGCCACGGCGGTACGAGGTTTCCTTCCTCCTTACTGGGCTGGCTATCCCGACAAAAAAAGTTATTGCTTCTACCCTGGTGATTTTTTACCTGGTTTTGTTTATATAGTATTCATTTTTTCCGGGTTTGGGTATTATATATTTTGATTGATCTGGACCAAAGCATCGGTCTGTGGTGACTTTTTCTATGGCACATTTGATCAAGTCTGAAGGCACACCAGTGTGCCATTGCTCAGTGGTTGGGAAGCAATACTCTAGAGCAGGCATGTCCAACTTCGAACAGGTCGTGATCTACTTTTTCCAGCCAAAAGTGCCAGTGATCTACCACCATGAAAATTAAGTTGCAAATTAGTTTCAAATTAAATTTTAACCCAATAAAGTTGGAGGATTTCCCCCCCCCCCCATTTTTAATGAACCTTCTGTCATTTACTTGGATTAAGTAAAAACAAAACAGAGAGACGAAGATCCAGTAAGAACTGCGAGGGGAAATGGAAAGTACATTTTTTCTTAAAGTTTTATTAAGTAATAACTTTCTTTAACTGTCTTAATAACTTTCTTTAACTTTTATTGAGTAATTTATGTTAAATTTAGGTCGAGTATTGATCCAGGCTGATCTTGCACAATCTTTAATATTTTGCTCTTGCTCATTAGTGAGACGTCTGAGCCTGCATTTCATCCACCAGCTTTTTGAAGATGGGTGAATATTGTGCGAGGGCCAGTCTCAGGGAATCCTGGAGATGTTCATCTGTCATATTGGAACATTGTGTACTCTTTGTCATTTTCAGATGGGAAAACGCAGATTCACACAAATAAGTTGAACCGAAACAGGAGTGTACAGCTTCAATGCATCTTCTCAAGTTGGGAAATTTGTCTCTAGGCACTAGCTTCCAAAATGATTCTTGCTCAGCACAGATCTTGAGAAAAATGTAATTTTTAAGAGTTAATATTTCGTTTTCAAGAGATGGCTTTTCAATGAGTAATTTTTACTGATAACAGCTATGGTTTCTTTTAATGTCCACATCTACTTCGAATGGGTATGACAAGTACTCCACAACTGTTCCAATTTTTTGGAAGTCACAGAATCTATTTTCAAATTCCTGGATAACAGAACAGATTTCTGTCACATACTTCTCGTTCTGAAAAACAAAATTTGGATATTGTCCCAGATGGTCCTGCGTATTAGGAAAATGATCAAAAGTGTTGTTTGCAAGGTCAGTCATCATTAGCTCAAATTTGCTCTTGTAGGATGAAACTGTACTCATCATCTCGCCAATGCATTTGTTTTTACTTTGTAGTTCAAGGTTCACTTAGTTCACCTGTAAAGTCAGCGAGAAATGCCAGATCACATAACCACTCCTCATCATCCAACTCTGCTTGGTCATCTCCCCTCTCCTTCAAAAAACTTCTTATTTATTTATTTATTTTGACAGTTTTGTATACCGCCTTATCCTTCAATCAAAGCAGTCACAACACAATTGGGGGATACATTTAACACGCGGGGATATGAGACACATACACTAATACTTACAGGGAACATGGGCAATGGAGGGTTAAGTGGCTTGCCCAAGACCACAAGGAGCATCTGTGGGACTAGAAACCCCAGTCCTTCCGGCCCAAGGTTGCTGTCCTCTAGTGGGATTTGAACCCCTGACCTTCTGGCCTGAAGTACCTTGCCCCAACCACTAGGTTACTCCTCCTTATTCTTATTTCATTCCACAAATCATGAAATCTTTGCAGAAATTTGTGCCTACTTAGCCACCTTACATCTGTGTGCAAAATGATTTCCGCTGCCCCTTCATCAAGAGTAAGATTGAAAAGCCGTCTTTGAAGTGATTTTCCACGAATTGAATTTACAATTTGAAAGTGATGTCCATGACAGTCTTTGTATTGAGTCTCTTGCTTGCCAAAACTTGCTGGTGAATGATGCAGTGGTAAGAAATGAAATCTGGGAAGTCGTCATGCTGTCTACAGAGGGCTATGAAACCGTTAACCTCACCTGTCATTGCTCTTGCTCCATCAGTAGTGATGGAAACAAGTCTATGCAATGGAAGATTTCACTTTGTCACAAAAGAATGGAAAGAACTGAATATTAAAGAAATCATTCCAAGTAGTTCTTCTTTAACACTGAAGTCTTCAAAAACCATCCGGATAAAGACTAGTAACTGGGCTATGTCTCTTATGTCTGTAGATTCATCCAGTTGAAGTGAGAAAGCAACACAATTTGAAACATCCTCCAACAATTGTTCAGTTGTGTCTCCACACATCTTTTCTATTCGCCGCACGACGGTGTTTCTTGACAATTGTACCTCTTGAATAGCAGCTATGATCTCTTTCTTATTTTTAAATCCTTCAAAAAGATTGTCAGCTGCTTCAAAAAAACAATCTTTTACAAATTCCCCTTCAGTGAAAGGTTTGCATTTCTTTGCGATCAGGTTGCTGATCTTGAAGGATGCTATGGTTGCACTGACCGAATGTGACCTTGGCTTCGCCATCAAATGTTGCTGAGTAGCCAATTTCGATTTAAGTTCTTTGAGCTTCAGTTTATGAATTTCACTTTTGGGTGGAAAATCAGCATCAAACTTATTGCTATGCAGAGCCTTATAATGACATTCCAGATTACCCTTTTTGGGCAAGGATACTGGGGCGTTACAAATTAGACAACAACACTTGTCTTTCACCATGATGAAGAAGTAGTCCATTTCCCATTCATCATGAAAGTGGTAGGTTTTGCTCTTCTTTGGAACACTCATCTTTGTTATACTGGGGTGGCTGGATGTAAGAAGGCCAAATCTGCTAAGTTAGTATAAACACTGGCTGAATCTGGTCCAAAACTGTTACTGTCCCAAAGTATTAAAGAGCAACAGGAACCGAAGACCTCTGGATGATGTGCAATACAAGGACTGGAGATGCCAAAACCACACATGCAGTTCTAAAAGTAAAAATAAGAATTCATCATACTGGCACCAATAATCAAATACCACCAAACAATCATCAAAAAAACTCAAAAACCTGTCCAACAAACCAGATAAAATCAAATACCGACAAACAAGTTCAAATACCACCACACGCGATTTAATAAATTCTGAACACAGTGTAGAATCAACGCAAAGGCAAGGCAAAATAAAATTGCAGTGTAGAATCAATGCAAAGGCTAGGCAAAATAAAATTGCAGAGGCAAGCAAAAGTCACAGTTGTTTGAACCAATTCGAAGGCAAGGCATAAGCAAGTTAGAACAAAATTGGAAAAGCCCGCCAAAATCACCAAATTCTTGACACTTTGTTCTGTCTGCCCAAAAACGTTTAATGAAAGCGAACTATAAAGCAACCAACGACCAGCACATGACACAACAAATACGGAATGGATATCGCCCGGTATATAACACACTTCTAAGGGGTGTTGGGGTGGGGGCAGGAATGGGTGATTCTGAGAGGCAGGGGACCAGGTATGACGCCAGGCCTGTGGCGTCTCATCGCGGGGCACAGGCGGTGGCCCCCTGGGGTACCTACAAACTATTGGCACGAAAACAACAAGCGCCCCAATACACCCGCAGGGAAGATTCCCGCAGGCAGGGAAAAAAGACAGGCAAAGGATCAGCAGTGGAGGCAAGCCCTCGGCAGACAACCTGCCGGCACGAACTCTCTCCTAGCGACAGGGCGAGCTGCTGGAGAGATGGAGCCAAGTGAGGCTGGCGATCTACCTCTAACCCCTCCGCGATCTACAGGTAGATCGCAATCTACCTGTTGGACATGCCTGCTCTAGAGTGTCTGGGGGATTTGAAGTGGATAAATAAAGTTCTTTAAACTGAGTGCATAGGGAATAATGGGAATGCAATACTTTCACAAGTAAGGAGTGATTTGCGGAAATATTTCTTTACAGAAAGAGTGGTGGATCCGTGGGCTAGTCTCCCAGTGGCGGTGATAGAGATGAGGACGGTATCTGAATTCAAAGAAGTATGGGACAAACACAGAGGATCTCTAAAGGAAAAAAGGGGACTGTTGTAGTTGTTGATATGGAAGGTCAGACTAGATAGGCCATGTGGTCTTTTTCTGTCGTCATATTTCTATGTTTCTAAACACTGTAAGAGTGACATTGATATTATTTACTGTTGTAGTTTTATTATGTATTTTATTTCAAAGTAATAAATACAAAATAATTCAGATGGTCCCAAAGTACTGGCCTTCTGCATCACAAATCCGTAACATGGAGGTCTCTGAAACGGAAGGGTGCAGCTCAACGTACTATTCATGAACAAGTCTGCCCTGGGATAATTTCCTGCAAAATTAGACAGCCCGATGCAGAAATATCCGCTGCTGTTAGCACAGGCATCTTGTGCAGTGTTTATGCCAAATTTCGGCACATGTTGGCACAGATCGCAAGAAGGCATCTAACGCAAGCATAAACACTGTGCAGATGGCTGTGCTAATGACCAGGCGCCGCGCATTTAAAGCCATAGAGATGCATGGTAATGAAGCAATTAGCGATGCAGCGCAGATGCTCTCTGGTGCACAAACAGTGATATTTTTCTGAGCTGCTGACTGCGATATTCAACAGCACTAACGGTTAGTGCCGCAGAATATCCTCCGTTATCTCCCCTACTCGCCCTGTTGCTAACCGCTTAGCGTCGGGGCATATCATGGGCATTCTGGAATGGAGCAGAGGCAGCGACAGTTGCTAACTGGATAGCGGTGAAATTGTAACACTGCCCGGTTAGTGACCGGTGGGTAAAACTAGGTGAAGCAAAAGCTGGTCTCGTTTTACTCGTGGGAGCTAACCGGGCAGCGGTACAATATCACCGCTACCCGATTAGCTTCTGCGACTCTGGGGCATGTGCAGCAATCCCAGATATTCAATACTAGGGCCGCATATGACCCTGGCATTGAATATCCGGGGTTAGAGGTCAGTGGGGATGGCTATGTGCCGTAGTAATGCATAGCTGGCTCAATTCAATATCGGGCCCATTATCCACACCGCCGGAGTGAAACATTCTTCTCTTTGTAAAAGATGTTTCAGGGAAATCCAAGAAAACTTGTTCCTGTTGATAATGGCAGCTATTACAAACTAGTTTTTTGTTCTTGTAATATAGGCTGGACAGCAGGGTTGTGCGGTACAAAACTTTTCATGGAGTTCTGCTTTTTATTATTTTATTTCATTTTGTTTTTTCCAAGTGAAATAAATGAAAACAAGAAGGGAAATGTAAAACCAAAAGCAATAGTGCTCATTCGGGGTCCTGCCAACCTGTGAAAATGGTTTAGCTCCTCCCTTCAGGGCCAGCTCAACCACCAGGCAAGACAAGGTTGTCGCCTAGAGCGGCAGCTTCGAGGGGGCAGAAAAGAGCAGCTGCAATCAAAGCAAAACACTAGATTCTAATGGCCAAACGAACTCCAAAAGATAGCAGTGCAGACTGTTGCCCCAGGGAGGTGGGCAGGTTTGTATATTGCCCTCATATGTACATATATGCAAAACAGAGTTTGCCTTTTAAAATGATGATGCCCAATTATGTATTTCTATAGGACTGTTCTGGGAGGGGTAGTATTCAATGAATCACGACTTCGGAATTTAATTAGCAAAACCTGTGAGGGACGGGAGGTGGAAGGCTGAAGGCTTGCCTAGGGCACAGCCTCCCTGGACCTCTCAGTTCTCCAGTCCCGGGGCATCTCTTTTACCACTCTTTCCAGTCACTCTTGTCTCACCGCTGCTGTTTTTCCAAACAGTGTTTGCCACCCTGAGGCTGGTGCAATTTGGTAATATGGCAGATTCTATTGGCATCTGCCCCATTAAAACCCACGACAGCAGTGATATTTCCTCCTACGCTAATTGCACTGTGCTCTCCATGCCCACGCTGCACCCCCTAACCCACCCATTTATCACCCCAATGCACGAATCGCAGTTAGGGTGCGAATCAGCATGCGATAACGGTCATGCCTTCACGGTAAGCGTTATCGCGGGCCCGAGCATACAGTTAACGTGCAATAAAAGCTTAGCGCTCTTCAGTAAAAGGGCCCCAAAATTTCATTTTGAAAACAAAAATGAAAATTTCATTTGTTCCAAAGAAAAGCACGTGCCTACTGGACAGCAAAATATTTCCGAGGCTATGATCAGAGAATTTGTACTTACGCTGCAATGATTTTCTCACGAGGCTCTGGGGGCAACCCCACAGTGAGCTGCTTCTGGTGTGACAGAAGATCCGTACAGGCCTACGAACACAAGAATACAGATGTATCACGCTGGGCCAAACTAAAATCTATCAAACCCAGTATGCTGTCTCCAACAACGGCCAATCCAAGTTACTAGAAAGCACCCAGCAGACCCCAAGGAGAAGATCCGTCCCTTGCTTCTCACTCCTGGAAATAATCTGTGGTTTTCCCCCGTCTACCTGGCTAATATCAGTTTATAGACTTTGCCTCCGGGCACCCGTCCAAATCTCTTTTAAACCCAGCTATGCCAGATGCCTTGATCATATCCTCCACCAACAAATTAAACGGTTTAACTGCGAGGGGAGTGAAAAAGACCGTCTTCATTTTAGATCTGCTACCTGTCAGTTTCAGGGACTGTCCCCTAATTCTAGTACTATTTAAAAGGGTCAAAACTCCTACTCATGATTTTATAAACCTTTATCCTGCTTCTTCTTGGTCACCTCTTCTCCAAGCGAGTCCTTCTCCATAAAAGAGCTTTGATTCTCTTAAAATCCCTTTTTTTAAACACCTTCTTGTTTCTTTCACATCCCCTCACACACACAAGTCAACCATGGCAGTTACATCACGTGACTGAGACAGCCAAAGTTAATTTCCAGAGCTACTTACAATTAGCAGTTGTCATTATCTGATGGTGAGACCATGATGAGGGCTGTGACTGTGCCATGAGGCCTCTCATGCCCCCGTAAAAGATGCTACTTCTCAGACACCCCCAGAATCCATTCATTCTGGGAAGAACCCAAGATAAAAACACTTCCCTTTTCTCCTTCTTGGGACTACTGTGCATGGCTGATTGGTCTGGTCCCTTCAGTTTTATAAATATGCTCATCATAGCTTCAAAAAATAGTGTGGTCATACTCTTTTTATTGAATTACCATCTAGCACATTGAGTAATTTGGCAAATTCTTTGCTGTGGCCCTTTGAGTGAAGTGTGGTGGTTGTAACAAATCCCTGCTTAATATCTTAGATTTTTAACTATGATAATTCTGCATACTGTAAACTGTTGCTCGTACTTCTATACTTATCTCGCGGGATAGGCTCGGATGTGAAATGCTTGAGCTCTGCTGCTCTTGCACTTTATCTTAAGATCGGTCAACATTTCATTCTTTCTTGCCCTGCTGGTTATTCTATTCAATCTTTTTGGCATGTCAGCCTTCTTTTACACAGATGATTATGCAATTAGTAGGTGATATTGGCCTGGGAGTTTCAGATTTATCTTGCCTTAATTGTTGCCTAGCTGCCAACGCTAATTAGCTTTCCTCCAACAGACTGAAATGAAATCTTGAAAAACGAGAGACTACGATCGCTTGCACCATCCAATTACTCTTTTAAAGATAAGGTAACTTCCCAAACTATTCTTCTGGCTCCTGGTTTAAGGCTGGAATTTTATTCAATCAGTTATTAAGAAATCATTCTTCTTTCTGCAGAGAATTAGCTCCCCAAGGGCTTACCTTGATGGTAGTGACATTCACCTTCTGCGTCACTCCTTTGTACTTAGCTGTCTGGATTACTGCAATGCTCTGTTTCACAGTCGATCCACCGCTTGTTGGATCACTTACAGCTCATTGAGAACACCTCTGCTAGATTGTTTTTTAATGTCAGGAAATCTGACCATGATCGGCCCTCCTGACTGCTTGCCATTACTCTGATATTTTATTTTAAATAAAGTTCAAGATCCTTGTTCTCACATTTCCAGCTCTCTGGACTAATGTGCCCAGTTATTTCTCAGATTTCCTTATTCTATGTTTTGCCACCCAGATTAAGATCTGCTCAGCTGTGTCTTCCAGAGATTCTCTACATTCTGCAGTCAACTAGGTAGCTCCAGACTTATGGCCCTCTCTGCCTCTTTATTTATAAGCTGAATCCAGTGTTACCTCTATCAAGACTGTCTTCTTTAAGAAAGCTTTTGGGACAGGTTAATCCTTCTGTTTGTGTTTTTGGTCTCTAATTTCCCTTGTTCATATCCTTGCAGTCTATCTTTGTCCTTGTCGAGAGTATGATTAATTTATGATAGGGATTTTTTGGTCTTTTCACCTTGATTATGAGGCCGTTTTGTAAACTCCTATCTATTGATTGATATGTAAATTTCAGTTGTCTTTTTGTATTATGTATTTTAGTGTTCTCTGTAATATAATGTTATTTTATATTAATTAATTTTATTATTTTTATTTTAGCTTATGCACTGCTTTGACGTGTTTAGGAAAAGGCAGTATATTAAATAATAAAACACTAAGGGGGACATTTTGGAAGCCCTATTCATGCTTTGGACAGCTGAAAACGGACATAGAGACATCCAAATCACAGAGATGTCTCTAGAGCCATTTTTGAAGCTGGGTCTATGGACATCCCCAGCTTGAGGACATCTAAGTCTGAACAGGGGTGTGGTGGAGGCAGGCTGGGGTGTTCCCAGGAACCTGGACATCCCCCCACCTGATCTCAGAAATGTCCTGGACGTCCAGTATCATGTTTAAGTTTAGACCTGCTCCAGGCACCTGAAAAGTTCTCGTTTTGGCTGAAAAACATCCAGAGGATGTAGAGAAGAAAGCACTCCATTATCCCCAGTCCTCAAGCACAATTTTAAAGACAAAGTAGCAGCAGTGAGATTTGACCCCTGGCTTCCCCATTCCTAGCCCACTACTCTCATCTAGACATCCAGTTTCTGAAATATTATTCTGGGGATGTCTATGGAGACGTCCTATGGAAGTCCATATCAGACACCCCCACATTTGCAAAATCATGTTTGCACCTGGACGTGCCTGCTTTGTTTTCAGATATTTTGGCTTAGACGTTTCAGACTGTACTTGTACGTCCTTTCTAAAATTCCCCTCTAAACTATTAAACTAAACTAAAGATGTTCCTATTCTGTGTCATGAAAAAGCCTTGCCTGAAACTTAAATGCTAGGTGAACTGTGATGAGTCACTTTCTGCTGACACCAACAAGCGGTGGGATTATAGACTGTAAGGAACTTATCAGTTCCTACAGCATGAACCTTCGGGGGCCCTCTTTTCTGCACATATAGAAAAGGCTTGACAGCAATTTTCAGAATTCAGATAGACAGAATTTTTTGACTGCATTTTAAGAGAAAGCACATCAAAATGGTTCACGATTTAAAAGCACAAAAACACAAGAGGTCAATGGAAACAGGAAATGTAGAGAGTATTTTTCTGCCGGCAAACTTCTTCCAATGCTTAGCCCACCACATACAAGAACGAAGAGAGGGAGAGATTGCTCTGACGAGCAGGGACTGTCTTTTTGCTTATATTTCTGTACAGCGTTGCGTGCGTAGAGCTATATAAATGCTAAATAGTAGTAGTAGTAGTAGTAGTAGTAGATTCTGATCTGCTAATTGCTTTCATTGTATCTTTTGAAGTATTTTGATTTTCTTTCTTCTAATTTGTAAGCCTCTCTGGGTTTATTTTGGAGGGCAGCATATAAATTGAAATGTAATGCAGTGCAATGGATATTGACCCCCCTTATGAGGGAGCAGTGGCCTAGTGGTTGGGGCAAGGTACTACAGGCCAGAAGGTTGGTGGTTCAAATCCCACTAGAGGACAGCAACCTTGGGCCGGAAGGACTGGGGTTTCTAGTCCCACAGGTGCTCCTTGTGGTCTTGGGCAAGCCACTTAACCCTCCATTGCCCATGTTCCCTGTATTAGTGTATGTGTCTCATATCCCCTCGTGTTAAATGTATCCCCCAACCGCTTTGACCCGGTGAAAAGCGGGATATAAATGCAGCTAAATAAATAAATAAATAAATTATGTACGCCATCATGTTCTAAGCTTTAAGAGATATGACAGAAACACGATGAATGAAGTCAGTACAAAATGCAAGAGGATAGAGGGGCAAGGAGAAAGAGTTATAACAGGAATGTCCATGTAGCACATTTAACATGCCGTACCTCAGCAAGGACTTCCACTCTCTTCTTCAATATGCCAGAGATATAACGGATCAAGCCCCACTCTTGGTTCAAGCCAGCTTTGGTATAGAGCTCACTCAGTAGGCTGTGAACTGTGATTCCACACTGTCCATGGAGGTTGGTGTCCCATTCTGGGCCTCTGAGACATGAAATAATTAGATGTTATTTTATATACTTTACTAAAAGGGTTTTTGTCTTAGAGACACGGCGCTGTGAAACTGTAATAATAGTACAGTTACTGTACAAATGATACGCATCAGGAAACATGAGATAACAGACTGTAACCACAGAACCAGCTAAAATGTGATGACATACAACAAGTAGGGCAGAGTGGACGGGAATGACGGTCTTCGAGAGTACACGCAGAGGATACATGGGATAAAGTGGCATGTGCCAAGTGACAGCTAAGCATGTCACTTTACAGAGGCTGCATGGGCGAGTCTGTGCTCATGAAAATGGGGCCAAGAAAAACTAAAGAACGTGCTTACAGCACAAGTATGCACACAAGAAACACACACACAAAAATGAATGTGCATGCCATTTTGTGTGACACGTACATTGCTGCAACTGTGCAAAATGGCGCTCTGGGGTTAATTTTGAAACAGGCCACCTGTGGGCCTCTATAAAATAGGCACCGGAACCAGTCCCTGTAGTCAGGGCCTGCCCAAGGGTTTCTGCTGCCCTAGGCAGAATCCCTGGCCTCACCCCCCCCCCCTAGCTGCCACTGCTGCCGCCGCCCCCCAAGCTGTTGCCGATTCCATTTTTGGGGGGGGGGGGGAGGCGGGCAGCAGCAGCATTTCAAAAAGCAGCAGCTTTTTGCCACTGCTTTTGGAAATACTGCCGCTGCTACCCGCCTTCCCCCTAAACGGAATCAGTGGCAGCGGGGGGGGGGGGGGAGGGGGGGGGAGAAGCTAGTCATGTGTGCTGCTGCCGCCACTCATCTGGGTCGGCCCTGCCTATAGTGCACAAATCCTTCTGCACAAGCTTATACATGCTCTGGAGAGGATTCATGTACACATGCTGTCGATTTTATAAAGTATGCATGCAGATCACAACTCTGCCCAAACTACACACCCTCTAACACCTATGTGCAGATCACACTCTTTCTGTGCTCCTATTTTTAACACTTGTGCACCCCTGCACCATTTTATAACAACCCTTTTCCACATGCAAAACATGCTTTCCACACAGAGCTGCTTTATAAAATTGCACCCAAAGCATCTGCAAACCCTAATTTTAGCAGGACAGCGCCTTCCTCCCGGCTGAGGTGTTGGTGGAGAGGGAGCACCAGCTGGTTTCCCACCCATGAAGTTCACTGGACTCAGAAGGAAACGAGCTGGGCCTGCCAGTGGCTAGTTTGGCGTTTCAACTGCTGGTCCCTACCCATGGAAGGTAGGAACCTACAAGGCTGGGGGCTGCGGAGCCACAAGTTAAGCCTTGAGGAGGAAGGGCAGGCAGGCTTATCTATCCTGCATAGACACACAGCTGGCAGAGGGGCACACTCTGCCCTTGGTACCTTGAATGTGTCCTTACCAGTGAGGAGAAGATCAGGGCAGCCTGAAGGACAAGATGACCCTTGGCAGCAACTATGTGAATATCTTACTCAATGCAAGGATATGGGCGGCAGATAGCTAGATAAGAAGTCTAAGGGCAATGCTACTGTCAGACAGGGCCAATGAAGCCACAGAACACACGGGTGATGTACACAGGATCCATGACTGCTACAGTGGTTAGGTACACATACAGACACATGCAGGAATCTATGACTCGCCAGTTAGAAGGGTTTAAGGCACATGACACAGGTGATGTTTCTAAAAAAGATTCTTTTTTGCTATAAGGTGATCTCTCTCTTTACAGACTAGTATAGCACCTCTGTACAAGGTGCTTTATCAAGGCCTAGATCCATGCATGCCAACCAGCATGATAGTTCCTTTCAAGGTTGCCAGAACTGCCAAGGGACAGCACAGCAGCAACGTGGGAAATATAAAGCCGTGCTTCAATTTGCAGCCACTCGGAAGGCTAATGTATGCTCTGTGGGATGAATCGAGCAGTAGAGTTATGAAGTGAGGCCCATGTCTCTGCTTTACAAATTATGAAGCAGACTTTAGAAGAAACGCAGCAGCTGCAGTGGGTCTGATTTGGTGAGACTGTACTGTAGTGTTGAGAGAAGCATTCATTTGTTCATAACAGAACTGGATACAGGATGCCAGCCAAACTGGTAGAGTTCAATTGGCAACTGGTATGCCAATTCTACTGGAGTCTAAGGAGACAAAAAGCTGTGTAGATTTCCTGACTGATTCAGTTCTTTTGAGGTAGCGTGCAAGGGCCCATTTACAGTTTATTTTATTTATTTATTTATTTAATTGGATTTTTATACCGCCTTATCATACAATCAAAGCGGTTTAACAAAAGAGAAAATAAGTAATAGTGAAACAATCTGTGATAATATATACATAGTTTGTAAATATATGATTAAATGTCTTGGGAAAGGTGCAATATATATATTGTGAGCTATACTATAAAGTGAGCTATTGTACAATGTATATATAAATAATTGCTTTCTTAAAAATTAATTAGTTGATTGCATGATCGTAGTGCTCCGTAAACAAAACTGTTTTCAGTTGTTTTCTAAAGTCTTTGATGTCCTGAGCTGCTCTCAGATCATTAGGTAGGGAGTTCCAGATGGAAGTCGCAGCAAACGAGAAAGCTCTCTCAGAGGTCTCCTTGCGTGTTTTTCTGATGTCATTTGAGGAGCTGATTCTATTTTCAGATACACTTCTCCTAGGTCTGTTGCTAATATCTGACCGGATAAGATACGTCAGACTTTTTGCAGAACATTGTTGCTTTATCTTGAAAATATAAATTACTGTTTTGTATTTAATACGAGATGATATTGGTAACCAATGAAGCTCCTTTAAGATAGGAGTTATATGCTCTTTATTTGATAGACCAAAAATTATACGAGCAGCGGTGTTTTGCGCTAACTGTAAACTGTAAAGTTTAGAATGTGGAGGGCTTTTTCACGTGGATAGTTATGGGGCTTTGGACAGAATAGAGGAAGCACTATTTCTTCATTAATATTAAAAGTGTTATTATCTTGGGTAAAAATTTGGGATGAGTTTGAAGAATCACTTTGTTATGATGAAACTAAGTACAGTTCATTGATTACTAGTTCTCCGAGTTCCACTCATTCTCCTAGTTGAGGTAACAGCTGCTAGGAAAGCACTTTCCATGCAAGCTGTTTGGACAAAGCAGAGTCCAATGGTTCAAATACAGAGTTCATAAGAGAAGGTAGAACAACATTGGTCACTTGGTCAGAATTTGACCTCCCATCGCTAGAAAATATTGAGTCTACCATAAAAAACCTTAACACAACTACTTCAGCCATAGATCCCTGCCCTGTAACTTAGATTAAAAGCACAAGAGCACACCTCGGCCCCTTCCTACAGACCATAATACATATATTCCCTATTCCTGGGCAAATTCCCCGCTTCATTAAAGAGAAGCTCAACTCATCCCATTCTAAAAGGAAGCAAACTAAACTGCACTTCACCGAAGGCCTATAGATCGATATCAAGTATCTCATTCATATCAAAAATAATTGAAAACCTGGTACAAAACCAACTCCAAGACTTCATTTATGACCATGGAGAAGGGCTAGTTACTAAGGTCCTCTTGCAAATCTCTTCCATGGAGACTGATCTCAAGTGGGCTACTGCAATCACCCTAACTCTGACATTATGGGCTATGACATGACTCCTTCCTGGACATAAGTGAAGAAAATACAATCTGTTAACGGCAGTCTCTGGCTTGTTTCGGTCAAAAGAAACAAAATGTTGTATGGGCTTTCTAAGGGCTATAGTCCACTCCAAATAGAAGGCTAAGGTTCTCTTGCAGTACAATGTGTTCAATGCACTTTCACCTTTATGTGCAGGAGGTCTAGGGAAAAATGTCAGGACGATTGACTGATTAAGGTGGAAGTCCAACACAATCTTAGGAAGGAATTTCAGATGAGTGCACTGAACTATCCTACTGCTGTAAAATTTAGTATACAGTGGATCAGTTACTAGAGCTTGGAGCTCTCTCACTGTGCACTGAAGTTACTGCCTCCAAAAGGAACATCTTCCAGGTTAAATACTTCAGTTTTCAGATATCAAGCAGCACAAAAGGAGCTTTCATCAGCTGGGTTAAAACAATGTTATGGTCCCATGACATTGTGGGTGGCTCGATGGGAAGTTTCAAAAGAAGCATGCCCCACATAAACTGAACTAATGGCTTTACGAAGACCGATTTATCTTCTACCTAGTGATGATATGCATCAACTGCACTCAGGTACACCCTAATAGTTGGTCTTTAAACCTGAAAGAGAGATGTAGACGGTATGCAGGCAGTTTTTGTGTGAGACCAATATGAGATCGAGGGCTCAACTATCACATCTGACAGCAAACCTGTTCCATTTAAAATCACATGACCTTCTTATGAAATCTCTCCAAGAAGCCAGAATAACTTGTAAAACATGGTCAGGCAGTTACTCCTTCAACATCCAAGATGTGAGGGCAAGGGACTCAATATTAATGTCCAACAAAGTTCCATGATCTTGCGTGAAGGATAGTTCCCTTTTAGGACTAGAAAAGGGGACTGTTACCTCTGGAGAGAGATCTGCAATTGTGAGTATATACTTCTAGGAATTTTCTGAAAGGAATTCTTTCTATTAAAGCTAATTAATCTGTGAACCCACTATTTTTTGTTAAATCAGTCAGGGCCTAGTAGCAGCAGTTTAAGTTTAAATTTAAAACACAGAAGAGAACTTTCTGGTTACATTTCATACCCAGTAGAGAGCTTGTAGTTTAAATTTAATAGTCACTCAGGGCCTAGCATCAGCAAAGTACTTTTAGTTTAAATTTAAAACACAGAAGAGTGCTTTCTGGTTAAATTTAGAACCCAGCAGAGAGCTTGTAGTTTAAATTTCAAAATAAGTTAGAGCCTAGCAGCAGCAACGAGCTATAATTTAAATCAAATCAGAATATAGCTTACCTCAACAGCACAGGACAGGGTACTGTGAAGCAGCCCTCTTAATAAGTGTTATTTCCCTCCCTCCCTCCCCACATCCACCCACCCCTGGGATAATCATAGCTTTATAGGTACTTACACATCTTAAAAGACAGGAGGTGCTCTCAGGTGAAGCTCGTTACCAAAATCAGTCATACACTAAGGAGCTGAGATTAATTAAGCTTCAGGTGAACAAGGTATATTAAACGTACTAGGTACAGTTTTATTGGTATAAATATCCATAGCAACCCTTAGTAAGTAAAGAACTTAAAGATCTAAACACAAACTTAAAACTAAGATGCAGACAGCAGTCCAGCAGCAAGATGGGAGCTTTCCAGTCTTTTGCATTGAGTGTCACATGTATGATTTTCTCCCAGTTGGTGAGAGGTCTTACGTGTGCACTAGGTGCAAGGAGCTCTTTGCTCTCAGGGAACGAGTCCATTCTCTAGAGGCTAGAGTAGCAAACTTGGAAAACATAAGAAAGACAGAGAGGAACATAGACAAGACCTACAGGGATATAGTCCTGAAATCCCACCTCCAGTCTGGCAGCATCCCTGTTGCCATGGAGGAGAGAGGTCACGTGACAGGAGAGCATCACCCTAGTGTGGCAGGAAGTGATCCTGTAACTACGACCTGTCCTCCAGATGATGTAAAACCCTCTCGCACCAAGGAAGTTTCTCCAGGGCCATGTGCCCATGAGGGAAGGGTTAGGACAGCCATTATAGTTGGTGATTCGATCATTAGGCATGTAGATAGCTGGGTGGCTGGTGGACATGAGGATCGCCTGGTAACATGCCTGCCTGGTGCGAAGGTAGCGGACCTCACGCGACACCTAGATAAGGTCTTAGATAGTGCTGGGGAGGAGTCTGCTGTCTTGGTACATGTCGATACCAATGATATACGAAAATGTGGTAGGGAGGTTCTGGAGGCTAACTTTAGGCTTTTAGGTAGGAAGTTGAAATCCAGAACTTCCAGGGTAGCATTCTCCGAAATGCTTCCCGTTCCATGTGCAGGACCCAAAAGGCAGGCAGAGCTCCGGAGTCTCAATGCGTGGATGAGACAATGGTGCAGGGATGAGGGTTTTGGATTTATTAGGAACTGGGGAACATTCTGGGGAAAGGAGGGGCTCTTCTGAAGGGATGGGCTTCACCTTAACTGGGATGGAACAAGGCTGCTGGCATTAACCTTTAAAAAGGAGATAGAGCAGCTTTTAAACTAGATATTAGGGGAAAGCCAACAGTCGCCCAAGAGCGGATGGTTCGGAAGAATGTATCCTTGAAGGATTCTACCAAAAGCAGAGAGGTTCCAAAAAACATTAAAGTAGCCCAAATGCCCTCGAGTATGGAGCAGACAGAGCTTAAAGATCCCAAATTACCCATGTCTACCAATAGCCAAATTAATATGAATAAAATACAGTCTCTAAAATGCTTGTATGCAAATGCTCGAAGTCTAAAAAATAAGATGGGAGAGTTAGAATATATAGCACTAAATGAGAGGTTAGATATGATTGGAATATCAGAGACATGGTGGAAGGAGGACAACCAGCGGGACACTGTGATACCTGGGTACAAACTATATCGTAATGATAGAGCTGATCAAACTGGTGGTGGGGTTGCGCTCTATGTTAGAGAGGGCATTGAGTCAGAAAGGATTAAAGTTTTGCAGGAAACAAAATTTGCTGTAGAATCTCTATGGATTGAAATTCCATGTAAAAAGGGGAAGGCGATGGCAGTGGGTGTGTACTATCGACCGCCTGGCCAGAATGAACAAATGGATGATGAAATGCTCAAAGAAATCAAGGAAGCTAACAACAGTTACAGCGCAGTAATAATAATGGGTGATTTCAATTATCCCAGTATCGACTGGGTCAGTGTCACGGCAGGACAAGCTAGGGAGATAAAGTTCCTAGATGAAATAAATGACTGCTTCTTGGAGCAGCTAGTTCATGAACCGAGCAGAGGGGAAGCAATATTAGACCTAGTCCTTAGTGGAACACCAGATCTAGTGCAAGAGATAAGGGTTTTGGGGCCACTTGGCAATAATGATCATAGCATGATCGCCTTTGATTTAATTAGTGGAGGAGGGATAGTAAGGAAATCCACAGTACTACTTTTTAACTTTCAAAAGGGAGACTATGATAAAATGAGGAAAACAGTTAAGAAAAAACTAAAAGGAGAAGTTGCAAAGGTTAAAGACTTACATCAAGCTTGTGTGTTGTTGAAAAATACTATCTTGGAAGCCCAGACCAGCTGTATTCCACGCTTTAAGAAAAGTGGAAGGAAGTCCAAAAAACTGCCAGCATGGTTTACAGGTGAGGTCAGAGAGGCTGTTGTTGCCAAAAAAGCATCTTTCAGGAAATGGAAAATAGAGCCAAACGACGAAACCTGGAAACAGCACAAGCACTGGCAAGTCAAATGCAAGGCATTGATAGAGCAGGCAAAGGGAACATTTGAGAAGAAGCTTGCTGCGGAAGCAAAAACGCGAAATAAAGATTTTTACAAGTACATTAATAGCAAAAAACCTGTGAGAGTCAGTTGGTCCATTAGATGATAAAGGAGTTAAATGGGCACTAAGAGGCGACAAGGCGATAGCGGACAGACTGAATGAATTCTTTGCTTCGGTCTTTACTGAAGAAGATATAGGGATGTTACCCATGACTGAAGTGGTATTTAAAGGTGCGGAAGGATTGAAGGAAATATCGATACATCGGGAAGATGTATTACAACTATTAGATAAACTGAAGAGTAGCAAATCACCTGGGCCGGATGCTATTGGGCCAAGGGTGTTGAAAGAGCTGAAATATGAGATTGCAGGCCTGCTATTAGTAATCTGTGAACTATCATTAAAATCATCTCTAATACCTGAAGATTGGAGGATCGCCAATGTAACATCAATTTTTAAAAAGGGTTCCAGGGGTGATCTGGGAAACTACAGACCGGTGAGCCTCACGTCAGTACCGGGAAAAATGGTAGAAACCATCATAAAGAATAAAATTACTCAGCATGTCATGGCCTAATGGGAGACAGCCAATATGGCTTTAGACAAGGAAGATCTTGTCTTACTAATCTGTTATGTTTTTTTGATGGTGTGAATAAACAGGTGGACAAAGGTGAGTCGGTTGATATAGTGTATCTGGACTTTCAGAAAGCCTTTGACAAGGTCCCTCATCAGAGACTTTTGGCAAAACTAAAGAGTCATGGGATAGGAGGCAGTTTACTACTGTGGACCAGGAACTGGTTAAAAGATAGAAAGCAGAGGGTAGGGCTAAATGGCCAATTTTCCCAAGGGAGAAAGGTGAATAGTGGTGTGCCCCAGGGATCTGTGCTGGGTCCGCTGCTTTTTGACATATTCATAAATGACCTGGAAAGTGGAATAACGAGTGAGGTTATCAAATTTGCAGATGACACAAAACTATTTAAAGTTGTTAAAACCCATGAGGATTGTGGATAATTGCAAGAGGATCTTGATAAATTGGAAGACTGGGCATCAAAATGGCAGATAAAATTTAAGTGGACAAGTGCAAAGTTATGCACGTAGGGAAGAACAACCCAAACTATGGTTACACGATGCAAGGTTCCACATTAGGAACCACCACCCAGGAAAAAGATTTAGGCGTCATTGTGGATAACATGTTAAAACCCTCGGCCCAGTGTGCAGAATGCTAGGTATCATAAGGAAAGGAATGGAAAATAAAACAAAAGATATTATAATGCCTCTATATCGTTCCATGGTGAGACCGCACCTTGAATATTGTGTGCAATTCTGGTCGCCGTATCTTAAAAAGGATATAGCGTTATTAGAAAAGGTTCAGAGAAGAGCCACCAAAATGGTAAAGGGGATGGAAGGATACTCCTATGAAGAAAGGCTAAAAAGGTTAGGGCTCTTTAACCTGGAAAAGAGACGGCTGAGGGGAGATATGATACAAGTCTATGAATTAATGAACGGAGTAGAACAGATAAACGTAGATCAATTGTTTACGTTATCAGAATATAGAAAGACTAGGGGACATGCAATGAAGCTACAGGGTAAACTAT
The DNA here is from genome assembly GCA_033557465.1 of Ichthyophis bannanicus. Classification (NCBI taxonomy): domain Eukaryota; kingdom Metazoa; phylum Chordata; class Amphibia; order Gymnophiona; family Ichthyophiidae; genus Ichthyophis; species Ichthyophis bannanicus. The sequence continues at coordinate 898,994,633 of CM066035.1, read as the reverse complement.
TTAAGACTAATAAAAGAAAATATTTTTTCAGTCAACATGTAATCAAACTCTGGAATTTGTTACCGGAGGATGTAGTAAAGGCTGCTAGTGTAGCTGGGTTTAAAAAAGGTTTGGACAAGTTCCTGGAGGAAAGGTCCATAAACCATTTTTAAGAAGGGACCCAGGATATCAATGCTTGACCCAGTACAAGCATTGTGGAACCTGTGTCTTTTGGGGAAACTGCTAGGTATGTATGGCCTAGATTGGCCACTGTTGGAAACAGGATACTGGGCTTGATGGACCTTAGTCTGACCCAGTATGGTATATCTTATGGTCTTATGTTCCCTAACCTTAAGGGACTCCTTATGGAAAGCTCTAGAAGAAGGAACTGCGTTTCTCTCACTCAGTAAGGTGCTATGAGAATCATGGTTTCTGGTCCCATCTGAGTTTCAGGAGAATTTTTGCTATCAGGAAAATCTGAGGATATGTGTACAGAGGTCCTTCCTCTCAATTTAGTAGGAAGGCCATCCAAGGCTAGTCTGCCATGTTGACCCTATTCTGGATTAGAACCGAGGCACTTCTCTGTTATGTGGAGCTGTGAACAGCCTACCGAGGGGATATCTGGGCCCCTAAAAAATTCCTTGAGCCACCTTCACACTCAGGGACCATTCATGTGGTTGAAGAAGGTGACTTAGTTTGTCTTCTACCTGGTAAGTGGTCTTGAAGGTCAACCCAAGAGAGATGGCTAGTTCCACATTCTAATAGTTTCCCAATACAAGAGGTAGGATCCTGCTCCTCCTTGCTTGTTGCTGTAGTACATCATTACCCAATTTTCTGCTTGAATTAAAATGATTTGTTTGTATAACCAATCTTTGAAAATCTTTAGAATGTTCACAGTTGCTCTCAATTCCAGAAGATTTATCTGATGAAGTTTCTCCTGGGCTCCCCAGCCCAGTTTGGACACATCAGTCGCGAGTACTTTTTGGCACAGTGGAATTTGGAAGGGAATACCTATTGTCAAATTGGAATAGACCATCTACTAGGTCAGAGATTCCCAGAGGGGTGCAGTGATAGATAATGAGGCTCTAAGCCTTTGAGTGTCTAGAGTCCACTGTGCGCTCAAGGTCCACTGAGCTTGTCTTATGCTGAGAAGTGCCAAGAGTTACATGTATTGTTGAAGCCATTTGGCTCAACGTCCTCAACATGATCCATGCTGATGTCTGCCGTCTCTTGTGAATTTCTTCCACTATGGAAATCAAACTGGATATTCTCTCATGTGGAAGGAAGGCTTTTGGCTGTTTAGCAAAGCACTTATGAACTCCAATTGAGGTGATGGGCTTAGGTGAGATTTGGAATATTTTATGATGAACCTTAGTAACTTCAGCACCTGGATGGTTGTGCACACTAATCACTGAACCCTTTCTTGAGATGAGCTTAACTAGCCAATCATCCGGAAAGGGAAAATATGCACCCCCAGTCTACATAAACACGCTGTGACAACTGTGAGGCATTTTGTGAAGCCCCAAGGAGTTTATATGAGGCCAAAGGGCAGTATGTGGTGCTAGTAGTGGTGTTTCCCTATTACATATCTGAGATACATTCCAGTCACAGGAAATATCTGTATATGGGTGTATACATCCTTCAAGTCCAGAGAACATAACCAGTCTCCTTCTTGGAAGGAAGGGAAACAATCCTGAACTTTTTTTGAGCCAGATATTTGTTCAGGGCTCTTAGGTCTTAGTTGGGGCAGAATCTCCCTGTATTCTTGGTGATCAGGAAATACCTGGAGTAGACTCTCTTTCCCCTGTTTGAATGGTTTGCCACATTGGAGAGCTTGTGCAAGATGCTCTCCATAGGCAATTTGGTGGAACATCGGATAGATGAAGATGGTATCCTAATTAAACAATCTTTAGAACCCAATGATTGGAGGTTATAAGGAGCCCACAGTTTGCATAAAACTGCAGCCTCTTTTCTACCAGTAGGTTGTCCAGTATGGACACTGGAATACTGGTTATGTTCTTATGGACACAGTCTAAAACTCACCTCTAATTTTGGCTAAGGAGCTGACTGGATCTTCTGGGCTCTCTGCTGAGGAGGACAAGAGCATGAGAGTAATAGGATCTCCTTTGCCCTCTGCTCTGATAAGTACCTTCTAGATTTAGAGGAGGCTGGAACAGAAGTGAACCTGGAGAGGTCTTAAGGGTGTCACTGTGCTGCTTTATTTATTGATTTCTTTTATTTAATAACTTTATTTATATCCCACTTTATCTAAAAGTCAAAGTGGGTTACAGAGAACATGTAACAATATCTTAACATAGAAGCATATTGTTAAGATGTACATTGAACGATGGAGTAAATGTTATATGGGAGAACTTTAACTTTAACAACATAGAATGAGGATGAACTTGTTTTAACAGTCAGTTTAGCTTTACTGAAGTTGCAACCTCTTGCACCTTATCTCCAAAGAGATTCTTTCCATGGCAGACATGTCAGCAAGCTTCTCCTGTATGTCTTAACACAGATCTGAGGCCTGGAGTCATAAGAGTCGGCTCTTAACACAGTTTTGAAAAAAAATCATACGTAGCTTAGATCATGGGCATATATTTTGGGCCTTCTAAAGTACACAGAGGCACCAAAGGCTACTGTCACAGTCCCTGTTTAATAAAATTGACTTACTATGTAGCCCGTTGGCAAAATGATGGGCATGAAATATAAGGTCTAACCAGACTGGTCATCCAACAAATACTACCTGAAAAAGAGGGAGAATTTGACTTCTTCTTCATTGATGTCAAGTGCTTGCAATACTGATTACCAGGTGGAGGCTGTAAAAGGCGGCATATCAAATAAAGAAGACCATAAATCATCTCTTGCTGCAGTGAAAAAGGAAACTCTTTTGCCATCCTTTGCAGGTAAGGGATGTCCTCAAAGAGAAGAGCCACCACAATGGTAAAGGGGACAGAAGGATACATCTAAGAAGAGAGGCTAAAAAGGTTATGGCTCTTCAACCTGGAAAAGAGACAGCTGAGGGGAGATATGATAGAGGTCTATAAATTAATGAATGGAGTGGAACGGGTAAACGTAGATCGATTGTTTACGTCATCAGAATATAGAAAGTGTGGCCTCCTTGCCCCGCCTAGGCGGTTGCCTATAGAAGGGAAAGGGGGCCCTTTCAATGTCCCCTTTATGTGAGCTCCCAGAGCTAGGGCTTCTGGGAGTTGTAGTTGCTTGCACTGAGTTGTAGTTGTGAATAAATGATTAAGCCGAGGGTTTGAAAGCAACACAGGAAATTTATTTGCCTCCTTGGTTCAAGGAACTTCCATAGAAGCTTGGCACATCATATAAGGTAAGATGCTTTTCCTCAAAAGAAAGATAACTTCTGTACAAAACTTTTTCCAGAGTCTCTAATTACCTTTGCTTCCCTCAGCAAGGTAAATATCTCTTCACGCCGCAAATTATCACGGTACAGCCTTTGGCTAGCTTTAGCTTCAAAACAGTGTTCTTTTAAACTGCAACACTTATACTTTAAGCCAAAACAATGGCCTTTAAACTGCAGCACTGATACTTTAAGTTTTCCTTTTTACTTGGATGATCACAGGTTTTGTTAATTGCTCCAGACACATTCAGAATGCCGTCCTGACGGTCTCATGCATTTTAAAACCACAGCGGCAACTTCATATCAAATCTTCTTAGGCTTGTTTTAACCACAGACATTCAAGCATAATAAGTCTGGGATTTTCTTCAGGTTTACAATCTATAGGTTTTCACTTTACCCTCCAAGATAAAGCACAGTCCATCTCACATTCTGAGAAATCAGATTCAATATCAACCTCATCTATTTGCATACACTCACAGTCAGACTCTGCAGTCTCTGGACTGGAAACAGCTTGGGACAGCGTGGGTTTAATTTCTTCCAGCAGTTTAACAACCCGTTCCCAATGAGACCTCCCTCTTGGCTCAGGGGTGTTATCAGGGCACAGGAAATCCTTATCCCGTAGCAAGCTATTTAGAACTTCTAAAGAATTCAGCTCCTTTCTTTTAACAGCTCTCTTTAACAGCCTTCCCCGAGGTAAACTCCTTTGACCCAGCTCCTCCTGGAAAGTCCCAGTACCTGGGTTATAGACAGCAGTCTCTTCAGGAATAAACCTCCTGCTTTCTAGCCCAGCTGTAGCCTTTCTACCACACTGGCTCTGCTCAAGACTCTGTTGCTGGCTATGAGGAGACTCTTCCCTTAAGCTGTCATTAGAGTACCTTTCTCTGGGCTCTCTGTTAAAATCCTTTCTTTCTGTTTCCTTCAGGATTTCTTCCACTTCTGTGTCTCTGCTGTTCTCTTGGTTGTGCTTGCTCCTGATTTCTCTTCCGTTCCCCCTTCTGTCTCTCTCACTTCCTGTTCTCTGGGGCTTAAATGAGTGGGAATGCCCTGCACCTTTCCACTCCTCCCTCAGCTGTCTCTCATTACCTACCTTAGTTGCTATGGTGTTGGGGCGTGGCCTTAGGACAGCAGCTTTAGATATGTTTTTTTTCTCTCCAGCTGAACTTTTAAAGTCACGGCTCCCTGCACTTTCTTTCTGCCTGGAGGTAAAGGTCTGTGTTTTTTCTATTTCCCCGGGCTCTGGAGCAGATTCGTCACCACAAAAGACTAGGGGACATGCAATGAAGCTACAGGGTAAACAATTTAAAACTAATAAGAAAAAATATTTTTTCACTCAATGTGTAATCAAACTCTGGAATTTGTTACTGGAGGATGTAGTAAAAGCTGTTAAGTGTAGCTGGATTTAAAAAACGTTTGGACAAGTTCCTGGAGGAAAGGTCCATAAACCATTCTTAAAAGGGACCCAGGATATCACTGCTTGACCCAATACAAGCATTGTGGAACCTGTGTCTTTTGGGGAAACTGCTAAGTACGTATGACCTAGATTGGCCACTGTTGGAAACAGGATACTGGGCTTGATAGACCTTGGTCTGACCCAGTATGGCATATCTTATGTTCTGGCTGGGGAGGAGAGGGATTAGATGGGATTCCTGTGGAATATTTTTCCATTTCCTTGAGTGAAAGCAGATGGATATCCAGTGGATCCAAGAACTCCTCTATTCGAGAAAGACTGGATTCTGTGGAGGAGGGTGGAAATGAATATGCTGGCTCCAGTTTGAAGTCCAAAGTAGACGGTGAAGATACATAGGATCCAGAGAACATTGGGTCCGATTCTGTACTGTATGTACATCAGGCCCTCTGTGTGTCCAGCTGGAACCGGATGCACAGAGAGAGTCGTGATTCTGATCCCACGGGGATCAGAATCGCGAACAGGCCGGTACGCACAGGCCCAGACCCAATTCTGTCCAGGCCACATGTACAGGCCTACCCCGGCTAACTTAGTGAGGCTCTTCAGTGGAGCCGTGGTGCCATGGTTGCTGGTTGCCATGGCACCATGGCTCCACTGAAGAGTCACAATCCCAGCTGCAGGCACCAACTGTATTTTCCCTGCAGCCCGACCACCTCATCTGGCCTCCTGTTGTCCCCCGGCGACTAGGGAACTTCTTCCACCACCGAGGTGGAGTAAGTTCCCCATGCAAGTCGCCGGCCCCGAACGTACAGGACCGACATTAGAATCGGCCCTGTATATCCGGAGCCAACAACCGCCCACTGCCTGCCCCAACACCGCCCCTGATCCGCCCCCATCAATCTTCCCCATACAAGATGCGGGGAAGGTAAACAGGACCAGGAAGAGGCACAAATAGCGGGGATGACCCCCATTATGTATTTTTTATGCTGGAATAACAACTGTTGAATGAGAAGGCATTCCACTAGGTTTAAGGGCTTTTGTAGTATGCTTTCTCTTGTATTTGCAGAGCAAATCACAAGCTCAGAATAGCATTGTAATGACATGTTTTACAACTTACATCACTATCAATCAAATAAACCACATTTCTAGTAAAATTACATCTTCATAATAAAATGTACATAATCCATTTCTCTCCAATCAAATAAGAATCGGCATTAAGGAAGCTAAAGTGCCAAATATTTACAGAATAAATATCTGAATTCAAAGAAGCATGAGACAAACACAGAGGATCTCTAAAGGAAAAAAGGGGACTGTTTAGTGGTTTGACCGCTTTGACCCGGTGAAAAGCGGGATATAAACGCAGTTAAATAAATAAATAAATAAGATATGGAAGGGCAGACTAGATAGGCCATGTGGTCTTTTTCTGTCATCATGTTTCTATGTTTTAAATATGTTTTCAAAGCCTGTCGGAATATCTTATAATTATCTATCCTCCAAATATTAATGGGGAGGGTGTTTTATTCCATAGAAGTCTGATATGGAATCAGTTTATTCATAGTCATCTTTAAATCCCCCGAACAACAGACCAAGAAGACACAACACAATCAACTTGCTTAACACCCACTCAAAAAAACATGAAGTGTCAAAGGATATGCAACAGGGCTTTCTCCTTTTATGCTCCAACTGCGTGGAATGAATTACCATCTCAACTAAGAATATTCAACACCTTAGGGGAATTCCAACCCCCCCCCCCAAAAAACTCAACTTTTCCTTGAATATTATGGAGTGGACCCTCATTAATGTGCTATCATCGAAACACCTAAATACCCACACTACAAGGTCTGTGCATAGTTAAAACCTAACTCCCTCAGTTACTCTCCATCCCTCCCATTAGAATACATTATATGCTGTTATACCGTATTTACTCGAATGTAATGCGCACCTTTTCTGGCCAAAAAGAGGCTCTAAATTCAGGGTGCGTATTACATTCGAGGGCACCTTAGATTGGGGGGCAAACTGCTCTACACCGGCCCGGCGCCGGCAGCTTCGGCAACAGTGGCTACAAAAACGGCTTCAGTAACAGTGGGAAGGGCGCCGGCAGCCTCCGTAACGGCGGCAACGGCAAGGGTGCTGATCGCTGCTGCTGCTGCGACTTCTCTCACCTCGGTGGCGCTGAAGATGAACAGGAGACATGAGTGAGGGAGAACAGAAGACTTCCGCAGCACCGGTTAAAAGGAAAAGCCAAACAAAACCTGTGAGAGGCTGGAAACTCCTTCTGCAGCAGTGCCCGAGGAAGTGATGTCAGAGGGGGCGGGTGCTGCAGAAGGTGTAGAGCAGTTTTCAGCCGCCGTTGCTGCTGCCGTAGCCACCCTTGTCGTTCCCGAAACCGCCTTTGCCACGCGAAACAGCACTAAGGGGGGGGGGGGGTGCAGGGGGCGAAGCAGCACTAAAGGGGAGGTGTGGGGGCGCAGCAGCACTAAGGGGGGTGCGCACTACAATCACCAGCAAACATTTTTTTAAACTTTCAAGCTGTTCACAATAGGGGTGCGCATTACATTCGATGGCTCATTAGACTCGAGTAAATACAGCATGCAATGCGCACAGTTGTTTGTTACATGGCACAATGTTGTATGTAAACCAGCTTGACTTGTAGAAAGACAATATAAAAATATTGTTAAATAAAAGAAAGAAATAATAAATAAATAAATACCACCTTAGGCGTTGGATAAACTAAATTTATGCTGTTGTTGGACCTCAGATTCCTATATTTATTTGGGAACTTTAATAATTTAATCACATAATCTGGAGCCAACCCATAGAGAATTTTAAAAACAAGACACAACAAACTTTGGGCTAATCAGGAAACAGGAAGGAAAATCACCAGCAAAGCAAGAGTTAAGAGCAGATTGGCTAGAGCCAGCCTCCAAAGAGATGTGATAGCTCTTCCCAAATGCCACTGGTTTGATAGCAGCTTCTAACTGTGAGAAAAGAAACCAGTATTTTTTTTCCCCTGAAACCTCTAGTAACCTCTCAACTATGTTTTCAGTTTGGGCAGCAGCAACAGCTACCTCTTTAATTAATAAAATTACTCTGAAATGAAAATTGATTTAAAACCCCTAAAATGAAACTTTATTAAAGCAAAACAAAATTAAACAAAACAACCTGCAAACGACACTGAAAATGAAACAAAATGAATTTGTTTTTGCCTGCACACCCCTTGTAAGCACCAAGGAGTCTAAGCAAGACCTATCAGAAATTTCTGCTATGGTTTGTTGTTTCTGCTGTACCTTCTAAGGGAAAGCAAAACAATTCTTCAGAAATAAAGTAATGCAGAGCAAAACTGCAGACTAGCTTATGCCTCCAGTGGGCTCCAGAGTGTGCTGGAAGCTTCCAGTGACCAAAAAAACATGAAGCATAATGATCTTCATGTGCACTGGTATGATACTAACCTTAGCTTGTGAGCCCTTTGGGGACAGGGAAATATATACAGTACCTGAATGTAATTTCGTTAACCCCCTAGCTGCTACCCGCTATAGGCGGTATATCAAGTAAATAAACTATAATGCTACTGTATGTCCCCTCAAGTAGAAGGCTGCAGATGAACCTAACTCGTAACATATGGAGAGAGTGGTATCCTTATCAAACCTAAACCTGCACTGGCATTGCTACTCAGAAAAGTCTAGAACTGGATCCTCGGCCTGTATATCTGCTGTAGAGGGTACCTCCTCCTCCTCTGTTGCTTCTCCCTCCTTTGAGCCACAGCAGCCAGACACCAGCTGTTCACGGCATTCATTCTTGATAGACTACCCAGCAACAGCGTACGCGGATCCACCATCAGCGCCACAGCTCAGACACAACCACAGAAAAACTGACAGACACAGAGAAGCCCAGGCGTACCCAGAGAGACAGTTACGCACAGGAACAGTAGGCAGATGGAGATGGAAATAAAATATAGGCACGGGGACACACAAGCAATGAGCAAGTAGGGAGTCTGGAAAGACTGAAAGAGAGACTGATCAAAACAAAAGGGGAAAAAAAGGAGCAGTGGGAAAAGAGGAGAGAGAGGAAAGACAAGTGTAAAGAGCCACGAAGTCACAAGCAACTCTCCAGCATCAACCAAAACGATGAGCGCCACCCCCAAAAGACCAGTTATTCCTCCCTTAGGCACCCTACATATCACTGATGTTATACAATACGTAATATTTCCATATTGCAGCATCACAACCAGGACACTTCCCTTTTCTGGGCGTTGTTATACATGCCGAATCCTTTATAAAAGTGCGCACATCGCCTATTACATCACATAGGCAGGTAACTATCACTTTTATGTGTGTGCACATTGCGTAAGTCTTATAAAATTACCCCTAAAGAGCACGAAGAAGAGCAGAGATGTGAAAATCTCTGCAAAAGAAGTAGATTGCTCTTTCAGGGATGCCAGACTGCATCTCAAAACTGTTTGGAGATGGTCCCTGCTCGGGACCATGATAGGGCTTAGAATATAAAGAAAGGAAGAGGGTTAAGGTGGGTGAAGATATGACAGGGTCAAGGTCACAAAGAGAACAAGGAAAGGGGAAGATTTTGGGTAGCAGCAGGTGATATATCATGCTTAGAACACAGTCACAGGAATTCTAGGATTATTTTCTCTTGCTAAGGTCAGGAGATTGACTTAGAAAAGGAGTTCAACAATGTGAAAGCTTTCCTGCTCAGACATTCATTATCCTATTAAAAACATCAGGCCCGATATTCTTTTTTTGGACGGCTATGTGCTGCTATGGTGCATAGTCATCGCTGTTGAACTTTAAGCCCGGATATTCAATGCCAGGGTCGTATACGGTCCCGGCATTGAATATCCGAGGTCGCTGTGCAGCCCACAAGCATGCAGACACTAACCGGGCAGCTTTTACTGCACCTAATCTTTTACCTGCTGGTGCTAAGCGGGCAGCGGCACAATATCGCCGCTGCCCGGTTAACGACTGGTGCTGCCTGTGGAACGCCCATGACACACCCTAATGCTAAGCGGTTAGCATCGGGGCATGTAACGGCATTAATTGGAGATATTCAGCGACACGAAACGTGTTAGGTCTGTAAACGTGTAAATGTCTCTGAATATCGAGCCATCGTTTCCATCTACGTAGTTTGTTTGCTGGTCCTCTTTTAACTAAATTTAACCACAGAAGAAGCAGAACTCAAATGAACCTTGCTCAAATTTAACTACATTCAGAAAGGTCCGCAGCTTTAATAGGCATATCTCTTTTCAACATCCACTTGGAAATCTAACCATGCTCTTTGATTTATCACGCCATTTTGCTACGTCTAAACAATCTGTGGAAGTTCCACGTAATTCAGCGGGGTACCAGTGGTACATGCTTCCTGAAGCTTGCCACTTTTTACTGGGTCACACTGGCTGTTTCGTTTTCATCTCATGTTATCGCTGTTCATGAAATGGGAATCTGAAGCAACAGCAAGCACTCGCGCAATGGGAAAAATGATTACAAACTCACTTTATTACACAGAGGATGTACAGTATATCTGCTTGATCCTGTAGGGTATGGCAATCCTCGAGCTGTTCAACTAGTTTATTGCAATCCACATTCCCGCGTGCGTCTTTGGGCAGATGCAGATCCACGTCAGCATCCTGCTTGACAAAGAATCATAAAAATCGCTGAACAGACCCTGTTGGTTAAATGAAACATAGAAAACCAACAGCAGCTGCCTGATGTGCTGCTTGTGTTCTCTAGCCATGAGTTCACTTGTAGACCTATGGGGCAATTTTATAACAGGTTGCTTAGGTTCAGAGGGCAAGTGGGCACCTATTTTGGGCCTATTTTATAAAGACACCTGGATGTATGTGTGTCTTTATTAAATACTAGGGGTAAACCAGCATAAATTGCACTTAGATTGAAGCAGCAAATACTCACGTTTTCTCAGGAGCAGGTATAAACATACATGGCTGAAAAACATACACTGATCACAGCTTCACCCATGCTGTGCCCAAATCTCAGAACACACCAATAGGTGGGTCACGCCTACTTTTATGCACGTAAAAGAAGGGGACTGTTGGTTGTAGTAATTGATATGGAAGGACAGACTAGATAGGCCATGTGGTCTTTTTCTGTCGTCATGCTTCTATGTAATCCCTGGGGTAATTTTATAAAAGCCCTTTTATGTGCGGGGAAGGTTTTTAAAAAAATACCGCTTTAGCCTCCTTTGCAATATGTCAAAAATTCTGCTCCTTCCGCTATCAATATGCCTACGTTTCTTTTAGGCCTCCATTCTTATAATATGGATTCTCTGCAGGGTGCAATACTTTGGAAGGTTGAAGGGTCATTTTAGAAAGGACAGCTAGGTGCTATCTGGGACGCACAGGCCAAAATTTCCCAAAAAATGGCAGGTATGTTTAAGTTCAGAAGCAATTTCATAAATGTAGACGTCCCCAATACAGGTGTCATCAGGGGCGCCTACACAGAAGTCCCCACAACCGTATCACAGACCGGAGACATTCCCCAGCCTGCCACTCAAAAATCAAGCATATACGTCTAATGTCAGACATGCTCTTGCCACGCCCCTGTGCAGGATAGACGTCCCCGGTGTGGGGACGTCTTTGGAGCCATTATGTAAATGCCTCCAGGGATGTCTCTGTGATTTGGACATCAGTGCACCCATTTTCAGATGTCCATCTCATGATTAGAGCTTCTAAAATGACCACCATCATTTTTTAAAGGGACCTAGATAGTTATCAAAGGAATTACCAGGATAGATTCCCCCAGGATGAGAACGATCATACATTTAATTTTCAATTCTATGTATGTATGTAACATTGTAACACAGTAAATGGCAGCATCTAAAGACCAGCATGGTCCATCCAGTCTGCCCAGTAAGGTGCTTTTACTATGGGCTGTAACTGCCACTCCGTGAAGATTATCCTCACTCTGTGCCTTTTTTGAAGTGTAAAAGTCATTTAAGTTTTGGCTTTCCCCAGACTTCCTCACAGGTAACTTGTAGTTAATTTTTAAAGGTAAGTGAAAACTGCACTTTCACTGGGCCAACACAAGAATTATGCAAAGGTGTACAAGGCCACAGAGATTCCAGCTCAGACTGATCTAACCAAAGTTATCACGATCTACAAAGAATCCAGTCTGCTCCAGCACTAGGACAGCTCTAAGAATGACCTTCTTTATGAACACCATTATGATCTCGGATAAGCATGCACTGGACGCCTGTATTGCCATCTTCATTTACCTTGCATAGAGCTGCACATCTGAAAAATTCACAGATCTGCAGAAAATTACTCAGAGGTAGAGCTCTGCATAACCACGCAGTATTGCCCCGCCTGCCAGCCGGTATGTTTTTGACTTTCGGCATAAGAAAATATGCTATAGGTCAACAATCTCCAGCTATCTGTCCATTTATGTGCTTTAGGGATTTTGTGGAACTGAAGCCCGGGTAAACGTTTCCACTTACTGTTGAACTTCCAGTATGATTCAATGAGCGTGTAGAGCACAGCTTCCTTCTAATGAATGAATACAGACCGCTATAGTGGACGCACGACAGACATTCCAGAGCCTTTACCTTGGCCTCATGCGGATGTGGCGCTTCTACGAGGTTCAGAGCTTTCCGATGAGCCTTTAGAATTTTAGTAGGCAAATACATAGCTCCACCTGAGAAGCAAGTTTCAAAGACACATTGTTTGGAGCTATTTTTGAAAAAGCACAATGTATTTCAAACATATGACTTCTCGGTCCATTCTAATTGCCTCTCCTCTCTCATCCCTTTTTATGTTCTCTTTCCACATATTTCTCTTCCATCACATTGTGAAAAGAAAACTGGTGGTTCTTCTGATTGCCTGTAGGAGAGCAAATTGCAGCTCTCCCTCTGCAGACTTTGCCTGTGGTTGCTGGGGAGGACTGCAGGAATGATTGAAAGAAACTATCGCATGTGGTGCATGGAGACCACTGGGATGGCCCAAAGGCTTGGCGCTAACTCTACTCATCAGTGAGTAGAGGCCTGACAGCAGCGTAGAGGCTGATACTGAAAGGGTTTAGCACTGATTTTCAGCACCAGGCTCCTAACTGAGAGGTAGATTTACTAAAGTGCCCTACCAGATCATGTTGTTAATGCATCTTTGATCCTCCCAGGCACGGACTGTGGCTTTTCCTGGAATTGCAAGAAACTGTTGGTGGTGGGGGGGTCAAAATGGCAGCTCTAACCCCTAGCAGCAGTCTCATGGTATTGCCGTCGGGGATCAGAGCCATCACTTTGAACCTGGGCCGGCACTACCACTAACCCACCAGGATAGCTCCCTTTAAGTACCAAGGTGGGATTTGGGAGTGGGGGGGGGGGGGTTGATGGTGATGCTGATCAGGGAGGGAATTGCGGCAGCTTCAGGGAGGTAATGCTGATGCAGATTAGGAGGAGGGGAAACTCATGCTCAGGTACACGGAAGCGCAGTAAATGCAACAGCAGATGGCATGGATACACTATCCCCCCGCTATCTGATGCTGCATTTACAATTTGGTTACGCGTCTGCCCTGTGCATAAATGCAGTGCAGATGTCGGGGATGCTCCCAACATTTACCACAGAGGCTTTGTATCTACCACATGTTAATTATTGCATCTAACATGTGGTACGTGCAAAAACCTACCCCACTTTCATAAACAGGCCTCTTAAGGAGTAATTTTATAACTGACTGCACGCATAAACATTAGAGTTTTCAGTGCAAGTAGAGGCAAATTTTCAAAACCAAAGTATGCATATACTTCCAGCTTGGAAATTATGCCAGGGAATTTATGCGCATATATTTACACCTGCTCTTTGCCACATGCAAATTTCTGGGGTAGCAGTACAGACTACATAGCTTTACGAGTACATGCAGTTTCGTAAGTATTGCCATGCATAAACCATTGTTTTATGTGCAGATATTGTTTTTTAAATTACCCGTTCTAACGTTTATATATTTTTTTTACACAATCTTTTTTGCTAACAGTGCTGAGCTATGTTGGGTTGTGAGCTTTGCTCAGAATACAGTCCCTCTGCAGAGGATCTAGACATCTTGGGACAATGAGCTAATTGGTGGCAGCCAGAAGTCATTCTGGACAAATGCAGCTAAGTCCTCATCTTCCCATCCCTCCGCCCCCCCCCCCAAAAAAAGAGGAACATCTTTTATACCGCTATATAGTGCTATATACTTACAGGGAAAGCTTTATGCTGACTACTCTGAAGGGGGAAAAATGGAAACTAAGGTCCTTTTCACTAAAGCTCACCAGTGATTTGCACTAAATGCGCCAAACAAATGCACATTAATTGCAAGGCCCCTGCGCTCACGGCCAGGGGTGTGACCGGTATGTTTCTGGCAATTAATGTGTGATGGGCCAGTCTAACGTGGGCTCCACCAAAGCCAGTTCACGACGACTCTGAGTTGTTAGGTGAACACGTTGCTGCTGAGCGCATAATTGCTCTGGCAATAGTGAAAAAGCATTCTCCACACCCCATCCCGTGATCGCCAATTAACATGAATTTTAGCGTGCGGTGGCAAACACACTCGTGCGTTAGTTTTCCTGACTGTCAGCTAACAAGCTTTACAGGCTTTAGTAGGAGGGGCCCAAAGGTCCTGAAAAAATATTGGAACTAAATTCCTCTTCATTTGACCTTAATTGAAGTATTGGCAAAAAGTTGAGAAAGCTCTGAAACTGCTCTGCAGGGGGCTTCTGTACCCATTTAGTTGCAGAGGAGCATGATGATGTCACTTTTTAAGTCGAAGGCTATCGGAGCATCCTCAGTATTAAGCAAACTCCTTCACTGTGCCTAGGGAGGGTCACCTCCGATCTTTCTCGAAAGTTGGCTCCTACCAAAGAGTTGCTGAGCTCTTCAATCCCAGCTACAGAAGAATGAAAGATCTGTAAAGCGTCTTCTTTTTTATATCACTTGACAACTAGAATACGATGACCTCAGTCTTGGCAAACTAACCTGCTGAATGCATATGTCGAACTCTGCTACGACACATAGGAAGACCTCCATTTAATGGTCAGTTATTAAACAGAAATTTAGATTTATAATGCTGTCTAGGAAGCATCTATCTAAACTACCGTCAGCCTGAAAATGATCTTACTTCCTGTCTGTTCTTTTAATGAACCCACAGCCCACAGAGGACAATGGTAGCAAGCACCGGGCACAATTATGGAGATCTAGGGAAGTAGGGTAACTTCTTTTTTTCACTTTGTTAAATATGACATTCATTTCCTGTTCAGGATGCTCTAGCACTGGAAAACTGTAAATTACTTGTTAGTCTAAACTAAAACAATGAAGGTTTTGTGGCGATCCTGGTATTTAAGCTGTTCGGAGGTGTGATGGCCTAAACAAATCAGACTTCATAATCATACTAAGAGAATCAGCTTACTTGGAACACTCAAACCCTTTGCTTTGGCTACCAAAGAGAGGATGTCCCGAGTGGAGTGAACAGCACTGAAGACGTGGTGTTTTTCTGCCTTCTTGGATGTTGGAGGTAAGTGTCCTTTAACAACAGTACTTTGCTGTAAGTGGTTCACGTACCGATCAAGCTCATCTAGGTCTTCGCCTGTGCAACAGTGGAGACAAACAAGAAAGGTGTAATTAATTAATAGGTTTATATAATCATAGCATTGTCCATATTCAGACATGGAATGATTCTTGAGAATTCTAAATGAGTGTCAAGCTGTTGCTGTTGCTAAGTGCCATCGACTCATGGCGACCCTCTGGATAATTGTCCTAAACTGTGTTCGGTCTTCAGTCAGATGGTTTACTGTTGACAGACTGGCATCCATAGCTGCTGTTATTGTATCGATCCAAATACCATGTGTCATGCTAGCCTACCAAAAATAACTTGAAATAATTAATTGAGTAGTTGAGCAGATGTGAAAACTTTATGAAGTCAATATTCAATGGTCATAATTTTATAAATGCTCATGATTTTTTTTTTTAAAGTGAAGTATGCACATATTTTACTTTACAAAACAGGACCGTAAAGATGCTCCTCAATCTAGTTGTTGTACTTATGCCTGTTCTAGAGCGGGCTTAAGTGCCAATGTATAGATTGGTCAGAAAGCACATAAGTTATAATATTTTATATCTTTATTTATTTATATTTATTTATTTAGTATTTCTTTTATACCACACTATTGACATCAGTGCGGTTTACATCAAAACATAACATATGCATTTCAGGGTCACTGAGATGCATTTACATTTGAACAGGGATTGGAACTTGGATAACAGGGTAAATTAACAAGAGTTATACAATAAGTATCTACATTATATACATCATGAGAGTAGCTTCTTGTCGGGACTACGCCAGGAAGTATCTGGTGAATAGGTGATGTTTTAGGGCCTTTCTAAGTTGGGTTAGGTCCGTAACTTACACGTAAATGTGTACATTTACAGTCTGCCAAGCTCTGATCCAAGGAACACACCCATGCTGAAAGTATACCAACCACTTACAGGATAACAACTGCCCTAAAGGTGCACATGTGCCCATTCACGTGCATAGAGAATTAACGAGCATAAATGGCGTGCAACTATTCATATGCCCTTATAAAAATCAGTCCCTAAACATCTAATTTAAATATCATGATGGTATTTATATAAACCGTTTTCACCCCTAAAATGCTGTTATAGGCATATAAAGAGCTCTTATAGAATTAGGTTGGGTGTTCAAGTACTCATGGGGCAGGCAAAGGGAGAATTTGAGAAGAAGCTTGCTGCAGAAGCAAAAACGCGTAAAGAGTACTTACTCACCTGTAACAGGTGTTCTCCAGGAGCAGCAGGAATCAGTCCTCACATATGGGTGACGTCGGCGCCGACAGAGCCCCCATGTGGAGCATTTCCCCAGCTTTCAAAGAAAGCCTTTGGGAATGCAGTGCACATGCACGGTCCCCTTCCCGCCCAAGGGTGCCATCTTGCTCAGTCTGATGACATAGCTAAAGACAGCAAAAATAGTAAAAAATAAATCATATGACTGCAAGGGGAGGAGGGAGGGTTGTGAGGACTGATTCCTGCTGCTCCTGGAGAACACCTGTTACAGGTGAGTAACTACTCTTTCTCCAGGACCAAGCAGGAAGTCAGTCCTCACATATGGGACTCCCCAGCTTAGGGCTACCGGAGACCCCAGCTGAACAATGAGCTCCCTCTAGAGCCTCAGCATGCAAGAACAGAATCTTCTGTGATAACGCCCCCGAACGGTAGCCCAACACCAGGGCTGGAGGGTAGGAGTTGCCTAAACCCCAAAGAGATTATGGAGTACCGCCTGCCCGAAAGCACTGTCCCTGCGGGACTCCCTCTCAAGGCAGTAGTGGGCCGCAAAAGTCTGGCTTGAAGACCAAGTAGTGGTCGGAAGGCCCCATCTCAGGAAGATCTGCTGAACCACTAAGGGGTTCAATTGCCATTCGTGCGGCTGCAAGATCCTGCTCAGTCTGTCCGCCAGGTAATTCTCCTGATCTAGGAGATAGACTGCTCTGAGAAGGATGCCGTGATCGACTGCCCAGGAGAACAGTCTCTGCGCCTCCTGACATAGAAGAAGGGACCCTGGGCCCCCTTGTTTGTTCACGTAGAACATAGCAACTTGATTGTCCATCTGGACCAAGACAGACTGGTGAGAGATGAGATGGGTGAAGGTTCTCAGGGCTAAGCGGATAGCTCTCAGTTCTAAGAGACTGATCTGTTGTGCGGCCTCCCAAGGGGTCCACAGGCCTTGAGTACATGCTCCTTGGCAATGTGCACCCCAACCCTGAAGAGAAGCATCGGTTGTCAGAACTTGAGAGTGTGGAGGTGTCTGAAAAAACACCCCTTGCACTAGATTCGGAAGATGAAGCCACCACTGCAGAGAAGAGGCTAGTAGCGTGGACACCCTCACTTTGTCCGTAAGGCTTCTTGTGGCTTGGTGCCACTGAGTTCTGAGGCCCCATTGAGCAGGCCTCATGTGCAGACGGGCATTTGGGGTTGCATGGACCATGGAAGCCATGTGGCCTAAGAGGCTCAGGAATTGCCTGGCGGAGACCAGAGAATTGTTGTGGAACTGCCTGGCTAGATCCATCAACCTGTGGGCCCTGTCCACGGGTAAAAAGGCCTTTGCCTGAAGGGTGTCCAGTCTTGCACCTATGAACTCCATGTTCTGTGAAGGGTGCAAAGTGGACTTTGCGAAGTTTATAACAAACCCCAAGTGCTGAAGGAGAGCAACAGTGCAAAGGGTGGCTTGATTGGCCTCCTGTGGAGACTGGCCCCTGATGAGCCAGTCGTCTAGGTATGGAAAAACAAAGAGGCCTTGAAGCCGTAGGTAGGCCGCCACCACCGCCAGGCACTTGGTGAGCACCCTGGGGGCGGAGGTTAGGCCAAAAGGCAGTACTCTGTACTGATAGTGGTTTCCTCCCACGACAAACCTGAGATATTGTCTGTGGTCTGGATGAATGAGGATGTGAGTATACGCATCCTTTAGGTCTAAGGAGCATAGCCAATATCCCTGCTGGAGGTAGGGCAGCAGGATTCCAAGGGTGAGCATCTTGAACTTTTCCCTCTCCAGGAACTTGTTGAGATTTCGCAAGTCTAGGATGGGCCTGAGGCCTCC
Source organism: Ichthyophis bannanicus (assembly GCA_033557465.1). Lineage (NCBI taxonomy): Eukaryota > Metazoa > Chordata > Amphibia > Gymnophiona > Ichthyophiidae > Ichthyophis > Ichthyophis bannanicus. The sequence continues at coordinate 898,976,287 of CM066035.1, read as the reverse complement.
TGTTCTTTTTGGTACCAGAAAGTACCTGGAATAGAAGCCTTGACCTCTCAGGTGGTGGGGCACCGGTTCCACGGCCTGTTCCTTTAGAAGACTTGCCAATTCCTGCAGGAGTAAGTCCCTGTGCAGAGGGAGTCTTGGAGGTTCCCCTGGAAAATAGGAGGGGGTACCTGATGAAAGTGGAGAAGATAGCCTCTTTGGACTATACTGAGCACCCAGGTATCCCTTGTGACGGCTGACCACCTGTGGGCAAACAGGGACAGCCGGCCTCCTGTGCTGATGTGGGCCAGCTGAGGAGGAGAGGCTATGCCACTGGAGTCAAAACCCCGCTCCCTGCTGTGCAGGAGCCGGTGTTGGTGGCTTCGGGGCTTTCTGCCTATAGGGCCCATGTCCCTGCCCCTCGGCCTGCTGACCCTGTTGGGGAACTATAGAGGCCTGATAATGAGGGTACGGTTTATAGGCAGATGACTTCCTTGGGTAAAAGGTCTTTTTCCCCGAGCCCTTCTTCTTCTGTGAAGGGGCAGAGGTTTTTCTGGACAGCCGAGTCCGGGTCAGAGTCTCGGTCTCGAGTTCTGCAGCATTTTCAGCCATGGGCTTGCCAAAGAGATTTTCACCTCGGCAGGGGACATCGACCAACTTGTCCTGCACCCATGGATTGAGGTCTGATGACTGTAGCCAGGCCTGACGGCGTGCACCGATGCCGGCCACGGCTACTCGGGCCGAAGCCTCGAAGCCATCATAGGCTGCTCGAGAAATAAACTTCGAGCACTCACAAATACCCGATGACAGAGCATTGAACCTCTGCAAAGGTTCCTCGGAGAGACCAGCAGAGAACCCGGCACCTCCTTTGCCATGTCTCATAGGTACATGCCTATGTACAGCTGGTAGGTCTGGACACGGCAAGCAAGCATAGAGCCCTGGAAGCACTTCTTACCGAGGGCATCCAGGTTACGGGTCTCCTGGTCGGGAGGCACCGAGGAGTGCATCTTCTGACTCTTCAGACGATGCATGGCCGATTCCACAACCATGGAGTGGTGCGGTAGTTGTGCCTTTTGGAACCCGGGGCTCTTGTGGACTCGATAGATGGAATCGACCCGCTTGCTTAAAACCGGCGTCGATGCCGGTGCCTCCCACATGCAGAAGAGCAACCGTTCCAGCATTGGAGGAACCGGAACAGTAAAGGCCTCCTTCGGAGGAGAGTCATACTGTAGGGCCTCGAGCTCCTCGGCTCGAGGCTCCTCCTCGGGATCCGCAGGGAATGTCAAGGCCTTGGCCATATCCCGCACAAAGTCCGAGAACCGGGTATCCTCTGGTGGGGACCGTCTCCGAGGCTCGGACTCAGGTGAGTCCGAAAGGTGTCGGGTGACTCCTCATCCTCCATCTCCCAGCTGGACTCCTCGGAGGAGGAATCAAGCAGCTCCGGTTGGGCAGGCACCGATGCCATCCGCCCCGATGCCGAGGGTACCGGCGTCAACGACCTCGGTCCCGAACGGGAGGCCGAGGGAGACCTTGGCCGAGGATCGACTCGAGCGCGCATGGACTCGAGGATTGGCTCGGCCTCCGGGGTCGACTTGGACGTCGATGTCCTGGTAGTCGGGGCAGATGCACCGGTGAGACCGGTGATCAGCGCCCGCTGCTGTTCCATGAAGGCAGCCAAGCTGCTCTCCAAGGCTGTCAACCTGAGTCCGAGCTCAGGAGACTCAGCAGCCCCCGGCTCGAGCCCTGACGGCACCGGGCCCGACGTCGGCTCCCCTGGAGGAGAGTCCACGAGGACTACAGTACTCACGTGACCCGGGGACTCCATCTCCACACGAGATTGTTTTGCAGGCCTCTCCGACTCCGAAGACCCGGGATGGCGCTCGGGGCTATGCAACTTGGCCCTCGAGGAGCAAAGTGCGTCCACCGACGCCGCCCTCGCGTGTTTTTTCTTCTTGCGATGCTCCCGCGATGGAGACCCCCTTTCAGAGGAGCCTCGGCGCTGCTCAGGACCAGAGTCCCGAGATGTCGAGGCCTCTGACGAGGTCCGGGCCCGACCGGACGCGAAGTCAGAGAAGATTCTTTCCTTTTGGTGCTGCCGACTCTGCAACGCCTTAGAGGACATTTTCCCAAACGGACCACAGATCATCGGGTCATGATCGGGTCCGAGGCACCGGAGGCAGCAGTCATGTGTGTCGGTGAGAGACATTAGTTTCTTACACCGATCACACTTCTTAAACCCGCTGGCAGCCATCGGGGGAAAAAGGGCCCCTGCGAGGTCAAAAGACAGGGCTGCCAGTGAAAACAGAAAAAATGGCGTGTACGCTAGTCACTAAGGACAAAAAATGAAAAAAGAGGTCCGGGCTCGATACCGATGTATCGGGCCAGGTGGGAAAGGGAAACGGCGCGAACTGAAGAAAAACCGGGTTCAAGCAGAATAAAATTGACTTTTTCCTCGGGTGAAACGAAAACACATCCGTCGGGCTCCACGGAAAAAAGAAGACTGAGCAAGATGGCACCCTTGGGCGGGAAGGGAACCGCGCATGCGCGCTGCATTCCCAAAGGCTTTCTTTGAAAGCTGGGGAAATGCTCCGCATGGGGGCTCCATCGGCGCCGTCACCCATATGTGAGGACTGACTTCCTGCTTGGTCCTGGAGAATAAAGACTTTTTCAAGTACATTCGTAGCAAAAAACCTGTGAGAGAGTCAGTTGGTCCATTAGATGATAGAGGGGTTAAAGGGGCACTAAGAGGTGACAAGGCGATAGCGGACAGAGTGAATGAATTCTTTGCTTCGGTCTTTACTGAGGAAGATGTAGGGATGTTACCCATGACTGAAGTGGTATTTAAAAGTGTGGAAGAACTGAAGGAAATATCGATACATCGGGAAGATGTATTACAACTATTTGATAAACTGAAGTGTAGCAAATCACCTGGACCGGATGGTATACATCCAAGAGTGTTGAAAGAACTGAAATATGAGATTGCAGATCTACAATATAATCTGTGAACTATCATTAAAATGTAATACCTGAAGATTGGAGGATGGCCAACGTAACGCCAATTTTTAAAAAGGGTTCCAGGGGTGATATGGGAAACTACAGACTGGTGAGCCTGACGTCAGTACCGGGAAAAATGGCAGAAACCATCATAAAGAACAAAATTGCTGAACATGTAGATAGTCATGGTTTAATAGGAGACAGCCAACATGGCTTTAGACAAAGAAGATCTTGTCTTACTAATCTGTTACGTTTTTTTGAAGGTGTGAATAAACAGGTAGACAAAGGTGAGTCGGTTGATATAGTGTATTTGGACTTTCAGAAAGCCTTTGACAAGTTCCTGCATCAGAGACTTTTGGCAAAACTAAAGAGTCATAGGATAGGAGGCAGTGTACTATTGTAGATCAGGAACTGGTTAAAAGATAGAAAGCAGAGGGTAGGATAAATAACCAATTTTCCCAATGGAGAAAGGTGAATTGTGGTGTACCTCAGGGATCTGTGCTGGGTCCGCTGCTTTTTGACATATTCATAAATGACCTGGAAAAGAGAATAACGAGTGAGGTTATCAAATTTGCAGATGACACAAAACTATTTAAAGTTGTTAAAACCCATGAGGATTGTGGAAAATTGCAAGAGGATCTTGATAAATTGGAAGACTGGGCATCAAAATGGCAGATGAAATTTAATGTGGACAAATGCAAAGTTATGCACCTAGGCAAGAACAACCCAAACTATGGTTACACGATGCAAGGTTCCACATTGGGAACCACCACCCAGGAAAAAGATTTAGGTGTCATTGTGGATAACATGTTAAAACCCTCCACCCAGTGTGCAGCAGCAGCCAAGAGAGCAAATAGATACCACTTGATTGACATGAAATGGAGACATCATATTTGGGAGGAACACCACTCGCTTTTTGGAAATACCAGGAACGGCTCCCGGCAGGAGAGGACCTGCAACTCTGAAATTCATCAAGTCCAGCAAATGGCCACCAGAAAGGCATCCTTCAAAAACATATTCTTCAACGAGGTGCTCTTCAGAGGTTCAAAAGCCACCTCGGTCAGAACAGACAAGACCAGATTAAGGGTCCAAGGTGACACCACCAATCACACTGGAGGCCGGACCTGCTTTACCGCCTTCAGGAACCGGATGACGTCCAGGTGACAGGATAAGAGGGCTCCCTGAATTCTGCCCCAGTAGCAGGGCAAGGCCGCCATTTGCACCTTCAGAGAATTCTGTGCTAGACTCTTATCGAGTCCTGCCTGCAAAAGCCAGGATGTCCACCACTGACGCCCCCAGGGGCTTGAGGCTATGTGACTCACATCAATCTTCAAAGACCCTCCAAATCCGAATGTAAGACAGAGAGGTAAACCTCTTCCTAGACTTTAACAATGTAGCCACCACTGGAGGGGCAGAACTGAACTTAATCAGCCGGGCCGGCTCAAGATCCAGGCCATAAGCGAGAATCGAGCTATGTGAGGCATTAGGACTGGGCCTTGCAAGAGTAAGTTGGACTACTCCGGGAGCCACCATGGGTGGTCCACGGCCATCTGGACTAGGTCCGTGTACCAAGGCCTCCGAGGCCAATCCGGAGCTATCTTAATGCCTGACCCCTTATGCTGCGCAATCCTGAGCAGTAATCGCCCGATCAGGGCCCAAGGATGGAAGACATACAGAAGCCCCTCTTGAGGCCAGGGCTGAGCCAGAGCGTCTAAGCCTTCAGACATCGGTTCTCGCCTTCGACTGTAGAACCAGCCGACCTTTGCGTTTGTTGCGGACGCCATGAGGTCCATCACTGGTTGGCCCCACTGGGTCATAATGTTGTGAAACACAGAGTCTGCCAGGGCCCATTCTGCAGGATCCAGACGATGCCTACTCATAAAAACGGCCTGCCACGTATGCTGCCAACAGAGCCTGCAGATGCTGTTCAGCCACCTGTAAAATTGGCTCAACTTCTGAAGCCAGAGTCAGACTGCCTATCCCTTTTTGTCTCTTCAAATACACCACCGCCGAGGCGCTGTCCGAGAACACTTGTACTGCCCTGTTCTCGAGCAGGTGAGCAAAGTGCTGGAACGGCACCCATATTGCCCAAATCTCCAAGCGACTGATGGACCAGGAGCTCTCTTCCCTGGATCTTTGCCCCTGAGACACTTGTGAAAGGCAAGGAACCCCAATCCATAAAAACTGGCGTCTGTGGTGACTACCACCCAATCTGGAGTTTTTAGTGATACTCCCTTGTTCAAGTTGTTCTTGTTCAGCCACCACTGCAATGCATGTTTTACCGCCCCCGGACACTGAAGCAGGTGGGACAGGGGATGTATCTGAGGAGACCACCGGGAGAGCAGTGACCACTGCAGCGGCCGCATATGAGCCCTTGCCCAGGGAACTAGGTCCAATGACACTGCCATCAGCCCCAACACCTGAAGATAGTGCCAAGATGAAGGGGCAGAGACCCATAGGAACTGAAGCAGAAGACTCTGCAGCTTGGCTATTCTCTCCTCCAGCAAAAACACCCCACCTTCCATCATGTCAAAAAGAGCTCCCAAGTATATCACCTGTTGTGACGGCATCAATTTGCTCTTGGCCACACTGATGACCAGGCAAGCTGTTCCAGAAATGCTGGGTCGCCTGCTGACTCTCCTCACAAAACTTTGCTTGAATGAGCCAATCGTCCAGGTATGGATGCAACAGAATACTTCTTTTTTGGAGAGCCTCCGCCGCCGCCACTATCACCTTGGTGAATTCCTGGGCACCGTTGCCAACCTGAAGGGTTACGCTCGGAACCGAAAATGGCTCATGGAAGTCGTGAACTGCGGGAAGCGCTGATGGTCAGGCCATATTGGGATATGCAGATAGGCCTCCATGAGGTCCAAAGCTGTCAGGAATTCTCCTGTCTGCACTGTGACCATTACAGAGTGCAAGGTTTCCATGTGAAAATTAGGCATATGCAAGACCCTGTTGACATGCTTTAGGTCAAGTATAGGCCGGAAGGAGCCTTCCTTTTTGGGCACCACAAAGCAGATCAAGTGTCAATCGGAGCGGCATTGGTCTGCAGGAACACGCTCCACTGCGCCCAGTGCCAAGAGATGCTCCAGGGTTAGTTGGACAGCGTGTGCCTTGCAAGGAGAGAGCATGTATGCATCTGCTAATGGATGCCGGAACTCGAGGGCATAACCCTCTCGAATGATTTCCAGCACCCACGGATCAGATGTTATTTGGACCGAGGAGGGGTAAAAGGTCTGTAAATGCCCAACGATGCGCTCTACCACTTCCTGGGTCCCCTTCGCCTCATTATGTTTTTTTAGGGCCATTGGAGGACCCAGAGTAAAAACCGTGCAAAATTCCTCTACCCTAAAAGGACTGGCCATGGTACAGAAAACGACCGCATTGAGGACAGGCAAATTTCGCCAGCCGAAAATGACAGAAGTCATGTGCCCCTTTCTCCCTGAGCCTGCTGAGGTTGCCCTTTACCTCTTTGAGGCTTATCCTCTGGCAGCCGTCCTCCTTTGGTCAATCCAAGATCCTTGACTAATTCCTTAATAGCGTTCCCAAAAAGGAGCTTCCCCTGAAAGGGAAGCTTGCTTAACTTGATCTTGGAAGCGACATCCAATTGCAAAGCCCAATTGCTCAGCCACCCAACTGCACAACCACAGGAAACACTGCGAAGCCACTACTAGCGCCATGCTCTTCAAGGAGGTGTGCCCCAAATCATAACAAAAATCCATTAAGTAAGCTGTAGCCGACTCCAACTTAGAGACCTCTCCTGGTTCTGAACCATTCTCCTGTGAGAGGTGAGGGAGGTTTTGAACCCAGCGCATGCAGGCCCGCGCCACATACGCCTCACAAATAGATGCTGACAGAGAAAGGGCATTGCCTTCAAATGTCTGCTTTAGTAGCATCTCAAGGAGATGATTCTACGGATCCTTTAAGGCCGCCCCTCCCTCTACCGGAATGGTAGTCTTCTTATTGACTGCTGTCACTAAGACATCCACCTTGGGATACTGAAATAACTCCTTCTCTGCAGGAAGAACTGGATACAGATGGGCCATGGCCCGGCCACCCTGGAGTCCTGCCTCCTGGTGCATGCCACTAGGTCTCAATCATGTGCATGATGGCCTTGTGCACCGGGAAGGAATTTTGTGGAAGTGCATGCCTTGAAGCAAGGGATTCTCAATGGGCTCCTCCTCTGCAGCCCTAAAGGGAATATTCAAGGCTGCCAAGGACTGCAAGATTATGGCTAACAGCTCTTCCTTGCAAAACACGCGGACAATGGTGGGGTCCTCCCCAGGAGAAAGGTCCCCCTCCTCCATATCATAGAAGTCTAAATTCTCTTCGGCAGTGGAGGGTCCCTCCCTGAGGTCCTCCCCACCTTCAGAGGTATCTGAGAGGTGACCATCCTCCTCCGAGATCCCTGCAAGCAGCACCCACTTGGGCAGACCGCGTGTCACCATGGAGGACGACCCCCCTCTTGGCACAGGGCCTATGCTCTGACGCCAAAGCCCTCTCTATTTATGTGTTTATTTAACATTTCTTTTATACGCTTTTCAAGGTATCAAAGCGGTTTTGGGGTAATTTGGTTCCATTGAACTTTAAAACACGTACATTATTATTTAACAATGGTTAATAATTTATAACTTGAAGAATTAAACGATTTACAGGAAACAGTTCTGGATTGTGTGGTTTTATTAAACATTATTATGTTTGGTTATGTGTCTGATCCAAATACCTCTTGAAAGATGTACGTTTTCAGCTTTTTCCGGAAATCAGTTATGTCTTCAGTGGCTCTTAGGGTGCTCGGGAGGGAGTTCCATAGAGCGGGTGCATAGATTGCAAAAGTTCTTTGACAAGTTGTTTGCGTGCTTTGTGTTTTATAAGAGGGAACTTCAAAAAAGTTTTGGTTTTGCTGTCCACGAGATCTGTTGTTGGGGTTAAGTTGTATCTATGTGCGTAAGCAATTGGCGGACTGATTATCTATTGTCTTATATGTGTTCATGATGGATTTATATTTGATGCATGCTTGAATGGGGAGCCAGTGTATTTTAGTACTGGGGTGATATGTTCATTCCTGGATAGTCCTGTGATAAGTCGTACTGCTGCATTTTGGGCTAGCTGTAAAGGGTGGAGTACTTACTTTGGTAGGCCCTGTAGAATAGTGTAACAGTAGTCCAGATGTAGAGTGATTATGGCCTGAGTTACAGCCCAAAAGTGATTGGCGTCCAGGAGTGGGCATAGGTTATATAGAATTTTAATCTTATAGTAAAAAGAGGCTGTGGTTTTCTTAATATGAGTTTGCAGGTTTAGTTTCTAGTCCAGTGTGACACCGAGATATTTGACTTCTAATTTGACTGGGAAAACGGCATCACTTATTTTGATTGTTTCTGCGTAGACGTAGTATGGGTCTCGTGAAGTGATCAGAACTTTGGTTTCATTGTAATTAATTGAAAGGATGTGTCCGTTTAGCCATTGTACTACGTCCTTGAAGCAGGATTGTATGCAGAAGTCTGTTTTATTTGTGTTGGAGACAGCATATGTAATCAAGTCATTGGCATATATACGGTACTGTATGTTGTGCTCATTAATGACTTTGCAGATCGGTTGGAGGTACAAATTGAAGAGTATGGCTGAGAGTACTGACCCTTGAGGTATGTCTTGTTTTTATTTAAATGGTTTGGAAGTTTTGTCCTTTATTTTTACTTGTTGGTAGTGATCAGTCAAGTACGAATGGAACCAGTTTAGAGGAGTGTTCGTTATTCCTATTTCTCTCAGGCAATCGATGAGCTTATTGTGATTTATAGAGTCAAATGCTTCAGTTATATCAAGGAATATTAGGATGAATCCTTGTTTTGTCTTTTCGAGTCCAGTTATTTGTGTATTGAATAGTGATGTAAGAAGGGTTTCAACACCATGGGTGGGTCTAAATCCATGTTGTTGTGGGTCTAAATGAGCAAAGTTGTGTATGAAGTATTGATCCTAATCTAACTTATATGCCCTGTTTAACAGGAGTATAAATTCTGGTGAAAAGAGAGAGTTGTCACTGGAGGGGCTCCCCTGCGGCTTCGTGGAGATCTCCTCCCGAACCGCCAAGGCGGCCTGCTCACCAGAGATGGCTGCCGAATTAGCAGCTGCTTCCAAGATGGCTGCTGACCATTTTCCCGCCCTTGGTAGGAAGAATCAGATGCCCACAACAGCTCGGTGCTAGCGTCCAGGATCCCTGCCGCTCAAGGGGAGTCCTGCTGGCACTCCTCGATCTCGCAGCTCTCTTTCACAGGTCTTGCAGCACCCCATCAGAGAAAGGGAGCTCCGACAGGCATCACAGGCCACACAAGTGAGTTTGGAGACGGCATTGCTAGAGAAATGATGCCCCACAATGGTTGCCCCTCCACGCCAAATGAATGCGGAAAACATTGACATGCACAGGCAGAAAGGGAGCAGTCAGTGGAGAAGAAATACCCCCCACAAAGGGCTCATCGCTGCTTGGAGACACCAATGTTGACCAAACGGCTCACAGTGCTCTGACAGAGGCCTCCTCCCCCACTCAAGGCATCCAGAAGGGACTGATGCAGGAGGGCTCACACTTTAGTCAATCAGTGGTAGCAGAACCACAGACAGACAAAACACAGTTCTGGCCTCTGTCAGGGAGTCAGTTCTGCAGAAGGAAATTAACTCAAAAAGAAAACACCAAGGACCAGCCAAACATGCTACTATGTGGCCGTGCACCAGCTGCTGGAGACTGAATTACTGAAGGGGAGGGGTTTTTCCTTAACTCTTAAAGATGGCATCACCAGAAAAATTTGCATAGTCAGTCACCTGCTGCTCGAAGGCGGACACAACCCATCTGTCTGGCCTATACTGGAGGGACGTGGATGAAGCGCTTATTTATCTTTGTAAAATAGGCATAAAATAAGTGGCTTCCTCCCCACATAATCTAGGCACCCTTAATGTTATAAGCATACTGAATGGCATTATCTGCGTAAGTATCAGTTTTGAACATCCACTTACAACTTTAAACATTTAGGATAGACATTTAAAGTTAGACTTGCTTTTGTTGACTGACATTTGGACATACAAGTTATATGTTCAGCAGCTGAATACTACCACTGAACGTGCCATTTTACATAGGGCATCTTGGCTGGAAATGGAAGAATCAAGTAGGGAGAACTGTTATTACATCCAGAGCAGATCCTTGAACTGCCGATCTGAATGTGTTTGCTATCACACCCTCCACAGCAGCAAACACGCTCCGAACAACCCAACATGCCGGCTTTCAGTCACTGAACACTCACGACACCACTCAGCTGCTAACTTCCAGCAGCGGTGCAAGGTCATGGATCACCTCCAGCAGCTGGAGGAGGTAATTAGTCTGCACTGCCTTCTGACAGCTGTCTTGCTGTCCTCCTTTTTATTTTTTTTTTTTAATACTTTATCGATCATAGCAGCCGAAACCCAGAAAGGCAAAAAACAGTGAGGAGGGAAGGAGCACGGACAAGGGGAGAAAAAAAGGGGACAGACAAGGAATTTGCACTAGAAGCAGCGATGACCACCCAAGGCTGCATGGGAGACCTTACACCAGTCTGTTCTGAGCAATACCAGTCCCCTCTCCCACTAAACCCAAGGCCACTAACACCAGAACACGAAAGCATGAATGCTGACCCAACCAAGACAGGAACTGCAAAGCAAAGCTCAACCAGGGAAGACAGCTTGTAGGCTGCTGCCCTGGAGGACCTCAGCCCTATCCAACCAGGGGAAACAGCATAAAGACTATTGCCCAGGGAACACAACTATTCCTTGACAGAGGGAATTAGCTTATCTAGGAGATGGATGAAACCCTGCTCATCCTACGAACCCAAAGGAGAGTCCAAGGAGACTCAATTCTGCTGTACCAGGCCAGCATCTGTAGGAGACATACAATACTGGCAACTATTGTGGATGCACAGCCTCTCAAGAACAGTGATGACATTATTGGAAGGCTGTGTTTCTGTCTCCATCTGCTGGCAGGCTGACATAAAACCATGTGTCTGTACTGATCTAGCAGGATAATAAGGAAGATTAATTTTACATATGGCGTCTAGGTTGGAAATAGACTGTCCAAGTAGGGATGATAACAATTTCCAGCCTATTTTACAAAAGGCTCAGACTACATGAGGACTTTCCCTTTGAAAATTAGTTTTCAGGTCCACAAGTACAATATAGTTTAAAAGTGCTTCAGTGATATATATGAAAAATTTACTTATCCTTTTTCTTTGACCTGGCAGTTTCCCTCTTACTCCTTTGGGCTTTCAACCTAGTCAGAAACAGGATTAATAATTGCTTCCATATGCTTTTCTTTGAACCACGTAGAGAATTTTCCTTCATTTTATATCCTTTCCAATTCACTTTAGACAGTCAATTGCAACCACTGTCTTTGAATGGGATCACATGCACAGACTCCTGGAAGCCTGCAGTCATGGGTCTTAAATCTGGCCACAACGTGCTCTGACCTCTTCCCTCCCAGAGGCTGGGGACTCTGCCTCTGAAGTATTCCCAGCCCTGGTTGGCCCCAGGGATTGGCAGATCTAAGCTGACAATCAAACCTAGGTACCTTCTTGGCAAATCATGAAGTTCTGGTTAGGATAAATGGATTTATAGCTGATTGTTTTTCTTTTGTTTTTTTAAGAGAGAAATGCCTTGGAAAGAATGTCACCAATTTTACTGTGGGAGGCATTCAAAGCTACTATACTTGGCGAGTTTATTAGTATAGCACATTACAAAAGCAAGTTACAGAACATTCAGCCCTCTACGTTAATCAGGCAGCACTGATGACTCAGTTGTGTAGGTGTAAATACGACTGTAACAAGACCTTGTGTGAAAAAGCAGGAAAGGCCATTTTCTCAGAAAAGAATCAGAGTAGCTGGTTTCTGGCCTCCTGTCTAAAATGGAGGTTAATGCCATTCAGACTGATGGGTGGCAGCCTACCACAAACACTAAAACCATTCTATTTATTGTCTTATTTATTTACTATACCGCCAAGGCCAGGAAGCCGTTCCAAAGATTTCTACAGCACTGTTCGCCTCCGAGCTTTCGGGCTCCAAATCTAGACTTGGATACTTTTATCCAAGGCTGGAATATCCCTGTCTAACCCCAGATGAGAATATGGAATTGGTGACCCCCTTACTCTTGAGGATGTGAGAGAGGCCATCCAGGCCTTGCTAGTCAACATGGCGCCCGGGCCAGTTGGCTTTACAGTTGAGGTTTTTTAAAAAATATTTTTATTTTTATAAGAGGAACACATGTCAAAACATGCACTTCTTCTTACCATAACAAGCAATTATCTACAATGTTCCAATATAGTGCAATCCCACCTTCCTCCCTCACCCTCCATCTCCTCTATTCACTGCAGATTCCCGAGACTACTTTGACAAAACGTTCACTAGAACTCACCAGTCCTTTTCATACTTTTGCACCATCTTATAAACCACTGCGGTTAAAAGTTCCCAGAGCAGCACCTTTCACAGGCATGCCATCGGCTGCTCCACAAATAGGGGCTCCTTTCTCCTCTAATGGAGTGCCAATTCACATCTAGTTATAATGAGACAGGACCAAACAGCCTTCCAGCACCCATCCTATCAGCCAGACCCCCAAGAGAGCTAGCTGAGTGTCCAAAGGAATGGGGGAGGAAAGAGAGGATGAGACAATAGTGGAGAGAGCCAAAGGATCGATAGTATGAAGATTCCTGAAAAGGTAGTAGGAGACTGGGCAAGATCGAGGAGGGAAGCGACGAAGGCGTGAACGTAAGGAGGTGATGATCAGATAAGGGAAGAACTAAGGTACGGAAGTTGGAGGGTAAACAGAGAAGAAAACTAGGTCAAGGCAGTGAGCAAGTTGATGAGTGGGAGCAGAAGTGCAGAGTCGGAGGTTGAATGGGGAGGTAAGGGAAAGGAGTTTAGAAGCATAGGGGTCAGAAGGGTTATCAACATGAATATTAAAATCACCAAGAATAAGAGAAGGGGATGAAAAAAATCAAGAAATAGGGAAAGTCAGGCGTCAAAGTCAGTGAGAAAGGTAGAGATGGATTTATCAGGAGGTCTATAGATAGCAGCTATATGGGGAGATAAGGGTTTAAAAAGGCAGATGGAATGGACTTCAAAAGAGGAAAAGGAGTGAGACGTAAGTAGAGGGAGGGGCTGGAATTGACAAAAAGGAGAAAGCAGAACTCCAATACCACCACCATGGCCAGTGCCACGAGGAGTATGGGAAAACTGGAACCGCCATGACAGAGGGTGGCAACTGAAGCAGTGTCGTCAGGGAGGAGCCAGGTTTCAGTAAGAGCTAAAAGATGGGAAGAGTTGGAAATGAAAAGATCATGAATAAAGGGGAGTTTATTGGATATGGAATGAACATTCCATAGTGTACATGAGAAAGAGAGAGAGGAGGGGGAAAGGAGGGGATATGGATGAGATTAGAGTGGTAGAGTGAGGAGTGGGAGTGAGAGAAAAGTCTGGGGGGGGGGGGCAGGGTTTGGATTAATGTCACCAGAAGAAAGAAGGAGAGCAAGGGAGAGAGGAGATGGATGCAGTGGGAATGAGGATGAGGTTTCTAAGAGAGAGAAATCTACCCATTGGTTTGAACAGATTGTGCTCAGTGCACCATAACTAATGCAAACAAGAGGAAGGTCAGGGGACGTCTCTGCCAAGTTCCCCTGCCTAGAGTGATCTTTTCAGACTATAGTCCATTTACCTTTACCTTTGCTTCCAAGGAAGCATAACGCCCCCTCAGCCAGGTAAGGAATTTGTCACCAACCCCATACTACCATTACTACAAGGCATAAGCAGCGCTATACACATACTGTAGATGTAAGACACAGTCCCTGCTCATCAGAGCTTACAATCTAATCAAATCTGACCCAACAGCCTACATATAAAATGCTAATTTACCCAGTCAAATGTCTTTTTGGCATTAGACACTAAGAACATAGCAAAATTCCCCTTTTTGTGGGTTACATGTATCAAATGCAGAACACACTTTATATTGTCTACTGTTTGATTCTGATTAACGACCTCTGGGAGAGCCAGGGCCAGCCTATTAGCCAGGAGCTTTGCAAAAATCTTTACAACCACGTTTAACAAAGAAATGGGTCAGAGAGATTCACACGGGGCACTGTCTTTCCCTGGTTTAAGTAATAACAATATCCTGCCTCTCCCATAGATCGAAGGCAAAGGCAACTCTTCGAAAATGGCATCATATATATTTTTCAGCACCAGAACCAAGTGGGGGACAAATACTTTGTAAAACCTATCCGTAAAACCATCTAACCCAGGGGCTTTACTGACAGGTAACTGTTTAATAGTTTGGAACACTTCCAAAGTTGAAATATCAGCTCCAGCCACTCCCAGTGCTCTCCAGATATCTAGGGAAAATGAACCTTTGCTAAATAAGTATCAGTGTTAGCCACTGACCCATCAGCTGCATGTAACTTCCGAAGAAAGGCACCAAACTGTGCCTGAATTTTAATGTCTTGATACTCCAAGTTCCCTCCTGCCTCTTGATCTTCTTAATTACAGATATCTCCCATTTTAGCCTTAATTTTCTCACTAAAAGCCTACTTGGCTTATTCTGAAATTTAAAAAATGTTTGTTGGACTCTCTGAAGTTGATAAACAGTTGCCTTCAGCTGAAGACTACTCCGTTCTGTCCTGATCTCCAACTTCCGTTCTCACTCTTGTGCTTAGAAATATCCTCAGTCTTTTTAATTCCCGATACATCATCCATTCTCTAGGTTTCCTTTGCTATTTCTTCCTAGCCCCCCCCCCTACATTAACACTACTGCGAACTAATGCATTTAAGAGCATCCCACATGTCCAACCCAACCATAGATGCATTAAATCAAATACCCCTCTAAACATTGATTTAACATTCCATAAGTCTCTCGTTGAGTCTCCAGAAGGATCTACACATCCAGACTGCCCCATGTTGAAGTTTACACTACACAGAAGCATGGTCTAACCACATAATCCCTTTGATTTCTGCTCTAGTTTTGGACCTATCAAAAACCTGTCCACAAATTTCAAATCAGCCCTTGTGTAATTATCAAGAGGGTGGTAATAAAAGGTAAAATTCTGACTCATTGAGTAAAGCTTATGCCAGATATCCCCAATTGGTCTCCTTCCTCTTCTATTTATCCATATCCACATTTAGTGCATTATTACAATCTCCTCCCATAATTAATTTACCTTTTCCCTCAGATTCCACCACCTGCCTTGCTCTATTCCAGAAAGCATTTGGACCGTAAAAGTTTATAAGCTTACCCTCCCCTGAGCACTAACATCCTACCCTCCTAGTCTCTATATGAATCTTGCCCTTCAAAAAGGGCACTACTGCTTAAGATTATCACCTCTCCACTGTTTCCTTTCCCCATTAGCACTGCAATAAATTCGGTCAAATGACTTACCTGTTAATAACGAATCATGTTTTTTCAACAAATGAGTTTCTTGAATAAAGGCGACATCAACTTCAGCCTTTTAATTTCTTTAAATAACAAATGCCTCTTATTGGGCAAGTTCAAGCCTGTCTCATGGTGGAGGAGACTGGAATTTATACTAAAATGATTCTGATGCTAAAATTAATTATTTAAGACGAGGTCTATAAAACTTTTCACCGTCAGTTGGTTCGTTTTTTGTGGGCAAATAAAACTTCCAGGGTAGCTCTATGAAAACTGAAACAACCTAAGGTGGAAACAGATGTTGCTTTCCCCAGACTCACCTCTATCATAAAGCTTTTATCCTGAGCCAGGGCTTAAAATGGTGCTTGTAGGAGGCTGTAGAGCAACCCTACTGGTTGCGGGTAGAAGAGGCCTTAGTGAATCTTCTTCCCTTAAGATATATGGTAGGAATACACCTCCCTCAAACGGTGAAAGAGGTGTTGTGTTTTTTGATACATACATGTGGGTTTTAAGGAGTTGGACTTGCAGGCCCCACTATGGTATACTGCTCAGATAAAAACAGCTAAAGCCAAGGGAAGGACCTGAATTACCTGCTGTATGTGACTTTGAGCCCCTGTTCGTTGCAAGAGAGGAGAGCAGTGTCACTAACATCTCTTCCTGCCGGTATAAGAACTTGGTAACCATGGGCTGTGGCCGCGGGTGCGTGTCAGTAGGTGAGAACCAGAAGGGGCATGGCCAAAGGGGCACATCTTGCCTTTTTGGAGCCTAGAGGAGCGGAATATCATCTGAGGGAATCCTATGGGGAAGCGGAAAAAGAAAGTGTTCCCAGCGCAGTTGGCGAAGGCCGTAAAAGTTGTAGGGCTGATGGACCACCATCTTCAATCAGGCCCTCTGGAGACCTCTACCCCTGGATTGGATGTGTCTTCTGGTACCGTGAGAACTTCCTCGGATGTTTCTCCCCCTACATGCATGGGCCTTGTCCCGACCAGTCAGGAGGATGTGTCTCAGACAGATGCCCACCCCGTTTCTGTTGAAGGGTAAGGTATTCTGCTTATTACCTCACATTTGTCTTCTTCAGTTCTGATTCAAATTGGAAGCTAGTGCCTCTGACCTTTCCTGACTCGGTTGAGAAAGTTAATCCACCTAAGGATATTTTGCTGCACGACATATGGGAAGTGGTCCCACGCATGGAGATTTTGCTGCGGTCATCTCTTTCCCAGATGGTGCAGGTTTCAGCAGATGTGGTTGATAAGTTATCTGAACATGATGTCAGAATTTCTTCTGCTAATACTGCCTTATTTAAATTTATTTATTTATTTATTTTTATTTTATTTAGCGTACATTTGTATCCCGCTGCTTCCAGTGATCAGCAGCGGTTTTACACTTGGAGATGTTGGCTGTACCGGCCAGAATTACGAATGCATACAATGTGATTAGGGATGGGGAGGAAGAGCACAGCAAAAACATGGGGTTACAGTTTACAATTGATTGTTATTAAGGGTTAACACGGTGTACTTACATACATATTTACAATTTCCTCTAATGTTAAGGATAGCCTGGTGATCCATCGCTAGCTTGGAGCATTGGAGAATTCAGCTCGAGCCAAGAATTTAAGGTTGCTTAACTTTCTTTGTACTCATTATCTAGCCCGTATTATATTATTTCAAAAATATTTAGAAGAAATTTTATTGATAGATGATGTCGAAATGATTAAGTTGCCCAATGAATTTTATATACCCCAGGGTGCCAAGTCTGAGGCTCAGGAGGAGGAGGAGGGGGTTTCACATCTTCCCTCACCTGATTCATTGAACATTTCAGCCTTTTTAGAGTCTTCTACAGATGTTATTCCGACGTGGGCAACTTCGTTAGTAACCTTCTTTCACTGAGCGATAAGAATATGCTTATGAGATTATGTTCTGTGGTAGTTCAACTCAAATGTTTCCTGATGTTAGTAACGCCACTCAAAAGCGGAGGAAGGCTTTCTTGTTATTGAAGACTCAGATCTTGGCACTTAGGGCATCTTTCTTCTTGAATTACCCTTGCAAATGTCTTATTATTTTCCAGGATGACAAGTATATCTTTTTTGATCCAATTCAATTAGAGGTTTTCACTGCAGGGAGGAATAATGTCTAATTTTGTTTATAATAACTTTTTTTTTTGTTTTTCTCCTGGCTTAATTTAAGTGGGAAATATTGTTAATTGTTTTGGGGGGTTTTTTGCGGGGGCTTGGAGTTGTTTGGTTTATTGGGATGATTGCTTGTTATAGAATTGTGCTGACTTTCCTCATTGTATTTTCTTGTCTTTATTTAATAAAGTTTTTGAAATGTTAAAAAATTAGCAAAAGCCATGATTAACTAGCCAATTTGGCAAGCTAAACATTTGTGGTACTGGGAAGAGATGGCCATGCAAGAATGCTTTGGTACTCTTATGGAGTTAGTCCAAAAATTCCATCTTCCCGTGAATCAACCACTTAAATGGTTGCAAGTAAGTCCCAGTGATCTGAATGATGGCAGATCGGTTGTACTCGAGAGGGACTGCTGCCAAACTTATACCAGGTTTGAGGGATCAGCTTCCATCGGCTGTTGTAGAATTGGAAAGAGTTTGGCCCAGTGATTTAAGCTGTCAATTAGAGACAAATGAGTGACAGCTCTACTGGCCGTGTGCTAACAGGGTACATGGAGCAGCAAATGTTCATCAGTCACTGTGGTCTTGAATGTAATATCAGCTATAAGATAGTTATATTAGGATCCTGTGCACTTGATTTAGAATTCCCTCTTCTAGTGGAAATCAATGCTGCGATTTCGCAAACGGGAACTGGCTATAGAAAGGCCGTGGTTGCCAACTGAGCCGTCATCCTAGAATGTGAGTTAATAACTTTTATGTCAGCCCCTAAGAAGTATTTACACCATCTCAGCAGAATCACGTCAAGTGCATGAGGCTGGTCATTTAGTTTTCTTTGTAGGATGTGCTGTTTTGTTTGTTATTGGTCTATATGATGCAATCAAACCAAATAAACATACTTGAACAAAAACCCCAGGTCCTTCCATGCAGCTCTGCCATTGAGTTACAAGGCTGGGACAAGGAGTTTAGGATTTTACGCATGGGGAGGGCAAGTTTCAGTAGACTGTAAGACGATTTTAGTATCTGTAGTCCTGCAAGAGGATTTGTGAATGGAAATTCATCAAAGCACTTCCTTTTCCAAACAATCACCTGCTACTTGTTCCTCTTCCATGGAGAATCCATTAGAAATTATTCAGTGTGTCACCTTTAGCTACTGGGGACCAGTTACACAGGCTTTCGGGTAGTATGCCGGCCTGGTTTTTGCCTTCTTCCTTCACTGGATGTTTTTGATTCACGTCATTTTATATGTTTTTTTTTGTCTCTGTTCTCCGATTGTATTTCTTTAGTTTTGTTTGAATTTCACTAATCTATATTGTTTCTATCAATTCTATTTATTTTACACTGTAAACTGCTTTTTGTATCCCGAAAGGTGGTATATCAAGCAACTAAGCTAAACTAAATTCATCTGCCAGGGGGTGAAAATTATGCATATCTGGTGTCATTTGGCAGAGTATACTTCCCTTCTCCCTCCATCCTCCAAAATCTATGAAGTTGGACCAATTTTGTTGAGCTTTTTCTTTCCATATATTCAAGTGGACTAGTTCTGTTTATGTATGCTGTCCCTTTGCTGGTGTCCTGTTTACCTTGCTGTGTTGTGTTTCCTCAGACATTGCCCTTCCAATTCGGGCCAACAGTCTCCTGCCTGTCAGTGGCGTCCTCCCCTTCCGGTTCCACCGCGGCCGTGTTCACGCGGCCGCGTCAAGCAAGGTACACTGCCTTGCCACTATAAAACAGCAGCGCCTACGGTGCTCGTTGCCGCGGCGCGCGACAGGGGTGCGCACCGAAGGAGCACGACGTGCTCCTTAGGTGCGCTCCTTGGGGCTGCTCCGGCAGCGGAGGTCCACTTCTTCTTCTGAGCTGGATAGGTTTGCTCTCTGTTGTCCTTTCCACCTCTTCATCTGGTGAGTTACACTCTTCGCCCGCCTTACTCTCGTCACCGCTTGGGCTCGCTCCCAGACCGGCACTTCCAGTAGCGTCTTTTTCCTGCTCCCTTCCGTCTTTCTCTTTATCTTTCTGTTCTATGGCCTCTATTCCTGTATTCTGGGGCAGGCGGCCTGACAAGCCCTCTAACCTACGCTTCCGCTGTAGTGCTAACTTTCGCTTATGCACTCTTTCTTCGGCCTTTCCTCCTCCCTCCCCTGCTCTTTCTAATCCCTCCTGGACTCCCTTTTCTATTGGCCTTCTCAATTGTCGGTCTCTTCGTACTAAAACCCTTCTTATTCAAGACTTAGTTCTAAGATCCCCTCCTGGGATTACCCTCCTCACGGAGACCTGGCTCCATGATGGTGAGGACGCTCTCCTTGCGCGTTGTCTCCCCCCTGGCTTCTCTGCAGCTTCCGTCCCTTGCCTTGGGCGGTCTGGTGGTGGCGTGGCTGCCATTCTTCATCCTTCTCTCCCCTATACTCTAATTTCTTCCCCATCATTGCACTATGCTGAAGCTCTCTTACTCCGCCTCCACACTTCCCCTTCTATTCATGTTCTTCTCGTCTACTCCCCTCCCGCCCTTCGCTCTCAACTATGGGATGCTCTCCTGTTAACCATCACTGATATCTCTCTAGCTTTCCAGCACCTAATTATTGCGGGTGATTTTAATCTTCACATGGATGCTCCTTCCTCAACGAGAGAGCATTCTTTTCTTTCATTCCTCCAGGATCTATCCCTAATCCAACATGTCACTATCCCAACCCATCAGGTCGGTCACACCCTTGATTTATTTTTGACCTCCACTTCCTCCTCTTTTACTCTGTCGGCTTTATCTGCCACGTCCCTCCCTTGGACAGATCATCTTCATCTCACCCTATCCTGCTCCCCCTTAGGTGTTTCATCTTCCACCTCTCCAGTATCTTCTGCCCCACCATCTCCAGTGTAACTATCTCGAGCTCTTACTCCCCTCACCTTGCAAAAGTTTCCCCCAGTTTCTGAGCTTCTGCCTGCTGATTTTTCACTTCTTTCCCCCAATTCCCAAGCTGCTCTCTGGTCCTCCACCCTTTCCGCCACTCTCGATCTTTTGGCCCCCTTACGTCCTCGCCCATCTCGTTGACGTCCCTCTCATCCTTGGTTCCATGGTGGCCTGCGGCTCTTGCGCACACACCTCCGGAGGGCCGAGCGACTATGGCGCAAGGTCCCTTCTCCTGCTAATTTATCTGTCTTCAAATCCCACTATTCCTTCTATCGCTCCCAACTCCATTCCACTAAACGTGACTTTTTCTCTAATACTATCTCATGTGCTCCCAACCAAACCCAACATCTCTACTCCACTCTTCGCTCCCTTATTTCTCTACATGCTCCTTCAACAACCCCTGTCATCCAGTCCTCTCCCTCTCCTACACAGCTAGCTTCTTTCTTTATTTCTAAGGTTGCTTCACTGAGAGGCTCGTTACCTTCATGTCCTGCCCCTATCACTTCCCCCCCCCCTGTTCCTTCGCCTCCGCCTGTCTCCCAACTCTCTCACTTCTGGGCTACCTTCTCGCCCATCACTTCACCTGAACTTCATCACCTTATCTCCTCCTCTAGGAAGACATCCTGCCTGCTGGATCCTATCCCCTCCTCTTGGCTTATCACCCCCTCTTTGGGCGTCTTCCCTTATATTCTCGCTATGTTTAATTCTAGTCTTTCCACAGGGATCTTTCCTAGCTCTTGGAAGCACGCATTGGTTCGTCCTATCTTAAAGAATCCCTCCCTTGATCCCTCACTTCCCTCTATCGCCCCGTTTCCAACCTTCCTTTCCTGTCTAAGCTCCTGGAGAAGTTTGTTTTTGCACAACTTTCCCATCACTTAGATTCTACTAATTTTCTTCACCCCCGTCAATCAGGTTTCCGTTCTGGGCATAGCGTCGATACTGTTCTCCTAGCTTTCACTAATGCATTGCATGTAGCTCACGATCGTGGTGATATTTCGGTGGCGGTTGCTTTGGATCTTTCAGCTGCTTTTGACTTAGTTGATCACTCTCTTCTTCTTCATTGTCTTCGGGAAGCCGGTCTCTGTAGCACTGTTCACCACTGGTTTCACTCTTTTCTCTCCTCCCGTTCCTGTGCAGTTCTTTCTTCCTCACCTGCTTTTCCTTCTTCCGATTCACAGCACCTTTCCTGTGGGGTTCCACAGGGTTCTGTTCTCGCCCCCCTTCTTTTCAACCTCTTTCTGGCCCCCCTTGCTCTCCTCATACAGCAGTCAGGTATCTCAGCTTTCTTTTATGCCGACGATATTCTTTTACTTCATTACACTTCTCCTTCTTGTCCTGATCTTACCCCTTTGAACTCTTGTCTCTCCTCTGTCGCAAGCTGGCTCACTACTAACTGTCTTCACCTCAACCTTACTAAGACTCTTGCTATTTGGTTTACATATGGTGACCCTTCTCCCTCTCTAGCCCCTTCTTTTTCTGATTCCTCGGTCCCACTGGTCTCCACCTTTCGGTATCTAGGTGTCCACTTTGATTCAGATCTCTCACATTACCAAAACGTCCTTCTTTTTTCTCCGTCAAATTCGTTCAATCTGCCCCTTTCTCTCTTCCTCTGCTCTGACCACACTGGTGTTATCTTTAGTCATGTCACGGGTAGATTTCTCCAACTCACTGTTTCTCGGTCTTCCCAAAAATCAGGTAGTTAGGCTCCAAAGAATACAGAATACTGCTGCGCGTCTTGTCACACACTCCACTCTTCGGGATCATGTCACTCCTTTACTCTTCCGTCTTCATTGGTTGCCAGTTTCGTTTCGTTTTCAATTTAAGCTATTGACCCTGTTACACAAAGTCTATCACACCAGCACTCCGCTGTATCTGATTGATCTCCTTTCCTTTCATTCCCCTCGACATACACCCCACTCTTTCCACCTTAACCATCTTGCCCTTCCTTCCCCTTCCTGTGCCCATCTGCAGCTCACCCGTCTTTCTGCATTTTATTTCGCTGGCTCTGCTCATTGGAATTCTCTCCCCTCCTCTCTCCATCTGGAATCACAATATGCCACTTTTAAACAAAACCTCAAAACCCATCTGTTCTCCCTAGCATTTAACGTCCCTTCTCCTTTTGTATGAGTTCACCCTTTTGTATATTTTATTTGCCTCTTGTATCTTGTCCTGTCTCTATTATACTCTTATCTTCTGTCCTTTATAATTTTGTACATTTCCTTTCTTTTACCGGCTTTGGCCAAAATTTTATGTATTTTATTATTGTACACCGCCTTGATTGATATAGAAAGGCGTTTTTTATCAAATGATTAAACCTTAAACCTTAAGCAGGCAGCTACTTCCCTGCTATGATTTCCACGGACCAAGGGAGGGCCCTCACAGATATTCTCTTTGAAAAGTATTTATTTATTATTAGTGTCAGTTCGCACCTTTCCAGGAGACGATCAAGGCGAGTTACATTCAGGTACAGTAGGTATTTCTGTCTCCAGAGGGCTCCCAATCTAAGTTTGTACCTGAGGCAATGGAGGGTTGAGTGGCTTGCCCACGGCCACAAGGGCCGCCAGTGAGATTAACTAGCATGGTAAAGTTTTCTGCATCAGACTCTATATGTCAATATATTATACTGGCACTTCATCAATAAAAAACAGAAACAAATTAATCTGTAATGGTCTGTTGGATTCAATATTTCTTATTCTGTAGGATGCTTGTTGGTTTTTATTTCTACACTTTTAAATTGACCAATGTAACATCTGTGTTACATCATTCAACATTTATTACCCCACGTACTGTTTAACACAATAACAAAGGTAAAATCAGAAGACTTTAGATGAATGCTTAGGTTTGTATCCTGTTATATCATACCAGCCTTTTCGATAAGTTTGAATTATCATCTAGTCACGTTTATCATTTGCATTTCTCAGGAACCTATCCTGGTTCTTGGGTTATAACATCCATCTCCACAGTCATAACAACCTTCTGGGATTTTTCTAGGAGGGTCCAAGTCTGTGAGCTGTGAACGACCTGCAGGTTTTAAACCAGAACACATCTTTGTATAAAATCTTCTGTCATAACCGTCACAGTAAAGCCAGTTCTTCTCCTTGTATTTAAGGCCACCTGGAAATATACGATCCTCCTCTTACAATTCCATGTTCCCAGATCGCTGTGTATTGGCCTCCGTTGGGAAAATCTAAGGTTCCTTTACCATGGAACATTCCATCTTTCTTCTTGCCTTCATATCTGATGTCATTCGGCAGAGTATACTTCCCTTCTCCCGCCATCCTCCAAAATCTATGAAGTTGGACCAATTTTGTTGAGCTTTTTCTTTCCATGTATTCAAGTGGACTAATCAATGAGGCAACTACATTACTTTATCCAAACCCTTGAATTGTGTATTTATTACAGTTCACACGCAGCAGAGTTTGATGAAACCTCATTTTCAAAACTGTGGGCGAAGCTATTTGTTAAAATCTGTTGACCGGGAAAGTTGCATTAAGTCAAAAGCAAATTAGTGCAAAGACCTGGAGTAAAAGGTACATGTAGAATTTGCACCAGTTCACGTCCCCATATTCCACATCAGGATTACACAATGATTGTAAATAAATAAGCAACATGTTTATGCTTTTACCGTTTTCACCGTTGTCGTCAGAATAGTCTCCTGGTTCATATTCACTGTCTATGCTATAACAGCTTTCACTGGAATCATCAAACAGCTTTCCATAACCTCCTGGATCCAGGAAGCTCAGGTGAGTGTAGAATGAGGTAGTCACAAATTCTGACAGTTTGCCTAATTGGACCCTGCGAAAGGAAAACACATTGTAGTCCTCTAAAGAAGCAAGAAGGGTCAGGCAGGCAATTTTGGGGGTTTATATCAAAAGTACAATTTTCAAACTGCCCATATTGGTGCCAAGCGCACATGCCAACTCCTTTGAAAATGTTCCTCTTTGAATTAAGGGGGTCATCTCATAATTGCAGGCATGAGTAAAAAAACCACATACATATTCTTCTCGATGTGGGATTTGCTTAGAAAATTAATCCCCCGGGGAACTATGCACTTCCATTTACACGTACACACAATTTTGGGGTTAATTTACATGCATATGAGTGAATGCTCAGAACCCTTCCCGTCCCCACTCCTAGGAACACCTCCGCTCAATCCTGGTAAACCTATGCACCTACAGTCCTTGTGTACCTACATAATGAGTAGCCGAATTTATAGAAGGCAGAAATGCTTTAGAAAAGTACCCTCCCCCCATGTCCCACTGGAAGCTAAACATAAGTAAGTGTCCATAATGCAGCCATATAGTTCATTCAAGGCTTTCAGTGACATTATAAACCAAAAGGCAAAAAAGAACCCCAGAGGGCGATCAATAGACATGCGTTTAAACATTTCTCGCCGTGACTGCATCTAAAAATATGTAGACAACATGCACGCTTTTATCCGTGCTGTAAGGCGGGCAGCGCTGGAGCGGCGTTGGAAAGCACACAGGAAAGTAGATGTAGGGATTTAAGTTTAAAACAAAACAAAATAAATACCGTGCCCCTCCAAAATATCCATCCTCTAGTTTTCTTATCGTAGTGAGGATGGCTGGATCAATGTCGGTACTGTCTTCATCTGAAAAAAAAGACACCGTTTATTCCCACGAAACCTGGCAAAGGACCACACTGTGCTCACAGATCACAGGATTGCCCAGCATTTCTCCAGCTGAGAAATACAAAGATACTGCAAGTATTTATATGATACAATTGGCTTTATAATCCATAAATTTAATGGAGGTGCAGAAAGCTACAAGTTCTCTGGGCTCCATGTGAATCCCGCAAGATGAAAAGCACCTTAGAACGCACTGGAACAACTTCTGTCTCATGTATCACACTCCTGTTGGCTGAACATGAACCTATTACCACTGAATTGTGGAGAAAACGACTTGTGCCTATTTGTAATAAATAGCAAAAACTTCTACGTTTATTCCAATATAAACTTCAACCCCCTGTTCAATCAACAAAAGATGGACTTTCATAAAATAATTAATAATGATTTATTATTAAAAGAGGAAAGATGGAGCTCAAATTAACACGTCAAGATGCAACTGGCAACCAAAACTTCAGCTCAGCTATCTGCAACCATACTTTTCACCACTGCTTGATCAATCTTTCCACTATGAGAAAAAGTCTGCTATAAAGCATAAAAAAATCCAGTTCTGACTTAGCTGAACAATTTCCTTCCCTTAATATTGTCATGAAAATGGTAAACAGATGCAGAAGCTTATATCATTAAAACATGAAGCACTTCTTGCCCTACGAGATTCATAAGGTAATTAACCTTCACTTGATCCCCCTTCGTCTGATCTGTTGTGGTTGCCAGAAGCATCTTGGCATGTTTGTCGGAGCTTGAACCCTCCTCCTTTAATGTTGTTGTTGTTGTTAAGTGCCGTTGAGTCGGAGTCGACTCATGGCGACCCTCTGGATAGCTATCCTAAATTATGTTCGGTCTTCAGTCAGGCGGCTCATTGTTGACAGACTGGTACCCGTAGCTGCTGTTATTGTATCGATCCACCTCATTGCTGGCCTTCCTCTTTTGCGTTGACCTTCTATCTTGCCAAGCATGATGTCTTTCTCTAATGATCTCTCTCTTCGCATGATGTGTCCAAAGTATGAAAGTTGAAGTCTTGTCATCTGAGCTTCTAAAGAAAGCTTAGGTTTGATCTCCTCTAGTACCGACTGGTTTGTTCTTCGGGCAGTCCATGGTATACACAGTATTCGCCGCCAGCACCATAATTCAAAGGCATCAATTTTCTTCCTATCTGTCTTTTTCACTGTCCAGCTTTCACATCCATATGATGTTATTGAAAATACCATGGCTTGAACAAGTCGAATCTTTGTGTGGAGAGAGACATCTCTGCTCTTGAGAATCTTATCTAGGTCTTTCATAGCCATTCTGCCAAGAGCAATGCGTCGTCTGATTTCTTGACTGCTTGTTGCTTCTTTATTGATAGTTGATCCAAGTAGGTTAAAGTTGTTCACAATTTCAATTTCTTCGCCTTCAACGATGAACCTGTTGATTATGCCAGTTGTCATGATCTTTGTCTTCTTTACATTAAGGTGCAGGCCCATTTTGAGACTATGTTCTTTGATTGTGAGAAGCAAATGTTTCAGATCATCTTCACTTTAATAGTGAATCATTATTAATGATTTCGTTTTTGAAAGTCCATCTTTTGTTGACTGAACAGGGGTTAGAATTTACATTGGAACAGATAAGCAGTAGTGTTAACAAATATTTATAAAAATGTATTAAAATTAGACACGAGTATTTTTCACCACAATTTAGAGTTAGTTTAGTTATTTTTTGTATCTGAAATGTAGTCATTGGTTGAGCCTCTGTAAACATAAGGTGAATACACAGTACAATTTGGCATCTTAGAAGCTCTTCCTGAACCCTGCTGTTTCACTGACACAAACAACTGGACTTATCTGGGGAGAGACAAACGTCTTTACTGTAAACAGCACCTTCACCTGTAACACCATTAAAATAAAGTGCAAGAAACACAAATTACTGAGCATGGTGTGAGTGATGGGGAACGTGAGCGTAGGTCGTCCCGTCATCCTCCAGCATGAGCAGAGATAAGCCAGTTCCGTCCGCAGCATCTCCACCACCATGCGATTATCCAGGGCCAGATAAAAGTGGTGCTGGTCCGTGAACTAAAGAGGGAACACAAGCAGTTTGTTCAAAATGAGCATCTGTTCTCTCTGCTAATTTCAAATTTAGGACTTTACATTTTTTCTATTATAACTTTTTTAAGCAATTTCCAATAGCCCCGATTATTTGTGAAGTACGCGAACTCTATCGACTTAACTTTATAACAGGATGGATACCTAAGTGAAAAATAGAAAAGCGCACTTTGGTTAAGGCTATGTAATAACGGCAACATGGCACCTATGTGTCTTTATAAAACAGGCTTCCAGATCCAGCTCTGCAAGTACACAAATGCTGAAGTGCACATTTATACCTACAATATACACACTGTAGTGCAGTCCAAGCAACACTGAGACTCAGGGCACTTTAGGAGCACGGCTCCCCGGACTTTGAGAGCAGAGATGGAGGAGTTCTGCTGCTCTACATGAGACTCAGCAGGTGCTGTAGGAGCTGAGGAATGGGAGGACGGCTACACTTAACTGGGATCACACACAGGGACTGAGAAGATAAGAGACGCTGCAAAGGTAAAGGTGTGTGTCTATGAATTTGGAAGTTAATGCCTGTTCTTTCGATCCTGAAACAATTGCTAAGAATCGTTGGTGCAAGATGGGAGAAAAGACTAAAACCTGAGAAACGGCTGCAGGACACTGTTATGGACTAGAACATGGACTAACTTGAGTTTGAAAGTGTGGCTGAATGGTAGGAACTATGTCTGCTGAGCTTTCCTCAGCTCGCAATCTTGGGGTTGTCTTTGACTATTCTCTCTCCTTCGCCACACACATTCATCTGATAGCTAAGACCCGCCGTTTCTTTTTCTATAACATCAGCAAAATCCGCCCTTTCCTTTCTGAACGGACTACTAAAACGCTTATCCACTCCTTAATCACCTCCCGTCTTGACTACTGTAACCTACTCCTTGCTGGTCTCCCTTTGAATCATCTCTTTCCCCTTCAATCTCTTCAACACTCTGCTGTGCGGCTAATCTCCTGCCAGCCTCGTCATGCCCATATTGCCCCTCTTCTCAAGTCACTTCATTGGCTCCCTATCCGTTTCCGCATCCAGTTCAAACCTCTCCTGCTGACCTAAAAATGCATTCACTCTGCAGCTCCTCACTACCTTTCTTCTCCTATCTCTCCTTACAACCCCCCTCACGAACTCCGCTCTTCTAGAAAACTGCTTCTATCTGTGCCCTTCTCTTCTATTGCTAACTCCAGACTTCACTCCTTTCACCTTGCTGCACCTTACGCCTGGAACAAACTACCTGTGTCTGTATGCCAGGCACCTTCTCTGACCCTCTTCAAATCCAGGCTGAAAACTCACCTCTTTGCTGCTGCTTTTGGATCTTGACTCACCTGATCTCCTTTTTCTTTTCCTTTCCCCCTTGTTTTATCCCTGTCTACACCTTCTGTGTTGTCTGTCTTGACTAGATTGTAAGCTCTGATGAGCAGGGACTGTCTCTTACATGTCTGTGCAGTGCTGTGTATGACCTGTAGCACTATAGAAATGCTCAGTAGTAGTAGTAGTGGTTGACGAGAGCAATATACCTTTGAACTTTGATTTTGTAAAGGAGATTAAAGTTGGTTATTTTTGCCACTTCAGCTTGTGCTTAATATAGACAAGTAGGCATCTACTTGTCTTTATAAAATAGGTTAAACGTGTTGTTAAGTCAGTGCTGACTCCTTATAACTCTACAGATGGTTTTCAATGTTGTGAATAACCAGGAAAAATTAAACTTGGACTGTAGAAGACGCCAATAGATGAAAGCTTCAGACAACATTCCCGCCATGCTGTCCAGGAGTCTCCCAGCAGTGCTGCCGTCGGAAGGGAAGGTGCTGCAATATCACGGCTCCTGCCCAAGAAATGTTACCGCTCATGTACAAGTCTCTGACCGAGGCCATTGGGCTGGCTGCTAGATCCCTGTGTCCAAGAATCAGAAGATGGTAAAACATCAAATGATAGTCACTTTGTGGGAATGGTGCAGTTCCCTGTAGCACGTGAAAGTTATAGTCAAAAGGCTGCCCTTGTGGAGAAGAGGTATGCTGGAGAGATGGAACAGGAAGTCTGGGCATTTCTGTATCCCATATTCAGGTTCAAACACTAACTTCTGAGACACTCTAAATGTAGCAGGTATTAGTGTGCTTTTATCATCCTCAGTCCCTTATTTTAGAAGCACCTAGTTCACCGGGGGTCACAGCTGCCACTTTGATCCTGGGTTGTCCGATGGAAAAGGAGCAACTGGGGTTGCTCCTTCTCCCTAACAGACCACCAGGGAAACCCCCAATAAGAGCCTGAGGGTGTCAGAAGGGTTGGGGCATGCTCTATGATGGTGTCAAGGGGATCCGGGGTGAAAGGGGATCTGTTATATCCGAGAGGAGGGGAAGAGGAAATTTCATGATGTCGGGGTAATGCTGGGAAAGGGAATGTGTTGATATTGGGGAGGGGGGAGTCTGGGGGATGAATCTTTAATGCTGTCGGGGGAGGAGTGGGATGTTTTATGCCCTTAAGCATCAAACACCCTTAGCGTTCTAGATCCATTGCAATCTGGCTTTTGTTCTCTACATTCCACTGAGATGGTTCTTACTATATCTCCAATGACTTGTTCCTTGCCAAATCCAAGGGCCTTTACTCGATCCTCATCCTTCATGACCTTTCTGTTGTCTTTGATACTGTTGATCACCACCTTCTCCTCAATACCCTGTCCTCGCTTGGACTTAGGGGTCCTGTCCTGTTCTGGTTTTCTTCCTATCTCTCTCACTGCACTTTTGGTGTATACTCTGGTGGATCCTCCTCTACTGCTATCCTGCTTTCAGTCGGTGTACCCCAAGGCTCGGGACTTTTTTTCTCTCTACATCAGTCCCTTGGTGCGCTTATCTCCTCCCATGGTTTTCAGTACCATCTCTATGCTGATGACTCTCAGATCTACCTCTCTGCACCTGAAAGCTCTCCGGGAATCCAGGCCCGGATCTCTGTCTGTTTATCTAAGAGCCTGGATGTCTCACCACCATTTCAAATTGAACATGGCCAAAACTGAGCTTCTCATCTTTCCCCCTAAGCCCACCTCCTGCCTTTCTCCTTTCCCTATTTCTGTGGATAACACTCTACTCCTTCCTGGCAAGCTTAGGGCCATCTTTGACTTCTCCTTCTCCTTCTCCACACACATCCAACAGATAACTAAAACCTGCCATTTCTTTATCTATAACACTGGCAAAATGTGTCCTTTCCTTTCTGAACACATTAATAAGACTCTTATCCATTCTCTAGTCACCTTCCATCTAGACTATTGTAATTTCTTAATCGCTAGTCTTCCTTTGCTCCCCACTTCAATCTGTTCAAAGTTCAGCTGCACAACTAATCTTCTGCCAGTGTTGCTATGCTCAAGTCAAGCCTCTTGTCAAGTCACTTCACTAGCTTCCTGTTTCTGCATCCAATTCAAACTTCACTACCTTTCCTCTCTTATGTCCCCCTACAACCCTCCTCGGGAACTCCACTGTTCTGGCAGATCGAGTCTATCTGGGCCCTTCTCTTCTACTGCCAGCTCCAGTCTTCGATCCTTTCACCTTGCTGCCCCTTATGCCTGCAACAAACTACCTGAGTCAGGCTTCATCTGTGGCCCTGTTCAAATCCAGGCTAAAAACTTACTTTGAGACTGCTTTTGAATCCAGATCCCCTTAGCCTCCAGTTCACCTCCTATGTGTTTTCTTACTAGTCCCCTAGATAGTCCACAGTTGTGTTGTCTGTCTTGACTAGGCTGTAAGCTCTTAGGAGCAGGGATTCTCTTTTACATGTCTCTGCGTAGTGCTGCGTATACCTTGTAGCGCTATGTAAATGATAAGTAGCAGTGATAGTAGTCGGAGGGTGTGGGGAGTGTTGAGGGGGGGGGGTTGATTGCAAAAAGCTGCAGCATAGTTGGGAAGGCAGGATCCTCTTTTTAACCCACATGCTGATTTTTTAAATTGCTGCTCTCGCTGGACATGCTGCCATATGTAGTTCACTCCTGCACATCCTTAGATGTATTTACAAAAGGCTCCATCTTCGGCACAGCCTTTTGTAAAATATGCGGGCAGTGGGACTGAACACGTTCTGAACTTTAATATGTGGCTACAAACCTGGTGAGGGATTTAGATATATAGGCAACTGGCGCAACAGATGGCACAACAAGAGGCTACACTGTGTTGATGGACTGCATCTCTCTGTAGCAGGAAAAAGGATCCTAAGTTAAAAATTCAGGCAATATGTGGACAAGAATTTAAACTAGGGAAAGGAGGTGATGGATGGGAAAAAATAAGTTCAGGACATCACTCCCAGCAAAAACATTATAGCATTGGTAACAGTCATCATATTAATTCACACATCAGTGTCAAGAGGGAAGAGGAGTCTGCAATAAAATCCATCCAAAATACAAGCAAGCCAACTAACAATTGCTGGAAGGCAATGAGCACAAGTATTCTAAGTCTAGCCAACAAAGTTCCTGACCTGAAAGCCCTGATGGTGCAAATGGACTTGGACATTATCACCATTACAGAAACATTGTTTAATGAGTCGCATGAATGAGATATAGCCATAGATAGCTATAATTTATTTAGAAGAGACAGAGAAGGCAGAAAAGGAGGAGGAGGAGCCCTATATGTCAAAAGCAATATTAAAGCTTCTGAAATGCAGGGGACGTGGGGAAAAGAAGAAGCGCTGTGGATTGTGTTAGAAAGAGGAGATGGCACTGTCATCCATACTGGCGTAGTCTACAGGCCTCCAACTCAAACAGAAAAATGGATAAAGACTTGGTCATTGATATTGCAAAGCTGAAGGGAGAAGTGATCATACTGGGTGACTTCAATCTATCAGGCGTGGATTGTACGAGGTAGTATTCCTTCTGCAAGTCTGGAAAGGAGTAAAAAGATTGTGGATGCCTTCCAAGGAGCATTGCTCAGACAAATGGGGATGGAACCAACCAGGGAAGGTTTGATGCTGGATTTAGTGCTCACCAATGGAGAAAGTGTGTCGAATGTCCGGGTGGGTGTCCATTTGAACAGCAGTGATCATCACATGGTGTGGTTTGAGGTAAACATCAAGGCAGAATCCAATCACAACAAACTAAAAGTCCTAGACTTCAAAAACACCGACTTCAGTAAAATGAGAAAAAGAGAAGTTGGCAAGGTGGGAGGAGATAAGGGAAGTGGAATTCCCGTGGTCTAAACTAAAGGAGGCAATAAAAGGGGCAACGGATATATATGTAAGGAAAGTAAATAAAAAGATGAGAAAAAGGAAATCTATATGGTTCGCCAAAGAAATGATTGCATAAATAAAGGCAAAAAACACAGCTTTCACAAAACTCAGAATATCACAAAAAGAGGAACACAGAAAAGAATACAGGATAAAGCTAAAAGAGACAAAGAGAGAAATGAGAACAGCAAAAGCAAAGGTGGAAGAAAAGACGGCTAAAGAGGTGAAGAATGGAGACAAAACATTTTTCAGGTCTATTCGGGAGAAGAGGAAGATCAGAAGTGGAACTGCAGGCGAGGATGGAACTGTGGAAAGTGACATTGAAAAAGTGAAAATGCTAAACAAATACTTCTCTTCTATATTCATGAGAGAAGGACCACGTATGATTAACAAATATACAAATGGGAATGGAGTACATACCACACCATTCATAGAAGATGATCTTTTTGAACAGCTTGCAAAGCTGAAAGTGGACAAGGCCATGGGACCGGATGGGATACATCCCAGGATACTGAAAGAGCTCAGAAAGGTTCTGACAGGGCCTTTAAAGGATGTTTTTTTAAATAGATCCTTGGAGACGAGAGAGTTTCCGCAGGAATGGAGAAGGGTTGATGTAGTACCTCTTCACAAAAGTAGCAATAGGAAAGAGGTGTTAAACTATAGGCCAGTAAGCCCCATCTCTGTGGTGGGATAAAGAATGGAGGCACTCTTGAAAGAAAGAAAAGTGGACTTTCTGGAAACCAATGGATTGATGGATCCGAGGCAACATGATTTTAGCAAAGGACGACCATGCCAAACAAACTTGATTGAGTTCTTTGACTGGGTGGCCAGAGAACTAGATCACATCCATCGCATGCATCTTGATCTATTTAGATTTCAACAAAGCTTTTGATACTGTTCCTTATAGGAAGCTAATCAATAA
Organism: Ichthyophis bannanicus; assembly: GCA_033557465.1. Taxonomy (NCBI): domain Eukaryota; kingdom Metazoa; phylum Chordata; class Amphibia; order Gymnophiona; family Ichthyophiidae; genus Ichthyophis; species Ichthyophis bannanicus. The sequence goes on along the minus strand of CM066035.1, from coordinate 898,943,056 downwards.
ACTGAGCAGCCTGTGGATAGGTCCCAAGGTGGTGAACTGGATCAGAAATATGTTGATGAGAGACGACAGAAGGTGGTGATAAACAGAACTCACTCAGAAGAAAGGAAGTTGCATAGTGGCGTGCCTCAGGGACTAGTCCTGGGACTGATATTGTTCAATGTATTTGTGAGTGACATTGCTGAAGGACTGAATGGAAAAGTCTGCCTTATTGCAGATGACATGAAAATTTGCAACAGAGAGGACTCTTCTGAGGGACTGGACAACATGAGAAAAGATCTACAACACTTGAATAATGGTCTAGTGCTTGGCAGTTGAGATTTAATGCAAAGAAGTGCAGAATCATGCACTTGGGATGAAGAAATCCAAAGTAACTGTATGCAATAGAGGGAGAGAGGTTGGTGTGCACGGACCAGGAGAGGGATCTTGGATTGCTAGTGTGTGAGGATCTCAAGGTGGCGAAACAATGCAACAAGACAGCAGCCAAATTCAGAAGGATGCTGGGATGCATACAGAGAGGAATTACCAGCAGAAACAAGGAGGTACTAATACCACTGAACAAGTCATTTTTGAGGCCTCACTTGGAATATTGTGTTCAGCTTTGGAGACCATATCTCACAAAGGATATAAAAAGACTTGAGACAGTTTAGAGGAAGGCGACCAAAATGATTTGGAGCCTGCGCCAAAAGACGGATAAGAAGAGACTTGAAGACCTAAATATGTATATCCTGGAGGAGAAGAGAGACAGGGGAGATATGATACAACTTTTAAGTACTTAAAGGGTATTAATGAACAAACAAACCTGTAAGGGGAAAATCAGTTTCTTGTTGTACAGAGGGACCATGAGGCCCATCTGTGAATACCTAGATAGAAAGGAATGTGTTGTGCTAAGACAAGATTCAGTGATCTTCACAGAGACAGGTACCAGTTTGTACGGTTGCTAATTAGCAATATCAGGAGCAGGGCTATGATGCTGGGATGGGTTTATGACGTATATATGTTTTTGATACTGTATAAAAGATAGACTGCACTTCTAACGTATGGAATAAACTTACATGTTACTTATGTACGAGTGTGTGTGTGTGTTTGTTCTCCTGGGATCCCAGACAGTGAAGGTAAGGTAAATTCCTCGACCCAAAGCAATAACGGACGTCCCAGGGTAAGTGATATAGTGCTAGGAAGGGAAAAGGACCCCACCCTTACAATTTGGTGTCAGAAGTTGGCCTTTCTCCGTTGCACTGGGTTTTAAAACCCCCTAAATTGCTGCAGCTTTGGTGGCTGTACTGGAATTTTTACCTTGATGCTTTGGGAGCTCATTTTGGGTATGCGCTTGGGTAGCGCTGGAAAATATACGCTTGGGTAGCGCTGGAAAATATGCGCTTGGGTAGCGCTGGAAAATATGCGCTTGGGTAGTGCAGTGAATAACAGGGATGTCCTGCTGGGTCTGTGGTAATATCCTTCTCCTTCTCTGTGTGCTTGTGTGCCATGTGAGTTTGGAAAAACACCCCTGCCGTACTCCGAAGCGATATAGCGCTAGTGACGGGTACTGTGCAGAAAGCAAGTGGCCAGACGTGCGTTTGTTGTGAATTCATTAGAGGATGGGGGGGGGGGGGTCCCAAGGTAAGGGGACCACTTCAGAATCAGCGGGAGTGCGTGTGCAGCTACATGTTGTGATAAGGTTTAAAACTGCAGTTAAAAAACGCATCTTACATAGGCTGTCTGTGTAGGTTACACTTACATGTTGGTTTGTTAAACAAGAAATAATCATAGTGTTTGTTTACATCAAGGACATAATGTTTGTTTTAACTGAGTGAGTTTTTGATTTGGTATAGGTTACAGGACATTTGCTAATTCTGCTGAAGAAGTCTGTTAGCATGTTTACTGTGCTTAGTTTATCTCTGTGCCTGTACGACACCCCCCCCCCCCCTCCAGTCTCTGGCAAAGGTAAAACTGATGACTCAGAGTCCCTGGAATGCAAGTGACAAGCGGTGTTTGTTTATTTGTCTCTCTCTTCTTCCAAGCCTTTCCTGTCTTCTTTAGCTAAAGAGGGGGGGGGGGGGGAGTTCCTGGGTGAAGGGGACCAGCCCGGTTTTCATTAGGTTTAAATCTATTGTTAAGCAGACTTTGTATTCCAGTTGTACTCCTGTACCCCCCGGGGCCCCTCCCCGTAGATTCCGAATCTCCTAATCACTGAGGGAGTTGTTAGGTTTTTAGCAGTTTACTTTGTTGTTTTTATGAATACTGAAATTAAGTACAAGTAATTCTTGCATCTGGAGATAGCAGAGCCTGAGCGACACATGCTCCGCTCTTCCCTCCCCCTCCCTTCCTGTTCTTTGTTGTTCAAAGGCTACGGACAGGCAGACAGAACAGAAACCTAAAGTTAAACGGCATACTAAAACGTAAATTATTAGTTATTTGCAGTGTGTCTATTTATTGCCATATTGTAAGAAGACAAGCTAAATAGAAAAAAAACAAACCAAAAAAAAATTACTTTTGTACTCAACAACGGTATAACTGTCACTGAAATATGTAAAAGGGTGTGTCTGTATTTAGACACCTATTGCTATAGCAATGTACTGAATAACAACAATACTAAAAGAGCTCTTAACCTGCTTCACAATATTCCTCTCTGAGTCTCATTGGCCAGGTTGGCCAAAGGTGAATTGGCCACAGGTAAAGGTGTAAATAACAGCTGGGGCTCGCCGGGATTTTCCCACAGTAGAGTGACTCCTGCTGAGTGGAGGTGCGAAGACGCGTCCTGTTGATTTCAACAGTCTCACCTCCTCCTCTGCAGAGAGGTTTCTCTGCTAGCTGGTAATGGTCCCGGAGTTAAAAAACCCAGAGGTGTTGTGAACCAGAGTGTGAAAGACGGTGAATTAAAACCAGGCACTGCAGCAACCAAGTAAATTCTGTGCACAGACCGAGGTAAGGTGGTTTGGACATTCTCTTGTGAACTGAGACTGATTGTGTGCGAGTGAGACGTACAATGTAAATACTGAGTCTGAAGTGGAGAAATCCAGGGAAAGGGGTGGGCTCCAAATACCCCGAGGGTCTAGTTCATTATGCAGGGTGAAATTTCTTAAGAAAGCACTTGTAAGCGTTGACTTGTCTTCTGTTTAAATTAAAAACCTCTGTAATATGTTTTAGTGGCTGGGGCAGCATTTAAGGAATTTGAATAAGATTGTCTAGACCCAGCATCCTGTGGTCCCAAACCCTTATGTATCTTGTTGAGCAAAATTCTGCATGACCACACATGGTTCAGTGTAGTAGATTTGAGGTACGTGTTTTGGGCCTACTAAGTTCAGAAAAAAATAAATAAATAAATAAAAAATAATAAAAAATTACAATCTGTGAAGAGGGAGGTTAAGTATTTGAGATTAAGTATTTGGGACACCTCATAAGTGAAGGAAAGAGGAAATAAATCCGGAGAGAATAAAGGGTATTGTGGAGTTACCTTTGCCTAAAACTAAGAGAGCTGATATCTGCTTGGTTGGGTGTATGCCAACGTGTGAGAAATCTCAGACTTTTTCTCCAGCTGTCGCTGTGCTCCCCCTAGCCGATGGTACAAGGGCTGGGATGATGTCAGAAAGGTCTGGTGGGAGCTATTCTGTTTTTCTTTGACCTTCAAAGTAGGGGTTGAGAACCCTGTCAGGACAATGGGGCATTCTGAGCCAGTAATTACGAGATTGTATGAGCCAGTAGTTACGAGATTGCAACTTGAAAACGATTAAAGTTTGAGTGAATAAGACGGTAATATGTTATATGTTTGTTTTGTCTTTGACTGTATGCTATCAAGCAAACTTAAAGAGTTAAGAGAATTTTATATATTGTGGCAAGCACCTCATAGAGGGCATAATTATTGTTCATATATTACAAAACACAACGAGTTGTAACTATAGGAATTTAATAGCAATCACAATTAGTGACAATTCTCAAGCAACGTTTTCTTTTTAAACCCTTAATATTTAGGACTTTTCTCTCTCTTGTTCAACTATATAGTAATCTGCATTTGCCTGAAGGAATCTGGACACAAGAGAGACCTGCTGTTTACTTTGCTATTTGTGTTTGAGATAACATCAAGGTTGAACTGTTACTCTAAGCAAATTGCTTTAACATAATTCCATTGTTTCAGATCAGTTTGATACCAGTCTCAAGTATTATGTATAAGGTTTTAATTTAAGTGTGACAAAGTATGATTCTGAATTCACCTTTTTGCAGTTTCATGTTATTTGAATGTCTGTTTCCTGAACTGTAAGATTTAAGTTAATTACTTTGCATTGTTTAGCTTGGTGCGGACGGCTGATGAACAGGACAGTAGCACCATGGGTGCTGGCTATATTGATCTTTCCAGTTTAATTTATTACAATATTGGATTTTAGGATAAATTCATCTGTTTTTCTGTATTTGAATTTTATATGTTGGGGTCCAGAGAAAAAAATTGTACTTTGTTTTGAAAGTTTTTAACATTTCAGTTTTAGGAATACAGTATATTGTAGCACTATGACATACAAATTTTCTTTAGTTTACACACTTGCACTTATGTTACCAAAATACTTGTAGCAGTACATTATGTAGAGGTTCAGTATACACAGAAATTATAGAATTTTGGAAAGAGGCTGATCTGAAATTGCTTTGTTCCCAAGCACATAGATCACATTTAGTGGAAAGATGGAGCTTAGTTCCCAGGAAATATGAGAATATTTGTAAAGTTAGTAGACAAATAAAACAATAACATTAACTTGAGATCATTGAAAAAAAAAAGAGGAAAACAAAAAACCAACAACCCCAAACCAAGGTCTTGCTTGTCAGCAACGATCCAGGGGCGGTTTGGAAAAAAAAGAATCAGAGAGAGAGAGAGAGAGAGAGAGAGAGAGAGACAGAAGGTGAGGCTACAGCCTTGGGAAAGGCAATAAACGTGCTGCTCCGAGTGTGATGATCTGGGCCACCGGAATTCTGACTGCTTTAAGACTCCTCGAGGACCCCCAAGGCCTGAAGAACATGAACCTTGTATATTTATGCCTCGGCAGAGACATGAATAGGCAGGGGAAAGTAGGCCAAGAAGAACCTGAGGAAGTATCATGAGGCCCAACCACCAATGCCTTGAACCTTCTTAGGCCTCTCACCTCAAAAGGATCTCTTAAACACCATGATTAGTGAGTAACTTGCACAGATCCTTGTGGGCACTGCAATTATAAGATCAGTCCTCAAATCTTTTTAAGTTTCCACAGCACTCTCACTGGGAACCGGGTATAAGATAGACTTTAGTCACACCTGAGAGATTATGTGGCCGTTCTGTTAGAAGCCATACTCCTTCCTATTGGGATTGATGCTATAAAATGCCGTGAAGCACTAGTCTATATTGTAAGGACTTTACCTATATTTTGTTTAGGCAGTTGCTAATTAGAATGAGCACTGTTTACTCATATTGTTATGCTTATTGAAAAGGATCTACATTTATTTTATATATACCTTTTGTTTACAAAAATACTAAGTTTTTAACAATTGTTTAATGTTCTTAGCAGCCTTGCCAAATAAGGATACACTAGTATGGTATAAACAAGACAGAAGGACCTATGCATGTAGTTTGATGGAATGATGTAAGTGGAAAAATAAGTGGTGTTGAGAGGAGTGTGATGGAATATTCATGTTGGAAAAGAGAACTCAGATTAATATTATAAAATGGTGAGGGTAAATTGAAATGTGAAATGATGTATCCGATGTATCCACCTAGAAAGAAAACTGACAATGAATACTCTACAATATTTGATTATGCCATCCCCATTAACTCCAATTTTGGAAGTCATCTAGCCCAGAGATATACCCAATAATTGGAAATAGACACTTGGAGATAGGCTGAGTGCACTTTTCAACCTAATGAGCTTTGGGGAGACCCACACTGGCCATGTGGTGCTTTTCAGATGCTTTTATCCCTTTTTGCCTCTATGTGTCCTGGCCCGACACATGAAGGTAAAGGAGGAAAGTTACCTACACAAATTTTTACAAATTGGTATAATTCTAAAATTGTGAAAAATTGAGGAAGGATGGGCATCTTGTCAAAATGTATTAGCTAAATTGAGTTGCTTAGGAATGGCTGTTGTATGCAAGCAGCAACCCACGAAGGGGGGAACCTCCGAAACCTTAAAAAAACAAAACAAAAAAAACTTTGTAAAGACACTAAACTGTCTTGCCTTAGACTCTGTTCAACAAAAAAAACAAAAAAAAAAACAACAAAAAACAACAAATTGCCCTAAGGGAGTAGACTGAAAATTTTCTCCCTTTGAACTGTTATATGGAAGACTGCTTACTTTTTATACTCCTGAGCCTCACATTTGATCTCTTGTATTTCCTAGCAGCAGAGGCAACTCTCTTCCCTCCACAGGTATGCTCAGCAGGTCCAGTCCTTTCTGCTGGATGACTCAGCTCTTTTCTTTCAATCCGGAGACTGGATTTTGGTAAAGACATACCACCAGCAAACAGTACAAGCCCCTTTTCCAGTATGGGACCGTTCCAAGTTCTTTTGATAACACCGATTACAGTGAAGGTGGCGGCTAAAAGATCCTGAAGCCATTGCCCTCGCTGGAAACATTCTCCATCTATAGATCTGGCTTCAGGACCAGGATGAGAAGTAGCTGACGCCGGGGCAGCCAAGGTCCTAGCAACTGGAGAGGAGAGGAGGAGACTCCTGAAGAAAAGTAGCTTTCGGCCTAGAGGTACCGAACCAACATATCCCTTCAAGGTTGGTGACCAGGTACAGGACAGAGTACCTCACAAGCACAGTACCCTAGACCCGCCCTACGGACCTCCAACTACAGTGATCGCCATCACATGGACAGCCATCCTGTGGGACTCCTGCCCTTCGTGGGTCCATGCGTCAAGAATCAAGCGTGCATCGTCTCCACTGACATCTTCTTCGGTTCCAGACCGCCCTCCAGCCTCCTGACCATCATGCACAAGACTGTGTTGACTCCTCCTATCACTCATGTGGTGCCTCCTTCAGCCCATTTCTGGAACTGTTAATACGGCAATACTACTTGCCCAGACTGCCTTACCTTTGTGTGCGCAGCTTGCTACAAGCTGGAGCTTTTCTCTCAACATGTCTCATTACTGTACCCTCTAATCTGTGTGAAATCCAGAAGTTTACTGTACTTGACAATTTAAACTGCACCCAGCCCCATGTTTCTTTTTCTACTTTCTTGTATAACATTGGTGTTACTCGCCCCTCTTTGGGATATGACTAGGTCCCTTGCAAATTGTAAACTGTCTCTAGTTTTAATGCTACAGATTGTTTTATTGTTTCTGCTTTTAGCCTGTCTAATACTGCTCTATACTGTTCTTCAACTACAGCAGTTTCTCATGCTTACTCTCTGATGTATCTTCCTTTGGGCTGGTCACAAAGGGCTGATTATTGCCCTATGGAGTGGTTTTATAATCCTTGTTCTTTTCTGTTGTATATTTTCATTTGTTCTTGGCTGCTGTCGGAAGGCCCTACAGAGCTCCACCACTTTTATGTACTCTTATACACCTGTTTCCAAGGTGGCTGATGTACCTGAACTACCGTGTACAGATATTCAGTTAATAATGCCTGTTTAGTTATTTTGTAGTAGATTGTTAGGCTGTTCTTCTAGTGGGCCTATACAGGCCCAAAGGGGGGAATTGTAAGGGGAAAATCAGTTTCTTGTTGTACAGAGGGACCATGAGGCCCATCTGTGAATACCTAGATAGAAAGGAATGTGTTGTGCTAAGACAAGATTCAGTGATCTTCACAGAGACAGGTACCAGTTTGTACGGTTGCTAATTAGCAATATCAGGAGCAGGGCTATGCTGCTGGGATGGGTTTATGACGTATATATGTTTTTGATACTGTATAAAAGATAGACTGCACTTCTAACGTACGGAATAAACTTACATGTTACTTATGTACGAGTGTGTGCGTGTGTTTGTTCTCCTGGGATCTCAGACAGTGAAGGTAAGGTAAATTCCTCGACCCAAAGCAATAACGGACGTCTCAGGGTAAGTGATATAGTGCTGGGAAGGGAAAAGGACCCCACCCTTACAAAACCTTTTTCAAAGTAGGGGAAGCTGTAAAACTAGAGGGCATAACATGAAACTGCAAGGGGGTACACTGAAAGGCAACGTCAGGAAATACTTTTTCACTGAAAGGGTGGTGGATGCTTGGAATGCCCTCCTGATGCAAGTGATGGGGGCAAACACAGTGACGGAATTCAAAATGGCATGGGATAGAGACCGTGGACATAAATATCTTTTATACTTCAATAAATGGAGAGGGCTGACCTACATGGAGCAGTGGGTACGACCTTAAACACTGGCAGAGGAGGGGGATGACCTGCACGGAGCTGCAGTTACACCCACTCCAGCCACTTCACTGGGCAGACTAGATGGACCACACTGGTCTTTATCTGCCGTCATATACTATGATACTATGACCTGGATATCTCAATACTCTTCTCCGCAGTCTATCTAAAATGGGACTTTTAGTAACTGAGAATGACAACATGCACATTTAACACCCCCCCAACCGCCCATCCCCATAGGGGTCATGATAATATTACGATCATGGCCAAGGTAGGACTTAACCATCCATTTAACAAATAATCAGAATGCTGTAATGTGTAACATTTCTGTATTTTTGCTCCCCTAAATGAACAAACATTTGTAAACACATTTTTCTCCTTTGGAGTACATCTTCAGAAACAACTGTTGATACTTTCCATATCAAGCATATTTGATTCTTCATTGCAGCTGTATAGAATAAAATATATGCTCTACTCACTTGAGGTGTAAAAGTAAAGGTCTGATCCCTTATCAGGTACAGTTTGGACGTCCCAAGAACACCAATGTGTCTATACGGGCGTCCGCTCAATTTCATATTCTTGTTATAACCTATTCAAAAACAGTAGACTGTTTTAGCGAGAGTTTCCTACATCAATACTCCAGCGAGTGGAAACGGCATATTGCACTATCATCAAAAACAAAATTCTTTCGAAGACACTCAACAGATCTAACATTTAAATCATACAAACTTATCCAGTGTAGGAGGAGTTGAAAGTCAGAGAACAAAAAGGGGGAATAACAGGGCTTTGTGCCTTTCTTACTTACCCAGTTTCGCATATATATGACTGAGGACCCGGGCTGGCTGAACGCGGACAGGGTGAACGTTAGCAATGCTCTGAACAAAGATCCCGTGCTTCTTCAGCAGACTCTTAATCTCTGGGGACTCTGCCAAAATTGTCACTGCACAACACACAAGCAGAATCATTAGTTTTTCTAAAATCCTCTCTATCGCTGCCCACCGGCTGACACATGAAAACAATTCCAAAAGCCCTGCTGCACCTCTCATTTTCTAAAAGAAAAAGGAAAAGGTGGTGAGCTAAAGCTAGTAGAGGATTCTAGGGATACTCATTTGTTTAAAAGCACATGGGAAATATTGACATCTCCTATATCGTTACATATCTTTCATAACGTTTGTAAAGTTTTACACTGTTTTAATCCAAAAATAACATTTAAAAAAAAACAAACTGGTTTTTTATGCCCCAGTGTTGTCTTGACCTGGCCTGAAACCAGCGTCCCTTGGGTTGGAAGGCATTGGCCTCCCAGAAGGAGCTATTATGTTTCTTGGGGTGCTGGCTCTAGTCAGTCTACTGTTAACTGTCTTGTATATCTGGTAATATTAGTTCCTGTTTCCTGGGCACGCAGGACCTTGGTGTGACTCAGCATGGCTTTTCTTTTAGTCTTACGCTCTCAAACTATGGGGCAGTGAAAGTACGCGTGATGGACTCTGCGCATGTACTTACTGGATTGCCACATTTTAATTTAGGTGTGTAAGTGCTAATTTGATACGCATAAATGACTAAAATACCATAATCTATGCACATACATGGTGTGTAAACTTACATGATTCCTCATAGAATTGCCCTCTTAGTGTACAGCTAAACAAATCCGGCAAATCCAGTAATAACAGGGCAATATCCTGTTAATTTTAAGCAGATGTCCAATAACTTGTGAAGTTAAGTCTCTGCCACTGAATAGAGCAGGTTAAAGATATCTGTACTATCCAGACAGCCAGGGCTGGCTCAACCATCGGGCAAACCAGGCGGCCGCCTAGGGCGGCAACTTCTGAGGGGCGGCAGATAGAGTATTCAAAGCTTAACAATAGATTTTGACAGTCAGGGGGATGTAAAGCTTGAGGTTTGCCTAGGGTGCTAACCCCTTGAACCAACTCTGGGGCCGGCCCTGCAGACAGCGCTGAATATCAGCGTTATCCTTTACCCTGGACACAGCTATTTCCCCTCCCTCATTTAAATGGATAAATTCTGGCCAGACCTAGAGAAGTCTGATGGGTTGGGTGGGGAGTTTTAAACCCAAGGCATTTATTCAGCTAACTCCAGAAGTTAAATGCCTTTGCATATCAATCATTTAACAATCTACAATCAGACATATTGAATACACTTATACCATCCTTAAGGTCTTACCTCCCCCCACTAACTACACACTGCTAAGAAGAAAACACCGACCTTGCACTACAACATCAGGTTTGAAAGCTGTGGAAAATCTTCTGTTTAAGGGATCAATTTCGCCAGGAGCCAGGAATCCCTTTGCAAAATGAAAAGAAAAGGTATCAAGAAAGTGCCGCTGTGGAAAAGCTGCTCACAGTCCTTAAACCGGACTTCTGCAACTATAAAGAAGAAGTAGCAGAACTGTTTTTTCACCATGTAAAGTAAATTGTAATAATGTGGTTTATTACTGTCTCCTTGCAGTGCTTCTTATCCCTGTCCTTGGGGCGCACCCAGCCAGTCGGGTTTTCAGGATATTTGCAATGAATATGAACGAGAGAGATCTGCACGCACTGTCTCTTATAAATTTTTGATCTCTCATACATGTGGATATCCTGAAAAGCCAACTGGCTGGATGAGCCTCCAGGACTGGGTTGAGAACCACTGCATTAGAGATAGTCTCACTGTAATGGCAAAAATAGTGTGGGAAGCGCCCCAGCTGCCAAGATTAGAATCAAACCCGCAATCTGGTCATGACTGAAATCTCTTTTGGTGCCAGAGTGGTCTGTTACAATCATCAGGATTTATACAGGTTGTACAGAAGCAGGTGACAGTGGGAAATGATTTGAATAAGTTCTCTTTTGCTTTATTATCACTGTTTCATTGTTTTCTATGTGAGTGACATCTTCTGATGAAAAAGAGACTGCAAGAGTGAGTCTGTCAAGTACATCTGCTCAGTGGACTCCGATTTCAGAATAGCTAAATCTATGGCTGTTAATTTTAATAACGGTTTACGGAATTATCAACATATGAAGCTATCAAGTTCATTTTCCAGATCAGCTAATCTTTTTCCTCGATCCTAAGTTTTGCTGTAAGAATCCACTAGATTGTGCCTTGGATGAATGCGCGGGCATAATGCTCATGGCAATGTCACTCAAAGAGGCCTCAATGTCAAGCCTCGTGCGTAAGGTTAAACTTCCCTCCATACAAGTGCAAACTCGTGACACTCGTGTACATGGGTGTGGTTTATTAGAGTTTGCTCACGGATCGTCGCTGTCGGCTGAATGATTCAGGTGAGGGTTCACAGACTGAAGTGCTGGAACTCAGTTTTGCTACTGGAAATGAGCGCATGTTCAGTCCTTGTTAAAGGAGCGATGCATATTCACTTTTCAGTACCCATGTGTGACACTTACACACTAGTCTGAAAAGAGCAGCTCCCGGTATCTAGCATCTCACTGCAAGGCATGTATTGAATGTTGTATATTATATATACACAATTACCTCTGCCAAGAGGGATCCCAGGATGTACAGAGATTGTCCCCACAAATGGGGAGTCTTTCCTAAAGGGATTCGGTCAACTGAATGAGGATTATTGTATTCTTCATCCACCTGATAATAAACAACAGTGAAAGGTACGTCATCATTTTGGTATGTATTTGGTAGAATACGAGAAGGTTGGCATTACAAATGAGGCGATGTGTAAAAGCAGTACAGGAATTCAAACAGCATGGGGTAAGCAGCGGGGATCCATAAAAGTGGAGAACATAAGAAACGACATGCTGGGTCATACCAAAGGTCCACCAAGACCAGCATCCTGTCTCTCACAGTAACCAGTCCAGGGCACTAGGCAGTACCCGGAAGATCTCACAGAATAAACCCATTTCCTGGAGCTCCCTCCCAGGAAAAAGCAGTAGTCTTCTGAGGTCTGCTTGGCTAATGACCGGTTATTGGCCTTGACTCTAGGAATTTGTCCAAAGTCCTTTTAAATGCAGTTAGATTAGATGCTCTGATAATATGTTACTAAGTCAAAGGTTTTGTTGTGTGAGGAATTGCTGCGGCTGCAGTACAGATGGTGCTCATGATTGCAGGAGCTCGTTTGGGCTGGAAGAGGGAGATTCACAATCTAGGGTCTATCCTTGCAAGAGCAGGTGTCCCAGGTGGTATGGTCTACTTATGGCAACCTACGGTTGGTCAGGCAGTCAATGCAAGAACATTTTTTGGGCAAGAAGGCCCTTGTAGTCCAGGTGCTTGTGTTATCTGGTCTAGACTACTGTAAAATGTGCAGTATGTTGGGCTACCAGCCTATGTTCTCAGGAAGCTGCAGATCGTTCAGAATTCTGCAGCTCAGCTGGTCTGAGGCTTGAGCAGAAGAGATTCAGTATCGGAGGTATTGCGGCACTGGCTCCCAAATTGACAGAGATGTCTTTAAACTGTTGGTTCTCATTTTCAAGGTGTTAAGAAGGTTGGGACCATGCTATCTACAGGGGATGTTATCTTGGTACCAGCCCGGGAGGGCCCTTCAGTAAAGGAATCCACAGTACTACCTTTTAACTTTCAAAAGGGAGACTATGATAGAATGAGGAATATAGTTAGGAAAAAACTAAAAGGAGCGGTTCCAAAGGTTAAAGACTTACAGCAAGCTTGGGTGTTATTTAAAAATACTATCCTCGAAGCCCAGACCAGCTGTATTCCACGCATTAAGAAAAGTGGAAGAAAGTCCAAAAAACTGCCAGCATGGTTTAAAGGTGAGGTCAGAGAGGCTGTTGCTGCCAAAAAAGCAACCTTCAGGAAATGGAAAAAAGAGCCAAACTATATTATTTGATAAACTGAATAGTAGCAAATCACCTGTAATATATCTTCCCAGTGTAGTGATATTTCTCTCAATTCCTCTGCAGTATCACCTTTAAATACCACTTCAGTCTTGGGTAACATCCCTACATCTTCCTCAGTAAAGACTGAAGCAAAGAATTCATTCAGTCTCTCTGCTATAGCCTTGTCTCCTCTTACTGCCCCTTTTACCCCTCTATCATCTAATGGTCCAATTGACTCTCTCACAGGCCTTTTGCTACGAATGTACTTGAAAAAGTCTTTATTTCGTGTTTTTGCTTCCGTAGCAAGTTTCTTCTCAAATTCCTGCTTTGCCTGCCTTATCAATGCTTTGCATTTAACTTGCCAGTGCTTGTGCTGTTTCCAGTTTTCATCATTTGGCTCTTTTTTCCATTTCCTGAAGGTTGCTTTTTTGGCAGCAACAGCCTCTCTGACCTCACCTTTAAACCATGCTGGCAGTTTTTTGGACTTTCTTCCACTTTTCTTAATGCGTGGAATACAGCTGGTCTGGGCTTCGAGGATAGTATTTTTAAATAACACCCAAGCTTGCTGTAAGTCTTTAACCTTTGGAACCGCTCCTTTTAGTTTTTTCCTAACTATATTCCTCATTCTATCATAGTCTCCCTTTTGAAAGTTAAAAGGTAGTACTGTGGATTCCTTTACTATCTGTCCTCCACTAATTAAATCAAACATGATCATACTATGATCACTATTGCCAAGTGGTCCCAACACCCTTATTTCTTGCACCAGATCTGGCGTTCCACTAAGGACTAGGTCCAGTATGGCTTCCCCTCTGGTCGGTTCATGAACCAGCTGCTCCAAGAAGCAGTCATTTATTCCATCTAGAAACTTTATCTCTTTAGCTTGTCCTGCCGTGACACTGACCCAGTCGATACCGGGGTAATTGAAATCACCCATTATTACTACTCTGTTGTGACTTTTGTTAGCTTCCTTGATTTCTTTGAGCATTCCATCATCCATTTGTTCATTCTGGCCAGGCGGTCGATAGTATACTCCCACTGCCATCACCTTCCCCTTCATAAATGGAATTTCAATCCATAGAGATTCTACAGCAAATTTTGTTCCCTGCAAAACTTTAATCCTTTCTGACTCAATGCCCTCTCTAACATAGAGCGCAACCCCTCCACCAATTTGATTAGATCTATCATTACGATATAGTTTGTATCCAGGTATCACAGTGTCCCACTGGTTATCCTCCTTCCACCATGTCTCTGAGAGTGCAATCATATCTAACCTCTCATTTAGTGTTATATATTCTAACTCTCCCATCTTATTGTTTAGACTTCTAGCATTGGCATACAAGCATTTTAGAGACTGTATTTTATTCATATTAATCTGGCTATTGGTAGGCATGGGTAATTTGGAATCTTTATGCTCTGTCTGCTCCTTACTCAAGGGCATTTGGGCTACTATACTCCCTTTTGGATCCTCACTGCTTTTGGTAGTATCCTTCAAGGATACCTTTGTCCGAACCATGCGCTCCTGGGTGACTGTCGGCTCTCCCCTATTTTCTAGTTTAAAAGCTTCTCTATCTCTTTTTTAAAGGTTAATGCCAGCAGTCTTGTCCCATCCTGATTAAGGTGAAGCCCATCCCTTCGGAAGAGCCCCCCCTTTCCCCAGAATGTTCCCCAGTTCCTAACAAATCCAAAACCCTCATCCTTGCACCATTGTCTCATCCACGCATTGAGACTCCGGAGCTCTGCCTGTCTTTTGGGTCCTGCACGTGGAACAGGAAGTATTTCGGAGAACGCTATCCTGGAAGTTCTGGATTTCAACTTCCTACCTAAAAGCTTAAATTTAGCCTCCAGAACTTCCCTACCACATTTTCCTATGTCATTGGTACCAACAGGTACCAAGACAGCAGACTCCTCCCCAGCACTATCTACGATCCTATCTAGGCGGTGCGTGAGGTCTGCTACCTTCGCACCAGGCAGGCATGTTACCAGGCGATCCTCACGTCCACCAGCCACCCAGCTATCTACATTCCTAATGATTGAATCACCAACTATAACAGCTGTCCTGACCCTCCCCTCATGGGCACATGGCCCTGGAGAAACGTCCTCGGTGCGAGAGGGTTTTACATCACCTGGAGGACAGGTCCTAGTTACAGGATCACTTCCTGCCACACCAGGGTGATGCTCTCCTGTCACGTGACCTCTCTCCTCCATGGCAACAGGGATGCTGCCAGACTGGAGGTGGGACTTCAGGACTATATCCCTGTAGGTCACGTCCATGTACTTCTCTGTCTTTCTTATGTCTTCCAGGTCTGCTACTCTAGTCTCTAGAGAACGGACTTGTTCCCTGAGAGCAAAGAGTTCTTTGCACTTAGTGCTTACGTAAGACCTCTCACCAACTGGGAGAAAATCATACATGTGACACTCAATGCAAAAGACCGGAGAACCCCCATCTTGTTGCTGGACTTCTGTCTGCATCTTAGTTTAAAGCTTGTGTTTAGATCTTTTAAATTCTGTATATAATAAGGATTGGTGTAGATGCTTATACCAATAAAAGTGTATCTAATACCCCTAATACACCTTGTGTACCTGAAGCTTAATTAATCTCAGGTCCTCAGTGTATGACTGATTTGGATAACGAGCTGCACCTGAGAGCAGCCCCTTTCCTCTAAGATGTGCAAGTACCTATAAAACTACAATTACCCCAGGGGTGGGTGGGTGCTGGGGAGGGAGGGAGGGAGATAAGTCCTATTAAAGAGGGCAGTTACAAGGTACCCTGTCCTGAACCCTCAGCAGGGGGTAGGGGGGTACCACACAAAGCCCAGTTAGTTGAGAGAGGCAAGGTAAGTTACAGCTGAGAAAGCTGAACTAGCACACCACTAAGACAAACAATAAATAATTAAATAAACAGTTAGACAAACAATAAATAGTGCCGCATAACTCATTATATTGTTGCATAAAGTAGACTGTATTTATTCATCGTGTCTCCTTGTTAAGTGACTGGTTATTTATACCCTATTTTACCTGTTATACCTGCTTAATGCATATCCAAGTTTAATTTTCCTGTTTAATGTATACCCAAGTTATTATACCTGTTTCACTGTAAGCACAAATCACGAAATTGAGATGTGCAACTCTTATGTTCATTGTAAACCGCACTGATGTCGAATAGCGCGGTATAAAAGAGACTACAAATAAAATAAATAAATAAATAAAATAAACAGCTAGAACTCACAGCAAGGTGTCTCAGGAGGCAAAATCCACTTTTCTAGCAGAGCACTGTAAAAAGCACTGCTCCTCTCTGATCAGAGAGAAGCAAACTAAAAACAGACTATGCACACGTGGAGGAAACAGGAAGAAGGCTACACAATACCTCAGCAGGGGGGGAGGGGAGGATTCACTCAGGCAGGCTAGGGCAGGAAAAAAGTTTAACACACAGCAGGATCTGGGGAGAGAGATTTAATTTAAAATGAACAGTTAACCTGGCTACCACACAAAGCCCAGTTAGTTGAGAGAGGCAAGGTAAGTTACAGCTGAGAAAGCTGAACTAGCACACCACTAAACAGCCTAGAATACTGTAGCACTTGGCAGTCAATAAATGTTTTAGAATAAATAAATATCTTGTGACAACCAATTACACAGATTGATTGTTAAATAAAAAATAAAAACCTTCTCCAGTTTGTTTTAAATCTGTTACCCATTAGCTTCATGTAATGTCCCCCCACACCCCTGTCTTAGTATAATTTCAAGGCATACAGAGAGCTTTTAGTTTACTTTTAAACTTCCAGACCTGTGTAGGAAGCCAGCCTTTACTAAGTGTTAGGTCCCTCCCACCCCCCCACCCCCGACTCCTGCCACCCCAGGCATAATCTTAGCTTTATATGCTCTTAAATCTATTAAAGGGGGAAGGGTGGTCAAAATCACTTTCAGGTTCACTGGTTATCATCACCAGGAATAGAAAAAGACCCTGAAGTTAATTAATCTTGAGGTGAACAAAGTCCCTTAAAGCTAATTGGTATAGTTGTATCAGTACAAGCATCCTAGCAACTTTAAGTAAACAACTTAAATAGCTAATCAAAACTGTAAAACTAAGTTGCAGACAGCAGACCAGTAGCGAGATGGGGGCTATCCAGTCTTTTGCATTGAGTGTCGCATGTTCGATTTTCTCCCCATTGATGAGGTGTCTTACGTGTGCACTAGGTGCAAAGAGCTCTTTGCCCTCAAGGAACGAGTCCAATCTCTGGAGGCTAGAATAGCAGATTTGGAGTACATACGGAAGACAGAGAGGTACATAGACGAGATCTACAGAGACATAGTACCGAAGTCCCATCTTCAATTTGGCAGCCTCTTAGTTGCCATGGAGGAGAGAGGTCATGTGAAAGGACAGTATCACCTTAGTGCAGCAGGAAGTGATCCGATAGCTAGGACCTGTCCACCAGGAGATGTAAAACCCTCTCGCACATGTGCCCATGAGGGAAGGTTTAGGACAGCTGTTACAGTTGGCGATTTGATCATTAGGCATGTAAATAGCTGGGTGGCTGGTGGGCGCGAGGACTGCCTGGTAACATGCCTGCCTGGTGCGAAGGTAGCAGACCTCACGCGCCACCTAGACAAGGTTTTAGATAGTACATTCTGGCACCATTGACATAGGAAAGTGTGGAAGGGAAGTTCTGGAGGCCAAATTTAGGCTTTTAGGTAGAAAGCTGAAATCCAGAACTTCCATGGTAGCATTCTCTGAAATGCTTTGTGTTCCATGCGCAGGACCCAAAAAGCAGGCAGAGCTCCATGGTCTTAATGCGAGGATGAGATAATGGTGCAAAGAAGAGGGCTTTGGATTTGTTAGGAACAGAGCAACATTGTGGAGAAGGGTGGGGTTTATCTTGCACCCAATGTTCCAAATCAGAGGCTTGCAGCTAAGCCAGGCTGCGGGCTCTGATGCCCACAGTGGCCACCCAGGCGACCGATTCGAACCCATCATAAGCCACCCTAGTCATATACTTGGAACATCCTTGGCCATGGAGAGAAGGCCACAGAAATGCTCGAGATGCTCTTCTGACAGAACGGCGGAGAAATCTGCCAGATCTGCTGCAATGTCTCAAAGGTACATGCCCATATATTTATTTAACAGGTTTTGCTATACCATTTTTCTACCATATAGAGCTGGTAGGCCTGGATAACATTTCTTCCCAAAACCTGATAACATTTCCTCCCAAAACCATCGAGTGTCCAAGCATCCCAGCAGCTCCTGGGTTTTCTCAGCAATGTAACCAGAAGTAGATTGCCAGGGTTACGTGACTTGCCCAAGTCACAAAGTGCGCTAGTGGAAATCGAACCCTGCTCTCTTGGTTACCAAGTCTGTGCTCTAACCACTAGGTTACTCCTCCACTCCTTTTAAAAATAATGGCCCCCCAAAAGATTCTCTGTTTCTTCCCTTCTTTCTCCTGCACTGCATCTTACTGGAGCAGTTCTTACTGGGAAGAGTCAAAAGGGGAAACGTTGGTGGTACCATCAGGTGAGCCATGCTGTATCCTGGGTCTTTTAAGCCGAGATATACCATTATTTTATAGGCCATAAAATTCAGCTTTCTAAAAACAGAATAAAGAAGTCATCTTCTCAAGTATAAAAAAAATGAAAAAGCTATCAACAATTAAGAAAATTACATAATATGAAACTTTACTTTTTAAGCAAATCAGGAATGATCCATTACCTTGTCGGCAGGGACGGCATAGAGTTCAGGCACCAGATGAATTCCATTCTTTCCTCTAATGAGTATCCCCTCCAGGGCTTCTCTGTACTCCTGAACCTGAGGGAGGCAGTCAAGAAATAGGTATTTGTTGTACTTTCAATTACTCCATCAGGAGGTTCTATGGAGGTTGTAGTAACACAAGACCAACAATTCTCCCTCATCAGGGTTTAAGATTTTTTTCTCCTGTAGATAAAAGTTGAAATCCTATGAAGCAGTTAGGCACGTGGTGCTTTAACACTGCAGGAACCAAGTTTTAAGGCAGCACGAGGCGGGGAAATAATATATTAATCTGCTGAGAAGATCCTGGTACTTCAGCTTCCAGTCTTACCTGACCAGAAGATTTATCTTTGAGAAGTGATATGGCTCAGTAACAGCAGCACTGGCAGCTCATGCAATGATTTATATTCCCTAATGTATTTAATATATAATAAGGAATGACACTAGGTGGGGAGGGGGGGGGGGTCAGCAGTTTCCTTCTGCTCCTCTGGTTTTCAAATGCAGTAAGAACTACGACTGATCTGATGCCATAAGCTTTCATTTTAAGCAACCTGAATTACCCCCCCCTTACTTTTATTTTTACTATAATTTCCAAAACTTACAACAAACATGAGCCAATAAGAAAGACAAAGAAGATCCTAACATATAAGAAATATAAAGAAACAAATAAGAAAGACAAAAAAAATCCTAACATATGAGAAATATAAAGAAACAAATAAGAAAGACAAAGAAAATCCTAACATATAAGAAATATAAAGAAACAACTATAAACCAAATCTTCTTTATGCAGAGCCCACGTTACAGAGAGAGAACATAGGGGGCATTTAATTCCTAAAAATTGCCCCCAAAACAGATATAAAACAACTTCTCCCAGTGTCCCAGTGGACAGCTAAAAGCACCTCAACCTTACAAGATCACATCTAAGCATCATCAGTATTTCCCAAGAAACTTTTCAAATGGCTTGGGTCTAAGAAGGTTTATCTATTCCCCTTATATGCTACAAAACATTGCTAAGGAAACCTTCGGAAGAATGTTGCCCCAGTTGCGGGTTCTGGAGATCATGGCTCTGAAGCTGGGCACCTCTTGACACACTGGGGAATATACACACCTTGTGCCCACAAAAGGCCACCTTCTTCTTTGGGAAAGAAGATTTCAGTACCATAATTTTATCAGATTCTGCAGAAAAAAAAGACTAAAGCATGTCTCTTTTAGAGAACTCATCATGAGATGACTTTAAAATGCTAAACTATCAGGGGATACCACCACTAAGGAGTAAGGTGCCTCCATTTTACAAGATGGCGGTGCTGGAAGCAAAAGCAAGTGGGCATCAGACTTGAATAGGAAGGGGTTGGGGAGAAGATTGGAGGGGAGTCCAGGGGTCCACTGGGCCACCAGGGACATGCTTGCAGGGCTGGGGGGGGAGGGGTCCAGGGATCCATTGGACCTCCAGAGAGGCCTGTCAGAAAGGGTCAGTTGAGGTGAAGTTCTGCATTTCATCTCTGATGACACATCTGCTCCTGAACATAAATCTTTACTCAAGACCTAATCTGGAGAAAAGTAAAAAAGCACACCAAAATTGCTGCATTTTTTTTTAGATCAGAAGCAATTGAAAATGTAGTCCTTTTTATGCGTTTTGTATGCCCACCATTCTAGCTGTTAGCGCGGTGGTCTTTCTGCTGGTTTTTCCATGTTACAAATTTTTACTGCATCAGAAATAAGATTAGTGTGAGAAAACTAGCAGTAACGCCTTGTGCTAAACTATGGCATAGCTTACTCCATCAGCCCCCCGTGAGAACAATTACACAACGCGACTAATGGCTAATGCAAATATTACTGGCCCATGCTAACCATGTTTGGAGCAGGCAGAACAGGTGCCGCTAATGCCATCTCAATGAGTGGCCCATTTTCTGCGTGTGTGGCTTTCCTGTTCTAAGTATAGGGGGATGATGTACATGTCCTCTTACAGTTGGCTAGAAGCCCCAGGATGATAACGCAGCCCAGATATGCCTTACTGGTGTGGGTTTTAGTAAACATGTCAGCATATGCGGGTAGAGGTATGGACATACAGCCTATATGCACCTAAGCTTATCCAGAGTGGCAGTGTTCTTGGGGGTGGGGTCAGGGGGTTAGTACTTATATGCATGCTTTATAAAATATGTGCATATGTGTATATGGTAAGCAGAGACATTTATAAGAACATAAGATATGCCATACTGGGTCAGACCAAGGTCCATCAAGCCCAGTATCCTGTTTCCAACAGTGGCCAATCTAGGCCATACGTACCTAGCAGTTTCCACAAAAGACACAGGTTCCACAATGCTTGTACTGGTTCAAGCATTGATATCCTGGGTTCCTTCTTAATAATGGTTTATGGACATTTTCTCCAGGAACTTGTCCAAACCTTTTTTAAACCCAGCTACACTAACAGCCTTTATTACATCCTCCGGTAACAAATTCCAGAGTTTGATTACACATTGAGTGAAAAAATATTTTCTTTTATTAGTCTTAAATAGTTTACCTTGTAGCTTCATTGCATGTCCCCTAGTCTTTCTATATTCTGATAACGTAAACAATCAATCTACATTTACCCGTTCCACTCCGTTCATTAATTTATAGACTTCTATCATATCTCCCCTCAGCCATCTCTTTTCCAGGTTAAAGAGCCCTAACCTTTTTAGCTTTTCTTCATAGGAGTATCCTTCCATCCCCTTTACCATTTTGGTGGCTCTTCTCTGAAACTTTTCTAATAACGCTATATCCTTTTTAAGATACGGCGACCAGAATTGAACACAATATTCAAGGTGCGGTCTCACCATGGAACAATATAGAGGCATTATAATATATTTTGTTTTATTTTCCATTCCTTTCCTTATGATATCTAGCATTCTATTTGCTCTCTTGGCTGCCGCTGCACACTGGGCCGAGGGTTTTAACATGTTATCCACAATGACGCCTAAATCTTTTTCCTGGGTGGTGGTTCCTAATGTGGAACCTTGCATCGTGTAACCATAGTTTGGGTTGTTCTTCCCTAGGTGCATAACCTTGCACTTGTCCACATTAAATTTCATCTGCCATTGTGATGCCCAGTCTTCCAATTTATCAAGATCCTCTTGCAATTTTCCACAATCCTCTTGGGTTTTAACAACTTTAGTTTTGTGTCATCTGCAAATTTGATAACCTCACTCGTTATTCCACTTTCCAGGTCATTTATGAATATGTCAAAAAGCAGCAGACCCAGCACAGATCCCTGGGGTACACCAATATTCACCTTTCTCCATTGGGAAAATTGGCCATTTAGCCCAACCCTCTGCTTTCTATCTTTTAACCAGTTCCTGATCCACAGTAGTACACTGCCTCCTATCCCATGACTCTTTAGTTTTGCCAAAAGTCTCTGATGAGTGATTTGCGCAAGTTTAAGCGTGCACATGGCTTCCGTGGCGTAATCTTCAAAGTGAAACTATATTCACACATTCCCTTAGAACTCTGGGGTAACTTATGCACATACGCAGTGCACAAGCTGGGTGGCTTATTGTAAACATATCCCCCTAACCATCAAATAGCATCTCAATCCACAGGCCTCAAAACAAAATTGTGGCTTTGGCCAATTTTAAAGAAACCTAGCCAAAAAAAACAGGCCTCGACTTTTTTCTGCTATCTGAGCTTGTAGTTTGGCAGACAGCCCTTTATGAAACTAGGGGACCATCCAAGGGAAGAATCTATCTCAGTTTGAATGACTCAGTTGCTGATATTGTCAGCAATATCAGCAGCTGAGTGGCCTAGTGTTTGGAACAAGTTACCTCAGGCTGGAAGGCCAAGGATTCAAATCCTGCTAGATGACAGCAACCTTGGGCCAGAAGAACTGGGGTTTCTAGTCCCAAAGGTGCTCCTTGTGGCCTTGAGCAAGCCACTTAACCCTCCTTTGCCTCAGGTATAAAAACATAGATTGTGAGCCCTCTGGGGACAAGGGAAAAATATATATACAGTACCTGAATGTACACCGCTTTGACCGGTAGAAAAGCGGTATATAAGCTTAGTTAAATAAATTAACTATAAGATACAAGATTGTCACTTATATGCATAACTTTTGTCGCCCTGCTAATTACATCCTCAGAGTCCTTTACACCTTGTCTAAGTTTCATCCCAGTCATTCCCCACAGATACCGACAAACTATCCCTCACTCTACCCTCAGAACAAAAAATAGAGCGTTTTCAAGAAGAACTTTCTTAACAATCATACCTCCTGACCTCACTGACACACACTCCCCTGGACCAATAACAGCTGGTTACCCACTGAAAATTGCTCTCTTCAACACACATTCCATGCAACAAAGTCATGCTGCTTTCCGACTTCCTCATGGAACACAACCTGGACATCATGCGCATCACAGAATCCTGGTTAACTGATGATGATGTAGTCCTTATGAATCAACTCACTCCCCCAAGCTACAGAGTCTTCAATTGCCCCAGGACAAATCGAAGGGGAGGAGGTGTCTTCATTTTATCCAGAGATCACCTTTCTTTACAATACCTCTCCCAAAACTCGAGTCGAGGCTTAGATATGCTTCTTATAACAAACAAATCTCTGTCAATCTGCCTAGCCTATAGATCCCCTACGGCCTCCACAGATGAGCTTATAACCATTTTACAAATAGTCTGTGACCATAATTAAAGAAGTAGACAATTTGTCCTACTAAATGATCTTAAATTATCCTCAGCCTCAAACAAGTCAGCAAGAGTTTTCATAGATGCTATGGAAGCCTTAGATTTCGCCCAGACAGTAAACCGCCTAACTCACAAAAAAGGAGGCCTCTTAGACCTCATTTTCATCCACAAACAATATAGCTGAAGCATCTAAACGCCTCACTTGCTATCCCCTGATCAGACCCTAATCTGGTCCTGTTCCATCTTTCCCTGGACAAGATCCCTCTCCATGGTACACAACTACAACCCTGCACCAGAAGACTCAAGTGACTAGAGAAGGATGAGTTTTAAACACAATCTACTCTAACCTTAATCAAGATTCCCAAGACCTAGACACCCTGATGAAGAACTGGAAACAAAACACTAACTAGAGCAGCACCTCCAGCAAGAGGACCCACTAGGAAACATCATTCTGCACCATGGTATACAGCAGAGCTAAGAAACGGCAAAACCAAACTCTGTCAGCTCAAAAGAAAATGGCGGCATTCCAGAACCTCAACCAATTGCAACAACTATATAACCAATCTCTAGGAATACCAGTACAAAGTTAACAATGCCAGGATGGAATTCCGCTCTAACCTAATTCGCACATCCCTGATCTGCCCTAGAGAGTTGTTTGATACATTCAAATCTCTATTAAGAAACCCCGCAGTGAGCACAAGGCCTGACAACTTAGACCCACAAATTCTTGCCAACTACTTCCACTCTAAGATGACCATCAAGAATTGCATGCTAGCTACCTCAACCCCAACTCTCAATCATAAATCACCTACCCCAACTTGTGCACCTTCCAATATGCTTCCCAACAAAACCTGGAAACCATCATCTCATCCTTAAACACCACTACCTCTCCCCTAGACCCATGACCGGTGAGCTGAACTCTTCTACTACTACTACTACTACTACTACTACTACTATTAATCATTATATAGTGCTACAAAGGCATACGCAGCACTGTAGAAACATATAAAGAAGATCGTCCATGCTTGTAGAGCTTAGACAGACAGAACAATAAAAGAGAAACAAGGGGGTTCAAATAGGGAAGGAGACAAGGAGAACAAGATATTAGGATCCAAATGTGGCCTCAAAGAGGTAAGCCTTTAGAGGTAACCATTATTAAAGTGGATCCAGAATATCCACTGCATTGTGGAAGCTGTGTCTTTTGGGGAAACTTCTAGGTATTGGTTACCTAGATTGGCCACTGTTGGAAACAGGATACTGGGCTTGATGGACCTTGGTCTGACCCAGTATTGCATATCTTATGGATTTGAAGAGGGGGAGAGAAGAGACCTGATGTAAAGATAGAGGAAGTTTGTTCCATGCATAAGGAGCAGCAAGGTGAAAAGATTGAAGTCTGGAATTTGCAGAAGAAAAGGCCATATAGAGAAGAAAGCCAGAGCAGGAGTGAAGTTCATGAAGAGGTGTGTAGAGAGAGACAAGAGAGGAAATGTATTGAGACAGTAATGTGAATGCATTGATATGTTAGAAGGAGAAGTTTGAATTGGATACGGAACTGGAAGGGGAGCCTTTGAAGTGATTTTAGAAGAGGGGTTATATGGGCTGGTGGAAGATTAGCTGCGCAGCAGAGTTCTGGATAGACTGAAGAGAGAGAGGTGACACAGAGAGGCCAGAAAGGAGGAGATTGCAATAGTCAAGACAGGAAGTGACCAAAGAGTGGACAAGAGCCTTAGTAGTTTCTTCAGAGAGGAAAGGATGAATTTTGTTAGTGATGTAGAGAATGAAATAATAAGTTTTATCTATGTGTGGAGAAGAAAAGGGAGGATTCAAAGATGACTCCAAGGTTGCGGGCCAAGGAAACAAGAAGAAGAGGAAGAAGGCTATGTACCTGCAAAACTCAAGCATGCATCCATTCGATCAATACTCAAGAACAACAAGTTGGATCCAGACATTCCAAATTCTTACCATCAAATCTCTAGCCTGCCTTTCCTTACAAAGATTATTGAAATGGTGGTACTATGTCAGCTTCAAGACCACATCAATACTCATGCTCCACTCGACCCCCAACAACATGATTTCAGACCTCAACATGGCATTGAAACTTTACTCACAACCCTCATAGACAGGCTGACACAAGGTATCCAAAAGCACCATTAGGGTTTCATTCTACTCTTCCTGGATATCACTGCAGCCTTTGACTCTGTACCCCACTCAGCACTAATTCATCACTTACAAGAAATAGGAATTGGCGGCACAACTCTAAAGTGGTTTATGTCATACCTCAATGAGCACCAACAGCATGTATGAGTAGCGGAAAACACATTCACCAAGGTGTTCCTCAAGGCTCTGCTCTTTCTGCCCTCCTCTTCAACATTTCATTCAGCCTACCTGTGCAATCATGCAAGGTTTTCTATCATATATATGTAAACGATATAATGTTCTATATACCATTCTCCACTCTGCATCCTTTCTATACTTCCCTAATAAGCTGTGACGCAGCCATCATGAAATAGCTACTGAATAAGGGTCCTCTTTCTGAGTGTGAATAAACTTAGCAATCGGAATTACACTCAATAAATATCAAAAATAGTAGATGATATATCTTTTGACTGGTATATCCTCAATTTTACTTAAAATACTAATGTGACAATTGTTTAACTTTATAATTTTGTGTGAGCCCGTCAGTTTGGCCATGGCACCATTAAGTCTGAGACCCGGTGTGGATGAAATTAAAAATCAAAAATTATAAAGTTAAACAATTGTCACACTAGTATTTTAAGTAAAATTGAGGATATATTATCTACTATTTTTGATATTTATTGAGTGTAATTCCGATTGCTAAGTTTATTCACACTCAGAAAGAGGACCCTTATTCAATGTCTATAGACAACTATGGAAGGTCAACACATTTGGAAGGAATCGTTGAGCTTTTCTAGTGATTATATCTCTGAATTAAGCAAAGAAAAAACTCCATTTGCACAGGAACATCAAGAGGAAGCAGCCTCTAGTACTTCATGGGAAGATTTATTAAAACTTCAGAAGCGAGTGGTGAAAACAGAATTACATAGGTTATCCCTTTTAGAATATGTAACCCGACAACAAATCCCCCGCGGGTTGAGGGTATATAAGGAGCCGCGAATGCCTAACATGTCCAATGTTTTTTTGAACAAGTGGAATTGTATATTGAATAAGTGTTCGTTGGATTTGATGCTCTTGTTAATCGACATCATCAAGACCAATCTAGATGAAATGAAGAAGGACGTTGATATTCAACTGGCAGCTTTGAAAGAAATAAGACTCGCAGATAGCTTTCAGAGAAAGAAGATTTGAATAAGTAGTTGGCAGCTTTACAACAAGATATGCAAAAGCAGAAGTTTAAGAAGTTGAAAAGGGACAATGAGGACTATACTGTGGGCTACGTATATCCCTGGATGGATACCACCCGAAAGTCCAAGAGGCCAGGGCAAAAAGTTAATTTTGAATCTGAAAGTGATTCCAATAGATCAACTGGCGAGAGTGATTTTTTAGACGATGGAAGCGATCGAGAGACAGCAAAGAAAAAGAAAGTGATATCAACCGGACAGAAATCAGATCGCCCAGTGCGACGACGGAATTAAAACCATCAGAAGAGTTATTAACATTTCGGGGCTAGATATAGCGGAAGATCAATTAGCATTATTAAACAAAGGCTTGTCATTTGTTCCAGGGATGTATTATGATCCGTTCAATTTCAGAGTAGATCTTGAACAATGTATCAGGAAATTACAACTTAAAGTATTTTTTTCTAACGAACAGCATGGGGACTCATTGAAGAACTTTCAAGTCCAGAGCACTGATTGTTCAGTGGCAAGACAAGAACAGAGACGGGAAAAGCTCCCATTAAAATCGCAATGGTATCCCCCTGGACCACTGCATCCAGCCATATCAATTTTTCGGGACTTAGTTCTACAAGATTTAATTACGTTCGAAGCGCAACAGCGCCATCATTCCACAGCTCTAACGTGGTCCGAACAACGGGCCTTGAAACAGTTGCAATAACGAAATGATATAGTTATTCGGCGGGCCGACAAGGGGGCTGCAATAGTTATTTTGAATTGATCATATTACATCACCGAAGCTCTACAACAACTTACTGATGTTTGCATTTATGAAATGGTGTCTGCGGACCCATCAAGGGAGTTGCAATTATACATCAGAGAGCTAACAGACGTTGCCTTAACAAATAAATTAATCTCTAAGGAGGAGTGGATATATTTAAATAAACCGTATTCACAGGTGGCTACATTTTACACTGTTCCAAAGATTCATAAGAACATGGAGAACCCCCCCAGGCCACTGTTCCCTCTAAGCTGTGCGCATGTGCGCGCGCACACACCTCACCGAGCGAGCGCACATACTTTACAACAGAGCGCACAAAAATTACGGCTCTGATTCTGATAGAAAACAACACGGACGTCTTAAAATTTTAAAAGTTATGATTGTAATTACTAGAAATTTCCCGCTTCATTTAGTAATCGTCTATTTTCATTTAATTTGATTAAATTCAATGTGGTGTACATACTGTATTCTGACGTGTAGTCAAATTTTAAAGTATATAACTCCGAGTGTTGTTATGTGGCGCACAAAAATTTAACCTTCCTTCAAAAGCTGCACACAGCTGATATTTTATGCACACACAGCCTACAGAAAATTAGAGGGAACATTGCCCCAGGCCGTCCGAATGTTTCCACCAGAGGCTCTCTATTGGAACCAATATCAACATATCTTGATTCATATTTACGCCCTTTGTTAACTACGATTCCCTCTTATATAAAGGATACAACTGATTTTCTCTGTTTGTTAGCTAGTCATCAACGGTGGGCAGGGAATGATGCCATCCTGTTAGTAACGTTAGATGTGAGTTCTCTATATACCAGTATCCCTCAAGAAGCAGCTCTTGATATTGTAAACTACTATTTAAATTCTCGAGGAGACCTTGGAGAAGAACAGCTGACCTTTCTTTTAAAACTAGCGCGAATAGCCATTTTTCAAAATTTTTTTGCGTTTGAGGGGGTGATTACCATCAGCTTTCAGGGGTAGCCATGGGGGCTACATGTGCCCCTTCTATAGCCAATTTATATATGGTTCGATATGAAGAGCAGTGGCTTCAATCCAGTCCACATAGGTCCCATATTAAAATGTGGTGCCGGTTCATCGATGATGTTTTTATGTTATGGGAGGGCACGTTTCGGCAATTTGAAGTTTTTTTTGAGTGGCTCAATGAATGTGATGTTAACATCAAATTTACCTATGAAAGCAGCAGAGTAGAAATATCTTATTTAGATGTAAAAATCATCCGCTGTCAGGGCACTTGGGCTACTACTATTTTTTGCAAAGAAACAGATCAGAACACGTTCTTACATTTTAAAAGTGCCCATCCATCCCGTCTGAAGACAGGGTTACCATTTTCCCAATTTTTACGATATCGAAGGAATTGCTCGGATAAACGAGATTTTAAGAAGGCTTCACAACGGTTGATGGCTAATTTTGAAGAACGGGGTTACCCACTTCAAACAATTCGACAAGCATATAAGAGGGCTCTCAACAACAATAGAGATTTGCTGTTGCAAAGAAGGGTGCATTCTGAACAACCAGTAGAGGATGACCACATTAATTTAATTACTCAATATTCTCCGCTCAGCAAGTCGATTCAACGCATAGTGCGGAAGCACAGCGCTGTATTCGAGGTGATCCCAGTCTTTCGGGATAAGAAAATCAGATGCGTGTGGCAACGGGGGAAAATTTTAAAAGAATATTTAAGTCCCTCAACGTTACGAACCACTGGTCCTACATCAAATTCGGGAGGGATTCCGTTGGGACACCGTAAATGTGGAAAATGCAATATTTGTTTTATCACCAAGGAGATTGAAGCATTTTCTCATCGGGGCAAGGTGTATGATTTACGACATTCTTCTACCTGTGATTCCACCCATGTAGTTTATATTATACAATGTCCGTGCAACTTAGTGTATGTAGGGAAAACCAGTCGGGCATTTAAGATCCGCATGGGGGAACATAAAAGTCGACTGAAGAATAAGGTTATTGAAGTCCCCATTGTGCACCATTGTCACACGTTACAACATTCCTTCGAGGACCTTCAATGTTTTTGTATTGATGTAGTTACCAGGGGACGATTAGGTAAATCCCTAGACCAATGGCTCATTATCAAAGAACAACGATGGATTTTTGAACTTAATTCGGTTGCCCCGGGGGGTGGGGGGGGGGGGTTAAATGGCTCTATAGATTGGAAAGCTTGTATGAGCTGATCCCCGGTGTAATCCATACTAGTGTATGGTTTCAGTCCATCCGAGTACTGTTTTTTGTTTCAAGTGATTTCCAGTTCGCATGGTCATTTTTAGAGGGGACTGATGTCATCACGTAATACGTGGATTCCCGTTAAAGTCCAGACTGATTGCCTCAGACTGCATGCGTGGCGTTTTTTACTAAGAAGAATTATATTGGAGAGTATTGGAAGACTCTTTCCCTAAGGATAGACGTGGGCAGCATCTGTAATTTTGGTTAGTTCCATAAGTGGGGATAATATGTGTTAACAGGATTTTTTGTAATAAGAGATGAATTGTGGGGGAGTAGATATTATATAACTGGTAGGTGTTTAACACTGTCACTTTTGTTTCACAATAGCTTGAAGTTAAAATCTTGGCACGAATTTTAAACCACTCTTTGAAAAAAAAACCCTGAAGAAACGTGTAGTGAAACGCGTAGGCATTGCCTTTTGACGGTGTTGGGGAGTGATTGTTTTGAAAAGAAGACCATTTGATCGTGCCATATTGACATCATAATAAGATAAAAATTGTTTTATTTTTTACTTATTTTTCACGTGGTAGAAGCACGAAAAGAAATGGAAGTGTCTTACTTTTGTGCAATTTCACAGTAAACGTTTATTACTATATATACAAAATCACGCAAGAGTTGAAGGGTCACTGATGCGAAAAGAGTGTGTGAGCCCGTCAGTTTGGCCACGGCACCATTAAGTCTGAGACCCGCCATGGATGAAATTAAAAATCAAAAATTATAAAGTTAAACAATTGTCACATTAGTATTTTAAGTAAAATTGAGGATATACCAGTCAAAAGATATATTATCTACTATTTTTGATATTTATTGAGTGTAATTCCGATCATGAAATAGCTAGCTAAACACAAATTTTCAATAAATTACCAAAAAACAGAAATCCTCCATATCACCAGAGACACAACTTTTATTCCACCAACACACTTAAAGATACCAGGAGCACAAATACAGGTTAAAACTCAAGTCAGATATCTTGGAGTAAAATCCTGGACCAGGGTTTAACGCTACAATCACAGATCTGCAACACCATTCAACTGGTCTATCACAAGATAAGGACAGTTCAAGCTCTTTGACCTCTGCTTGACACCCATGAATTCCACATGGTCTTCCAGGCCCTGGTCACACTGCACTTAAATTACTGTAACATAATGTCTTCAATGGCAGACTGGCTAACCTATTGAAGAGGGTTTTTAAACTAGATTCGTTGGGGATGGGTGAAGAAAGACCCCAGGTAAGTGAAACATTAAATACCTTTATGGAAATGGGTAAAAGGGGCAACATATGGAAAAGCAGTGTGTATAAATGCCTATAGCATGGGAAATAAGATCCCCGATGTTGAGGCTTTAATGGAAGAGGCTGACTTGGATTTAGTGACGGTTACAGAGACATGGTTCATTGACAACCATGAATGGGATGTAACTATAACAGGATATACTTTATTCAGAAAGGGCAGAGTAGGAAGAAGGGGAGGAAGCGTGGCACTAAGTAAAAAATAATATTAAAGCTATGGCCATACAGGGCTTAAATGGGAGAGAGAAGGCACTGTGGGTTAAACTAGAAAGAAATAAAGAGAAATCCATTTGCATTGGTGTGATATACAGACCTCTCTCTCACAGGCAGAAGAAGTGGATGGAGATTTAATAGGAGACATAAGCAGCATTGCCAGGATAGAAGAAGTGCTGGTGATAGGGAATTTCAATATGAAAGAAGGGGCACGGGCAGGGTCCCGGCACCCGACAGTAACCGGGTGTGCGGCCCGGTGCGGGTCCCCTGCTCGCGCCTCTGACAGGAGCGTTAGTTGGGGGGGGGGCAAGGTGAGTCCGAGGCAGGGGATTCGTTGGGCGCAGTTGCGTCCTTCAAATTGATTGGCCCCCCGCGCATGCATGCGCTGGGGAGGGTTCAAAGGCGGCAGGCATGTGCTCATTTCAGTAGTCCTGAGCACATGCGAGGTGCAGAGAAGAAGTTTTTTCGGTGCCGGCAGCGTTCCTGGGGCAGTTGCGGGGTGCCTTGCTGAGCGGTTTGAGCGGTTTCCGGGAGAGGGGACGTCGGGAGCTGTGCGGCGGTGTAATTGGTCCCGCGGGAGCGGCAAGTCGGAGAAGTGAACGGTTGGCCTGGCTCTGACTCGGCGGCTGAAGCTTCTGCAGGCGAGTTGGGAGCTTTGGGGTTTTTTTATAAATAAAAACGTAAGAGAAGAGAAGTAAGGGCATTGCTGGAACAGAGGCTGTCGGTGCCTATAAATATTCCAAAAAAAAAATTAATAATAATCGATTATATTTGTTATAGGTAGCCCTACTCGACCTCATAGAGTTTTGGGGTGCTTGAGGATGCCTTCTGGGGGTGGAGGTGGTGGTCGCAGGCGCGGGTCTGTCCGGGCTGGTGGGGGCAGGTCCGTTGGTGGTGCTGCAGGACGGGGGGGGGGGGGGGGGGTTTTGGAGCAGAGGGGGGGGGGGGCGGTGCAGCCCTTCTGGGGCCCGCCGCAGCCGCTCAGGGGTCCCTTCCCGGGGTCGGGGCGGCCTTGCTGCCAGGAGTACAGCAGGGGGGTGGGGCAGGTTGGTGCAGTCTCCAGGTAGGGCGCAGGGGGGTGAGAGAGCTGGGGCATGGGGACGCGGCTCCAGGCGTCGAGGGGGGGTTGCTCGGGGTGGAGCAGCTGTCTTGCCTTCGGAGTTGGGGGGGCAGGATGGGTCCCAAAGGGAACTGAGGCCCACTGGTGAAAGGGATGGGGGGCGGGGAATGGGGCAGGGGATGGGAACTGCGGTGCCTTCAGGGATCTGTGGGAACGAAGGTGTAGTGGGTGGCGTGAATCCTTGTTTGTCAAGTGGGGGTGTGGGGGGTGCTGGCCAGCCTTGGGCAGGTTCAGGGGGGCTCCATGTTACAGCTGGAGTGGGTATCCGGGTCCATGGGATCAGTGAGTGTGGGGTGGTCAGGGTCCGTCTGGGCCCGCTTGGGTGGGGGCATGGCAGCCGGCGTGGTCTGGGGGGTTCTCCCCTGCTTCTTTTCCTCTTGTGTCCCCGCAGGTGCCGTGGATGGCTTCACCTGGACTAGCCGAGGCAGTGGGACTGCAGCGGGCGGCGGAGGATGTCCCAGCTCCGGAATCATCGAGTGATCGGGTGGCTGGAGCAATGGAGCAAGTGGTGACGGAGCAGCAGTCGAGGTCTGCGGCGCAGGTGTCGCTGCCTCCAGTAGTGCCAGAGGGTGGGCACTCAGCTTTGCGTGGTGAGTTACAGGGTGATGAGGAGGCAGGGGGGAAGGGAGTGTGGAGCGCGTGCCGCGGTGTGGAAAAGCCAGCAGGAAGAGGAGGCATACTTGCAGGCGTCGGCAGAGTTCTGACTCGTCGTCCTCCTCGTCTTCAGACTCAGTGGGGTCCTCCATGAAGCAGGGGGATAAGGCGTCAGAGGCGAGGGCGGGGTTGTCGGTGGCAGCGGGGGTGGTGTCAGGCGGGGCAGCGAATGTTGCGACACTATCGGAATTATGGGAAGGGGTGCCGCGGAAGTTGAGGCATAGAATTCAAAGACGGAAGTACAAAGACATATTCCATTTGCTGGAGGGGCGTAAGCGCTCGGGGGAAAGCAAGAAGAAGTGGAAGGAGGCTGAGAAGGCCGGCAGGGTTCGTAAGTATCTAGGACAGTCGTGAATTGGGTGCGGTCCTTTTTGCAGTTGGCTAGTGTATCGGGGCGGCATTACCCGTATCAGCAGGGGATGTTGCTCGCATATGCGGATTCGATTTTGGAAGCCTCGCAGATGCATGAGGGGTGGGCGTGGCTTAATTACGATGAAAAATTCTGAGATAGGATGGAAGAGAACAAGTCCTTAACATGGGGGACACAGGATATAAACTTGTGGCTCACCCAGATGTCCGTTAGGGCGGCACCCAGTGGGGCTGGGGTAAAAGGCGGTGCCGGTTTCAATGCAGGGGGGAGTCGCTCCTTTCGAGGCGGCGGTCTTGCTTCACCCGTCAAGACGGTCTCCGTTGGAGGAGGGGATGTCTGCTGGCGTTTTAACAGGGCATCGTGTCCGTTCCCAAATTGCAAATTCCGGCATGTGTGCTCAGCCTGTGGTGGGGGGCATGCCACAGCAAAATGCCTTAAAAAAAGTTCGGTCTTGACCTCCTTGCCGGCTAGCAAGTAACAGTGAAGCTTCCGAGCTAGCACCTACGCCCAGACGGTGTTGAAAGATTGGCTTCAATGTTACCCGAGGAGGAGAGTGGGAAAAACGTTATTGTTGGGTTTTCAATTTGGTTTTGTGATCCCGGTTAAGGGCGTGGTGGAGGGCAGGGCCTCGAGGAACTCTCCGTCAGTGCGGAGGTTTGCGGGCGTGGCCCGCGAGAAGTTGGGGGTGGAGTTGGATTTGGGTAGGGTGGCAGGGCCGTTTGAGCAGCCTCCGTTTCGGGATTTTGTGGTATCCTCGATTGGTATCATACCTAAAAAGGAACTGGGAAAGTTTAGGATGATTCATAATCTCTCCTTTCCAGGCGGTGCTTCTGTGAATGATCACATACCGCGAAAATGGTGTACGGTTCGGTATGCATCGTTCGATCGATCGGGCAGCTGAGTTAGTCCGACAGGCTGGGCCGGGGCCTTGATGGCGAAGGTCGATATAGAGTCGGCTTTTCGCTTGTTGCCGGTGCACCCAGTGTCTTTTCGCTTGTTGGGTTTTTGTTTGGACAACGAATTATATTTCGACAAGTGCATGCCGATGGGGTGCGTGGTGTCTTGCGCGTACTTCGAGAAGTTCAGTATCTTCCTCCAGTCGGCCTTGACGCGTCAGGTGGGCAGGTCCGAGGTGGTCCATTATCTCGACGATTTTTTGTTCATGGGTGCTGCGCAGTCGACTGCTTGCTTGGAGCTGTTAGAGGGGTTTGTGAGGCTGGCTGGGGAATTGGGGGTGCCGCTGGCGGCCAGCAAGACAGAGGGTCCGTCTTCCAGGCTCACTTTCTTGGGAGTCGAGTTGGACTCCAACCGGATGGTTGCGCGTTTACTGCAGGAGAAGGTAGTGAGTTTTACGGGTCTTAGTGGACAATGTGTTGGCGTCCTCAAAGTTAACTTTGAAAGAAATGCAGGCATTGTTGGGATCCTTGAACTTTGCTTGTAAGGTGATACCGATGGGCTGCGTGTTTTTACGTCAATTTGCAGGGGCAATGGTCAGGGTGAAGAAGCCGCATCACCGTATACGTATTTCAGGATTGATGCGGGAGGACTTGCGGATTTGGGATGTCTTTTTGCGGGATTTTAATGGGACATCTGTCATTTTGGAAAAGGAGTGTTCGAGTGATGATTTACAGCTTTATACCGATGCAGCGGGGGGATTTGGGCTGGGCATCTATTTTGGGGGTGCCTGGTGTGCGGAGCATTGGCCGGGGGAGTGGCATGAGACGGGTTTGATGAAGAATATCACTTTTTTAGAGTTATTCCCGATGCTAGTGGTTTTGGAGTTGTGGCCGGAGAAGGTGAGGAACCATAGGTTGGTATGGTGGTGCAACAACGAAGCGGTCGTGAGTGTTGTGAATCATTACACTCCGCGATGTAGGTTGGTGGTGTCGCTCATGAGAGCGCTAGTGTTGGGGTGTTTGCATCAGAATGTGGATTTAAAGGCGCGACATATCCCAGGTCATGCTAACTGTATTGCTGATGCCCTTTCCCATTTGCAGTGGGACCGTTTTTGGCAGTTGGCGCCGGAGGCAGAGTTGGAGGGGCATGCGGTCCCTTGGAGCTCGTGGAGCGATGGCCGGCTGAGATGAAGGAGTTGCTGTGGTGTTCGGTGGCTGCACGGACCTGGGATGCTTACTGTCGAGGTTGTGCTACGGTAGTAGAATTCTTGCGGGCCCAGGGGTGGCGGGCTGGGGCGGTGGGGGAGCATCTGATCGGACAGTACATTGTAAGCGCCAAGGGGAGAGGCATGTCCAGATCAGCTGTAAAAGGTCATCTGGCTGGTTTCTCATTTTTCATGCGTGCCGTTGGGGGGGATACGCCAGGTGGAGGGTTTATGGTTCATAGGTTGCTTCGGGGATGGGAGCACTTAAGGCCTCCTCCGCGGGATCAGAGGCTGCCAATTACGCATGGCTTACTCCTGGGGCTCTGTGCGGAGTTGCAAGGGGTAGTGGAGTTGCGCTACGAAGCCATGCTGTTTCAGGCTGTGTTTACGTTAGCCTTTTTTGGGGCGCTTCGAGTGGGGGAGTTGGTGGTGAGCTCCCGGACGGCAGAGGGGGGGAATAGTTTGCGGTGGTTGCATGTGCAGCTGGAGGGGGAGCAATTTCGAATCCTACTGGCATGGTCCAAAACGGATCAGAGGAGTCGGGGCCTCTGGGTAGTCTTGAACGCGATTGGTGGTCCGTCGTGTCCGGTCGCTGCCATGCGGGAGTATCTGCGGGTGTGTCCAGTGGGGGAGAGTGCGCTCTTTGTGTATAGTGACGGGAGGGTGCTTACGCGTTTTCAGGTACGGCGGTCTTGCGGATGGTATTGTCTCGCCTAATGGTGGATGCAAGGCAATATTCCCCGCATTCTTTTTGCATCGGGGCAGCAACCAGCGCTGCGGAAGTGGGGATGTCGGGGGGTCAGATACAATGTATCGGCAGATGGCGCTCCATGGCATTTAAAGGTTATGTGCGTCTATGAGAGGGGGCAAATGGGTGGGGGGGGGGGGGTGCTATTAATGTGTGATTTCTTTTCCAGATGGGGGACTTGGCATGAGAAATTGTTGGATGGTGGGTCACTCCTTCGTCTTCTGGGCTGGCCAGTGGGCAGCAGTGCGGCCAATCGGAAGCAATCTGGGTTGTGATCCAACGGTGGTGTCTGTGTAATGGCTGGGCGAGCGTGGTCTGCGATGGACGCAGCTGCTGTCTTTGCTTCGTCATCATCGGTGTCGTCTGCCACAGCCGGAGATGGTGTTAGTGCACTTGGGGGGCAATGACTTGACTTCCTGGACCTGCAAGCAGCTGATTAACGCGGCAAAGAGGGATCTGACCGTGGTGCTGCGGTGGTTCACTGGAGGGGTGTTGATCTGGTCAGACATCATACCTAGACCGGCTTGCTGGGGGCAGTGTAGGTGGTCGAGAGGCCTGACAAAGATCAACAGGCAAATTGGGCGGTGGGTTTTTGAGTTAGGGGTTTATCAAGTGCAGCATTCTTGGGTAGAAGTCCATTGTGCTGGGCTTTATAGGAGCGATGGGGTGCATCTCTCTCCAGTTGGAATGGACTTACTTTTGAATGACTGTCAGGAAGCGGTTGAGCGGGTGCTGCAGGATCGTTCACAATGGTCGCAGCTTGGCATGGGGGGGGGGCGGCACAGACTGAGCAGCAGCTCTGTGCCGGTGGCGGGATCCCGGAGGTTTCCGGGGTCCGGAGCCTTAGGCCACTTGGGACGAGGGCGGGGTGCCCACGACCCGGAGAAACCCTGGTGGACTTGTGCTACTGATATGGCAAAGTCGGAAAGGGGGTTAGGAGCTTTGCCGGAGGCTTGACCACGGCAGGTGCGGAAGTGAGGTCACCTTGCTAATCGTACGGCTGGTGATGGATCCTTCGGCGGGGGGGGGGGGGTTAAGGGGTGTTGATCATTGTTATGAGTGCTAATTGTTGGAGTTATTTAATAAAGCTGCGACCAGTTGCTTCCAAGTACGGTGTCTGTTGAGCTTATTGGGGAGCCGGGTTGGTGGTGGGGTATGTAATGGGGGGGGAGGCTCTTGATAAAGGGGGCAGCGGGTCAGGCTACCCGGTTAGAAAGAAGGGGCGCAGGCAGGGTCCCGGCGCCCGACAGTAACCGGGTGCGCGGCCCGGTGCGGGTCCCCTGCTCGCGCCTCTGACAGGAGCGTTAGGTGGGGGGGGGGCAAGGTGAGTCCGAGGCAGGGGATTCGTCGGGCGCAGTTGCGTCCTTCAAATTGATTGGCCCCCCGCGCATGCATGCGCGGGGGGGGGTTCAAAGGCGGCGGGCATGTGCTCAGTTCGGTAGTCCTGAGCACATGCGAGGTGCAGAGAAGACGTTTCCCTCCCACCCCTCCCTTGGTTTTGGTTGGTGGGTAGTGATTCGGGTTGTCGCAGCGTGGGGGGGGGGGGCGGGATACCGGAGGTTTCTGGGGTTTGGAGCCTTAGGCCACTTGGGACGAGAGCGGGGTGCCCACGACCCAGAGAAACCCTGGTGGACTTGTGCTACTGATATGGCAAAGTCGGAAAGGGGGTTAGGAGCTTTGCTGGAGGCTTGACCACGGCAGGTGCGGAAGTGAGGTCACCTTGCTAATCGTACGGCTGGTGACGGATCCTTCTGTGGGGGGGGGGGGTTAAGAGGTGTTGATCATTGTTATGAGTGTTAATTGTTGGAGTTATTTAATAAAGCTGCGACCAGTTGCTTCCAAGTACGGTGTCTGTTGAGTTTATTGGGGAGCCGGGTTGGTGGTGGAGTATGTAATGGGGGGGGCGGGTGGCTCATGATAAAGGGGGCAGCGGGTCCGGCTACCCGGTTAGTCAAATGTCGATTGGCACATCCCTGCTGCGGTGTCATCTAGAAGTAAGGCGATCCTGGATTCTCTACAGGGTGAACTATTCAGGCAACTGGTAATTGAACCCACACATGAAGGGGCCATACTGGACTTGGTGCTTACCAATAGTGAAAGGGTTTCTGATATTATAGAGGGAAATCATTTTGCTTCCAGTGATCACCAGATGGTGTGGTTCAGTATTGGGACTAGCGCTGATAAAATCCGCTGATAAAATCCATTCAAAAGTGAGGGTCTTAGACTTTAGAAAAACTAACTTTGCTAAGATGGGCCAATACCTCTGGGAGTCATTAGTGGGATGGGAACAGCTGGGGGATGCTGAAAAACAGTGGGCAAAACTGAAAGGGGATACTTTAAGGGCAGCCAACCTTTTTGTTAGAAAGGTAAAAGGAAAAGGAGGCCGCCATGGTTCTCAAAAGAAGTAGCTGAAAAGGTGAAGAAAAAGAGGGAGGCCTTCATGAAATACAAGAGATCACAGAGAGAGGAAGACAGGCATATATATTTGGAAAACTTAGAGAGGTTGGCAAAGTAATCAAGAAAGCAAAGGTACAAAAAGAAGAAGAAATAGCTAATGCAATAAAATGGGGGGATAAGACATCTTTCATATATGTTAGTGAGAGGAGGAAGAGCAAAAGTGGTATTGTCAGACTCAAGGGTGAAGGGGAAGAATATGCAGAAGCTGATGAGGATAAAGCAGAATTGCTTAACAAATATTTCTGTTCTGTGTTCACAGATGAAGGGCCAGGAGCAGGACCTCAGAAAACACCCACAAATAGGATAGAAGCAATGGGGATTTCGAATGATTTTTAGAAGACCGTGTTCGTGAGAAACTAACTAAAATAAAAGTAGACAAAGCGATAGGACCGGATGGGATACACCCTAGAATACTGCGGGAACTTGGGGATGTTCTAGCAGCTCCACTGTTTTCAATGCCTCGTTGAAGTTGGGAATGGTACCAGAGGACTGGAGAAAGGCAGATGTGATCTCTTTACACAAAAGCGGAAGTAAGGATGAGGTTAAAAACTACAGGGCGGTTAGTCTAACCTCTGTGGTGAGTAAATTATTGGAAACACTGCTAGAAGAGAGAATAGTGAGGTTTCTGAAGTCCAGCGGATTGCAGGATCTGAGGCAGCATGGATTCACCAGAGACAGGTCTTGTCAGACAAATTTGATTAATTTCTCTAACTGGATGACCAGGGAGTTGGACCAAGGGAGAACCCTAGATGTGGTGTATTTAGATTTCAGTAAAGCCTTTGACACCGTTTCGCACAGGCGACTTATAAACAAACTGTGCACCCTAGGGATCGGCCCTAAAGTTACTGATTGGGTTAGAAATTGGCTGAGAGGGAGATAGCAAAGGGTACAAGTATATGGAGCTCACTCTGAGAAGAAGGAGGTTACTAGTGGTGTGTCGCAGGGATCTGCTCTTGGTCTGATGCTTTTTAACATCTTTGTTAGTGATATTGCAGAAGAGCTGTTGGGTAATGTTTGCTGTTTGCAGATGATACCAAAATCTGCAATAGAGTAGACACACAGGAAGGAGTAGATAATATGAGGAGGGATTTGGCTAAGCTTGAAGAATGGTCTAGAATTTTGCAGCTGAGATTTAATGCTAAAAAATGCAGTGTCATGCACTTGCGCTGCAGAAATCCAAGGGAGCGGTACAGTGTAGGGGGGTGAAGTACTTCTTTCCTCAAAAGAAGAGCGGGACTTGGGCGTGGTTGTGTCTGACGATCTTAAAGTAGCTGAACTGGTAGAAAAGGCAACAGCAAAAGCTAGAAGGATGCTTGGGTTTATAGGGAGAGGTATGGCCAGCAGAAAAAAGGAGGTGATAGTGCTTCTATATGTCTCTGGTGCGTCCTCATTTTGAGTATTTATTTATTTATTTAACACTTATTTATATACCGCATCTTCCAGCGATCAGTTGCGGTGTACAATTAACAACAGTTAACAAAGCAGAGTTTGTTTACATAGAACATTGAACATTATAACTTATTACATAGAACATCTTAACTTGCATAATTCAATGATTCAACAACTAATCAGGATATTTCAGCTATAACAGAGTGTGTAACAATTTAAACAGAAGTACTGTCTGTACCGCATTAGGCAGAACATACCAGTTGTAACTATATACAAGTAGGAATATAAGGCATAGGAGTGGAGTGTTATTTATGTAAGTTTTGGATGTTATCCTTTATAGTAGGGTGTATTAGCTTGATATGGGTAGATTCATATTTAGCCTTTATCTAGGTTGAGTGGAGGGTTTTCCAAGGTATTATAGTGTTTATTAAATAGATACGTTTTCAATTTTTTTTCTGAATTCCATTATTCCAGTATTGTGTGCAGTCCTGGAGACCACACCTTCAAAAAAATATAAACAGGTTGGAGTCGGTGCAGAGGGTGGCTACTAAAATGGTTAGTAGTCTTCATTATAAAACATATGAGGACAGACTTAAAGATCTTAAAATGTATACTTTAGAAGAAAAGGCAGGATAGTGGAGAAATGATAGAGATGTTTAAATATGTTGTTGTTGTTAAGTGCTGTCGAGTCG
Organism: Ichthyophis bannanicus; assembly: GCA_033557465.1. NCBI lineage: Eukaryota > Metazoa > Chordata > Amphibia > Gymnophiona > Ichthyophiidae > Ichthyophis > Ichthyophis bannanicus. Next base: position 898,902,179 of record CM066035.1, on the reverse strand, counting down.
GAGTCGACTCATGGTGACCCTCTGGATAGCTATCCTAAATTGTGTTCGGTCTTCAGTCAGGCGGCTCATTGTTGACAGACTGGTACCCGTAGCTGCTGTTAATGTATCAATCCATCTCATTGCTGGCCTTCCTCTTTTGCGTTGACCTTCTATTTTGCCAAGCATGATGTCTTTCTCTAATGATCTCTCTCTTCGCATGATGTGTCCAAAGTATGAAAGTCGAAGTCTTGTCCTCTGAGCTTCTAAAGAAAGCTTAGGTTTGATCTCCTCTAGTACTGACTGGTTTGTTCTTCGGGCAGTCCATGGTATATATAGTATTTGCCGCCAGCCGGCAGTCCATGGCATAAATACATAGGAGGAAAGCCTCTTTCTATTGAAAACAAGCTCTGCTATGAGGAGACATAGGATGATGGTGAAATTGGAAAGACTCAGGTGTAATAGGTGAAAATATTTCTTAATGAAAAGAGTGGTAGATGCATGGGATAGTCTCCCAGTGGAGGTGGTAGATACGAGGACAGTATCTGAATTCAAAAGAGCATGGGACAAACACAAGATTTCTAAAGGTAAGAAGGGGACTATTGTATTTGATATGGAATGACAAACTAGATAAGTATGTGGTCTTTTTCTGCTATCATGTTTCTGTGTTTCTATGTTGAATGATGTTGAGAAGATCAAGACGAGATAGAAAGAATAGACAGAGTCATTATACCATAAAGATCAAGTGGATCAACAGCCGTTTCAATCAGTACCTTATGATCAAGAACGAGTGGTGATGAAAGAAGTCGTCAAAGCAGCATACGGTCCAATGGTGCTTCTTTCTGCTTCAACAACTTCATTCCCTCTGCAAATATCTTGATGTTCCCTTGTGATCTCTCAGTTAGATTATGCCAAATCCCTTCTTTCTAACCTTCCCCATGGTCAAATTTCCCATCTTTAATTGGTACAGAATATGGCTGCAAAGCTCCTTCTTGGTGTCCGTCGGTTTGATAGTGTCGCTCCTCTTCTCCTTTCTGAGCACTGGTTGCCTAAAAAGGTGCTCACCCTTACTTTTCACGTGTTTTATGCTGGAACCTCTTTTTTTTCTGTCTCAACTTCACATGTCATACGCTCCCTCTCGCGCTCTCCGATCTGCCTCTCACAACCTGTTAGTGGTCCCCGGTCCACGGGTGTCCATTCTTCAACTGCATGCTCTTTGGCTCTCAGGAATGTGGCTCCTGTTCTTTGGAACTTCCTTCCCTTTCACTTGAGCAATCAGCTTTCTTTCAACTATTTTAAAGTCTAGCTCAAGGATTCTCTCTTTTCCTTCTGATGCTCTCTGATTTGTTTGTCCTTCCCTTCTGGCTTGCTTCCGGCTCGCTGTTTGGTTGCTTTCCCAGGATGCTTTTCCCTTACCTCTTGTCCTGTCTGTTCCATTGTCTCTCCCTTCCTTTTGTGGTCTTAGAATGCTGCTATGACCTTGTAACCTAGGCCCCCTGCTCCCTCCTGTCCTCGTTGCTTGTTTTGTTGTCCTGTTACTGTGTCTATTTGTTTATTTGTTCTATTTTATTTTATTGTACACCACCAAGGTATGGCCTATGATTGGCGATATAACAAATTAATAAACTGTGAACTGTTACAAGGCTCTGCCAGGAAATTTGAAAGACAACATTATGGCCAACCGACTGGAAAAGATCTATGTTTATACCAATACTGAAGAAAAGTGATCTTCATTGGTGATGGAGAAGAAATTGAAATAGTTGACAACTTTAACCAGGGTCAGCCCATTGTCATGAGGTAGAGTCATCAGAGCCTATGGAAATAGGTAGAACAGATGAAAACAGATCTGAAAATGACAGCTCAGATCAGCACATGGAGCAGAGTTGCTATAGGCAACCAAAACAAACGCTATCACATGGTGGGAGAACATGCCTGAGCAGCAAGCAGGTTCCTGATTCATTAGGAAATGAAGGGCAGCTGAGAAGGGGTGGAGCCCAACCAAGCACAGGGACACGCGTAGTTAAAACATGCTCACCTGAGGTTAGTGAGGAGAGGAGAAGAAGAGGCAGGGCGAGGAGCAGAACAAGTTCCAGTTCTAGAAGCAGAGACACAGGAGTGAGAGAAAGTTCAGAAGCCAGCAGAACTGAAAGGTATACGGGAAGAAACACAGCAGCCTGTTGCAGAGAGCAGTGCCCAGCTAAGGACGTGCCCGGTGAAACTTACCAGAAAGCTAGGAGAAGCTACGGTACAGAAGCCAGGCTCAGGAAAGCTGAGGAGTTTTATCTTCCTAAAACCAGGTACAGCACAAGAGGGAAAGTCTGTCCTGGGGAAAGTTTTATGCTGAAGGAAAAGCCAAGACAGAAAGGCAGAGAAACGTCTCCGTCTCAGCAGTGCTCTGATAACTCACTCACACGCAGGAGCTCAGAGAAAAGGCAGTTGGGAGGTAGGCCAATTCCTTCTAATAGAAGAGCCTTTGAATATAGTGATTTGCCCTGTACATATAAGGAGTTGTGTGACTCACAAAGGGAGCTCTCAAGAGAGGGTGGTAATTATTCACTGCACTCTCTTAACCAGGAAGAAGGGAAGTGTAATTACCAAGAACAGAGTTTGCCTAAAGATAATGTTTTCTATAACACTGAAGAATGTTATTCAGAGGAGGAACCAGAGGAAATGCAATGTAATGATTATGAAGAAGCAATATCAGATACATGCATGGACTGTACTTTAATTATGTCAGATGACATTACTTCTTTCTGTTGAAGAAGCTGTTAAAGTATAAGCAAACTGCAGTGAAGAAAACTTACCTGTTTTGAACGGACTGTTTGTGTTACTTGTGAGTTCAGCTGAAGATAAGCATATTTTGGTTCCAGTTTGTTCCTTTTGATTTTTGTACCAGAAGCATGGTGTTTTGCCTTTTGTTCCCATTGCTTTAAAAATCCACCCGGAAGGGGAATTAAAAGTCCTGTTTGAAAGCCTTACTATTCATCCACGACTCACCTTCTTTATTCAGCAATTTGGACTACAACTCCTAGAGGGCATTGTAATCATCCACTTTTGCTAGTATTGAAGTAGCCCCGGTGAATTACCCAGGCTCCAGCCCTGGGGACCCTCACCGGGTGACACCATCCACTAGGTGGTTGCCTATGGTGGCTGACCTAGGTGGGAGGCTTTGTGCTGCCACTTTGTTGCCTACAACTTACTGTTAGAGGCGGGGTGAGAAGCAGCAGGCCATGTATGCTGAAGCACATGGCCTGCCATGGGCAACAAAGCGGTGGCACAAAGCCACCGCTTTTAAAATACTACCACTGCTGTCAGGGGTGGCTCAAGGGGGGTGGGGGGCCATGTGCGGTGACTCATTTGTAGAAGGAGCCCCATTTGCATAAATATTTGCATAATATTAACATATGTTAACTTTTAGTAAAACATGCCTCTTAATGAGCAACTGGATAAAGAAAGACTACCAGATTTCTACATTACTATACTCCAGTGACAATCGCCAGGCACATTAGGAAGTGCTATAAACCCTGCCCATTTAGAACCCATAGCACACCTGCTGTATCATAACAGCACTACCAGGACTCACAAAGCACCAAACCCTACCTATCAAAAGGCAACACTGCAAATATTAAACCAATACATCTCAGAGAATACCAATACATCTATTTGGGAAGGAGAACAAGTGGCACTGTCAAATAGAAACTACATAAACAGAATTCCCCAGCTCGGTTACACATGCAGAACATACCAATCAACAAAGAACAAGGGATCACAATTTAGAAATAGGAAGATAATAATTAAATTGGGAACCCCAAAAGCCAAACTTGGAATGTATAACAATACTGGAGAAATAAAACTATAAATTAATTTCCTCTTGCACTAAACAAAAACGCAAAGATGTTAGTGATACACATTTCCCAGAGCTGACATATTCCACTTAATAAATTCAAAATAAAAAGTATTTTTCTACCTTTTGTTTGGGCATTTTATTTTTCAGTTGCAATTGCTCCAGTCACTTTCTTCTGGTTTCTTCATGTCTTCTACGAGTTGCCCATTTATCCTTTTTCTCTCTTCTAGATAATTTTCTCTGTCTACATCTGTTTTAACATACTGATCTTTCCCCTTTTGCTCTTTCCTCCATTTCTTTCTTTATTCCTTTATTATCCACTCAAATTTTACCCTTCCATCCTCAATCCCCACTTACTCTCCTAATACTCAGCCAATTGTAGATTTTTATTCCCTCCCACACAAAATATCTTTTCCCCTCCATCCTTATTCCCCATCCATATCCCCTTCTAGTCCTCCTCCAAAATCAGCTCCCTTCTAGTTGTAGACCCACCCAGCATCCGCTCCCTTCTAGTCCCATTCTCCTATGCTCCCTCATCAGCCCATTTCCAGTCCTAGCCCACCCATCAGCCATTTCCAGTCCTATTCCAACCCCTCATCAGCCCATTTCCAGTCCTATTCCAGCCCCTCATCAGCCCATTTCCAGTCCAAGCCCTCTCCATTGGCCATTTCTAGTACTATTCCAGCCCCCCATCAGCCCATTTCCAGTCCAAGCTTCCCCCCATCAGCCCATTTCCAATCTTAGCCCCCCCATTGGCCATTTCCTGTCCTATCCTAGACCCCCCCCCCCACCAAAGAGCCTCGAGGCTGTCTAAGGGGCTTCAGAGGTGAGCCGGGAAAGCCTGCGCGAGGCCCCGACTCTCTCTGCACAGCCACCAGTGTGAAGGGCACTGTTTTCCTTCACGCTGGCAGCTGTAAGAACATAAGAACATAAGATATGCCATACTGGGTCAGACCAAGGTCCATCAAGCCCAGTATTCTGTTTCCAACAGTGGCCAATCTAGGTCATACGTACCTAGCAGTTTCCCCAAGGGACACAGGTTCCACAATGCTTGTATTGGTTCAAGCATTGATATCCTGGGTCCCTTCTTAATAATGGTTTATGGACCTTTCCTCCAGGAACTTGTCCAAACCTTTTTTAAACCCAGCTACACTAACAGCCTTTACTACATCCTCCGGTAACAAATTCCAGAGTTTGACTACACGTTGAGTGAAAAAATATTTTCTTTTATTAGTCTTAAATAGTTTACCCTGTAGCTTCATTGCATGTCCCCTAGTCTTTCTATATTCTGATAAGGTAAACAATCGATCTACGTTTACCCGTTCCACTCCGTTCATTAATTTATAGACTTCTATCATATCTCCCCTCAGCCGTCTCTTTCCAGGTTAAAGAGCCCCAACCTTTTTAGCCTTTCTTCATAGGAGTAGCCTTCCATCCCCTTTACCATTTTGGTGGCCCTTCTCTGAACCTTTTCTAAAATTGCTATATCCTTTTTAAGATACGGCGACCAGAATTGCACACAATATTCAAGGTGCGGTCTCACCATGGAACGATATAGAGGCATTATAATATCTTTTGTTTTATTTTCCATTCCTTTCCTTATCATACCTAGCATTCTATTTGCTCTCTTGGCCGCCGCTGCACACTGGGCCGAGGGTTTTAACATGGTATCCACAAGGACGCCTAAATCTTTTTCTTGGGTGGTGGTTCCTAATGTGGAACCTTGCATCGTGTAACCATAGTTTGGGTTGTTCTTCCCTAGGTGCATAACCTTGCACTTCTCCACATTAAATTTCATCTGCCATTTTGATGCCCAGTCTTCCAATTTATCAAGATCCTCTTGCAATTTTCCACAATCCTCCTGGGTTTTAACAACTTTAAATAGTTTTGTGTCATCAGCAAATTTGATAACCTCACTCGTTATTCCAATTTCCAGGTCATTTATGAATATGTCAAAAAGCAGCGGACCCAGCACAGATCCCTGGGGTACACCACTATTCACCTTTCTCCATTGGGAAAATTGGCCATTTAGCCCTACCCTCTGCTTTCTATCTTTTAACCAGTTCCTGATCCACAGTAGTACACTGCCTCCTATCCCATGACTCTTTAGTTCTGCCAAAAGTCTCTCATGAGGGACCTTGTCAAAGGCTTTCTGAAAGTCCAGATACACAATATCAACCGACTCACCTTTGTCCACCTGTTTATTCACTCCTTCAAAAAAACATAACAGATTAGTAAGACAAGATCTTCCTTGTCTAAAGCCATGTTGGCTGTCTCCCATTAGGTCATGACTATCTATATGCTGAGTAATTTTATTCTTTATGATGGTTTCTACCATTTTTCCCGGTACTGATGTCAGGCTCACCGGTCTGTAGTTTCCCGGATCACCCCTCGAACCCTTTTTAAAAATTGGTGTTACATTGGCGATCCTCCAATCCTCAGGTATTAGAGATGATTTTAACGATAGTTCACAGATTACTGATAGCAGGTCTGCAATCTCAAATTTCAGTTCTTTCAACACCCTTGGATGTATACCATCCGGCCCAGGTGATTTGCTACTCTTCAGTTTATCTAATAGTTGTAGGACATCTTCCCGATGTATCGATATTTCCTTCAATTCTTCCACACCTTTAAATACCACTTCAGTCGTGGGTAACATCCCTACATCTTCCTCAGTAAAGACCGAAGCAAAGAATTCATTCAGTCTCTCTGCTATCGCCTTGTCGCCTCTTAGTGCTCCTTTAACCCCTTTATCATCTAATGGACCAACTGACTCTCTCACGGGTTTTTTGCTACGAATGTACTTGAAAAGGTCTTTATTTCGCGTTTTTGCTTCCGCAGCAAGCTTCTTCTCAAATTCTCTCTTTGCCTGCCTTATCAATGCCTTGCATTTGACTTGCCAGTGCTTGTGCTGTTTCCAGGTTTCATCATTTGGCTCTTTTTTCCATTTCTTGAAAGATGCTTTTTTGGCAACAACAGCCTCTCTGACCTCAGCTTTAAACCATGCTGGCAATTTTTTGGACTTCCTTCCACTTTTCTTAAAGCGTGGAATACAGCTGGTCTGGGCTTCCAAGATAGTATTTTTCAACAACACCCAAGCTTGATGTACGTCTTTAACCTTTGCAACTGCTCCTTTTAGTTTTTTCTTAACTGTTTTCCTCATTCTATCATAGTCTCCCTTTCGAAAGTTAAAGGGTAGTACTGTGGATTTCCTTACTATCCCTCCTCCACTAATTAAATCAAAGGCGATCATGCTATGATCACTATTGCCAAGTGGCCCCAACACCCTTATCTCTTGCACTAGATCTGGTGTTCCACTAAGGACTAGGTCTAATATGGCTTCCCCTCTGGTCGGTTCATGAACCAGCTGCTCCAAGAAGCAGTCATTTATTTCATCTAGGAACTTTATCTCCCTAGCATGTCCTGTTGTGACACTGACCCAGTCGATGCCGGGGTAATTGAAATCACCCATTATTATTACTGCACTGTAACTTTTGCTAGCTTCCTTGATTTCTTTGAGCATTTCATCATCCATTTGTTCATTCTGGCCAGGCGGACGATAGTACACCCCCACTGCCATCGCCTTCCCCTTTTTACATGGAATTTCAATCCATAGAGATTCTACAGCAAATTTTGTTTCTTGCAAAACTTTAATCCTTTCTGACTCAATGCCCTCTCTAACATAGAGCGCAACCCCTCCACCAATTTGATCAGCTCTATCATTTCGATATAGTTTGTACCCAGGTATCACAGTGTCCCACTGGTTGTCCTCCTTCCACCATGTCTCTGATATTCCAATCATATCTAACCTCTCGTTTAGTGCTATATATTCTAACTCTCCCATCTTGTTTTGTAGACTTCTAGCATTTGCATACAAGCATTTTAGAGACTGTATTTTATTCATATTAATTTGGCTATTGGTAGACATGGGTAATTGGGATCTTTAAGTTCTGTCTGCTCCATACTCGAGGGCATTTGGGCTACTTTACTCTTTTTTGGAACCTCTCTGCTTTTTGTAGTATCCTTCAAGGATACATTCTTCCGAACCATGCGCTCTTGGGCGACTGTCGGCTTTCCCCTATTATCTAGTTTAAAAGCTGCTCTATCTCCTTTTTAAAGGTTAATGCCAGCAGCCTGGTTCCATCCCGGTTAAGGTGAAGCCCATCCCTTCGGAAGAGCCCCTCCTTTCCCCAGAATGTTCCCCAGTTCCTAACAAATCCGAACCCCTCATCTCTGCACCATTGTCTCATCCATGCATTGAGACTCCGGAGCTCTGCCTGCCTATTGGGTCCTGCGCGTGGAACGGGAAGCATTTCGGAGAACGCTACCCTGGAAGTTCTGGATTTCAACTTCCTACCTAAAAGCCTAAATTTAGCTTCCAGAACCTCCCTACCACATTTTCCTATGTCATTGGTACCAACATGTACCAAGACAGCAGACTCCTCCCCAGCACTATCTAAGACCTTATCTAGGTGGCGCGTGAGGTCCGCTACCTTCGCACCAGGCAGGCATGTTACCAGGCGATCCTCACGTCCACCAGCCACCCAGCTATCTACATGCCTAATGATCGAATCACCAACTATAACTGCTGTCCTAACCCTTCCCGCATGGGCACATGGCCCTGGAGAAACCTCCTCGGTGTGAGAGGGGTTTACATCACCTGGAGGACAGGTCCTAGTTACAGGATCACTTCCTGCCACACCAGGGTGATGCTCTCCTGTCACGTGACCTCTCTCCTCCATGGCAACAGGGATGCTGCCAGACTGGAGGTGGGACTTCAGGACTATATCCCTGTAGGTCTCGTCTATGTACCTCTCTGTCTGTCTTATGTTTTCCAAGTCTGCTACTCTAGCCTCTAGAGAACGGACTCGTTCCCTGAGAGCAGAGAGCTCCTTGCACCTAGTGCACACGTAAGACCTCTCACCAGCTGGGAGAAAATCATACATGTGACACTCAATGCAAAAGACTGGAAAGCCCACATCCCGCTGCTGGACTGCTGTCTGCATCTTAGTTTTAAGTTTGTGTTTAGATCTTTAAGTTCTATATGTACTAAAGGGTGCAATGGATATTTATACCACTAAAACTGTACCTAAGAAGTTTAATATACCTTGTTCACCTGAAGCTTAATTAATCTCAGGTCCTTGGTGTATGACTGATTTGGGTAATGAGCTTCACCTGAGAGCACCTCCTGTCTTTTAAGTTGTGCAAGTACCTATAAAGCTGTGATTTTCCCAGGGGAGGGTGGGTGTGGGGAGGGAGGGAGGGATATAACACTTATTAAAAAAGGGCTGCTACACAGTACCTTGTCCTGTGCTGCTGAGGAAAACTATATTCTGATTTGATTTAAATTATAGCTCTTTGCTGCTACTAGGCTCTAACCTATTATGTGTTCTAGTGAAGCATGCTGAATGCCGGGAAAGGTTAAAGGGTGGAGCAATTGTTGTTCAATCTACATCTGATTATATGAAGCTTCTACAAACACATTTATCAGATACCCTTACTTATCGATTATTACCAGGTGTTCCTACATTGGAGCTACAGAAGGAGATTAAATTGTTAGTTGATGTAGCATCAGCAGCTCTCCCCAGCCCGGGGATAGAGCCTCCGGCATCAGGAGCGGCAGTGGCACTTCGTCTGCCCAATCGGGGCGCACCAGAGGGCTCTAAAAGCTCGCGCCATTGGGCGCGTGGTCCTCTTTGCTCCCGACACCATCAGCAGCTCTCCCCAGCCCGGGGATAGGGCCTCCGGCATCAGGAGCGGCAGCGGCACTTCGTCTATCCAATCGGGGCGCACCAGAGGGCTCTAAAAGCTCGCGCCATCGGGTGCGTGGTCCTCTTTGCTCCCGACACCATCAGCAGCTCTCCCCAGCCCGGGGATAGAGCCTCCGGCATCAGGAGCAGCAGCGGCACTTCGTCTGCCCAATCGGGGCGCACCAGAGGGCTCTAAAAGCTCGCGCCATCGGGCGCGTGGTCCTCTTTGCTCCCGACACCATCAGCAGCTCTCCCCAGCCCGGGGATAGAGCCTCCGGCATCAGGAGCAGCAGCGGCACTTCGTCTGCCCAATCGGGGCGCACCAGAGGGCTCTAAAAGCTCGTGCCATCGGGCGCGTGGTCCTCTTTGCTCCCGACACCATCAGCAGCTCTCCCCAGCCCGGGGATAGAGCCTCCGGCATCAGGAGCGGGAGCAGCACTTCGTCTGCCCAATCGGGGCGCACCAGAGGGCTCTAAAAGCTCGCGCCATTGGGTGCGTGGTCCTCTTTGCTCCCGACACCATCAGCAGCTCTCCCCAGCCCGGGGATAGAGCCTCCGGCATCAGGAGCGGCAGCGGCACTTCATCTGCCCAATCGGGGCGCACCAGAGGGCTATAAAAGCTCGCGACATCAAGCGCGCCCGCGCCTTAGGGCCTCGCCAGAGGGCCCTTTAGCGTGGCCCTTAGGCGGAGCACTTGATAACGTCTTCTAATCAGCTACGTCGACTAGATCCTCATTCAACTGGGTCATCCACAGCAAGTAAACAGCAATTAGAAAAACTGTTGCAAGTAACCACTATCTCTTACACCGATATACTGTTGCTAGTAATGATTAACCTCATGCTTCGTTGCTAGTAATCTCTAACTCATAAACTGTTATAAGCAAAATACTGTAACATTGATCCCTTTCTAAGCTTAATAACGGCAGTCCATTACATTCATTGTAGCTATTGCAGGCAGGATATTGCAACATTGTCTCATGGCTTACTGACTGCTACATTGTCTCATGGTTACTGTCTCGTTCTTTACTGAGTGTTACATTGTCTCATTATCTGCTGACTGCCACATTGCCTCATTGTTTGCTCGCTGCTGTACTGTTTCATGTCTTGCTTGCTGCCACATTGTTCCAAATACCTACTCATTGTCAGGCAGTGAGTTTATACCCCGCTGGTAGCTACCACAGTAGTCAGTAGCGGACCCCACTAACTACCCAACAACGAACAGCTCACATACTATCCATCACTCCACGAAGTCGACCACAAGATGCATCCACTACTAGCCCTGGCATGTCTACACCTAGCCACCTGGCTCCCCCATACATCCCACGCCTTTCACACAAGCACCAACCACATCCCAATACTCCGCAGCGAAGGGAAGAGATGGACGGAGAATCACCGACACTCCCCAAGAGAACCCAAAGACACGCCTTACTCACATTTATTACACATCCCACTTCAACACATCAAGAAGTCACAATTGGACCATCAGCAACACCAACACGCCCTGAAGTGTGCACTCATCAACGCCAGGTCAATACGCACTAAATGGCCAATAATTACCGATCTGGTCATGACACACGATCTTGACATCCTCATGATCACAGAGACTTGGCTATCGGAATGCGACAATGCAATCATCAACCAGATGTTACCCACAGGATTTTCAGTCCACGCATGCCATAGAACCAATCAGAGAGGAGGCGGAACACTCATCCTTGTCAAAACTTGCCTAGACTTCCAGATGTGCAATGCAACCAGCACAGCCCACCTGGACTCCCTTACTATAACAAATGACACTTGCACGATCAACCTACTGTACCGAGCGCCAACACCATCGTCAGAGGATCTCGCAACGATAATTGGCCTCGCCTGCAACTCAAACAGACCACGATCCCAAAACTGGATTCTAGGCGACTTCAACCTGCCTACCCTACAGGAATCTCAAGCCACTGCTTTCCTAGAAGCGCTACAAGAGCTAGGTTACGATCAGCTAGTCGATAGTCCCACTCACGTCAAGGGAAACAAACTTGGCCTGATCTTTGCCCCACAGACAGATAAGGATACCACCCAACCAATGCTACCAACCATAACTCCTGTGCCATGGTCTGACCATAGCCTACTCAAATTCCAGATACCTATTAACACCTACAACCAAAACTCCAACAAAACCAACGCTGTCCACGAAACCTCGCTGAAGCGCTTCCGCCCCTTTGATAAAGAAGAGATTCGAGGGAAGATCCTCCCACTCCTCAACAATGTACCACACGACCTAAATGCTTTGGTGTCCACCTGGGACGAGAGCCTCAAGACCATCGCATGCATACCAGCAACACATAAAAAAACAAAGAAACGAGAGCACGCACCATGGTATACCAAAGACCTCCGAGCTTCACTCCAGCGCCTGCGCAAGCTCAAGAGAAGATGGCGTCAGGCTCGCTCTACCGAAACACAAAGTACTTACATCGCTCACCTAAGAGCACACCGTGATGAATTAACAAAGAAGCGAAAACAATATCATTCTGACATCTTGAAGCGGTCGTTAAACAAGCCCCACGACCTCTTCAATATAGTGAAATCTCTTATAAGAGAACCTCCCGCAGACCAATCACATATGCCACAGCCCCAGGCATACTCCAACTACCTACAATCAAAAATGATCCAGACTGGTGCAACCTCAACCAACTACCTACAACCAAAAGTGATCCAGGCTGGTGCAACCTCGAGCTCCGCAGACAACACCCTTCAGCATAACTTGCCCCAACCATCACCACTATCCAAATTTGACAAAATATCATGCAGAGAGATTGAAGACACTATAGCTGCAATCAACCCCACTACCGCGCCCAATGACCCATGTCCAGCTCTATGGATAAAGGAGTTACGCTGCGACTTAAGCCAATATCTGAGCGAATTAATAAACCAATCCCTTACAACCGGATCGTTCCCACAGAGTCTGAAACAAACATCAATCAGACCACTGCTGAAGAATAACAAGCTGGACCCAACGAAAGTGGAATCATACAGACCAATTTCAAGTATCCCCATGCTTGCCAAAGTAATCGAAAAGTTAGTACAGCGCCAAATTCAACAGCATATTGATACTGAAGCCCCACTGGATCCTTCCCAGCATGGGTTCAGAGAAGCACACGGGGGTGGAAACCCTCCTCACCACCCTATTTGACAACCTAGTCTCTGGAACCGACAAAATTCACCAGGGATTCTCCCTCATCTTCCTCGACATTGCAGCGGCCTTCGACTCGGTGAGCCACGAGATCCTCATACAACGCCTCAGCGAGAAAGGAATTCAAGGAATGGCTCTAGAGTGGTGCAAGTCATACTTGACTAATAGATGGCAACATGTAAGGTCTGGCTCCACAACCTCTGAACCGTTTTTGCAAAACCAGGGTGTGCCACAGGGTTCGTCACTATCTGCATTGATGTTTAACATCTACATGCAGCCCATATGCGCCCTAGCACGTTCATTCAAGGTCAACTGTCTAGCCTACGCAGACGATATCCTGCTATACATCCCATTCAGGACCAACCAACCAGATCTCTCCCCTCTAACAAGATGTTTTGAGGCAGTAACAGAATGGCTCAACACACAAAACTTGAGAATCAACTACAGCAAAACAGATGTCCTTTTCATCTCAAGGAACCAGAACTTCACCCTTCCACCCTCTTTAAAAATCGGCAACACAGAACTGAAAACCAAACCCACAATCCGCTACCTTGGCGTTACACTGGACCAACAACTGGACCTGAAAACCCACATAAAAAACACTGTAAAAACAGCATACATGAAAATAAGGACCTTAAAACATCTCCGACCACTACTTGACTTCAGCGACTACCGATCGATCTATCAAGCATTAATATTACCACATTTCGACTACGCCAACGTAATTTTACACGGTCTCCCTCAAGCAACACTAGCACCGCTCCAGCTCGCAATGAACACTGCTGCGAGAGTACTAACAGGGGCTTCACGGAGAGAGCACATAACGCCAGTACTGATGAACCTCCATTGGTTACCGGTTCAAGCAAGAACCCTCCACAAAGTTCTAACCTTGGCCTTCAAAGCCTTAAACACTCTGACCCCCACAGCTATCAGCAAGATGATACACAAAGTACCACATAACAGAAACAGAAGACCCACGATGCAAAACACCCTAGAGGTCCCAAAAGCAATAACGAAATGCACAAAAGCAACAACAAATAGGGCCTTTACGATTTATGCACCCAGAGCATGGAATGCCCTCCCCACCTATATTCGAAACATCACCTACCTAACCCACTTCAGGAAGGCATTAAAGCATCACCTGTTCACTACATACTACCCCGAATCCAGCCTTAGTAATCATACATGTTGCCCCTCAGACAATCACTCACTACACCTAAACAATCAGACTCAGTATGAAAAAGGATAATCAACTTGATCCCTCAAAAGTACTCCCTGAAATAGAATTCAGACTCCCCAGTGTAAATAAGATGTAGATATACCCTGCATGAAAATAGGTACCAGTGTAAATACAATGTAGATAGTTTCACCAGTTACTTCCAAGTTGATCTCCTTGTTTTATTGTAAATACAACTCAGAGTGCCTGTGTTGTATAGTTGATGTTAAATGTAAACCGCACTGATCTAAAATAGCGCGGTATAGAAGAACTGTTAAATAAATAAAATAAATAAATAAAATGGGTGGATAACAAAGAAGGAACATCAGTTTTTTACGCCTGCATGTCCCAAAATTCCGATTCTTTATTTGGTTCCGAAAATACATAAATCTCTAACTTCTCCACAGAGTAGACCAATTGTTTCTTGCAGAGGATCAGTATTAGAACCATTGTCTCAATATTGTGATTTTTTTTGCGAAAAGAAACTGCATTAGTAAAATCTTATGTACGAGATACAGCTCATTTTCTTCAACAATTATTGGCATTAATTTTCCCTGCATGTAATTTTCAAATGGTCACACTTGATGTCACCGCTCTTTATACAAATATTAATCAGATGGAGGCTTTGGATTTGTTACAGAATATGTTTATATTTGCACCTCCACGACTTCCTCGCCAGTTCCTGATGGAATTAATTACATTAGTATTAACACGAAATTATTTCCTATCTCAGGGGCTTTTTTATCAACAGGTTTTTGGGATTGCGATGGGGGCATCTGCAGCACCATCTATTATTGCAACCTTGCATATGGCGGATTTTGAAGAAAAATATCTTTACTGTACTCCATATTTCCAATATGTTCCATTTTGGAAATGTTTCCTGGATGATATTTTTTTCCTCTGGATTGGAACGTTAACGGATCTACAAGAATTTTTGACATGGTTAAATGATATCAAGCCTAATTTGACGTTTACAGCGCATATAGCGGACCAACAAATTGATTTTTTGGATGTTACGATAATTAAGGAGACGGGCTCTTTTCGGATCTCCTTATATCGAAAATCAATACAGCATAATAGTTTGCTTAATTTTCAAAGTTTCCATCCAAATCCATTGAAGAGGGGTCTCCCATATGGGCAGCTTTTGAGGTTGCGATGAATTTGTTAATCTTTGGTGGATTTTAAATTTCATGCAGTTGATTTGAGTAGGAGACTCCTTGTTAGGGGTTATCCATCAAAAGTGATTAAGCTAGCATATCGTCGGGCCTTATATACACATAGTGAATGGTTATTGACTGATCAAACATCTAACCAATCTAATGTGGAAGTTTCATCGACATTTGTAGGGGTTTTACCCTATATGATGTCATGCAAAGCCGTGGTGAATATCCTTAGAAGACATTGGCCTATCTTGGAGCTGCATCCCTGTTTTCAGAAACCTTTGATGGTGGCCTTTTCTCGGGGAGCCAATCTGGGTGATATGGTAGCCCGTTCAGCGGTAATGATAGATAGACCTCCTATTCCATCCACTCAACATAATGGCCATGTTATCTGCGGTGGTTGTACTTATTGTACGTCTTCACTCACGGGTGTTATATGGACTCACCCTATGATTGGACAGTCTATTAAAAGGCAGTGCGAAACGGATTGCACTACATCAAATATGGTGTATGTTATTCATTGTCCTTGTTCCCTTGTGTATGTGGGGAGAACAACTCGAATGATTAAAACTCGCTTAAGTGAGCATGCTTCACGCCTTCGGCAAAAGGTTGAGACAGCTCCGATGGTTGAGCATTGTCTCGCATTAAATCATGCCTTCCAGGATCTACGTTGGTCAGTCATAGACCATATACCTCCAGACCCTAGAGGCGGGGATCGAGTTAATAAACTTCAGAGATGTGAACAGAGTTGGATATTTCGCCTGAAGACTGTGCACCCCACTGGTTTAAACAAAGAAGATGATTGGTCTAGTATCATCTGAAGTCATCCAATGAGCACAGGGTTTTTCCTGAAGTAGTGGGGAATCCCTGTTGTTTTCCATTGGTTGACTTGTTTGATTGAAGGCAAGGAATGGCCATTCATATAAGTTTTTGACCCTTTCAAGAAGCAGCTGTGTTTCAGCGTTTTATGACGGTTGTGATACGTTGTGATGGCAGCACTTGAAACAGGGCGATAGACCCGAAACGTGCACGTCGTGCCCAGTATCCTGAACTTCGCGTTTTTTGATTTAGTTAAGTAGTGAAGCGATTTTATACGTTTCAAGTTCTATGAATAATGATTAAAAAGGATGAAACTGAGTGGTGGACAAAGATTCCAGTATATGTCCCTTTCCAGTAACATCCGACAAAAAATATTATAAGAAGTTTCACAGGTGGTGGTTTGGTGGTTTTTTTGGATGGGAAAGGTTAAAGGGCACTTCCCGGCACTTGTGCACTTCACAGTAACACAGCTGCCAGCGTGAGGGAAAACTCCACTCTTCATGCTAGTGGCTGTGCAAATGGATCTGCCAGAGGAACAGAGTTCCCGTGAAGGAGCATAGGGTGAGAGATAAGAGAGGAAAGGAATAAATGTACTTGTAGGTCAGTAGCAGGGCCGGCACGTCCATTGTGCGAGAATGTTGTTCGCACAGGGCCCCGCGTGAACTTCATTCTCACACAATGGATGGCTTCAGAGGTCACCCGAGGAAGCCCACGCGAGGCCCCGGCTCCCTCTGCACAGCTGTCAGCGTGAAGAGTGGCGTTTTCCCTCACGCTGGCAGTTGTGTTACTGTGAAGCGTATGAGTGCCAGGAAATGCCCTTTAACCTTTCCTGGCATTCAGCGCAGTTCACTAGAACACAACTGCCAGCATGAGGGAAAACAATGCTCTTCACTTGGCTGCTGTGCAGAGGGAGCCGGGGCCTCGCACGGGCTTCCCCAGCTCACCTCTGAAGCTGTCCATTGTGTGAGAATGAAGCTTGCATGAGGCCACCTGAAACACAGAGTCCTGTGCAAACAACATTCTCACACAATGGACAGGCCGGCCCTGGCTGCTGTTGTCCGCTTTCCCCCCACAAGATGGAATTGATGGCAGCGGGGAGCAGCTCGGCGGGGGTGTCTTGGTGTGGGGGGGAGGCCGATACAGCAGAAACTCTTTGGCCGGCCTTGACTTTAATCTGCTTGGATCGATAATCTATAAAGAAACAACAAGCAGTCAAGCAAACTGCTGATGCATTGCTCTTGGCAGAATGGCTATGAAGGACCTAGACAAGATTCTCAAGAGCAGAGATGTCTCCCTCAAATATTTAACTTGTCCAAGCCATGGTATTTTCAATAATGTCATATGGATGCAAAATTGGACAGTGAAAAAGATAGACAGGAAGAAAATCGATGCCTTTGAATTATGATGCTGGCGAAGAATACTGTGTATACCATGGACTGCCCGAAGAACAAACCAGTCAGTACTAGAGGAGATCAAACCTAAGCTTTCTTTAGAAGCTCAGATGACAAGACTTCGACTTTCATTCTTTGGACACATCAAGTGAAGAAACAGATCATTAGAGAAAGACATCATGCTTGGCAAGGTTGAAGGTCAACGCAAAAGAGGAAGGCCAGCAAGGAGATGGATTGATATAATAAGAGCAGGTATGGGTACCAGTCTGTCAACAATGAGCCTTCTGACTGAAGACGGCACACAGTTTAGGACAACTATCTAGAAGGCTGATATAAATATTCCTTTTGAATATTAATCAAAATCATCCAAGTCCCTTGTTTGTTTCGATTTTTTATTTCCTTTCTGCAGAGATATTGTTTCAAGTTCCCAAAAGCTCATCTCAATTGCGCTGCTTTGTTGATCCTCAGAACCACCTCTAGGCATCATACTGATATATACAACCACAGCGGAAGAAGAATGGGAAGCGGAGGACATGGTCAACATTTTAAAAAACACATTGCTTATTTGTTTATGTAAGCTTTTTTATTTTTGCTGATTGTCTCTCCTTGACGTGATTTATTATGTGATAATTTTTTATTCTTGAATTTCTTACTATTCTGTAAGTTTGCCTTATTCTCTGATTTGTATTTAAGAAAAGCATTAAATAAAAATTAAAAAAAAAACACATTAAAGATTTACTATCACTCCTCCAATATGTGAAAATGCATAAGTTAAAATACTGTAGGACAATACAGAAAGACAACCTAGGAATAAATATCTGGAGTGGAATCAGTAGAGGCAAGCAAAAGGCTAGTTGACATTATAACGTCTCTAGTGAGTACAACAGCATCATGGTATATTCAAATATTTCCTTACCTGCACCTGTTCCCCATTAAACACGCCGTCTATTATTAGGTAAGTCCAGAAGAGCGGCCACTCACATTCTATGTTTTCAAACAGCTTGAGCTCAGCGGGATCATAATGCAGTCTGTTGGGGTCCTAGAAAAGAAATTCTTGATATTTAGAGGCCAGATGTATTACAGAGGTTTTTCTACGTGGAGGTAATTTTATCACCAGGCACCTATTTTAAGGCACCCAAAATGCACCTATTTAAGCCTATTTTATAAGGAAACGGCTACTTTTCTTTATAAAATACTAGTGTAAGTGACCAGAAACATGCCTTAAATTAAGACCCAGACATTTACACCAGTCCTAGAGCAGTGGAACTGCCTGCAGCTAGATATTTCAAGAATGCGTGTAGATTCTAATATTTCATAGTCTACATTCGTGCCAGCGTGCTCTACCCACACTCCTCCCATGTGTATACCCACCATGTTCCCTGTAAAATAGTTATCTCCAAGTTATAATGCCCTGTTCAATGTAATTTCAGTTTGTTCAATGTAAACCGCACTGATGCAGAATAGCGCGGTATATAAGAGAATGTAAATAAAATAAAAATAAATAAAGAATGAAAGAATGCACCCCGTAAACAAGGCATGTAGTGCTATGCTAGTCGGTATTCTACAAAAGGTCATTTATGCATGTATAAAATACCACAAAAGAAAAAAATACAAAAAGGGAAAAACAAAATTCCTTGGTAAATATTTGTATTTAAAAAAGACCTCAAGGAGACATCAAAGGATTGGTTTCATCATGTTTTTAATACTCGGAAACAATGGCTAGTCCTGAAAAAGGAGGAGCCCTGTGGCATGTGGCCAACTAATGCTGTTCATAAAAACATTTCATGCTTGGTATAGTGACTGTGCTTGCTTGCTAGATCACGAAACACCCTACAGTTAGTTTTTCAGCCAACAACAGATTTCTTCGGTATAAAAAGTCTTAAAAGAATGAATTGTGTGGACTATATTATGAAATGATAGCTTCTTAGTCCAATGTCCTGGAGACAGATGATGGAATGGAGGACAGCAGGTTTTAAAAATATGGTGTACCCTGCTGTCCTTAATTGTAAATCTCCTTGAAGTATTATGTTGCCAAAGAATTTTGGTTTTCCCCCCCTTTTGTGTTTTTTTTTGTTTTGTGGAATCAATAGTGGGGTAGTGTGGACACTTCTGTATTTCTTTTACTAAAATAAAACAACAATATTTAGGTGCGTCCTTGGCACCTTATAAAATTATCCCCATGGAGGGTAATTCTATAAACTCTCATTCAAAGTCAGTTTTCATGTGCAAATTTGGGTCTTATTTTATAAAGTGAAGCCTGCACGTGCTTTACTTTGTAAAATAAGGACATACTGACGCGCTTTACCCTAGGGCAGGCGTAACTGTGCACACCTAGATTGGGCAGAAACGCGCTAAGTCATAGCATTCTATAGCTTATAAGTATAAATTTAGGCCCTGCCTATGCGTCATCCAAGCTCCGCCCCATGCACACCCCAACTGAAAGTACACCCAATGAGACTTACTCGCACTCTTAGAGAACAGCAGCCACCCAAAGAGCATGCAAGTACTCATTCATGTGCACAAGTCCTTTAAAATGGGGACTTATGTGCATAAATTGCACGCAGATTTCCACGTGTCCTTTATTAAAATTGGCCCCTTTATAGCAAAAAACGCTTAACACATCTGGCCCTAAATGGAATCGATAAGGCAATTATCAAAGCCATCGACTCAGCAAAAATAGGCTGGCTTGAAAATTGCCCCCTTCAGAGCAGATGAAATATGCACATAGGGGTCACTTTAAGCTGCTATTAAAAAGAGGTGCTGCCCGCAATGTGCATAGGTCACAAAAGTAAAGTCCACATGTAGAATGCTTTTTCATATCTGCATATATCTTTTCCCACCCACCCATCCCAGTTGGAGTTACTGGTTAGATTCCCCTGGGTGAAAACTGTTCCCCATGAGACAGTCTGCTTGGTTTCAATAAGAAGGTATATTTTATCTACTGCAAAAAAAAGGGCAATCCAAGGCAGTTAATATTTGAAAATTAGCTCCAAAAAGTGCCTGCATATGCCGCATTAACATAAGCATGTGAAAATTAACGCTAAGGGTGGCATTTTAGAAGCTCTATTCATGATTTGGACATCTTAAAATGGGCATTTAGACATGTAGATCACAAAGACGTCCCCAAAGCCATTTAAGAAAACCAGGTATATGGACGTCTCTAGGGTGATCACATCCATGTCGCACGGGGCATGGTGGAGGGGCGTTCCATAAAAGATACACGTCCGTGCCCGATTTCAGAACCGGCGAGCAAGTCTCAACCCACCTACATTAACGTCCATGTCTATTCCTGCTCCAGGGCACAATCAGACATCAGAAAAGTTCTAATTCTGCCACCAATACATCTGAAGGGAACAGAGATGAAAGTACCCTGCTTTCCGTGACTATAAAGAAACTGAAGGGAAATGAGGACACTTGTTTCTGGCTGGCACGCCGATGCATGTCTCCGTTTGCAAAATAGTAGACAGGGACGTGTATGCAGCACGGTATAGACGTCCCCATCCTCAATTACTGTGGCAGGGACGTCTACTTAGCTGTGGCTGCCGACATCTATCTAGGTACGTGCATCTTTCTGAAATCAGGCCGAAACTTGCACATAGCCGGTCTTGTTTCCTACGTTTTGACCTGGATGTCCTAGATTGCACCTAGGCATCATTTCTAAAATGTGCCCCCCAATGTAAACAGTATAATTATTTTCAGTATATTTAATCAATGTAAAGCATTACCGGCCATTATGATTTCTTAAAGCACATTTTTAAAATAAAATAGTTATATTGCAGTATTGTGCAATAAAGGGATTGCATTTGGAGAAACTAGCAGAACCCTATTAGGCTAATACTATCTGCAGTCTTCCGACATTATGCAAGCTGCATGAATTATGCATGGAGGCTTGGCAACGTAAATTTTAAAAATATTCGATATATCTACTGAAATTCTGTAGAACCTCTCTTGGAGTTTTATAACCATCTCGAAGAAAGCGACAGCAGCCGTAACGCCCCTGCAATAAAACACAAAGAACAAGAGGGAAAAAAAATTATATCATGCGGGTTTACTGGTTTACTATAAAAGCCTTGAGAATCTTCCTTCATTAATTTTAATCTAAAACAGAAGGGTTTCTTTACAACGCACCCCTATGCTCATAGAGAAGTCCGCTTACCCATATCCTAGTGTTACAACGAGTATGTGAACATGACGATTGTCAAAACTGCTTGTTCTGATGCAGTCTGCAGATACCTTCACCCATGCGCTTTATATCAGTTCTAAAAAGGACAGTGCATGTGGACTTTTCCATTGAAAACAGCTCCAAGGATCTGCATTTGTTTTTCCTGAAGGTTCTCTTTCCAGCAAAAACTACAGATCTTGTTGCATCCATTGACCTAACTCGACCCCAGGAATGCCTACAGTATAATGTGGGTAAACGTCTGCCTATAATATCACAATACGGGGCATGTTTACTAAGCTGCGCTACTTGGTAGTGTGGGACTTAGCGCATGGTTTGACGTTGTGCTAAAATTCCCGTGCTACCCTGGTAGTGTGTGTCGAGGTGGGGACTGCACGGGACAAGGGCGGAGCGCAAACATTACCGGCATATGGAAGCTAGTGCAGGCGTCAAGGACACGTCATAGCTGCGCTTGGTGGCATTAGTGCAGATGCACATTATACTATCTCAATGGGTAGTGTTAAGTGTGCCTGTATGCTGGCTTGCTCAATGCCATCTCGAGGGCCTGCAGCAACCGATGGGAGATGGAAGTCCCCCCCCCCCAAAAAAAAGTTAGCATTGATCCTCCACACCAGTAACACAGCCCATATGCGCGTTACCGGCACAGAGTTTACCCATTTAAAGGGTTGCCAATTTTCAGGCAGCCACTTTACCCGGTAAATGATTTTTTCAAAAACTGCCCTTGAAATGAGAATTCAGAGGCTTGTCATCCAATGAAGCAATCTTTGGCTTTCAGTGTGTAGGGCTTATACTAGGCCAAGACATCAACGGGTTAATTCTTTCATAGTCTAACACCACCACATATCTCAAGCCTTAGCATGTCGGGGTAATTTTATAATGGGGCATCTACTGTAAGCATGAAAGTAAGTGTCCACTTATCTGCTATTTTATCAAGACCCATAGGCACCTATGTTTCTTTCTAAAATACTACCGCAGGTGGTACAGTGCGTACCTACATTGCGAGGACTAACATTCAAATGTATTCCAGAACGGGTGGACACATCTGTAGCTCTAATTGTTCGGTTTGCATGTAGATTACAGTATTTTATAATCTATGAGCATATGTGTAGCTGTGCACTCACCCAAACTCAACCCATGTGCACACCTGCAAGCAAATTATGCATCATCATCCCAAGTCCGTACTTCTATGCCGGTTGGTATTTTGTAAGAATACCATTTACACGCACGTGATGGAATGTTTTTTTTATAAAACTGCGTCCGTCATTTCTTAGAAAAAGGAGTCTGCAACTTTTAAATATGGTCAACAGAGTGCATGCAAGCAATGAGTACAGTTGTGAAACCTGAGAAAGCCTAGACCGGCTATCTTTTATCTCTTCCTTTGACTCGGCTTTGTTTCGTCATGGTGCATTTGCTTTTGTTCTGCTGGGAGTTATTCCAGGAAAGAAATACAGAGAAGTATTTTTGTATGTTTTAGACTTTGTCTAGATGGCTAGTTCTGAAAGGCATGTGTCGCCACTGCACAGCACAGGATATTTCATCAGTTGACTAGTTATATAGGATGGTGAGGGACAGAGGTTGGCTGCACTGATCAAATATCGGGCAAGCTATAATTTATGCTTATGTGTGCAAACGGTATAACACATCGGCTGTTCTGACTTGCTGACCTGCAGTGGGTGCTCTCTTTGGATAGCAGGATTATCATTTGGGCCCTAGAAGGGAGAGCTGGATTCTACCCCTGTGGGCCTGGTTTCCCACAAACAGTTCCCCAAATATCACCAATCACCAATGAATTATTTAGACGACAGTTGCATGGCTACAAAGACTTGTATTTAGCATAGCAAAAATAATTGTAAATGTAGAATAGCAAATGCCTGTCTAGGGATGGCGGACAGCACCTTCTCTCTGCATGGGGAGAAAGTACTGCCCAAGATCTTTTAAAATTGCTGGTTTATATATCTCTCTGTTTCAAATGTTTCAGCGAATTCAGCATAAATTCTTAGGTGTTCTCAGGGCCTCCTGTATTTGCAGGCTTCCTGTCACACTCTTCCCCAGGGGAGGACCCTCTTACGTTTATACATCTGGATCTGCTTATAGGTCTGCTTATCTATGCATGGCCTGTGACCTCTGCCCCTTCCTGTGTTTTTCATCTTCTGGCACTAATTGAAACCTTCAGGGCAAGAGTGCTTTTTCATCTTCTGGCACTAATTGAAACCTTCAGGGCAAGAGTGCTCGTGCTCATTAGTTTGAATTCTTTGAATTCCTAGCTGGGCCTGTATTTTCTTGCTAGGCTCCAATATTGCTAGGCCCAATATTTTGCATACTCCTATACAAAATATGGTTACCCAGACTCCTCCATAGCAGTCCGCATTATACTCTTTTATACCCACATGCTTGTCTTCTGTGCCTTCCATATGCTGTGTAGTTTCACCAAGCAAGGGTACAGTCATATAAAGCCAACATATAAGCAGACCTAAGCCAAATTTCCCAACACCCCTTAAAAGATCCTACAAAACAGAGTAACAGGCAATTCTGAATAGGGCATCTAGGTCAGAAAAGAGATGTCCGTATTGAGAGGTTCACAATTTGCAAAGTAGTTTACAAAAGCCTCGCTGAATATGGAACGTTTTGTAAAATACATAATTGGCCATGGAAAGAATATGTAAAAGAAAAGAGTTGCATCACTTGAGGCTTAATACATTTAAACAGTGGGACTTACATATGGACACAGTGGGTTCTACTGTCTACCCGTTTAAGTGCCATCACTTGCACAAGTAAGTAATTGATTTTACAAAATTGCACATCAAAGGGGAACCAATTAAAGAGCCAAGCTTCACAACTTAATATTTTTGTTACTGAGGTAATTTAGACAACCAGAGAGGTAAACAAAATTCCCCCCTCAATCAGTCCTCCATGTACCTACTTGGAGACCAGAACCAGGTTGCTGATAGCCTGAGTCGCCAGCTGACCCACATAAGTTGTCCTTGGACTATCAAATAGCTTGCAGACTGTTCAAGAACCAGAACTGCCCAGTAAGAGACCTGTTTGCAACCAAGGCAAACATAAAATTGTGTCACTTCTGCTCCCAGTATCAGGTCTGCAACTAGATGGCTTCAGATGCCTTTGCACTCTCAGTCTCTAAGTTTCCTCTATGCATTCCCCTCTTTGCTTCTAACAGCCAAATCATTCAAAAGTTACATGACAGTGTAGTAGAAGTGATACTGTCGGTCCACACTTGCCGAGGCAGATTTGATTTCCTTGACTGCATCATCTAGTGGAAGGCAGCTCCATCATGCTACCTAACATTCATCACTCAGCACGATGATCAGCTCCTTCACCCCAATCTGCAATTGCAGGCCCCCTGTCAGCATGGATATTGAAAGGCACATAATTGCAGACCTTCAAACTGTCCACCAAAGTTCTGGGCATCTTTCTGGCATCAAGAAAACAAGCTACCAGAATGTAATACAAATTGAAGTGGAGACGATTCTCTTCAAAGTGTTTTTCTTACAGAGAGGATCCATATACATGCTCTCTATCATCTCTGCTCCAACATCTCCTCTCGCTGGCTCACTCCAGTCTCAACACAAACTCTGTCAGGGTTCATCAGAGTGCTACAGCAGCCTACCATGATGAACTGAATAGGAATCCTGTTTCAAGGCACCCTCTGGTATCCAGGTCCATGAAAGGCCTGATGAATGCCAAGCTTCCAATTAAAAGCTCTCCCACTGTATGGGACCTCAACCTAGTGCTTCTGCAGTCCATGAGACCTCCATCTGAACTTCCACAGGCTTCCTTTCTGAAATTCCGTTGGTAGAAGACTCTAGTCTTGGTGGCTATTACTTCTGCCTGTTGTATGGTGAACAGCAGATGTTAGTACATCAGTCAATCCAGTCAAATATGTAACTGTATCGCAATGATATTGTAATATGTACACGCCAAAATTTCTAAGGTGATTTCTGCATCAATCAACTTATGGTTTTTCCTACATTCTTCTCTCCATCACATCACAAACAAAAGAACTGTTAAATATATATATATGTGTGTGTGTTTGTACATATACATACACATATACACACACACACAAAGAACTGTTGTGCAACAGGGTATCCCAGTTATTTCCATCCTATGATCAAAATAAGACCAGCAAAGAGAATTCTGTCTGCGTGGACATTTGACTAGGTTTCTTTCTTCTATCAAATGTAAGGCAGAGAAAAGGGATCACGGCCACACCGAAGTAAACTTCAACAGTATTTTATTAAGCGCTTTTTACCTCTCTTATTGTTTTATCTACATAATGGAGATTGCAAGAACAGTCACATAAATTACTAGCATGGACTTACAGTCTGTCGATGAGGTAACTTATATTTCTTTTTAGTACTTGGCTGCTCAAAAACATTCAAAACCGCAGCATGATTACAAACAGAATAGCTGCCACGCCTAAAGTGTCCTGTGGTCTGAACTGGAGCATTACGAACTTCAGGCACAGAAGAAGAAACTAGAATATCGACCAAAGTTTGCTCTATTGAGAGCAACAACAAGTCGCTTATCTGAAAAACAAGGGCGAGATTGTAAAATATGTCAGTGTTTCTTCATAATCTTTTGAATACGTGATGAAAGATATGAAAAATGGATAACACCAACATACTTATTGTCAGAAATTGTCTTCTTTGGTGAAAGTAACTCTTGTCTAAAGGCAAAGTGGGCTCTATTATAACCTTTGTTGATGCATTCAATTGGATAGCCTTGAATAGCAAATCTTTTGGCCATATCTAAAGACTGACTATTGTATTCTGTGACATCTGTGCAAAGTCTGCGTAACCATAAAAACTGTGAAGCAGGTAAGTTTTCCTTTAAACTACACTGTGAAAAATGTCAAATCTAAGTAGTTGGTTACGATTAGTAGGTTTGCGAAAAATGGTGGTGAAAAAGCCATATGTGGATTTTTTAATAAGGATATCTAAAAATAGGATTTCACTACTGCCCAGTCTGATCCATGCCCAGCCTTCTGGATCAAGGAGCTTTGCAGCCATTTCAGCCCAGTACTGTCCAAAATAATGACCCTCTCCTTCTCAACCGGCTCCTTCCCTTCCGCCCTTAAACGCACCTCTATTAGACCTCTGCTAAAAAACTGCAAACTTGATCCCCAGCAGGTGGAATCCTATAGACCCATATCCAGCATTCCACTACTTGCAAAAATCATTGAAAAGGAAGCTCAACGACAATTACAGGATCACATCGACTCCGCTGCACCGTTAGACCCATGCCAACATGGCTTTAGAGAATTCCATGGAGTGGAAACCCTCCTCACCACTCTCTTCTGCAAGATAATCACAGGCATTGATGACATCCGTAAGGGCTTTGCTCTCATCTTTCTGGACACCGCTGCAGCCTTTGATTCAGTAAATCATGAGCTTCTATTAAGACGACTGATTGACAAAGGCATTAATGGTCGAGCGCTCGAATGGTGCAGATCCTACCTGTCCGAAAGATGGCAACATGTTCGTTCTGGAGGGACAAATTCTGAACCTTTCCACCAAAGTCAAGGAGTCCCACAAGGATCCTCCCTTTCTGCGCTCTTGTTCAATATTTACATGCAGCCAATTTGTACCATCATCCGGTCCTTCAATGTCGACTGCATGTTATACGCAGACGATGTCCTTCTCTACATTCCTTTCTCTACTGAGCATCTGGACCTCTCCCCACTGACGAGTTGTTTCAATGCAATATCTGACTGGCTTCTTTCTCAAAACCTCAGAATACAACATAAGAAAACGGAAGTACTCTTCATTACGAGGAACCCCAACTTTACCCCACTACAATATCTTAAAGTAAAAGAAGCTGAGCTGCACTCTAAACCATCAATACGATACCTGGGAGTCATCCTAGATCAACGCCTGGATATGAAGGCTCACATAGGAAACATAGTCAGATCAGTCTACTACAAGATCCACTCACTTAGGCATCTACGCTCCATGCTTGAACCATCTGACTTTCGGACAATTTTCCAGGCATTGGTCATACCTCATTTCGACTATGCCAATGCCATATTACAAGGTCTTCCCCAGTCTACACTAAACCCGCTGCAGCTAGCCATGAACACGGCAGCAAGAATCCTCCATGGAGCATCCAGGAGCGACCACGTGACGCCTCTGCTAATACAGTTGCATTGGCTACCCATCCAGGCTAGAATAGTTTTCAAGATCTTGATAATCACTTTTAAAGCTGTTCACAATCTCTCATCCACATCCTTAACCTCCCTCATCCATGCCACATCACCAAATAGAGTAAGAAGATCCACGGCTATAAACTCCTTAACCATACTGAAGGCACTTACTGTTTGCACTAAATCGACAGCCAACAGGGCTTTCAGTCTCAGTGCCCCAAGATACTGGAATTCATTACCCCATGATATCCGGGCTATTAAGAATCTACCACAGTTCAGGAAAGCCCTCAAAGGTCACCTCTTCAACAAGTACCTTATTGAGCCCAACTGCATCCCTTAGAGCTCCAAGACACCCCCATACCATCCACATTCCCAGACAAACTTATAGCATACCAACAACACACCAAGTTGACACTCAAACCCATGACGTGGATTGTGTTTTCTATGCATCCTCTTTGATTTTGTTTCCATGTAGTAAGTTTTGTAAATAGTTACCCCTGTTATCCAAGTTTTTGATCCCTGTTATCTGTAAACTCATACATGTTATTTGTACTGAGCATTTTGTTCCATGTAAACCGCGCTGATGCCGAATAGTGCGGTATATAAGAGAATGTAAATAAATAAATAAATTTCATCCATATTAAACTGCATCTTGAGGTTCAAGGAAAAAGATTTAGGCGTCATTGTGGATAACATGTTAAAACCCTCCGCCCAGTATGCAGCGGTGGCCAAGAGAGCAAATAGAATGCTAGGTATCATAAGGAAAGGAATGGAAAATAAAACAAAAGATATTATAATGCCTCTATACCGTTCCATGGTGAGACCGCACCTTGAATATTGTGTGCAATTCTGGTCACCGTATCTTACAAAGGATATAGCGTTATTAGAAAGGGTTCAGAGAAGAGCCACCAAAATGGTATTTTATTTATTTATTACAGTTTCTTATATACCGCGCTATTTAGTACCAGCGCGGTTTACATCATAACATAACGACCATAACGACAAGCTGTCAGGTTTTACATCGAACAGGAGTACAAACTTGGATAACAGGGTTAACTATATACATAAGCTATTTACACTGCAAGGATAGGTAAAAATCAGATAATGCATGTAAGGGCCTTTCTAGAGTGGGTCATTTCTTGAGAGGGATCTCTAGGTTCAATTGCTGGCTGGGAAGTATTGGAGGAAAAGGTGGGTTTTTAGAGCCTTCCTGAACTGATATAGATTGGCAATGGTCCTAATGTCAGGGGGTAGAGCATTCCAGCATTTGGGGACATAAAAACTGAACGCCCTGTTTGTGGTTGTCATGTTGGACTTTGTAAAGGGGATGGAAGGATACCCCTATGAAGAAAGGCTAAAAAGGTTAGGGCTCTTTAACCTGGAAAAGAGACGGCTGAGGGGAGATATGATAGAAGTCTATAAATTAATGAACGGAGTGGAACAGGTAAACATAGATCGATTGTTTACGCTATCAGAATATAGAAAGACTAGGGGACATGCAATGAAGCTACAGGGTAAACTATTTAAGACTAATAAAAGAAAATATTTTTTCACTCAACATGTAATCAAACTCTGGAATTTGTTACCGGAGGATGTAGTAAAGGCTGTTAGTGTAGCTGGGTTTAAAAAAAAGGTTTGGACAAGTTCCTGGAGGAAAGGTCCATAAACCATTATTAAAAAGGGACCCAGGATATCACTGCTTGATCCAATACAAGCATTGTGGAACCTGTGTCTTTTGGGGAAACTGCTAGGTACTGTCACAGAGCAGACTCTCTAGAGCCCCCTGTGGAGCTAAAAAACACTACTCCTCAAGTATACAGTGACGTGTGGAGAGAGCACATGACACAAGGGTATCAGAATGGGTATAAGGGAGTGAGGTCACAAGCCTGGAATTATCACCCAGCCAGTAGGGAGGCAAGGAAGGTCCCACCTGACCCCAATAGGCTAGGGTGTGGTGCAGCTGGGGATTACGTAAATAATCAGCACAGCTCACAGGAGGGGGAAGCAGAGAGAGCTGAGGAAGCTGGGAGACCTGAGAGACGAAGGAGATTAAGAGAATCAAGGCAACCAAGAGAGTTGAAAGACCCAAGGAGAAAGGATATTCCCAGGCAGAGGAGATATCCAGAGTGGGAAGGACACAGACATCCCAGGTCTCTACAGCAAGGCAGAAGGCACTGGCTGAATGAAAGTCTGAGTGAGTCTGATGAACAATTAAGTGAAAGAGATGAGCAACTGAATTCAGACAGGGACAGTGTATGCAGCAGCCTTGATAGAAGCTATGCCCTAAGACACAAGTTACAAGCTAGGAAAAGCTATTCTGAGCCAGAGAGGAGAAATGCTAAGCTGAGCTATGAGAGGCATTTGTATGAGAAACAAAAGCCCTATAATGCTAACTTAATGAAAGCAGGAAAACTCCAGAGTCTGGGCTACAGACAGAATATAGAACAAAGCTTGTTACCTGTGAGAGAGAACCCTGCAGAGGGATATAACTGGCATAAGCCTTCTCAGAAACTGCCGTTGGAGACAACAGCTGTTTGTAAAGCTCTTGTTAAAACAAAACCCCGAACAAAGGTTCCACTTTCTAATAGCTGGGCAGCTAACTGCTTTACTCTGCCTGATAACCAGAGGCAGAGGAAAGGCTCCTGGTTGAGCAACTCCAGAGAATATGGTAAAGCCAAACAGGTACATTCTGTAGAGAGTCAAGTACGTCACAAGCTGGAAAGTTTGTTGAACAAACTACCTCAGGAGAGAAGTGACGAAGCATCTGTACATGACAGTGTTCCCATGCAGTATGAGCCTTATGCAATAGAGGATAACAGTGAATTGCCTGTTGAACAGATGGACTGTAGTTTGATACTAGCTGACCAAATAGAGTCTCTCAGATAGAAGGCTGAACGGCTCCAGAGAAGCCTTTATCTGGAAACCTGACAAGCTGTATTTCTGCTTCCATTCATATTTTGTTTGCTGAAAGGAAAGCTATTTTTGTTATAGTTCTTTTTGTTTACCCGAGAAGGGTTATGTTGATTTGATTGTTATACTTTTGAAAGAATCCTACGGGACGGGGAATAAAACCCAGTTAAACCGATTTCGGTGTCACAACTTATTTGTGTACTGGCAAGGACTATAAATATTGAAAAGGCCAGTACTTTACACCCGGGTGCAGTACCAGCTGTGACCAGCAGGAGGTGCTGCACGACGAAGGGGTGACAGTACGTATGACCTAGATCAGCCACTGTTGGAAACAGGATACTGGGCTTGATGGACCTTGGTCTGACCCAGTATGGCATATCTTATGTTCTTATGTATTGAGCCATTCGTGAAACTGTGTTAATTGATCAACATTCCCTCTCCACATTACAAGGATGTCGTCAATGCATCGTTTCCAGGATACCACCTGAGTGGAAAAAGGAAAATCCAAAGGTGTGCTGCTTCAAATTCAGCAAGATAAAGATTCACTATGTCAGGGGCCATGGTGGCATCCATAGCAGTACCCTTTATTTGCTGATAATAGATCCCATCAAAAATGAAATAATTCTTAGTGAGTGTTATAAGGGCTAACTCCACTAGAAATTCTGTTGGCATACAAGGGGCCAGGACGTAAGTTCAGATATTTGCGTATTACAGTCAGAGCACCTTCCTGAGGGATGTTAGTATAAAGCGACTCAATGTCAAAAGTAATTAGACATAGTCCCAGAGAATCATCTTCAAAAGTATCAAGATAAAGAGTAGTTACTCACCTGTAATAGGTGTTCTCCAGGAGCAGCAGGAATCAGTCCTCACATATGGGTGACATCGGCACCGACGGAGCCCCCGTGTGGAGCATTTACCCAGCTTTCAAAGAAAGCCATTGGGAATGCAGCGTGCCTGCACGGCCCCCTTCCCGCCCAAGGGTGCCATCTTGCTCAGTCTGATGACATAGCTAAAAGATAGCAAAAAAACAAAATAAAGTATATGACTGCAACTCCAGGAGAGGAGGGAGGGTCGTGAGGACTGATTCCTGCTGCTCCTGTAGAACACCTGTTACAGGTGAGTAACTACTCTTTCTCCAGGACCAAGCAGGAAGTCAGTCCTCACATATGGGACTCCCCAGCTCTAGGCTACCGGGAACCCAAAGCTGAAAAAATGGCTCCCTCTGCCGAGCCTCAGTATCCGTGATAAGAATATCCTCTGAGAACACCCCCATACGGTAGCCCAACACAAAGGCCAGAGGGTAGGAGTTGCCTAAACCTCAACGAGATTACAGAGTACCGCCTGTCCGAAAGCACTGTCCCTTCGGGATTCTCTCTCGAGGCAGTAGTAGGCTGCAAAAGTCTGGCTTGAAGACCAAGTAGCAGCCTGGCAGATGTCTGCCA
Source organism: Ichthyophis bannanicus (assembly GCA_033557465.1). Classification (NCBI taxonomy): domain Eukaryota; kingdom Metazoa; phylum Chordata; class Amphibia; order Gymnophiona; family Ichthyophiidae; genus Ichthyophis; species Ichthyophis bannanicus. The sequence goes on along the minus strand of CM066035.1, from coordinate 898,870,151 downwards.
ACGGAACAGAGCGGAGATGAGCTACTGACGCGGCTTTCGCCCTGACACGGTGGGCCGTGACTCGACCCTGCAGGGAGAGGTCGGCTGCCTTGTACGTCCAGGCGATACAATCTGCTACTCAAGTGGACAGCGTACTCTTGGAGACAGGTAGCCCCAGTTTATTAGGGTCAAAGGAGACGAAGAGCTGAGTAGCCCTTCGATGCCCCCGCATACGTTCTATGTAAAAGGACAACGCCCTCTTACAGTCCAGGGTATGCAAGACTGTTTCAGCCCGGCTGGTATGCGGCCTGGGAAAGAATGTCGGAAGAACCACCTCCTGGGTGAGGTGGAAAGAGGAGACAACTTTTGGAAGGAACTTAGGATGGGTCCGTAGGACCACCCTGTTCCTATAGAACCGTGTGTACGGTCTATCAGAAACCAGAGCTTGTAGTTCACTCACACGTCTGGCCGAGGTAAGAGCTACCAGGAAGAGCGCCTTCCAAGAAAGGAAGCGTAAATGGCAAGTAGCCATCGGCTCAAACGGTGGGCGAGTAAGTTGCTGCAAGACCACATTCAAATCCCACTCAGTGGCTGGTGGACGAATCGGAGGCTTGAGCAGAAGCAGGCCTCTGAGGAAGCGGGACACCAAGGGGTGGACGGACAGAGACTGACCCTCCACCGGTGAGTGGTGTGCTGATAGAGCACTGAGGTGGACCAGAACAGAGTTGGACTTAAGGCCTAGGTCTGACAGGTGAAGTAGGTATTGTAGTACTACTGGCACAAGTCAGGAGAAAGGATCTTCATTGGGCTGGGCACACCATATTGTGAACCTACACCACTTGAGGGCATAGGACTTTCTGGTGGACTGCCTCCTAGAGGCCAAGACCACCTCCTCAACTTCCCTAGGTAGAAGTAAGGGAGCTAGCACTATCCTTTCAGCAGCCAGGCCATCAGATTGAGGGATCTGAGATTGGGGTGCAGAAGGGACCCCTGATCCTGAGACAGGAGATTAGGTTGCAACCCCAGAGGGAATGGAGTTTCCACCACCAACTGCTGAAGAAGTGGAAACCACGGTTGCCTCGGCCATCTGGGGGCTACCAGAATCACTGAGGCCTTGTCCTGTAGAATCTTGAACAGAGTTCGGGCCACCAGGGGCGTGGGAGGAAATGCATACAGGAGGCCCGTAGACCAAGAGATCAGAAACGCATCTGCTGCCATTCTCAGGGGATGCGGCTGTCTGGAGCAAAACCTGGGCAGCTGACGGTTCAGTGGACTTGCAAAGAGATCAATTGATGGAAATCCCCATCGTAGAAAGATCTGCTGGACCACCAGTGGATTCAACTGCCATTCGTGAGTCTGGAGAATCCTGCTTAGTTTGTCTGCCAAGAAGTTCTCCTGACCAGGTAGATAAACTGCTTTGAGAAACATGCCATGTTTGACTGCAAAGGAGCAAAGGGCCTGCGCCTCCTGACACAGGAGTCTGGACCCTGTGAGCCCTTTCTTGTTCACATAGAACATTGCTACATGATTGTCTGTCTGAACTAAGACAGACTGGTGAGAGAGGGCATGAGAAAAAGTCTGGAGAGCCAAGCAGATTGCTCGCAGCTCCAACAGATTGATCTGCTGTGTGGCCTCCCGAGGAGACCAGAGGCCTTGAGTGCACGTGCCCTGGTAATGTGCACCCCAGACCTTTAAGGAAGCATCGGTCGCCAGCACCCTTGTGTGTGCCGGGGCCTGAAAAGGCACCTCCCTGAGAAGGTTTGGGAGATGTAGCCACCACTGCAAGGAGTCCAAAAGTGGTTTGGACACCTTTATTCTGTCTCGGAGGTCGCCTGTGGTCTGCGCCCACTGAGCTCTGAGGCACCACTGAGCAGCCCGCATGTGCAGATGGGCATTCGGAGTCACATGTACCGTGGATGCCATGTGGCCCAGGAGCCGCAGGAAGTGCCTGGCGGAGATCTGAGAATTGCTTTGGAACTGGTTGGCCAAGTCCATCAGTCTGTGGGCCCTGTCCTCGGGCAAGTAAACTCTTGCCTGCAGGGTGTCTAATCTTGCCCCTATAAACTCTAGGTTCTGTGAGGGGAGCAAAGTGGACTTTGCGTAGTTTATGACAAAGCTCAGATGCTGAAGTAGAGAGACAGTGCGAAGAGTGGCTTGTCTGGCCTCCTGGAGAGACTGGCCCCTGATGAGCCAGTCGTCCAGGTATGGGAAGACGAAAATTCCTTGATTCCTGAGAAAGGCCGCCATCACCGCCAGGCATTTGGTGAAAACCCTGGGGGCGGAAGATAGGCCAAAGGGAAGTACTCTGTACTGGAAATGGTTTCCTCCCACCACAAATCTGAGACATTGTCTGTGGTCCGGATGGATGAGGATGTGAGTATAAGAATCCTTTAGATCTAAGGAGCATAGCCAATCTCCCTGCTGGAGGTAGGGCAGCAGTATCCCAAGGGTAAGCATCTTGAACTTTTCCCTCTCCAGAAACTTGTTTAAGTTTCGCAAGTCTAGGATAGGCCGGAGGCCTCCTGTCCTTTTTGGTACCAGGAAGTATCTGGAGTAGAAGCCTTGCCCTTCCAGGTGGTGAGGCACCGGTTCCACCACCTGTTCCCTTAGAAGACTTGCCAACTCCTGAAGTAGGAGGTTTCTGTGCAGAAGGAGTCTTGGAGGCTCCCCTGGAAAGTAGGAGGTGGGGAACCTGGGAACAGATTATTGCTAAACCTATATGGTGATGCTTGTGGTTGCGGCGACGGGAGGGATGGGTGGGGGGTGGGGAGGTTTGTTCAATCTAATTTATAAAATTCTATAACCGTATGTGTTGCTTTTTACTGTTGTTACAAAACTGTATATGGTTTGCCTCTAGCGGGGATAAGAGTACACTCCGCAGAGGCTTATTGTAGGCATTGTACTGGTTGTTATGTTATGTTACTGATGATTAATAAATAAAGTATTCAAAAAAAAAAAAAGAAGGAAATTGATTCTCTACTTTCCCTAGGTTCTTTAGCAGGTTTTTTTGACAAATCTGAATACTGCTGCAAGGATCCTACAAGGAGCGTCCAGGAGTGAACATGTTACACCGATCCTCAAGCAGCTCCATTGGCTACCTATACATGGCAGGCTTATTTTCAAGACATTGATACTCACACATAAAGCCATCAATGGTCTATCAGCCAACTCACTTACTGAGCTCATCCAAACTGTACCACCAAACAGATCCAGAAGACAAGTAGCCTTAAACTCTCTAATAACTCCAAAGGCCATAACAACATGTAGCCTTTCAACAGCGAACAGAGCTTTCATGCTTTACGCCCCAAAATGCTGGAACTCCCTACCACCTAACATCCGTGCCATAACCGACCTAGCCCAGTTCAGAAAGGCTCTTAAATTTAACCTATTTATCAAATACTACCCTGTATGAAGTGAAACATATTAGTCCCACCACAAATTTAACTACAGTTTTCTCCTTGAGCCTAGCACTCTTGCTAATTTATCTATTCTATATAATTAGTTGCTCATGTTATCTAGTTGACAGATTTGTCCATTCTATGTAAATAGTTCTCCCATATTTTTCCAAGTTGATTCTCCTGTTATATGTAACGCCGAACAGCCTGTTGTTCTGGTCTTTTTGTTCTTTGTAAACCGCGCTGATGCCGAATAGTGCGGTATATAAGAAATTGTAATAAATAAATAAATAAATCATGAAGTTTCTTGCAAGTTTCTCATCCAATAACACCTACCATATATACTCTACCTAAGGTTCATAAATCTCTTACCCCCCCCCCCCCCCCACAGGTAGACTTATTGTTTCTGGCATCAGGCCCATACTAGAACCCAATTTGTAGACTACTATTTCAATTTGTACACTACTACCTCCGTTCCTTTGTTCCCCTTATTCCATCCTACGTCAGAGATTTGGCGGATATTATTAATTCTCCAGGACCAAGCAGGAAGTCAGTCCTCAAATATGGGTGACGTCAGCGCCGACGGACCCCCGTGCGGAGCATTTCCCCAGCTTTCAAACAAAGCCTTTGAGAATGCAGCGCGCCTGTGCAGTCCCCTTCCCGCCCAAGGGTGCCATCTTGCTCAGTCTTTCTTTTTCCGCGGAGCCCGACGGACGTGAGTTCGTGTCACCTGGGAAAAGTTAATTTTTTTCTACGATTTTCGCGTTGTTTTATCCGATTCGACGACGGTTACCCTTCCCGTCTGGGCTCGGTACACCGGTATCGAGTCCGGAGTTTTGACTTTCGTTTTTTGTCCTTTGTGACTAGCGTTCGCGCTCTTTTTGTGTTTTCACTGGCAGCCCGGTCTTTTGACCTTGCAGGGGCCCTTTTTCCCCCGATGGCTGCCAGCGGGTTCAAAAAGTGTGATCGGTGTAAGAAACTTATATCTCTCACCGACACACATGACTGCTGCCTCCGATGCCTCAGGCCCGACCATGACCTGCTGGCCTGTGGCCCGTGCGGCAAAATGTCATCTAAGGCGCTTCGGAGCCGTCAGAATCAACGTGAGCGAATTTTCTCGGACTCCGCGTCTGGCCGGGCCTGGACTTCGTCAGAGGCCTCAACATCTCAGGAGTCCGACCCCGAGCGCCGTCGGGGTTGCTCTGAAAGGGAGTCTCCCACCCGGGAGCACAGAAGGAAGAAAAAGCTTGCGGGGGCGGTGTCGGTGGAGGCTCCTGGTTCTTCGAGGGCCAGGTCGCGTAGCCCTGACCGCCGCCCCGGGCTCTCGGAGTCGGAGAGGCCTTCCAAGCTACCTCGCGTGGAGCTGGAGTCCCCGAGTCACGTAAGTGCAGTTGTCCTCGTGGACTCTCCTCCGGGGGAGCCGACATGTGAAATCCTTCTCGGAAGGGTGTAATAATCTCCAGGGGTCCACCAGATCTAAACGCGCTCGGAATCTGTGCAGCACCTGTGATAGAAGCGTCCTTTCCCGAGTACCCCTGCCACTCGAGGTGTCAAGACCTACGTCGAGGACCCCATTAAAATCCCCGCCGAGGAGCAATGGCACATCGGGCAATTGCTCCACTTTAGCGGCAATACAATTGAAAAAGTCCTGATCTAGTGAATTAGGACCATATAAGTCACCCAGAATTATCTCCCGGTCTTCCAAAGAGCCATGCAATAGCAAATATCTCCCAGCGGGATCCGCTACTTGTCGCTGTAACGTAAAGCGCACTTTCTTATGAATGAGAATGGCCACACCCCCTTTTTTCCCCAGTGCAGGTGCTCCCCAAACCTGACCCACCCAATCTCGACAAAGTTTGGCATGTTCCTCAGCTGTCTGGTGGGTTTCTTGCAATAGCACAATATCACAGCTCTGTCTAGCCAGCGCTTTCAGTATTTTATATCTCTTAATCGGACTGCCGAGCCCACACACATTCCAGGATATTACCCTCAGAGAATTACCAGTCCTCTAAGCCCAAACTGCCAGCACTGCGTAATAGAGGAAACCCCCCGAGCCTGGGGTCCCTCCCCATTTTCTCCTAAAGGGATTAATTGATACAAATAAAGAAGTTTTAAGGTTGCGGCGACCCTTCCCCCCCTGTCCCTGTCTCCCCTTCCCCCTGCTACCCCACCCCAACCCAACAATAGGAACCCCATTATAGGCATAACTATATCCCCTCTTCCCCCCCCTTCCCCCCGCCTCCTCACTCCCCCCCTCCCCTCTCCCCTCTCCCTTCCCCCCACCCCCTCCCCCTACCCCCTTCCCTCCACCCATCTCTTGTCCCTCTCCCTCTTCCACCTCCACTACCAAACTCCTTGATGTGTCCGGGCTCCCCCATCCCCTGAGTGTCTATGCCAATTCCCCCCAGTGCCCATTTTTTTTCGCCCTTAATAAACCTAAACTGGTCCTAATACATTTATGACACCTTAGTGTAAATAACATTGTGAGAAAACATATTAACAAACTTCAACTAGGCAACATGATCTGCTCGTGGGACCACGGCCCCTTATCCACCGGACATAGTCCAAACTGGGTCTAAGGCAGAATCCAGGCTAACCCTGGCCGATCCAGAGAGCCACCGCCCACTGCGCCCTCCCCCTCCCCCGCAAGGCCCGGAGGGCACACAGGATAGGAAGGGCTTCTTCAGTAATGGTACCACCTAGTAACCTTTACCACATTGCCCATAACCCACAGCGAACAGCATTGATATCAGTACTCCAAGTCTGTATAAGGACTGGGAGTACCCCCGATGAAGGGAAACTCCTCAAGCCAGTTATGCCAATAGCATTGTCCAGAGTACTCCCAAGAGGCCAAATTTTCTCAAGGCCAACAAATGAAATTATTTCAGCAGAGTCCCATACCAGTCACTATGGCCTGTCCGCCGAGGATGTATGTTTATTCCCCACTTGTTCCGCAAAGACTGCCGCTTCCTCTGCTAAGCCAAACACCAAGTGGCGTCCCTCCTGGATCACATGAAGACGCGCTGGGTATTGTACGGTAAACTTGATGTTTGCTGCGATAAGCTTTTGGCAAATCGGGGCATAGGCCCTGCGGCGTTGACTCACCGCTACTGAGTAGTCCTGGGTGACACGGATCTTCGCAGTGTCCCAGTCAACTATCCCGCGTTTCCGGGCCTCCCGCAGGATGGCCTCTTTTTGCTGAAACTGCAGATACTTAGCCAGTACGATCCTGGGCCTGGAATCAGTAAGTTTTGTGGGGCCCACTCTGTGCACCCGTTCAATAACCACCTGGGAGTTCGGCCCCGGTCTCCCAACAGAGATAGCGACAAAGCTTCAATGTAGGTGCGCAGTTCCTTATCGCTTATGGAGCCCGGGACTCCCAGGAAGCGTAAATTGCTGCGCCTTGAGCGGTTCTCAAGGTCTTCCAGTTTTTCAGCCTGTAGTGTCCCTCGTACCTGCGCCAATTCCAGGGTAAGCTTTTCCACCACTTCTTCAGCCTGGGAAATGCGTGCTTCCGCCTGCTGTACGCGGAGTCCAATGGCGTCTACGGAGGTCTGGACCCCATCTAACTTGCTCCGGAGGGTGTCAAAGTGCCCCGATAGGGCTCCCGCAACCGCAGCCGTGATCTCAGTCACAGAGGCTCCGGAAGTCGCAGCCTGCCGAGCCCCGGGGCTCGGGGGCGAGTCCGCCATCTTTGAAGGCCCCGCCGCGCGGTCTTTGTCTCTCCGGCCGGGTCTCACCGTTGTTGCCATCACCAGCCCCGTTCAGGATTCAGGATCCCCGTACTATCAGCCTCATGGGGGGATATGTCTCGGTGTCCGTGCCTTCAAAAAAGAGGCACTATTAGCCGGTTTGGAGCAGGGGGGCCCGGAGCTCAGGAAGAACGCAACCTCCCCAGCTCACCACATCACGTGACCTCCATCAATTTCCTTCTTAATAATGAGTGTGGGATCATGAATAAGAACTTAATAAAAACGGTCGTCAATAAGTTGGCTTTTAAGCTCTTCAATATAATATGAGCGATCACATTCTGATTTGGAAAGAGAGGCCTTAGAGAGGTTAAAAACAGGAAAGTTAATTTCAGATGTCAGTAACGATCGTGACACCACATCAACTGAAAGCGATGGCTGTATGAGTAGCCCAACTACAGATAGCTGCACATTAGGCTTGATAAAGCTTCCATCAAGAATAGTACTTTAAGATAAGACGTATCAAGTAACCTGTGAGTATCACATCATACTTCCATCTGCCTCCTGCACTAAATCAACTCTTGGGTAGTGTAAACTGGAGTAGAGGCATAGAAACTAATCCCAAATCTCAGCTTGAGACTCACCATCTGTGTGGCTGTAGCAATCCTGCTTGTCCATGGAGAAAGCACAATTATATTCCTGTAACAGAAGTTCTCTATGAACAGAAGGATCGTATAGCCACACATCCCTTTCACCTATCCTAAGGCTGAAGGGATTAGTCAGACATACAGAGGGTAATTCTGCAAGGTGCAGCCAGAGTTCTGTGCAAAATTACACTTGTAAGTCATTGTATTTGAGTGAGTTGCATGCGAACTGTGGTCAGGCTCTATTCAGAAAGTAAGCACCATGGATCAATGGTGTGCACTTTCATTGCGGGCAAGCATAGAGGTGGAGTTTGGGTGGAGTGTAGGCAGAGTGCATATGTGCATGTTCACTTTACAGTACAGGTCGCCGATGCACGGAAAATACACGTGGTCATTTATACCTGTTCTAGAGCTGGTGTAAGTGACCGTGACAATAAGTGTGCATGTCCACGGCCACTCACGCTATTATTCTATAAAGAACAAGCTACACAGATTTGACTTTATAGAATAGGCACCATCAACGTGTGTAGACTCGCACAGAAATCTAGGCGTCGCATATAGAATTACCCTCATAGCATGGGAATACCAGCTGAAGTAAAGGTGCCTTTGGGGTTAGCTCTCTGGGCCAGGAACTGAGCACTAGACTCCTTTACCATGAATGGACAGAACACTGGTATACTATTTACAGGCTTTATTTATGTGTTTAAATGGGAAGCCTCTCCCTAAATGTTCTACTAGCAGTGTGCCACCCTTAACATACAGCCATTTATAAAGCCGCCTGCACAACTTAATTCAAAATGCTCTCTTCAATCCATAAAAGTCACCAGACCCTTTCTGCAACCTGTGGCTTCAAACAGCAAACTCACAGCTTGTGACTTTAACAACAGACTTCCTGTTAACTTCTACAGTATGACAAGCTTAGTTGCTTACCTACAGCAAACGTTTCTAGAAATATTTTCCAGATAAGCAGTAACCTTTCAATTACAGGATTTTTCCCTTTAGCTGATCTTAGCTCATATACCTTAACTTGCACAACTCTGAGCCAGCATAACTTAATACAAAAACATTTACCACCAACCAATGGAACTTCTCTAACTACAATTGCTCAGGTGCTGACCGTGGCTTGCTTATCCCTATTACAAACATTAAAACCTTTTCTTGGACAGCCCTAAGCCACAATCTTTATTCTAATTAGGAGAATACTTACCTAGAGACCCTGATTGGCAATACCCAGCCCTTTCACAGTTCTCTGGCAACACTCAAAACCAGGGTACATGACCAATGACCCTATGGTGCCCTACTTCAGCATATCTGTCTGTTAAACTACCAGGTAAATGCATCTCTAAAGCTTCTATTCAGAACACTTCACACTGCATGCATATTGCTGCTCTATCTCTGCCCAAACATGGCAGTTCTTTCATTTCTTAAACATACCAAAAATAGCATTTATTACAGGTCCTGATAACTAATCCTGAAGCATTCCCCACCTAAGGGTTTTCTTTCTGAAACCGTCTTTCTGGGTGGGAAGCTGAGCTCCCCTTGCCCGTCTCTCTCTCTGCAGAGTATGGCTTTTTCTTACCTTCACCAGCAGATGGCTCCATTGGCCACAGGTGCTTAATTACACTCATCCGTGCTCTGATGTCTTGCTGCTTTGTTACTATAATTCCCAGGCTGTTTGCCTCTGAGTTCACTTTCTGACAATTCAGAACTCCCCGGCACAACCTCTAATGTTTCTGTGGACTCACTTTTATTCAGAGCTCTGCCACATGCTCTAGAGCTCCCTCTAGTGCCCACCTGATATTTAAACAGACATTTATCCACCACACCACACAGGGCATGCTCAGAAAGCCTTTCAAGAAATTTCTGAGCTTTATTCCTTCGTTTATAGTCAGCTCACAATGTTCGAGTAGTAGCTCAAGACAAGTCACATTTGCGAAGCATAAGCATTTCCCTGTCCCCAGAAGGCTTACAATGTACGGGGGCCATTTTGGGAGCATTATTCATGAAATGGACATTTGAAAATGGGCATTCAACCATACAGATCACAGAAACATCCCCAGACCCATTTTAGAAAGCAAGGTATACAGTATGGACGTCCCTAGTGTGAGCATGTCCATATAGCATGGAAGCGTGGTGGAGACGTGTCCTGGATGGTGCAACAAAGACACACTGTGGGGCGATTTCAGAATGACACAAGCATCTCTGGCCCTGGTTGTTGAGGCATTGTTGCCTATACCTGCTTCTAGCTAAGTGTAAAAAAAGTACTCATTTCATGGCTGCAATGCTTCCAGGGGAACTGCAGAATGTGCTTTCACCGCCATAAAGCATAGTTACTCACCTGTAACCAGTGTTCTCCAGAGACAGCAGGAATCAGTCCTCACTTATGGGTGACGTCGGCACTGACGGAGCCCGTGAGGAGCAATTCCCCAGCTTTCAAAGAAAGTCTTTGGGATTGCTGCCACGCATGCGTGGTCCTCTTCCTGCCCAAGGGTGCCATCTTGCACAGTCAGGTCACTTAGCTAGAGCCCTTCTAAGCAGATGGCAAGGAAAGGACAAAAATAGCAACTCTTCAGGGGAGGTGAGAGGTAGTGAGGACTGACTCCTGCTGTCCCTGGAGAACACCTGTTACAGGTGAGTAACTACGCTTTCTCCAAGAACAAGCAGGAAGTCAGTCCTCACTTTTGGGACTCCCCAGCTTTAGGCTACCGAGCCTGTAACCCAAAATGCCTCCACAAGACTGTGAGCAGAAGTCAATGCCCGAAGGAGCCCGAGTCATTGGGTCCCCGGGGTGAAGCTCTTGGTAGCCATAGAAAAAGGGTCGGAGGGCAGGAGTTGCTTATACTCCGAACAGATTACTGAGTATAGCCTGGCTGAAGGCACTGTCCCAGCAGGCCTCCCTCTCCAGGCAGTAGTGGACAGCGAAAGTGTTTGCTGAAGACCAGGTCGTAGCCCGGCAGATGTCCGTTAGAGGCACTGAGCGCAGCGAGGCCACTGAAGCCGCCTTGGCTTGGACGCCGTGCGCAGTGACCCATCGATCCAATGGGGCACCCGCCTTTGCCTGGCCAAAGGCAATGCAGTCCACCACCCAGACGGAGATAGTGTGCTTGATGACTGCCTGCCCCAGGTGATTGGGGTTGTAGGCGACAAAGAGTCAATCGGACTTGCGATGAACCTGAGTACGCTGCAGGTAGAAGACAAGAGCCCTCTTGCAGTCGAGTGTATGCAACATTGCCGATGCTTGGTCAGCATGTGGTCTCGGGAAGAAGGTTGGTAGGACTATCTCCTGGTTTGGTTGAGATGAAAGTCCGAGACCACCTTCGGTAGGAACTTGGGATGGGTGCGGAGGACCATCCTGTTTCCGTAGAACTTGGTGTAAGGAGCCTCAGCCATGAGGGCCTGAAGTTCACTGACTCGGCAAGCCGAAGTCAACGTCACCAGGAAGACCACCTTCCAGGAGAGATGCCGAAGCGAGCACGTTGCCATCAGCTCAAAGGGTGCGCGCGTAAGTTGCATCAGCACCACGCTGAGGTCCCACTCCGCCGGCAGAGGTTTGATGGGAGGCTTGGAAAGCAGTAGACCTCGCATGAAGCGAGAGACCAAGGGTTGTCCCAAGAGGGATTTTCCCTCGACAGGGAGGTGGTACGCCAAAATGACGCTCAGGTGTACCCTGACCGAGTTGGATTTCAGCCCTGCCTTCGAGAGGTGGAGGAGGTACTGGAGGATCCACTTGGTAGAGCAGGAGAACAGGTCGATCTGAAGCTCAGAGCACCAGGTAGAGAAACGTCATCACTTAAAGATGTACGCCTGTCTCATTGAGTCCTTACTTGACGCGAGGAGGATCTCCTCAACGTCCTCCAGGAGACACAGTGGAGCTAAGGCAACCCATTCAGCCACCAAGCTGTGAGGGACAGTGAGGCCAGGTTCGGGTGGAACACCCAACCCTCCTCCTGTGTCAACAGCCCCGGGGCACAGCCCAGGGAGACTGGGGGCTTGGACGCGAGCCGAAGCAGAAGCGGGAACCAAGGCTGTCGAGGCCATGAGGGGGCCACGAGGATCATGGAAGCTCGGTCCCGCTAAGCCTTGTGGAGGGTCCTCGCAATGAGAGGAGTGGGAGGGAATGCATAAAGAAGGCCGGAGGTCCAGCTCAAGAGGAACGCATCCGGGGCCACCCTGCTCAGGTGCGGAATTGTCCCGCAGAAGTAGGGAAGCTGTGCATTTGCCAGACTGGCAAACAGGTCCATGGATGGGGTCCCCCACCGATGGAACAAGATGCTGGCACACTCCGGATCCAGGTGCCACTTGAGTGGGCAGAGGATCCTGCTGAGTTTGTCCCTGAGGACATTCTCCTGGCCTGGGAGGTAGACCACTCGCAGGGTCATCCCCCGGTGAGACGCAAAGGAGCAAACAAGGATCGCCTCTCTGCAGAGGAGACATGATCCTGTTCCACCCTCCTTGTTGATGTAGAACATGGCTACCCTGTTGTTGGTCTGTACGAGCACCGACTTCCCCCTCAAATGGCTTTCGAAGGCCCTCAGGGACCACCCGGAACTCGAGCAGGTTGATCTGCTGCTGAGACTCCTCAGTCGACCACTGCCCCTGGGTGCACAATGCGCCGCAGTGGGCTCCCCACCCCAGCAGGGAAGCATCCGTCATTAGGACGAGCTCGTGCTGTGAGTATCCCCATCCGACTCCGTGGCCGAGAGGTCTGAGGAGGAGTCCGACCCGGGCAGATCACTCCATCCAGAGGTCGAGTTCCGCTTGGAGCCAGACGCCTTGGAGGATCACGCTTCCGAGGACCGGGAGGGCAAGCGAGACCGAAGCCGAGGACCCTCACGAGGCCCATGGCTCTTAGGGGTTTCCAGGGCGGATTTTGGTGTCCCTCTTGAGGGAACCTTGGTCTTGAGGCATGGGCCAGCCATGCTGGGCGGGAGCACCTGCCGGGCAGCTAGAAAGGCAGAAACACTGTGCTCTAGTGCCAACATTCAGGATTCCCAAGCGGGTGTGGGACCCTGTGATGCTGACACCGGGGTAACCAGGTCTGGTGTGGAGGAGAAGAGGGAGTCCTCACTGGGACGACCCTCAGGAGACTGGACGCCATTGCCAGAGGCCTCTGTATCTGTATGAGGTACCTTTCGAGGCCACTCCTTGTCTGACTCTCGGGAACGCCGCAGGGGACTGAGCGACCGAGTGCGGGAGTGTCCTCGCTTATCCGGAGCCCCCGACAATGAGGCCTTCTTCTTCTTATGCCGCTCCATGTCAGGGGACCCCTGGTCGGAGTGCTGCCGAGAACGCGGAACCATAGTGGGGGATCACACCAGCGGAGGGGCGACCGAGAGTGCCGCCGAGGATTCCGGGGCCACCTTCCGGAAAATGTCATCAGACTTCTGCTTACAGCTGAGCAGGGCCTTGGAGGACATTTTCTTACAAAGAGATCAGAGCTTCAGGTCATGATCTGCCCCAAAACACCGAAGACAACAGTTATGGGTGTCTGTGAGTGACATGTTCTTGGAGCATCGCTCACATTTTTTTAAAACTTGTGGACATAGAGGCAAAAAGGACCTCCGTGAGGTCAAAGACCTTCCCAGCCAGCGGTTGGAAGAAAAAAGGGCACAAAGCCCGCAACAGGGAAAAAAACTTTTAAGAAAATATCCCCTCGCGCGACGAAAAAAGGAGGAGAGCAAGGGGGGGATGGAAGAGGACCGGTGCAACCGAAAAAACCATGGCCCAGGGGCCGATAAAGAAACACTTTTTCCGAGGGACGAGGACGTGCGTAAAGGGCTCTGTGGAAAAAGGGAGACTCAGCAAGATGGCACCCTTGGGCAGGAAGAGGACCACGCATGCGTGGCAGCAATCCCAAAGGCTTTCTTTGAAATCTGGGGATTGTTCCGTGCAGGCTCCGTCGGTGCCATCACCCATAAGTGAGGACTGACTTCCTGCTTGTTCCTGGAGAATTAATATTTCCTGTTTAAAGAAACCTTCCTGTGAAATTCATACTCCAAACATATTACTGGCCGGCTGCCGCATGTCTGATTATCTGAAATGCTCAATTAGGATGTGCAAAACTCATAACAGTCACCCTGCTTCTGAAATACCAAGGCTGGCAAGTCCAAGTACTCATTTCTGAGGCTGTGCTATTCAGGGGTGTCCACATTTATGAAATGGCCTACACCTGTGCATAGAGCCAGCCTTGCTATCTGCACTGGCCCATTAACAGAACCGGTTACTGGGACGTTCGTCTTTCAGGATGGAGACAAAGCAATTTCAGAAGGCATTTATACACGCCTCCCTTCACTGTTTACACTCCCCCAGACACATTCTTCCCAGACATCCCTTCTAAAATCCCACTTCACATTTGTATGTGAGGCAGTGAGGGGTTAAGTGATTTGCCCAAGGCCATTTGGAGTGTCGGTGGGATTTCAACATTGGTTTCCCTGGCTCCCAGCCTGCCACTCTAACCACTAGGCTGCTCTTCTAGATCCTGCTGTCTATGGAGAACCACATTACAGGTATGCAACCATGTTTTACAGGAAGATTGTGTCTAATTTCAGTTAAAGTTGCTTTCTTTATTACAATGTCGACAAGTTTTGTTTTCAACTCCACTCCCTAATTCTGACAAATAAAATCTTAGACCTGTTCAAATACTTAAGGTTGCAGCAGCTTACAGGTTGATTCACAACACTGGAAATATTTGAAATAACTGTTTGGTATACTTATTGAATTTAGGAAATATTAATGTCTTAGTTTCATATTAAAAAAGGGTACATAGTCCATTTTGGGAGTAGCTCTATAGTAGGACTTTAGTATGTAGAACAGTATTTTATGCACTCAAGTAGGACACTATTAAATTGCCCACGAGTATATGCCCATAAAAGGTTGGTGCACAGAAACATACTGCTTGCTGTTACATGATATGAGGGCGATTTTGTAAACCATCTAGAAATGTAAAACTGTATTTTATTTGCATAAAATTAGATCACAGCTAAAAGTACACGAGGTACAAGCTGGCATGTGCACAAAAAGGAGTGGAGATAAGGTGACGTTACGACGTGGGTGACGTTACGACGTGGACGTGTATTTTATAAAACATGCACTCACGCTGCACCTGCTCTTGAGCAGACGGCATGTCCGCACCTTGAATGTAGGTGGTGTTGCTGTTGGATTTGCTCCACTACTTTGTAAAGCCACATAGGTGCCGAGGTGTGTTTATAAAATAGCGCCAAACTAGGCGCATTCCTGCTAACTTAAGCTGGGCACCCTGTTATAAAATGACTCCCTATATATGTAGAGATGGAGAATGGGTGGGGCAGGGATGAGATTGGCATTTAGGCGTCTAATCTTTAAAATACACGTCTATACACTTATTCTCACAGGCATGCAAATCCACCCACCTCAGAGCAGGTGTAAGCACCTGTGCCTACTTTTCCTCAGGGCGCTTTATAAAGGCAGAAAGGAGCATATGTCACCGTCATAAAACAGGCACAAAATATATCGACCTATGTGCCTTTCCTGCCTAGGCAAAATCACCCTCCATGGTTCAGAAAAGTAAGTTAAATATTACGCAAAATAAGCAGGGAGTATATTTCAAATTTCCCTGAAATTTCAGTTCCACCGCCCCTGATAAAATCCAAAGAAAAAGACATTTTCAATCACGTCAAAATTTCTGGAAATTTTACATCTCTAAGCCTGGGTTCAAATCCTGTCTCTCTCACCGATGTTCCTTGTGAGTTTGGCAAGTCATTTCATTTTTCGATGCTATTTATTTATTTTATTTAATGCTGTTTTTAGACACGCCCAAGGAATCATACTGAAGTCCAATAGAAATAAACTTAAAAAAAGGAAAAACAAAACAAGAAAGAAATATAACTTTACAGAAGACAGACGACTATATTAAGAAGGTCAAAATGGAAATGACAATAAGAGTAAAGTTAAAAACAAAACCGCATCAGTTCAGAGGAGTTTGAGCGGCAGCCAGCACTTTCAAGCTTCAAGGTCAGCTCTTCGTACACGGGGCTCTTCCTTAGCCACAAAAATGTCCTTAAGTCGTTTCAGCTCAAAGAATGGGCTAGATTGGATTATTTCGATTCATTGCATAATGAGCTTCCACAATCGCGTCTGAAATGTTTACAACAAATTCAAAATAGTTCAATAAAGCTGGATGCATCAGTTAATTATCGTGATCATGTGACACCCATACTTATGGCGGAGCACTGGTTACCCTTCGCTTTTAGAATTGAATTCAAGATCTTGTTGTTAATTTTTAGGGTGCTGTGCTCTGGTCAGTTTTAATACTTACCTAATCTTCTTCTTCCCTATGCACCATCTCGTACACTTAGATCACAGGATCAGAATTTTCTCGTTCTTCCTAGACCCAGCCAGGCCAGACTTGAATCTACTCGCCATGCTGCATTTTACTTTTTAGCCCCTCATCTTTGGAATAGTTTGCCACTATACATCCGCCTTGAAACTTCCTTTTCTAGATTTAAAATTGCTCTTAATACCTACTACTTTTCTTCAACTTTTCAGGAAATGTAGTGTTTTGTTTTCTCCTCGAGTTGTGATGTGATCTCGGTGCATGACTGCTACAGGATTTGTACGCTTCTTTTTTCTCTCCTGGTTCTTGTCCTGTCATTTCTGGTCAGGTGAAATGCAATGTAGTAGTTCTTGTTTTATTGCTTTTATGTATGTTCTTTTATTGTTTTCATTTTTATGTTACTGATTTATCTTTTCCTTTATATGTGTCTTGGCAAATATTGTAAACCATGCTGATGCGTGCAAAGGGTGGTATAGAAAGTGTGAAATAAATATAAACATATCTATTAGCTTCATAGAAAAAAAAATTTGCACAGAAATCTTAACTGCACAGTAGCCCCAATCCTTTGCAGCCTTGACTTAAAAGCTTGGGATTCACAGCGCCTAGCCTGTGTATCTCCATTCAAGTCAAGAAAAGATGTACCTCCTCCCTGAGATGCCCAGCATCTCCCTCCTCATCCCTTCTCCCTACCACTGTTGTTGCTGCTCCTCCACCCTACTTCCATAGGAGGCCCAAAAATAGAGTTCGGGGGGGGGGGGGGAGACACAGGGCCAGAAAAGCCCTTTAAAACTGCTCTCAGCAGCGGGCTTTTGAGCATTTGTGTGTACATATGTGCGTGTACTCAAGGCCTGCTGTGTATATTCTCATAAAATGCCTTTTATATGGGTGGAGTCACAAAATACGTTAACAGATTATAAGAAAACCACAGCTATGCACATATTTCAGCCACATTATGGAATCGTCTGTCTGCTCAAATTCAAGAGCTAGATGATTATTTGCAGCTTTGCAAACACCTTAAAACCTGGCTGCTCTCTTCTCTGGTTAAGAAAGCAGGGTAAACCTGTAGTGGGGGTACGTATGGATGTGTCATAACCAGTAATTAATTAAAGCTATTACTGCTTCGGTGTGTTATGGGTGTGGGATTTCATTATTATGCTTTTATTTTGAGATGTTTTTGTTGTTGTCCACTGTATTATTGTTTGTTGCTGTAATCTGCCCTGTCCAACCTCGGCTAGAAAAGTGCAGAATGCAAATACTGTCTCACAGAATAGATGAGCATGAAGGATAGTGGTGACTGTGAGCTAAAACAAGATACAGTCTAAGCTTATCCATAGAAATATATAAAATAATCTTCCTTACTTGCAGTTTGGTGATGATTTCATCTTTGGTCTCGTTAACCAGGTTCATGTCCTCCACTGCAAAGGCTGGGTATGATATAATAGACAGAAGGCCAGCATCAATTTCTTTTGAAGTGGAAGCCCTTGGTAGCATGGAGTTAAGAATGGACTGAAAATAAAAAATAAACAAAAACACAATTCAAAACTAAAGTAGTATTTATAGTAAGACATGATTTAGGAAAGATGGGGAATGCATGGCTAATGATAGATAGCACTGTCTGATCTCATGCCCCTTCGACAAACGAAAAGAGAAAGCGGTGAACCCTGTTAAATAAATAAATAAAACTTCCTATCCAATAGCAGGTGAGTTACATAATATGGTCGGTGACCTAGCAGGTGTGAAGCAGCCGGACATTTTCCTCTTAGAATAGTGCAGCGGCTAAAGCCCAGTATTAACAATTCCCGGCATTATATTTACAGTCAGAAGAGCCAAATGATTGATATTTCATCGAGCTATGTTCCTGTGTTTCCTAAAGAGGATGCTTTTAGCAGAGGAAGCCTATGTGAGAAGCCCCAAAAGGTACCTATTTAAAGACTATTTTATAGCCACAATAGCACACAAATGTCAAACGCACAAATTTACACATCCTCCGAAAAGGTGGAAACGTGTGTGCACGCTACATGCCTGCTCATTAAGTACACCTATGCATTGCAATTTCACCCCTTCCACCGAGTCTTTGGGGTCTTTTACTAATGGGCGCTACCTGGTAGCATGTGTTCTGGCGCACGCTGCTGGGACGTGTATTGCCAGGTAGCGCAGGGCCTTGACAGCGCAGGATGATTCCCGCACTAACAGCGCAACCTGCATCACAGGCATGTGTGGGTGGGGTAGGGGCTTAGAGCAGACATTGTGAGTTCATGTTAACACCTTGTGCTAGCTGCATGAGCACAAGATCAACCTAATGCCACCTCACTATGTGCTGTTCGATGCCCTTGTGCTAAATCAACATGCGCTATGCGACAGGATTCCACGTTAACTCCGACGGAAATGCTTTCCATGCATCAAATAGCTAACACGGGAGTGTTGCATTTAACACTAGAAGACCCAAAAGGCATTTTACCTAGAAACCCCAAAGTGCGTCAATTGACGCATTATCACAACTGCGTTTAGCATGAAATGCAGATGTGAATTAATGTGAAGTTACTTATTTGTTAAATATGTGCAGTATGTGACGTCATTACATGAAGTCATCATGTGTTTATTGTTTGTAGTGTCGGAGTAAAACTGTAAACAGTGATTGAGATGCGCCACCTAGTGGGAACATGAATTTATACCTAGAAGTCCCAAAGTACGTCAATTGACGCATAAAAGACAATTGAGTGCGTCAATTGACGCACTTTGGGGCTTCTAGGTATAAATTCATTTTCCCGCTAGGAGGTGCATCTGTCATTAATTTTCGATGCACATATTTGAACATCTTGACCTTGCTAACAAAGTCATGGAACATGACTGACATGGTTCTAGCAGTGGCGCTGGTCTACAACTTCGAAGATGCATTTGCGTCAATTGACGTACTTTGGGGCTTCTAGTGTTAATGCACCATGGTTTTGGTGCTAATCGCATGTCTGGTGCAACACCTTAGTGCCTATTAGTAAAAGACCCTCTATGTGTAGATTGTGCAAAAACAGGCATGCAATTTTACAAAAGCCTTTTTCCACATGTAATACATGCTTCCGAGGGTGATTTTATAACAAGCTGCTCAAGTTTGGAAGTCGAGAAACTTGCTCACCCATGGAAAATTACAGCTGATTATTGCCCCCTCTCCCTAGGTAACAATATACACATGTTCACGAAATAATAGGTGGAGTTAATGTGGGGGAAAGAAATTCTGTGAGGAGATTGTATGATGATTTTCGGTGTGTCACTTCCAATGCATTCTTTGCACCTGCTCCCACGCAGTCATAGACGTCTATGCGTATGATGTATCATAAGCCATGCACCAGTTGCATTTTTAAAGCTTGCTGTTCCACAGGGAGTTTGATTACTGGCTCGTTTGGGGGGGGGGATCATTTTAAAAAGCATTTTTCATGTACAGAGGGTAGTTTTATAAACTTACCCCAGAGGTCCACATGCAAGAATGTGCAGACTGGGTTTAGGCATGTCCTGGGGCAGCGTGGCAATTTATGCGGGAGCATTTACTGTACACGTGCTCCTGAGCAGGCGTAAATAGCTACAGCTTGAATCCAATCCACAGGATTTTAAACAGACACATTGATTACTGCCCCACAACCTCTGCATGGAGGCTTCAGTTTTAACAGTCCTTGAGAGTTTTCACTCATCAGTATCCGAGTATCATGAAATCCAAGCCTTCCTCTACAAGAAAGCAGTTCCCAGTGACAGACTATTTGAAGACCAGTCAGGAATTTTCTTTCGTGCATTTACCTGGATACTACATTGTAGTTTTGTCTGCATGTAGAAGGGAGGATGCAACCTCATTTTGCCCTAGTTCTTTTGGGTTCTCCAGTCTGACAGGTACAGAAACATATAGTAGATACCCATATTTCATAGCCCCCTCCAAACAGACTGAGGCATTGTAAAACTGAGATTTTCAGGGCTGTAAAACATTACAGTCTTCAGTATTGTGACAAGGTCCCATGTGTGGCAGTCTGGTGTGTGTGTAAAACATTCTACCTGACAATGTTCCACTTCATCAGGGAGGACATGGATCACTGACTTCGGTCCCCCGTGAGCTCCAAATAGATCCAGTTCATCAATCGCTTCCAGCGCAGCCTTTGCAAACATAGAAACATATTTTGGTCATCCATTTATACATGTGTTATATTAGCACTGCTGTATTAGTTAAGCCACAGTGGCTTTTACTTACTGTAAAACACATGGCTATTGCTACATGATTTCAACCTGGCACATATGACTGTGGCATCCCAACTGGGGGATCATCTCGAAGTAGGAATAGTCTGAACTTTCTGCTCTTCCAGCAACTAAAGCGTAGTTACTCACCTGTAACAGGTGTTCTCCAGGGACAGCAGGAATCAGTCCTCACATATGGGTGACGTCGGCGCCGACGGAGCCCTCGTGCGGAGCAATTCCTCAGCTTTCAAAGAAGGCCTTTGGGATAGCATCGTGCATGAGCAATCCCCTTCCCGCCCAAGGGTGCCATCTTTCTCAGTCAAATGACATAGCTAAAAAGACGGCAAAATGAATAAAAATCAATAGTAGGACTGCAACTCCAGGGGAAGAGGGAGGGTCGTGAGGACCGACTCCTGCTGTCCCTGGAGAACACCTGTTACAGGTGAGTAACTACGCTTTCTCCAGGAACAAGCAGGAAGTCAGTCCTCACATATGGGACTCCCTAGCTATAGAATACCGAGAACCCCTAGCTGAAAAATAGCTCCCTCTAGAAGAGCCGCAGCAGCTGCGATAGGAATTCAGCGGAGATTCCACACCCCCGGTAGCCTGACACCAGAGGGCCGGAGGGTAGGAGTTGCCTAAACCTCAAATAAGTTACGGAGTACTGCCTGGCTGAAAGCACTGTCCCGTCAGGACTCTCCATCCAAGCAGTAATGGGCTGCAAAAGTCTGACTTGAAGATCAGGTTGCGGCCCGGCAGATGTCTGACAGCGGAACAGAGCGGAGGTGAGCCACTGAGGAGGCATTAGCCCTGACACGGTGGGCCGTGACTTGACCCTGCAATGGGAGGTCGGCCGCCCTGTATGCCCAGGCAATGCAGTCTGTCACTCAGGTGGACAATGTGCGCTTGGAGACAGGTAGCCTCATTTTACTGGGGTCATAAAAGACGAAGAGCTGGGTAGCCCTTCGATGTCCCTGCGGACGTTCCAGATAGAAGGCTAATGCCCTCTTACAATTAAGGGTATGCAGAACCGCCTCTGCCTGGCTGGCATGCGGTCTGGGAAAGAATGTCAGAAGTACCACCTCTTGGTTGAGGTGGCATGGAGAGACCACTTTTGGAAGAAACTTGGGGTGAGTGCGCAGGACCACCCTGTTCCTATAAAACCGTGTGTACGATCTTTCTGACACAAGAGCTTGTAGTTCACTTACTTGTCTGGCAGATGTGAGTGACACCAGGAAAAGCACCTTCCAGGAGAGGCAGCGCAGATGGCAATTGGACATCGGTTCAAAAGGTAGGCGAGTAAGCTGTTGCGAGACCACATTCAGACCCCACTTGGTTGTCGGAGAACGAACCGGGGGATTTTAGCAGAAGTAGACCTCTGAGGAATCTGGACACCAAGGGGTGAAACGAAAGAGGTTGTCATTCCACTGGAAAGTAGTGTGCTGACAAAGCACTCAGGTGGACCCAGACAGAGTTAGACTTGAGGCCTAATTCTGAGAGGTGAAGCAGGTACTGTAACACCACTGGTACCAGACAAGATAAAGGGTTTTCATTGTGCTGGTTACACCACACTTCAAACCTACGCCACTTGAAGGCATAAGTTTTCCTAGTGGACTGCCTCCTTGAGGCCAGTAGCACTTCTTCCACGTTCTTAGGCAGGAGGAGAGAAGCCAGCATTACCCTTTCAGCAGCCATACCATCAGGTTGAGGGACCTGAGGTTGGGATGTAAGATAGAGCCCTGCTCCTGGGACAGGAGGTCGAGCTGCATCCGCAGAGGGAGTGGAGTTTCCACCGCCAGCTGGAGGAGAAGTGGAAACCAAGGTTGTCGGCCATCTGGGGGCTACCAGGATGACCGAGGCCTTGTCTCGAAGGATTTTGAATAGAGTCCGGGCCACCAGAGGCATGGGAGGAAATGCATACAGGACTGGCAAAGAGATCTATGACCGGATGTCCCCAGCACTGGAAGATCTGCTGGGCTACCTCCGGATTCAGATGCCACTCGTGAGGTTGGAGAATTCTGCTTAACTTGTCTGCTAGGTAGTTCTCCTGACCCGGCAGGTAAACTGCTTTGAGAGACATTCCTTGTCAGATTGCAAAGGAACAGAGGTCCAGTGTCTCCTGACACAGGATGCTGGACCCTGTCCCTCCCTGTTTGTTCACGCAGAACATAGCCACCTGGTTGTCTGTTTGTACTAATACAGACTGATGTGAGAGAAGGTTTGAAGAGCTAGGTGTATCGCCCAGAGCTCTAAGAGGTTGATTTGTTGCGTCTTCTCTTGAGGAGACCACAACCCTTGAGTGCATAAGTCCTGGCAATGGGCTCCCCAGCCCAGCAGAGATGCATCCGTGAGGGGGAAGATGCTCTTCTCAATCAATGTCTTCCTCCAGGCTACTCTGCTTTTCACATACCCCGTCTCCGTCAATCTGGCGGTGGTGTAGCATTGATTTACAGATCCTTCCTCTCTTTGTCACTCGTCTCGCCCCCTCCTGCCTACCCCGAATCCCTTCTAGTTCGCTCAGACTCTCCCACCCCAATATATTTCCTCCTCCTCTATGTCTCCCCTTCTTTGCGTTCAGATCTCTGGGACTCCCTTCTACTTTCTTTATCCGATTCCGTTCTTCTATCCCCACATTGGTTATCCTGGGTGACCTCAATGTGCACCTGGGAGTTCAAATGAGATTGCGTGATAAGGTCCTCACCTCACTTTTCTCCGATCTATGCTTTACTCAACACGTAGCTTGCCCGACTCATATCTCTGACCATACTCTGGACCTCATTCTTACTCTTGAGTCCTCCCCTCACCTCCCTTCCTGCATTCAACCTATTCCTACCCCTTGGTCTGACCACCGGTGTCTGCTTTTCTCTTTCTCTCTTCCGTCCCCGGAACATCCAGGTCTCTCCCCTTGGTCTCTTCTCAGATTCTTAAATGCCATATCAACCTGCTTACTCTACAATCCTTCCCCCCACCAGCTAACTCCCTCTTCCCTCCAGAGTTTTCTTCCCTACCTGTAGATCAACAGGTGGATACCTGGTCTTCTACTCTCTCGGCCACCTTTAACACTCTAGCCCCTCTTCGTCCCATCTTCTCTCGCTCCCCCTCCCACCACTCCTGGTACCATCCTGGCCTATATCTGCATCGTACCCACTTTCGCTGCGCAGAGCATCTGTGGAAGAAGAAACCGTCAGTTGCTTCCGATACTGCGTTCCATCAGGCACACCTCTATCGCTCTATGATAGAGGTGTGCCTGATGGCTAAAGTATCTAGGGGTCGTACTAGACAACAACCTTAAGATGAATAAACACCTCCGCACAGTTAACCGAGCCATTTTTTACAAATTGAAAGTTCTTCAACCACTTCGCAGTATCCTAGAAAAATCCGACTTCAGGACTGTTGCACAAGCGCTAATCATTCCTCACCTGGACTACTGCAACGCCATTCTACAAGGGCTTCCGAAGAACACCCTATATATCTTACAAATGGCTCAAAATGTTGCAGCGAGAATCATCATGGAAAAAAACGTCACAGATCACATAACACCAGTGCTTATGGAACTACATTGGCTCCCGGTAGCCGCCCGCATCATCTTCAAACTACTCATAACAACGTTTAAACTCATTCACAATATTGCTCCCTCCTACCTGGACAACCTAATCACTATGCAACCGCTCAACAGGAACAGAAGAACCATAAATCTCAACACTCTCTGTGTCCCAATCAGCAGAAGATCTGTTAAAGCAGAAACAAGCAATAGAGCATTCACCTATGCAGCGCCAATCCACTGGAACCAACTCCCACATGAGCTTCGAATGTCAAATAGCCTGAATGAATTCAGAAGGAAACTCAAAACCCATTTATTTCAGACCTACTACAACCCGACCTAATTACAACACCTTACCTCAATAAATTCTCTTCTGCCCCCCATTATGGCACTCGAAACACACGCAGCATATGGATTACCGATATGTAATCCTGTATATATGTATATTTTTATCCCCACCCCCACACACCTTCAATCCAATGTTTATTTAGATTTGTGAACCCCAATGTTATGTACAAAGTATCTAATCACTATTCCTTGTGTTATGTAAATCATTGCTCAAATCAAAATTTGTATCTTTGAAAATTCAATGTATTACGATACATTATGATTCTGTAAAGTAAACCGTGGCTGATCGTAGGAAGCAGCGGTATACAAATGTTTACTAAATAAATAAATGATAACCTCGGCCAAGCAATCATATTACTCTCAACTTATAGCTTCTTCCTCGAACTCCTCTAGACACCTCTTTCAAATTCTCAAATCCATTTCCTCTCCTTCTACCT
Source organism: Ichthyophis bannanicus (assembly GCA_033557465.1). Classification (NCBI taxonomy): domain Eukaryota; kingdom Metazoa; phylum Chordata; class Amphibia; order Gymnophiona; family Ichthyophiidae; genus Ichthyophis; species Ichthyophis bannanicus. The sequence continues at coordinate 898,845,601 of CM066035.1, read as the reverse complement.
CCACCCCTCCGTCCACACCACCTCTTTCCACCCCTAGCCCCTCAACCCTTGCCTCCTTTTTCGCAGACAAAGTCCTCTCCCTTTGCTCCTCTTTTCCCATCAGCCCTCTTCCTCTCTCCCCCCCCCCTCCTGGTCCCTCCACCTCTTTTGTTGATGTCCCTTCACCCCCTTCCTCTACCTTTCCTCACATCTGGCACTCATTCTGACCTATCACTTCCCCTGAACTCAAAGCCATTTCCTCCTCCCACCAGACCCCTTGCCCCTTGACCCCCTACCTTCCTCCTGGTTGCTCAACCCTACACTCGCGCTCATCCCTTATGTTCTTTCCATTGTTAATTCCAGTCTCACCTCCGGTCACTTCCCTACCAGTTGGAAACATGCCATAGTACGCACCCTTCTAAAAAAGCCCACTCTTGACCCTGCCATTCCCGCCAACTGGCGGCCAGTCGCCAACCTCCCATTTCTTTCGAAAATCCTTGAGAAGCTTGTTTTCTCACAACTTGCCACCCACCTCGACTCTACCTTTTCACTCCACCCACGCCAATCAGGTTTTTGAGCCAGCCACAGCACTGAGACTATCCTTGTAGCACTGCTCTCGGAACTTCACCGCGCTCACGACCGTGGTGATCTTTCTCTTGCTGTTTCTCTGGATCTTTCCTCTGCTTTTGATGTTGTTGATCACTGCACTCTCCTCGCCTGTCTGTCTGATTTTGGCATTCGTGGCACAGTTCTACAGTGGTTTTGATCCTTTCTCTCCTCTCGTTCCTTCGCTGTCCACTCAGGTCCCTCTGCTTCACCCTCGTTCCCTTTACTCTGTGGTGCTCCTCAGGGCTCTATTCTTGCCTCCCTACTCTTTAATGTCTTTCTCGCCCCACTTGCCCTGCTTATTCAACAAGCTGGAATTTCCGCCTACATCTACGCTGATGACATTCTACTGGTTCATCACACCTCTTCCTCCTCCCCTGACCTTGCCCCACTTAATTCCTGTCTTACCTCAGTTGCCTCCTGGTTTGACCAAAGCTTTTCTCCATGTTAACCCCACTAAATCCTCTGCTATCTGGTTCTCCTTTGGGGTACCCTCTCCTGATCTATCACCTGTTATGTCCTCTCGCCCCATCCCCCTGGTATCAACTCTACGGTATTTGGGTGTCACCTTGGACTCCTCTCTCTCTCTTTCCACCAACATATTTCCTCTGTGGTACGTAATTCCTTTTTTCACCTTCGCCAGATCAGGGCTATCCGGTCATTTCTTCCTACTTCTTCTGTTACCACCCTTGTTCTGTCGCTTGTGATTACTCGTTTAGATTACTGCAATGCTATCTTCGCAGGCCTCCCTGCTATCAGCTTCGTCGTCTCCAGTTAGTTCAAAACACAGCCACCCGTCTTATCACTCGTTCCCCCGCTCATTCTCGCGTCACTCCCTGCCTTTTCACTCTCCACTGGCTTCCGGTTAAGGTTAGATTCATTTACAAACTTCTCATCATTACACATAGGGCTCTTCATACTAGCACCCCACAGTATCTGGCTGACACTATTCACCTCCAAATCGGCCCTGCATCTTCTTCGTTCCGCTCACGGCAATCGTCTTTTCCTCTCTTCCCCGTCTCAGATCCACCTTGAACTCACCCGTCACTCTGCATTCTTCTTCCTAGGCCCTGCTCTATGGAATTCGCTCCCACAACCTCTTTGCACTGAACTATCCTTCACCCGATTCAAAGCTCTTCTCAAAATGCCCTCCACCCTTCATAATGTGGTACCCTTATAATTTCAGTTACTCCGCTGTTCTCCCCTTTCCTTGCCCTTTGTCACCATGTTCCTCCTCTAGCTCTGTCTCTGTCCTCTGTCTCATTCTGCTTTATCTATCCCTGTCCTATCCGCCGATGGCATTCCTTTCTGACTTCATTTTCCAGTAGCCAATATATATTTGTATTGTACACCGCTCTGACGCTCCGGCATGGGCGGTATATCAAACTCTACTAATAAAGATAAAGATAAAGATCTGTCGTCAGCACTCTTGTGTATGAGGGAGGCTGGAAAGGCACTCCCTCGAGCAGGTTGGATAGCTGAAGCCACCAGGTCAACGACTTCAGTAGTCGTTTGGACACTCTGATCCTGTCTCAAGAGTCTTCCTGTGGCTTGTGTCCACTGATCCCTGAGGCACCACTGAGCTGTCCTCATGTGGAGATGGGCATTTGGGATCACATGAACCGTGGAGGCCATGTGTCCTAGAAGTCATAGAAAGTGCCTCTCTAATATCTGAGATTTGTGGCTGATTTGATGCACCAGCTCCAGAAGCCTCTGTGCTCTGCCCTCTGGCAGGTAAGCCTTCGCTGGAAGAGTGTCTAATCTTGACTCTATGAACTCTAATTTTTGAGTGGGGAGCAAAGTGGACTTTGCTTGATTTATGACAAAGCCTAGATGCTGCAATATGTTGATAGTGCGAGCTGTGGCTTGTTGGGCTTCTTGAGGAGACGGGGCTCTGATGAGCCAGTCATCCAGGTACGGGAAGACAAAAATTCCCTGGTTCCTGAGGAAGGCCGCCACTACCGCCAGACATTTGGTAAACACTCTGGGGGCAGAGGCTAGGCCGAATGGAAGTACTCGGTACTGAAAATGGTTTCCTCCCACTACAAATATGAGATATTGTCTGTGGTCTGGATGTATGAGGATATGCGTATAAGCATCCTTCAGGTCTAAAGAGCATAGCCAGTCTCCCTGGTGGAGGTAAGGCAGCAATATTCCAAGGGAAAGCATCTTGAACTTTTCCCTCACCGGGAACTTGTTTAAGTTTCGCAGGTTGAGGATGGGCCTGAGGCCTCCTGTTCTCTTTGATATCAGAAAATACCTGGAGTAAAAGCCTTGTCCTAGCAGGCTGTGGGGCACCGGCTCCACCGCCTGATCCTCTAGAACACCAGCCAACTCCTGTAAGAGGAGGTTCCTGTGTAAAGGGGGTCTGAGAGGCTCTCCTAGAAAGTAGGAGGAAGGTACCTGGTTGAAGTGGAGCAAATAGCCCTTTTGGACTATTTGTAAGACCCAGGTATTGGTAGTGATTGCAGGCCACCTGTGGGCGTACAGGATCAACCTTCCTCCTGTGCAAAGCCTCACCCCTGGCTGGAGAGAGATTATGCTGTGACAGTCAAAAACCCCCTACCGGCTGGGAAGGAGCCGGTGCCTGGGGCTTGGGGGTCTTCTGCTTATGCGGACCATGCCCCTGTCCCTTGGCCTGCTGCCCCTTTTGGGGAGCCGGGGAGGCCTGGTGAGCGGGGTAGTTGCGGTAAGCAGTACCCTTCCTCGGGAAAAAGGGCTTTTTACCCGAGCCCTTCTTTTTAGAAGGGGCAGAAGTCTTTTTGAAGAGTCTTGTCCGGGTCAAGTAATCGGTCTCGATTTCAGCAGTCTTCTCAGTCATGGGTTTGCCAAAAGGATTGTCAGCTTGGCAAGGGACATCAACCAACTTGTCCTGAACCCATGGCTCCAGGTCTGACGACATTAGCCAAGCCTGGCGTCAGGCACCGATGCCGGCTACGGCTACTCGGGCCGAAGCCTCGAAGCCGTCGTAGGCTGCTCGGGACATAAACTTCGAGCACTCCCGAATCTCAGTGGACAAAGTTCTTAAAATGCTGCAAGGGTTCCTCGGAAAGGCCAGCTGAGAACCCGGCAATCTCCTTTGCCAGGTCCCGTAAGTACATGCCCATGTACAGCTGGTATGTTTGGACAGGGCATGACAGCATTGAGCCCTGGTAGCACTTTCTGCTGAGGGCATCCAAGTTCTGGGCCTCCCTGCCAGGGGGTACCGAGGAGTGCGTTTTTTGGCTCTTGAGCCTGTGCATGGCTGATTCCACAACCTTGGAGTTGTGCGGCAGCTGTGCCTTTTGGAACCCAGGGCTTTTGTGGACTCGATAGATGGAATCGACCCGCTTGCTGAGAACCGGCATTGAGGCCAGTGACTCCCACATATGGAGCATCAGCCGTTACAACATTGGAGGAACCGGTACCATAAGGGCTTCCCAAGGGGGAAAATCATACTGGAGGGCTTCAAGCTCTTCGGCTCGAGGCTCCTCCTCGGTGTCCTCCGGAAATGCCAAAGCCTTGGACATGTCCCTGACGAAGTCCGAGAACCGGGTGCCCTCCAGGGGGGACCTTCTCCGAGGCTCGGATCCCGGCAAGTCCGATGGGACACACCAGGTCCGGTGGGTGTCCGGGGACTCCATTTTCCGTTTCCCATGCCGAGTCCTCTGAGAAGGAATCGATGGGCTCCAGCTGTGAGGGCTTCGATCTCGACCGCCCCGACGCCGAGGGAACCGGTGTCGACGACCTCGCTCTCAAACGGGAGGCAGAGGGAGACCTCGGCCGAGGATCAACTCGAGCTCGAAGAGTCTCGAGGATCGGCTCGGCCTCCGGGATTGACTTGGACGTCGAGGTCCCGGTGGTCGGAATGGATGGACTGGTGAGACCGGCCATCAGTGCCCGCTGCTGCTCCATGAAGGTAGACATGCTGCGCTCCAAGGCCGTCATTCTGAGACCAAGCTCAGAAGACTCAGCAGCCTCCAGCTCAGGGCCCGATGCCAGTTCTCCCGGAGGAGAGTCAACGAGGACAACAGCAGTTACCTTCCTTGGTGTCTCCGGTTCCGTGTGAGGTACTTTTGCAGGGTGCTCCGGCTCCGAGGACCCAGGGCGGCAGTCAGGACTCCACGACCTGGTCCACAAGGGCCCAGGCCGATCAGAGGCCTCCAATGACGCCACCCTCACAGGTTTCTTCTTCCTCCGGTGTTCCCGCAAGGGAGACCCCCACTCAGAAGACCCCCAATGATGCTCGGAGTCAGATAGCTCCCGAGACGTCGAGGCTTCTGACGAGGTCCAGACACGGGTGGATTCGGACTCTGAGAAAATCCTTTCATGCTGCTGCTGCCTGCTTCTAAGTGCCTTAGAGGACATTTTGCTGCACGGGCCACAGACCTTCGGGTCATGGCTGGCGCCAAAGCAGCAGAGACAGCAGTCATGTGTGTCAGTGAGGGACATTAATTTTTTACACTGCTCACACTTTTTTAAAACCGCTGGCAGCCATCGGGGGAAAAAGGGCCCCTGCGAGGTCGAATGACCGGGCTGCCAGTGCAAAAGAAAAAAAGCGCGAAGGACAAAAATGAAAATAAAGACCGGACTCGATACCGGTGTACCGAGCCGAGGCGGGAAGGGGAACCGGCGTCAAACCGGGCTGAAGAAGAAAATATTCAGGAGTTTTGATGCACTTTTTCCGCGAGGGAAGTTGGACTACGTCCGTTGGGCTCTGCAGAAAAAGGGAGACTGAGCAAGATGGCACCCTTGGGTGGGAAGGGGATCGTGCATGCGCAATGCAATCTCAAAGGCTTTCTTTGAAAGCTGGGGAATTGCTCTGCACGAGGGCTCCGTCGGCACCGACGTCACCCATATGTGAGGACTGACTTCCTGCTTGTTCCTGGAGAATAATGGAACCCATGTGGGAGGAGGTGATACTGGGCCTAGCATTTACAAACGGGGAAAGAATTTTTGATGCCATGATGGGTGATCATCTGGGACCCATTGATCACTGAACAATGTGATTCACTATTAGGACACAAGCAGTGTTGGTTCGTTCAAAGGTGACACTAACTCATGCCCTCTCTCCTCACTGGACTCCTGGTAGCAACTTGTCAGCTTACGGGAAAGGGAGCTGGAGCTTCTGGGAACTTGACATTATTTTGTTTTTATAGCTCAGTATGTGGTACAGGAGTTTGTGGCAATCCCGTGATAATTTGTGAATAAGGGGGAGGGGGCAGGGGTTTCGGATTTGCATGCTGGCCTCTTTAAAACATGAGAGCATTGGGAGGAGGGATTGCCACATGGCCTTGGTCAAGTCTAGAAATGTGTAAAATTCCTGGCCAAAGCAATGCCAGGAAAATGACCATGGGATTCACCGACTAGCTCGGCTCAGGGAACCAATTAGGGGCAGAATGTGAAAATTCTCAGTTCATCTAACCCCTCCTCTTTGAGCAGTCAGGGGCCAAACTAGTACTTGGGTAATTAAAGGGTCATTTTAGCAAAAGACACATAGGCACATATATTTTGCATGCTTTTATATAATTACCTGAGAAAGCAGGTTAAATGCATGTATATGTGCTCTGTGTATGGGCCAGTAAGAATAGGCACATATACTTTATTTTCATAAATGATGAGTATAAGAGCCAATCCCGCCCTCACTCGATGCATTCTCTGCCCCCTGGGATGCCTCTATGTCTATCACATCAAAGTTGGTTCTATGTTTCTGTGCGCCTGCTTTCTGTGGCCATATATCTCCAGGCAATTTTATAAGAGCCTGTGTGCTTAAATGTTGTTCTACCCACTCCAGCCCCTTCTAAAATGACTCCCTTAAGAGTCTTCAGTTACTAATCATTGAATCTTGCACCACTTCCGTATCGCACACACAATAGATAAGAGCCTTGAAACATCCAGCGAGTGCAGCTATTTCAGTGAGAACCAAGGGCTTATTGAGAACTAACTATGCTCTCGCAATATCTTTTAGCTTTTTTCCTCCCCAAAAAATGACATATGTATTCGCTTTCTGTATGACTGTCTGAATATTTATAACTGCAGCATACAACTGATAGCAACTCAATTTTCAGGACATCTATAAGAAAAGCTAGAAAGTGCACTGATATTTACGGATGCTTGCACACTGACTCAGAAAGGTGATGTGGCGGAATCCACGCTCCCTGGCTTGACATCCAGGACAGCAGTTCTTTTTGCCCACTCTTTGCAATGCCTTGCTCATAAGAATTGTGCTGCAATTATTCTCCTGTTTCTTAATTACAGGCTACGGAAAATAAAAGCATACCAATTCCATCCTCCGACTACGGTGATATTTACAGAAGGTTGGTCTGCTGCCTACCTAACCCATCCACTTCAGTTATCTAGCCACTGAATAATTAACTATGCTAGAAAACATAAGATAGTTACTATAAAATGCTGTCAGTAGCATATCCGTGGATGCTGCCGCTGCAGGCCCCGATGCCAACCAGTTAGTACTGGGCGGTCCGGGGGCAGCAGCGATATTGAACCGCTGCCTGGTTATTGCTTCACGGTGAACGTCAGGCAGTGCAATGGCTGGCCGAACGTTCGCTGCGAAAGCTGAATATGGCCCGGGTGTAAAGTTCAGTGCTGGCGGCCGCCGGTGCTGAAGGCTGTTGGCAAGTTCTTTCCTGAAACTGGAATGAAATCAGCAGGACGTTCTCACCTTGGCCATTCCCACAGAACTTGCATTCAGCTCAGGAATACCCTGGTTGGTTTTGTCTCCACGTTCCCACATTCCATAATCCTAATGCAAAAAAATACAAAGTTGAATAAAAATGTCACATACAGACATCGGCTTTGCAGAAAGGTATTGAATGCTGTCACACTTTTGTAAATTGCTATATTCTCAAATAAAGCGTTCATTTGTTTACCAAGCATAATTTCACCTGTCTCCGTTGTTGTAGTGCAAGAGTTCAAGCACCCAGCGGTCAACACTACGATTCATATCCCCTGTCATCCAAATAAACTCTTAAATTCAAGGATGGTAAAAACCACGTCATATATCTTGTGCACATCTGTGTACACTAATGGTGTAATAACAGATGAGTATTTTCAACTTCTGCTTCATGGAGCAGCTGGTTCAGGAACTGATACGAGGGGAAGCTATTTTAGATCTAGTCTTCTGTGGAATGCAGGATCTGGTGCGAGAGGTAACTGTTTTGGGGCTGCTTGGCAATAGCGATCATCGCATTTGGTTTAATAAATGAAGGGAGGAGAGCAAGGAAATTGACTGCACTAGCATTTAACTTTCCAAAAGGAAACTATAATAAAATGAGGAAAATGGTTAAGAAAAAACTAAAAGGAACAACTGCAAAGGTTAAGAGATTACATCAGGCCTGGGCATTATTTAAAAATACTATCTTGGAAGCTCAGACTAAATGTATTCCATTCTTTAAAAAAGGTGGAAGGAAGATCAAACAACAGCCAGCATGGCTTAAAAGTGAGGTCTGAGAGGCTGTTATAGCTAAGAGAGAATCTTTAAGAACATAGAAAAAAGAACCAAATGATGAAACTGAAATATGAGACTGCAGAACTATTATTAGTAATCGGTGATCCATCACTAAAATCACCTGTAGCACCCGAAGATTGGAGAGTGGCCAACTTAACGCCAATTTTCAAAAAGGGTTCCAGGGATGATCTTGGAAACTAGAGACCAATGATCCTGACATCAGTACCTGGCAAAATAGTAGAAAACATTATAAAAATGAAAATTACTGAACGTATAGATAGTCATGGTTTAATGGCAAAAAGCCAACATGGATTTAGCAAAGGAAAGTTCTGTCTCACCAATCCCTTATAATTTTTTGAAGGTAGAAAAAGGTTAGCCGGTAGATCAGATAGATAAAGATTAGCCGGTTGGTATCTCAATTTTCAGAAAGCCATTGACAAACTCCCTCATGAGACACTCTTAAGGAAATTAAAAAGCCATGGAATAGGAGGCAATGTACTATTATGGATTAGGAATTGGTGAAAGAAAACAGAGAGTAGGGCTAAATGATCAATTTTCTTAGTGGAGAAAGGTGAATAGTGGAGTACCCCAAGGATCCGCTGCTTTTTAACATATTTATAAATGACCTGGAAATGGGAATAAAGAGTGAGCTGATCAAATTTACAAAAATGCAATGCGTGCCTTTGAGTCAGTCCTGACTCCTGGCGACCCAGAAGCTCCTGGGGTTTCTTGGCAGTCACCGGAAGTAGATTGCCAGGCCTTTCTTCCGAGGCAGTGATGACACCAAATTATTCAAAGTTGTTAAAACACAAGAGGATTGTAAAAAATTGCAAGAGGATCTTAATAAATTGGCGTCCAAATGGCAGATGGCTTTAATTTGGACAAGTGCAAAGTTACGCACTTAGGGAAGAACAATCCAAACTATGGTTGCATGATGCAAGATTCCACTCAGGAAAAAGATTTAGGTGTCATCATGGATAATACGTTGAAACCCTCCGCCCAATGTGCAGTGGCAGCCAAGAAAGCAAATAGAATGCTAGGAATCTTAAAGAAAGGAATGGAGAATTAAATGAAGGATATTATAACGCCTCTGTATCTCTCCACGGTGCGACTGCACCTTGAATATTGTGTGCAATTCTGGTCACTATATCTTAAAAAGGATATAGCAGAATTAGAAAAGGTACAGAGAAAAGTGACAAAAATGGTAAAGGGGAGGATATCCCTACAAAGAAAGACTTAAAAGGTTAGGGCTCTTGAACTTGGAAAAGAGACAGTTAAAGAACATAAGATATGCCACACTGGGTCAGACAAAAGTCCATCACACCCAGTATTCTGTTTCCAACAGTGGCCAATCTAGGTCACAAGTACCTAGCAGTTTCCCTAAAAGACACATGTTCCACAATGCTTGTATTGGGGCAAGCAGTGGATATCCCAGGTCCCCTTTAATAATGGTTTATGGACCTTTCCTCCAGGAACTTGTCCAAACCTTTTTTTTAAACCCGGCTACACTAACAGCTTTTACTATATCCTCCGTTGTGAATTCCAGAGTTTGATTAAACGTTGAATGAAAAAATATTTTCTCTTATTAGTCTTAAATAGCTTATCCTGTAGCTTCATTGCATGTCCCTTAGTCTTTCTATATTTTGATGGCATAAACAAGTGATCTAAATTTACCCGTTCCACTACATTCATTAATTTATAGACCTTGATCATATCTCTCCTCAGCCGTCTCTTTTCCAGGTTGAAGACCCTAAACTTTCTAGCCTCTCTTCATAGGGGTATCCTTCCATCCCCTTTACCATTTTGGTGGCTCTTCTCTGGTCCTTTTCTAATAACGCTATATCCTTTTTAAGATACGGCGACCAAAATTGCACACAATATTCAAGTTGCGATCGCACCATGGAACATTACAGAGGCATTATAATATATTTTGTTTTATTCTCCATTCCTTTCCTTATGATACTGAAGGGGAAAATGAATCCCCCTTCAGGTACTTTTGTCTCAGGTTGAATCTATCTTGTGTTAACGTCTATAGCTCTAAGCCTAAGAAAGAAATAGCTGGCTGACCCTTTTCATCCTGAAACTGCAGAATCAGCAAGATTGAGCTATGAAATGAGCTAACATCCTGACCCAGAGCTGATACAATGAGAAGCTCTGAAAGCTACACAGCTAGTGAAAACTACCACCTGGACCCCTCGAAAGAACAAAGGGGAACAAAAACAAGGAAGGAGAACATCAGTATCTGGAGTTAATCTGCAGGAAACATGGTTAAGTAATTTAATAACATGTTCAGTAATTTTGTTCTTTATAATGGTTTCTACAATTTTTCCTGGTACTAACATCAGGCTCACCACTCTGTAGTTTCCCGGATCACCCCTGCGACCCTTTTTAAAAATTGGTGTTACATTGGCCATCCTCCAACCTTCAGGTATTACAGACAATTTTAATGATAGTTCACAGATTACTAATAGTAGGTCTGCAATCTTATATTTCAGTTCATTCAACACCCTTGGATGTATACCATCCGGTCCAGGTGATTTGCTATTCTTCAGTTTATCAAATAGATGAAATACACCTTCCCAGTGTATCAATATTTCTTTCAATTTTTCTGTGGCATCACCTTTAAATACTATTTCAGTCATGGGTAAGATCCCTACATCTTCCTCAGTAAAGACTGAAGCAAAGAATTCATTCAGTCTCTCCACTATGGCCTTCTCCCCTCTTAGTGCCATTTTTACCCTCTATCATCTAATGGTCCAATTGACTCTGTCATAGGTTTTATGCTATGAATGTACTTGAAAAAGTCTTTATGCGTTTTTGCTTCCACAGCAAGCTTCTTCTCAAATTCTCTGCCTGCCTTATCAATGCCTTGCATCTAACTTGCCAGAGCTTATGTTGTTTCCAGTTGTCATCATTTGGCTTCTTTTTCCATTTCCTGAAAGATGCTTTTTTTGGCAACAACAGCTTCTCTGACCTCACCTTTAAACCATGCTGGTAGGTTTTTGGACTTCCTTCAACTTTTCTTAAAGTGTGGAATACAGCTGGTCTGGGCTTCCAAGACAGTATTTTTAAACAACACCCATGTTTGATGTAAATCTTTAACATTTGCAACTGCTCCTTTTAGTTTTTTAAACTATTTTCCTCATTTTATCACAGTCTCCTCCCTTTTGAATGTTAAAAGGTAGTACAGTGGATTTCCTTACCGTCCTTCCTCCATTTATTAAATCAAATGCGATCATGCTATGATCACTATTGCCAAGTGGGCCCCAACACCCTTATCTCTTGCACCAGATCTTCTGTTCCACTAAGGACTAGGTCCAAAATGGCTTCCTCTCTGGTCGATTCATGAACCAAGCTGCTCCATGAAGCAGTCATTTATTTCATCTAGAACCTTTATCTCCCTAACATGTCCTGCCGTGACACTGACCCAGTTGATTTCGGGATAATTGAAATCACCCATCATTATTACTGTGCTGTAACTTTTGTTAGCTTCCCTGATTTCTTTGAGCATTTCATCATCCATTCTGCCACCCCCACTGCCATCGCCTTCCCCTTCTTACATGGAATTTCAATTCATAGAGATTCTACAGCGAATTTTGTTTCCTTCAAAATTTTAATCCTTTGTGACTCAACACCCTCTCTAACACAGAATGCAACCCCTTCACCAATTTGATCTGCTCTATCATTACGATATAGTGTGTACCCAGGTATCACAGTATCCCACTGGTTGTCCTCCTTCCACCATGTCTCTGAGATGCCAATCATATCTAACCTCTCATTTAGTGCTCTATATTCTAACTCTCCCATCTTACTTTTTAGAGTTCTAATATTTGCATACAAGCATTTTGGAGACTGTATTTTATTCATATTAATCTGGCTATTGGTAGGCAGGCTGAGGGGAGATTTGATAGAGGTCTATAAAATAATGAATGGAGTAAACTGGGTAAATATAGATTGGTTGTTTATCCCTTCAAAAGGTAGGAAGACTAGGGGACATGCAATGAAGTTACAATGTAGCACATTTAGGACTAATTGGAGAAAATATTTCTTCACTCAACATGAAATCAGACTCTGGAATTCGTTACCAGAGGATGTAGTAAAAGCTGTTAGTTTAACTGGATTTAAAAGAGGTTTGGCAAAGTTTCTGGAGGAAATGTCCATAAAACATTATTAAAGGAGGAACAGGGAAGTCCATCGCTTACCCACAGGACAAGAAACATGGAACCAGTGCATCTTTTGTGAATCTGACAGGTACTTGTGACCTGGATTAGCCAATGTTGGAAACAGGATACTGGCTTGATGGACCCTTGGTCTGACTCAGTATGGTAGATCTTATGTTCTTAACCATAATTAAAAAATGTTCCTTTCTCCAACTCAGTGATATTAGCATTTTCTTCTCACTTATTATTTGATTATCTTGGCTAAAATAAGGCTTCAAATTCTTCACTGCAACTCCATTCCCTTGTAAGTATATTTTGCTAGAAAAACAAAGTGTGTCAAAAGGCTAAATTGCTGGAATCAAATAAATATTTATTTATGGTGCTTATTTGTTTTACACCAAAGGATAAAGTCTATGGACTAACACAGAGGGTCAGGGAGAAAGGAATATGATGTTTTGCAAAACTGCACACAAACGGCAGGGTTATGCTTTCATTAATGAGACTTCACAATTCTCAACTCTGAACTGAACAAAGAATGTTAATAAACTCTTGGGGCAAGATTTAAACTCCAAGGACGGCATTTTTTAAACACCAGCCACAGTGTTTAAATAAAACCTAGATTCACTGCTGGATAACATATTCAGATAATGGTGCTGAAAGTAGTGCTATCGCGATAATTTCCCGCTCCTCCGCAGCACTATCTGGATACTGCCAAGGTGATCTGTGGTGGTATCCAAGGAGAGCCACTGAATATCACGCTTAGTGGTACGCTGTTACTGCAACTGGATAAGTGCCTCTGGATAGCGGGCCATAGGATTTATTGAGTAGGGAAGATGATAAATTCTGCATATTTGACAATGTGGCATAATGATGAAAGCAGGCAAAGGGAATCTGAAGAACCTAGTCTAATTTCTCCTCACTGTACCATCTCAAGAAAGTCTTATAACCACCCTGTGCTCAAATTTAGACGAAGACCTTTGGCCAAGAGATTGTAACCAAGTACCTTAAATAGGTACATACACAGGTACAGTATTATTCCATGCCATAGGGACCTTTTACTAATGCGCCATATCGCCATAACCATGGTTTGTTAGGGCAATGCTGTTAACTGCAGGAGCGTGGAAAGCATGTTCCTGACAGCTACAGCGGTGCATGCAGCCCTGCCGCGGCACGACATTAGTGTGGGTGCACTTAATGCCACCTATGGAGGTGGCAGCGCGTGCATCCTTGCTACTTTCTCGCCATGCAAGTGGTGCGGGTGCGTTGACTGTGCAGCACGCAACCTGCCCTCTCTCTGCACCCCTAACCCTTCCACTTGCAACCCTAACATGCCGAGGACAAGCATTGATAACTGTCATGGCTCCAGGCTAGCTGTCAATGCATGTCCAATGCATGCCTTCAGCGTGTGCCAGACCCGTGCTGACGGCTAATGCCCTTTAGTAAAAGGACCCCAAAGAGTTAGACTTGCATATACATTGGGATAGAAGTTCCTTCTAAGACATTATTGCTATTCTGAAACAAGCTTAAGAAACAGTCCGTATTTGTACGTTTTGCCTAATTGATAACCACCTGTAAATGGGGGTACTTACGGCAACTTTATATGCAGCTTCAATGTAGAAGACAAGATTCTGGATGAAGGCGACCTCGTCCATTGTGAAGACGATGTGTAAGCCTGATTTCAAACACAGACACGTACAGCCATTGGGAAGCTTTACAGTTTGATAATGTAATTCTGTGTGATTGTTAGATCTTTATTATGTCATTATGCAATATAAAGTTCTCTCTTTCTTTCAAAGACTCTTTTTTCCAGAAAAACAAACAACTTCATTCTCAGAGGGGAGTTTTCAAAGTCATTTCAGCAGGTGCGTGCTTAAACTGGCTGCCTTTAAGCTGCCCCCTCTCAAGGAGGGCAATTCTATAAGAGTGCACATATTTTTAGGCACAGTGTACATGCTTTATTTTAGCTACTAACACACACAGAATAACTTGTTATAAATACCAACCAACCTTAAAGTACAGGTGTTGCATAACGGCGCTCACTTTGCTGGTGGGCGTGTACATGGGTAGAATTTGGGCACAGCATAGGCGGAGGACACAAGTACACAAGTAGATTATAAAATACTTTGGGGCACGTTCACTGAAGGATGTCAGCTGCTACCACAAGGTTAACGCAGAATTAGCACCCAGCGGGATCTGCTAACGCGGGAAATATGCAGAATGTCTGCATTTCGTTGGTGCCTGCAGGCTTGTGGGGGATTAGGGCAAAGAGCGGTAGTATCTGCAAGACACCATTCCTGTAAACATTGCCATCATGCAGTAATCACAAAATGTTGCAGGCTTTGCAACATCAATGGGTAATGATAGCTGCATCCCCTCCCCCCCCCCGCGATCCCTGTGTTTTGTCTGTGGTATCTGCAGGTGAAACGCTGGGAACACCATCTGCAGCTACCGATCGCCTGGCATTAGCTGCAAAATCCTAATGCACTTTAGTGTACATGCCTCTTTAAATTTACACGCCTTCTGTGAAAATAATAGCGCAAGCACTAACGTCCACACGTTAGCTTAAGGTGCGATATCTGAAACGTATAAATTCAAGTAGATGCCTATTGTTTTTTATAAAATAAGTTTAACATGGGCAACTTAAACAGTGCTTTAACTAGGCACCCTCTTATAAAATTACCATCATTATGTCTGAAGTACCTGTACATTTAGCTGCATTTAGGGGAGGTGCTTCCAGCGGTGCATTTTGGGTGGGATCGAAAAACTATGTATGTGGAGTGTATTTTCAAATCTCTGCATGTCACTTTCCAAAGAAAGGGGCCCTTTTATTAAATTCCATTAAGGATGTGCAGTTAATGTGCATTTTTAATGCACAGTAAGTGCAAAGCTTCCACAGAAACTGTCAGGGGCGTCATCAGTATGTTCCTGGCACTTAATGTATGGTTACATAAGCTAATGTGCAGAGCAATGAACATAGATGCACTTAACAATACCCACAGAGGTACCTGTGCTGCCACATTATCACCAAGTGCATGGCAGCTGCCCTCGTGCTAGTGGCGAAGTGTTCTCCACGCCCACACTCTATCTCTAACCCGCCCACTCACCATCCTAACGCACGATGGCCGATTACAGCACATGTTAGTGATCACTCGCTGTCATGCCCACACGTTAGGTGTCACTGTGGACAGCGTGCACGTGATAAAATGTGGACTGACCATCTAGCGAGCTTTAATAAAAGGGACCCAAAATCTGCTCATACAAAAAGAAGGTGCAAATGTCTGCAGGTAGTTTGAACGCACAGCAAGTTTCTCTTTGAAAACGGGTATAAAATTTTGTGGGAAAACAGTATCCACAGTCCTCAAAAACTGAGTCACTGTAACCTCCCAATGAAAAATGCAACTGCAATAGAAAGCAAAGGTCAAGAAAAGTCAAAGTCCTAACACATTTTTATTGTCTAATTGCTTAAATGTAAGCAAAAATTACATTGACTAGATATCTAAGCCTAGCAAAAATGCAGACCTTCTTCATACAGACACCTGGAAGCATAGTTTTGGCAGAGAGACTATAAGTACAGTCCTGCCTCTTTACAACAAAACTGGGCCAAGAACATTGAAGCTGTGTTTCTCAAAATAACAGGTGTTTTAGAGAAAAATGTCTATGATGTTGTACGTCACATCTATGTGTGCTGTCCCACAGGTATAAATAACAGAACAGTCAGGATTTCTGACATTATTCTGTTGGAAGTAGGACTCTGCTAAGCCTCTCTATCCCCTGCTTGGAACTAGGACCCAGTTGTTTCTGCTACTGACACTTGCTAGCTCCACCCACCAAGTGATGTCACCAGCAGAGGGGTGAAGACACCAGCAATGCCTTGAGGCTGGGAGAGCAGCCAAGAGGTTGGAGGTTATTCTGCTGTGGGCTGTAGACTCTGCTAAGCCTCTCTACACCCATGCTTGGAGCCAGGACTAGATTGTTTCTGCTGCTATTGCTGACACTCACTAGCGCCGCCCACCTGGTGACATCCCTGGAGGAGGAGTGAAGACACCAGCAATGTCCTGAGGCTGGGTGAGGATGTTGAATGTTATGCTAGGGGCTGGGGACTCTGCTAAGCCTCTCTACCTCCAATTTGGATGCGGGACCAGGTTGTTTCAGCTGTTATGACTGACGTTCAGTAACCTGGCACACCCAACGACATCACCACTGGTGGTGAAGACACTGGCATTGTTCTTGGGCATTATGTCTCAGGTGTTGTGCCGAAGGGTCCCTTGGGATGGCTTTTTGAGATTGGGGTGGTTTTGGGTGGCAATTGTTGTAGGAAAGGAGTCAATGACTAAGGGGATGGAAATGTGTAGGGTTTAAAGAGTGATGTTGTTATTGTTAAATTGTTGGTGCAAGTAGGATCTTTTTTTGTTGTAGGCATGTGTGGTGAGTAGTCTTTTAAGAAGAGGGGTGGGGAAGACTCCTGTTTTGATTAGAAGGGAGAAGTATAGCAACTGAGGTGAAAGCAAGGGGAAATGGTTTGGATGTCAAGTTTTGCTGTATCTTCTGTTGAAGGGGTGAGAGAGTCAACCATTAATGAAATGGTTCTAACATTTCTTTATGTTAAGGTACGCTCAATTAGAAATAAGCATATGTTAATTCATGACGAGATTATGAAACGAGCACCAGATGTCTGCTGTATCACCGAATCATGGCCAAATGAGGCCAACTCATTAATCCTGAAGGAGGTTTGTCCTGTGGGGTTATTCATATTACTAGTACTACTACTACTATTCATCATTTGTATAGTGCTACAAAGCATATGCAGCGCTGTACAGACACATATAAAAGATGGTCCCTGCTCGTCAGAGTTTACAATCTAATCAAGACAGACAAGACAATAGCTGAGAACAAAGGAACAAATAAGGAAAGGAAGGAAATCAAGGAATCAGTGTCCAAAAGCAGCCTCAAAGAGGTGAGCCTTTAGCATAGATTTGAAAAGGGGTAGAGATGGAGCTTGACATACAGACTCAAGTACTTTTTTTCAGGCATATGGAGCAGCAAGGTGAAAAGAATGAAGTCTGGAGTTGGCAGAGGAAAAAAAGGGCATAGAGGGAAGCAAGCAGTAGAAGAGCGGAGTTCACGAGGTGGGGTGTAGGGAGAGAGGAGAGGTAGTGAGGAGCACAGGGCCAGCGCAAATGTTTCTGCCATCCTAGACTGAAGCCCCGGCTGTGCCACCCCCCTCACTCGAGCCATGCCTCCCTCCCCCCCCCCCTGAGCCGTGCCACTGCACCCCCCCATGTTCAGCCATGCTACCACCGATTCTGGCGGTGGGGTTGGGGGGGCGCAGCTTCGCTTGGTGGCAGACCATGTACTTTGGCACACATGGCCTGCCACTTCTAACCCTCCTCCAACATAACTTTGTGAGTTCAGAAGCAACAGTATGAATGAATGCATTTGTAGGTCAGAAGGAGAAGTTTGAACTGAATATGGAAATGGAAGGGGAGCCAATGAAGTGATTTGAGAAGAAGGGCTATATGAGTATAACGGGGTGGCGGAAAACTAGCCACGCAGCAGAGTTCTGAACAGATTGAAGGGGAGAGAGAGGACTCAGAAGAGACCAATAAGGAGGTGATTGCAATAGTCTAGACGGGAGGTGACTAAGGAATAGATGAGAGTTTTAGTAGTGTGCTCAGAAAGGAAGGGGTGGATTTTGCTGATTTTATAGAGGAAGAAATGACAGGTTTTAGCAATCAAATGGATGTGCAAGGAGAAAGAGAGGGAAGAGTCAAAGATGATCCAAGATTGCGGGCTGAGGAAACAGAAAATAGAAGAGTGTTATCAACAGAGATGGAGAAAGGAGGAAGGGAGGAGGAGAGTTTAGGGGGAAAAATAAGAAGTTAGGTTTTGGCCATGTTCAATTACAAAAGGCAGTGAGACCTCCAGGCAGCGATGTCAGATAGGCAGGCAAAGATTCGGGCTTGGAGTGTTGGAGAAATATCAGGTGTAGAGAGATAGATCTGAGAGTCATCCACATAAAAATGGTACTGAAAGCCATGGGAGGAGATAAGAGCACCAAGGGACTGGGTATAAAGAGAGAAAAGGAGAGGGCTCAGAACAGACCCTCGGGGCACACCAGCTGAGAGTGGGATAGCAGTAGAGGAAACACCAAAATAAACGCTGAAAGAATGATGGGAGAGATAAGAAGAGAATCAGGACAGCACAGAGCCCCTAAAACCAAGTGAGGACAAAGTGTTGAGGAGAAGGTTGTGGTCAACAGTGTCAAAAGCAGCAGAAAGGTCAAGAAGAATGAGGACTGAGTAAAGACTCTTGAATTTATTCAGGAACAAATCACTGGAGACTTTTGCAAGAGTCATTTCAGTAGAATGAAATGGACGAAAGCCAGATTGAAGTGGATCTAATAGGACTTGAGAGGAGAAAAATTCAAGGCAACAGCGGAGAACTGCACGTTCAAGAGGTTTGGAAATGATGAGTCGATAATCAGAAGGACAAGTAGGGTCGAGTGAAGGTTTCTTGAGGAGAGGTGTGACCACAGCATGCTTGAAGGCTGCAGGGACAGTTGCAGTGGAGAGAATATGAGAGATGGAAGGGATGACAGATGAGGAAATGGAGTTAAGGAGAAGGGTGGGGATAGGATCAGAGGAACAGGTAGTGAGTTTAGAGGAGGAAAGAAGATGAGAGGTTTCCTCTTTGGAGATATTAAAAAAGGATGAAAGGGGTGGGAGAAGGAAAATGGTGGTGGGGCAAATGGACGCTCTCTGAGACGCTCTTGTGGAAGCTTTTCTGTTTCCTCTTACCTATTCCTGTATGTCACATACCAGGTTAAAATGTAAAGCTAAGCTCTAGCCGGAGTTCACAGGGAAGGCCGGGCCATGGATGCTTTTCTTCTGCCCTGTGGAGGAGTGAAGGCTTTGGGCAGCACATTGGCAGATACAGGAGTGGAAGGAAGACTCCTGCTTAGCCCTGGCCCTGATGTTTCTCTAAGCCTGGAACTCTGGTTTCCCCCAGTACAACCAGCAAGTGTGATCAATGAGACTGCTGCGGGTGAAGTCCTGTCGGCTGGAGCCGCGGGTCCTACCTTACTTGATTGGCGGCTCCCCTGCCCCAGAAAGGTTTCCGGGGAGACAGTTTCTTGCCAGTGTCACTGGAGAGGAGGGGGCTGAGGACGGTCAGTTGGAGCAGCAACAAAGACAGCAGCAGTTCTGGAGTTCCCCAACTGTGCTATCTGGCTCGTCGGATGTCATCATTTCTCCAGTGTTCTGGGTGGCAATGGTGAGACCCAAAGTTTTTTCATTGGAGACCGTGTGAGAGGCACTTTACAAGCTTGAACAGTCTTTGTCGGGACAGTTGCAAGTTATATCCAGCCAGTTTGTTCATTTTGGACAAAAGATTGAGGTTCACGAGACACTCTTGGGAGACCTGCCGGTGAAAGTTACTTCTTTGGAACACAAGGTGGACCAAGCGCAGGACTCAGTTAATACTATTATGTATGATGCAGAGAGTGTGCAATGAAAAAAATGAAGCCTTGGAGTATATTTCTAAAAGCAGGAACCTGAGAATCTTGAATTTTCCTAAAGTTCCATCTATTCTATCTTTGGAACTCTGTAAGAAGTTCTTGGCTAGTGTTTTAAAAATTCAGTGGAATCTATTCCACCAATTTCTCATGCCTATTATTTATCTTCTGCTAATGTTAAGATGGCTGGTGGATTGGGTCAGAGCTTAACTTTTTCCCCGGCCCTATCTAGTGATAGCCTGGACTTGACCGGCTACTTAGAGCAGTCAGGATCTGATTCCGGGATGACTGCTACTTTATTGGTCACCCTAGCATGAGATGTTGACCGGGACTGGCTTCTTAAAATGTATTTTCGTTCTTCTGTAAAAGAGTTTATGGGGTCTACTATTAGGTTTTTCCCTGATGTGTCTAGGGCAACACAGAAAAGGAGGAAATAAGTTTTGGTTCTTAAATCTGGGGTACTTCAGTTGGAAGGGTTATTTTTTCTGTGTTTCCCTTGTAAGTGTGTGGTCAAGTTGACTGGGAATAGCTATGTTTTCTTAGATCCTCAACAGTTGTCTATCTTTATTTCCTCTAGGTGTGTTGGTGTCCAATCTGATGCTATTGAACCTCCCTGAAATGAGTTCTATTAGATAGAGCAAGTTAGTCAGTTGATTTGTAACTCCTTAGGTTCGCTTGTACAACTGTTTTATGTTCTTGTTATTTTGTTTTTCTGTGTATTGTATATCCTTCTCCTCTTAATTGGGGGCTTGTGGAAGCATACCTTTGTATTTTTACTTATGATTTGATATTGTTCTATATATGGACTTTGTCCTACTTTCTTGGTGGCTCCTTTTCTTATCAAGATTAATTCTTGTAGTTTTGTTGAAATTGCATAAATAAAAAATTTAAAAAAAAGCATAAAAGAGTAGTAGAGATTGAGGAGAAGATTTGGTATTGAAAAGGGGGAAGAGGGGATGAACCTGATCCAGTAGGGAATTGGAGTGTAATCTTATGGATTTTATTTATTTATTTATCTGCATTTATATCCCGCTTTTCACTGGGTCAAAGCGGTTGGGGGATACATTTAACATGAGGGGATATGACATACATACACTAATACTTACAGGGAACATGGGCAATGGAGGGTTAAATGGCTTGCCCAAGACCACAAGGAGCACCTGTGGGACTAGAAACCCCAGTCCTTCTGGCCCAAGGTTGCTGTCCTCTAGTGGGATTTGAACCACCTACCTTCCGGCCTGTGGTACCTTGCCCCAACCACTAGGCTGCGCCTCTCTGGAAATAGTTGGCTAGGATTTGGGCAGAAAAAGAAGAAACGGTCGGAGGCGGGGGTGCCTTGTGGAGAGAGTTGAGAGTTGACAGTTGAGAAGGGACAGTAGGGGTCAGAGGCAAGAAAGTTAGTCAGATGGACATAGTTTTGCTTGACGAGTGTTATGGCTGACTGAAAAGGAAATGAGCATGAATTTGAAGTGAAGAAAGTCAGAAAGGGTGCAGGATTTGAGCCACAAACGCTCAGCTGAGCAGGCACAAGAGCATAGGTTTTATTTATTTATTTGGTTTTATATACTGCGCAATTTTAAATCAGTGCGGTTTACATTTTAACAACTTGGTACATGAAACAGTATACATAGAACATTTGAACTTGGTACATAAAACATGTAGACATGGAATATTTGAACTTGATACATAAAACAAAATATTAAACATCATGGATTACAGAATAACAATTAGATAACGAGTAGTTGAAGACAGCCGGGCTGAGGTATAGTGCACATCAAAGGATGTGAAGGGGCAGAGCAAGGGTATCCAGAGCAGACGGGACAGCAGTATTATAGGAAGCTACAGCCTCATCAACAAACTTAGAAGACAAAGTGGAGGAAAGAGGTGATGAGACAATAGTGAAGAGAGCTGATGGATCAACAGCATGAAGATCTCTAAAAAGGTAGGAGGAGACTGGGTGAGATTGAGGCGGGGAGTGAAGAAGAGTGAAGCTTAGCAGGTGATAGTCAAATAAGGGAAGAATTGAGAGATGGAAATTAGAGGATAAACAGTTAGAGAGGAAAATAAGGTCAAGGCAGTGACCATGTTGATGAGTAGAGACAGTAGAGCAAAGCTGGAGGTTTAATGAGGTGGTAAAGGAAAGGCGCTTAGAAGCATAGGGGCCAAAAGGGTTATCAACATGAATATTAAAGTCACCAAGGATAAGGGAGGGGGAGGATGAATCCAAAAATAAGGAAAGCCATGGGTCAAAGTCAGTGAGGAAGGTAGAGGTGGACTTGTCAGGGGGGTCTATAAATAACAGCTATTCAGAGAGGTAAGGGATTAAAAAGGCTGACAGAATGGACATATGAACATCAACCTAGGGTTGGAAAGAAGGGGGCAGTATTTTACTAATTTACAGGACTTGCTTAACTACAAGTAAGGTCCTTCTGCGACTAAATAAAATGTATGAAGGAATATGTGAAACATAGAAACATAGAAACATGATGACAGAAAAAGACCACATGGCCTATCTAGTCTGTCCTTCCATAACAACAACTACAACAGTCCACTTTTTACCTTTAGAGATCCTCTGTGTTGGTCCCATGCTTTTTTGAATTCAGTTACTGTCCTCATCTCTACCACCTCCACTGGGAGACTATTCCATGGATCCACTACTCTTTCTGTAAAGAAATATTTCGGCATATCACTCCTGAATCTATCTCCCTTCACCCTCATCCCATGTCCCCTCGTAGCAGAACTTGCTTTCAATTGAAAGAGGCTCTCTCCTTGAACATTTATGCCACGGAGGTATTTAAACATCTCAATCATAACACCTCTATCCTGCCTTTCCTCTAAGGTCCTTAAGTCTGTCCTCATATGCTTTATAATGAAGCCCATTAATCATTTTAGTAGCAACCCTCTGCACCGACTCCATCCTGTTCACATCCTTTTGAAGGTGCGGTCTCCAGAATTGCACACCATACTCCAAAGGAGGTCGCACCAAAGACTTATACAAAGGCATTATCACCTCCTTTTTTCTGCTAGCCATTCCTCTCCGTATGCACACACGCATCCTTCTAGCTTTTGCCGTCGCCTTTTCTACCTGTTTAGCTACTTTAAGATCATCAGACACAACCACGCCTAGGTCCCGCTCTTCTTTAGTGGACAAAAGTACTTCACCTCCTATACTGTATTGCTCCCTTGGATTGCTGCAGCCCAAATGCATGACCTTACATTTTTTAACATTAAATCCCAGCTGCCAAATTCTAGACCATTCTTCAAGCTTAGCTAGATCCCTCCTCATGTTATCTACAACTTCCTGGGTGTCTACTCTATTGCAGATTTTGGTATCATCCGCAAAGAGGCAAATCTTACCCGACAGCCCTTCCGCTATATCACTAACAAAGATGTTAAAAAGAATCGGACCAAGGACAAATCCCTGGGGCACACCACTGGTAACATCCTTCTCCTCAGAGTGGCTCCATTTACTTGTACTCTTTGTCGCCTCCCACCCAACCTATTTCTAACCCAAGCAGTAACTTTAGGGTCCATCCCTAGGGTGCTCAGTTTGTTTATAAGTCGCCTGTGAGGAACAGTGTCAAAGGCTTTACTGAAATCTAAATACACCACATCTAGAGCTCTCCCTCGGTCCAACTCCCTGGTCACCCAGTCAAAGAAATCAATCAGATTTGTCTGACAAGACCTGCCTCTGGTGAATCCATGCTTACTTCCGCTTTTGTGTAAAGGCACCACATGAGCCTCTCTCCAGTCCTTTGGCACCACTCCCGACTCCAACGAGGCATTGAAAAGGTCAATCAGTGGAGTTGCTAGAACGTCCCCAAGTTCCCTCAGTATTCTAGGGTGTATCCCATCCGGTCCCATCGCTTTGTCTACTTTAAGTTGAGCTAGTTTCTCACAAACACATTTCATTTCGGGTTTGTTTTTTATTTTTGGTATATGACCCTCAATATATGCCTGTCAGATTCCCTTGGTTTCTTCAAAGGTTTTTTGATGAATGCAGTAGTTATTGGAGATAATTTATATGACAATGCCTAATTAAATCTATAAATTTCATTATACTGAATTTGCATACATAAATCTGTTTTTATATATTGATTTGAAATTAAAAATGGAACAATGGGGTTCAAATGTTTTTCAGCATAATGGCTTTTCTCAACCTCACATTTCATTTTCTGGTTGATTATCTTCTTCTATAAAATCAACATACAAAAACTGATTTATGTATGCAAATTCAAGATAATGAAATTTATAAATTAAATTTGGGCTCCTATGGTGTTGTTATAGCACAAGTTACTTTTACCTAGTGATATCTGAATGACCTATATGTTCGCTTGTTTATTGATTCCATGGTTTCAATAGTGTTTTCCCAGATACTGGGGACAAATTCAAATCACAGGACATATTTTGGATTTGTTATTTGTCCCAAACCATATGATAGCTGCGCGGCTAATCTTCCGCTAGCCTTGATATGCTCATATAGCCCCTCTTCTCAGTTTGCTTAATTGACTACCTATCAGTTTCTGTATCCAGTTCCACCTTCTCCTGCTGACCTATAAGAGCACTCGTTCTGCTGCTCCTCACCACCTTTCCTCTCATCTCTTCCTACACCTCTCCTCGGGAACGCTGCTCTTCTGGCAGATTCCTTCTATCTGTGTCCTTCTCTTCTATTGCCAACTCCAGACTTTGATCCTTCCACCTTGCTGCTCCTTATACCTGGAACAAACTACCTGAATCTGTACGTCAGGCTTCATCTCTGGCCTTTTTCAAATCCCGGCTGAAAACTCACCTCTTTGAGGTTGCTTTTAGATCCTGATCTGCTTAGTCTCCTGTGTGTTTCCTTACCATTTCCCTAGATATATCCTTGTCCTCAGCTGTTGTGTTGCATGTCTTGACTAGATTGTAAGCTCTGATGAGAAGGGACCGTCTCTTATATATGTCTTACAGCGCCGCATACGCCTTGTAGCGCTATACAAATGATTAACAGCAGTAATAGTAGTAGTAGTGGTAGTAGTAGAAGCTTCCAATAAGGGTTTGTTGGCTCCATGGTCCAATCATAGCTTGATAATCGCTCAGCTCCAGGTTCCTGATATTATCTTTATCTTTATTGAGGCATTTGATATACCGCCCAGGCTGTCGCATCAGAGCAGTGTACATACAATGTGGCCGCAGAGAAAGACAAAGGAAGAAAGGAACACCATCAATCAGCTAGGAAAGCAGTAGAACAGGCGGAAAAGCGAATAGAGACAGCAACACACATGGGGGGGCGGGGGGGACAAGGAAGGGAATGGCTGGCGGGAGGAAGTCTAGGGGTCGGGGAGGGGTGAGATCGAACGCAAGGTGAAATAGATGGGTCTTCAACATTGCCTTAAAATGGGGAAATGAGGTCTCAGTACACATGGATGATGTGAGTGAATTCCAGAGGACGGGGAAAGGAAAAAATAGGCAGAGTGGCAGGTGAGTTCAAGGTGGGCCTGGACAGGGGAGGGAAAGAAAAGTCGATTCCCACAAGAGGAGCAGAGGGGGCGTGGGGAGGGCTGGTGGCGAATGAGATTGGCCAGGTAGCGGGGAATGTCAGTATGGAGTACCCTGTGAGTGGTGGTGAATATCTTATGGATGAAGTGAAATTTGATGGGGAGCCAATGGAGCTACAGGAGAGGGGTGACATGATCAGACAGAGGAATGAGAAATGAGGCAGGCAGCAGTGTTGTGAATGAGCTGAAGGTGATAAAGCTGATATTGGGGGAGACCTGCGAAGACAACATTACAATAATCTACCCTAGAGACAACAAGGGGCAACATGAGGATAGTAAGAGAAGGCTGTGAGAGGAAGGGACAAACAGCGCGGATCTGGCGTAGAGAGAACAAAGAGCGACAGAGAAGTAGAGAGATGTGGGAGTGAAAGCTGAGGAAAGAATCCAGGGTGACGCCGAGGTAGCGAAGAGTGGATACAAGGGGCACAGGAGTGGAACCTAGCAAGGGGGAGAGGTCAGGGGGAGAGGAACTCAGAGAAAACCAGAGGGCTGCAGACTTGGACGGGTTGAGGTGGAGAAAATGGTATGTAACCAGGCAGAAACAGCGGAAAGACAAGCATTGAGAGGGGGCAGATCAGAAGCAGGGGAGTCAGTATGATATAGCAGGAGGAGATCATTGGCGTAGTAATAGCCAGAAATGCCAAATTGCAGAACGGTAAGAGCGAGCGGGGCAAGAAAGACGTTGAACAGGAGCGGGGCAAGCACTGAGCCTTGATGGACCCCACAGTGAAGGGGAGTGACTGGTGAGGAGACAGAGCCCTGCAGAACAGAGAAAATGAGAGAGAAAAGAAAGGAACAAAACCAATGGTGGATGGTCCCGTGAACCCCGAAGTCGTGCAGGTGAGTGAGGAGCGTGCAGTGATCCACCAGGTCGAAGGTAGAGAAGAGAGCTAGGGAAACAGCAATAGAGAGGTCACTGCACTCGTGAGCCTGATGGACTTCATTCAGAAGTGCGAGTAGAATTGTCTCGGTACTGTGGCCCGGCCTAAAGCTGGATTGATGGGGGTGAAGGGAGAGGGTGGCGTTGACATGCATGGAGAACTGGGGGAAAATTATTTTTCAAGGACCTTGGAGAGAAAGGGAAGATTAGAAACAGGCTGCCAGTTGGCACAGACGATGAGGTCAAGGGAGGGCCTCTTCAGTAAGGGTTGACGATAGCGTGCTTCTAGGCAGTGGGAAAAAGGTCTGAGGAAAGGCTGGAGTTCACCATAAGGAGAATGGACGGTACTAAAGAAAGGGAGGGTTCTAGGAGCCAGGAGGAAGGGAGAGGATCAAGTGAACAGGTGGTCTTATGAGAGGAAGTAATGGCCTTAATGAGTTTGGTCGCAGTGACAGGGTGAAAAGCATGCCAGGTGTGAGGAAAGGCAGGAGATGTGGGGGAGAAGGTGGGGAGATGAGGAGGGGGAGAACGGAGAGAGGGGAGGAGGACAGGAGGGAAAGGAGGCGCGAAGGGAAAGGACCTTCCCAAAGAAGAAAGATGCGTCATTTTATTGATCATTGGGAATGGGGAGGGGGGGGGGGAAGCTGATTTTGCACAAGGGGAGCCCAATATTCTTGTTGATAAATGGAACAGTTCCATTGTGAAGGTCTTGGACACTGTTGCAACAGTTCAAGAACAGAGGTTTTATCAAGGAGCTTTTAGGCCTCCCTGGTACTCTGGACAGTTTGGGGTTTTTAAATTGGAGATGCGGAAAGCTGCGAGGAGTAGCAAAGTAATTGCCTGCCTGAGGATAAGGTGACATTTTTATGCTGATGAATGTATATCGTAATAAGATGCAGCTTGCTAAAAAGGGATTTTTTAACTAAGAAAATGCAGAAAGCAGTAAACCATCCTAGGAAATTATTTGGGGTGCTTAATTGAAAAGGCTACCAAGCGCTAGAAACACGATTGTCCTTCAGCCGACCAATCTTTGGCCTATTTCATCGAAAAGGTGGCTGCCCCTCAGGGATCTTTCCAGGGTGAAGTTAGGATGACATCTCCTGCAGAGCAGGAATGAAGCTCATTGTGGGAGTTGCAGGTGTTTGATGTTGTGCAGGTAGTGAAGCAAGTTAGAGCAATAGGGAGGGGGGTAGCTTTAGATTCCTGTTTGTCTGGGCTTGTGCAGGGGGGCACTGAAGAACATGGGCTCAGCTCCAGCATGTACAGTGACGGCTTCATTGAAGGCTACAGTGTATCCAGCATCTCTGAAGCAGGTTGTGATGCGGCCCCTGACAAAGAACCCGAAGTCCAACAGCAGTAATTTTGGAAATTAATCACCCAATTTCTAATTCGCCATTTTTGAGTAAAATACTGTAGCTGAGAAATGTGTTTTGTACCACCTGGAGGATTTCTTATAAGGGAATTTGGTCTTGAATTGTTTTCAGTGTAGGTTTTGACAAGGGCAGAATACTGAGACTCTTTTGGACTTAGCGCTTGATTTTCTACATTGGCAGAAACATCCAAAAAACTAATACGATGTTTCTACCACACTGATATAGTAGATTATGGAATAATATTTGACAGATTTGCTACACTTACGAGCTCTAGAACTGTGCTTCAATGGTTCCATCTTTCAAAGTTGGCAGACGCAAGATGTCACTGCTGAATTGACGTCCTTTTGAAAGACCCTGGAATGGTTCCAGGTACTTAAGGGGGCCATATGACTGTTTGAAATTCCGTAAGTGGCTTAATGCTGGGATGTTTGAACAAGCATTTAGGGAGTTTTAGGATGATGCTTTACAACTGGTATAGGATTTTATCTATGAATGTTAATCTTGTACATCATACTGATCAACAAATGCCAGGTCTCATAAATAAATACAAAATAAATAAAAATGCAGTAGCAGATGCCAAACTGTAATAATGGGATGTCTGAAAATAAAGGAAGGGCTTAAAAATAATTTCCTAACATTTAATGCAGAAATAGGAGTCCTGATCAGAGAAAAGGGTTTTTCAGAAGTTAAAACCTCTCAACTCTTTGCTAAGTGAATAGTAAAGACGTGGTCGGATTTGCTTTGCTTACCTGACGCTGTCATCTGTGCCAAAGACAACAAGTATAGGGAGGTTGCGTCCACTTGCAAGTGTCCCCATTGGTCATCCCCAACCACAGAGCTACACGTGACAGGATTGTATTTGGCATGAAGACAGTCCTTCGTACTTTGCGTATGCTTGAACTTTTCAACTTTATTCATCTGGGTATCCAAGACATTCAAAGCAATACAATTCACACTAGTGAGTGCTATCACAAATGTATTCCAGCTTAGTTAACAGTGTCACTTTAGCACAAAAGACCTAGAAAAGTGAGAGACTTAGCACTTGCTCCAAAGAAGGTTTAAAGTAAGGCAAACCTTGGAGTTTTTTAGTAACCAAGAAATGTACATTCCAAGATGAATGAGATATTACAGCTATTTATACCAAGCTTGAAAGAAACTTACTTTACCAAAACTGAATGGATATGAGCTATAAAATGAGCTGAGACAGGTTATTACCTAAGTGACTAATGCAATTCTTTTTCTTAGGAATGTCAAGGCAAGCACCCATTGTATAAATACAGAAGGAACTTTTGCAGTACCGTGAACAAAGAAGCTTTTTTCCGCCTCTTAAGTAACATAATGTGCACATACAAAATGCCCCTTAATCACAACATGCATGATGTTGACATAGAAAATGTTTCCTCCATTTTTTTCAATAACAAGTAGAATGAGGAAGTTTGCTATAATTTTCAAGTACAGCTGGTATGCTAAAAGTATCTGTCTATGCACTACAGTAGGAATCAAGGCAATGGATTAACAACTCATTCTGGAGAGAGGCATATTTTCTGTCAACAAGCAGGATTGAGTCAGGCACATTAAGAAGGTTATGTCATTGCATGTTGCTCAAACAGAACAGCTTTCCCAGAGTTGAGAGCCAAGGGACTTAGTTTAAAAGCACTATTCGTGCTTTGGATGTCAGCAAATGGGCCTGAAGACGTCCAAATCACAGAGACATCTCCTGAGGCATTTTAGAAGCTGGCTCTGGAGACGTCCCTGGTGCAAGGACTTTCAAGATGTGAAGTGGGTATGGCAGGGGCATGTCTGGGATGTTCCAGGAAAGCTTAGTTACTCACCTGTAGCAGGTGTTCTCCATGAACAGCAGGAATAAGTCCTCACGTATGGGTGACATCACTAATGGAGCCCCGCACGGATCACTTCCCAGCTTCCAAAGGAAGTTTTTGGAAGGTACACCGTGCATACGTGCCTGCCTTCCCACCCACCGCAGCGCCATACTCTCCAGTACAATAACATAGCAGGAGCCAAAGAAGGCAACTCCCTGGGGAGGTGAGAGGGTTGTTCCTGCTGTTCATGGAGAACACCTGCTACAGGTGAGTAATTATGCTTTCTCCGTGAACAAGCAGGAAATAAGTCCTCATGTATGGGACTCCCAAGCTACAGGCTATCGGAACCGAGGAGGTAAGAAGCCCACCCGGGCAATGAGAACTGGAGAGGTCAGGAGGACCAGAGAGATAGTCCTGCTGAGGGCCTCATCTGATTCAGTATGCTCAGCAGACATCGACCTGAGGGAATTTTATTCAGATAGCCTGGATGGACAGAAGGGCCGGTAGGTAGGAGTTGACTCTAAGACCCAAAGAGATGCCAGAGCATGACCTGGCCAAAACTGCTGTCCCGTTGGGAATCCCCATCCAGTGAGTAGTGTGCTGCCAAGGTATGGACCGAAGACCACGTCGCAGCTGTGCAGATTTCCTCTGCAGATACCCAAATGGAGGTTGGCCACTGATGTAGCCATCACATGGACATTGTGAGCTGTGACATGACCCTCAAGGCTCAACCCAGCCAGAGAATATGCATGAGCAATGCAGTCTGTTAGCCAGAGGGATAGCATACGCTTTGAGACAGTGACGTCCAGCCTACTGGGGTTGAAGGAGACGAACAGCTGGGTGGATTGATGGTGCGCCTTTGTGCGCTCCATTTATATAGAAGGCCAATGCACACTTACAGTCCAGCATGTGCAAGGCTGCTTTGCATGAGGCCGAGGAAAGAATGTTGGAAAGATAATGGACTAGTTGAGGTGGAAGGCAGAGACCACCTTTGGCAGAAAGCAGGGGTGTGTGCGGAGCACCACCTGGTTTTGGTGAAACCTGGTATATGTAGGGTGAGCAACCAGAGCTTGGAGCTCACTGACACGCCGTGCTGATGTGACGGCCACCAGGAAGAGGACCTTCCAGGTCACAAATTTCAGCGAGCATGAGTCCAAGGGCTTGAAGGGTGCCCACATCAGTTAGCCAAGGACCACAC
Organism: Ichthyophis bannanicus; assembly: GCA_033557465.1. Lineage (NCBI taxonomy): Eukaryota > Metazoa > Chordata > Amphibia > Gymnophiona > Ichthyophiidae > Ichthyophis > Ichthyophis bannanicus. The sequence goes on along the minus strand of CM066035.1, from coordinate 898,815,094 downwards.
TGAGGTCCCAAGCCACCATAGGGGGCTTGAGCGAAGGCTTCGAGAGGAGCAGGTCCCTCATGAACTGGGCCACCAGAGGGTGGACTGAAATGGGTGTTCCCCCACAACCGCGATGGTAGGCCTCAATTGTACTGAGGTGAACTCACACCAAGTTAGACTAGCCTGGAGTGGGAGAGATGCTAGAGGTACTCCAGCAGCCGATCCACGGGGCAGTTAAAGAGGTCCAGTGCCCTATCTGAGCACCAGACAACAAACCACCACCAACTGAGCACGTAGACCTTGCGCGTCGAGTCCGGCGGGATGCCAGCAGGATGTTCATAATGCCTTTAGGGAGATCAAGATCCACGAGGAGTACCCTCTCAGCATCCACACCATGAGCACCAGGGAGCTGACGCTAGGGTGCAGCAGGGAGCCGCCCTCCTGCAAGATGAGATTTGGGTCAGACCCCAGGTGAAGAGGCTCCCTCAGCGAGAGCTGCAGCAGCAGAAGAAACCATAGCAATGAGAATCAAGGAACCCCTCTCGGCCTGGAGCTTCAGGAGAGTTTTCATCACAAGTAACATCGATGGGTAGGCATACAGCAGGCCCTCCCCCCAGTGGAGAAGAAAGGCATCTGAGGCCAGGCGACCACTGGCCAGCCTCCGAGAGAACTGGGCCACCTGGGTATTAGGCTCCATGGTGAAAAGGTCCACCATCAGAGTGCCCCACTCCTTGAAGATATAGTCCACCACTTCTCTCTTGAGGGTGCACTCGTGAAGCTGAAGCACCTTGCTGAGACAATTCGCCAGGCCAATGAGTTTGCTAGGCAGATAAGTCACCCTGAGTCCATGCTGTGGAGCAGGGCAAACTTCCAGAGGCAAACAGCCTCCCAGCACAGGAGTTATGATCCTCTGCCCCCCTGCTTGTTCATGTAGAACATCGCCACCTAGTTGTCCATTTGAATCAGGACCACCTAATTTGTTAGGTGTGCACGAAAGGTGTAGAGGGCATTTGCTATGGCCCAAAGCTCTAGGAAGTTGATTTGATGGAGACTCTCCTGCTCGGACCACAGCTCCTGGGTGCTAAGACCATCCAGGTGTGCACCCAAACTGAGCTTGGGTGTGTCTGTCATGAGCATCTTGCAAGACACCACCGGCTGGAATGGGAGGCCCCACAGCAGGTTGTCTGGCTTGAGCCACCATGCCAGGGACTGCACCAGTGGTACAGTGACCACTATTCTGTTCCACAGATGGCTGGATGCCTGCTTCCATTGCTTGGACAGGATCCACTGGGCCTACCGCATCGAGAGGTAGGCCTGAAGAGTGACATGCACTATAGCAGCCATATGTCTGAGGGCCCTCAACAGCCTGCAGGCTACGGTGTGGTGCTACCGCTGCAATGCACCCACCACCCTGACGAGGAGCTGCAGACGGTCTACCAGCAGAAAGGCCCACACTTGAGTTGAATTGAGGAGGGCCCCGATGAACCCTAGTTACTGTGTCGGATGGAGGTGGGCCTTTGGGTAGTTGGCCACAAAGCCGGAGACCTTCAAGCACCTGAATTGTGAGCGCAGAAGACTGCCGAACACTGGCAGGCATGGTAGCCTTGATGAGCAAGTTGTCCAGATACGGAAAGACAAAGGCCTCTGGGTCCAGAGGAAGGCGGCCATGACCACCAGACACTTCATGAAGACCCTGGGGTGGGGGGGGAGCAGTTAGCCCAAAGAGAAGCACATGGTACTGGTAGTGACAACCGCCCGGCACGAATCAAAGGTATTGCCTGTGATGCGGATGGATCGGAATTTGCATGTACACATCATTCAAATCCAAGGAGCATAGCCAATCATCCTGTATGAGGTACGAGAGCAGCGTCCCTAATGAGACCATTTTGAACATTTCACGCACCAGGAACTGGTTGAGTTTTCACAGATCCAGAATTGGACGGAACCCACTGGTCTTTTTGGGAATCAGGAAGTACCTGGAGTAGAAGCTCTGCTTGATCTGAGCTGGTGGGACCAACTTGATGGCAAGGTTGGACAGCAGAACCTTGACCTGTCTGCAGTAAGCTCCGATGCGTGGAGTACATTGTGTATTCCCAAGGATTGTTCGGAGGCGGCAGCTGGGTGAAGTGCAACTGATATCCGCTTTGGACAATATGCAGACCCAGGTGGCAGAGGTGATGAGGGGTCACTGGTGGGCAAATTGGACGAGCCATCCCCCAACCTTCAGGGGGACCTCGACAGGCAACGGATGGATCCTGAGGAACCTGTTAAAACTCTGCACCTGGCTTGGGCTGGGGGAGGTTTGCACCTTTGTGGTCTTATCCCTCCGCTTTGGCAGGGAGTCTGCGCCTTAGGCTGTGCTGGTGGCAGAGTCAGGAAATACCAGCATGGGCACAGCTAGAAGGCCTTCTTGGTCTGATGTTTTTTTCTGCACTGGGTCCACAGTCTTTCTGGTGAGCCTGGCAAGAGTCATCTGCTCCTTCTCCAGCTCCTCAGCTTTCTCCTCCACAGGCTTGCCGAAGAAGTTCTCGCCCAGCAGGTGACATTAACAATCTTGTCCTGGACAGGTCTGAAGACTGCAGCCATGCCATCCGGCAGGTAGCGATGTCCACAGCCACCACTGCAATGAATTCAAAGGTGTCATAGGAGCCCTGCACCATGAACTTTGAGCAATCCTTGCTATAAGCCAAGGGACCCCAAAAGGACTCGCAATGGTCTTTGGGAACAAGAGCGGCAAAGTCATCCATGTCCAACATGACATCCTTGAGGAACATATTCATGAGTCCAGGGTCCGAGGAATGCATTTTAGTATCCTTCAAACTTTAAGGCTGACTCCACTATAATGGAATTGTGTGCCCATGCTGGTATTTCCTGACTCTGCCACCAGCACAGCCTAAGGCACAGATTCCCTGCCCAAAGCAGAAGGAGAAGACCACAAAGGTGCAAACCTCCCCCAACCCAAGCCAGGTGCAGGGTTTTGACAGGTTCCTCAGGATCCATCCGTTGCCTATCGAGGTCCCCTTGCAGGTTGGGGGACAGCTCATCCACTTTGCCCATCAGTGGCCCCTCATCACCTCGGAAACCTGGGTCTGCATATTGTCCAAAGCGGATATCAGTTGCACTTCACCCAGCTGCCGCCTCCATACAACCTTCTGGACCCGGTATAGGGAATCAAGCCGGCAGCTGATGACTGGAAGTGTGAGTGGTGCCTCCCACAACTGCAGCAGCAGCCGCTGTAGGACATAGAGGACAGGAACCATCACCGCCTCCCTGGGGACCCATGGGGTACTGAAGAATTTCCAGTTCCTCCACCCTCGGTTCCTCCTCCGATTCCAGGTAAAAGGGGATGGCCTTGGTCATGTCCCCAATTAAGTACTGGAAGGACATGTCCTCCGGGAGGTGACTTGCGCCACTTGGGTGGAGGCGACGGTTCGGACAGGAGGTCCTGGGACTGAAGGTCCGATGCCATTGATTCCGCCCTTGTCTCCCATTATGATTTGGATTCTAAGAGGAAGTCAAAATAGTGCTGAGTCTCCTCCTCTCACCAGCTCCACGGCTTGGGGAGAGAGGTTACCAATGACCCTCATGCCACCCGGCGTGCCAATGGCGGTACCCTTGGGCCTCTGACTCCGAAACACTGGAGAGGGAGATGGCTCCGGTAACTCGGGTCGATACCAATCTCCCACCCAATGTCCCAACCTCAGCAGGCAGGGCAAGAGTCTCCAGGATAGGCTGGAAGGAGTGTGGTGATGATGCGCTCTGCGCCACAAAACCTGCATTCTGCAAGGCTTCCACCACTGCAAAATGAGCTTCTAAGGCTTGAAGGTGTTCTTCCAGAACCACCAGCTGAGAGGGGGATGCCACCTCAGGTGGGTCTCCATGATGATAGGTGCATGGGAGACATACAGCTGTCCTCCTGGGCACTGGGAGTGAACTCTGACATTCTGGTCGGGTCCTCCTGCTGAGCATTGTTATTCTGTCTAACCCCTCAGGGATGTTCACCTTGTTGTAGATCTTAGTGTCTGTCATCTCAAATCCAAATAGACCAATTTTTCTTACTAATCCCTTTGCACTATTACTTATCAAAACAGTGAACTGAGCTGGTCCCAGGATGGAAGGAAGCCTGAGGCACTCCACTGATCACAGACACTGTACATGCAGAAACAAACGGTTATATATATGATGAGTATATTTGACGTACCTGTCTCAGCATGCACTGCAGAAGTCCTCGCATGAGTTTCACAACATTCTGTAGAGGCAAAGCACAAACTAATAAATTTCAAGGATAAAAATCTCTTATACTGGCCACTGTTTTAGATCAGGTGATCAAGAAATCAGCCATGAAAAAGAGCAAATAGGAAATCACAAACTACTGCAAAAGAATGAAATAATTTTAATAAAATTCCCTCATACTTTACACCAATCAGGCAGGACATTCTCTCCACTATACATGAGCACATGTGAGTCAAAATTTACCAATTAAAACACCAGATTGGACAAAAAATAAACTGATCTTCATAGAAACATGACAGCGTAAAAAGCCCACATGGCCTATCTAGTCTGCCCTTCCATATCAACTACAATGGTCCCCTTTTTATCTTAGAGATCCTCTGTGTTTGTCCCATGCTTTTTTGAATTCAGATATTGTCCTCGTGTCCACCACCTCCACTGGGAGAAGGGACTGGGGGAGTGAGGATGGAGAGGGGAAAAAATATTTTGTGTGAGAGGGAAGAAAATGGAAATTACACTTACCTGGTAATTGATGTTCCTTGAGGGAGTACAGTTCAGTCCTCCACCACTGGGTAGTGCACCTCCTTCTGCAACATGGAGACTGGACAAGTCAAACTTGTGACATCACCGGGTGTATCCTGCTGGTCTTCTCCCATGATCCCCCAGTGACCTACTGTCAAAGCAGACTCAAAGGAGCAAACAAACAACCAGTTAAAGTACTAAATACAAAGCTATGCTCAAACTTCAACTTTAAAATCACAGGGCCCCAAAAAGAAAGGCCGAAAACACCCTCCTCCGTGCCCCTGTCCCCCTGCGCACCAAACAGCGGAAGACAGAGAGCTAGAAGGAAGGAGAACTAAGGAAGAGTATAGGCAGAAAAGGTTGCTCTCGCGATTACCTGCCAATCAGAGCCCGTTGCCGACTCTTGGATCCGAAAGCATACTCGGAACTGACGCCTCGCGTCTGAAACATCCATCCCCGGGCGGGAATGAGGACTGAACTGTACTCCCTCAAGGAACATCAATTACCAGGTAAGTGTAATTTCCATTTCCTTATCGGTCCTACAGTTCAGTCCTCCACCACTGGGATGTACCAGAGCAGTAATCATTGGGAGGGACCTATCCAGTCGGCTCGGCCCCTAAACGAACAGAGCAGGCACCGACCCCAGCCCGCTCCTCACGTCAACAGGCGGTAAGCCAACCAGGAAGACACGACCGAGAGCCCTCTTGGATCCTCTTCACTGGTGAAAACAGCACAGAACTCTGCCCCAAGCAGCGCTAGTGCTTCAGAAAGACAAACTCGCCATCGCAAACACACTGAACGCCCTAGAAACAGACCTACTGAGAAGGCTACCGGAGCTCCGCCTGAAAAATCTGCTTGAGCTCCCCCTTGGCTCTCGACCCCACCAGGGTGTCAAGTGTTAGCAACCACTGCTCTCCCGCAGAACCCGCCTCCACGGAGGGACAGGCAGTGAAGAGACCTCCCAGAAAGCGACAGAACCTCACCTAAGGTCCAAGGAACGCAGGTTACAAGCAAAGTGTTCTTGCGTAAGTCCCAAACCGACAACTAGACAGGCACAGCCGGATTCCACGAGGGAGAACGGAACCGAGGTCCATCCAGACAGAGGTGGGAAGCAAAATGAGGGAAATGGAAAAACCACCAGCGTCAAACACCCTATTTGTCACACCTCTTAAGGGCTTTATTCTTTGCAACACAAAGTAGCTCTACAGCTATGTCCTGGACCAGTTGGAGTCTTTTTAATTGAGAATGTGGAATGCAACTAAGCAATGAGTTGCAATAAACCAAGCGTGATCCACCAAGGGCATATAAGAGGGTGTCAAGTGCCCCAGAGTCCAGCGTTGTTTCAGAAGATGTGGAGTCTTACATGGTGTGACAAAAAAGAAAGGAGACTCTGGTAGCCACGCCCACGACGCAATGCCAGTAGGCCAACCGCTTACATCACCTGGATATGCCCTCCGCAAGTGGAGGAACCATGCAGAAGTAGCAATCGCCGACGTGATCCATGGGCCCTCTCCAGATCATTGGAACCGCAAAAGACTTTGATGGTCTTTTCCCATCCATCCACAGCCTGAGATCTGCTACACATGTATTGCAGCATATGTGTGGCGCCTAGCTTTTATCCTGATCTTTTATTCTGCAGCCAAAATATAAAATTGTAGGCTTTCTGAACCGCCACAGTCATATGCCATTTTTGTGATGTAAAAGACACATCACCACAACTAGAGCAGAAATTATCTGCATGATTAACACCAGGACGAGGAATCGCCAAATATGCTGTGAGTGACCTATCGGTATAAAATAAATGTGTCATTTTTTTTTTATTTTTTTTTTACTGTCAAGCGAGGCAAATTTAAGTAGTGACTGCATCAACTGGTTTTGGACAGTTATTTCGATTGGTTGCAAGTAAAGATTATGCAAGCTCACGCAAATGTTGCAGAATACACTGGTAATGGTCCCCACTGACTAATGAAGAGCACATATCTTAGCAACCAGACCCAGTCGGCCATTTTCACTATGACCTCTGAAAGGCATAGAATGGACCGGGCCACGGCCCCGTACCAATGCGTTGACGCTATCCAGTAGCCTCATATGTCCTCTGCTAAACATCGACCCGTCGCCGCAGACTGACAGGTCGCCATGAGGTCCAATATGGGCTGACCGCATCTGAGCACACGCGGCGCGCACACCGCCTGATGCAATCTCACTCCTCCAGCAAACACTCAGACCCCGCTAAGGACATTCGCCACCACAGTGTCCCCACCGAAACGCAGGCCACCAAGGCTTCAACCGCGCACACTGTCCCTTCGCTCGGGCCATCCTGACCACCCGACCGACTCCACCCTGCCGATCGAAATAGGCCACCATCCCGGAGATCTCAGACAGCACCTACAGCGCTCGATCCGCTACCGTGTCCGTGAACGCCTGCCACAGCTGACGTACCGCGTACCGTTCCAGTCAGACGATGGAACACTGGGCGTGCTGCGTACACTAAAACGCCTTGTACCTAAAGGATCCCCAAAATGTAGCTGAGTCTAACCATGCTCCGGCCAAGCTCCCGGAAGAAAGGGACAGAACCTTATAAAAAAGAAGTGGGGACAATTAGGAAGGCTTTCCTGTTTGATTATTCTTTTCTTTTTTTTTTTTTTCCTTTTTACAACTCCATAAGGGCCACAAGGCACACAACCGAACAGGGCATTGTCCAGAGAACGCAAGGCCCCTCCTCCAGGCTGACTCCACAGCCTAAACTGGCAGTCACCTTGGCTGATGCCGAGCAGCGCGGAAGCCAACTTGTAAGCCCAGCATATGAAGTATGCCTACTAGTACAGCATTCCACAATGGAGGGACATGTAACCGGACGGCTTTGAATATGAACCTACAGATATCCCGCGCTTGCTCCAAGACAAGCACTGTGCAGTCTACTGGTCTTCTCGGAGCACCGCCACGACCCGAAGACCTAAACCGGCCAGCAAAAGACGACGTACGCTGGGCCCGAAGGAACCTGGTTGAACGGATCCCAGCACTCCCTGTATCGTTAGGATCGGAGCCTCCCCCCAAGGACTCAGCCCTGGCTGGAACCAGCTGAGCATAACTCCAGGCCCTGCGGCGAGCCCCCACGAAGAAGTGGGACGCAACGATGCCTTGAGGAAAGGGAAGGCCCAATGGGTGAAGCAAGTTGCTAGCCGACCAAGGGAGTAAACCCCACACGCGCACCTCAACGGAAGGTCGGAAGAACCGAGGATTCTGGTCCCACAGGTGCGCCTGCTAGCCTTTAACAACATACACCTCCGCAGGTACAAAAAACTTAAATTGTGAGCACCTTCAGGGGTAAGGGGAATAGACGACAGCCTCCGACTGTTGACCACCTTGTCTTGCACAACAGACAGCAGCACCCCACCAAACAAATGATTGGGAATATATGACCTCAGAACCCCAAGACAGAGGTAAAACAGTAGAACGTGCAGTGGACGTGAATTTCCAGATCTGCCAGCCCCCCTGCCCACATTGAGAAGAGGCAGAGAAGAACTGGACCGGCGGATCTGGAGGGGTGCCTCCTGGACAGCCGGGCCATCGAAGGGATAGCTGATGACTGAGGCCCAAACTCCTCAGGATGGCCCAGTCTTGCATTGGCAACCCCATGCAACACCATGACAACCCTGCTCACGATATCCCAAGCGATCTCTGTCATTGCTGCAACAATCACCTGAGCATGAGATCACAGACGGAACACGGACATGCAGACGCACTCAAGGAGAGTGCACCTAAGAAGTATGAGCCTATCCAACATCCAGCACCACATGTCCAGGTGTCCCGCTCCTGTCACCCAAAACACAGGACGCTTGAACCTAGGTGACCGTCATAGCAAAGACAGAGAGGCCTGACTGCCGCTATCAACCCTTCCAGGACCCTGGAACACTAAGCCCCGGACTGTGCCATCCAGCAACACTTCTCACGATCCCCAGCAGGGGCCTTTCCCCAGATGGCCCAGATGGGCAGTGTTCCCGCCAAATGGGCAAGCTGCGCTCTGATAACATAGTGCAGAAAACCAAATCAAAGTGTCTTAACCTAGCTAATTTTTGTCTAATAGTGATCATTCATAATATCAGCCAGGCTCAATCATAACATTAGTATTAATGATCTCTAAAGATTGAAGAGTTACTAATGTAACACTAATTGTTTTTTTTTTGTTTTTGTTTTTTTTTAAAGAGCTTCAAAGGCGATCTTGGAAACTACAGACCAATGAATCTGAGTTCAGTGCCAGTTAAATGATAGAACTTGTTCTGAAAAGCAGCACCAAGCTGTCTTTTCAAAGGGTTAATAAACATGTGAGTAAGCCAAATGATATGTATCTGGATGTTTTAGAAGGTACTTGACAAAGCCCCTTATGAACTTCTCCTGAGGAAGGAGATGATGTGCTATTATAGAATGGGAAATGGATCAAAAACAGGAACACAATAGGACTAAATGGCCAGTTTTCTCACAGGAGAACCGTAAATAGTGGAATGTCTCGGGATCTGCACTGGAACTGGCATCTGGTAACATCTACTGCACTGAAATGATCTGGAAAAGAGATCAGCAAGCATGGCGATCAAATTTGCAGATGGCATAACGGACATTTAGAGGCTGTCTGCACAATTTCCAAGCGTATAAACATGGAAATAGCATCCTTATGTAAATGACAATTTCAGAAAGGGCTCAATTTGTAGGTGGTTGTGCCGCCGATGACCCTGAATGGCCAAATCCTAGCACGGAAACCTGCTGCTGACAGACGTCGCTAACTGCCAGAATGCAGACAAAGGTAAAGGCACCCCCCAAGAAGTAAAACCCAAACCAATCACATTGCATTCAAAGAACTATAAACTATCACGAAATTAAAAGGAAATTAAAATTAAAAGGAAATTAAAATTAGAATTAAAATTAAAAGTAATAGCAAAATGAAGTCCTTATCTGGGTGTAGCCGCGTGGAACAGCGTCGTCTGCTCAAACGCGGGGCTGCTCCGCTCTCCGCCACGAGGCCTCAGCCCTGCCGAGAAAATGGCGCCAATCCGAAGCAGGCCCGTTTGGCGCCAAACACCACAGAGGCGGCAAGAGCTCAGAGCCCCTCCATGCGGACTCAAGAGACTCCCTTGTGGCGTCGGGATGCAGCAGTTACCCCGCTGTAGCTGCGGGGTGAAGAGCTGTCCAGACACGCTGCTGCCTCGCGCCACCAGAAGTAGCAGACGCTGCGAGCCCCGGCCCACCGGCTAAAGAACCTCGAACGGCCTGAGGCTCCCGCCGCGATGGGAATCTGCCGCATGGACACTGCCAAAATGCAGGTGTTCCACAGAGCTCTCCCCCATACAGTCCTGGGGGAGAGATCATCACCGGGCACAGAGACCGAAGAATCCCAAGCAGAGAGGCTAGCTGGCAGCGTGAACTTTGAAAAGGGACAGAACCCCCCTTTACACTAAGGCAGACTAGGTGAAAATAAATAAAGTAAAAGTAAAAGTAAATGAAATTAAATGAAAATGAAAATGAATTCTATTTACAGGATTACACCTAAAGAAGGGCAAAAGAAATGCAAGGTAAATGAAATTCTGACTAACTGCTCCTAAACTGCTTCTCAAGTGAGCCCAGCACCTAGCCTCACTACGTCCTCATGCTGCATGGAGACTGGACACACTGGGGGATCATGGGAGAAGACCAGCAGGATATACCCGGTGATGTCACAAGTTTGACTTGTCCAGTCTCCATGTTGCAGGAGGAGGTGCACTACCCAGTGGTGGAGGACTGAACTGTAGGACCGATAAGGAATATCTACCATTGGCCGGGTACTGGGAGAGTAAGTGGGGAATGAGGATGGAGGAGTAAAATTTGAGCGGATGAAAAAGGAATAAAAGAAAGAAATGGACGAAAGAGCAAGAGGAGAAAGATCAGTATGTTAAAGCAGATGTAGAGAAAGAATGGAAAAAGCCAGAAGAGAAAAGAAAGGACAAATGGACAGCAGACAATGGACAGCGTGCAGAAGACATGAAGAAACCAGAAGAAAGTGGCTGGAGCAATTGCAACTAAAAATAAAATGCACAAACAACAAAAGGTAGAAAAATACTTTTTTATTTTGAAATTATTAACTGGAATATGTCAGCTCTTGTGCATTCCAAGTTTGGCTTTTGGGGTTTTCCCAGTTTAATTTTTGTCTTTCTATTTCTAAACTGTGATCCCTTGTTCTTTGTTTGGTGACGGTCTATGTTCTGCTTGTATAACCGAACTGAGGTATTCTGTTTATATAGTTTCTATTTGACAGTGCCGCTTGTTCTCTTTTTCCAGTAGGAGATGTATTGGTATTCTCTGAGATGTATTGGTTTAATATTTGCAGTGTTGCCTTTTGATAGGTAGGGTTTGGTGCTTTGTGAGTCCTGGTAGTGCTGTTATGATACGGCGGGTTTGCTATGGGTTCTAAATGGGCAGTGTTTATAGTACTTCCTAATGTGCCTGGCAGTTGGCACTGGAGTATAGTAATGTAGAAATCTGGTAGTCTCTTTATCCAGTCACTCATTAAGAGGCATGTTTACTAAAGGTTAGTGCATGTTAATATTATGCAAATATTATTCAAATGAGGTCCCTTATGCAAATGCAGCTCTGCAATGACTCTCTGCACATGGTCCCGCACCCCCCTTGGGCCTCCCCTGACTGGGAGACTATTCCACGCATCTACTACTCTTTCCTTAAAGAAATATTTTTGCATATTACTTCTGAGTCTATCCCTTTCACTCTCATCCTATGTCCCCTCGTAGCAGAGCTTGCCTTCAAGTGAAAGAGACCCTCCTGTATATTTATGCAACGGAGGTATTTAAATGTCTCTATCATATGAATGCTCTAAAAAGTATGAAAATGCCGCAACAGCAGAGCACATGAAAGGAAAATCCTTTCCCAAAACAAACTTTCCATTATTTTTCTGTTTAATAAGCAAATGGTCTAAATAGTATGAAAATGTCCCAATAGCATATCACACTTAAATGAATCAAAAGACTTCTCATGCCAGTGATCACCACCACTGCTGTAGAGCCGTCAGACTGTCCCAACTTGGACAAATTAACATCCTTTCATCAACTCTGTTTAAGAGAACCAAATACATGAAAGAGAGTGGGCAGATTTTAGGAATCCCCAAACCCAGGAACGCGACACAGAACTGTGTTTCGAGCTCTTGGTTCAAACGAGCTCTGTTTCAAGCGATACTCTGAAAAGGGTTCTTTGACGAACACCATAGTTATGCTTCTAACTTACAGAGACAATCCGAGAGGTGGGATCTTTATGGCAACCGCCTGAAATCAGTGCTCGACCTCACACTGAGCCACAAACATCAAAGCAAATTCCACCAATCCAAATCTAAATTCAGGCCAGATGAGGAGATTGACTCCAACCCGTAGATCCATGATTGCTCAAGATACTGAAGGCGAGAAATCCTATCTCCTCCCCAGGGACAATGGGGGTTCCTGTGACTACTGGCATGAGATAAGTCTTTTGATTCATTTACGTGTGATATGCTATTGTGGTGTTTTCATACTTTTTAAAGCATTTATTTGCTTATTAAACAGAAAAAAATGGAAAGTTTGTTTCGGGAAAGGATTTTCCTTTCATGACAAACACTCCAACAAAAACATTTCTGAACATTTTTGGTTACATATGAATTTTGTTATGGGACATTAGCGGTCAAACTTTTTCTTTTTGAGCTTAATATTTCTTTAGTTTTGACCACTGTCTTGTTTTGTATATTAATACTCTTCCAGCAATGGAACTGTGTCCCTTCCTCCAAAAAGACACAAGACTCTAAGGGTGCTTTTATTCAGCCTTACAATCAGAGAGTGCAATGCAAACCAAAGCCACCAGTTACTGCTCTGCAGTAGTGTAGCCAGGACTAATTTTTTGGTGGGGAACTGGGATTAACATAGGTGCGCACAAGGCAGTGTGAATGCCGACACCACCTCCAGTTCTCCTCTCATTCGACCGTTCTGCTGCCACTAACTGGGTGTGCTGATGCCAGTGGAGCCACCATGACCCACCCTTAGCTACACCCCTGCTTCAACGCCACTGTTTTTGCGTAGTACTAGTATAGTATAGGCAGTCATTTCAAACAGCATTGAAACACTCATTCCTCCCAATCCTAGAGACTACAGGAGGCCAGATGGTATCCAAGCATAGCACAAGAATGTACCACAAAGCCATGACCTTGACTTCCCCTTTACCCCATGCCAAGTGCCAATTAGGTCATATCCAGGGCTGGCTCTACCATTAGGCAACAGTAGGCAGCTGCCAAGGATGACAGTTTCCGAAGGACAGCAAAGAGCAGCAGTAGCCAAAGCAAAATAACAGACACTGACAGCTAAACTCTAAAATCCATTTGTACATTTTTTTACCTGCAGGGGCACACACATACATACAAAGCAAAGTTTAATATTTAAAAATTTGTTGTTAAGTGCTGTTGAGTTGGCATTTTTTATTTAACAGGCTTTTTATACCGCTTTATCAATTTAATCAAAGCAGTTACCATTATAACTTAAACTTTGTAATATAGATTAAACAGGGATATTGATAACCTGGATTTTTCTGAGGCAACGTAGGGCTAACTGGCTTGCCCAAGGCCCCAAGGAGTGCTAGTGGGACTTGAACCCTGGTCTCTTGGTTCCCAAGCCAGTGCACTAACCACCGGCCTACTCCTCCACGCATTGACTCATAGCAACCCTCTGGCTAGTTGTTCTAAACTGTGTTTAGTCTTCAGCCAGGCAGCTCATTGTTGATAGAGTGGCATCCATAGCTACTGCTATCATATTGATCCATCTTATTGCTGGCCTTCCTCTTTTGTGTTGACCTTCAACTTTGCCAAGCATTATGGCTTTCTCTAATGATCTCTCTCTTCATATGATGTGTCCAAAGTATGAAAATCAAAGTCTTGTCATCTGAGCTTCTAAAGAAAACTTAGGTATGGTCTCTTCTAGGACTGACTAGTTGGTTCTTCGGGCAGTCCATGCTATACATGGTGGGCCCAATAGTGTACGGAGATGGCTATGTGTCACTGACCCTCTAACTCTGGATATTCAATGCTGGGGTCATATGCTGCCCTGACTTTGAATATCCGGAGTCACCGCACAGCCTCTGACACCGCAGAAGGTAACCGGGTAGAGGCGATATTGCATTGCTACCCGGTTAGCTCCCACAGGTAAAACTAGGCCAGCTTTTAGCTTTCAAAAGGGAGATGATGATAAAATGAAGAAAATAATTAAGAAAAAAACTAAAAGGAGCAGCTGCAAAGGTTAAAACATTTACATCAAGCATGAGCATTGTTTAAAAATACTATCTTGGAAGCCCAGACCAGATGTATTCCACGCTTTAAGAAAAGTGAAAGGAAGGCCAAAAAACTGCCAGCATGGTTTAAAGGTCAGGATCTTTGATCTGGTGCAGCAGATCAAGGCTCCTGCATGGCGTCCTGGTGCCACGGCGACAGGACACCACGGCACCAGGGCTCTATGCAGGCACCTCGGCTGGGTTAGACAGAGTGGGAGGTGTAACATCTGGCAGCAGGGAATTGGGGGAGGTCCTGCCCATCCAGGCCCTTTGCACTCGATTCTGCTCATGTAGGATGTCTAACTCCTGCGGGTGCAGAATCAGGTGAAAATCTGGATAGGCTCCGATGGGAATCGGACCCATGATGTCCAAATATACATTTTTACAGGATTATTATGGGAGGGGTGATGTTGGGCTGATCATAATTGTTGATTTCAATTATCCACAGGGAGAAGAAGGACATAAGGCTGAAGGTTCGCCTCGGGCACCCAATACCCTTGCACCTGCTCTGGTCATATCAAAAAGATCCAACCTTTGGCCTGACAGTGCTGTCGCACAGGACTAGGTGTCACTGTGAAAACACTGTCTGCAAATGTGCCTCTCTACCTCCAAAGCAAGGTGTCCATGCTGCTGATCAAGACCAAGCTTCACCACACGCTGTACTCAACATTTGGTAAGATAACAGTAAAGGAAAATCAGTAGAAGCAGTCGCTGCATGTAATGGGGTGAAGGCAGCAGATCTGAAAGAATGCAGGAGCAGATCATACCCTGCCAGATGCTGGCTCTGCTGGCCCTGACAATAAATAGAAAACATACAGCCCAATGCGGAAAACCCCACACTAGAGCCCAGCGCCTAAAACTCTAGCACAGGGTTTCATAGGATGAGTGTAGCGCTGACTTTTTGCACTGGGATGAAATATGCAAATTAAATTGGGGAGAGAAATCCGAACACATGTACACAGAGGTTAGCGCAAGTTTGACATGCTGTCCTAGACAAACAGGAAACAAAAACAGCAGGTATGTAGGACAAGTGGTCAAGACTTTTTAATGACACTGAACCAACCCCAATGATTTCGGCCAAAGTGCATAAAACATTGAGAGTGCTAAAATCGCAAGGGAGAGGAGGACCAGAAAAAGTATTCTGTGCAAGGACCTATGCATTTGTATAAGTGAATCAAGAGAAACAGAATAAGTAGTTGATAAAGACCATTGAGTACCTGATGTTCATCAACAAAAGCATACAAATGTAGAGTCACTAAGTAAGGATCATAATCTGTGTCTATAAAAAGAACATACAAGTAACAATGAAACAGAACAATTAAATAGTTTGCCCTATATCTGAACCAAGTGAATATTCAGGGCTTCTAATAAGGCAAGAACCGACTAGTCTTTATAAACTACTTAATCTCCAGGAACAAGCAGGAATTTAGTCTTCACATATGGGGTATCATCGGTACCGACGGAGCCTGTGCGGGAACGCTCCCCAGCATCCAATATGAAAGCTTTTGGGAGCATCCAACAGCGCCTGCGTGCTGCCTTCCCGCCTTTCCCAACTGTCCCTCTCCAGTTCTTCGTTTTCCGCGGAGCCGACAGGTCGCACATCCTGTCACCGCAGAAAAAAATCCCTTCTATTCTTCTTTTTTGTGGTCGTGTCTGACTTCCCTCGATGCTACACCGGTACCGCCGGATCTTCTTTCTTTTCTTCTTAAAAAAACCCCACACTTTCTTCTGGAGTCTTTCCAGTAATTTTCTCTTCAGGTGCCACGCGCCATTTTAGGCACCAGGCCCAACTTTTTCCTTCAAAATGGAAAAATGGCGGTACCATCTCCATCACCGACACCCATGAGTGGTGCCTCAAATGTTTAGGTCCTGACCACTCTATTTCAGAGTGTGTTGCCTGTGGGATGATGTCTAAAAGGGGCTGGCAAAACCGAGCTGCTAAACTTAGCACCCTTTTTCCCTCCGATGCAGCCTCTGTGGCATCAACGTCTTCCAGGGCTTCGTATTCCTCCCATGGATACGTAACAAAACAAATATAGCCGGTCCTCAAAGGGTAGATCTCCTTCTAAACATCAAGATGCCTCTGGCATTGCCCTTGAGGGACTTTCAACGGCAAAATTACCCCGGCGGGAGGCTTCAGCTTTCAAAGCACTAACGGGGCTCCAGGATGTTCGAGGCTTCAACCTCGGCAGAACTACTGGTGCCATGCACTGGGGTACCGGCCGCTTCATCTGGTACCGATACCCAAGCATTGGCAGCGTCGATAGACCAGAGATTCTTGGCTATTGAACGCAGTCTTGCGGCTCTTCTCACGGCCTCGATGCCCCTGAAACCGCTTCAGACAATTCAACTGGTACCGGTACCGGCACCGACTCTGGTGCCGGCACCGACGTCGGCAGGTATTCTACCAGGACCGAGTCATGCGTGTCTATCCGGCATCGACAAGTCGGTACCAGACCACTCCGATGCCGACTTTGATCGGTACCAGTACCGTGCTTTGCACGATCACCCGGAACGGAGATACTTCGAATCCTCTGAGTCTGAAGACTCTGAAAGCTCTGCCAATACCAGAGTACTTCTTCCAGAGGATTCCTCTTCTCCTCAGCGTAGGATGTCTCCATCAGAAGATATGTCCTTTCAGGATTTTATCCGAGATGTGGCCCGAGGTCTTTCCATCACAGTGGCTCCTGAAAAAGAGCCTAGGGCAAAGGAATTAGAAATCCTGCAATACCCTAAAGCTCCCAAGGAGGCAGCTACCTTACCTATTCATGAGATCTTGCATGATCTCATGTTAAGGATGTGGGAAACACCTCTAACCACATCTCCTCACTCTCAAAGACTCGACACCATGTAGCGAGTTCTTCCTTGTCCTGGGTTTCAGAAGACTCAACTACCACACCATTCCATGGTGGTGGAATCTGCTATGAGAAGGATAAAGAGTGCAAGAAGGCATGCATCTAATCCTCCAGGACGTGAGTGTAGGACTCTTGACACCTTTGGACGTCGAACCTTCCAGGTTTCCATGCTTTCTGTTAGGATCAGTTCCTATATCTTATATATGGGGATGTTCCTTAAGGAGGTCACAGGAGATTTAGAGCTTATGAGCCCTCTCCTTCCTGATAAGAGGCAAGATTACCTCGCCCTTGTCAAACATGCCCAGGATGTTTCCAAGTTTGTGAATCGTGCAGCCTTTGACTGCATAAGCAGAACCTCTGCCATTGCCATAGGTGCATGTAGGATTGCCTGGCTCCAGGCATCTGACTTGGAAATTTGGGTACAGGATAAACTAGGGAATATTCCTTGCACAGGAGAGAATCTCTTTGGCAAGAATTGGCAGGAAAAAGCTAATGAGATAGATGCTGACAATATCACTTTGGATAGATTGTCTAAATCTACAGCTGATCCTGCAAGGAAAAAATCCTATAAGAAACCATTCTTCAGTAAGAAGACGTTTTATCCCTCCTATACCCAGCAGGGGCATCGTTTAGGTCAGTCTGCCCAAAAGGGACAACAGCAACAACCTAGGCAAAGAAAGACAAAAGCAGCTAAGCCTCAACCGGCTCAGCAGACTCAGCCTCCACAGGGGCTTTGACGCCTGTCTAGAGAACTTTGCCTTCCTGGCCCTGAATGGCCCAGAACCCCTCCACCATCCCAGGAAGGTTATGTCATTTTGCCCCCAGATGGGGTCAGATAACAGCAGAAAATTGGACTCTGTCTATTGTAAGAGAGGGGTACAAGCTTCATTTCCTCAGCATGCCCCCCCCCCCACAATGGTAAGACAGTTCAATTCTCAGACCTCTCTCAATGACCAGTTAGGTCAAGAGGTCACTGTGCTCCTTGCTCAAGGGGCAATAGAAGAGGTACCCATTCCCCAACGGGGTACAGGCTTTTACTCCCCCTATTTCCTTATTACAAAGAAAACAGGAGGACACAGACCCATTTTAGACCTCAGAGAATTGAACAAATTTCTGTTCAAAGAGAAGTTCAAAATGATTTCTCTAGGAACTCTGCTGCCATACCTTCAGAGTCAGGATTGGCTTTGTTCTCTAGATCAAGGATGCATACACATGTTCTCATCCATCCAACTCACCGAAAGTTCCTTCGCTTTCTGTTTCAAGGGAAGCACTACCAATACAGGGTTCTTCCCTTTGGCCTGGCCTCTGCACCAAGGGTGTTCACAAAATGCATGGCTGTGGTGGCAGCATTTCTCCGCACCCTGGGAATATTCGTCTTCCCTTACTTAGACGACTGGCTCATTCAAGCTCCTTCAGAGCCAGAGGCCAGGGTTGCCCTCTCTCGCACAATGCGCATCCTTCAGTATTTGGGACTTGTCATAAACTTCCCAAAGTCCAACCTTGCTCCCACTCAGTCCCTAGAGTTTATAGGAGCTCTGCTGGATACCAGACAGACAAGGGCCTACCTTCCACAGCCCCGCTGCCTTCGCATTGTGCAGTTAGCTTCCCAAGCAGTGCTAAAATCTCACCTCACTGCTTGGGAAATGTTACAGTTGCTAGGCCATATGGCATCCACCGTGCATGTGGTTCCTTTTGCTCGCCTCCATATGAGGGCAGCCCAGTGGACTTTATCCATTCAGTGGACTCAGGCGTCAGGTTGCCTGTCAGACAAAATAGCAAACTCATATCGCCTTATTTTGTCCCTCCAATGGTGGAAAATCACCCCAAAATCTTTTGGTGGGGTCTCCTTTTCAGCAACCCCCACCCCAGGCCACTAACAACAGATGCTTCACAGGTGGGTTGGGAAGCCCACCTGCAAGGCCTCTCTACTCAGGGTACCTGGACTCCACAGGAGGCCTATTTACACATCAATCTCCTGGAACTCAGAGCAATTTTCCTTGCTCTTCGAGTATTCCACACCCAGCTCAGCTACAAGACAGTCCTAGTTCAAACGGACAATCAAGTAGCCATGTTCTACGTGAACAAGCAGGGCAGAACAGGCTCTCTGTCGCTTTGCAACAAAGCTTTGCGACTATGGGCCCTCGCCAGAGAGCATCAGATTCATCTCCTTGCGGTGTATCTTACAGGCATTCAAAACTCTTGGGCAGACAGACTCAATCGAGTTCTGCTTCCACACGAATGGTCTCTCAATGCAGACCAGATGGACAGAATTTTTCAAATATGGGGAACCCCGGACATAGACCTCTTTGCAAGTCCGCTGAATGTCAAACTTCCCCGGTTCTGTTCCAGAATTCTGGCTCACGGTTGTCAGGTCAGGGATGCTTTCCTCCTCCATTGGGGTCAGGACTTCCTGTATGCCTTTCCACCCATTCCCCTAATTCTCAAAACCCTGTTCAAGCTTCAGAGAGACAGAGGTCATATGATTCTCATAGCTCCACGTTGGCCACAGCAAATGTGGTACCCTCTGCTCCTACATCTCTCTCAAGCTCAGCCTCTGAAGTTAGGAGATTTGGAGCAGATCCTTTCTCAAGAGGACGGGATGCTGTGGCATCCCAATCCCCAGTCTCTGCATCTCAGGGCCTGGATGCTGAAAGCCTAGAACTCCACAGTCTTAACCTTTCCCAGCAGGTAAAGGATATCCTTTATGCTTCCAGAAAGCCTTCCACAAGACGCTCTTATGCATTTAAGTGGAGAAGGTTTACCATATGGTGCTCGAAGAAGGGTCTTAACCCTCTTGCGATACCTCTGGAATCATTACTGGAGTATCTCCTTCATTTATCAAATGCAGGGCTTAAGACCAATTAAGTGAGAGTTCATTTGAGTGCTATTGCAGCTTCTTTCAAGCCTCTAAATGGACAACCTATTTCCTCTCATCCTCTCATAGCGAGATTTACGAGAGGCCTTCTTTTAACTAAGCCTCCCATTAAGCCACCACCGGTGGCTTGGGACTTAAATCTGGTTCTTGGGCAGCTCATGAAACCGCCTTTTGAACCATTAGCCACTACCTCTTTGAAATTCCTTTCCTGGAAGGTCATCTTTCTTATTGCAATCACATCAGCATGTTGCATCAGTGAATTGCAAGTGTTGCTGGCTGATCCTCCTTATACAAGGTTCCATCATAATAAGTAGTCCTTAGGACTCATCCACACTTTATGCCAAAGGTGGTGTCACCTTTTCATTTAAACCAAGCGGTTTACCTTCCTGTATTCTTCCCAAGGCCTCACGCCTCAAATGCAGAAAGGAATTTTCATACTTTGGACAGCAAAAGGGCTTTGGCCTTTTACTTGCAAAGGACACAGCAACATAGAAAGTCCTCTCAACTCTTTGTTGCTTTTGATCCTAGTCATTTAGGACTTCCGGTCTCCTAAAGAACACTGTCCAACTGGATTGCACAATGTATATCTTTTGCCTATGAGAGTAAAAACCTTCCTCTTGAAGGCCATGTCACAGCTCACAATGTGAGAGCCACGGCAGCTTCTATGACTCATCTTCACTCTGTGTCTATCGACGACATCTGTCGAGCAGCTACTTGGGCCTCGGTTCATACCTTCACAGCCCATTATTGCTTAGACAAGGACTCCCGCCGGGATGCCTTGTTTGGTCAGGTTGTTCAACACATGTTCCATACTTAATCAACTCCTACCCACCATCCCTGGTAGGATGCCAGAGGTCCATGGGGGGAAGTGGAGCCCTCTTTCATAAGGGCACACAACTTCTGGGGCCTTCTCCCTGGCATCTGCAGCAGGGAGTCCCCATATGTGAAGACTACATTCCTGCCTGTTCCTGGAGATAACATAGTTACTCACCTGTAGCAGGTGATCTCCGGGAACAGCAGGAATTTAGTCTTCACAACCCACCCACCTCCCCTAGGAGTTGTATCTCTCTATCTCTCTCTCTTTCCCTCTCTCTTTGTCTCAGCTTTAAACTCAACTGGAGAGGGACAGTTGGGAAAGGCGGGAAGGCAGCACGCAGGTGCTGTGGGATTCTCCCAAAAGCTTTCCTATTGGACGCTGGGGAGTGTTCCCGTGCAGGCTCCGTCGGTACTGACGATACCCCATATGTGAAAACTAAATTCCTGCTGTTCCCGGAGAACACCTGCTACAGGTGAGTAACTATGCTTTCTGTTTCTCTCGATTCACTTATGCAAATGCATAGGTCCTCACACAGAATACTTTTTTTGCATTTCCTCCATATTATCTAATTGGCTTTTTGGTTTGGTTCAGTCCCTGACTGAAGTTTTGAGAAGGCCTCCCCCCCCCTACCTTGCTCTGGGGTGGGGCACCATCTCACCCCTCGCCTCAGGCAGCAGATTGCATTTGAGCTGCCCCTGGTCGAATAGGTTATGCTTTTTGATACGGTCTTGCAGTTGGTCCTGTACTGTTTTCGCAATGATATTTGCCAGGAAAGGAAGGCTTGTGATTGGTCTGTATGATGTGGGATTGGAGGGATCAAGGGTAGATTTCTTTAAGGTTGGACGAATGGAGGAGGTTTTCAGGCTTAAAGGCATGATGCCGTGTTGGAGTATTGATTGTGTAATTTTGGCAATTACAGCGCCAAGCTCTTTCTTGGTGGCTTTAATCCATGCTAATGGGCAGGGATCCAGGGATGATGTTGTTGTGTTTAATGCTTTAATGGTATCTTCAATTTGTCTGAGTCTGGTGAAAGATGTCCAGGAGTCAGGCTGAGTGCTTCCCATGGTGGGTGGGATGTAGATATCTGATTGTGGATGAATTGCTTGTAATGTAGTGCAAGTTGTTGGGGGGGGGGGGTGACTGGGATTTCTTGCTGTTCTGTTGATGGTGTTTTAATCAGCTGTCTCACTATATTGAACAACTCTCTTGGTCAGCTGATAGCTGATTTTAGTAGATTTGAGTGGTGTTCACATTTGACTTCATCTATTGTATTGTGGTAGGCTTTCATCATTTGTAGATATGTCAGTTTGTCCTCAGCATTTTTTGTTTTGCGCCATTTTCTGTCGTGTTTGCATAGTTGTCGTTTGAGGTTGCATAGGGCAGGCTTGTACCAGTTGATTTTAGAATTCTTCCTGTTTGTGGTGTTTGCATTGGTGGTGATGGTTGCCATCCGAGTACTGTTATTCCAGTGGTCTGTGAGAATCTCAGGGTCGGTGATGTCCTCAGGTATGAGTGTAAGAGTATCTTGAATGAAGTTGTCCTTGTGGAATGATTTGAATCTTCTGGTTGACACGCTTTGATTGTGGCTGTCTCTGATGATGTTCTGTGGTAGGGAGAATTTTATGAGTTTATGGTCAAACTGCAGGACTGTTTGGGCTTGGATGGATTGGGCGAGATTCGAATGGGCGTTACGGTTGTTGAAGAATATCATATCGAGAGGGTTTCTTTTAACGTGTGTGGGAAAGTAAATGAGTTGTTCTAGTTTCATTGCTTGTATGAAGGAGTTTTGTTTTAGGGGTGAGGTTGAAGTCTCCTAGAACCAGGATATCTTTTCCCGTTTTTTTTTTTTGAATATTTCTGTTTATTAAACATAATCCACAAGTAGACAAATACTGCATGCACACTTTAACCAACAAAATGTTATACATGTGAATGATGTGTTTTTCCCGATTTTATATTAGCAACAACACATATACTTTCTATAAACAATAAGGTCCCCTACTCCAAGAGACTCCCCCTCCCCCCCATGCCCCCTGAGCGACCCCCCGCCCTGCAATGTCTCCTCCCTTTAGCTTTCCCCCCCAAACCCCCCCCCGACACCTCCCCCCTCCCCCCCTGTCCCCCCCCCTACCTCCCCCCCACCCCCCCTCCCACCAAAACTATTCAGCGAGGGACTCAAGGTGGACTGTCTCCCCCCCCCTTCAAGTATGTTAACAACAAGCACCAATGGTCCTGAAAATTTTCTCTCTGTTGACGCCTTATTGCTGTCAGCTGTTCCATCAATACAATCCGGCGGAGCCTCTGTTGTCATTCAACCAGGCCCGGTAGGCGGGGTTGTTTCCAAGCCCGAGCAATCTCACTCCGAGCGGCTTGGATACAAGCCCGTATAGGATGAGCAAACCCCCGGGGCCATACTGTTCCCCTTATCCCCAACAGACCCATCCCCATGTCCACCGCCACCCTCTGACCAAAAATTAGTACCAACTGGCCCTCCACCATTGCCCAGTATTCCCGCACCCTGGGACATGTCCACCAGATATGTGCTAATGTACCCCGCTCCCCACACCCCCTCCAACATTGATCAGAGGACCCGGGGTATATCCTACTCAAGCGCTCCGGAGTATAATACCATCGAAACAGAATCTTATAGGACGTCTCCCGGAGAGCGACCGAGATCGCTTGACGTCCTATGTCTACATCTACTTTTCGCCACTCTTGACTCTCCAACTCCCTACCCAGGTCCACCTCCCACTGCTCCTGGTGAGGGAACTTCCCCAGCTGCCCCGCCCCCAAATCCCGATACAATCGGGAGATCAGCCCACGCGAGCCCTCCCAGGTCTGCCACAATGTCTCCCCTGGACCCTGGTCACCCTCCCAACTCGATCGATTCTGGGCCTGGAGCAAGAAGTGGCGTATCTGAAAGTAGGGAAAAAAAGTCACTCCACCTCAGTTGATACCGCACCCGGAGGTCCGAGAATGGAATCAGCTCTCCCTCCTTAATAAACTTCCCAAAGGTATCCAACCCCTGTCGTTCCCACCTATGAAACACACCTTCCCTCCCGGAACCGAACTCAGCCGTCCCCCTCACCGGGGACAGCAAAGAAAAGTCCCCTCCAGGGGCCGCCCATCGGCGGCGTGCCTTCCGCCATTGCATTGTTAGATGCCACATAAAGGGATTAACCTTCCATCGACCGGGGGGCAGCCTTCCAGAGATCCAGGGCAAATGCCGTAACTGAATCTCCTCGGCCCAGTACTGCTCAATTTCACGAAACCGCTTCACTACTCCCCCCCCATCGCGCCACTCAAAGACCTGCCTCAGTTGGGCTGCCTGATAGTACCTAGCTAAATCAGGGACCCCTAGGCCCCCAGCCTCCCGTGAGGCATACAGTACGCGTCTACTCACCCGCGGCCGGGATCCCCCCCATACAAATGCAAAGATCTGATTTTGCAAACCCCGGAGGGCCCCCACCGGAACCCCCACTGGAAGCGACTGGAAAAAGGTATAGCAGTCGCGGTAACAGGTTCATTTTCAAAACCGACACCCTGCCCAGCCAGGAAAGCTCTACCGTCCTCCACCTAGCCATGTCCTTCCGTAGCTCCAGGAATAAGCCCGGGTAATTGGCCCTATACAATTGTAGGGGGTGGGCCGTGATCTGTACTCCCAAATACCGTATGGACCCCTTCGCCCACCTAAAGGGGAAGGAGCTTTGTAAACTAGCCACCACGTTTGGCTTCAGGGAAAGAGAGAGTGCCTCTGTTTTCTCCCAATTTACCTTGAACCCGGATAGGCCTCCATATTTCTGAAGCTCGTCCATTAATGCTGGGAGCGACACAATGGGGCGGGTCAGGGCGAATAGAACATCGTCCGCGAAAAGTGCCATTTTATGCTGCTCTAGTCCAACTTCTATGCCCGATATGTCTCCGTTAGAGCGAATATGCGCCGCCAGAGGCTCCATTACCAAAGCGAACAGTAACGGGGATAAAGGGCAACCCTGACGGGTGCCCCTCCCCAGGGGGAAAAACTCAGAGAATCCACCATTGACATTCACTGCAGCCACCAGAGCTGCATACAGTGCCCGTATCCAGGCCCTAAACCGGGGACCCAAGCCCACATACTGCAACACCTCCTGTAGAAAGGCAAAGCTGACTCTATCAAACGCCTTTTCGGCGTCGATGGAGAGAAACATAGCTGGTTGCTGGACCTGCCGCGCGAGCCACCCAAGCTGAATTACCCTCCGAATTCCATCAGCCGGTTGCCTCCCCATGATAAAACCAGACTGATCTGGGTGCACCAGATCCGGCATATATGGTGCTAATCTCAAAGCAAGCACTTTAGACAAAATCTTAACATCGATGTTCAAGAGGGAAATGGGTCGATAGGACCCACACACTGCCGGATCGCGCCCCGGCTTAGGTAGCACCACAATTGCAGCTTGAGCCATGGAGGGTGGCAGAGCCTCCCCATGTAGCACAGCATTAAACACTCACGCTAACAGAGGGGCCACCGTCACTCCCATCACCTTATAGAAAGATCCCGTGAACCCATCCAGGCCCGGAGCTTTCCCGGGAACCAAGGCTCTAATGGCCCCCTGCACCTCCTCCAAAGTGATGTCCGCTTCCAACGTTTCACCCTCCCCCTCACCCAACCGGGCACTGCCCTTCCCTGCGTTGTCCAAGTAGCACGCGACTTCCTCCCCCCTTACCGGGGGATCCGCCGTGTAGAGTTGCTGGTAATGATTTTTAAAACACTCGCATATTTCCTCAGTTTTATAGAGCAATTTGTCTCGGGGTCCCTTAATTTTGGCAACAGTACGTTTTTGCCGCTGGGCTTTAAGTTTATTAGCCAAAAGCCGCCCAGATTTATTGTCGAATTCATAATATCTTTGCCCTACCCTATCCATCTGACCAGATATCTTTTCCAGCTGGAGGGCATTCAATTGTTTACGAGCTTCCTCCATCTGGCGCTGTAAGGCCCTCCCCCCTTTCTTCTTATGCTCCCTTTCCAACTCCACTAACTGCCCCTGGAGTATCTGTTCAGCCTCCTCCCTCTGCCGTTTCCGCCTGGCCCCTAGCTGGACCAAATGGCCCCGCAGCACCGCCTTCAGCCCATCCCAAAGAATACCAGTCGTGACGTCAGCGGTATCATTGAGGGCCATATAATCGGAAATCACCTCCCGAAGTTTCAATGCCACCTCTCCCTCTCGCAGTAGATAATCATTCAACCGCCAAAACGTCCTCCTCCCGCTATCCCCAGGTCCCCCCAGCCCAATCTGCACCGGGGCATGGTCGGACCAGGTTACCGGCCCAATACTGGCACCCTCCAACCTGTCACCCCAATAGCTATCACCCAGCACGTAGTCAATACGGCTGTAAGAGCCATGCGCAGGGGAAAAAAAAGTATAATCCCTAACCGTTGGATTCGCCATCCTCCAGAGGTCAATCACTCCCATATCTTTCATCCACTGCTTGAACGCCCTTCCCCCTCCCTCCCCACCCCCAGGGCTCCCCCTCAGATCATCCAACGCCACATTACAGTCACCTCCCGCCAACACCTTCCCCTGGACCCGCCCGCTCAGCCAAGCGCCCAGTTCCCTCCAAAAGGCCCCCTTCCCGGAATTGGGACCATATACTGAAACCAAGGACACCTTTTCCCCCCCCAGATCACCCACCACTACCACTGCTCTCCCATCCTCTTTCGGGTAAACGTGCTCCACTGTAAGGGGAACACCCTGTCCCACCAGAATAGCAACCCCCCCCTTCTTCCGCCCCCCCCCTCAGCAGCAAAATAGCCCTGATACGCCCCCGAGCGCAACAGTCGCTCATCAACTTTGCGCAAGTGCGTCTCCTGAAGGAAGGCTACCCCCCACTTCCGTGACCTGAGCTCTCTCCACAGCAATTTACGCTTCTGGGGAGAGTTCAGGCCCCGCACATTAAGGCTCCCAATAATCATTCCCCCTCCCATGGTGCTTGTTCACCTCCCTTGCTGTGCCCACAACAGCCCCTCCAAGCTCGCTGGACCCCCCTCCCCTCCCCTTCCCTCCCTCCCCTGTCCCCCCCCTGAATACAGACCTCGCGTCTGACCACCATCGAGGAAGTGGCTCTCCCCAAGACGCTGCCCCTCCCACCCCCCTGGCCAGCTCTCCCCCTCAACAAACTCCCTCCTACCCCCCCAACCAAAACCATACACATATCTGCCCCCACTTCCAGCAAAAAACATTAATAACAATAACAATTAGTCACAGTACTTAAGTCACTACCCCAACATTTCACATAACAGTAAACCCCTTCCACCTCCCCCCTCCCCTCACCCCCATTGCCCAAATAACTTCACCGCCCGGGCCCACATTTCCCTTAGCTCAAGTCCCGGTCAGGCACAGTCCTTCACCCAGGTCCATCAGTGGGTCCCCCGGAGGTACCAACGGAGGGCTCATCCAACTCCGCTTCTCCCGACTTCCGCCTCAGGCGCTGGCCCCGCACTGGCACCCTCTCCCACACCGATCTTCTCTCTTTACTAGCGCCCACATCCGAGGTTACATTCAGCTCCGGGAGCCTAGGAGCCCCTTCTCTGCGCAGTATTGACCAGGCTTCCTCCATTGTCCGGGCCCGGAAACTACGGCCATTAACCTCAAACATTAGCGCAAACGGGAATAGCCACCGATAGCGCTTCTTTTCAGCTTGCAAATAGGAGGTCACTGGTTTCATCTCCCGCCGCCGTTGTAATGTGGCAGCCGAGAGATCATGAAACACCTCCACCTTTTGGCCTTCCCACTGAAAAGTTCTCCGGGCCGCAGCCACTCGCATCACCTGCTCCTTCACCGCAAACGAGCCCAGGCAAGCCACAATGTCTCGGGGCTGACCCCTGCGAGCCGGACCCAGGGCCCGATGCGCCCTCTCAACTGCCACCTCCTTAGCCTCCGCTGCGTCGCCCCGCTCCAACAGAAAGTGGCAGATGCGCTTAACCACCGCCGTGGCATCACTGAAGACCTCCGTCTCAGGCAGGCCCCGCACTCTCAGATTACTCCGCCTGGAGCGGTTCTCCAAATCCTCGATTTTGTCGCGCAGCAGTCCTTGCTCCAAGAGGCACTGCTGCATGCGTGCTTCCATCTCTGTGTCCTTGTCGTCCCGGCGTTCCGCCTGTTCCTCGAGGGCCTCAACCCGATTGCCAATGTCTCTGAGGTCCTCCTTAAGAATTCCCAGAGTGTCTTTTAACTCACTCCGCATTGCCCCGATGTCTCTTTTGAGGGAGCGCATCCACCCCCAGATGTCACCCCGAGTACAGGTGTCTCCTGCGCGCTCTGGCTCTTCCTCCATGTCCTCGGCAAGCTCCACGTGGTCCGCTGCTTCACGAGCCTTTTTCTCATTTTTGGCGGCATAGGAGGATTGAAAACGAGCTAATTTTTTGGTGACCGACATCCTGCTACCTCCACACCTCCGTGCACCCAGCAAGCTGTTTGGGGGGGAAAGGCTGACCGCTACTTTTCGCCACTAACACTGCGTCCCAACGGGAGCTCCAAAATCAGGCAGCCATCTCCAGGGTGACGTCACTTCCTCCCTCTTCCTTTTCCCGTTTTTGATGATGATATTATGTCCAGGACTGATGAAAAGTCACTGGTATTGGAGGCTGGGGTTCTGTACATGAAGCAGATCGTGGTTGATTTGTTTGTGATAGTGATGAAGTCTGACTTGTTGGTGCTGTCATTTGAGTGATACCGGAAATTGAGGTGTTCTTTCGCTAGGATCATCATTCCACCCCCTCTGTGTTGAGCTCTTAGGCATTGCTATAAGGTGTATCCAGTCAGCATGAGTTGATTCAGGAACAAGTTGTCTGTGACGGTGATCCATGTTTCTGTTATGCAGAGTATGTCCATGTTGTGGGATAGTATCAGATTTCTGATGGTTTGCATTTTGTTCCGGTTAGAACGGGAGTTAATTAGAGCACAGTGAAGGAACTGTACTCCTTGTGGCCTTGGGCAAGTCACTTAACCCTCCATTGCCTCGGAAGAAAGGCATGGCAATCTACTTCCGGTGACACTGCCAAGAAAACCCAGGAGCTTCTGGGTCGCCAGGAGTCAGCACTAACTCAAAGGCACAAATTGCATTGCATTTGAAGGAACTGTAAGTATGGGGATTTAGGCCAGGTCTGGGTAAATTGTGGGATGTTATTCGTTATGGGCCCGATTCCATCCCAGAAGTCGATCCCCGCTGTACGTCCGGTCTGAACCGAACTTACAAAGGGGATTGAGATTCTGATCTTGCGGGGCACGTCTAGCCCCACAGGATCAGAATCGCGAACAGTCCTGCACGTGCAGGCTGGGACTGCGATTCAGTCCAGCCTGCACATGCAGGCTGTCCCTGGCTAACTCAGTCAAGGCTCTTCTATGGAGCCTTGGCGCCATGTTGCCATGACACTATGGCTCCATTGAAGAGCCGCGATGCCGGCCGCTGCAAAATAAAGCATACTCCCTGCAGCCCGACCCACGATCTGGCCTCCTAAGGCCAGGGTCGAGCTGTGGGGAATGTCCTCTGGCCCTCCCTGCCCCATCTGTGCCCCAGCATAAAAAAAAAAAAAAAAAAAACCCACGTGCAGGGAAGTTATTCCACCTTGGAGGTGGAATAACTTCCCTGCACATGTCACTGGCCCTGGATGTACAGGGCCAACATTAGAATCGACACTATATGTCCAGGGCCGGCGACCACCCAGACTCCGCTCCTGAGCCGCCCCTTCCCCGCCCCCGTCTTTCCCCACACAACCAGCGGGGAAGTTTGACGCAGCCAGTTGAAGGCATGAATAGTGGGGATCCTGCTATTCGTGGCACAGAATAACCCCCTATGTGTATTAGACATCGTGGGGTTCTATATGTGTCGCATGTTGGTGGTGTGTGCGTATAATTGTGTGATGTGTTGGTAGGCTGAGGCCAAGGAAGAGGTGCTAGTTCTGTGGGGGATTTATGTGCTTTGGTGAGTAACAGGAATATAAGCAGCAGATAGAGCAGGGGGTAAATTGACAGCATGGTGTTTGTTAGGTAGAGAGGATTCTGTGAATGGGGGTTTGTGTTGTGTGATAGGTTTACCTTCCTGTTTTTGTTGCGACTGTTCTTGTTATGGCTGTGTGCAACGTTTTGTAGTTTTGTCGCGTGTTAGTCGTCTGCTCCCCATGGTGCACTTCTCATTCCCTCCACGCCTAAGGGCCACCCAAAGGGCCCTCAGGCGAGGCCCTCAGGTGCGGGCATGCCTGATGGTGCTTCTTTGTGTACTGGAGGCTGATTTCCTTGTCCCTGGCCCGATTGGCCTTGGCGGAGGAGCAGGAGGGATTAGCGTTCCCGCTAATCCCTGAGATGCCAATCATGTCTAATCTTTCATTTAGTGCTATATATTCTAGCTCTCCCATCTTATTTTTTAGACTTCTAGTAATTGCATACAGGCATTTTAGACGTTGTATTTTATTCATATTAATTTGGTTATCAGGTAGTAGGTGTAATTCGGAATCTTTCAGCTCTATACTGAAGGACATGTGATCTACTTTTACCTTTGTTGGAACTTCTCTGTCGGGATGCCCTAACTTCCCTGTTTTGCTAGTATCCTTCAAGAATGCATCCTTCTGAACCATGTGCTGCTGGGCGACTGTTGGCTTTCCCCTACAAA
Organism: Ichthyophis bannanicus; assembly: GCA_033557465.1. Taxonomy (NCBI): domain Eukaryota; kingdom Metazoa; phylum Chordata; class Amphibia; order Gymnophiona; family Ichthyophiidae; genus Ichthyophis; species Ichthyophis bannanicus. Next base: position 898,784,859 of record CM066035.1, on the reverse strand, counting down.
AAAGAGAGAGGCCAACCAGTCATGTTGACTGAGCAAGGGGAGGATTGTACTAAGAGAAGTCATTTTGACTTTCTCTTTTGATCTAGCAATTGAGGTCCCGAAGGTCTAAAATGGGATCCTCCCATCTTTTTTGTTATTAGGAAGAAACGGGAATAGAACTGGCCATGATGTTCATGAGGAACTACTTCAATGGCTTGATTACACAGGAGCTTAGTGTTGAGCCATAGGCGTGGGCACATTGGAACAAGAACGAGGGAGTGGAAGTTGTAGAAAGTTGATCTTGTACAGCCTGTCCACTATGTTGAGTACCCACTGAATAGTAGTTCTGGAATACCATGCCTCTCTGAAATGCTGAATTCTGCCTGTTACTAGCAGGTAGTCAAAAACTAGGAGTAGGTTTGGTAGCAGATGTCTGGTTGGAGGGTTGCTTCCTGTCACGATGCCTGGAGCGCTGAGGGCAAGCTGTTGAGGCAGGGTGTTGTGATGGCTGTCTGGAATAAAGTTGATGCTTTCAGCGAGAGTAAAATTGCTAAAAATACTGATAATAGTAAGCTTGCCAGTAGTGAGGAAGTTGAGAATGGCTGGGTTGTAATGCCGGCTCTACTGACTGGGCAGTTAATTCCCTGAGTGACGAATGATATTTAACCTTTGAGGCTGCTTCTTGCACTTTAGATCCAAAAAGGCTATCTCCTTGACATGAAGCATCTGCAAGGCAATTGTAAAGGTCCTCATGGAGTCCAGATACCCAGAGCCAGGCTGTGCGTCTTGCTGAAATAGCCATGGTGGAGCAATGTGCCATCGAACCAAAGGCATCATGGGTGGTGCAGATGATATGTATAGGGACTCATGCAAATTAGTGAGAGGTTGAGCTTGTTCTTCCATTGCTAAGGATTGAGTATCATCTAGCTGTAAGAGGAGATTATGGTGATAATGCAAGATCTGGAGCTGATGTGCCAAAACCCTCATTGCAAGAAGGCTACTTTGATAGGTCTTCCGACTGACAGCATCTAGAGTCTTTTGTTCTTTACGGGGTGGCGTCTGAAATGTTGATTTGGAAGACTTTGACTTTTTAAGGACAGCTTTGGAGACCATGAATTGATGAAATAGTTGCTGGTCAAACCAGCAACAGTGTTTGAAGAAGGGCCGGGATGATCGGAGGCTCGAAACAATTACAACGTTGGGTTACTGGTACATAGAGGAGAGAATGCTCTATGTTTTGTTTCTGGGAAGGAAGTTGAGTGGTGTCACTGTAAAAGCTTTGTGAAAAATCCCTCCTCGGGACGCTGTGGGGCTGTGGAGAAAAGAAGCAACGGCTGGGGAAGTAAGGTCCCTGTGACGATTGTGGCGGTCAGGACTGCTACCTGCTGACAAGTCTACTGCCTGTAATGTCGTTGGAGGAGGAATTCACTCAAGTTAAGTGGCTTTTAATTGGCTTGAGCCTGATATCAATTGGAACTTGGCTTATGTCTTGTGTGAATTAAAGTTTACCAGCTGGTATTGGGGATTGAAGTTCCCTCAATCCTTGTTAGGGTTGTGTCCCTATTTGAATTTAAGATAAAATTGGAACAATACACTACGAGAAGGAGATTCCTTCAAGGTGTGTGTTCCTACAAAAATTGTTTGTATATGTGTTTCCCTTGTTTGTTTGGATATTTATGTGGGAGATCTTTAGGGGTTTGCTGGGTTTATGGTCATCAAACCCTGGCACTGACAGTACCTTATATTTCAGGTCAAGACGCCGGAAGGTAGGATGTAATGAAGTGGGATTATTCCAGATTGAAGATTGCAGAGCTTGAAGGTTTTGATGAACTGGTAGAGCCAACATCTGCTTAGGTGCACTGCAAGCTGTAAGTATAGATTGGAAATCCCACTTATTGGTAGGGATTTGACAGTCACTCAGAGCCAATGCCTTAGACACCTTCTGCAGGAATTTTGGATAAGAAAGGTCTCTGCTCAAATCTTCCAAGGGCTCTGACAATGACAGGGGCTCTGGAATGTCTTCAGTTATCCTGGAGCTAGTGTGACTGTATGTTCCCTAAGCAGCGAACAAGCATCATCCTCTAATGTTGTGGGTGTTCACCACGCTATGACAGAGGGCGATCCTGGGTGTCCCTGACATCTGGGATCGGTGGGTGTATCCAGTGGTGTGATAATTGCAGGGATGCTGGGATTCACAGGAGCCACACTGAGGATGACTACACTATCCTGAACAAACTTCCATGGCAGTGACAGGAGGAAATAGAGGGCTTGTGGTCCCTGCCGACTGTGGTTGTTCAGGATATTGGGATTGTTTTGCCTCTGGAATTTTAGAGAGGGTTGTCCTAACACCAGAGGGTCAGGCAGGCAAGGGCACTTAGATGCCTTACCTGCTGAGGTGTTTCTGTCTGCAGCATGCTTGAGATGTTTAGGGTTTTGATTTTCCCCTTATGTCCAGCTGTGCTGAGTTCTGTCACCAGGAGCTGAGGAGGTAAAGGAATACAGCCCCCAGCCTGAGTCAGCAAGCTTTGGGTCGGCTGCAACACCACCAGTGCCGTGCAAGCATTTTAAAATAAAAAAAAATTAATAAAAAACGGCCCACGGGGCCAAAGTGAAATGAGAAAAGATAACGAAAATAAATGCACCAAAAACCCCCCACTTAAAATAAACACAGTTTACACAAACTTCAACCTGAGGTAACCCGGAGAGGGTGAGAATCATGATGACTTGGACCGCAGCAGGAAAAGAAACTGGCTTTGGTGGGAATGGCGGGCAGCAGCTACCATCCATGCTTGGAGAAATCCAAAAGGACTTCTCTAAGCTGGGGGAGGGCCCGGCACACTGGCGCCATAGGGGACAGCACCATGGAGTGTGCCTGCATCCCCCTGCTTGTCTGCGGAGAAACTATTTCATTTGTATAAATATTCTATACATTTCTAAAACAACCCCTCTTCTTTCAGAAAAGAAGTTAATTTTACATCTTTTCCTATTAGGATCCAGAAAATGGCATCGGAGTGGTAGGCAGGAGAGGCAATGGCCCCGATATATTCAACGGCATTTATATGGTTTACAGGATATCCGCAGGTTCCTCCGCTACATGCCCCGATGCTAACGGGTAGCACTGAGACGTGTTGTGGGTGTTCTGGGGCAGAGCAGGGGTGGTGGCCGTCACTAACTGATCAGCGGTGATAGGCACAGGAAAATCTGGCCTCTCTTTATCCATGGGTCGATAACTGGGCAGCAGTTCAATATCGTCGCTGCCCTATTAGCTTCCACGCTGTGTGGCACCGTGCAGAGATCCGCATATTCAGTGCCGGTGGTCGGATATAGTCCTGATATTGAACATCTGCGGTTAAGGTTCAGCGGCAACGATTATGCGCTGATGCGCGGGCCCACTATCCTTTGCCTCTGTCCCCACTGAAATCGGGTACAGGAGGTGGCTACAGTCCATAGAGTTGGGGACACTATTTCAAAATCGGGGACAACCCTGAAAATTGGGAACGTCTGTGTGCTGCAATTTAGCATGGTCGTTCTTTTGGTGTTTTTCTGGTGCTAGCTTATTTTCTGCATTGGACAGCAAGCCTGGCTTGGGAAAAGCGCCAGAAAAATGTCATGCTCGGGTTTTCTGCACTGGCCCCATGCAGCTTTGAGGACACAGCGGGAGGAGAGGATTCTGCTTGAGAAAGCGCGGCTGCAACGAGAACCCCACCCCACAGACACAGAACATGAACTGCATAAGAAAGTAAACACAAAACAAAAGGCAAGCCACGCAGTTTGTAGATACACACCCAGAAAGGAATGGGAAAGAGAGACAAGTCAATATGCTAAAAGGACACAGGCAGGTTACAATTACCTTATCATTACAAGGAAGCAGAAAACCCCCACAAAAAGTCTAACAACTTATACTTCCATCCTGACGCGTTGCTTGTGAGTTCCTACAGCTCTTTAGAAGAGGTCACTAACCAATAACCAAAAACGTAGAGGGAGAGCCCAAAGGTTCACCATGGAAAAATATCAGCTTTTCTGCATTGTCAGGGCATCAGATATTAGGAGCCAGCATAGGGGTTTGGTATCCAGAGGGTCACATCATTTGCCCTAACTTTAGTACAGCTCGGGAAAGGCTGGCCGGAACTACAAAAATGTGCCGCACTAAGATGTAGAAGGCATTTGGGATGAGATACAGACTTTCATCAACAGAAAAGATGTACCATGTTTTTAAACTGAACACAGAAATGGTACACTAATACAGGGTGCCACAAAATCCAAATAAATAAATAAAATCAAAAAAGAAGAACCCCCTTGAAACGTTAGGTCCATACTAATAGAGAAGATCTGCCACAAGCCAAAACAAAACATAAATCTTGATAAATAGTAAGCATACAGAAACATTGGAACAAGTCCAATGCAACCTGACCCAGATATACAGTATAATCAACCCATGCTCGATCAGCACTCATATCCTGCCACACCAAATCTACCATCTCCTTATGATGAAAGGAAAAATCAAGTCAGCACAGTTTTATCACACGAGAAATCTTCGAACCGAATTGGGTCAAAAAAGAAATGTATTCCCTGATAGGAAATTAAAACCTCAGATGAAAACATGCCACTTCCGCAAATGTCTGAGATTTCAAGGAAAGCGTAGTTACTCACTTGTAACAGGTGTTCCCCAGGGACAGCAGGAATAAGTCTTCACATATGGGTGAGGTCGGCACCAACAGAGCCCGGGCAGAGCATTTCCCCAGCTTTCAAAGAAAACCTTTGGGAATGCCACCATGCATGTGTGGTCCCCTTCCTGCCCAAGGGCGCCATCTTACTTAGTCAGGTGCCATAGCTAGAGCCCTACCAAGATGATGGCAAAAATGGACAGCAACTCCAAGGGGAGGAGGGAGGGTTCTGAGGACTGATTCCTGCTGTCCCTGGAGAACACCTGTTAGAGGTGAGTAACTACGCTTTCTCCAGAAACAACCAGGAAGTCAGTCCTCACATATGGGACTCCCTAGCTACAGGCTACTGAGGATCCCATAGGAAAAAATCACAACACAGCCGTGAGCAGTCACCAGTGAATGTGAAGGCAAGCCTGAGGATCCCGTGTCCATGGAGAGCCACATTTCCGGTAGCCTGAACAAGAAGGGCTGGAACTTGAACAAATTATGGAGAACTACCTGGCCAAAGGCAGAGTCCTGATGGGACTTCCTCTCCAAGCAATAATGTGCCACAAAGGTATGAGCGGAAGACCAGGTGGCGGCTCAGCAGATGTCCACCAGTGGCACTGAATGTAGGCTGGTGACTGATGTCACCATCGCTCAGACATTGTGCTCCATGACTTGGTGGTCCAGAGATAGCCCAGCTTAGGCCTGGGCAAAGGCAATGCAGTCTGCCACCCAGAGGGATAAGGTTCACTTGTTGACCGCCAGCTCCAGGTGGCTGGGGTCATAGGAGACAAAAAGCTGCCCAGTCCTGTGGTGGTCTCGCGTCCACTGCAGGTAGAAGGAAAGGGACCTCTTGCAGTCTAGAGTATGGAGAACTACCAACGCCTGGTCAGTATGGGGCCTTGGGAAGAAGGTGGGCAGCACCACCTCCTCTTTGAAGTGGAAATGCAAGACAACTTTCAGGGGGGACTTTGGGGTGAGTGCAAAGAACTACCCTGTTCCTATAGAACCTTGTATATGGCTCCTCGGCCTGGAGTTCATTGACTCTACGGGCAGAAGTGAGAGCCATCAGGAAGGCCACCTTCCAGGACAGATGTTGCAAGGAGCAGGTGGCCATGGGCTCGAAGGGCGGTTTAGTCAGCTGTGTGAGGACCACATTTAGGTCCCATTGCACCAGTGGGGGGCAGGTGGGGGGGGTGGTGGTTGGAGAGGAGGAAGCCCCACATGAAGCGAGAGACGATGGGCTGCCATGAGAAGGGTTTGCCCTCGATGTGATGGTGGTCGACCAAGTTAGACTTTAGTCCAGCCTGTGAGAGATGGCGCAGGTATTGCAGGACCGAGTGTACAGGGCAGGAGAATGGGTTCACTCACCACACCAAGAACCTGCGGCACTTGAAGGCATACGCCTGCCTGGTCGAGTCCTTCCAGGAGGCCAAAAGGATGTCCTCGATCTCTGTGGGGAGATGAAAGGGAGCAAAGCAACTCGCTCAGCAGCCAAGCTGTGAGGGACAGAGACCCCAGATTGGGGTGAAGAAGCAGGCGTCCCTCCTGTGTCAGAAGCCCCGGTGAACTCCCGAAAGGGACTGGGGGCTCCGTCGAAAGACGGAGTAGCAGAGGAAACCACAGCTGTCTGGGCCACCTCAGGACCATGAGGATCACTGAGGCCCTGTCCCGCTGGACTTTGAGGGTCTGAGCTATGAGTGGCGTGGGGGGAGGGAAGGCATACAGCAGGCCGATCATCCACGAGAGGAGGAAGGCGTCCGGAGCCAACCTGTCTGGGTGCGGTAGGGGACTACAAAACCAGGAAAGCTGTGTGTTCACGGGGCTGGCAAAGAGATACAGGTCTGGGGTCCCCCAGTGCTGAAAAAGCCATTGCACTGTCTTAGGGTACAGGCGCCACTCGTGCGGTTGGAGGACTCTGCTCAGCCAGTCCTCCGAGGCATTGTCCTGGCCCGGGAGATAGGTGGCGCGGAGGATTATGCCTGGCTCACCGCAAATGAATAAAGGGCCACTACCTCCTGGAAGAGGCTGGAAGAGCTGGTACCCCTCTGCTTGTTCAGGCAGAACACTGTGACCTGATTGTCCGTCTGAACCAGCATCACATAGTGCCGCAGGCAGTGCCGGAAGGCCTTCAGCGCAAGGATGGCCCAGAGCTCCAGCAGATTGATCTGCTGTCGACTCTCTTCAGAGAACCAAGTCCCTTGGGTGCGCAGCTCCTTGCAGTGGGCGCCCCAGCCCGAGAGGGAGGCATCCATAGTTAGGACTGCCTGGTGGGTCGGGGTCTGAAAGGGCATGCCTCTGAGCAGGTTCCGTGTTTCCTGCCACTAGGTCAGGGACTCCACCAAGTGAGGTGTGACTGAGATGGGGTCCCGGAGTCAGCCGGTTGTCTGGGTCCATTGCACGCGGAGGCACCACTGTGCCGCTCACCTGTTGATGCGGGCATTGGGCACGACACAGACAGTGGAGGCCACATGGCTGAGAAGGCAAAGCATCAACCTCACTGAGACAGTGCAGCAGCTCTATATGCTGGATGCCAGGGAACTGAGGCGCTCTTCCTTGTCCCGGGGAAGGAAGGCCGTGGCCCAAAGAGTATCCAGGCGGGCCCCTATGAACTCCAGGGACTGTACCGGGGTGAGGTGGGATTTTGCATAGTTGACCATGAATCCCAAGTGCTGCAGAAGTCAAATCGTGCAGCCCATGGCCTGCAGGGCCTCTGAAGCCTTGTCCTTTTATGAGCCAGTCGTTAAGATAGGGGTAGACATAGGTACCTTGTAGATGGAGGTGGGCCATTGCAAGACACTTGTTGAAGACCCGTGGAGTGGAGACGAGTTTGAAGGGAAGCAACTTGTACTGGTACTGTCTGTGCTTGAGATGAACGAGGATGTGGGTATAAGCAACCTTTAAGTCCAAGGAGCCTAGCCAATCGCCCTGCCAGAGGTAGGGCAGCAGTGTTCCAAGGGAGAGCATTTTGAACGTCTCCCACAACAGGAATCTGTTCAGGTTCCTCATATCGAGGATGGGCCGGAGACCTCCTGTTCTCTTTGGGACGAGGAAGTAACGGGAGTAAAATCACCTTCCCTTGAGGTGTGGTGGGACAGTTTCTACCATTCCATCCTTGAGGGGGCCCATGAACTCTTGAGTTAGTAGGGCCTGGTGCAGAGGAAGCTGCTGGGGCTCCCTGGGGAAGTAAGGGGGGGGCAACTGGTCCAGATGGGGGAGCTAGCCCTCCCGGACAACCTGGAGGACCCAGGCATCAGTGGTGATGGATTCCCACCTGAGGGCAAAGTGGATTAGCCTTCCCCATACTGGCAGCTGGTTATCCAGTGGTTGAGAGGCTATGCTGGTGGTGTCAAAACCCCGAGGCCAGCTGTGCCGGGGCCAGTGGTTGGGTCTTTTGTCCCTTAGGCGTGTGGGGTCCATGGCTCACACTCTTACCCTGACCACCCTGGGACGGGGTCAGTGTAGATGGGTATGGAGGGTAGCCTCTGTATGGATGCCCCTTTCTAGTGAAGAAGGACCTTATACATAGAGTCCAGGCACTTGCTGATGATGGGGATGGAGGCCGGGATCTCCCACATATGGAGAAGGAGTCGATTAAGGATGGAACCGTAAGTGTCTCCTTTGGTGATGCCTCATTTCGAAGGATGTCAAGCTCCTCCACTCGGGGCTCCTCCTCCAATTCGGTAGTGAGCGCAAGGGCCTGCCCCATATCCTGGATAAACTCTAGAAAAGAGGTGTCCTCTGGGGGAGACCGTCGCCTCTGGGTCGGCGGGGATGAGTCCGAGGGAAGGTCTTGATGAGATCGAGTCTCTGGTGAGGTTTCCCCATCGGATTCCCAGTCCGAATAGTCTGTGGAGGACAAGGTCGGATGGCTCCAGAGGGACTGATGACCCATGCTGGGCTCCAGAGGCCGGAGCCTGTCCGGAGCCAGAGGCACTCGCCCGAGATGATTCTGCGTATGAGGAACGGGACAGAGATCAAGACCCTCGCTAAGGACCCTCACAAGGTATATGGCTCTCGGGGGTCACTGTGGCAGCCTGGGAGTCCTCAAGGTCAAGGTCCCTGTGGTCTCATGGCGTGGGCCGGCAGAGCCAGGCATCAGCACCTGCTGGGCAGCAAGGAATGCAGAAACGCTGCATTCCAAGGCCAGCATTCGGGCCTCCCACTCGGGAGTGGGGCCCTGCAACACGGACACCGGGGTGACCGGGTCGGGCATCGAGGAGGAGAGGGGGTCCTCACCAGGACGACACTCAGGAGATCGGGCACCATCACTGGAGGCCTCTGCATCGGTTCAAGGTACCTTTCTTGGTTGCTCCCTCTCTGGCTCTTTGGACTGTCGTAGGGGGCTGAGACATAGTGCGCATGAATTCTCGCGCTTGTCTGACCCCTCCAGACAGCATCCTCGGGGCCTTCTTTTTCTTTCGCTTACACTCAGGGGACCCCTGGTCAGTGTGCCTGCGAGCTTGCGGAGGGGCCTTGGGAGACTCAGAGTAGCGGGCCCATGAAGCACAAGGCTACTGGAGCTACCAGAGTGAAGTCTGCCTTATGGAAGAGATCTAGCTTCTGCGAGAGACTCTGGATGGCCTTAGAAAACATCTTTTTGCAGAGGCAGCATTGCTACGGGTCATGGTCAGTTCCCAGGCATCGGAGACAGCAGTCATGAGTGTCTGTGAGAGATATGTTCTTAGAAAACTGATCGCATTTTTTGAAACCAGAGGCCATTGAGGCAAAAAGAACCCCTGTGAGATCAAAGACCCTTGATGCGGCCAGCTGTTAAAAAGGGCGCGAAAGCACAAATAGGGCAAAGAAGGAAAAAAAAACAGATCCGAAGACTGACAGCCAAGGCAGTGGTGCTTGAGATGGCGAGAAGGGAACCGGCGCTAGTCGGAAAAGAATAAATTGTATTAGAAAGGAGAAAAAAACTTTTTCCGGGGATGAGACACTCGTCTGAAGGACTCCGCAGAAAAAGGGAGACTGAGTAAGATAGCACCCTTGGGTGGGAAAGGAACCACGCAAGGGTGTGACATGGATAGCCGAAGCCATGTGCCCCAGCAGGCAGAACATCTGCCGAGCTGAGACAGTTAGAGAGGATTGGACCTCGTCTGCTAAGACAGAGAGGCACTGATCCCTATCAGGCAGAAGAAAAGTCCAGGCCTGAGTGGTATCGAGGAGAACCCTGATGAGCTCCAGGCACTGAGCGGGCTGCAGATGGGATTTGGGATAATTTACCTCAAAACCCAAGGTCTCCAGGAGCTGGATGGTGTGATGCAGGGCCTGTCAGACCTCATCCTGTGACCCTCCCCTTAGCAGCCAGTCATCCAGATAGGGGAAGAAGGACATGCCTTTCAGCTATAGGAAGGTGATGACCACTGCCAGGCATTTTGTGAATACCCTGGGAGCAGATGCTGGACTGAATGGTAGTAGCCGGTACTGGCAGTGACACCCTCCAATGACAAAGTGGAGGTACTGCCGGTGCAAGGGGTGGATCAGGATGTGGGTATAGGCATCTTTGAGATCCAAGGAGCATAGCCAGTCTCCCCAGTGGAGGTAAGGCAGCAACGTTCCAAGGGATACCATCTTGAATTTCTCCTTCACTAAGAAGCGGTTGAGATCCCGCAGGTCCACAATGGGTCACAACCCACCCATCTTCTTGGGAACCAGGAAGTAAAATAGGAGTAGAACCCTGTGCCCCTTTGAGACAACGGGATGAGCTCCACCATCCTGGTGTGAAGTCCTGATGAGTGGGATCCAGAGGAAGTTACCCTGGGAAGAATGAGGGTGGTGTCAGGTGAAAGAGGTAGCTCTCCTTTACCACCTGAAGAGTCCAGGTGTCAGTGGTAATGTTGGACCACCAGTGGGCAAAGAAGGTGAGATATCCCCCTATGTGCTGCTGTTCCTGACCTCCTGTGGGAAGAGGGGCAATGCCCCTGGAATCAAACCACACCCTATGCTGTGGGCAAGGTGCTGTTTGGGGTTTTGGGGCTTGAGGCCTACAACAGCCCTGCCCCTGGCCCTTGGTTGGCTGCCCCTGTGGCAGAGCCTGAGAGGCCTGATGTTGGGGATAAGTTCCATAGGCTTTTTACTTCTTCAGACAGAAGGAAGTTTTCCCTGAGGCCTTCCATGAGGAAGGATCAGCAATCTTCTTAGAGAGCCTCGTTCTGGTCATCAACTTGGCCTCCAACTCGGCAGCCTTGTCCATCATGGGCTTGCCAAAGAGATTCTCCCCCTGGCAGGGAACATTGACCAATATGGCCTGAACCCATTCCTCCAGGTCTGAGGACTGTAACCTTGCCAAGTGGTGGGCACTAATGCCTACCTCAGTCACTCTAGCCACAGACTCAAAGCCATCATAGGCCGCTTGAGTCACATACTTGGAGCACTCCTTCACCATTGACACTAAGCCCTGGAAACACTGGTACATGCCCATGTACAGCTGGTAAGCCTGGATATGGGCCACGATCATCGAGCCCTGGAAACACCTTTTACCAAACCCATCCATTGTGCGGGCCTCCCATCCCAGGGGCACTGAGAAGTGCATCTTCTGGCTCTTGATCCGGCACATAGCTGACTCCACCATCATGGAGTTGTATGGTAACTGGGTTTTTTGAAAGCCAGGACTCTTGCAGACCCGTTACATGGAATTGAAATGCTTACTCACAATGGAAACCTTAACTGAGGCATCCCACATCCTGGAAAGGAGGTGCTCCAAGATGGGAGGCACCGGCACCATTATGACCTCCTTGGGAGGAGAGTCATAATGAAGTATGTTCAGGTCCTCCGCCCAAGGCTCCTCTTCTGCCTTGATGGTTAAGGCGAGGGCCTTGCCTATGTCCCGGACAAAGTCCAGGAAAGACAGGTCCTCTGGTAGAGACCTTCAATGCTCCTGAGGAGGAGAAGGGTTCAATGGAATGTTCCAATGCCAATCAGTATTGGGGAACTCGTCATCTATCTCTTATTATGAAATGGACTTGGAAAGGAACTTGAAGCACTGGTGGGAATTTGCACCTGTGCGCAGATGGGGTGAGGATGGCAGCCGAGGTTCCCGGTGATCCAACCCCGATGCACTGAATGGAGAAACCCTAGGTTCGGACCAAGATCAGGATCGGTCATCGAACTCGGCCCACAGGGCATGCCATTCCAGGACAGGCTAGATCTCCTCCAGCAAGGCCCTCGCGGAGAAGGGGCCCGTCACCGGCTCTGAGGAACCAGAACGGGGGTCTTCTGGCTCACCAGAAAGGCAGCCAGGCTGTGTTCCATGGACGTCATTTTGGCCTCAAGGCTCAAAAGCTCTTCAGCCACTGGCACGGGCACCAAGGGTATTGGTTCCGATGCTGGTTCCCTCAGTGGGGACTCACCGATGGTGATTGCCACAGTAGCCCAAGGCGATCCTACAAGGGATTGGGAACTGCTGCCTGCCAAGGCAACTTCGAGTGCTGCTTCTAACCATCACCCTCAGAATCCCGTTGAAGGCTGTGGTGCCGATGCTCGTGAGTCTTGCCCATGGTACCAACATCACCCCCGACGAGGACTTTGACAAAAAGTCTGTTCCTTCTGGGGATCACGTTCCACTGACGGTCGCTGGTCCAATGCTCTGACCTCAGGACTCAGAGAACCTGACAGCTTCCAGAGCCTAAATACTCTGCAGCCGCTTCCGAGGGTGCAGTTTTCGAAGCCAATGATGGGGCCGAGGCTGAGGACTTGTGGCCAAACAGCATCTCTTCTGCCTCTCACGATTCTTATGCTCCCTTGCTTGTCATCTGAAGACAGAGCAAACAAGAGGAGGCATCAGGATCAGCCCCAAGGCATTGAAGGCAGTAATTGTGGCAGTCTGTGATGGACACGATCCCGTCACAATCAGTGCACTTCTTGAAATCACTAATCGAGGACACAGCAGGAAATACAGCCCCCGCGAAGTCAAACTCCTATGTCTTGATTAGTAGGGCACGAGAGAAAACAATGCACTGAAAAAGCAAAAATTAAAGTACCACCTGAGAAAAATGCAATGCTGAAGTAGCAACGGTTCCAGGACCACGGGAAGGTGACTGTACGCAACCGAGAAAACACCGAGAAAAACCAAAAAGAATTTATCGCAAAAGAAAATGACTTTTTTCCAAGGTGCAAATGGTATGTCTGGTGGGCTCTGCAGAAAAACGAAGACTAAGGGAAAATGGCTCCCTTGGGCGGGAAGGTGACCACGCATATGTGGTTGATCTCCCAAAGGCTTTCTTTGAAAGTTGGGGCGAGATTACCACAAGGGCTCCATTAGTGCCAACATCATCCATATGCGAGGACCGACTTCCTGTTTGTTCCTGGAGAAAACATTAATTTTCTGATCAGAAAGGGCAAGATGTTTATATTTGAAACATTAAGAACCTTCAGTAAACCTTGATAAACATATAGGGCTTATCCAGTTAGCAGGATCTGTTAACCAGATAAGCCCCAGTGAGCTCAATATTCATCAGTACTATCGGGACAGAGCTGCTGAATCCAGTATTTCCTCTGACTGTTGTGGCACTATCTAGATAGTGCCGGAGTGGTCTGTGGGTGGATCTGGGGAGAGGTCAGCATTTATCCAGATAACTACAGTGCCTGACTGTAACCTGCCTTGAACTACTACTGGAAAATCGTGAGCTAAATAATAAAAAATAAATAGCGGTGATTTTCAGTCCCACTATCTAGATAAGTATGCACGTAACTTAGGACAGATAAAAGGCAGACTGTCTCTCCCAGACAGTAGCTGAAAATCGCCACTATCCAGAGAACCACCACCACCGACCACAAAATCCAGATATTCAGTGGCAGCTGCTATCATAGATTAGTTTTACCCATGGCAGTCAGCCTTTTTTAGACAACTGCCCAGACGCAGTAGTTAGTGCCCACCTTTTTACTGACAAAACGTACAGTAAGTGGAGTTTTCCATTTTCTCCCCCATACATTCTGAGGAAGTAGATGGGATTGCCATTTAAGTCATCTAAGAAGGGCAAGAAGTGTCTTTTCTCATCCAAAAACTGCAGCTCCAAAAGTAAGAGTGTTAGCCATTTTGTGAAGGAAAAAAACTCCCAAGAGATGATTTAAGAGGTCAACTGAGAATACTCTTCAGACTATATATAGAGTCCGATGTCGAAATAATACATTGAAGAGACATCTGTGAAAGCACCTGCTCTGCATGTCAAAGACTTACTTGGCCTGGAAATCATTCCCTGGGACATCAGGGTCAGATGGCACCAAGGAGCAGGAGAGGCTTCCAGTTCCAAATCCTCTCGGCTTTAACTTGGTGCATCTGGCGTCAATAAGAAGGCTTCAATAGGAGATCATTAGACACACTTAGAAGTGTCAGAGCCCCTGACACCTCATATCTGATGCGTCTAACTTGATCTTTCACTCCAACATTGCGTCAAAGTTTGCAGATGACTGTATCGAGTTACCCTAACAGGGGAACTGACATTCTCCAGGGGTTTTTGGAAGTCAGACCCAAAGATGGAGAAACACCTCCGCAAAACCAACAGAGCCGTCTTCCACAAACTAAGAGTCCTACAACCTCTACGGAGCATTATTGAACCTCATGATTTCAGGTCTGTTACACAGGCACTCATCATGCCACATTTCGACTACTGCAACGCCATCCTACAGGGACTTCCAAAGAAAACCTTAAACATTCTGCAAATGGCGCAAAATGTAGCGGCTAGGATCATCATGAGAAAATGTTTTGCTGATCACATCACACCTGTATTGATTGAGCTACACTGGCTCCCCATTGCTGCTCGTATAAAATATAAAACACTAACAACCACCTTCAAACTCATGCATAACGTAGCGCCGTCCTTCCTCTCCACCCTAATCTGCTCACAACCACCCAACAGAAGCAGAAGAACCATCAACTCAAACACCCTCCTCGTTTCAGCAGATATAAGATCTGTTAAAACCAGTACTAGTAACAGAGCTTTCTCATACACAGCACCGACACTCTGGAACCAACTGCCGCCAGAGCTACGAGCTAGCAAAGACCTAACTGACTTTAGAAAAAAACTCAAGACTCACCTGTTTCAGAGTCAGTTCAACTTGATTTAAACCCAAGGGGTCTAAGCCTAACCACCCTGGGAGACAGGAATGCATTTATGTACGCTTTGCTCATTTATGTAAAAATGTATATTGTCACACCGCCGCCCTAGTGGCCAGAGGTTGTTAAGGCAGGTCGGGTGGACATGAGTTATATTTTTAAGTTTGAGTTGGTCCTTGAGTGCGGGGTCTGGGTATTCTGTTCCCAGTGGCCTTCCGTGTACCAAAGCCTCAAATGAATCCAAAGTCCGAGAGTAGGGAAAGAAAGGCTTTTTATTCCCTTAATGCACAAAGATTCAAATATTGGAATCTACATCAACACAAAGCAACCTTACTTCAGGTAGAAAGAAACATAAACAGTTATTGCTTTATCCTCTGTTATCTTCACAGGAATTTATACATATGAAACACACAGTCTCTGTTTGCTGAGCATAGCTCTAGACACTAGGCAGGGATTCTAGGCTTCCTGCCTGACAGTAGCTACAATCCATTGCCATTTTGGTAGGGTCCTCAGTAAATTCCACCTGCAAGGGCTGAGGATCTGAAAGCTGGGACTCTGTATCAATATAGTCCGGTGGAATATGATGAGGCTTTTCATATAAAGTTTGTACCAGCCTCCAATGCTCTGGGCTTAAGTTTAGGCCTCGGTCATGTGCATGCTTACTATGAGACCAACTTCTTTTGTCCCTGGGCCTTTCCTTAAACAGTCTTTCATCTGGTAAAAGCTTGTGTCTTGCTTTACAAACAGCTTGAGGAGGAGAATACTCCCTTGTTTCCTGTGCTATCCCTGAGTCACCAGGTTATATCGGTTAGTAGTAGAAAAATGGGGATTACCTTTTTCTCTGGGCCTATCCCAGTGAGCTGAGGCTTGAGGCCTAGTCCTGCTGCAATTCAGCCTTACTCGGTTAGCAGGCTTCCCACTGTCCAGCTGGCCTTCGGGTGGAGTTATCTCCCTTTCACAGCCATACCTCTCTCTCCTTGAACAAAGAGTGTTACCTCCTATGGAGATGGCTTCATCTTCCTTCTGGTAACTTCCACAGGGTCCTGAGTCCGCTGGCACCGTTCCATCAGCTAAGACTCTGCCTTCTGTTTCCCTCCGGGTACCTTTCCTCCTGGTGTCTCTTTGCCAAGAACTCCTTCTGTCTTGTTGCAAAGAACTCCTTCTCCTCCTCTTTCCAACTTCCCAGCCTTTCTTAAAAGGAACTCCCCCTTTCCTGGATTGGCTGTTGGCTGGCATCATATCACAAGCTCCGGGGTGCGGCTCTCTAGGCCCTAGAAGCTCTCTCTTGCTCCCCCTATCTGGCTCCTCGTAATGTCGCATCTGGTGTTGGAATCTTTTTTCTGAATTTAAAACCTTTTTTTCTGTTTGCATAGGGTCTGCGGCACCACAATATATGTAAATTATTGCTCCTCTCTACAAATAGAACCCATTACTGTGTGATGTGCTTACCCTCCGAATCAACGTGTATATACCCCAAATTATACTGTCCTGATTTGACAGTTTTCAATATGTAATCAAACCCGCTGCTGATCGCTGGAAGTAGCGGTATATAAATGTTTGTTAAATAAAAAAAATAAAGAAACTTAACTGGACTTCTGAAGATTGTTGCAAGGAAACTGTAGCAAGCGGTCATGAGCTCGCTTCCAGGTAACAGTAGTAATAGTAGTTGCCTGCTTTAGACAATGCTTTGGTCTTGCAACGTCATGCTCTTGGAACTATGCATCAACGCTTAGGAGCCTCTGCTTAGTGGTAACCCTGTCAGCTCTTTTGTTGAGCGTCCATAAGCTTTCTCTTGAGGGAAGCCAAACTCATATAAACTTCTGGGCCTATTTGTTGACCAAGGAGAGGAAGAAGTTGAGGATTCCTTCATCAGAGCCTCAGCATCAACAGTGTAGTCTCTTGGTCTCTGCACTGATCCTCTGGCACCAGCTTCATAGATTTGGATTTCAACTTCTCAGGAAGGCAAGCAAGAATTTAATTTAATGATTATTTAATTTAATGATTATTTATATACCGCTCCTTCCATTGATCAGGTGCGGTTTCCATATAACAACAATAAACAGGGTGATCTGTTTTTACATATAACAATTTGTAGTTAGGTAATTACAGTTAACAAGTAACAATTAACAATTAGAGAACTATGTACAGTTGAACAGAAGTAAACTATATACATATTTTTGTTTTTAATCTTTCTTAATCATTTTGTCTAAGGGTTACAGTGCTTCATTCTTTTGTTGAATAGTGTATTACCTTGGGTAGGATTATCCCTTATCTAGCTGGGGGTGAGAGATGGGCTGATCATAGATCCAAAATGCTTTGTGAATAAAAATGTTTTGAGTTTTTTTCTGAACTCTATTATATCAGGTAATTGTCTTAATTCTATTGGGATTGTGTTCCACAAGATGGGGGCTGCATGGGAGAAGGCTTTCTTGTTAGTGGATTTATTGGCTCTAATGAATTCTTTTGGTGGGGTTAATTTATTTAGCTGGTCTCTCCTTTGGAGATTATGGGTGGGTTCTATTTTGATAAGGTTATTTATGGACAGGGGTGCTGTTTTTGTTATGGCTTTGTAGGTGGTTAGGATAGTTTTGTATTCTATTCGGCTTTGAATCGGGAGCCAGTGTAGATATTCTAAAATCGGGGTTATGTGTTGGAAAGGTGGGGCTTTCGTAATGGTTCTTGCTGCTGCGTTTTGTGCTAATTGGAGTTTCTTTAAGGCTTCTTTAGTTACGCCAAGTAGGGTCTGATTTGCGAAGTCAAAATGTGGGGTTATGATTGCTTGTATGACGCGTTGAAAATCCTGTAAGTGCATTAGTGGGCGGAGTTGCTTTAGCATTTTTAGTTTAAAGTAAACTTTTTTTGTTATATTCCTTACATGTGTGTCCATACTGAGGTGTTTATCCAGTATAACACCCAGGTAGCGTATTTCTGATTTTAGTATGATATTATTATTTTGTAATGTAATATGAATGGGAGGAATGAATGTTGTGCATTTAGTTACTATTAGCGCTTCTGTTTTTGAGTGATTAATGTACAGATTGTTTTCATTTAGCCAGATGTTGATTTCAGTGAGGCAGTCGTTAATGAGTTTTATAGGGATATTTGGGATTTTGAATGGGACATACATCATTATGTCGTCTGCATACAGGTGATAGAGGACATTGAATTTTTTAAATATTTTACAGATGTGTTTTAAATATATGTTAAAAAGTAACGCTGACAGTGCTGAGCCTTGTGGGAGGCCTATTTCTTGTTTGTATGTTTTTGATGTGAGGTTCCCGATTTGTACCGTTTGAGCTCGGTTTGTTAGATAAGAAGTAAACCATTTTAGAACCGTGGATTTTATACCTATTTGTTTAAGTTTATTAATCATTGTTGAATGGTGAACGCTGTCGAAGGCTGCAGAAACATCAATGAATATGAGTAAGAATGCTTGTTTGGGTTTGTCTATTCCCCTCACAAGTGTATCAATTAGCACTGCTAGGAGTGATTCTACTCCGTGTCTTGGGCGAAACCCGTATTGCTGGTCGTCAAGTGGTGCTGAGCTATCAATGAACTCCTGTGTTTGAATTTGTACGGTTTTTTCAATTAATTTGGCCATAAACGGAATACTTGATATGGGTCTATAAGAATTAGGTGATGATTTGTCAAGGGTGGTATTTTTTAGGATTGGGCGGATCTGTGCGTGTTTTAGTGTGGAGGGTAGGTATCCGGTTTTTAGGGAGAGATTTATTATTGGGAGGATGAATTGAGAGAGTACAGGTATGGAGTTCTTTATCCAGTTTACTGGACAAGGGTCCAGTAGTGAGGTTGTAGTATTAATGTTTGTGATGATGGATTTGAGCTCCACCTTGGTTAAGGGTTGAAATTCAGACCATTCGTCTGTGTTATGTAGTTGCGAAGTATCTACTGGTTTAGGTTGTAGGGGGTGATATGTTATCTTGTTCATGTAGTAATTTGCCAGTGTCTGTGGGGTAATGTCTGTGATTTCATTGCTGGAGTTGTGATTATTTGTCAGTTTTTGGACTATTGAAAAAAGTTCTCTAGGTCTGTTTATTGCGTTGTTTAAGATGGAGGCGTGGTAATTTTTCTTAGCATTATTTATTGCGTCTTTATACTTGTTAAGGTGTGTGAGGTATGAATCTTTTGTAATTGCGTTTTTATTTTTCCTCCATTTATCCTCAGCTTTTCTTAAGTTCTTTTTCATTAAATTTAGGTCTTTATTGTACCAGGGGGCTTGACCATCTTTAGAGTGCGTGTTTTTCTTATTTATTTGTTTTTTAGCTGCAGCGTTATTGATGGTTTTGTGCCAGTTTGTTACTGCTGCATCTAGGTTTTGTGGTGAGGTTGATAAGTTAGGGATTATGAGGTCAAGGAATTCTTCTTCATTGTATTTTCTAAATCTTGAGGTAGGTGCATTAGTTGGTATTCGTTTAATTGTTGCGTTGTTTATTGTGATATTGAATTTAATAAGGTAATGATCAGACCATGGGGTTGGTGTGCAGTTGAGGGATGTTGGGTTATATAGTTGGTAGAGTGCGTTTGGTAGGAATACCATGTCAAGGATACTACCTTTTCCATGCGTGCTAGTGTTTATTAGAAGAAGTATGACCTTACACACCTGAACTGCTCTGAGTAATATTCTTATGCAGATACTATGGCCTGAGGCAGTGGGGACTTATCGTAAACATTTATAGTGAACTTCATGATAGCTGGTGATAGATATCTGTTTGCACTTGGAGGAAAACTTTAAGCCACTGTTTTGCTTCTCTGACTTGGTGAGAAAAAAAAAACATATTCAGTCCAATTCCGTCCCGGACGTACATGCCCTCTGAATGCCCAGTCTGAACCAGACGTACAGAGGGCATCGCGATTCTGATACCGCAGGGCACGTCTAGCCCCACGGGATCAGAATCACAAACAGTCCTGTACGTGCAGGCCCGAACCGCGATTCCGTTCAGCCTGCACATACAGGAAAAGCCCGACTGAGTCAGGGCTTTACAATGGAGCCGTGGCGCTATGGCTCGAAGGTGGAATAACTTCCCCGCTCAAGTCACCGGCCCTGGACATACAGGGCTGACATTAGAATCAGTCCTGTATGTTGTCACACCTCATCCGCCCCAGCCGTGATTGCTGGTATTGCTGGGCTATTATGAGGGTGGTAGTTGTGCCTTGCTTCTATCTATAAATCACACAGAAGAACTTTCTTTTCTTTTAGGGTTTTATTCCCCGTCCCTTGAGGTTTCTTCCTTTTCAAACAGAAATTAACAGCTCACTTGGCTTCAAACAAAAGATAACTATGTAACAAAAGTAGCTTCCTTCAGCTGATAACTTTAAACCAAAAGTAAATAATAAACAGCCTAACTGACTGCTTGGCTTGGAGAGAGGGAGAGAGTTGCAGCTCTGCCACTTGTATACTGGAATTTAAGGTTACACAAATCACATTTACCTTAATGATATCTCTGGCTCTATCACAGAGAAAGAACAGTCCATCAATTCTGTATCTGTTAATACTTCAGAATTCTCATATTCCATTATTTCTTGCTCATTGGTATCTCCACTATCCACTTCCAACGTGGAATAAAAATATGGAAGGCTTGCCTCGTCAGTCAAGAAGTTTCTCTTCCTGTGAGCTGCACTGCCTCTCTGGGGAGTATCACCAAACTCTGAGTGATGTCTTTCAGAGCCCTGCCCCCGCTGGTGCCTCAATGCATAGCTCAGGTCCTGGTTTGACCTGCTAGCTGGGTAATTTTGATAGGGTCCCTGCCGGGTCTGCCCTAGCTTTCCAGGCCCAACTGTGCCTGATTGCAGCCGGTGTAACGGTGTTTCCCTAGAAGCTGGGAAGTCACCGTGAGAAGGGATTTCTTCAGCTTTTCTAGGTAAGTGAAGCCCTCTTCTTTTAACACTTCTATAATCAGGAGAAAAGCTATTATCAGCCTCTGAATATCTGGGCTTTGTATGGCTATTTCTAAGCCTCCAGGGCCCTTCCCTTTCAAATGGCAAATAGCCCTTGTATCTACTCTTTGCCCCTGTACCTGCTGTTGCAGTCTTCCTGTATTCTTCTTGCTTTCCAAACACATTCACGCTGTCAGGGTGTTGCCTTCTCCCAGAACCACACAGGTCCCTGGACTCTTTCCAACATTCACCCCGGCTCCCCTGCTGCCTTTCAGCTTGTAACCTCTGCTGCTTTAATTCCTCTCTCAGGGATTCCCTCCTTGGCTCCTCTCTCCAGGATTCCCTCTCTCTCAAAGGTTCCCTATCTCCAAATGTTTGGTAGTCTGTTTTATCTGCGTATTTCCTGACTCCACCTTCCCTCAGGTGCATTCTATTATGTAAAGCAGACTCCCTTGCTTTGCTCTCTGGGTGTGTCTTTCTGGACTCTGTGCACGTGTGCTTCGGTTGTCGCTGGCAACCAATAAACATTCTCCTGTTTATTCTGTCACTTTCACCGTGATCATTCACACTGCTCTGCACTTTCTCAGGCTGCCCTAGGTCCACCCTGTGACACATTCCCCCCCTTAAAACATTACTTGCTGCCGCGATTTTTCGTGGACAGCATGTAATCCCTTGCGGGGTTCTACGTTGCTCGCGATAGGCCAAATTAGCTGTGGCCACCCTTTCTTTCCACGGTTTTAATACATTGACGTGGTATACTTGCCTACGTCCACTTTCATTTTCCACTAGGTATGACACAAAACCTACTTTTTTCACTACCACGGCTGGACCCTTCCATCTAGATTCAAACTTTGGACCAGGGTCCGCCACTTGTATGAGGACCTTGTCCCCTGCCGCCAGTTCCCTAGTCTGTGTATCCCTATCATAATATTTCTTCTGGCGCTGTTTGCTACGGTTCAAGTTCTCTATCGAGGCCTGGGACGTTTTCTTTAGGCGTGTCCTTAATTCCTTCAGAAACTGTGGGATCCCCACTTCGGGTACTCTGGGTTCTACCCATTCATCTTTTAAAATATCTAATACTCCCCTTGGAGACCTCCCAAACAGTAGTTCAAATGGGGATACTCCTAGCGAGGTTTGAACTCGTTCTCTGCACGCATACATGACGAACGGGAGCAACGTATCCCATTCCATCATTTCCCCCTTTCTTAGGCCTCTGCGCAACAAATGCTTTATTGACTGGTTGGTGCGCTCCACCAACCCATTGGTCTGGGGGTGATACGCTGACGTTTTTATATGGCGTATGCCGAACGGCTCCCAGACTCTAGCAAGGTACTTTGATACAAAATTTGTACCCTGATCTGTTAATATTTCTTGGGGGAACCCCACCTCGCAGAACAGCTTTATTAGTTCCTGCGCTATGATTTTAGCTGATATATTCCTAAGGGGTATAGCCCATGGGAACCGGGTCGCATGGTCTACAATAATTAATAAATACTGGAAACCCCTAGGCGTTTTTATTAATGGGCCTACGATGTCCATCCCCATTCGCCTAATAGGCATAGCTATTGTGGGTAATGGCATTAAGGGTGCTGCCTTGGGCCTGGATATGGAGACCCTTTGACAGGACGGGCAAGCATCGCAATACCGCTTGGTCTCTTGATACACCCCTGGCCAATAAAAACGTGCTAAAATCTGATCCAGTGTCCCTTGGACACCTTTATGTCCCCCAACTGGATGGTCGTGTGCCAGGCGTAAAACCACCGCCTTAAAGGCTACTGGCACCACTAGCTGCTTCCTCACAGCTCCTGTATAGGGATCTAAACTCTCCCTATATAAAATATTCTGGTCGAGCAGGAACCTTGGTAATGTATTACGGTCCATCTGAGCCCACTCGAAAGCTCTTTTGAGGGCCAAGTCTGCCCTCTGCTCCATCGGAAAAGATGGAAACTTTTGGACGAGGGCAGCGGGGACCCAGGGTAACCCTTCCCCTGTTTCTAGTTCCCTTCTTCCTTTGGCTCTCTTATCCCTTTCCTGTCGCCTGGTAGCCTTAGTTTTTATTGCCTTTCCCCACCGGACTCTGAACTAACTCTTCATGGTTAGGTAGCGGATCCCTCTCTTCCGCTTCGGCCTCCTTCTCAGGAGCCTCTTTGACCTCCTCTTTTGTAGGGGTTTCTGCTCTCTCTACTGTAGGGGTTTCTACTCCCTCTACTGGAGCTTCTTGAGGTTCATTTACCGGAGTTTCTTGGGGTTCAGCTACCGGGGTTTCTTGGGGTTTTACTACCGGGACTTGGGATCGTGTGGTGACCAATCCCGTTTTCATGCCTAACCCTTGGCTCAATATCCCTGGAAACAAAGGCCAGTCCCGTCCTAAAATTAGCTTTTGGGGTAGCCCAGGAACTATTGCTACTTGCAACTTTCTTTCTGCCCCTAGTGCCTTGACGCTAACTTGGCGTAAGGGATAGGGAAGCTGTGCGCCGTGCACACATTTTATTGCTACCTGTTTTTGGGTTACTGGGAGAGATGGCTTCAAAGTTTCCCAAAATTCTTGTGCTATTAAACTCTGTTCTGCCCCAGAATCGAGTATAGCCATAGCACTTTCTCCCTCAACCTGTACCTGTAAACATATGCCTTATGGTACTATCTTCTCTGCCCCTACCATCAGGACTGTCTTAACCCTACACTCTTTTATCACGTGGCCTGATCTGCCACACTTATAGCACCTCCTAGTGTTCCTTTCTACATTACTCTTATCAGGGTTATACTCATTCACTCTCCTGGGTGTATACTTTTTACTCTCATCCATCCCAGTCATACCTGTACCTTTTAAAAGGTTTATATTAGATACAGTGGCATGCTTTGCCTCCTTAAACACCTCTGCCATTACAGCTGCTTCTTCAGAGTTTGAGCAATTTTGTAACGTTAGGAACATTTTCATTTCTTGTGGTACAGTTAACAAGAATTGCTCTAAAACAAGCTCATCTAATACAGACTCTAATGTCCTATTCTCAGGGTCTAACCATTTATAAAGCAAGCTCTTAAGCCTCTGGCACAAAGCCTTTGGAGTCTCACTCTCCAACATTATTGCTTCTCTAAACAGCCTTTTATAATGCCTCGGGGTCAAACCAAGGCGATCCTTTACTGCCTTTTTTATTTCGGCATAATTATTTGCTAGGCTAGCTGGCATGGCCTTAAAGGCAGATAAAGCCTCTCCGCTTAAAGTTAGAGCGAATCTCATCGCCCATTGTTCTATAGGCCACTTTAAATTTCCTGCTATGCGTTCAAACGCTTCAATAAAGTCATCGGGGTTATCTTCATGCCCCAAATGTCTCATAGCAAGACCTGTATGAGTGTCTACTTGCGGTATGGTTGATTCTTTTTCTGCAGACTTCCTCAGCAGTGCAGTCATCGCTTCCAATAGCGGCCTTTGCTGCTCCTGCATCGCTGCCATGTACTGTTCCTGCAAGTGCTTTAACATTCTGGCCTGCTTTTCTTGCAGTTCGCCCATCCAGGCCAGCATGTCTTGTGGATCCATCCTCTTTTCTTTTACACTGCACCTAGAAATAAAGAGAAAAAAACCCCACCAAGTGCGGTATCACACAGACAAGGTTTCCTTTTTCTCCCCTTTTATATCCCCCTTTTTCTCACTGTATCCTTCCCGTCCACCCAGGTTACCAATACCTCGGTTTCCTGGTAGACTCCAGCATGTGAGAAAAGGTCTTTTCACCGCTGACCGGTCTGCCAGCCGAATCCTCTCCAATACCTCACCACTGGCCGGTCTGCCAGCCGAATCCTCTCCAAATTCTCCTGGAGCAAACTTTTCCTGCTTTTTAGCACTGTCCTTTGGTTTTTTTTTTTTTTCAGGCACTTCTTATGCCCCCCCGAAAATTTATCCTCAGATTCTACGCCATTTATATGTCACACCTCATCCGCCCCAGCCGTGACTGCTGGTATTGCTGGGCTATTATGAGGGTGGTAGTTGTGCCTTGCTTCTATCTATAAATCACACAGAAGAACTTTCTTTTCTTTTAGGGTTTTATTCCCCGTCCCTTGAGGTTTCTTCTTTTTCAAACAACAGAAATTAACAGCTCACTTGGCTTCAAACAAAAGATAACTATGTAACAAAAGTAGCTTCCTTCAGCTGATAACTTTAAACCAAAAGTAAATAATAAACAGCCTAACTGACTGCTTGGCTTGGAGAGAGGGAGAGAGTTGCAGCTCTGCCACTTGTATACTGGAATTTAAGGTTACACAAATCACATTTACCTTAATGATATCTCTGGCTCTATCACAGAGAAAGAACAGTCCATCAATTCTGTATCTGTTAATACTTCAGAATTCTCATATTCCATTATTTCTTGCTCATTGGTACCTCCACTATCCACTTCCAACGTGGAATAAAAATATGGAAGGCTTGCCTCGTCAGTCAAGAAGTTTCTCTTCCTGTGAGCTGCACTGCCTCTCTGGGGAGTATCACCAAACTCTGAGTGATGTCTTTCAGAGCCCTGCCCCCGCTGGTGCCTCAATGCATAGCTCAGGTCCTGGTTTGACCTGCTAGCTGGGTAATTTTGATAGGGTCCCTGCCGGGTCTGCCCTAGCTTTCCAGGCCCAACTGTGCCTGATTGCAGCCGGTGTAACGGTGTTTCCCTAGAAGCTGGGAAGTCACCGTGAGAAGGGATTTCTTCAGCTTTTCTAGGTAAGTGAAGCCCTCTTCTTTTAACACTTCTATAATCAGGAGAAAAGCTATTATCAGCCTCTGAATATCTGGGCTTTGTATGGCTATTTCTAAGCCTCCAGGGCCCTTCCCTTTCAAATGGCAAATAGCCCTTGTATCTACTCTTTGCCCCTGTACCTGCTGTTGCAGTCTTCCTGTATTCTTCTTGCTTTCCAAACACATTCACGCTGTCAGGGTGTTGCCTTCTCCCAGAACCACACAGGTCCCTGGACTCTTTCCAACATTCACCCCGGCTCCCCTGCTGCCTTTCAGCTTGTAACCTCTGCTGCTTTAATTCCTCTCTCAGGGATTCCCTCCTTGGCTCCTCTCTCCAGGATTCTCTCTCTCTCAAAGGTTCCCTATCTCCAAATGTTTGGTAGTCTGTTTTATCTGCGTATTTCCTGACTCCACCTTCCCTCAGGTGCATTCTATTATGTAAAGCAGACTCCCTTGCTTTGCTCTCTGGGTGTGTCTTTCTGGGCTTTGTGCACGTGTGCTTCGGTTGTCGCTGGCAACCAATAAACATTCTCCTGTTTATTCTGTCACTTTCACCGTGATCATTCACACTGCTCTGCACTTCCTCAGGCTGCCCTAGGTCCACCCTGTGACAATGTCCAAGGCCGATGACCGCCCACCGCCTGCCATAACACCACCCCCAATCCACCCTCTCCCTGCCCCCGTCTACCTTCCCCGTATAACTGGTGGGGAAGGAAGACGCCAGCGGGGAGGGCATGAATAGCGGGGATAGACATCCCATTGGGACGTCCATCCCCACTAGTCGTGGGACAGAATCGGGTCCATTAAAATCAAAGACAAAGGCAACCAAAATTTTTTTTAAATTGGCCAAAATGATGAGGAAAAGAAAATCATCTTGTGCTGGCTAGCAGAATCTGCTGAAAAAAATATTCTAACACTTAATAAGTGCCAAAACCCTTGGCTAAGAAAATAAGGGGGAGGCGGGGGGGCTAATATGATTCTGAGAATGGAAGCCGAGCCACCAAACTTACATATTTAAAGTTTATGGCAGACAAGAATGAACCGAGAAGAAGGGCGGCAGGACCACGGCTGCCTTTATGCCTTTACAGAAAGCTGTGGAACAAGTCTCCAGCCAGCTCTAAACATAATACATTTCTTTGACTACAGTGAGCTGCTTGTCTTCAGAGTAAGGAAAATAATACACTACAATAGAGAAAGACTTCTATCAGTGCTGGAATGGCATTAAACCATCAGGAAAGATATTCAGCACTACACAATAAGGACTGGAAATGTAAAAATCAACAGAGGTCCTGGTATGAAAAGCAGACATACCTGTTCTAGTTCATATGCCTTGGCTTTATCCTCATCTCGGTCTGCATTCTTGCGATATGCCATCCCCAGACCCCACACTGCCAGGACACTGTAGATGTTATCCCGAACCCAAGCATCCTTTTGCTCATTGCTGGCAGACAAAAGCCCTGTAATTGGGTTCTAGTCATAAAAAAAATAAGAAGTGTGTAAGGTCTTGGCCTCAGTTTTATAATATGACCAAGCAGGCTACAGAGGGCGCATTATTAGGTCCATCACATGCACCGCTGAAGAAATAGGAATGTTGAAAGCAGACTGCTCTCTTTACACACTCTTGAGGAAAGTCAGTGTGAAATACTAACATTTCTTAATATTCATTTTAAAGGAGCAATTTTCAGAACAATCCACATAACTGCAAATTGCATAGGTACCTTATGCACCAATACTCAAAGGGCATAAGTTTTCTTTGAAAAATGCCTCAGGAAAGGGCATTGTTCATCCCATGCACATTTCTCCCATGGATTTTGAGGATAAGCTAGTAGATGGCTCTTGAAAATTCCCTTTGCTGCAAAATCCACAGCAGCTTTTCACCTGTACATTTTGATCCCTGTCATCGCTGGATCACACCTTAAGATTCTTTAATTGAGCCAACAATCCTTCTGCACAAGGCAACCCAATACTTAGGGGCATGTTCACTAAAACGCACTAATCGTTAGTACCTGGTTTCATGAGCGCTAAGGGCGCCATGCTAACTGCATGGGGCCCAGAACTAAAAATCCCATGTTAACTGGTTAGTGAGCAACTGCGTGGAGACTGGACAGATTAGGGGCTTAATGCGGACACTGACGGCAAGTCACAGTTAGAGTGGGCAGTTTGGGTATGCATTAACCATGCTTGTTGACATTAATGTGGGTGCATTTAACACCACATCAATGGGTGGCATCAAGTGCACCCACATGTGGGTTAGAGCAGTGCAGTATTTTTATTTTTATTTATTTAACATTTCTTATATGTTGCCTTTCATGATATCAAGGCGGTTTACATTGAACAAACTGAAATTACATTGAACAGGGCATTATAACTTGGAGATAACCATTTTACAGGGAACATGGGCTATGGAGGGTTAAGTGGCTTGCCCAAGACCACAAGGAGCACCTGTGGGACTAGAAACCCCAGTCCTTCCGGCCCAAGGTTGCTGTCCTCTAGTGGGATTTGAACCCCCAACCTTCTAGCTATTGGCAGGGGGGTGGACGCACATGCCAATCAAAATTAGCACTAATTTGGTGGCACAATCACATGCTGCTTGCACGTACCTTAGTAAACATGCCCTTAGCCTCATTATTGCCTCCCCACACATCTCATCGGCCTGTCTGAACAGCTCTGTCTGTTATGGCTGCCTCCACCCTTGGGAATTTGGAGCGAGATGGCTCGTAAATCTGTTCCTTACTTAGCCCCCTCATTATGGAATGGGCTAACTCTCACCATTAGGAATAAAACATCTGAGGTTCAAGAACGCTTTATAAACATGCTTACAGTATTTTGTCAAGCCTTTAGTGACCATTTCTAAAATTTCAGGGTTTTGGTCAGGCCTCTGTTGCTCTGTGCTATGCTATTCAAGATCCACATCTTTGGTTCTCTGTCTACCCTTTACCTATTGTGTGTCCCGGTAGGGTTAAGTGATTACTGGGGGAAGTGGGGAGGGGCTACTGTGCTATTGTATTAATGAACCTTGTGTTTTGGTCTTGCTATTTGTTTCTGATTGTATGAGCGTATTTTGTGTGTGTGTGTGTGTGTGTGGTGGGGGGTGGGGGGGTTAACTATTAATTCCTAATTATTTTATCATTTCGTTCCTTTGTAAACTGCCTTGCTTTCTTAGTATGAAAGGCGGTGGATCAAATACAATAGAGATAAACATTAAAAGCTTGTAATGAGTAACCAAATGTAAGGAGCCTGTCTATCATTTCATTCTAGTCCATTTCTAAAGTCAGTTTCCTTGCTGTGATTAATGTTTGTGTTTCAGTCCCTCTGTGCTAAAAGTATATTAAACGGGTGAATAAAATTAGAAGGTAAAGAGTAATTTAGATATGTCTCTCTGTAATTCCACTTATTTATTTTAGTTTGATTGTCTGCAATGTACACGCAGCCCAGGAAGATTACAATCTCAGAAACAGCATGTGAACCACAAAAGGTACTGGAAAATGGGTGAGAGATGGAACAAGTGCAGGGAGCACCAGAGAAAGTAGTGAAGGGGCCAGAGCACAGGATTGGGAATCAAAACAACCTGCTATTCCTGCAAGAAATAAAAGATAGTTACTCACCTGTAGCAGGTGTTCTCCGTGGACAGCAGGAATAAGTCCTCATGTATGGGTGACATCACCAATGGAGCCCTGCATGGGACTGATCCCCAGCTTCTATTGGAAGCTTTTGGGAAGCTCCACTGCACCCGCATGCCTGTCTTCCCACCTGCTGTGGTGCCATCTTCTCCAGTATGATAAGAAGGTTGTAGCAAAATACAACTCTTAGGGGAGGTGGGAGGGTGGAAAGGACTTATTCCTGCTGTCCACGGAGAACACCTGTTACAGGTGAGTAATTACCACCTTTTCTCTGTGGACAAGCAGGAATGAAGTCCTCATGTATGGGACTGTCAAGCTACAGGCTACCAAAAACCGAGGAGGCCGAGAAACCCAACAGGGACAAAACTGAACGAAGGACTAGAGAATCAACTATGTACAACAGTGGTAGTTCCTAAAGGAGAACTTATCTGATTTAGCTTCTTCACCTAGTTTTCCTCTTTTTTTTTGGTAGCCTGGACAGCCATGGGGGGATGGAGTTCGATTCTAATCCCCAAATGCCAGAGTACAGATTGGTTGAAATTGCTGTTGCGTAAGGAATCCCCATCCAGACAGTAGTGAGATGTGAATGTGTGGACAGAAGACCATGTTGCAGCCATGTAGATCTCTTCCATGGAGTGGCTCTGACACTGTGAGCTGTGACATGACCATCAATGCTCAGGCCAGCCTGGGCATAAGCGAAAGAGATGCAGTCTGCCAACCAAACTGAAAAAGTGCATTTGGAAATGGCAGCTTCTAGCTTGCTGGGGTCAAAAGAAACAAACAGCTGGATGGACTTTCAATTCACTCACTCAGTATGCTGAAGTAAACTGCCACCACGAACAAGACCTTCCAGGTCAAGAACTTCAGAGGGCAGGAGTCGAGCGGCTCAAAGGGAGTTAGCATGAGTTGCACCAGAACCACATTGACATCCCAAGCCATCGCCGGGGGCTTGAAGGGAGGCTTTGAGAGAAGCAAACTGCACATGAAGTGAACCACTAAAGGTTGAGTTGAGATGGACTGCCCCTCCATTCCACGATGGTATGCCCCAGTTGCGCTGAGGTGAACCCTGACAGAGTTAGGCTTGAGACCGGACTTCAAGAGGTGCAGGGGGTACTCGAGAAGTCTGTCAATGGAATAATTAAAGAGATCCAGCACCCGTTCTGCATACCAGGAAGTAAATCTCTTCCACTTGAAAGCATAAGACCTTCTCATCGAGGCCCTCCTAGAGGCCAACAGAAGATCTTTTACTCCACTGGACAGGTTAAGCTCCAACAGGACTAGGCTCTCAACATCCACGCAGTGAGAGCCAAGCACCGAATGCTGGAATGTAGTATCCTCTCATCCTCCTTTGATATAAGGTCTGGGGCAGACCCCAACCAAAGAGATTCCCATTGGGAGAGTTGAAGCAGAAGAGGAAACCACAGCTATCTGGGCCAATACGGTGCAATGTGTGTCATCATACCCCTGTCCGTCTGGAGCTTCAGCAGGGTCTTCGCTATGGGAGGTATGGGAGGATATGCATATAGCAGGCTCTCCCCCCAGTGCAGGAGGAAAGCATCTGATGCCAGCCTGCTGCATGAGGTGACTGCAGCAGAACTGATCCATCTGGGCATTGTGCTGAGTGGCAAACAGATCCATTGAGGGGGTACCCCACTTCTGTAAGACCTGGACCACAACGTTCCTATCCACTGTCCACTCATGTGACTGCAGAATGTGACTCAAGCTGGTCTGCCAGGATATTCTGCTCCCCTGGCAGATATGTGGCCCTTAGCTCAATTCCATGAGTGATGGCAAACTTCTATAACTGGACCTCCTCCCAGCACAGCAGATACAAACCTGTGCCCCCCTGTTTGTTTATGTAGTACATCACAACCTGATTATTGGTCTTAATCTGTACAATCTAGTTGGCTAGCCAATCTTGGAAAGCCCCAAGGGCATTTGATATGTCTCATAATTCCAAGAAATTGATCTGGTGTAGGCTCTCCTGTTCAGTTCAGACGCCTTGAGTGTGGAGGCCATCCAGATGCGCTCCCCAACCCAGCTTGGATGCATCTGTTGTCAATGTTTTCTGGGGTGGTGCCTTCTGAAAAGAGAGACCCCTGAGCAGGTTCTGATGATCCAACCACAAGTGCAGGGACTGGACAAGAGGTAATGTGACCGCCACCCAGTCTTGAAGACGGTCAGTGGCTTGTTTCCACTAAGTACTCAGTGTCCATTGAGCACGTTTAATTGACAGATGAGCCATGGGTATGACATGCAGCTTGGAGGCCATGTGGCTGAGAATAGTCAGCATCCTGGGAGTCATCATATGACAACTCCGCTGGATATTGTGGACCAACGCCGTCAATCTATGGAGACGGTCCAGTGGGAGAAAGGCCTTTGCTTTAGTCATCTTGAGGGGGGCCTCAAGTCTCCAGTTGTGTGGACTGAAGGTGGGACTTTAGGTAATTGACTATGAAACCCAACAGCTCCAGCACCTGGAAGGTCAACTGTGTTGACTGCTGGACTCTGTCTGGAGTGGTAATGTATATGAGCTAGTTGTCCAGATAAGGGAAGACAAAACCCCCCAGTGTTCTGAGATAAGTTGCTACCACTGCAAGGCACTTTGTGAAGACTCAGGGTGCTGAGGCCAGTCCGAAGGGTAACACTCGATACTGAAAGTGCTGTCCTCAAAAGATGAATCTGAGATATTTCCTGTGGGCAGGATGGATTGGTATGTGGGTATACATGTCCTTTATATTCATAGAGCATAGCCAATCATTTTTTTGAAGATAAAGGAGCAGAGTACCTAGAGATACCATCTTGAACTTTTCTCACACCAGAAATGTGTTGAGGTTTCTGAGGTCCAGAATTGGTTAAAACCATCCCCCACCCCCGTCTTTTTGGAGACCAGAAAGTACCTGCAATAAAACCATACCCAATCTGATCCTGGGGCAGGGGCTTGATTGCGAGATCATCCAGAAGAGGGGAGGGGGTGGATTTCCTTCTGAAATAGGTCTAAATGCAGAGGGTCGAGACAATATGCCCCCGAGGGGGGAGGGCAATGAGGTGAAAGCTCTGCAAGGTGCAACATGTAACTGCTTCAGATTATCTGTAGCACCCAGGAGTTCAAAGTTATAAGGGGCCACCTGTGGGCAAAAAGAGTGAGTCGTCCCCCACTGGAGGGTTCCCCTCTGTGGTCCCTGGCAGATTGGCTATGTTCTGAAGGAACCAGTAAAAACCTTGCTCCTGACTTCAGCTGCGGGGCAGGCAGAGCCTTTTGAGGCTTCTCTTGACACTGTGGGTGAGGAGCCTGCAACTTCTGCTGGGAGGTCTGAGGACCCAGGAAGTACCTGTGCTTATGCAGGTAGTAGGCCTTCTGGCCTCCACATTGATACCTCCCTGCGATAGGCAGCTTAATCAGATGTGCGTCTCGAGAACCTGGTGAGGGTAATGTGCTGTTTCTTTATGATGCCAGCTTTCTCCACCATCTGCTCTCCAAAAGAGGTTCTCACCCCAGCACGGTACGTCCACCAGCTTATTCTCCACAGGTGAGCCTGGAGGCTCCTATGCCCACTGCTGCCACTCTGGATGCCGTCTCAAAGGCGTCATATGTTGCCCTGACTAGGAACTTCGAGCAGTCCTTGTCATGGCCACCAGGATATAAGTCCACCAAGCACAAACAGCACACTGCCACGGAGACAGCAGGAGAAAAACCAGTCTAAAGACGTAGGCAGTAAAAAATGGAAGACTTTATTGATCCTTATTCAATAGAGGTAGACAAAACCCAACACAGGCCGTGTTTCGTATAGTACTTCATCAGGGGTATTGAGGCTCATTACAAACCATAAAAACAACACCATAACATAAAATTATCGACATCACATAATAATTTAAAAAATAAATAATTAAAACAATAACAAAATAAATAAATAAATAAATAAATACCAATGTTAGTCATAAATATTAAAAGTAAAAAACAAAAATTAAAAACATGAAAAACAGCAATATATAAGTGTTCAATCATATACAAGTACTTATTGCGAATAACATATAAATATAAAAGAAGAGTGCGTTAAATACATAAACAAATCAATTACAAAATATACACAATGATATATGTAAACAGACGGACAGAGTTATAAAGTCTATGGTTATAAATTAATAAGTATCTCTATGGTGTATTAATAAAAACCCCATCAAAAAAGAAGAAAATGGAAGAGGGATGAGAAACTAAAGAAGACCAGGAGTGAATCGAAAGGACCAAATGGAAACACCTGCGGCCATTATACCAAACACGCAATATGTGAGATAGTGAAAGCTTGTGAAGTTACCTTTTTGATATATTGATTGCCGCTTGCAATTTACCGTGGTGTATTAGTCCACAGTGGTGCCCTTAGGCAATTTTCTAATAAAAATTCAAAGAAGACCAAATTTAAAAATCTACATTGTCACCCACCTATAGGTTCCCAGAGGCTTAAAGCCTGGGAGCTACAGTGGGGCCTCTTCTTAAACAGCGGGGGTTGGTATCAAGAAGGTATTGAAATGCCCCTTGGGAACTGTAGTCCCACAAGCTAATATAAGAATGTAGTTGTAGACGAATAGCAAGGCTTAAAGAGAGGACTTTTTATTTTCCCTTCCCGGGTGAATTTTCAGCACATTGGAACAAAAGACAAAAACCATACTTCTGGTATAAATAAAGGTAAACCACTGGAACAAAATAAATGCTTGTATCTTCAGCTTGGCAATAAACAAAATGTAATTCAAACAGTCCTTTTTCTTAAACAAGCAAGTTTCTTCACTGCTGTTTTCCTTAAACAGATTTTCTGTAGCCACTTCAGCACAATGAAGAAATCTCATCAGAAATTATTAACGTACAATCCATGCCAGATTCAGAAGATGTTTCCTCACAGAAATCACACTGCATTTCTTCACATGCTTCTGCGGAGCTATACTCCCTAGGATTGTAACTTAGGCTACTTTTAAACAGTCCCTCTTCTCGGTTAAGAGAGCTTCCCTATAAAATGGGAGGTTACCACACACAGTAGAGTTTCCTTCCTGAGAGCCACACACTCTTGGATAAGTGTAGGTAAAACTCTTACTTTCAGCTTCTCTTATACTAGAAGGAATAAGCCTACCTTCTGGCTTAGTTCTCACGGAGCTTCTGGGTACAGGGAACTTAACGGAGCTTTGCCAAGATGAAAGCCTCTCACTGCCTTTCTCTTTATGCTTTCGTTTGGGCACAAAAGTATCCTCAAGATAAAAACTCTTGCCCTCCTTGTACCTGTTACTAGGAAGATTCTTTCCCACAGCCTTTCTCAGCCTGGTTCCAGAAATACATTTGTGGCAAAGTCCACTGGGCTTTTGTTCAGTTGTGCACTGCTCTCTGAAGCAAATCCCTGGTATTCTCTCCTGGGCTTCTTCCTCTAGAACTTTGTGTAAGACTCCTTGTGAAGCTCTGGCCCCCTGTCCAGCTCTCTGATCAGCTCTCCAATCGGCTCCCCAATTGGCTCTCCTGTCGGCTCTGACTCTAACCTCCGGTGAGTGAATTTTAACTGCGTCACTCTTGGTGTTTCCTTGAGCCCCGCCTCCTCCCAGCTGTCCCTCATTACCTAATGGGCTTTGAGGTAACCTACTGCTTGGGCGTGTTCTCACACCTGGTAATTCAGTTTGTGTACGTTGCCTATAGCAACTCTGCTCCATGTGCTACTCTATCCTGTCATTATTAGAACTGTTCTGCTCAGTTTTTCCTATTTCCATAGGCTCTGGCTGATCCACCTCATGACAACATATATAATAAATAAATAAATAAATAATTAAAAACTACCTATCCAAAGTAAAATGATAAATAAATAAAGTAAAAACCATCGGACTTCCGGTGATGCGGTGAGCCCGAGCAGTCGCACGCTGCTCGAGCTCTGGGCCCCCTTGCTCCTCCGGCGCTGCTACATGCCCTAACGAGCTCGACTTCGGGGCTCCCGCGCCCCCCCCCCCCCCCCCCAGGCACCTTTGACTGAAGCGGATCGCTGCCCGGAGGGACGATTTCGTGCCTTTTCTTCCCCCACCTGAAGATTCACGGAGGCGGCCTAGTTCTGTGCTGCGGGCGCTGCGGACACCGCACTGGGGTGCAAGCCGCGTGGTGGGGTGAGTAGGCCGGGAGGCACAGCCTTACCTTTTCCCGGGATCGCAGTGGGGCCCCCGCGGAAGCTGCAGCTCACCGGCTGGTGTTCAGCGCCCCTGTTTGCCTTCAGCGCGCCTCCATTCTGTGCCTCGCGTGGATGTCTGCCGGGGGGGGGGGGGGGAAGAAGACCGAAGACGCCAGAGGGGCTGAGATCCTTCCCTGGGCCCAGCAGTGAACTGCCCCCCCTTGTCCAGCCTGCTTTCTTCTTTCTTCCACTGGGGGACTTGCATGCCGCTTCACGGACCGGGCTGATGTCCTCCTCTCCCCAGCCCAGGCGATAGAGACTTGTACTCCATCCTCCCAGCTGGAAGCGCGTGACTGGTGTTTTTTCGGTGGGCCATCCACGAGTGCGCCTGGCCCCCTGCCTCCAGCACTTTGAGGTCTCTGGCCGGCGCCCTGCCCCCCCCCACCCTGAAGAGCCGGTGCTATAGGCCCTGCGCCCAGCCTCGGGTGCACAGGAGCCCGACATTGGGGCATTGCCCCCCCACCTGCGGGTAAGGGCCCGGGTCTGACATCTACCTTCTGGAGTACCATCCCCCCCCCCCCCTTTTTGGCACTTAGGGGCCCAGGATCTGCACTTAATCCCAGCCGCACCGACACCCGGGACCCCAGCCTTCCTACCAGTGCTTAGCCAGCCGAGAAACCTGCCTTTCCTCTAGCACCTCGGGGTCCCTGATCCATATTCTATTTCCTGTGTACTGCGGCCTAGGCGGCTCTGGTGACACTTGCCACTCGGACTTGGGACTGTGCTGCGCCCTGAGGTGGTCGACGACTGGAGCCCCGTCGCCTGGCGGTGTGAAGTGGGGACTCGAGATACGCCATCCTCCTCCCTTGGAGCAGTCTACAGCAGAGGCCTGGGCGATGGCGGCAAAAGGAGGCCGCCGGGTGGAGAAGGAGAAAACCCCCCTGCCGCCCAGGGGGGGGGAACAATCCTCACCGCTGAAAGGGGAGGCTAAGACCACGGCAGCGACGGTGGATGAAATCTCCATAGCCGTGGCGGGGGTGCTGTCCGCTCAGTTCGCGGATCTGCGGGGCCGCATGGACCTTGTCCAAGCCTCAGTGGAGGCCCTAGGCGGTCGACTACACGAGGCGGAGCACCGGATAGAGAGGTCGGAGGAGCATGTGCTGGAGCTCCAGCGGGAGATGGCCCAGGTGAAAAAATTGCTTCAGGGGCAGGAAGCCAAACTCGACGACCTTGAGAATCGGTCCCGCCGAAACAACCTGAGATTTCTCGGGATTCCTGACGCCGTCGAAGATCGGAACCTGCAATCTTACATAGAAGATCTGGTGAAACAACTCCTGGCGAGTGAGCCTGAAGGTACCTCAGTACAAATAGAGAGGGCACACCGGGTTGGGCCGCGGAGGACCAGTGATACCCGACCCAGGATGACGATAGCACGGTTCTTGAGATTCCCACAGAAAGAAGCGGTCCTGCGCGCAGCGCGCAAGAAAGGAATCATTCAGAAAGACAATGCCCGGATACGTATTGTCCAGGATTATTCAGCAGCCCTGGGACAGCGGCGACGAGACTATGGACCATTATGCCAGACCCTAATAGACAATAACATTAAATTTATAGTGCAATATCCCGCCCGATTGGTCTTCACCCATGACGGGATCCGCCGGACTTTTGACTCCGCGTCAGCAGCAACGCCCTACGTGGAGGAGATACGGCGGAGGGCCGCAGTGGCGGCCGAATCCTGAGGACTGGCGGAGAGGACTATCGTTTTGATGCGCAAGTTAGCGTATCCTATCCTGTCCTTGACATTAAAGTGATGGTGTTGGTGGTTGGGGTGGGGGTGGAGGGTTGCATGGTTGTCTTTATTGCCCTTATATAGTGCTGTTGGTTGCCCTTTTTGGGGGCTGGGGATGGGCGGGAGGAGGCCCGGGGGGAGGTGGTGTGTCGGTATGACCTGGGGGGGAGGGGTTCTTGTAGTGAAGTTGGGGCGCTGGAGGGGTGGGGGGGTACCACACGCATCCAGGAATTCATAGAGGAGGCGAGGAGGATGGAAGTAGAGTTAAGGGATCGGAGGGGGGAGGGGGGAGGGTGGGGGAGGGATAGTGGGGGGAAGGGCGTAGGTAAGGGGGGGGGAGAGTGGGGGAGGGGGCGTAGGGGGGGAGGGCAGGGACGGAATGTTGTACTTTCAAGAACCAGTTGAGATAGGGACGGGTGGAGGAGTACGTTCGAGGGACGGGGGGGGAGCACCTCAGGCTGGGGGGGTGTTTTCCCTATATCCTATGTGGTACATCTTAGACACTTCTGAGCCCAGTTTAGTATTACATGCCACTTAAGATAATCTCTTGGAATGTTTGCGGTTTGGGCAGTCCGATCAAGCGGGCAAAAATTCTTCAGGCCCTGGCCAGGCAGGGAGCAGACATTGCTATGCTTCAGGAAACCCACCAGACTGCCGACGAACACCGTAAGCTTTGCCGGGATTGGGTGGGACAGGTCTGGGGGGCCCCAGCCCTTGGTAAGAAGGGAGGGGTGGTGCTTTTGATCCACAAACGCGTAAGGATGGAGGTGGAGAAAGACCTTGTGGATCCAACGGGTCGCTTTGTCCTGGTACAGGGAGCCCTTGAGGGGAAGCCAGTAGTTCTTGGTAGTGTGTACTGTCCCAATGTACTTGATCTATCCCTATATGCACGCCTTGCCTCCCAACTTGAAACATTACCGGAGCTCCCTGTTATTTTGGGAGGGGACTTTAACGGGGTCATGGATGCTGACCTCGATACCTCTAAAGCGGGGGAGCAACGGGAAAGATTGGCGACGGTTTCGGGCAATGCGACGTCTTTGCTCTAGACTGGGGCTGGTGGATCCCTGGCGATTACTACACCCGGTCGAGCGGGACTATACACACCAGTCCCGGGCCCATGGTACAAGCGCACGTATCGACTACCTGTTGGTGTCAGCTGGGCTGTTCGCCAAGGTGGGGGATGCCCAGATAGGGCCAGTGGAGATCTCTGATCATGCATTTGTTTGGTTGGAGGTCTTCTGGAGTGGGAGTACCTCACGGGCCTTCCAATGGCGTTTTCCTTTGGAACTCTATAGAGACGCCCAATTTCGCGCATTCATCCAGCGGCGGTGGCAGGAATTCGAAGCCGATCATAGGGGCCATCAGGATGACCCCGAATTACTCTGGGAAACGGCAAAGGTCGTACTGAGGGGGGATATAATTGGGTTCCTCGCCAGAAAACGAAGATTAAGGGCCGAACGTATCATGGTTTTGGAGGGAGCGGTGACGAAACTGCGACGCCGCTGGGCCCATACCCCCACTGCGGGCCTTAAAAAGCAGCTGTGGGACACTCAAATGGAATTAAACGAACTCCTGCACCAAAGGGCTAAGAAGTCCGTACTGTACTACCGTTATCAACTATATCGCTATGGGGACAAGCCCGGGAGGTTATTGGCTCGGTGCCTTCGTGGACCCCGGGGCTCTAAATTGGTGCCCGCCCTGCGAGACGAGTTAGGGATCCTGCACAGGGAAAGCCCGGCAATAGTGCGGGTGTTTCGGTCCTTCTTTCAGAACCTTTATGCTGCGGAGGCGACCTCTCCGGCGCAGATGGCGGATTATGTGAGGGGACTGGACTTGCCTCGCCTTTCCACGGAGCAGAGAGCTCAGTTGGATCAACCGATTACGGTGGCTGAGTTGCAGGGGGCAATCTCAAAATCCAGTTGCTACAAATCCCCTGGATCCGATGGGCTAGGCGCCGAATTTTATAAAATCCTCAATGAGCAGATCTCCCCTACATTGGCCGCTGTACATAATAGGAGAGCACAGCAGGGCTCCTTTCGGTGGGGGCTAACCATGCGCATATTGTCCTTATCCCCAAACCGGCAAAAGACCCTCTCTCTGCAGCCTCGTATCGTCCTATTTCTTTACTGAACTTTGACCTTAAATTAATGGCTAAGATCATGGCAGATCGCTTAGCGGAGTTCTTGGGGTTGCTGGTTCACGAGTCCCAGGTTGGTTTTGTTAAGGGGCGATATGCGGTCCGTAACCTACGCAAGATCATCGCATCCTTAGAATGGGTCCAACATAGACACCTGTCTTCCCTCTTGATTAGCTTTGACGCAGAGAAGGCCTTTGACAGGGTGGATTGGCAATACCTGCGATTCATCCTCCCTCATTATGGCTTGGGGCCGTCGTTTTGTAACATGGTCGACAGTCTGTATGCCAACCCCACCGCAGCGATATTCTGTAACGGGGTTTTATCAGAGCCTTTTCCGCTGCAGAGGGGGACCCGTCAGGGATGCCCCCTCTCTCCTTTGCTCTTTGTTCTTTCTTTGGACCCCCTCTTGCGTCGTGTGGCGGGCCTGCCGACCATCCAGGGTGTAAGTATAGGACCTCAGGTATTTAAGATCTCGGCCTTTGCCGACGATCTGTTGGTACACCTGCTCTCCCCCGGCGACTCCCTGCCCCTTCTGTTGCGGGAGTTTCGTGCCTTTGGGCAGTTTGCTGGGTTTAGTATCAACCGGGATAAATCTGAGGCCCTTGATGTCTCTGGACAACTTCGGGGCAGCTGGGTGGGCGAGTTTCCCCTTCGCTGGGCTGAGCACCAGTTCATCTACCTGGGGATTATACTGCCCCGCCATCCAGTTCACCTATATAAGACCAACTTGCGACGGATGCTGAGCAAGGTGCAAGCCCAGCTACAGGCGTGGCTGCCCCTCCCTCTCTCCCTCATGGGAAGAATTGCGGCGATTAAATTGGTCATTTTGCCGCGGATTTTATATTGGCTGCAGACCCTCCCTGTTTGGATCCTCCGTCGGGATCTTAGGCGCTTTGAGGCGGAGTTTCGGGGCTTTCTGTGGGGGGGATCGAGAGCTCGTATCTCTTATCGTAGACTAGTGGGGAGGCTCCGTGGGGGAGGCTGGGGGCTCCCAGACCTAGGCACTTATGCGCTGGCTTGTCAGGCCCGCCACTTAGGGGATTGGCTTGGGGATACCGATCTTTATACCCCTAGGGCTTTTGAGGAGGCATACGTGGTACCCCACTCCCTGAGAGCCCTTCTGCACTTAGAGGTCAGTAGATGGCCTACGCACTTAGCCGACAGTGTGTTGTTAGCCCCGGTGTGTCGGACCTGGCGGAAACTGAATGCCTATTGGGGCCATCGGTGGCAGGTGTCGAGCTGGCTACCTATCCGAGGCAATGCCAATTTTATCCCGGGCACTGAAACTGCGGCGTTTCGTCTGTGGGGGGAGAGAGAGGAGTGCATACTCTGGGCCATGTGGTGGATCTGGTGGGCAAGCCTAAGCCTTTTCCCCTGCTATCTCGCGAATATGA
Source organism: Ichthyophis bannanicus (assembly GCA_033557465.1). Lineage (NCBI taxonomy): Eukaryota > Metazoa > Chordata > Amphibia > Gymnophiona > Ichthyophiidae > Ichthyophis > Ichthyophis bannanicus. The sequence goes on along the minus strand of CM066035.1, from coordinate 898,744,506 downwards.
ACTAGGGCCCCTACACTTTTTTGCATACATGCAAGTCGCCCACTACGTGGCTTCTCTTTCCCGGTCGGACCTCTGTGGCGACCGCTCGGCCCAGATAATAGCGTTCTTTGGATTTGGCGGAGTCGAACGGCCATCTATTCGATCTTTTCATCTTCGGTTAGAACAATTTCAATCACGGCCAGATTACAGTGGCGTGGAACGGGCCTGGGGGGCGGAACTCGGCCGGGAGATCCCCCATGGCACCATTCTAGCAGCCCTTCGGAGAGTGGCGAGCCTCGTAGATGGTGCACGCTGGCGAGAAATCCAGATTAAGTGCCTGACTCGGGTCCACTTCTCTCCGAGGCGGGCACTGCGCTGCCATCTGACTGAGGATGGTAGCTGTCCACGTTGCGCGGAGCCCTTAGCTACACTGTATCATATGTGGTGGGGCTGCCGACGCATACGCCCCTACTGGCATAGAATTGCCCTATTTATGGCTGACCTTATTGGGCAACCTGTTCACTGGGACGCGGCCCTCATTGTCCTGGATCTTCTGGGTCTCACCTCTCCAAAGGGGAAATGGAGTCGCTGGCTGGTGCGGAAGGCATGTCTGGTGGGCAAGGGCCCAGTCCTACGTGGGTGGAGGGACAGCCACCCTCCCTCTTTTTGGGAGTGGCGGAACTCCTTCCACCAACTCATGCTCCTGGAATGTAGGACTGCGCGGGGCCATGCGAAGCGATGGTCTGCTTTCTGGTTATTGTGGGAGCCCTACATTCAAACTTTGAGTCCTCGGGCTCGTAACGTACTTTTACAGTTAGGTTGTTAATAGCCTTATTTACATGTGGAGACTTACTGAGTTTTGGTAATGTTATATATGCTGGTTCGGCTGGGTAATGCCTTTGGGAGGAAGGGGGGGGGAAGGTGGGTACTTGGGGGGGGTGGGGTGGGGGAGGGGGGATGGGGGGGTACTTGCTTAAAACTGTGTGACCATCTATGTATCTTGCACCCTGGGGATCAGAGTCCACCCCAGGGAGCGACCGTTTTCTGTTGTATCTTTGCTGTTTTGTTTGATGGTTCAAAAATAAAATTTTGAAAAAAAAAAAAAAAAGTAAAAACCATCTTTTCTAAAAAAAAATGATAAAACTACCATTTGCCGTGGTGTATTATATCTTGGAGGTACCACCTAAACATTTATAATCCTTATTTGTAAAAACCTTGCAATGCACCGTGCAAAGAGCATACTTTAAAAGAATCTAAGGAAAGTATCTGTACAACCGGGATCATGAATAGCGGTGCTGATACATTAATATGCAACGAGTGTACAACTTATGGTTGCTTACCGGTGATCAGAGGCAAGTGTGAACAATGTCAGTTACTTATACATACCCCAAGTTGTATTTCTTATATCCTTGTTATGTATGTATAAGAATGTATATAAAATATTAATATTTGCCCCGTGGCGTGCCCAAATGACAGCTACCAAAACCGTAGTGCAAAAATATAAACGCAATGGATAAGGTACATTGATGATATTCTGGTAATATGGGAGGGGGTCGATGAATCAACTGTCCGAATTCAATATATGGATCAACGAATTGGATGACAATTTACGGTTTCAAATTACCTATGACCCTGTACAGATTCCCTATTTAGATCTTTTGATAAAAAAGGAAGGCAATAAATTTACGACTTCGTTATACAGAAAACCCACTGATAGAAATCAGTTATTGCACTACACTAGTTTTCATAACCCTGCATTAAAAATTATTTACCAGTGGGACAGTTTTTAAGAGCAAAAAGGGTGTGTACAACCATAGAAGAATTTGAACAGGCCACGCATTTGAAAGAAAGGTTTAAAGCACGCCAATATCCTAATCAATACATTGAAAAGGCCTATATAAGAGCCCGGGACGCTCCACGTGATACACTGTTGAAACTGCAAAATAAAAAAGCACAAACTAATATAGTATGCCCCTTGCTATATTCACTACGGTCGCATAAGACTACAGATATTCTTAAGAATGCCATTTGATACAAGCTATTCCTGGTTTTAATGATACCTCACTTATAGTGGCTCATAAACGGAATGTGAACCTTCAAAATTTATTGGTTCCATCAGCCCCTACAGAAAGGAAAATGCTATCTAAACATAAGAGACAATATCAGTTGTCACAGAGCTGACTCATTAGTGACCCCTATGGAGACAGAGGATAGTGCAGCTCAGGGAAATAACGTTTTGGGAAAGCACATGGTGGAAAGTTGCCATGGGCAACGTAAGCAAGTGAGGTCACGAGCTTGGGAGACACACTCAGCCAATAGGGAAGCCAGGGGATTTTCACCTGACTCTAATCAGCTAGGGAGTGGTGCAGCTAGGAAATACCTAGATAAACTCAACTCACAAGCAGTTAGGCAGATCAAGATCAGGACCGAGTTCAGGACCAAGAGCAAGCTCAAGAGCCAGGCCAAGAGCCAGGATAGGAGCTGGAGAGAAACCCAGAGAAGGAACTGGATGCATGAGGAGGACGAGAGAAGCTGTGAAGAGAGCGTGTCTAATTATCCTATTGGAAGCTTGAACGGAGGTCTGAGTGAGTCCGAGGAATGCTTGAATGAAAGGTACAGACAGCTTGACACAGCAAGTGAGAGTGAATGTAACAGCCCAGATTGGAGCAGAGAGAGAAGACAAAAGGTACAAGCCAGGAAGTTTTATTCCAGTGCAAAAAGGGGGAGTTCAGAGCTTGGAGATAAGGGACAGTTTGTGAAAGTCCAGAAACCCTCCAAAGCCAGCCTAAGGGGAGCAGAGAAACTCCAGTTCCCTTATAATAAGCAAAGGAAAGGCTTTTTACCTGAAGAAGTAAAACACTCTGAAAGGTACGGGAGACACAGAGTTTCCAAAGGGCTGCCGTCAGAAGTTCCAGCTGGTTCCAAGTTCCTGAATAGAGCAGAGCTCAGAGCAGGAGTAATTCCACCTAATAGTTGGACAGGGGAATTCTTTAACCTGCTAAACAGAGGTCAGCAGAGGGGAGGCTCCTACTACCAAAACAGGAGTAATTGTGGTAATCACAAACAGTTTTCCTTTAGTGGAAAAACACGACGTCACAGCCAGGACGGACTGTTTGTCAAGCCCACACAGAGAGAAAGTACAGAGGTACTAATTCCTGTTGAGGAGCCGATGCAATGTGAATCTTCTATAATTGAAGGGAATATTGAAGAAATGGATTGTAGCCTTTCTTTGGCAGATAATATAATCTCCCTAAAATAAAGAAGAATAAGCAGCCTGACAAGGAAGCAAAGGCCTTATTCTGGGTGGCTACAGGTCTGTGTTTAAAGTACATTTCTGTTATTAAGAAGCAGAAAGAAAGCCATTTTTTTGTTCCAGTGTTTTCTGTTTTACCCAAGAAGGGTTTTGTTTTGTTTTGTATATATCTGAATATCCTATTTGGGAAAGGGAAATAAAGCCCTATTTACCTTAATTCGGTTGTCCACAACTATTTTTGTGTAACTGGCAGCAGCTACAACTACCAGGAGGCCAGTTACACTGGGGTCCAGTGCAATACCTGAGCTCACTGGTAGGTGCACATGAGGGCCCGTGACACAGTGTGGTCACTGTTCCGCCTGTTAGCATGTGTTGCCGGTACATAATGTTTTTATTCATCCAGTCACACACAAAAAAATGTTTGAGGATTTTTCAAATTGTGACATATCACGTTATTTATATTATCCAATGCCCTTGCAATAAACTTTACGTAGGTAAGACGATCCGTAGTATACGTGTATGCATAGTAGAACACAAAAGTTGTATTAAAAGGAAGCTAGCAGACAAACCCTTGGTTCCTCATTGGTTAGAGATGGGACATAAGATATCAGATTTAAAAAAATTTGTTATAAAAAAGGTAAAATTGAATTGGAGAGGAGATATTGATAAAACTATGTTACGATTAGAATAAAGATATATGTTTTGGCTCAATACCATCAGTCCACATGGTTTAAACCTATATAAAGATTTTTCTGTCTTTTTGTAGGTCTCATTGGAGTACAGTGTTTATATATTTTTTATCTGGAGTATATTATTATATGGGGTTTTAGAGGTTCTCAGGTTGTTTTTTCTTTTTTACTTCTTTGCCATTTATGTCCTTTTATTGTTCATAGGTTTATACATTTATTACACTTATTACTTTAATACGGTTCCATTTTTATGGGCGTCTGCAGGTCTATTTCACCCATGAGATACAGTGGTAGTGCATATATTTCTCAGAGCCTAAAACGATCGTAAGCAGAGTAGTTTATTTTGGCATTACTCCGTTTCTTGTTTATGGTATTATTTATGGTTTGAAATATTAAATACGGAGCAGCTCTATAATATAACATGGGTCTAATGTCCTTTTGTACAACATATTGTAGAGTCTCTACAATAATTTTGCAGTACATGGTGTTTTAGCATTTTTACTTCACCCATGAGATACAATGTGCCAATTGTTGTTACTTTTTAAGACACTGAAAGACCTTTGAAAGATTTGTTTGCAGCATAGTTGCAGAATGGTTACATAATCGGCAGCACTTTTTGAACTAATGCTTAATAACATGGGTGCAACTGTTTGGTTGATGGTAAGCATGGGGGCTGATCACAGTAAAAGCTTTTCTCCCTCAGTTGTGAACGCACTTATACAGCGCCTGTGCTAGCGTTTTTTCACATTCCTTAGTGATTTTCAGCTCATCGGCGGCTTGCGAGCGACGGAAAATAGTTCAGGTCAGAACCCTTATTTTTATGTTTCAAAGGAGGTTCAGTGTTAAATTATATGTTTACATAAGTGACATTTTTAATTGCGTTTATATTTTTGCACTACGGTTTTGGTAGCTGTTATTTGGGCACGCCACGGGGCAAATATTAATATTTTATATACATTCTTATACATACATAACAAGGATATAAGAAATACAACTTGGGGTATGCATAAGTAACTGACATTGTTCACACTTGCCTCTGATCACCGGTAAGCAACCATAAGTTGTACACTCGTTGCATATTAATGTATCAGCACCGCTATTCATGATCCCGGTTGTACAGATACTTTCCTTAGATTCTTTTAAAGTATGCTCTTTGCATGGTGCATTGCAAGGTTTTTACAAATAAGGATTATAAATGTTTAGGTGGCACCCCCAAGATATAATACACCACGGCAAATGGTAGTTTTATCATTTTTTTAGAAAAGATGTTTTTTATTTATCTATCATTTTACTTTGGATAGATAAATAATTAAAAACTATTTATTTATTATATATGTAGATTTTTAAATTTGGTCTTCTTTGAATTTTTATTAGAAAATTTCCTAAGGGCACCACTGTGGCCTAATATACCACGGTAAATTGCATGCGGCAATAAATATATCACAAACTTTCACTATCTCACACATTGCGTGTTTGGTATAATGGCCGCAGGTGTTTCCATTTGGTCCTTTCGATTCACTCCTGGTCTTCTTTAGCTTCTCATCCCTCTTCCATTTTCTTCTTTTTTGATGGGGTTTTTATTAATACACCATAGAGATACTTATTAATTTATAACCATAGACTTTATAACTCTGTCCGTCTGTTTACATATTTCATTGTGTATATTTTGTAATTGATTTGTTCATGTATTTAACGCACTCTTCTTTTATATTTATATGTTATTCGCAATAAGCACTTGTATATGATTGAACACATATATTGCTGTTTTTCCTGTTTTTAATCTTTGTTTTTTTACTTTTAATATTTATGACTAACATTGGTATTTATTTATTTATTTTGTTATTGTTTTAATTATTTATTCTTTTAATTATTATGTGATGTCGATAATTTTATGTTATGGTGTTGTTTTTATGGTTTGTAGTGAGCCTCAATACCCCTGATGAAGTACTATACGAAACACGGCCTGTGTTGGGTTTTGGCTACCTCTATTGAATAAGGATCAATAAAGTCTTCCATTTTTTACTGCCTACGTCTTTGGACTGGTTTTTTTCCACCAGGACATAATAAAGATCTAGTTTTACTGGAGGGAGGTACGGGCATAAGTCTGAAAGATCACGCATGATATCTTTCAGGAACATGCTCGTGTAGATCTGGCAAGAGTGTACTTTAGCCATGAGCATGAAGCTGGAAGCACCTATTGCTGAAGAATCCAACATCCGAGCCTCCCTACTTGGAGGCATCGAGGAATGAGTCTAGTGCTCTTAATCCTTTTTAGAGCAGACTCCACCACCAAGGAGTGATGCAGGAGTTGAAGCTTCTCAAATCCAGGAACCTTTTGAACCCAGTACATCGAGTCCAGTCCCCTACTGACTGGCGGCACAGTGAGTGGTTTCTCCCACACTCTCATTTGTAGCCTTTGTAGGACTCAGTGCACCGGCACGGTCACTGCTTCCTTAGGTGCCGAAGAGTACTGGAGGATCTTCAACTCCTCCGCCCAGGGCTCTTCCTCCACCTCCAGTGAAAATGGGATGGCCTTGGCCATATCCCTCATAAGGTCCTGGAAGGACATGCCCTACGGAGGAGACTTTTGCAGTTCTGTGTGGAGGAGAGGGGTCTGATGGAAGCTCAAGAGACCTGCTCTCCGACAAATTCTCTGATTCCACATCAGTCACCCAGGCATCAGAGTCAGACTCCAGAAAGGAAGATGAAGTACCTCTGAGACTATGCCCAGATCTCCCTCCAGCTTCGAGGGGAGTGGGAGCATTGATGAGACTGATGATGCATCAAGGGCTTCTGGGGTTTCATCTGGACATTGGAACCCGATACACTTAAGAGATGCTCCCGCCAGGAATTGGCATTGAATCTCTTTGTTGTCCTGTTGATGCCTCCTCAGACAGAGCATGCATTTTGAGGATCTGCTGCACAATGCTCGATGACGATGCCCTAGGCACCAAAGCACCAGCCAGCTGTTTCTCCAGCACTGACGTGAAGCAGGCCTTGAGCACCTGAAAGAGGCGCTCATCCATGACTGCTGATTCCATAGATCTTGAGGCCTGAGCAGCTTCAACCAATGTCTCCAGCATCCCTGCAGGGGTATCGGTATAGCCTTAGTTGTCAGGCGACGGTTGGCGCCCCTCCAAAACTCTGAAGGTTGATTTCTCTCCCTAGGACACCTTGGTGAGCCTTTCATGGCCATCACTCACAACATCGCTTTTGGAAGTGCTCCGATGTCAATGCACTTAGTTCTGTGCCAGGTGATCGGAAAAGTTCCCCTTTAATGCTGATGGAATAGAGGTCGAGTCCTTCTTTGATTCCAAGTGGAGATCGACCGATGGCTGATGCTCTGGAACTGCAGGTGCTCAGCTCCAATCAAGCCTGGGAACCTCTCGATGTCGATGCACCTTTGGCGGATCCTTCCGAAACCATCAAGATCAATGCCGGTGCCGAAGACACTGAATCAGACCACTGGCCAAAGAAGGATTCTCTCTGCTTCTCAACTTCTTAGGCCTCTCGTTGTCATCTGTAAACACAAGAAGAGGACTGGTGATAGGGACCCAGATACTGGAGGCACCAATTGTTCTTGTTGGTGACTGAGATAGTCCTTGCACATTTGGTGCATTTCTTGAAACCGCTGGCCGCTTTCTGGGACATGTCTGGGAATATGGCTGTGGCTAAGTCAAATGGCCCGATGGCGACTGTGGGCCCAGTCGGGCCACAGAGAAAAACAGTGAGCAAAGAAAAGTACCGAAAAAGCACTGGAGCAGAAGGTGGAACCGCAATCGACAGACCCGCTGCTACCGACAGCAGGCAGAAAAAGTGAAAATTGCACAAAAAAGGCTGCCGAAGGGGGAAAAAACAAACTGTTTACCAGTTGATAACCAATTTACATATGTGGGGCTCTGTAGAAAATGGCAACTGGAGAATATGGTGCCGTGGCAGGTGGGAAGACAGGCACGCAGGCATGGTGGAGCCTCCCAAAAGCTTCCAATAGAAGCTGGGAAGTGTTCCTGCAAGGGGCTCCATTGGTGACATCACTCATACCTGAGGACCTCATAAGAACATAAGAACATAAGATATGCCATACTGGGTCAGACCAAGGTCCATCAAGCCCAGTATCCTGTTTCCAACAGTGGCCAATCTAGGTCATACGTACCTAGCAGTTTCCCCAAAATACACAGGTTCCACAATGCTTGTACTGGGTCAAGCATTGATATCCTGGGTCCCTTCCCGCTTGTCCACGGAGAAAAATGGATTGACTTATATCATCCGAAAAGAGAAGCACACCCACCCTCAGGAACAAGAAGAAACCAAAACAGAGTGGAGTGATAAAAAGGGTGTATGTTTATTGGGTGTACTTATATCAATGCTGGAAATTAATTAAGAGAGTGTCACTTAGGATATATATAGGAGGTAACAGAATAAACTGAGATAAGAAGGAAACATATTATGCAGATTAAATGGCTATTACCTCCGAGACCCCCTCTGAGCTTTGCCTGTTCTCCTGGTCTGTACAACCAATTTCACGAGAAACTGACCAACAGAACAAAGGGTTAACGTCTTCCTGGAAGACCCTGCACACAATAAGCCTTTGGCCTTTCACCTACAAACAAACAGTCTCCTGCTCCTCCCAGATTTCACACAGGCATTAAGGAACTAAGCCGGGCTATTCTCAGCAAGGACAGAATTGGTTGACTGAATGACAGGTGGAGAAAAGGCTCAAGTAATGAAAGTCAGTGAGAAGACTGTAACTTGACACAGATATAGCATTGCTGGTCAAAAACCAGCCAATTTGATGGGGTAATTTGTTAAAGATATAAGGCATCTACGTGTCTTTATAAAATAGGCTTCAAAGAGGCGCCTACTTGGCCTTCATGCATAAGCGGCTTATTATTAAATTATCCTCCACTTTATTTATTTATTTTAAAACATTTCTATTCCACAAATTCAAATGTCCTGCGCAGACCACAAAGCAAACAAGGAATAGTTCATAAAAAACTAAACACATATACATAATCATAGAGACAGACAGAAAATACACAATCAGAAAATCCCCAAGGTCTTTTTATAAACATATGATAAAAACATAAGTTTAACTTGCTTCCTAAAAATCAAAAAGCAGTGCTCCACCTGAACACCTGATGGCAGGGAACTTCAGAAACCAGAGCTGCCAAGTTACCTGGTTCCAGGTGTGAGATTTTAAGCCAGTCCTGGATTTCAGACAGGCAATCTCATCATGATGCATTATGGGACCTGAAGCACTGATTTCATTGGGTAAAAATCAGGGACTACAAATACCATTCTCCACTGCAATACAAATTTAAAACCAGAACTAGCCAAAACTCTCACTCCTGAAACCGAGTAACTTGGCAACTCTAAGAAATGAGAACCCACCACTGTAAAGGCCTAAAATCTTCCTCATGGATAGTATAGATAATAAACTCTGTTCTGCCAAACATCTGAGCAGGAATATATTAACAAATCACTGATCTCAAGTGATCGGGTGCTACTTCTCTCAATTCTGGGAAAATCAGCACTAGAATTTGGAACGTTGGTCATCAAAACCTAGCAACCAGTATAAAAGCCTGAAGTTTAGGAACGAGAGCACAGTAAGTTCTCATTGGCTTCCACAGCTAGTATCATGATCTTTGCAGTTTTCAGGGTTATGCCGCGTCTTAGAGAGTGGAGCTAATGTTTCAGCCATCGAGCTCTGGCTTTCCTAGGTAAAGTCACTCTGACATCACCTGAAGAAAGCCACAGCACGATGGCTGAAACATCCTTTCCACTTACTAAGATATGGCATGACCTGGAAGGCTGCAAAGACGACTAAATGATGGCAGATAAAGCCAAGCATGGCCCACCTAGTCTGCCCAGTAAGGTGCTCGGGATGCAAATACTCCCTTGTGCAGGTTGCCCCCTTGTATGCCTATGTTTAGGGTTGTAACTGCTTCTCCAGGGATCTGCTCAGATTGATAACAGCCTTTTAATAAACGGGCCAAGGCATTTTGTACAAGCTGCAATAGCATTAATGAAAAAGCAGGGAGACTAAATAACTGCATTACAAAACCCCATAAGACAAACTATCATGGTTGGCAAAACAGCCCTAAAATCCTGAGAGGTCAATAATGCTCTTCTCTCTTCAGAACACACAGCTTCCATGTTGGGGGAACTGACTATTAGCTGAAAAGATATCATAGAAAGGCTTATTTAAATGCACTGTATTTATATTTAGCTCACTGCTTTCTAGTAGTAATTCAGGGCTTGTTACAATCAGGTATTGTAGGTATTTCCCTGTCCCCGGAGGACTTAGAATCTAAATCTGTATTTCAGGCAGCGGAGGGTTAAGTGACTTGCCCGAGGCCACAAGGAGTGTTAATAGGATTATGAACCCTGGTCTTTCTGGTCCCAGGTTGTTGCCCTAACCACTAGGCTACTGCCCCTCCAAGATATACTGTCTAGAGCAGTGATGGCTAACCTTTTTGAGCCCGAGTGCCCAAACTGCCGCACAAAACCAAAGAATTTCCTCAAAGTGCCAGCACGTCAATTTGCATAAATATTTGCATAATGCTAACATACACTAACTTTTAGTAAACATGTCTCTTAATGAGTGTATGGATAAAGACAGACTAAAAGATTTCTACATTACTATAATCCAGTGCCAACCGCCAGGCATATTAGGAACTACTACAAACACTGCCCATTTAGAACCAATAGCAAACCCGCCGTATCCTAACAGCACTACCAGGACTCACAAAGCACCACACCATACCTATCAAAAAGCAACACTGCAAATATTAAACCAATACATTTCAGACAATAACAATACATGACCTACTGGGGAAAGAGAACAAGTGGCAATGTCAAAAAGGAATTACATAAACAGAATACCTCAGCTCAGTTACACAGTTGCAATTGCTCCAGCCACTTTCTTCTGGTTTCTTTATGTTTTCTGCTAACTCTCCATCATCTGCTGTCCATTTGTCCTTTCTTCTCTCTTCTAGTTTTTTTTTCCATTCTCTCTCTCTACATCCGCTTTAACATACTAATCTTTCTCCTTTTGCTCTTTCCTCATTCCTATTTCATCCACTCAAATTTTACCCCTCCATCCTCAATCCCCACTTACTCTCCCAATACCCGGCCAATTGTAGATTTTTTATCCCTCCCACACAAAATATTTTTCCCCTCTCCATTTTACTCTCCCAGCCCCATCCCATTCTAATCCTCCCCCAACATCAGCTCCCTTCTAGTTCCAGCCTCACCCAGCATCCATTCCCTTCTAGTCCCTGCATCAGCCCATTTCCAGTCCTAGCCCCCCATCAGCCCATTTCCAGTCCTAGCAACCCCCCAACCCAATACCAGTCCTAGCCCCCCCCCATCAACCCACTTCCAGTCCTAAACCCCCATCACCCCATTTTCAGTTTAAGCCCCCCCTATAACCCATTACCAGTCCTAACCCCCATCACCCCATTTCCAGACAGCCCCCATCAGCCCACAGCCCATTAGCAGTCCTACCCCCCCAGCCCATTAGCAGTCCTACCCCGCCCGCCCGCCCGCCCATTAGCAGTCCTAACCCCCCCAGCCCATTAGCAGTCCTACCCCCCCCCCGCCCGCCCGCCCCCCCTGCCCATTAGCAGTCCTAACCCCCCCTCCCTCCCTGCCCATTAGCAGTCCTAACCCCCCTCCCTCCCTGCCCATTAGCAGTCCTAACCCCCCTCCCTCCCCGCCCATTAGCAGTCCTAACCCCCCCCTCCCTCCCTCCCTGCCCGCCCATTAGCAGTCCTAACCCCCCCCTCCCTGCCCATTAGCAGTCCTAACCCCCCCCTCCCTCCCTGCCCATTAGCAGTCCTAACCCCCCCCCTCCCTGCCCATTAGCAGTCCTAACCCCCCTCCCTCCCTGCCCATTAGCAGTCCTAACCCCCCCTCCCTCCCTCCCTCCCTGCCCATTAGCAGTCCTAACCCCCCCCTCCCTCCCTCCCACCCTGCCCATTAGCAGTCCTAACCCCCCCCTCCCTCCCTGCCTGCCCATTAGCAGTCCTAACCCCCCCCTCCCTCCCTGCCCATTAGCAGTCCTAACCCCCCCCCCTCCCTGCCCATTAGCAGTCCTAACCCCCCCTCCCTCCCTGCCCATTAGCAGTCCTAACCCCCCCTCCCTCCCTCCCTCCCTGCCCATTAGCAGTCCTAACCCCCCCCTCCCTCCCTCCCACCCTGCCCATTAGCAGTCCTAACCCCCCCCTCCCTCCCTCCCTGCCCTGCCCATTAGCAGTCCTAACCCCCCCCTCCCTCCCTCCCTGCCCATTAGCAGTCCTAACCCCCCCTCCCTCCCTCCCTCCCTGCCCATTAGCAGTCCTAACCCCCCCCCTCCCTGCCCATTAGCAGTCCTAACCCCCCCTCCCTCCCTCCCTGCCCATTAGCAGTCCTAACCCCCCCCCTCCCTCCCTCCCTCCCTCCCTGCCCATTAGCAGTCCAACCCCCCCCCTCCCTCCCTCCCTCCCTGCCCATTAGCAGTCCTAACCCCCCCCTCCCTCCCTCCCTGCCCTGCCCATTAGCAGTCCTAACCCCCCTCCCTCCCTGCCCATTAGCAGTCCTAACCCCCCCTCCCTGCCCATTAGCAGTCCTAACCCCCCCTCCTCCTCCCTGCCCATTAGCAGTCCGACCCCCCCCTCCCTGCCCATTAGCAGTCCTAACCCCCCCTACTCCTCCTCGCTGCCCTTTAGTTGTCCTAACCCCCCCCTCCTCCTCCCTGCCCATTAGCAGTCCTAACCCCCCCTCCTCCTCCCTGCCCATTAGCAGTCCAACCCCCCCCCCCCCCTGCCCATTAGCAGTCCTAACCCCCCCTGGCAAATTTTTTAAAAAAAAAAGCAGGCTCTGGCTGCTGCCGCGGCAGATTGCAATGTCCCGCGGGGCCCCCTCCGCCCGCTAAGCCCCTCTGCAAGGGCTTTCAGATTCGCGAGGGAGAGCATCTCCCTCGCGTCTCTGTTAAGCCCGCAGGGGCTAATGGGAAATTTCCCATCAGTCCCTCGCGTCTAAAGGGGCTGATGGGAAATTTCCCATTAGCCCCTGCGGGCTTAACAGAGACGCGAGGGAGACGCTCTCCCTCGCGAATCTGAAAGCTCTTGCAGAGGGGCTTAGCGGGCGGAGGGGGCCCCGCGGGACGCTGCATTCTGCCCTTGCCGCGTCCGCGGCAGCAGTCAGAGCCAGCTTTTTCTTTTTTTGCGGACCTTCCCGCGTGCCAGCTGCAAGGCCTTCGCGTGCCACAGCTGGCACGCGTGCCATAGGTTCGCCATCGCTGGTCTAGAGGATAGTAAGATGTAAAGACGTGAATGGAAGACCTTCAATGGAAACCGAATGGAGATCGACAGTCATTATTGCCATGGCTGGCATGATGCATTTTCACTGCCTCATTTGGTAATTTTATAGGAAATAAATAAACACATACATTTCCCCGTGCAGGTACTGATAAATTTTCAGATGAAAATATGTGCATGCTTCCAGTTTGATAATTTCCACATGGAATGCATGCACTTAAATTTACACATGCTCCTTGCGTGCACACATTTTCTGGGTTATTTTAAGTGCATTTTCAAAAGTACGCACACGAGGATCCTGTAGGGCACACCAGAAAAGCAGAACACCTTTTTGATCACCTACACTATGCTGGGTAGCCAAACATCAAAACCGTGGAATGTGGCAAAGATTTTATCTACCAGGATGGAACTTTTAGTCTTGTCTTAGTCCACAGGGATCAGATGGGTTTATAAACAGGTGCAGATCAAATAAGAAATATGGATAATTTGACCAGCCTGGTGAAGAGACTCTATTAATCTCCTTAAGATACCAAAAAGGCCTTCAATAGAGTGAAATGGCCTTTTCTATATGCAACGCTGAAAACATTTGGATCTGGACTTAATTTCGTCTCTTGGATAAGTAGCATTTATCATTTTCCTAGGACACACTGATGGATAAAGGTCTGTCTTTTATCCTCCCACTTGCTGCATTAGTAAAGGAACTCTTTTCCATAAGAAACCATCCCTCTTTCTAAGGAACTGATTGACCTGATGGAATGGAGCATAGACCTGCCTCTTCAGTGGTAATGTATTACTCTCTGTCAGTAGCCCTATGCCAAGTTACAAAATCAATGAAGAGAACACTGAAACCCTCACACAGTTAACACTGTAAACACACAGATATCTGGGGTTTGTTATAAAGTAGAGTATGCACATGCTCATAAAATAGGAGCCTACAGATGTGCTTTAACCTAGTCGCGGGCCGCGGCAGTTAGGTTGGGTGGAAATGAGAAAGTCGTAGCATTCCATAAGTGCATAAATTTAGACCCTGCTCGGGCTCCACCCTCGTGGACACCCAAGTGAAAATACAAGCGTTGGAATTTACGCACACACTTGCAAAATGACAAGCACCCAAGACAGGCACATAAGTGCCCATTTTCCCATCAGTCCTTTGGAATAGGGACTTGTGACTTTCTAGCACACACCTCTCTGCATGTGCTATACAGAATCAGCCCCACCATGCTTAAATGTTTCCCTAGATCTTCAAATGAAACTCCAGTGTTCATTTCCATACCTCCCTCAAATATCTGGAGTGTCACTAACAGCTGATCCCAAGAAACTATATTTTAAGCCCCCCCCCCTTTCTGAATAAAATTAAGTTGGACCTGCATGCTTGGATACAATCCCAGATCTCTTGGTGTGGCAAGTTAGTGACAGTGAAGATGGCTGTCCTCCCTCGTATACCGTTTATGTTAAATATGTTGCACATCCCTGTCCCAGAAATATTTTTAGATGATTTCCTTGTTTGTCTGGACTTGAAAGAGACATGAGCTGTGGTACAATTTTGCACTTACCGTGTGTTTAGAGTAAATATTAACACACGGTAAGTGCAATAGTGATGTGGTAATTGTCAGGGGTGTAGCCAGCATGTTTGCAATGAAATATCCCCTAACGTGCAACAGCTTAGTAGTTGATATGGAAGGGCACTGGATAGACCATCTGGTCTTTATCTGCTGTCATGTTTCTGTTTTCAATGTTTCTAATTGCAACATCGACAGCACGCAATATGTACCCCTGCGCTAATCGCAATATGCTCTCCACCCTCCTCCCCTATCCTTCCCATCTCCTGCCCCACCAGGAATTAGCACACAATAACCGCCATGTCTGTGTGGTAACCATCAGCGCACATCCGTGCTGTCTGATACCATGCGCTAATTGCCACAAAAAGCACAGTGCAACTTAGCAAAAAGAGCTCCACGGGGTCTCTCAGCTACTAAAGACCCTTAAGAAACTAGACAGAGTTTTAAGATTCCCTGAGTTCAAACTGTATTACTGGGCTATCCTGTTAAATACGCGTCATGGTGAAAACCACTGGATATAAATGGAACATAACATTTCCTCTTAGCCTATACTGTGGAGTCCCCCTAAATGGTAAACATGGACTTCCGCTTTTGGAATAGTATCTCTAAACTGAAGCCGGCACCCCATCCTTCCCCTCTGCTCTTGGTGCTCAACAACCAGATATCTCTAATGCTATTATATATAGTAACATAGTAAACGACAGCAGATAAAGACCAGAATGGTCCATCTATCTGCCCAGTATATGAGGACAGTCTTCTCCTATAAGAACATAAGATATGCCATCCTGGGTCAGACCAAGGTCCATCAAGCACAGTATCCTGTTTCCAACAGTGGCCAATCTAGGTCACATGTACCTAGCAGTTTCCCCAAAATACACAGGTTCCGCAATACTTGTACTGGATCAAGCATTGATATCCTGGGTCCCTTCTTAATAATGGTTTATGGACCTTTCCTCCAGGAACTTGTCCAAATCTTTTTTAAACCCAGCTACACTAACAGCCTTTACTAGATCCTCCAGTAACAAATTCCAGAGTTTGATTACACGCTGAGTGAAAAAAATATTTTCTTTTATTAGTCTTAAATAGTTTACCCTGTAGCTTCATTGCATGTCCCCTAGTCTTTCTATATTCTGATAACGTAAACAATCGATCTACGTTTACCCGTTCCACATAGACAGCATACCCTCTCCCTTCCAAAGGAAAGATTTTCTCCTATAATTCTGAAATTTGCTATTTTTAAATGTATCTTATTTAAAGGACTTTTCTCTTAAGGAGCCCTAAATTTCTGGGTGCAGCAGGAGTCTTACCACCTTTGAAACTTTATCCCATACTTGTTCAGAGAGTAATTATTAGAACCTAACAGTTATTACAGAGTAACATAGTAAATGATGGCAGATAAAGACCAGTATTGTCCATCTAGTCTGCCCAGCTAATGTCAAGAGTAGGTACACCTGCCGCTCTGTGCAGGCCACCCCTCCCCATGACTTTGCCCAGGTGTGAACCCACCACTCCATGTAGGACACCCCTATTTGTTGAGGAATTTGATGATTCCGTTTATTTTGATATTTTCTTGTTGCTGTAATTCGATTCAAATGCTGATTCAATAGGAAAACTGAAAATTAAGTGAGGGACTCTTGGCTAAACTAAAGAGTCATGGGATAGGAGGAAGTGTACTATTGTGGATCAGGAACTAGTTAAAAGATAGAAAGCAGAGGGTAGGGGTAAATGGCCAATTTTCCCAATGAAGAAAGGTGAATAATGGAGTACCCCAGGGATCTGTGCTGGGTTCGCTGCTTTTTAACATATTTATAAATAACCTGGAAATGGGAATAACGAGTGAGGTAATCAAATCTGCAGATGACACAAAATTATTCAAAGGTGTTAAGAACACAAGAGGATTGTGAAAAATTGCAGGAGGACTTTGATAAACTGGAAGACTGGATGTTCAAATGGCAGATGAAATTTAATGTAGACAAGTGCAAAGTTATGCATCTAGGAAAGAACAACCTAAACTATGTTTATATAATGCAAGGTTCCACATTAGTAACCACCACCAGGAAAAAAATGTAGAAATTCAGGTGTCATTGTGGATAATATGTTGAAACCCCCTGCCCAGTGTGCAGCGGCAGCCAAGAAGACAAAATAAATGCTAGGAATCATAAGGAAAGGAATGGAGAATAAAACTAAGGATATTATAATGCCTCTGTATCATTCCATGGTGTGACTGCATCTTGAATATCTGGTGCAATTCTGGTCGCCGTAACTTAAAAAGGATACAGCGGAGATTTCTGGGTGAGCCCGCAGCGTGATGGCTGCAACTTAAAAGAGCTCCGTCCCCACAACCCCAAAAAACTCTAGAAAACATGCGCTAACTGCAGCAACCTGCTCCCCTCTACCTACCCTGGGTCGGCAGGAGCAAGCGACCCCCCTCGGCACCTGGATCAGCGGTTCGGAGGGCACCCTGGAGCCTGGAAAACCGCGGGGATCGCCCCTGAAGCATGGCCTGCTGCACGCCTCCGCCCATCGCTGGCTCTGGGCCTGACTGATCCCGCGATCACCATCTAGACCCCGCGCGGGGTTTAAATATTACTGGAGCAGGGCGGAGAGCTGAAAGCTTGAGCGGCTGCCTCCCGGGCGCTGCACTGTGGAACGTGCGGCAGCCCGTTGATCCGGGGGGGCAACGACTTCTGGCGCTGAGGCCTCTGCATGTGCTGATAGACCCCTGACTGCGAGACCTACGGAGATGGTGAGGAGACCGCGTGGCATCAGCCGGTGCCTGCTATCCCCTCCTGCCATAGCAAATCACCCCGAGGGGGGTAAGTTTAAGCGTCAACCCTCTTCTCCTTTGCATTGTGGACTGAATTTGGAGCTGGTGACCGGGGATATATTCTAACAGCTTGGTGTCCCGCCGAAACTTCCATCCTCCCTGAATGGTCCTTGGGGGCCCTGTTAGATGTTTGCTACCCTGGGAGGGCTGAGGCAGCTTTTTCCTCTGGCCTCACTGTTTATCCAGTGCCCTATGCCTTGCTGACATTTCTTGTGCACGTCTCCTGACACTGTGAGGTGGTGATTGCGCTGTGGATTTGTGAAAACCTGGACACCGCTGTCTCCTTGCTGTCCCCACTTTTACTGGCATTGGATACGTCTTTCTCCTACCACTGTGTGACTTTGGTGACTTTGTAAGATGGCTGCTAAAGCCAAAAGTTCTGAAAATCGGGAGGGGATGCGCTCCTCCCAGCGCTTGCAGAGTAAGTCCGGAGCCCCAAGTAGTCCACACGAGCAACCCCTCCCATCAGGTTCTGATGATGAGACTGTCAGTGAGGAGGACTTGGATCCGCATAAGCAACTCTCCTCGGCTCAACTCAAGCAAGAACTCCATAGGGGCTTTGCGGAATTAGCTAATGAATTTTGCGCGCTACGGGAGGACCTGTTGAAAGATGTCGCCGAGCTCAGGACCGACGTCAAGGAACTGGGAACCCGAGTAGAAGACGTGGAGACCAAAATGATAGAACAAGATGGGACTCTGATGGATTTACAATGTGCTTTAGACCGGCAACACGCGCAAGCAATGGAGCTGACATAAAATAGATGACATTGAAAACCGTTCCCGCCGCAACAATGTGCGTTTCCGTGGGATACCGGAGGCGGTAGGGGGCGGAGAAGATCTACCAACTGTACTTAAATTGCTGATAGCGGAATTGCTCTCGGCGGAGGACTTGGCTGCACACGCCTCTGGTATGGAAATTGAACGAGTTCACCGCGCTTTGGGGAAACCCCCCAATAGCCAACCTCGTGATGTCATCGTGAGATTTTTGCGCTATTCTGATGCTGAGCTCCTTATCCGTCGAGGCCGGGAGAAAAAGACGGTCCGATTTCAGGACGCAACCGTGTCCATTTACCAGGACCTCTCGACGTTCACCTTGGCGCGGCGGAGAGAGATGAAGCCAGTCTCAGTGGTCCTGAACAGCAAGGGGATTCGCTATTCCTGGTCCTTCCCATTTAGGATGAACTTCCTTTTGGGCAACAAAAAGATCTCTGCAAAGGACTCCACTGAAGCCTGGCGAGCCCTTCGCCAGGCGGGTTTAGTAGATGACAATGCTCAGCCTCATCCGCCGCCCCCTAAGCCCCAACACCCCAGGTGGATCCAAGTGGGCAAGTCCACTTGATCTCTTTTTGTGGACTTGAGGAGCTCCTCTTACTTTTTCTTCTTTAAGGAGTCTCAATCTGTGGGTCCCCTGATTTTTGAATAAGTGGTGGTAGGAATTAGACTGGGGTCCCTCCCCTTTTTTTTTTTTTTTGATGCATGAGGGGTGGCGGATGATCTGCAAACGTTTTGTTGATGTTATTGCTTTGATAAAGGGGTATAGTGAGTTTGATGACCTGGGGGAGGTGGAGGAGTAGTGGGGAGTATGTTTTTCTCTGTTTTTTCACTGTTTAGGTTGAACTCTTGCTTTGAGGGGTTCGGGGGGGTTCGGGGTTTGTGGTCAATTTACCGTGTCCTGTAATAATTTAAACAGGCAGGTGGTATTGACGGGAAGGGGGTGGGAGGGGAGGCTCTTTCTTAATGTGGAATTGGGGGGTGTGCTTGGGCTTGGGAGGAGGGACTATGGCTCCTGTTCTTGGAGGGTGGAGTGGGTGGGCCCGACTCACCAATTCCCCGGGTTTGATAGGGGGGAGCTATCACTGGGACCTTATGGATAGTGGGTGGCAGCGAGAGAGTGGATTGTAATTGCTAATGGTGCGCTTTATTTCTTTGAATGTTAAGGGCCTTAACTCCCCGAGGAAGAGGTCCCTGCTGTTCTCAGAACTGCGCACCCTGCGGGGGGACACTGTTTACTTACAGGAGACCCATCTTCAGAACTGTAAGCAGGGCTGGCTAAAGAGGTCCCCGTATACTGAGGTGCGGGTGGCCTCAGATGCACAAGGACGGAAGAGGCGGGGAGTAGCCTTACTATTTCATCAGAGCCTCTCTCTCCAGATAGAGGAGATAAAGCAAGATGCTTTGGGGAGGTGGCTTTTCTTGAATATCCGCTTAGAAGGGCGCTTGCTAACCTTAGCTAATGTTTACGCTCCCAATACAGGTCAGGGGGCCTTTTTTGCACGGCTGAAAGCCTCGCTGGCGGACTTTGCAAGGGGTCCTATTGTTCTGGGGGGGGGGACTGTAACACGCATCTGGTGCCCCATCTGGATTCCACAAGTCGCGCTGGGGGGCGAGTGGGGGGGGGGGCGGCAAGAGCCCTACAGCGTCTTATGCTCGACTTAGGTTTGAGGGACGTCTGGAGGGACACTCATGGGGGGGAGAGAGGCTATACGTACTACTCTCCGGTCCATCAGGTTCACACTCGCATTGATTATTTTCTATTGGATCAGCGCCTGATGGACGGGAGAGTGCAGGCTGGACATGGAGCGCTGACTTGGTCAGATCATGCCCCGTGCTTGCTTGCTCTTCCGGCCGGATTGTACAGTGAACACCAACGGCTTTGGCACCTAGACGTGCGGTTCCTACAGCGTCAGGGCGCAGTGCAGGATCATGTCCGTTTTATCACGGAATTTTTTGAGCTTAACAATTCTGGGGATGTTTCTCTCCCCACGGTGTGGGATGCTTACAAGGCTACGGCTCGAGGTCAACTCATGGCGGAGGCAGCTCGCACGCGCAAAATGTGGACGCGTGACCACGACCTGTTGGTGGAGGAGGCTACTCGCCTAGGTCTGGAACACGCCCGAACTGGTTCCCGACAGGCCCTGCGCCAGTGGCAGACCGCTCAAGCCAACTTGGATGCGTGCCTGCAGAGATAATTAGATAATAAGCACCGGAAACTACGGCAAACTTTTTATGAGCATGGGAATAAAACAGGCCGCTTCCTAGCTTTGCGTCTTCGCCAACAACAATCCGCGAGAGTGGTGCGAGAACTGCGCGACGCTGGGGGACGGAGGAGGGTTATTTCCCGGGAGATACGTGATCTCTTTGCTGACTTTCTGGAGCAGCTCTATAAGGCGAAGCCCTTTGAACGGGACCGCGTACAGGATTATTTGCAGGGGATTGGTCTGCTGCACCTCTCCGACTCTGATTGGACTCAGCTAGATCTTGAATTAACGGTAGACGAAGTGGAAACTGCAATCCGACGATTGAAAACTGGCAGTGCGCCAGGTAGTGATGGCTTCCCAGCAGAATATTATAAGAAGTTTAGGATACAATTAGCGCCAACCTTGACTATCTTGTTCAATGAGATCTTGGCAGGGGTCTCGTTACCGCCGTCCCTGCGTGAGGCATTGATCGTGATGATACCCAAGCCTGGTAAACCACTGCACGACGAGGCGTCGTACCGCCCCATCTCCCTGTTAAACGTTGACGTTAAAATCTTTGCCTCTGTGTTGGCGGCGCGCCTGAATCGGGTCCTTCCGAGCTTGGTCCACCTGGATCAGGTTGGCTTTGTGCCAGGCCTCCAGGCTGCAGACAACATTAGGCGTATGTTGCAGGTCATACACGTAGCCCAGCGGGAACCACAGCCAACCCTGCTGGTGGGGATTGATGCAGAAAAAGCTTTCGATCGGGTCGATTGGGAATATTTATGGTGTGTGCTGGAGACAATGGGCTTCGGCTCAAATTTTATCTGTTGGGTTCGTAGTCTTTATCAGATGCCCCAGGCGTGCGTTCGGGTTAATGGGGGACACTCAAGGCGTTTCTTTCTGGAACGGGGCACGCGACAGGGTTGCCCTCTTTCGCCCCTGCTCTTTGCACTTGCGATGGAACCCTTGGCTCAAAGCTTCCAAGAACATGTAGGTTTGAGGGGGGTTCTTATTGGCCCTGCGGAATACAGGATTGCACTCTTTGCGGATGACATCATACTGTCCCTAGTCGATCTGTCCACTTCCCTCCCAGTTGCGATGCAGTTGTTCGAAAACTATGCTCAGGTATCCGGTTTTAAAATTAATTACACTAAATCGGAGATCTTGAATGTTGGGTTCCCCGGGGCGGTTTGTGCGGAACTTCAAGCGGCTTATCCTCTTCGTTGGGTGTCCAGAGCTCTACGCTATTTAGGGGTGCACTTGACTGTGGAGAGGGCAGACCTCTTTAAAGCTAACTACGATCCTTTGCTTCGTCAGATTCGGCAGGATCTAGAGGTATGGAATGGCCTGCTCCTTTCCTGGTTCGGGCGTATAGCCGTAGTCAAGATGGTGGTTGTTCCCCGCTTTCTCTACCTTTTTCAGGTTCTGTCGCTCCCCATCGCACGGGCTACCTTGGCGACTTGGCAGCAGCTACTTCTGAAATTCATCTGGCGTTATCGCCGCCCGCGCTTGGCGTGACAGGTTCTTTATGCTCGTACGCGCTCTGGAGGTATGGGCATGCCCAATTTACAGTGGTACTATGCGGCGGCGCAGTGCCAGGCGGGGGTGGAGTGGATGATTGCTGATAGCACTAAGCGATGGGTACAATTGGAAATGAACTTGGCGGGGGGAGCCGGCCTGGGAGACTGGCTGTGGCTTGGCCCAAAACTCCGCCGTGGTATCCGCACTAGCAATCCCTATATACTTCATACCCTCCGTTGTTGGGACCAGCACTTTCGATCTCGCGACGTGGATTTAACCCCTTTAGCCCCTATAGTAGATAACGCCTCTTTCCCGCCGGGATTAAGTGATACAGTCTTTCGGCAGTGGGGACATCATGGCCTTAGTCGGGTCGGACAACTTTTTGCTGATGGTCAACTACAACCTTTTCGTGCGATACAAGATGAATTTTACATTCCGGCCAGGCAACATTTTCAATATCTGCAAGTGACACACTGGGCTCGATCCAAACTTGTTCGGCCCCAGGTTGCTCGGGCCCTGACAGAATTGGATCGCTACTGTGAGGGGTGCACTACCACTAGGGGATCGTGGCGACTCTGTATGCCCACTTGCAGGGATCCCAATCGTATTCTACTAGACACAGGGAACTTTGGAACTCCGACTTGAGCCTCTCCTATACTGAGCAGCAGTGGGAACGGGCGGAAACTCAATTGTGGAAGAGTGCGGTAGCGATTAATGCCCGTGAAACTAATTATAAAATCCTGTACCGTTGGTACATGACCCCGGCGCGGATAGCGCGCATGTATCCTGGGGCGGTGGACCTCTGCTGGCATAACTGTGGGCAACGGGGTACTCTAGGGCATATTTGGTGGGACTGCCCCCGCATTCGCGCCTTTTGGAGGGGTATACAATACCGGATGCAATTGCTTCTGGGAGTGAGTGTCCCTTGGGATCCAGGGATCTTCCTGTTTGGGGCCTTGGTGCCGGGTGCACGGGCTCTGCAACTTGCTCTACTCCGCCATGGCCTGAATGCAGCTAGACTATCCCTTGCAGCAGCCTGGAAGCGTGCTTTGGCCCCTTCCTTTCAGGCTTGGCTGGAACGGATGTGGGATATGTATGCCATGGAACGAGGGGTAGTGGTCAGTAGGATGCGCCTGGCGCGCTTTGAGCAGGTGTGGGAGCCCTTTGTCTCTCGATATGGTGCGTGACTATGCTGGCTAAGAGGGAAGGAACAAACCAACCTTAAAGGGAGCTTACCCCCTGAGTGTGTCTTTTGCCCACCACACTCCCGTGCTTGAACATTAGCAAGCCATAGTGGGGGGGATTGGGAGGCGGGGTGGGAGGGGGGTACTGGGCTAGGGAGGGTTTGGGGGGCGAGAAAGGGAAGTTGGGGGGTTACTGTTCCCTGTTTCCTCATTTCAAAATTGCAAAAATGAAGGCATATTGTTCAATGTTGTTGTGACCTGAAGTTATGTTATTATTGTTGCATCTTCTTTGAAGATCTTTGTGGTTTATGATGCTATGTATTTTCTGGAAGCCTTTCAATAAAAATTTTTTTAAAAAAAGGATACAGCGGAATTAGAAAAGGTAGAGAAAAGAGCCACCAAAATGGTAAAGGGGATGAAAGGATACCCCTATGAGGAGAGGCTTAAAAGGTTAGGGCTCTTCAACTTGGAAAAGAGACGGCTGAGGGGAGATACGATTGAGGTCTATAAATTAATGAATGGAGTAGAATGGGTAAACATAGATTGGTGTTTATGTCATCAAAAAGTTGAAAGACTAGGGAACATGGAATGAAGCTATAATGTAACCCATTTAAGACTAATAAGAGAGAATATTTTTTCACTCAACGCGTAATCAACTCTGGAATTTGTTAGTGGAGGACGCAGTGAAGGCTATTAAGTATAGAAAAGGTTTGGACTATAAAACATTATTAAAGAGGACCCATGAAATCTTATCCTGGGACGAGCACTGTGGAACCTGTGTGCCTTTTTGGGGACCTGCCAGGTACTTGTGACCTGGATTGACTACTGCTGGAAACAGGATGCTGGGCTTGATGGACCTTGGTCTGACCCAGTATGGCTTATCTTATGTTCTTTTGTTATGTTAAACTGATTTGGGCTAGCTGGTGCATGCAGGTCACCCCCTCTATGCCTGTGTTTAGGGTTATACCTGCCATTCTGTGTAGGTCAGCACCCCCCCCCCCCCCCCTATTTATAAGGACTTCAGAAAGATGCTCAAAATGACTCTCTTCACAGAACACTATAAGGACATCACCTGACCTGACCGACGGCCCTCTCTTCGCCCTACCTCGCCTCCTACCCACGCTGCCTCCCAGCTCCCCCTCCCTGCAATATGTATATAGTTTCTGTATATTGCTCACCCCTTAATCATCCTTCACACTGTCGATTCTCACTGCATGCCCCCGCCCACGCACTTTTTGATTTGTTTGGTGTGTAAACCGCTTTGATTTCAGGATAAAGCGGTATATAAATCCTTTAAAATAAATAAATAAAGCAAACAAATATCTGTTATACTTCAATAAATAGGGGGGGGGGTGTGCTGATTTGCACGGAGCGGCAGGTACAACCCTAAACACAGGCACGCAGGGGGTGACCCACATGGAGCGGCCGTTACAATCACTCTAGCCATCTTACTGGGCAGACTAGATGGATCATGCTGGTCTTTATCTGCCATCATGTACTATGTTGCTATGGTGTACTCTGTTTGAGAGCCTGGAAAAGAGGAATTCCCATAAGGCAATTATTCAAGAAGATTTTCTATCAGTGATATTACCACCTGAAATGTTATATAAAATGAAATGGAATGCTTCCTCCTCTTGCTGGCAATCATGTCAGTTGGTAGCGTCTTTCCTTCGTGTTTGGTGGTCCTGCCCCGTTAGCCAGATATTTTAGACTGTTCTGGATCACAAATGAATCCTGCTACTATTTTATAGGAATGTGCATTCATTTGAAACCAGGATCTGGATTCGCCTTGGTAAAGGTCTCTGATAGTATACTTAGACATAGTTTCACAGAATTTCTGGTACAACAACATGGCAAAAGAAACGTCTTTGGAGTAAACCTCTATCTAGAGCAGGAGTCCATAGAGTCACAAGACAAAAAAATCCAGGAAGGATTTGTACAGAGCTCCAGAACAGACGAACCTTGGGCCAATCAGGAACGGAGAACATCAGCAATACAAGACACAGTTAAGAGCAGACTGGCTAGAGTCAGCTCACATGCAGACATAATAGCACTTCTTTCAAGATGCCTGCCGTCTAATCCAAAGGTCAGTGGTTTACGGCTGACTGAGAAAAAAGTTAGTTGGATTTTTTATTTGTCTGAAACCTAACCTTTCAGCTATTTCTGTTTGTTTTGGCAGCAGTCACAGCCACCTCTTTAATTAACAAAATTGCCCCGATATGAAAATTTCTAAAAACAAAATGACACAAAATTAAATTTTATTAAAACAAAATAAATCAGCAAACACAGGAAACTACACAAAACACTTTTTTTTGCCTGTACATTCTTACTATTTTACTGGGCCATAATCCAGAACAGTATAGGCCTAAGATGAAGAATTAGTTGATAGATCCTTTATTGGTTAGAAATATAGAAACATGACCATATGGCATATCTAATCTGCCCTTCCATATCAACTACTATAGTCCCCCCTTCTTCTGTGTTTGTCCCATGCTTTCTGAATTCAGATATTGTCCTCATACCCACCACCTCCACTAGGAGACTATTCCACGCATCTACCACTCTTTCCATAAAGAAATATTTCCGCATATTACTACTGAGTCTATCCCCTTTCATCCTCATCCTCATCCTATGTCCCCTCATTGCAGAGCTTGCTTTTACTCAAAAGAAGCTCTCTTCTTGTGCATTTATGCCACGGAGGTATTTAAATGTCTATCATATCTCCCCTATCCCACCTTTCCTCTAATGTATACATATTAAGATCTTTAAGTCTGTCCTCAAATATGAGACACCTGACAGCATATAACTAGAAACAGTCTACCAAACTCTTGATTTCACACTGGTTTCAAAATATTTGGAATGTCTTTCCAATGGAGAAACTTTCATTCTAAAATACAAATACCTTGACGTTTTGTCTATTTGGAAACCATTTTTAGATATAATTGGCAAAGAGTTTACCATGGCTTACTGTCCTTAATGTATTGTTGTTCACAGGAATTTTTTGAGTCTGGGCTACATAAGGGCAAGTTTCCCCCCTCTTCTAAAGTTGGTCTCACCAGAGGCAGTAGAGCATCTGTTGGATTGGAGAGGCCAAACAAACCAACCTCCAGCACCTTCCAAAGCTTTCCAGTTGCTGATGTTGTGTTTGGCAAAATATTGGTGTGGTTATGGTTTATGGCTTGGGTACTTGATATACTACGCTTTACTGGGTCTCACTGATTTTCTTTTTCGAAAAGGTATGCTATTTCTGTGTAGTATATGGTACCCAGGAATGACCAAAACATTAGGTAAACTAGGCAGTTACCTAGGGAGGCAGCTTCTGGGAGGATGGCCAAGAGCAGGGCAATAAGGCTTAAAATTTGCCTAGGACACCAACATCTTGAACCAGCTCTGGGGCCGGTCCTGATGGTACCTGTTGTACTGGACATTCCTGGTTACTGTAATCTGGTTCTTCTGCGTTATGAAAATTTATTGAAAAAAAGGAATAAACCACATAACTGCAAAAAAAAAAATGGCCTGAAGTAACAACTAAAGAATTGAACAGTTGATCAAGAAAAGTCCCAAACTGGAAGAGTCCCAGCCCTGACTTGAGTGCTCAACTTTTGATTCATTTAGGCCCCTGTTTACTAAGGTGTGCTAAGGTTTCACGGTTTCTGTGCATTAACAGACAAAATTAACATGTGGAACTAAAAAAACTATGCATTAAGTGTTGCAGGCATTTGGGAGGGCTGTCATGCAGTTAACACCAAGAAATGTTTGATATATCCTAGTACAGTAGATAAGGGGCAATGCAGTTAACGACACCTCCTGAGATGCTGTGAGCTGCTCTGTGTTATCTGCTGTGTTAACAGTTAACACAGGGTAACAACCCACAAATTAACTGAAATGTGCAGTCTCCGCCCATTCCCTACCCTAAAATGGTATTTTCCATGTTAGCTGTGTTTAGTAAATAGGCCCCTTCTTATCCCTCAACTAAGATTTGACAAACTGTAAAAATCAGTTGCTCAGACAGCCAGAGTTAAACACCACAGTGGCTAATAAAAGGAAGGGCACTTCTCTTTCCAAAAGGAGATCCTCAAAAACTACTGCCCAATAACCTAAAATTTTAAAAAAAAGTTTTTTCACTGCAGTATGAGCAGATATTATTAACATCTGTGCAATTATAAATTCTATCATTGCAACAGAATAGAATGTCAATGCAAATGGAGCAGACGGAGCCAAAGAACAGTTGATGCTAACAAAAGCTAGTATGACTAGGTATAAGAAAACAGAAACCTTTGAACAGCATTGATTGATCATAATGTGTGTGATAGCATCCACTGCACTCTTGGATAATAAAATATCCTGAAAAATATGGAGTGAATCCTAGGTTGATTGATTACATCAAGTTCACCATGAAAATGTGGCAAACTACACTCCATCTGAATTGCAAAGGAGAACAGTTTGTCATCCTTAACCATCATGATCCAGTGAGGAATATTTCAAAGAAATTCCCTGTCACCATTCTTGTTCTGCCTGGCATTAAATCAATAAAGAAGGCCTATTAACTCATTGGGCTACAGATTCAGCTTTAATCGTAAAGGCATTGATGACCTCCAGATAACATTGCACGTACTATGTGGATGATTTGAAGCTTTATAGCTCCTGTGATCATCATTTGGATTAAAAACTCCAAGTGTTGGTAGAAGCAAGAGGAGGCTGTTTGCGTGGAGCTCTCCCTTAGACCCCAGCTGTTCTTACTATAAGTTTCATGAGCTTATATGAGGTTTTTTTTATTATTCTGTGCTCTGATGGGAGGCAAGGAAAGGGAAGTTCCAGGCTTACCCTGTGATCCCACCGCCACCAGACTTCTTCATGGACCACTGTATCAAAGACTGGATTTGCAGCTGGAGGAAACTGAAGGGGAAGATTTACCTCTCTCGCTCCTGGACAGTAGCATTTTGCTAAGTCCAGATCAAAGAGTGACAGCAAAATGCCCAGCGGTATGGCAGCAATCAGACTTTGCGCTAGCAATGGCATGGGGTAATGAGCTCACCGGGTCTGTACCTCTGCCAGAGGAAGTACAGCAAGCAGGCCTGAGGAAGGCCCTGATTGTCAAAGGGCAGAGGATGACACAGGAGGAGGCATAAGAGGGGAGGAGAAACAGAGGCCCACCAGCAGTGGCTCCGCAGTGCCCTCACTGCCTCAGAGCTTCTGTCCCACCAGGAGAGACCTGCAGGTCTGAGTCCCAGCACAGAAGCGACCTTCCAGCTCAATTAGGACACCAGTCCACAGACCAATCCCTAAAAGCTTGGAGTAAGGCACTAAAACGCGACCTTGGGGCCACAGGCCTTAACCAGCACCACAGGGAGCCAAGCTGCATGACAATCCTGCTGCATCCATCCATAGTGCAACCATCTGCTGGAGGCAGAGAATACTAGTAAGTTCCAGGACTGCACCAATCCTTTTACCAGTGATGTCATCACTGGAAGTCAGTGTTCTCTGCCTCCACCTGTTGGCTGGGAAGCACAACCCACTTGTCTGGACTGGATCTAGCAGGATAATAAGGAATACTTTTTACCAGCAAACTTGCACCGGTTTTCAAAATGAATATACTATAATGTGTGTACGTTTGCTTTGAAACTGGCTACAGGACAAAGCACATGTGATGACATGCAGCCTCTAAATTTCCTAATGTAAATAAGGTTTGCCTCTCTCACTTTCTCTCTCCCTTCCTTTCTTTCCTTTCTCTATGCCTGTGTTGCTCTGTGCTCAATTATAGCACAGCATATGAAGGGGACAGCTGGTTAAAAGATTCAGGCTAAAACAACAGTGCCTCCCTGAAACACCACTGCAGCGCACAGATGGCCTTGCACTTGAATCTTGGCAAACAGTCTTCTGCATTTTTTCTTTGTAGACCGCATGATGTCTCACTTCTGTCATGAAGCCCGTGAGAGGCTCCATGCAAGTATCATGCTTCAATCATAACAGCAGGGCTAAATGCACGCCTCTTCGGTCACAGGTGGCCATGTCACGTTCTGGGGTCACCTCCAAAACAGTAGAGGACTGATAAACATAGCAACAGAGTCACCACAGCAAAGGCTGACACATGCTATGGAAAAAAAGAGGTATGAAATTACACAAATTTACGGGGGAAAATGTCACTGCTATCAATAGCTGCTCTTCAGAAAATCCCAGCAAAAAGGGGGTCTACCTTTAAATGATTTAAACATGTAACATGTTTACTAATGGAGCTTTGAACAATTCAGAGAAGAGCTTTAACCTAGTTGACTCAAAACTGCCTACTACAAGAAATAAAATGCGGCTACCAACGTAAAAGTTATAATATCAATGTTTTACCAAGTTTAAGTTACAATGTAAACCGCTTTGATTGAAATGATAAAGCGGTATAAAAAACTGTTAAATAAATAAATAAAATAAATAAATAAATAAATAAATAATATGACCTGAGATGCTCTCAGAATAACTTTTGTTTTTAAAGGTCTTTTGTTTCCTGAAAATCATGGCTTGGTGCAAGGCAGAAGAATGTCTGTTTCCTATCCCTAGGCCCCGTAGAGTCCATCCACTCCCAAAGCAGCTGCCTAGAAGGCATCCAGAAGAGAACGTCACAGATTTAGAGACAGTAACTGAAAACAAGAACTATTTGGTACTTCTGATGTCGAATAGTCTACCTTTCTTTATAAAACAGGGGCATCTGTGTCCGAAAATGTGTGTTAAATATAAATGCCTAAGCCTAGATTTTTAAAGAACGCGCCTACGATACAGTGTTGTATAACTTATGCAAGTAGATTTGCGCTCCACCCGTGTGCACCCACATCAAACATACATGCCATCAGCCTAATGCATGAACTTACCAAAGAGCAACCAGCTAAAGCACAGGCTTAAAGGCTCATCACGCGTGTAAGTCAATGAAAATACATGACTTAGGCACACCAATGGTACATAATTTTACATAGCTCCTTAAAATATTACCTCTTATAAATGTAAGTGCTGGTGCGTATACTTATAGGTGGCGATATTCACCACCTACCCATGCAAGCATCTTATTCCTCAAGCTAAACGTATCAGAGCAGCCAATTAAGGGGCCAAACTCCTAAACACAATTTTATTTTCATTTTGAAGGATGCTTTAAATACCAGAAAGTTACACACAATTGCCTCCTCAGCAGGGCCGATATTAGACATGCAGGGACCTAGGGCAGAAATTGAAAAGGGGGTCCCCCATCCCCTCCCTGCCCCCCATTCCACCTCCCCCCCCTGATTTCTCTACATCTATTTTGCTAACATTTATTTATAAGACGTTTTCTCCGGGAACTTGCCAAAATTTTGTTTAAACTCAGCAAAGTAAGATGCCTTAACACTTGTTCCAGGGTCTTCTGTCTATTTGCCATGAATATTGCAGTGGGCCCAAGAACATCCATATACCTATTGGGAAACTAAGCAAGTCATCAGTGCTAATCGAATCCCTGCCAAGAGTCACACATGCAGAACACAGATAGGCCTTCACCTAGCATAGACTAAGGGCCTCTATTACTAAAGCCTGTTAGCTGGTTAATGGGCATTTTAACGCATGGCTACAGGCAGTCGGGAACACTAACACACACTAGCGTCTGCCTTTGCATCCTAAAATGCACGTTAATTGGCAATCGTGGGATGGGGTGAGGAATGGGCAGATAGTGGATGTGGCGAAGCACTGAAGCAATTGCCACAAGCTCACTAGCAACACAACTCCTAACATGGGTCCACTTAACAACTTTTCTGTAGGAGTCGTTAAGTGAACCCGATGTAATGGAGTGCACGATAAGAAAATCCTTTGCACGTTAGCTGCCAGAGACATGCTGAACATGCCGACAGTGAACGTGTGACCTTTGCCGTTGACGTGTGTGAGATCGGCACGTTAATGGCCAAGTCTTAAAAGGCTCAACACTTCATTGCCTCTGTTCTCCGACTACTACTATCTGACTGCACATTTAGGAGTGCTTTTCTTTTTTTCTCCTTCTCCCTATTCCTCTATAAGGCCTGTCTTGTAGGTATTTAATGTCTTAAGTTTTTTATGGCACTTTGGGTGGAATCTGCCTGCTTCCAGTTACTTCCACTTACCCCAGCCCTCCCCCTGCTTTCTTCTGAGATCAGATGAGCTGCTGATCCTCTATCTGTTCCTGGTTTCTGCTTGGGAGAGTACCCTCACACAGCCGAGGCTTGCAAACTTTGTATGCTCTGTTCAGGCATTAATCTGTTCCTGTTTAGAATCTAGCTGCTCGTTTGTTGTTCTGTACATATTTCTGTTTTGTCACTGTGTGTCCTATCTTCTGTCTGTCTTTTACCCAGCTCCTGCCCTCTGCAGTGCCGTGCCTCCATTCTCAACACTTTATTAGCCAACCACCCCAACCCCTCAACCCACCCATCCCTATCCTGACACTCTTTCAAAGCCTTCCTCTGCTCATTGATGCAATTACTCAGGTGTACCTGAAGCCACAAGGACTTTCTCCGCTCATCACTGTATCTCCTTGATTTGCCTTCTCTCCTCTTCACCCTCTCCTATGACTCCACATCACTTTGTGTTCTTGATGTTAACTCTCCCTAGTCTTTTCCGCTCGTCCCCACAGTTCTATGGCCCTACTTCTCATTACCCATCCCTTACTAGCCCCTGCCATTTTGTCTTCTACCTTATCTCCTGCCCTTGAGCTCCACCATTTTCTTCCTCTCATTCAGCCATTTCCAATCTCACTGAGGGAAACTCATCCTCTCTTCCGTCGTGCCGTCTCCTCTCTCCCCCGTTCTCTCCTACTCCTCCTTCTCACATCTGGAGATGTCAACCCCAACTCTGGTCCCACTAGACTTCTTTTTCACACTCCCAGGGCAGGTCAATGTGTCGGCTTTCTAATCTCGTTCATATCACGCTTCTCTCTCCCTTTTCCTTGCGCATTGTGGAATGCACATTCTGTCTCCAATAAACGTGCCTTCATTCGTGACCTCTAACTCTAATACTCTACATCTCCTGGCTCTTTCTGAAACTTGGCTTCTCCCTGAAGACTCAGCTTCAGTCGCTGCCCTCTGTCACGGAGGCTACCTTGTTTTCCCCATACGCATCAGCTGTGGTGGTGGTGTTGGATTCCTACTCTCTCATTCCTGCCAATTCCAGCCCCTCCTTCTGCCTCCATCTAATTCCTTTGTTGCCTTTGAAATACATGCCATTTACCTATTTTCTCCACTACCTCTCCAGGTAGCTGTCATTTATTGACTGCCCAACAAGTCCACCTTTACCTTTCTCACTGACTTTGATTTCTGGTTCTCCTCCTTTCTGGATGAGCTTTCCCCTTCCTTATTCTTGGGGATTTTAACATTCATGCTGATGATCCTTCTGACCCTTATGCCTTAAAGCTCCTTTCTCTAACCTCCTCATTCAACCTCCAGTTGTGCTCTACTGCTTCTACTCATAAGCATGGCCACTGCCTTGACCTTGTCTTCAACTGCTCACCCTCAAACTTCTCCAGCTCAGTTATACTCTTATCTGATCATCACTTGCTAACCTTCACTCTTAATCATCCCCCATCTTGGTCTCACCAGATCTCCACCAACATTGACCCTTCAGGTCTCTCCACTGCTGTCTTATCAACTCTTTCCTCCACTATGTCATCTGAGTCCATTGATGGGGCAGTATCCTCCCATAACACTACACTCTCCTCTTCTCTGGATACACTGGCTCCTCCCATTTCACGTGAGGCATACCATACCTCAACCTTTGCTGCCCTCAACAATCTACTACCTACGTTCCTGTGCCTGCTCAGCTGAGTGCCTTACTACTACTACTACTGAACATTTGTATAGCGCTGCAAGACGTACACAGCGCTGCACAGACACATGTAAAAGACGGTCCCTGCTCATCAGAGCTTACAATCTAGTGAAGACAGACAACACAGTAGCTGAGACATAGGATACATCTAGGGGGAATGATAAGGAAACACGAAGGAGATCAGATGAGTCAAGATCCAAAAGTGGCAGTGAAGAGGTGAGTTTTTAGCCTGGATTTGAAAAGGGTCAGAGAAGGTGCCTGATGTACAGGCTCAGGTAATTTGTTCCAGGCATAAGGAGCGGCAAGGTGAAAGGAGTGAAGTCTGGAGTTAGCAATAGAAGAGGAGGGCATGGATAAATGTGATTTGCCAGAAGAGCAGAGTTCCTGAGGAGGGGTGTAGGGAGAGATAGGAAAGGTAGTGAAGAGCTGCAGAGTGAATGCACTTATAGGTCTGCAGGAGAAGTTTGAACTAGATGCAGAAATAGATAGGGAGCCAATGGAGTGACTTAAGAAGAGGGGTAATAAGAACATGACGAGGCTAGCAGAAGATTAGCCGCGCAGCAGTCATCAATCAAAAGGATTTATATGTTCAGCAGCAGTCGCTAAACCTATAAACGCCATATCAATGATTTTTTTTTAATTTTTATTGAATTTTCAAATATTATCACAAGATACATCACTTGAAACAGAAATGAGCGATATATCTGAAAACAGGTCATAGAAATACAATAAACAGAAACATATAAAAACAAACCCCTCCACTAGCTCACAATGAGGAGATCCAAGACAAGAAAATCAGACCTTACAATACGAAACATACAGACATCTACAGTCAGATATAACAATATCACAGACCCAAGGCCCACTAAGTCGCCCCTCAGGGATCCCTTAGAATTCAAGAGGGATAAATAAATATAAATGAATTACCCTACAGTTTCATAAGACATTTTCATGGATACTTTATAAAGTACAGACCCCCAAACTGAAGAACCCGAGGACGCAATACCAGAAACTCTTTCCTGGAGTGATGGGTTTCTCTAGCCAGGTCTAGAAAAATCCGGACAAGACACCCCTTAAACATCAAGTTCCTCTTCTGAACAAAAGCCATTCCCTATCAGAAATTAAAGCAAAGGTAACTAGACATGTTGCCGGCCTAATACTTAAACTATCAGATTAACAACTCGGACACATTTTAATACATCAAATGGCCCAGGGCCAGCGGCCTCAGCATTAGCTGTGGTCTCCTGGCTACTGGGAAGATAGTAAATTTTATAATTGGAGGGCATGAATCTACTGGGACCATCAAAATTTCAGTTAAGTATAACGAACATTTCCTTAGCCTATATGGCAGGGGAACAAGGAAAATTAACCAAAATGGAGATTAGCAAGCTTGGTATAATTATCTAACTGCTCCAACCTTGCTTTCAAATGATTACAGTCTTTTACAAACTCATCCAACAGTCTCTAAATGCCGAGTCCTTAAAATCACATCTTCCTAGCTGTTTTTAAATCAAACCCATTTCTTCCATGATTTTCGTCAGAACCTCAGTGTTGGTGTTTGAAACCACCTGACGTTGCATCCCAACAATCCGATTAGTTAAAGCCTCCCCAAGTTCATTTATTGCCAGCCAAATGGAATCCAGGGTGAAATGAACCAGATGTTGCAAAGGAAAGGAAGCCTTTGATCCATGCTGATCGTCTAGCCCCACTGCAGAGGCCTGTGGATCCACAGGGGGTCTTCCGACGCCAAAACCTGATGCCTCAGCGGAGCCTTTGTTCTCAGGCACTGGCCCAGGTAGATGGACCTGCAAACGGTCATCGACGTCTGCCACACAACCTGAAGACGGCCCCAGCGAGGGTATCAGAACGCCTAACTCCAAGGGATCCAATGCTTTCACATCTTCACGAGCCAATCCTGGGTCACTGCTCAAGAAGGATGCTGAACCACCCAGCTCCAACCATCCTCACTAAGCTACCATCCCCCTATTCTGACTGCTGCTCCTGGCACAACTCAAGGGCATCCAAAGGGCCTGAAACCGGAGTAGAGGCAAGCAGAGCAGCCCGCTTCCCCTTGGATCTCTGCAATCTCATATTTCATCCATGAGCTTTTGATGATACATCTGGATAGTGCCAGAGCAGAATGAGGATGAAGCATGGGAATTCTGCCTAAATGCACAAACAGTGGGTGATATTAAGCTGTTATCCGTAGAGCTATACCTATGGCTCTCCTAAATTAAACCGTGTAGCTCTATGGATAACAGCTGACTATTGATGACTATCCTGACAGCAACGCCAGCTACCGCTGTATACATATACAGTATTCAGCATTGCCGCTTCTACAGATAATGGCAGTGATTAAATGTAAAATATTTAAATGCCACAGCCAGCATTTTAAAAAAATGCTGACTGTGGAATTTAAATACTGACCCTAGAAAGATTAAGGTAAGACTAATAACACTGTGGAAGCATCTAAGAGGGCCATACACAGCTTTATGTAAGAAACTATTTAAAACAGATGTAAAATGGTAAGACTAAAGGGCAAAGGTTAAAACTAATTAAGGATAAAATTATTTTTGCAAACAATATTTTTTACATTTCAGGTAATATGGCTCAGGAATACGCTATCATGGTATCTAAGGCAACTACCTTTCCCAGAAAGTTTTCAGCATAAAAGAGACATATTCCTAGGTAGTAAACAGTTACGGACACATGTAGAGAGAAAACAAGGGCTGGAGGACATCCAAACACAGTTGAACGAGACTGAAATTTGTCTTTTATTTCATGAAAGTATGTAAATACTAATATTAAATGAAGTACCAATGTATAAAAATTACAAAAATGAGACACTGTAACAATGACAATTACCTTTTAACCCCACTAGTAACGAAAAACTAGGAAAAAAATAAACTGGTGGGATTTTCAATTGCATTCCATTGGATCATTTCACTGGGTTTGATCGTTAATAATAGAACCAAAGCCCGGCAATGCACTGAGAGAGATTTTCTTAAAGAGGGTTCAGAAATATGTTACACCATTCCTATGTACTACCTAAGCGTGTTTACCGGCGCCCTTCTGAAAAGGATTTAACGTAGAATGATGCTCGGATTTTATGAGCATGTGCTATAAGCACCATATACTGTAGCAGGCAGGGATTTTATTCAACTTTGTTATCTCTGTCCTTGAAACGATACTACCACAAGGACATTTCAAGATATCAAAAACCGAGATTGCAGTGCTCTGCCAAAGCCCTTTTGAAATGCATCAGAAACACTACTTGTTGTGTACGGTAGGTGGATCTGCCCCATACGCCCAACCCCTGGGACCGTCAGAGCATATTATAGAAATAAACATAAATAAATACAAAACAAAAACAAAAACAAAAGAGCATAAGGTGATGCCAGGGAATAGTCACAGCATGGACAACTATCCATGGGGTCGCCAGCAGTTGACATTGACTCAATGGCTCTTACTAAACAAGAACAACCGCCTTTTGATTGGACTAACATAATACATTTTTTCACTAGCTTTATCCCTCCTTCCACAGGTAAGGGTAGGATAAGTAAAAGATGACAATACTGCAATATATGTAAATCACATACAGTAGGCGCTTCTATGTCTTTATAACATAGGGGCCTGTTAAAGTGACTTTCCCAAGGTCACAAGGGGCACCAGTGGCAGAAGTGGGATTTGAACCCTGAATACCCTTGTTCTGAGTCCATTGCTCTAACCACTAGGTCACTTCCTTTCCAACAGGAATTGAATTAGCATGGTATAAACTGTGTCTCTTACTGAAGGCCCCAAATGGCATAGGCCCAAGTTATTTAACAGTGTAACTAGGTATTCCCCTGGCCTCTGGCCCCATCACCTAGAATCTAATAGAGATTGCCTGTTTGAGTCAATTTTAGAATATGTAGATGTTGTTTACATGTATAAAAGTGATTTATATGTGTAAATTGGTAAATATGAATAAGTATCACATTTTAGAAAAGGTGTTACTTATGGGGGTCATTTTGAACCATGTTTAGTGGGTCTGGACATCCAATCCGGATGTCCAGCCCCACTAAACGCCTGGCCTGCATCCTGGAAACAGAGCTCCTCGCATCTAGATCTGGGCTGTGCGTGGAGCTCTGTTTGTGGGCGGACCACAGGTGGAGCGAGGGCGAGCTGTGGAGAAAAACAGAATGCTGGGTCTGCTGTGAATCGTGGCTCCTGCATGAGCCGTGGTGCCATGGCAACATAACGCCATGGCACCGCGGCGCCATACAGAAGCCAGACTTGGCCAGCCGGGGAGTTCATTGAACGTCCGGGGGCCAGAACCAGGGCACAGCGTGCACGTCCAGGACAGTAGACCAGATTCTGATCTCGTGGGCACATCTAGCCCCTGCAGGAGCAGAATTGGATGCAACCGGAGCACGTCCCGATTCTGACCGGCCGGACAGGTGGGGGACGCACAGAACAGAATTGGCCTAACAGCAGCATGCAGAGATTGAAAGGGATCGTGTTTTGGGCCGTCCTTCATAGTATACATATACTGCCATATTATCTAATGGGTACAGACATAGGGGGTTATTCTGAGCCACGAACAGTGGGGATGGACAACCCCAACAGGATGTCCATCCCCACTATTCATGCTGGCTCCCGCCCCCGACTAATTTCCCTGCCGGTTGTGCGGGATAGTTAGATGGGGGCGGGGAATAGGCAGCCCGGGGGCGAAGTCTGGGCGGGCAATGGCCCTGGATGTACAGGGCTGATTCTAATGTCGGCTCTGTATGTCCAGGGCCAGCAACATGTGTGGGGAAATTATTCCACCTTCGAGGTGGAATAACTTCTCTGGACGTGATTTTTTTTGAGTGCCCGGGGCTCGGATGGGGCAGGGGGGCCAGGAGACATTCCCTGCAGCCTGAACCTGGCCTTAGGAGGCCAGATCGATGGTTGGGTTGCGGGGAATAAACCCCTTTTTTTAGGCATCCAGCATCGCGGCTTTTAGCCAGGGACAGTCCTGGCCTGTTTGCGATTCTGATCCCCTCTGTGCGTCCGGTTCAGACCAGAAGTACAGAGGGGATCTTTGTCCAGGACAGAATCGGATCCATACAGAGCAGCATTTTCACCCACACTCTGCTTCCAAGAAGGTCGGTGCTAGGTATGAGGCACCCTAGGCGAAACAGCCTTGTATCTCCTCACAATTAGCTTTTTGATCTGTACCCTAAGATTTTGATTACTAAACTCAATTGTAATTATCTCAGCACCATCCTTCCCACAGCAATCCTATAAAAATGCATATTTTGACATCACACTTTTAAATATTAAACTTTGTTTTATGAATATATACGTAATGAAGGAGACTTCCAAAAGCCACTTACAAAGGTAAATGGTCTAGCTGCATATTGCCCATTCTTCCTGCAGGTAAACGCATGCACCGATGACCCCTGAGTTTGTGTGGCTGCCAGAACCTGTTGCATAGCTTAGACTGTAGCTGCTCTTTGCTCTCCTCCCACCCCCTCTGAATCTGCTGCCCTAGGCAACACCTGGCTTCAAATCATGCAGAACTCCCAGCTAACGTCTTATTTGGATGTTTCACCTTTCTGGCATCTCCCTTTGCAAAAAATCTGAATTTGGTAGGAGAGCTCCCTAATCAACTCCTTGTGGATGTGCATATTTACAAAATCCACCAATGTAAATGTAACAAGTTGGAAAGCTAATACTAGAAGCTGCCGTCCCTTCTATCTGTTATATCCATTACCTCTCACTTTCCACTGAAAGTGTTCCAGCTGCCTTCAAATCTGCTGTGGTTACACCATCCTCAGAAAACGCTTCACTGGATCCTATCTGACCTTGCGGCTATCAGCCCTTTTCCCTCCTCCCTTCTGCATCCAAACTCTCTGAATTCATGGTTCCCCACCACTGTCTTGACTTTCTTTCCTCTCAAGCCATTGTGGATCCACTGCAGCCTGGCTTTCACATTCTATACTGTACAGAAACAGTCCTTACTAAAGTCTCCAGTGACTTGCTCCTAGCCAAATCCAAGAGCCTTTATTCAGGTCTCACCCTTCTTAACATTTGCTGCCTTTGACACTCTTGATCCCCACCTTCTTCTGGTCACCCTCTTTTCACTTGGATTTCGAGGCTCTTTTCTGTCCTGGTTTTCTTCTTATCTCTTGTATCGCATGTTCAGTGGATGCTCTGGTGGATCCTCCTCCACTGCTGTCCCACTTTCAGTCGCTGTACTTCAGAGCTCTGTCTTGGGACCTCTTTTTGTTTCTCTCTACACTCATTCCCTTGGTGCCCTGATCTCTCCCCACGGTTTTCAGTATAATTTTTATGCTGATGACTCGCAGATTTACCGCTTCACTCCAGAAATCTCGGCCCAAATCTCAGCCTGCTTGTCTGATGTTGCTGGCTGGATGGCCCGCCGCCATCTGATACTGCAAATGGCCAAGACAGAGCTTCTTATATTTCCCCCTAAACTCACCTCCCCCCTTCCTCTCTACCCTAGTTTTTATCATCCTCCCTGTCTCTTTGGCTCACAAACCTGGGGTCAATTTTGGCTCTTCTCTCTCTCTATATACATATCCAACAGATAACTAAAACCAGTCATTTCTTTCTCTATAACTCCAGCAAAAATCCATCCTTTCCTCTCAGAACACACTGCCAAGACCTTTATCAACTCCTGTCTAGACTATTGCAACTTGCTCCTTGCTGGTCTCCCTCTGAATCATCTTTCTCCCCTTCAATCTGTTCAAAACTCAGCTGCCTTGTTAATCTTCTGTCAGTGTCGCTATGCTCACATAGCCCCTCTTCACAAGTTCCTTCATTGCTTCCTGTCCGTTTCCGCATAGAGTTCAAACCTCTCCTTCTGACTTAAAAATGCATTCATTTTATGGCTCCTCACGAGCCCTCCCTGGCAACTCCGGTCATCAAGCAAATCACTTTTATCTATGCCCTTCTCTTCTACTGCCAACTCCAGACTCCGTTCTTTCTACCTTGCTGTGCCATATGGCTAGAACAGACCACCGGAGTCAGTACATCAGACTCCATATTCAAATCCAGACTAAAAACTCAACTCTTCAAGGCTGCTTTTGGATCTTGACCCCTTTATTCTCCTGTCTACACCCATGTGTATTTTAATCACTTCCCTTAAGAATTGCCTAGTCCCCGGTGCCCACGTCTCTCCTTTTTAGTCTTGCTTTAGAGCCACTAGCCCTTTTATTGCGGCAGTCTTCTGTAGTCCAGGGCAGCGCAATAGCTGCCCCGGGGCAAGGTACTTCAGGCCGGAAGGTCGGGGGTTCAAATCCCACTAGAGGACAGCAACCTTGGGCCGGAAGGACTGGGGTTTCTAGTCCCACAGGTGCTCCTTGTGGTCTTGGGCAAGCCACTTAACCCTCCATAGTCCATGTTCCCTGTAAAATAGTTATCTCCAAGTTATAATGCCCTGTTCAATGTAATTTCAGTTTGTTCAATGTAAACCGCACTGATGCAGAATAGCGCGGTATATAAGAGAATGTAAATAAATAAATAAATAAAATAAATAGCAGACTTACAGGTCAAGCTCTCTGCATATGCAGACGATCTTTTATTATTTGTTCAAACTATCTCCAAAGTCCTTGGCCGCTGCTTTTTGAAATACTGCCGCTGGCCACCTTCTCCTCCCAAGACAGAATCAGCGGCAGCTGGGGGGGGGGGGGCAGCACAATTGAGGGTGGCGGCAAATTCGAGGTTTCTGCCTAGGGTGGCAGAAAACCTTGGGCAGGCCCTGAGCATGCCTCGAGAAATGATTTCTATTCCATCTGTGCATCTGTTGTTTGTCGGTATAGCTGTGTGTTTGGGGGAGAGGGGGAGTATGTTTGTGTGTGTCTCTATGTGTGCAAGTGGATGAATATCTCTCAGGGGCAATTTCTCCAAATGGGTTAGTTTTGTGAAGACCTTAACAATCATGAACCTCACTCTTAAGTCAGGGTATGTGGAGTATGATCTCAGTCTCTCAAATTTACTGCTAACACTTGCCGTACTACTTGCATTGTGTCAAAGACAACTTCCTTCTAGACTTCATAAGATGTAACATGCATGAGTAGTTTGCCAAGATGTGACTGGACGTTCTTCTTTATCAGGCCTATGGCTCCCAATCTGACATAAAATATTTCTGTATCTGTCACCTTTTCTTGGTCTCTGACTGCATTTTTGGGTGCTTGAGGATTTTCTCCCTCTCAACACGATTCACAGTAATAGTCAATTGGCTTTAATGGAAGAGGCTGACTTGGATTTAGTGGCAATTATGGAGACATGGTTCACGGACAACCATGACTGGAATGTAACTATATCAGGCTATACTTTATTCAGAAAGGACAGGATAGGAAGGAGGGGAGGAGGAATGGCACTATATGTAAAAAATATTAAAGCTATGGAAATACAGGGCTTAAAAGGGAGAGAACAGGCACTGTGGGTTAATTTAGAAAGAAGAAAAGAGAACTCTATTTGCAGTGGCGTGATATACAGACCTCCCTCACAGGGAAAAGAGGTGGACGGAGATTTAATAGAAGACATATTCAGCATTGCCAGGAAAGGGGAAGTGCTACTGATAGGAGATTTCAATATGCCAGATGTTGATTGGCACATCCCTGCTGCAGTATTATCTAGAAGTAAGGAGATCCTGGATTCTCTACAGGGAGAACTATTCAGACAACTGGTAACAGACCCCACACGTGAAGGGGCCATACAGCACTTGGTGCTTACCAATGATGAACGTGTTTCTAATGTTTATTTATTTACATTCTCTTATATACCGCACTATTCGGCATCAGCGCAGTTTACATGGAATAAAATGCTCAGTACAAATAACATGTATGAGTTTACAGATAACAGGGAACAAAAACTTGGATAACAGGGGTAACTATTTATTATAGTGGGAGATCATTTTGTATTCAGCGATCACCAGATGGTGTCATTCAATACTGGGAATAGGGCTGATAAAATCCATTCAAAGGTAAGGATCCAGTTCTTTTTAATATCTTTGTTAGTGATATTGCAGAAGGGCTGTCAGGTAAGTTTTGCCTCTTTGAGGATGATACCAAAATCTGCAATACAGTAGATACACAGGAAGGTGTAGATAACATGAGGAGGGATCTAGCTAAGCTTGAAGAATGGTCTAGAATTTGGCAGCTATTTAATGTTAAAAAATGCAAGGTCATTCATTTGGGCTGCAACAATCCAAGGGAGCGATATGGTATAGGGCAGCGATGGCGAACCTATGGCACGCGTGCCAGCTGTGGCACGCGAAGGCCTTGCAGCTGGCACGCGGGAAGGTCCGCAAAAAAAGAAAAAGCTGGCTCTGACTGCTGCCGCGGACGCGGCAAGGGCAGAATGCAGCGTCCCGCGGGGCCCCCACCGCCCGCTAAGCCCCTCTGCAAGTGCTTTCAGATTCGCGAGGGAGAGCGGCTCCCGCGCGTCTCTGTTAAGCCCGCAGGGGCTAATGGGAAATTTCCCATCAGCCCCTTTAGACGCGAGGGACTGATGGGAAATTTCCCATTAGCCCCTGCGGGCTTAACAGAGACGCGAGGGAGATGCTCTCCCTCGCGAATCTGAAAGCCCTTGCAGAGGGGCTTAGCGGGCGGAGGGGGCCCCGCGGGACATTGCAATCTGCCGCGGCAGCAGCCAGAGCCTGCTTTTTTTTTTAAAAATTTGCCAGGGGGGGTTAGGACTGCTAATGGGCAGGGGGGGGGGGGTTGGGAATGCTAATGGGCAGGGAGGAGGAGGAGGGGGGTTAGGACTGCTAATGGGCAGGGAGGAGGAGGGGGGGGGTTAGGACTGCTAATGGGCAGGGAGGAGGAGGGGGGGTTAGGACTGCTAATGGGCAGGGAGGGGGGGTTAGGACTGCTAATGGGCAGGGAGGAGGAGGGGGGGTTAGGACTGCTAATGGGCAGGGAGGAGGAGGGGGGGTTAGGACTGCTAATGGGCAGGGAGGGGGGGTTAGGACTGCTAATGGGCAGGGAGGGAGGGGGGTTAGGACTGCTAATGGGCAGGGCAGGGAGGGAGGGAGGGGGGGGTTAGGACTGCTAATGGGCAGGGAGGGAGGCAGGGAGGGGGGGGTTGGACTGCTAATGGGCAGGGAGGGAGGGAGGGAGGGAGGGGGGGGGGTTAGGACTGCAAATGGGCAGGGAGGGGGGGGGGGGTTAGGAATGCTAAGGGGCAGGGAGGGAGGGAGGGGGGGTTAGGACTGCTAATGGGCAGGGAGGGAGGGAGGGAGGGGGGGTTAGGACTGCTAATGGGCAGGGCAGGGAGGGAGGGAGGGGGGGGTTAGGACTGCTAATGGGCAGGGTGGGAGGGAGGGAGGGGGGGGTTAGGACTGCTAATGGGCAGGGAGGGAGG
Source organism: Ichthyophis bannanicus (assembly GCA_033557465.1). Taxonomy (NCBI): domain Eukaryota; kingdom Metazoa; phylum Chordata; class Amphibia; order Gymnophiona; family Ichthyophiidae; genus Ichthyophis; species Ichthyophis bannanicus. The sequence continues at coordinate 898,701,081 of CM066035.1, read as the reverse complement.
GAGGGAGGGGGGGTTAGGACTGCTAATGGGCAGGGAGGGAGGGGGGGTTAGGACTGCTAAAGGGCAGGGAGGGGGGGGGTTAGGACTGCGAATGGGCAGGGAGGGAGGGAGGGGGGGTTAGGACTGCTAATGGGCAGGCAGGGAGGGAGGGGGGGGTTAGGACTGCTAATGGGCAGGGTGGGAGGGAGGGAGGGGGGGGGTTAGGACTGCTAATGGGCAGGGAGGGAGGAGGAGGGGGGGGTTAGGACTGCTAATGGGCAGGGAGGGAGGGAGGGGGGTTAGGACTGCTAATGGGCAGGGAGGGGGGGGGGTTAGGACTGCTAATGGGCAGGGAGGGAGGGGGGGGGGTTAGGACTGCTAATGGGCAGGGAGGGGGGGGGGTTAGGACTGCTAATGGGCGGGCAGGGAGGGAGGGGGGGGTTAGGACTGCTAATGGGCGGGGAGGGAGGGGGGTTAGGACTGCTAATGGGCAGGGAGGGAGGGGGGTTAGGACTGCTAATGGGCAGGGAGGGAGGGGGGGTTAGGACTGCTAATGGGCAGGGGGGGGCGGGCGGGCGGGCGGGGGGGGTAGGACTGCTAATGGGCTGGGGGGGTTAGGACTGCTAATGGGCGGGCGGGCGGGCGGGGTAGGACTGCTAATGGGCTGGGGGGGTAGGACTGCTAATGGGCTGTGGGCTGATGGGGGCTGTCTGGAAATGGGGTGATGGGGGTTAGGACTGGTAATGGGTTATAGGGGGGGCTTAAACTGAAAATGGGGTGATGGGGGTTTAGGACTGGAAGTGGGTTGATGGGGGGGGCTAGGACTGGTATTGGGTTGGGGGGTTGCTAGGACTGGAAATGGGCTGATGGGGGGCTAGGACTGGAAATGGGCTGATGCAGGGACTAGAAGGGAATGGATGCTGGGTGAGGCTGGAACTAGAAGGGAGCTGATGTTGGGGGAGGATTAGAATGGGATGGGGCTGGGAGAGTAAAATGGAGAGGGGAAAAATATTTTGTGTGGGAGGGATAAAAAATCTACAATTGGCCGGGTATTGGGAGAGTAAGTGGGGATTGAGGATGGAGGGGTAAAATTTGAGTGGATGAAATAGGAATGAGGAAAGAGCAAAAGGAGAAAGATTAGTATGTTAAAGCGGATGTAGAGAGAGAGAATGGAAAAAAAAACTAGAAGAGAGAAGAAAGGACAAATGGACAGCAGATGATGGAGAGTTAGCAGAAAACATAAAGAAACCAGAAGAAAGTGGCTGGAGCAATTGCAACTGTGTAACTGAGCTGAGGTATTCTGTTTATGTAATTCCTTTTTGACATTGCCACTTGTTCTCTTTCCCCAGTAGGTCATGTATTGTTATTGTCTGAAATGTATTGGTTTAATATTTGCAGTGTTGCTTTTTGATAGGTATGGTGTGGTGCTTTGTGAGTCCTGGTAGTGCTGTTAGGATACGGCGGGTTTGCTATTGGTTCTAAATGGGCAGTGTTTGTAGTAGTTCCTAATATGCCTGGCGGTTGGCACTGGATTATAGTAATGTAGAAATCTTTTAGTCTGTCTTTATCCATACACTCATTAAGAGACATGTTTACTAAAAGTTAGTGTATGTTAGCATTATGCAAATATTTATGCAAATTGACGTGCTGGCACTTTGAGGAAATTCTTTGGTTTTGTGCGGCAGTTTGGGCACTCGGGCTCAAAAAGGTTAGCCATCACTGGTATAGGGGGTGAAGTACTTCTTCCCACAAAAGAAGAGCGAGACCTAGGTATGATTGTGTCTGATGATCTTAAAGTAGCTAAACAGGTAGAAAGGGTGATGGCGAAAGCTAGAAGGATGCTTGGGTGCATAGGGAGAGGAATGGCTAGCAGAAGAAAGGAGGTGATAGTGCCTCTGTATAAGTCTTTGGTGTGACCCCATTTGGAGTATTGAGCACAATTCTGGAGACCGCACCTCCAGAAGGATATAAACAGGTTGGAGTCGGTGCAGAGGGTTGCTACTAAAATGGTTAGTGGCCTTCAATATAAAGTGGTCTTCAATATAAAGCAAATAATATGTATACTTTAGAGGAAAGGCGGGATAGAGGTGATATGACTAAGATGTTAAAATACCTCCGTGGCATAAATGCATTGGAGGAGAGCGTGTTTCGATTGAAAGCAAGCTCTGCTATGAGGGGACATAGGATGAGGGTGAAAGGGGATAGACTTTCTTTTTTTCACAGAAGTTACATATATCTATTTTGCCAGTTTTTCTATTTTTGCTGTGAACCATCTCGTTTGTAACACACTATCCTGGGCTCAGTGGGCTGCAACTATCAATCTCTCATTCTCGGGTTTCAGTTGACATCTTAACCATTCATGTGTCTCGTTTTGATTGACTAATGGTTCCTGGGGTAACACTTTGTATTATCTGCGTATTTACCGCTTGTTTTTCTTTGTTTGCAGATCTCATTTTTTGAAGACTTTCTTCTCTTGTTTGAAAACGTTGCTCCCTTCTCACTCATTCCTTCTATTTGTTAGAATGCCTGTCCAAGTTTGATGACGGAGACAGAATCGGGATGTCCAAAAGCACATTTTAGAAAGGATTCCCACGTACAGTCTGGAACGTTCAAGCCAGAATGTCTGAAAAAGAAGTGCGCCCGTGCAAGTTCCACAACCGTGGACGGGCCCGATCAGGATGTCTACTTAGACATCCCCAGAAGATTATTTCAGAATGGAGGTGTCTAATGGGCCCAAATCCCAGTGCTGCTCTTTCTGATCTTAGGTTAGTAGCTTAATTCCCCATCTTCTCTACACCCTTCGGATGTTTTAGGGCTACAACCGACACGTTCCTGATGCCTGTTCATGGCTGGGGCAGGTCTAAACATGGACATGCCTGCAGGCGTCTGCAACGTTTCTGAAACCATATGGGGATGCCTTAGGTTCATTGCGCCTCCACTATGCTCCCCCCCCCCGCCTACTTGGATGTCCCCGCACCGGAGACATCTCTAAAAATGATTCATAAAATGATTCTGGAGAAATCTTCAAATGTCCAGATTTTGACTTTCAAATGACCCCCTTACTGTCATATTTCAGCACTTTTGCTTATCTGGATCCATGCAGTATCTATGTGTATATAATCTGTTTTCAGAAGGCCCAGTCCTCCTTTGGCTCTAAGGATATATATAGTCCAGGGTTTCACTGTATAAAAACGTTTCTATGCTGCAGAAGCTGGAACTGCGTTTTGCATAGAAATCCACATGGCTTTATTTCTCAGCAACCCTGCATCTAATCTCACTCATTTTCAGACTTTATGTGTCTTTTCACCAATGTTTTCCACACACCAAATATACGCCTATTCCATTAAATATCTGGAGAATTATTTTGCACCCAGACAAACAGACTTCTTGTGTATAATTTCTCTCCAACATCGGTAGAGTTGGAAAGAACAAAACACTCGGATCACGACCCTAGCAGAACTGTGGGGAACGAAAGAGTTGTAACCATCTGGGCCACTCCCAACCGAAAAAAGACGAAAGGAAAACAGATTGTGGTATAGGAGAAAAAACAAGACAAGAACTGCTAGTGTTACTATAAAGTGACTATTTTCTACAACATATGGAGAGAGAGAAGACCTCCAGGAACACAGAGATGCAGAGATCAAAAACCTGTAACAGAAGGATATAGAAATAGTCCCCGTTTTATTGGGCACCACCAACCTAATTAAAGATAACTTTCAGTTGCACCTTGAAATTTTGCCTATTCACGCTGGGCCTGATAGTCTGTTGTGACAGCTATACACCTCTAAAGCACATAACCGTCAATGCCGAACCTTAACCCTGAATATTCAATGCCGGGGCCATATCCGGGTCTGCCGCATGGCACAGAAGCTAACTGGGCAGCGGCGATATTGAGCCACTACCTAGTTAGCGCCCACGGGTAAAAACAGGCCCGTTTTCCCCACACCTATCTTTACCTACGGGTCACTAACTGGGCAGCGGTTCAGTATCGGTGCTGCCCAGTTAGCAAAGGGTGCCATCGCCGCTCCGCCCAGGAACACCGCGACACATCCCGATTCTACATGGATAACATCAGGGCGTGTAGCGGCAGAACTGGTGGATATCCCTCTATAGCGGCATTTACACAGTTTACAGGTTTCTAAACTGTGTAAATGCCTTTGAATATGGGCCCACTGATCTCAAGAGGGAAGCCCACTTTGGTACTATGCAAGTATTAAAATGAGCACTAGAACAAATTTAAGAGCCTGCTATTATGAGCGAGGTTCATTCCATTCCTGTCATCGTGTGTGCAAAACCACTCTATTTGGAGATACTACCTTCCCCCCCACCCCCAACCACTGTTCCCTCTAAGCTGTGCGCATGTGCGCGCGCACACACCTCACCGAACGAGCGCACATACTTTACAACAGAGCGCACAAAAATTACGGTTCTGATTCTGATAGAAAACACCACAGACATCTTAAAATTTAAAAGTTGTTAAGTATTTACGGTTTTCACAAGTTCTACAATGTTTTCTAGTGCAATTAATGTGGTGTACATACAGTATTCTGATGTGTAGTCAAATTTTAAAGTATATAACTCCGAGTGTGTCTATGTGGCGCACAAAAATTTAACCTTCCTTCAAAAGCTGCACAGCTGATATTTTATGCGCACACAGCCTACAGAAAATTAGAGGGAACATTGCCCCCAACCCTCACAGAAAACTACTAAGGGCCTCATTAGGAAGCAATCAATCATTAGGAAGCAATCATGTTTCTCTCACAGTGTCTTTCAATACTGGCCATGCTTGAAAAGTATAAGAGGGATCTTAATGTTATAAAATGTCCTTAAAGGGTCAATTATAGCATATAGCAGTTTGCAGCTAGGGCAAGGTTATCTTTTCTGCTCATACGTATGCTTTACGAATGGAAAACCTGCTGTTTATAACTACAAGAGCAGCTAGTGCCAACACAGTTAATTTATAGCACAAGCACACAAGGTGATACTCAGGGCCAAGCCTACTGTCATCCTAGCTCAAATGAATGACATTCATTTAACCTTGTCACTCAGCAACTGCGCTACACTATTAACTCATCATGTTATGTCATTCAGAATTCCGAAATGGCAATAAGGAAGAGAGAAGCATCTTCGTACTGCCAGCTCTCCTCTTGCACTTGAATACAATCCAAGCCATGGGGTACTGGCTCTAATTTGCTCTACAAAAAATGTACAACTCTAGTTCTAAATAACGCATCGAAATGAAAAGAAAGTCCTTGGAAATGTGATTTTACCTGGTGACACAAAATGGTCTGTTGAACCAGCCGGGCATATCCATCTAATCTGACTCCAGAATTACTCCTGCTTCTCATGTTGCTGAGCTCTCAGAACTTCCTCTGGCTTTCCTCTGCCTGTTTCTTAGGACACACTCCACATTCAGACTCCTGGTATGTATTCAGGCTCTGTGCACAGTGGTCATGGATAGCTGCTGGAAATCTTTGCCCTTAGTTCAAAACATGCAGTACAGCTGCCAATACAGAAGGATTACAATGCATAAAAAATGAAAGCAAATATAGATATAAGCAAATTTATTGGCATGACAATACAAAACGTATATAATATACATAAAATAAATTTACTATAAACCTAGCATGATTTTATCAGATATCACACTGTACGTTTCACATTTAGGACCCAAATTGGATTTACGCTATTGCAAAAGCAAGAAGAGTAGATGAATTAAATGGGCCTTACGTCTTTCATCTGCCGTAACTGTGTAATAGACAGGTGTGCACACAGTACGTATACTGCGTAAAGCACAGCATTACACGATTTTCTATGGTGAAACCAGATTGCAACAGCCTCTCTGCAGCAGATCGCGCTAATTCTAGCAAAAGTGCATTACAGAGGGACCGCCTGGCGCACCGAAACCTTTCAGCCCAGCTCAAGGGGGCAGGAGAGCTTATGACACGGTGACACTACACATCCCTTTGCGGCTCCCTGCTGCAGCTGGAGGGAGAGAAGGTGGCAGGCGAGCTGCCAGGGATGACTCTGGACACGCAAGCAGGCGCTGTCGCTGTCCTACGTACCTCGGGAGCAAGACATCGCTCTCTTTCCAGCACAGGGTGCGGCAGGTTCATCGCGAGCCGGAGATCAAAGGAGAAAGGAGCGCGAGCAGCTCCCTGCAAAGACAATGACAGCGCGACCGGCTTCGGCTCCTCCTCTCTACGCCTTACTGATGCTGCTGCACTTTCGCGGCCGACCACCGGGGGCGCTCGCTCTCCCGCTACTCTGAAGCCGCTTTCTTCCCAGTGTGGGGGAGGCTCCCTCTCCCGCCCCTCCTCCATCCTTCTCTCACCGGCCAATGGGGAGGAGGGGGTCACCCTTCACCATGTCCGGCCCCGCCCCTCCTTTTCTACAGCTTCCTTCGCAGAACGGCAGGGGGCTCGCGCTCACACTAGGAACGGCTGCGAGGTCCTGTTCGCTCACATCCCGTTCTCTCCTGCAACTCACAGACTAACGACAAGGAAAATGAAGAAAGAAAGAAGCTTTCAGAGGATATGTACAGGGCCGCACTGCCGACTTTCCTCGTCTTCCGCTTTTGAGTTCGCCTTAGCCCTTTGCCGTTCCATTCCCCTCAGAGCGCGGGTAGAGCAAATAGGACCTGACTGGGCGTGGCGGGATTAGACCCCGCCCTTAGGGCGGTATGAGCGCTAGGTGCGCAGACGCAGTGGGGCAGGGGTGTGGTTTTTGAGTTGCGTTCTGCTGGAGATGTACGAAGCTGGGATTCTAGAACCCCTCGTCGTCACGCTTTAGCTAAGAGGCCCGGTGCGCGTGCATTTTTGCATTTGCCTTTGTTAATCTTGCTGCGCTCGTTCTGCTCTTGGCACCGACTGCTTATGAACGTCTTCCTCGGGCTCTCTGCACCGGATGCCTGGCGCTGTAGTGTGCTGATGCAGGTATATAGCCGCACTGGAGTTTCGTGGGATCGTGTATCAGTTTCATAAACCTGCCCCTGAGCGTTCTGGACACTGCGCCCTGTGGTTTCTTTCTATCTCGTGGGTGCCCAGCGAAACCGTGAGGCTAACGAGTTTTCAGGGACAAGTGCAGGCTGCGGTTAAAGTTCCACAAAGATGTTTAGACTTTCTGTGTTATGCCGTGTGCCGGAAACACAGACGTTCATAATCACTATTAAGTAAGATTTAATGTGCAAAGTTGGAAACAGCCTGGGATGGGAGACTTCACGTAGGGCGCCCCCTCGGTGCCGTGCAACTAACGGAGATCATGCTGAGCTGTCGCCCTCTTATCTCGGGAAGAAATCTGTGAAACCGACCAACCGACCTTTACATGTTTGCATTACTTTTAAGAAATCTGTGTGCAGGAACTCGCAAATAGGCCTGTATTTCTATAGCTCCAGCGTGTCCCCACCTCAGGGCATGGTGGTTCATCAGAGTTACAAACACACAGGGGCACTGAAGTTGAGAGATCCCATGATGAAAGATGCTATTCAAATAAGAGAAGGATCCAGGGCTGGGCCAAGCATCAGGCAAAATAGGTGGTCACCGGGGGGGGGGGGGGGGGCCAGGCAAAGAGCAAGGCATTCAAAGTTAAACAATTGATTATGACATTCAGAGAGGGACATAAGGCTCAGGGCTGGCCCAAGGGTCCATGCTGCCCACCCACTCATGCCGTGCCATGCTGCAGATTCTTTTGGAGCGGGGGGGGGCACGGTGGTGGCAGGCCATGTGTGCCCTGCTTTGCCATCCTAGGTCTCCTAGCCCACCTAGTGGATGTGTCGGTCCTGCTCAAGGTTTGCCTAGGATGCCAACAACTCTGGGGCTGACCCTGGAAGTATCAGTTTAGTTCACTGAACTTCATATAAGGCAGCAAGATGGTTTACAGTCCAACATAAATATAAAACAGCTGTTCAGTGCAGCAAAGTGCATTGCCTTTAGTGCAGGTGATAATGTAGTATTAGAACACAATTTTCTGCACGAGTGAACACAAGCAATGTGCTATGGGCAGTACACGGTGCATTTAAATCCTTTTAAATGGGAGATAATGAATCGGGGCTGAATGCAGAAACACAGTGCTAAAGCTCTAGTGCAGGGTTTTCTACCGCAGCAAAACAAATGCGCTGAACAAGGAAAACAAGCCAGGCCCATGCCCACAAGGGTCTGCGTTAACAACACCTGTATCTTGTACACAAAAAGTTATTTGGCACTTGTGCTGGCCTGCTGTCTGGTGCATACTGTGATATTACTCTGCTCAGAATGATGTTTATGCCCCAGATAACATTCCTGCACGTGCATACGGTAACAGCGCATGTCCCCCGCTGTTCTTTTTAACCCCCAGAAAAAAAAGATGCTGTATGTTGAAGAACCATTAAAGATTTCCAGATTTTCTGCAAAGAATTAAAAGCTGTACTCTTCACTGAATATTGCAAAACTTCTACCTCCACTATCTCATTCTCTCCTGCCTCTGTTCTCCCACCTAACTTAATTCCCTCCTCTGCTCTCTCCCCCCTCCCGACAAGAAGACTCTAATGTAACCTGTCCTTACTTTAAACAGACTTGAAAATGATTTTGAAGGCCAGCTACCTCTATACCTCGGTATAGGTTAACTGGCATGTAAATAGTTCTTTGTATCATAGTTTAACATGTTCTCTGTATTTGGAAGGGGCGGTATATAAAACTGCTTAAATAAATAAAAAGAAGCAGGCATAAATTCCTCACCAAAACTGACCACAGACTTCTAAGCTAACCCTTACTCCTCAGACTTTGCATTAAAATGCCAGCGTTGAACTCGGCCTTCTGGTTTCTGTGTTCTGTGCTGCATGGCTGATTGAGAGCTCAGTGTAACACAGTGCACTGCTGTTTGTGCAGGGGATGGCAGTATGCAGGAAGGGATGTAATGCAAGGATAATGCATGCCCAAATGCAGTGTTACTGGCAGCTCACTGCGCATTTAAATGGATGGTAATGAATCGGTTAGCTGTGTAGAAGACTAGAGATTTCAATGCAAGGTCTGAGGAGGCGTTAATGGTTAGTTCATAGGTCTGCGGTCAGTGCTGGTGAGGAATTTATGCCTGTTTCTTGAGCGTATAGCACAACAATTTTTTTTCTGGGTTTGTTGAAGATAGTGCTGGAAACAAACGGCAGGGAAAGTCTACTGAAACACTTACGTACATAGAAACATGACAGCAGAAAAAGACCACATGACCTATTTAGTCTGCCCTTTCCTATCACCCACTACAACAGTCTCCTTTTTTCCTTTAGAGATCCTCTGTGTTTGTCCCATGCTTTTTAAAATTTTGATACTGTCCTCATCTCTACCACCTCCACTGGGAAACTATTCCACACATCTACCACTCTTTCAGTAAAGAAATATTTCTGCATATTTCTCCTGAGTCTATCCCCTTTCAACCGCATCCTATGTCCCCTCGTAGCAGAGCTTGCTTTCATTCGAAAGAAGCTCTCCTGTACATTTATGCCATGGAGGTATTTAAACGTCTCAATCATATTACCTCTGTCCAACTTTTCCTCTAGAGTAACCAACAAAAAAAGATTCTGACCTATTAAAGAAAATTTTTCTCTTCTACAATATTTTTGTCGGAGCTGCCTTAACAAAGTGGGCAGAATAAAATCTGTCCCACCGCTGTGGCTCCTCCGTTTTAATTAATTATTTTTGAAACAAGCAAAAAATTTAAAAGCTTGTACTTGGCTTTTGTCGAGCTTATAAGAACCGCCGAATAAGTCCAGAAATGACGACGTGCCACGTTTTGGGTCTAATTGTCAACCCTGGCTCAGGTCGATATAGTACGGTAGTTACAAAGCTTCGATGAATCAGAGAAAAATGCCTTAAATATTATGGAATGGCATACGAAGACTTTTACAGCACCTGTGGTTGAACACTGTATTCAGAATGGTCATACTTTTGAACATTTACGTTGCCGCATATTGGACCATGTACCGATCAATCCAAGAGGAGGGTATCGGGTTCAAAAACTGGAACAAAAGTGGATTTTTTTCCCTGGACACTGTTTATCCAGCGGGTTTAAATGCCTAAATTGATTGGCATACGATCATATGACTTCTAGCTCTCAGTATCTTTTGGTTCAAGAATATTCAGCTATACTTTAAGTAGGTTTTCATCAAAAAATCCTCTGATTGGCTGGTTTTGATTTGGCAATCATTCAAACTGCAATTGGCTGGCCTCTCGGTTTAGGAGGTTCCCTTGACAATAGGGTCTCCCCCTTCTGATTGGCCTTCTCACGGAGAACCATTGTGATTGGTTCCTGGTTTGCTGTTTTCGTCACAAGTGACGTCAGATGCCGTTCCATGATATTTAAGGCATTTTTCTCTCAATGGATTCATCGAAGCTTTGTAACTACCGTACTATATCGACCTGAGGCAGGGTTGACAATTACAGACCCGAAACGTGACACGTCGTCATTTCTGGACTTATTCGGCGTTCTTATAAGCTTGACAAAAGCTAAGTACAAGCTTTTAAATTTTTTGCTTGTTTCAAAAATAATTAATTAAAACTGAGGCGCTACAGCGGTGGGACAGATTTTATTCTGCCCACTTTAAGGCAGCTCCGACAAAAATATTGTAGAAAACATTTTTCTTTAATAGGTCAGAATCTTTTTTTGTTGGTTGATTATTTTATTCTGACAGTGGGATTTGTTTTTCTGATTTTGTAATTTTTTTCCTCTAAAGTATACATATTAAGGTCCTTAAGTCTGTTCTCATATGCTTTATAATGAAGACCACTAACCATTTTAGTAGCCACGATCTGCACCGACTTCAACCTGTTTATATCCTTTTGAAGGTGCGGTCTCCAGAATTGCACACAATACTCCAAATGAGGTAGCACCAAAGACTTATACAGAGGCACTATCACCTCCATTCCTCTCCCTATGCACCCAAGCATCCTTTTAGCTTTTGCCCTCACCTCTTCTACCTATTTAGCTACTTTGAGATCGTTAGACACAATCAAGCCTAGGTCCTGTTCTACTTTGGTGGACAGAAGTATGTCACCCTCTATACTGTACCGCTTCCTTGGATTGTTGCAGCTCAAATGTATGTCCCTCTATTTTTTAGCATTGAATCTCAGCTGCCAAATTCTAGACCATTCTTCAAGCTTAGCTAGATCCCTCCTCATGTTATCTACACCTTCCTGGGTGTCTACTCTGTTGCAGATTTTGGTATCATCTGCAAAGAGGCAAACCTTACCCAACAGCCCTTCTGCAATATCACTAACAAAGATGTTACAAAGAATCAGACGAAGGACAGATCCCTGGGGCACTCCACTGGTAACATCCTTCTCCTTAGAGTGAGCTCCATTTACCTGTACCCTTTGTCGCCTCCCACTCAACCGATTTCTAACCCAATCAGTAACTTTAGTGTCCATCACAAGGGTGCTTAGTTTGAACAGTGTCAAATGTTTTACTGAAATCTAAATATACCACATCGAGGGCTTTCCCTCAGTCCAACTCCCTGATCACCCAGTCAAAGAAATGAATCAGATTTGTCTGACAAGACCTGCCTCTGTTGAATTCCTGCTGCCTTGGATCCTGCAAACTCTTGGACTCCAGAAACCTCACTATTTTATTTCTTTATTTCTTTGGTTTTATATACCATGCTATTTTACTGTAAATCAGTGCGGTTTACAATAGAACAACTCTATACATAAAACAAGTATAACACAATTATACATGGAACAGTTGAACAGAGTTTGACAGTTAAAACAAAATAGTAGTCTTCCATAGCATGGTGATCATTGACTACAATATAGCAACTATTTACAATCTTTTTTTCTCTTTTTACAATCAACTTTCTCTTTCAACAGCTTTTCAATTTACTCACCACCAAGGTTAAACTAACCAGCCTGTAGTTTTCAACCACATCCTTACTTCCACTTTTGTGTAAAGTGACCACATGTGCCCCCCTCTAGTCCTCTGGCACCACTCCCGACTCCAACGAGGCATTGAAAGGGTCAGTCAGTGGAGCTGCTAGAATGTCCCGAAGTTCCTTCAGTATTCTTGGATGTATCCCATCTGGTCCCATCGCTTTGTCCATTTTTCGTTTAGCTAGTTCCTCACGAGCACAGTCCTCTGAAAATCTTTTGAGTTTCACCCAAATTTTGTTCCTGTTTGTGGGTGTTTTCTGAGGTCCTGCTCTCGGCCCTTCATCTGTGAACACAGAACAGAAATATGTGTTAAGCAATTCTGCTTTATCCTCATCAGCTTCTACATATTCCTCCCTTTCAACCTTGAGTCTGACAATACCACTTCTGCCCTTCCTCTTCTCACTAACATATCTGAAACATGTCTTATCCCCCCATTTTATTGCATTGGCTGTTTCCTCCTCTTTGTGAATCTTTGCTTTTCTGATTACTTTGCTAGCTTCTCTAATTTTTTCCAGATATAGATGCCTGTCTTCCTCTCTCTGTGATCTCTTGTATTTCATAAAGGCCTCCCTCTTTTTCTTCACCTTTTCAGCTACTTCTTTTGAAAACCATAGCGGTCTCCTTTTCTTTTTACCTTTATTTACCACTTTAAGGTTGGTTGCCCTTGAAATATCCCCTTTCAGTTTTGCCCACTGGTTTTCTACATCCCCCAGCTGTTCCATTCCACCAACAACCTCTTGAGGTATTGGCCCATCTTGACAAAGTTAGTTTTCCTAACGTCTGAGACCCTCGCTTTTGAATGGATTTTATCAGCCCTAGTCCTAATACTGAACCACACCATCTGGTGATCACTGAATGTGGGATGATCTCCCACTATAATATCAGAAACCCTTTCCCCATTGGTAAGCACCAAGTCCACTATGGCCCCTTCATGTCATGTCTAATGACTTTTTAATTTCTTCTGAAGATCCAGATGCTTTATATTTCACATATTTATTAATGCCTTATTCACGTGTTTATAAAAATCTTTACCAAAAAAATCTAATAGATTGAGAAGGCAAGACTTCCCTTTGGTAAATTGATGTTGGTTCTTCCCCTTTAAAGGGGGTTGATTACTAAGATGTGCTCACTTAATGTGTGTTATTGTAGTGCAGGTACTATGTTATTCAGTGGGCCTAGTTACCAATAATACACATTAAAATTAGTGCACCTTAGTAACTAGCTCCCTCACTCGTGTCTATCCGTGTTTCTAGTAATTTTGGTTTTCCAAATAGTTTCTACCATTTTGCCTGACCACCAGCATCAGGCTCACTGGTCTGTAGTTTTCCAGATCCTCTGAACTTTTTTTAAGGATTGGAAGGTGGCCATTGTAAACCCAATCTTCAGCTACCATAGCTGACTTTAACAATTAGTTTAGTAGTAATAGGTTTGCAGTTTCATTTTTGAGTTCTTTCAGAATTCTGGGGTATACACCAATGTGGCTTAGTGATTTGCTAATCTTTGTAGTGGGCTGCTCTATTATCTTCTATGTTCACCATGATGTTCTTCAGCTCTGGGGCATCTTCTTCAAAGGAGGTTTCTGACGTGAGTATCCACTTGACCTCCTTTTCGTCAGTAAAGACTTAATAAAAAAATTCATTTAGTTCTGTTACGGCCATGTCCTTTCACTTCTTGGCCATTCAAAAGTCTAACTAGCTTCCTCATAGGCTTTTTACCTCAGATGTACTTAAAAAAGATTTGTAGTTTTTGCATCTCTGGCAAGTTTATTTCAAATTCTCATTTGGCCTGTCTAATGAAAGTATTGTTTCTAACTTCACCTTTGGGTTCTTTCCCCTTCCTTCATTTAGATCCACTTTCCATTTTCTGAAAAATATTGTTTTGTTTTTTTATAGTCTTGTCACCTTTTAAATCATACTTGCAGTGTTTTGGGCTGTCCTTCAACCTGTTCTAATGCATTGAATACATTTGCTCTGGGTTTCTAAGATAGTATTTTTAATCAGAGTTTATGCCACATGCAAACTTTAACTTTTTCAGTCTCTTAGTTTCTTTCAAACTAATGCCCTTTTATTTCCTCTTTTTAAAGTTAAATGCAACTTTAGTAGTTTTCCTTAATGCCCTCCCCTCCAGTGATTGGCAACATTGATTGTCATGAAGACTATTGCCAAGTTGTTTCATCACTGTTCCTCTTTATACCAGGTCCTGCATTGCAGTTTGCCATCAGTGGGTGCTCCATGAAGCTGTCATTTATGGTATCTAGAAATTTTATTTTCTAGTGTATCCTAATGAGACATTTATCTAATCAATACAGGAGTAAATGGAATCATGAATAATGTTAGCATTTTGTTGTTTTCCTCATCCTGCCCAGGCAGATAGTATTATACCCCTACTGCTATACTCTTTCCCCATCACATGGAATGTCTATCTGTAATGATTCCACAGTGCATTTTGTTTCTTGCAGGACTTTTATCTTGTTTGATTCCATGCCATCCATAACATATAGCCCCACCATTCCAGCAATTTGATTTGCCCTATACATCAGTATAATTTGTACCTAGTAAAGCTCCTCTCCCTTACCTCCTCGTTTGACCTCCAACTTTGTTCCACCGCCCCCACTCACCCGCATGGCCACTGCCTGGACCTGATATTCTTCTCTAGCTGCTTACCCTCGAACTTCTGTAGCGCAGTTCTCCCCGTATGTGACCATCACCTTTTAAGCTTTAATCTTCATCACCTGCTTCCTCAGCCTCGTCCTACCTCCTCCAACCTGTTTAGAAACCTTCATACTATTGATCCCTTGGCTCTCTCTTCCGCCATTTCTCCACCTTTCTTCCACTTTGTCATCTACATCCGTTGACGAAGCAGTAACTTCCTATAATGCTGCACAGCTCTGGATGCTGTCGCTCCCCCCATCCCACGTCCTGTGAGACGTTCTGCACCCCAGCCCTGGCTTTCATCCACTACCCGCTATCTACGTTCCTGTGCCCGTTCTGCTGAGCGTGCTTGGCTCAAATCCCGCTCCCGGGCAGACCTCCTACACTTCAAATTCATGCTTGTCTCTTTCCAGTCAGCCATAGCTCTTGCCAAACAGGACTACTATGTCCATCTGACTAACTCACTTGCCTCTCTGATCCTCGCCGTCTCTTTACTACTCTTAACTCTCTCCTCAAAGTGCCCCCACCTCCGATCCCTCCCTCCCTTTCTGCCCAAACCCTGGCTGACTACTTCCATGACAAAATCCACAAGATCACCCTTTAATTCCCCATAAAATCACCTACTTCCCCTCCTCCCCCTCTTCACTCCCAACTCTCCCCCCTACCTCTGCTACCCTCTCTTCCTTTCCTGTGATCTCTGAAAAGGAAACTGCTCACCTTCTTTCTTCCTCCAAACTCACAACCTGCTCCTCTTATCCTATCCCCACCCGTCTCCTAAGCCCCATCTCCTCCACCGTTGTCCCTTCCATCTCTCATATTCTCAACCTTTCGCTCTCCACTGCAACTGTCCCTGCAGACTTCAAGCATGCTGTGGTCACACCTCTCCTCAAGAAACCCTCACTTGATCCCACCTGTCCTTCTAATTACACAGGTACACTACCAAAAAACTGCCTCCAGTTTTGCAACTGATTCCTATAGATTTTGGGGTGCTGAATCCAGGAAAAATAGCCAAAATGTTCCATCACGTCACGTTTTCTTGCAAAATTAGATTTCTTACCCATATAAGGAATGTTTACATAATTTCTTTTTAGCCGACTGCAGTTTATTTTCTTGGCCCAAAATAGAGGTTGTAATGGTTAACTAACTAGAAACACTCCCTCATGATATTTTAGAGTGTTTTGTATTCATTTTATACATTAACAGGACAATTGGGAGGCGGGGGGGCTAAATCCAGTACTCGCGCTGGCACATGTTCTTTCCTGTTCGCCTCGTTCGCTCGCTCGCTCAAACACGGTGGTTGCGACATGAACGTTCCTGTCAAATTTCAGTTTCTTGCAAGTTCATTATTACCTTTTGTTTGCTCAGTCGTAATCCAGCTTTATTCCGAAGTGGTTCACTACAGTTGTAGTTTGCAGTGCTGTGTATTTGTGATGGCTCACAGAGCCAGAGGTTGCGTCAACTCTCCGGACAGTTTTTGTTTTATTTGTGGGGAATATACCGTGAAAAAGCGGCAGAGGAACATTTCTGCATTTATTAAAAATGTATATTTCGCCTATTTCGGTTTGAAGTTAGGCGATCAAGACAAACCGTGGGCTCCTCACAAAGTCTGCAAGACATGTGAGGAAGATCTACGCTTATGGATGAAAGGTAAAAAACAAGCATTTCGTTTCGGAATACCTATGATGTGGCGTGAACAAAGAGACCACAGCAGTGACTGCTATTTTTGCTCTTGCATTGTGAAGGGATACAACTTAAAAAATAAGAACGTAATAATTTACCCCAACCTTCCCTCAGCAATTAGGCCTATGCCTCATAGCAACGAAGTACCTGTGCCTGAACCACCAAAATCTTTGGATCATATTTGTGTGGACGGTTCTGATCATGATGAGACTCATCAGATGGCTTTTCCCGATGAGTCCAGTACTTCCGAGTTTGAAACTGAACCAGATCCGAAACCTGAACTTTTCTCTCAAGCTGAATTGAATGATTTAGTCCGGGATTTTGGACTCCCAAAAGATGCTGCCCAACTGCTAGGTTCTCGGCTTAAACAGAAAAATCTATTGTCACCAGGAACAACTTTTTATTGGTACCGCAACCGCGAGACACAATTTTTGAAGTATTTCAGCAAAGAGGAAGATTTGGTATTTTGCAGCGATATATACGGAGTGATGGAAAAGTTTAAACTCAAGTATGATCCTGCTGAATGGCGACTGTTCATTGATTCGTCAAAAGACAGCATAAAAGGTGTTCTTCTTCATAATGGCAACACATTCGCTTCAGTTCCTATTGCTCACTCTGTTATTCTCCAAGAAAAATACGAGAATTTGGCCCTGATTCTTCAGAAGATTCGTTATAATGAGCATAAGTGGATGATTTGTGGAGACTTTAAAATTCTATCCATGCTATTAGGGCAGCAATCCGGTTTCACCAAATATCCCTGCTTCCTTTGCTTGTGGGATAGCCGGGCCCTACACTGGGGGAAAAAAGACTGGCCAATTCGGGAGTATTTGAGACCCGGTGAGAAAAATGTTCTTCATGAGAGCTTGGTACCTCGTGATAAAATTCTATTACCACCTCTCCACATTAAGTTGGGTCTCATTAAGCAATTCATCAAGTCCCTTCCAAAAGATGGTGAGTGCTTTCGGTACCTTTGCTCAAAGTTCCCCGACTTTCTGAAGCAAAGCTAAAGGAAGGAGTGTTTGTTGGCCCTGATATAAGGAAACTCATTTCAGATGGAGCATTCGCTGAAACGATGTCTGAGAAGGAAAAAGAAGCCTGGGATTCCTTCAAGGATGATGATCTCAAATTCTTGGGGAACAGGCGGGATGAGAACTATAAGGATATTGTTGCCAGGATGCTCAATGCCTTCAAAGAACAAGGCTGTAACATGAGCCTGAAAGTCCATTTCTTGCACTCCCATGTGAACTACTTTCCCGAAAACTCGGGGGCGTACAGTGAAGAACAAGGTGAAAGGTTTCACCAGGACATCAAGGACGCAGAGAGAAGGTACCAAGGAAGATGGAACACCACTATGATGGCTGATTTCTGCTGGTTGCTGCTGCGGGAAACCCCAGATGAAAAATACGCCAAGTAGCGCACCAAGAGAAGCATTCGGGGGAAGAAGAAACGGGCCCACCAGGAGATTGATTGACCCAAGAATGACTTTAAAATCTAAACTGTGTTGACAAATATCGTGTTTTTACTAAACTTTGAAATAAAAATTTGCTAGTTATTACCACAGTGTCGGATCTCATTTATTAGAATTTTATTTTCACACCATCGGGTGTTTGTCTTCATGTATTGCAATGGTGCGGTTTGCGTTTTCTATTCTTACATACATACCTGTACAACATTTTTTGCACATTTCTTTGCTTTGCTTTGTGTCTAACCTCGCTCTTATATGCTCAATGTTTGTGCACATGTATGTGGCTGTTTTAAGTGCAGACAATTTTGCTACCATCACAGTGTGTTTTGTTGACATTACTCTATTCTTATGTGCTGCCTTGTTTACAATTTTCTTTATTCTTATTTGAATAACTACTAAACAATTAGTATAAAGAATTCATCCAAGAAACTTTTATCTCGATCGCACTCAATCTGAAACGTTCACCTCAAACTGCTAACCCAATGTAGCAAAAAATCTGTACGTGATGGAGCAAATTGGTTACCAGATTTGGATTCAGCGCACCAAAAAACATAAAAATCAATCGAAACATTAGAGGCAGTTTAAAAAAAAATTTTTTTAGTGTATCTGTGTTATCGACCCATCTCTCTCCTTCCCTTCATTTCTAAACTACTTGAACGTGCGGTTCACCGCCGCTGCCTCGACTTCCTCTCCTCTCATGCCCTCCTGGATCCCCTTACAGTCCGGCTTTCGTTCTCTACACTCTACCGAAACTGCTCTTGTCAAAGTCTCCAGCGACTTGTTCCTGGCAAAATCCAAGGGCCTTTACTCTGTCCTCATCCTTCTCGACCTCTCTGCTGCTTTCGACACTGTCGACCACACCCTTCTCCTCGATACTCTCCTCGCTTGGCTTCACGGGCTCTGTACTATCCCTGTTCTCTTCCTATCTCTCCCACCACTCCTGTGTGTGTTCTGGTCGCTCCTCCTTCTCTGCTACCCCCTCCCAGTTGGTGTACCCCCAAGGATCTGTTCTGGGTCCGCTCCTTTTCGCTCTCTATACCCAGTCCCTTGGTGTGCTTATTTCTTCCCATGGCTTTCAGTACCATCTGTATGCCGATGACTCCCAGATCTACCTCTCTACGCCTGAAATCTCTCCTGCAATCCAGACCCGGATCTCTGCCTGCCTTTCTGACATTGCTGCCTGGATGTCTCACCGCTGCTTGAAATTGAACATGGCCAAGACTGAACTTCTTATCTTTCCCCCTAAAACCTCCCCTCCTCTTCCTCCTTTCTCAGTCTCTGTGGATAACTCTGTACTCCATCCTGTTTCCTCGGCCCGCAACCTGGGGGTAGTCTTCGACTCCTCTCTCTCTTTCTCCACACACATCCAGCTCGTAGCCAAGACCTGCCGTTTCTTTCTCTATAACATTAGCAAATTCACCCCTTCCTCTCTGAACACACTACTAAAACGCTTGTCCACTCCTTGTCCGTCTTGACTACTGTAACCTACTCCTCGCTGGTCTCCCTCTGAATCATCTCTCCCCTTCAATCTGTTCAACACTCTGCTGCGCAACTAATCTGCCAGCCTTGTCACGCCCATATTACGCCTCTTCTCAAGTCACTTCATTGGCTCCTTATCAGTTTCTGCATCCAGTTCAAACTTCTCCTGACCTATAAATGCATTCACTCAGCGGCTCCTCCATACCTTTCTTCTCTTATTTCTCCTCACAACCCCCTTCGAGAACTCTGCTCTTCCAGCAAACTGCTCCTATCTATGCCCCCCTCTCCCACTGCTAACTCCAGACTTCGCTCCTTTCACTTTGCTGCACCTTACGCCTGGAACAAACTACCCGTGTCTGTACGCCAGGCACCTTCCCTTACCCTCTTCAAATCCAGGCTGAAATCTCACCTCATCGCTACTGCTTTTGGATCTTAACTCTCCTGATCTCCTTCCCTTGCTCTATCCCTGCCTACACCTTCTATGTTTGTCTTGACTAGATTGTAAGCTCTGACGAGCAGGGACTGTCTCTTGTTTGTTTTTGTACAGCGCTGCGTACGGCTTGTAGCTATATAAATGTTCAGTAGTAGTATTGCAGCATTCCATCGATTAACTGCTTTGATAATTCCAAAAGGTGGTATATAAAATTTTAAATAAAAATACTCATAAAATACTTATTCTCCTCCTACCAGGTCTCCTAGATTCCTGTTAGATCTTATATTTTCATTGATGTCACGCATTCTAATTCTGCAATCCTTATATTTTTTTAAGCCTTCCTACAGTTGCATAGAGAATTCATAGTATATTTATTCCCAACCTGTCCAGTTTTTGATGGGGTAAAGTGGAATCTGTCAGCTCTTTGTAATCATGCATCCCAGCTTCTTCAGTGTTTACAAAAACATCTTTATCAGGACGTTCTAACTTTCCCATTTTGCAGTATCTCTCAAGATACGGAGTTAAAACCAAGCATTCCTCAATAGCTATCGCTTTCCCCCATGAACTACTTTAAAAGCTGGTCGGTCTCTTTTTTTATTTTTATTTATTTTTTTTAATGTTAGCAGAGGGTGAACGACCATTACAGCCTTACAGACACACACTTTAAATAATGCGGTTTCCCATTGCAGGCAGGGCTAAAAGACAAAACAGTGGCGAATAAAAAGCTTTCAAGAAATATGTACAGTGGGTTTGTGCTGGAACTTAGGTATTGTGGTTTTGTGCTGTAACTCACTCTTGATGTTAAAATGAATTAGAAAAATAATGTAACCAAATGATTTTGAATGAACAAAATTACTTTGCACGTTCACCATGTAGAGTTTATTTGTGCAAATGTTTGGTCTCTGTTGGAAAGTAGAATTTCCTGCAGAAATAAACTGCATCCAAGGGTCATAGGCAGAAGCGAGGTTGCAGATGTGACTCTTTGCCCTGTGGTTGAGTTTCCACAGCTGTCATGCCTCTGGAATTGGAAGCTTGAACTTCTATTGTGAATGTTTTGATTAGTGGTGAAGTTAACAAGAAAAAATTCATAGAAGTTCTGAAATGCATACATTTTCCCACAGTGCAGGGCTTCTGTCCTAAACCAAGTTGGAACGTGTCTAGAGAGACTGTCGGGATTGAGGTCACTGAAAAAGAAAACCTAGCGGTTAGAGCAGGAGGCTGAGAACCAAGGAAATCCAGGGTTCAAATCTCGCTTCTCCCACTGATGTTGTTTGTGACCTTGGGCAAGTTGCTTTATATTTCTTTTGCTTCGGGTTCAGGCTCGAAGTTTTAGTTACTAATGTACATAGCAAATACAGTAAATAATGCCTCATTATTCTCTATCATGCATTAACACTCATTAACACATGTTAGTAAATGGTGCCCTTAGATTGTAAGATTGCTTTGGCAGAGACCTACCTACTACAATACCTGAATTTTCAAGTCACCTTGAACTGAAATTTGTAAAAGTGAGTCATTGAAATCTAAAATCCAGTTCCAATGATGCTTAAAGGAGCAGCTGAGGACATGGTGGTACTATGTGGCAGAGTTGGTCATATCTGCAGAAGGCATTAATATAGACTCAAAAGTTTGTGTATTACAACCTTGTGGTCTTGGTCCTTTAGAAAGTATCTCAGCCTACAAAGACTCCAGTGGTACTGTAACAAACACACAAAGCAAAACAATTAGAAAAAGCAGAATTTTAAGGGGCTATTCATGCTGATCAAAAAATCTTACCTTGCCCAGCTAAATGTTAAGATTACTAGTTTGGTTAAAAAGGCTTCTCCTTTATCATCTTTTAAAATTACCTTTCAGGATATGAATTTAAAAAAGAGACCAATTAGATGCAGTGGTTCTTCTATGTAATGGGATTTAGTTTAAAAAAAATAAAAAATTATAAACACAAACTACTTGTATGTCTCAGTAGATATGTTAATAGGAAAATAGGCTGTGATATATTTGTCATTTTCTGAAGAATGTCTCCCTTCGTTTTAAACTCAGCCTATCGCTAATGACTTTTAGTTCCTGCCTCTTGGGTTCATCTTGTTGGGAGCAGTCCTAGAATCCTTCAGAACTATGAATACTGCTGCCATAACCCTTCTGCATTTCCAGAGTAAATCTTCCCGGCTTCTGCTGTTTCACAGGCTGAAGAGCTCAGTAATTCTGCTCTACACATTCTCAGTTTCATTGCTGCGTAGTGGTAATATTTTTGGCATGTTTTGACAGCTTGCAGCCCTTACATATGCTGGAAGACATGCCCATTGCAATGGCCTCCAAACCCACTATATTTTGTGGTTGAAATGCTTGTAATTCTAAAGTATAGTAAGTTTTCAAGAGGATGACATCACTCAAGTACACTTGTGCCTGATGAGGTTTGTATTCAGTCTTCCTGTGGAACTGCGTAGGTGACCTCTACCTGTGCTGCTGCCGGTACTACCACTACAATCTAAAGGCTCTCTATCCTAATATGCGTTAAGGAGAGTTAATGCACCTTAAATAACACAAGTACCAATATTCATCCTCCAGTGAGGCCTGTTGGCTAACTATTGTATGTGCTTAACTCAAAATAACGAATGTTAGTAAATAGAGCCCCAAGCTTGTATCTCCTTCTACTGGCAGCAGCAAGAGTGGAGGACTCCATGTAGCTTCACGGGAACATTGGTTGCAGTAATAACAGAAGGATGAGGCCTGTGTTCAAGATATCTCCAGGAACAAGCAGGAATGTAGTCTTCATATATGGGTATCATCGGTACCAACAGAACCTGTGTGGGAACGCTCCCCAGCATCCAATAGGAAAGCTTTTGGGAGCATCCTACAGTGCCTGCGTGCTGCCTTCCCACCTTTCCAACTCTCCCTCTTAAGTTCTTCGTTTTCCACAGAGCCGACAGGATGCATAACCTGTCACCGCAGAAAAATGTATCCTTATTCTTTTGTTTTTTTTGTGGTCGCGTCTGCCTTCATTCGACTCCTACCAGTACCGCCGGTTCTCTTTTCTTCTTTTTCAAAAAAAACCCCCAAAAAACCCTAGCTTTCTAAAATATATTTTCTTTCAGGGCCTTTTCCCTCTCGGTGCTAGGTGCCATTTTGGCCACTAGACCCACTTTTCTTCAAACATGGAGAAACCAGCTACTGGTTTCAAGAAATGTTCTAAATGTGGTGGTACCATATCTGTCACCGACACCCATGAATGGTGTCTTAAGTGTTTAGGTCCTGACCATTCTGCATCGGAGTGTCTTTCCTGCAGAAAGATGACCAAGAGGGGCTTGCAGAATAGAGCTGCAAAACTTGGTACCCTTTTTGCCGCAGATACAATGTCAGTTGCATCAATGTCTTCCAGGGCTTCATCATCTTCCCATGGATCTCAGGTAACTAAACCTAAGTCTTCTAACTGGCCGGTCCTCAAAGGATAGATCTCCTTCCAAGTATTGAGATGCCACTGGCGTTGCCCTTGAGGAAAGTTCACTGGCAAAACAGCCACGGCAGGAGGCCTTGGTCTCCAAAGCATTAATGGGGCTCCAGAATGTTCCAGAGGCTTCCAGCTCTGCAGAACTATTGGGGTCGTGGCCGCTTCCACAGGTACCGACACCCAGGCATCGGCAGGAGCGATGGATCACAGAATCCTCGCTATCGAACGCAGTCTAGCGGCCCTCTTAGCAGCTTCGGTACCGCTAAAGACAGTTCCACAGGTATCAGTACTGACATTGGTACCTAGTGCCTTGGCGGGTATGCTTTCCCCCCCCCCCCCCCATGCCGAGCCTTGAGTCTATCTCAGGTATTGACAGATCGGTACCAAGACACCCCGATACCGACTTTGAGTGGTACCGGTACCATGCGTTGCAGGAACACCTGACGCAGAGATACTTCGAATTATACGAGTCTAATGTCTCTGCCGGTACTAGAGCTGTCCTTCCGGAGGATCCATCTCCTCCTCAACGCAGAATGTCTCCTCCAGAAGACATGTCCTTCCAGGATTTTATACATGATTTAGCTCGGGGTCTTGCGATCATGGTAACTCCAGAGAAGGAACCCAGAGCAGAAGAATTAGAAATTCTTCAGTACCCTAATGCTCCTAAAGAGGCAGCTACCCTGCCCATTCACAGAATCTTGCATGATATTATGCTAAGAATGTGGGAAACTCCTTTAACGGTGTCTCCACATTCTCGACGACTCAATACCATGTACCGAGTTCCAAGCTGTCCTGGCTTTCAAAAGACTCAGTTACCACATTATTCAATGGTAGTGGAATCAGCGATGCGTAGGATTTAAGAGTGCTAAAATACATTCTTCCAATCCTCCGGGCCGTGAATCAAGGACGCTTGATGCCTTTGGGCGTCAATGTTTCCAATCCTCCATGTTGGCAGCCAGGATTAGCTCCTACATTCTCTATATGGGAATGTTCCTCAAAAAAGTTGCAGGTGACTTGGAACTTATGAGCCCTCTTCTCCCTGAGGAAAAAAGGGGGGAGTTCCTTACTCTGGTCAAACATGCCCAGGATGTCTCTAAGATTGTAAACCGTGCAACCTTTGATTGTTTTGAATGCATTAGCAGAACCTCTGCTATTTCCATAAGTGCACAGCGTATTGCCTTGCTTCAGGCATCAGACTTAGAACAATGGGTGCAAAATAAACTAGGAAACATTCCTTGCACAGGAGAAAATCTCTTTGGCAAGGATTGGCAAGACAAGGCCAATCAGATTGAATCTGAAAATACTACCTTGAACAGACTATCAAAGTCTATAGCCAACCCAGTAAAGAAAAAGTCAGTCAAGAAACCTTTTTTCAACAAGAAAAAGAAATTTTACCCATCTTACACCCATCAGGGACACTGCCCAGTTCATGTTCCCCAGAGCGGGCAACAACAGAACAGACAGCCGAGGAAGCTTCCTAGAGCTCAACCAGCTGAGCAGACTCAGCCTCCTCGGGGGCTTTGACTCCTTCCTAGAGAACTTTGTCTTTCTGGCCCTGAAAGGTCCAGAACCCCTTACCATCCTGGGCAGATTATACAATTTTGCCAGAAGATGGCAACAAATAACATCAGAAAACTGGAACCTGTCCATTGTACGAGAGGGGTACAGACTTCATTTTCACAGCATGCCCCCTCCTACAATCGTAAGACAGTTCAATTCTCAGGTCCCTGCCACCAATCTCTTGGGTCAGGAGGTCGCAATAGAAGAGGTACCCATATCCCAACAGGGTACAGGATTCAACTCCCCCCTACTTTCTCATTCCAAAGAAAACGGGGGGACATAGGCCTATTCTGGACCTCAGAGAATTAAACAAGTATTTGTTCCGGGAAAAATTCAAGATGATCTCCCTTGGAACACTCCTGCCATACCTTCAGAGTCAGGACTGGCTATGTTCTCTAAATCTAAAGGATGCATATACGCATATTCTCATCCATGCAGATCACAGGAAATTCCTTTGATTCCTTTTCCAGGGAAGACACTTCCAATACAGAGTTCTTCCCTTCAGTCTGCCTTCTGCCCCAAGAGTCTTAACAAAATGCATGGCAGTAATATCAGCATTCCTGAGAACTCTAGGAATATTCGTCTTCCCCTACTTAGATGAATGGCTCATTCGAGCATCAACAGCTTCAGAAGCCAGCTTCGCTCTTTATCGCACCATGTGAATCCTTCGATACTTGGGACTGGTCATAAACCTCCCAAAGTCTCATCTCACCCCTTCTCAGTCTCTAGAATTCATAGGGGCTCGTCTAGACACAAGGCAATCAAGGGCTTTCCTGCCTCAGCCACATTGTCTTCGTATAGTACAGCTGGCCTCGCAAACAGCTATGAAGGTCTTCTTGACTGCTTGGGAGATGCTTCAGCTTCTGGGGCATATGGCATCCATGGTCTATGTGGTCCCCTATGCTCGCCTTCATATGCAAGCAGCCCAGTGGACCCTATCCTCTCAGTGGACATAGGCCTCGGGTCGGCTAACGGACAAAATCAGAAACTCCACGTGTCTCATTTTGTCCCTGCAATGGTGGCAGTCACTGGAAAACCTTCTCGTGGGTTCTCCTTTCCAGCAGCCTCTATGCCAAACCACCCTAACAACAGATGCATCCAAATTGGGTTGGGGGGCTCACTTGCACAATCTATCAACTTGGGGGGTCTCTGGACCCCACAAGAGGCTTGTCTTCACATAAACCTCCTAGAGCTCAGAGCCATTTTCCACGCTGTCCAAGTTTTTCAGGCCCATCTCAGCTACAAGACAGTTCTGGTCCAGACCGACAATCAAGTAGCCATGTTCTATATGAACAAGCAGGGCGGAACAGGCTCTCTATCGTTATGCAACGAAGCTTTGCGACTATGGGCCCTCGCCAGAGAGCTTCAAATCCACCTTCTAGTGGTATATCTTCCGGGCATTCAAAATCTTTGGACAGACAAATTTAGTCAAATACTGCTGCCACATGAATGGTCTCTACACTCAGACCAGCTTGCTCGAGTGTTTCGAATCTGGGGAATGCCAGGTATAGACCTCTTTGCAAGTCCACAGAATGCCAAACTTCCCCGATTCTGATTCAGAATTTTGGCTCAAAACTGTCAGGCAAGGAATGCTTTCCTCCTCCTTTGGGGTCGGGACTTCCTCTATGCCTTCCCACCCATTCTCCTCATTCCCAAAACTTTGTTCAAGCTTCAGAGAGACAGAGATCATATGATACTCATAGCTCCACGTTGGCCACAGCAGACGTGGTATCCTCTGCTTCTGCATCTCTCTCAAGCCACACCTCTGGAGTTGGGATGTGTTCCAGATCTTCTTTCCCAGGAAAACAGCACGCTATTGCACCCAAATCCCCAGTCCCTGCACCTCAGGGCCTGGTTACTGAAAGCCTAGGATTCCCGGATATCAACCTTTCTCAACAGGTAAAGGATATCCTTGTGGCTTCCAGGAAGTCTTCCACAAGGCGATCCTATGCCTTTAAGTGGAAGAGATTCTCTGATGTTCTCAAAGGGGACTTAACCCCCATACAGTGCCTGTCGAATCACTTCTGGAGTATCTACTCCATCTATCAGATTCTGGTCTTAAGACCAATTCAGTAAGGATCCATCTTAGTGCCATTGCTGCTTCTCGCAAACCTCTAGATGGACAACCTATTTCCTCTCATCCACTCGTAGAGAGATTTATGAGAGGTTTACTTTTAACAAAACCTCCCATTAAGCCACTGCCGGTGGCATGGGATCTGAATCTTGTTCTCAGGCAGCTCATGAAACCGCCCTTTGAGCCTTTAGCCTCTACAGCTCTAAAGCTCCTTTCTTGGAAGGTCATCTTCTAGTTGCCCTCACTTCTGCAAGACGCATCAATGAGTTACAGGCTTTAGTGGCGGATCCTCCTTATACAAGATTTCACCATGATAAGGTAGTTCTTAGGACTCATCCTCACTTTATGCCAAAGGTGGTTTCGCCTTTTCATTTAAACCAAGCGGTTTACCTACCTGTATTCTTCCCTAGGCCTCATGCCTCTAATGCAGAAAGGAATCTTCATACCTTAGATTGTAAAAGAGCTTTAGCTTTTTACCTTCAAAGAACTAAGCAACATAGAAAATCTTCTCAGCTTTATGTTGCTTTTGATTCTAGTCATTTGGGACTTCCAGTTTCCAAAAAACTCTCTCTAGGTGGATTGCAAATTGCATATCCTTTGCATATGAGAGTAAGGGACTTTCTCTCGAAGGCCATGTCACAGCTCACAATGTGAGAGCAATAGCAGCCTCAATGGCTAATCTTCATTCTGTGTCCATTGATGACATCTGTAGAGCAGCAACTTGGGCTTCGGTACACATCTTTACAGCCCACTATTGCTTAGACAAGGACTCCTGTCGGGATGCCTCATTTGGCCAGGCTGTGCTCCAGCATCTCTTTCAGACTTAAGTCAACTCCTACCCGCCGTCCCGGTTTTCGATTCCAGAGATCCATGGGAGGAAGCATGACCCATCTCACCTTGGGTTTGCAGCTTGCTGGGGTCATCCCCCTGGTATCTCTCCGCTGGGGAGTCCCCATATGTGAAGACTACATTCCTGCTTGTTCCTGGAGATAGCGTAGTTACTCACCTGTAACAGGTGATCTCCGGGAACAGCAGGAATAAATCTTCACAACCCACCCACCTCCCCTAGGAGTTGTCTCTATCCATCTCTCTCTCTGTCTACTTCTCTCCTTTGGTCTCAGCTATAAACTCAACTGAAGAGGGAGAATTGGAAAGGCGGGAAGGCAGCACGCAGGCACTGTGGGATGCTCCCAAAAGCTTTTCTATTGGACGTTGGGGAGCGTTCCCGCGCAGGCTCCGTCGGTACCGGCGATACCCATATGTGAAGACTTATTCCTGCTGTTCCCGGAGATCACCTGTTACAGGTGAGTAAGTACGCTATCTCCAAGGAAGAAATTTGGGGTCCATATCTACCCTTTAAGGAATGTTCTATGAGTGAGTGGATTTCCGTCACTGTTTTTTCTCTTTGGTTGCTTAGTGGCATGTTTACTACTAATGTGTGCTAATGGTTGGTGTGGGATTTACCATATGCTAATCATGACTGTTAGTGTGGGGAGTGTAGCAGAGTCTCATGCTAACTAATTAGCATGTTATGGGGCAATGACTGGGCGAGTTAGGGTGGAATGTGGGCATTGATGGTCAGCACAGCATCATTTTTGTGAGCTAACTGTGAATAGTGTTGCTAGCATGGGCACGGTTACTGCTGCCTCATTTGGTGATGGTAAGTGCGTGTGCAGTAGGTGTGCTTGCTGGTTAATGCACTGAGGTGCTTCTCCCTGTGGAAAACTGCAGGGGGATAGGCAGGGTGTGACCCAACAGCGCAGATCTCGCTAACCTTTGAGGCTTGCCGCACACTAACATTGCACATTTTAGTAAACATGCTGCACAGTCTCTAACAGAATACAGCTGGTGGCTGGCAGGAGCTTGCCTTTTCTTTTTTTAGCTAATGACATGCTAGAAATGTCCCAGTTTGGCTCAAGTCAGCACTTGAAAGCTCACAAAGTGAGGTCTAGTCTAAAACAGTGACTGCCGCTGCCTCTCTTCCACTAAAGGTCGGCACTTAAAGGTTTGGCAGCCAGCAGAGAGGTGCAGAGTGCTTCCCAGTACTGCCAGCAGTCTTGCACCAAATGTGGCACTGTGATATGACCTTCTCCCCAGTCCTCCATGCAGAATAGATTCAGAAGCTCACAAGCAGCCTCCACAGCACCTCCCTAGTCTCCTTCATGAAAGAACTTCACTTTGTGAAACCACATTGTCTGTCTGATATCCTATAATCTGCGTGCTTCATGGTGTTATACTTTTTTTTTCCTTCATATGATTGCCATAGTTTTACTGGCTGCTATATAAATGATTAGTAGTAGAAGTAGTACTAAAATCAGGCTAACAGGGCTGTGGTTGCCTGCTGCCGCCATCGCCGTCTCCTGTGAGTTTGTTTTGAAACGGGGAACCCATGGGAAGAGGAGGACAGGACTGCTATGGGATCCTGTGTGTGCTGGTTCACAGGCCCAGGCTCAGTGATACACCAGCGGGAAGCACCTTGTACACTTTTATGTGCTGCCAGTTCTCATGGATTGTCTAGATGACTAACAATTGCCATCAAAGATGGCATAAAAGTAGCATTTAAGCTACTGTAATTAGGGAAAATAAGACATTTTAATGGGAGATATTGCTCTTGTAATGCTGCCCCAATACTTACTTAAATTTTTAAGTTGCCTGCTTCCCAAGGGCAGACAACTTAATGCAATATATGCAGTACAGTATATAATAACTCACAAAGAGTAACTATAAAAAACAAAGCAAAACATAAAAGCTGAGAACCCTAAAAGCATAACAAATGAAGAATTGTTATTACTAAATGTCTTATAGAAGAGCCAGGTCTTATAATGTTTCTTACAATCTAAAACTATCAGGGAGTAATTTTATAGTGCTTTCTAGGCATGTAAAGTGTTTATCACGCAGAAAAGAACTTTTATATTATTGTGTGGCCACATATATATATATGCAAAAATGTGCCTAGAAAAGAGTGCGCCTACTTTCACACAATCTGTAGCAAATGAATCGCGAGGGCATAGTGTGTGGAGAGCATCCAGGCTGGCCCACTGGAGCAGAGGAAGGGAGCGGGAAAGGTAAGCTGCTCCCCACGGCCAGCCCAATCAGAGCACCACTGCCGCCGCATTCAAAAACAGGGCACATCAGGCAGGGACCAACACCATACAAAGAAATAAAGAGACCTCATTAATGGACACCCCTTGGATACCGTCAAAGAACTCACCACAGCTCTAAGCAAATTTGCTAGTACTCCCAAGTCTCACTCATACTGCAAGCTCACACAAAAGAGACAACACCTCCAGACGTGACCTCTCCACCAGGCCCCTCCCAGAACTTCATCGGCCCTAATCCAACAGGCCAAACTTCATCAAACTCAACACCCCCGTATACTCGACCAGGACAACAGGCGGTGCCTGCAGACACCTTTGCCCACCACAACATCAGACTGTCCAGCAGCTGAGCACGATAAGAGGAAAACATCTGACCAGCCCCACACTGGCCGAGGCAGCGAGTGGGAAAGTAAGTTGCTCCCTGCTCCCCACCACCATCAAATAATATTTAAAAACCAGTGCGTTGTGCGCCTGCACCATATTGAGCCACAGAAGCTAGACATACCACCATCACTCCCAAACATGTCCCATTCACTCACCTAGCTAGCCGTTCTAAGCCTCTCCCTTCTGCTACTTTCTTGGAGTGCTGCATACTCAACCAATCATCATCAGATCCTAATAATACACAATCTATAGCCCAAGTCATCAAGCATATGGCATCCTTCCAGTACACACCTCAACAGAAAATAAGAATGCCTCCTCAAAATTAATCCTGTAGCTCCTACACTCTGACCTCCAGACATACTAACCCTCTGCACTGTCAAAATCTTATAACCTGTACCTTAATAAACTCACGCTCTGCCTGCAACAAAATTCAAGCCCTATCTGACTACATCATGGACAACAAAGTTGATATCTTATGCATTGCAGAAACTTGGTTCACTGAAAATGACACTGTCTTATTGAACCAACTTAACACCACCATGCACACCATCCACAATTGCTCTCCAACTTCCAGTAGAGGAGGAGGAGGAGGAGGAATTTGCTCACAAACAAGCACCTCAAATTTAATACTGTAAACACCATCTGTACACCCAGCCTCAACATCACCATGATCTGAAATCATCACCTCACCATATGCTTGACATACAGATCTCCTCAAAGCAAGGTTGAGGAGCTGGCCACATTACTTGAAGCAATCCACCCAAAAGGACTTTATCCTACTCAGAGACCTAAACCTTCTATCTGCTTCCAACAACCATAGCTCTGCCTTCCTTGAAGCGATGAAGGACCTCCAATTCACTCATTTAATATCCACTCCAACACACGCAAAGGGTGGGTTCCTCGACTTGATCTTCTTCCCCAACATCTAAATACAGCAGGATATGCTCCACCCACAATAACACCAGTCCCTTGGTCTGA
Organism: Ichthyophis bannanicus; assembly: GCA_033557465.1. Taxonomy (NCBI): domain Eukaryota; kingdom Metazoa; phylum Chordata; class Amphibia; order Gymnophiona; family Ichthyophiidae; genus Ichthyophis; species Ichthyophis bannanicus. The sequence continues at coordinate 898,669,967 of CM066035.1, read as the reverse complement.
CTATAGCCTCATATCCTTCATTATACCCATCTTTCGCATGCATATCCCACCTCAGAACTCCTCTCCCTCAACATGGAGATTCCTCGCATTCAATGAACAAGCCTTTCTCTAAAAAAGCCTACCAGCCATGGTGAACATACCAGATCAGACCAACCTTGAAACAGTGATTAACACATGGAACTCCACCATATCCACTGCTGCTCTTGCACCACCAAGAACAACGACCACATGCGCCTTGGTTCTCTGCAGCACTAAAAGCGCAAAAGCGTGACCTATATCACCTTGAAAGACAATGGAGGAAATCACAGAACCCTCAGTTCCAAACCCTTTACCTAGACAATTTAAAAATGTACTTCAATTCAACCATCAAAACCAAAAAAGAATATTACAACTTTATTCTACTACGCACCATCAATAAACCCAGAGAACTCTTTGATATTGTCAAATCTCTCACTAAAGATCCCACTCAGTCGTGCCAAGATAACACTGTACACCCTCAGGACATGGCCTCCTACTTACAAACCAAATGTAACTCCAATTCCTCCAATATCCTCACCACACCCACATCAAATGAGATCACTGCTTACAATCACCCCTGGACTGCTTTCAGAACTAAATCCCTTGAGGAACTCAATGGCATAATTGGCGACATCAACATTGCAATCTCTGCACTTGAGCCATGTCCAGTTTCCTGAATAAAAATCACAAGAACACAATTTCTACCATTTCTTATCCAAAATACTATAGTCTTCTCTCTCACAAGGATTCATCCCTCCTTCCCTCAAACAAGCCTCAATCAGACCTCTCCTAAAAAAAGTCAAACCTTGACCCCCTGCTCGCCTGTCTCCCACAGACCCATAACTAGCATACCATTCATATCTAAAGCCCATTGACAAGGCCGTCCAAACCCAACTTCAAGAACACATAGACCACCATGCAGCACGAGACCAGCACCAGTATGGCTTCCGCCCCTACCACAGTGTGTAAACCCTTCTGATCTCCCTATTAAACACACTCAAAGCTGGCACAGAAATACTCGCCCAAGGTTTCATCCTGCTGTTTTTGGATATCTCTGCAGCCTTTGATACCATATCCCATCAAACCCTTCTCGACCAACTCCATCACATTGGAGTCTGAGCCATCCCTCTCAAATGGATCCACTCCTACCTATCCAACAAGAGTCAATGAATGAAAATTGGAACCCAAACCTCAGATCCTTCTACCCTAACCCAAGGAGTACCCTAGGCTCTCCCTCTCCTCTCTACTAGTCAACATCTACATTCAACCCCTGTGCACTATCCTCCAAAAATTCAGCATCAAGTACCTGACATATGCTGACAACATTATGATTTATGCATTTTTTTCCACTCCTGACTACTTCGAAATTACAAGCTGCTTCACTGAAATAATCAAATGGCTTCACCATCACAACTTCAACAAAAAAGAACTCCATGTCACAAGAGACCCCAACTTCACCCCCCCCCCCCCTGTCTCCATCAGGATTGGTAACTACAATCTCCACGTCAAAACTGAGATCAGATACCTAGGTATCATACTTGATCAGCAACTGAGTTTCAAAGCCCAAATTCAAACTGTATATTATAAGCTTAAAACTCTGTGGAACCTACGCCCTCTCCTATCCACCGAAACATTCTGCTCAGTATGCCAAGCCACTATCACTCCTCTATTCGACTATATATAAGGGCTTACTCAAGCATGCTCTACTTCCACTACAACTTGCCCAGAACACTACAGTACGGACCATCTGCCAAATTTCTAGGCAAACCCACATCACACCAATCCTCAAACCTCTCCACTGGCTACCCATCAGCCCAAGAATAAAATACAAGGTCCTCACTACCATCCACAAGACTCTGAACAACCAATCCTCTGAGTACCTTCAGACACTAATTCATACTCCTAAGATTAACAGACGAAGAAGAAACAGCACACAAAATCTCCTCAGTCTCCCGTCCCAGACTTGCAAGAGCAACCAGACCACACGACTTGGAGCATTCACACTTTACGCCCCCTACCCTCTGGAACTCACCCCCCCCCCCCCCGAAAGAAATTAAAGACCCATCTCTTTCAAGAACACTTCGGCGCCAGGTCCCAGCTGGAAGCAAAGCAACATGACCTGTCAAACATACAGAATCTCTCGCACCCCACCTCCATGAAGCTTCTCTCCCAGGATCACCAACCCACCCTTCTGAGCCGATTCCCTATTATGTATATAGTTCTGATGCCTTATTTAAACCTATGAGAACCTTTATTTCACTGCATTATTTATAAGTTCCACCTCCTCTAACTTTATATTTAGTTCATTGTATTTACCCCTGTTAGTTACATTCCTAGTTCCTCTTGTACTTAAAATGTTCATTGTATTCACTCAGTTACATGTAAACCGTTTTGACTGGTAGAAAAATGGTATATCAAAAATTGTTAAATAAATAAACAGAGGCCAAGTTACATGTACGTATGTATTTTAGAAAATAAATGGCTGCATGCACACATTTATACCTTTCTTTTGGCATAGGTGTAAATTTGTGTGAGGCTACTGGAGCTGGTCCTGGGATCCTCTTTTATAACGGCCCATGAGTTACCTATGGTGTCTTTATAAAATGGGTTCTTGTTTTAGATTTTTCACATAGATGTCTGGTAATAAAATTATCCCCTAACTGCATCAGTATTTTAGTAGAAGGCTCCAATAATCCAGGGCTTGTTTTCAGGTCTCTACATAAGTAATTTTAGAAGGCAATTATAGCACCTCAAAGATATAAAGCTTTATTAGAAATGTGTGCCTTCTTGCTGTCACGACTAAGGTAAGAATAAAAACTATTTTTATTAGAGTCCGATGTGACCAGACTGAGTCTTCAAGTTCATAATAATGTAAGAAACATAAACAAATCTAGGCCGAGTCCAGCCAAGTAACATTCAGCTCAGCACCCTATCATCAACAGTGGCCAATCCGGCTTAAAAGTACCCAGCAGATTCCAAATAGTAGATCTTTTTCTCCTAGCTTCCAGGGACGAGCGCTGGTTCTCCCAAGTCTGCCTGGCTAATAATTTCTTATGGACTTTTTCTCCAGAAACTTCTCCAATCCTCTGTGTTAGTCTGGGTGACAACATCCTCCAGCGATGGATTCCACAGCTTAATTATGTGCCATGAGAAAAACCTACAATTTTTGGTTTCAATATGCTGGGTACTAGTTTGTGTGTTTGAAAGCTTAAACAACCTTTCTCTATTTAGCCGTCCCACCTCACTCATGATTTTATTAAAAACCTTCTATCATATCCCCTCTCGGATGTCTCTTTTCCAGGTGGAAAAGCCTTTCTTCATCACAGATTTTTCCATACCTTTTTCTTTCTTTTTTTTCTTTCTCTGAACCTCTTCTAGTTCCGTTGAATCCTTTCTGAGATGGGGTGACCAGAACTGCACAGAGTACTCAAGGTGCAGTTGCACTGAGAACCTATAAAGAGGCATCATGGTAATCTCAGTTTTATTCTGCACCTGCTATTTTTGGCAGCTGCAGCACACTGGGCTGAAATGTCTACTTCTTGTCCCCAACGACTCCGAGCTCTTTTTCTTGGGCGGTGACTCCTAACTCGGAATTCAGCATTGGGATAATTGTTTCTCTCTGTGCATCACTTTGCATTTGTCCACATTACATTTCATCTGCCATTTGGATGCCGATTCTCCTACTCTCAGAAAGTCCTTCTGCAAATTCTCACAACCATGAATAATTTTGTGTTGTCTGCAAATGTGATCACCTCTCAACGCTCCTATCTCTAGATCATTTATAAACATCCTAATCAGCACAGGTTTCAGTCACATTATGACCATTTTCCAGGTAGATAATTGATCATTTATTCCTGCTGTTTCCTGTCCTTTAACCAATTTGCAATCACAAAAGGGCAGGGTCTCCTTTTCCAAGACTCTAATTTTATAAGGAGTCTCTCATGAGAGACAAACAAACATAGAAAAATGAAGGCAGAGAGACTGGAGAGCCCGTATGGCCTTTACAGTCCCTTTTATCCTCTTAGTGATTGTCTGTGCTTGTCCCATACCTTCCTGAATTCAGATACAATCTTCCTGTCTACTGCCTCGACTGGGAAGCTATTCCATGTGTCTACTACTCTTTCAGTAAAAAACTCTTTTCTACGCCATGTACAAGCACATTCAAGGCGGTGTACGTAGTTAAAAATAACACTCCCTCCATCAAAAACACATAAAACAGTAGGAACTGTTGTTACCACATATTACTCCTGAGTCTATCCCCTTTCATCTTCATTCAATGCCCCCCTCATTGTAGAGCTTTCTTTCAATTGAAAGAGGCTCTCCTCCTGTTCATTTATTCCATGGAGGTATTTAAACATCATATAACAAAATATCCGGTAAGGGACCAAAACTTTAATCAATAAAATATAATAAAATGGACCTGCCAACAATACTTCAATGTAGGTGTATCCCACAACAAACAACATCTTTACTGCAGGTAACATTCAATTTACAAACGCTGCAGGGGCTCAACAAAAGGACTTAATGGCAACAAAATGATGTCTGCCGCTTCACTATGGTCATCACCGCCTTTGAAATTTCAACGTTCAAAACATACAGGATATTCTTATCCACTCTGCTATCACAAAAGGGCTGAATAATGCACAGAAATACTAATATATATATTTGGATCTAAGGGAGTGGTAGAGCAACTACCTAGTGCCCAGAAGATCAAGGGTTCAATTCCCACTGGCACTCCTTGTGACCTTGAGCACGTCACTTTACCCTCCATTGCCTCGGAAGAAAAGGCTGGCAATCTACTTCCAATGATACATTGCCAAGAAAACCCAGAGGTAGCTGGGTCACTAGGAGTCAACACTGACTCAATGGCACTAAAAAAAAAAGACTTGGATCTCAAACATTACAATGTACTGTGCTCAGAACCACCATCTACGTCTTGCTTCCCCAAAGATATTCATTCAGGCTATCCATACCAGCTGTGCTGACTTAAACAGGCAACCACAGTCATCAGTTTTGCCACACTCAGAGACTTCGTCACAGCCATAGGTATAAGCTGTTAGGTGCACATTACCTCCATGTGGAATAACCCGATCGGTAATGTGCACCTAACAGCTTATACCTTTGGCTGTGAAGAAGCCGCTGAGTGTGGCAAAACAGATGGCCGTGGTCGCCTGTTTAAGTCGGCACAGTTGGTTTTGGTAGTTGAATGAATACCTTCAGGGAAGCATGGCTGAGATGATGGTTGTGAGCACAGTTTACTGTAATGTTTAAGTTCCAATGAGTATATACAGTATATTAGCATTTCTGTGCATTATTCAACCAGTTTGTGATATCAAAGTGAATGAGAATATCCTGTATGTTTTTCTGGATAGCTCCCATTTCTCTGCTGGACTGCTGTCTGCATCTTAGTTTTAAGGTTTTGTTTAGTTCAGTCTTGAGGGCTGCAAGCAGACCAGCTTTTCAGAACACAGCTAATGAATATGCATGAGAGAGATTTGCAAGCAGTGGAAGTAGTGGGTGTACACATCTTTCTCATGCAGACACATTAAAGAGATCCTGAAAATCTTGCCCCTGAGGACTGAACCTGGTCAAGCCTGGTTTATATCTTTAAAAAGATCTGATGGATAGGTAAGGCAAGACTGGCCTTTGCAGATCCATGCTAATTCATTCCTATTAATCCATCATTATCTAGTAACATAAGATTTGCCATACTATGTCAAACCAATGGCCCGTCATTCCCAATTTCTTCTTTCCAACAATGGCCAATCCAGGTCACAAGTACCTGGCAGAATCCCAAAATTTAGACAGCTTTACCCCAGTCCACTTTAATCATCGTTTATGGGCTTTCCTCCACAAACTTGTCCAAACCTTTTATTAAATCCAGCTACACTAATGGCTTTTACTTACACCCTTCGGCAACCAGTTCCAGAGTTTAATTGTGCATTCAGCGAAAAAATATTTTCAGTATTCTTCAATCATTTTTGCCCAGCACCAACATCAGGCTCACCGCTATATAGTTTCCCAGGTCGCTCCTGGAACCCTTTTTAAAAATTGGTTTTACATTGGACTGCCCTCCAATCATAGGTATGTGGGCATCTTAAATGATAGCATACAGATCACTAGTATAATGATAACGTTTCATGTTTCTGCTCTTTTGGGACTCTTGGGTGAATACCTCCAGTCCCTTTGATGTACTGCTCTTTAGTTTGTCAATTTGGTCTATTACCTCTTCTAGACTTAAGGTGATGTGCTTTAATTGCTCTGAATCATCACCTTCAAAGAATATAGGCATCATTCTTATTAAAGACAGAGGCAAAAGGTTTTTCCCCTATTATGTCATCTTCCCTGCACACTCCTTTTGTCCCTCAGTCATTCAGTGGTCCAACAGGCGTTTTGCTTCGGATGTACTTGAAAATGTTTTTAGTGTTTTTATTACTTTCTTACATCTAACTTGCCAGAGCTTGTGCTCAGCAGTCTTTTCTCCATTAGGGTCTGCTTTCCATTTTCAGAAAGATTCCCTTTTAGCTTTCGCCATCTCTTCCGCCCTTCCATTAAACCACGCTGGCTGTCATTTGGCTTCTTTTCCACCTTTTTTGATGTATCCACCTTCGAAAGGAAAAGGAAACAGCGGTTACATGATAGACCCTAGCAGTAGCGGTCCCTCGGGAGAGGTCCCCCTTGCGGCTGGTGCCCCCCCCCCCCCCCGCCGAGCCCACACTTCAGAGACAGTGCGGCCAACTTACTTTAAAGCCGAGTGGCTTGCCATGCTGCCTCCGCTCCGAAGCTCGCAGCGTACTAAAGACAGACAAGAAGCATAGAGCAGACATATGGAGAGAGGAGGGTCTTGGTTGAAAACAGAGGCGCCAGAGGCAAGGAGTGAGGCCTCTTGAGAGTATCGGAGCTAGAATGGCGGGCAGAGTCTAACTGAAGAAAGAGACAGCATGGAAGAATGGTATTTTGGTGGCACAGCAGCCTCAGAACCGGGGAAGCCAGGTGTCAAATCTTTTGATGCGCCCTGTGACCTTGGACAAGTCGCTTTACCTTCCATTGCCTTAGATAGCAGGCTTTACAGGAAGGAGATACCACACGTACCTGAATGTAACTTGTCTTAAACTACTACCGAAGGGATATGCTGAATCCAATTTAATTTAATGCCCATGACAACCTTGCCCAGTTAAGTGAATCAATATGGGAAAACCTCAAAAATATATCAAATGACTACTTTCAATCGCACTAACAAAAAAGTCATTGAAAATGCATCGTTGAGTTCTGGAAATGTAGAAAACACTGACAACTTTTTTATGTCGGGCCCCCCAGGCAAGAGAAGGAAGGAAGGAAACCCTTCCCCTCCACTCCGGGAAATCCCTTTTATTAAACAGAAACAAGTTTCAAATTGCACAGAACTATTGAAATAGTGAAGAACCACTTATCTCAGTTAAGTGAATCAGCAGGAGCATCACTGCATTGAGTCAGCAACTGAAACAGGCTTTTTGTTCATAATTTTTAAAGCTGCAAATAAAATAAAGCATGGTTTTTATTTGCAAGTAAGGTAATACTTTACCTTCTGATGCTTTCCAGAAAAAAGTGCTGCTGTCTGATCAGTTCACCTGTTGCTGAATATTTAAAGGATGATTTAGAGTCTGCTAAATTAGCAATTCAGATTTTCCTTATCATCCTGCTGCACCAGTGCAGAAGAGTGGGTGATGCTCCCAGTTGGCAGGTGGAGGCAGACTTGAGCAACTTTCAGTGATGTCATCACATGTACCGATGCCGATGCAGCACTGAGAGAAGTCAGTATGCATCTGCCTCCAGCAGGCAGCAAGGCGTGGAGACTAAAGCAGCAATGCAGGTAGGTCTGCCCTGTTTGCTGCTTGAATAAAGCAGCTTCAAAGGGAAAAAACCCTCATAGGCCACTGGGTTTTCCTGAGCTATGTAGGCATTTGTGGCAGACCTTTTCGGGTTTCTCCTGCGGGCCCGTCTGCTGCTGTGATTCCCTTACCAATCGGGGGTCCCTTTTTGCTGCAGTTTTCTTGTGTTTTTTTTCTTAGTGGCCTTTTTGTTTTGCTGCTATAGTGCTAAGCCACGTTTTATGCTTTCCTGCCTGCAGCTAGAGACTGAGAACCACTGGTTTGATGTCACCTGATAAGAATCCTGTGCAGCCTCTCAACAACCAGTATTTCTCAGTCTCCAGCAGATGGAGCTTGCATAAGCTTCTGCCAGTCTAGATTACACTTTAGGAGCTTTGTCAGATTTGGCCGGCAGCTCTACAGCTGGCCTGGTGGTGAAAACCTTGAGGGTCAGAATCCAGCAGAGCCTGGTCTCTCCCACTTTCCCCCCTTTGTGACTTGCCTCCCTTCCCCCAAAACATCCCTGCAGATAATCTCTGAGGGGTTCCTCCTTCCCAGCCTTTCTGCCATGGAGGGAAAAAAAAGTTCAGCACCTGCAAAGCTCTGGGGCACTGAGGGACCAGTGGACCTGGCCTTGTTGGGAGTAATGGCAGCGGTGAAGCACAGGCTAATGAGAGTCGAGTGGAAAAGAGAAATGGAAGACATGGCCTCGAAGAGCAGCAGCCACCAGGCTTGTCTTTCTGAGGTCAGTCTGTGCCATGGCTGCGAAAGGAAAGATTTTGCAGCTGTGGCGCATATCTCAGGTACTCTCAGGATGGAAGCCTCCCAAATCGACATACTAGAGAGCTCATTGAGCTCTGCTTTGCCTTCATCTGAACTGTAGGATGCACCAATTTTGGTAGGAAATGCCACCATTACCCCCGATGCCGTGTTTTCTCAGAAGATCCTCCTGCCCTTAATTTAACATAGAAACATAGAAATATGATGACAGAAAAAGACCACGTGGCCTATCTAGTCTGTCCTTCCAGCTGGGCTCAAGGGGGTATTCATTTGGGTCCTGCAGGGCTGACATTGGGGAGAAATGCTCCTTTTTTCCCCAAATTTGTGTTGTTGCTGCACTAGGCCTTTTGCCTGAAGAAAAGTCTGGTGCAGGGCCCTGAGGAGCTTCTTGGGCAGGTTCCAAGGTGGCACAGCTTAAAGGGACTCTGCCAGGGGCCAGGAGACCACACAGGAAGACTGGGAAGACAGAGTCTCTGTCCACTTGGAACATTCTATGGAAGGGCCCCAGATCTGTTGGATAGGCCTCTGGAAGAGGGTGAAATCCCTGCAGGAGAGGAGCCCATGGTAGTTTGGGCTATTCATAGGGATGAACTTCAGACTTTGGTGGCCCTAAACATTTTGAAGGAAGAGCCTGCGACTGCTGGTCCGGTAGAGGATCCACCGCTCAAGGGAATCAGAAAACCCTTTAATTCATTTCCGCTACTTCAGGTCATAGAAGATGATAGTGGCAGAATGGGACTCTCCAGATGCTGGCCTGTGAGTGGGCAGCTCAATGGTGAGGTGGTATCCTAGCCTACTGGCTACTGACGGTGGATGCATTAGTCACAGCAGTTGCTAAGAACACTACCATTGCAATAGAGGGTGCAGCCAAATTAAAGGACTTTCATGATAGAAAACTGGGCATTCAGAATCTCATAGCAGAGATTATTCAGCCCCACAAGTAGCCACTAAATCCAGAAACCATTCAGAATATTTTTCAGACATAGGGCACTCCTTAAAAAGACCTCTTTGTTAGCAGCGAAAATGCAAAGCCACCTCTTTGTCTACTGCACCTATCTCCGTTTCAGCCACCAAGAGATGCACTAGCCATGAGCTGGCCTCTCTTCTATGCCTGTCTGCCCATCCGTCTAATACCAAAATCTCCTCACAAGTTTCAAGCAACGCCTGGCTTGATGATACTCATTGCCCCAGAACTGGCTTCCTCTTCTCAAAAGTCTCTTGGTTCTGTTTTCATGCAGACTTCAAATCTTTTCAGCACTGATAAAGCATAATGGGGAATTTTCTTCTGCATGCCACTCTCAAATTCTTGACTCTTAACAGCATGGAAGTTGAGCATCCCTTAATGGCTTCTTCAGGTCACCCTTTCTTATGAAAACATATAGATATATTTTTTTATTTATTGTATTTAGCTCACGCCTTTCCATTAGTGAGTTACTTTCAGGAATAGTAGGCATGCCCCTGTCCCCAGAGGGCTTACCATCAAATGGGCCTATGCAGAAAACTAGCGCGGCCTTTAAGCACAGATAATGCCACTTTTAAGTACACTTACTGCTACCGCCAAATGCAGAAGAGATGGACATGCGCTTAAACAACAAAGGAAAACTAGTGCACAATTAATGCCAAGAGTATTTAAATCATAGGCGAATGAGCTGCACGTAATAAACTGGTATGCAAATACGGACTGTGCCCAATGCAGAGGAACGCATAGAGGATGTCGCAACCAGCCTTAGCATCAATATCTTTACGCCTGGCTCTGAGGTGGCTTAAACATCTAGCGCATGCCCCTGACAGTATTTTGAATGCATCAGGTGCTTTCCCCAACGCCTGGATCATCTGGGGAGAAATGTCAAAGATGATCCAGGCATCGGGGAAAGTCCCTGATGCCATCAAAATACTATTGGGGGCTGATGCCCCCGACAGAAAGCAAATCCCTGGTGCCCCAGCAGCCCCGAACCCCCCACCTGACTAAAATTAAACTTGCTGGCACAGCTGCCCCGAATCCCCCACCCAACTAAAAATAACCCTGGTAGCCTAGCAGCCCCAAAGCCTCCCCCCCCCCCCCCCAGTGCCTTTAGAAATGAATGGGATGCACCGGGCAAGGTAAGACTGCCATATAAGGTAGAGTATGCCTTATATGGCAGTCTGTATGTCAGGTACCTTCTCTGGCCCTTTTCAAATCCAGGCTGAAAACTCACCTCTTCGCTGCTGCTTTTAGATCTTTACTCACCTGATTTCCTTTGTGTTTCCTTACCATTCCCCCTAGACGTATCCCATGTCTACAGCTACTGTGTTGTCTGTTTTGACTGTGTTGTCTGTCTTGACTGCATGTGCGTGCTGGTAGAAGCTGGTGAATATGCATCTATTTTATAAAATATACAATGCAAAAATGACAATGGAGTATGCAGACATAGAACTGGCCTAATTAAAACACAATATGAAAAGTCAGGGCCAAAAATAAACCAACAGTGCTCAAAAAGAGAACTTATATTAAGTTATCTGTTCAAGCCAATCATACATTTTCTATAATAAAAAAAATGTATACACTTATATAAAGAATCGTAGAAAGCCAGAAGAAATTGCGTTAAGGCTATCTAACATTTACAGTGCCGCTATGATCATATCCACTACAAAAATACCTCATGCATAGGGCTCATATTATCTCGCCCATAGAGCTCTATTGAGACCCAGTTCAAATATAAGAATTATTGCAGACCATCAAAGCCAGAGTATTTTAAGACATCGTCAAAATTTATACTCTGAATCTCATCAATGGTTCTTTTTCTCTAAATACTTTTCCATTTCTTCATTTCATATCCATCAACAAAGTTCCATTCAAATTCTTATTCATATTTCAATGCTATAAAAAATTCCCCGACATAGCACTGTTTCTAAAAAACTTGTGGCTTGATATTGCAAGGCATTTACAGAGCTGTAAACCATGTCTATGCCCCTAAGTGGGATATTCGGAGGCACTGACACAGTTAGTGCCCTGAACATCCACGAGTAATGCTACTATATGTCTTGATGCTAAGCACTTAGCATCGGGGGATGCCAGGGGCAGTATCTGGGGATAACCAATCAGCGGCGATATTCAGTCGCTGCACACTCTGGAGGAGAGGAGGGACAGGGGAGATATGATTCTGACTTTTAAATACTTAAGTAGTATCAATGAACAAACAAACCTCTTCCAAAGACACGGAAGCTGTAAAACTAGAGGGCATAACATGAAGCTGCAAGGGGGTAAACTGAAAGGCAATGTCAGGAAATACTTCTTCAATGAGAGGGTGGTGGATGCTTGGAATGCCCTCCCGATGGAAGTGTTGGGGGCAAACACAGTGACGGAATTCAAAATGGCATGGGACAGACACTGAGGGATCCCGTTATAGTAACAGGATAAAATCTAAATAAACATAACTATCTCTTATATCTCAACAAACAGGGGTGACCTACAGGAGCGCTGGGTACACCCCTAAACAAAGGCAAGGGGAGGGGTAATCTGCATGGAGCGGCAGGTGCACCTACTCTTGCTGCCTTGCTGGGCAGACTAGATGGACCATACTGGTCTTTATCTGCCGTCATTTGCTATGTTACTATGTTATTATGTCTGGTTATCCCTCAGCAACCAAAGTTAGGCGCAGTGACTGAATATCGCCGCTGAATATCGCCGCTGCCCGGTTAGCTTCTGCACCATGCGCGGCTGTGCGGCAAACCTGGATCGTCAATGCCGGTGGCCAGATATGGTCCCAGCATTGAATATTTGGGCTAACTCTTCAGTGGTGATATATTTGTGCTAGCTGTCGCCGCTGCTGAATATTGGGCCCTTGCTACTTCTCTTTTTGCATCGGTGATTTAACTTTTGTGCTTCAAGAATTTAAAGCTCAGAACAATATCTCATCCATCTGTTCTGGCAGTTTCAGAGCTTACTATGCCGTAATTTCATTGCTCTTTAAAGGAAAGAAAATGGCGATAGCGTTTTTCAAGAACTTAATCACTTGACTATACCATCATAACATTCAAAAAAGCATCTGCCATTCAATCTCACAATTCAAAGTGGTGGAGGCTTTTGTATGTAGATGAAAAATCCTATACTGCTCTCTCTAATTTAACCAATAACCTCGATGTCCCACCCCCTGCCAGTTTTCAGATTTCTTGTCAAGCCCTTGCCATCTCAGAAATACTACAGAATGACCTTTTTCAGCCAATGTTGGACCAAGGGAGCATTCATAGTCCTGGTTGATATTCTACTTTTGTGCTCATTATGACTCGATCACGCCTTCTGCTTAGTTCTACAAAGGGCAAGGACAAGTTGTAACATATATAACAAATTCTGATGTACAAGTGGAGGCCGATTCCGATATGTGCACATCTGGATGCCCAAAATATGGATGGTGCCAATCTGTACCCGAATAGGCATTGGCAAAGTATTTGTTTGGGCCCTGAAATATCTGGAGGGTTTAAAAAAAGATGGCACTCCCCCATCCCGGTATTCTCCACAATCGCAATGCTATTTTTGGTGTACTTGGAAAACATCTGTTGTGTTTGAACCACTGCTGCGTGTCTTGTAGACATCCTCGGTACTGAAAACTATTCCGGGGATGCCTATGTAGACGGCCCTGCAGACGTCCATATTGGGTATGTCCACATTTGTGAAATCGTGCCTGAACATGGACATATCTGGCGCTTTTTGGACGTTATGGCTTGGATGTCCCAGATTGCACTGGTGCGTCCTTTGTAATATTTTTTATTTTATTTAAAGGGTATTTCTATCCCACCTTATCCTTCAATCAAGGTGGTGTACACAGCAAACAATCTAATAGAATTGGTATTGTGTCTTAGGTAGGTCTGTACTGTACAATGGGTGTGCTTGAGTGTAGGTGGATTGATTAATGTGAGCTATTTACATCATGAGCTTTTTACAGTTATATACAATGAGCTGCAGATAGGTCATTATGCCGGGTCTGGTGATTCTTTTATATGCTCGGACCGTAGTGCTCTATGAAGAGCAAGGTCTTGAGTTGTTTCTGGAAGTCCTTTGGATCTTCTGTTGCGCGTAGATCATCTGGGAGTGCGTTCCATATTATTGGTGCTGCCATTGATAGAGCTCTTCGTGTGGTGGATTTGCATGCCTTTGTGTAGTTTATTGGTGTGTTGATTGTGTCTGCTGTGGCTCTTCTCCTAGGTCTTGTGCTGACGTCTGGTAGTATGAGGAGTTGTAGGCTGAGTGCAGAGTTTCTGTGTTTGATTCTGATTCTGTATCTTCACATGAATAACTGCCCTATGTGTAAATTTTCAATGGCACTGGCTGGATAATGCTGGCTTGGAGGGTGGGCATTACGCATAGCGCTGCAGATACTCGTGATATTCGGCCATTATTCATATAGCTTTGCGGTTTGTTTTAGGACAACGAAAAGGCTATCCTAACTTATAAGGTCTCCTACCTGCATAGCTAAGTGCTCTAGCAATAGAGTGGTGGAAGTCGCCCCGCTCCAAAGGATATTCAGTGCTTCTTGCTGTCTGGATAGTGGTGTTGAATATATGCGCATATTTTAAATGCCGCAGCTGGCATTTTAAAAAATGCTGATCAAGGCATTTGAATATTAACCTGCTTAAACATACAGTAAGTATGATGGTTATTCATCAGCATCTATTATCTTGTTCTAGATTCGTGTTTCTGCAGCTCAGCAAAGCAAGACCCTTCCCCTTACAAAGACTATGGGACACACAAAGTAGTACATTTAAGACTAATTGGAGAAAATATTTTTTCACTCAATATGCAATTAAGCTCTGGAATTTTTTGCTAGAGGATGTATCAAAAACTGTTAGTGTAGCTGTGGTTAAAAAAGTTTTGATAAGTTCCTGGAGGGAAAGTCCATAAATCAGTATTAAAGTGGACTGGGGAAATCTGCTATTGACCCCTGGGATAAGCAACATGGAATCTGTCTAGCTCCTGGGAACCTGACAGGTACTTGTGACCTGGATTAGCCACTGTTGGAAGCAGAGTACTGGGCTTGATGGATCTTGGTCTGCCTCACTATGGCAAATCTAATGTTCTTACTTAAATTACTTTGGGTGGAAGTGGCTAAGCTTTGGTTTCCTCTGAGCCTTTCAGCATCACTGGCATATCATGGAGTCTACAGTACCTAGGCACCCAGTGTTTACTTTTATGCCCACTTTCCCCATTTCTCTGGCCCTCTGTCCCTTTCCCCAGTGATCCAGTACACGTTAACAGCTCTCTTCTCCCACCCCTGTCCCTAGCCTCTGCTTCCTTCTCCTATATCTATCTCTGCCCCGTATCTAGCATCTTCCCTCTGTCTATTCCCCACTCCCCCCAATGGTCCAGCATCACCCTATTCTCTTTCCTCTCATTAGCGCCTCACTCTATGGTCCATCCGGCATCTCCATGTTCTCTTGCCCTCATCCACCCCATAGTCCAGCATCTCCCCTCGTTCTTTCTTCTCTCTTCCCACCTTGTAGTCCAGTATCTTCTCTCTTTCCTCTCCCCCTGCCCTGTAGTTCAGCATTGTCCTTCTTTTCTCTTCTTCCCCTCCCCCATGGTCAGGCATTTGTCCTCTTTCCTGAGGTCCCCCTCTCACCTGGTGCAGCGTCATCTCATCTTTCACACCATCCTCCTTACATCCCTTTTGTTCTGGTCCCTTTAACTGGCCAGGCTGGTAGCAGAAGTAACACAAACAGTAAAGAAATATGTGCTGGGGATCCTTCAAAGCCATGATGTGCCCCGCCTTCTCTGATGCTACTTCCTGTTGCCATGGTGAGGGTGGAGAGCATGGCTGTGTAGAGGCTCCCTGACACTCTTTAGTATTTCTGATGCTTTTATTGCTGGCCAGGCTATGGGGCTGCAGGAGGGGAGGGATAGATGGTGCTTTTCAGATGCCCCTGGGTCTTTAGAGTCCTCCATTCAAGGGCGTGCCTGGGCCGTGCCCTCTCTGCTCCCCTCCCCCCTCAGTACATTACCGTTCAGCACCATTGCTTCTTGGATCTATGGATAAAATCAAAGTGTAGGATAGGTGATGAATTGTGGACAGACCCTTCTTGGCCTTTTGCTGAGACTGGGCACCTCTAGAATAAGAGGGGTTAATGTCTCATCACACTAGATCCCCGAGGAGCTTCCAAATCCAAGCTCAGGATGAGTTACATAGGTACAGCAGCTATTTCCCTACCCCAGAGGAGGGTTGGAGCGACTCACCCTGGGTCACAAGTAACGTCAGTAAGAGAAGCAGGATGTGAACTCTGGCTCCCCTGGTAACCTACCTGCTGCTCTAACCACCAGCTACATTTCCATTTCTAAAGCAGGAGACTTAAACGTCCCTCTTACAAAGGGGCAGGGAGGGCTTAGGAGGAGCTTTCTTTTTTTTTTTTTTTTTTTTAGAAATGATTTTATTGCAACCCCAATGAGAGGTCCACATGCACATTCACATAGCCAAACAGGCAAAAGCAGCAAAAAACCCCAAAAAACTATTTACATAGCATATCCATCATATAATGATGCCCAAAAATAAGGAAACAGGGATCATAAACCAGCATTATGGCAGAGCAATGTCGCAGCAATGAGCAGGAAGTGTGGAAAGGGAAAACCTGTCCCTTTTCTTCAGTCAGCAACTCAGAATCAACTAGCCCCACATCGGGCCTTTTTACCCCTTTATCTGTCCCCCCCCCCAAGTCCTCCTACTTCCAGACCAAGCCCTCCCCTCTGTCCAATCTCCACCCTCCCCTAGGTCACTGTTCACTCATAAAATTGCCAGCTGGTGTTTCGTACATTCTGCTCACTCAGCAAAAAACAATAGCTCTCGATACCGCCCCTTCTTCCCCAGCTTGGAGGATGGGTGTACTCTACTCTCCCACCCTGCTATTTCCTTCATGCAACTTAACCACTGCACCATCAAGACTACCTGCGAGAAGTGCCTCTCTACAACAGGAAGCCCTGCTTTCTTTGCAGGGATCTCATCCCCCAACAGCTAGAGTGCATATATCTTTTTCATGGCAACTGTCATTATTTCCTTCAGTTTGGCCAGCATGCCTTCCCAGAAACCCTAAGAAGGAGTGCACTTGGGCGCTGTCCCTAACCATGCACTTCAGGCATGCCTTGCTATCCCACATTTGTAGTTCTGTCCCCCTCTTTCTCTCGACAGATAGGCCCTGTGGATTATCTTATAGTGCATCTCTTGCAGGTAAACATTGAGGATCATTTTGGAAATTCCTGTGAGGAATCGCAACAAGTGCTCCTCACTAATCTCTTCCCTTAAGTCCCTTGACCATAGCCAGGGC
The DNA here is from genome assembly GCA_033557465.1 of Ichthyophis bannanicus. Taxonomy (NCBI): domain Eukaryota; kingdom Metazoa; phylum Chordata; class Amphibia; order Gymnophiona; family Ichthyophiidae; genus Ichthyophis; species Ichthyophis bannanicus. The sequence continues at coordinate 898,653,039 of CM066035.1, read as the reverse complement.
CAGCCCGTCCATTGAGCAAGAATGCTTTTTGCACAGGGCCCCGCGTTTCAGGGGGCCCCGCATAAAAAACATTCATTAGCCCAAGTACATTTTAAAAAAAATACCGGCTGCTGCTGCTGCCACCGTGGCAGCAGCAGAATCAAACGTCAATGCCGCGGGGCCCCAACTGCCCGGCAGAACCTCCCTCGAGCATCAGCTCCCGAGTCCCTCCCAAAGTGCGGGCTTTCAGAGCCGCGAGAGCTTCTCTGACCTCTCGTGGCTCTGTTAATCCCGCCGGGGAAATCCCATCAACCCCGGCGAGATTAACAGAGCCGCGAGAAGAAGGGAAACTCTCGCGGCTCTGAAAGCCCGCGCTTTGGGAGGGACTCGGGAGCTGATGCTCGAGGGAGGTTCTGCTGGGCAGTCGGGGCCCCGCGGCATTGAAGTTTGATTCTGCCGCTGCCACGGCGGCAGCAGCAGCAGCCGGTATTTATTTTTAATCTATCTGGGCGGGCGGGGATTAGGACTACTAATGAGCTACTGGGGGGACTAAGACTGGAAGTGGGCTGATGGGGGGAGGGGGTTAGGACTGGTAATGGGCTATGGGGGGTTAGGACTACTAATGAGCTATGGGGGGGACTAAGACTGGAAGTGGGATGATGGGGGAGGGGGTTAGGACTGGTAATGGGCTATGGGGGGTTAGGACTACTAATGGGCTACGGGGGGGGGAATAATACTGGAAGTGGGCTGATGGGGGGAGGGGGTAGGACTGGTAATGGGCTATGGGGGGGCTAAGACTGGAAATGGGCGGATAGGGGGGAACCAATGGTAATGGGCTATAGGGGGGGCTAGGACGAAAGGTGCTGATGGGGGGGTTAGGACTGGTAATGGGCTATGGGCTTGCTAAGACTGGAAATGGGCTGATAGGGGGGTTAGGACTGGTAATGGGCTATGGGGGGGGGGCTAGGACTGGAAATGGGCTAATGGGCGGGTTAGGACTGGAATGGGCTGTGGGGAGGTTACGACTGGAAATGGGCTGATGGGGGTTAGGACTGGTAATGGGCTAAGGGGGGGCTAAGACAAAATGGGGTGATGGGGGGCTTAGGACTGGTAATGGGTTGGGGGGGCTTAGGACTGGTAATGGGCTATGGGGGGGCTAGGACTGGTAATGGGCTGAGTGAGGGGGGCTAGGACAGGAAATGGGCTGATGAAATGGGCTGTTGGGGGGGGGCTTGGATTGAAATGGACTCATGGAGGGGTTAGAACTGGAAGTAGGCTCATGGGGGGCTTGGATTGGAAATGGGCTGAATGGAGGGGAGCTAGGATTTGACATGGGCTGATGGTGGGGCTAGGAAAGGAGTAGAAATGGGCTGATGGGGGGCTGGGATTGGAAATGAGCTGATGGAGGGACTCGGATAGGACTGGAAATGGATGGGGGAGCTAGGACTGGAAATGGGCTGATGGTGGGGCTAGGATAGGATTGGAAATGGGCTGATGGGGGGCTAGGACTGGAAATGGGCTGATGGTGGGGCTAAGATAGGACTAGAAATGGGCTTATGTGGGGCTAGGACTGGAAATGGGCTGATGCGTGGACTAGAAGGGAGCGGATGCTGGGTGGGGCTGGAACTAGAAGGGAGCTGCTGTTGGGGGAGGATTAGAATGGGATAGAGCTGGGAGAGTGAAAAAATATTTTGTGTGGGAGGGAAGACAAATCTACAATTGGCCGGATATTGGGAGAGTAAGTGGGGATTGAGGATGGAGGGGTAAAATTTGAGTGGATGAAATAGGAATGAGGAAAGAGCAAAAGGAGAAAGATTAGCATGTTAAAGCAGATGTAGAGAGAGAATGGAAAAAAACTAGAAGTATGAAGAAAAGACAAATGGACAACAGACGATGGAGAGTTAGCAGAAGACACAAAGAAACCAGAAGAAAGTGACTGGAGCAATTGCAACTGAAAAAAAATGCACAAAAGGTAGAAAAATATCTCTTTATTGAATTTATTAACTGAAATATGCCAGCTCTGGGAAATGTGCATCATTAACGTCTGCGCTTTGTTTAGTACAAGAGGAAATTAATTTATAGTTTTATTTCTACAGTGTTGTTGGGTTTTTGGGGTTCCCAGTTTAATTATTGTCTTCCTGTTTCTAAATTGTGATTCCTTGTTTGGTGATGGTCTATGTTCTGCATGTGTAACTGAGCAGAGGTATTCTGTTTATGTAATTCCTATTTGACATTGCCACTTGTTCTCTTTCTCCAGTAGGTCATGTATTGTTATTCTCTGAAATGTATTGGTTTAGTATTTGCAGTGTTGCCTTTTGATAGGTAGGGTCTTGTGCTTTGTGAGTCCTGGTAGTGCTGTTATGATACGGCAGGTTTGCTATGGGTTCTAAATGGGCAGTGTTTGTAGTAGTTCCTAATGTGCCTGGCAGTTGGCACTGGATTATAGTAATGTAGAAATCTTTTAGTCTTTCTTTATCCATACACTCATTAAAAGGCATGTTTACTAAAAGTTAGTGTAAGGTAACATTATGCAAATATTTATGCAAATGAGTTCCCTTATGCAAATGAGGCCCCGCACCGAGTCTCCGCACATGGCCCCGCACCCCCTTGGGCCACCCCTGACCATAGCTCTGCCAGTGCTTTCCCAAAAGGGGCTGTTACTTTCTCTTCCCTCTTTGTACCAGGCAGATACCCGATTGAGCTTTGATGGCAGCTGTAGGAACACCCTGTCCAACTCTGTGAAAGCAATACCCTCCCTCCTGCCCCCCTTCAATGGCGGCATAGTGGTACCTGCAGGTAGGTCATGAGATGTTTATTTGGTAATCCCCAAAGGATCTTAAGTTAATCAAAAGATAGGAATACACCTCCTCAGACCTCCATTAGTTGTCCTATATAGACACACCCCTGTTGTCTCCAAGTCCCAAAATGTGACCCCCTCCAGTCCCAGTATACAGTACAGTCAGGGTTGTCCCATAGGGTACAGAATGCAGAGATCTTTGCCTCTCCCTGCTGCTTCTCCTTCCACCAGTCCCATGCTTTTTTGAAGAGTTGCAGGTATTGTGTCCGATAACTCAGTGTCATAAAATTGGCTTTCTTTACTTGTAACATTCCAAAGAACCCATAAATAAGGTGCACTCTAGGCATCTAGCAACCCAGCCAGAGCAAACCACGACTGCCCGCTGTGCATTATATAATCCGATATCCAGGGTAAGCTTAGCATAGCTGGTTCTTGCTACTTTCCCCTCCCCACAAAAACCCCTGCAATACCCCCTTGTAACTCCCTTCCTCTTTACCTTTCAACCAGATAGGGAGCATCTGTAGAGAATAAAGCACCACTCGCCCGAAAAGTGAGAGCGGTAGCTCTTGCCACCAAGCACATAAGCTTTTCCACAATGTTAGCAGTATAAACCTTCTTGGGATCCACACTCAAATGGATACCTAAGTATTTCATAGTATCACCCACCCACGCTAGAGGGAAATTAACCATCCTCCTACACTTGCAGCCATGGGATACTGGCATAGCGTCAGATTTACTCCAATTTATCCAAAGTCCCGAGAAAAAAACAAATTGGGTAATCACCACATAACTTTGTGAATATTCTCATTCACCTTGTCTATAAATAGCAGCATGTCATCTGCGAAGAGGTTGATCTTAATTCCATAGCCCCCACTGAAACACTCTCTCATTCTGTACTTTGACGTACCTTAGTTGACAATGGTTCTAGTGACAGTAAAAACATAAGAGGGGACTGAGGGCATTCTTGCCTGGTGCCCTTCTGAAGTGGGAAACTGCCCAGTAGATCTCCATTCACCAGAAAGCATGGTAGATGTGTGGAATAGTCTTAGAGGTGGTAGAGATGAGGACAGTATCTGAATTCAAAAAGCATGGGACAAACACAGAGGATCTCTAAAGGTAAAAAGAGGACTATGGTAGTTGATATGGAAAAGCAGACTAGAAAGGCCATGTGATCTTTTTCTGCCATCATGTTTCTATTTCTAACCCTAGCTGTGGGTCCATTATATAGGACCCATATCCAATCCAGGAAGTTCCCCCCCCCCATCCAAAGGCCTCTATCACCCAGAAGAGATAGTCCCATGAGACGTTGTCAAAGTCCTTTTTGTCATCCAGACTTGCTATGATGGCATCCCCCTCCCCTCTTATAACACCATCAGCACCCGGGACGAAGCCCACCTGGACCTCATGTATTAAACTGGCAATCATGGATCTGAATCTCTGAGCGAGGACAGCTGCTATTAGCTTCAAATCTTGGTTTAACAGCAAGATGGGCCTGTAAGACCCCATCTCCGTGTCATCTCAACTTGGTTTAGGTAAAATAATTATATGTGTGTGGTTTTTCCACCTGCCCAGGATGCCCTGATCTCCTCATGCATGTCCAGGAAGGAGACATCACGCTCCCTCCCAAGATTTTGTAAAACTCAGGTCCTAGGCCACCTGGGCCCAGCGATTTAGCCAACTTTAGGCCCTGTACTGCCCTAGGAACCTCCACCCCAGTAAAAGGTGCATGCAAACAGGCAAGATAAACCTCCCCCAATTGAGGCAACCACAAGTCCACAAAGAAAGTGTCCCTTTGTGTGAGGTCCTGAGGCCCCTTCCCATATAGATCCCTATAATAGCGCTCAAACTGCCTCCTGATGTCCTTCTCCTTAACATGCACCTTACCCTGAGGACTCCTTTTTAAGTTATGGTAAATGTCTTTCGTGGTGGTCTGATCAAGTTGGCCATAAGCTTCCTGCATTTATTTCCTCATTTATGTATCTGGCATTTATATAACTCAATGTTACCCTCTGCTCTTCTCTTAAGCATGTTGTTTAGTTCTTTGTATCTGAACATTGAGCTCTGTCCTCTCCACTCCTAGTTTCCAGGTGCCTCTGACGATGGACCTGGAGCTGCCTAGTCAGATCCAACAATTCCTGGTCCCACTTCTTATGGATCCCCGCCACATATTCTATGATTTCATCTCTCATAGTCATCTTCGCAGCTTCCCATATGGTGTGTGCATTTATTTCCCCCCTTCCCACCCAGAGTTTTCCTGCCAATATCTTTGCCAGGTCCTCTGCAGATGCTCATGGGAACCTTTATCTTTGTACAGCGTTGGGTTCATCCACCATCCCGTCATCCCGTTCCCCTGCCTACCCTCTTGTACCCTTAAGGTAATCCAGATAGTAGAGTAGTCCGAGAGGCCCAAGTCCCCAGTTTCTGCCTTCTTCAATCTCAAAAACAGAGCTTTAGAGATGAGGAGATAGTCCAACTTGGCATGACCGGGTCTTCCTAAACCTTTTGAATGATATCTCTCTCCACCAGCACGTTTCCGGGCCTACTCATATAGCAGGTCTTGGATCTCGTTCTTTCACCTCCTACTTTACAACCCTTGATTTCTACCCCTATCACTCACCGTGTTCCGTGGTCAGACCACTTTTGCATTTCTTTTTCTTTGTCTCACTCTCATTCCAACATAGTTGACTTAATGATACCCCATCCCCCATCAGGTTTGCGTCGTCGCATCACTCCCGTGACTCTTAGTGCTTTCCCATCTGCTCACTCACTTTTTCCCTCTGATTTTGTTTCTCATTCATCTAATACACAAGCCCTGCTTTGGAACTCTATTCTTACTCAGACTCTTGATAGCTTAGCTCTCCTTTGCCCTTACACTGAGCATCCTCACCGGACTCGCTCTCCCTGGTACCATCCAGGCCTACGCTTGCAGCGATCTCAACTTCGGCAGGCAGAGCGTCACTGGGCTAAACACCCTTCACCCGGGACGCTCCTTCAGTTCAAAAGTTGTATTTAACATATCACTCAGCTGTACAGTCTGCTAAGCGTTCTTTTTATGTTACAAGTATCACTGATGCCGCGGACTCTTCCAGGCAACATTTTACGATTTTACGTAGGCTTTCTTCTACCACTTTCTCCCCTAATCAGTTTGACAAAGCTCCACCACCTCAAGTTTTGGCCACCTTTTTCTCGGACAAGATCCTGAATTTGCATACCTCTTTTTCTAGTCCCCTTTCCCCATCCCTTACATCCCTACCTCTTTCTCCCTGTCTTTTGGTTTCTACCGATATGTCATCCTGCCCAGAACCTTTGGGGTCTCCCCCTTCCCCTCCTAACCAGGCGCTAGCTCATACTTGGTCTTCTTTCTCTGCCATCACTTCTGCTGAGGTGCTACATGCTCTCTCTAAGTGTAGAAAGACGATGTGTAAACTAGATCCGATTCCATCTCATTGGCTGGTTGAACCCTCTTTACAATTAATTCCTATTATGGTTACTATAATCAATACTAGTTTTTCATCTGGCGTCTTTCCCTCTTCTTGGAAATCTGCCATGTTCCACCCTCTTCTAAAGCAACCTTCCCTTGATCCGTCTGTTCCTTCCCATTGGCGTCCTGTCTCTAATCTCCCTTTTCTAGCTAAACTATTGGAACGTTTTGCTTTCTTACAATTAAACTTGCATGTTGAAACTACAAACACCCTTCACCCCCGGCAAGCAGGTTTTCGACCTGGACATAGTACAGAAACCGTTCTTTTGGCCCTCCTGAATGAGATCCATGTTGCCCATGATCATGGGGACATTACTCTTTTTGTTTCTCTCGATCTATCCGCTGCATTTGATCTCATTGACCATCAAGCACTTCTTTCTCGTCTCTATGACTTTGGATTACGCGGCACCGTGTGGCAGTGGTTCTGTTCATTTCTCACAGCCCGCTCCTTTACTGTTCATTGTAATAACCAATCCTCTTCCTCTTTCCCTCTGATCTGTGGTGTACCACAGGGCTCTGTTCTTTCTCCTTTGCTATTCAACATTTTTCTTTCCCCCCTGCCCCTTCTGATTCAGCAGTACCTGGATTCATCCTATATTTACGCAGATGACATCATCCTCTTGTTTCATACCTCACCAGTTTTGCCAGATATTTCTCAGTTGAACCAATGTCTTACCCATGTTTCCCACTGGCTCTCCTCGAACTTGCTTCACCTGAATCCCTCTAAGTCCACTGCGATGTGGGTTTTTCTAAGTGGGCTCTGTCCGTCAGTGGCCCCCCAAATTGATCATATTCTAATTCCACTTGTTACCTCTTTCCGTTACCTGGGGGTAATTTTGGATTCCTCCCTCTCCTTTCACAGTCATATCACTGCCCTCACACGCCGCTCTTTTGCAATATTATGCCAGATTCAAGCCGTTCGTTCCCTCCTTCCCACTAGTTCCCTAGTCACTTTGGTACTGGCACTAGTTATCAGCCGGTTGGACTATTGTAATGTCTTGCTGCCTAACCTGCCGGCTTACCAACTACAGTGCCTCCAACTTATACAAAACACCGCAGTTGCCTTAGCACCGCCATCGTTACGATCATGTCACCCCCCATCCTTTATCATCTTCACTGGTTGCCTCTCCGTTTTAAGTTCCATTATAAATTCCTCATTTTAACACATAAAGCCATCTATACTTCCACCCCTTTGTATTTATCGAATCTCATTGCTCTTCATACACCCTATCGTCAGCTCCGGGCTTTACATGCTAATCGTCTGTCTCTGCCTTCTCCGTCTCAAGCACTTCTGGAACAAACCTGTCACTCCGCATTCTTTTTTCTCAGTCCCACACTTTGGAATGCCCTACCACCCGCCCTCCGTCTGGAACCCTTGTATCTGAAGTTCAAGGAGCTATTGAAGACTCATTTATTTCAACAAGCTTTTGACCTGCCTCCCTGAGTTTTGTCAGTTGTGTTTGGTTTGCCTCTTATAAGTCTTGTACTGTTCTTTTCCCTCTTTCCTATCTTATTATGGCGTTCCTTTTCTAGTTGGGTAGCATAGTCATTGTTTTTTATTTATTGTAAACCGCTTTTATGCCTTGGCCAAAGCGGTATATAAAGTTCAAAATAAAGATAAAGATATCATGCATATTACAATAAGAAGTAAAATCTATCTCTCCGGAGTGGAGAGTCCACCAGTTGTTCATCGGAGTCAAATTAGATTTCAGAAAGTTAACCGTCTTGTTGTCCATATCTTGAAAGGGCACCCTCTGGGGACTGCAATCTATCAACATGTTCCTGGGCAGGTTGAAGTCCCCTCCCACTATAAGGTGACAGTTTTCGAACTCCAGCAACCTCGCCATTCACATGGTGAAAAACCTGTGATTATAAATATTTGGTGCATAAACATTGCAAAGCACCACCTGCATCCCTTGTAGCATGCCCATCATGATATGAAACCTCCCCTCTGGGTTCTGTACGGTCTTCTGCAAATTAAAGGACACCCTTCTATTAATTAGCGTTGCAACCCCTCATTGCTGGCTGTTGAAGGATGAGAAACCAATTTCTTTGACCCACCCTCTCTGCAGGTTGCGGTGTTCCGCAATGTTCAAACGAGTTTACAATGACTGCTTGTTCTCTCTTGAGAGTGCTAAGCGACTTTGTCCTTTTAAGTGGTGAGTGAATGCCTGTGACATTTAAAGTCAACAATGTGAGTCTATCCAATCTCCCCTCGATTGTGTCTTCTGGGCTGTCAGGGTTTTCCTAACCATCAGCTCTCCCAGAGCCTCCCAGCTGAGTCCTGGTGCAGCCCTCTACAGTAAACAGAATGAGACCTTCTCCTCCTCCCACCCCTCCCCCTCCCCTCCCCTCCCTTCCCCACCTTCCCCTCCCTTAGATACCTGATTACTTTTATACCCCCCTTCCCTTCACCCAATAAACCATCTGGCCCACCCCCTACTGAACTCCCACTAATCTCTTGCCGAGTTCCCCTCCTCCTCTCTGTGATAGTACCCCTAAACGTTTCCGTGTCTCAGCCCCCAGACATAACCTGCTCACACACACAACTCAGAGTCATTTGCCCTTCATGTCATCTACCCTGCCTTACAATCCCACTCTAACCGCCCCATCCAGCCACTCCATCCATACATACCAAACATACTGCACAGTCTATTAATCCCCGTCAATTACAGAAATCATAGTTAAATGAGCATTTATCAATGTGAATGATCCCAGAGTCCCAGCAGATCCTTCCATTACAGCGCGCAATGGTAGCTACCACTCTACTCATTCATTGGGGTGCCATAATGTACCATGTCCAAAGAGGTCTGGTCTCCTATCTGCTGCTCTGCTGTCATCTAAAAGAAGCATGACCCCCATGCTTGCACTGCTCAGCCATCGTCTTAACCAGCGGCCTTGGGATCGCTGACCGGGCTGAGGGGACATCTCCCACGCTTTCTTGTGCTGTCCATGCTATTCTGAAGGGGAGATCCTCAACCCAGCTGAGGAGAGCTTCCCATCAACAACCAGCAGTAACATATGAGGTTCATTGCTTTCATAGATGTCCATTTACAACTCCACACTAGTCACTGCATTGCACTGTGTATTCCACTCGGTTGAAGTGACTCGTGTGCACGCAAATGCTGAACTAAGTCAAACCATAAACCTACATCCAACTATGGTACAGATCAACTCCCAAGGATCTGCAGGGCTCTAGTCTGCTGGTAATGAGTCCATGAAGGCCTTTAAAGTGCTTGGTGATTCAAACAGCTGCACCTTGTTGTCATGGACGATGGGAACCTGTGCTGGGAATTGCAGCATGAGCCTCACTCCCCTCCTGGCCAGGTCAGAACAATAGGGAGCCATACCCCTCCTGCTCTCCGCCACCCATGCTGGGTAATCATTGGGCAAAAGGATCTTGTATGCCAACGCTCTTTTCTGGTGATGCAGGCTCATAAGCTTATGTTTCTCCGTGAAGTTTAGTACTCTGTTACCCGATGATGATAATAAATAATAAATTGCAGCTGCTCTTGGAGGGGGGAGTCTGGGAGGCAGAAGCAGCGTTGGGCCGGAGTGAGGCATTTGGGCCGAGATGGTCCAAAATGGAATTGGGGCAGCTGGGACAGGAATGGAGAAAAGGGCTGGGAGGCTGTGGCGCCATTTGGGGCAGAAGCGCCTGAATTGGGTCAGGCTGGCTTAGGAAAGTATCAGGGTCACGTTGTTAGACCTGGTTAGGCCTTTTTTTCTGTGGAGGTGGAGCCTGCCTTAAAGGGGTAAGACATCCTGTAAATGGTCAAAGTCAGCTGCATGAATTGGAATAATTTTGGTGTCATCGGAGGGGTGGGGTCCAGAGGGCTAAAAAGCCCTTAGAAAGTACTTTTATATGTTTAAAAAAGCTGTTTTTTGCTGTGATTCCCAGTGTTTGTAAAGTGGAGGGGGCTAACCTCCCAAGGCTCTGTGGGGATCACTGGAGCCTCGGTATTGCTTAAAAATGATTACATTTAATTGGGGAGACTCTAAAAAGTCTATATTAATTTTAAAATGTGAAGTTTTATTATCTGAAAGTACCCAGAAGTAAGAGAAGGGGTGGGATCTCTCATGGCTGTTTTATAAAGTGAAGTCCATGTTCCCTGTAAAATAGTTATCTCCAAGTTATAATGCCCTGTTCAATGTAATGTTCAATATAATGTTCCATGTAAACCGCACTGATGTCAAATAGCGCGGTATATAAGAGAAATAAATAAATAAATTAATAAATATAACAATGGTGCAGGTGGAAGTAGGGCTTGTAGTGACACAGATTGGTCATTTATCTTCCCTCTCTCTGTTGATTTAAAGGGACAGTTTTAAAAATTACTAAATGACCTCTATAGGCTTGCTGTAGTGGGAATTTCTAGGGTATTGGAGGAATAAACTTACATTTAACCGGTGCTGGGACTATTTGATGAGTAAAACAGGCGTAGGCATACTTTTTCTCTAGACGTTTAGAATGTTGGTGAGTTTGAGTTTTGAGGCATTTGGGGGTTGAATGCTGAGCTGAGTGAATGTGTTTTGGTGACAGAGGCCTCTGAAGGAGTGAATGGTAGAAAAATTGGGATGGTTTGAATGGTGTTGAATGGGTTTTGGACATCTATGAGTGGTTTAAAGCGGAGGTGGGGGGGTTGTAGTTGAGCTGTAGGAAGGGCTGAGGGGAACTTGGTTCCTGTAGTAGAAATGTTTTTGGAGTAATTGGAAAATTGGGGAATTTGTTTTTTCCCTTTCCCTGTTGTTTTAAATGGTAACAGAATATGTATCTGGCTTGAGAGACTGGAAAAGCTGTGACAGTCTAAAGGACTAATTACTTGGCTAAAAACTGCTGTTTAGAGAACTGGATTTTTTTCACTGTTTTTTTTTCAGACGTGGAGGTATAGTGACCCTCAGCTTAAAAGCATTTTAAAGGGTATCTGATATTAAGCATTTTAAAAGATATCTGATATGATTTTTATCCTTTTAGGATAATACAATGTATATTATTTATATTGTCCTTTTATATGTTCCTTTGTCTCATATTTTATTTGATTTTTTAATTATTCTTAAGTGTTTGTTTTGAGCTCCAGGTTTTGTCAAGGTCATATTTTGCTACATTAATGAGTGGCTTGCTCTTTTTCAACTTTAGCTTGAGTTTGCATACTAGTAGTTAGTGATCTGTACCAAAGTCAGCTCCAGGTTTTGTCTTTACTGATGTTATAGAGCTTTTCCATCATTGACTTCCACAGATGTAGTCAATTTGATTTTTGTGCAATCCATTGTGTGAAGTCCATGTGTACAGTCATCACTAATGTTGCTGGAAGAAGGTGTTCGAGATGAATAGATCGTTGGTCTTACAGAATTCTATCAGTCTTTCTCCAGCTTCATTTCTGTTGCCAATTCCATATTTTCCAACCATTTTGCCACCTTCTTTGTTGCCAGCCTTTGCGTTCCAGTCACCCATGACTATCAGGATATCCTGTCTGCATGTTCTGTCAGTTTCAGCTTGTATTTGTTCATAGAAGTCATGAATTTCATTCTCTTCTGCAGCTGTTGTTGGGGCATATATTTGAATTATAGTTGTGTTGATAGGCATTCCTCGTAGACGAAAAGAAATTAAGTGTTCACCAATTGCATTGTATTTCATTATAGTTCTTGCAGATTTCTTCTTAATTATACATGCAACACCATTTCTTCTTTGTCTTTCATTTCCAGCATAATAGACTATGTGATCATCAGATGCAAAGTGCTCGATGCCAGTCCATTTCAGTTCGCTGACACCCAACAGATCGTGTTGTACACGTTCCATTTCATTGTTGACCACCTCCAGCTTCCCTTGGTTCATGCTTCGTACGTTCCATGTCCCAATATGTAAGACATCTTTGCAGCTTCTGAGTCTCATTTCATGCGCAGGTACATCAGCAGTCAGACATCCTGAAGGCTTTGATCCAACCACATCATAAATGCTGGTTTTACTCTGAAAGATCTTTAGCTCCTTCCCAGTAGCCAGTTGAGTGCCTTCCGACCTGGGAGTCTCATCATCCAGCACTATAGTGCAATTTGTTTTGTTGAGACTATCCGCTGGGTTTTCGTGGCAAGATATAGAAGCAGATTGCCAGGCCTTTCTTCCGTGTAGGTAATTCTAGTGGTGTTGTCGTTGTCACTGAAATGTGATCCTCCGCTGCCAACACCGTCCCATTGTGCTGCTGCCCAGATGGGTGGTTTGTCTTGGTCTGGCACCTCAGCTGAGACCTGTCCAACTTGGGAGACCCTGCCAGTAGTTAAGCTTCTGAGCTTAGCTTTCAGCATCACTGGTGCACACAAGCCCTCACAGCATGACAAGCTGCAAAATTGGGAAGTAAATAAAATGTAATAACTGTAACATCTTATTGGTCCGAATTCTTATTTAAAATTAGTTATATTTCTTTGCCAACTGTTGTTCTTTTTCTTTATAAAAAAGGGTATTCCAATGGAACTTAGTATTTTGTTCAATGTGAGTTACTCTCTGAGAGGTAATCAATTTGAGTTAATGCTCGGCTAACTGTGAATCTTACTCTAAAGAGGAAAATAGATTTGTATTACCTCCCAAGCAATCGGTTGCATCTAGCCACCACTAGTCTGGGTCTCTTTTTGCGGGTCAAGTCGATGCATTCATTCCACCAACATTCGGCTTCTTTCTTGGAGCAGGCCCATCGTATCAGGCAGCCAGCGCTCTACAGTGTCCCATACCTCATCTTTAATCGTTTCGGGCAAGCCGATCAGCCAGATATTGTTGCGGTGACTGTGGTTTTCCTGGTCAGCTATTTTGTCTAGTAACTCTCGATTGCTGTGTCCTAAGGCTTACAAGTGGGCTTCTACCCCTGTGACATATGTTGAATTCTGCACCTCGATCCCCTCTCGGACTCATCAATCTAATTTTGTAGCCATGAGAGCTTGTTCTCGAGCATTTCTGCCATGCTTTGGGGAAATTCACTTACTGCTTCCTCCTGCAGGGTAAACACTGGGGTAGCACCCTCCATCTCCATCTTGGCCTCCTTTGATTTATCCTTGATGACTTTAGCTGTTTTTGCCGGCGTTCTTCCTGAGACCGCCATCCGTCACGTTAACCCGCTCCTAGCGCTCTCGCCCACTACTCAAGTTAGGTATACAGTTTGCTCCCATTTAAGAAAACATCCAGGGAGTGAGCAGTTTTGTAGGGCAAGGAGAGAGCTTGGCACACAGGCATCCGTTTAGGTCGACCTCATCATGTGACCCCCAGGAGGAGCTTTCTAATACTATCTATGATCATGACGATTTGAAACATTTGCTTCTCAAGATCAAGAAATATAGTCTTAAAATAAGTCTGCACCTTAATGTTAAGAAGACGAAGATCACGACAACGGGCAAAATGAATAAGTTCATTGTTGATGGAGAAGAAATTGAAATAGTGAACAACTTTAACCTACTCGGATCAACTATCAATAAAGAAGCAACAAGCAGTCAAGAAATCTGACGATGCATTGCTCTTGGCAGAATGGCTATCAAGGATTAGACAAGATCCTCAAGACCAGAGATGTCTCTCTCCATACAAAGATTTGATTGTTCAAGTGATGGCATTTTCAGTAACATCATATGGATGTGAAAGTTGGACAGTGAAAAAGATAGACAGGAAGAAAATTGATGCCTTTGAATTATGGTGCTGGCGATGAATACTGTGTATACCATGGAGTGCCCAAAGAAAAACCAGTCAGTACAACAGGAGATCAAACCTAAGCTTTCTTTAGAAGCTCAGATGACAAGACCTTGACTTTCATACTTTGGACACATCATGTGAAGAGAGAGATCATTAGAGAAAGACATCATGCTTGGCAAGATAGAAGGTCAACAACATGATCATTCTCAGGCTTTCTTAAAAAATCTGAAATGAAGAGGAAGGAATGTTGTAATAATGCTGCAGGTGCACACAAATATGACAAGGTCTGGCATAGGCTCTTGCTACATGCCTGGGTACATCCATGATATTTACTGAAGCATACAATGCAGGCCTCAGCTCTCAAAAATACAACTTGTGTTTGCTGTGACAAAATGCACTGCCCACCTTGAGCACATAACCCCCTAAACCCCCCAAACCCCCATCCAAGTCCTCCCTCTGATCAGACCCCATTAATTCCCTCCCTGATCAGAATTCCCACTTAAGACACCACCCCCATCCATTTGGAAACCCTTGACACCCCCTACCTGATCATCTAACCCCACACAAGAGGGTTGCACCACCTGATCACATACTCCTGCCCTTGCAAACCATATCCAAATCAATAGTGAATACCACTAATCCCAAACTGAAACCATTTCTTATTTTTTGTCGGGCATAAACCGCAAGAGAGAGAGGAAAACCCCTCTCACTCCCACACAGTACATGCCCCTTTTAATCAATTTTATTCAAAGATTCAATTCAATATGTTCTTCTACTTGTCAAAACTAAAAACCACACTTATCTGATCGATCACACACGACGTGCACGTTTCAAAGCTAAAGCCTCTGTCTCAAGTGCCCCCGATGGAAAGAAGTGCGTCCATCCATTCATCTAAACTGACAAAAAACGCCAAAGTCTTGGCTGGTGACGTCAGGGATTCCCATTCAAAAATAGGCCAATTATAGAGATGCCCAAGATGAAAGAACCAATCGCACATAGGGGTATCCCCACTCATCACGGGATCCCCTACGGCAGAAGGTGTAGCGTATATACATCAGAAGTCCAACCACTCAATGTCCCGATTCAGTCCATTGGGGGAAATAGTCCGCAAGATGAAAATCCAACGTTGTTCCAGCCTACGTAGTCTGGACATTCGATCCCCTCCACGAGGGTCCACCGGCACATGATCTATCACTGTCCATTTTGTTCAAATTCATGATGACATTCTTGACAGTGTTGCAGTACAACACTGTCAAGAATGTCATCATGAATTTGAACAGTTTAAGTGGACAGTGATAGATCATGTGTCGGTGGACCCTCGTGGAGGGGATCGAATGTCCAGACTACGTAGGCTGGAACAACGTTGGATTTTCATCTTGCGGACTATTTCCCCCAATGGACTGAATTCGATCCCCTCCACGAGGGTCCACCGGCACATGATCTATCACTGTCCATTTTGTTCAATTTCATGATGACATTCTTGACAGTGTTGCAGTACAACACTGTCAAGAATGTCATCATGAATTTGAACAGTTTAAGTGGACAGTGATAGATCATGTGTCGGTGGACCCTCGTGGAGGGGATCGAATGTCCAGACTACGTAGGCTGGAACAACGTTGGATTTTCATCTTGCGGACTATTTCCCCCAATGGACTGAATCGGGACATTGAGTGGTTGGACTTCTGATGTATATACGCTACACCTTCTGCCGTAGGGGATCCCGTGATGAGTGGGGATACCCCTATGTGCGATTGGTTCTTTCATCTTGGGCATCTCTATAATTGGCCTATTTTTGAATGGGAATCCCTGACGTCACCAGCCAAGACTTTGGCATTTTTTGTCGGTTTAGATGAATGGATGGACGCACTTCTTTCCATCGGGGGCACTTGAGACAGAGGCTTTAGCTTTGAAACGTGCACGTCGTGTGTGATCGATCAGATAAGTGTGGTTTTTAGTTTTGACAAGTAGAAGAACATATTGAATTGAATCTTTGAATAAAATTGATTAAAAGGGGCATGTACTGCGTGGGAGTGAGAGGGGTTTTCCTCTTTCTCTTGCGGTTTATGCCCGACAAAAAATAAGAAATGGTTTCAGTTTGGGATTAGTGGTATTCACTATTGATTTGGACTGTTCCTTGTATGAATACCAGTGTACTGGGCTTTGTGTTTTGCTTGCAAACCATATGGCAGCCCTCCTTCCACTCCCTTGGCTCCCCCCCCCCCACCACTGTTACCCAAAGGTATTCCTGGTAGTCTAGTGGATGGGCAGGAGTGATCCCCCTTTGCTCTTGCCCTGTTGCTGCTTGGATTCAAAATGGCAGCTATGACGCCTAGCAATAGTCTCACTGTACTAGCGCTATGGGGGAGCTTGCCAAATAAGGACAATATTTGACGAATTGACCCCTAGTGGTAGTACACAAGACTATTGCTAGAAGTCATAGCTGACATTTTGAAGCTGGACAGCAATGAGAAGAGTGGGGAGGGATTCCTCCTGCCCCATCCTCACTCTCTCTTGTCCACTACTGATGTGTATCTTATCGTACTCTAGTCCCCAGTTTCACTATGTGTTTCATCTTGATTAGATTGTAAGTCTGATGAGCAGGGACTATATCTTACATGCCTTATATCTTGTAGCGCTAAACAAATGATTAGTAGTAGTAGTAGATTACCAGGGGTACCTTTGGGTTAAATGCAAAGGAAAGGTTGAGAGGTTAGAGAAGAGTCATTGTATGGTTTGTGAGAGGGTATATGTGATGGGGTTGGGGGATCTGATTGGGGGTTATGTGATCGGAGAGGGGTGAGTATCAGAGGCATACATTTTTTTTAAATGCAGCCATGGTACCTGATGCCTCTTTGCATGACATTAAGTTCGCCAGCACTATTGGTAGCCCTGACAGCATGCACCCATAACCTGCCCGGCACTGCTGTTCTTAGCATGCAGTAGCTGTTAGCATGGACCTGTGCTAATGGTGAGTGTGTGTTAAATCTCATGCTTACTGCACTGGTAAACATCCTCCTAGGTTTTTTAGATTGTGGTCTCCTTCACATCGCTGTCAAGTTTTTCAAGGAGGCCAGAGGCCCATGCAGCCCACCTTCAGAGGCAGAATCTTTTCCCAGCTGTGGACGTTAATTCTGTAGCACTTTTCTACCTGCTTTTCCGTCTACCTTCTGTACAGTACATGTAACTTTAAAAATCACATATTTGTTCCCTTTTATGGATTCTCTTTCCACACGGTGAGGGCAGTCTGTACATTTTGAGCTGTGTTTTGGGGTTTTGGAACCAATCTAAATATTCTCAGTTTCGTTATGTGAAGTGTTTGTGAAGAAATCATTATAAAAAGTCACTTATATAGGAAGGACAAAGAGAGCTGTAGAAATTACGCCTAGATGAAGGGCGCTGGCATTTGTTTTCTCCGCAGCAGATCTAAATGTTAGCATGTAAAGTACTTTCGGGCATGCAAGGAATCATAAGGAAAGGAATGGAGAATAAAATGAAAGATTTTATAACGCCTCTGTATTGCTCCATGGTGTGACTGCACCTTGAATATTGTGTGCAATTCTGCTCGCCGTATCTTAAAAAGGATATAGCAGAATTAGAAAAGGTACAGGGAAGAGCCACCAAAGTTGTAAAGGGCTGGAAGGATACCCCTATGAGGAAAGCCCTAAAAGGTTAGGGCTCTTCATCCTGGAAAAGAGATGGCTGAGGGGAGATATGGTAAAAAAATAAATGGAGTGGAGCAGGTAAACGTAAATTGATTGTTTATGCCATCAAAAAGTAGAAAGACTAGGGGATATGCAATGAAGCTACAATGTAGCATATTTAAGACAAATCAGAGAAAACAGACTTGAAGACCTAAATATGTATACGGAGAGGAGAGGAAGGGGACAGAGGAGATAGGATACAGACGTTTAAATACTTAAAGGGTATTAATGAACAAACAAACCTTTTTGAAAGACAGGGAAGCTGCAAGGAGGTAAACTTGAAAGCAACATCAGGAAATACTTTTTCACTGAAAGGGTGGTGGATGCTTGGAATGCCCTCCTGATGGAGGTGGGGGGTGGGGGGGGGGACAAATACAGTGACGGAATTCAAAATGGCATGGGACAGACACAGTGGATCCCTTTATAGGAAGAGAATGAAACCAAAGCAAACTTAAATATTTTTTATGCTTTAACAAATCGAGGGGTTGACCTGCATGGAGCGGCAGGTGTGGCTCTGGCCACCTTTCTGGGCAGATTGGATGGACCATGCTGGTCTTTGTCTGCCATCATATACTATGTTACTATATTTTTTCACTCAGTGTATAATCAAACTCTGGAATTTGTTACCAGAGGATATAGTAAAAGTGTAGTTGGGTTTAAAAGAGGCTTGGACAAGTTCCTGGGGGAAAAGTCCATAAACCATTATTAAAGAGGACTGGGGAAATCCACTGCTTACCTATTGGACAAGCAGCATGGAATTTGTGTACGTTTTGGGAACCTAATAAGTACTGGTGACCTGGATTGGCCTCTACTGGAAATAGGATACTGGGCTTGATGGACCCTTGGTCTGACCAGTATGGCATATCTTATGTTCATAAGTATGTATGGTAAGTACCTCTCCACCTAGACTCCTCTCTTGAACATGCCTGCTCTAAATTATGTGCTGAATTCCACCATGCACTGATATTTATATAGTGCTACCAGGTATACACAGCACTGAACAGATGCATATAAAAGATAGACCCTGCTCATCTAAGCTTACAATCTAATCAAGACAGAAAATCAATAGCTGAGAACAAGGATATAAATAAGGAAAGCAAGAGGTCAGGATCCAAAAGCAGCCTCAAAGAGGTGAGCCTGTATCCTGGATTTGAAAAGGGGCAGAGATATGGAGCCTGACTTACAGACTCAGGTAGTTTATTCCAGGCGTATGGAGTGGCAAGGTGAAAGGAACAAAGTCTGGAGTTTGCAGAGAAAGAAGAGGGCATAGAGGGAAGCAAGCCAGTAGAAGAGCGGAGTTCACGAGGAGGGATGTAGGGAGAGAGGAGACAGGAAAGGTAATGAGGAACAGTATAATGAATGCATTTGTAGGCTAGAAGGAGAAGTTTGAACTGGATATGGAAATGGAACGGGAGCCAATGAAGTGACTTGAGAAAAGGGGTTATATATCAGGGCTGGTGGAAGATTAGCCGCACAGTGGATTTCTGAACAGACTGAAGAGAAGAGAGATGACTCAGAGGGAGACCTGCATGGAGGAGTTCCAATAGTCTAGACAGGAGGTAACTAAGGAATGGATAAGTGGTTTAGTAGTGTGCTCAGAAAGGAAGAGGTGAATTTTGTTAATGTTATAGAGAAAAAAAAAGAAATGTTTTAGTAATCAGTTGGATGTGTGTGGAGAAGGAGAGGGAGGAGTCAAAGATGATCCCAAGGTTGCAGTCTGAGGAAACAGGAAGTAGAAGAGTGTTATCTACCGAGATAGAGAAAGGAGGAAGGGGGGGGGAGGGAGGATTTAGGGAGAAAAATAAGAAGTTCGGTTTTGGCCATGTTCAATTTCAAATGGTGGTGAGACATCCAGGCAGCGATGTCAGATAGGCAGGCAGAGATTCAGGCCTGGAGTGTCAGAGAAATATCAGTGTAGAGAGATAGATCTGAGAGTCATCAGCATAAAAATAGTACTGAAAGCCATGGGAGGAGATAAGAGCACAAGGGACTGCGTATAGAGACAGAAAAAAAGAGGGCCCAGAACAGATCCTTGGAGTACACCAACTGAGAGTGAGATAGCAGTAGAGGAGGAACCACCAGAATAAACACTGAAAGAATGATGGGAGCAATAAGTAGAGAACCAGGACAGAACAGAGCCTCTAAACCAAGTAAAGACAAAGTGTTGAGGAGAAGGTGGTGATCAACAGTGTCAAAAGCAGCAGAAAGGTCAAGAAGAATGAAGACAAAGTAAAGGCCCTTGGATTTAGCCAGGAATAAGTCACTGGAGACTTTGGCAAGAGCCATCTCAATAGAATATAAGGGACAAAAGCCAGATCGAAGTGGATCTAGTAGGACTTGAGAGGAGAGAAATTCAACGCAACAGCGGAGAAATGCATGTTCAAGAAGTTTGGAAATGAAGGGAAGAAGGGATAAGGGTTGACAGAAGGACAAGTAGGGTCGTGAAGGTTTCTTGAGGAGAGGTGTGTCCACAGCATGCTTGAAAGCTGCAGGGACAGTTGCAGTGGAGAGTGATAGATCGAGAATGTGAGAGATGGAAGGGATGACAGATGAGGAGATGGAGTTAAGGAGGCCAGTGGGGATAAGATCAGGGGAACAGATAGTGCGCTTAGAGAAGGAAAGAAGATGAGAGGTTTCCTCTTCAGAGATTTTAGAAAAGGACGAAAGGGTAGAAGAGATTGAGGGAAAGAGTTAGCATTGAAGAGATGTTTGGCATGTCCTCATAACTTCATCAGGGCTACATGGCTCATATGCTCTTGATCTATGTGCAATTACCCTATGCCTTTATCCTGTCTTCATTTTCTTTGAGTAAATGAAATCCTTGTCATACAACTTTCATTAGTTAATGGCCCGATTCAGTAAAGCGAATAGTGGGGCTCTACATCCTGGTGAGACATGCAGCCCTACTAACCACCTGGCCCGAATTCCGCAAAGCAATCTCCTCAAACGCACACATCTGCAGTGCAAGGAGATCTGGACTGGGGCAGCACGGGGCGGAGAGTGGATAGAGCAGGGGCAGGCCAGGCACCCGGAAGTACAAGGCGATTACTGTAGGTCACTGCCCTGTAAGTCTACCAGCTGCCATCAGGACATGGGTTTATACCGCCACAGAGGTGGTATAAGCCCCAGGGGCTGCAATGGGCGGTCCACACGGCACCACCACATGGCCAGCAAAAAGGGCAGGTGAGTCTCTGCTGCCCAATTTGAGCCCTGGCTACCCCCGCTGAGGATCAGGCGGTGGGGAAACAGGGGTCGACACTGCGGTGGGCTGGTTGTGCCGTGGGGAAGACGTTTCTCGCAGGGATGCAGGGGCATGCCAGATAGTCTCTGTGCTCAGTCCTGCACCCACGGGAATGTCTAGCTTTCATGGTGCAGAATCAAGTACTAATAGGGCCATCCTGTTCGGGGGCATCCAGATAGCCCGGATGTACCTCTTATGGGATCGGGCTCCACGTGTTTAATCTCAATTCCTTTATGTTGGTTTTGGTAAAACCTACTTATGAACATAATGAATGGAGTTTGATACTTATATCAGTTTTGTTATTTTGTGGAAATCCTTTTATTTTATATGTTTCTCTTCGTTTGCTGCAGGTGGTAGTCCTGTAGGGAACAATTAGCTTGAATGCAGAAGGCAGAAAAGGAGGAGAAGGAATAGCCCTATATGAGTAGTTCTATAAGCAAAAAACACTATTAAAGCTGCTGAAATGCAGGGGACGAGGGGAAAAGAAGTGCTGTGGATTGTGTTGGAAAGAGGAGATGGCACTGCCATCCATACTGGTGTAGTCTACAGGCCTCCAACTCAAACCAAAAAATTGATAGAGACTTTTCTCCGCTCCATTCATGTCAACCGTCTTTACCTTCTTTCCCCCTCACGAGTTCATTTACAGTAGAATTGACACGCCATTCTGCCTTTTTCTTCCTGGGACCCTCCCTTTGGAACTTTCTTCCCCCTGCCCTCCGACAAGAGTCCTCTTTTTCAGAGATTCAAGGCCCTTCTCAAAACTCACCTCATCTCCTCTGCTTTTGACCTTCCCTCTGCTGACCCTTGACAATTATCTATCCCTGCTCTGTGGTTTTGTTTCTGTACTCTGTGTGACTTTGTCTCTTTCCTGTCCTTCTTTGTAGTTCCTTTCCTTTTCGTGGATTAGCTTAGCCATCTCTTTCTGTTTTTTTATTGTAAACCGCCCTGGTGTCAGGAAGGTACAGTATATCAAATTTGTCAATAAAGATAAAGATATTGCAAAGGTAGCCATGAATGGGGGAAGTGATCATATTAGGTGACTTTAATCTACACAATGTGGATTGGAGTATTCCTTCTACAGATCTAGAAAGAAGTAAAATGCAGAAGGCAGAAAAGGAGGAGGAGGAGTAGCCCTATATGAGTAGTTCTATAAGCAAAAAGCAATATTGTGGAAAGTTCATGTTGGATTTACTACTCACCAACGGAGATAGCATGTCGAATGTCCGGGTGGGTGCCCATGTGAGCAGCAGCGATCATTACACGGTGTGGTTTGAGGTAAAAAACCAAGACTGAGTCCTAGACTTCAAAAACACTGACTTCAGTAAAATGGCCTAGCGCCTGAAGGAGGAGTTGGCAAGGTGGAAGGGGATAAGGGAAGTGGAACTGCAGTGGGTAAAACTAAAGGAGGCAATAAAAGGGGCAACAGATACATATGTAAGGAAAGTAAATAAAAACAAGAGGAAAAGGAATTCTATTTGGTTCTCCAAAAAAATAGCTGCACAAATAAAGACAAAAACCACAGCTTTCACAAAATTCCGAAGTTCAGAAACAGAGGAACGCAGAACAGAATACAGGATAAAGCTAAAAGAGACAAAAAGAGAACTAAGGATAGCAAAATCCAAGGCAGAAGAAAAGATGGCTAACGATCTGAAGCATGGAGGCAAAACTTTTTTCAAGTATATTCGGGAGAAGAGGAAGATCAGAGGTGGAATCACAAGACTCAAAATTGCTGAGAACGGATTTGTAGAAAATGACATTGAGAAAGCGAAAATGCTAAACAAATACTTCTGTTCTGTTTTTACTAAAGAAAATCCTGGTGAAGGACCACCTGTGACTGACAAATATACAAATGGGAATGGAGTAGATACCACACCATTCACAAAAGATGATGTGTTAGAACAGCTTGCAAAACTGAAAGTGAACAAGGCCATGGGACCGGATGGGATATATCCAAGGATACTGAAAGAGCTCAGAGAGGTTTTCAACAGATCCTTGGAAACAGGAGAAGTTCCTCAGGACTGGAGAAGGGCAGATGTGGTACCTCTTCACAAAAGTGGCAATAGGGAAAAAGTGACAAACTACAGGCCAGTAAGCCTTACCTCGGTGGCAGGAAAAGTAATGGAGGCGCTCCTGAAAGAGCGAATAGTGGACTTTCTCAAAACCAATAGGTTCCATGATCCGAGGCAACATGGTTTTACTAAAGGACGATCTTGCCCAACAAATCTGAGTGAGTTCTTTGACTGGGCGACCAGAGAACTAGATCAAGGGCATGCGATGGATGTGATCTACCTAGATTTCAGCAAAGCCTTTGATACTGTTCCTCATAGGAGGCTTATCAATAAACTGAACAGCCTGGGGATGAGTCCCAAGGTGGTGAACTGGATCAGAAATTGATTGACTGACCTACGACAGAAGGTGATGGTAAATGGAACGGGATCGGTCCTGGGACCAGGTCTGTTCAATATATTTGTGAGGGATATTGCTGAAGGACTGAATGGAAAAGTCTGTCTTTTTGCAGATGACACAAAAATTTGCAAGAGTGGATTGTCCTGAGGGAGGATAACATGAGGAAAGATCTACAAAAGCTGGAAAAAAGGTCTAATATTTGACAGTTAAGATTTAATGTGAAGAAGTGCAGTGTCATGCACTTGGGATGTAGAAATCCAAGGGAATTGTATGCGATAGGGAACGAGAGGTTGGTGTGCATGGAACAGGAGAAGGACCTCGGAGTGACTGTTTCTGAGGATCTCAAAGTGGTGAAACAGTGTGACAGGGCGGTGGCCAAAGCCAGAAGGATGCTGGGTTGCATCCAGAGAGGAATTACCAGCAGAAAGGAGGAGGTATTAATGCCACTGTACAGGTCGCTGGTGAGGCCTCACTTGGAATATTGTATTCAGTTTTGAAGACCGTATCTCGCAAAGGATATAAAAAGACTTTAAATGATTCAGAGGAAGGCTTCCAAAATGATTTGGAGCTTGTGCCAGAAAATATATGAGGAAGACCTAAATATGTATATACTAGAGAAGAGGGACAGGGGAGATATGATACAGACATTTAAATACTTAAAGAGTTTTAATGAACAAACAAACCTTTTTCAAAAACAGGGAAGCTGCAAGGGGGTAAAACTGAAAGGCAATGTCAGGAAATACTTTTTCACTGAAAGGGTGGTGGATGTTTGCATTGCCCTGTCAATAAAAGTGGTGGGGGCAAATATAGTGACAGAATTCAAAATGGCATGGTTTAGACAGAATGGATCCCTTTATAGCAATCAGATAACATTAAAATAAATGTAACTATATCTCAACAAATAGGGGTGACCTGCACGGAGCAGTGGGTACACCTCTAAACAAAGGCATGGGGAGGGGTGACCTGCACGGAGCGGCAGGTGCACTTACTCTTGCCACCTTGCTGGGCAGACTAGATGGGCCATGTTGGTCTGCCATCATATACTATGTTACTATGTTAGGTCAGAAGTCAGGAAAATCTTAATTAAATCCTCAGGAGTCAAACTTTGCACCAAGTTCAGCTCAGAGGGAAGTCATTTAGATGAGATAATTTGGAGAGTACTCATGGCATTCCCAGCATCTGCACATGCTCAGTTCAGCCTGATTACCTCCAAGCTGCCAGCACCGAAATGCCTCCCGCTGCCCACACTGAGCCTGAATTGCTTCTGGTCTGGAGGCTGCACTGATGGTCTGGCGTAGGCAGGCCGCTCTCTCTGGCATCTGATTTTGCAGGTGAGAGTGTGCGGGCAGGTCATAGTTCACGCGCCAATCCGCAGCTGACAGCACTGGATGTAAACTAATTGGGGCAATGCTTCAGGAGGGTGACCAGAGACAGGAGGTCAGGGCTGATGATCAGAGGCATGAAGGCCACCAAGCACATCAGTAGGCCGCAGTACCACTGCCAATTGCCGGTTGCCAACTCTGGCGAGCACCCCTCAAAACATCATAATGGTGAGCTGAATATTTTTGGGGGCTGAAATCAAAGTTTTCTGTATAGCTGCGGCTGGTCAAGACGACTGTAGGACAGCAGGAAGGTTGAGGGGCCACGGAGCTCCGGTGCTAAGCCACTATGCATACTTTTACATAGAAGAGGCCTTTTATCTGAAGAAATCAGCATTTTACATATGGTAAAGTTATGCATTAACTCCTTTAGGTGTAATTTAAACTCCTGAGACTCCTTGTAGACAGCCCTGCATGACATTCATCCCTACTACTACTATTAAATGTTTCTTCAGTGATTCCAGAGCGGTGCAGTGGCTTAGAGACACCTAGACTAGAGACAATCTCTGCTCCATGGAGTTTACAATCCAATTGAGGCTGACAAGACACACAAATATTTAAATGATTATTTAAAAGAATGTATATACCAAGAAGAGGCAGGAGTTTTTGGATTTAAAGGGGGTCTCAACGAGGTTTGTCTTTATGCAGGACTTGAACCTGATGGGAGATGGAGCAAGATGCAGCTGCTGAAGAAGGTTACCCAGTTTACTCCTTCCTGCCTCGTTCTACACAAACACTTGTCACTTCCTCCTGTACGTATGATCATGTTACCCTCTCCTGAAAGATCACCATTGGCTCCCAGTTTCTTACAGAATCAATTTTCTATACAGGCCTCCCCATAAATGGAACAAACTACCTAAGACTGTACGTCAGGTGCCTTCTCTGGCCCTTTTCAAATTCAGGCTAAAAATTCACCTCTTTGCTGCCACTTTCTGATCTTGAGTCAACTGATCTCCTTTGTGTTTCCTTACCATTCCCCCTAGATGTATCCCTGTCTATACCTACTGTATTGTCTGTCTTGACTAGATTGTAAGCTTTGATGAGCAGGGACCGTCTCTTACATATCTGTGCAGCGCTGTGTACGTCTTGTAATGCTATACAAATGCTCAGTAGTAGTAGTAGTATTAAGATTTAACTTTAAATCTATAAGGAATAATGTAAGGAAATAAAGTGCACACACTAGACAGAGGGTGGAGAAGTAAATACTGGGGTCAGTGGAAATTGCTCACCAGCAGCCCTGTGTAGAAAAGAGCTTGGAGAAGAGTTACCTGGGATTTAGAGGCATCAGGCCTCTTTATCTAAAAAGAGCTTAACCCTCATCTGAGAGGGAGGAGGGAACTCCCCGTGCTCTGCAGACCCTCCTCCTGAAGATAGTGCTAGGCAGGCTTGGAGTGAAGATGCCAGCAGAGAGCCTCCTATAGACCGAGTCATGGGTAGGAGTGAAGATGGGGGCAGATGGTCTGCTCCCAACCCAGGGAGTGGAGATGACAGCAGAGAGACTCTGGAGAACCTAATCCAAGCTTGGGAGACCAGTGGAGGATCAGATTATTCGGGAGCTGCAGTAGCAGACCAACTCTAGGAAGAGCTGCAGTGGCAGACAGTACTGAAGCCACAAGGCCCAGGAAGGGCCCAGTGGTAGATCAGCTCATTGGGGAGCTGCAGCGGCGCATCGGGTCCAGGGGGAGTTGTAGTGGAGAATCGGCTCCAGAGAGAGATGCAGTGGTAGAGAGTCCATTCCAGACTAGGAGCCACAAGACCCAAGGTGGGTCCAGCAGCAAATAAGCTCAAGAGAGAGCTGCAACAGCTGTTCCTGATTGGGCAGGAGTGCAAAAACCTCTCCGGCTTGGAGGAGGCAAAGCCAAGGCTACACCCTCAGCGATTGGACAGCTCTACAAAACCTCTCATAAGAACATAAGAACATAAGATATGCCATACTGGGTCAGACCAAGGTCCATCAAGCCCAGTATCCTGTTTCCAACAGTGGACAATCTAGGTCATATATACCTAGCAGTTTCCCCAAGAGACACAGCTTCCACAATGCTTGTACTGGGTCAAGCATTGATATCCTGGGTCCCTTCTTAATAATGGTTTATGGACCTTTCCTCCAGGAACTTGTGCAAACCTTTTTTAAACCCAGCTACACTAACAGCCTTTACTACATCCTCCGGTAACAAATTCCAGAGTTTGATTACAAGTTGAGTGAAAAAATATTTTCTTTTATTAGTCTTAAATAGTTTACCCTGTAGCTTCATTGCATGTCCCCTAGTCTTTCTATATTCTGATAAGGTAAACAATCGATCTACATTTACCCGTTCCACTCCATTCATTAATTTATAGACCTCTATCATATCTCCCCTCAGCCGTCTCTTTTCCAGGTTAAAGAGCCCTAACCTTTTTAGCCTTTCTTCATAGGAGTATCCTTCCATCCCCTTTACCATTTTGGTGGCTCTTCTCTGAACCTTTTCTAATAACGCTATATCCTTTTTAAGATACAGCAACCAGAATTGCACACAATATTCAAGGTGCGGTCTCACCATGGAACGGTATAGAGGCATTATAATATCTTTTGTTTTATTTTCCATTCCTTTCCTTATGATACCTAGCATTCTATTTGCTCTCTTGGCTGCCGCTGCACACTGGGCCGAGGGTTTTAACATGTTATCCACAATGACGCCTTAATCTTTTTCCTGGGTGGTGGTTCCTAATGTGGAACCTTGCATCGTGTAACCATAGTTTGGGTTGTTCTTCCCTAGGTGCATAACTTTGCACTTGTCCACATTAAATTTCATCTGCCATTTTGATGCCCAGTCTTCCAATTTATCAAGATCCTCTTGCAATTTTCCACAATCCTCTTGGGTTTTAACAACTTTAAATAGTTTTGTGTCATCTGCAAATTTGATAACCTCCTTTCACAAGCAGCCACCAGTCCAAAACTCCAGCAGTGGGTGAGACTTGGGGCTGGTGGGCAAAGGGAAAGGTGGGGAAGGGGTTAGTAGACAGGTTATTAAGGTTACATCCATAATATTTAAAGGTTTACGTAAGTCATTACGCGTAAGGTTAAAGTTGGTTGTTTGAACTGCCTTATCTCTTATCCTGTATTGCTATTTTACCTGATCTGCTTGAACCACTTATCATAATATGGGTTGTATCTATTGCATTATTTTGTCACAGTACATGATGTATATATTTTGTAAATAAATTGTAAATACTATTTAAGCCAGCCTTGTTCACAGCAGTGATTTTTGGAGAGGTTTCCTGGGGTGAAAGGAGGGAAATCTACCTGCTAATACCTTTCTTCCCCAGGTGGAGGCATCAGGTGCCAACGGAGCCCATCCTTGAGGGGACTGCAGCCAGGCTGGTCCCAGACCCAGAAGCACACCCAAGGGGGTGCTACATCTCATCTTTGAGCTAGCTGTTCGATGATATCTAACTGATCCTTGGCAGAGAGAGGATGAGTTGAGAATAGACCTGCTGTTACCCTTCTTTCACGATCAGATCACTTCCTTCTCGCTCTCACCTGAACTTTACATTTTATGATTTGTAAACTGCCCTGATGTGTAAGTGGATGGTGATATACAAAGTCAGTAATGAACTATAAAATGTCATCGACAGATCATGGATCTCGTTTATGACGCTGCTAAGAGCTATGAAGAGCAAGGCTTTCAGATTCTCTAAAGTTCATGTACCAAAACTGCTTGTTGATATCATGCCAAGGGCAAGTTTTGACCCACTGACAGCTCCTGTTTCCATTTGCAGATACAGCCATGTTTTCTTCTTGGTGGAAATCAACGTTAGAGCTCTATGCGCTGTGAGGTGGAGACAGGGAGAAGTTTGATGATCTCCAGTGCATGTTTTATTTTTCTTTGGTTTCTTGGTGTAGAAACTCTTCATTTTTGTTACCTTCTTTGCAGGCTGTGTCCAGAGAGTCTAATTTCTTGTTCATTGATGCTTACAGAATTGTGAGCTTTTGCTCTGGCTGGGACGACTGTAGAATAGTGTGAACCTCCTCTTCCCCTTCCAACAATAAGGAATGTTGTGTAAGGGTTTTACCCCTGAAAACATACATCTCCACCCCCTCACTACTTGCACGGAAAGTCAACCATCTTGACGCTATGAAGAACTCTTATGTTGGCAAGATTCTCTGAAGGCAGCCGTGCTTGATAACTTTGTCTTTCCCAAAATGGGCTTCTGATTCCTCCTCTAGAGTTGACTATCCTGCAGCCACATAGTCTCTGTTTTATGTGCTATTACTCATTCACTCTGCATCTCGCATCAGATGCTTCTTGTGAAACAAAGTGACACATTTCAAGAATGTCATTTACGACAAATGTATTTTTCAGTACTTTGCGGTTTATAAATACATGGCAATTACATTACTTTTGTAAGAAACAGTGCAAAGGTTACAGCATTCACAAAGAAACATGATCATATAGTCTGTAAATTAGTCCCATGCAGACTTTAAATCATGCACATTTGTAGATTTTATTGAAAAATAACTGAAAAATAAGTAAATTCTTTAATTTAGAAGCAGTAAAGGCAATTTCAGGAATGGACGAGACAACCAAATCTAGCCACAAGGCTCACGCAGTCCTGCATCCCTCTGTCATAACAAGAAGTCCTCATTATAACACCATTGTACTTTTGAGAAAACTTCAAGGCAGCATAGTTGGGAACAAAAGCACTTATTATAGCTCAGGGTGGGACACAGCTTGACCTTAAAAAAAAACAAATACTGATGCTTTTTGCTGCTGTAAAATACCAGGTCAGAACCCCGGTGCTATGTTCCTTTTCATTGGACAGAGCTGGTATTCACAATCGCAGCTTTAGCCTAGCACAGACTTAGGCACCCTTTTACTTATGTGCACTAGGGTGTTGCACCTAACACAACAAAAGCGCTTAAACTATGGCACGTTAGGTGGAACACCATGGTGTTAACTGTCAGGGGTGTGGAAAGCATTTCCTTGGTAGTTAATATGGAGCACTTTCCCCTAATGCAGGTCACATTAGCGCTCAGTATGAACTGGGAGTTAACTGTGTTGAGCACACCACACCCACTTGTGACCCTAATGTGGATTGCAGAAAGCATGGGAATTGTCCCACACTAATTTTACAGTGCACATCAGAATACGCACTGTCGGTTAGCACCCATCAGTAAGACCCTCTTATTGTGTTGGATTATTCTCTATCTTGTATAGCATATTGGCAATATTTCTGTGATTCAACCCACAAACGTTCCATAAAGTTCTGAACAAATGACATCTTAAAACAACATGTCTCAATTATTGTACTATAAAAAGCTCACTGAACTTTATATTATAAATAAATACAAAAAATTCAGGAAAGATACAACATTATGTACAAATTGAACAGCTCCTTCATTTAAGTGAAAACTGCAAGCAGGAGGGATTATTTTAAAAAAAACTATATTTTAAAAGATAACGCAATCCATTTATTTTTTAGTATTTTGTAATTTTCTAAAGGTACCTTATGCTACCATCGCCGGAATACACAGTAAATTATAACTGACCTGACAAAATAAAAAAAATAAGTGTTAAGAGAATCAAATCTTTTCTTTACAAGAAGGAATAAGTTTGTTCCTTATATAAAAAGCTTTGGAAGTATTTTTCATTTCATGTTTATAGACCATCTTTCCCCTCAACTCTAACAGCCTCCAAAGGCCTCATTTCCCTTTGAACTCTGCTTGAGAATCTGGTGAGAGTTTCGATTGGGAGGCTGCAGTAGTCAGAGGCCCACGTCCAGTCTTCCCCCATTATGTAAACACTTTGCAGCATTCGTTTTACTTTGTGCTCTTGGAGAAGAAGGCAGCTGCGGATCGAAAGTCAAATTTGGTCACTGAAGCGAATGTTCCCCTTGTTGGAAGTCCTATGGGCAGAGGCAAGCTTTCTCTTGTGGCCCCCTCCCTCGCCCTCACCAGGGTGAAGTTGCTTGCTTGCGAAATTCTGAACGTGTGCGTCATTATTCTGCAGGCTTAGTGCAATGTTGTTCCTCTCGGCGTAGAAAGGACCTTCGAAATGAAGCATAAAGGATAAGCGAATGTAATCATACTAGATTGGGGTTGTTTGTTGACCACCTCTGCTCTCTGATTTCATCCACAATAATACCAGAGAGTCAGATAAAACAGGGTTCTCTACCTTATATTATGCAGAAAAAGGTGAATTTTGGTTACATTTGCGAACATGTTTGCAAGTATTTGGTAAAATATGCATATTCCTTAACATATTAGAATAAGCCTGAAACGTTTTGAACAGGAGATTGCAGATACTAGTAAAATGAGATTTAATGGGCTTTTTTTGTAATTTTAAGATTTGTCTATTTCATTGTCAACAAAAGCAAATACAGGAGCATATAGTAGCAATAGAATAGCATAATAAAATATTTCCACACTCACTCCAAAACCACTAAGCAAAGAGAGATGAATTTTTTAAGCAATGAGATATCTATACCATTAATGACTTCAGAATTTCACTATGATATCTTGATATAAGAAAAAGATGCCAAGAATGTGCCAACTTTCCAGATCCTACTCATATAAAAAAGACAGTCATATGCAGAATGTATAGGAGCAAGGTGACAAAAACAAACAATGGAGGGTAAATGAGTTTTTATTGAAGTATTGGTATTCCTATCCTATACAGCTGTGTTTTGGCTACAGTCTTCACCTGGAGTGTAGGAACCTCAAATGAAATACAATATAAAAGGGGAAAACCATACATAAATATTAGTCACATAAAAGCACAAAATTAATCAATAAACAAATACTTAAGAACAATTACAAAATCTACAAACTATGAGACAAAGAAACATATAAAAGGACAATATAAATAATACACATTGAATTATCCTAAAAGGATAAAAATCTTATCTCAGATACCTTTTAAAATGCTTAATACATGCTACAACAGATAATTAAATAAAATGTAAAGCATAGCACCATAATTAAAACTAACAACAATATCACATGTATAAAATAAACATAACATAAACTCATAAAAATAGCAAATATAGTTAGACAATGAAAGCTGTAAACTATATAGCACCATAAAATTAGAAGGTAAAAATGTTAACAGTGTATATGTGCAGGGCTTGTCACAACATAAATAGAACTAAAACTGACTTACTGAAGTAGCACAGTAGAAACATCAATCCATGGGCATCCAGCAAACATTGTCCATACTGAGGACCCAAAGATAGCACTACAGAAAACATCAGTATAAAATATTGATGTGTCAGCACCGGTTGCACAGAGGAGGCCATGATTCTGATCCCGAAGGACACGTCTAGCCCCACGGGATCAGAATTGTGACCAGGCCTGTACGTGCAGGCTGGAACCCTGATTCAGTCCGGCCTGCACATACAGACTTTGCCCTGATAGCTCAGTTAGGGACTGTTCAATGGAGCCGTGGTGCCATGGCTTCCGGTTGCCATGGCACCATGGCTCCATTGAAAAGCTGTGATCCTCGGCCACTGGTTGCAAAAGTGCTTTCCCTGCAGCCCGAACCCTGATTTGGCCTCCTAAAGCCAGGGTCCGGCTGCGGGGAATGTCCTCCGCCCCTCTTGCCCTTTCTGTGCCCTGGGCCCGCCGTCCCGGTTTAAGCCGCCGGCCCTGGATGTACAGGGCCGACATTGGTATCAGCCCTGTATGTCCGGGGCCAACGACTGCCCACTGCCCACCCTAATGCCGCCCCCGATCCGCCCCTTTCCCACCCCTGTCTACCTTCCCCGTACAACGTGCCTCAGAATGGCCCTGATTCTGTATACCTGGCTTGCAAATTATATGTGTCATACAACAGCCATGGAAGTATTAGGAGGGGTACTGTGTTCCAATTGGTAAGAATAACATTCTGAATTAAAATTAATAATATAATTTCAGGTGCGGTGAGGAAGGGTGAACCAATTAACCCTAATTTAATAAAGTCCCCAAGTAATATGGGCAGGTTTTTGGTGTTCTCTGTTTTTGACATTCTCCTCTGTTCTTCTGTCCCACTGTTTTATCCCTTTGTTCATTTGATATCTCCCGATATGAGTGCTGACCATCCTATCTGAAACAACAGGCTCAGAGCTACAGGCTTTTAGAGTCTAGGGTAGATTACCGTAATTACTTAGAGCCCAATTCCATCCCATGGCACTTGTCTAGCCCTGAGGGATCAGAATTGTGAACAGGCCTGTACATGCAGGCCAGTACTTGATTCTGCCCGGCCTGCAGATAAAAACCTTGCCCAATTAATTCAGTCAGACTAACTCAGCCATGGCATTTGGTTGCCATGACACCACAGCTCCATTGAAAAACCATGATTCCTGGCCACTGGCTCCCAAAATCTTTCCCCGCAGCTCGACCCCTGATCTGGCCTCCCAGGGCCAGGGCCGGGCTGCGAGGAATGCCCTTTGCCCCTGCCACCCCTTCCCAGCCCCGGGCCTGCTGTTCCTCCTCCATTGGGGAAGTTATTCCACCTCAGAAGTGGAATAAGTTCCCCATCCAAGCCGTTGGCCCCAGATGTACAGGGCCGACACTGGAATTGGCCCTGTACGTTTGGGGATGACGATTGCCCACTGCCCACCCTAATGCTGCCTACAATGAGTGGGGAAGTTAGACGGGGTCAGGAAGGGGAACAAACAGCAGGGATGGATGTCCATCCCCGCTATTCCTGCCACAGAATAACCCCATTACTGTTTATTAGCGGATTTTATTAAGTTAGGGTTGATTGGTTCAGCCTTCCTCACCTCACCTGAAAGCACAGTTACTTACCTGTAACAGGTGATCTCTGGGAACAGCAGGAATTAGTCCTCACATATGGGTACATCGGTACCGACGGAGCCTGCGCGGGAACGCTCCCCAGCTTCCCAAAAAGGAAAGCTTTTGGGAGCATCCCACAGCACCTGTGCGCTGCCTTCCCGCCTTTCCTCACCAACTCTCCTCAGTTCGAGTTTAAAGCTGAGACAATAGAGAGAGAGAGGAAAGGAAAGACAGAGAGATACAACTCCTAGGGGAGGTGGGAGGGTTGTGAGGACTAATTCCTGCTGTTCCCAGAGATCACCTTTTACAGGTAAGTAACTGTGCTATCTCCAGGAACAAGCAGGAATGAGTCCTCACATATGGGGACTCCCTAGCTAAGATGCCTGGGAGATCCCCAAGGGTATGAGACCCTGAGGGTTCCTCGTCTTCCTATGGATCTCAGGCATCCATTCAGGGAAGGAGGGCAGGAGTTGTTCAAGAATGGAACAGGTGTCTGAGGACAGCCTGACCAAACAAGGCATCTCGGCGGGAATCCTTGTCCAAACAGTAAAGGGCTGTGAAGGTATGAACCGAGGCCCAGGTGGCTGCTCGACAGATCTGGTCGATGGATACAGAATGAAGATGAGCCATAGAGGTGGCCATAGCCCTCACATTGTGAGCTGTGACATGGCCCTCCAGAGAAAGGTTCTTACTCTGGTAAGCAAAAGAAATACACTGAGCAATCCAATTGGACAGTGTTCTTTTAGAGACTGGAAGTCCTAAATGAGAAGGATCAAAAGCAACAAAAAGCTGGGAAGACTTTCTATGTTGCTGTGTCCTGTGTAAGTAAAAAGCAAGAGCTCTTTTACAATCTAGAGTATGAAGGTTCCTCTCTGCACTGGATGCATGAGGAGCTGGAAAAAAGACAGGTAAATATACCTCTTGATTAAGATGAAAAGGTGAGACCACTTTAGGCATAAAGTGAGGATTTGTCCTAAGGACTACCTTATCATGATGGAACCTTGTATAAGGTGGATTAGCCACTAAGGCCTGCAGTTCACTGATCCGGCGAGCAGAAGTGATTGCAATAAGGAAAATAACCTTCCAGGAAAGAAATTTCAAGGAGGTAGTGGCTAAGGGTTCAAAAGGTGGCTTCATAAGCTGGCCAAGAACCAAGTTTAAGTCCCATGCCACTGGAGGAGGTCGAATGAGAGGTTTAGTTAAAGTTAGGCCTCTCATGAATCTTGCAGTAAGAGGATGAGAGGAAATAGGTTGTCCATTGAGAGGCTTAAGGGATGCTGCAATAGCACTCAAATGGACCCTTACTGAATTCGTTTTAAGGCCTGCATTAGAGAGATGCAGGAGATATTCCAATAGAGAATTCACAGGAAGTGCCAGAGGGTCAAGACCCTTTTGAGCACACCAAATGGAAAATCTTTTCCACTTAAAAGCATAGGAACGCCTAGTGGAAGGTTTTCTGGAAGCATGGAGGATATCCTTCACTTGCTGAGAAAGATTGAAGTCTTGAAGGTCTAGGCCTTCAGTAACCAAGCTCTGAGGTGAAGGGACTTGGGATTTGGATGCCACAAAGTCCCTTCCTCCTGGGACAGAAGGTCTGGTGCAGCTCCCAAGTCCAGGGAGGGGGCTTGGGAGAGATGCAGAAGTAGAGGGTACCACACTTGGCGTGGCCAGCGTGGAGCTATGAGGATCATAGATCCTTGATCCCTCTGGAGTTTGAACAGAGTCTTGGGAATCAAAGGAATGGGTGGAAAGGCATACAGGAAGCCCTGACCCCAATGAAGGAGGAAGGCATCCTTGGCCTGAGCTCCCTGACACGGAATTCTGGAACAGAACCGGGGAAGTTTGGCATTCCACGGACTTGCAAAGAGGTCTATGTCCGGGGTTCCCCATTCCTGGAAGATTCTGAGTACCTGATCCATGTGCAGGGACCATTCGTGTGGAAGCAGAACTCGACTGAGTCTGTCTGCCCAAGAGTTTTGGATTCCTGGGAGGTATACTGCCAGGAGATGGATTTGATGCTCTCTGGCGAAGGCCCATAATCTTAGAGCTTCATTGCAAAGCGACAGAGAGCCAGTTCCTCCTTGCTTGTTTATGTAAAACATGGCTACTTGATTGTCCGTATGAATGAGGACTGTCTTGTAGCTGAGGAGGGTATGAAAGACCTTGAGAGCTAGGAACACTGCTCGAAGTTCCAAGTGGTTGATATGAAGAGAGGTCTCCTGTGGGGACCAAGTGCCTTGGGTGGAGAGGTCTTGTAGATGAGCTCCCCAACCTGTTTGGGAGGCATCTGTTGTGAGGGTTGCTTGGGGCAACAAAGGTTGGAAGGGGGACCCCAACAACAGATTTTGAGTGGACATCCACCATTGGAGAGACCAAAAGAGACGTTTGGAGGTTGCTATTTGGTCTGAGAGAGCTCCTGAAGCTTGAGTCCACTGGGTGGACAAAGTCTATTGAGCTGCTCTCATGTGTAGGCGAGCATAGGGTACCACATGTACTGTGGAAGCCATATGGCCTAGCAGCTGTAGCATCTCCCTGGCAGTTAAGTGGCTCTTTGACTGAATCTGGGAGGCTAACTGCACTAGACGTTGACAACGGGCCTGAGGGAGGTAGGCCCTTGCAGAAGTGGTGTCCAACCAGGCCCCTATGAATTCCAGAGACTGAGTAGGGGTGAGCTGGGACTTTGGGAGGTTTACCACAAGTCCCAGGTATTGCAGAATGCGCCTGGTGCGGTTCAGGGAGATCTGAGCCTCCGACTGTGTTGGAGCTCAGATGAGCCAGTCGTCCAGATATGGGAAGACAAATATTCCCAGAGTGCGTAGAAATGCAGCAACTATTGCCATGCATTTGGTGAACACTCTTGGAGCAGAGGCTAGACCGAAAGGAAGCACTCTGTATTGGTAATGTTTTCCCTGGAACAGAAAACGTAGGAATTTTCTGTGAGATGGATGGATGAGGACATGAGTGTACGCATCCTTGAGATCTAGAGAACAAAGCCAATCCTGACTCTGCAGGTATGGAAAGAGAGTGCCTAGAGAAAGCATCTTGAACTTCTCCTTGCATAGGAATTTGTTCAATTCTCTGAGATCCAGAATGGGTCTGTATCCCCCTGTTTTCTTTGGAATGAGAAAATAGGGGGAGTAAAACCCTGACCCCTGTTGAAGAAGAGGAACTTCTTCTATGGCCCTCTGGGCCAGAAGGGTAGTCACCTCCTGATCCAGAAGGTCGAGGAGGGATGTGGGAGAATTTAAGTGTCTCACCATGGTGTAGGGAGGAAGGTCTGAGAAATGAAGTTTGTAGCCCTCTCTTATGATGGAGAGGGTCCACTGCTCTGATGTGATTTGCTCCATTCTGGGAGCAAAATGAGCTAACCTTCCTGGAATGGTGAGAGGTTCTGGCTGTTGGAGAGCCAGAAAGGTTAAGTTCTCTAGTATCAAGTCAAAAACCCTGAGGGGGTTGGGACTGCTGAGTTGTAGCAGCCCCTGCAGGTTTAGGCCTGGCCTGTTTAGGTTGCTGACGCTTAGTAGCAAAGCGACCTGTAGAAGATTGTTGGCCAGAAGTGGAAGGAAATCTGCTCCTTTTGTAAAAAGGCTTTTTGAAAGGTTTTTTTCTTGGCTGGAATGGAGGTTGACTTAGAAAGTCTATCCAGAGCAGAATTCTCTGCATCCATTTGAGTGGCTTTTATTTGCCACTCTTTGCCAAAGAGATTTTCACCAGTACAGGGCAGATTTCCCAAGCCATCCTGAACCCAGGGTTCTAGATCAGAAGCCTGGAGCCAAGCAATTCTGTGAGCAGCTATGGCAATGCCTGAGGCTCTGCTGGCACCTTCAAAGGAGTCAAAGGCTGCCCTATTGGAAAACTTTGAAATGTCTTGAGTATGCTTAAGCCAAAGGAGGAATTCATCCCTTCTATCCTCTGGTATAAAAGGGAGAAAGTTGTGCAGCTTTTGTGCAACTTCCTTTAGAAACATACCCATATAAAGGCTATATGAGTTGATTCTGGCAATAAGCATACTGGCTTGGAAGATTTTCCTACCAAAAGCATCCAAGGTCCTGCATTCTCTTCCTGGAGGAGCAGAAGAGTGTCTTTTGGTACTCTTTATCCTTTTCATAGCTGACTGCACCACAATGGAGTGGTGAGGAAGCTGAGTTTTCTGAAATCCAGGACAAGGAGGGACACGGTACATAGTGTCCAATCTGCGAGAATGAGGAGAAAGGGTGAGAGGAGTCTCCCATAAGTCAATCATATGTTCATGAAGAATTTCATGAATTGGCAAGGTGACTGCCTCTCTGGGAGCCTTAGAGTATCCTAAAATATCAAATTTTTCTGCTCTAGGCTCTGCTTCAGAGGTTACTGAAATAGAGAGTCCTTTAGCCACTTCTATTATGAAGTCTTGAAAGGACAAATCCTCTGGAGGAGACATTCTCCTTTTTGGAGAAGAAGGCTCCTCATGAAGGGTAATGGATACTTCAGGAGACTCATCTGATAAATCAGAATCATCAGAGGAATCGAAGTATCGTCTATCCCCTTCCAACGATCGATACGCGTATCAATCGGTACTGACATCGGGCGTCCCCGGTACCGGATCGGTACCGAGAAATAGCCCTGGACAAGGAACCTGAGTCAGTATCCTGGCCGATGTCGATGCAGTCGGTACCGGTATCGGTGCTGGTACCGGTACCGGTACCGGCGCCGGTACCGACAACGGGACTCGTTGCAGTACCGTCGGCGTCGCAGCTTTAATAAAAGCCATTATAGCCTGCTGCATGGATTGAACAGTGTGATCCATGGACGCCACGACTGCCTGGATGTCAGTACCGGGAGATTGTGCCGGTACCCCAGAGCAGTCTAACAGGTGATCGGTCGAGGCCGTGCCATCGATGTCAACCTGTAACCCCATAGGAGGAGCTTTGGAAGCCAGAGCTTCCCGCCGGGGTTGTTTGGCTGGGGCAGGATCCTCGAGGGCAAGCCCGGAGGCATCTCGATGCTGAGAGGGAGATTTGCCCTTCAAGGACCTGCTAGGATTATGTTTGGTTACCTGAGACCCATCGGGAGAGGAAGACCTGGAAGATGTCGATGCCACCGCCGGTGCATCCGTGGGAAACAGCACATGGAGCTTGGCTGCTCGGTTCTGTAACCCTCGTTTAGACATTAGAGAGCAGGACTGGCAATCCGGAATGGAGTGTTCAGGACCCAAACATTTAAGACACCATTCATGGGTGTCTGTAACAGAAATTGTAACGCTACACTTAGTGCATTTTTTAAACCCGGAGGCTGGTTTTTCCATGAGGGAAAAATTTCTTGTGGGCCTGGAGGCCTAAGAAGAAAAATACACCAAGTGAGGAAAAAATATATATATATTTTTTTTTTTTAGAAAGAAAAGACCGGCGGTACCGGTCCGGCGTCGGGGAAGGCAGACACGCGACCAAAGAAATAAATTAAAATAAAGAACTTCTTCAGCGGTGACAGGAACACGACCTGCTGGCTCCGCGGAAAAGAAGAACCGAGGAGAGTTGGTTAGGAAAGGCGGGAAGGCAGCGCGCAGGCGCTGTGGGATGCTCCCAAAAGCTTTCCTTTTTGGGAAGCTGGGGAACGTTCCCGCGCAGGCTCCGTCGGTACCGACGTACCCATATGTGAGGACTCATTCCTGCTTGTTCCTGGAGATATTATATTATTAATTTTAATTCAAAATTATATTATTCCCAATTGGAACACAGTACCCCTCCATGCCTCTTAATACTTAGACGGTTGTTGTATTTCACACATATAATTTGCAACACGGATATATTGAATACATTTTATACTGATACTTTCTGTAGTGCCATCTTTTGATCCTCTATATGAACACTCTCTGCTGGATGCTACTTCAATAAGTCAGTTTTAGTTCTATTTATGTTGTGACGAGTCCTGTTCATATACACAGCTTTACATTTTTGCCTTCTCATTTTATGATGTTATATAGTTTACAACTCTCATTGTCTAATTATATTTGCTATTTTTATTTTTTACATGTGATATCATTTTTAGTTTTAATTATGGTGCCATGCTTTATATTTTATTTAATTATCTGTTATGACATGTATTAACCATTTTAAAAGATATCTGAGATATGATTTTTATACTTTTAGGATAATACAATGTGTATTATTTATATTGTTCTTTTATACGTTCGTTTGTCACATATTTTATTAGATTTTTTAATTATTCTTAAATGTTTGTTTATTGATTAATTTTGTTTTTTTATAAGACTAATATTTATGTATGGTTTTCCCCTTTTGTATTGTATTTTATTTGAGGTTCCTATATCCTTGGTGAAGGCTGTAGCCGAAACACAGCTATATAGGGTAGGAATACCAATACTTCAATGAAGAGTCTTTTACTCCACATACTCCATTATTTGTTTTGTCACCTCGCTTCTGTACGTTCTTCTGACATTGTCAGTCTGTGTGCTTCTTTTGGAAGACCGGATATGCTCCACTCCATTTTATCAAAAACAGGGGCCCAGTATTCAAAGGATTTATGCTCGTAACTTGGAGAGCTATGCTCCTAAATTGGCCTCTTTGAAATTTTACTAGGGCTGAATGCTTACATTTATACTCAAAATTTCAATAGACTCCTAAATTTAGGAGCATAAAGAGTTGCTGGCAACAAGGGCAGATTTGAATGGGAAAAAATTAGGAGCTTAGCACTGATTTTCAGCACTAGGCTCATAAAGCTAGGCAAATGAATGGCAGGCTTAAATTTATATAAACATAGGGCCCGATATTCGAAAGGCATTTACACGAGTTACAGCGCTGTAAACCGCATAAATGCCTTAAGCCCGGATATTCAGCGGCACTTACATGGTTAGTGCTGTTGAATATCCCTTCCTAACTTCTTTACGTGTCCCGATGCTATCCGGTTACTATTGGGGCATTTTTGGGGGGGTGCCGGTGAGGAGCAGAGGCGATGACAAGCATAACCGGCAGCAGCGATATAAAATGCTGCCCAGTTACGTACTGCGGCTTCCGGTGTCTGCGGCGATCCCTGGATATTCAATGCCGGGGTGGCATATGATCCCGGCATTGAATATCTGGGGCTAAGGGTCGGCGGGCAGGGCTATGCACCGTAGAGATGCATAGCCTGCCCAAATCAATATCGGGCCCATAACTTTTAAGCGCCTCAATTAAGATTAATTTTCAGCTGAAAACTTAGGATCTTAAGTTTAGCAGGCCACCCCCACGCTCAGTGCCTGTGGAGCAATCAGTTAAGTTGCACTTAATACCACCCACTGAGGTGACTGTAAGTGCACCTGCTCTAAATGCCACTGATGGGGAGTGCCCAGCAATAGCGCCCACTTTACCCATCATCTTGATGCTTCAACCAAGAACCGCCCATTCGCCGCCCCAACCCACACTGCTTGGGCACCGAGTGGCTGAAATTTCAGTATGTGATACTTTTTACCATGGCACACTTCATAGTATCTGGTAAGAGTGTTTTAGCAAACATCCCCCATTCTGTCTTTGTAACATAAGCTTCCATAACCAGCCCCGAAAGCGAATACCCATGAACAAATTTACACCTGCTCTGAAACAGTGCACGTACTTGCCGGGTCAGCGTTACCATTAGGTGAACTATGCAGTCGCCTAGAGCAGTGGCCCTCTGGGGGCATCCATGGCCACCATCGTCACCCTTCTCTGGGACCAACAGTGATGGCAATAGCCACCTACAGCCCCGTAGTGCTTATCTTCAAGCTTTGGCGCAGCAGGAAGCAAATAGCTCCGGCTTTTTCTTCATCCTCCGGCAATGAATTCTAGATTTACCAAAGTGTGGAAGGTTTGCTGGAACTTTTGCAAACACTGAACTGCTGCTAATCCACATGTTGCTATCTAAAATATTTTATTTTCTGATCATAGTCTCTTTGTTCTGAAATTCTTTGAAATAAAGAGTTATAACTAAAGTAAAATAACAATATATGCAGCGAGATAGATAGACATGCATAAAACAATCAGCTGGATGCTGGATGTCACCATGAAATGAGTATTCTGAGGTTGCCAGAAGGTGAATAACAGGTACGTACCGTTCCCGTCTGGATGCATGGAGTAACCATTATTCATTAGCAGCGTGGTAGAGTTGGTGGAACCAGTGGAGTTGCCATTGCTGGTGGACTGAATGGAGTTGATCGAACTACTTGAAGTTCCTTGGTTCAATGTCTGCTTCTTCAAACCATTTGTGGCAGTCCTACTCCAGTCTAGAAGGAGGACAAAAGGTCCATAAACCATTATTAAAGAGGACAGAGGAAATCAATTGTTTAACCTTGGGACAAGCAGCATGGAATGTGCACTCTTGGAAACAGGATGCTGGGCTTGATAGACCCTTGGCCTGACCCAGTATAGCGTATCTTATGTTCTTCTGAAATAAGATCTCAACATCATTGAGGTATGTAAGCAGTCAGACAGAGAGACACCTTTAGGCGGAGCTAGTCTTTCGCAAGATATTCTATTACGCAGGGGCAGAGCTGGCCCAAAGGTTTCTGCCACCCCATGACAGTAAGTTGCGTCGGAGGGGGATCAGCAGCGGCAGGTCATGTGTGCCGAAGCACGTGGCCTGCCACAGGCAACAAAGCAGCAGCACAAAGCCACCCACCTGAGTCGACTGCCCTAGGCAGCCACCTAACTCACCTAGTGGATGGGCCGACCCTGCGCAGGAGAGCACAGCGAGTAACATTGTGCTCCACAGGGTTTCCTGACAGCTCCCACAATCAACAAGGAAACAACAAACAAAAGCTGCATCTGTAATTTAAACCTCCCAACTGACCAGGGTCTGGGGATACTGTGGAGGCTATATTTGCAGCCCCCATGGCATAAAGAGGGTAGGGAGTCATAGTGCATAATGGAGACTCTCAGTGGCCATAATTAGGGCCAGAGAAGGAGCCCTGACGTGTGACCTCTGGCTGAGGCATGTCATTCTCAACTAAAGTAAGTTGGGAAGAGATATAAAACAGGGCGAAAAATCCCCAGGTGGTGGCGGCGAACGAAGGCTGAGAGTGCAACGATCCCCGCTGTGGTTCTGACTGAGATGGAGGCGCAACACAGCAGAAGGTAATGGCTGGTTGACAAATAACAGCCGCTAATTAGCTCACGCAATGCACTTAGGGCAAAACATACCTTGAATTTTGCAAGATTTTTTACAATTTTGTTTTGACAGTTAGATTCCTTCTGCTCCCTGTATTACCAGCTCAGTCACCACCAGAGCTAGGATCGGGTGCCATGAGACTTCTTTTCCTATATTTCCCCTATCTTCTCTCCTTTACCCGCTTCTCCACCTTTCCCCTCAGTCTTCCCGATCTGATCATTGCAGTGACTGTCGTAGGCCAGGGGCCATGCACCAGGACAGCTTCTGGGACTCTGCCCTGGGTCTGGCCACTAGCTGTCACTTTTGAGTAATGGCCATAATGGTCCCTTCCTCCCCCACCCCACTACCACCCATGAGGATCTA
Source organism: Ichthyophis bannanicus (assembly GCA_033557465.1). Classification (NCBI taxonomy): domain Eukaryota; kingdom Metazoa; phylum Chordata; class Amphibia; order Gymnophiona; family Ichthyophiidae; genus Ichthyophis; species Ichthyophis bannanicus. The sequence goes on along the minus strand of CM066035.1, from coordinate 898,610,169 downwards.
TGTTGTAAGATTTTACTTATAATAATAAATGTTTAAAGATTTTCAGATAGGAAAGCAAAATTAGTCAGCGTGAAGGCATGTTTAAATTCCAGCTAGTACTAGGTTTTTAGCTGTATTGATGGTCATCCAGTAGGTTTCTCTTTTTTCAAGGCCTCCTCACACTTATGTGCAGAAATGTACTGCTGTGTTTTACAAATCGAATTTCCTGATACTGCCTGGGACCTAGTTGCAGATAGTCCGGGTTAACTGTTAGCCCTTTTTAGTAAACATACCCCCAGTATCTAATTGGACTCCAGCCTACTCGTAGGTACTGCAGTTTTGAACGAGTAAGGAACAAGAATTTGAAAAATTGGTTTAGTGGTTAGAGCAATGGGCTGAGAACCAAGAAAACTCTGGGTTCGGATCCCACTTTTCCCACTAACACCTTTGTGATTTAAGGCAAATCATTTCATTCTCTATTGTCTCAGGTAGAAAATTAGATAGCAGGCTTTTGGGAGCCAGAACTTAATGTACTCAAATAGGAATAATACTGTAAGGGCCCGATTCTGTCCCACACATCCATCCCCTTTGTACGTCTGGGTTGAGCCAGATGTACAAAGGGGATCACAATTCTGATCCTGCGGGGCACATCTAGCCCGGATCCCCCTTAGTCTCCTGTTCACTTCCTATGTGTGTCCTTACCATTCCCCTAGATTTTCACTAGTCCCCAGTGTTGAGTGGTTTGTCTTAGATTGTAAGCTCTGGTGAGCAGGGACTATCTCTTATTGAAGTACAGTGCTATGCACACCTTTTAGCTCTATACAAATGATAAGTAGGAGGACAAATATTCTATTGAGGTAACACAACATGTATGTACACACACACAGAGATACAAAGAAACACAGAAACAGAGAAAACCAGAGCAGATGAAGACCTTACGGTGTATCCAGTCTACCCATAAGAATTGTTACGTTCTACAATCTCTTCCTCACCCTCAGAGATCCTCTGCAATTGTCCTGTGCTTTTTTGAGTTCAGATACGGTTCTCATCTCCACACCTCCTTCCACACATACCCCCACACACATACAACTCATATTGTTAACACTTTGCTGATATCTGCGAGCAATCTGTGGGCGGCATTGCCTGTCTGTACTCTATGTGCTGGAATTTATTGCTTGCGCAGACTGCAAGTACTCAATAGAGACAATAAGGGACTCTTACCGGAGTTTTCAGCCAGCCTGAATCTACCACAGCACAAATACTGTCTCCACTGCTTGCGGACATTTTCCTTCCCTAAACAGTAGAAGAGAAAAATGAAGAATCCTGCAAAGCAAAAACGGGACATGGTTAGACAAGTGTATTTTTTTTTTCCATATTGTGCAGCATGAATCCAAAATCCCGGATTAAGTTTGCAACACACTTCTGGTCACGTTGCTATTTAAGTCTCTTCTGTTACAGCTGGCTAGAAACTAAAGAGTGAAGAGATAAGGAGGCATTCTAGCTACTCATTGCTGACAGTAGCAAGACAATGACTTGATCTTCTAAGAGCCAAACAAGAAGGTCCTTCTGTCCTTCTTCTGTAAGAGCTGCACATGGTCCCTTCAACCAATGTTTGGCAGAAGGAAATAGCTATTATAAAAATTCATGCAGAAAAAGTAGATGTGCCAAAAATAGATGCCTATTTTTATGTGATCTGCACATAGGTGTTCCTGAGGAAGAGGTTTGCATGGAGTTGCGATGCCCACATGCATGTTATAAAATACACATCTACACATGTGACATAAGATTTTAGAAGGGCCGTCTAGGAGAAATCTGGGACGCCGAAAATTCCAGGGGAGTGGCAGTAGTGAAGGAAAGCATATGTAGATGCCGTTTCCACCCTGAAAGATGCACATCCCTGCAACCGAATATGGAGAAAGGCCCGTGCATACGGCAAGACTGGATACATACATGTTTGCAGGCCATTTTAGAAATGTTGATGTCACCGAAATGCACGGCCGTAGAAACGGGTACATAAACATGCCTCCCAAGGTGTTTCAGAACAGGGATGTCGATGCTGCGATGCATGAACATTCCAGCTGGCCATTTCAGATCTGCAGATGTGTGGTAGCGGGGCAGTTAAATGAATGGACTGTTGGCTAACATTCAGGGTTTTTTCAACATGATGAAATTTACTGTGGCTTTGAGAGCACATTTCGCTCTTTCCCCCCGCAAGGGTTGCTGTCATGAAACAAGCAATTTTTTGCAACTTAGTCATGGTCAGGAGCCAGGTATAGGCATGGGTGCAGCAAAGGTCAGGGTCAGACCTGCTCGGACCATTCTGGAATCGTGTGGTGATGTGCGTCTCTGATGCACCGCCTAGGCCACGCCCCACCGCGCCCCCTTGTTACATGGACATGCTTGTGCCAGAGACATCTATATACCTGTCTTTCCAAAGTGGCTCCAGGGATGTTTCTGTGATCTGCACAACTGAATGCCTGTTTTCAGCCATCCAACTCATGAATAGAGCTTCTAAAAAGACCTCTATAGAAGGTGATTTCATAAGAGAGTGTCTAGATAGTAGGTCCAGGTAGGTGTCTATTTTAAAAAGACAACATAGGCACCTATGCGTCTTAATGAAATAGCCTCACAAAGAATCACGGGTGAAATGAGCCCATGTACATGTATACCTGCTTAGGAGTTGGGATACATATACACATGTGAAGTACATGTGTTCTTCACTACTCTATCCGCACTGCGCCCAAACGTCTACCCCAAACATGTTCTCTCTCAGGGTGCATGAAATTACTACTGGATAACATTGTAGGAGTCTACTTGATAGAGGTGCATGGACGCCTATGTTGCCTTTCTAAAATAAAATTATCACAAAGCCTGTACCATAGGAGAACCAATCACAGCAGATGAAGCATCAAAAGCAACCTCCAATGGCCAAAAGCTATATTTATCAATTTTTTTAGAACTTAGATAGTAACATAATAAATGACAGCAGATAAAGACCAGCATGGTCCATCCAGTCTGCCCAGCAATACGGCAAGAGTAGGTGCACCTGTCGCTCTGTGCAGGCCACCCACTTTTAAACATTTTTTGAAAAAACCTATCTTCAGCATCGCAATCACATAATCATCATTGGTCCCGATTTCAATAATCTTTTTGTGAAAACATTATATAGTCTATCAAAGCTGCCATCTTTCATACGTGAGAATATAAAATAATTATTGACAAAAGTTCATTCCCTTAGACTTCCATCTATTAGTAATGATCACCCTTATCTGGAAAGTGTTTGCATAATGAGTACTCATCCCTCTTATCTTCTAAATATTCATAAAACGTAGGGGCATATTTACTAAACTGCAGCTAATGTGGCGGGTTCGTGCAGATGGTGCAGCTTTAGTTGTAAAAGCCGTGTGCTATCTGTTTAGGGTGTGCTCAGCATTCGCTCAGCAGACACCACACCAAAAATGCAGAGAGAGCTGTCTGACAGCGGCCAAGACGCAGCTAATGCAACCCATTGAGGTGGCGTTAGTTGCCCCCGCGCTGTCTGCAAAATGTGTGGTTGCTGTGCGCTGTTGACGCTTGCGGTAACCATACAATGCACACATGTCCACTTTTTGCCCATCTCCTGCCCATACACATTCTGCAGAAAAACGTCACACTATCTGCATTTGCCCTGACGTGCTTGGAAAACATTATCAGCCGCATCACCAGCTAACGTGGTTCAGGAAGCGTGCCCCATAGGAGGTCGCTTTTATGTTATCTGCCTTTGAAAACCAGGCATACAATAAACCATTTTTGAAAATTTTGCTCAAGTATCTTGTTATGAAATTATCCCCCAATAGGCTGAGAAATGCCCAAACTATAATTGTCAACAGCTGTTTGGGTTTCTGTAGGGTCTGACATCCTGGTGGCCATTGATTGATAAGGAGTGAATACACAAGGGTAATTGGTGAATGGTAATTTTCCATTAACCAGACAGCTACATCATATTGCGCATCTTAGGATCCCTTTTACTAAAGAGCATCAGCTATTATTGCATGTTCCGGCATGCATTAAAGACACACTGAGACACGTGTTGATAGCTAGCATTAGTTAGTTAGCGGGTTAGGGGTGGAGAATGGGCAGGGTTAGTGCCTTGCTGTCAGGGCTCCTGTGCGAACTTCAAGGCAGCCAATTAGCGTGGCTGTACCTCTGTCGGTGGAGGTACGTGCACCCACTCTGGTTTATGCCATATTAGGACAGGCTGCACCATGTTAGCTATCAGAAACATGCTCTCAACACCCCCCCCCCCTGAAATTTACCTGGGTGGTGTTGCACCTAAAACTTTATGATTTTGGAGCTATTGGCGTGTTAGGTGCAATACCATAGCACCCTTTAGTAGTCACTACTATTAAACATTTTATGGTACAGAAGGTAGCAGAAATCTTACCTTGCAAGGTATTGAAGATAGCAAATAGGTACATAAAGGCAAGATTCACTGGCCCCCAAGCAAAAAAGGCAAATCCCCAGGTAGTTCCCAGCAAAAACATGAGGCCAGCCACACTGCGGACGTCCTGGATACTGGTCTTCCTCTGACTGCTTAGCTGCTTTCTCTTCTTAATTCGGCACAGCTGAATAAGAACCACTATAAACATGCTGGTGTTCACCAGAAAGATCAGGCAGAAGTAGCCAACCACGGTGATATAGAAGACGACGTCATTGTTAATCCAGCAGCTAACCAAGGCAAGAACACAAAGGCAGACTCTTACTAACATTGTGAGAGCCCCAGGCATTAGATGCAAGATACTGTCTTGCAAGACTTTCCTTTCTGTCAAGGGCACAGCCTAAGATTACAGCTAAATCCTGCACATGCCATCCAGGATGCCTCCTCTCTTTCCACACCTGACGATAAAGCCAGCCAGAATGGGCGTTCCACTTCCCTCTGCATTTATTTTTCATGCACGCAAATAGAAATATGGGGATGTACATGAATGTGGCACAAGGACGTGATCACTGTAACTGCTATATCTAAGAAGTAGGCAAATAAGTCACTCCGTAATTGGCCAGCAGAAAAAAGGAGGTGATAGTGCCTCTGTATATGTCTTTGGTGCAACCTCATTTTGGAGTATTGTGTGCAATTCTGGAGACCGCACCTTCAAAAGGATATAAAGAGGCTGAGGTTGGTGCAGACGGTGGCTGGCTACTAAAATGATTAGTGGTCTTTGTTATAAAGCATATGAGGACAGACTTAAAGATCTTAATATGTATACTTTAGCGGAAAGGTAGGATAGAGGAGATATGATAGAGATGTTTAAATATCTCCATGGCATAAAAGCACAAGAGGAGAGCCTCCTTCGATTGAAAGCAAGCTCTTCTTTGAGGGGACATAGGATGAGGGTGAAAGGGGCTAGACTCAGGAGTAATATGTGGAAATATTTCTTTACAGAAAGAGTGGTATATGCATAGTTTCCCAGTAGAGGTGGTAGAGACGAGGACAGTATCTGAATTCAAATAAGCATGGGACAAACAGAAGATCTCGTAAGGTAAAAAGGGGACTATTGGAGTTGATATGGAAGGGCAGAATGGATAGCCATGCGGTCTTTTTCTGCCGTCATGTATCTGTGTAATTATTTTGTACTAGTTGCTCCTTCTGTGATTATTTGCAGTCTCTGAAACTGCAGAAAGTGAACTCCATGGACAAAAGGCGCCGTGGTGCAAAACTGTGCAAGACAATTCACCCAGAGGCTTCTGCACTTTTTTTTTTGCCTTAATTTGTCCAAAATATAAATCTGGCATTACCTAGAGAACCCCGCTGCCAAATGCACAATCAAATCGTTCAATATCTGACATATTACACAAGAGCTTTGTGTATTTTTATCATTGCTCCTTGACGTGTTTACTTACAATTCATCAGTTGATCCGTTCGGAAATTTTCCATACGACCCATGTCCATAGAATTCTTTCTTTATAGCCAGCACGATGGCCACAATTACTGCTGGCAGACCTGGATGTGAACGAAGGTCAGAAACTCAGTAGAGTATACAAGAAGAACGTCATAAGATCACATTCACTTAGGATTCCGCCAGACTCCATTTCATAAGGAACAAACATAGCAGCTGGGACTCTCTACATCGACCCTGAAAACTGGAGTGCATTCAAAGCCCTAATTGCTATTCAGAGACCACGGTCCACTCTAGCCCCTGCACTTTCAGTTTGGCCAAACCAACAAAACATCAGAATTCCTGAAAACATTTCCTGTAGGAAAGGCGAGTGCAGTTTTGTTAGGAGATGTGTGGGAAGAGGGTCTTATACTCTCACCTATTAAGATTATATCGTTAACCTGCTGGCTTCCTGTGCCTTTCCCCTTTACGCCACGCTCATTGCAGAGCAATGGTTTTTTTGCCAGTTACCCCCCCCCCCAACTCACTAGAATGTATCATTTAGAGTATATAGCGCTGTGAGGCATATGCGGCCCTGTACAGAGACATGTAAGAGACAGTCCCTGTTCCTAAGAGCTTACAGTCTAGTCGGTGATTATATGCTGCAGACCTTATTCTGCTTAGCCCCTCCTCCACTGATTAAGCTCCTGGATTCGGACTAAAGCAGCCCAGCTAAAATACAGAAACCATATGGAACACTTGGCCTTGCATCAAGGCTTTCCAGTAATTATGCAAAGGCTCTGGACCTAACTGCTGGCAGCCTCGGGGAATAACCTGTGACGTGTGGCTGTTCCTCTCCAGCAATTTCAGATCTTGCTCAGGTGATTCATTTGCTGCCACCTTTCTGATGTACGTTCTGTACTTCGTGCTTGATCATGTTTGTTGAGTGCTATATCTTGACATTTGTGATATATCTTCTACCTGTGATTTTTGTCGAATGTCAGGGATATGTAGCAGTTCTATTCTGCTGTTAAGGGATTTTTTTTATGTATTCATTTTTTTTTTAAATTCTGTACATGGCTTTTCTCTAAACAGAAGGTAGACGAGTATACCAAATCCACCGTCTGCAGCTCATACAAAACACCGCTGTCTGTATCCTAGCACATGCCTCCCGCTTTGACCACGTCACCCCTCTTCTGATCCATTTCCACTGGCTCCCCTCAAGTATCGTCTCCAATACAAGCTTCTCACCCTAGTCCACAAGGCACACCGGCACCTGCATGGTCCTCACCGTGTTTTCCATACTGTACACACCGACCGTCTCCATCTGCCCTCCGCCTCACATGCCCGGTTAGAATCCACTCGTAATTCTGCCTTCTACTTTCTTGGACCCGCCTCATGGAACTTCCTACCTGCCAACCTCCATCTTGAGCTTTCCTTCTCTTCAGTTCAAATCCCCACTCAAAACTCACCTTTTTCTCATAGCCTTTGACTTGTCACCTTCTAACTCCTAACACCCCCTCCTGCTTTTTACTGTCCACTTCTGCCCAGTGTGTGAATGTTTGACTTTCCCATCACAATAATGGCATTCTTTTCTGTTCTGTACTCTATATTGTATTCTTAATTGTACACCGCCCTGCTGCTTTTGTGAAGGTGCAGTATACAAGCACAATAAAACATAAAGATAAAGATAACTAAACAGAGTTAAATATGCTACATGTGATTCAGCTCTGTATATACAGGGCAGAGGACAGGCACTGGTATGTCACATGGTACAGCCCTATGCAAGCAGGGAAGCAGAACAGGGACTGCTATTACGGGTAGAAATAGTAGAAATAGGGATAGAAGCAGCATTATCCCTGCACATGCAAAATAACTGCAAATAGCAAAGGGATAGAAGCAGCATTATCCCTGCACATGCAAAATAACTGCAAATAGCAAAGGGATAGAAGCAGCATTATCCCTGCACATGCAAAATAACTGCAAATAGCAAAGGGATAGAAGCAGCATTATCCCTGCACATGCAAAATAACTGCAAATAGCAAAGGGATAGAAGCAGCATTATCCCTGCACATGCAAAATAACTGCAAATAGCAAAGGGATAGAAGCAGCATTATCCCTGCACATGCAAAATAACTGCAAATAGCAAAGGGATAGAAGCAGCATTATCCCTGCACATGCAAAATAACTGCAAATAGCAAAGGGATAGAAGCAGCATTATCCCTGCACATGCAAAATAACTCCAAATAGCAAAGGGATAGAAGCAGCATTATCCCTGCACATGCAAAATAACTCCAAATAGCAAAGGGATAGAAGCAGCATTATCCCTGCACATGAAAAATAACTCCAAATAGCAAATTCATTGTAAAAAATGCAAATAACCACTTACATTCTTATAGGTTAGTCATATCTGTAGGAATTCTGTGCAGCCCACAATTTCGTAGTATCAGATATCAGTTTATAATGGGTGCTAAAGTCCAATAAAATCAGGGTCTTATTTCAGGGATAGGATTGCCAACGTTTTGAAAGAGAAAAATCCGCCACCTGTGACTAGTCATGCTCCACCCACCCCCACCCCCACCCTGCCTTTCCCTGCGCCCTGTCCCACCCCCACCCCACCCTACCCTTTCCCTGCTGCAGCGCCCGTGCTCAAAAGGAAGTGACGCTACAGGGGTGGGACGCTGCAACAGGGGTTCAATAGGGCCGTAGGGCTCTGCACCGGTTTTCTTTTGCTTTGAAATCAGCTTTATTGCAGCCGCTGCTCTGTAAGAAGAAGGAGCCGCAGCTGCAAGGGGAAAGTGAGGCTGTACTAGGGGGGGGAGGACAAGGACTGCAGATGAAAAGCCAGTTTTCTGCTCTGGCCACTCCCCCTCTCATGGCTTTTCAAGGGCCGGTCTTTGGTCTCTGCCGGCAGCCGGCCTGGCCATGGAAACCCAGCCAGGCCAGCTGAAAACTGGCTGGTTGGCAAGTCTATACAGGGAGTGTTTAATGGTACTGAATACCGCCACCTTTTCTGTTACCTACTAAAATTGAGCCATGGTGCCTAAGTATTAGTGAAAGAGCCCAGGCACTGTGCACCCTAAAACATGAAACGTGCGTGTCCTATCCCCATGGGAAAAGTGTCCTCAGCTAATTTCTGCTGCCCATGGATAACATCACAGATTTGAGCTGTGTGCAGGAGAATGAGAAGGCTCATGGTTAGTCAAGTCCCTGCACGACGTGGGAGATGCAGGCTACAGAAGCCAATCTGTCCAGGCAAGGGTAGGAAGCCCAGTTTGGAAACCTGCATTGTGCAAAATACAAAGATATTTGCTTCTCTTTTCCTAGTATTGCGCTACAGGCGGAAATCTGGCTTTTCGGAGTTGCACGTTTCTATTTCTGATTTGTTCTGTATTTGACGTAGAGTACAAAGAAGCAGTTTATTACAATGCAAATCAGATCAAGATCAAAATATCATAAACATTTCAATACATATTATATAATGCAGACAATAAATATATAAGCTGGATTAAAAATACAACCAAAGACCACACACGGCCAGTTTCCCGGTTTGCATATCGACTCCTCTTTCCGCCTCAAGAAGGATTCCTTGGCCGGCAGAGACAGTGCAAGGTTCCTCAAGACCATAGTCCTCATCGAAGATGCACTCGCAAGAGTGCCAGTGCTGGGCCCGAGGACCTTGCTGCCTGCGCCAAAAGCTGCGGAGCCTTCAGGCTTGGAAACCAGAATGGCAGCCTTGGAGCAGAACATCACTGTTATCCTGGCCCTGCAGCAGGCAATGATGGCTGATTCATCAACATCATCTGCCCCGATGACTGGGCTCCTGACTGCAGGGGAGTCCCAGTCATTGTGCTAAGCGCCATTGGCCTTGGATAAGCCCTTGGTGTTGGTCAAGGTTTTGGTCCTGTTCCTTGGGCATCTGGTCCTCCCTGGCCAGTTTCCGTGACTTGGACCCAAGGTCCTCTGGAGGCCGCAGCCACACGGCCCGGCCTTGACATTATGAGTCACAGGGCCTTGGACTCATCGTCACCGCTCAACTCCAAGTGGGAAACCAATGATGAGGCGTCCCCGGAAATCAAGCGGTACCAAGATATTCCTTTGGACTTGTCACCCCTGGTGCCCCGGCGCCATTTTCCTCCTGAAGATGTGACTTCCCATGACTTTGTCAAGGATATAGCCAGGGCCCTCTCAGTGCAAACCGAGGCGGAGGAAGATCCATGCACCAAGGAACTGGAGATTCTCCAGTATGAGTCTCCACCCAAGGAAACTCTCATGGCACCTGTGCAGCCGATCCTCGAGTGGCTGCTTCTCAGAATGTGGGAGACACCGGCCTTGGTGCCGGTGGTGAGCCAGTGCCTTGACGCCATCTACCACGTCTGGAAGGGCCCAGATTCCACAAGCCCCACTTCCACACAACTCCATGGTCATCGGATCGACCATGCAGAAACTTGAGCCAGAAGACCCACTCTTTGGTCCCTCCTGGGAGGGATGCTAGAGTCCTCGATGCCCTTAGGTGCAAGTTTTACCAGAGCTCCATGCTGGGTAGCCAGATTCAAGCCTATGAATTGTACATAGGCATTGTGACACTGAAAATCTGCCCTGTGCCTTTAAAACACAGAAATCTGCTGGGTTTAGCACAGATTCTGACAGGCAGGGAGATCAAAAGCTTCCCAGTTACCATGGGCAACCAAAGCAGGCTGAGACATGAGGTCTGAAGGCACGCCTAGCTAACAAACACTCCCCAGGTAATCAGGAGAACAGTGTTCACATGGGCAGGAAAACGCCCCAAAACCTGTATAAAAAACATGTAAAGCAAACAGAGTTAGCTCAGAGAGATTTGGAAGCTCAGAGAGATTTGGAAGATCAGAGAGATCTGGAGGAACTGGATCTGGAAGAGCAGGGAGCTCAGAGAGACCGAGGCAAGCAGGAAGTTCACAAGGAACAGGAAGCTTGGCAAGTAAGAGGAGACTTGCAGGTCTCAGACGGAGGTTCAGAATACTCCCATGCTGACTCTGTTTTATTTGAGCCTTGGAGCAGAAAGCCAAGGAGGGATTTGAAAAGGGAAAGAAAGCTATCTGCCAGCAGAGGGATTAATTACAGGAAACCCTCACCTCTGACGCAGGGAGATTTTCCCAGACACAGAGCTCAGTGGAAGGAATGGAAGGCAGCTGGTAAGGAACCATATATAAGTGAAAGGCAGAGCTGCTTGAAATACTTGCAACCTTGGGAAAAGGAAAGTAATTCAGTTGAAGATATTTGTATGAGTGAAGAAGATGAATGTGTGTCTTTAAAGCCCTGCAGAAGACTGCAAAGAGAAAAGTCTGTCAGGTCCAGAACAGGACAGTTTTATAAGCTATCTGGTAACTACCTGCCATATTGTGGAGAGGGTTGTGAAGAAAGTTCAGGGACTGATTTATGGAAGTTCCAAACTCTCTGCCCTAGAGAGTTGAAGAGCCCATGGTTGAAGAGCCCATGATCACGGAGCCAAGTAGTTTAACTCCTTATATTGAAGACATGGACTGCTCTTTGGTAATGACTGATATAAATTCTCTGCGCTAGCTGAAGACAAGAGTGCCTTGTAGGGAGCTGAATGTGCACAGAGGAAACTGTCAGCATTTTTACCTGGTTTCTGTTTGTTATAATCCCTGTTTTTGTTCAAGCGAGAAGCTGTGTTTTCTTTTCATCACCAGTTTTGCCAGAAGCATGGCTACCTCTTAAGTTCTTGTGTTTTGTACTGTTTTGAAAATCCAAACTCCGGGAGGGGAATAAAAATCCTTTTTCAACCTGACCACTCAGTCTCAACTACTCCTTTTCATATAGAAGGGTCAGGCCCAGCAGTGTGACTGGCTGCCTACGCCTCAGTCCAGCCACTGCTGGTGACAGCATATACCTAAAGGCTCTAACCCAAGAGTTGTCTGTATTTTCAGCAGGGCTTACCGAGGAACCCCTCCAGTGGTTCCAATCCTGACTCTGGGATCAAGGACTGCTCACAGGTCTGCTCAGGGAAAATGCAGCGGAGCCTGTACCCAAACATCTGTGGGGAAAGGGCTTTTACTCCAGATACTTCCTTGTCCCAAAGAGAACTGGGAGCGTCAGGCCCATCCTAGACCTGAGAAACGTAAACAAGTTTCTGGTGAGGGAGAAGTTCAAGATGCTCTCCCTTGGAACTCTGCTGCCTTACCTCCACCAGGGAGATTGGCTGTGCTCCTTGGACCTAAAGGATGCGTATACTCACATCCTGATCCACCCCTTCTACAGGCAGCACCTACAGTTCATGTTGGGAGGAGAACACTACCAATACAGGGTGCTACCCTTCGGCCTTGTCTCCTCACCAAGGGTCTTTACCAAATGCCTGGCAGTGATAGCCACCTACCTGCACCTACAAGGGGCATTTGTCTTCCCCTACCTGGAGAGCTAGACATATACAATAATGCCCCAATATTATCACCAGAACTTTTGTTTTATACACGTTCCCATGCAATACAAGCTGATTTTAATCAGTATTGTTTAAGACAACGGGTCTCAGACTTCTAAGAGTTACGGTCTTCATTTGGCATCGACCAAATGCTCTAGTTTGCATCAATGACCCTTATCGTTGCTCAATGATTAAGTTGTAACATTAAAAAGCCACTGATACTTTGAAAAGGAAAAGGATATGTGCTTATCATAAATATGCCCTTATCGTAGCTCAATGATTAAGTTGTAACTTTAAAAAGCCGCTACGTTTCACTGCCAAGCTGTTTCATCAGGGGCTTAATTCCTTAAATGCATCCTCTCTCCAGTTCTTCAAAATTTCAATCGCTTCTTCAGATGTTTCCAAATTCTTAACTCATTAACTTGACTTCGGGTTTCCTTCGGCGTTGCCTTAAACAATACTGATTAAAATCAGCTTGCATTGCATGGGGACGTGTATAAAACAAAAGTTCTGGTGATAATATTGGGGCATTATTGTATATGTGTAGCTCAACAGATATTTTGCTCTATTGAATTGACCATAGTTCAGTCTTGTGGATAACAAATCATGGAAGTTCCCCTACCTGGATGCATGGCTTATCAGGAGCAGTTCGGCCTCAGAGGTCAGTCAGGTTGCAGAGCATGCAACCCTCCTCCTGCAGCACCTGGGATTCATCATCAACTACCCCAAATCTCATCTCTCTCCAGTTCAAAGCCTGGAGTTCATAGGTGTTCAGTTGGACACATTACAGTTCAAGGCCGTTCTCCCAAGAGAAAGGGCAGAATGCCTCAGGCAACTGGCAGGAGAGGTACAGTGCTGCCGAACAGTGCCGGCTCATCTCCTCCTCTACCTACTGAGTCATATGGCATTGATGGTCCACATCACACCAATAGCCCACTTACACATGCGGACAGCCCAGTGGTGCCTATGCTTGCAGTGGACTCAGACCACGGGCAGGCTACGGGACAGGGTCAGGGGTACCCGCCAGCTGGCAGAGTCCCTCAACTGGTGGTAAAGCTTGCATCACCTCCAGGCAGGAATGCCCTTCCAGGCACCTGCACCAGAGGTTTCTGACCACAGAAGCCTCCCTCCTGGGTTGGGGGGCACATTGTGGAGACCACTGCACACAGGGCAGCTGGTCTCAGGAGGAGTCACTCCTACAGATAAATCTCCTGGAGCTCAGAGCAATCTTCCTATCCTTACGAGTGTTCCGCCACCACCTGCACAACTGACCTGTGCTGATCCAGATGGCCAACCAGGTTGCCATGTTCTATATCAACAAGCAGGGGTCACAGGCTTGTACTCCCTCTGCCAGGAGGCGGTGGGCCCTCCTCTCTTTCACAACATGGAACAGCATGCTTCTGTGAGTGGTGTACCTCCTGTTCCAGGACAACTGCCTAGCAGACAGGCTGAGCAGAGTCCTTCACCCACACGAGTGGCACTTAAACCCTGGAGTAATGAGGTAGCTCATCTACCTCTGGGCAGGCAGATGTCTTCCTGATCTTGTGGTCCGAGGGCCCACTCTATGTGTTCCCACTGACCCTCCATGGTTGCCAGGACCCTCTTCAAGGTCCAGAGTGAAGGGGCATCAGTCATATTGATTGCCCCTAGGTGGCCCGGGCAACTGTGGTTCCCTCTGCTTCTTTTCCTGTCAGTGGCACTCCCAGTTCCTCTGAGCTGAGTCCCATACTTCCTGTCCCAGGAGAAGGGCTCCCTCCTGCACCCCAATTTGGGGTTGTTATTGCTAACAGCATGGCTGCTGAAAAGGTAGTGTTGGTCCCTTTCAATCTTCCAAAAGAGGTCGAGGATATCCTACTGGCCTCCCAAAAACCCTCCACCAGATGGGCTTATGCCTTTAAGTGGAGAAGGTTTTCTGCCTGGTGTGCAGAAAGGGAGGAGAATCCCTTCTCCTGCCATGTACAACTAGTCCTTCAGTACCTACTGCACTTGTCACACACCGGGCTAAAATCTAACTCAATGAGGATGCATCTGAGTACCATAGCCGCTCACCACCACTCTATTGAGGGAAAACCCCTCTCAAGCCAGCCCCTGGTCTCCAGGTTCTTCCGGGGCCTCCTGCTATCCAAGCCCCTTCTCTGCCCTCCAGCAGCAGAGTGGGACCTCAATATGGTGCTCTCCCAGTTCACCAAACCACCGTTCAAGCCCCTGGCAACTTTCCACCTGCGGTACCTGTTTTGGAAAGTGGACTTTCTGGTGGCCCTTACGTCCCCTCAAAAAGTGAGTGAACTCCAGGCCCTGGTGGCAGATCCACCATATACAGTGTTCTACAAGAACAGAGTAGTACTCCACACACATCTCAAATTCTTCCTGAAGGTGGTGTCTCCTTTCCACCTCAACCAAGAAGTGGTCCTCCCCACCTTCTTTCCATGGCCACATACCGGCAGGGAGGAACTAGTACTTCATTGGACACTGGATTGCAAATGGACCCAGGCCCATCACAAAGTTCCTCAGCTTTTTGTGTCTTTTGACCCCAGCAGACTGGGGCTCCCCGTAACTAAGTGAACTCTATCCACTTGAGTGGCAGACTGTATTGCCCTTGCTTATGAGTGAGCTGGCCTCTCCCTTGAACACTGGATCACAGCATATCGATGAGGACAATGGCCATGCCGGTGGCCAATCTCCACTCAGTGCCAGTGACGGAAATCTGCAAGGCCGCCACATGGTCTTCAATTCATATACTCGCAGCTCACTACTGCCTGGAGAATGAGTCCCACAGGGACAGTGCCTTTGGCAAGGCAGTACTCCAGAGTATTCTCAGGATATAGGCAACTCTTGCACTCCAGCTCTTCTGTGTTCAGGCTACCGGAGTGATAGTGTCACTGGACGCTAGGGTCTTGCAGAATCTTTCAGTGGAACTCACCTTCTGCAACTCATGGCTACCCAACTGGTCGCCATTGGTGCTGTCGTGGTTTGGACCTCACAACGACAGTAAAGGGTCAATATCAGAGTGAAAAATTACAGCTCATTATGAAAGAAATCACTCTACTTATGCATAATTCCACGTGTGCTATATATACAAAAATAAGCAAAGAGGAGAAAAAGGCCTCAGAACTGCTGTAACAAAGAGCAAACACAGTAGGCAGAAACTGCCCTCAGCAACACCAGCAGAAACATCAGTGGCCTAAAAAAACTCCTCTAGTAATGCACACATTTATATACACATTTATTCTTCACTGAAGCATGGGTCATCAAACTCATATAATAACAAAACCAAGGTGCACTTATCTCTTCCACTCTCAGGAATCACAGCCAAATGTACATAAATAGGGCACACCCCCGACGCCAATGATGCCAGCAAGATGTTTTGCTGAACGCTTTTTCAAGGGGAACTCCCAAAAGCTGTGATAATGGAGAGAACACTTCAAACAACATCAAACACCTTTAACCGCCGCTTCAAACGTTCCTGAGAGTGGAAGAGATAAGTGCACCTTGGTTTGGACCTCAGCAGTCTGGAGCTAGGGAGTCCCATCTGTGAGGACTGACTTCCTGCTTGTTCCTGGAGAAAGTGTAGTTACTCACCTGTAACAGGTGTTCTCCAGGGACAGGAGGAATCAGTCATCACAACCCTCCCTCCTCTCCTGGGAGTTGTCTCCCTACATTGTTTTAGTTTTTACTGTTGCCCTAGCTATGTCATCTGACTGAGCAAGATAGCACCCTTGGGCGGGAAGAGGACTACACATACATGGTAGCATATCCCAGAGGTTTTATTTGAAAGCTGGGGAAATGCTCCACGCGAGCTCCGTTGGTGCCGTCACCCACATGTGAGGACTGATTCCTGCTATCCCTGGAGAACACCTGTTACAGGCGAGTAACTACACTTTACAACACAGTAATAATGGGTGATTTCAATTACCTCGGTATCGACTGGGTCAATGTACACCAGGACATGCTAGGGAGACAAAGTTTCTAGATGAAATAAATGACTGCTTCTTCGAGTAGCTGATTCATGAACTGACAAGAGGGGAAACTCTTTTGGACCTAGTTCTTAGTGGAACACAGGATCTGGTGCAAGAGATAATGGGGTTGTGGCCACTTGTCAAAAGTGATCTTAGCATGATCACATTTGATTTAATAAATGGAAGGAAATCCACAGTACTACCTTTTAACTTTCCAAAGGGATACTATGATAAAAAGAGGAAAATAATTAAGAAGAAACTAAGAGAAGCAGCTGCAAAGGTTAAAGATTTACATCAAGCTTGGGCGTTGTTTAAGAATACTATCTTGGAAGCCCAGACCAGATGAATTCCATGCTTTAAGTAAAGTGGAAGGAAGGCCAAAAAACTGCCAACATGGTTTAAAGATGAGATCAGAGAGGCAGTTGTAGCCAAAAAATCATCTTTCAGGAAATGGAAAAAGGAGCCAAATTGCAATTGCAACTCCAAGACCACATTGACAAAAATGATCTTCTGGACCCCCAACTACATGGATTCCGACCCCTAAATGGAGTGGAAACCCTG
This sequence comes from Ichthyophis bannanicus, assembly GCA_033557465.1. Lineage (NCBI taxonomy): Eukaryota > Metazoa > Chordata > Amphibia > Gymnophiona > Ichthyophiidae > Ichthyophis > Ichthyophis bannanicus. Next base: position 898,593,406 of record CM066035.1, on the reverse strand, counting down.
ATGGTCTCCCTCATGAACACCATAATAAAAAGAATTCAAGACATTAAACAAGGTTACCTCATGATCTTCCTGGATATATCTGCAGCCTTCGACACTGTCAACCACAACATTCTCCTGCAACGCCTACAATCCACTGGTATCCAAGACATTGTACTACAATAGTTCCAATCCTACCTCACCAACAGATACCAAGAAATAAAAACTGGAACCAGAATATCCACCCCCTACGGGCAAACACAAGGAGTACCCCAAGAGTCCACCCTATCATCACTCCTCTTCAAATTATATCGCCAACCACTCTGCCCCATCATCAGATCACACAACATCCACTTTCATATTTATGCTAATGACATCATGATATACGGACCATTCAACACAAAACAACCACATTCACGAAACTCCTCCAATGCTTCGATGAAATCTCCCAATGGCTTGCAAACAACAATCTGGCGATCAACTTTAAGAAGACAGAAGCTTTATTTGTTACAAAAGACAATACCTTCACACCACCTACCTTACTGACCATAAACAACACACAAATAAAAGTACAGTCAGAAATCAAATACCTCAGCATTACCCTGGACCAATACCTCACCCTCATTCAACAAATATGTAACACTGCCAGATCAATCTACCATAAAGCAAAGACCCTGCAATGTCTATGTCCTCTTCTCAAACCACCAGACTTCCATTCTGCTCTTCAAGCCCAAATCCTCCCACAACTTGACTACTGTAATGCCATTTCCAAGGCCTACCACAATCTATACTACTCCCCCTATGCACAGCCATACACACTGTCACACAGATCATAAAAGGATCAGCAAGGTAGGAGCACATCACACCCATTCTCAAGCTCCTGCACTGGTTTCCCCTTGACAGCCGGATCAGATACAAGACTCTCCTCCTGACACACAAAGCCATGCACAGTCACCCTACATCACACCTACATACTCTTTTCCAAACCTTGCAACCCAACTGCCCTAGAAGACAATCCACAAAGATCACTCTCGTCATCCCTCACGCAAAAGTAAAATCCAAACAACAAGCATGTGCATGATCCTTTGAACTCTATGCACAATCCATCTGGAACATCCTCCCAGACCCCATCAGAAACATATCAGACCTATACACCTTCAGAAAACACCTAAAGACCCAACTCTTCACGGAACACTTTGGCCCCTCTCCATGACCCCATCACAATGCATATACCCACAAGAACAACTCAACATATCTATTTCTACACTCACATTGTATATAGCTCCATAATGTATATAACTATACCCGTTACTTTTGTACATAGTTACCTGTCCCATATATGCAAACCAACCTATGTCCATGTACATAAGTTAATTGTTCATTGTAACCCACTACTAAATTGTTTGATGTAAATTGCTTTGACCTGGTGAAAAGTGTTATATAAGCACTGCTAAATAAATAAATATTATTTTCTATATATTTAAAAACATTAATATAATACCAATCACTAATGGTTCTAGGTGGTAAAACAGTAAAATATAAAAATTACTGTAAAACACAAAAACACAATAAAACATAAATAACATAGTAACAGTAAGATAGTAAATAAAGGCAGATAACGTCCATCTGTCACTCTGTGCAGGTTATCCTCCTTTATGCCTTTGTTTAGGGTTGTATCCACTGCTCTGTGCAGGTTACTCCCCTCTATGCCTTTGTATAGGTTTGTACCCGCTGCTCTATACAAGTTACCCCCATGCCTTTGTTTAGGGTTGTACCTGCCACTCCGTGCAGATTACTTTCCTCTATGCCAGGGGTGGGCAATTCCGGTCCTGGAGGGCCGCAGACCAATCAGGTTTTCATGATGTCCCTAATGAATATTCATGAGATCTGTTTGCATCCACTGCCTTCCATTGTATGGAAATAGGTCCATGAATATTCATTAGGGACATCATGAAAACCTGATTGGTCTGCGGCCCTCCAGGACCGGAATTGCCCACCCCTGCTCTATGCCTTTGTATAGGGTTGTACCTGCTGCTTCATGCAGGTTACACCCCTCTATGCCTTTGTTTAGGGATGTGCCCTCTGCTCTGTGCAGATTACCACCCCCCCTCCCCCCACACACACCTTTGTTTAAGGTTGTACTAAAGACAAGCTTTTGGGAGTTAACGCTTTCTACATCAGGTCAAACCAAAATGAGCAGGTCAGAAGAAGAGATAATTGGTACCAATGCACCAAAGTAAATCATAGATTCCATTACAGTTGTCGTATTAAATGGGAAGATGGGAAGTAGATACGTATGTTAGAAGAATGATAAGAAGGTGACAGAGGCAGAGCATTATGTCTGGTTGTTGTTGTTGTTAAATGCCGTCGAGTTGGTATTGACTCATAGCGACCCTCTGGATAGATGTCCTAAATGGTGTTCAGTCTTCAGTCAGGAGGCTCATAGTTGATAAAGTGGTATACATAGCTGCTGTTATTATATCAGTTAATCTCATTGCTGGCCTCCCTCTTTTACGTTGATCTTTAACCTTGCCAAGCATGATGTCTTTCTCTAATGATCTCTCTCTTCGCATGATATCAAAAATCATTGAAAAGATTACTCAACGTCAATTACAGGATCACATAGATACCAACGCACCCCTGCATCCCTTCCAACATGGATTTCGTGAAGCGCATGGTGTCGAAACGCTACTGACAATCCTATTCAACACTCTATCTATAGGTCTGGATAACATCAGTCAAGGCTTTGTTCTAATCTTTATGGACATTGCCGCTGCCTTTGATACAGTAGACCACGAAGTTCTCCTTCGACGCCTCAGAGAGAAGGGAGTCCACGGTTTAGTCCTATCATGGTGCGCGTCATACCTCACGGACCGTTGGCAACACGTCCTTTCTGGCCCTTCCACATCCGACCCCTTCCTCCAAACGAAAGGTGTTCCACAAGGCTCCTCCCTTTCTGCATTGCTATTTAACATTTACATGCAACCCATCTGTGACCTTATCCACTCATTTAACATCAACTGCCTGGTCTATGCCGACGACGTCTTGATGTACATGCCAATCTCGACAGAACATCTTGAGCTCTCCCCTCTAATCAAATGCTTTGACGCAGTCACAGACTGGATAAATGCACAAAGGCTTAAGTTAAACTTCAAAAAGACGGAAGCCCTCTTCGTCACCAGGAATCCGGCATTTACTCCACCCCTGTCCATCAAAGTTTGTGACGCAGAGCTCATATGCAAGACTACAGTGAGATACCTGGGAGTTACACTTGATCAGCAGCTTAATATGAAGGCCCATATCCATGTTTTATTCCAAGTTCTCTGACCTTGTTCTCTGTAAAACCTAACAGTTTGTTGTTATGGTATGTTGTTATATTGTGAACCGCGCTGATTCTGAATAGAGCGGTATATAAGAGCCTGTAATAAATAAATAAATAAATAAATAACAAAATTGGTATATCATAAAATCCGGACCCTCCGCCATCTTCGTCAGCTGTTAGAACTTGAAGACTTTCGAACTGTTTTTCAGGCCCTAATAATGCCTCACCTGGACTACGCCAATGCGATATTACATGGCCTTCCAAAAAGTACAACCAACCCCTTACAACTTGCAATGAATTCAGCTGCAAGAATCCTTCATGGAGCCTCCAGAAGATCCCACATTACTCCAATACTGAAACAGTTGCATTGGCTCCCCATACACGCCAGGATCTCTTTCAAGATTCTAACTATGACCCATAAAGCCATCAAGAAATACCCAGCTACTGCCATTACTGACCTAGTATCAATCACACCCCCTAACCGGGTAAGGAGATCGAATGCTTCAAATACCCTCATTCTACCTAAGGCAAGCATTAAATGCTCCCAAGTTACCAGATCTAGAGCCTTTGCATTCTTTGCACCATCCTGCTGGAACGCTCTACCAGCGACTATCAGAACCATCAGTGATCTCTCCCAATTCAAGAAGGCACTGAAACATCACCTTTTTCTCCTTCACTATGATGTCTCAGTCGCCACCTCACACCCTCCTACTTGCACACCTCAATGCAGCACCTCAAGCTCATGCATCTCACAATCTTGACTGAATACTCGCTATCACACATTTAACCTCCTCCCATCATGAGATGCTTGTACAGTTTATAGAACCCTTTATATAGTTACATAAAGTGGTTTGTATATATTTATCATGTTTTTCCCTGTTAAGAAACTTGTTTAATGTATACCCAAGTTATTATACCTGTTTATTGTAAGCACAAATCACCAAGATGAGATGTGTAGTTTAATGTTCATTGTAAACCGCACTGATTTCAAATAGCGCGGTATAAAAGAGACTTTAAATAAATAAATAAAAAATAAATAAAAATGTGTCCAAATTATGAAAGTCGAAGTTTTGTCATCTGAGCTTCTAAAGTAAGCTTAGGTTTGATCTACTCCAGTACTGACTGGTTTGTTCTTCAGGCAGTCCATGGTATACACAACATTCTTCACCAGCACCATAATTCAAAGGCATTGATTTTCTTCCTGTCTATCTTTTTTACTGTTCAACTTTCACATCCATATGACGTTATTGAAAATACCATGGCTTAGACAACTCCAGTCTTTGTATGGAGAAAGAGAGAGAGAGAGAAATTTATTTTATTTATTTATTTGGACAGTTTTCTATACCACCCCTTCCAGAGATCAGGGGCGGTTTACATGGAACAAGAAGTTACATAGAACTACATACATTGTAACTACTGTATGCACATTGATACTTGTTAAACTATATACATTGTAACTCAAATTGTAACTTTGTTGTAGTTTCATCAGAGACTGCTATATATTTTACTGCTGGAAGTGTATCGCTACAATTGTCAGGTGCAAATTATATTTTTTAGAGAGGTTATAACAATTGCAGTTTATGCTTTGGAGAGATTATGTCTGGTGGGGGGATTGGGGTGGGATTGATTAGGTGCTGGTGACGTTGTGGTTGCTGTAGTGCTCAATGAAGAGAAGGGTCTTTAATTCCTTCCTGAATTCTTGTAGGTCTTTGATTGATCGTAGCGAGTCTGGCAAAGAGTTCCAAAGGACAGGGGCTGTGAAGGTGAATGCTCTGTTGCTCGTTATTTGTTTGGTTTTGCGGATAGATGTTGGAACGTTAAGAATGTTCTGCTTGCTTTTTCTTCTGTTTCTGGTGTCAGATTGAGCATTTAGAAGAGATGTCAGATAGGAAGGTGCAATGTTGTTGAGTAGCCTGAATGTCCTTCATAGCCATTCTGCCAAGTGCATTGCGTTGTCAGATTTCTTGACTGCTTGCCATGTCTTTATTGATTAATCCAAGCAGCTTAAAGTTGTCCATTATTTCAATTTCTTCTCCATCAACAATGAACTCATTGATTTTGCCAGTTGTCAAGATCTTTGTCTTCTTTACGTTAAGATGAAGGCCCATTTTAAGACTATATTCCTTGATCTTGAGAAGCAAATGTTTCAGATCGTCTTCACTTTCAGCCAGTATTATGGTGTTTTGAGTTAGTCCAATAAAACATTCTCAACAAAAACTTATTTGTTGACCAATTTTTTTCTAAATATTCAAGTGGACTAACACAGTAAACACAATGCTTTTTGCTGAATGTTTTTCACGGAATAGAAATTTTGGGCTGTCCGGGATGCAAGTGTACAAAAGCCATAAGGGAACTGGTTCTACTTTCAGATTCTAGAGTTTAGACCCATGTACGGAGCTTCCTGTGGTCTCAGATACTTATCTCCACTGCTTGTTCACTGCCATTTTTTCACAAGGCAGGCAATTTTTTAATGACTGATGTAAAAACCAGCCAAGTTAACCAGTTCTAGGTGTGAGACTTTTGTGCCATTTCTGAATTCCTGGCAACCCATCCTGATACATTATGAGGCTTACAGCACTGATTTCATTGGGTAAAATCAGCAGCTGTCAATACCACACTGTTTTGGGGTGTAAGTTCAAAACTGGGACTGGCCAAAAAGTCTCCCTCCTGAACTGAGTAACTAGGCATCTCTGTCAGTAAGAATGAGTTTGTCCCTTTCACCTTGCTGCTCCTTATGCCTGGAACAAATTACCTGAGTCTGTACATCAGGCATCTTTGACCCTTTTCAAATCCATGCTAAAGGCTCACCTCTTTGAGACTGCTTTGGGATCCTGATCCCTTGTTTTCCTTGTGGCTCCTTCCCCTCCTTATTGGACCCTTATTCTTATCATTTGTCTAGTCTGTCTTAATTAGCTTGTAAGCTCTGACAAGCAGGGACCATCATTATATGTGTCTGTACAGCACTGCGTATGCCTTGAGGCGCTATGTAAGTGATTACTATCAGTAGTAATAGTAGTAGTAGTAGTAGGAATGAAAGAATTTAGGGGCAGGTTTACTAAACTGCGCTAATGGTTAAGGTATCGACAGCTCGCACTAACTCTGGGGCACAGAAATACCTACTGTGCCGGACTGTAGCTCACCTTGAACTACTACGGGAAAGGCATGAGCTAAATACTACTGAATAAATTAAACCGTACTTAGGTGGCTGGCTGTCTTCAATCCATGCAAAATCCAGTGCCCTTTTTATCCAGATATTCAAGATGCTTAAAAGATACATACCCCAGCCAACAATGCAGAACTTGAGGATGTATTTTCGGACATAGGTGTTGAAAACCTTGACAAGGGCGAGGTACATGTGGAAGGCCTCCAAAGCCATCCAGGTGAAGGACACCAGGAGGAAATAATGCAGAAACACAGCGACGGAAATGCACAATCCCGGCACATGGTCGTACAGAGCAATCCAGGAATCCAGCAGGAAAACCAGGTTGAGCAGAAGTAAAGCAGCGCAGAGCTGGATGAGGATTTTGGAAGGATAGTCTCGCCGGATTTTTCTGAAAAAGACATCAGCAATGAACCAGTGAATGAATGCATGGAGAAAGCTTTTGTGGTTAGTTTACAGGCTCCTTCGAACCAAAAGCAAATGTCAGATGGGCTCTGCTCTTACTGTGTCCTAAAGCTATTATTACAGTTCTAAAGCGCGCTATGTTATATGCAGCATTGCACAGTCCATGCTCCATGATCTTACAAGCTAGTCGATGGAAATTTAGAAAGCAACGTGACTTCTGCGTGCACTCAGGAGGTTAAGGCAGCATTTGCACTGTTTCTCTTGGAACTCAGGATAGGGGCCAATTAGTCAATTTCCAGAGGTATTCCTGTGAATACCTCCGGTGCTGACTGTTCAGGAGTAGAAATGGCCTGTTGGAAAATTGTTTACTGGTACGCGGGCACACTTTCCTTCATTCAGCCATGCACATTTATCTGCTGTTTGAAGAGAGGATCCCAAGGGCAAGTTTAAGGAGGGCTTTGCACTGGCACGCATACTTTTGAAAGTTCCAACATATGCGCATATGTTGATCCAGAAATTTTGTGCACCCCAAAAAGCAGATATAATTGCAAGCACAGAGTTTCTCTGGGGTAATGTTCAAAAGGGAAGCATGCTCGTACCTCTGCTTTGAAAATCTGGCAAAGTTGGCAGAGTTAAATGAGCTAAATGATACTGATGGGCTTTCACATCGGTCAGCTGCCAGCGTAGCTAAATCTTGCTAAATAGAAATATGAAGCCCTGGATAGTGAGGGACTGCGTCTAATCTCTGCTATCACCAGTATATGAACCTGCATCTCCTTTCCTGTGCATATTCCTTAATCTTTCTTTATTTGAACAGCAAGCTCTGTGACCATGCTATGTGTATATAACTGTAAAAATAGCATTATATAAATGTTTTTGAAAACAGCTCTACAGTGTAACCCTGTCAGGGATCCTTGGCATAGCAAGGGGGAATTTTGCAATATTCACAAGTGCCTGCAGCAACTTTATGGATTGCTGCCAGTTTTAAAGGGCTGGCACGGACCGTTACTATTGCTCTTGTCTTACTTTGAGTCCCTGCTCTTCAGACTAAACTTCTTTTCATGTCCAAAGCCCAAGACACTGGGCGCTCCCTGGGAATCCGTGACTGTACCAGACCTGGGCCATTGCATTTGTTGAGGTGAAAACGTAGGGGATTCTTCACATCTATGCCTGAGAGACTGCTGCTGAATTACAAGTCACTTTTGGGTTGAGTAACCTACCTTCAGAGATCCTGCGCTGTAAGAGCCAAGCCACTCTCCGTATTCAGTTACAGAAAACAAATACACCAGTTTCTGTCTTTACGAAATAGCCCATAATGCCCCTGAACAAAAAATTGCTGGGTCCAGATTTGCCTCCCTCAAGGTTACATATTAGGATTTATGGAGTTTGTTTGGTTGGAATCTTGTAGCTCTTTGCAAGAACAGGATCATTTTGATTAAGGGCCATTGACTGCCTGGGATTCTTTGCAAATGGTATATTTTTAGGGCCAGTGCAAGAAGTCCAAAAATGTACTTATGTGCCTTTATAAATAACCACCCAGGGAGGAAGTGACATCACCCCACCAAATGGCTGCCTTAGGAGAGGGCTGTGGTGGTGAACTCCCCGGGTTGTGAGTAAACGTACCCCTCAGAGCGCTTCCGGCACTGAAAGATTGGGTGGAGTAGCGGGGAAAGGTGGTGACCCCTGTTGTGATGGCTACCCGGTGGAAAACAGTGGATCTGCGTGAGTATGTGTATGTGGGCAGCAGGCAGAAGGGCGGCATGGAGAGCAAGATGGCAGTCGTGGGAACGTGTGGCTCAGATGAGGAGGAGGAGGCTGGAGGGTGAAGTGCAGCAGGAGTGCTCACAGTTAACCCCATTTCCAAAGCAGAACTGAAGGGTTGGTTTAACGAAGGGAAGGAGGAGGTGTTCATGGTTAAAACAGAGCTGGGAGGCCTGGTGGCAGAGCTCAGAGAGAAGTTGTGTGAGCCCGGCCACAAGATGGAGGAACACAAGGAGCGGATGGCAGAGTTTGAGCAATCAGCAGAGGATATGCCGGTGAAAGTTACGGCACGGGAAGCTGAAGAGGAACTGGTCCTGCTTAAGATGGAAGATCTTGAGAACAGATTCAGGAGGAATAATTTACAGATCGGCGGAGATCCTGAGGAACCAGAATTTATGGAGAATGGAAATGTTTAAGGAGCTCCTGAGCAAGGGCTGTGACCTGAATTGGCTTTGTACATCCTGGTTGTGCACCCCGCCCCTGCTCCACCCAATCCCTGCGCTGTCACCGCCCCCTCCCACCCCTGTCCAGAGCTTCCTGCACAGAGGCTTTGTACGTGCAGGGAACTATGGATACAGAATCAGGGCCCTGTGAATAGTGGGGGTTGTATGTCCAGGCCTGACATCCATCCCTGCTATTTGTGTCTCTGCACGACTCCCATTGTGTTTTATGATGCTGGTGGGCATGGTTGAGTAGCAATATGAGATATGTCTAATGCGCTTTGGGGTGGGAGAGGGGGGTGATGCATGTGTGCTGGTGTGGAAGGAGAGTGCTTGCTTTTTTGGTGGGGTATGTATTTATTTATTTAACAGTTTTTTATACCACTTTATCATTTCAATCAAAGCAGTTTACATTGTAACTTAAACTTGTAAATTAAACAGGGACATTGATAACTTGGATTTTTCTGAGCAATGGAGGGTTAAGTGACTTGTCCAAGGCCACAAGGAGTAGTAGTGGGAATTGAATCCTGGTCTCTTGGTTCCCAAGCCAGTGCTCTAACCATTAGGCTACTCCTCCACTCTATTGCCCCATGTATGTGGGTTGTATACGTTTTGATGCAGTGAGAGAGGGGTGGGTACAAAGGGGAGGAGAAGGGGCGTAAGATGGCTGGGGAGGGGCTGGGTGTGGTGGGTCTCTATTCCAAGAAGGATGCCTCCACGAGAGGAGGGAAGGGTAGTGGGGTAGGAGGAGGGAGGGAGGGTAATGAGAAGGCAGGAGAAGGGGAAAAGGATGTTTGGATAATAAAAGGTGAGTGGAGCAAGAAGGGAGCAGGGCAGAATAGGCTATTGCATCAATCAATGCTAAGGGACTTAACTTCTGGTAGAAATGCAAGCAACTGGTATGGGAGGGGGAGAGATTAATGGCAGGCTCCCTTTGTGTTCAGGAAACTCATTTACAGGTTTTTCGGGAGAAGTACCTGCTGTCAAACTGGTTCCCAAAGGTTTTTCTAGCAGACAACAAAACAGCACCAAAAAAGGGGGAGTGGTTTTATTAATGGGAGAGGCCAAGATGGTGGAGGTTAAAAAGGTGTAAGGGATAAGGGAGGCTGGTATCTCTTTTTACACATGTACATAGGGGGAAGGGAGATGGTGATAGCATGAATTTATGTGCCCAGTGAAAAACAGGGGCAATTTTATGCTGACATTGGAGAAAAATTGCTGTAATTTAAAAACTTGCCTATTATATTGGGGGGAGATGTCAATCTAACAGTTGACTCAAGGATGGATAATAGTGTGGGGGGGCACACATTGGGGGCAGGAGGGATAGAGCGCTCTTGAGGAGTACGCATGAGGAATCCACAGGTGAGGGGTTATACTTATTACTCTGTGGCCCGGTCATCATACAGTCGCCTGGATATGGTGTGGGTAGATAGCAGCCTGTTGGATGCAGTAGGCAAGGTGGAAATAGTCCCATAACTTGGTCTGATCATGCGCCAGTGAGTCTAACTTTGAAGATGGGGGAGGGGGAGGGTGGGTTGAAGATCTGGCAATTAAATGATTCTTTGTTGGAGGAAGAGAGGTGTGTGGATCAGATTGGGAGGGTACTGGAGGAATACCTGCAGTTTAATTTGGGGAGGGGGAGGTGGCTCTGGGATCGGTTTGGGATGGGCTGAAGGCAAGTAAGAGGCAGTTTATTAAAATAGCTGCAAGGGTAAAATGGACGAGAAGGGCAAGGGAGGAGGAATTGATGGGGGAGATTGGGGAGGAACCATCAGAGGGGGGAAGGGAGGGATGGTTTGAAGGAGCTGGAAGGGGCTCGGGCGGAGCTGGCCAGGTTGAGAGCAAGTCAGATTGCCTTTGACCTAGAGAGGATTAAGCAGGAATATTTTGAGCAGGGGAACTGGGCCAGAAAATTGTTGTCAAGGCGGCTTAAGAAGCGGGCTAAACAACAGCATATAATTGGGATACGCAATATAAAGGGGGCCCTGGTAGGGGGGGGGGGCCAAGGCGATAAGAGAAGCCTTTAAAGAGTACTACACCAATTTGTATAAAGAGGAAGTGGAGGGGGAGGGTAAGTTTAGAGAGATTGTGACAGAGTCCACAAAGAGGGTCTGATTTACGTATGAAAGAGGCCTTTTATATAAATGTGCAGCTATATACATGCATGTAAGTGAAGAATATTTGAGGGAGTGTCCATTAACAATGCTTGGGGAAGAGGAGCGGGACTTGTTGAACAGCCCTATTGGGGAGTTGGAGGTGAGGGAGGCTATACAGTCTATGAAGGTGGAGAAGGCACCAGGTTTAGAAAGATTGTTGATTAAATTTTGCCGGAAATTTCAGGGGTAGTTGTGGGCAATGTTCCCTCTAATTTTCTGTAGGCTGTGTGCGCATAAAATATCAGCTGTGCAGCTTTTGAAGGAAGGTTAAATTTTTGTGCGCCACATAACGACACTCGGAGTTATATACTTTAAAATTTGACTACATGTCAGAATACAGTATGTACACCACATTGATTGCACTAGAAAATATTGTAGAACTTGTGAAAACCTTAAATACACAACAACTTTTAAATTTTAAGACGTCTGTGTTGTTTTCTATCAGAATCAGAACCGTAATTTTTGTGCGCTCTGTTGTAAAGTATGTGCGCTCGCTTGGCGAGGTGTGTGCGCGCGCACACGCGCACAGCTTAGAGGGAACAGTGGTTGTGGGGTGCTTATGCAGGTCTTTAATGCAGTGGTGGAGGATGGAAGTGTGCCATCTTCAATGTGTGCAGCAGGGATAACAGTGTTGGGTAAACCAGGTAAGGACCTCACAGTGTGTGGGTCATATAAGCCTATCTCCTTAATAAACTTGGATGTGAAACTGCTGGCCAAGGTATTGGCTAACCGTCTGCAGAGGTATATGCCTAAGTGGGTGAAGCTGGATCAGACCGGGTTTAACCAGGGGAGACAAGGGGGGAACAATATCAGAAAAATGGTCAACTTAATTTGGCAGACAGGAAGGGGTGGGCTAGGCACTCTATTCGTGACAGTAGACGCCGAAAAGGCCTTCGACAGGGTTGAATGGGGGTTTATGTTTAAGGTCTTGGAAAAGATGGGGGTGGGACAGCATTTTATTAAATGGCTGAGGCCCTATATGCCTCACCAAAAGTGAGAATTCAGATCAACAGGGGGTATTTGAAGGAATTTGAGTTAGGGAGGGCAACAAGACAGGGATGCCCGCTCTCACCATCGCCTTTTGCCTTAGTTATTGAGCCATTGGTGGAGAAGATTCGGAATCAGGGGGATATCAAGGGGATTTATAAGTGTATTGGGTGAGATGTGAGAGAATGCAGCAGTAGAATATGGGGGCATTTTCTGGGTCTAGGGGGGGGAATGTTGGTGAAGGGGGTTTGGGATGATTATTATTATTATTACTGTTGTTTTGTGATTGGAATTGCTTTGGGCTCAGGGGCCGCTCTGTACCTGTCGGTCTCCCTTTTTGGCTTATGCATGCATTGCAATTCAGTGGTCAGCTTTTGGGGGTGAGGAGGGGACTAACGATCTGTAATGTTATGTCCCTTATTGTGAGACGTAATTTGTTGGGGTGGAGATAGTGGGGGTGGACTATGGAAGTCTAAGAGGTAAGAGAGGGAGAAGCACAGGATTCTGGGGGACTTTGGAGTTGTTTTGTGATATTGGCAAGTTGATGTTCGCTGTACAAAACAATAAAAAGTAAAATTACTAAAAAATAATAAATAAATAAGCCTACAGGACCAGTCCCAACAGTACACAGATGCTAACTCACATGTACTCCTGCTCCGAAGTTAGTATAAAGGCTATCGTGTAATCACATATTTTATAAAACATACATGCACATTGCAACTCCCCTTCCTCTGTGCCCAGACTATGCCCCAGGCATTCACTGTCCATGCATATGTGTCTTACACACCTCCACGGGCATGCTATTTTATAAAAGCTCTTCTATACGTGTAAAACAGGCTTTCCATGAAAAAAAAAGCTTTCTAAAATGTCAACCTGCAAGCATAAAGTAAAGATACCGGGCCTCCTATTCAGTGCCAGTGTCTCAGGGCTGCCAATGGGGCTACCACCGGCGCTGACCTTTAAACCTAGTGATTGAATGCTACGGACACATCTGGGCTCCGGCATTGAATTGTTGCAAAGCAATATTCAGCTGCTGCACAGTTAGCTTCTACGGCAAAAGGCTAATGTTTCCTGTATCTGACTTTCACCGCTGTCTGGTTATTTACAGGTGCCCATGGCACACCCCGAGGATAACCAGTTAGTATCGGGGCATCTAGCTGTGGCTAACCGTGTAAATGCCATTGAATACCTCCCCCACACACTGTTTATTTACATTTTTTTTCTGATGCTCTCATTTTATTTTAATGCCAGTCACTGGACTGAGCAAAGTGATCCCTGCTACATTTCAACTCATAACTATGTGATTCCGTTTAAGACAACTCCCTCAATACCTTACAAGAATTCTATGCACTGATAGGAGCCACGTGTATCTAGTTTTCTCCAGGACCAAGCAGGAAGTCAGTCCTCACATATGGGTGACATCAACGTCAATGGAGCCCCCATGCGGAGCATTTCCCCAGCTTTCTATGAAAGCCTTTGGGAATACACCCACGCATGCGCGGTCCCCTTCCCGCCCAAAGGTGCCATCTTGCTCAGTTTTTCTTTTTCCGTGGAACCCAACAGACGTCTGTCCGTGTCACCCGGAAATTATGACTTTTTCTTGTGATTTTCTTCGCTGTTTTATCCGGTTCAATGCCGGTTCCCCTTCCCGCCGGGTTCGGTACACCGGTATCGAGCCCGTCTTCTATTTTTCATTTTTTGCCCTTAGTGGCTGGCGTTCGCGCCCTTTTTTCTTTTTCCCTGGAAGGCCGGTCCTTTGACCTCACGGGGGCTCTTTTTCCCCCGACGGCTTCCAGTGGTTTCAAGAAGTGTGATCGGTGTAAGAAACTAATGTCTCTCACCGACACATACGACTGCTGTCTTCGATGCCTTGGACCAGATCATGATCCTAAGATCTGTGTCCCGTGTGGCAAAATGTCCACCAAGGCACTTCGAAGCCGCCAGCATCAAAAGGAAAGGCTTTTTTCTGACCCTGCCTCCAGCCGGGCCCGGACCTCATCAGTGGCCTCGACGTCTCGGAGTTTGACCCCGAGCATTGTCGGGGTTCCTCGGACAGGGGGTCCCCCGATCGGGATCGTAAGAGGAAGAAGCGGCTCGCGAGGGCAGCGTCGGAGGAGGTCCCTGGTTCCTCGGGGGCCAGGTCTCGGACCCACGAACGCCGTCCTGAGCCCTTGGAGCAGGAGAAGCCATCCAAGATACCCCACGTGGAGCCGGAGTCTGCCAGGCACGTAAGTCCTGTTGTCCTCGAGGACTCTCCTCCTAGGGAGCCGACGTCGGGCCCGGCATCGCCGGGGCCCAAGTCAGTAGCTGCTGAGTCTCCTGAGCTTGGACTCAGGCTGACAGCCTTGGAGTGCAGATTGTCTGCCTTCATGGATCAGCAGCGGGTGCTGATGGCCAGCCTCGCTGGTGCATCTGCCTCGACCACCGGGACATCGACGTCTAAGTCGACCCCGGAGACCGAGCCGATACTCGAGACCATGAAGGCTCGAAGTCGACCTCGGTCACGGTCTCCCTCGACCTCCCGCTCGGGACAGAGGGCATCAACGCCAGTGCCTTCGGCATCGGGGCAGGTGCCACTGAGACCCACGCGGTCGGAGCCCCCCAACTTCTCTTCAGATGAGTCTGCGTGGGAGACGGAGGACACTTGGTTCTCGGAGTTCGTCAGGGAAATGGCCAAGACTTTGGCAATCCCCGCGGACCCCGAGGAGGAGCCTCGAGCCGAGGAGCTCGAGGCTCTCCAGTATGACTCTCCTCCTAAGGAGGCCTTTACTGTGCCGGTTCCTCTGATGCTGGAACGGCTCCTCTTCCGAATGTGGGAGGCACCTGCCTCGGCGCCGGTTTTGAGCAAGCGGGTCAATTCCATCTATCGACTCCGTAAGAGCCCGGGATTCCAAAAGGCGCAGCTGCCGCACCATTCCATGGTGGTGGAATCGGCCATGCATCGCCTGAAGAGTCAGAAGATGCACTCCGCGGTGCCTCCTGGCAAGGAGGCCTGGAACCTGGATGCGCTCGGCAGAAAGTGCTTCCAGGGCTCAATGCTTGCTTGCCGTGTCCAGTCCTACCAGCTGTACATGTGCATGTACTTGCGGGACCTGGCTAAGGAGATAGCCGGGTTCTCTGCTGGTCTCTCCGAGAAACCTTTGCAGAGGTTCCAGACCTTGTCCTCGGGAATCAGGGACTGCTCAAAGTTCATGTCTCGAGCGGCCTACGATGGCTTCGAGGCTTCGGCCCATGTAGTGGCAGCCGGCATTGCGGCCCGACGCCAGGCATGGCTGCAGTCATCGGACCTCGAACCCTGGGTGCAGGACAAGTTGGTCGATGTCCCTTGCCGAGGCAAAAACCTTTTTGGCAAGCTCATGGCCGAGAAGGCTGCTGAGCTCGAAACCGGGCACCTGACTAGGACAAGGCTGTCCAGAAAAACCCCTGCCCCTTCTCAGAAAAAGAAGGGCTCGGGTAAGAAGTCCTTTTACCCGAGGAAGGCTACTGCCTACAAACCTTTCCCTCATTACCAGGCCTCCCCAGCTCCCCAGCAGGGTCAGCAGGCCAAGGGGCAGGGACATGGGCCCCGTAGGCGGACCTCACACGCCACCTAGATAAGGTCTTAGATAGTGCTGGGGAGGAGTCTGCTGTCTTGGTACATGTTGGTACCAATGACATAGGAAAATGTGGTAGGGAGGTTCTGGAAGCTAAATTTAGGCTTTTAGGTAGGAAGTTGAAATCCAGAACTTCCAGGGTAGCGTTCTCCGAAATGCTTCCCATTCCACGCGCAGGACCCAATAGGCAGGCAGAGCTCCGGAGTCTCAATGCGTGGATGAGACAATGGTGCAGAGATGAGGGGTTCGGATTTGTTAGGAACTGGGGAACATTCTGGGGAAAGGAGGGGCTCTTCCGAAGGGATGGGCTTCACCTTAACCGGGATGGAACCAGGCTGCTGGCATTAACCTTTAAAAAGGAGATAGAGCAGCTTTTAAACTAGATAATAGGGGAAAGCCGACAGTCGCCCAAGAGCGCATGGTTCGGAAGAATGTATCCTTGAAGGATACTACAAAAAGCAGAGAGGTTCCAAAAAAGAGTAAAGTAGCCCAAATGCCCTCGAGTATGGAGCAGACAGAACTTAAAGATCCCAAATTACCCATGTCTACCAATAGCCAAATTAATATGAATAAAATACAGTCTCTAAAATGCTTGTATGCAAATGCTAGAAGTCTACAAAACAAGATGGGAGAGTTAGAATATATAGCACTAAACGAGAGGTTAGATATGATTGGAATATCAGAGACATGGTGGAAGGAGGACAACCAGTGGGACACTGTGATACCTGGGTACAAGCTATATCGAAATGATAGAGCTGATCAAATTGGTGGAGGGGTTGCGCTCTATGTTAGAGAGGGCATTGAGTCAGAAAGGATTAAAGTTTTGCAAGAAACAAAATTTGCTGTAGAATCTCTATGGATTGAAATTCCATGTAAAAAGGGGAAGGCGATGGCAGTGGGGGTGTACTATCGTCCGCCTGGCCAGAATGAACAAATGGATGATGAAATGCTCAAAGAAATCAAGGAAGCTAGCAAAAGTTACAGTGCAGTAATAATAATGGGTGATTTCAATTACCCCGGCATCGACTGGGTCAGTGTCACAACAGGACATGCTAGGGAGATAAAGTTCCTAGATGAAATAAATGACTGCTTCTTGGAGCAGCTGGTTCATGAACCGACCAGAGGGGAAGCAATATTAGACCTAGTCCTTAGTGGAACACCAGATGTAGTGCAAGAGATAAGGGTGTTGGGGCCACTTGGCAATAGTGATCATAGCATGATCGCCTTTGATTTAATTAGTGGAGGAGGGATAGTAAGGAAATCCACAGTACTACCCTTTAACTTTCGAAAGGGAGACTATGATAGAATGAGGAAAACAGTTAAGAAAAAACTAAAAGGAGCAGTTGCAAAGGTTAAAGACGTACATCAAGCTTGGGTGTTGTTGAAAAATACTATCTTGGAAGCCCAGACCAGCTGTATTCCACGCTTTAAGAAAAGTGGAAGGAAGTCCAAAAAATTGCCAGCATGGTTTAAAGCTGAGGTCAGAGAGGCTGTTGTTGCCAAAAAAGCATCTTTCAAGAAATGGAAAAAAGAGCCAAATGATGAAACCTGGAAACAGCACAAGCACTGGCAAGTCAAATGCAAGGCATTAAATAAGGCAGGCAAAGAGAGAATTTGAGAAGAAGCTTGCTGCGGAAGCAAAAACGCGAAATAAAGACCTTTTCAAGTACATTCGTAGCAAAAAACCCGTGAGAGAGTCAGTTGGTCCATTAGATGATAAAGGGGTTAAAGGAGCACTAAGAGGCGACAAGGCGATAGCGGAGAGACTGAATGAATTCTTTGCTTCGGTCTTTACTGAGGAAGATGTAGGGATGTTACCCATGACTGAAGTGGTATTTAAAGGTGTGGAAGAATTGAAGGAAATATCGATACATCGGGAAGATGTCTTACAACTATTAGATAAACTGAAGAGTAGCAAATCACCTGGGCCGGATGGTATACATCCAAGGGTGTTGAAAGAACTGAAATTTGAGATTGCAGACCTGCTATCAGTAATCTGTGAACTATCATTAAAATCATCTCTAATACCTGAGGATTGGAGGATCGCCAATGTAACACCAATTTTTAAAAAGGGTTCGAGGGGTGATCCGGGAAACTACAGACCGGTGAGCCTGACATCAGTACCGGGAAAAATGGTAGAAACCATCATAAAGAATAAAATTACTCAGCATATAGATAGTCATGACCTAATGGGAGACAGCCAACATGGCTTTAGACAAGGAAGATCTTGTCTTACTAATCTGTTATGTTTTTTTGAAGGAGTGAATAAACAGGTGGACAAAGGTGAGTCGGTTGATATTGTGTATCTGGACTTTCAGAAAGCCTTTGACAAGGTCCCTCATGAGAGACTTTTGGCAAAACTAAAGAGTCATGGGATAGGAGGCAGTGTACTACTGTGGATCAGGAACTGGTTAAAAGATAGAAAGCAGAGGGTAGGGCTAAATGGCCAATTTTCCCAATGGAGAAAGGTGAATAGTGGTGTACCCCAGGGATCTGTGCTGGGTCCGCTGCTTTTTGACATATTCATAAATGACCTGGAAAGTGGAATAACGAGTGAGGTTATCAAATTTGCTGATGACACAAAACTATTTAAAGTTGTTAAAACCCAGGAGGATTGTGGAAAATTGCAAGAGGATCTTGATAAATTGGAAGACTGGGCATCAAAATGGCAGATGAAATTTAATGTGGAGAAGTGCAAGGTTATGCACCTAGGGAAGAACAACCCAAACTATGGTTACACGATGCAAGGTTCCACATTAGGAACCACCACCCAAGAAAAAGATTTAGGCGTCCTTGTGGATACCATGTTAAAACCCTCGGCCCAGTGTGCAGCGGCGGCCAAGAGAGCAAATAGAATGCTAGGTATGATAAGGAAAGGAATGGAAAATAAAACAAAAGATATTATAATGCCTCTATATCGTTCCATGGTGAGACCGCACCTTGAATATTGTGTGCAATTCTGGTCGCCGTATCTTAAAAAGGATATAGCAATTTTAGAAAAGGTTCAGAGAAGAGCCACCAAAATGGTAAAGGGTATGGAAGGCTACTCCTATGAAGAAAGGCTAAAAAGGTTGGGGCTCTTTAACCTGGAAAAGAGACGGCTGAGGGGAGATATGATAGAAGTCTATAAATTAATGAACGGAGTGGAACGGGTAAACGTAGATCGATTGTTTACCTTATCAGAATATAGAAAGACTAGGGGACATGCAATGAAGCTACAGGGTAAACTATTTAAGACTAATAAAAGAAAATATTTTTTCACTCAACGTGTAATCAAACTCTGGAATTTGTTACCGGAGGATGTAGTAAAGGCTGTTAGTGTAGTTGGGTTTAAAAAAGGTTTGGACAAGTTCCTGGAGGAAAGGTCCATAAACCATTATTAAGAAGGGACCCAGGATATCAATGCTTGAACCAATACAAGCATTGTGGAACCTGTGTCCCTTGGGGAAACTGCTAGGTACGTATGACCTAGATTGGCCACTGTTGGAAACAGAATACTGGGCTTGATGGACCTTGGTCTGACCCAGTATGGCATATCTTATGTTCTTATGTTCTTAAGACCCCCAAGCCTCCGGCTCCTGCTCCCACTCAGCAGGGAGGGGTTTTTTGACTCCCTCAGCATAGCCTTTCCATCTCTGCTGACCCATCCCTGCACAGGAGGTCGTCTAGCCCTGTTTGCCCACAGGTGGCCACCCATTACAGGAGATGCTTGGGTATTGAGCATAGTCCACAAGGGCTATATGCTCCATTTCCAGCAGTTGCCTCCTCCCTATTTTCCAGGGGAGCCTCCAAGTCCTCCTCTGCACACAAACCTCCTCCTTCAAGAACTTCAGGGTCTGCTTCTAGACAAGGCGGTGGAGCCTGTTCCTCCCCACCTGCAAGGTCACGGTTTCTACTCCAGGTACTTCCTAGTACCAAAGAGAACCGGCGGCCTCAGGCCTATTCTCGATCTCAGGAATCTCAACAAGTTCTTGGAGAAAGAAAAGTTCAAGATGCTTACTCTTGGAACCTTACTGCCCTACCTCCAGCAGGGAGATTGGCTATGCTCCTTGGATCTAAAGGATGCGTACACTCACATCCTCATTCATCCAGATCACAGAAAGTACCTCAGGTTCATTGTGGGAGGAAACCATTACAAGTACAGAGTATTGCCTTTTGGCCTAATCTCCTCCCCAAGGGTCTTTACAAAGTGCCTGGCAGTGGTTGCGGCCTACTTGAGGAATCAAGGTATTTTTGTCTTCCCCTACCTGGACAACAGGCTCATCAGGGCTCAGACTTACCAGGAGGCCAGGCAAGACACCCTCCGAACTATCTCTCTCCTTCAGCACCTAGGCTTTGTCATAAACTTCGCAAAGTCCACTTTGCTCCCCTCCCAGAACCTAGAGTTCATAGGGGCGAGGCTGGACTCCCTGCAAGCAAAGGCTTACTTGCCAGAGGACAGAGCGCAAAGGCTGATGGATTTAGCAAACCAGTTTCTAAGCATGCCACTGGTTTCCGCCAGAGTCTGTCTGAGGCTTCTGGGCCACATGGCATCGACAGTACATGTAACTCTGAATGCTCGCCTCCACATGAGACCTGCCCAGTGGTGCCTCAGAACTCAGTGGTCACAGGCCACAGGAAGCCTCAGAGATAGAGTACGGGTGTCCAAACCATTCCTGAACTCCCTACATTGGTGGCTGCACCCCTCCAACTTACTACAGGGGGTGCCTTTTCAGGTACCTGTTTTCACAATAGTGTTAACCACCGATGCCTCCTTGCAGGGCTGAGGTGCACATTGTCTGGACAAGTGCACCCAGGGCCTGTGGTCTCCATGGGAGGCCACACAACAGATCAATCTGCTAGAACTCAGGGCTATTCGCCTAGCCCTCAAAACCTTCTCTCAGAGCCTGGCTCACCAATCTGTCTTGGTGCAGATGGACAATCAGGTGGCCATGTTCTATGTGAACAAACAGGGAGGCACTGGGTCCAGGCTCCTGTGTCAGGAGGCACAGGCCCTTTGCTTTTTAGCCCTCAGGCACAACATGTTTCTCAAGGCTGTTTATCTCCCTGGCCAGGAGAACTTCCTGGCAGACAGGTTAAGCAGAGTTCTACAGCCCCACGAATGGCAACTGCATCGATTAGTGGTTCAGAAAATTTTCCTGAAATGGGGACTTCCATCCATAGATCTCTTTGCCAGTCCCCTGAACTGGCAGCTGCCCAGGTTCTGCTCCAGGCATCCGCATCCCATGAGATTGGCAGCGGATGCCTTCCTGATCTCATGGTCCCAGGGCCTACTGTATGCGTTTCCTCCCATGCCTCTGGTGGCCCGAACCTTGTTCAAGATTCTAAGGGACAAGGCCTCGGTACTTCTGGTAGCCCCCAGGTGGCCGAGGCAGCCCTGGTTCCCACTTCTGCTTCAGGTAGCGGTGGAAACCCCACTACCTCTGGGGTTGCAACCCAATCTTCTCTCTCAGGATCAGGGTTCCCTTCTACACCCCAATCTCAAATCTCTCAATTTGATGGCCTGGAGGCTGCAAGGGTAGTGTTGGCTCCCTGGGGCCTACCTCAGGAAGTTGAGGAGGTGGTCTTGGCCTCTAGAAAGCAATCCACCAGGAAAACCTATGCCCTGAAGTGGAGAAGGTTCTCTTTGTGGTGTCAGCAGAGCAAAGCAGAGCAAAGAAGATCCTGCACTGTACAAGTAGTGCTTCAATATCTGCTGCACTTATCCAATCAGGGCCTTAAATCCAATTCGGTTCGGGTCCACCTCTCTGCTCTGGCAGCTCACCACTCACTGGTGGAGGGGCACTCTTTGTCGGCTCACCCCTTGGTGTCCCGGTTCCTCAGAGGCTTGCTCTTGCTAAAGCCTCCTCTCTGTCCACCAGCCCCTGAGTGGCAGTTGAATGTGGTCTTGCAGCAACTGACTCGACCACCTTTTGAGCCAATGGCTACATGCCCTCTCCGCTTCCTGTCTTGGAAGACTCTCTTCCTAGTGGCCTTGACCTCGGCCAGGCGAGTGAGTGAGCTTCAAGCCCTAGTCTGTGACAGGCCATACACTCGCTTCTACAGGAACAGGGTAGTCCTTAGGACTCATCCTATGTTCCTCCCAAAAGTTTTCTCCTCTTTCCACCTCAACCAGGAGGTGGTTCTTCCAACATTCTTCCCTAGGCCTCATGCCAGCTGGGCTGAGACAGTCCTACATACCCTGGACTGTAGAAGGGCCTTATCCTTCTACACTGAACGTACGCAGGGGCATAGGAGGGCTACTCAGCTCTTCGTATCTTTTGACCCTAATAAATTAGGGTCAACTGTCTCCAAGCGTACCTTGTCCATCTGGGTGACTGACTGTATCACCTGGGCTTACAGGCCAGCTGACCTTCCTTTGCAGGGTCGGGTCACGGCCCACCGTGTCAGGGCAATGGCTGCCTCAGTAGCTCATCTCCGCTCTGTACCATTGGCAGACATCTGTAGGGCTGCAACTTGGTCCTCAAGCCAGACCTTTGCAGCCCATTACTGCCTGGAGAGGGAGTCCCGTAGGGACAGTGCTTTTGGTCAGGCAGTACTCCGGAATCTCTTTGAGGTTTAGGCAACTCCTACCCTCCAGCCCTCTGGTTGGGCTACCGGTGGGGATATGTTTCAGTGAAAGCCTTTCTCTGATGCTGCGGCTAGAGGGAGCTCATTTTTAGCTCTGGGTCCCCGGTAGCCTGAAGCTGGGGAGTCCCATATGTGAGGACTGACTTCCTGCTTGGTCCTGGAGAAAGAGTAGTTACTCACCTGTAACAGGTGTTCTCCAGGAGCAGCAGGAATCAGTCCTCACAACCCTCCCTCCTCCCCTTGGAGTTGCAGTTGTACATAGTTCATTTTTACATTTTTTGTGCTGTCTTTTAGCTATGTTATCAGACTGAGCAAGATGGCACCTTTGGGTGGGAAGGGGACCGCGCATGCGTGGGTGTATTCCCAAAGGCTTTCATAGAAAGCTGGGGAAATGCTCCGCATGGGGGCTCCATCGATGTCGATGTCACCCATATGTGAGGACTGATTCCTGCTGCTCCTGGAGAACACCTGTTACAGGTGAGTAACTACTCTTTCTTCACGGATCATAGTACTATGAAGATTATTCTAGAATAATTCTGATGTTAAGACCTCACTTATCAATCCCCTGCAATGATCTACAAATAAGGCAGAGAGTTGCTAATTCTCCATGATGTGGGCACTGAGAAACAAGCTAGAATTCCCTTGACAGGGAAGGATAGCATAAAGTATAGACCTAATTTATTTATTTAATTTTCTTATATACCGCGCTATTTGTCATCAGTGCGGTTTACATTGAAACAATACAACAATTGGTCAGATATAACAGACCTATTACAAGTAACAGGAAAATTTATCTCCAAATTTATTTTTGAGGAACCATCTGCTGAAGAATAGCTGTTGTATTCTTGCAAGGAATGGACACAAAAGGAACATAACAAGATTGTTGTCATGGATATGCAGCAATAACAAATAATACAATATGCCTTAAAGGATGGACTCTTGTCCCGGTCATATTACTCTTGCCTTTTGGATTTGGGAGGTTTGCCACAGTGTTTTAGCTATTTCACTTATTGAACTAGCTGTCCTGGAACTCAATAGATGTTGATTTAAAACTAAAATCTAATAATAGAAAATCAACAGCAAAAATATTTAAAAATTTTTAAAAAAATCTAATAAATCAAAAAAGTTAAACATTTTTTTAAAAAATTTAAACTAAAAATTAGCTCTAATAACAATGCACCAAAACCCTACATTATTATCTCTACAGGGCCTAATTCAATAAAGTTTTATCCCATACAAATACAATGGGAGAAAAGCCTTAATGAATCAATCTCAGTGACCCTGTGAAAATGAACAAAGTCCCATGTGTTACTGCATGAGAGTTACTAAAAACATATTTCATATATATAATATCATGATGATTATGGATAACGATATACTTTCTGATTAGATCAGTCTGGATTGCCATGATCTAAAAGCACTCCAATCTGTGCTGAACATGGAAGGTTTCCTGTCAGGGGCGGCCCAAGGGGGGTGCGGGGCCATGTGCGGAGACTCGGTGCGGGGCCTCATTTGCATAAATATTTGCATAATGTTACCATATACTAACTTTTAGTAAACGTGTCTCTTAATGAGTGTATGGATAAAGAAAGACTAAAAGATTTCTACATTACTATAATCCAGTGCCAACTGCCAGACACATTAGGAACTACTACAAACACTGCCCATTTAGAACCCATAGCAAACCCGCCGTATCCTAACAGCACTACCAGGACTCACAAAGCACCATACTCTACCAATCAAAAGGCAACATTGCAAATATTAAACCAATACATTTCAGAGAACAAGAATAGATGACCTACTGGGGAAAGAGAACAAGTGGCAATGTCAAATAGGAATTATATAAACAGAACACCTCAGCTCAGTTACACATGCAGAACATAGACCATCACCAAACAAGTAATCACAATTTAGAAACAGGAAGACAAGACAAGACTGGGAATCCCAAAAGCCAAACTTGGAATGTACAACACTGTAGAAATAAAACTATACATTAATTTGCTCTTGTACTAAACAAAGCGCAGACGTTAATGATGCACATTTACCAGAGCTGACATATTCCAATTAATAAATTCAAAATAAAGAGATATTTTTCTACCTTTTGTGCATTTTTTTTCAGCTGCAATTGCTCCAGCCACTTTCTTCTGGTTTCTTCGTGTCTTCTGCTAACTCTCCATCGTCTGCTGTCCATTTGTCCTTTCTTCTCTCTTCTAGTTTTTTTCCATTCTCTCTCTACATCTGCTTTAACATACTAATCTTTCTCCTTTTGCTCTTTCCTCATTCCTATTTCATCCACTCAAATTTTACCCCTCCATCCTCAATCCCCAATTACTCTCCCAATACCCGGCCAATTGTAGATTTTTTATCCCTCCCACACAAAATATTTTTCCCTTCTCCATTTTACTCTTCCAGCCCCATCCCATTCTAATCCTCCCCCAACTTCAGCTCCCTTCTAGTTCCAGCCTCACCCAGCATCCATTCCCTTCTAGTCCCTGCATCAGCCCATTTCCAGTCCTAGCCACCCATCAGCCCATTTCCAGTCCTAGCAACCCCCCAACCCAATACCAGTCCTAGCCCCCCATCAACCCACTTCCAGTCCTAACCCCCTATCACCCCATTTTCAGTTTAAGCCCCCCCATAACCCATTACCAGTCCTAACCCCCCATCAGCCCACTTCCAGTCCTAACCCCATCAACCCATTTCCAGTCAGCCCCCCATAGCCCATTGCCAGTCCTAACCCCCCCTCCCCCATCAGCCCACAGCCTATTACCAGTCCTAACCCCATCAGCCCACCTCCAGTCCTAACCCCTCCCCATCAGCCCATTTCCTGTCCTAGCCCCCCCTTAGCCCATTATCAGTCCTAACCCCCCCCATAACCCATTACCAGACAGCCCCCATCAGCCCACAGCCCATTACCAGTCTTAACCCCCCATAGCCAATTACCAGTTCTAACCCCCCCCAACAGTCCACAGCCCATTACCAGTCCTAATCCCATCAGCCCACCTCAAGTCCTAACCCCTCCCCATCAGCCCATTTCCTGTCCTAGCCCCCCCATAGCCCATTACCAGTCCTAACCCCCCCCATAGCCCATTACCAGTCCTAACCCCCCATCAGCCCACAGCCCATTACAAGTCCTAACCCCATCAGCCCACCTCCAGTCTTAAGCCCCCCAGCCCATTTCCAGTCCTAGCCCCCCCATAGCCCATTACCAGACAGCCCCCATCAGCCCACAGCCCATTATCAGTCTTAACCCCCCCATAGCCCATTACCAGTTCTAACCCCCCCAACAGCCCACAGCCCATTACCAGTCCTAACCCCATCAGCCCACCTCCAGTCTTAACCCCCCCAGCCCATTTCCAGTCCTAACCCCCCCATAGCCCATTACCAACCCTAAACCCCCCCCCCATCGGCTCAAGTAAAATTAAATTTAAAAAAAAAACGCTGGCTGCTACCGCTGCGGCAGAATGGACTGTCCCGCGGGGCCCCCTCTGCCCGGCTGAATCCCTCCCTCCCTCCCTCCCTCCACGACGGCTGAGCCCCTCCGTGCCGGCTTTGAGAGTCGCGAAGGGAGAGTGTCTCCCTCGCGTCTCTGTTAAGCCCGCAGGGGCTGATGGGAAATTTCCCATCTGCCCCTGTAGGCTTAACAGAGACGCGAGGGAGACACTCTCCCTTCGCGACTCTCAAAGCCGGCACGGAGGGGCTCAGCCGTCATGGAGGGAGGGAGGGAGGGAGAGATTCAGCTGGGCAGAGGGGGCCCCGCAGGACAGTCCATTCTGCTGCTGCTGCGGCGGCAGCGGCAGCGGTAGCAGCCAGCGTTTTTTTTTTTTAAATTTAATTTTGAAAAAAGCTGAATGTTCTTTGCGCGGGGCCCCCTGAAACGCGGGCCCTGTGCAAAAAACATTCTTGCTCAATGGACGGGCCGGCCCTGTTTCCTGTTATGCACATATCTTTTGACCTCCTAGTAGATTTGAATGGTTATTTTGGGTCAAAATTTCAACTGTGGGGACTAGCATGTTTTTAAAACACTGGTCACCAGGGTTACCTAATATCCAAATATTCAGAACCAGTATCTGGATAGTGGCTCTAGCACTAAATATCTCGATATCACAGTCAGTGCTGGCATGATCTAGCTAGTTGTAATTTCCAGTCACTATCCAGAGAGGCTAGGCACATAACACTTAGGTCAGCTTTATTGCTGCTATCTAGATACATGCTGGCCCACCTAAGTTCTATGCCTGGACATGCCGAGGTGGTCAGAAGAGATGGTCAGTGGCACTGTCCCGACAAAGCTGCAGAGTGTCTGTCTCAGTGAGACTTATCTAGATAACAGGTCTGCTAACCAGATAAGTCCTTCTGAATATCAGATTTTTAATTTATTTGGCTTTAGCTCAGACCTTTTCCTTGGTAGCTCAAGGTGAGTTATATTCCCTATTCCTTGAGAGCTTACAACCTAAGGGATCTATTTACTAAACTGCGTTATGGCAATAATACACACGAATTGGCGATAATGGCCCCAGTTTTCACCAGGACGTCTTCTAGTTTAGACGTTTCAACTCATGCCGATATTCAGTGGTGCTAAGCATTTGCCTAGTGCCACTGAATAATGGGGCCTGGTTATGCAGCAAAGTGGGCACGTAACAAGGGCATCTGTTGGTCGTTCCTGGTTTAGAGGAGATGTGTACATTTCGAGTGCTTGCTCCAGAGAGTGGGTGCTGGAGGAATGTGGGTGATGACTAGTTTAATATTTTTAGGAAGGTCTGAAAGACACTTTTATTTCCAGTAGGATAGTGCAAGGGGGAGAAAGACTGAAGTGTATTGTGGGTGTTAGGAATGGGGGGGGGGTGAGACTTATGTAACATAGTAACATAGTAAATGATGGCAGATGAAGACCAGTATGGTCCATCTAGTCTGCCCAGCAAGATGGCAAGAGTAGGTGCACCTGCAGCTCTGTGCAGGCCACCCCTCCCCATGTCTTTATTTTAGGGGTGAACCCACCGCTCCGTGTAGGACACCCCTATTTGTTGAGAAATTAGATAGTTACGTTTATTTGATTTTATCCTGTTGCTATAAAGGGATCCACTGTGTCTGTCCCATGCCATTTTGAATTCTGTCACTGTATTTGCCCCCACCACTTCCATCAGGAGGGAATTCCAAGCATGTGTGGATTATTTTAAATATTTACATTTGTATTCCATTTTGACCGATTGCTCAGAAAAGTGGTATAAATGTATAAATAAATGATGTACATATCTGGTCACTGAAAACAGGCACCTGTACGTTTAGACTATGGGACCAATTCTGTTCTGGGAGTCCCCCGCCTGTCCGGGCAGTCAGAATTCGAACGTGCCCCGTTTGCATCCAATTTTGATCTTGCAGGGGCTAGGCATGCCCGCAGGATCAGAACTGTGCCACCAGCCTGGACATGCAGGCTGTGTCCCGATTCTGGGCACCTGGACATCCACCAAACTCCCTGGCTAGCCCAGCCAGACTCCTGCATGGAGCCGCGGTGTCATGATGTCATGCAGACCTTCACAAACTGCTTTCCCTGTAGTCTGACCCCCGATCGGGCCTGCCTTGGCCAGGGTCAGGCCGCGGGGAATCGCCTGCACCCCTTCACCTGCCTTTCCGGGCCTGGGCCATCCATATGGCTCCATCTAGGGGGACTTATTCCATCTCCGAGGGACATACACGGCTGACCTCAGAATTGGCCATGTACGTCCGGGGTCATGGTGCCGCCCACTGCCCACCCTTGCTCCACCTCCGGCCTGACCTCTCCCGCCAACAAACAGAGCTCCCCACACAACTCAGATCTACGCGCAGGGAGCTCTGTTTCCAGGGATGCAGGCCAGACATTTAGCGGGGCTGGATGTCCATATTGGACGTCCAGCTCCACTAAACATGGTTCAGAATGACCCCCTATGTGTTTGGCTAGAAGTGCTAGGTTAGACATGGTTTGCAGTGCCTAAGCCGAATGTATAGCCTAGTTGCCAAAAATCGATGCCTAGATGTCTAAACTATGCATTCTGGTGACCCTGCTCCAGAATGTCACAAACCTGCCTTCCTTGCTGAACGCACAGCAGTTTACATAGAGTGGGATATTTAAATCTTGCTCTGCTTATACACCCAGTGAAAATTGGGAACAACGGGTACCTAGGCGTTAAGCATGGCGCCAAACAAGCTTAATGCAGGAATTCTACTCCACTGCTAACTCCCATCTCCACTCTTTCAACCTTGCTGTGCTGTTTGCCTGGAACAAACATGCATCATGCTGCCTCTCTGGCCATAAGAACATAAGAGATGCCATACTGGGTCAGACCAAAGTCCATCAAGCCCAGTATCCTGTTTCCAACACTGGCCAATATAGGTCATACGTACCTAGCAGTATCCCCAAAAGACAAAGGTTCCTCAATGACTGTATTGGGTCAAGCAGTGATATCCTGGGTCCCTTCTTAAAAATGGTTTATGGACCTATCCTCCAGGAACTTGTCCAAACCTTTTTTAAACCCAGCTACACTAACAGCCTTTACTACATCCTCCGGTAACAAATTCCAGAGTTTGATTACACGTTGAGTGAAAAAATATTTTCTTTTATTAGTTTTAAATAGTTTACCCTGTAGCTTCATTGCATGTCCCCTAGTCTTTCTATATTCTGATAACGTAAACAATCGATCTATGTTTACCCGTTCCACTCCGTTCATTAATTTATAGACTTCTATCATATCTCCCCTCAGCCGTCTCTTTTCCAGGTTAAAGAGCCCTAACCTTTTTAGCCTTTCTTCATAGGAGTATCCTTCAATCCCCTTTACCATTTTGGTGGCTCTTCTCTGAACCTTTTCTAATAACGCTATATCCTTTTTAAGATACGGTGACCAGAATTGCACACCATATTCAAGGTGCGGTCTCACCATGGAACGGTATAGAGGCATTATAATATCTTTTGTTTTATTTTCCATTCCTTTCCTTATGATACCTAGCATTCTATTTGCTCTCTTGGCTGCCGCTGCACACTGGGCCGAGGGTTTTAACATGTTATCCACAATGACGCCTAAATCTTTTTCCTGGGTGGTGGTTCCTAATGTGGAACCTTGCATCGTGTAACCATAGTTTGGGTTGTTCTTCCCTAGGTGCATAACTTTGCACTTGTCCACATTAAATTTCATCTGCCATTTTGATGCCCAGTCTTCCAATTTATGAAGATCCTCTTGCAATTTTCCACAATCCTCTTGGGTTTTAACAACCTTAAATAGTTTTGTGTCATCTGCAAATCTGATAACCTCACTCGTTATTCCCTTTTCCAGATCATTTATGAATATGTCAAAAATCAGCGGACCCAGCACAGATCCCTGGGGTACACCACTATTTACCTTTCTCCATTGGGAAAATTGGCCATTTAGCCCTACCCTCTGCTTTCTATCTTTTAACCAGTTCCTGATCCACAATAGTACACTGCCTCCTATCCCATGACTCTAGTTTTGCCAAAAATCTCTGATGAGGGACCTTGTCAAAGGCTTTCTGAAAGTCCAGATACACTATATCAACCGACTCACCTTTGTCTACCTGTTTATTCACACCTTCAAAAAAACATTAGTAAGACAAAATCTTCCTTGTCTAAAGCCTTGTTGGCTGTCTCCCATTAAGCCACGACTATCTACATGTTCAGCAATTTTGTTCTTTATGATGGTTTCTACCATTTTTCCCGGTACTGACTTCAGGCTCACCGGTCTGTAGTTTCCCGGATCACCCCTGGAACCCTTTTTAGAAATTGGTGTTATGTTCGCCATCCTCCAATCTTCTGGTATTACGGATGATTTTAATGATAGTTCACAGATTACTAATAGCAGGTCTGCAATCTCATATTTCAGTTCTTTCAACACCCTTGGGTGTATATCATCCGGCCCAGGTGATTTGCTACTCTTCAGTTTATCAAATAGTTGTAATACATCTTCCCGATGTATCGATATTTCCTTCAATTCTTCCGCACCTTTAAATACCACTTCAGTCATGGGTAACATCCCTACATTTTCCTCAGTAAAGACCGAAGCAAAGAATTCATTCAGTCTCTCCGCTATCGCCTTGTCGCCTCTTAGTGCCCCTTTAACCCCTCTATCATCTAATGGACCAACTGAATCTCTCACAGGTTTTTTTGCTACGAATGTACTTGAAAATATTCAGATCCAGTCTAAAAATTCAGCCTTTTCAGGCTGCTTTGACATCTTCACCACTTTTCTGTAATACATTTAACTACAGCCTCTTGTTTATCATTTATATATTTTTTTTTTACTAGATTGTAAGCTCTGCAGAGCAGGGACTGTCTCTTGTCTATGGGGCCTGTTTACTAAAGGGTGCTAAGGTGTTTTGACCCTAATATGCAAATAGGGCCCAAAGTAGAGCACGCTAGGTGCAACACCACTGCGTTAACTGTCAGGGGTGTGGAAAGCATTTCTCTGGAAGTTAATGCAGAGCACTTCCCCTAGTGCAGGATGTATAAACACAGGCACACTTAACTCCACCTATTGACACTGCGTTAGGTGAACTTGCGCTAAGGTGACATCACTTAAACTGTGCAACAGACAATACCCCAACTCAACACCCTACCCTAGGGACACAATTATAGTATTAAAGTCCTGATGTACATAGTATTGTAAATAGCGCACGTTGTAAATAGCTCACCAAGAATCAATGACCATCTACTCACACACGCACTCACTGCTGAAAGCATGCGCACACTAGACACTGTATTTTGTTGATTGTTTGCTGTGTAGACCGTCTTGATTGTAGGAAAAGGCGGTATAGAAATCCGTTTAAATAAATAAATAAAATAAATAAATAATGCAGTTAGCATGTGGATTAAACCTGGCGTTAAGTGTGCTGAGATCACCCCACCTACTTTCCGCCCCTAACTCTAATGTGTGTTGTACGGTTAGCAGGGGAATCACCCTATGCTGTCATGGTACCATGCTAGCTGGCCACACATGTCCAACACACTCTACCAACTAGTGCCATTCAGTAAAAGGCCACTTTGTGTCTGGACAGGACTGGGTAGGCCTAGTAGTGCTTTAGAAATGATAAGGAGTAGTAGCGATAGTAGTTATAATTTTTACCACAATGTGCTTTAAATGATAATGAGTTGTGTTAAAGGGGCAGTTCCCTTAAATTACTGTAGTGGCACACATGGAGGTCCAGAAGGACATCTCGACAAGAGCATATTACCCCGAGCATATCACCCCAGTCCTGAAAGAGCTACATTGGCTGTCCATCTAAGCATACATCAAATATAAATATCTCATGAACACATTTAAAAGTATACATAACTTATCTGCTGACTGCTTGCAGTCACTCATTTACACAACCTCATAGAGCAGACCAGAAGAAACCAAACTGCAAATCTACTTAAAGTCCCCAAACTCAAAACAACCAACACGCAAGAAATGCCAGCGCACTTTCTCCATTGATGGTCCAACGCTATGGAACCCCCTACCAAGGAATATCAGAGCAATGAAAGACTTAAAAGAGTTCAGAAAGAGGCTTGAAACACACATCTTCCAGGAATATTATGGGACAGTCACATAACACCAAGTCGGACAGACAAGCGTCCTCAATTACACGCAGAATTAGAGCCTCCTTGATTCTCACTGTAAATGACATACTCATATTCAGTATATCCAAGCCTGATTCTCTCTGTAAATAAGTCACCTGTATTCAGCATGTCATACCCATCCCCCCTTCTAAGGATAGTTAAAATAACCCCGTTATCCTGTATTTGTCACAATGTTCTATGAATGTTCTATGTAACTTACGTTCTGTTGTGTTCAAGGTAAACCGCCTTGATAAACCAGAAAGGTGGTATATAAGAAATGTTAAACAAAGAAGTAAAATAAATAATGTGAGTCAATGTTCTAGAGGAGCAGGTTGAAGGGGCCAGCAATGTAAAAATAATTTCCTCTCACCTCTCCGATCTATTCCAAAACATTTTTCAACTTCCACAACCCCAGTGTTTTGCAAGATTTTGATTTCCTCTCAAATTCCTTTGAAATACAGTAGGAGTCCCCTCAACCAAACCACTTATCCCCAATCCCTTTTTTTTAAATATAGGGTGCTCTTGCACTCTAATCTCTACAAATTCCTGGGGAGAGGGGCAGTTCCCTTATCCAACATGACATCCTCAGCCAATCGAGTTTTCAGAATATCCACAATGAATATGCACGAGGTAGATTCAGTGACAGAGTTGAGCATGATCTGTCATTGTGAGAGACGGAGATGCTATAAGGGCATCAGCTATTAATGCACCTTGAACCTGCTTTGCTTTGCTTTAGGAATGGACATTTGTTAGATAACTGAAATAAAATTTCTTTCTAGAAAGCTTTTTTACTTAAATCAAATCAGAATTTAACTTAGCATACAAGTAGAATAGTTTCTGAGTAGAAAGAAAAATAAACTTGCTTCTAGTGACCTTTACAAAGAGCCCTTCCAATTAGGAAGCAAAAGATCTATGAAGTTGCCTTAAATAGTGTTAAAGGCAAGTGACAGATCAAAGGTGCAATTTAAAAGGCCCCTTCTATCAAACCCAGGAAATCACCCAGGAAATTGGTAAGCCTTTACATTAGAAGCACAGGACAGGGCACTGTGTAGCAGTCAAATTTTTAATAAGTCTTCTTTTCCTCCCTCCCTCCCCAACTCCCACCCCATCTGGGATAATCATAGCTTTATAGGTGTGTAAACCTCTTAAAGGGAAGGAGGTGCCCATAATCACTCTCAGGTGCAGTTGTTTATCCTCATCAGGCATACATTAAAGACCTGAGATTAATTAATCTTGAGGTGAACAAAGTCCATTAAATGTATTAGGTATAGTTTTATTAGTATAAGTATCCCCAGCAAAACGTACGTAAGTAAACAACTTAAATATCTAAACACAACTTTAAAACTAAGATGCAGACAGCAGTCCAGCAGCGAGATGGGGCTTTCCAGTCTATTGCACTGAGTGTCACATGTATGATTTTCTCCCAGTTGGTGAGGGGTTTTATGTTTGCACTACGTGCAAGGAGCTCTTTGCTGTCAGGGAACGAGTCTGATCTCTGGCGGCTAGAGTAGCACACTTGGAGAACATAAAGAAGACAGAGAAGTACATAGAAGAGACCTACAGGGATGTAGTCCTAAAGTCCCACCTCCAGTCTGGCAATATCTCTGTTGCCATGGAGGAGAGAAGTCACATGACATGAGAGCATCACCCGGGTGTGGTAGGAAGTGATCCTATAACTAGGACCTCTCCTCCAGGTGATGTAAAACCCTCTCGCACCAAAGTTTCTCCAGGGCCATGTGCCCACGAGGGAAGGGTTAGGACAGCTGTTATAGTTGGTGATTCAATCATTAGGCATGTAGATAGCTGGGTGCCTGCCTGGTGCGAAGGTAGCAGACCTCACGCGCCATCTAGATAAGGTCTTAGAAAGTGCTGGGGAGGAGTCTGCTGTCTTGGTACATATTGGTACCAATGACATAGGAAAGTGTAGTAGGGAGGTTCTGGAGGCCAAATTTATGCTTTTAGTTAGGAAGTTGAAATACAGAACTTTCAGGGTAGCATTCTCCAAAATGCTTCCCGTTCCATGCGCAGGACCCAAAAGGCAGGCAGAGCTCTGGAGTCTCAATGCATGGATGCGACGATGGTGCAAGGAAGAGGGTTTTGGATTTGTTAGGAACTGGGTAACATTCTGGGGAAAGGAGGGGCTTAAAGATTCCAAATTACCCCTGCCTACCGATAACCAGATTAAAATGAATAAAGCTATGATTATCCCAAGGTGGATAGGAGTCAGGGAGGGAGGGAATGAAGACATTAAAAATTTGGCTGCTACACAGTGCCCTGTCCTTTGCTTCTAAGATAAAGGCTTACCAATTTCCTGGGTGTTTCCCTTAACCAGGATGGAACCAGGCTGCTGGCATTGACCTTTAAAAAAGGAAATAGAGCCGTTTTTAAATTAGATAATAGGGGAAAGCCGACAGTCACCCAAGAGCGCATGGTTCAGAACAACGTATCCTTGAAGGATACAAGCAAAAGATTGAAGATCGGACATCCCGAAAAAGAGGTTCCAATAAAAACAAAAGTAACCCAAATGCCCTTAAGTACAGAGCAGACAGAGCTTAAAGATTCCAAGTTACCCCTGCCTACCAATAACCAGATTAATATGAATAGAATACAACCTTTAAAATGCTTGTATGCAAATGCTAGAAGTCTAAAAAATAAGATGGGAGAGTTAGAATATATAGCACTAAATGAGAGTTTAGATATATCAGAGACATGGTGGAAGGAGGACAATTAATGGGACACTGTGATACCTGGGTAGAAACTATATCATAATGATAGAGCACATCAAATTGGTGGAGGGGTTGCTCTCTATGTTAGAGAGGGCATTGAGTCACACAGGATTAAAGTTTTGCAGGAACTAAAATACACTATAGAATCTCTAAGGATAGAAATTCCATGTAAAAAGGGGAAGGGGAAGGCAATGGCAGTGGGGGTGTATTATCAACCGCCTGGCCAGAATGAACAAATGGATGATGAAATGCTCAAAGAAATCAGGGAAGCTAACAAAAGTTACAGCACATTTATAATAATACGTGATTTCAATTATCCCGGTATTGACTGGGTCAGTTTCACAGTAGGACATGCTAGAGAGATAAAGTTTCTAGATTAAATAAATGACTGCTTCTTGGAGCAGCTGGTTCATGAACCCACCAGAGGGGAAGCCATTTTGGACCTAGTCCTTAGTGGAACACAAGATCTGGTGCAAGAGATAAGGGTGTTGAGGCCACTTGGCAATAGTGATCATAGCATGATCACGTTTGATTTAATAAATGGGAGAAGGACAGCAAGGAAATCCACAGTACTACCTTTTAACTTTCAAAAGGGAGACTATGATAAAATGAGGAAAATAATTAATAAAAAACTAAAAGGAGCAGTTGCAAAGGTTAAATATTTACATCAAGCATGGATTTTGTTTAAAAATACTATCTTGGAAGCCCAGACCAGCTGTATTCCACACTTTAAGAAAAGTGGAAGAAGTCCATAAAAACTGCCAGCCTGATTTAAAGGTGAGGTCAGAGAGGCTGTTGTTGCCAAAAAAGCATCTTTCAGGAAATGGAAAAAAGAACTAAATGACGAAAACTGGAAACAACATAAGCATTGGCAAGATAGATGCAAGGCATTCATAAGGCAGGCAAAGAGAGAATTTGAGAAGAAGCTGGCTGTGGAAGCAAAAATGCATAATAAAGACTTTTTCAAGTACATTCGTAGCAATAAAACCTGTGAGAGAGTCAGTTGGACCATTAGATGATAAAGAGGTAAAAGGGGCACTAAGAGGGGACAAGGCCATAGTGGAGAGACTGAATGAATTCTTCGCTTCGGTATTTACTGAGGAAGATGTAGGGATGTGACCTATGACTGAAATGGGTTTTAAAGGTGATGCTGCAGAAGAATTGAAAGAAATATTGATACACCGAGAAGATGTATTACAATTATTTGATAAATTGAAGAGTAGCAAATCACCTGGACCTGATGGTATACATCCAAGGGTGTTGAAAGAACTGAAATATGAGATTGCAGATCTACTATTAATAATCTGTGAACTATCATTAAAACCATCTGTAATACCTGAAGACTGGAGGATGGCCAATGTAAGACCAATTTTTTAAAAGGGTTCCAGGGGTGATCCGGGAAACTATAGACCGGCAAGCATGACATCAGTACCGGGAAAAATTGTAGAAACCATTTAAAAAAACAAATCTACTGAACATGGATAGTCATGGCTTAATGGGAGGCAGCCAACATGACTTTAGCTGAGGAAGGTCTTGTCTTACAGTACTAATCTGTTATGTTGATTTGAAGTTGTGAATAAACAGGTAGACAAAGGTGAGTCGGTTGATATAGTGTATCTGGATTTTCAGAAAGCTTTTGAAAAGGTCCCTCATGAGAGATTCTTGGCGAAATTAAAAAGTCATGGGATAGGAGGCAATGTACTATTGTGGATCAGGAACTGGTTAAAAGATAGAAAGTAGAGGGTTAAGGTTAAATGGCCAATTTTCCCAAAGGAGAAAGGTGAATAGTGGAATACAGCAGGGATCTGTGCTGGGTCCGCTGCTTTTTAACATATTTGTTAATTACTTGGAAAAGGGAATCATGGTAATCAAATTTGCAGATGACACAAAATTATTCAAAGTTGTTAAAACCCAAGAAGATTGTGAAAAATTGCAAGAGGACTTTGAAAAGCTGGAAGACTGGATGTTCAAATGGCATATGAAATTTAATGTGGACAAAACTCCACCTTAACTTCCACAAACTCTCTGCCGAAAGCATGAAGGACTGGACACTCTCACCATATCAAACCAACACATAACCACTGGACTCATATACAGATCCCCCACCAAGACATCCACCAACCTATCAAACATCCTCGAATTAGCACTGGAAAACACTAAAACAAATAGACTTCATAATATTAGGCAATTTCAATCTTCCATCCATCCCACCCAAACAAGCAATGCCATTCCTTCAAGAAATGGACTCCATGGATTTCTCACAACTCATCACCACACCACCCATGAAAAAGGTAACATCTTGGACCTCATATTCATAAATAAAAAACCCATACACATATCAACGCCATCAGCATCTCACCTAGTACCAGTACCATGGTCAGACCACATACTCATCAACTTCATCCTCCCCTACACCACAACAAAAAAACACAAACCAGCACCATGCAACCAGATGCTTGCTCCATGCAACCAGATTCATCAAGCAATTTGAGAAACAAAATTGGGACCACAGTTTCCTCGACAAAATATTGCAGGCTCTAGCCACAAATACTAATGACATAGAATCCCTCATCTCTACCTGGAATAAAGCCATCAGAGAAGCAGCAGCAGTGTCCACACCTCCTCACCCCACTAAGAAATACCAAAAGACCCCCTGGTTCACCAAAGATCTCAGAGAACTCAAAACACAATTGCGGAAACAAGAATGCAAATGGCTGAAAACCTAATCCTCATACGACCACAATAACTACATTATACTACTAAATGAATACCGAACCACAACCGACAGCCATAAAAAAGCATACTACTCGAAGATCATTACTGCCTCAATTAACAAACCAATTTGTGAAGAACCTAATAAAAACACCTAACACAAATGACACAGACTCCACTCACAGTCCACAGATACTAGCAAACCACTACAGAACCTCCACCACTCCACCAACTATACAGACCACACCAACCACAAACATCACAACCACAGATAACTTGTGGACCTCATTCAGTTCCATCAGTCAGGAAAACATTGAATCCATGGTCACATCCCTGAACACCACCACCTCCCCACTAGATCCCTGCCCAGTCAGTTGGATAAATGCAACCAAGTCAGACCTGAGCCCACTCCTTTGAAAATCACACAGCTATCCCTATCACAAGGCCACATACCAAAAACTCTAAAGAGCTCTTCTATCCATCCCACACTAAAAAACACAAAACTTGACCTGAAAGATCCCTCATCATAGAGATGAATTGCCAGACTCCCATTCCTATCCAAAATAATAGAGAAAACCGTCCTTCAACAACTCCAAGAATTAGTCATCAACCATGACCTGCTAGACCCACAGCAACACAGTTTCTGACCATACCACAGAGTTGAAACCTTCCTCACCTCCCTAATGAACACACTAATAAAAGGGACACAAAAACACATCAAGGATACATACTGATATTCCTGGACATTACAGCAGCGTTCGACTCTGTCAACAAGAACCTCCTTCTCCAAAAATGCCAATCAATTGGACTACAAAATGAAATATTAAAATAGTTTCACTCCTACCTGACAGAACACCAACAACAAGTAAAAGTGGATCCAGAGACATCAACCCCATTTCCGCAAACCCAAGGCATCCCACAAGGATCAACGCTATCAGCAGTCCTCTTTAGCCTCTACCTCCAGCCATTATGTACTATCATATGATCCCATAATATCCACTTTCACATCTATGCCGATGACATAATGATTTATACATCCTTCAACACCAACAAAGCCATCTATGAAGGAATTCTAGAATGCTTCATAGACATCTCTCACTGTATGACAACAAACTCACTCACAGTCAACTTCAAGAAACCGGAAATACTCTTTATCACCAAGAATGAAACTTTCCAACCTCCTCCATCATTAACCCTAAACAACACTCAAGTATTAACCAAGGAAGAAATAAAATACCTGGGTATCACCCTCAACCAGCACCTCTCTCTCAAATCCCACATACAAAACCCCACAAGAACCATATACCACAAAATCCGTACACTACAACACCGCCATCCCCTCCTAGACCCACCTGACTTCCGCACAGCCTTCCAAGCAATTATTTCACCAAATATTGACTATTCAACTCAATCCTCCAAGGCCTACCAAAATTCACACTCCTTCCACTATAAATAGCATTATACACAGTAGCTCGAGTCATCCAAGGAGCCACATGATTTGACCACAAAACCCCCATTTTGCAACAACTTCATTGGCTCCCCCTAAAAAGCTGCATCAAATACAAAGTACTCCTAATCACCAACAAACAGTCCTACCATTACCTACAAATGTTACTAAAAACAAACAATACCACCAGAAGCAAAAGAGAAACCACCAAGAACATGTTGACCATCCCACATGAAAAAACAAAAAGCATGCAATATGCATGCCTAAGAGCATTTGAGCTCTATGCCCTAAGCCTGTGGAACCTACTCCCTGAAAATATCAGAAATACCAGTGACTTACTCACTTTCCGAAAATTACTAAAAACACACCTGTTCACCGAACACTTCGGTCTCACAACTTAGCATCCCTGCCATCCCCCCACATTACCTAACCCCCTATCACACATAACCACATAACTAACATAAATATGCTACTACATCTACATACAACCTTGTACTGCACCTTGTAAATGATAATGGACAATTCTAAGAATCTAGATTCCTACTGTTACATGTATCAATGTATAACGTTCATACTGTTCTATGTATCAATGTTGTTTAATGTACACCTGACCCGGAGAAAAGCGGTACAGAAAAACAGTTAAATTAATAAATAAATGTATACTTCTGGCAATTAACAAGATAGCGCCTATATCCTAACTATGTAGGTACTTACTCGAACGCTAGGTAGGTGATGAGAGTGACGGAAAGGAAGATTGCAGACAGGCCACAGCCTATGTATGTGATGAACGTCAGAATGAGATGTTGTACAGGATCTATAATGGGTTCTCTGGACAGGTCCTAAAAGATAAACATGAAAGAGTTAGCATCAGGGAGAGATGTTCTAAAAGTGACTTTTAGTTTCCTATTTCTTGGCATTATTTGATGGCTTCTTGGTGATATGTCTGGAAAGATATGCAGGTGCGGGAGGTAAGAGGACTTTCTCCAGCTCTGTCTTTCCCTTAGAATAATGATTAATCAAAGAATATCTAAATGGTTAATATGTCCAAAATTCAGTCACAAAGGCTCAGGAGTCCTGAAATATTTATCAGGTGCCAAATGCCCAGCATTTTTATAAGTCATCACAAGCTAAAAATAGAACAATTAACCAAGCAAATATAGACCCAATTGGCCCGATATTCAACTGGGCAGGGCTAAAGGCCATAGCTGCATAGCTCTGCCTGCTGACCCCCAAACCCCGGATATTCATTTCCACGGCAATGGAATATCCGGGTCTAGCCACACTGCCGGGAAGCAATCAAGGCTAACCATGCAGTATCAATATTGGATGCTGCACGGTTAGCCTCGGTGGCTATAAGATAGGCAAGGTTTTCCTCACCTATCTTATAGGTGCCGAGCGCTAACCCTGCAGCTTCCAATATCGGTACTGCACAGTTAGCGCCGGTCCCCATCTCCACTGTGCCCCAGAATGCCCCCGGCACGCACCGATGTTAGCTGGCTAGCATTGGGATGCATAGGGGACTTAGTTGGGGATATTCGACAGCACTACCCATGTATGTGCCGTCGAATATTTGGTTGGCAGCCATTTACATGGTTAACTGGCTGTTAACCGTGTAAATGCCTTTTGAATATCGGGCCGAACGTCTTTACTATAACATTCCCAAAAGGAAAAAAAATGGTCCTTTGGGAAGCAAATACCTATGGACCTGCTGAAAGAGGTAATGTATGCTCTCCTGGGAGCATGTCTGCTGATAGTAGACTCAAGCAAACTGCTCTAGTAATTCTGAAAAGACTACTGAGCCCAGTCTTCAACTCAGCACCAATGGTTGTGGATTGGATTACTCCTGCAAAACTGGAAAGAAGCAAAAAAATTGTGGATGCTCTGCAAGATGCGCTACTTAGACAAATGGTGATGGAACCAACAAGGGAAAGCTCAACGCTGGATTTAGTCCTCACCAACGGTGATAGTGTGTCGAATGTCTGGGTGGGTGCACCTGTGAGCAGCAGCGATCATCACACTGTGTGGTTTAAGATAAAAATCAAGGTGCAGTCCAACTATAGCAAGCTCAAAGTCCTAAACTTCAAAAACACTGACTTCAATTTATTTATTTATTTTATTTATTTAGTGTACACTTATATCCCGCCACTTCCAGCGATCAGCAGCGGTATTCGACCACAGAAAAAGAGTGGCTGTACTGGCCATAATTTACAATACACAGGATGATTAGTGGAAGAGGTACAGTTCACAGCACACAGTATGATTAGAGGGCATAGTACAGTTCACAGCACACAGGGATAAGGTTTAGACACATTGAGAAGGGAAATATTTACAATTAGTATTTACAAAAGAATTTACAATTTACATAAGCAGATACATATTCACACAACAGTGAGTCTATTGGTGGCGATCTCATTGCTGACATGAATTCATACAATTTGCTTTGTGGATTGAGATTATATAGTGTTGAAGTGTGACTGGAATAGGTACGTCTTGAGTTGTTTTCTGAAGACCATTAAGTCACTGCACGCTCTTAGATCTACTGGTAGCTTGTTCCAGAGTTGAGGTGCTATGAACGAGAATGCTCGGTTGCTGGTCTGG
Organism: Ichthyophis bannanicus; assembly: GCA_033557465.1. Taxonomy (NCBI): domain Eukaryota; kingdom Metazoa; phylum Chordata; class Amphibia; order Gymnophiona; family Ichthyophiidae; genus Ichthyophis; species Ichthyophis bannanicus. The sequence continues at coordinate 898,551,976 of CM066035.1, read as the reverse complement.
ACATTGACGTGCCTCATGCGGCCGGGGACCAGTAGGGTGTTGAGGCTCGGGGAACGTCTGCTCCTGTTATTTGTTTGGGCTGACACAAGTGAGCCGAGGTAAGAGGGCGCGATGTTATGGAGGAGCTTAAATGTGGTGACTATGATTTTGTACTGTATTCGGGCACTGATTGGGAGCCAATGCAGGTCAATTAAAGTAGGTGTGATGTGATCCTTTAGTCTTGTTCCCGTTATGATTCTAGCTGCCACATTCTGCGCCAACTGGAGGATACTGATGGTCTTTTTAGGGAGCCCTTGAAGTATGGCGTTGCAATAGTCTATGTGAGGAATGATGAGGGCTTGCGCTACAGTGCGGAAGTCCGCATGATCTAAGATAGAGCGGAGAGGTTGTAGAATTCTTAACTTATGGAAAATGATCCGATTCGTAATTCTAAGATGCTTCAATAAAATGGCCATGTACCTAAAGGAGGAGTTGACAGGGTGGAAGGGGATAAGGGATGTGGAATTGCAATGGGCTAAACTAAAGGTGGCAATAAAAGGGGCAACAGATAAATATGTAAGGAAAGTAAATAAAAACAAAAGGAGAAGGAAACCTGTTTGGTTTTCCAAAGAAGTGGCTGCTCAAATAAAGGCAAAAAACACAGCTTTCGCAAAATTCAAAAGCTTGCAAACAGAGGAACACAGAAATGAATACAGGATCAAACTCAAAGAGACAAAAAGAGAAATAAGGAAAGCAAAATCAAAGGCAGAGGAAAAGAGGGCTAAAGATGTGAAGTGTGGTGACCAAACCTTCTTCAGGTATATTCGGGAAAGGAAGAAGATCAGAGGTGGAATCGCAGGACTCAGAAGTGCTGGGAATGGACTCGTGGAAAGGGACATTGAAAAAGCGGAATTTCTAAACAAATACTTCTGCTCTGTTTTTACTAAAGAAAATCCTGGAGAAGGACCAACTGTGACTCCCAAATATAAAAATGGGAATGAAGTAGATATCACACTATTCACTGAAGATGATGTGTTAGAACAACTTGTGAAACTGAAAGTGGACAAGGCCATGGGACCGGATGAGATACATCCCAGGATACTGAAAGAGCTCAGAGAGGTTCTTGCAGGGCTGTTAAAGGATGTTTTTAACAGTTCCTTGGAAACAGGAGTAGTTCCTCAGGACTGGAGAATGGCTGATGTCGTACCTCTACACAAAAGTGTTGACAGGGAAGAAGTGTCAAACTACACATGAGCCTTACCTCAGTGGCGGGAAAAGTAATGGAGGCACTTCTGAAGGAGAGAATAGTGAACTTTCTCAAAACCAACAGGTTGCAAGATCCGAGGCAACATGGTTTTACCAAAGGACGATCTTGCCAAACAAATCTGATTGAATTCTTGGACTGGGTGACCAGAGAACTAGATCAGAGGCATGTGACGGATGTCATCTACCTGGATTTCAGAAAAGCCTTTGATATTGTTCCTCATAGGAGGCTTATCAATAAACTCAGTAGTTTGGGGATGGGTCCCAAGGTGGTAAACTGGATCAGAAAGTGGTTGACCGATAGACGACAGAAGGTGATGGTAAATGGAGCTCAATCGGAGGAAAGGAAGGTGATTAGCGGGGTACCCCAGGGTTCGGTCTTGGGCCCGGCACTGTTCAATGTATTTGTGAGTGATATTGCTGAAAAACTGAATGGAAAGGTCTGTCTTTTTGCAGATGACACGAAAATTTGCAACAGAGTGGACTCCCCCAAGGGAGTACTTAACATGAGAAAAGATCTACAAAAGCTGGAAGAATAGTCAAATGCTTGGCAATTAAGATTTAATGCAAAGAAGTGCAGAGTCATGTACTTGGGTAGCAGAAACACAAGAGAAATGTACACGATAGGGGGCGAGAGGTTGGTGTGCACAGATCAGGAGAAAGACCTTGGTGTGATTATTTCTGTAGATCTCAAGGTGGCAAAACAGTGCGACAAGGCAGTGGCAAAAGCCAGGAGGAAGTTGGGTTGCATACGAAGAGGAATTACCAGCAGAAAGAGGTTCTAATACCACTGTATAAGTCACTGGTGAGGCCTCACTTGGAATACTGTGTTTAGTTTTGGAGACCGTATCTTGCAAAGGATGTAAAAAGAATGGAAACTGTTCAGAGGAAGGCGACCAAAATGATTTGGAGCCTGTGTCATAAGCCTTATGAGACGAGACTTGAAGACCTAAATATGTATACTTTGGAAGAGAGGAGGGATAGGGGAGATATGATTCAGACCTTTAAATACTTCAAGAGAAATGATGAACAAACAAACCTCTTCCAAAGACGGGGAAGCTGTAAAACGAGAGGGCATAACATGAAGCTGCAAGGTGGAAAATTGAAAGGCAATATCAGGAAATACTTTTTCACTGAGAGGGTGGTGGATGCTTGGAATGCCCTCCCGATGGAGGTGGTGGGGGCAAACACAGTGACAGAATTCAAAATGGATCCATTTATAGCAACAGAATAAAATCAAAATAAACTGAACCATCTAACTTCTCAACAAATAGGGGTGTCCTGCACAGAGCGGTGGGTTCACCCCTAAACAAAAACATGGGGATGGGTGGCCTGCACAGAGTGGCACCTACTTCTGCCATCTTACTCCGGCCATCTTACTGGGCAGACTAGATGGACCATACTGGTCTTTATCTGCCGTCATTTACTATGTTACTATATGTTACCTACCTATAATAACGAATCCATGATGGTACTGGGAACAAATACTGAAAGGAAAAAATATCTAGAACTTTTAACTGTCTAGAAATTCCATGTTTCTGTTTGGAAATTAAACTACAGCTGTCTTGAGTAGGCCAAACCATATTATATTGACGAAAGAAAGGTGCATATTTCAGATGCCCTGGAAAAGTCTCTCTATCTCCTGGTAAAGTCAGGATTCAGTGAGGGCTAAGTCAATGAATCTATGTTTTCAGAATGAGCTGGCCGTCCTACCCTCACCAAATAATTTTCATATTGTTTCAATTTTTCTAAGAAATTTGGCAACTACGAGGTTCATGAAAGCAAGGGAATAAAAATATTTAATAAAGAGGAGCAAAGATAATGATGCCCTAATTGAGGAAGTCCAATAACATGCAAAAAATCCCAATTCATGATTTGACTGGTCAAAAAAAATCTTCCCAAGACTCTGGCCAATTTATACGGAGTGGTGACCAAAACTGTATATTTCTGTTAGGGGAGATATATTTTTTGCTATACAGCAAAATCCATGTTCAGTCTGTAATCATTTACAGATTTGTAAGTCATATGTAAGCCCTCCCAATAAATTTGATTCCACAAAATTTAAAAAAATGCTCTCCCAAGATCCCTGATACATGCTGAAAGTGAGTACAGAGTTAAAATTTTCATCAAAGGAAAATCACATTAATTCCATTTTAACCATTAGGCTGGCCAGGAGAGTCATTTCTGGGAGACGATAAACAGCAGCTGCAGTCATAGCAAAACACCAGTTCAAAAGGGCCGTGCAAGTTCAAAGAACCATCACTATTCTTTCCCTGCACGGAGGGGGAACAATTGTCAAATAGCCCTTTAACTCAGGTAAAAGGCGCTTGGAAATTGCTCCCATTAGGCTAGGTGAGACGTCCATACTGGTATTTATAAAGATAACACGGAGGGGAATTTTATATCAGAGCGCCTAAAATAGATGTGATAAATATGCCTATTTCATGTTTATTTTATAAAGGCTCTCCATCGCTTGATGCCGACGTGGAAGACTGCAGCGATGTGATTCCTGTCTGTCTGGGAACTATTTTACAAGTGGTGAGATGGTTAACTTCCAGTGAGGGATGCTTAGCAATTATCCCATACTTCCTGAAATTAAATGGAAGCTGATGGTGTGTTAGGGGGGTGGATAAGCAACTCCAGCTGGGTGGGGGCATCAATGTTGTCTCTTTTCTTTCCCCTTTAGGGGTCTAGTTTATCAGGAGCACTAACGTTAATGTGTGTTAAGTTACCATTAGTAACTAGGTCCCATTGAATAACATGGGACCTTCTTTAAAATAACGCATGTTAATGGGACCCTTTTACTACAGGGTGGTAGGTTTTTGCATCCAGCATGCATTTAGTACAAAAACTATCTTGTGTTAAGTGCAAAACCTCTGTGGTAACTGTTGGGGGTTGTGACCAGCATGTTCCTGAATACCCTAATGCATGGCAAACGTACCACGGATGCACCTAATGGCGCTTATTGAGGCAGCATTAGGTGCACTCACGCTAATGGCAACCTTGACAGTGAGCGATATATCCGGCTGTGTTAATTGTAATGGGCCCGATTCCATCCTGGATGTCCTGGCCCTCTATGCACCCGATCGGAACTGGACGCACAAAGGGAGTCGCGATTCTGATCCCATAGGGCACGTCTAGCACTGCGGGATCAGAATGATGAACAGGCCTGTACGTGCAGGCCAGGACCCCGATTCCATCCGACCTGCATGTACAGGCCTTCCCCGGCTAACTCAGTTAGGGCAGTTCAATGGAGCCGTGGTCCCATGGTGTCTGGTTGCCATGGCACCGCAGCACCATTGAAAAGCCGCGAGCCCTGGCCGGCGGCTACAAAGGTGCTTTCCCCGCAGCCCAACCCCCAATCTGGCCTCCTAAGGACAGGGTCGGGCTGCAGGGAATCTCCTCTGCCCCCTCCTGCCGCTTCCCAGCCCCGGGCCTGCCAATCCCTGCGAACTGGGGAACTTATTCCACCTCCGAGGTAGAATAAGTTCTCTGTGAAGCCGCCGGCCCCGGACGTACAGGGCCAACATTAAAATTGGCCCTGTGCATCCAGGGCCGATGATCACCCACTGCCCGCCCTAACGCCGCCCGCAATCTGCCCCTTTCCTGCCCCCGTCTACCTTCTCTGTACAATGCATGGAGAAGGTAAATGGGGTCGGGAAAGAGCCCGAATAGCAGGGATGGACATCCCAATGGGATATCCATCCCTGCTATTCATGCCTCAGAATAACCCCTAATGTGTTTTCTACTCCATTGTCTACCCCTAACGCACCCATTTAGCACCCCAATGCACGATTGGCAGTTAGCACTGAAATCAATGACCATGGGCAGTTACCGTGCATGAAAATGTGTGCCAACTGCTTAGTGCACATTAGCCAAGGGGCCTCTTACTTTGTTCCTTTAATTAAGGGCATTTGGAAGCGGCTTGCAGTTAGGCTCTCAGATGTGCGGGGAGCCTGTAGGATCAACGTCTTCCTTGCATGTCATGTTATGTTCTTTCTCTAGGCACTATCTGTAACCAGAAGGGGGGTGTTCCTCAGAAGAGTTAAGTAGTCTTTAGAGGGTGATTTCTGCAAGGGGGAGGATCTTAGGTTACATGGGAGAGGGGGGGGGTATGGAAAGTATGTGGGGAAAGAAATTGTAAAAGTAAATTATCTGAGATGGAATGGTGCTGACACTCAGCGGTGGTGGCTGGGTACATTGAAAGCGCCTCTCTGCTACCGCTTTAAAAAATCTCGGCTATTCAGAGCTGGAACTTATCTGGCGCAGGGCTCTGAATATCTGCATTCACCGGACAGCAGAATCGCTATTTGGTCAGCAGTGCTATTCAGCTGCTATCTGGATAGTGAAAAGCAATTAAAGAAAGGTTCGCTATTGAAATCTCTGGTTAGTGACTCAATATCACCACTGACTGAATAGCGACTGGCACCACTCCCGATATGCCCAAAGATCACCCTAGTTTTAAGTGGGAAGTTTTTAAGGGGTCTGTGTCGATATTCCGTGACATCCAGATAGTGCTGCTGAATACCGGGATTGCCACATTTTAGCTGGTTAGCAGCCTTGGAATATGCCCCCTGATGACCAAACCTAGAGAGCAACTCAGAAGACCCAATTATACTCACAAACAACTGGAACCACATCATAAGAACAGTAGCTGAGATATATCAACAAACCCACCAGAAACAACCAAAAAATTCGAAAAAAACCCATGGTATACCCAAGGCCTACAACAGATGAAAACCCGACTTCAAAAGCTTGAGAGAAAATGGCAGAGAACAGCACTCGAGGAAGAGCATGATAACTACCTAAATCTGCTACGAGACTACCATATAGCCACAGACAAAACTAAGCAGCAATATCATACAAATCTTATCAACTCATTGATCAACTGCCCTAAAGAATTTTTCGACCTTGTAAAATGGCTCACAAATCCATCCACTCAGCCCCTGCTCTCACCCACCAAGAACTGGCAGCCCACTACAAGCAACTCCACAGCCATCCCACCCTCACCCACCACCCTACTCCGCCAGATGAACCACTCTCTACACTATCACCAGAGACACCTTCACCTACCTGCTGGACCGCCTTCCACCCCATCACCAGAGATAACATTGAATCCATCCTAACTACAATCAATACCACCACCTCATCCCTCGATCCCTACCCTGCCAACTGGATCAAAGAAGCAAGGACGGATCTCAGTCCTATACTCACAAGAAAAATCTAAGCAATATTACAAGAACAACTGCCTGAGCACCTGAAACTCTCCTCCACCTGGCCCACCCTGAAGAAACCCAACCTTGACCCATCGGACCCAGCCACCTATAGACCATCACCAGTCTTTCCTTCCTAGCAAAAGTCATTGAGAAGACCGTCCAACTGCAACTACAGGACCACATTGACAACAACTCCCTCCTGGATCCACAACAACATGGATTCTGCCCCCTATATGGAGTGGAAACACTGATGACCACACTCATCAATAACCTAATCAAAGACATACAAGACCCAACACAAGACTTCCTACTGATCTTTCTTGATATCTCAGCAGCGTTTGACACTGTTGACCACAAAACTCTCCTTCAGCGCCTGAAATCAATGGGGATCCAAGAAGCAGTATATAGATGGTTCCACTCTTACCTCTCTAACAGACAGCAACAAATAAAACAAGGATAAAATACTGAGGTGGAATCCAGACAGGGCTGAGAGCTGAAAGGGTTACTGAAACATCCTTGCTCTCCCTTGCTTCTCTGTGTGAAAATGATACACCCCCTTGGTGATGACACACCCTGATACACGCTTGTTCCTCCCTGTTGCTTTGTTCCTCTGTGCCTTGTCTCTCTCTGCTTTGCTGAAGATAACACTGCACCAAATATTCTCCAATCTTGAGTGTACTGTGGTAAAAAGTGACCTATCATGAAGAGATGGTATGATGAACTGATAAAAAATGTCTATATAGTATGGATGAGCCCTGTAGACAGGGCTCAGACTTTGAAAGTGATTTTGCTGAGCCTATGCTGGCATATTAAAGGCTTGTTTTCCTATAGAGACTCCTGGGTATTTTTTTTTCTTGCTCGTTTAGCTGTTACAATACCTCTAGCTCTTACCAACAAACACAGAAAGTCCTCCGAGGATTCACTCTATCAGCACTCCTATTCAACCTTTACCTCCAACTCCTCTGCACGATCATCAGAACACACAACATTGATTTCCACATCTATGCCAACGACATCATGTTGTACAGTCCTCTCCACACCAAGCAAGAATGCTTTGCTGATGTCTTCCGCTGGTTGACAGCCAATAATCAATTATAAAAAAACCCAGAAGCACTATTCATCACGAGAGACAACACATTCACCTCCCCACCCACCATACCAACAAACAACATCAAAATAAATATACGCCAAGAACTTAAATACCTAGGCGTCATCATTGACCAAAACCTCACCTTCAAAATACAAATACAAAAGTATACATACGTTGTTAATTCGTTCCATGTAAACCGCCCCTGATCTCTGGAAGGGGCGGTATAGAATAAATAAATAAATAAATAGCAGCTACAACAAAAGCAATATTCTAAGAAATCCAAGACTCTGCAATGCCTACGGCCCGTCCTCGATCAGATTTCCACTCAGCCCTCCAAGCACTAATCCTTCCTCATGCTGATTACTGCAACACAATATACCATGGTCTCCCACCATCCATCCTCCTCCCACTACAAACTGCCCTCCACACTACTACACGCATCAAACAAGGAGAATTCAAATTTGACAGAATCGCCCCTATACTCAAACAACTCCACTAGCTACCACTCCCCCCAGAATCACATACAAAACCTTACTACTAACACAAAAGGCTCTCCACTGCACCCCTGCTACCCATCTACAAATCCTTCTTCAGCCCCTCAATTCCAGCAGGCCATGAAGACTTTCCATGACCCACAAACTTACTATACCACACTCCAGAACAAAGCACTCACAACAAACATGCCACAAAGCCTTCGAACTATATGCCCCCTCCCTCTGAAACATATACCCAAACCATATAAGAAATATCTCTGACCTCCATTCATTCCGCAAACACCTCAAAACTTTCCTGCTCTCAAAACCCTTCAACCCTGACTCCGAACCACAAACATACTGACCCCCTCAGTAAATGTGCACACCGAAACTGCTAACCTACAGACCCACTCGATGCATGTACAGTATATAGTTATAATGCTCCAAGTACATAGTTTTATACATAGTTAGATGTTATATGTAATTTAAATTTGGTTCAATGTAAATTGCTTTGACCCAGTGAAAAGTGGTATAGAAGCACTGCTAAATAAATAAATGTGTTTTGCTTGGATGGTAATGTCTATTTGTTGTTCAATAAGGAGATTTAAATATAAAGGCAACATAGGGACCTACGTGCCTTTATAAAGTAGGTCTCCAGAACGCTGCACATGCACAAACACAAATTTACAGCTACTCCAAGGCAGGGGCAAATGTGTGCAGACAGTGCACTCTTTATGTGCATCCATGTATATTATAAAATATGTGCATTTATCAGAACTTAGTGCTTAGCAAATTTTTATCCCATATGACCCCATTTTAAGAAGCCATGTTTCTGTGACCCCATCCACTGATGATGTGACCCCATTTGGGGTCCCGACTGCAGGTTTGGGAAGCAGTATCATAACTCCTCTCCAAGACTTACACAAGAATATGAGGTGTCCTAGGTGAACCCTCCTTCTTGCAACTCCCTTGTCTCCCCCTTTCCACTCTACCACAGCTCTCCGGGACCTCCAGTGGCAGCAATGACAATAAACAATAAAAAGAAGAACTAGAAGCTGGACGACGGCTGAACTTACAGAACACAGAACCAGCACATAGTGGTTCAACCTCTGCTAAGCGCTTTGTGTTGTTTTATTGCTGCTGTTTGCTGCCACCTACAGGTCCTTGGGAGATAAGACAGTGCTGCTCATGCGGGAATGTGGGCATGTGTGTGTACAGAGATATATGAAATAAAGTTGAATATTTAAAAGTATGGTGTCCTGTTACAATTTCTTGCAAGATCACTCTGGAAGAGGTGGTATTGGAATGATCGTGATTACTGAGTTTAATTATCAAATCTTGGGGAGAAGGGGACCCAGGGGCCGGAAAGTTAATTGACAGAGGGGCCAATGCTAAACGTTTTTCTAGGACACCTAATATCCTTGGACTAGCCCTGCCCAAAACTCTCACAAAACAATGCCGAACAAGTTAAGGGGGAGGATGAAACCAGGAGTGGATCAGCCTGTCCCGAAAACAAATGAGCAGCCTGGGGTGATCCAATCCTCTTGTAGAGCGGTGATTTATCACCGCATCCCCAGGCTGTGTGGAAAGAAACCAGTCACCCTCGAACGTGAGCAGATCACCCAGCCAGATTATATTACCAAAAGGACTCCGAAGCTGGTCAGGTGGTTGCATTTGCAGATCGTCTGATTGATTCCTGAAGAGGCGACCGTGCAGCCTTCAGACGCCCAGTTTCCAAGTCCCCCTGATACAAGAGAGCCAAGCAGCACTTAATAACACCAGAAATGTTTCTGTCAAATAACATATGAGAGACACAGAGCAACCCTGAAGTACTTACCATCGGCACTGAAGTTCCAGAACATGCAGTACACAGTGTTATTAATCTGCATTAAAATAAAAACATTAAAATAAAATAAGCTATGCGGTACATATAAGGAAAGACCAGTGTAAATCTAAGGCAAGGAATGCTCTGAGCCATAGTGCTGCTGGTAGTGCTACACTTTCCCTGGATTTCAAGGGGAAAGCTCTTCATCTTATGCAGCTGTGCCCAAATGAGCCCAGTGGAGCAGAACCAGGCTAAGGGGGTCTCCTTACCTCTCCCTAGATGTATCCTTGTCCTCAACTGTTGCATTGTTTGTTTTGACTAGATTGTAAGCTCTGACAAGCAAGGACCGTCTTTATATGTATCTGTGCAGAGCTGTGTATGCCTTGTAGAGCTATATAAATGATCAGTAGTAGTACAGGATGTCGTCACCTAAGGTGGACTAAGCCAGTGCCGGTTTATGCATAGAGAGGTAGAACTCATTTCTCTAGGAAAAGTAGGACTATGTTTCTGTGACTAAAATCAAACAAAAGCAGGACTAGCTCTGCCCGCCCTTGCTACTGTTGAATTACACGGTCTTTGCAGAAGGTAGAGGGCAGGTTATCTTGCCAATTTGCATGACAGATGAGTGGATGGCTTGGTATGAGTGGGCTGGGAATTGTGACCATTTTGCTATGCTCAGCATATAACCATAGGTAAGTCACTTTCTCTCTCCTTATCTTTATGCAAAATATCTAAAGAAATGACCACCTTTCTACTCCTTCAAATACGGTCACCTCTAAAGAAGTGACCAATGTAGCCCCCAAACCATCTGACTCGTGTTCATCTTGCTTTAATAGAAGGTGGGCGTCTAAACCTGCAATACCTACAGGGTCAGTCCAGTGAGAAAGCTACTTTTTATCTTAGATAGGTTGCTTTTTGCTGTGCTTTTTTGTTTTAATTATGTGAAGCAAATGGTCCATGGTCAGTAGGATAAACGACTTCTTGTGCACAACAAGAAGGTTAAAAAGAAATAAAAGCAGAGCTTGGGGTGTTGGTCCTGTCCTTGAATCATGGGGCTGACAGGCCAAGTCTTTAATACTCTATACTTTGGTTTTTGTATTCTTATATTCCATTTTTCCTTTTATGCTCTTTATGGTAGTTTATGATCTTTATGGTAGTTTATCATATCATTTCTGTGTTGTTTGGCCACGAGAGTGGTTTAAAAACCTCTGCATAAGTAAAAAGGGCAGGCAGCTGGGATATATTCTTAGCAGAATGGACAGGAATGACTGGGCAGACTAAGACCCGGTTCCATATTAATGTGGCTCACTGGGCATCACTAACCTACAATATATTTCTGAGCTTGAGACTGCAAAGGGCAGAGGGTAGATTTGGGAAGCTGTTTCCTTTCTGAGACGCTACCTCCTACAGGCTCTGTCACCCCCTGCTGGCTGCAATCTTGTTTTCCATATGTAGTGTGGGAGGAAGTGTTATACCTCATCCAGCTTTCTGTTTGTCTTCAGAATTACAGTGACATTCTCCTTCAGGTTATTCAGCGTGATGTTAGCAACACTCGAAGAGATGACAGAGCTGATTAGAGACATGTTCCATTCAGAGCCGTTCTGTATCAGGTAGCAGAGAAAATAAGCGAGAAAAGTTCTAAATAATGTTCAGAAAAGAGTAACAACAAATCCTACCCTCTCTTCTGAGCCAGAGAGTCAAACCTTTGCCTCAGAAGAGGCCACCCAGGAGGCCCAGCAACAAAACTGTGGGCAGCCATGCAGGAGATAGGGTTTGAATCCGAGTGCCTGGCTGGGACTGCTTGGGGATCCTCCAGAGTATGTATTTATGGTCCCTGAGGTGAGGGAGTCCCATTCATCACAAAACAGCGACTCCTAGTGGCCACAACTAGACTTCATGCACACTGGGTTATGGCGGTCTCCACGGTCTATGCTTGTGGTCATCAGATTTCATTACAATGACTGGGGGGGGGGGGTATGAGGTTTAATATAAAATATAAAAAGCCTCCCTCCCTTCAAGATGGTTGCAAATGAAGACTCATTCCACTGCCAGGTTCTGAGTGAGCCAGAAGTGAAAGGAAAAGGAGCTACTAGATTTAAAAAAATGTTAAATAAAATTAATGCAGATAATCAGAATCAGCTTCAATCCAGTTTGAATAGAACTGATTTTTCTTTGTAAAGATGGATTTATTTAGATCATGTGAATATTCAGTATTAGAAGATCATGTGAATCCAAGAGCAGCTGGGGAATCAAAGATTGGATTGGAAATTGAGCCTCCCCCCATCCTACTGGTAGGAAAAGAGCAGCCTGTTTTTGTTTGCCCCTCGCTCTCTCCCCCACACTGTACCTTTCTGCCTCTCATATTCCACCCATCTCCACTCTATCTCTTCTCCTCCCAGAAACTGATCATCACAGTCCATAGAGCCTACCTTGGGTTCATTGGGCCAGCTCTGGTGGGGAAAGGCAAGCAGATCAATTGCCCAGGGCCCCAAGTTGCGCAAAGCTGAGTGATGTCACTGAGGATGACACTGGCTGGCTCACTCCATAGGATTCAGTACTGGGCACCTTATCTCAGGCTATGGAGGGGGGGGGGGCAGTGACTTGAATAAGTGTGAGATCTGATATGCAGTAGGACACTGCTCACCAAGAAATGGGGATAGCTTAGATCTGACTCTCCTTCTCTCTGTCTTGAACTTTCAGCCCACAGGGGAGTTAGGCTGTTTTGAACATTTATTTGTTCTATTTAACTGTGTTTTTATACCGCTGATCTACAAGTCTAAGCGGTTTACATAGAGCAACTAGGCCTAAAGTGGCTTACATGGAACGGTATTAATATAAGGCCCGATTCCATCCCGGACATTGATCCCCTCTGTACGTCCGGTCTAAACCGGACGTACAGAGGGGATGGCGATTCTGATCCTGTGGGGCACGTTTAGCCCCGCGGGATCAGAATTGCAAACAGCCCTGCACATGAAAGCCGAGACTGCGATTCAATCTGGCCCGCACGTGCAGGACTGTCCATGGCTAACTCAGTCAAGTTTCTTCAAATGAGCCGTGGCACTGCGGCTCCATTGAAGAGCTGTGATGCCGGCCGCCAGAAATTACAGCTAATTCCTTGCCGCCCGACACCCGATCTGGCCTCCTATGGCCAGGATCGGGCTGCGGGGAATGTCCTTCGGCCCCCCCCCGCCCCATCCGTGCCCCAGCATTTAAAATATGACACGTCCAGGGAAGTTATTCCACCTCGGAGATGGAATAACTACCCCACACATGTCACCAGCTCTGGACATACAGGGCCGACATTAGAATCAGCCCTGTATGTCGAGGGCTGGCGACCGCCCAGACTTTGCCCCTTCCCCACCCCCATCTAACTTCCCCGCACAACCAGCGGGGAAGTTAGTCATTGCTGTGTGAGGGCACAAATAACGGGGATGGACGTCCCAATCCCTGCTATTCATGGCACAGAATAACTCCCACAGTGAATTACATTAAACAGTAAATAACTTTGTGAATTACATAGAATGGTAAATGATTATGTTGTAATATAATGCCAAAATACATAACTTCAAACATCTAACATGCGGGAATACTGTTGTATGGGGGAGGAGGATAGAGGGGGGGGGGGCGCAAAATAATAAGATGAGTAAATAAATTAATAAATACAGTTAAGCATATATAAAAGAAAAATATACAACAAATAAGAACATGTTAAAAGCATCTGTGTATTTAATATTTTTAATGACTTTCTGTAATACTTTTATGATTTTATTTGAGGTTAGCACCCCCTAAAGAAGGCATTCAGCTGAAATATGTTGGGGTTTCGTAATAAAGTTGCTCAAACCTGCCACTGTTTGATGCACCTGTTCCTTGCTGTGCTCTACATCTATCAGACTATGTTGCGGTCCTCCTTGAGTTCCTACTCTGGGCCCTGCAGAAATGTAAGACTCCCTGGCGCTCCCAAAATAACTTGCTATTTGAAAAAGATATAGAGAATAAAATAGGTAAGGCAATAAATCTAATTTTCCAAAATAGTGAAGACGGCCAAATGCAATACAGCATAATCTGGGAGGCTTTCAAGGCAACTTTACGAGGTGAGATCATTAGCCCTTTTGGAGAGATATTGAAAGGATTAGAAAGCTGGACGAGGAAATAATTCATTTGGAGGGCACAGATGCAAGTTACAATGATAATTTTGTATATCAACAACTTTTATGTTGTCAATATGAGTTCAATAACAGCCCGATTCCATAGTGGACGTCGATCCCCTCTGTACGTCTGGTCTGAGCCGGATGTACAGAGGTTATCAGAATGATGTGATGTCATGTTTCAAAGAGTAATCTTCTGCCTCAGGGAGCTGCTCTCGTGTAGCTCTCTCAAACTGAATTCATATTCCACACTATTTCAATAAGCAGCAACAAACACAGAAGCAGAGTGGACTATGAATTTGATTTGAGACAGTTAAATGAGAGCAGCTCCCTGAGAAAGACGAAACTACAGACCAGTGAGCCTGACGTCAGTACTGGGCAAAATGGTAGAAACCATTATAAAGAATCAAATTAATGAATATGTATTTAAAACACGGTTTAATGGGAGAAAGGTAACATGGATTTAGCCAAGGAAAGTCTTCTCATTAATCTTTTGCATTTTTTGGAGGTGTGAATAAACAGATAGACAAAGGTGAGCTGGTTGATATAGTGTATCTGGATCTTCAGAAAGCCTTTGACAAGGTCCCTCATGAGAGATTCTTGGTGAAATTAAAATGTCATGAGATAGGACGCGGTGTACTATTGTGGATCAGGAACTAGTAAAAAGATAGAAAGCAGAGAGTAGGGCTATATGGCCAGTTTTCCCAATGGAGAAAGGTGAATAGTGAAGTACCCCAGGGATCTGTGCTAGACCCGCTGCTTTTTAACGTATTTATAAATGGACCTGGAAATGGGAATAACGAGTGAGGTGATCAAGTTTGCAGATGACACAAGAGGATTGTAAACAAATTCCAAGAGGGCCTTGATAACTTGGAAGACTGGATATCGAAATGGCAGATGACATTTAATGTGGACAAGTGCAAAGTTATGCACCTAGAAAAGAACAACCCAAAGTACGTTACAAGATGCACATGTTGTTGGTCCTGGACATACAGGGCCAACATTAGAATTGGTCCTGTACATCCAGGGCCAGCGACCGCCCACTACCTACCCAAACTCCGCCCCCAGGCCACCCATTCCCCGCTCCTGTCTAACATCCCCGCACAACCGGTGGGGAGGTTTGTTGGGGGCAGGAGCCGGCAAGAATAGCAGGAATGGACGTCCCATTGGGACATCCATCCCCGCTATTTGTGGCTCAGAATGACCCTATAAGTATCTGTCGAGACAAGTGGAACGTGATCTATTGGTACAGCGCTCGGGCTACTATGCAGGAAATGACAAAGCAGGGAGACTTTTAGCGCAGTTCTTAAAGGTTCAGAAATCCAGGTGCATTATTACATCAATACATGTAGGGAGTTCGCAGATTCTTACTAGGAATGAAGATATGTTAAATGCATTTGTGATTTACTATAAGAATTTATTCTCTAGTGCTAATCTGGTTAATGAATAACAGTGAGAGGATTTTTTATATATAAAGGATAGTCCTAAGCTCAGTGAAAAGGCAGGGGAGCAGTTAGGTGCACTAATTAGACTTAATGAGATTTTGACTCCAATTAAGGATCTCTCTAGAAATAAAGTACCTGAACCGGATGTTTATACAGCAGAATGTTTTCAGCAATACACTCCTGACCTTGTTCTGAAACTGAAAATTTTATATCACAGTGTATTGGCACAGTCTTTGACCTCTTTGAGATTTTCAGAGGCAAATGTAGTTTTAATCGCTAAGCCTGGTCATGATCCAACATCAGTCAGTAACTACAGGCCTATCTCTCTTTTGAACACTGATTATAAAATTTTGGCAAAAATACTAATTTCTAGGCTTAGTCGGGTGATGGATTTAAATAAATGCAAAGCAAACTAGGTTTATGAGAGGAAGATTTATTGGAGATATTGCAAAGATATTTAATAATATTTCAATTTTGGTCAGAAAGGAGAACATGCCTGCGGTAGCCTTGTCCCTTGATGCTGAAAAAGCATTTGACTGAATCGAATGGCCTTACTTATTTCGGATCTTGAAGTGGTACGGTTGCGGTTCATCTTTTATTAATTAGATTAAAGTTCTTTACTCTGCCCCCTTTTCTCAAATCGTGGTGAATGTTCTCTTTCTGATCCTGTTCCTCTTTGTAGAGGTACTAGGCAAGAGTGTCCTCTTTCATCTTTTTTGCTTATTTTAGCACTAGAACCACTCCTCTTTAAAATGAATAAAGATCCAAGTATTGTAGATTTTACTAAGGGCGCAGAAATATGCAAGTATGCTGCTTATGTGAATGACATTTTACTGCTCTTGATGAAGCCTATTGCATCAGTGCGTAATTGATTAAAATTGGTAGATGGTTTTCCTCTAATTTCAGGCTTTAAGGTTAACTGGAATGGTCTCACCACGTGGAATGATCTGAAAGTCTTTCCATTTCAATGGACATCTCGTACAATTAAATATCTCGGAGTATACTTTTGTGCGCTCCCTGCAGATACTATGAAATATAATTGTGATCTCATACTTAAGGATTTAAAAGATAAGCTACAGGGCTGATCCTCTTTGTGTTCTTCCTGGTGGGGAAGACTGGAATCCATCAAAATGATGATCTTACCCAGGATTATGTACAAATTGGGTATGTTCCAGGGTTACTGCCAGCCTTCTTTTTTTACTTCCGGTTAGATAAAATCCATACAAGGTTTTTATGGAAAAATAAAAAGCTGCGTATTGCCTTAACTACCCTAAAAATACCAAGAAGAGATGGTGGGGTTGGCTTCCCTAACTTTAAAATGTATTATACTGCAATGCTTTTACGTTACGGAGCTGAATGGATTCTAGATGAGTCCCAAGCTCCATAGTTATTGATGGGAAAAACTCTTGCAAAATCTTTTTCTCTCACTAGAGAATTAGATCTTTGCTGTTCATCCCCATATTCGACTTCTTTAGAGGTGTCTCTATGGTACAATCTGCTAAGGATAAATGGTAGAAAGGTCTTTTGGAAGGGGTGGTTTAGTAAGGGAATCCACAAAATTGGGCAACTGTTTGTTGATGAAGTCATGGAAAATCAGGACCACCTGATAACAGCCCAAGCCCAGAGAATTATGGGTATGAACTCAGCTCAGGTCTCGCCTTGGGTAAGGGGCTATGCCCTGTGTCTGACCTCCCAAACTTGCGCAGGATGCTTAAGGTAGAGGGAAGACCTACCTCCAGCTTTTATGCCAAATGTTCTTTGCTGCTTGGCCTTTGGCGAGCTTGGGAATTGAATACTGGAATATCGCATGATATAATTAATTGGAATTTATTTTGGAAGCATGGGGGTTATTCTGTCGCATTCCCTCTATTCGTGCCTTCCCCACTGGCGTCTAACTTCCCTGCCGGTTGTGCAGGGAAGTTAGATGGGGGAGGGGAAGGGGCGTGGAAGGGGGCAGAGTCTGGGCAGGCATTGGGCGGTTGCTGGCCCTGCACATACAGGGCCGATTCTAATGTCAGCCCTGTACGTCCAGGGCCGGTGACAGGCGGGGACGTTATTCCACCTCTGAGGTGGAATAACTTCCATGGACATTGGTTTTTTTTGTGCCTGGGGCATGGATGGGGCAGGAGGGGCCTGAGGACATTCCCTGCAGCCCGATCTTGGCCTTAGGAGACTAGATTGTGGGTTGGGCTGCAGAGAAATCACCTTTGAAGTCCCGTGGCTGGCATCGCGGCATTTAAATGGAGCCATGGTATCATGGCAACTGGATGCCATGGTGCCGTGGCTCCATTTAAAAGCCCTGACTGAGTTAGTCGGGCAGTGCCTGTACGTGCAGGCCGGGCTAAATCGCTGTCCCGGCCTGCACGTACAGGCCTGATCGTGATTCTGATCCCGAGGGGCTAGACGTGCCCCGCGGGATCAGAATGGCGACCCCCTCTGTCCATCTGGTCAAATCGGACGTACAGAGGGGGTGTGCGTCCGGGATGGAATGAGTCTGATACTGTTCATCCTACAATGTCCAGTAGCCTCTCTCAATCTCTATTTTTCTGGCTCAGCATGCTTATTGGACCCCTCTTAAGATGTTCAGAGCAGGCCTGGTGCAATTCAATCGTTGCTGGCACTGTTCGGTCAGCATGGGAACTTTGGCCCATAGGATCTATGAATTGCCCTTTTATTCAAGATTTTTGGAAAAGAGTATGGAAATATATTTGTGAGATATTTGGTCTGCATTCCAGCTTATCTTTTTAAATTGTAATTTACCGCTCACAAGGAATTGAGAGTCTTATTAAATGTAATATATTACTCATTAATATTTTATTTTCCCTTGCTATACAGCGAATTTTGCGAAGCCAGAAAGACGCTTCTCAGTTAAATGTAACTTTCTGGTGGCACACAGTTTGTCACATCCGTACATTAGAAGGAGCTCCATCTATATCTTCTGGCTATATAGCGAAAGTTGAAAAGATATGGAAAATTTTAGATGATTATTTATATGTTAATTGATGGTTAAATCTTTCTGATTTGGGTTTATTCTTTTTCTTTTTTTTATCAAGGATCTCTGCCTTTTTTTTCTTTTCTCTTCTTAGGTGGTGTTGAAGATATACAATATTTTTTTTTGCCTTCTCTTCTTCTAATTGCTTCTTTTCTCTTTTAAATTATCAATAAAATGGAAAAGAAATTAAACAAAATTGAAAAAAAGTCCATTGCACCTTTAGATTGAGTACACAGAACAACTCACAAAACTACCTTGAATAAAGTTGTCTTTTCAAAGAAGTTGAACTGGATTCTAGAAGCCAAACTCTTATTTTCGGGAGATAAGTCACTCAGCAGAGATGAAGGGAGTGTAACGGAAGCAGCGCTGCCATTATCATACATTGTTCCTAGAGAGACCTGAGAATGAAAAGCAAAGACATTCCTATAATTCACTGCAAAGCAGGAAAGTGAAAAACAAATGGCATTACAGTCACTGAAATAGATCAGAATATGTGAGATAATTTTACAGAGCCTTTTTCCCCATGTAAAGCCTGTATTACAGGCAGAAACAGGCTATTATAAAAATGCAAAAACGCATAAAAAGCGTGCACCTATTTTCATGTGATCTGTGTGCAGGCATTCCTGGGGTGGAGTCTATGATGTACGTATGCATTTTATAAAATACACATGCACACATATAGAGCACGCATATACATCAATACAGGATTCAGTGTGTGTTGGCGTTTGCGTGATTATAGGAAATGGATCTGGGCACCTATGTTATAAAGGCACATAGTGGTCTATGTTGTCTTTTTAGACTTCTCACATACGTGTCCTGTTATGAAATAAATCCTTAAATGTAGTAGAAGGTAGTACTGCAATGCTCAGAGTATTACGGCAATAGTGTCCCAACTCTCTTCTGGTGACACGCATAACCAGTCTGGTTTTCTGGCTAGCTACCAAGAGAATGGATAAGATAGATTTTTGTACACTGGAGATCCAGGGTATGCAAAAGACCCCATCTATTATTGCTGGAGATACTGAGACTGGGAATAGCTCAGATGACAGCATTTTGCTGGGGTCTCCACATAATGGAATAAATTGCCATTGGCTTTGCAACAGGGTCTTGTGCTTTTTACCTTTAGGAAGCTCTTGAAGGTGCATCTGGTCTGCGGGTGTCAAGGCCGGTTGTGGGAGAGATGGGTAGGATGGGATTCTTGCTGCTGGGGTGCGAGTGGGGGGCTAGGATGCTGTTTTTATGTTATATGCTTTTTACCTATCCTGAGACTCACGTATGGATGGCATAAATATCAAATTAATTAAGTAAAACACATAAAATAACCTAAACACCAGACTAATTGGGTGAGCCTCTAGGAGACGGCCGGGAACCACTGTATTAACATTCTCAAAAGCTTTGCACAAGTTACGATTGTGTAGTTCAGAAACCTCACAGATAGAAAATTACCTCTATTAAATGTCGGACCGGATAACAGGATGCCATGTGAGAAGTCAGAAAGGGCACAACTGGACTATTACTTTGCCAACTTCCCCAACCCCCAAAAATATTCCTCTTGCAGCTGCACAACCTCCCTGAAAACTGCCTATACCCCAAACAAATACTCCAACTGCCCCACCATCTTACAAAATGCCCTCATCCACAGAATACCCCCCTACAAATGCTGCACTCTCCTGCAACTGTCCTACCATCTCACAAATAGCGCCAACCCCAAAAACTACATCTGGAACTGACACTTCACAAACGACCCCAATGCCAAAATCTATCCCCTCAGAACTGCCTAACTGCTCCACTACCCTACAGACTGCACCCATCCTCAAAATCTATCCCCTGCAATTGCTCCTCCACCCTTCAAACTGCCCCACTCTACAAAGACTAACTGCTCTGCCTACAGAAACTACCCCCCGTTTGAGATAGGTGAGAGTGATCATGGGAGGGCTGGGTCAGCATGGGTTTCGTTTCATCATATCTATGTAACGGGAAAAAGGAGAATTACTCTGATTTGTTTCAGACATTACTTTTAAATGTAGTGTGGTTGGTTGATCGCGAGGTAAACGATAGGTGGAGAGTGGGTCCGTGTTCCTCCGTTGATATTCCCGAGGTAGGAGGAGTTAGGGGAGGAGTCGCGTGTAGTGACGGAATCGGCGGGTCATTTAAATATGGAGGTTAGTTGAGTACCCCGCATGCGCGGCATTTGTTACCCGAATCAAGAGAAAGGTTGAGAATAAAATTGATGAAGGTTTTCAGGTTTTAAAAGATTGAACGCAGGCAGCATCTGAGGTAAGGAAGCGAGATGTTTTTAATAGTTTTTAGATTAGTGTTGACACTTGTTTATTTTAGGATACATTGAGGATTTGGAGTAAGGTTTCAATAAAATTTTGTTTTTATACAGCACATTAATGAAAGTAAATGAAGGATCCCCTGAGGAAACCATTAGCGTGAAACGCATGACTGGTACCTGAGGCAAGCGTCGGGATCAATCGAGTTTTCACACAACAGAGGAGTCCAGCCAAGTCATAGTTGGTTTATAATATAAAGCTGAACATAGTGGTCTTTAAGCAATTTGAATATTAGACTAGCTCGTCTGTTGAGAAGATTATTAAGGTCATTGATGCGATTAGGCATATTACTTTTTAAGACGTAAGTCTGAAAGTAAAGCCAATAAGAGTCTGAGGCCTTCTTTTCATAGAGAGCTGAATTTTTGTAAAGCGGTTTGGATATATCTAAAGTAGAAATATTTTGATATACTCCATCTCTGATGCAGTTAAAGGTGAACGACCTACCCTCGACTACTACCTCTACTACTACTACCCTCAGATCTCAAAACTACACCCATTACTATCCTCACCTCCCAAAACTACCCTCACTAAACTACCCCTACTACTCTCACCTTCTAAAACTACCTTCACTACTACTCTCACCTCTCAAAACTACCCTCACTCCCAAAACTATCCCCATTACCTTCCCCCCACTACTATCTTCACCTCCCAAAACTACTCCCACTACTACCCTCACCTCTCAAAACTACCCTCACTCCTACCCTCACCTCCCAAAACTTCCCCCACTGCCTACCCTCACTACTGCCTTCACTTCTCAAAACTACCCTCATCTTCCAAAACTACCCCCACTACTACCCTCACCTCTCAAATCTATTCTGCTTCCAGAATCCCCACTCTCCAAAACTATCTCCTAGAAGCTATCCCCCACCCCAGCTACTCCTATCCCTCAAAACTACCCCTCCTAGAACTAATCCCACCTCCACTATTATCTAAACTAGCTCAATCCTGAAATGAACCCCCACAACTACCCCACCACACCAACTATCCCTACTACCGAAACTAACCTTCTACAGCTATCCCACACTATTCCCACTCCCAAAACTCCCCTACCCCTAGTTATCCCCCTCAAAACTATCCCCCACCCTCAAAACTACAGCTACTCCCCCAGACAACTACGCCCCACCAATGACACATGCAGAGAAAATACAGTCATGCACAAATGTGTGCATGCAGAAGGGTTGGAAAGAATTCCATGAGCTATGTGGTGCATGCTTTTCTCACTTTTATTAGGGTGGCTGAACCCCTTGATCTATGATTATTTTGGGGGACTATTAATAAGTTGCATTATCACAATAGTGCATTTTATTGAATAATTAGTGCACATTATCCTCCTGTAATGCATGTTAATTGGTGATAGCACCACTTAGTGCAAGACCAATGCAGGTTAAAAGGTAATGAAAGTAATTCATTATTATGTAAAACGGGAACTGCTTTGCCATAAACTTCACAAGGTAAGTTAGTCTCATAAAGATGCCTATACCTCAAGAGGCTAACGTCCATGGTGATTTTCCAGGGGCCATTCTTTATAGGGGTGCAAGGCCTAGTAGAAACCCACCCAACCTCTGTACCAAAATTCCTGGTGGTAGGTGATCAGTCTCCTATCTCATGCTGCACTCTCAGCTAGGCTTGTATCCCTTGGCCAAAAGTCCTGTGCCATGTAAAAGAAATTGCATCCCCTTGGAAATTTAAGTCAAAATCCCAGCAACACCTTATGGTACCTGCAGTTGAGAAGTTTGTTCAATAGCAAAGGACACTTGCTTGAAGTTGGTCGCATTGACTTTGGTCACAGCCAGGGCCAGGGAAGTGGATGTAAAGTTTAAAGACTCAGTTGAAAAATTCAGTCTTAATCCAACAGTATCCACAATCCGAATTAATCTGTGCAAAAGTCGGGAAAAAACTGGTTACCCTAGTATGTGCAATGTTTCAGTTTTCCGTCAGCACAGAACATGCAATCTTTATAGCCACACATGTGAGCAGAGGACAGGCTTTGACGATTTGATCCGACTCCTGATTCCGCTAGTGCACTCTCGACAAGATGACATTGTCTGAGGAGAACCTGAGGGATGACTAATCTGGAACCCTTTGCTTGAGTCCCCGCTACCTTTGGCTATCCGAACAACGTTCTAAAAGTAATCCTTATCTCTCAGCACCTCACTCTAAAGAGAGGAAGAATGGGAACAGCGTTTGCCAGAGTATTTTAAATGAGTTTGCTTCACAGCTTACCGGTTAGACACTGGAGCTAGCAGATCTGATGAAACGTTTAGAAAATTGTTGACCACATCCACAAATTTCCCTGCAAGTGTAGAGTCTATAGATGCATTTCCTAATAAGATACTTTCCATATCGGTTACCATCTTATTGACCATGGATCCATTAAGGTTGGAAGAATTTAGCATATCATTTATACCATTCAGAGTACCGCCTACAGGAGAAGGGAAAGAAGTCATCAGATAAAATGTTGAACACAGAGAAGTCCTTCACCCTGGAAAGATATGTCCTTACCCTCCACGTGAGTTCTACCATCCCAAAGGCTTGATACACTCAGTCTTCCATGTGGTTCTCAGTCAACCAAGTGCTTTTCCCATTCTTTAATCAATGGATTTTTAGCCAATATTTTTAGGATTGCGGATTTCACCTTTAGTCATGCTTTTTGACTTTAACCAGATTAAGGGCCCCTTTCACTAAACTCAACTAAGGATTTGCAATAACGTGCCAAATAAACACACGTTAATTGCAAAGCCTCCACAGTATGGGCTACTCAAACGTGTGCTCCGTTAAGGCGGGTTCACTTAATGACGCCCACAGAGGAGTCGTTAGGTGAACCCATTTTAGGAACCACGTTGCTGCTGAGTACATGGCAATGCACTGGAGTCAGAGGTAATGCAATTTCCACGTCCACTGTCCTCCCACGATCACTGATTAAGATGCGTTTTGGCAAGCGGTGGCAAACATGTTCATTCTTTTGTGTTCCCAACCGCCAGTTACCATATGTTAAAACACATGTTAACTAGCTAACAGGCTTTAGTAAAAGGGGCCCTAAAGCCTCGGTTTCTTCTGAAATCAAAACTTACGTTTTTCAGGATTTTTATTTATTTATTTTGTATTTAGGTCACATCTTTCCGGTATAAGGCGCTGAATTAATTTTGCTTTCCTGATGACATCAAACCTAGACCAGGTAATGCCAAAATCCCAGCACAGCACCCAACGACCCCTGTCCAGCCAATTGGATCAAAGAGCTACGTCATGACCTAAGCCAAATCCTGTGCAATATATTGAACCAGTCTTTTCTAACAGGCTCGTTCCCACAGCGCCTGAAAAACACCTCCATCAAGCCCCTATTAAAAAATAGCAGACTTGACCCGTCCAAAGTCGAATCTTTTAGGCCAATCTCGAGTATCCCCCAACTTGCAAAAATCATAGAAAAAGCTGCTCAACAACAACTCCAGCACCATATTGACACTGAAGCTCCACTAGACCCGTCACAACACGGCTTCAGGGAAGCGCATGGCGTCGACACAGTCCTCACAACCCTATTCAACGAATTGGTCACTGGAATGGACAGCATCCAACAAGGATTTGTCCTCATCTTCCTGGACATCTCCGCCGCCTTTGACTCTGTGAATCATGACATACTTCTACAACGCCTGAAAGAAAAGGGGATTCAAAGCACAGCACTTGAATGGTGTAAATCCTACCTATCCAACAGGTGGCAACAAGTAAAAACAGGTCATACATCCTCGGAACCATTCCTGCAGTCTCAGGGGGTACCTCAAGGATCGTCCTTATCGGCACTAATGTTCAATATATATATGCAGCCGATATGTGATTTGATCCGATCTTTCAACGTACGGTGCCTAGCTTACGCAGACGACATCCTCCTCTACATGCCGTTCAAAATTGACCAACCAGTGTTCTCCCCAATAATCAATTGTTTCGGAGCGGTAGCTGATTGGCTGCTGACACAAAACCTTCGGATCAATCATAGTAAAACTGATGTCCTTTTTGTTACAAAGAACCGTAAATTCATACCCCCCCCCCCATCACTACTTGTCAACGATGTAGAATTGAAGTCCAAACCTACAATCAGATATCTGGGCATCACATTGGACCAGCACCTAGATATGACTACACATGTGAAGAACGTTACAAAGTCTATATATCACAAGATCAGAACATTATGTCACCTCCGCCCCCTACTGGAATCCAATGACTACCGGACAACCTTTCAGGCATTAGTCCTCCCACACCTGGACTTTGCGAACATTGCCCTCCACGGCCTGCCTCAATCAACTTTAAATCCGCTCCGCCTGGCAATGAATGCAGCTGCAAGAGTTCTCTCTGGATCATCAAGAACTGACCACATAACACCAATCATGAAAAATCTGCATTGGCTACCGTTACTCGCCAGACTCCAATATAAGTCATTAGTCCTTACTTTCAAAGCCCTGAATAACTACCCACCTACACCGATTAGCAAACTAATCCACAGCACCCTGGAAAACAGAGACAGGAGATCCACAGCAATGAACACCTTAATAGTCCCCAGGATGATGACGTCATGTACTAAGACCACATCCAACAGGGCTTTCTCCATATTCGCTCCCCTAAATTGGAATGCCCTTCCTCATGAAATCCGTGGCATCAAAAGCTTAATCCTATTCCGTAAAGCTTTGAAACACCACCTATTCACAATATGCTACCCTGACACCAACCCTGACACCCACACATCGGGTAAACTTCTCTCATGTCACAGCTACCATAGCACCATATTACAACCAGAAAATGGTTAGCCTATACTCTTGCCCACCCACTAATTTTACGCCTGTCCACAAAATGAAGTTGATACCAAATTAGCTTAGAGTATTGGTGACAATACTAATTTAACCTGTAAATAGTTACCCTGTGAATAGTTACCCCGGTTGTCCTATGTTTCTTTTCCTGTTCTATGTAAACTCAATGTTGCTTGTATGCATTGTAGTATGTTTTGTTCGATGTACACCGCACTGATTATAATAGCGCGGTATAGAAGAAATGTTAAATAAATAAAAAATAAATAAAATCCCCCAGGCCATGAAGCCTACCAGTGCATAGTCAGTAAATTAAATGGTAGCCTCCATCAGGTTCCGCTTTCTGTGTAATTCCTCCCCCCCCCACCCCCAGTTCTTATCTATAACAAAAAGAAAGATTTTCTCGTAGCGATTATCTCACTTATAATAAGTACATCCAAGAGCAGCAGGTTATAACTTACTCAGGAGCTGATATATTAATTGCTAAATATTTTGCAAAACGGGTTTCGTGCATTAAAGACGTGAAGTTAAAGTGCCGGTGGCTCTACAGTCTTGAACATGCAAGCCCTTTTCACAGAGGAGACCATCTCATAGTCCATCACGCATGAAAGTGTATTAATATAATATTAATAATAATTAATATACCAATATAACATATTAGCATAATATAATGTTTTGAGAAAATGGACATGAAAAAAGTTTTCATAGACCTGTTTTTACAAACAGGCTAGTGGTGCAAGCACCATAAGGTAGTGTCCTAAGTACATCCCTAACCCTCCATCCGAGGTCTTCCCAGTGGCTCTTTTAAAAGCTCCCCTGCCACACACCAGGGCTCAAAGTTAAAAAATGTGGCCCCAACCACAGGGAAGCCCCACCTGATGTAGGCCTCCTTCTTATTGCCCTGACCTCCCCTCCTCCATCTCAATCCTACGCTTACGCCACTGGGAGCAGGACTGACCTCCCTAATTACTTCCCCAGCAATGCCATTTTGAAAAATGCATTAACTGACTTTAGCTAGGGGCCAAGTGATGTCATTTTTCAAAATAGCATTGGTGAGGCAGGAGCGAGTGGGGATCACTCCTGCCCCCTTCAGGACTCTGCACTTTTGATTAAGCTTGGGGAAAGGGGAGAGAGGGGAATACAGGACAGCCTGAAGGAATTTAAGAGTTGGGGCTTCCCTGAGGGAAATGGCTTAATAGGGTGCAAGTATGGGGCTGAGGGGGATTTATGTGAAGCCACTGACTCACCTGCGGCTTGAGGACCTCTGAATAGACCACTGGCATGGGATTAGCAAACCCTTTAAAACAATGCCATTAGTGCTCAAATGGATCTTATTTTTAAATGTGCATTGCCAAGGGCAGGACTCTGCAAAAGTTCTCAGCATTGCCCATGCACATTGCATTGTTGTGATTAAGCTACAGGATTCAGTTTTGCCAGTAGTCCTTTTTCACCCTGTAGCTCACAAAACATTTTGCGGGTTAGAAATGCAACCTCTCAGTGAAATGAAGTTCAGTATTAGGACTATGGCTGATAAAGTCCATTCAAAAGTGAAGGTCCCAGACTTTAGGAAAGCGAACTTTCCAAGATGGGACCTCAAGGAGTCGTTAGCGGGATGAGAACAGCTGGGAGATGTAGAGAAGCAATGGGCAAAACTGAAAGGGGATAGCTTAAGGGCAACAAACCTTTTTTGTTAGTAAAGTAAATAAATGTAAAAGAAAAATGAGGCTGCTAAGGTTCTTGAAATAAATAGCTGAAAAGATGAAGAAAAACAGGGTGGCCTTCATAAAATGGAAGAGATCACAGAAAGAGGAAGATGAGTATCGATATTTGGAAAATCTTAGAGAAGCTAGGAAAATAATCAGGAAAGCAAAGATACAAATAGAAGAAAAAAATAGCCAATGCAGTAAAATGGGGGGACAAGGCATTTTTCAGATATGTTAGTGAGAGGAGGAAGTGCAAAAGTGGTATTGTCACACTTAAAGGTAAAGAGAGGACTATGTAGAAGCTGATGAGGATAAAGCAGAATTGCTTAACAAATACTTCTATTCTGTGTTCACAGATGAAGGGTCAGGGGCAGGACCTCAGGAAACATCCACAAATAGGAACAGAAGAGAAGGGGATTTCGAACGATTTTCAGAAGACTGTGTTCGTAGGAACTAGCTAAACTAAAGGTAGACAAGGTGATGGGGCTGGATGAGATACATTCCAGAATTGAAGGAACTTGGGGAGGTTCTAGCAGCTCCACTGTCTAACCTTTTCAATGTTTTTTTTAGAGTCGAGAGTGGTCCCAGAGAATTGGAGAAAGGCACATGTAGTCCCTTTACACAAAAGCAGAAGTAAAGATGAGGTTGAGAACCATAGGCCGGTTAGTCTGATCTCTGTACATAAGAACATAAGTTATGCCATAGTGGGTAAGACCAAGGGGCTTGTTTACAAAGCTGCGGTAGCGGCTTCAGTGGGACCACAGCTCCGATATCGGGTGGAAGCCGTTACCGCAGCTTTGTAAACAAGCCCCCAACGGTCCATCAGGCCCAGTATCCTGTTTCCAACAGTGGCCATTCCAGGTGTCAAGTAACTGTTGGGTTCCAAAACGTAGACACATTCCATGCAGCTTGAACCAGGACGAAGTACTGGATTTCCTGAGTTCTTGATGGTTTATGGACTTTTCCTCCAGGAACTCGTCCAAACCTCTTTTAACTCAGCTACACTAAGACCTTTCGCTACATCCTCTGGTAATGAATTCCAGAGTTTGATTACACACTGAGTGAAAAAAATATACTTTCTCTGATTATTCCTAAATGGGCTACATTGTAGCTTCATTGTGTGTCCCCTAGTCAACAACCGCTCTATGTTTACTGTTTCTACTCCATTCATTAATTTATAGACATCTATCATATCTCCCCTCAGTCGTATCTTTCCCAGGTTGAAGAGCTCTAACCTTTTAAGCCTTTCCAAATAGGGATATTCTTCCATCGCCTTTATCATGTAAGTCACTCTTCTCTGTACCTTTTCCATTTCTACATATCTTTATTAAGATATGGTGACCAGAACTGCACACACTATTTGAGGTGCAGTCGCACCACAGAATAATACAAAAGCATTATAATATCCTTGGTTTTAGTTTATATTATTTTCTTTATGATTCCTATCTTTCTATTTGCTTTCTTGGCCACCACTGCACATTGGGCGGGGGGTTTCAACATATTATTCACGATGATGCCTAAATCTTTTTTGTAATTTGGAACTTTGCATTATGTAATCAGGTGATCTGCTACTCTTCAGTATATCAAATTGTTGTAATACATCTCCCTGGTTTATGGATATTCCTTTCAGATCTTCTGATGCATCACTTTTAAAGAATTAATTCAATCTCTCCGCTATGGCCTTGTCCCCTCTTATTATTACTGTGATGTAACTTTTATTTGCTTTCCTGATTTCTTTTAACATTTCATCATCCATTTGTTCATTCTGGCAAGGTGGTCAGTAGTATACCCCCACTGCCATCGCTTTCCCCTTTTTATATCAAATTTCTATCCTTAGAGATTCAACAGTGTATTTTGTTTCTTGCAAAACTTTAATCCTTTGTGACTCAATGTCCTCTCTAACATAGACCACTATCCCTCCACCAATTTGATCTACTCTATCATAGCGATATAGTTTGTACCCAGGTATCACAGTGTCCCACTAGTTGTCCTTCTTCTATCATGTTTCTGAGATACCAATCATCTCTCGCTTCTCATTTAGGAATATATATTCTAACTCTCCCATCTTATTGTTTAGACTTCTAGAATTTGCATACAGGTATTTTAGAGGTTGTATTTTATTCATATTAATCTGGTTATCAGCAGACAAGGATAATTGGGAATCTTTCAGCGCTGTCTGTTCGGTACTTAAGGGAATCTGGTTACTTTTATCTTTATTGGAACTTCTCTGTTGGGATGCTCTAACTTACCTCTTTTGCAAGTATCCTTCAAGGATATATCCTTCTGAACCATGCACTCTTGGGCAACTGTCAGCTTTCCCCTATTATCTAATTTAAAAGCTGCTCTATCTTCATTTTAAAGGTTAATGCCAGCAGTCGGGTTCCATTCCTGTTAAGGTGGAGCCCATGCCTTTGGAAAAGTCTGTCCTTTCTCTAGAATGTTGCCCAGTTCCTAACAAACCCAAAATCCTCTTCCTTGCACCATCGTCTCATCCTTGCATTGACTTCCTTGTGCTCTGCCTGCCTTTTGGGTCCTGCACGTGGAATGGAAAGCATTCCAGAGAATACTATCCTGGAAGTTCTGGATTTCAAATTCCTATCTAAAAGCCTAAATTTGGCTTCTAGAACCTCCCTCCCACCCTTTCCAATGTCATTGGTACCAACATATACCAAGCCAGCAGAATCCTCCCCAGCCCTATCTAAAACCGTGTCTAGGTGGCACATGAGGTCTGCTACCTTCACACCAGGCATGCATGTCACCAAGTGATCCTCACGACCACCAGTCACCCAGCTATCTACATGCCTAATGATTGAATCACCAACTATAACGGTTGTTCTAACCCTTCCCTCATGGGCACATGGCCCTGGAGAAACCTCCTTGGTGCAAGAGGGTTTTACATCACCTGGAGAACAGGTCCTAGCTACAGAATCACTTCCTGCCACACCAGGGTGATGCTCTCCTGTCACGTGACCTCTCTCCTCCATGGCAACAGGGATGCTGCCAGACTGGAGGTGGGACTTCAGGACTATATCCCTGTAGGTCTGGACTATATACCTCTCTGTCTTCCTTATATCCTCCAAATCTGCTACTCTAGCCTCCATAGATCATACTCATTCCCTGAGAGCACAGAGCTCCTTGCACCTAGTGCTCACATAAGACCCCTCACCAACTGGGAGAAAATCATACATGTGATACTCAATTTAAAAGACTGGATAGCCCCCATCTTACTGCTACACTACTGCCTGCATCTTAGTTTTAAGGTTTTGTTTAGCTATTTAAGTTGTTTACTTAAGTTTGCTGGGGATACTTGTACTAATATAACTATACCAGTGGAGGCCTATTCCCCTCTATGTCTGGGCAGAATCAGGTCATGCACAGTTAGACCCGATTCTGATCCCACGGCCCCCATGGGATCAGAATCAGATCTAGCACCTGGATGTGCAGACCAAGACCCGATTCTGACCAGCCTGCATGCCCAGCCACAACCCGACTAGCTCAGTCAGGCTCCCAAATGGAGCCATGGTGTCCTATTGCTATGGCACCGCGACTCCATTCAGGAGCCGTGAATGCTGGCCACTGCCAAAATCTTCCTTTTCCCACAGCCGGACTCTCGATCCGGCCTCCCAAGGCCAAGGTTTTTTGGCGGGAAACTTCCTGCACCCCTTTCTCACCTGTCTCCTCCGGCCACCAAAGAAATGCTGCATCCCGGGGGACTTATTCTACCTCTGAGGTGGAATGAGTCCCCTGTTTAGATCCGAGGCCCCAGACGTACAGGGCCGACCGCTGAACCGGCCCTGTATGTCTGGGGTCATGGCCCGCCCATGTCTCGTCCTCACTCTGCCTCTGCCTCACTCCCACTCCTGTCTAGGCTTCCCAGTACAAACGCAGTATTCGTACAGGGAGGCTTTTGCCGGGGGCCGGCAGGGGGTGAATAGTGGGGATGGATGTCCCAACGGGACGTCCATCCCCGCTATTCGTGGGACAAAATGACCCCCAATACATGTAATAGACTTTGTTCACGTCAAGATTAATTAATTTCAGGTCCTTAATTAATCTATTCTTGATAAGAATAAACCAGCTGACCTGAAAGTGAATTTGACCACCTCCTTCCCTTTAATAGGGGTGGGTGGTAGGCAAAGAAGACTTAATAAAAGCTGGCTTGCTACACAGTGCCCTGACCCGTGCATCTAAGTTAATGTCTTAACAATTTCCTGGGAGATTCACATAGCTCTTGATTTGATAGAGGGGACCTTTCAAATTGCCCCTTTGATCTGTCACTTGGCTTTAATATCTGTTTAAGACAATTTCGTCTATACAGGAATGCCTCTTTGTAATACCCGTTTAAGATCTTTTTCCTCTATACTGGAAGGCCTCTTTGTAAAAGTCTCTAGAAACAAATTTCTTTCTTTCTACTGAAAGACTATTTATTCTAATTTACTTTCTATGCTAAGCTATCCTCTGATTTGATTTAAATGAAAAGCTCACTAGAAACAATTTCTTTCTTTCTACTCAGAGACTATTTTCTCTATTCTATTTTTATGCTAAGCTATACTCTAGTTTGATTTAATTATTTGGAGACTGAAGCCACTTCTCAGCCTGGACCATTTCCGTACATTATGCCAAGCCACTGTCACCCCAGTTTTGGACTATTGCAACTCGCTGTACCAGAGCCTCACTAAGCAGTCCATCCACCCACTCCAGCTGGCAAACAACACAGCAGCCCATATCATCACCGGTGCAACAAAACACAATCATGTCACACCCATCCTGAACCAACTATACTGGTTCCCAGTACACTCCCGCACAAGGTTCAAAACAAAGCTCAACATCTTCAAAATCCTACAGCACACCTCTGCAGACATCCTGCAGGACCAGATCATAAGAGATCCGGACACTTAACCCAGAAGGAGCAACAACTGAAATCTGATTGTCACACCCACCGCACATCAAAAGTCTAAGCAGATCACCTCCAGAAGAGCTTTTTCATACTCTGCCGCAGACGTCACTCCCAGACAACATAAGAGCCACCGTAGACTTCAGAAAAGAACTGAAAACATTCTTATATAAAGAGCATCACCTAGCTCTCATTAAATGAACATCCCCACACGGTACTGGACCCCCCGCCTCGAATGACCCAGGACAGCGACTATGAGATACCACCTGAAGGCTAATACTTGCTCCTGTATATAGTTCCTTCCTCCTGTATATAGTTCAACTGTGTCAAAATACATTGCATGCCATACTCCCTTCCCTACCATTATTATTATAATGTAAACATTTCAAGTTGATATGTAAACCGCTTTGACTGAAGGATATAGCGATATAGAAAATAGTTTAAATAAATAAAATAAATAAGTGAAAAGCTCTCTGGTAGTACTAAGACCTGGCCATATTCCAAGGGCCTTTACTCAAGCGTCATCCTTCTTGAACTTTCTGCTGCTTTTGACATTGTTGACCACCACATTCATCTCGATACCTTGTCCTTGTTTGGTTTCAAGGGCTCTGTGCTATCCTGGTTCTCTTTTCATCTCTCCCATCAGACCTTTAGTGTTTGTTCTGGTGGATCCTCCTCTACTGCTATCCCACTCTCAGTTGGTGTACCCCAAGGATAAGTCTTGAGTCCACTCTTTTTCTTTCTCTATATACAGTCCCTTGATGCACTCATCTCCTCCCATGGTTTTTAGTACCATTTTTAGGCTGACGACTCTCAGATCTATGTCTCTACATCTGAAATCTCTCCAGCAATCCAGGCCCTGATCTCTGTCTGCCTATCTGATATTGCTGCCTGGATGTCTTACTGCCATTTGAAATTGAACATGGCCAAAACTGAGCTTCTTATTTTTCTACCTAAACCCACCTCCCCACTTCCTCCTTTCTCAATATCTGTGGATAATGCTCTACTCCTCCCTGTTTTCTCAGCTTGCAACCTTGGAGTCATCTTCGATTTCCTCCTTTCCTTCTCTACACACATCCAACTGATAGCTAAAATCTGTCATGTCTTTCTCTATAACATCAGCAAAATTAGCCCCTTCCTTTCTGAACACACTACTAAGACACTTATCCACTCTTTAATCTCCTTCCGCATAGACTATTGCAACCTCCTCTTTGCTGGGCTCCCTCTGAATCATCTCTCTCCCCTTCAATCTGTTCAAAATTCAACTGCGCGGGCAATCTTCCGCCATCCATGATATGCTCATATAACCCCTCTTCTCAAGCCACGTCATTGGCTCCCTATCGTTTTCTGATCCAATTCAATCTTCTCCTTAATGACCTATAAGAGCACTTGTTCTGCTGCTCCGCACTACCTGTCCTCTTTTATCTCTCCCTACACCCCTCCTCGGGAACTCTGCTCTTCTGGCAGATGGATTCTATCTGTTCCCTTCTCT
This sequence comes from Ichthyophis bannanicus, assembly GCA_033557465.1. NCBI lineage: Eukaryota > Metazoa > Chordata > Amphibia > Gymnophiona > Ichthyophiidae > Ichthyophis > Ichthyophis bannanicus. Next base: position 898,518,336 of record CM066035.1, on the reverse strand, counting down.
TCTACTGCCAGCTCTAGACTTTGATCCTTCCACCTTGCTGTTCCTTCTCCCTGGAACAAGCTACCTGAGTCTGAACATCAGGCTTCATCTTTGATGCTTTTCAAATCTAGGCTGAAAATTCACCTCTTCGAGGCTGCTTTTGAATCCTGATCTGCTTGGTCTCCTGCCCTCCAACTATGTGTTTCCTTACAATTCCCCATGACATATCCTTGTCCCCAGCTGTTGTGTTGTCTGACTTGACAAGATTGTAAGCTCTGATGAGCGGGGGTCGTCTTTTACATGTGTCTATACAGGGCTGGGTAAGTCTTGTAGCGCTATACAAATGATCAGTAGTAGTAGTAGTATTAGTGATTCCTAATGTGGAACCTTGCATCGTGTAACTGTAATTTGGGTTGTCCTTCCCTAAGTGGCTAACATTGCACTTTTCCATATTAAATTTCATCTGCCATTTGGACGCCCAATCTCCCAATTTTATAAGGTCCTTTTGCAATTTTTCACAATCCTTCTGCATTTTAACAACTTTGAATAATTTTGTGTCATCTGCAAATTTGATTACCTCACTTGTTGTTCCCATTTCCAGGTCATTTATAAATATGTTAAAAAGCTGCGGACCCAGCACGGATCACCGGGCCACTCCCTTATTCACCTTTCTCCATTGTCCATTTAGCTCTACTTTCTTTTCTACCTTTAACCAATTCGCAATCCACAATAGTACACTGCCTCTTTTCCTATCGCTTTTTAATTTCTGCAAGAGCCTCTCATGAGGGACTTTGTCAAAGGCTTTCTGAAAATCCAGATACACTATATCAACCGGCTCACCTTTATCTATTCACATCTTCAAAAAAAATATAACAGATTAGTGAGACAAGACTTTCCTTGGCTAAAGCCATGTTGGCATTCTTCCATTAAGCCATGACCATTCGCATGTTCGGTAATGTTTATTTATTTATTTAACTGGTTTTATATACCCTTTTTCTACAATGAACAGGAAATGAATGTTTACATAAAATGGTTGAAACTATGTACAGTTAAGCTTTGATATAAAGTAAGTAAACAAATTTAAAACGAAATAAGCAAACGAATTGACACAAGAATGCTTCCATAAAACTGTTTAAACTATACATGGGGCTTAGATAATGAGAGGCATGGCATTTCATTTAATGTTGTTCTTTATAATGGTTTCTAACATTTTGCCCAGTACAGATGTCATGCTCACCGATCTGAAGTTTCCTGCATTACTGCTGGAACCCTTTTTAAAAATTGGCATTACATTGGCCACTCTTCAATCTTGAGATACTGCAAATGATTTTAAGGAGAGTTCACAGATTACTAAAAGTAGGTCTGCAATCTCATTTTTCAGTTCTTTCAGCATCCTGGGATGTATGCCATCTGGTCCAGCTGATTTGCTGCTCTTTAATTTATCGAATAGCTGTGGTAAGTAAATCAACGAGAACGCTGCTAAAAAAGAGGATAGTGAGGTTTCTGGAGTTCAATGGTTTGCAGAATCCGAGGCAGCATGATTTTACTAAGGGCAGGTCTTGTCAGCCAAAGTAATTAATTTCTTTGACTGAGTGACCAGAGAATTAGCCATAGATGTGGTATACTTAGATTTCAGTAAAACCTTTCACACCGTTCTGCACAGAGGACTTATAAATAAATTGAGCATCCTAGGAATAGTCCCTAAAGTGACTGACTGGGTTAGGAAATTGTTTGAATGGGACACAACAAAAGGTACATGTAAATGGAGCTTACTTGGAGGAGAAGGATGTAACCAGTGATGTGTTGCAGGGATCTGTCCTTGGTGTGATTCTTTTTAACATTTTTGTTAGTGATATTGCTGAAGGACTGTCAGACAAGGTTTGCCTCTTTGCAAATGATACCAAAATCTGCAATAGGGTAGACACCCAGGAAGAAGTAGATACGATGAGGAGGAATCTTGCTAAACTTGAAGAATGGTCAAGAATTTGGAAGCTGAGATTTAATGCTAAAATATGCAGGGTGATGTATTTAGGCTTCAAAAATCCAAGGGGGCAGTACAATATAGGAGGTGAAGTACTTCTGTCCACAAAAGAAAAATGGAGCCTGGGGGTGATTGTTTCTGATGATCTTAAGGTGGCTAAACAGGTAGAAAAGGTGACAGCAAAAGACAGAAGGATGCTTTGGTGCATAGGGAGAGGAATGGCCAGCAGAAATAAGGAGGTGATAGTGCCTCTGTATAAGCCTCTGGTGTAACCTCATTTGGAGTAATTGTGTGCAATTCTGGAGACCGCACCTTCAAAGGGATATAAACAGGATGGCATGTGCAGAGGGTGGCTAACAAAATGGTCAATGGACTTTGTCATAAAGCATAAGGGGACAAACTTAAAGATTTCAATATGTATACCTCCGTGGCATAAATGAACAGGAGGAGAGCCTCTTTCAATTGAAAGCAAGCTCTGCTATGAGGGGATATAGGATGAAGATGAAAGAGGATAGACTCGAGAAATATGTGGAAATATTTTTTTTACGGAAAGAGTGGTAGATGCGTGGAACTGTCTTCCTTGAGGTAGTAGAGACGACGACAGTATCTAAATTCAAGAAAGCATGGGACAAGCACAGAAGATCTCTAAAGGGAAAAATGGGACTATAGTAGTTGGTATGTAAGGGCAGACTGGATAGGCCATGTGGTCGTTTTCTGCCATTATGTTTCTATGGTTCTATGTTTCTAAACATTATCTTCTCCATAAATCAAGTCTAAATTCAAGGATACCTAGGTTTATAAAAAGTCTGAGGGTTCTCTTTATTTCTTATTTCTGATACACACATGAATTAGTTGAAATATCCGTACATGGATTAAGAAGAGTGTTAATAGAAATAAATCAGCTAACTCAATAGATTTGGAAGCAACATTTCAAGTTAATACTGAGTTAGTTTTAAACTGCTGCTTAAAATTTCATCACTCCTGTTAGCAACTGGAACCAGCACCCAAAAATCTTACACTCAGAACCACTTACTGGACCCCTGAAGTTTCTTTTTTCATGTTCCGGCAAGTCCATTTTTCCCGCTGGGAAATGTCTGTAGCACCAACATAAAGAAACCATTTTAATGCTACCTGATAATGTCAAACAGGGGAGGCGGAAAATATTTTTGTCTTTCATGAACTCCTGGGTATTTTGCCAAAAGAAGACAGCTTAGCACCAGTACTAATTTTATATTATTTGACAAAGCAAATTCACAGTTATTCCTACTTACTTGGACTGCCAGGAGCTGGTGTGGTGGTGGCAGTGGGATGGTTAGTTGATGTAACATTGGAAATATGAGCTGATGTTGTGGAAGTACTTGCATGACTGCTCGAGGTGCCATTGGAAGAAGGAGTTAATGATGTGGCAGTAGGTGCATGACTGCTCAATGTGCCATTGGAAGAAGGAGTTAATGATGTGGCAGTAGGTGCATGACTGCTCAATGTGCCATTGGAAGAAGGAGCCGATGACATGGCAGTAGGTGCATGACTTCTTGAGGTGCCATTGGAAGAAGGAGTTAATGACGTGGCAATAGGTGCATGACTACTCAAAGTGCCATTGGAAGAAGAAGCTGATGTCTTGGCAGTAGGTGCATGACTGCTTGAGGTGCCATTGGAAGAAGGAGCCGATGACGTGGCAGTAGGTGCATAACTGCTCGAGGTGTCATTGGAAGAAGGAGCCGATGACTTGGCAGTAGGTGCATGACTGCTCGAGGTGCCATTGAAAGACAGAGCCGATGATGTGGCAGTAGGTGCATAACTGCCCGAGGTGTGATTGGAAGAAGGAGCCGATGACGTGGCAGTAGGTGCATAACTGCCCGAGGTGTGATTGGAAGAAGGAGCCGATGACGTGGCAGTAGGTGCATAACTGCCCGAGGTGTGATTGGAAGAAGGAGCCGATGACATGGCAGTAGGTGCATAACTGCTCGAGGTGCCATTGGAAGAAGGAGCCGAGGATGTGGCAGTAGGTGCATAACTGCTCGAGGTGCGCTTGGAAGAAGGAGCTAATGCTATGGCAGTAGGTGCATGACTGCTCGAGGTGCGCTTGGAAGAAGGAGCTAATGCTATGGCAGTAGGTGTATGACTGCTCAAGGTGCCATTGGAAGAAGGAGCTAATATGGTGTCAGTGTTTGTTGGGTTGCTTGAAGTTCCATTGGAAGGAGAAATTCCTGGAGAAGCTGTAGAAGCCGTTGTACCATTATTGGGATCACAGTCCAATAGTTTATCACTTTTATAGCTATAGGAAATCAAATACAAGTGAGATCTATTAATGTTAATGACAATTTTCATTTGTATAAGTCAATGGAGGAGTCAAGAAATGTTAGAAATCATCTTTAATCCAACTTATAAATCATATGATTTGTTAATATGATACTGAGGGTTTTAATTCTCTGTGACCTTCCAGACTGCAGAAGTGGCCACAGAATTTGGTCACTACTGAAAATTCTGCTCAGTGCCAAGGAAACTATTTAATATTTATAAATTTTATAAGCATCAAAAAGAGGATTCAGCAGTCTTTCAGTGTGTTTTTGAGAGTTCAAAATCATGCTCAGTAACTGCCCTGAGAGAAACCTGTGTCTTATTGTAATACATTTCCTCACTACCTTTCCTCTCGTATAAGAACATAAAAACATAAGAAATGCCATACTGGGTCAGACCAAGGTCCATCAAGCCCAGTATCCTGTTTCCAACAGTGGCCAATCCAAGTCACAATAATCTGGTAGGTTCCTCAAAAGGTACACAGGTTCCACAATGCTTGTCCCAGGATAAGCAGTGGATTTCCTGGGTCCTCTTTAATAATGGTTTATGGACCTTTCTTCCAGGAACTTGTCCAAACTTTTTTTAAACCCAGTTACACTAACAGCTTTTACTACATCCTCTGGTAACGAATTCCAGAGTTTGATTATGTGTTGAGTGAAAAAAATATTTTCTCTTATTAGTCTTAAATGAGTTACATTGTAGCTTCATTGCATATCCCCTCGTCTTTCTACTTTTTTATGGAATAAACAACTGATCTATGTTCACGCGTTCTACTCACTCTACACCCCTCTTTGGGAACTCTGCTCCTCCTCCTCCTATTACTAATCATTTATAAAGAGCTACATGGCGTACACAGTTCTATACAAACATAGACAGAGATGGTCCCTGTTCGTGAGAGCTTACAATCTAATTAAGACACAAGACAAAGGATATGAATAAGGGGAAAAGGAGAGTAAGGAGATACAAGGGAAAAAGGGGGTCAGGATCCAAAAGCAGCTTTAAAGAGGTGAGCCTTTAACATGGACTTGAAAAGGGACAGAGATGAAGCCTGACGTATAGACTCATCATGGAGTTTGTTCCAGGCATAAGGAGCAGCAAGGTGAAAGTCTGAAGTCTGGAGTTGGCAGTGAAAGAAAAGGGCAAAGAGAGAAGCAAGCTCCTTTGGCAGATCCCTTTTATCTGTGCCCTTCTCTGCCACTGCCATCTCCAGATTTTGTTCATTCCACCACAAACCACCATAAACCCCACTGTTTCAATGATATCTCCAGATGGCTCCAGGAGAACAATCTCATGATCATCCTCAAGAAGATGGAAGCATTGTTCGTAACAAAGGATCCAACCTTCACTCCACCCACCCACATCACACTAGGAGCAACCCAAATACAGGTTCAAACGCAAATAAAATACCTAGGAGTCATACTCAACCAAACCTCTTACTCAAACAACAGATAACAAAGACCACAAGAATGATATTCTTCAAAACCAAAACAATATGCCTCAGATGCCTCCTAGACCCCCAAGATTTCCGATCGGTACTTAAAGAAATGACACTCCTACACCTTGACTACTGTAATATAATATATCAAGGGCTCCCACTTTATACTCTCCACCCTCTACGCACAGCCCTCAACACAGCTGCCAGGATTATACAAAGGGCAAAGAAGTATGACCACATCAGCCCAATACTGAAACACCTCCACATCCTCCCCTGGAATCCCAGATCAAGTCTGATCGCTTGTTTACAAAGCCGTGGTGGCAGTTCGCGATCGTTATCGGAGCCGCGGCCCCACAATGGGGCCGTGGCTCTGATGGCGATCGCGAGCTGCTGCCGCGGCTTTGTAAACAAGCCCCATAGAGTGTACTTGCGTTCTATGCCCCGACGTGTTGGAATAACCTCCCTCCCAATATCAGAGCGATCACGGACCTCACCCAATTCAGGAAGGCCTTGAAGCATCATCTATTTCTTCTACATTACTCACAGCCCAATGACGCAACCCAAACTGCCACACCCCAGTCCACCCCGGCAGCACCCCCTGCACACCCGATGCAGACTAAGACTACTATAGGCACTAACCCAACTATCTGATAGGACAATGAATCTCAAACAAATGTAAATAAACTGAGATTGTAAGTAATTGTAAATAATTGACAAGTTCTGTACATAGTTTTGAGACCCAGTCATGCCGGTGTACAGCATGGCGATAAAGGGCTCAGCCTGTTTATAGTTACCCCGGTTATAAATCCAAGTTACTGCGCCTGTTCAATGTAAGCACAATGCAGGTCCTCCCTGCACTGTACAAGGAAATGTTAATTGTAAACCGCACTGATTTCAAAGAGCGCGGTATAGAAAAGCTTTTAAATAAATAAAAATAAATAAAACCTTACTATTGATTCACAGAGTGCTACACCAACAACACGCACCCATTTACACACCCTCCTACCACAACCAAACTCTGGGAGCAGGGGCGGTTCTATAATAAGGCAGAGTGAAGTGGTCGCCTCAGGTGGCAAACTTTTGGGGGCAGCAAAAAATGCCCCCAAAACAGCCGCCTCATTCTGCCTTCAAAGTTAAAAGAAGAAAAAAAAAGTGGACAAGCTGCTGCTGCTGCTTCTCAGTAGCAGCAGATTCAAACCCGCCACTGCCTCGGGAGGCCCCGCACTTGTCTGACCAGCAGAAAGCCTGGTGCCCCGGCTCTGCAGAACTGTGAGAAAGAACAGCATTTCCCTTCTTTCCCGTGGCTCTGTTAAAGTTGAGCCCAGCTGCGCGCTGAGTGCCGGGAGCATTTCCTGTCTCGCACAAAAGAAGAGATGCTCCTGACACTCAGCAGGCAGCCGGGCTCAACTTTAATAGTGCCACGGGAAAGAAAGGAAACGCTGTTCTTTCTCATGGCTCTGCAGAGATGAGCCAGGGTGCCAGGCTTCAGGCCAGACAGGCAAGTGCGGGACCTCCCGGGGGGAGGGGGGGCTAGGACTGGAAATGGGCTGATCGATGTGAGTTAGGTCTGGTAATGGGCTGATCAGGGGGGTCAGGACATAATGGGTTGATGGGAGGGCTAGCACTGGAAATGGGCTGATCGGGAGGGGGCATGGACTGGAAATGGGTTGATTGGGGGGGTTAGGACTGGTAATGGGCTGGAGGGGCTAGCACTGGAAAAAGGTTGATTAGGGGAGGCTAGGACTGGTAATGGGCTGATGGGGGGCTAGGACAACTAATTAGGGGAGGCTAGAACTGTAATGGGCTGGAGGGGCTAGCACTGGAAATGGGCTGATTGGGGGTGTTAGGACTGGTAATGGGCTGATTAGGGGAGGCTAGGACTGGTAATGGGCTAGTCGGGGGGGCTGGGACTGGAAATGGTCTGATCGGAGGGTTAGGACATAATGGGCTGATGGGAGGGCTAGCACTGGAAATGGGCTGATCAGGAGGGGGCATGGACTGGAAATGGGTTGATCGGGGGGGGGGGGTTAGGACTGGTAATGGGCTGGAGGGGCTAGCACTGGAAATAGGTTGATTAGGGGAGGCTAGGACTGGTAATGGGCTGATGGGGGCTAGGACAACTGATTAGGGGAGGCTAGAACTGTAATGGGCTGGAGGGGCTAGCACCGGAAATGGGCTGATTGCGGGTGTTAGGACTGGTAATGGGCTGATTAGGGGAGGCTAGGACTGGTAATGGGCTGGTTGGGGGGCTGGGACTGGAAATGGGCTGATCGGGGGTTAGGACATAATGGGTTGATAGGAGGGCTAGCACTGGAAATGGGCTGATCAGGAGGGGGCATGGACTGGAAACGGGCTGATGGGAGGGCTAAAACTGGAAATGGGTTGATCGGGGGGGCTAGGACTAGAAATGGGCTGATCGAGGGGTTAGGACTGTTAATGGACTGAAGGGGGGCTAGCACTGGAAATGGGCTGATCAGTGGGGCTAGGACTGGAAATAGGCTGATTAGGGGGACTAGACTGGTAATTGGCTGATCAGGGGGATTTAGGACTGGAAATGGACTGATGGGAGAGCTAGGACTGGAATGGGCTGATGGGGGGAGTATAGAGATGCTGGCTCTAGAAGAAAACTGGGGGCTAGGGCTACAAATGGGCTGATGCGGGGGGTTAGGAGAATGGGACTGGAAGGGAGTGGATGCTGAGAGGGGCTGCTAGGGGAAGGAAGGTACAGGAAAGGAGCTGACATGTGGAGGGTGGGGGCTGGAAGGGAGATGATATGGGGGAGAGGAGGGGGCTGGAAGGGAGCTAATACCTGAGGATGGTACTGGAGGGAGACTGGAACGGTGATAACACTTGGGAAGTGGCGGTATATAAAAGATTTTCAAATAAATAAATAAAACACTATGGAAGGTAGTAGGGGAATGAAAGGGATTTGACACCTGGAGATGATACTGGAGGGGGACTGGAAGGGAGCTGACACTTGGGGATTGGACTGGTAGGTGACTGGGTAATGGGGAGAATGCTGGAAGGGAGGGGCCACTGGGGCTGGAAGGGAGCTGACATGTAGGGATGGCACTGGAAGGGGGATGGACACAGGGTAGGGTGACTGGAAGAGAGCTGATGGGGGGATGGCACTGGGAGTGTAAGTGAGCTGTTACTTACAATGGTATTTGGACTACAAGGGGCTGGACAGTGGGCAAGGAGGGGGACTGGAGGGGAATGAACACCAGTGGCAGTCCTGGGACTGGAAAGGGGGCTGATACTCGGCAGGGTTGCTGGGACTGGAAATAGGCTGATGGAAGGAAGTTAAGAAGACAAAAAAAGCAGATGGACTATAGACTATAGAAAGAAAGCTGAGAAAACAGGAAAGCAGAAGCCTTAGATTGGGACCAGCATGATCAGAGAATAAAATGGTCAGACAGCAAAGATTAAAAAAATAATTTTATTCTCATTTTAGTGATTGGACTTTGCGTTATCTTTATATTTTACACAATATAGGGATCTACATCTCTTATTTATCTGATGTTGCACTGCATGTGGAGTCTGGCTTCTTGGGGTTTCAGTTTAATTTTTGTCTACATATTTTTATTTTTACTTTAGATTGTAGTCACTTATTCTGTACTTGGTGAGGGTCTGTGTCCTGCATATGTGACTCAAGCCAGGTGTTCTGTTAACATGGAGTATGTACATAGGGAGTGATACTGTACTGTAGTAATTTGACTTGTTCAGCTTTTCAAATAGGCATATGGATGTTCTAGGGCCCGCTGCAGTATTTATAGTGCTGCTTTTTTCTGGGTAGACCCCTTGTATGAGTTTTGGAAGTTTATGTTGGTATAGTATGGTGGATTTTGCCTTATTTCTTTATTTATTTATTTGAACTGTTTTATATACCGCCCCTTCCAGCAATCAGGTGCAGTTTACATAGAACAATGTATAACAATATAGAACTATAGACTATATACATGGCACATATCACCTTGTAGATCTTAGGTGACTTCTGCGGGGTTTTATATTAGTTCCCAATATGCCTGGTACAGGAGAATGTTTGTTAGTGAGATGACCAAAATCTGATTGGTTTAAAATATATTGAATTCTGTTGGTGTAGATGTCCTACTTCTGCTCTGCACCCATTGTTGAGGGAGAGGTTTCTATAGATGCAGAATATGAGAACATAACAGTTTATAACAGAATAAAATGAATTATAATGTGGTCTTATAAACAGTGCTGTGGTTCTCACTTTTTCTTTTAGATTCTTCATTTGCAAAGATCTTGCATTTCCTTTGTTTTTACAGAATATATATTTACATTAACACCATGCTGGTCCAGTGCACAGTTTCAGGAGTTATGTTGTGGTTGGCAAGCCCTTCTTGGTGTTTATGTTGGAGTGGGAGGTGTTGTGTTGGGGTCACAAAGTCCCTCTTGTTTTTCAGAGGGTGGGAAGTACTGCACTGGGGTGCCAAGTCACTCTTGTTTTTGTGGAAGTGGGAAATGCTACATGGGGTGCTGTTGAGCCCCTCTTGTTTGGCATATTTAGCAGCATGTTTCCTAGGCTCTGTACTGGTAATATATGAACATAAGAAATGCCATACTGGGTCAGACTAAGATCCATCAAGCCCAGTATCCTGTTTCCAACAGTGGCCAAACCAGGTCACAAGTTCCTGGCAGGTTCCCACAAAGGTTCCACAATGCTTGTCCCAGTGGATTTCCCAGGTCCTCTTTAATAATAGTTTATGGATCTTTTCCTCCAGGAACTTGTCCAAACCTTTTTTAAACCCAGCTACACTAACAGCTTTTACTGCATCCTCTGGTAGCATGGAGTTTCTATGCAGGGAGCTGTAGTAATCTGGCTTGTTCAGTTTTCTGAATAGGAATATGGATGTTCTAGGACCCACTGCAATATTTATGGTGCTGCCCTTTTCTGGGTACGCTCTATGTTGTGTGAGTTTTGGAAGTTAGTGCTGTTATGGAATAGTAGATTTGCTCTATGGGTCCTGTACTCTGGGTTCTTGGTGAGGTCTTGTAGGGTGTTGGTTGATGTGTGTGTGTGGGGGGTGTACTGGAATATGTATTGTATTTGAGATTTGCAGTTTTGCATTCTTTATGCTGCCAGACTGAAATTTAAAATATTTTGTCAGTTCAGATTCAAAGACATTTCAAATTTTCAGGGAATGTCTCAGTTTAATTTTGTTTAGTAGCCTGATAGCTTCACTGCTGCTGAGTTCCGGACTTTTCCAGCTCTAGCACAACCCAATCCAATCAAATCTGATGTGCAGATACTTATAATGGTTTGATGGGGGGGGGGGGGGGGGGGGGCGCTGTGTAAGTGGCTTTCATTAATCAAATTTCATGTTTTATTATTATGTTTGCTTTATTGTAACAGCCTAGTGGTTGGGGCACGTTATCTCAGGCCAGAAGGTCGGGGGTTCAAACCCCCCTAGAGGACAGCATCCTTGGGCCAGAAGGACTGGGGTTTCTAGTCCCACAGGTGCTCCTTGTGGTCTTGGGCAAGCCACTTAACCCTCCATTGCCCATGTTCCCTGTAAAATAGTTATCTCCAAGTCATAATGCCCTGTTCAATGTAATTTCAGTTTGTTCACTGTAAACCGCCTTGATATCATGAAAGGTGGTATATAAGAAATGTTAAATGTTAAATGAATTAATCAATCAACTTTAACTATATACATTGATAAACTTTTAACTATATACATTTGGCTCAGTTGTGGTAAACATATGGGTTTTTATGTATTTTTATGTTTCATTGTTGTAGTGTTCGATAAATAGGAGTGTCTTTAGTTGTTTCCTAAATGTTTGAAGATCCTTGATAGATCTCATCTGGTTTGATAGGTGGTTCCATAATGTGGGTCCAGTGTAGGTGAAGGCTCTATTGCTGGTTACTTGTTTTGTGCTACGAAATGAAGAGGGTATTGCGAGCGTATTTAGGTTGCTGATTCTTCTGTTCCTGGTTTCCATTTGTGTATGGATCTTAGTAGTGAGGTATGACGGCGAGATGTTCTGTAATAACGTGAATGTAGGATTTTGTATTATTTCACAATAGATGATAGTGCCTCTGTATAAGTCTTTGGTGCGACCTCATTTGGAGTATTGTATACAATTCTGGAGACCGCACCTTCAAAATAGAAACAGATTTGAGTCGGTACAGAGGGTGGCTACTAAAATGGTTAATGGTCTTCATTATAAAGCATATGAGGACAGACGTAAGGATTTTAATATGTACACTTTAGAGGAAAGGCGGGATAGAGATGATATGATTGAGACGTTTAAATACCTCTATGGTATAAATACAGAGGAGGAGAGCCTCTTTCAATAGAAAGTAAGCTTTGCTACGAGGGGACATAGGATGAGGATGAAAGGGGATAGACTCAGGAGTAAGAAGCGAAAATATTTCTTTATGGAAAGAGTGGTAGGTGTGTGCAATAATCTCCCAGTGGAGATGGTAGAGATGATGACAGTAACAGGCTTATTCCATTCCAGATGTAGAACCCCTGTATATGTCCAGACTGAGTCGGACATACAGAGGGGATCGCGATTTTGATCCCATGGGGCACATCTAGCCCTGCGGGATCAGAATTGTGAACAGTCATGTACGTGCAGGCCGGGACTGTGATTCTGTCTGGCCTGCATGTACATGACCTGCCCGACTAACTCGGTCACGGCTTTTAAATGGGGCTGCGGTGCATGGCGTTCAGTTGCCATGGCGCTGCGGCTCCTTTTAAAAGCCACGATGCCAGCTGCTGGACAAAAGTGTTCATTCCCCACAGCCCGACCCCCTATCCGGTCTCCTAAGGTCAGGTTCGGGCTGCGGGGAATGTCCTCCAGCCCCCCTGCCCCATCCACGCCCCAGCAGAACAAAAAAAAAGCACATCCAAGGAGGTTATTCCACCTCGGAGGGGAATAACTTCCCTGCGCATGTCGCCGGCCCTGGATGTACAGGGCCTACATTAGAATCGGTCCTGTATGTCCAGGGCTGGGGACCGCCCAGTCTCCGCCCCTGAGCCGCCCCTTCCTGTCCCCGTCTAACTTCCCCGCACAACCGACGGGGAAGGTAGATGCGGGCAGAGAAGGCACAAATAGTGGCCTTCTCTGAAATCAAAAAAGCATGGGACAAACACAGAGGATCTCTAAAGGAAAAAAGGGGACTGTTGTAGTGACTGATGTGGAAGGGCAGACTCGATAGGCCAGGTGGCCTTTATGTGCCATCATGTTTCTATGTCTCTAATATGCCTGCTACTGGAGAATGTTTTTTGTTGTTATTAGTGAGATGATCAGATCCGATTTTTTTTTTAAATATATTGAGCTCTGTGGGTTAATGTCCTGATTCTGCTCTGCACCCACTGTCGAAGAGGGTTCTGTGGGTGCAAAATATATGTAAAAAAAAAAAAAGCAAGAACCATAACGCAGTTTATAACAACAAAGTAAAAATGAGTTATAATTTAGTTTTATAAACGGTGCTGTGGTTTTTGCTCTTTGTTTTAGTTCCTTGATGTGCAGACATCTTGCATTTCCTCCATATTATCTAATCGGCTTTTTGGTTTGGTTCAGTCCCTAATTAGAGTTTTGAGAAAGCCTCCCCCCCTCCCCTCCGGGCTGCACCATCTCATCCCTCTCTTCAGGCAGCAGACTGTCTGGAGCCACCCCTGTCTGGGAGATGCACAAGAAAGACCACGAGCAACATTTTTGACCATACCACATGCAAGAACAAAACCCAACAACCAAGCATGTGCTTATGTATTTGACCTCTGCGCCCCGTCAGTATAAAACTCTCTCCCAACCATAATCCGGAATAACACAGACATCTGTTCCTTTTGGAAACAATTGAAGACACAATTGTTCAGGGGCCACTTTGGCTCCAACTCATGTGACACCCCCATAAATGCTGGACAATGATGTATACAGTGTAAATTACAACCGAGATAGGAATCGTAAATGTAAATAAGTTGAGAACTCCATGTTGATTGATGTATAACCTTGTTCAACCTCTAAATATGTTATGACTTGTTCGTTTGTTGTTTAATGGAAACCGCTTTGTCTCGTGTAAAAAGCAGTACAGTATATAAGTATAGTTAAATAAATTCCACCTTGCCGCTCCATATGCCTGGAACAAGCTACTTAAGTCTGTGTGTCGGGCTTTTTGCCTTATTCAAATCCAGGCTAAACACGCACCTCTTTGAGGCTGTTTTTGGATCCTGACGCTCCTCAATCTTTTGTTCGCTACTTATGTATATCTTACCACACTCTAGTCTCCAGTTTTGCGATGTTTTTTGTTTTGATTAGTTTGTAAGCTCTGATAAGCAGGGACTGTGTCTTACATCTATACGTTCAGCACTGTGTATGCCTTGTAGCGCTATACAAATGATTAGTAGTAGTAATAGTAGTAGTAGTACTTCTCGGGATAGAAATGGAGTTAACAGCTAGGATAAAGGGGTTACATATTAGCATCTGTCAACAAACAAGAAGGACACGCCATTCTTTCAGAGAGTGCAAAATACCATCTTAAATAACAAGAACCCTGGCTTTCTATATCGGCATTATGGCAGGACCCAGGAAACAGGTCCTGCCGTTTCTGGGACCTGATGTCGTTTTTGTGCGCTATGAGTTTTATGGGGGCAGCCCTCAGTGGCTTGCCTAGGGGCAAGATATGTGCAAAGAGACTACAAGGCTAGTTTCTCATTGTAACAGTGCTTATAGATACTATGGGCAAAGAAAATTCAGTTCCTCATTTGTAGTTTATTCCTCCAAATTACCACCTCCCGTGGGAATGTCTCTTTAATCTGGCTACAAGTCTACAGCACATGCTGTTAAAGCACACGAATGCATCGGGTAACTTCTTAGGTATTCAGCTAGATCCCTGTGACAACTGTCTGCCACGTGCATGTAGGTTAGCTCGTGTTTTTCAGAAATGGTTGCATGACCTTATGCTATCGAGTTCTCTAAGTGGTCAGTATGAATGAGTCTTGCTTGCCAGTGTGTCAGCACGTTAGGTGGGAACTTTGTAAAGGAGCAGCGAGGCAGCGAAGTCATATAGGCAACATATGTACTTTTACAAAATAGCCTACCCCAAAAATCATGCACAACTTACATTTATTCTGAGGCAAAGTAGGAGTCTGTGCATGTATATGCGGGTAGGGTCGCATGTTTTATAAAGTATTAGGGTGGTGCATTTTGGGCTCATTTGAGAATTCTTTTGGGCGCCTAAAAATTAAAAGTGTGTGCGAATCACCTGTGTGTGTGCATACCTACACATTAGCACGTGTATAATTGATTTAGGCATGCAAAAAATCCATAGTGTGCCTAGAAAAAAGGCTAATAAGATGTATATGCACCAAAGCATGGAAAGAACCCATACAAAGTTTGCCAGAACTTTATTTTAAACAAAGACTAACCAAACATTTTTTGGTCCTGCACGTCGATCTTACTCCGCTCCTTGTATTCTTCACTCCCAGAAATGCCTATCACTTTATAACAAGGGGTCTTTTTGAAATGTCCAAAAATGTACCTTTATTATGCCTATTTTGTAAAGGTCAAATAGATTCTGTTCAACCTATGGCCTTAAAACAGCACATTAATGCATTAGACATTATTACAGATCCACCATGTGTTACTTTAACTACAATCAACTCTTTAACTGCTTGGAATACTTCAACGTGGCTGATTTAAAGACCCACTAATTCTACTTGAAATCATCTAGTGTTTTTCAGCATCTCTCAGTGGGAGATACTGAATCAGAGCAACATGAGAACATAAGAAATGCCATACTGGCTCAGACCAAGGGTCCATCAAGCCCAGTATCCTGTTTCCAACAGTGACCATGCCAGGTCTCAAGTACCTGTCAAATTCCCAAAGGTACACAGATTCCATGCTGCGTGTTCCATGAGGAAGAAGTGGATTTCCCAGGGTCTCTTTAATAATGATTTATGGACTTTTCTTCTGGGAACTTGTCCAAATCTCTCCTAAATCCAGCTACACTAACAGCTTTTACTACATCCTCTAGTAACAAATTCCAAAGTTTGCACGCTGAGTGAAAAAAATATTATCTTTGATTAGCCTTAAATGAGCTACATTGTAGCTTCATTGCATATCTCCTAGGGGCCTGTTTACTAAACATTTTTCCCATAGACACAAAATGGGAGAAGACCTTTAGTAAACAGGGCCCCTAGTCTTTCTACTTTTGAAGGACTAAATAACAGATCTACATTTACCCGCGCTACTACATTTGTTATTTTATAGACCACTGTCATACGTGTATCTCCCCTCGGCCTTCTTTTTCTAAGATGAAGAGCCCTAACTTTTTAAGCCTTTTCTCATAGGCAGGGGCGGTTCTATCATTAGGCTAACTGAGGCGGTGGCCTCAGGCGGCAGTTTCTAGGTGGCGGCACTCCAGCTCTGTTTATTTCTGATTTTGCCGCCTCTGAGCTGCCACTGCTCTTTTTCCCACTTAAGCTCGTCCGATTGAGAAAAAAAGCAGCAGGACGGCAGTGGCAGGCCAGAGGCAGCAAAATCAGAAATAAATACAGCCACGACTTCTGGTGGGGATTCCATGCCGTTGCCGTTGGATGACGTAATCAGTGTGGACCCTCTCGTTCTCGTGGCCGCTGATCCTAGTGCGTTCTGAAGTTTGCCGATTTCACGGGTGTCTTTCTTTCCCTTACCCCTTACCGTGGCACTTACCCCTCCCCCCCCCCACGGCCCCTACTCAAACCTAGGGCTGCATTCAAAAGCAGGCTGTTGTGGAAGCTTAACTTTCAGCGTTTCATCCCCCTGTCAACGTTGGCAGAGGCCGACCTCCGAGGAAATACGTCGCAAGGTCTTGTGTTTTATATTTCATTTTTAATAAAGAATTCTAATAATATTATATGTATTTGTAAGTTTGTAAAGCTATCAGAGAGGTTCTCCAGGGATCCAAGAAATATAATATATATCTGAATCGCTTATGGCTGGACACTTATGAAACCTTTTGCTTTCTGATAATCATTATGTCAAAGTTTCACTGTTAGCACAGCTAAGCAGTCCACTTTATCACATGTTACATTGCTCCAACCTTTATTCTAGCTACATTCTTTATTTGTATTCAGAGGAGAATGGAGGTGAAGTGAGATTCTGCACTTTCTAGTAATCTATTATTTTCCCTTAGTCTCCTGTCTTCACGTATCTGTAGTCTAATCACTTCCAATCCCATAGAAGTATTACAGCAATCGGAAGCAGCTGTTACCATACTTACAAAGCTCTGCCAGGAAATTTGGAAGACAACATCATGGCCAACTGACTGGAAAAGATCTGTGTTTATACCAATATTGAAGAAAGGTGATCTGCTTCCCTTTCACAGCTATTGAAATAAAAACAAGCTACTGCCTCATAGACTTACTGTTTCTATGAATCATTGCAATAAATCCCTATTATAATAATATAGCAAATTGTGTTGTTGTTAAGTGCCGTCCAGTCGGAGTCGACTCATGGCGACCCTCTGGATAGCTATCCTAAATTGTGTTCGGTCTTCAGTCAGGCGGCTCATTGTTGACAGACTGGTACCCATAGCTGCTGTTATTGTATCGATCCATCTCATTGCTGGCCTTCCTCTTTTGCGTTGACCTTCTACCTTGCCAAGCATGATGTCTTTCTCTAATGATCTCTCTCTTCGCATGATGTGTCCAAAGTATGAAAGTCGAAGTCTTGTCATCTGAGCTTCTAAAGAAAGCTTAGGTTTGATCTCCTCTAGTACCGACTGGTTTGTTCTTCGGGCAGTCCATGGTATACACAGTATTCGTCGCCAGCACCATAATTCAAAGGCATCAATTTTCTTCCTGTCTGTCTTTTTCACTGTCCAGCTTTCACATCCATATGATGTTATTGAAAATACCATGGCTTGAACAAGTCGAATCTTTGTATGGAGAAAGACATCTCTGCTCTTGAGAATCTTATCTAGGTCTTTCATAGCCATTCTGCCAAGAGCAATGCGTCGTCTGATTTCTTGACTGCTTGTTGCTTCTTTATTGATAGTTGATCCAAGTAGGTTAAAGTTGTTCACAATTTCAATTGATATATAATATTATTAGAATTTTTGAAGCTAATTGAATGGAATCATTAATCTAATATCCTGCAACAGGCCATGTAACAATGCAATACCTTGGGGTTTTAGTTTAAATTTTGTCTACCTATTTTTTATTTTTCCTTTAGGTTATGGTCACACATTCTGTACTTGGTGAGGGTCTGTGTCCTGAGGGCATGACTGAGGCCAGGTGTTCTGTTAATTTGTACTTAGGGATCTGTACTGTAATAATTTGACTTGTTCAGCTTTTCAAATAGGTGTATCAGTGTTCTAGGGCCCGCTGTAGTGTTTATAGTGCTGCTTTTTCTGGCTAGGCCCCTTCTTGTATGAGTTTTGGAAGTTTATGTTGGTATGGTATGGTAGATTTGGCCTTGTAGATCTTTGGTGACTTTTGTAGAGTTTTATATTAGTTCCCAATATGCCTGGATTTGGAGAACATTTGTTGTTGGTGAGATGACCAGAATCAGATTTTTTTTTAAATATATTGAGTTCTTTGGGTGAATGTCCTGCCTCTGCTCTGCACCCATTGTTGAGGAGGGGGTTCTGTGAATGCAAAATATATGTTTAAAAAGAAAATGAAAGCACCATAATGCAGTTTATAACAACAAAATGCAAATGAATTATTATTTGGCATTATAAACTGCTTTGGTTCTCACTCTTTCTTTTAGTTCCTTGGGGTGCGAACATCTTGCATTTGCTACATATTATCTAATCGGCTTTTTGGTTTGGTTCAGTCCCTGACTGGAGTTTTAAGAAAGATCCCCCCCCCCCTGCTCCGGGGGGGGGGGGGGCGCCATCTCATCCCTCGCCTCAGGCAGCCGATTTACTTGAGCCACCCCTGCTCGTAGGGATATCCTTCCATCCCCTTTACCTTTTGTCGCTCTTTGTACCTTTTCTAATTCTGCTATATCCTTTTTAAGATATTGTGACTAGAGTTGCACACACTAATCAAGATGTGGTCACAACATGGAGCAATACAGAGGCATTATAAAAACCCTTTGTATTATTCTCCATTCCTTTCTTTATGATTTCCAGCATTTTATTTGCTTCCTTGGCAACTGGTGCACATGATGCAAAAGGTTTCAATGTATTATCCACAATGATGCTTAAATCCTTTTCCTCTGTGGTAGTTCTTAATGTGGAACCTTATATTGTGTAACCATAATTTTTGTTGTTCTTCCCTAAGTGCATTACTTAGTATTTGTCCACATTAAATTTCATCTGCCATTTGGACACCCAGTCTCCCAATTTTTCAAGGTCCTCTTCCAGTTTTTACAATCCTCTTATGTTTTAACAACTTTGAATAATTTGGTATCATTTGCAAATTTGATCACTTCACTCATTATTCCCATTTCAAGGTCATTTATAAATATGTTAAAAAGCAGTGGCCCAGTACAGATCCCTGGGGTATTCCACGATTCACCTTTCTCCATTGAGAAAATTGGCCTTTAGCCCTACTCTCTGTTTTCTATCTTTCAACCAGTTCCTAATCCACAAGGTGACATTTTACTTACCAGTTAATGTATTTTCCTTGAGACCTGCTAGATCAGTCTAGACAAGTGGGTTGTGTTCCCCTACCAGAAGATTGCTGGAGACAAAGAACCAATGAAAAGCCCAGATTTAAATGACATTACTCCTATGCCTCTATTTCAAGAATCCTTTGGAACTGACACCAAACATCCTCCCCAAAAACCTCCCGACTCTCCCCTCCATAACCACTTCCCCAACCAACCAACTCAAACCCACCCCACCTACCCAATCATTCAACCTACTGTACATAAGTTTACTGTTTAAAGTTATAATGGTCCAAACATACCCTTTCCCCTAATGTTCACTGTATCAAGTTGTTCTCTGTAAACTGCTTTGATAGCTTGAAAAGCAGTATATAAAAATGTTTAAATAGATAAATAAAATAAAATAAATATTTGTCTCAACCACCAAGACCTAATTGGAGAAACATGGCAAGCTTCAATCGTGGGCAACAAGGAGTAAGCAACAGTAGAGAACTATGTACAGGAAAGCAGAAACAGAAGGCTGTCCATAGAAGATGAACCTGCGGAGCCAAGTATAAAACTTATAGTGGACCCACGAGAACCGCCACAGAAGAACAAAGCAAATACATTTTCAGGGGTGGGCCCTGGACCGGTCTAGCAGGACTCAATTAAAAGACATTAACTGATGTAAAATGTCACCTTCCATATCGTCCTGCTAGACCAGTCCAGACAAGTGGGATGCACCAAAGCTACAACTCCACTGGGTGGGAAGAAGACACAGCAGCTAGCAAAACCCTTGAGCCAAAGGCCGTGCCCACCCTCACATGGACATCCAAGTGGTAATGCTTGGCAAAAGTGGGAAATGATGCCTATGTTGTTGCCTGACAAATGTCTGCAGGGGCTACTGATCTCCGCTTTGCCCATGAGGACGCTAATGCCTGGGTAGAATGGGTGTGCAAACTTTCCAGAACCTACTGGTTCCGCAACAGATACACCGAGGCAATGGCCTCTTTAAACTAGTGCCCTAAAGCTGGCTTGTCCATCACAATATTCTTGCGTGGGCCAGCAAACAGCACAAAAAGATGGTTGGACTTAGGGAATTCATAACTTCCACGTACCGGAGAAGCACTCTCCAGACAGTTTTATTTATTTATTTATATTTATTGTTATTGTTATACTGCTCCTTCCCAAGATCAGGGGCAGTTTACAAAGGAACAATAATTCTACATAGAACATGGTTTAACATGATTAGGTTGTAACAGTTATAACTATGTACAAGATAGCATTGTTACTTAATGAAATCATCTTGCAAAACTACGTACAATTACAGCAGGCAATATTGTTTACAGTTGGTGTGGTGAGGGTGTCATTGAGAGGGTGGTATTTGTGTTGTTTCGTGTTGCAAGCCAGCGTCTTCTGTGTGATCACCGAAATGTTGAGTGAATAGCAAGGTTTCTAGTTCTTTTCTGAACAGTTTAATGTCTTTGGTTGCACGCAAATATGTTGGGAGGGTATTCCATAACCTGGGTGCGGCTAGAGAAAATGCTCTGTTACTCGTAACTTGTTTGGTATTGCGGTAGGTGGGAGGGAACGCTAGGGTGTTCTGAGATTGCATTCTTGTTGATCTAGTGCTGGTTGATTGGGTTATTAGTATTGACAAGTATGATGGTGCAATATCGTTAATCACCTTGAATATAAACATTATTGTTTTGTATTGGATTCTGCTAGATATTGGTAACCAGTGAAGGGTGTATAGTAGGGTTGTTATGTGGTTCGAGAGGCGGGCTTCGCATACTATTTCTTGCGGTTACATTTTGTGCTATTTGTAATTGTTTGAGATATTTTTTTGGGATACCATTTAGGAGACTGTTGCAAAAGTCAAAGTGGGGTGTGATCAATGTGCGAACTACTGATCTGAAATCATGGGTGTCTAGGAAGGGTCTGAGGTGTTGTAACGTTCTTAGCTTGAAATAGACTGACTTGGTTATTTGTTTTATATGGGCAGATAACGTTAGGGATTAATCCAATATGACGCCTAGATATCTTACTTCTTTTTTAACAGGGAGGGTTGTGTCGAGGAATTTGAATGTTCGTGGGGGTGTAAAGTTTGGGTTTCTTGATATGTAGAGTATTTTGGTTTTTTTAAGGTTTATGGACAGATTGTTTAATTCTAGCCAGGCTTGTGCTTCTGAAATGCAGGATTCCAGGATGTGTTGAGTGGTGTTTGGGTCATCTATGGGGTGGTATACCATAATATCATCCACATAGATGTGGTACTTCACTTTGAATTTCTTGAAGATATTGTATATGGGTTGCAGGTATATGTTAAATAGTAGTGCGGATAGTGCAGTCCCTTGGGGGATTCCTTGTTCCTGTCTGAATTTGTTGGAGGTTTCATTCCCTATTTGGACTTGTTGAGTGCGGTCTGTGATGTATGATTGAAACCACTTGTGTGCTATTCCTGTTATTCCAATTTAAGAGAGTCTTGCAAGGAAGTTGTTGTGGTCGACATTATCAAAGGCAGCAATTATGTCTAGGAAAATTAGTATAAATGATTGTTTGATGTTGTCCATGCTGCGTATAAGGGCATCGAAGAGGACCAGCAATAGCGATTCGACCCCGTGGAAGGGGCGGAATCCGTATTGTTATTCATCTAGCGGCGTAATAATGTCTATGAAATCTCGCAGTTGATTTTGAATTGTTTTCTCGATTAATTTTGCTACAAATGGTATACTGGCAATGGGTCTGTATGAGGTGGGGTCTTTGCTGTCAAGGATTTTGTTCTTCAGGATTGGTCGAATCATGGATTGCTTTAGTTCTGTTGGCATCGTATGGATTGATTGGTTATCTGGAGTAGGTATGGGCATGCCCTTCTTCAGATGACAGGGCTACTGCCACCACCACAGGCTGGATTTCACCATCAACGAGAGTGGGAGCCTGCGCTCAAACTCCTGAGAAGTCAGAGACCACTGAGTCAGCAAGGACCGCTGGAGTGGTTGCATGTGAGGATGCGCCCACAGCACCATCTCTATGGACACTGCCATCAATCCAAGGAGCTGAAGAGAATCCCAGATTCTGGAAGCCCGCTGCACACAGAATAGTGCCTGGAAATCCAACAGTCTTTAACTTTCTCCTCTGGAAGGAAAACTCTGCCCACTCAAGTGTCAAAACGTGCTCCCAGAAACTCCAAGGGCTCTTTCCCCGATTGATTACCCAGCCAAGGCTTTTCAAAAAGGACACTAATCAGGGCACCATCCGAGACTCCTCCGAAAGAGAATGAGCCCGGATGAACCAGTCATCCAGATATGGATGGACACAGATCCCTCGGTGCCGCAGCACCGCAGCTGCAACAACCATGACCTTGGAGAACATCCTCAGGGCTGTGGATAGCCCAAAAGGGAGAGCAGCACACTGATAGTGAGAGCCAAGCAGGCCAAATTCAGATACTTTGCTGATTTGCCCGGATCGGGATATAAAAATATGCCTCGGCCAGATCCAGAGAAGCCAAGAACTTCCTTTGGTGCAAAGTTTCCATCCGGAAGCGCAGGATATGCCAGTGCTTGTTGAGGTCCAGAATGGGCCGGAAAGAACAGTCATTTTTTTTTCTTTTTTTCTGGCACCACAAAATAGATGGAGTGTCTGCCCTTGTCCCGCTTGTTCGGCTTTTAGGTTCAGCAACATGTCCAAAGTGGTCCACACAATGTCATTTTTGATCGCAGACCCACAAGGGGAAATGATGATGAAGGCATCTGGAATCTGCTCTTTGCAGGTCAGGACATAGCCAAACTGAATGATGTCTAGCACCCAGTGATCTTTGGTAACCTGGGCCCATTCCTGAAACAAAAGGTGAAACCTGCCTCCAACCGGAAGAACCAGGGAATGGGACCCCAAACATTCATTGCACAGCCTGGGAGAGTCCTCCTCTGAGTGGAATCGAGTCCCTGGGCCAATGCGCTCCATGAAAGGACTATAAACAAGCCTGAAGCCCAGAAGCAGAGGGGAAGAAAGGGCTTTTTTTTCAGGTTGGTAACGATGAAAGTTATGAGACACCCAGGGATCCAGCCCCGGTTGATGGGCTGAGGCTGATGAGAAAGGGGCACCAGTCCACTTCACAGGCCCCTTGGACCTGTCTTCCAGAAGGTGGTAAGATTTTTGTCTCATCCAGATCCTTCACCAGCTTCTCCAAATTGGCTCCAAAAGAATCTTCACCTTAAAAGCCATGTGGACCAACCAGGCTTTGGAAGATGAGACTGCTGCCCAATGCTGGAGCCAAATCCAATGTCATGACACCGTTGTCCAAGCACTATCCCTCGCTGCCAAAAGTCCCAGATCATATATGGCATCAGAAAGGAACGCAGTAGCCGACTCCAAAAGAGGGGTAGAATCATCCAGCGGAAGAGAATGAATCCACTGAAGCAGGGCTTGAGACGTCAGGCCTGCACATACCGCAACTGAAGAATAGCAGCCACTGCAGTGAGCTGGTTCTTCAATATTAATCCCCCTTTCAGCCATGAGTATCCTTTAAGGCCAATCTGCCTTCCTCAGGAATGGTGGTGTGTCTGGTAACCGCCGTGAACTGCATATCCACCTTGGAAATATCAACCACACAATGCACTCCCTCTCCAGGACAGCACAGATCTTGTACACCTTAGTCCCTTAGGCAGGGAGTTGAGGTAATCCCACTCTGGCCAGAACAGGCCCTTTAGCACCTCCAGGAAGGCAGTAGTGGATTTCTGAACCCCTTGCAGGAGCAGATGTCTCTCTGGTTCCTGCTCCGTGACTGGAGCATCTGCCAAGTTCAAAGTGGAAAAGACCCTACTCTTAGAACAGGCAAATAACCTTGGCCTCCTCACAGTCCTTTAAAGGTGCAAGTACTTTATACCCAGAGCCTCCTTGTCTCTACATATTTTCAGTTATGTGAAATCTTTAATAGTTATAATTTGAAGTGTCCATTACATTGTTTTAATGCATTTTAATATTTTTATATGCTATTACAATACTTTTAGATATGTATGATACGTTTTCGATGACTATAACTCGCCTTTATTAAGCATATTGAAGTTTGATTCCTCTTATCATTTGCATTTTCTTTTACTATTGTTAATTTTATTTTACATGTTTTATAATTTATAATGTATTTTAATGAGTGTGTAAGATAGCATAACTTATGGTTTTTATTGATTTTATCTCTGTGTTCTGTTGGAGGTTATATCACTTCCTGAAGAAGGCAGAATAGCCAAAACACTGTAAGTGTAGGGGTTCGTTAATAAAACTGGTTTGGACATTATCGAGATGATCTCATTTTTTGTCCCGCTCCTTTCGTCTCTTGGTTTGCTTGTGCCTCTTCTGGACTGCTTGTCCTTTCTTAGTACATCTTTTACCCCTCTATCATCTAATGATCCAACTGACTCCCTCACAGGTGTTTTGCTACGAATATACTTGATAAAATTTATTATGTACTGTCATGAGGCTGGTACTAATAAAAATGCAAAGTTGAAAAGAAACCCTGTTTATCACAGAGATCTAGATGTGCAATTACCTCAAAGCACAGCTAGAGGGGGCAGGAGTGATCCTACAGGAGCTAATGAGGCTAGAAGTGCTAACCACTTGCACCTGGAAATAAGCCTGGGAGATTCAAAGGGAAGATCCCTTTATAAACGGAAGCTTAATGCTAGCAAAGCAGAACGAGGAGGAGAAGGAGAAGGAGCAGAAGCAGCAGGAAGAGAAGGAACAAGGAGCATGGCTGAGGAAGGAAGGAGAGACCTGAGGGAAGGAATCCTCCTTGAGCAAGCCCAGAATTCACAGAGGTGGAGTTCAGAGGGGCCAAGCTATGAGAGCCGCTGTTCAGAGGGAGTCTGCTGAGGAAAGCAGTCAGGCTGGAGAGTATGCCACTCCCTGCTTAAGCAACGTTCCTGAGTCCAAAGCTGAGAGACGTATCCAGAGAACCAGAGAGCCAGGTTTGGAGGAAAGCCTGCAGCCACTGGAGTACGCTGAACAAGCTTTACCAGGTACCCGAGGAAAAAGTAGTTTCTAGCAAAGCTACTTTGTCACTGAAGCATAGAGCTGAATCCATACCAGGTTTTACCCAGCTTTCAGGAAGCACAGCACTGCCCAGAAGCTACCGACAGAAAATCTGTGGTCAAAGAGACGTTCTTGGGAGAGAAGGCTCCAGAGATTCAAGCTACAGAAACTCAAGGTATGAAAGCTTTACTCCTGCTAAAGAATGCTAAAAGCACTGCTAAAACTAAAACTCAGTTTGTAAGAAGAGGAAAGAAACCAGAGTGGTTTCAAGAAATACCAAAAGACCTTAAAACACAGTCCTATTGGAGGCAAGATACCAGAGACAGTCCATGTAAAGCTGTAACAGCCAGGGACAGCGTTTACTCTGAGGGGGAAAGTAGTGAAGCAGAATTTATGGAAATAAAAGATATAAATGCTATTCCCATTCCTCAGGAAAAAGCTATGGATTGTAGTTTGTGTATGGCTACTAGCCTAGAATCCATAGCCACCGTGTAAATAAGAAGAAACCTTGTTTAATTGTTTTTGCCTTGGAATGAATTGAATTCCTCCATTTAACCTTGCAACTAATTGTGAAGATATCAAGAGTTAATTTACCTGTTTATTACTGGAGCCTTTATGAACAAAGGACATTCTTTGATTTCTAGTGTCTTAATGAACCCTTGCACAGAGGGGAAATAAAAGCCTTGTTTCCCTACACTCTTGGCTTAATTATTGTGTGCTCACCAGGAGCTGAAATAGATAAGACCAATCTCCATTTTGGCCATACAATATCCCACGCTCCTTAAAAATAAATATGTTGTGCAGCATGCCCTTACCGCCATTGGCCACTAGGGGATGCTGTCACGACAGTACTTTTGCTTCCACGGCAAGCTTCTTTTCAAATTTTCTCTTTGCCTGCCTTAGCAATGCCTTGCATTTAACTTGCAAGTATTTATGCTTCTTCATCACATTATGAAAACTATTTCTATCCTTTGGGTTCAAGACTTCTGCCATCACCATTCCAACTTCCTTAGGCTTCGCTTAATATGAATTAAAAATGCAGTAAAACACAGAAGAGACTTTACACGAACCCTTCTTTTTAATTGCATGGGTGCCACTTCTTTCGGTACATCTACCATTAACTCACTGCAGCAATCCACCAACTCAGCAGTCTCAGATTAAAATTCCTCAGTTAACTTTGCACACAAATGGTCAATATCTTCAATGGGATGGACCATACAGCTTTCACACAAGACCACTGCTTTCTGCTATTTTTCCCACCAATCTAATGTTAAACCAATCAAATAATGGCCAGTCCAGGGTACAGGCTGAGAGATCCAAGAAACTGATGGTTGCTAGTCAAAAACATCTCTGGCACAAACACTAAATCCAAGGTGTCACCCTTCCCATCAATAGCCCGACTATTAATTGTGCCATCCCAGGGAGCCCATCACCTGCAAACATTACTCTACAGGCCTCACAAGTGGTTTGATATCAACATGTACATTGACATCATCAAGCACTAAGTCTCTAACCAAATCCTGCAGATCTCTAATACTTTCCCTGGGAGGCTGATAAACCAAACCCCACCCTTGAAACCGCAGCATCAATATCTCACAACATAATTTAGATTGTCTAGCAACCATCATCATACCCACACCTCTTTCACGCTCTATGACAAAAATTCATAAATATCACCTGTCAGGTACAGTTGATTAACAAATCCACATCTGCTAATCAGGTTTCTGTGATACAAAAATATCAACATCTGCATCCAAGATGAAATTAATCAATATTCCCACTTTGGACTTCACATTGTTGATTAAATACAAATGCGCCATTTTCCAAATCCCCCAACAATCCCTATCCACAGGGACAATTTGCAAATTTTCTCCACGCTCTACTCTCCCTCCCCTTCTCACCAGCTTGCAAAACCCATAACACCCTTTCCCTATTATCACAGGAATGATTCCACCACCCAAGCTACCCTGCATCTCTCCCTCCTCCTCAACGAATCCCACGGAGATGGCGGTAACTGCGGCTGTGCTAAATGCAACATTGCCGGCAAGGGTGCGCCAAAGACATGAAATCTAAGTGCCATGTCTGTACTCTGCCCTGACCCTCCCAGTCTCCACCCCACCCATTCGGGTAGCATGGGAATTTTAGCATGGCCACATTTTTGGCATACAGTAACGTTTATCATGGCGCACTGGTGCACTCTGAAACCCACGCCACCTGGCAGCACAATTTCGTAAACCTGCCCCTGAACAAAGTATCTTGATTTCTTAGGATCTTAAAGTGTTCAGTTCTATTACATTTTTGAGCATATTAGTATCATTTTAACCAAGAAGAAGGAAACCCAGTCATAAGTAAACAGAGTAAACGGAATGAAACTTCTTTCATTGAGCAAAATACAGAAGCCTTTTGATGGTACTCACCACTGGTTAGTGTCTAAGTCATCCAGATTGGAAGGGCATTTAGTAAAGTTGGTGCAACAGCAGACTTCTACAGTGAGGAAGAGAGAGAAGATCCTTAAGTATGAAGGAATGCAATCACAGACCAAGAAAATGTGGCAGAAAGATATGAAATATTTCCCTGCAGGCAATTTCCAAACACATCTTGATGGGTTGTCTACATGTGCTACATCCTATGACTTCAGAAGGAAGCACAATGCATATTCTACAGCCAGTGTTAGCAGATCATATCTCTCATACCCTGGCTTAGGACTGAGCTTCATTATTGCCATGGTATTCCATTTAGAGATATTCCCCAAAGGAAATAGGACAACGTCAGGCTCTAGTACTTGGCAAGATTCACTCCTTGATGATCTACTATCCTAGTCCTTGGACTATGGACTCTTCTAGAGCTCAGAGTCAAACAGAATATCCAAGAGTACAAACTCGAAAGTTCATACTTTCACCTGCAGGTTGCTCACAGCTCTTGGTGTTGAATGTCTACCTGCCAAGGCCCTAATTTCTTATAGCACTAAGCAGGGTCAGTTTAAGATTTGGTACCCACAGGCAGAATTGGAAGATGAGAACAGAGATTCTCCCTTGTAGCCTGGAGACTGGAAAACAGGATTGAGTGTATTGGGCAAGAGTACCATGGCCGTGCCTCATTAAAGTGGCACTGGTATCTGGCCCTAAAGTGGAAGACTTTTCCTGGCTACTTACTGCCTTCAATGCTTTTTGCCCTAGACAGTTTCTTAAATACGAGCCTAAAATAAACAGAACAGCAGTGGATCAAATGGATTATAAAAATCATAGAAAGGAGGGCTGGAATGGACCTCAGGAAGACATCTAGCTCTGTCCTATGTAAAGGCAGATTTTGTATCGCACATGGACGGGGGAATTCATACGTCCAGGCGAGGACATGGAGAATTCCCATAGTATTTCAAGAGGCTCTGCCAAACAGAGCCTCTTGTAGAATAGGGGCAGGACTGCACATGCGTATCTTTCCACATCCAGTGAGAGCAGTGATTTTAAAAAGTGCATAGGGAAAAAAACGCACAAATAACACTTGACATATGTATGGGAGCAGCTTTTTAAAATCACTGCTCCCATTGTAGATGGATACTGAATCTGTCCCCCATGGTTACTGCCCCCAGATATTGATCCCAGTCCCAATCACAACCCCCTAACATTCAATCCTCTCTGAAGCCAGCACACACCTCCTACATCCAATCTCCCCCCCCCAACAAGAAGCCTCTACCTGACCCCTCCATATGGAAAGCCTCCCTACACAACCTCACCCCACCCCCACCCCTAATCCCATCCCCTGTTTTTCTAAGGACCCTTATGTCTAGAAGAGCTGAAAATCCCCTGCTGTTGGTAATCCCAGATTCAAAGTGACAGCCGTGATTCTAGCAGCAATCTCACAGTATTACCATTAGGGGTCAGGCTGCCATGGCACCAATTTGAACCTGGTACAACAGTGAGGATCATTCCTGCTCTCACTAGAGCACAAAGAATCCTGGTATGAGCCAGGGCTGGGATCGCAAAAAGAGGTAGCGGGATGGCCGCCTCTTCCATGGGGGGAATGCTGACACCTGGGTAAAGGGAGGAGGGGGGAATGCTGACGCTTAAGCAGGGGATCAGAGGGATGGAGGATGAGTCACATGATGATTGGGGGTGACTGAGGCAAGGATGGAGTAGGAATTGGGGGGGCTCAGCGTGGTTTGATGGCTCCATAGCGTGCACTTTTAAAGACACCGGAAACAAAAAGAAGTTTTGTTTTTAAGACAATATGAAATGACATGGAAAATGTTATTTATTTATCAGGCTTTTTACACAGCTTTATCATTTCAGTTAAGGCAGTTTACACTGAAATTTAAACTTGGTAATGAACATTAAATAGGAGCATTGATAACTTGCATTCTTCAGAGGCAATGGAAGGTTAAGTGACTTGCCCAAGGCTGTAAGGAGTGCTAGTGGGACTTGAACCCTAGTCTCTTGGCTCCCAAGCTACTCCACTCCTCCATATAAAGCACTGTTTCTATTTCCCATGTCATTTCAAAATAATTCACATCCTTACTCTATACAGGTACGAGTGAAGTGCCTTGGATAAGCATTTTGTTCTATCTTTCATAAGTTTGGGGGTAGAAAGCATTACTCAGTTTTTGATATGCCCCCTCTTTATCATCTCATACCTACTTTTCTTTGGCAGTGACCACCAGATGAAGTTAAAGAAGAACCCAAATTCTAAAGTTCTGTGCTTATTATTCTTTGGTAGGCCAAAGGACAATGTCGCCTGCTCCCACGTCATGTGAAATAGGGGTATGTTTACTAAACTGGGCTAACGGTTAACCATATTATTCAATGGGATGTAGTTGCAGATAGCCCGGGTTAACCATTAGCTCAGTTTAGTAAACATACCCCATAGTCTCTGAATGGGACGGGCATTATCTGAAAATGCAAATACCCCGTTAGAGCAATCCGAGCTGGAAAAGGTTCCTTGCTCTCTTCCCATGGAAGTAATGCAGAAGTTGGAGGTTTGTACGGTTTATAACTGTGCAAATCACTAACAAATACAGAGGGGTTGATATTCCGCAGCAAGCTAGCCACTGTTTTGGTATATCGCTGGCACACCTTTGATTCCTCCCATTGTTACACTGGACACATTAACTTTTCTGGCCAAAACATAACCGGTCTCCAGGGGTGGGGAAAGTTTTAAAAAGAGACATTTATTCAGTTAGCTCCCAAAGGTAGCCAGAGAAATGCCTTTGAATATCAATCTGCAAGGTTTAAGAATACATCAAGTTTAAGAGAGAGGACCTTCCCTGGGTTATCGCCTGAGCAGAAAATAAAGATCTGATTAGACAATACTCACCAATGGGCCGTATTTCTGGCTTGTCTATGAAAGAATAATCCTTTTTCATAGTTTGTATGACTTCGCATATGGTCGTATTTTTTTTCAAATTTAACAGGCCTGTGAAATTTATTGTCCTGCAGAGTGAAAGAAGGACAAATTCCTTTTAACCAGTTTTTAGATTTTGTATGATTTCCTACAGTAAACACTTCTCTCTCAATTTGTAGAAAGCACTTTGGCATTTGGTGCTCTGCTGATCGTGAGGGCTCTTATTTTTAATTTTCAATGGAATAATACACAGAGCAAAATTTAAATATGTATTATGCTATGCGTTGCACGAAAGGAGCAGGTTTGGGGTGTTCTGGAGCCTGGGTCACAAGCATGCACAGATGCATAGATTTTAGATAGGACATACAGATGGATGGTGAATTCACATACCCATTTTGGGACATGAATAATTCTGAGTGTATTTTACAAGAGGCTCTCCCATATGTGTTTGAGCAGCCTCTTAAAATCGCTGGTCCCGTGAGGAAGGCCACTTGGTTCAGCACCCCAGCTTGGTCCCCCACTCACTCTGCCAATCTCGGGCCCCTCTGTAGTGTCCCCATATCTGTATCACCTCCCCCACACCCCAGCAGGACATCAGGATATCCTCCACCCTTCCAGGCACCCCCTTGAAGCATCAAACTACACCACCAATCACCTTCCCAAAGGACATTGTCAGAGCCCCACCCAAGGCAGCACTGATGCAAGCACCCCTTAAGGGGCTCCCCAAAACACCATGCCCTCTAGGACCCCCCTAATGTCCCCCCAGAAAGCTCCCACTCCTTTATCCTCATCATTGGGCTTACCAGTGGCAATTGGTGTTAAGTGGGAGCAGGAGTTATGCCACTTCCGCCTGCTCAGCATGCAACCCAATCCCAAATGATGCTGATAACTCCTAATAGGAATCTCATGATACTGCAGTTTGCAAGATTACTATTAGGGGTCATTGGCGCCATTTTGGATTGGGCCATGTGCTGAGCAGGAGTGAATGGGCATTGTTCCTGCTCCCACTGAACACCAATAACCCCCTGGAAGCCCAGGAATGGAAATGGGAGGATGACCTGCTGGGGGGTGGGGGGCCTAGAGAGGCACCTTGAGTTGTTGGGAGGGCCTAGAGGGCATTTTAGTTATGCTGGGTCCCTTGAAGGCATGTTTGCATTGATACAGCCTTGAGAAGGCCAGCTGTGACACTGTCCTTTGTGGGGTGACTGGATCGCTGATTCTTTGCGGTATTTTTAGGAGGGAGTGACGGGATCTCCTGATGTCCTTCTGGGAGATAGGGGAGGTGATACAGATACAGGGGCATCATTGGTGGGGGTCTGAGACTGGTGGAGTCATCAGTGGGGGGACTGACTGGCTACCACAACTGTCCCTGCCAGTAGGCACTTAAACGTGGTTATGGGCAGGTGTAAATGCTAAATGTCTAAACATTTGCAGTGAGACGTCTACATGATAGGGCTGTCCAAACCATTCTCTTTCCCATGTCAGAAAAGCCCCTGTTCTAAAATGGCATTTGCACATGTATACCAATCTACAGCTTTCTAGAAGTAGCAATGCTTCTAAAACATCCTAGATAGTAGGGGAAAGCCAACAGTCGCCGAGGAGCACATGGTTCAGAAGGCTGTATCCTTGAAGGATACTAGCAAAACAGGGAGGTTAGGATATCTCGACAAAGAGGTTCCAACAAAAATAAAAAGTAGCCCAGTTGTCCAGTTGTCCTTTAGTACAGAGCCGAAAGATTCCAAATTACACCTATCAACTGATAACCAGATTAATATAAATAAAATACAATTTCTAAAATGCCTGTATGCAAATGATAGAAGTCTAAAAAATAAAATGGGAGAGCTAGAATATATAGCACAAAAGGTTAGATATGATTGGCAACTCAGAGACCCTGATTAGAGGGAATATCCCATTCCAGCTAGGGGCAATAGATAAAGGGATGGCTGGAAGGGTATTATTGGTGTGGGGAGAAATAGAGGACTAACTAGTTGCTTTCCTGAATATATATGGGTCCAGTGAGACATCGGAGATGCTTTGAGATCAGCTGACAGCTTGGTTGGGAGGCTGGGTTCATGGGTCTCTACTGGTAAGGGGGGGGGGGGACTGCAACGAGGTGCTTAACCTGTTTGTGGATCAGACTCGCAAGGTAGATAGGGGGAGGGAACTGCATGATCTGTGGTGTCAGAAGCACCAGCATGAGAGGGATTATACTTATTACTCCGCCGTGCATGGGAGCTACAGCCATATAGATCTCCTGCTGGGGGGCTCGGGTTGGACTCAGTCGGTGATTGAACCTATCACTTGGACGGAACATGCCCCGTTGTGGGTGGAGTTTGAGGGAATTGTGGAACAGGAAGGGTGCACATTCTGGCACCTTAATGAAAGTCTGCTTCGAGATAAGAAGGTGGTGCATAGTCTGAAGGAGGCCATTGCATAATATTTAAGATTCAATGATATGGGTAAGGTCGCCATGGGCATATTATGGGATGGGTTAAAGGCGGTTCTTAAGGGGAAATTCATGGATGATGACATGCTCAAAGAAATCAAGGAAGCTAACAAGTTACAGCACAGTAATAATAATGGGTGATTTCAATTACCCAGGTATCGACTGGCTCAGTGTCACGGCAGGACATGCTAGGGAGATAAAGTTCCTAGATGAAATAAATGACTGCTTCTTGGAGCAGCTGGTTCATGAACCAACCAGAGGGGAAGCCATATTGGACCTAATCCTTAGTGGAACACCAGAGCTGGTGCAAGAGATAAGGTTCGTGGGGCCACTTGGCAATAGTAATCATAGCATGATCGTGTTTGATCTAATTAATGGAGGAGGGATGGTAAGGAAATCCACAGTACTACCTTTTAACTTTCAAAAGGGAGACTATGATAAACTGAGGAAAATAGTTAAGAAAAAACTAAAAGGAGCAGTTGCAAAGGTTAAAGACGTACATCAGGCTTGGCTGTTGTTGAAAAATACTATCTTGGAAGCCCAGACCAGCTCTATTCCACACTTTAAGAAAAGTGGAAGGAAGTCCAAAAAACTGCCAGCATGGTTTAAAGGTGAGATCAGAGAGGCTGTTGTTGCCAAAAAAGCATCTTTCAGGAAATGGAAAAAAGAGCCAAACGACGAAACCTGGAAACAGCACAAGCACTGGCAAGTCAAATGCAAGGCATTGATAAAGCAGGCAAAGGGAGAATTTGAGAAGAAGCTTGCTGCGGAAGCAAAAACGCGAAGTAAAGACCTTTTCAAGTACATTCGTAGCAAAAAACCTGTGAGAGAGTCAGTTGGTCCATTAGATCATAAAGGGGTTAAAGGAGCACTAAGAGGCGACAAGGCGATAGCGGAGAGACTGACTGAATTCTTTGCTTCAGTCTTTACTGAGGAAGATGTAGGAATGTTACCCATGACTGACGTGGTATTTAAAGGTGCAGAAGAATTGAAGGAAATATCGATACATCGGGAAGATGTATTACAACTATTAGATAAGCTGAAGAGTAGCAAATCACCTGGGCCGGATGGTATGTTTTTTTGAAGGAGTGAATAATCAGGTGGACAAAGGTGAGTTGGTTGATATTGTGTATCTGGACTTTCAGAAAGCCTTTGACAAGGTCCCTCATGAGAGATGTTTGGCAAAACTAAAGAGTCATGGGATAGGAGGCAGTGTACTATTGTGGATCAGGAACTGGTTAAAAGTTAGAAAGCAGAGGTTAGGGCTAAATGGCCAATTTTCCCAATGGAGAAAGGTGAATAGTGGTGTACCCCAGGGATCTGTGCTGGGTCCGCTGCTTTGACATATTCATAAATGACCTGGAAAGTGGAATAACGAGTGAGGTTATCAAATTTGCAGATGACACAAAACTATTTAAAGTTGTTAAAACCCAAGAAGATTGTGGAAAATTGCAAGAGGATCTTGATAAATTGGAAGACTGGGCATCAAAATGGCAGAAGAAATTTAATATGGATAAGTGCAAGGTTATGCACCTAGGGAAGAACAACCCAAACTATGGTTACACGATGCAAGGTTCCACATTAGGAACCACCACCCAGGAAAAAGATTTAGGCATCATTGTGGATACCATGTTAAAACCTTCAGCCCAGTGTGCAGTGGCAGCCAAGAGAGCAAATAGAATGCTAGGTATGATAAGGAAAGGAATGGAAAATAAAACAAAAGATATTATAATGCCTCTATATCGTTCCATGGTGAGACCGCACCTTGAATATTGTGTTCAATTCTGGTCGCCGTATCTTAAAAAGGATATAGCGATTTTAGAAAAGGTTCAGAGAAGAGCCACCAAAATGGTAAAGGGGATGGAAGGATACTCCTATGAAGAAAGGCTAAAAAGGTTAGGGCTCTTTAACCTGGAAAAAAGACGGCTGAGTGGAGATATGATAGAAGTCTATAAATTAATGAATGGAGTGGAATGGGTAAATGTAGATAGATTGTTTACGTTATCAGAATATAGAAAGACTAGGGGACATGCAATGAAGCTACAGGGTAAACTATTTAAGACTAATAAAAGAAAATATTTTTTCACTGAACGTGTAATCAAACTCTGGAATTTGTTACCGGAGGATCTAGTAAAGGCTGTTAGTGTAGCTGGGTTTAAAAAAGGTTTGGACAAGTTCCTGGAGGAAAGATCCATAAACCATTATTAAGAAGGGACCCAGGATATCAATGCTTGACCTAATACAAGCATTGTGGAACCTGTGTCTTTTGGGGAAACTGCTAGGTACGTATGACCTCGATTGGCCACTGTTGGAAACAGGATACTGGGCTTGATGGACCTTGGTCTGACCCAGTATGGCATATCTTATGTTCTTATTTTCTTACTTCAATCGGCAACTCTGAAGAAGCGGGACAGGCAGGTGAAGGTGGAAAATTTACTGGGGAGGGTAGTGGAGCTGGAGTGCCTACATAAACGGTCAGAAGAGAGGAAGATCTGAGCCCAATTGCAGCAGACCCATATGGAACTAGTTGAGACCCAGTTGGAGATGATTCGGTATCAGCTACAGCAGGTGAATCAGTATTATTATGAATTTAATAATAGGGCAAGCACATTATTGTCCTGCAAATTGCAGGAGCAGGAAAGAAGCTCCACTATTGTGAAGATTAAGGGACAGGGGTACCAGCTTCTATTCCGAGGAGTGGAGACATGGGGGAAATGTTTGCAATATTATCAAAACCTATACGGTCGGGAAGGGAATATCTCAGAGGGGGAGGTTGATGAATATTTAGAAAGGGATAGGCGATCGGGCCCTATAAGAGAAAAAGATCGGGTGGTATTAGATAAACCGATTAGCGCAGAGGAAA
This sequence comes from Ichthyophis bannanicus, assembly GCA_033557465.1. NCBI lineage: Eukaryota > Metazoa > Chordata > Amphibia > Gymnophiona > Ichthyophiidae > Ichthyophis > Ichthyophis bannanicus. The sequence goes on along the minus strand of CM066035.1, from coordinate 898,482,428 downwards.
TTGGTAAGGTTTTTAAAGGTTTGGCCCCACATAAAGCACTTGGATTGGACAGCCTGCCAATGAGCTTCTGTAAGACTATGGTATCTTCACTTATCCCATTGTTGGAGAGGTTGTTTAATGAGGTGCTAGAGGGGGTCAGTTGGAACCCTTGATGCAACAGATAGCTATCTCTGTGATAGCTAAGCCAGGATGAGAACACACTGTGTGTGGATTGTACTGTCCTATTTCACTTTGGAACACCGATGGGAAGATTTTGGCAAAGATCTTGGCTGTCTAGGAACAATACTACTTTGGTACAGCCGGACCAGACTGGGTTTGTTCAAGGACCCAGTATAGGGGATAATATCAGGAGAGCGCTTTGGGTGGTTTGGGCAGCGCAAAAGGAGAGGCAAGATATAATGCTTCTTGCCGTTGTTGCTGAGAAAGCATTCGATAGGGTTGAGTGGGGTTTCATGTTTGCGGTACTGAGGAAAGTAGGGTAGGCCCTGGTTTGCTGGTGCTTATCCAGACTTAATACATGGATCAGGAAGCTACAGTGAAAATCAACGGTCGCTATTCAGAGTTTTTCCCTTTGAGTCAGAGAACACGACAGGAGTGTCCTCTCTCTTCCCTCCTCTTCGCACTTGTTATGGAACCTCTGGCAGAGAAATTGCGTAGTAATGGGGATATAGTGGGGGTGAAGATAGGGCAAGAGGAGCATAAAATTGCTTTATTCGCAGACGATTCTGCTTTTTGTGACCCATCCATTGCTGACTCTGCTGGTGCTCCTCCAAGAGCTTGAGTATTTTGGGGCCCTTTCAGGATTCAAAATTAATTTGTCAAAAATGGAAGCATTAATTTGCCGGAAACTTTGGTTCAGTCGTAGCAGGAACATTACTTCTTCCGGTGAGCCACTAACTTGATTAAGTACTTGGGGATCCGAATTAAGAACCCTGAGGGGATTTATGCGGCTAATAGTCCTACTTTGTTGGTACAAATTGAGAGGGAGAGAGAAATGGAATAAGGAGGATATTTGGTGGCTAGGTCAGATAGTGGATATAAAAATAACTATTCTCCCTCTACTGCTCTACTTTGTTCAAGTTTTGCCGGTCCGGGTCCCTCAGTTGGAGTTGCGATGCCCTCAGCGCAAGCTACTTTTGTTTGGAGGCATCAACCACCGTAAATTGCACAAAGGGTATTATATGTTATGAGTTGTAAAGGGGGGACTGGGGATGCCAGAGATGTTGGATTACTACTTGGCTGTCCAATTGCAGCAGGGAATGGAATGGTGGGAACGGGAGGATAAAACGGTTCTGGAATCTTGAGCAACACTGCGTGTTGGGTCATGAGCTACATCGTCTTCCATGGTTAGAACGAGGAGTGCTGAGAGGAAATTGGACAGAGAATCCCTATATTCACCATCTATGGATGAATTGACAGCAGGGGTCAGAGGAGGGTGTCTCCCAACCAAGCCTTTTCAGTACTGGCCCCCATGGAAGACGATGTAGCTCATGACCCAACACGCAGTGTTGCTCAAGATCCCAGAACGGTTTCATCCTCCCGTGTTCCCGCCATTCCATTCCCTGCTGCAATTGGGCAGCCAAGTAGTAATCCAACATCTTTGCCCGAGGAGAGAGGGAATATTTAAGCGTTGGGTGACCCAGGGATTGGATACCTTTGACAAACTTCTGGAGACTGGGGGGATAAAGTCCTTTGTAGAGCTCAAAGAGCACTACTTCCTGGGGACCAAAGATTATTTTGCATATATGCAAGTTGCCCACTTCCTTAAAGAAGGGAGCTGTCAGCTTGCCTATGAAGATGGGTTTAATGATTTGGAGGCAGTGTGGCTGAGCTACCACCAGTCTAGAGGGTTAATTTGCCTTCTTTATGCTATATATGAGAGAGCGGGAGAAAGATTTGGGGGTTCGTTGAGAGGAGAGTGCCTAGCTGTCATTGAGTATGGGAATGGCAAGATCTGCTATATGCATGACAATTAAGGAAAATGCATAGAAGCTGATGATGTGCTGGTATTATAGAAACATGATGACAGAAAAAGACCACATGGCCTATCTAGTCTGTCCTAACATAACAACTACAACAGTCCACTTTTTACCTTTGGAGATCCTCTGTGTTGGTCCCATGCTTTTTTGAATTCAGTTACTGTCCTCATCTCTACCACCTCCACTGGGAGACTCATTATACTCTAATGAGGTTGAAGAAGATGTTCCCGACAGCCTCAGACCACTGTTGGCGGGGCTGTGGCTGTTGGGTACCCTATTTCACATATGGTGGGAATGCCTAGGTTAAGGACCTGTTGGAACTATCCAAGGGCAGATACAAGCTATCTTTAATGTTGAAGTGGGCATGGATCCTTCCTTTTATTTGTTGAGTGTTTGACCATAGGACCTGCACCTGAGAAGGTGCTGCCCTATATGGGCATGTATCATTGCAGCCCGGTGTGAGGTAGCTTAGAACTGGAAACAAGAACAACCTCCAGAGTTGGAGGCATGGATACGTAGACTCCAGAAGGTGATCACCATGGAGTGGTTAATAGCGCTCCATAGAGGCAAAGTGGACACCTTCTATAAGAGTTGGAAACTTCTATTAGACTATTTAAGGACTCATTGAAACTTTCAGGGGGGGGAGGGAAGGGGGAGGGCGGAAGGGAGGATAGGAGGATAGGAGGGAGGAGGGAAGGGGGGTGAAGGGATAGTTTGACATAGCTAATGGCTATGTTGCTCCTCAAGATAAGAGAAGTTTAAAGTGTGCTTTGAATATACTGTTAATGATTTGTTATAAAAATAAAGATATATATAAAAAAAAAGAAACCACTACCCACGAAAAAGATTTAGGCATCATTGTGGATAACACGTTGAAACCTTCCACCCAGAGTGCAGCAGCAGTCAAAAAGGCAAATAGAATGCTAGGAATCATAAAGAAAGTTATGGAGACTAAAACATGATTTGCACTTCTGAAAAAGCCCATTCAGATGTGCGAATCCCAAGAGCTACTTTGATAAGACCTGAATTTATGCATGTCTGGTGCAATCACGTCCGTGTCCTATGGGGCATGGTGAAGGAGCATCCAGGGCTTTCTGTAAAAGATATACATATGCACCCAATTTCACAACGGCACCACACATGGAAACCCACTAGCGGACATGTTCATTTCTAAACCTGCTCCTTGGCATGAATGGGAATTTAAAAAGTGCTCATTTCGGCCAACTTTCAGCACAAGTGTGGCGGGAGCATTCCCTCTTATTGCTACAGTATTTTCCTCCCCTCAAAGAAAGAAAGCTGGTGAAAATCAGGACCTCTTTGCTTACTTCCATGGCACTGCAAAATGGCCAGATGAGATGTATATGTGGCAAGATATACACGTGCGCATTCGGAAATACCAGCGCAGACACGTCTGTGTTACCAGAATTCCTAATGTCCTGTTTCATACGTGCACATTTCTAAAATCAGTCAGTCTCCTGCATGTCCCCGTTTCTTATTTTACGCAGACGTTCAACTTTTGGGGTGGCGATAGGTCAATTTTGGAAAGTAGTTAGATGTAACCATGGATGTTCAGAGTTGGACATTCCGGGGGCACCTAAACAGCCTTTCTAAGATGGGCCTTTAAAGAAACAGCTTTGTGACTAGCTTTTAAGAGGTATAATCCCTTTTTATTAGTGAGAAATGAAACATACCTTCCATTCTTTTCCATGCAGGCCTCCTACAACAGAACCAGACGACAGTTATAAACATAGGAGAATGAAAATAGAGAATCTCAGACACGGGTTCAAAATTAGCATACACAACCATGGGCCCTACTCACCAGAGTCAAAGACATGTAGGGACTGAGTGCTGAGACGCTGGAAAGAAAAAGGTCAAAATATGAATTAGGTTGACATTCGGAGAACAAATCTACTTATTGCAACTTGTAAACGGGGGTGCTTGTTGTGAAAGTTCCACAATCTGAGCAAAGGCAGAAATTTACTTGACTTGCAAAGGATTGTGGGTCTTGTAGTTCAATCACACAAAACTGTCCGTTTAACAAAAATAATGAGTTGCAGTTGCTCGAGTGTAAAAGCAGAAAGATTTTATTTATGGGGTGTTATTCCCTCGCACAGATATGCTTGGTAACATCAAGAGGATACTTTTCTCCAGGTTTTTTATTCAGGAAATAAACAAAATCAAACTTAGTAAACACCTTGATAAAACAGAAAAAGGTCTTTCCTCTAGCCCCTGCTAATAACCCTTCTTAGCAGTGCTGAAAACAAACCCAAAAGGAAACGTCTTTGTCAAAAAACACACACACAGCTTTCTTCCAACACACAGAGGAAAAAGCTTTCTCTCACAGTCCCACGTGCTTGTGCCTTGCTTCAATCACAGGTGCTTAACCAGCTGAACATCATTGCTGGTCCACTCTTCACGTGGCTTTAAACTTTCCTCCAAAGCTTTCTCTAAAAGAAATTTTCCTGGAAAGTTAACAATCAGTGCAGTTCCTTTTGGTGTTTGAACCTTATCTGAGGTTTATTTTAGAACAGCAGCTTAGACAAAGAACAATCCATATACTCAGCTCCTTCCCCAGATATTTCCCCTTGCTCCTGAAATATCATAGGATCACTTCCAGACACTGGCTCAGAGGATTTCCCCAAATGATCTTTACGAGGATAAAAACTGCTTCCCTGCTGTCTTCCTTGTGCAAAGCTAGGAACCAGATCAGAGTTCATACCTGCGATCACGTTGCCATTAGGTTTCCTCTCTGGGTACTGTGGCCAGTAGGTAGTAAAGCTTCTGTGCCCAGCTCTCCACTCAGAATCCCTGGACTTTAGGTCTCTTTTACCATACCTCCTCAAATAGGTATCTGAGCTCCTTCCTTCTGCAGCCGTCTCCCTTATAGGTGCTATCTGTGGATTCCTGGCTGTATATCTCCAAGCCTCTGGCTTCTTCCAGTCCAATGAAGAATGCTTGCCCCAGGAATCTCTCCCAGCATACGTATTGCCTTGGGCTCCTTTCTTAGACCCTCTGGACGTCTTGCTGTTCTTCCTTCTGCTCAGGATCAGTCTTTCCAGCTCACGTTGCTGTCCTTGTTCTTCTGTCTCTTTCCTCCTACCACACTGCTGTCTTCCACCCTGCTGTGTCTCTTCCTTCCTCTTTCTTCTAGTTTTAAAGTGCCCAGATGGCCGCTCCACCCCAGCACCCTCCAGGTGATGAGAATCAAGCCCTGCCCTAGGAAATGAGTGATTAGGGATTACATCATTGCCCTTCTGATTAGACACACATTTCCCTACTTCAGCTCTCCTAGAGGCCTTCTGCACACCAGTGCATTCTGGGTCTGGTAGTCCTTTATGTAAACACTCCATTTTAGTGCATCTATTTACAAGGATTACAAGGAGACAACACATAACCCCCATTCTAATGGAGCTTCACTGGCTCCCAATAATTTGTAGATTATCTTATAAAACACTTCTTATGACCTTCAAAGCGTTCCATAATATTTCACCTCCTTCAATCTCTGATCTACTCATTCATACCCAAAACAACAGATCAAGAAGATCTACAACTGAAAATACTCTAGTGATTCCAAATGAATTAGTAAAATGTACTCAAACTACCATTAACAGATCATTTTCATCCTTTGCTCCAAGGTGCTGGAATAAGCTTCCATTAAACATCAGATTGATAAAAGATATATCGCAATTTAGAAAAGCTTTAAAAACCCACCTTTTTTTACAACACTTCTCTTACATCAATATTTCCCCCCCTCACCCCATTATCTCAACTCAGCAATAATAGTTAAATGATGATGTTAGACCGTTCCACCTTATGATATTTCACTGTATATACCTGCTCTGTTAAATGTTATTTATGACATGTCTCTATACCCACTCAATTATGTAATTGCTTTTATTTAATTATTCATATGCTATTCTCCAGTTAATCCTTGTTTTATTCCCCTGTTACCTGTAACTTGGACAAGTTCTCTAAATCTGAGAGTATTTTGTTTAATGTAAACCGCACTGATGTCAAATAGCGTGGTATATAAGAGCTGTTAAATAAATAAATAAATAAATCTACCAGCCAGCACAGGTTGCCTATTCAGAGACAATTCACCTCTTATATCACTTCTTCCTGCACCAGGATAAGCTTCCTTATCACAAACTGAATTTGAAAACCAAGAAATACATTTTTGTTTAATTGCCATCAAGTCACTGCTGACTCCTGGTGACCCACCAAACTGCCTCTGGGTTTTCTTGGCAAAGGATCACTGGAAGTAAATTGTTGTTGTTGGTGTTAAGTGCTGTGGAATTGGAGTCGATTCATGGCGACCCTCTGGATAGTTGTTCTAAACTGTGTTTGGTCTTGAGTCAGGCGACTCATTGTTGACAGACTGGCACCCATAGCTGCTGTTATTGCTTCTACCCATCTCATTGCTGGCCTTCCTCTTTTGCGTTGACTAGTAGATTGGTGGCTGTTTTCTTCAGAGGCAATAGAAGATAAGTGACTTGCCCAAGGTCACTAGGAGTGCCGGGGGAATCAAGCCTTTGATCTTCTAGGTACCAGGCAGTTGCTCTAACCACTAGGCTACCAGGGTTGATCCAAAGGGGATGTGGGGTCATGTGTGGAGACTCATTATGGGGCCTCATTTGCATAAATATTTGCATAATGTTAATGTGCACTAACCTTTAGTAAACATACCTCCTAATGAGTGTCTGGATAAAGAAAGACTACCAGATTTCTTCATTACTATACTCCAGTACCAACCGCCAGGCACATCAGGAAGCACTATAAACACTGCCCATTCAGAACCCATTGCAAACCCCCGTATCATAACAGTACTACCAGGACTCATAAAGCTCCAAACCCTACCTATCAAAAGGCAACACTGCAAATATTAAACCAGTACATCTCAGAGAATACCAATACATCTCTCTGCGGGAAAGAGAACAAGTGGCACTGTCAAATAGAAACTACATGAACAGAATACCTCAGCTCAGTTACACATGCAGATCATAAACCGTCACCACACAAAGAACAAGGGATCACAATTTAGAAATAGGAAGAGAATAATTAAACTGGGAATCCCAAAAGCCAAACTTGGAACATACAACATTAATTTCCTCTTGTACTAAACAAAAACACAAAGACGTTAGCAATGCATATTTCCCAGAGCTGACATATTCCAGTTAATAAATTCAAAATCATTAGAGAAAGACATTATGCTTGGCAAGATAGAAGGTCAACGCAAAAGAGGAAGGCCAGCAATGAGATGGATCGATACAATAACAGCAGCTACAGGTACCAGTCTCTCAACAATGAGCCGCCTGACTGAAGACCGAACACAATTTAGGATAGCTATCCAGAGGATCGCCATGAGTCGACTCCGACTCGACGGCACTTAACAACAACAAATTCAAAATAAAAAAGTATTTTTCTACCTTTTGTTGTTTGGGCATTTTATTTCTCAGTTGCAATTGCTCCAGTCACTTTCTTCTGGTTTCTTTATGTTTTCAGCAAACTCTCCATTGTCTGCTGTCCATTGTTCTTTATTATCTCATCTAGATTTTTTCCATTCTCTCTCTACATCTCCTTTAACATACTGATCTTCCCCTTTTGCTCTTTCCTCCATTTCTTTCTTTATTTCTTTTTCATCCACTTAAATTTCACCCATTTGTCCTCAATCCCCACTTACTCTTCCAGTACCCGGCCAATCGTAGATTTTTCTTCCCTCCCATATAAAATATCTTTTCCCCTCTCCATCCTCACTCCCCCTGCCCCATCCCCTTCTAGTCCTCCCCCAACATATGCTCCCTTCTAGTTCCAGCCCCACCCAGTATCCACTCCCTTCTAGTCCAATTCTCCCAAGCCCCCCATCAGTCTATTTCCATTCCTAGCCCCCCATCAGCCCATTTCCAGTCCAAGCTCCCCCCATCAGCCCATTTCCAGTCTTATCCCACCTTCCCATCAGCCCATTTCCAACCCAAGCCCTACATCAGCCCATTTTAAGTCCTATCCTTGCCCTCCATCAGCCATTTCCAGTTCTATCCCAGCCTCTCATTGGCCCATTTCAATTCCTAGCACCAACATCAGCCATTTCCAGTCCTATCCTGGCCCCCATCAGCCCATTTCCATTCCTTGCCCCCCATCAGCCATTTCTAGTCCTATCCTAGTCCCCACACCTGCTCCAAAGAGCCCCTAGCCTGTTTGAGTGGCTTACAAGAGAGCTGAGGATGTCAGAGGCCCCAGCTCGCCTCTGCACAGCGCTGGAGTGAAGAGCAGCATGCTCCTTCACTTGTGCTGTGTTCATGTGAAGCCCCCGGAGCTCTGGGAAAGGTTAAAGGTCATTGCCTGTTTCCCGGCACTCCATGGGCTTCACGTGAACACAGCGCGAGTGAAGGAACACGCTGCTCTTCAGTCCCGTGCTGTGCAGATGTGAGCCGGGGCCTGTGGCATTCCCGGCTCCCTCTGAAGCCGGCCCTGCAAACCCTGTGGAATGAGATTCACGCGGGGCTGCCTGAACTGCAGGGTCCTGTGCGAACAACATTCTTGCTCAGTGGACGGGCTGGCCCTGTAGGCTATTCCTCCATTCCAAGAAATGCCCACGAGCACAAAGCATAGTGTTGTTCAGTCCCACGTGGGAGTTTTATCTGCAGACAGGACCAATTTTTAAAGCACGATTCCCATGGAAAGGGCTTTGAATACTGCACTCACATGTATTTCTCAATATTCAAAGCCCTTTCCATACGAATTGTGTTCTAAAAATTGGTCCTGTCTGCAGATAAAACTCCCACATGGAACTGAACAATACTATGCTTTGTGCTGGAAAAATATGCACAGAGAAAGAATTCACACATCTCTGCACATCATTTTTCCTTAGATAATAATCAGAGCAAAACTACTGACAGCATTTTGGTTTGATTATTGCTGCAGACCCTGCAGGTAAAAATACCTGCACCATTTAAGGAGAAATTTCACTTACTGTTAATTTCCTTTCCTGGAATCCTGTTAGACCAGTCCACACAAGTGGATTATGTCCCCCTGCCAACAGATGTTGGAGACAGAGAAAGTACCAAAGGCTTCTGGGAACATAACTTGGCACATATAGCTCTACCCCTAGGGGTCACCTTCAGTATTCTCCTGAGAAAGCAAAGGGTAGCCAATACCACAAAAAGTCATGCACTTATAGAAACAGATACAAATACAAAACTATATACATGAAGTGTGTAAATGCACAATGATAGCAAACAGCAATGCCGTACTGACAATAGCAGTAGCAAAGAACCACCCCGGTAAGGGCTCGGTGTACCAGTCCACACAAGTGGGTAGTACCAAAGCTAGTCAACCACTGGGAGGGCAGAGACAGCCGCTGTGAGTACTCAAGACCCAAAACAGGCTGAGTCACGGGCCTGGAGATCGAGGCAATAATGCCGGGCAAAGGTCGACAAGGACGACCAGGTAGCAGCCCGACAGATGGTCAGTGGAGCTACCTGAGACCTCTCTGCCCAGGATGTGGTTTGCCACACATGTGGAGTATGTCCAGAGGCCAGATGGCACTGATCACCCTTTCAAAATATAGGCAGATTCAATAGCCCATTTCATTCACCGGGCAATGGTGGCCTTGGATGCTGCCAGACCCTAGTGAGGCCCTGTAAAAAGAGAATGAAAAGCTGGTCGGTCTTGCAGAGCCCTTCTGTTATGTGGAGATAATGACACAAGATCTGGCAGATATCCAAGGCACAAAGGCCGGCATCAGCACCAACACACATTTCCTTGGGGAAGGTGGGCAGCGAAATGGTCTGATTGAGGTGAAAGGGTGACAACTTTAGGCAGAAAGGAAGGGACAAGTCCACAGAGAGATCCTGTTCTTTGAAATGATGTGATAAGGAGTTTGGCGCGATAGGGCCTGGAGCTCAGACACCCTCCGGGCTGAGGTAATGGCTACCAAGAAGGCAGTCTTAAATGAGAGGTTGCGAAGGGTAATGGCTGTGAGGGCTCAAAGGGTGGTCACATAAAGCTGCAAAACACCAGGGAAAAATCCCAGGAGGGAATGACTGGGCATAGCAGAGGGTGCAAGGTGCACACACCCCTACGAAAATGGCTGACATCAACATGGGAGACTATGGAGTGCCCCGCAATGGGCCCATGAAAACATGTAAGGGCCACGACCTGCACATGCAAGGAGTTGAGTGCCAAACCCTTATCAAATCCATCCTGTAGAAAGGCCAGGATATCTGGAATGTTAGAGAGCCACAATGAGATCCAATGCTGAGCGTACCATGACTCAAACAGGTGCCAAACTCAGGCATACACCAGGGAGGTGGAAGGGCATCAGGCCTTTAGAAGGGTGGAAACAACTTTTGTGGAGTAGCCCTTTTTCATTAAACGTTGCCTATCAAGAGTCAAGCCATAAGTGAGTAAGGAGCTGGATAGTCCATCAGCATGGGCCCTTGGCATAACAAGCCCTGGCATGACCCGAGGGGAAGAGGAGGAACCTCCAAGATGCGCAACAGGTCAGTGTACCAAGGTCGGCGAAGGTGGCCATGAAGATCACTGAGCCTGAATGAACTTTGGGGTAGTGGAGTGACCATCCTATCATCACCCAAGGAGGGAACAGATAAAGGGATCACTTGGTCAAGGCTACACCAGCTCATCTAGACCACTGGAGCCGCGATCCCTTCAGTGACTGAAGAAGGTGGGTGCTTTTGAGTTTACAGCAGTGGCCATGAGGTCTAGGGTCGGCTGACCCCACCGATTCACAATATTGGAGAATGTCCAGGCGCCTAGCTCCCACTTGCTGGGGTCGATCACGTGCCGAATGAGAAAATCTGCCTGAATGTTATCCACCCCAGCTATGTGTTGGGCGGACAATGCCTGTAAGTTGGTCTCTGCTCAAGACAGGAGGAGAGATATCTCTAGAGCTACCCTTCAACACTTGGTACCCCCCTGGCAGTTGAGGTAAGACACTGTTGTTGTGTTGTCACAGAGGACACAAACTGCTTTTCCTTGAAATAGAGGCTGAAACTGCAACAAGGCTAGGTGGACTGCCCGCGTTTCGAGGCGATTGATGGGCCACCACGCTTCTTGAGAGCGCCATGTGTCCTGTGCTGTCTGGTCCTGGCAATGAGCCCCCAGCTGGATAGACTCGCGCCAGTTGTGAGGAGAACCCAGTGTGGGGTGTCCAACAGCATGCCCTGCAGGAGATGGGATGGATACAACCACCACTGAAGATTCTGGTGCACCATTTGAGGTAGGTGCATACAGACCTTGAACTCTTGAAGCAGGGGAGACCAGCGGGACAGGAGGGAGTGCTGTAAGGGTCTTATGTGCGCTCATGCCCAAGGCACCATCTCAATCATGGCCACCATGGTCCACAGAACCTGGAGATAATCCCAAGCTCAGGGTCATGATTGCAAGAGAAAGATGAAGCTGGCCTGAAATTTTCTGGAAGCAATCGACCATGAGGGAGACTCTAACTTTGCAGATGTCAAATCTTGTGCCTGGGAAATCGAGGGACTGAAATGGGCGGAGCACACTCTTGGCCTGATTGACCACCCAGCTGAGGCTCTCGAGCAATGTAATCACCTGGGAGACAGCTTCCTGAGCCTCCTTGCGAGTCTTTGCTTAGATGAGCCAGTTGTCTAGATATTGATGGATGTGAACGCCCTGTTTCCGGAGGGTGGCAGCAACAACCACCATGACCTTGTAAAAGGTGCATGGTGCTGTGGTGAGGCCAAACAGCAGCACACAGAACTGGTAATGTGCCCTCATAACGGCGAAGCAGAGGAAATACAGCTGGTCCTGTCAGATAGGAATGTGAAACTAAGCCTCAGCAAGTGGAGGATGGCTAGAAACTCTCGTCCGCACCTCTTGAATGACAGAGCGGAGAGTTTCCATCCAAAAATGTGGGATCCAAAGGGAATGATTGACTCCTTTGAGATTGAGAATCGGCCGGAAGGGACCATCCTTCTTTGGAATGACAAAGTAAACTGAGTACCACTCCAAACCTCTTCCTGACTGAGGAACCGGAAAAATGGCTCAGAGATGTAAGAGGTGCCAAAGAGTGGCTTACACCATGGTTTTTTTGGTTGCAGATCCACAAGGGGAAACCAGAAAGGCGTCCAGAATGGGTGTGGCACAGTCGAAGATGTAGCCATGGCGGACAACATCGAGCACCCACTGGTTCGTCATAATGCTGGCACATGCTCTGGAGAAAAGGGATAGTTGCCCTCCCTCTGGTGGTACCCTGGAGTGGGCCAAAGGGCCGTCAGCGAGAGGGGCTTCTAGTGCTGGGGAACTTTGCCGAGGCAGAGTAAATGTCTTTGTTTGGATGGTAGCCTTGAAAGGCCAATAACATCAGGCCTCGCAAAAACGAGCCCTGGAATTAGAGGCAGAAAGCGCTCCCGAAGCGGAGCAGTGGGAAGCATCCCGGAGCCTGTCCTCTGGAAGGCACTGGGGATAACCTTACCTAGATCATTGACAAGTTTTTCAAGGTCTTCACCAAAGAGAAGAGAAGCCTGGCTAGTCAAGCCTTTGAGGTCACATTGGCCAACCAATGGTGTAGCCACAGCCGGTGCCGAGTGACTCTCACCACTGCCACAGATCGGGATGCCAGGTAAATCATAAAAGGCATCTGCCAAAAAAGCTGCAACTGACTCCAGTGTGCAGCTGTTGGGTCATCCAGTAGAAGCTGAATCCAGCAGAGAAGGGCTCGAACAGCCAGTCCTCCACAAGAAAAAGCCTGAAGAGCTAAGGAAGAGGAATAAAAGGCCGTCTTCAAATGACCTTCCACCTTTCAGTCCTGTTGGTCATTGAGAGCTGCTTTTCCCTCAACAGGAATGGTAGTATGCTTGGCTACTGCAGCAATTAGGGCATCTACCTTAGGATACCGGAGCCACTTGTCCAGGTTCTCCAGGAACTAACTGTACTGCTGACCCAGCCACTTAGTGGTGCGTAAGGAGTTGTCTGGAGAATCCCACTCCAAGGATACCATTTTTTGGAGTTCCAATGGGAAAGGGAAAGATCTTGACAGCTTGCGAATGCCCACCAGGATGGGGTCTGGTTGAGACTGATCGGCTGCAGATGCCAGCAGATCAGGAGTTGGGGCGAAACGTAAGGCCTCTGTGTGATGAGAGAAGAAAGCCCCTCTTGGTGAAAAAGCTAGACGTCCTGAGTCTGTTTGTGATCTTCCGCAGGGTCCTCCTGTGGTGACCATTCGCCATCCTCACGGTCTGAAGCACTCTCTGCCGAGTCCATGGAGGACAACTGTTCATCCTCCTCCAAGGGAGAAAGAATAGAGTCATCAGAGGCCCAAAACACAGCCTTCTCCCGGGATCCCCCGGGCAGAGTATCACATACTCGCTTCCTGGGAGGGCAAGCCATGGACACAGGAATGACTGGAGCAGGCGTGCTGGACCCTGGGTCAGATTTCCAAATATTCCATTCTTGTCTGAAGAGCCTCATAAAGGCAGCTATCTGTTGATTTGAGACCTCCAGCTGCTACGATGATTGCTGAGAAAGTAAAAGAGGAGGGGGGCCTTCTTCCTGGTACAATGAGGGGATAGGCTCTTTTTCTGGCCCCGAAGCGACCTCAATGACCGCCAACCCCTGCGCAGCACTGCTGGAGCTGGGAGCATTCTGCTCCATTTTAGATGATTGCCCTGGGTCCTTGAAGCATGCTGTGCAAAGCCGGTCCACTAAATACCGGCGTTTGTGACCGGATGCGATGCAGCGCGGCAGAGCAGAAGGCATTGCAAAATCACGCTGAATAAGTGCCGGTGTATGTGATTCCTGTCCCCAAACTGCTTGTGGAGATGTGGCACAAGGGGAGAGAGAGAGCAGGATATTAAAACAGTGTGGGTCTCAGCTGCTGCAGTAAGGGGAACACGCTAGGGAAGGAGAAGACAGGTGCTTTGACAGAAATGGCGGGAAGCAACTGTGGAGAAGACTGAGCTCTTTGACTGTCGCCAAGCTTCGGATGGTAGGGCTGACTCCCCCAATGTCCCACAATTTACTAGAGGGTCTGGGGGAGGGGGGATAGGGAGAGGGGTGAGCGACACAACTCACTTTGATCGTTTCGAGAAGAGCCGGTAAGAGCCTGTTAGTATGGCGATGTTCCTCCTATCAGTGTCTGATTGTGAAAAATAACAAACAGACATAAAAATAATAAAGGCTGTTTCTTGCTTCAGAAGAGTACTGACGGCTCCCGGTGCAGGCTCTACTGATCCTCCTGACCAGGAGTCGTCCCTTCGCTGAATTACAGCTAGCTCTACTGACCCTCGTGGCCAGAAGCAGAATCCTGCACTGTGGAGATGGATTCAGAGAACACCTTATGTGTATGCTGAAGCCAACCACCAAGGAATTAGGAATTAGTGGAACTGCTGACAGCGAACCGTCATGGTGCCTCTCAGGAGTCAGAGAAGCATCCACATCTGCTGGAGACAGAAAATACTGAAGGCAACCCCTAGGGGTAGAGCTATATGTGCCAGGGCATGTTCCCAGAAGCCTTTGGTACTTTCTTTGTCTCCAACATCTGCTGGCAGGGGGACATAACCCACTTGTGTGGACTGGTCTAGCAGGATGAGGTGGAAATCTAGCTTTATTTACTCCTCAAGGTGCAAGGTACATGGATCAATTTAGAGGTAAGTTTCAAATAGTCCACAGGAACGTTTAATACCTATTGTCAAAATGAAACAACCTTGTAGCACGTCATTGAGTCAATGCCAAATCTTGGCAACGCTATGGAGAGTTGTGACTATCTCCTGGGTTTTCTTGTCAAGATGCAACCAGAAGTAGTGTGCCTACAGCACCTGGTATTCCAAGGTGGTCTCCCGTCCAAGCCCTAACTAGACCCAACGATGGTTAATTTCCAAGATCAGACAAGACTGGGTTCACTCACAGTGGCATGGTCATAACAAAGCAGCCTTATTAATATATATATTAAGCAAATGGAAAATAAGGAAACCTCCAAAAATAATGACACATATCAAACCAGATGAAAATGGAAGATGAAAGTGGTTGCAAGCAGTCCAAAGTGTCGTTCTGATCTAAATTCTAAGAGCAGTTGAAGAAAACAAATACATAACTCACGGCTTTAAAACATGATAAGCTTTATAAAATAAATCTACTTTGCAGGGTAAACCGCTATTCAAGTAGATTTTATTTTATATAAAGCCTCAGATCAAAGTTTGGTGTCATTACAATTATTTTGAAGAGAAATACTCACATAGGTTTTCCAGTGCAAGGAGGTAGATCTTTCTTGATTGAAGAATTGGTCTGTCACAGAAATAAAAGAAGTTAATATTTAGCTATTTATGTATTGATTCCCATTTATATGCTGCCTTTCAATAAATGTAAAAAAAACACAATAAAATTTTTTCTTGCTTTCGTAAAAATCCTCACCTCCACCCTCTATTAAAACTTGACTCACATATACAGTCCAGTTATTATTATTTCTCAGAGAAGCCATCTTTCCTCTACTCCGTTCATTATTATTTACTGTACATTTAGATCACATTTTTTAGTAGCAGTTCAAGACAAATTACATTAGGTATTTCCCTGTCTCCAGAGGGCTTAACTATCTAAGTTTGTAACTGAGGCAAGTGACTCGTCTAAGGCCACAAGGAGTAGTGGGATTCAAGCCTGTGGTCAGAGGCCATTACTCTAACCATGTCTTTACCAAACACCTGAACTTCATCAGATCCTCTTTTATCCAAATATGTCCTGGTCCTGAATTCCGCACATGAAAAAATCTCTTTCATGCCTGACACCTTCTTTTATGTCTTTACTGTGAGTAATGCTAACAGCACCGCCTCTTGAAAGTGTAAAACCCCAGATGGCTCATAGTTTTCAATTTCAACTTCTTTAGTTGGGTGTGGTCCCAGAGGACTGGAGAAGGGTGCCTCTGGTCCCTCCATACAAAAATGGAAGTAAGGACAAGATTGGAAACTACAGGTCGGTTAGTCTGACCTCTATTGGACGTAAACTAATGGAAACGCTGCTAAAAGAGAGTATAGTGAGGTTTCTAGAGTCCAGTGGATTGCGGGATCCGAGGCAGCATGGATTCACCAAGGTCAAGTCTTGTCAAACAAATCTCATTGATTTCTTTGACTGGGTGACCAGAGAGTTGGACTGAGGGACAGCACGAGATGTGGTGTACTTAGATTTCAGTAAAGCCTTTGACACTGTTCTGCACAGGCGACTTATAAATTCAATTGAGGGCTCTGGGGATGAATTCTAAAGTGACTGATTGAGTTAGAAGTTGGTTGAGTGGGAGGCAACAAAGGGTACAGGTAAATGGAGCCCACTCTCATGAGAAGGATGATACCAGTGGTGTGCCGCAGGGATCTGTCCTTGGTCTGATTCATTTTACCATTTTGTTAGTGATATTGCTGAAGGGTTATCGGGTAAGGTTTGTCCTTTTGCGGATGATACCAAAATCTGCAATAGAGTAGACACCCAGGAAGGTGTAGATAACATAAGGAGAGATCTAGAGAAGCTTGAAGAATGGTTGAGAATTTGATAAGTGAGATTTAACCCTAAAAAATGCAGGGTCTTGCATTTTTTATTTTATTAATTTTTTTAACAAGGTTTTATATACCGCCTCTTCCCATGATCAGAGGTGGTTTACATCGAACAGAAGTACAACTTTTACAATAAACATTGGAACTGCAATAAACATTTGGGCTGCAAAAATCAAGGGAGAATACAATAGGGAGTGACATACTTCTTTTCACAAAAGAAGAGCGGGACGTAAGGGGGATTGTTTCTTATCATCTTAAGGTGGCTACAGCCAGAAGGATGCTTGGGTGCATAGGGAGAGGAATGGCCAGCAGAAAGAAGGAGGTGATAGTGCCTCTGTCTAAGTCTGTTGAGGCCTAAATTGGAGTATTGTGTGCAATTCTGGAAGCCGCACCTTCAAACAGGATGGAGTTCATGTAGAGCGTGGCTACGAAAATGGTCAGTGGGCTTCGTCAAAAGGCATATGGGGACAGACTTAAAGATCTCAGTATGTATGCTTGAGAAGAAAAATGGGAGAGGGGAGATATGATTGAGACATTTAAATACCTCTGTGGCATAAATGCACAGGAGGAGAGTCTCTTAATTGAAAGAAAGCTCTGCAATGAGGGGGCTTAAGATGAGAGTGAAAAGAGATAGACTCGGGAGTAATTTGTGGAAGTATTTCTTTACAAAAAGAGTGGCAGATGTGTGGAATAGTCTCCCAGTGGAGGTAGTAAAGACAAAGGGGCATATTTACTAAAGGTTAATGTGTATTGAGTCCTTCCATTGCCCATTCATTTCTATGGACTATTGCAGCACTTAATGCATGTTAACTTTATTTAACATGCCCTGAAGACTGAATTTAAGAAAGCATGGGACAAACCCAGAAGATTTCTAAAGGAAAAAAAGGGACTGTAGAGCTTAGTAGTTGGTATGGGAGGGCAGACTGGATAGCCTGTGTAGTCTTTAACTATCGTCTTATTTCTGTTTCTGTTTTCTATGTTAACTTATCCAAATACCCTGGACCCATTCATCTTAATATCTTGAAGACTACAGAAAGTCATTGCTTACCCCTTGGGATAAATGGGCTGGAATATGGCTACTTTTTGGGATCCTGCCAGGTAGTTGTGACCAGGATTGGTCACTGTTGGAAACAGATTACTGGGTAGATGGGCCTTTGGTCTGATCCAGTATGGCAGTCCTTAGGCTCTTATGATTCAGTTAGCTACAGACCCTGACACCAGGGGCTAAACAGAACAGATTTAACCTACAGTGACACTGAACAAATGAAAACAACCTTCAGCACTTACTATACTTCCAGCCGCTGAATTCCCTTTAATGTCTTCAACTTTCATATTCACATAGTAAGGAACTTTAAAAAAATAGAAATATTCTATAGTTAGTGGTTGATCAGTAGAGACTTTCATCATGTTGAAGAACTCAACATTTCCATTTGGTCAATGATATTTGTCTCCCAAAATGCTGACATATCTGTTCACTTTTTTAGTGTATTTTTATTCTAATTGCATTATTTGTCTATCACATTTCATTAACATTTACCAGGCTGAAGAATATCTTTAAACACAGGTGCTCCAAGCATGGTCTTAAATACCAGAGTACAGCATTCAAGCACACAAGAGCTGAGATGACCTTCCTCACATCCTGCGGGCAAATAACTGCATTTCCATCCCTTCACAATGACACACAGCTAAGACCTGGGAAGACATCAAATGCTAAAGAGTCTGATCTGAGGAACATTGAGGACCCCTCTTCCACTGTACTTAAATTCTAAATATAAATTATGAACTATCCTAATTCTTTCAGAAACTTTCTGGTGGGGAGAGAGGGTGGGTGGGAGGAGAACGAGGAATTGGAGATGGATATAGGGAAAGACTTAATGAGTACATAGTTACACCCCCTCACTTGGTTTGCAGCTTGTCATGCTGTGAGGGCTTGTGTGCATCAGTGATGCTGAGAGCTAAACTATCGGTAGTTTAACTACTGGCAGGGTCTCCCAAGATGGATAGGTCTCAGCTGAGGTGCCAGACCAAGACAAACCACCCATCTGGGCAGCAGCAGAATGGGATAGTGTTGACGGCGGAGGATCACATTTCTGTGACGACGGCAAAAACACCAAACTTAAACTGCACGGAAGAAAGGCCCGGCAATCTACTTCTGTATCTTGCCATGAAAACCCAATGGATAGTTACAACAAAAAAAATTGTGCTGTAGTGCTGGAAGATGAGACCCCCAGGTCGGAAGGCACTCAACTAGCTACTGGGGAAGAGCTGAAGACATTTCAGAGTAAAGCCAGCATTTATGATGTGGTTGGATCAAAGCCCTCGGGACGTCTGACTGCTGATGTAGCTGCGCATGAAAAGAGAGTCAGAAGCTGTAAAGATGTCTTACACATTGGAACATGGAACGTATGAAGCATGAACCAAGGGAAGTTGGAGGTGGTCAAGAATGAAATGGAACGTGTACAACTTGATCTGTTGGGTGTCAGCGAACTGAAATGGACTGGCATCGGGCACTTTGCATCAGATGATCACATGGTCTACTATGCTGGAAATGAAAGACAAAGAAGAAATGGTGTTGCATTTATAATAAAGAAGAAACTTGCAAGAACTGTAATGAAATCCAGTGCAGTCAGCGAACACTTAATCTCTATTCGTCTATGAGGAATGCCTATCAACACAACTATAATTCAAGTATATGCCCCAACAACAGCTGCAGAAGAGAATGAAATTGAAGAGTTCTATGAACAAGTACAAGCTGAAATTGACAGAACATGCAAACAGGATATCCTGATAGTCATGGGTGACTGGAACGCAAAAGTCGGCAACAAAGAAGAAGACAAAGTAGTTGGAAAATATGGATTTGGCAACAGAAATGAAGCTGGAGAAAGACTGATAGAATTCTGCAAGACCAACGATCTATTCATCTCAAACACCTTCTTCCAGCAACACAAGCGGCGACTGTACACATGGACTTCACCCAATGGATTGTATAAAAATCAAATTGACTACATCTGTGGAAGTCAACGATGGAAAAGCTCTATGACATCAACAAAGACAAAACCTGGAGCTGACTGTGGTACAGATCATCAACTACTAGTATGCAAACTCAAGCTAAAGTTGAAAAAGAGCAAACCACTCATGATTGCAGCAAAATATGACCTTGAGAAAATACCACAGGAATTTAAAGACTACCTGCAAAATCGATTTGCTGCTTTAGATACAAATGATAGAGCTCCAGAAGAGTTTTGGAATGACATCAAGAAGGCTGTGTTGGAAGAAAGCGAAAAGTCTCTACAAAAGGTGAAAAAGAAAAAATGGCCAAAATGGATGATGGAAGAAACTCTGAAAATTGCCCAGAAATGCAGAGAAGCTAAAGCCAGAGGAGAAAAAAAGACAATCACAGAACTCAACAGAGATTTCCAACTTGCAGCAAGACAGGACAAGGAAAAGTACTATAATGACGCATGCAAGGAAATAGAAGCAGAAACTATCAGAGGAAGAACAAGATCGGCTTTCCTAAAGCTACAAGAGTTAAAGAAAAAGTTCCAGCCTTGAATTGGAATGTTACAAGATGCTCAAGGTTCTATGTTGAATGATGCTGAGAAGATCAAGAAAAGATGGAAAGAATATACAGAGTTTTTATATGATAAAGATCAAGTGGACCAACAGCCATTTCAACCTGTACCTTATGATCGGGAACCATTGGTGATGAAAGAAGAAGTTGAAGCAGCATTGAAAGCCTTATCAAAGAACAAAGCACCAGGCATTGATAGCATTCCCATAGATGTATTACAGCAATCTGATGCAGCTGTTACGATACTTACAAGACTCTGCCAAGAAATATGGAAGACAACATCATGGCCAACTGACTGGAAAAGATCTGTGTTTATACCAATACTAAAGAAAGGTGATCTAACTGACTGTGGAAATTATCACACAATCACTCTGATCCCACATGCCAGCAAGATTCTACTGAAGATTATTCAAAAGAGACAGAGACTACAACCATATCTGGAACAAGAACTACCTGAAGTGCAAGCAGGGTTCAGGAAAGGGCAAGGAATGAGAGACATCATTGCGGATGTGAAATGGATCCTTGAAAAAACTAAAGAATACCAAAAGGATATCTATTTGTGCTTTATCGACTATAGCAAAGCTTTTGACTGTGTAAACCATGAGAAACTCTGGGCCACATTAAGAAGCATGGGTATACCAGAACACCTGATCGTACTTTTGCACAATTTGTACATTGATCAAGAAGCAACAGTTCAAACGGAACAAGGAGAAACAGAATGGTTTAAAATAAGCAAAGGTGTAAGACAAGACTGCATACTTTCCCCCTACCTGTTTAATTTATATGCAGAACAAATCATAAGAGAAGCAGGATTGTATGAAGACAACAGAGGTGTGAAGATTGGTGGAAGACTCATCAACAACCTTCGCTATGCTGATGATACCACATTACTTGCTGAAAGTGAAGATGATCTGAAACATTTGCTTCTCACAATCAAAGAACATAGTCTCAAAATGGGCCTGCACCTTAATATAAAGAAGACAAAGATCATGACAACTGGCATAATCAACAGGTTCATCGTTGAAGGAGAAGAAATTGAAATTGTGAAAAACTTTAACCTACTTGGATCAACTATCAATAAAGAAGCAACAAGCAGTCAGGAAATCAAACGACGTATTGCTCTTGGCAGAATGGCTATGAAAGACCTACATAAGATTCTCAAGAGCAGAGATGTCTCTCTCCATACAAAGATTTGACTTGTTCAAGCCATGGTATTTTCAATAACATCATATGGATGTGAAAGCTGGACAGTGAAAAAGATAGACAGGAAGAAAATTGATGCCTTTGAATTATGGTGCTGGCGGCGAATACTGTGTATACCATGGACTGCCCAAAGAACAAACCAGTCGGTACTAGAGGAGATCAAACCTAAGCTTTCTTTAGAAGCTCAGATGACAAGACTTCGACTTTCATACTTTGGACACATCATGCGGAGAGAGAAATCATTAGAGAAAGACATCATGCTTGGCAAGATAGAAGGTCAACGCAAAAGAGGAAGGCCAGCAATGAGATGGATCGATACAATAACAGCAGCTACGGGTAGCAGTCTGTCAACAATGAGCCGCCTGACTGAAGACCGAACACAATTTAGGATAGCTATCCAGAGAGTCACCATGAGTCGACTCCGACTCGACGGCACTTAACAACAACAACAAAGTTACACCGATGTACTATCCTTATATATGTGGAAGCCGAGTATGCTCACGGGATGTTTGGTCCGTCTGGACGTCCAAAATGTGGACGGGCTGGATTAGACCCTGATTCTGCACCTGTGGGAGCTAGATGTTCCCGCAGGAGCGAAATCGGGGCACTTGAATGGGCCAGATGTGCCCGATTCTGTAGCATTGCACATCTGGCAACCTCTTCATCTAGCCTTCCTCATGCCCCTGCATGGAACCTCTGTGCCATGGTGTTTCAGTGTCCTGGCACCAGGATGCCATGCTGGAGCCGCAGTTCTCTGTACAACATTTCAATTGTTTTTTCCTGCTGCCAGACCCACAGAGGGGCCTGCCAAGGCCGGGATCGGGCGGCGGAGAACCTCCTGCCTTGGCTCACCTCTTTGGCAGGTCCTCCTACACTGCCTGCCATTGTCGGGGAGGGACTTATTCCACCTCTGAGGTGGAACAGTTTCCCCATCCATCTCCCCCAAGCCGGACATACAGGGCTATGACCTGGATAGGCCCTGTACATCGGGGTTATGGGCCCACCTCTGCCCTGCCAACACGCCTCCTCCAGCCCTCCCCCTCCCTCCCTGTCCAGAGCACAACACCTATCCAGAGCTGTATATGTGGGGAGCCTGGAGTTGGGAATTCACTCCCTGTGACTAGCGGGGTTTGGATGTCTGACGTCCATCCCCACTATTCACATATCAGAATGACCAAAGGGCCCAATATTCAGTGGCAGTGGCTAGCACCATTACCACAGCCAGCTGTCACCGCTGAACACTAAAGCCAGGTAGTCAATCCCGGGGTCATATCCAGCTACTGGCATTGAATATCGAGGTTAGCTGCTCTGCCAATTTCAAACCAGTCAGTGGTGATATTGAGTCACCGCCCTGTTAGCAATATGTGAAGGATGTTAGTCCAAAGATTCCTGCACCTGACTTTCACTGCATATCGCTAAGTGGGCAGCAGCTCGATATCACCGCGGACCAGTTTGCAATCAGCTCCAACTCCGCTCTGTCCTGTGTTAGTGGAGCTAAATATCTCACTTAGGGGCCTTTACACAGTTTCCAGGTCCATAAACTGGGTAAATGCCTGTGAATATCGGGCCCAAAAATCTTTTTCTTATCTGGCTAAATCAGAGTTAATGGTTCTGCACTGGTGTTTATGCATTTTGGAAAAAAAGCACATAGATTGTGCTTTACGTATGGCGGCAGCAATGCCTAGAAAGCTGAATTTGCAAACTCTGAGAATCCTAAGCGACAGCATCATTACATTCATAGAAGTCAGAGTCCTTCTAAATACTGGACCTATATCCAAAGCAGGTGGTGAATACATCACACTTTTCCTTCAATTTTTGGCCCTCATATACATATGAAAACTGGGCTATTTAACTGGCTAAATGGGCAAATTTTATGTGTTTCAAAAGGGGCCGGCACTGGAACAACTGCCGTTATGAACCCAGAGATGCAGGGACGGGGCGTCAGCTCCTGCTGCAGAACCAGTAAGAGCTGGGGGAGGTATCAGAAGTTGTATTTTCTGATGGGAGAGAACCAGTGGGGGGGGGATTTGATATTGGGGGACAGCAGAACCGATAGCTGATGTTGGGGGGCACTACCAATGTTCCCACTAAACTGCACTGAGTCCTCCGTGGCATGTAGGGGACTAAGATATAGTCTAGTTTGCATCAGCGTGCATTTATCATCAGTTTCTATGACTTGCATGCATCAGCAAGCTACTGTCAGTGAGCTTAGCAGCTTAGGAGATGCATGTTTTACAGCGGAGGTGTGGCCAGCTCGGAGACGGCTAACATTGCAAAATATGGTGAGCACAGGCCTGTCCAAAACCCGATCACTGTTTCCCCGCATCTCCTACTATTGCTGGAGACCTGTTTCTCTGCATCACTCTAGGGCTTGTGCCTGTATCCACTCTGGATATGTTCACGGGTCTGCTGAACAGCATGTTCAACGTACTGCACCGGACACACCTGTGATCCTGATGACAGAAAAGCGGGCGCATTTAAATCCATGTTTTTGGAATTGGGTGGGAATCGTGCCCTTGTTAAACATTTCCGCATTTGTTAGCCAGCCCCTATGGAACTGGCCTGCAAATGTTCAAAGTTAGGCCTGATAAATAGCTAGTGTAACTTTAAGCATCTGAGCACTGATGTGATGTGTGTTCAATAGTGCTAGCTAAATGGATATACAAATAGTTACAGTAGGCACCAGCATTTAACTTCAGACGCTGGTTGCTGTTTGCCTGAGTATCAAGCCCATTATATTTAATCCATTTTCCAAGAAATTTGATCTTATCTTTCAGTCATTTTTCTTCCAGCTTTCTGTGATATTTCCCACCTAGTGATGATGGCTGGTCTGGAGAGTTTCTGGCTCTAGAACAGAGAGTGGTTTATTCTAGTCCTGGCTGAGATATTTACAAGTGCTTATTTCTGTAGCCTGATCCCTTAAGCTCCTCCCCTCCCTCACTCAAGCTGTACTGTTTTACGTGGAGCTGGTCACCAGTCTTCTCTATGTTCAGAAGGACGGAGATTTTGGAGTCCCACCTTCTAAACAGACCTCGTCTACTATGTGGTAATGAATGTTGGGCCTGGCTAGTGGGTGTCTTCTCCTGTGTTATATCAGAACCTGACACCTTTAATCTCAGACCTTTCCAGCGAGGGGGAAGGTTCCCCCTCTGGATCTCAGACCGTCCTAAACCTTCCCACCTCCTATCCAGCATATCTTCTTCTCTATTTCTGCCTCACACTCCCCATCCCTACTTCAGCATTTCCCCTCAAACCTTTTCCTCGGTGGCAGGCCTCACCTCTACCAGCTCTGGATGGCAGCATCGTGCAGGTGAACTTATAAAAACATGACTTCTGTTTCTTGCAAGAAACTGTACGTACTTGTTCTCTGTTGTTTTTAGTTCACACATTTTTAATTGAGTTGTACAGTCAATCCACAAAATACAAACAATGCAGCAACCAAAACAACATAAAAGACAAAAAAAAAAAAAAGCAAAAACATTCCATAGCGGACATTCAAATATCTTCGATATGTAATTACAGAAAGGTCTTGATGTCATACAGTCTGATGGAAATGGATTTAGATGCAAGATACACTCCTGGCTCTAAGAAGTCACCTAAGAAGTCAATGAATCCTGGAGATAAGAGGTATCTGCATTTTAAGTTGGGAGGATACCTCACAAGAACAAATAGCAAGGCACTTTTCATATCTATGTACCAAACATACGGAATGCTTGTTCTCTGGTTTTAAATCGAGTGTAGTCTTGGTAGCTAGAGCCGGTGGAGACAGGCACAATGGTAGTGGTGGAGATTTAGAGGCGCCGGCCTTGGCAGATGGGGGATGGGGGATGATGGGCAGGGGCATGCGGCTGGATATTATAGTGTCTGACTACATAGAGTAACCAGACATTGTAACAGATGCTGTGAAGCTGGACTGTTTGGTTGAAAACTGGGCAGACGGTCACCTTAATACTACCCAGGGAAAGCAGAGTTCCCCTAGGGCAGTTAGGTGAAGAAGAAGAAAACAAATAATAAACTAAATGAATAACTTATCTGAATAGCGGCTAAATATCACTGCTGTCCAAATCATTTTTTATTTATTTATCTAACAGGTTTTCTGTACCGCATTATCTTAAATTCAAAGCGGTTTACGTAATCATTTTTTTATCCTGCTCTCACACGTCTCTTAACCCAGTCCACTTTTATACAGATTTATTTGGCTGTTTAGCGATTTACATTACTCAATGCTATCGGTGTAATTTCTTAAAATACATGGATAAGTAAATCGTGCATTCACCAGCTTCCAGAAAAAGCAGCATTTATTTTGCATATTGTTCTGATGCTGTTTGGTCAGTGGTAGATCCGTAGACACTGCATCTTGCAGGTTAACCTTAGCATAGAGAGCGAGATCTTACCAGAATCAATGCAACGGTCTGATATGTTGCACACATTGCTGTTGTCTGCTGCCCTCATTCCTGGAAAGAGAAAGAGAGCCGTTATCCATTCCAGTGTCACCTTGTCCAACATTTCCACCTCTTAACAAAAAACGGAGATGTTTTATACAAGACCTTGTGTCACTGGGTCCTTAGATTTAGCTTGTTTTAGTCTTTTTAACATTTCTACCCTTCTTATCCAATGTTCCCGTGAAGCTGCACAGACGTCCTGTGCCCAAATTGCTGTTGATGGTAGAGGGAGGGGCTGTGATATCATGCTATTAGTCCTGACTGAAAACTCAGCATCACTGCCCCTCCACCAGCGTTACTACCCAGGGGGTTGGAATAGGGATGGGTGAAATGTTAACATGATCGTCCTGTGAACAATTTTAAGAATGGGATTTTAGCAGTACTGCCGCTCCTTCCTGATGACATAGGCCCGTTAGATACGTTGGAATCTGGCATCCATTCATGTGGTCTACAAAGCTTTGCTGCACTGCTTATACATTACACGCAACTGTATATACCGAGACGCTTCACAATGAGCAAAGTGCCTCATGAATTTTAAATGTGGGAGACAAGAAGCGTTCATTATTTCGAATCAAAACAAAAGAACATTTATAATTTGCCTAAGACATGAAACCGGATTTCAGTATCGAATGCACATTCTCCAGTATGGAGCAAGAATTCTGTTTTACAAATGATTTGCTTGGCTTGGCCCAAATAATGCCTTCCTACAACTCTTTTCTAAAGATAAAGATCTCTGTCAACATCCCATAAAATGGAGACGTGCAAAACAAAGACCCAGATACATGCAGGGAGACAGTTGATTTCAGAAATGTGCATATTTGAAATATTAACATGAGAGGACCCTGCAATATCTATATATCAGCACCAATATTTTGGAACCAGCACATGGATATTTTGCCACATCTACATACAGGCCGGACATTTTACAAATAGAGATGTGTAGCAGAATAGCAGGAAAGAAGGAGGCCTCAATATTTACCCGCTATTCTTCTTTGAGGGGGAGAGAATTACTGGGGGACTGAGAGGGCATTCTCCTATTAGCCCTACTGTTGAGAACTGGCAGAAATGAGCACATTTGAAATTCTTGTTCATGCTTATGGGTAGGTCTAAATATAGACCTGTCCACTGGCGGTTTTACATGTACAGCGCAGTAGTGAAATTGGAGATACATGCAGTTCTTTCTTGGTCTGTGCTGGAGACGCCTTCACCATGCCTCTGTGTAACATTGACATGACTGGGGCAGACACGTGTAAATTTAGGCCTTTCTAAAATGGCTCTTTGGATGCGGTGGAGATTTGAACATGTGACTGAGCATTTTCATATCTGCAAACCATAAAAAAAGGTTTCTAAAAGAATTTACACCAGACATGGATGTTGTTCAAAAATCCCATTTTGGAAGCCCAGACCATATATATTCTACACATTAAAAAAAGTGAAAGGAAGGATTAAAAACAAGTGGCATTATTAAAAGGTGAGGTGAAAGAGGCTTTATAGCCAAAAATACATCTTTCAAAAAACGGAAAAAGGATCTGAATGAAAAAAAAAAAAGGAATCAGCATAAGCACTGACAAGTTAAAAGCAAAGCATTTTAAGCAAGGCAAAAAGAGAATTTGAAAATCAGCTTGCCAGAGAAGCCCAAACTCATAACAATTCCTTTTCAGGTACATTTAAAGGAGAAAGCTGGCAATGAGTCAGCTGGATCATTAAGTGATCGAGGGATAAACGTGACACTCAGGGAGGATAAGACCATAGCAAGAAACTAAATAAATTCTTTGCTTTGGTCCATAAACCATGCAGAAGTCTTGGAATATCGGGCCCTACATGTATATTTTGCATTTTGAAAAATATAAGTGCAAACCCCGAACTCCACCCACTTAAAGGACGTTTACATTTTGTGTATGATGACCCTTAAATGCATATCTGCTACATTATTTAAGAAATGGCTCTTTCCACAAACCTGGGTGTACACATGGAAAGCCTTTCCAAAATAAGCTCCGTAATATGTATGTATATTTTAACATGGTTTTACGTTCCTTGGCGTGTTATTTATATATATAAACATTCTTGAGTGGATTGATCAGTGGACTTTCGCTGTAATATACAGTTACTGGTATCTCTGTGTCGTGCTGGTTAGACTCATTTGAGAGTCGCTTTTCTCTGTCTTCCCCAGTATGGCTACTGGAGGACAGGAGTGATGCTGCTGTGTGCTTTTGTGTGTGCTGCTGTCTTTGGTAATCTGCGTGGCTCACTGTGATACATACAAATATGGTGAACTTACCAGTCATGTTTTGAAATGGACAACTGAAATTCCCTATAAAAGGAAATGACAAATGAATTTAGATACAGACAATTCATAGCAATATTAGTTTGCTTCAGGTAAAACTACAATACATTATGAATATTTATTTTGAACAGTTCTAACCAGGGCTGCTACTCCCACTAGGTAGACTAGATGGTTGCTTAGGGTGCTGGCCCTCTGAGGACACCCACTGCCACCTGTCTCCGGGGCCTGCAGCGACGGCAATAATCTCAAAGCACAATACAGTGCTTTCTAACGCTCTGGCTCTGCATTGCGGTTCCTGCTCGTCACGACTGAAAATGGAAACAGCAACAGAGGCAGCAGAATCGGCATATTGTGTAAACCACAACGCAGCACTGGGGTGTTAGTATGAAAAGTGCCTCGTCGTTGTTTAAGGGCTATTGCCATTGCTGCAGGCCCCAGAGAGGAGCCAGACATCTTCTCGCTGTGTGACAAGAGCAGGCCGTGGGCTAGACACTTCCAGATGTGCAGCACGAAGCCTTGGGCTTTGTACTGATCTGAGGACTTTAAGTCAGGCGCTAGTGCTTCAGTTTAAAATTTCATAAGTGAAATATTACATAACGTATTACCAGGGCAATATTTAAACTCTGCGGTCAGTGCTATTTTTAAATGCCAGCCATGACATTTCAATAAAATCCAGCTATTCAGCGTCAGATAGAGGGCCATTTTATAAGAAGCAGCTAAGTTAGTGTGCGCGTTAATGTGCATGATTCGCAGCTATTTTATAAATCAGGCACATGTGAAGTCTGCTTTATTAAATAGGGTGTAAGTGCAAAGGTTAAGCCGGGAGTTTATTCCACTCTGTTGGCTGGCGTAGAAGCCTGCACCTACTTTTTTCGAGAACTTGCATAAATGACAGTATTAATATAATTTATTCACATAACTTTAAGCTCCACCCACACGCTGCCCAATCTCCGCCCCTGTACATGCCCCCAGTGAAAATACGCGCAATCAGCCTGATTCACGTACTTTCAGAAAAGTGACCATGTCAGATATATGCATAAGTGTCCATTGATGCACAAATATGACCAAAATGCCTAAATTTATGTACGTAAATGCACGTAAATCTAGACACAACTTATAAGAAGAAAATTACAATTGCCATGTTGACCGGAGCTAAATGTGGCACTTATTCGGTTAGCTTGCTTTATTAAACGGATAAGTGCACTGAATATTGGGCCCTATATCTTTATCAGCAGACCATCCATATTCCTGAGTTTGGGAATCTCATGCTATATCTTTTCTCTCCTGCAGTGCTAAAATAGTATGGGCCTGATATTCAAAAGATCAATGCTCCTAAGTCTGAGAGTTACGCTCCTAAATTGGCATCTTTGAAAACTTACTAGGGCTGAGGGCCTAACTATTTTCTTAAAATGTCCCTAAACCTCTAAATTTAGAAGCATAAAAAGTGGGTGGAGATGGGGGCAGATTTAGGGCAGGGGAAAAGTTAGGAGCTTAGCACCGATTTTCAGCAGTAGGCACCTAAATTAGGCTCATAAATCTAGGCAAAAAAATAGTAGGCCAAAATTTAGGAGCATAGGGCCTGCAATTCAGCGCTAGCGGCTAGCGAGCTTCAGCAGCTAGCCACTGGCAGAGGCGATACTCAGCCGCTGCCCAGTTAGCGTCTGCAGTGAAAGTTTGGCCAGGGTTTCCTGCACCTGGCTTTCACCATGTGTCGCCAATATTGCCACTGTCCGGTTAGCAAAGGCTGCCACCCCGGGATTCCCCCAGCATGCCCTTATGATAACCAGTAAGCGTCAGGGCGTGTAGCAATGGCACAGGTGGATAATCCGTGACACTAAGTGGATTAATGCCACTGAATATACAACAGAGCGGTAGTTACGCGGTTTGCAAGTCTGCAAACCCTATAAATTCCTTTGAATATCCTCCCCCTCCCCCTCCTCCCTAGATTATAAGCTCCTAAATTAGCATGAATTTTCAGCTGGAAACTTAGGCTCTTAAGTACGGCTGAAAATAGATCACAAATTTAGGAGCTCAGCTATTTGTGAATATCGGGCCCTGTACTCTTTATTTTTCACATGGTTAAACAAGCAGGAACATTGCAACATTGCAGGCATCGGAACAGATAGTAGCATTTATTTGATTTCATCTTTTTTATGTGCATGCTCAATTACTTACACCATAAAGTATTCTTATTGGAAAATTTAATAAACTGCAGCAACGGAAAAAAACAGGATTGCCTGCATATTTTCTGCTCTATTTGCATGACAGCGTAAGATTAATATTATGTCCCGAACAGTATTGGGCTAAACGGCACGGTGAGTCTGTTGAATCTCAAGCTTTAAGGCTCATTTTATAAAAGCCCACTAAGATTAACAGAAGAACATAAGAAATGCCATATGGGTTAGACCAAGGGTCCATCAAGCCCAGTTATCTTGTTTCCTACAATGGCCAATCCAGGTCTCAAGGACCTGTCGGGTTCCCAGAGGTACACAGATTCCATGCTGTTCATCCCAGGGCTAAGCAGTGGATTTCCCCAATCCACTTTAATAACGATCTATGGACTTTTCCTCCAGGAAGTCGTCCAAACCTGTTTTGAGCCCGGCTACACTAACAGCTTTTACTGCATCCTCCAGTAATGAATTCTGGAGTTTGATTACGCACTGAGTGAAAAAGTATTAAAGTGTAAAACAAACGCACACCAAGTACAAAGCTGCATTAGCTGTCAGGGGCGTGACCCCATGTCCCCAGCAATTAACGCTGGAACACGAATTCTAACATGCGTTCCCCCACCGACTCCCATAGAAGTGTCATTAGGTGCATTTGTTTTAAGAGCCACATTCAGCTGAGTTGCAGCAATTGCGCTGGTGCCATTTTAACGCATTTTAACATGTGGCGGCTGTTATGTCTGCATGTTAGTTTTCTCAGATGTCAGTGGCCGTGTATTAAAACGGTCATCGGACTTTAATAAAAGGGGCCTTTAATATCAGTAGACAAACAGCTATTTTTAAGGGGAAATTTGTAGAAAATAAAAAAATGAAAACAAGAATATAAAAAACAAATAAAGACTTTACTTGAGATACTGGAAGAATACTTAACATAGGATAAATCTATAAATCAAAGAATAAAATGTTTTAGTGAAACTAATCATATAGTGTATGGCCAAGATAGCTAATGAAACGTTTAAAGCAATATACTGCAAGGTGTGTCGCTTAATCAATTAGCAGTCCTAACGTGCCTCAGCTTCATTATTTGGTATCCCTTTTAGATTCTATGGTTTTCAAGTTCAGCTTCAAGAGCCGTCTCTCCCCACCTTGGGTTTATTCTCTCTCAGCGGCATTTCCAGCGGGCCATGATTACCTTGTATTGGGACCAACATCAGAATTATCCATGACTGATATTCAGATGGTCTGGAGATGAAAACCAGGTGGTCTCAGAAGCTCAGGTCTTTGGATGATTCTGATGCTGGGGCAATAAAAGGTATCGCAGCCCACGAGGAGCCCATTTCACACCAAACCTCTCTCCCATGCACACAGCGACTGTCACGTTTGCTTGGCATCCATAAGAAGCGAAAGTCCATCTCATTGTCCAAAAGGATTCTTTTTCATCTTCACATTTGTTTCAGGCGTTTACTTCATTGTCTTTTTATCTCTTCGTTTCTCTCAGCTGAAATTGTTCTTTGAGGTTCCAGCTTTTTAGATTCTGACTCAGCGTATTTGCAGCTATAGTAATGGCGATGTTGACTTACCAGTATTGTTCATGTGAGGAGACGTTGTCGATGCAGTAATGCTAACAGGGCTGCTGACGGCCAGGGTGACGGACATTTCTGCATTTCATAAAACAGAA
The DNA here is from genome assembly GCA_033557465.1 of Ichthyophis bannanicus. Lineage (NCBI taxonomy): Eukaryota > Metazoa > Chordata > Amphibia > Gymnophiona > Ichthyophiidae > Ichthyophis > Ichthyophis bannanicus. Next base: position 898,450,599 of record CM066035.1, on the reverse strand, counting down.
AGAGCATTATGGAGGTCAAGAGAGAAGCCTGCGCAGAGAACAGCATTTTCTATTTGGAAAGAAATGATTTCCAACCATTCCCTTCTGGGCAGAGGATACCGTGAGACTCCCACTCCATAGCACTCTGTGCCAACCCAGTTTTGATCTGAAAAGGTATCATGAAAGCATCTCATCTGTTCAATCAATTAACTTTGATTGAAGTAAAACTGGAATAGTTCAAACATCTATACAGAGGGGTCCTTGAAGAGACAATTTCAGTGCCCACAGTCGGAGAAATCAGGGATATTCTTTACCCACACACACTGCACTAAATTAAAGGTACTTACTGAAATCGGCACCTGCTTTTTGTGGGCGTAGATTTTCCTTGGAAAGTAACACATCTGAGTATGTGACATGTTTGCTAAGCCCATGCCAGTATTTGTGGGCAGAGTTAGAAGCACGAGGCATCTAGCTAACTGTAAGGGAGTGCGCACATTCATCCCCTGCAGTTAACACTGGAAAGCTGCACTTCAATGTGGTGAAGGGTCCGTGGGATCAACTAATGCCGCCCATTGGAGTAGAATTAGTTGCACCAACACTACCTCTGTGAAGCGCAGTTAGCCTGGGTGACTAATGCCCACACTAGCTGTACCATGCCAGGATTGCCCATGTCCCACTCCATGCTATCAGGGTAATGCAGTATAAGGAACATGCCCCCATGTGCATTATTTTCTTAACCCCCAAAGGACGCCTTCAGGAAGGCCTCCCATAAATACAGGTATTTTTAGATGTACTGGAAGAAGGTAATTTTTAGAGGAGCAATTTCTATACTTAAATCTCTACCCAAGTAAATGGCTTTTGAATCATGTCCTCTAAAATATTCTCAGATGAGAAGAAAAAACTGTAGAAGACAATAAGGAGTGGAGGAGAAGCCTGATAATCAAAGAGACCAGGGTTCAAATCTCACAGGAGCTTCTTGTGGCCTTGAGCAAGTCGCTTCACCCCCCATTGCCTCGGGTACAAACTTAGACTGTGAATCCTCTGGAGAGAGGGAAATGCTGACTGTACCTGATTGTAACTTGCATTGAATTATTACTGGAAGGTGTGAGCTGAATAAATGATCATTCAAAATGTCAATATCTTTTATGTTTGTGACAGTACCAGTGATCAGGTTAAAAATGTTAACGATACTGCGTGTAGAAGGTTTTTACCTGGGCCACTAAGGGAGTTTTTCATGATGATGCCGGCAGTGCCTGTAAGAAAAAAAATCCAGATGTCATAGAACATAGCGATTGAAGTCCTTCCCAAACCAGCTGTTTCCCACTGCGCCTCCTACCCCTCATAAGCGAACCTGCATTCAGAAGGGCAGGTATCCTCCACCCTCAGTGGCACATACATCTATTAAGTGTTTAAGGGGCTTGTTTACAAAGCCGCGGTAGCGGTTCGCGATCGTTATCTTCAATGGGGCCACGGCTCCGATAACGATCGCGAACCGCTACCGCGGCTTTGTAAACAAGCCCCTAAGAGTGAGAGAGGAAGGTGATCAGTGATCGACTAAGGTCTGAGGTGATAAGATTAACCATGGTCAACAGGACAGAATGGGTCAACCCACAGGTCCTTCTCTGCCCACATCATCTTTGTCAATAAGTTAACTAACAGAATGTTGCATGACTTTCAGATCTTCAAAGGTCACAAGAAGCAACATCTCTTGACATTTCTTCGGTTGGTTCAACAAGAATCCAGCTTCCTCCAGGACAATTGCTTGGTTACTAGAGTTTTACACGTACGTTTAATTATTAGCCCACACAGCTTGATTTAGACTAGGTGAGCTAGGACATACCTCCCACATAGCTTGCAGCAGCACATCAACCAAAGGTCCAATGCACTTGAAAAGGATCAGTTTTGGGGAGGGGTTGGGTGGGTGGGAACAAGTGAGAGAATCATCTGGAGACCTAGTACTCACAACGGCCTCTTTAGTAAAGCTGAGGGAGGTCCTTGAAGCAGAACTTCAGGGCGCCTGACTACACCTAACCCTGCCTTCATCCTGTACTTAGGGAACATCTGTCTCCCTTCTATGCAGGTCATACTTCCCAGCCCAGCAGTTTCTAATCAGGCTCAGTGTTATTACACAGGTATTATATACCGCATTATCTTTTTTCTGGCCTAAATTAAAGTGCATAGCAATTTGGATAGCGTTAGGCTTCTGCCCTTCCTCCACCCTTAACTTCAACTTGGCGCTGCTAAACATAGAAGCCCCTTTCAACAGTGATCCATGATGTCACCTCCAGACACACCATGCCACACCATTCCACACATTTTCACACTTATCAATGCAGTGGTCTGTCAACAAATCACACATTTATGAATCAAAAGTAAAAAGCACTACAGCATAACAGAATGTTAAACCTGAGGATTCGCTACATATTAATGTAGCAGGAAAGGCTGGAAATTGTTACCGTGTGAAGAAACAGTCGATTTGAGTATGGCCCCAAGATGTTTAGGGCTGCATCAGGATATGTCGAAGAAGACAAGTTGACTGTGAGTCTGGCAGCACAAGTTCCTCCAGAAATTAAACAATAGGCAGGGTGCTTAAGCTAAGTGAACATAAGAACATAAGATATGCCATACTGGGTCATACTGGGTCCATCAAGCCCAGTATTCTGTTTCCAACAGTGGCCAATCTAGGTCATATGTACCTAGCAGTTTCCCCAAGAGACACAAGTTCCACAATGCTTGTACTGGGTCAAGCATTGATATCTTCGGTCACTTTTTAATAATGGTTTATGGACTTTTCCTCCAGGAACTTGTCCAAACCTTTTTTAAACCCAGCTACACTAACAGCCTTTACTACATCCTCCGGTAACAAATTCCAGGGTTTGATTACACGTTGAGTGAAAAAATATTTTCTTTTATTAGTCTTAAATAGTTTACCCTGTAGCTTCATTGCATGTCCCCTAGTCTTTCTATATTCTGATAACGTAAACAATCGATCTACGTTTACCCGTTCCACTCCGTTCATTAATTTATAGACTTCTATCATATCTCCCCTCAGCCGTCTCTTTTCCAGGTTAAAGAGCCCTAACCCTTTTAGCCTTTCTTCATAGGAGTATCCTTCCATCCCCTTTACCATTTTGGTGGCTCTTCTCTGAACCTTTTCTAAAATCGCTATATCCTTTTTAAGATACGGCGACCAGAATTGCACACAATATTCAAGGTGCGGTCTCACCATGGAACGATATAGAGGCATTATAATATCTTTTGTTTTATTTTCCATTCCTTTCCTTTCTTCCATTCTATTTGCTTTCTTGGCCGCCGCTGCACACTGGGCCGAGGGTTTTAACATGGTATCCACAATGACGCCTAAATCGTTTTCCTGGGTGGTGGTTCCTAATGTGGAACCTTGCATCGTGTAACCATAGTTTGGGTTGTTCTTCCCTAGGTGCATAACCTTGCACTTGTCCACATTAAATTTCATCTGCCATTTTGATGCCCAGTCTTCCAATTTATCAAGATCCTCTTGCAATTTTTCACAATCCTCTTGGGTTTTAACAACTTTAAATAGTTTTGTGTCATCTGCAAATTTGATAACCTCACTCGTTATTCCACTTTCCAGGTCATTTATGAATATGTCAAAAAGCAGCGGACCCAGCACAGATCCGTGGGGTACACCACTATTCACCTTTCTCCATTGGGAAAATTGGCCATTTAGCCCTACCCTCTGCTTTCTATCTTTTAACCAGTTCCTGATCCACAATAGTACACTGCCTCCTATCCCATGACTCTTTAGTTTTGCCAAAGTCTCTGATGAGGGACCTTGTCAAAGACTTTCTGAAAGTCCAGATACACAATATCAACCGACTCACCTTTGTCCACCTGTTTATTCACTCCTTCAAAAAAAAAAACATAACAGATTAGTACGTGTTTTCAGATCTTTTAAATGCATTTAGAGAAGTGTAAAGCCGTTGGCGGAAGCCTATGAATGAGAATTCAGGATGAAGTTAAAGTGTGCTGAAGTAATGTGGCGTACAGAGCCACTAGCAAGCCCCAAAACCCTGTTACTGAGGCTTCCTTATACCCCGTTGATGTCCTTTGAGGAACTTGCTGAGATTGTTTCTTCACACAGTAACAATTTCCAGCATCTCCTGCTACGTTTATATGTAGCGAATCCTCGGGTTTAACATTCTGTTGCACTGTAGCGCTTTTTGTTTTTTATTCCCTTTTTAAAACAGCACAAGTTACGCTTACCCTATAGCAGGCGTAGCTAGCTGTGCATAAATCGGTGCAGGGACACACGTATGTCATAGTATTTTATAACATATATGAACCCTTCAAGGCCACGTCTTCACTGTGCCTTTGCCACATCCCCAAGGGAAGGTACGCGCGATGGGGACTTCCACACATATTTACTAAAAAGCGACCTGCCAGGTGGAGAGGAGATGTTCGAGGTAGCTGCAGGTCATCGGAGCGACAGGCTCTGGGCAGGACGGCCCCGATGCCGTTGGGGGCCTTCTCCCACTTCCTGCATTGCACCTGACTCATCTCGCGCGGGTGAGCGCACATCAAAGGGGCGCAATATAAGGGGCATTTCAAGCCCCTTGGGAGCCCCTTGGAGCACTGCCGGAGCATTGAAAGATCTTGGCTTGTGTTTATCCATGGGGGAGCGAAGAAAGAAGGTTAAATAACAACAACAGCGACAGCAGTATCGACTCCTGTGGTGAGTGGCCCTATGGATAGACTGTAATACCCCTGTCGGGGGCTCCCCATTAGAATTGCCTGGGGGGGGCTTCCCTAAGCTCCGCGGATCGTACTCTGCCCCCTCCTCCTAGGGGTTCCACTCCTGTGAATTCTGCCTGTGGTTCTCCGTTGGATCGGAGCACTTCAGTTCCTGTGTTGAGATCTCTTATACCAGTCTCTTGGACTCCCCCTCTGGCTGAGGCTACGGAGATCTTGGATTCTCAGGTCTCCTTGGCTGATGTCTGGAGGGTGCTGACATGGACGGAGCGCACTCTAATATCCACGGTGATCCAGCTCTGCTCTTTCACCCAAGATGTGGTAGCAGGGCTGGTTCAAGTGGAAAAGCAGGTGGATTTGCTTAGTATCCAAGTACCTAAATGTGACTTACTGTGTCAATCCTTGCAGACAGGTCAGACAGCTGCAGTGAAGGATAATATATTGCTTAATCGTAAGTTAGAAATGTATGAGAATGCTGCCAAATCTAAGAATATTAGGTTTTTGAATTTTCCCATGTGTCATTTGCTATCTTCAGAGATTTTATTATGTAAATATTTACGTGACGTATTAAAATTGCCTAATGCTGATGTTATTTGGAGTGGAGGAGTAGCCTAGTGGTTGGGGCAAGGTACTTCGGGCCGGAAGGTCGGTGGTTCAAATCCCACTAGAGGACAGCAACCTTGGGCCGGAAGGACTGGGGTTTCTAGTCCCACAGGTGCTCCTTGTGGTCTTGGGCAAGCCACTTAACCCTCCATAGCCCATGTTCCCTGTAAAATAGTTCTCTGTGTGCTGTGCTTTCCTGTCTAATCAATGTGTTTATACCTCAAAAAAAAAAAATTTCCTGTCATGATTTGACAATTTCCAATCTGTAATCAAAAACCGCTGCTGATCGCTGGAAGTAGCGGTATACAAATGTATACTAAATAAAATAAATAAAATTTCTTTTTCAAAAATGTGTTACCTATCTGGGCGGGGTAGATCTGTCGGGTGGTCTGCTGCTGGTGGAGGACACCCAGGATAATATCCCTTCCTGTGCTACATTACTAGTAACTTTTGTTTCAGATTGTGATAAAATCTCTGTATTTAAGGAATATTTCAAGAATAGAAGTGTTTCCTTTTGTGGTGCCCCCGTTCAGTTGGTTCCAGACCTATCTAGAGCCACGCAGGCATGGAGGAAAGCCTTTTTGGCTTTTAGATCCCGTGTCTTGGCTCTGGGCGCTTCGTTTTTTGTGAGATATCCTTGTAAATGTTTGCTATCTTTTCAGGGGGTTAGATATTGTGTTTTTGACCCGCTCCAGTTAGAGAAATTTCTATTTATTAAGGAGGCCACGGTTTCATGAGGTCGAGAGGGTGGATTAAAAGGGTTTTTGGCTGTAGTGTGAAGTTTAGTCTCCTTGTGATTACTTAAAAGATATTTTCTTTGTTAAAGTTGTTTTTTTCTCTCCTTTTGTGGACTATTTTGTTTGTTTTCTTTTTCCTCATGATGTGAATGATTCGAGTTTTGGTTCAGTTTTTGCTTGGTTGCTTGCATTCTGAAACATTATGGAAAATCAAATAAAAAGATTATACCTAAATCAAAAAAAGTGACCTTCCAAAGCATGAATGGAAGTGCTCATTCGTACACTTAAGTCCTGTAAAACAGGGACTTGTGCACATATCTTTAGACAGCACCCTTATAAAATCAACCCCCATATGTCAAAGCTAGTAATTACTAGGGTCACCACTTGCTTCCATGTCATAAGAAACAGGTTAATCCCGTCCTGGTTTTACCCTATTGAATGCATGGGTTTGTAGTTCTGATTTTCTCAGGGACCTCAAGAGACAATCAGAACTACAAAGCCATGCATGCAATAGGGCAAGACCAGGACCGGATCACCCTGTTTCTTATGGCATGGACTCAGGTGGCAACACAAGTAAATGCAATGAAATATACTGTGTTCTAATTATCTAAAACTTTATCCTACTGCAGGATTTATTTGCAGTGACACTTTCAATATCTCAATGGGGAATAAAGCTTTAAAAATGAGACTATAATCAACAAGACATCATTTTAAATTCAAGAGGCATGGCCATGGACAAAGGGATGAAGATCTTGCATTCTGATTGGTCAGTCCTGCCATCAGTCCATTCTGCTGCTGGTAGTGGTGCAAAGTGACCCCACCCTCGGAGGTTGGCTATTTATATTCTGATTTCAGAGGGGAATTTCTCTGCAATCTCTCTCTGTCCTCTTCCTCTTCCTTCTTCTCTGCAGCAGCCGTTCGGGCCTGCTCATTGCTCCTAAAGGATCTGCCAGGCTTTAACCCCTGTGCATTACTAATTGGTCCTGGAGTTTGCTAAATTCTAGTCATCAGAAATGATTCATTATTTAAGACATTGGCAACCAGTTTCAGAACTACACATCGTCCTTTGGGGTTTGCTTTTAAAATCACCAATCGCCTCGATGGCTTCAGGTACCTTCTTCAACTTAATGATTCCTGTCAAAAATTCATGTAGTTTGCACATGGACATTACAGAAAGAAAGAAATAAGCATTCACATATATTTTGTGAAATGGGCAAAGGTTTAACTGAAGTAACAAATAAAAAACAAGGTACAAACATGGGTTAAAACCATACCTTGATAGCAGTCATGCACCACAGACAACTTGAATTTAGCAATCTCTCCTTCACAGCTGACTAGGTGTAGCCGCATCACAGAGGCATTTGTGCCTGTGGAAGGAGGGCAGTACAGACTATCAGCTTTGGCGCTTCCTACTGGGTAAGAGGTGGCACTGACAGCCACAGAGCACACATCCATTCTAGCGATGCTATCAAAGGGAATGAGCTGAGACTTCAAATGATCTAATACCAAATAGAATCCAACTTAACCAAATGGAGGTTCAAGTGCAATTTCCAAAGCAAGAGACTCGGCAACTTCGTCATCTTCCCATGATGCCAATCACCAAAGCCTTCCTGTTGGCTAGTAGAGAGAAAGCTGACAATGAATTATGTGATATTTCATCATTTATAGAATATGGGACTGGTTTTAGGAAGTTCTTTCCAACTTCATTCTGTTCTTTCTAAAGAGAGAGGTGTGCAATAGACCTCCTGCTGCTGGGCACTTGAGTATAGACTGGCGGATGATGGAATAGTTCTATATTATTTACCTACTCTTACACTGCAAACATAATTAATATCAACCGATCATAATATGTTATGATAGCAGCCGAACTATCTAGATTATCTGAATGTTGGATAGATGAATATTTGATGCTGGATGAATAGTTGATTAGAAAGTCAAAAGATATCAAGGAGGTGAGGACCTTATTCTAATCTTCAAATCCAGGACCAGAGGCTCAGTGGAGCACAGATGAACATAAGATATGCCATACTGAGTCATTCTAAAGGTCCATCAAGCCCAGTATCCTGTTTCCAACAGGGGCCAGTCTAGGTCACAAGTACCTGGCAGGTTCCCAAAAGATAGACAGATTCCATGGTGCTTATCCTAGGGGTAAGCGATGGATTTCCCCAGTCCACTTTAATAATAGTTTATGGACTTTTCCTCCAGGAACTTGTTCAAACCTCTTTTAAACCCAGATACACTAACAGCTTTTATTACATCCTCTGGTAACAAATTCCAGAGTTTGATTATGCATTGAGTAAAAAAATATTTCTCAAATTAGTCTTAAATGTGCTACATTGTAGCTTCATTGTGGGTCCCCCTAGTCTTTCTACTTCTTGAAAGAGTAAACAGCTGATCTACGTTTACTCGTTCCACTCCATTCATTATAGACCTCTATCATAGCTCCCCTTAGCCGTCCCTCTTCCAAGCTGAGGAGCCCTAACCTTATAAGTCTTTCCTCTTAAGCTATGATGACCAGAATTGCCCACAATATTCGAGGTGCAGTTGCACCATGGAGCGATACAGAGGCATTATGATAGGCACTTTGACTTTAAGATAAGGCAATATATAAAACTGTGGTAGGCTATGGCCTGTAAACTAGGCCTAGATCCTAACCCCCACCTGAGAGTAGTGCTGAGAAGAACCAGAGTCTGAGAAACTGCTTTAAACTGCTTTTGAAAAGTTTGTATAATTCCTGTATGCTGGTGATAGAAATGTTCCTGCATTCTCTGAGCTAGAAATGGCCTTGAAGTAGAAATGTATCTATATCTAAGACTGTGCCTTTGTTAGAATAGACTGAGAAGGGGGGAACAGGGAGCTAGGCCCAGAGGGTCCCCGATTGGACAGGTGCAGGGGCTTGGGACCAATAGAAAGTTTGCCTGTATCAAACTGTGAAAATTGTATATAAGGAATTTGTTCCTGGACTCCATTGCTCAGTCACTTTTGGACACATACCTGTCTGAGCCTGTGCACAATAAATTGGCTTGGATCCTGCAGCTGACTCCTGGTTTTATTCATTGCGTGCACTTCGCTGCTACATATTCTTGGTGCATTGGCCGGGAATGTGCGAGTAGTGAATGGTATTCAAGTGAGTATACCACGTATTACCACCTCAAGGTTTGGCCCGGTTGGAACCGTGTCTGTCCGACCGCAGGGGAAACCTCAGGCGCCACCGGTCCCCTTGTATCGGAGAGGGTTCCGCCTTGCCTCGGCGGGCCACTGGGTCTGGCCGGCCAACACCTCCAAACCCGAGGGGAGTCCAGGATTCAACCCAAGAACTGGTTCTGTAGCGGGTACCGGATCCGGTGAGTAGAAATTTCTTTGTTCTTCAGTTAGTTAGTTTTGAGTACGTCTTGCATGAGTATGCGCAAGACTGAATTGGTATGGGAATACGGTACCGAGAGCCTGATCACCTCTCAGGGCACGTCCGAGTATGCCTTGCATGAGTATGCGTGAGGCCCAAACTACTGCTCTTGGTTAATCAGCAATCCGAGTACGTCTTGCATGAGTATGCGCGAGACCGGCTGCTGTTGGTTAGTAAGGTAGGCCTGGGAATTTTTGGGAAAACGTTGCTAGCATGTTTGGTTGTGTGTATGAATGAAAGGTCTTGAAACACAGACGAAGCGAGTGCGGACTCCTGAGTAGCACAGTTCCTGGCCGGGCGACCGTGCCCAGGTCGCAAAAAGGAGGAAGCATTTGGTGTTTGTCTACCTATTTGTTTCTAGGGCTGTACGGACCCCTTACCTGCAGCCCGACCACCCGGCCCTACTGTCTGTTGTTGTGTACGTTATTATGGGAGGGTCGGAGTCCACGCAAACTCCGCTGAAGTGTATGATCAAGAATTTTAAGAAGGGATTTGACGGGGACTATGGAGTAAAAATGTCTCCTTCCCGATTAGAAATACTTTGTGGCAGGGAGTGGCCGGTGCTGGACACCGTGTGGCCCCCTGGTGGTACTTTTGATGTTAGAATCATATCCCGAGTACATCAGATTGTATGAAGAGAACACCATGACCAGTTCCCCTATATAGATTCTTTGTTAAATATTTGTGAAAAAGAGCCCTCTTGGATGAAGCGTTGCCACGAAGAACAGTGTAGGATAATGGTAGCGACCACAAGGGGGGCCCGGAAGTCCGAAGAAGAGAGGCTGCCCATATATTCTGCCCCGGAATCTCCAGATATTCTGACCCATCCGCCCCAGTTCCTCTATAGGCCAGTCCCCTCAGCTCAGCCACCACCCCGGGCAGAGCCTGGTGCAGGGGGACCCCCTCCTGCCGACTTGCCCCTAGTCCACCAATCACCTCCGCAACGGGAGGAGTCACGCCCCCTCCCGAGCGGGAGCCCTAGTTCCGTCCAGAGTGCCTCGGGAGGGCCGCAGTCCACCGATGACACTGCAAGCAGGGACTCATTTGCCAGTTCGGGGTCACCTACTGCCAGAGATCGAAGCAGGGGAGCCGAATTCCAACAAGCCAGACTACATTACGCCCTTAGAAGTACAACAGCAAGTCAAAGGGACGGTCACGTGATGCCATTGCGCCAGGTCCCAGGACTACCAATCCTTAATGAACAGGACCAGGTTGTGGTGGGGCCAGCCAGTCTCGTTTATGTGCCCTTCTCCACCACAGATTTATTGAACTGGAAAACGCATTATGCATCCTATACTGAAAAGCCCCAAGACTTAACTGAATTAATGTCAAGTATTATGCAGACCCATCAGCCTACCTGGTCTGATTGCCGCCAGCTCCTGTCTACCCTCTTCACTACTGAAGAGTGAGCGTGGATCGTGCAAGCGTCCACCTGATGGTTAGAAGAGAACCCCGTAGAAGGAAGAGGCCTAGATCCCCGACAAGCGGCTGCCGCAGATTTTCCAAATGACGATCTCGAGTGGGATCCGAACAGTGCAACCGGGGCAACGGCCCTCACTAGGTTTTGCCAGGCCCTACTGCAGGGCCTGAAGAAAGGAGGCCAGAAGGCCATGAATATCGGAAAGGTATCGGAAGTCATCCAGCATCCAGACGAGAGCCCAGCAGCCTTTTATGAATGCTTATCTGAAGCGTACAGACTTTATACCCCATATCATCCATCGGCCCAGGAAAATTTGCACATGGTGAATACAGCCTTTGTGAGTCAGTCCTAGGGAGACATAAAACAGAAACTGCAAAAGTTGGAAGGATTTGCGGGCATGAAAACGGCCCAGTTAATGGAAGTTGCTCAGAAAGTGTTTGTGAATCGTGATCAAGAACGTCAGAAGGAAAGTGAACGTAAAATGAAGAAGAAAGCTGATTTCCTTGCTGAAGCTTTAGTTGAATGACGCGGAGGAAGTTTCTCTAACCGAAGGACTCGAGGACGTGGAAGGGGCCGAGGAGATGGTCGGTCCCTATTGGGCATAAATCAGTGTGCCCACTGTAGAGAAGAAGGACATTGGAGGAATGAATGCCCGAACTTTGGCTCCGCCTCCTGGAGGGGAGGAGGGAGCATGTGGAGAGCAGGGGGAAGATTCCAGCATCGGGGAGGAATGAACCGCACACAGTTCCAACAGGGAGAAGCAGCTGTAGAGGGAGTGGCAGCCAAAGAGGGCTACAGCATGGATGAAGACTAGGCCAGACCGGGCTCCAAGTTTCCTTTGGGTCCCCAGGAGCCTATGGTCAGTTTGAAGATTGGGGACCAATATATGGACTTTATGGTGGATATGGGGGCTGAACATTCAGTAGTAGCAAAAGCAGTGGCCCCTCTGTCTTCTCGATCCATCACCATTGTCGGAACAACTGGAGCTAGGGCCACAAAGCCTTTCTTGCAGAACCGCACTTGCGAACTAGGGAGACGGAAGATAAGGCACCAGTTCCTGTACATGCCCGAATGCCCAATTCCCCTTTTGGGCCGAGATATGCTTGCTAAGCTCCAGGCGCAGATATCCTTTGTTGAAGGAGAAAAAATGGAAATGACTGTGAACTCAAAATCTGCTGGCCTGATGGTGTTAACTGTCCCCCGGGAAGAAGAGTGGTGGTTTTACAGTGCATTTCTGACCAAGGCAGCCAGTCCCTGTATGCCCATTAGAATCTCAGCTTCGCCCAAGATGTGGGCGGAGGATAATCCTCCTGGCCTAGCAAAGAATATAGCCCCTGTGCTTGTCACCCTCAAACCAGGAGTGGAACCAGTGCATGTGAGACAATACCCTCTCCCACGACCGGCGATTTTATTTATTTATTTATTTACAGTCTCTTATATACCGCACTATTCATCATCAGCGCGGTTCACATGGAACAAATTGCTCAGTACATTTAACACGTATGAGTTTACAGGTAACAGGGTATAAATAACTTGGATAACCGGGGTAAGCCCAGACGGTCCCCGATTGGACAGGTGCAGGGGCTTGGGACCAATAGAAGGTTTGCCTGTATCAAGCTGTAAAGATTGTATATAAGGAATTTGTTCCTGGACTCCATTGCTCAGTCACTTTTGGACACATACCTGTCTGAGCCTGTGCACAATAAATTGGCTTGGATCCTGCAGCTGACTCCTGGTTTTATTCATTGTGTGCACTTCGCTGCTACAAAACTACATAAATAAAATAAATAAACTATGATAGCCTTGGTTTTATTCTCCATTCCTTTCCTTATGATTCCTAGCATTCTATTTGCTTTCTTGGCTGCCGCTGCACACTGGATGGAGGGTTTCAACATTTTATCCACGATGACGCCCATATCGTTTTCATACACTCATGCCATTGGAAGATCCAGATAGGCTATCGTGTGATAGCAAAAGTAAGAAGAGGACTGGATGAAGTCCTGGTGCTCTGAAGAAAGCAACTGTATAAGAGTTAGAGGAAGACCTCACGTTGACTTAAATAATGGAGGTGACCAGTGCATTTTTCCTAGAAAAAAAAGGCGCCGGTTCTCATACATGAGGACCATGGGTCAATTTTAGCAGACAATGAAAACTGTGCCGGTAGTCTGCAACACCGCGTACCCCCTCGGAAAAAATCCCCGGAAATGACTTTCTGCTTTCATCTATGGCTCCCAAAACAGATGCTGCTCTACAAAGCTATTTAACACAGAATAGTTTGAAATTTCCTTTGAGGAGATTAAATCTTTGGCCATGAGGAGTACAAAACAAGCCGACCATCGATGAGGATTAGTGAGTTATTAGCTAATCCTAAACCTCCCACATCGTCATCAGGAAACTTGCTACTCTCCGCTTCATCCTGCCTTGTGCCTCACTCCTCACATACCCCCATAAAGTGAGAGAGAATCAGTAAGTTATTATCATGTCATTGCTCGGTAAGATATGTTACAGGTATATAATGCTTTTTTATGATAGTACGGTATTTCTACAGTTCATCACAATATATTTTGCAGACATTTGGCATGAACAGGATAAATTCTAGGAAAATTACTTCTTACCATTATTTATAGAGAGAGATTTAGTTTTATCTTCCCCCGATTTGACCAGAAGGCCAACCACAGAGTTAATGTCCAGAAGGTTTGCCACAGCTGCTTAAGGAAAAAAAAATCAACATGTTTGGTGGAAAATTATGGAATAGGCAAACAATGTTTCCAAGTATGATGCACAGGTCCCGGAATTCTCCTTTTGGAACAGTATTGCTCTTGAAAAATACTTCAAGACATAAACTTATCGGTCTCATTGCACCTACTTTGGTCTAATTGCTGTGTTACCTTTATTATTAGTCCTCCTGTATTTTATTTTTTATATATTTACTGGGATTTTATGAGGGACTGGGGTGAAAGGTCCTCTAAAAGGTGCATACCTCTTACTGTGGCCAAGCTCCCTTAATAAGAAGCTCATGCAGACATCTCACCGATTTATCTGATAAGACTGAATTCACTAACAGCAAAAGCAGTTCAATGATGGACTCAGGAGAAACGGGACCAAAAGGAAAGATGAAAACTCGGAAACAGCAGTGCGACACAATGACATGTTTCCCCCATTCACAGAATCGGGCATGTGGTGGGTGCATGTGTGTGTGTCTGTGTGTGTTTGTGTGTCATAGGGCAAGCAGATTGTGCATGTGTGTGTATTGTCAAGGTGTCGGGGTGTATATTTGTGTGTGTGTGTGTGTGTCATGATCGTGCCACACACATGCAAATTTGAGCCTTTCTAAAATGGCTCTGAGGACGTGGATGTGATTGGCACATCTGAATGGACGTTTTCAGATATGCAAATCATGAACCTTCTGAAATGACCTCCTAAAGCTGTGGGCTGTGAACCAGGGAAGCCTGCTTTCAATCCCACCGCTGATCCCTGTGATCTTGGCCAAGTCACTTAACCCTCCCTCAGGTATAAACCTACGGGAACAAGAAAATACCTACTGTACCTACATGTAACTCACCCCGACCTTCTGAGACAAGGTGTGAGCTAAATCCAGTCCAAAATATATTTTATTTTCCTCACCCGATACTGACTGAGAATCACATCTACAACTGCAAAGCCCCTCCAAAAGACTACACCATGCTGCTAATTTAACTGGTCATTGAGCAGTAGTCTGGTGACCTTTACCAGTTATTCTGCGCCGTGTCAGATAAGGGGAGGTGGAATTTGTAGTATCGTCCACTAACACAGGCAGAAGACCAGGAATACAGGCAATGTGATACAATCCCACCTGCAGCCTCCTCCTACCCCCCACCCCGTCTTCAACAAATGGTGTTCAGTTTAGTATGAGCCCGCTACAGAAAACCCTCTGCAATGTGCTCCGATTCTCTGGATGCACTGTGCATGGACATCTTATCGTGTAGAGTCACAGCTGCGCCATACTTACCAGTTAGAGGAGCCGCAATCAGGGGTGATATGGTGGGACCAGAATGTTTTCCTGCAAATCAAGAAAAAAAATGACATTGATTCGAAAAGGTCACCTCAGATACAGACTGGGAAAAAGCCTTCATGAGTTGGGCAGGTAAAGTCTTTAGGTCAGTGGTTCTCAACCCAATCCTTGGGAAACACCCAGATAGTCTGGTTTACAGGCTATCCAAAATGAATATGCAGGAAAGAGATTTGCCCATGTAGATAAGGGGAGACAGTACCCACTTGTAGGCTAAGCAAGGGGTGGAGTAGCCCGACAGGATGGAGAGTTTGGATTGTGCAAGCTGCTTAGGCCAAAGCAGGATTCCAGGTCAGCTACAAGACCGGTGTGAAATAAAGCCCACAAGATAGGATGCCAGTGGAGTTAGAAGGACTGAAAGTGACCAGGCTAATAATGGCACTGGTGTAACCAGGACCAGCGCAAAAGTAGAAACTTCCCTGGGCAAACTTTCAGCCTTGTGCCCTTCCCTCTTTAGCTTTCAGGCCACCGCCCCCCCCCCTAAGGATTCAAGAATAATGATTACTCCAACACCACCCCTCCCAGAACAATCCTGTAAAAGTAGGTTCTGTGAAAAATGCCCACCCGTCCTATGGGGAAAACCGTATAAGGATGCTTCTTTGAGTTTGTCAGAAACTATGGAGTGGCTACAAGAAGCTATTATATTGGACTGAATGCAGCTGGTCTTTGTGACTCCTCCCCTCCCCCCCCCCCCCCAAAGCTGCTATCCTTGACAACTGCTTAGTTTGCCTAGTGGCTGCGATGGCCCTGGGTATAACCACCAGAATGTCACTGGGTGAAAAGCCTCAACGGATGCCGCTGTGGTTTCTGATATTGCACAGAATGGAACAAAGCAGAACTTGAACATCAGCAGGAGCGCTCAGGGTTTTGCGACTGTCCAAATAACAATCTATTCCTGTAACCGGGGTCAGCAAAGGCAAAAGGACAGAGCTATGCAGAGCGATGTGACCTTCTAAGGTCATTTCTCCCCAGGACACCAATACATACCTCTTCCTCTCCACCATGCACCCCTGAATGAAAGCCCCCTCCCTTCCCCCTTCTCCTTCCCAAGCCGTCCGGTTTTCAGGACAGCCATAATGAGAATGGATGGCCCTTGGACTGGACAGAACCAAAGATAAAATGCGTGTCTTAGTGGAATGCAACGGAGAGAAATTCCTACAAGAAAAAGCTCTGCTGAAAGAAAATTTCTTTTGAAGATGACCAAGGATCGGAACCAGAGTTCTGGGCAGTTTGCAAAACACCTGATGTTAGACTTCGTAGCCAAAATGAGTGAGGTCAAACCACACAGGCTAATTAGCGACTAGTCAGCTAATTGTGGAATGGTCAGATAATTACTTAGCAGAATCACATATATTTCTGTTTATCACATTACCGATTGTAATTATTCCAGTCTGTGATCATTTTGGTTATAATTTGGCTAAGAATAAAGTTTCCTGATACAAGAGACAAACCTGCTCCCAGCCCTAGAGAGTCACCAACAGGCCAGGTTTCAGGATATCCATAATGAATATGCATGAAAGAGATTTGCATGCCAGTTATCTCCATTGTATGGAAATCTCTCTCATGTGTATTCATTAGGGGTATCCTGTTGGTAGCCCTCTAGGGCTGGGAGTGAAGACCAAAGCTGTATAAGTGTTGTGGAACGTTAGTTCATATAGATGAGAGATGGATAGATCTGTATGTATTGCTTTCCCTGTCCTCCTTCAATGCAGACAATGGAGGCAGCGTACAGGCAGATCTAACTCTTACATATTCATTATGAAAGCCAGACTAGCTGGGTATATCCCCTCGACCGGACTGAGAATGTTTAAGCCAGGGTTTCCCAAACCAACCAAGGAACCCTTTAGCCCAGTGGTTTTCCACTCTGTCCTGTTGTATCCCCATGTCAGTCAAGGTTTCAGGATATCCATAATGACTATGCATGAAAGATTTGCATGCAATAGAGGTAGCACATAAAAATCTATCTCATGCATCTTCGTTGTGGAAATCCTGAAAACCTGACTGCTAGGGGTACGGTAGGACAGGGTTGAGAACCACTGCCATAACCAGTTAGGTTTTCAGGATATCCACAATGAAGATGCATGAGATAGATCTGCAGTCACTGCCTCCACTGTATGCAAATTTATCTTATGCATATTCATTATGGATATCCTGAAAAACCAACTGGTGACTGGGTCCTCAGAAAAGGGTTTTGGAAGCCCTAGTTAAGAAATTCCAGTTGTTAGTTGCACAGTTCTAACACAAGAGGGCAGCAACCACCTACAAAAAACCACAAAAAGACTAGAACTTTTATAAAAATTGCGAATGCGATATCTGCCTTCTAACCAATGCTATCTCCTGGCATTCCAGCAGCCCCTGGGTTTTCCTGGCAGTGTGCCCAGAAGTAGAACTTGTGTAGTGAGGAAATAATAGGACCTTGCACTGAGGGCCTTGGAAGAAGGTGATAATGCATTGAACCTACACCAGGACCAGCCAGGTGTCTGTATTACTCAGCAATAGGGTTAAGACAAATTCAAGTATAACAGAAATGAAGTCTGTACAAGTGTGTGTGTGTGTATGTGATGAAGAAGCAGTATAACCCCCCCAAAAATGTTAATGTTAGAGTTGTTGGATTCAGTAAGCCCATTCAACTGCTACATTTCTGTTCTGCTACACAGTGGCTTTCTGAGGGTGATACTGATGACTCAGGCTTTTCAAAGATTCTCCTATTTAGCCACCTCAACCCTTGTGAATCTAAATAAGTTGTGGTGCGGCTGTGCTGATCATCATCAGCTTCTAAGTTCCCAGAATTGAAGTTTTAGATCTCTTACAACTGGGAGTAACCAACCACGGGGAATATTAAAATACATCTCAGCTCAGGAATTAAACCGTAAGAAAGCCAGAAAGAAAATAAGAAGTATATAACTGTTTGCTATGAGGGATGGAAGGGGGAATTTCATTTTACTAAAGTTAGTATCCCTGTCTGGTGTTTGACATCATTGCACACTGATAGAAGCATGGAAACTGTTGTTTTTACAAATGCCTTGCATAAGGTATAATCCCTATTACCCCATCCCTTGCAATTACCTTTTCCTGAACTGTCTATGGTTCTGTGTTGTCTTGACTAGATTGTAAGCTCTGAGGAACAGGGACTGTCTTTTTGCTTGTATTTCTGTACAGCGCTGTGTGCATAGCACTATAGTAGTCTAACCAGAGGTATCAGAGGAGCCTGTAGAATATGATGCTAGCTTAGCAGTCCCTTGTCAGCTTCCTCACTTCATACTTCACAGAGCTCCTATGCAACCGAGAGGTTGCGCAACTGAGGCTAATTGACCACTTCCCTAGTTTCTCCTCTCTTAGCCATGGTAGGCTGAGTAAATTCCTTTCTTTAAAATATCTGCTGCTATATAGCTCTTACTCTCTTTTTAAAACTGACAGTTCAAGACTATTTGTTTTCCTTTCTGATCCTCAAACCCCCTGAACAAAAGCAAGGCAGAAAACAAGCGCTTGCTGTGCAAAGGCTACAGCGCCACATTCCCCCCCGCCCCCTCTCTTTTTCTCTTACCTACCCCATTCTTGAAGAGGAAGCCTGCAAAGCTAATAAGGCTGTGAAGTTAATAATGCGTAGGAATAGCAGAAAGGTGAGGTAGAAGAATACAGAAAATTAGAAATAGCGCAAGCATTAGAATTTAAGATAGGTATATAGATATATGTATATGTGTGAAGACTTAAAAATTGTTAAAGAATCTGAAAAATATAATGTAAGAACCCTACTTCCTCTTTTTCTGCACCTAGATTGCCCCCCCCCCCCTCAGGGGAGGGCAGGGCACACAGTTCTAAAGAAAAGAGAGAGAACCCCAAATAAGGGGGTAAGCAGAAGAGGAAAGAGGAAAGGGGTGGGCTTGTGGAAAGGGGATAAAAGTATGGTGAAAAGCGGTATATAAATACAGCTAAATAAATAAATAAAAATAAATGGTACCCCCAGACTGGGGCGTGCCTACGCTTTAGCTTTGAGGCTATGCTGACGGACACCCGCTGTCTAGACAACGTTTTGAGCAATAATAAATCTGCTTCACCATATTTTCCTCTCTGAGTCTCATTGGTCGTATTGGCCATAGGCAAATTGGCCACAGGTAAAGGTATTTCTAACACACACCAAAGGCCACTCATCCCAGACTCTGAATATCCTGAAAACCAGACTGGAAAGGAAGAAGGGCAGGGACCCAAGGGACAGGTTGAGGAACACTGGCCTAGAGATGACCAATTGACTTCAGTTTTTCAGGACAGGCTGACCAGTAGTAGCGACAGGTCTGGTTCATTCTGCATCGCAATATGCACAGTTGCTAAGTTACCCATTTCCAGAAGGGAGACTTTTTGGCCAATCCTGGTTTTCTACTTACGTCCCAAAACAGTGTGGTACTTGTCCTCCCATTGAAATTACTGCTGCCGGTCCCATATTTTACTGCACCCGGATGGGGTTGTCAGGGATCCAGTTCTGGCCTCAAATCTTCCTCCTGGAACTGGGTAACTTGTCAGCTCGCTATGTGTGATGCAGAAGGTGCTTCCGGAATAACTGATATTTGCAGTCTCGGCTCCCAAAAGCTGCTCTAGTGTTATACATCTGTCTCTTCTTCTCCCTGTCCAGCTGTTTCTCTCAGTTCCTGCTTCCATTCTTACCCATTCCTGCTGCTGAAGTGGTGACCAGTCTGGGATCGTCACGTTTTGCTGGAAAAGAGAAAAACAAGAAGCAGAGGACAATAATGCCTTTTATTCCAACATACCTATTTCTTAAATACTTTCAATAAAGACAGCTCTGATGCTTTATTAGTGGAATTGTAAAGGAAACAGAAGTTTGAACATATGATAGGATTCGAAAACAAATATTCTGGGATGCCAAATGTACTGTAGGATGATTTGCATAATACCACACATATCGCTACGAAGGAACTTTTTCATAAGGCAGCCATCTAAAAACTTCCACCCAACAAGATGATATCAGAGTTGTGACTTAGCTCATAGCCACAGGGCTTCACTTTTCCCTCACTGCTCCCTCTCTGAGACGTCTACAAAAGCTTCATGTAGGCGTCTGATAATGGGCTGCAAATATCAGAAATACCATTCAAAATAAAAGGGAGAACAAACCCACTTGGTAGCTCAAGTGGAAGGGTTTTTCATGGCCATGTGTAAAATGTGCGTTCAATTCATGGGTCAGGTCTTTCACTCCCAGGGTCAGAGAGTGCTGGGGATGCTGTAGAGACAGTATTCATAGCTTTAGGGGGCTGTCAGGGAGGGGGGACACTGTCATACAGGGCCGTCCCAAGGGTTTCTGCTGCCGTGTGCCCTCCTCACGCACCAAGCCATGACCCCCTGTACTGAACTGCACTACCGCAGTGGCGGGGAGGGGGCTCGGCTCGGCTGCAGGTCATGTGCTCCTCCGGCATAACTTTGGGGGTTCAGAAGCGGCAGGTCCTGTGTGCTGAAGTACATGGCCTGCCACCCATGAGATCTGCTGCCCTAGGGTGCCGCCTAGTGGATGGGCCGGCCCTGCCTAATGACCATATTTAGGGCCATTGACTATATTGTTGTGGAAGGAGGCCTAGTACATGGCCCCCAACCAAGGACCAGAGCTGGATTTAATAATTTGGCACCCATAGGCAAGATGAAACATCAGATGCTGGGGGTGAGGGGCAAGGGAGTGTCATAGATCCCAAAGACTGAAGAGCCAGAAGAGGAACAGAGGAAGGCAATGATGCTGCAGTGGTGCCCTTTGAAGCAACACTACTACTGATCATTTGTGTAGTGTTACAGGGCGTAGGCTGTACAAGCAGATGTAAGAGACGGTCCCTGCTCTTCAGAGCTTACAATCTAGTCAAGACAGACAACACAACAGCTAAGACAAAGCTACATCTAGGGGTCTGGTAGGGAAACACATAGGAGACTAAGCGGATCAGGACTCCAAGGCGGTCTTGAAGCGGTGAGCTTTCAGCCAGTGTGTGCTTCGACGTACGTGGGAACGGGTTCCTCTTTGGACTGGAATTTGGAACCTTCAAATTCTGGTATCTGGTCAGTTGCCTGTGTGGCTTGTGCCTAAATCTGGGCCGACTGAGGACTGTCACTACAATGACTGGACTAAAGTAAGTTGGGAGGGGGGTATACTGGCAAATAAGGGGCAAATTCCTGGGTAGATATTAAATTAATTAAAACAATTTTATACACTGCAAAACTGATCAAGGATCATTCAGCGTACTTTGCAATTTACATTCATAAAATTAATACATAAATATAACACACGAATTCATTTAAAATGCAAGCCTTCTTCTCATCCTTATTTAAATTAGTGACTTGAGCACCTCTTTAAATAGCTGTGCCCTTGTTCTGACCAAGCTAGAAGTCCCGAGGAGGAGGAAAACTGCCTGGCCCCAAAATACCGAAAAGCGCTGACCTTCATTCCTCTGTACTGTTGAACTATCCCTCCCCCCCCCCCCAACTCTTTCAGTTTACTAAACTGTTCTAGCTGTTAGTGCTGGGTTTACTGCACGTTAAATGCGCTGCACACTAAAAATCCTGATGTAATTGGTAGTGTAGAAGTGGGCGGGGACTGGGTGGGTGAGGGGCAGAATGTGGGTGTTGGCGCATTGCAGTTAGCACGGGCGTAATGGGCATGCCATTAGCACAGGGGCATTGAACGCCACCTCAATGTGCCGGCTAGCGTGATGTTTGCCAACGGTAGGGGATGAATGCACATACCCCTTGAAGGTACGGGCTCCGTACTAGATTCGTAGCCCAAATACTTACTACCCACTTGCTCTTTAGTAAATGTGCCGCAACATGTAAGACCCAGTGTGTAGGTGCCGGTCAAAGTTCCCAGCACACGATGGGAGAGAACAAGGAAACATGATTTCTACTCAAAAATCCAGAATCTTGCATGACGGTATTCATACAAACCATGTCGCCCGGCCGCTTATCCTGCGAAACTGCTCCAGCCACTCCGAGTTCCGGAAAAAGTTAAAAACTTACTTATTCCTGGAGCACTTCTCCCAACCACCTTAATTCTTAGCCCCCTGCTTCCCCTCCTCTTACCCATGCTATCTCAACCTTGATTATAAAACCATATAGTATCTCTTACCCAGTATATACCTTGTACATAGTTACTCTCTGTAAATAGTTCCATGTATTGTTTCTAATTTCTGACACACTTATTTATCCTTGTTCATTGTTCCATGTAAACAGTTGAAACATACTGCTATAAAATGTTCTATGTAAACCGTCCTGATTTGTAGAAGGACGGTATATAAAAAATGTTAAATAAATAAATAAATGTCGGGAGAGAGATCTGCCTGGAGTGGGAGCAGCCGCGGTGGTTTCTCTGCCGGGAAGCGAGCAGCAGGTTGGAGCCCGGTGCCTGCTGAGTCAGCTGCAGGCACAGAGAGGCCGCCCCTGGAGTGGAGGACCCCCCCACGAGCCCTACAAAACACAGCCGGCTTACACGCGGCTGCGTGTTCGCGGCCTGCGGGGTCGCGTTCTAAGGGGCGTGTTACAAGGGGCATGTCTTGCTCCTTGTATGCTCCTTTGGTGATATAGGAGTTTCAGCAGTTCGGTTTGTCAATGGGAAAGCGGAAGGCAAAACCATCAGCCAAGGCACCGTCAGGAGAGGGAGGTAAGGTGTCTGGTCCCATGGACAAACATGTTACTGCCCTTCCGCTTGCCAGCCAGTCTCTGGATGGCGCCTCCTTGAGCCCAGATATCCGGACACCACCTCCCTTCCCTCGGCCTACTTTGTCATCTACTCCTGTGAAGTTATCGTCATCTGCCACACTTCCGGTGTTAGTTCCAGTAGACCCTGCTGCATCTGATAATGATTCTCTATCACTTAAAAGTGAGGTGACTCTCTCAGATATTTGGTTGATGCTTCAGAAAATTGATACACGTTTATCTACTACTGTTACCTCTCTCTGTAATTTTTCACATGATGTTGTTAATAGGGTTAAAGCTATTGATGATCAAATGACCAATTTTGCTGGTTCCTTGACTCTGGTGGATTCTCAACTCCAATCATACCAAGATTCTCATCTTGGTTATCTTAAAGATATTTCTTCTGTTTCTTATAGATTGGAGCTGCTTGAAAATCACCAGCGTGCCAGGAACCTTCGATTTCTAAATTTTCCATCTACACATTTACTGTCTCCTGAGATTTTGTTGAAAAAATATCTATCTGAAATCTTGCATTTGGATGATTCTGTGGATATTGTGCATATGTACTCTTTTTTTCCTAAGGTTGGGGCCTCCGGGCAGGCCAAGGGTGATTCTCCCTCGGCTGACTCGGTGGGCCCTAATCTTACAGAGTTTCTACAAGATTCACTTGATATCATCCCCAAACGGTGTACTTTGGTGGTGACCTTCGGGTCTGAATCACTTAAATTTAAGGTTATTCGTGCTTATTTCAAGTGCAAAGATTTGCTGTTTTGTGGTTATAAACTGCAGGTTTTCCCAGATGTGGGTAAGGCCACTCAAGCTCGTCGGAAGCAGTTTCTTGAATTTAGAGCTAGTGTGATTGCGCTGGGGGCTTCCTTCTTTTTGAAGTTCCCCTGTCGCTGTCTAGTCACTTATGAAGGTCATGATTATGTTTATACTGATGTGGCTTCTTTATCTCAGTTTCTTGTGGATAAGGAGGGTGTTGGTGGGCAGGAGGGTGTATAGGTGGGATGGCTTGAATGTTTGGCTCCCTGATTTGGAGTTTATAAACTCCTTTTTTCTTCAAATTATATTGATCCCTTAGGGGAGTGAAGTAGTTTCTTTCTCCCTTGATGTGTTCTGTATAAGGGTGTGGTATTATGTTCTTGAATGTATTACTCTGTGTGGTATTTGTTTTTTTGTAATGTTTCTTGCATTTGAGGAAAATTTAAATAAATAATAAATAAATAAATAAATAAATGTCAACATTAGCACCCCCTACTCCCCTATGGAGCCGCACTTTTACAAGGATACCCAGGTGGAAATTCAACATCTAACTCCACCGCTTCTCCTCTGAGCTCTAGAAATATTTCCCATCAATTCTGTATGAAGCCTGCGATGTCAGGATAGAATCTAATTTTTTTTTGTCTCAGAAAAATCTGTCCAGTTTTCTAAATCTATTCTGGATAGAGCAAAATATCTGAAGCCATAGGGAATCCTTTTCAAGAGCAGTCGTTCTTTCCATCTTAGAAACCAATGCCAATGTTTTCTTGGAATGTTACAGAATCTCATGTACAGTATTTTTCCTTTTTTGTTTTAGCTCGTTGTCATTTTTAAACATTTTTACAATAAATCTTCATTCTATCAGAAACATCTTGCGGTATACACAAGACAACATTGCAAATTTAAAGAAATTAACAATAAAACCCCAAAGTCTTCACAAGTCCGTAATTGCGAGGGAGGTATGCAAACTCATCTCACCAATGATAAAGAAATCAAAAACTACCTCTAGGTCTGGAAAAATAGGTAAATGTCATGACCAGACATATAGACCAATTATTAAGCAGCTACTGTCCCTAAAACAGCGCTCCCGAATGTTAAGATCTATTCTTTGGGCCCCTTTTATTAAAGTGTGGTATATTTTTGCCCCTAGCGTGTATTTTGAGTCAAAATCAATGCGCATTAGGTGCAACTGCACCTCAGTAACTGTCAGCGACATGGCCACAAGGCGCCTGACAGTTACCACGCAGGAAAGTCCCTTAGCGCACATTCCAGCCATTGGCAATTACTGTACCCATGCCAACTGCAACCTTGGTGATTAATGCATGTTACTGAAGCCCCTCACTAATTGCAATCTACAGTCAACACCCACAATTCCTCCTTAATCCCACTCAGACCCTGCCCCAGCGCACAATGCACAGTTAACGCACATTTCAGCATGCGCAAATTGTCTTGCCTGCATAATAATTACCATGGGACTGTGGATGTGGTTAACGTGTACTGAAATGCACATTAACCGCCTAATGCACTAATAAAAAGTGCCTCTTTATATCAGAAAGAGCCCTTAGCTGATTTTTTTCCTACAAAAAGGCTACCAGCTTTGGGATTCATTTCTATTACTTACACTAAGGGGTGCTGTGATGGGGTATATAGGAAATTACCCATCCCTCTCCAAAGGGATGGTCAGCAGTCCACCTAAAAAGGTCTACAGCTCAGAACTCAGGGCTGGGAGGTTGTGGCTCAGACAAAGGGATTAAGAACCCAGCTGGGGCCAAAAGGGAGAGAAACCCATGGAGACAGAAAGGAGTCCTGATAAGGGCTAGGAAATTCAAGAAGTGAGTGACCAGACTTTATTCTTCTGAACTTTAATTTGTGAGCTGGGGGAAAGGAGCTGTGAACCAGCCTTGCGAAAGCAACAAGCTGGGGAGGGAATGCTGGCTAACTGAAGCACAATAAAAGTGGGTTTTTGTTTTTCCTGAATGTTTGTGTGTCTGGTATTTTAAGAGCCCCTAGCGACTGCAGGCCATGCCCTACTACATGTGATGGCAGTGGTGGGATTTCCCCTAACCATGTGACGGAAGGAAAACACACGTACCTCCAGGCTGTGCCTCTCTACAGCAGCTCAGAATATTTTTATTTGATTGATTGTAAGAGGTTAGCCTCGCCCTAGCTAGGGAGCTGAAGAGAGTCTAGGTAGTGCCAGAGAGGCAGGATTTTTGTTTGGCCATTAGAGGCCGCTGAAAGTTTATTGGAACAGGGATGCTGCAGAGTTAACTCAGTGGCAGAAGAGTGAGCTGTGTTTGTGTTTTGCAAGTGAGAAGTGACAACCCAAAATGGAGCGGTTCCTCCAGATGCCAGTAGAAGGGCAGCAACAACAACACTAATGTTTGCAGCAATTGCAAAGTCTTGCTCAGGTGCAGGGGGAGCTACAGAGGAGTTTCCTGGCTCAGCTGACTCAGGCCCAACAGAAACCGCAACTCCTCCCTCCAGCGCAAACGCTAATTACAATGATGGCAGATGAGGAACCTGATCACTTCTTGGTGAACTTTGAGTGAGCTGCCCGCATGGCCCAGTGGCTGGAGGAGACATGGACTATTTATTTGGGGAATCTGCTGACAGGTAGCAGTCAGGCTGCTTTCCAGAACGCCAACCCAGACGGGTGAGCGACATACACAGCTTCAAGGCCGCTGTACTGGAACGGACTGGCTGTACACCTACTGCCAGCGATTCAGAAAGGGGAGGCTCCAAATAGAAGAAAGTCCTCGGAGGTTCTTCAGTCGAATGAAGGATCTTGCTTGGAAGTGACTGCATTAGACAGCCAAGATTATGCTTTTGAAGCAATTTTTTATAGGGCGTGACTGCCCCATGAAACAGTGGCTAGGCCAGCTTACACTGGAGAGTATACATGAAGCCCAGCCAGTGACTGACACAGACGGTGGAGTAGAGAAGTAGCCTAATGGTTAGAGCACTGGCTTGGGAACCCAGAGACCAGCGTTTGATTCCCACTAGCACTCCTTGTGGCCTTGGGCAAGTCACTTAACCCTCCACTGCCTCAGAAGAATCCAAGTTACCAATGTCCTGTTTAATGTGCATTGTTACCAAGTTTAAGTTACAATGTAAACTGCTTTGACTAAAATGATAAAGCAGTATAAAAAGACCTGTTAAATGAATACAAATAAAATATTAAATACAGTGAGAAGGGAAAAAAGTCATCCATAGCCCAAGAGGACAGAAGGGGAAGCTGAAGTGGGTGTTGGCTCCCATGTTTCAAACCCCAAAGTCACCTCCTAAGTGAGGGTATGGGCCCAGCCACAACTACTTCACCTATTTTAGGTGTGGAGCCTGGGGACACTTTGCCCGGAATGTCCCCTGGGTACAGAGGAACCGACGGATGTCAGTCTAACTACTCCTCACACCTGCGCTTTTGCGGACATTCCCTGCCCAGTGCAAAGAACTCTGTGATTCCAGTGGAGCTCAGGGGGACCCACCTCCAGGCCTTTGTAGACTTAGGGAGTAATCCAATCTTAGATCGATTAAGCAAAGACTGTAACACCGACCTGTGTGCATGGAGACCAGAGGGAGTATCCAATGGCAGAGGTTTCACTCAAGACTCTGGCAGGGCAGGACACTTTTGAGGTCATAGTGCTGCCCTGGCTCCCATATCCTGTAGTAATCGGCTGAGACTACCCAAGCTTCTAGGTGGTATGGGCTCAACTAACTGATGACTCCACTAAGTCTAACCCAGAAAGTTTCCCAGAGATTTTCCCCCTAGAAGACCCAGATCTGTATATCGAGACTCCCAAGCCTGCTAAATCCCAGAGTCAACGTTGCCAAGAGAAGCTATGCTACTTTCAGACTCAGGGCGTGGGTATAGAGGAGGAATCCAGGGAGGAAGAGCCTAGTGAAGAAACTCTGGGGGATAGCTCAGGTCCCAGCCATAAGGACCCAAACACATTAGTCTCCCTCCCAGAATGGAGGCCGGAGGAAGACCCAGGGAGCTTCAAGAGGGCCCAACAGGAGGATGAGTCCCTTAAACATGCCCGAGAATGGGTTTTGGAAGTAGATGGGGTCCCCTAGGAGAATCTTTCCCTATTTTGTGCTAAAGAGAGATTTGTTATACAGAGTGGCCGACGGTTCCCTAGAGGGGGAGGAGATAAAACAACTGATAGTTCCCTGACCCTATCGTTAGCAGGTGCTATCATTGGCACCAGGGCCGGCCTGCCTAGGGCAGCAGCAGTGGCACAGGTGGGCGGCAGCAGGGGCATGGGTGGGCAGAAGTGGCACACATGGGTGGCCGCACTGCTCCCCCCCCCCCCCAGCTGCTGCTGATTATGTTTGGCGCAGAGGGGGGCAGTAGCAGTATTTCCAAAAGTGATGGCAAAATGCCACCGCTTTTGGAAACACTGCCGATGCCGCTTCCCACTCTCCCTCCTGAGACGGCAGCTGGGGTTTCTCCTTAGGGTGGCCGAAACCCTTGGGCCAGCCCTGGGTGGCACATAGACATTTATTAGGGGGACACCTGAGTATGAAGAAAACACAGGAGTAATTTTAGCTTGATTTTTTTGGCCTGGGGTTCATATGCAGGTGCAATTGTATTGCCAGTCATGCCTTACCTGCCAGAGTCAGGCCTATCCCTCTAGTACCTATTTCCATCATTGAAACCCCGTTTGAAAAAGTGGCCACGGATCTGCTGAACAACCCAAGTAAGAAGTATATCCTAGTCATACTGGCATAAGCTACTCGAGATCCGGAGACCATTGCTCTGAGAAATATGAAAACTACTATGATCATGAATGCCCTCTGGGAAGTCTTTTCTTGGGTGGGAATGCCCAGTGAGATCCTCTCAGATTAAGGAATACTCTTTGTATCCAAGCTGATGAAACAAGTGTGTGCTTCGAGGAAGGTTAAGATGCTGTGAACATCAGTATATCACTCACCACGGATGGTATCAGAGTTCCACGGGGGGTTTTCGCCTTTTGAAATGATCTTCGGAAGATGACCAAGAGGCATATTGGATGTGGTGAGGAAAACCTGGGAAGAAGAACCCTTGTCCCGGATGTAATCTGGTGGAGTATGTCATACAAATGCAAGACCAACTGAAGAAAGCCAGAGAGGTGGCTAGATTCAGTCTGGAAAAAGACCAAGCTGAACAGGCCAAAGGCTACAATCGAGTAGCTGTGCATCGCACCTTCCAACCGGGTGACAGAGTTTTAGGCTTGCTGCTCTTGTCTGAAAGCAGATTACTCTATAAATGGTAGGGGTCCTATGAGGTGGAAAAGAAAGTGGGGTCTGTTAACTACAAGATTGCCCAGCCAGATAAACAAAAGAAGGCCAAAATTTAACATATTAATCTACTGAAAAAATGGACTCCAGTGACAGCTGTGATGGTACAGGAGGATTTTGGGCCAGAAATTTCAGCTCTGTCTCATCCAGCTCAAGTCCCAATTGGAGACCAATTGTCCACAGTCCAGAGAAGGAATCTAGAGGGTCTGATCCATGGGAACCTAGATGTGTTCTCCACCTACCTGGGACAAACCCACCTCACTTATCAAGATATCATTACTGACCCTGGGGTGGTTGTCCGACAATGACCCTATTGAATTCTGGAGGTCTGGAGAAAGGGCATTGCCAAGGAACTTGAAGAAATGCTTAACCTAGGAGTTATAGAAGAGTCTGAGTGACTGGTCATCCCCCATTGTCTTGGTTCCTAAAGCAGAATGGAGCATCAAATTCTGCACTGACTTCTGGAAAGTCAATGTTGTTTCTAAATTAGAAGCGTATCCAGTGCCCAGAGTAAATGAGCTAATCGAGCAACTCGGTGAAGCATGCTATCTTGGACTTGACTAAGGGATACTGTCATGTGTCCTTGATTCCAGCTGCCATGGAGAAAATTGCTTTTTTCAACACTGTAAGGCTTGTTTCATTTTACCATGCTGCTGTTTGGATTACATGGGGTTCCAGCCACATTTCAACACCTGCTTGATCGCCTACTGAGACCACACAAGATGTATGTGGCTGCATACCTTGATGACATCGTCATCTATAGCAGAGACTGGGCCACCAATCTAACCCAAGTATAAGCTGTGTTGACCAGCCTGTGGAAAGCTGGGCTGATGTCCTAACCCTAAGAAATGTTTGCTGGAAGGATGGAATATCCAATATCTAGGCTATTTAATCAGAAATGGGCAGATATGACCTCAACTACAGAAGGTGGATGCCACTGCTCAGGTCCCCATCCTAAAGTCAAAGAAAGAGGTTCAGACCTTCCTTGGATTAATTGGCTATTAACACCAGTTTATCCCTAACTTTGCAGAGACTGCAGAGCCATTAACTAATCTCCGGAAGACAGCTCCTGAACAGAATCAATGATCACCGGACCTAGACTGGGCATTCCAGCATCTTAAAGAGGCCATGTACTCGGCACCTGTCCTGATTAGCCTTGATGTCTCTCTAACATTTATGGTACAAACAGATACCTCAGAGGTGGGCCTGAGAGCCGTTGTGACCCAGGAAGTTAAGGGTGAAGAACATCCAGTGGTATTCATCAGCAGGAAGCTGCTCCATTGGGAGAAACATTATGCT
This sequence comes from Ichthyophis bannanicus, assembly GCA_033557465.1. Lineage (NCBI taxonomy): Eukaryota > Metazoa > Chordata > Amphibia > Gymnophiona > Ichthyophiidae > Ichthyophis > Ichthyophis bannanicus. The sequence goes on along the minus strand of CM066035.1, from coordinate 898,420,666 downwards.
ATGATCGAGAAGGAAGCCATAGTTGTCAAGTGTGCACTTGAAACCTTTAAATACTATCTGTTGGGCCATTCATTTACACTGGTAATGGACCACCAGCTCCTCAAATGGCTGGCTCAACATGAGTAGTCCAATGGCCGTATTATGAGGTGGTTTCTGAGTCTCCAACTCTACCAATATCTGATCCACCAAAGGGTGGGTTGGGGTCACCTGAATGTTGACTTCTTTTCACAGGTTGGGGTCCAAGGTGCAGCAAGTACTCTACAGGTCATGGTTGAGCTGGGGGGAGGGGGGGGTTATGTGATGGGGTATATAGGAAGTTACCCATCCCTCTCTAAAGGGATTATCAGCTGTCCACGTTAAAAAGGTCTACAGCTCAGAACTCAGGGCTTGGAGGTTGTGGCTCAGACAGAGGGATTAAGAACCCAGTTGGGGCCAAGAGGGAGAGAGGCCCGTGGAGACAGAAAACTCCTTCCAAGTCAGGCTGGGGAAGGAATCCTGCTGTGAGGTGGGAAATTCAAGAAGTGAGTGACTGGACTTTATTCTTCTGAACTTTAAATTGTGGGCTGGGGGAGGGCGCTGCGAACCAGCCTTGTGAAAGCAACAAACTGGGGAGGCAATGGTGGCTAACTGAAGCACAGTAAAAGTGGGTTTTTATTTGTCCCTGAACATTTGTGTGCCTGGTATTTAAGAGCCCCTGGCCACTTCACGCCACGCCCTACCACAGGTATGTTTACTAAAGCGCATTAGGCGTTTGCAGCTAATGTGGCATTGTGCAAATAGTGCCGTGTTAGCTGCAAACACAGTGCACTGTCTGTTGGGGGTGTGCACAGCATTTCCTCAGAAGATAATGCACCAAAATTGCAGAGAGTGCGGCCCAGCAGCACCGTGGATGCTCATAATGCCACCCATTGAGATGCTGTTACTGCATGAGATTGTGTGAGTCTGAGAGCTCCCTAGGGAAGAGATGAGGCAAACCGAGGGCCAAATACTCCCACCAGCAACTCTGCTTCAGCCCCCCTCCCAAACAAGTAAGTCACTAGCTACTTATGGAAACACAGCAGTTCTTGACCTGCTTGTAAATACTGGGCCTCCTAGTCAACCCACGGTAGTCAGTGTTTTCAAAGCACCTGGCGAGGTGGGCAAAAGTGAGACCAGATATTCAGCGCCAGATCCGGATATCCTCTGGTGCTGACCGATACGGCTAACCAGACAGCAGCGATATTCAGCCGCACTCCATTTAGCCAACTAGCATAAAGTAAGGACAGTTACTGGGATTTATTTATTTATGTTATTTATTTGACTATCTTTATCTTTATTAATACCTGATATACTGCCCTAGACTTTAGGGTATCAGAGTGGTTTACAATTTCCAAGGCCTAGGACCTGAAATGAAGGTGTGGTCAAGAAGGCAAGTTTGAGGTGGTGGATGGTCATTCAGTCCTATTTTAAGATTATGGGATATTAGAATGTTACAGTAACCCTAATCTTCGGGATCACAGTGCAGTTCTCTACCTACAAGGTGAGTTGGATAGTGGGATACCGTGGAATACAACTGGTTTTTGATCCCTCTATGGATGAGGACTTATCATGCCAGGCTATATAAAGATTGGAGTGTGTACAGGGTCAATAAGGGACTTGGTTTGGGTCCCCTCAACCTGGGTTACATGGACCCAGCTGATCTGGAGCCTGGATCTCAGGATTTCCTACTCACTGAACACAGTTTAGTAAAGGTGCAGTCCATTAAAGGCAAAAAAGAGTGACCAGCCTACCCCCACCCCCACCTCCAACTCTAGGTCTAGGGATGTGCAAAGTAAATCCAACTCTGTTTACAAAGTGTTTTTTTTAAAGCAAATTAGAATTTCTTCAGGCAGGAGAATTCATTAAAACAAAAATCTGGCTCTGCCTACTGTGATAAGGAAGCTTATCATGACAGAGGAGAAAGGGATAAAGGAAAAGAATTCACCCTTATAAAAGGACCTATTCTACAAGGTCAGAGAAACAGAACCCCAATCACACCTAGAAAGCAGGAAATTCCCAGATGGGATAGGTTTCAGAGTTCCCCTAGCGGAGAAAAGGAGAGGGAATACAGACCCAGGGTAAAGGACCCTTATATCACTGAGTTCCCTAATTACCCAGCTGCCAGGAGGCAAGCTGATCTCTGTCACCTGAGAGGAGAAGGGGTGGGGCTGGACCCTTGGGGATTTAAGTCTAGGATAGAGAAAGAAGCAGAAAGGAGGAGGAGGAGAGTCCCAGAAAGAGTCTCAGGGAGAGACCCAAGCAGAAACACAAGCTGGAGAACAGGACGAGGAAGCACAGGAGAATGGTGGCCAGAGCACGAGGGAGGAGAAACTGCTACAAGCCCAGGCTCAGGTATGAGCCTTGAAAGCTTGTCTAATACAGAGCAGTGCAGAGTTGCAAGGGATACTCTCAGCTCTAACGGAAGGCAGTCAGCTGAACCCTGTGAACTGGAAGGAGAGGTAGAGCCTATGCAACTAGGTGAACCAGACCTAGCTGTGAATGACGAGGACTCATACATGGATTGCTCCTTGTGCCAATCCTTTACTGCAGAGGGATTGAAGGAAAACCACCCTTAAGAGAAAACCTTCAGAGTCAGGTAACTTTGAAAGCCTGTAGATGGTTTTGTGCATGTCCTGTGTTAAAGAAGAAATACGTTTGCTGAGAAAGCCAGAGCAAGCTGAAGCTCTCTGATTTGGCTTATTAAACACCTGCTATCCAGAGCAGTGCACCGGCAAGAAGCCGAGCTAATGGTGAAAGGAAGTAAAGTTTTTGGCTTTGTTTTTGAATATTCCTAAAGCATGGAATAGAGCATTATTTGCTTATGAGACGTTTTTGTCCTGTTAAAAGTTTTACTTTGTCTGTAAGGAGACAAACAGCCTGGAAGTGTTTGGGACTATGAGAACAGAAAACTGCCATTGAGAAATGCTGCTTTTGTTTGCTTTAAACAGCAATGCTAGCCAAGCTGGTAGCATTGACTGTTAGAAGGCTTTATCTTTGAGCTGAAGAACACTATAAGCTGAAAGTTTGCTTTGAGTTTATTTATGTCCTGATGTGTATTGTGAAGAATCCTGGAGAAAGAATCCAAGGGTAGTATTTGTGAACCTTTGCGTTTGAGTCAATAAATTCTGTCATTGCCTTACTATTCGAGCCAACTACAAGTGTTTTTACCTGAAGCCAAGTGAACTGTGACTGAACTACCTTTCCCAAGAGGCATTGCAAAATAACAAGACAGTAAAAGGCTAAAAGGTGAAACTTTCTATGATAACCACGCCCCTCAATACTGGAAGTAAGGGGCAAGGGCATGACAGTGGCGTAGTTTTTAGGATTTTTACACTCAAGGATATACCAGGAGGTCACTTCAGGATGCAGCTGCAAGGATTTCCAAACTGAAGAACATGGCAGCAGGATTTTCCTGACGGTTGTGGTGAGCAGAGTGACTGGTCCGGTTGCGGTGCCAAGAAAAAAAGACACCTGAATAAGCGAGAGTCGACGCCTGAACAAGGTAAAAGATACCTAGGCGTGGCTTGTACTGGATTGAGGGAAAGTGAATGCTTGTGCATTAAAGGGGGCACATATAAGGAAAAAAAAAAAGCTGTTGTTGGGTGCCGCCCTTGGTGTTTTCCCTCTCTTTTTTCTTGCAGGTCACCGAAGATATGGATCCTAAAGAGCTGGTGAATTGGATGGCGACCCAGTTCACACGTCAGCAGGAGTTAGCGCAACTGGCGCAGGACAGTGCAATTGCTGCAATGAGGGAACAGCAAAAGCCAGTCCTAGACCTGGTGGAAGCTTTGATCACGCTCCGGAGCCAAGGAGGCAGAGGAGTACCAACACCAGTAGGACCAGCTACACCTCGTGTGGACAGTCCGGTAGACTTTCATAATACTGGAGCGTTTAGTTTTGGGAAGCTTACCCCAGAGGACAATATAGAAGACTTTCTTGAGTCCTTTGAAAGAGTGGCTCAGGCTATAGGATGGCCAGAGACCCAGTGGGCAGTGCGTCTAGCTACATCCTTAACTGGAGAGGCACTGGCTGCTTATAGAGCCATGCCGGCAGCCCAAGCTATGGATTATAAGGCCGTAAAGAGTGCCATTAAGGATCGTTTAGGGTTAACAGCCACAGTATATCGCCGCATGTTTAGAGCCACAGTCCTGAGAGCTGGCGAGACGCCAAAGGCTTTAAGCCAGCGGATTCGTGGTTTAGCACTGAAATGGCTGGCGCCAGAGGGAAATACTTTAGAAATGGTCATTGACATGATAATGTTAGAACAATTTATGGCAGCAGTGCCAAAAGACATACAGTCCTTTCTTATCCAGCAGAATTGCCAAAGCATGGGAGAGGCAACCCTTTTGTCTGAACGTTTTATGGAGGCTGAGTTAGCTCGTCAGCAAAAGGGAAGCGCTCCAAAGATAGGTGCTGAGGTCAGTTTTGCTGCATCAGAAAAGAGGAAGGAGAATACTGTTGAGTGTGGAAAAGTTTGTCTGCCTACTCAAGATGGGAAGTGGGCTGGAAAAAAATGTTTCCGCTGTGGGAAATGGGGACACTTGCAAAAGGGGTACAAAGCCTGCACTAACTTAATGGGAACAGCTATGAAACAACTTGGGGAAGGTTTTCTCTTATCGGTTAGCATACAAGGGATTACTACTAACGCTCTCTTGGACTCTGGTGCGGACCAAAGCATGTTGTCACAAAGGCTTTGGCGAGCAATAGAGGCCCAGAATAAGTCCGAGCAGAAGAAGCCAGAAGGTAGCGTTCGAATTAGATGCATTCACGGTGCTGCTTCTTTTTACCCCACATACAAACTAATGATCAAAGGATTAGGGGTGCAGAGAGAGATCCAAGTGGCAGTGGTTCCCAAACTCCCGTATGACTTAGTATTGGGAAGGGACTGGCCCCAATTTAAGCAGGGTTTGGAAAAAGGCCTTAGCCAGAAGGGCGAGGGAATGGTGATGGTGGTCCCCGGGCCTCTTTTTGAAAACCCCCAAGAACCAGTTGGGGACACAAGGAAAAAGCCCCGGGAAAACAAGCCTCCAGGTAAACAGATTTTTAGACTAAAGTTCTATAAGGTGTCAGAGAAGGCCCAGGCTCCCCAGAGGGCATCTCCACAAGTTGCGGGATTTGACTTATGCAGTGCGGAGGATGGAATGATACCTAGCCGAGGAAAAGCCTTCATTGATACTGGCCTGAAAATTGAGATACCAATCGAATGTTATGGGCGGATAGCCCCACGCTCAGGGCTGGATCTGAAGCATTTCTTGGACGTGGGAGCTGGTGTAATTGATCTGGACTACAGGGGGAATATAAAAGTGTTATTGTTCAACTTTGGACACAAAGATTTCCCGGTAAAAGTTGGCAATCGGATCGCCCAGCTAATCTGTGAAAGGGTGGGATTTCCCCCGTTTGAAGAGGTCCCACCATTATCCCCCATGGAACGTGGAGCGGGAGGTTTTGGTTCAACCGGAGGGCTGAAGGTGAGAAGTCTCACAGCCACTTGTGAGGAGAAAATGGAAGTGCCTGAAGAGGAAGACCTAGGACCCCACGTGGCCGATTGCAAGGAACGCCCAGAGCCACAAATAGGGGAAGACCTGTCTTCGGTACAGAAAGGAGAATTAACCAGACTATTGGAGAAATTTCCGGATGTGCTAACCCCGATTCCCGGTGAAACCCAGCTGGTGGCACACGAAATCGTGACTCCACCTGGGAAGATAATCAGGCAAAGACCTTATTGATTACCCGAAGCAAAAAAACAAGAAGTGGTGGCACAGGTCCGTGAGATGTTGGACATGGGCATCATAGAGGAATCCAAGAGCCCATGGTGTAGTCCCATAGTCCTGGTACCGAAGCCAGATGCCACCTTAAGGTTTTGTATAGATTTCCGGCAGTTGAATGCCATATCCGTCTTTGATGCCTATCCGATGCCTAGAATTGAGGAGCTCTTGGACCAACTGGGGCAAGCCCAATATTTGACTACATTAGACATGACAAAGGGATATTGGCAGATCCCACTGACGAAGGAATCTCGGTCAAAGACCGCGTTCAGTACCCCAATGGGATTATTTCAGTTTAAAAGGATGCCTTTTGGTCTTCATGGAGCTGCCGCCACCTGCCAGAGGTTGGTGGACCAGGTTCTGCGACCACATCGAGAGTACGCCTTCGCCTACATGGATGATGTCATAATTCATAGTGGCAGTTGGGCAGAACATCTCATGAGAATCGGAGCTGTATTACGCTCTATGAGGCAAGCTGGCATCACCTTGAACCCAAAAAAATGCGCTTTTGCAAAACAGGAAGTGAAGTATTTAGGACACATGGTAGGAAAGGGTAAGATCAAGCCTTTGATCAACAAGATGGCTAGAATCAAGGAATTTCCTCAACCAACAACCAAGAAACAATTAAGGAGCTTTCTGGGATTAATCGGGTATTACAGAAGATTCATACCCCGGGTTGCAGAAGAAAGTTCCGTTTTTACGGACATGCTGAGGAAAAATTGCCCGAATCAACTCAGATGGACCCCAGAGGCTGAGAAGGCCTTCACTCATTTAAAAGGAAGGCTATGCACAAGTCCGGTGTTGCGCGGAGTAGATTTCAAAAAGCCCTTCCTGGTGCAAACCGATGCATCGGAGGTAGGCTTAGGAGCCGTTTTGTCCCAAAGACATGAGGGAGATGAACACCCGGTGATGTTCCTCAGCAGGAAACTATCTCCAGTGGAGCAAAAATACTCTACCATTGAAAAGGAGTGCCTTGCTATAAAATGGGCCATAGAAGCACTATGTTTTTACCTTACAGGAAGAGAATTCCTATTAATTACAGATCATGCCCGCCTAAAATGGCTCCAGCAAATGAGAATCATAACGTCCGGTTAACTCGCTGGTATATGGCTCTACAAGCTTTTGATTTTAAAATAGAACATCGGGCAGGAAAACTGCATAAAAACGCGGGTGCTTGGAAATGAAAACGAGAGGTTTCTCCTGTAGGTAATATCTCAGAAATTTAATGGTCCACTTAATGACAACACATTCTTTTTCTATTGCGGAATGGCTCTTCATAGGAAATGAGCATCTGACTTATGCAGAGGACAGTGTGTCCTCACCTTCTGTTTCGTGGGAGAGTACAGCGCCGAAGCCCACTTCAGAGAAGTGACGTTGGCAGTAGAACAAAATCCACACCGTGCAGGACTGACTTGTCACACGACCTTTTGTCTCAACAGCCCATGATTGCTTGACTGCATTCTTCTGGCTGCTTCGCCTTGTTGGCTGTGGATTACTTTATCAAGTCTATAAGAGCGGGTCACAATTTGTGAAAACCTCAAGATGAACTTTCAATGGGAGGTGGAGAAACGATCTTGAAGATTGGAATGGGGCACTCAGCCACTACCTGTGTTTTGTAATGAGAGGTTTGACTTGCATGTTTCTCACTATGTAGCTTGGGGTCGACTTTTCAAACAACATCCATCTGCCTTAGGGCTGTAAGGACTTTTAACTTGTACGCTTGACAGCAATTCTCAGACTTCCCTTTGAAAACTGACCTGGGGAACGTAGGAGCTCAAATCAGCACTGACTATTTATACAGGTACTTAAAAAAAACAAGCACAAAATGCTTACATGCAGACTTCTGGACATCCAAATGTATTCCTGTAAATGGGCTAATCTAATCTAAGCTAACTCAGATTTGTATACCGCAACGATCCCAATCAAAACAGTGGTTCTGTGTGATTTTACAGCAAGAAAGATAAACATGAAAGAAAAAGGATTAAAACGTATGCATAAAAAACTTTAACTAATTAAATTTAAACAACTCCAGTCCCACTCCCAGGAATGGTTTCCTGTTACATATATACACTTATTTGCATATTCACTATAGGGGTCATTTTGAAAGTCTTGGTCTTGATTTGGACATCCGAAGACTTGCATGTGGACGTCCAAATCATGGAGAAGTCCCTGGAGCCATTTCACAAATGGCTTTTAAAGACATCTCCAGTGCGTGGACATCCAAGTAGGCAAAGGGGATGGCGGAGGTGTGTCTGGGGAGGTGCAATGAACTTAGATGTCCTGGCTCAATTTCAGAAATGTTGGGGATGTCTGCGACCCCATTCAGGCATGCATAGACAACAGAAAAGTGCTTGTTCTCACCATAAAACATCCAGAGGGTGTAAAGAAGATGAAGAATTTAGTGACCAGCCTAAGATCACAATGATTTGAACCATGGTCCTAACCCACTACTCTAACCATTAGACTATTAGATGCCTCCATTTTGAAATAGTATCCAGGGGACAACCACGTAGACATCCAGATCGGGCACGACCATGTTTGTGAAACGTGGTCGTGCCTGCTTTTTTTTTCAAACATTTTGGCTTGGGATTTCCATGTTGCACTTGGACGTCCTTCATAAAATGTGCCTTTAAAAGACAAAGTGCAATCGTTTCAAAAACTGCCAACACTATTTAGGACTTAAAACTGCATTCCTTCAGAGCTCAAAACTCTTCACAGCTAAAAAGCTGACTTATGTACTCTTCATCACTCAAAAAGGAATTTTTATACTTTTATCAGGAGCTGTGCAAAGCATGCAATATCAAAACCAAGATGTCTCAAGAGGAAATAAACTTCACTAGTACTTACCTGAAACGGAGCGTCACCAGAGCGTCTACACTGTGTTTCTGCACACTCATAGATGTCATGTGGAAATCCACATGTAAAACGGGACTTTTCTAAAATGGCTTTTTACACATAGATGCGACTCGTGTGTAAGTGGTCAAAGTTCCACGTGGAAATCTCGGAAAGGTTTCTAGAATAATCCACTCTATGCATATGTGTTGAGCAATTTTCAAAAGCCCTCTTTCTGCACCTAAATCCCAGTTCCCTGCAGGGAAATCCTTTTGAAAACCTCCGTCTTGGTATTATCAGAGTTCATGATCGCATTTTGTAGGTTAGCCATTAAGTCTGTCTCATGAAAGGATTGCTATATTGCCATTAGAGTTTACAGGTGCTTTATAGAGTAATATCAGACATCTAGGCAACGGCATATGCAGTTGCATGGTCAGACCATCACCTTATAAAATTTAGCCTTACCTACCCTGAAAATAGTAACAAACGTAAACCACTACAGCCCCCAACCACCAGATTCAAGAAACTCAATGAGGAAGAATTTCTTGAAAAAACAATCCCCCACCTCTCTCTCTCACCATCTGACCTAGATGAAGCAGCTGAAAATTGGCACAGAACCATTAACAGTGCAGCCACATACAATCCAACATCTAAACGTATAATCAACAAATATAACCGATCTAGAAATGGTGATGCCCCATGGTTTAACAACACCTTAAAATTAATGAAAAGAGAGCTGAGGAAAACTGAACTAAAGCGGCGAAGAACCAAATCTACAACCTGCTATGAATCATACTATAACTGCCTCAAAAAGTACAAAGATGCAACAGATTGTGCGAGGAAAAACTACCATTCAGTCATACTAAATAACTCAATAAATAGACCAAGGGAACTTTTCACCATTGTTCAAAATCTAACAATACATATAATTCTAGCAATAACATTACAGAGATATGTGCTCAGACCTTAGCTAACCACTATATGAACAAATCAAAAAATCATGCACTCTCACCAAAATCACTCAATATTTCTTGTTATGTCCAATCAAATGATTGGTCAGACTTCCATCCTATAACCAAAGACACACTTAAAAGTATCATCTCAAATCTGAACACTACAACTTTCTACCTTGACCCATGCCCAGTAACCTGGATAAAGAAAACTTTATCAACTTTATCCTCCTTCATTCTTCCCATGATCAACCTTTCATTACAACAAGGGTACTTACCACCTACCCTAAAACATGTGCAAATTCGCCCATTACTTAAGAACGGTACCCTGGACAAAACATCTCTGAACTCCTATAGACCTATATCGAGTATACCTTTCATGGCTAAACTAATTGAAAAGGTTGTTCAATGTATTCTTTACATTGATAACTCAGTCCCCCTTGAAGAACAGCAATATGGATTTCGCCCTTGTCATGGTGTAGAAACACTACTTACAGTTCTACTCGACAATCTTGTAAGAGGAATTGATAACTCTAAACAAGCATATATCCTTTTATTTCTTGACATTTCTGCAGCATTTGGTAGTGTAAATCACACCATAATGCTTAATAGACTCAAACAAATAGGAATTAATTCAACAGTACATAAATGGTTTACTTCATATCTAAACAACAGAACACAAACAGTAAGAATCAATACTCAAATTTCTAATACATACAAACAGGAACTCGGCCTCCCACAAGGATCCGCCCTTTCAGCCCTCCTTTTTAATATTTATATTCAACCTGTTTGCAACATCTTTAAACAATTCAATGTCCAATACCATATCTATGCGGACGATATAATGCTATACATCCCTTTCATGATCCCGAACCTACCAATGCAATTAATAACCGAGTGCTTCAGTGAACTAACTACATGGCTAGATGACCATAACCTACGCATTAACTACTCAAAAACGGACATCTTATTTGTTACGAAAAATCATTCATACACTCCCCCATTGTCTATCACGCTTCAAAATCACGATATCAAAATAAAAAATGAGGTGAAATACTTAGGCGTGATTCTAGATACGTATCTTAGTATGGACTCCCACATCAGGAACACAATATAAAAGAATCCACTACAAGCTTAAGATCCTAAAGCAACTTCGCCCACTAGTACATATACAAGACTTTATGAGCATTATCCAAGCAATCATCACACCACACTTTGATTTTGCTAACTTAGTTCTTCTAGGAACAACAAAACAGAACATTAAAAAACTTCAGCTAGCACAAAACACTGCGGCTAGAATCATAATGAAGGTTCATACATTTGAACATATGACACCTATATTAGCTAACCTTCACTGGCTACCAATACAATGCAGGATAAACTATAAAATCCTAATAACTACATTCAAGGCTTTAAATAATATGGTACCACCGACACTAGGCAAACTTATTACTATGGACTCATCTAAAACGGCTCATAGGAGAGGTCATACAAATAAAATAATGACCCCGAAAACCTTCACAAAAGCCAAAAAAACAACCAACAACATGGCATTTTCCCATGCTGCCCCCATCCTCTGGAACTCCCTCCCTGAGGATATCAGAGCTCTGACTGATATTAAGGAACTCCGAAAGAAACTAAAAACACATTTATTTACAACACACTATGGCCCACAGATAAACACCCTCTCCCATAATGAAAATGGATAACAGAAGACAAACTAGCTAACTAGCTATCAAACCTAGTATGTCATTTCAAAAATTGCATATAAAACTTAACTCATGCTCCTTATTCTGTACAATTAATCTAACATTTATAGTTGGACATCCAACTACACTGCAAGGTACATAGTACATTCACAATGGTACAATTATTTTGTATATAGTTCTAATGCTCCCCAAAAATTGTTATGTTTTCTGTAAATAGTTCATGCAATATATTATGTTTTGTTTATTAAGGCGCAAGTCTTTTGTACATAGTTCACCGATGTTAGCTTATATTTCATGTAAAAAGAACTGTAACTATATTGCTCTGTTCTTTATCGTTGTTTTTTGTAAACCGAACCTGATCCTTGGGAAAGTGCGGTATATAAGTGATTATTAAATAAATAAATAAATATCCCTCATGTCATCTCAGGATGCAATTTGTGAGATGCTGAATGCTGGGGCCTCTTGTAGTGCAAATGAAAGCATGTATAATGCCTTTGGCATAGCAAAGTTTTTTTTTTCCTCATGGGATGTTGAGCTCAAAAGGACTGGTCATGATGTAGGCAGGGCTGGCCCAACCACTAGGCAGTCACCTTAGGTGGGACCTTCTGGGGAGTGGCAAAGAGTAGGGCATTCCAAGCTAAACAATAGATTCTGACAGCCAGGAAGTAGCATAAGGCTTAAGGTTTGCCTAGGGAGCCAACACCTTGAACCAACTCTGGGGCTGACCCTGAATGTAGGGAGGACTTTCCTAGGTGGTCTTTGTCTCAGTGTGGACAGCTGGAAAGGTTTCGCCCTAAATCAGGCTTCTTTGAGTTCAGTCCTTGAGGACCACAAACCCGCTAGATTTCTAGGATATTGTTAAGGAATAGGCATGAGATAGATTTGCATTCAGTAGCGATAGTATACATGCTAATCTATCCCATACCTATTCATTACGGATATCCTGAAAATCTGGCCTATTTGCCTGCCTTAAATGTTTACAGATATTTCTCATGAATAGTCATCTGAAAACCAGAATGTGAATGAGGATAGAGTTTGGGAAATACTGAAGTAAGTGACCTTTGAGGCCACTTTCACTACTATCACTCCTACAGCTAAACTTAACTATAACTAGGTCTTTTTCCAGGAGTGTAACGTGTTATTTATTTATTTTTATTGTAGAGACTGCTTTGATGTTACTGTGTGAACAGCAGCACCATCCAGTGTCCCTACTAGATTACTACAATGAAGGTTGAGGAAAAGTCTAACATTTTCCAGAACAGGGGAGGTTCTTTCTGCCAGTCACTTTATTCTGGGAAGACTTCTCTTGGAGGGAAAATCCAAGATCATTTACAAACCACTTCCACCCAGCCACTATATCATGCAGGAGTAAGATGTCTGCCCTTCGGGCAGTTGTCTTTAGCACACAGCCACTCATGCCATCTAGACTCAGCGAGCAACAGGCATAGGAGAAAAAGCAGAGGGTTGATGTCTGTGTAAAACCTACCAGCACCCCACTATCTCAGAAGGAAGGTAGCTCTGACTATGAGAGAGGTTCCAAGAACTGCACCAACAACGAAGCTTTGCGGTCCATCAGAATCAGGAGCCCTGCAGAGCAGTTTCGGGGACCTACATCTACAGAAGCCACCAGCTCCCAGGAAGAAAAGGAGCCCAAGCCCTCGTCCTACACAAGGAACACCAGATCCAGATGTGGGCAGCATAGTATCCAGGACATGTGTCTGCATCACCAGCAACTTCAGGTGCACTGGAAAATAGGAGCAAGGGATTCCCACTCAGGGAAAAAGAATAATTGAAGAGAGTGTGGTAACATACAAAAAAGGAGTAGTCTACGTGTAAGGAGTTAAATGCATATAACATAGTTCTTGTTTGTTGCCTCTGCCAATTGTTATTGCTCAATGACCCCAGAATTTAAGTAAACCCTTTGTTCAGAACACACTTTCTGGCCTGGATTCATTTATCTGAGGAAGGGTGTGAGAGTGTCAAGGGCCAAGGGCCGCCACAGTATATGCTGGACCCTACTAAAGGACCCTGAAAATTAAAATCCATGAGCACATGACTTAAAACTGCACAAAGGCTCACTGGATTTGTGTTCCTCTGCTGCAAGGACCGTACAGATAGGGGTTTACAGTATTTAGCTCACACTTTTCCAATAGTTCCATATAGGTATTTCCCTGTTCCCAGAATCTAGATTTCTACCTGAGGTAATGGAGGATTAAGTGATGTGCCCTAGACCACAAGAAGCATCACTGGGAACTGAACTCCTGATTGTCAGTCCGCTGCTCGAACCACTAGGCTATGCCTCTGCTCCTATATTCCTCTGAAAAGAGAGAGCCATTTTCCAGAAAAGGTTGAGATTTTCCCTTTCATTTGAGCTTCTCTTCCTTGATAAAGAATATCTTGGGGGGAAACTGTGTCCTGCTGGGTGGAGTTACTGTCCTGGAGATTGAAGGCAGGTTATAGTAATAATGAGTCAATCTGAGACGCTTTATTTTCACCCCTTAGGTATGCCAAAAGAAAACTATCCTCCCCACTAGCTCGGAAAACAACTGTTGTCATGCTCAGCTCTCTGGATGAATGAAAAAAGGGCATGCGGTATTCAGAAAATCTGAATGGAGGAAGATCAGATTATTTTGGGACAAAAGGCAAACTCAGTTTATTTTCCACCTGCTTTGTCTGCAAAACAAATGGGTTAAGCCAGTGCCGGATATTTCCCAGGGCTCGTAGGACCAGAAGCTAGTCCAGTGACTCTCAACTCTCGGGACACAGTCAGCCTGTGAGCTTCATAGGATCCACAAGGAATGCACACGAGATGGAGGCCACGCGTGCAAATCCATCTCATGCATATTCTGAAAATGTGTCCAGAGCGCTGGGCTGGGAACCGCTGTGGTATTCTATAGTACCAGGGAATGAACAAGACACTCAAATACTTCTGTAATACTGAAATATCTGAGGGTCATTTTATAACAGGCTGCCTAGAGGCCACCTTTTCTTAGCCTACTTTATAAGGGCACATAGGTGTCTATGGGACCCTTTTGCTAAAGTGAGCTAAGCAGTTAGTGCACAAATAAGCATGCGTTAACCATGAGTGTAAGCTTGCAGTTAACTGTAACCTTGCTGGCGTAATATTTAGTGTGCCCTAATTTGCTTGCTAACTACATGCTATAAAATGAGTGGGTCATGGGAGGCATGGTGGCCTGTGACAGCTAACGCAGGGAAAGTACGGCCTCTTAGCTGTCACAACTGCTGATGGCGTGGCTTGACCTCAAACGTTGATGTTAAGTGTAGCCATGGTACTGAGGGTCAGGTAGTGTGGTCACAGTCCCATCTCCAAAAGAAGCCCACCCTCCTGATCTTCCTACAGACGCCGCTTCTGCATTCTCCCGCTCTTTAATCCTAATATAGACGCTGCTGTTGCACTCTCCCACCCTCCGATCCCTACACGGAGTAGCCAAAATATCCCCCAATCGGACCTCCAAAACAAGCCGGCACCCCTTCAGTACAAGACCCAATCCTCTCCCCACCCTTTGACCCCCCCATCGTGCACTCATCTTGAAATCATCTCTGGTGTCCAGTGGATGGGGCAGAAGCGATCTCCTTCGCTCTTGCCCTGTTGAAACCTTGGATCAAAATGGCATTATCAGTGGCGTGCTCAGGATTCAATCCTGGCTCCTGTTCTTTTTTAACATTTTTGTAAGCAACATGCAGATGGTCTACAGGAAAGGTATGTTTCTTTACAGATGATACCAAAATCTGTAACAGGGTAGACACCCTGGAAGATGTGGGTAACATGAGGAGGGATCCAGCAAAATGTGTAGAATGGTTGAGAATTTGGCAGCTAAGATTTCATGCTAAAAATGTAAGGTCATGCATTTGAGCTGCAGAACCTCAATGGAGTGATGCAGTATAGGGGGTTAAGTACTTCAATGCACAAAAGAAAAGTAGGACCTGGGGGTGATCATATTGTATGATTTTAAAATGGCCAAAGAGGTAGAAAAGACAATGGCAAAAGCTAGAAGGATGCTTTGGTGAACAGGGAAAGGATTGACTAGCAGGAAAAAGGCGGTGTTGGTGTAAGTCTCTAGTGAGATCTCATTTGGAGTACTGTGTATAATTCTAGAGATCACATCTTCAAAAGGCTATAAGCAGGTTGGAGTTGGTCCAGAGGGCAGCTACTAACATGTATTTATTTATCCCGTTTTTCTATACCGCCTTATCCTTCAATCAAAGCGGTTAGTGGTCTTGTCTTAGGCATATAGGGATAGGCGTAAAGATCCCAATATGTATGCTTTGGAGGAAAGATGGGAGAGGGGTGATATGATACAGACATTTAAATATCTCTGTGGAATAAAAGCACAGGAGGTGACCCTCTTCCAGTTCAATGGAAGCTCTGGAATGAGGGGTCATAGGATGAAAGTCAAAGAGGATAAAGTAAGCAATAATTTGAGGACATTTTTCTTTATGGAAAGGGTGGTAGATTCGTGGAATGGTCTCCAAGTGGAGGCGTGGAGATGAAAAGTGTATCTCAATTCAAAAAAGCATGGGACAAATACAGAGGATCTTTGAGAGAGAAGAAGGGATATAGAAATTTAAATTAAATAAATAAAATAAATAAGTAATAATGGGGCCATATTGTCTTTATCTGTCCTTGTTTTCTATGTTTCTGTGTAACCCAGAAGAATTACCTCTTTTTCCCAGGAACAACCTTAACGTTCCCGCTGAACTGTGAGTAATTTTCTTGGCTATTGATTATGGGAAATAAAAATGTGGATTCCCCTAAGCCAGAAGGTCCTACTAGTTCCCAAGCTTTTATGTTCCAGACAGGAATTTATTCTAAACTCTATGGGACGTGAGTCTAGATACAAGTGTTCTATCTGAGTGTCTGGGGTTCAAATAAACCTTCCATCTATGCCTCAAAGCTGTGGTATGTTTCATTTCTATTACTAAGTGATAAATCCTATGAGTCTCTGTGATATGTTCGTGTATGACTTTCCTTATCTGATTGTAAATATAGATCTGCTTAGGAGCCACACATAAGCTTGATTTTGTATAGGTTGACTAGGCAGGAAAAGGGACGTCCCAATCTGGACATTCAAAGTATCGCTAAACATGTCAAATGTCTGAAAGGCTTCATAAGAACATACGGACTACCATACTGGGTCAGACCAAAGATTCATCAAGCCCAGTGGCCAGTTTCCAATAGTGGCAAATCCACCTAGCATACTGTATGTTAAAAGTAACCTGATTCCATTGCTACTTACCCCTAAAGATAAGCAGTGGTTTTCAGCAAGTCTATGTTAGTAATGGTTTATAGAATTTACCGTAAGATAAACCAAATAACAGCAAACACCCTGGATTATATTATAAATATCCTCAGGGATTTACACCATAAATACTCAACAAGCAACAAGTTGTTAATTCTAAATTCAAAATTTAAAAACAGAGGAGAAAAGATCTCAGATGTCAACTTTTAGCCCTGTAATAGGCAGTAACCGGGTAGCTAGACCCGGCGCCCTCCCTCCAATTCTTCAAGCCCCCCCCTCACTCCTCCCCACCCCCCGCCCTCTCTTTCCAAAAATTCAACAGACAATAGTTCTTGGTGACAACTGGTCGCAGCTTTATCTCCAAAACAAACTAATTAACATTAAACAGAAATACTGATCCAACCAATCCCCAAAGGAGCGATGCGCCGCCAGCCATGCAATTAGCAAAGCGGCCACGCCTCTGCTCCAGCCGTGGTCGCCACCAACAGCCAAGTTCCAGCCACCCCTATCCGACTTCGACATATTACTAGCAAAAGTCTTCCAGGGGTTGTCCGGGTCGAGGGCACCCCGCCCCCTCCCAAGTCGCCTAAGGCTCCGGACCCCGGACCTCCGGGATCCCGCTCACCAACACCCCCCCCCCCCCGCTGCGACACCCCACATTTACCCCCCACCCTGCCAGAATGGGTGGGCGGGTGGGCTGCCTCCTGGGCGCCCGATCACATGTGCTCCGGCCACGCTGCAAACGCCGGAGCACATGCAGCTCCCGCGGCACTGTGGCTCCGCTCAGCTCAACCTCGAGCGGAGCCAATCACTTTAAATGATGCACGCAGCGTGCCTACACTGACGTGCCTCGCCTTCCTCCCCAAACACGCGTGCAGGGTCCCATGCCGGGCTGGGCACCCGGTTACGAGCGGGCTCCGGGACCCTGCCCGCACCCTGTTACTAACTGGGTAGCCGGACCTGGCGCCCTCCCTCCAATTCTCCAAGCTCCCCCCTCACTCCTTCCCCACCCACCCTCTCTTTCCAAAAATTCAACAGACAACAATTTTTGGTGACAACTGGTTGCAGCTTTATTTCCAAAACAAACTAATTAACATTAAACAGAAATACTGATCCAACCAATCCCCCAACGGAGCGATGCGCCGCCAGCCATGCAATTAGCAAAGCATCCACGCCTCCGCTCCAGCCGTGGTCGCCACCAACGGCCAAGTTCCAACCACCCCTATCCGACTTCGCCATATTACTAGCAAAAGTCTTCCAGGGGTTGTCCAGGTCGAGGGCACCCTGCCCCCTCCCCAAGTCGCCTAAGGCTCCGGATCCTGGACCTCCGGGATCCCCCACCGGCATAGGGGACCAAATCTGCCTGTGCTGCCCCCCCCAACCAGAAGCTGTGACCAGTGTGGCCTCTCGTGCACCACACTCTCCAGTGCCTCCTGCCAATCGTTCAGGAGCAAATCCATTCCCACTGGAGATAAGTGCACCCCGTCCTCCCTATTACCCGGAGCAGGCCACCTCCATCCAGGGATGCTGAACTTGAAAACCCCCCCTCTCACAGACCCATCTCCCGATTTGCCTATTGATCTTGGTCAGCCCCCGGGACCATCGCCACTGACCCCAGCATACTGGCCTCGGGATGATGTCAGACCATATTAAAAACACCCCCTCAAACATGCGGAGCACTACTGCAAAGTCTTTCTTGGCGGCCCTGATCAACTGCTTGCAAGACCAAGCCGCCAGATCATTGCCCCCCAAATGCACCACCAAAATCGCTGGCTGGCTCCTGATGCGCTCGTGGTGACGAAGCAAAGGTAGCAGTTGCGTCCACCGCAGCCCCCGCTCGCCCAGCCATGACACCGCCACCACCGCTGGATCCAGACCTAAGTTCGCCCCGCACGGCCGCTACACTGCTCGCTGGCCAGCCCAAAAGACGAAGGAGTGCTCCAACATCCAACAGCCCCGCACACACATACCCCCATCTGAAACAGAAAAGAACAGCATTAACAACCCCCAGCCCTCAAGCTGGATACTCATAATCGCACATATCACTCGAACGCCCTCGATCATCACCTGCCGATGCTCTGTATCTGCTCCCCTGACAAACCCACCGCCGCAGCACTGGTCGCCGCCCCGATCCGAAAAGAGTGCGCTGAAAAATACCTTGGGTCTTCCCCAGTCCGCCGCAACACCATGCGCAATACTGCAGTGACCTGAAACTGTGTAAGCGCTCTGGCATCCTTGTGCACGAACAGACCCCCCCGCAGTCCGGGCGCACCCCCAAATAATCTCTCATGGTGGCTATCGGGCATGTAAGCCCGCCCGTCACCCTCAGGACCACCCATAACCCTTTCCCCCTCTGGTCCGTTTTGGACTTCGCTAACAACATGTGCATCCGCGCCTTCTCCAGCCATACATGCTGCCGACGCAAACTATTCCCACTATCCACTTTTCCCGAATCCGCTACCAATTCGCCGACCCTAAAGGCCCCAAAAAAGGCCAAACAGAACACTGCCCAAAAGAGCACGTCCTCATATGGCGACGTCGCCACCCCCGATAACTCTCGGCACAACCTCTCCAGTAGATCATGCATTATCGGCAGTCGGTGATCCCGCGGAACTGGCTGAGAATGCTCCCACCCCTGGAGTAACCGCCTGGCCAGTAACTCTCCACCCGAGAAGTCCAACCCCACCGCCCTGGCAAAGAACCCAAACCCCGCCAGATGACTTTGCACCGCCGATCTCGTGACCCCTTGCTCCTTCGCCCAAACTACATACCTCCCAAGCCACAGATCCGGCACCACTCCTCCCACCCATCCTATCCCACGCAAAAATTCTTGCACTCGCTCACAACCCCGCTGATAAGCTTCCCAAGTGCTATCCGCCACTGAGCTCTTCAAGAGGCACCTCATCGCTGCAGGCCACAGCTCCACAAGCTCCAGGGGACCATGAGCCCCTCCTCGTCCGCCTCCGACCCCAACTTCCAAAAACGCTCCAGCTGCAAACGGGAAATAGCATCAGCAATTTCATTAATATGCCCTGGTATATGCCGCGCTTTCAGATCAATATTCAAACGCATACATGCCATATCACCCGTCGCATTAGAGACGCCACGAGGCCGCAGCGTGGCGAATAACGATTGATGACATTGACCACCGCCTCGTTGTCGCACCACCACAGCACTCTGCGGTTAACCAACTTGTCCGGCCATAACTCCAACACTACTAATATTGGAAAGAGCTCCAAGAAAGTAATATTATGCAACAATCCTTGGTCAACCCAAGCCTGCGGCCATCTGTCAGCACACCATGCCCCGCAGAAATAGATTCCCAGACCAACTCCCCCAGCGGCGTCCGTGTACAGCTGCAAGTAGTCACTGGAGATCTCCGCCTCACGCAATACGGACGTCCCATTGAAATCCCGTAAAAAGACATCCCAAACCCGCAAATCATCACGCATTCCCTTAGACACGCGAATGCGGTGATGCGGCTTTCGCACACCCGATGTCGCTGCAGCCAACTGCCTACTGAACACCCGCCCCATTGGAATGACTTTACAAGCAAAATTGAGGGAACCTATCAGCGCCTGCAGCTCTTTTAATGTCAGTTTCGACGAGGCCAAGACATTGGCCACTAAAACCCTCAACTTCACCACCTTCTCCCGCGGCAGCGGCGCCACCATGTTCAGTGAATCCAACTCGACTCCTAAGAAAGTAATCTTCGTCGTTGAACCCACCATCTTACCCTCCACCAGGGGCACCCCCAACTCGCCCGCCACATCAACAAAACCTCGCAACAGCTTGCTACAGCTCTCTGACTCGGCCCCACCGACAAACAGGAAATCGTCAAGCTAATGCACCACCTCAGAACTTCCTACTCTCTGGACCACCATCCATTGCAGGAAGGTGCTAAACTTCTCGAAGTAGGCGCAAGATACTGCACAACCCATCGGCATACATTTGTCATAGTAAAAAGCGCCCTCAAATTGGATACCGAGCAACCTGAAAGCCGAAGGATGGACCGGCAACAAGCGAAATGCCGATTCTATATCAACTTTCGCCATCAATGCCCCACGACCGGCACTCGAGACCAACTCCACCGCCCTATTGAAGGAAGCATACCTCACTGTACAAAACTCCCGCGGGATAGAATCGTTCACCGATGCCCCCAATGGCGAAGACAAATTGTGGATCAACCGAAACTTACCCGGTTCCTTCTTAGGCATTACGCCCAAAGGGGAAATAACGAAATTTGGAAACGGCGGGTGGCTGAAAGGCCCCGCTATTCTTCCCAATTGCAACTCGGCTGCTAACTTCTCACGTGCAACTGACGCCCAGCGCCAAATACTCATGGAATTCCGCGCTGCTGCGCCCACCACCTCACCTTGAACTGGAATGACAAAACCAAACTGAAATCCTAATTGCAAAGTTACCCCATCTTTCTTCTTCGGGTACCGGAGAAGCCAACTGCAAAGCACCGGTACCCGAATTGGAGAGGGGGCTACCTCACCAATAGCACCCTTACTTGGATTCCTGAACCGAGGGTGGCACGGTCCCTTTCTTAACGCATTTGGACACTGAATGGGGCCCCCCACAGACCGAGCACGCGTGCCGGAACTTACAGTCCGGAAAGGGGCACATTGACTTATTAAACCTCCAACACACATCGCCCAATGCCCCCGGGACCGACTTCATCTGTCCAGGGGGGGGGGGGCCCGCCGCAAAAGGAACGACTCGCCCCTCCCGAAACCCCTTGCCCCACCTTTCCCCCACCTCCACCCCCCGCACCAGCCTTGACCGATATCTGTGTTAACCACAGGTTAATGTCTGGCGTACCCCAAGTTAAGAGCTTATTCTCCTCCATCTTGTCCCAAAATTTTTCGTCATAATTAAGCCACAACCAGCCCTTGTGCGCTTGCGACGCTTCCAAAATAGAGTCGGCATATGACAGCAAGTTGCCATAATGCTCAGGGAAATGATGACCCCAAACACTCGCCAACCGCAAGAACGATCTAACCCAATTGACTACGTTGCGTGAAACCTTACGAATACGCCCAGCCTTCTCATCCTCCTTCCGCTTCTTTTTGCTATCCCCGGAGCGCTTACGACCCTTGAGCAAGCGAAAAATATCAATATACCTCCTTTTCGTAATCTTCTGTCGCAACTTTTTTGGGACACCTTCCCATAATTCTGATAAAGCCGCCAAGGAGGCCGAACCCGCACCTACCGGTCCAGAAGCCCCCCCTCCAATGCCGCTACCCTCCTACCAGCTTCACCCGACAAAGACTCAGAAAACTCTGAAGATGACGAGGATGATGATTCAGAGCTATGCCGGCGCCAACAGGCATGCTTCCTTTTCTTACGTGCCTTCCCCGACCGCTCTGCACGCGACCTACGCCCCCCGCTCTTGCCTACCTCCATCCCCGGTGACTCACCCGCCATGCCTCCAACTGCTGCTCCGTCGTACACAGCTGGCAGCCCAGCACGAGGGTCCTCAATCCGCTGCTGCGCAAGTGCTTCTTGTGCCCGCTCACCCTCGCTCGCCGCCGACCCTGGCACACTGCTTCCGGGATCCATGCTCCTCACTCTCGATGAATCCTCTGCAGGAGGCACACTTCGCGGCGAAGCAAGAAATGGCACCTGTGGAGACAAAAAGGGGGGACACAGCGGGGAGAAACCCGGAGACCACGATGGCTGCCATGCCGCCACCCAATCCGTCCCCGACGAGCCTTGCCCCCCTGCCAACCACTGATCCCAGATAGCTTGTTGCCCTGGTGGCCCAAAGCCGCCAGGCGCCATCACATACCTGCTGTGGGAAACCCTGCCGCTGCCCCCGCCACGAGATGCTCCAGCCCCCAGCCTGCTCCAATCCCAATGACCCCAAGCACCTGCTCCTCCCCCACTCCCGTGCTCCCACGCGCTCCCCTCCCCCTCGCCTGAGACCCCAGCAGCCCCCCCATCCCTTTGCCCCACCCCACCCCTAGCAGGCTCCGGTGGCACCATTGCAGACCCCCCGTCCCCCCAAGGGCCCTAACACCACAGCCCCAAGCAGCACTCCCCCTTCCCGTTCCTCTCACTGAGACAGGAGACTCTGCAGAACCCCTGGCAGAAATCTGGGCTCTGCCTGTGGCTCTCCCTCTCTCCATACTCCGCTGTCGGGCTCTCTCTCCCCTGACGGACCCCCTCCCCCTTTGCCCCCTTCCCTGCCTAACCACAGCAACCCCATTAGACCCCCGCCCCCCCCAGTGTGCTTACCCACCATAATTGGGCCGCCCCCCCCAAACCCCCGATATTACCCCCTCCCACTAGACTGAGGAACCAAATACCAGTTATATTCTACGTTGTTTTTTGCCTTATTATTTATTTTTTTTTTTTGTATTACTTTATTTCGTATATTAAACGAGCCCTACAACCCCGGCGTCCTTGCCCTGCCTTCCTTTTTTTTTTTTTTAACACCGTGGCCGTAAACCTACTCGCCTGCAAATCACTCCACAGCCGGCACGCTGATCTCCAAGCGATCCGAGGACACACCGGGCCCGATCAATGCCTCCGGCTCAGACCTGCTCCCTCCACTGCCAACGATGCTCCCCAGCAATGATCCTGCCTCCTGGGCGCCCGATCGCATGTGCTCCGGCCACGCTGCAAATGCCAGAGCACATGCAGCTCCCGCGGCACTGATTGGCTCCGCTCAGCTCAACCTCGAGCGGAGCCAATCACTTTAAATGATGCGCGCAGCATGCCTACGCTGACACGCCTCGCCTTCCTCCCCAAACGCGCGTGCAGGGTCCCGCACCAGGCCGGGCACCCGGTTACGAGCGGGCTCCGGGACCCTGCCCGCGCCCTGTTACTTACCTGATGGCAGGGGAAAGGTCTCAAACACCTTCAAGGATCCTAAAAACTCCTCTGTATCATAGTAACATAGTAACATAACATAGTAACATAGTAAATGACGGCAGATAAAGACCAATCAATACTTTATGACCAATACTGTATGACTATTATTATTATTATATTATAATTATATCAGATATTATATAATATAATATATATATATATATATATTATATTATATATATTATTAGTATTATTATTATCAATACTTTATGACCAAATTTCAAACTGCCGAGTAGTTAAGCTTAGCTCCTCTAGCCCTAAATATGATTCAATAATCACTGACTTAAATAATATATCGGCACTTTAGTTACTAACTTCTATCACAGAAGTATTCCACACTTAACTTTCAATGGCGCTATTGTCCCTCATAAATTCTTGTAAGCAGTTTGCCCAACAAGGTCCTTGTTTCACCAAACGGCTTCATCAGGGGCCAGCAATCTGCATTCACCTCAAAGGGATTACCCTGCTTTTGTTTTAGGTGTGGTTTGAGCGACTGGCCGATTGCAGCGTCTACTGTGCCTTCGGTTACATGCTAACTGCTGAAGAATGGGTCTTATTTTGCTACGATGATTTGATTTGATATATTTAACCTATTAAGTCGGTGATTACTTGAATCATATTTAGGGCTAGAGGAGCTAAGTTTAGTTACTCAGCAGTTTGAAATTTGGTAGTAAAGTATTGATACAGAGGACTTTTTAAAATCCTTGATTGTGTTTGAAACTTTTCCCTTGCTGGCGGGTAACCGCCTATTAGAGAGATAAAAGTTGATATCTGAGATCTTTTCTCCTCTGTTTTTAAATTTTGAATTTAGAATTAACAATTTGTTGAGTATTTATGATGTAGATCCCTGAGGATATTTAAAAAATATAACCCAGGGTATTGGGCATTGTTTGGTTTATCTTATTGTTCCCTTAGAGTGACGTGCTTGGTTTATAGAATTTGCCACCATGAATTTGTCTAAACCTTTTTAAAACCAGCTACACTAACAGCTTTCACCACGTCCTCTAGCAACCAGTTCCAAAGCTCAATTATGCACGGAGAGAAAAAAAATATTTGTTTTAAACGTACTACTTTGTAACTTCATAGTATGTCCCCCAGTCTTTGTAATTTCTGAAAGAGTAAACCAGCGATTCGTGATTACCTTCCCACTCTACTCAGGATTTTATAGCCCGGAGTTACACATGCAGAGGCCCAGGGCAGAAACTGATGAGTGGGCCCCAAAAGTCACCTGCAGGCTAAGCTTCCTTCAGTTTGAGACAGATTGGAGTCTCTTGGGCATGGGGGCTCAGGGAAATTGCCCTATTTGCCACCCCCTAACGGCGGGTCTGCCTCTATCATATCTCCCCTCAGCCGTCTCTTCTTCAAGTTGAAGAACCCTAACCTTTAAGCCTTTCCTCATAGGAGAGTCGTTCCAGCCCCTTTATTATTTGAGTTTCCTTTCTCTGCATCGTTTTTAATGCTGCTATATATTTTTTGAGATCGGAATTGCACACAATACTCAAGGGGCAGTTGCGCCATGGAGTAATAGACAGGTATTATATCCTTTTTTTTTTCTCTATTCCTTTCCTTATAATCACCAAACATTGTGCTTGTTTTTTTAGCCCCCGCTGCACACTGGGCAGAAGATTTTGACGTATTACACAGGTACACTAAAAAAAAATTTTTTTAAACTGCCTCTAATGTTTCGATTGATTTTTACGTTTTTTGGTGCGCTGAATCCAAATCTGGTAACCAATTTGCTCCATCACGTACAGATTTTTTGCTACATTGGGTTAGCAGTTTGAGGTGAACGTTTCAGATTGAGTGCGATCGAGATAAAAGTTTCTTGGATTAATTCTTTATACTAATTGTTTAGTAGTTATTCAAATAAGAATAAAGAAAATTGTAACAAGGCAGCACATAAGAATAGAGTAATGTCAACAAAACACACTGTGATGGTAGCAAAATTGTCTGCACTTAAAACAGCCACATACATGTGCACAAACATTGAGCATATAAGAGCGAGGTTAGACACAAAGCAAAGCAAAGAAATGTGCAAAAAATGTTGTACAGGTATGTATGTAAGAATAGAAAACGCAAACCGCACCATTGCAATACATGAAGACAAACACCCGATGGTGTGAAAATAAAATTCTAATAAATGAGATCCGACACTGTGGTAATAACTAGCAAATTTTTATTTCAAAGTTTAGTAAAAACACGATATTTGTCAACACAGTTTAGATTTTAAAGTCATTCTTGGGTCAATCAATCTCCTGGTGGGCCCGTTTCTTCTTCCCCCGAATGCTTCTCTTGGTGCGCTGCTTGGCGTGTTTTTCATCTGGGGTTTCCCGCAGCAGCAACCAGCAGAAATCAGCCATCATAGTGGTGTTCCATCTTCCTTGGTACCTTCTCTCTGTGTCCTTGATGTCCTGGTGAAACCTTTCACCTTGTTCTTCACTGTACACACCCCAAGTTTTCGGGAAAGTAGTTCACATGGGAGTGCAAGAAATGGACTTTCAGGCTCATGTTACAGCCTTGTTCTTTGAAGGCATTGAGCATCCTGGCAACAATATCCTTATAGTTCTCATCCCGCCTGTTCCCCAAGAATTTGAGAACAACATCCTTGAAGGAATCCCAGGCTTCTTTTTCCTTCTCAGACATCGTTTCAGCGAATGCTCCATCTGAA
Source organism: Ichthyophis bannanicus (assembly GCA_033557465.1). Taxonomy (NCBI): domain Eukaryota; kingdom Metazoa; phylum Chordata; class Amphibia; order Gymnophiona; family Ichthyophiidae; genus Ichthyophis; species Ichthyophis bannanicus. The sequence continues at coordinate 898,394,578 of CM066035.1, read as the reverse complement.
ATGAGTTTCCTTATATCAGGGCCAACAAACACTCCTTCCTTTAGCTTTGCTTCAGAAAGTCAGGGGAACTTTGAGCAAAGGTACCGAAAGCACTCACCATCTTTTGGAAGGGACTTGATGAATTGCTTAATGAGACCCAACTTAATGTGGAGAGGTGGTAATAGAATTTTATCACGAGGTACCAAGCTCTCATGAAGAACATTTTTCTCACCGGGTCTCAAATACTCCCGAATTGGCCAGTCTTTTTTCCCCCAGTGTAGGTCGCGGGCCCGGCTATCCCACAAGCAAAGGAAGCAGGGATATTTGGTGAAACCGGATTGCTGCCCTAATAGCATGGATAGAATTTTAAAGCCTCCACAAATCATCCACTTATGCTCATCATAACGAATCTTCTGAAGAATCAGGGCCAAATTCTCGTATTTTTCTTGGAGAATAACAGAGTGAGCAATAGGAACTGAAGCGAATGTGTTGCCATTATGAAGAAGAACACCTTTTATGCTGTCTTTTGACGAATCAATGAACAGCCGCCATTCAGCAGGATCATACTTGAGTTTAAACTTTTCCATCACTCCGTATATATCGTTGCAAAATACCAAATCTTCCTCTTTGCTGAAATACTTAAAAAATTGTGTCTCGCGGTTGCGGTACCAATAAAAAGTTGTTCCTGGTGACAATAGATTTTTCTGTTTAAGCCGAGAACCTAGCAGTTGGGCAGCATCTTTTGGGAGTCCTAAATCCCGGACTAAATCATTCAATTCAGCTTGAGAGAAAAGTTCAGGTTTCGGATCTGGTTCAGTTTCAAACTCGGAAGTACTGGACTCATCGGGAAAAGCCATCTGATGAGTCTCATCATGATCAGAACCGTCCACACAAATATGATCCAAAGATTTTGGTGGTTCAGGCACAGGTACTTCGTTGCTATGAGGCATAGGCCTAATTGCTGAGGGAAGGTTGGGGTAACTTATTACGTTCTTATTTTTTAAGTTGTATCCCTTCACAATGCAAGAGCAAAAATAGCAGTCACTGCTGTGGTCTCTTTGTTCACGCCACATCATAGGTATTCCGAAACGAAATGCTTGTTTTTTACCTTTCATCCATAAGCGTAGATCTTCCTCACATGTCTTGCACACTTTGTGAGGAGCCCACGGTTTGTCTTGATCGCCTAACTTCAAACCGAAATAGGCGAAATATACTTTTTTAATAAATGCAGAAATGTTCCTCTGCCGCTTTTTCACGGTATATTCCCCACAAATAAAACAAAAACTGTCCGGAGAGTTGACGCAACCTCTGGCTCTGTGAGCCATCACAAATACACAGCACTGCAAACTACAACTGTAGTGAACCACTTCGGAATAAAGCTGGATTACGACTGAGCAAACAAAAGGTAATAATGAACTTGCAAGAAACTGAAATTTGACAGGAACGTTCATGTCGCAACCACCGTGTTTGAGCGAGCGAACGAGGCGAGGCGAACAGGAAAGAACATGCGCCAGCGCGAGTACTGGATTTAGCCCCCCGCCTCCCAATTGTCCTGTTAATGTATAAAATGAATACAAAACACTCTAAAATATCATGAGGGAGTGTTTCTAGTTAGTTAACCATTACAACCTCTATTTTGGGCCAAGAAAATAAACTGCAGTCGGCTAAAAAGAAATTATGTGAACATTCCTTATATGGGTAAGAAATCTAATTTTGCAAGAAAACGTGACGTGATGGAACATTTTGGCTATTTTTCCTGGATTCAGCACCCCAAAATCTATAGGAATCAGTTGCAAAACTGGAGGCAGTTTTTTGGTAGTGTACCTGTGTTATCCATGATGACGCTTAGATCCTTTTCCTGGGTGGTGCAGCCTAATATGGAATCCAGCATCCATATAGCTATAATTTGTAATATTCCTCCCTATGTGCATCACTTTGCGTTTATCCACATTAAATGTCATCTGATGTTTGGATACCCAGCCTCACGAGGTCCTCCTGCAATTTCTCACAATCTGCATGTAATTTGACAACTTTGAATAATTTGGTGACATCTGCGAATTTAATGACCTCGCTCACTGTTCACATTTCCAGATCATTTATAAATATCTTTAAAAGCACCGGTCCCAATCCAGATCCCTGGGGTGCTGCATTATTCATCTTCCTCCACTGAGAAAATTAGTCATTTATCCGTACTCTGTTTTTTTCTCTTTTGCCTTATCCACAACAGGACATTCCCTCCTATCCCATGTTTTTTTCTAGTTTCCTTAGGAGTCTTTTATGAGATACTTTGTCAAAAGCTTTCCGGAAATTCAGGTACATTACATCAACTGGCTCCACATGTTTAGTCATGCCTTCCAAAAGATGGACCAGATTGGGCCATGTTGACTTTATCCCATTAAACTATGTTATTTTGTTTTTATCATAGTTTCTTATCATTTTGCCTGGCACTGATGTCAGGCTCACAGGTCTTTAGTTTCCTGGATCATCCCTGGATCCCTTTTTAAAGGTCTATAAATTAATGAATGGAGTGGACTGGGTAAACGTAGATCGATTGTTTATGCCATCAATAAGTAGAAAGACTAGGGGACATGTAATGAAGCTATAGTGTAACCCATTTAAGACTAATAAGAGAACATATTTTTTCACTCAACACATAATCAAACTCTGGAATTCATTACTGGAGGATGTAGTAAAAGCTGTTAGTGTAGCTCGGTTTAAAAAAGGTTTGGACAAGTTCCTGGAGGAAAGGTCCATAAACCATTATTAAAAGGGACCCAGGATATCCACTACTTGACCCAATACAAGCATTGTGGAACCTGTGTGCCTTTTGGGGAAACTGACAGGTACTGGTGACCTGGACTGGCCACTGTTGGAAACAGGATACTGGGCTTGATGGACTTTGTCTAACCCAGTATGGCATATCTTATATTCTTATTGGCCACAAGCCATTTTTCAAATACTATAGATTATTTTAATGAAAGGTCACAAATTACTAATAATATATTTGCAAGTTCATTTTTGAGTTCTTTCAGCACTCAGTTGTATACCATTCGGTCCAAGTGATCTGCTGTTCTTTAGTTTAGCGATTAAGCCTATTACATCTTCCTGGTTCACTGAAATGTTTCAATTCTTCTAAATCACCACTATTGCATACCATTTCTGGCACAGGTAGTTCCCATCAAGAACATGAACAGGGGACCAATAGGTTCTATGCTAAACATAAATGCTAAACTGCTCCAATACCATGTGAAGGCAGTGTATCAAATCTGGAATAAATCATAAACCATATGCCATAAAAAGTAGTAGAACAAGAAAATTCCTTTCCATGCAGCTTCCTTGATGCCATTAAAAAACAAGGGGGCTTGCCTTTGTTTCTAATATTAATCTTATTTCCAAATATTAATTTTAAGGGATATCAATATTAATTCATAGCAGGCAACAATCAAGGACCCTTATCAGTAACACTATTTAGTTAATTGTCTTTAACCCATGACTCATCAGTCACCCCAACAAACACTGAAAGTGCACCACCAGTATAGACAAACTCCCGTACGCAATTTCTTCACATGACTTATATCATAATTAGCTCCATTGTTCCCAGGATTCTATTATCCAAAGCCACAAAATCTCAGATAACATAATGCTTCAAGCATAAATAAACATAAACTGATCTCATGCGCTGCTGAAAAAATCCAAAGTGAACTGGTATTTCCACAAAGCTGAACTTTATTGTCCTTGCACTCTTCACGTATATATACATTTCTCTTCAAATCATATGTCCCACACCTCAATGGCACCATGGTGTTTCGGCGGCAAGTGCCTACGTCAGGGGTTTTTCAATATATCAGTGACTGACGCCATTGTGACTCTGGCTCTGAGGTCTTAAAGGGATGTGACTATGCCTTGCTATCAATCCCCCAAATCCCAAGTCCAAACGAGTAGTTAGCTGATACTTATGCATGATTTGGGGCAGGTGTAAATGCTGACCTCAGCATTTTATGAAGTACATGTGAAATGCTGGCAAAACGGGAAATGCTGGCATCCTTTTCAGGCCCACCGCAACCATGTCCAGAATGTTGCCCCTTTGAAAACTGTGCATGCAGCAGATATACAAATGTAAGTCTAGGGTAAATGAATGCATGCCACCTATTGAGGTGGGCGGAATTGCACCCATGCTAACTGCAAGAGTGATTTTGCATGCCATTTACCACACCCATTCTCTGCCCTAACCCATCCATTTACCACTCCAATACGAGAGTCGCAGTTAGCATGGAAATTGGCCCACATTAACTGTCATGCCTATCTGCTGTTATCACGGACCATAGTGTATGGTTACCGTGCACGGAAACCCACATAGCGCACTTTAGTAAAAGGGCCCCTACGTAAAATTGTGATGTCGGGGTGAGCTTTTCTGCAGACTGGTAAGGAATGCACTGATGTCTGAGGTGGTATGGGTGGATGGAATGGATCTTTGTTCGTCTATTCCATGAATGGGGTTGTGTTTGTAATAGTTTGGGTGTCGATTTGAATTCTGTTGTCTGGTCTGTTATGCTATGATGTTTTTTGTATGATACTCTACACCTATGATCATAGGAATTTCTAATGCTGTAACTTGCTTAAAATATTTGGTCATCAAAGCAGGAGATCCCAGGCGGAAGAAGATCACAGAGGTCATCACACGCAATCCTCCCCACACGGACACAAGCACCGGGACAGCAGTGGAGCACTGAGGGTGAGTCATCTTGGGCCTGTAGCACTCCCACAGAGATGCAATTCACTAGACCCCCCTCGCCAGAAAGCGACACTGCTCTAAAGCAGGCAGATCCCAGATGGACCCCACCTAACAGCCTGCACCTAAGTGTCTAGCCAAGGGGCCCTTAGGAATGGCCCTTAGCGTGGACTGAAAGCAACATACAATTAATATGCTTACACCCTCTGATTTGACAAACCAGCTGGGATTGCCACATATAAAATCTACATCATTAGAAAGGTAAGCAGCACACTCTTCAAAATTACAAAACCATCTATAAGAAAAACACACAAAAATTCCAGGAACCACTGTCAGCGTCACCTCCTTCTTCATCACCCAATGCTGTCAAATAAACATATATAAATGGTACTCCATCCTTTGTGTCTTATTAGGAATTATCCTTATGACTACACAAGATGATACTCTAAGTCCCACTACGCAGCACATCCCTATAATATACAGAACAAAGGGTCACAGACTGGACAACACACATCACAAAACATGGAACAGAAATACACACAATCTAGTACAAATACTGTACAATTCCATAGCCATAACCTACATGACACAAGAGCCAAACAGAATAACATCCAAAATCTAAAATGCATACTCAATGCCCACTGCACGAAACAAGACGACCTTAAAAACAATGACCTGGATATCATGTGCATAATGGAATCCTGGCTTTCATCAACTGTCATTGTACTGATTAACCAACTAAAGATAGCAAACTTTGACTTAACTGTCCAAGAACCGGCAGAAGAGGAGGAGAACTAGTAATACTCACAAAAATCAATCTAAAGTTTCAAATTTAACAACTGAAAGCACAGATAAATTGGACATACTAGTGATATCAAACAAATATCTATCAATATGTCTAAGATACAGATCGCCAACAACAAACATTGAGGACTATCAGCACTGCTAGAGACAGTATGCACAAACACACCACAAAATAAATATTTACTAATACTAGGTGACTTTAACCTCACTGCGCTTTCAGCAAAACAAGCCAATGCCTTCCTAGAGGCCATGAACGCACTAGACTACCAGCAAACAGTAAATAAACCATCCACAACAAAGGAAATATCCTAGATCTAAAGTTCACCCTTAAAAAAATGCTCAGACAGACCTACCTTCCTGCAACTCAGTTGCTACCTATTCCTTGGTCTGATCAAAGCATAATCAACTTTTTCACGCCATGCAAACAAACTTCATCCAATGAGAAGTAAAAGGGCGCGGGCAGGTTCCCGGCGCCCGCGCGTAACCGGGTGCTCGGCCCGGCGCGTGACCCTGCATGCGCAATAGGCGGTGGGGGCGAGAGTGTGCCAGCGTGGATACGCTGGGCGCGTTGTTTAAATTGATTGGCTCCGCTCGGTGTTTCGGTGAGTGGAGCCAATCAGAAGGGGAGCAACGCCATGTGCTCCGGCGTTGTTAGTGTAGCCGGAGCACATGCGATTGGGCGGAGAGGGAGGCAACAGCGTCAGCGGGTCGTGGTGGAGGAAAGCGGCCTATTTGGTGATCTGGGGGCTGATCGGTGCGAGCAAGGGTGAGGCGTGCAGTGATCGTCGGCGGCAGGTCAGGGAGGCAGCGGGAGAGTCGGGCGGCAAAACGGTGCGCCGGGTGAGTCGTGGGGCCGAGTGGAAGGCAGGAGTTAGTTGAGCTGAGTGCAGCAGAAGGTTTAGAAAGGAGAGAGGCAGGCGCTTCAAAAACAAATAAGTAAAATAAAATAAAATAAAAATAATAATTAAAAGGGTAAGGAAACTGGGTGGAGTGGTGCCTGTGGGGGGCGGGGGATGCAGCGGGAGTAGGCAAACAGAAAAGAAAAAAGGGCTGCCTGGTTATGGCGGGTAAACAGTCAGGAAGTGGGCGAAAGGCTGATGGGGCAAGGTTGGTATGGGGTCGAGCAGGGCGGGGGTCCGAAAGAGGGGGGGGGGCCGGGCAGCAGGCCAGCCAGAGGGGAGAGCCTCTAGTCGGGGGCGCGGTAGGGCACAGAGAGTGGCCAGAGGTGGCGGGGGGTCCACAGCCTCGGTGAGAGGGGTAAGAGGGGGCCGCAGTGCTAGTTGCCGTGGGGGGGGGGTCACTGAGGGTTTCAGGGGGGCTGCAGGGGGGCAGAATGTGCCTGGGAGTAGGGCGGGGGTTCAAAGGGGGGGTGAGGATGCGGGAGAAATATCAGCTATGGAGGGGAGTGTGGGGGATCAAGGGAGGGGGCGGGGGGCAGGCACTTGGGCTTGCTGGGACGGGAACATGTCTGGGACGAGTGTATCTGGGGGAAGAGGCAGCGGCATGGTCTCCCCAGGGGGGTTTGGAGCGGGGCTGGGTGTTGGGGGTCCTGCTAGTCAACAGGCACAGTGGGAGCAGTGGTTAAGGGTCGGGCAAGGCCCATCGAGAACTAACTGGGTGGGGGCATGGCAACCGGCTTGGTCTCCGGGTTTTTCTCCTCTTTGTTCCCCCTTTTTGTCTCTGCAGGTGCCCTTTATAGCGCCGGGAGGCGTGCCCTCGTCTGGAGATTTGTTGGGAGTGCCCAGCGTGGATCTAGGAAGCAGGCCGCCAGTGCCAACGACGAGCGATGGCGAGCGGGCGCAAGGTGCATGATCTAGGCCGCAGACGGAGGATCCTCAGCAAGGGCTACCGGCTGCGACTCACAGAGCGGCTGAGGGAGATGGGACAGGTGAGTTACTGGCGGAGGTAGTTGGAGAGGGCAAAGAGGGTGGGGCGTGAGCGGAGCGGACTGGGAAGGCGCGTAGGAAAAGGAAGCATGTGTGTTGGCATAGGCGTGCTTCCGACTCGTCGTCCTCGTCGTCTTCAGAGGGGTCGGAGTCTTCCTCGGCTGAGGGTGTTAGGAGGGTGGTGGCGTTGGACCGCGGAGTGGTCGGGCAGGCAGGGGCAGGGGCTGCTTCTTTTGCTGCCTTATCAGAGTTATGGGAGGGTGTACCTAGAAAGCTTTGGCGCAAAATTCGGAAGAGGAAGTATATTGATATTTTTCGCTTGCTAGAGGGTAGGAAGCGGTCGGGAGATAGTAAGAAGAAGCGTAAGGAGGATGAGAAGGCCGGTCACATTCGCAAGGTTTCGCGTAATGTAGTTAATTGGATTCGATCATTCTTACGGTTGGCGAGCGTTTGGGGTCACCACTTTCCGGAGCAGTACGGCAGTTTGCTCTCTTATGCGGATTCTATATTGGAAGCATCGCAAGTGCATGAGGGCTGGTCGTGGCTTAATTACGACGAAGAATTTAGGGACAAAATGGAGGAGAACAGGCTGTTAACATGGGGGACGCAAGACTCAGCTTGTGGTTAACGCAGATGTCGGTCAAGGCTGGTTCGGGAGGTGGTGGGAGTGGGGGGGGGTAAAGCAGGGCAGGGGGTTGCAGGTGGGGCTGGTCGTTCCTTTTGTGTCGGGGCCACCCAGGGGCAGACGAAACCACCCGCGGGGGGAGCGGGCAACGTGTGTTGGAGGTACAACAAGTCCACGTGTCCCTTTCCGGATTGTAAGTTTCGGCATGCGTGCTCTATCTGTGGCGGCCCCCATTCAGCGACAAAATGCATTAAGAAAGGAGGCATCCCTCCTGTGGGGCAGGGACCCAAGTAGGAGTTCAAAGCCGGTCGTAGCTCCCTCTCCAATACGGGTGCAGGAGTTGCGCAGTTGGCTTCTCATGTACCCGAGGAGAAAGGATAGGTTGACATTGTTGTCAGGATTTCAATTTGGTTTTGTTATTCCGGTTCAAGGGGTGGTAAAGGGCACAGCGGCTCGGAATTCTCCAAGCGTGCGGCGATGGGTGGCAGTGGTGCGGGAAAGGTTAGCGGGGGAACTGCAATTAGGCAGAATAGCGGGACCTTTCCCGCACCCACCATTTCCCGAGTTCGTGTTGTCCCCATTAGGGGTGATTCCTAAGAAGGAACCGGGAAAGTTTCGGTTGATCCACAACTTGTCCTCACCGTTGGGATCCTCTGTGAATGACCTAATACCGAGGGAGTTTTGTACAGTACGGTATGTTTCGTTTGACAGAGCAGTGGAGCTAGTCTCGAAGGCTGGGTATGGGGCGTTGATGGCGAAAGTTGATATTGAATCGGCTTTTCGCTTACTGCCGGTGCATCCGTCGGCATTCCACTTGTTGGGTTTTCAGTTCGAAGGAGCTTTCTACTACGACAAGTGTATGCCAATGGGTTGTTCGGTATCTTGCGCTTACTTCGAGAAGTTCAGCTCCTTCTTGCATTGGATGGTGGTGCAGAGAGTAGGGCGTGCTGAGGTCGTGCATTATCTGGATGATTTCTTGTTCGTCGGCGAGGCTGAGTCGCGGCGGTGTAGTAGGCTTTTGGAAGGTTTTGTTCAGTTGGCTAACGAGTTGGGTGTGCCCTTGGCAGAGGGGAAGACAGTGGGCCCAACGACGACAATTACTTTTTTGGCGGTCGAGTTGGATTCGACGAGAATGGTAGTGCGGCTGCCTTGGGAGAAGGTTGTGAAACTCAGGGTACTAGTGGCTAATGTCTTGGCCTCGTCCAAGTTGACCTTGAAAGAGCTGCAGGCACTTATCGGATCCCTTAATTTCGCTTGTAGGGTCATTCCAATGGGGCGGGTGTTCAGTCGGCGTTTGGCGGCGGCGACGGCAGGATTCTTCAAGCCTCATCATCGCATCCGCGTGTCAGAGGGGATGCGGGAGGATTTGCGGGTGTGGGATGTCTTTTTACAGAATTTTAATGGGACATCCTTATTGCGCGAAGCAGAGATTTCCAGCGAGGACTTGCAGTTGCACACCGATGCGGCAGGGGGGGTGGGCCTGGGAGTGTATTTCGGTGGGGCTTGGTGTGCTGACAGATGGCCACAGGAATGGGCGGAAGAGGGATTGTTGAGTAATATTACATTCCTGGAGCTTTTTCCGATGCTGGTAGCGCTAGAGTTATGGCCAGACAGGTTGGCAAACCGCAGAGTAGTATGGTGGTGTGATAATGAGGCGGTGGTGCAGGTCATCAATCGTTATTCGCCACGCTGTGGTCTAGTGGCGGCACTGATGCGAAGGGTCATACTGGCGTGTTTGAGTTTGAATGTCGATTTGAAGGCGAAGCATATTCCAGGGCATACTAATGAAATTGCTGATGCTCTTTCCCGTTTGCAGTGGGAGCGATTTCGGAAGTTGGCGCCGAATGCGGACGAGGAAGGGCGTGCGGTCCCTTGGAGCTTATGGAGCTGTGGCCTGAGGCGATGATGAGTCTGTTGCAGAGCTCAGTGGCAGAGAGTACCTGGGCAGCTTATCGTCGGGGTTGTGTTTTTACGCGGGAATGGTTGGGAGGGGGGATCAGTGCCGGATCTGTTGATGGGGAGGTATGTTGGGTGGGCAAAGGAGCAGGGCATCACCAGATCGGCGGAGCAGAGTCATCTGGCTGGGTTCGGGTTCTTTGCCAAGGCGGTGGATTGGGATTGTGCGGGACGGTGGTTCTTGGCGTGACGATTGCTTCAGGGGTGGGAGCATTCTAGCCAGATTCAGCGGGATCATCGGCTGCCAATTACGCACGAGCTACTGGAGAGGTTGTGCAGGGAGCTGCCGGGGGTGGCAGCTTCGCAGTACGAGTGCACGCTATTTCGGGCAGTCTTCTGTTTGGCCTTTTTCGGGGCCTTTCGAGTCGGCGAATTGGCAATTGATTTGGGGAAGGCGGGTTTGGCAAATTGCCTATGCCGGAAGCATGTTGGTTGCTAAGTCCAAAACAGATCAAAAAGGGAAAGGGTTATGGGTGGTTTTGAGGGCAACGGGGGGGGGGGGGGGGCTTACATGCCCAGTAGCTGCAATGAGCGAGTATTTGGCAGTGCATGCGGAAGGGAGGGAGGGGCTATTTGTGCATCGGGACAACAGTGGGTTGACACGACTTCAGGTGATGGCAGTATTGCGCATGGTGTTGCAGCAGATGGGGGAAGATCCGCGGAGTTTTTCAGCTCACTCCTTCCGTATTGGGGCAGCGACCACTGCAGCGGCCGTGGGCCTGTCGGGGGAGCAGATACGGAGCATTGGCAGATGGTGATCGAAAGCCTTTGAGGGTTATGTGCGATTATGAATCTCCAGTTTGGGGGGGGGTAGGGGGTGATTAACGTTGTTCTTTTTGTTACAGATGGGGGTCTGAGAGTTCGGGGCTGTTGGATATTGGGGCACTCCTTTGTATTCTGGGCTAGGCAGCGAGCGGCTGTGCGGCCTATCGGGAAGAATCTTGGTGTGGACCCTGCGATGGTGGCGGTTTCATGGCTGGGTGAGAGTGGGCTGCGATGGCTGCAGCTGCTGCCTTTGCTTTGTCACCATGAATGCATCAGGAACCAGCCAGCGATGTTATTAATCCATTTGGGAGGCAATGATCTGTTGGCTTGGTCGTGCAAGCAGTTGATCAGGGCCACCAAGAGAGACTTTGCGGTAGTGCTCCGAATGTTTGAGGGTGTGGTGTTAATATGGTCTGACATTATCCCGAGGCCAGCATGCTGGGGTCAGAGGCGATGGTCCCGGGGGCTCACTAAAATCAATAGGCAAATCAGGAGGTGGGTTTGTGAGCAAGGGGGGTTCCAAGTGCAGCATGCGTGGGCGGAGGTGGCCTGTCCTGGGCTTTATAGGGAGGATGGGGTGCACTTATCGCCTGTAGGGATGGATTTGCTTCTGAATGACTGGCAGGAGGCGGTAGAGCGAGTAGTGCACGGGGGTTCACACTGGTCGCAGCTCCCTTATGGGGGAACGGCACAGTTAAAGGGGCAGCCTGTGCCGGTGGCGGGATCCTGGAGGTTTCCGGGGTCCGGAGCCTGAGGCGAGTTGGGGCGGGGGCGGGGTGCCCTCACCCCGGACAACCCCTGGAAGATTTTTGCTAGTAATATGGTGAAGTTGGATAGGGGTGGCAGGAGCTTGGCCGGTGGCATGACCCTGGCCAGAGCGGAAGCGGGGTCGCTTTGCTAATTGCATGGTTGGCGGCGCATCACTCCGCTGGGGTTTGGTTGGATCTGTATTACTGTTTAATGTTGAAGAGATTGTTTTGGGAATAAAGCTGCGACCAGTTGTACCAAGAATTGTTGTCTGTGGAATTTGTGGGATGGAGGGGGGAAAGGAATGGGTGTGGGGGGAGGGGGGAGCGAGGGGGAGCGCCGGGTCTGGCTACCCGGTTAGTAAAAGGGCGCGGGCAGGGTCCCGGTGCCCGCACGTAACTGGGTGCTCGGCCTGGCGCGGGACCCTGCGTGTGCGATAGGCGGTGGGGGCGAGAGCACGCCAGCGTGGATACGCCGGGCACGTTGTTTAAATTGATTGGCTCCGCTCGGTGTTTCGGCGAGCGGAGCCAATCAGAAGGGGAGCAACACCATGTGCTCCGGCATTGTTAGTGTGGCCGGAGCACATGCGATCGGGCAGAGAGTGAGGCACCCACCCTCTCGGTCATCGGTGGGGGAGGCAAGTTGTGGGGTGTCGCAGCAGGGGGGGCGTGAGCGGGATCCCGGAGGTTTCCTGGGTCCGGAGCCTGAGGCGAGTTTGGGCGGGGGCGGGGTGCCCTCGCCCCGGACAACCCCTGGAAGACTTTTGCTAGTAATATGGAGAAGTTGGATAGGGTTGGCAGGAGCTTGGCCGGTGGCATGACCCTGGCCAGAGCAGAAGCGGGGTCGCTTTGCTAATTGCATGGCTGGCGGCGCATCGCTCCGCTGGGGTTTGGTTGGATCTGTATTACTGTTTAATGTTGAAGAGATTGTTTTGGGAATAAAGCTGCGACCAGTTGTACCAAGAATTGTTGTCTGTGGAATTTGTGGGATGGAGGGGGGAAAGGAGTGGGGGTGGGGGGAGGGGAGAGCAAGGGGGGAGCGCCGGGTCCGGCTACCCGGTTACAGTAATTACACATCAAATCGCCAATTCCGGCACTTTGACAAACAAACGTTCCTTAAAGAAACTATTCCATAGCTAGACATAAAAATATCTGAAACTGACACAATAATAAATAACTGGAACAAAGTCATGAGCGAAGCAGCCTCAGCACCATAAACAAGATACACCAAGAAATATAAACAAAATACCACTTGGTACACGAAATAACTAATAGACATCAAGAGAAAACTTAAAAAGATGGAGCAAAAATGGAGACACTCAAAAGTTATAGAAGATCAAAGCAAAAACATGCTAAAATTACATGAATACTATAACATGCAGGGCCGGATTTACCTATACTACGCCGTGGCGTAGGGCCCACAGCTGATAAGGGCCCACAAAAATTGAAAAAATTGTTAGCCTTCTTATAAATAAATTTAAAAAAAAAAAAACATGGCTGCCGCCGCGGCAGCATGGACTGTCCCGCGGGGCCCCCTCTGCCCGGCTGAATCCGTCCCTCCCTCCCTCCCTCCGTGCCGGCTTTGAGAGGCGTGAAGGGAGAGTGTCTCCCTCGCGTCTCTGTTAAGCCCGCAGGGGCTGATGGGAAACCAAAGCCGGCACGGAGGGGCTCAGCCGTCGCGGAGGGAGGGAGGGATTCAGCCAGGCAGAGGGGGCCCCGCGGGTCAGTCCATGCTGGCGAATTTTGGACCATGTGCCCCCCAACCCTAGAGGTGGTGATCGCGTTCAGATTCTGCAAAATTTGGAGCAGAAATGGATCTTCCGTCTGAACACAGTGCACCCGGAGGGTTTAAATCAATTTTACTTTAGGCCGATGGGGGGGGGGGGGTAGGACTGGTAATGGGCTATTGGGGGGGCTGGGACTGGAAATGGGTTGGGGGGGTTAAGACTGGAGGTGGGCTGATGGGGTTAGGACTGGTAATGGGCTGTGGGCTGTTGGGGGGGGGGTAGAACTGGTAATGGGCTATGGGGTGGGTTAAGACTGGTAATGGGCTGTGGGCTGTTGAGGGGGGGTTAGAACTGGTAATGGACTATGGGGGGTTTAAGACTGGTAATGGGCTGTGGGCTGATGGGGGCTGTCTGGTAATGGGCTATGGGGGGCTGACTGGAAATGGGTTGATGGGGTTAGGACTGGAAGTGGGCTGTGGGCTGATGGGGGGGGGGGTAGGACTGGCAATGGGCTATGGGGGGCTGACTGGAAATGGGTTGATGGGGTTAGGATTGGAAGTGGGCTGTGGGCTGATGGGGGGGGGGTTAGGACTGGCAATGGGCTATGGGGGCTGACTGGAAATGGGTTGATGGGGTTAGGACTTGAGGTGGGCTGATGGGGTTAGGACGGGTAATGGGCTGTGGGCTGATGGGGGGGGGTTAGGACTGGCAATGGGCTATTGGGGGGGTTAAGACTGGTAATGGGCTGTGGGCTGTTGAGGGGGGGTTAGAACTGGTAATGGGCTATGGGGGGCTGACTGGAAATGGGTTGATGGGGTTAGGACTGGAAGTGGGCTGATGGGGGGTTAGGACTGGTAATGGGTTATAGGGGGGGCTTAAACTGAAAATGGGGTGATGGGGGTTAGGACTGTAAGTGGGCTGATGGGGGGCTAGGACTGGTATTGGGTTGGGGGGTTGCTAGGACTGGAAATGGGCTGATGGGTGGCTAGGACTGGAAATGGGCTGATGCAGGGACTAGAAGGGAATGGATGCTGGGTGAGGCTGGAACTAGAAGGGAGCTGATGTTGGGGGAGGATTAGAATGGGATGGGGCTGGAAGAGTAAAATGGAGAAGGGAAAAAATATTTTGTGTGGGAGGGATAAAAAATCTACAATTGGCCGGGTATTGGGAGAGTAAGTGGGGATTGAGGATGGAGGGGTAAAATTTGAGTGGATGAAATAGGAATGAGGAAAGAGCAAAAGGAGAAAGATTAGTATGTTAAAGCAGATGTAGAGAGAGAATGGAAAGAACTAGAAGAGAGAAGAAAGGACAAATGGACAGCAGACGATGGAGAGTTAGCAGAAGACACGAAGAAACCAGAAGAAAGTGGCTGGAGCAATTGCAGCTGAAAAAAATGCACAAAAGGTAGAAAAATATCTCTTTATTTTGAATTTATTAATTGGAATATGTCAGCTCTGGTAAATGTGCATCATTAACGTCTGCGCTTTGTTTAGTACAAGAGCAAATTAATGTATAGTTTTATTTCTACAGTGTTGTACATTCCAAGTTTGGCTTTTGGGATTCCCAGTTTAATTATTGTCTTCCTGTTTCTAAATTGTGATTACTTGTTTGGTGATGGTCTATGTTCTGCATGTGTAACTGAGCTGAGGTGTTCTGTTTATATAATTCCTATTTGACATTGCCACTTGTTCTCTTTCCCCAGTAGGTCATGTATTGTTGTTCTCTGAAATGTATTGGTTTAATATTTGCAGTGTTGCCTTTTGATTGGTAGAGTATGGTGCTTTATGAGTCCTGGTAGTGCTGTTAGGATATGGCGGGTTTGCTATGGGTTCTAAATGGGCAGTGTTTGTAGTAGTTCCTAATGTGTCTGGCAGTTGGCACTGGATTATAGTAATGTAGAAATCTTTTAGTCTTTCTTCATCCATACACTCATTAAGAGGCACGTTTACTAAAAGTATATGGTAACATTATGCAAATATTTATGCAAATGAGGCCCCTTATGCAAATGAGGTCCCGCACCCCCCTTGGGCCGCCCCTGCTGGGGGCCCACAATTTTTGTTGGCGTAGGGCCTCACTCAAGGTAAATCCGGCCCTGATAACATGATCAACAAACATAAAAAGGAATAATATCACACAAAACTCATCATGAGCTCACTGAACCGCCCAAGGAAGCTATTTGATATAGCACAATCCCTAACAAAGGACCCCAACCAAGAAAACCAGATAAAATTCCCAGCCTGCAAATAATGGTTTATATCTTCCAGAGTAAAGTCAACAACAACAACTCCAAAACGCCAATGAAAAAATAACAACGTCACCAACACATCTTGGCAATCTTTCAAATCACTTACCACAGAAAACACTGAAAACATAACCATCAATCTGAACAGAACCACATCGCCACTTGATCCAGTAAGCTGGATAAAAATAGAAAGAGCTGAACTATGCCCCATACTATTCAAACTAGTACAACTCTCCATTGCACAAGGCTACATGCCCACAGGACTTAAAACGGCTTCTTTTCGGCCAACACTAAAACCCACCCCTCCAACAGAAACAAAACAGCTTTATACAGACCCATGTGTAGTCTACCCTTTATCGAAAGTGGTAGAAAAAGTAGTACAACAAGATCTTCAAGACCACATTTATTTATTTATTTATTTATTTATTTACATTTCTTATATACCGCACTATTTGACATCAGCGCGGTTTACATCAAACAAAACATTTCAGTACACAAAAATGTCTGAGTTACACATTGACACACATGCACCACTGGACCCACAGCAACACTGTTTCAGACCACACCACAGAGTAGAAACATTCTTAACTTCACTTATAGACAGACTTATAAAAGGTATTGAGAAACCTAAACAGGGATTTATACTCATATTTTTAGACATAGCTGAATTTGAATCTGTAATAACTTCCTACTAGCAAGACTACAAGCGATTGGAATCGAAAATACAACACTAAACTGATTCCAGTCATACTTAACAAACTGTTAACAACAAGTGAAAATAGGACCAAATAAATCTGTTCCATATAAACAAAATACCAAGAAGTCCGATAAGGTTCCGCCCTTTCCTCTTTACTATTCAACGTCAACATACAGCCAATTTTTCCATTATTCAGAAACATAATGTGTACATCCACATCTATGCAAATGACATTATGCTATACACACCTTATGACACTTCAAAACCAGACCAAACGGAAATAATAAATTGTTTCAATGAGGTTGCGCAATGGCTGACAGAATATAGGCTAGCAATAAACTACAAGTAAACAGAGGTCCTGTACATCACTAGAAACAAAACATTTACCTCACCCAAAACACTAAGGAGGTTATTCCAGAAACCGAATAAGGGTTTGTATGCGCACCAGGGATTTTTACCTGCCAAAAGGTCTATGAACATATTCGGGTACATAGCACCCACGGATGTATAAAACATACTCAGGAAAGGACTGTGGATGTTTTGTAAGGTCCCCGCAGATGTGTCCGTTATTCCTGCCAGAGACATGGAAAAAGGCCAGTACTTAGAAAACATTCTGCTGTGTTTGTAGAAAGGCTGTGACTAGTCTGTTCTGAAATGGTAGACTGCAGTATAGAATAACACTGCAAGATGTATTCATAAAGAACAGAATTCAGAGGTGTGGGAATCGTGTAAGCTAAAGAGGCATAACTGGGGGCATGCCACACTGACCTCCGGACGCCGACTGTAGCCCTGCTTACCTTTCCCCCTCCCCCTTTTCCTCTTCCTCCTCTCATCCCCCCATTTACCTCACCATCCCCTCCCCCTATTCCCCCAAGCATTACAATAAGACCATCCTGCTCATCAGCAGCACTTTATCGGTGGGTTGATAACACCACAGCTTGTGGGCCCCCTTACCTTATCCCGAGCAAGTACAGTGCACCATAACGATAATATAATAACATAACAATCACAATAATCATATCAATTTATGTAAATAGTTATGTTGCACTCAATTATGTTATTTAATAAATAAATAAAATAAATAAATTACCCGGACCATGTAATAGCCCCGTGCTAACCATGGAACACCCCCCTCCTCCCCAAGGACACCTCCCCGTGGGAAGGTACCATTCCGTCATTGCCCCATTTAGAGACCCCCAGCCCACGCCATTGCCAGGACTTCCCTTTTCATCCCGCCACCAACTGCTCTGTGTTGGCGCCCGGGAGCGAGCCTTGTGTTTTCATTTCTAGCCACTAGGGCCAGACATCCCTGACCCTGATACCTGACCCCCCTATTTCTAAACCCAGGCACCCCCCCCCCCCGTGCTACCTGGGTCCCTTTTTGCCATATTTCCATATGGTACCCCCCCTTTTGGTGACCTACCAGTAAGGTCCCCGCCCACCCGCCATAATATTCCCCTCCCCCCCACCCCACCCCACCTACCTGACACCTGACATCTAGGGAGGGGAGGGTGGGCTTGCGGCCACAAGGAAAAAGACCAGGCAGCCCACAGCCCTGGCCTTTATCTCCGCTGGGCCTCCCCGCCCCCTCCCCATCCTGCCCAACCATGTGGCCTGGCCAAGCCCTCCTACCAGCGGCCACCCGGTTATGGGCCATCCCTCCTTGAGGGCCGGCCTGGAATAACCAGGGGCATGCCGCACTGGCCTCCAGGCTCCAGCTGTAGCCCTGCCTACCTTTCCCCCTTCCCTTTTCCCCTTCCTCCTCCCATCTCCCCATTTTTCTCACCGTTCCCCCCTTTCCCCTCCAAGCATTATATTAAGACCACTCTGCTTATCATCAACACTTTATTGGTGGGTTGACAAGGCCACAGCTTGTGGGCCTCCCCTACATTATCCCGAGCAAGTACAATACACCATAAACGTGATACAATAACATAACAATCACACTAATCATAACAATTACCCTGACCATGTAATAGCCCCCATGCTAACCAAGGAACCCCCCCCCCCCCGAACTCCTCAATCCGTCATTGCCCCATTAAGGGACCCCTGGCTGCGCCATGGCAGAGACTCCCCTTTTCGTCCTGCCACCAACCACTCCGTGTTGGCTCCCTGGAGCAAGCCTTGTGTTTTTATTTCTGGCCACTGTGGTCAGTCATCCCTGACCCTGATACTTGACCATCCCCACTTTTGCCAAACCCAGGCACCCCTCTGCGATACCTGGGTCCCCTTTTGCCATATTTCCATGTGGTACCCCCCTTTTTCGTGAGATCCCACCACCAGGAGGGGCCACGGCCTGACTCACCCCATAGTGAACACTGAACCGACAACCCTCTGCAGGTCCTCGTTGAAGACCTCAAGGCCGATGTCATTCAAGTGTACCCCATCACCTTTGTACACAGATGGCCCAACCTGCCTCTATGCCCTCATGCCTAACCACCACCACTGCGCCCCCCCCCAGTGCCCGCACAAAGTGTCCCACTTCAGTGTTCAATTTCCTTCTACTCTTGAATACCGGCCTGCAGGCCCCCACCCATTTTAGCTGGAGGAGGATCTGGGACCAGATGACAACCACCCCTAGTGCGACGCACATGCAGGCCAAGTCCCTTTTGATCTGGATCATCAGATCTATGCCCTTGGTATATACCAGGTAATTCCCACCCAAGTGGAGGACGACAACCTGCGGTGGATGGCCCTTCTGGAGTTGGACAGATAGTGCAGGCCACAGCTGGCCCTGCTGCATCCCCCTCTTGCCCATCCACTGTATATTCACAATGTCCAGGTGGAAGCCGAGCTGTTTTCCAAAATGACTGCCTTTTCTCTGTCCTCATCTTTCTTGACCTCTCTGCTGCCTTTGACACTGTTGACCTCAACCTTCTCCTCGATACCCTGTCTTCACTTGGTTTTAAGGGCTCTGTACTATCCTGGTTCTCCTCTTATTTCTCCCATCGCTCTTTCAGTGTTTGTTCTGGTGGCTCCTCCTCTGCTGCTATCTTGCTCTCGATTGGCATACCCCAAGGATCTGTCTTGGGTCTGCTCCTTTTCTTTTTCTATACCCAGTCCCTTGGTGCGCTTATCTCTTCCCATGGCTTTCAGTACCTTCTTTATGCTGATGACTCCCAGATCTACCTCTCTACACCTGAAATCTCTTTGGCAATCCAGACCTGGATCTCTGCCTGCCTTTCTGACATTGCTGCTTGGATGTCTCACCGCCACTTGAAACTGAACATGGTCAAAACCAAGCTTCTTATTTTTCCCCTAAAAGCTCTTCTCCTCTTCCTCCTTTCTCAGTCTGTGGAAAACTCTCTACTCCTCCGTTTCCTTGGCTTGCAACCTTGGAGATGTCTTTATTTATTTAACATTTTTTATATACTGCCTTTCAGAATCTCAAGGTGGTTTACATGGAACAGATCTTCATTTACATAGAACGCTTTTTCAAAGCTATATACAGCAGTGTTAACTGTGCTTACATTTAACAATTTATTTATTTTATTTATTTATTTATTTAATGGTATTTATATACCGCCTTATCATTCAATCAAAGCGGTTTCCACGGCAAACAATCAAGGGGGCAAATGTTTTCATGCAGTGTAGAGTGGTGTGTATGTGTTGGCGGGGATGTGATTAGATTTGGTTTATCTACATAGTGCGCTATTATACATCATGAGCTATTATACAGTCTTATATACAGTCTTGGGATGGTGGGGGGGGGGGGGGTTGATGATCTGACTTGTATGCTGGTTCAGGGGGTATGTCCATAGTAATCGATGTTGTCTTCAGCTGTTTTCGGAAGTCCTTGATTTCTGTGGTTAGTCTCAGATTTAACTATTTACATAAGGTTTGTGCTCTGCCGGGTGCCTAAGGGGTTCAGTCTGTTGGCGTGGTAGACAGTCTGTTACAAAGTTGGTGGAGTATAGAAGTGTTCGGTAAATAGGTGAGTCTTCAAGAGCTTCCTGAAGGTAGAGACGTCTCTGGTGGCTCTCAGGGAGTGAGAGAGGGACTCTTCTCTCTCCTTCTCCACACACATCCGTCTGATAGCTAAGACCTGCCATTTCTTTCTCTATAGTAACCAACTCATACAGAAAAAACCGGAGGGTGATGTGATACGTAAACTTTAAACAGCGAGCATAGAAATCGTCTCAGACTTGTCGGCTGCCCACTGCTGGAAATTGAAAATTCAAATAGCCAGCGGCGCCTGTTGGCATCAATGACTGATTTCAGCTCTTTTTCAAATTTTTTTAACACCCTCTCTCCATGTGCTTTAAATATCAATCTTAAGTCTCTAATAAAAGTGAAACAAACACTTAGCTTCACTGTTACTTCTCATACAGTTCCTTGATAATATAGGAGAATGTTATCTTCGCTTTTCTATTATGTTATCTTCACTTGTGTCTTCTTGTATATTCCCAACACCTCACATGCAACGTTGTAGTCGCGTTTCTCTCAAACATAGGAGGTTCTTCAGGGGATAGGTAAAGCTGCCGAGTGTTTGACTATAAGAGAAATCTGAATTAAAACTTTTTTACTTTTTCACATTTTACTACTGTTTGAGATTCAAATTAAGGATAATGCAATGTCAACCTTAATTGAATATTGAACTATAACCATACCCAAATTCAGCCGAAATTTCACACAGCGTACTGAACAGCCATGCAATCTTCTTGGAGGCTTGCTCTAAGATGTTTTGACACCATTTACTCTGAAAAAACGCTGCGCATGTGCAGAACATATCAGCACTCCCTTCTTATAGCCCTCCCTTCTAATCAGTACGCTGTGTGAAATTTAGGCTGAATTTGGGCATGGTTATAGTTCAATATTCAATTAAGGTTGACATTGCATTATCCTTAATTTGAATTCAATGCAGTGGTTTCACAGTACTGGTAAAAGGTGAAGTGGTAAAGGTTTGCATTGTGCTTATCCATTTGTTCATAGTGAGGTCAAGGTCCTGGTGTTCTTCATCAAGAGAAGAGAGCACTTTGTCAGTGAAAGTAGATTTACCGAGGGGCTTGAATCGGTGGTGGCATATATTATGGATGGTCTGTGATATTGGGGTAAGATATACAGGTAGGTAGCAGGTGACAGTGTAGCGGTCTGACCATGGTACTTCCATGAGCAGTGGTTTGGGACTGTGTGGGTTTCAGAAGCTGTGATTAGATGAATATGAGATCCAAGGTGTTTCCTTTAGAGTATGTTGGAGCTTGGACCAGTTAGGTGAATTGGAGGTGTCTCATGGCTTCCATGGAGGATTTAGATTGGCTTAGTGGAGCAGAGGATAGATTTAGGTTACCCATTAGTGTAAGGAAGGAAGAGGGGTGCACATTACTGGCTGTTTCCAGAATGGTCGATAGCTCATCGTGCTTTGCTGTAGGAGAGTGGTAGGCAAGACATAATGTAATCTTTTGAGATCAAGACCATCTGTGGAGATGGCTTGTGTTTGCTTGAACAATAAGGGCCCGATTTTCAATTAGGCAGGCTATGTGCTGTGGCAGTGGATAGCTTGCCCACCGACCCCCTTAACCTGGATTTTCACTTCTGCGGTGGTGGAAGTGAAAATCTGGGTTTGTCTGGATGTACTGGCAGCTGCTGAGGCTAAACGGGTAACAGCAATTTTCAATGCTAACTGCTTAGTCTTTGCGCCTTAAAGATAGGCGAGGAAAAACCTCACCTATCTTTAAAGCGCAGAGGGCTAAGCGGGTAGCACCAAAAATTGCTGCTACACATTTAACCCTTTCCTCCACCCCCGCTCCACCCTGGAACGCTCCTAACATGCCACAATGCTACCTGCATGGTATTTGGGCGTGTTAGGGACATATCCGGGATTTTCAAAGGGCACAATCCATGTAGGTGCTCTTCGACAATCCTGGATACGGCCTTTACATGGGTAACTAGGGAAGTTACCCATATAAAGGCCTTTGAAAATCGTGCCCTAAGTTATTTCTTTCCAGGATGCAAACGCTGCCGCCCCTGCGGTCAGAATGAGAGCAGTTGAAGCTGTCATAATCAGGTGTTTAAAGCAAGTTGATGAGAACGGTGTCTGTATTGGAGAACCAGGATTCTGTTTTGCATAATATGTCTATGTTGTTGTCGATTATGTAGTTGTTGAGGATATGGATCTTGTTTCTTGCGGAGCGGGCATTTATAAAGGTGCATTTTAGACTGTGTATATTTTTTGTTGTTTGAATGTTTTTTCCTGAGCGACATGTTCCTGCAGAGGGATATACAGCAGTCTGCAGTTGTTTCTTTGTCTCGTTCTGTGTGGTAGGCAAGTTTTGTATAGTGAGCTGAGGCAACAGATTACTGGGATGGTGCTGTGGTTAAAGGTGTGCCATTGAGCTTTGCTGGATAGAGCAGTCAGTATAACAATGCAAATGGCTAGGAGAAGGATTCTGTGCAGGTCGGACATTATGTGGTGCTACAGCTTTCTTTTTTTCAGTTGTTTGGTCACTCTCCTATTTTGTTTGGAATCTGGGTTCCAGCGGGGGTAGTTAATCTTGTAAATCGATCCAAGGATGACTGTGTTGGGCCTGCACTAGGGTTGCCAACTGGCCGGTATTCAGCCGGCCTGGCCAGTTTTTCCATGGCCAGGCCAGCTGCCAGCAGAGATGTAAAACTGGCTCTTGAAAAGCTGGTTTTTTGCTCTGGCCGCAAGATTGGGAGCGGCCAGAGCAAAAAACCGGCATTTCTCCCGACTCCTGAAGTCCGCGGGGGAGAGAGCCAGGGAAGCCCGTGCGAGGCCCCAGCTCCCTCTTACAACTGCCAGCGTGAAGATCCTTTTCCTTCACATAGCGGTTGTTTCTGTGAAGCCGCGAATGCTGGGAAAGGTTAAAGGGCATTGCAGAGGGAGCCGGGGCTTCCCCGGCTCCCTCTGAAGCACCTCAGACAGCCGCAGGGCTGCTCGGGGGGGGGGGGGGGAGGCGAGGACTACAAATGGGCTTTGTTGGGGGGGAGGGGGGGCCAAGGGCTGTGATGGGGTGTACCGGGACTGGAAATAGGCTATTTGGGGGGGGGACTGGACTGGAATTGGGCTATGGGGGGGGGGGGGTGTACCTGGACTGGAAATGGGCTATGGGGAGGGAACCTAGACTGGAATTGGGCTATGGGAGGGGGTGAACCTGGACTGGAAAAAGGTTATGGGGGGGCGACCTAGACTGGAAATAGGCTATGGGGGGGGGAAAACAGGATTTGAAATGGGCTATGGGGGGGGGCCTGGACTGGAATTGGGCTATGGGAGGGGACCTGGACTGGAAATGGGATATGGGGGTGGCTGCAATGGAATTGGGTTTTGGGGGGGGGGCTGGACTGGAAATAGGCTATGGGGGGAAACCTGGACTGGAATTGGTCTATGGGAGGGGTCCTGGACTGGAAATGGGCTAAGGGGGGGGGGGCTGCAATGGAATTGGGCTATGGGGGGGCCTGGACTGGAATTGGGCTATGGTGGGGGGAGGGGGAACCTGGACTGGAAATAGGCTGTGATTAGGGGGGCTAGGACTGCAAATGGTCTGTGATGGTTGGGGGGGACTTGGACTAGAAATGGGCTGTGATGGGGGGCTAGGACTGCAAATGGGCTGTGATGGTGGTGGGGGGGACTAGGACTGCAAATGGGCTGTGATGGTTTGGGGCAGAGGACTGGAAATAGGCTGTGATGGTGAGGGGGGGGGCCTAGGACTGGAAAGAGGCTGTGATGTGGGGGCTAGGACTGGAAATGGCCTGTGATGGGAGGGCGAGCATTAGAAATGGGCTGATGAAGAGCTGGAATAGGACTGGAAAAGGGCTGATGGGGGCTGGAATAGGACTGGAAGTGGGCTGACGAGGGAGCTAGGATTGGAAATTGGCTGATGGGGGAGCTTGGAGTGGAAATTGGCTGATGGGCTGGAATGGAACTGGAAAAGAGCATCTGTGGGGCTAGGACTGGAAATGGGCTGATGAGGAGCTGGAATAGGACTAGAAATGGGCTGATGGGGGGAGCTTGGACTGCAAATGGGTGATGGGCTACAATAGGACTGGAAATGGGCTGATGTGGGGGCATGGGAGAATGGGACTAGAAGGGAGTGGATGCTGGGTGGGTCTAGAACTATAAGGGAGCTGATTTTGGGGGAGGACTAGAAGGGGATGGGGATGGGGAATGAGAATGGAGAGGGGAAAAGATATTTTGTGTGGAAGAAAAGTCTACGATGGGCCGGGTATTGGGAGAGTAAGAGAGGATTGAGAATGGAAAGGTGAAATTTGAGTGGATGATAAAGGAATAAGGAAAGAAATGGGGGAAAGAGCAAAAGTGAAACAATCAGTATGTTAAAGCAGATATAGAGAGAGAATGGAAAACATCTAAAAGAGAAGAAAGGACAAATGGATAGCTCGCAGAAGACACGAAGAAACCAGAAGAAAGTGACTGTAGCAATTGCAACTGAAAAATAAAATGCCCAAACAGAAGGTAGAAAAATACTTTTTATTTTGAATTTATTAACTGGAATATGTCTGGTCTGGGAAGTGTGTATTGCTAACATCTTTGCGTTTTTGTTTAGTGCAAGAGGAAATTACTTTATAGTTTTATTTCTCCAGTGTTGTACATGTCATGTTTGGCTTTTGGGGTTCCCACTTTAATTATTATCTGACCAAGGGAGTTAGCCTACACTTATCCTCGGTAATTTCTGTGGGTGGGGCTGGGTTGCAGCATGGGTGGGACTGGGGGCGGGGCAGAGGTGGAACTAGGGGCGGAGAATGGGTGGGGCATGGCGAGCCATAGGTGTCGGGTTTTTCTCGGTGAAAAAGTTGGCAACCCTAGCCAGCACAGATATTAAAGCTGTAACTTGTTGTTTTCCGGTCCCTACCTAAGGGCCATGCCCAAGGCATGGGCCCGCCAGGCGCGAGTGCACCTGGAGGCATGGCTGATTTAAATGGAGGAGCTCCGGGGCTTCGATGGGCCTGATTGGCCTTATGGAGGTGATAAGGGAGGGGCTCTCCTTCCTGCTCATCTCCCCGATGCCAATCAGGCTGCCGATGGCTGAAGCAGCTCCTTCCCGTGGCTGGATGCGCTGCTGGTTTAAATGGAGGAGCTCCGGGGCTTGGATGGGCCTGATTGGCCTGCAAATATGTCCTGTATCAACTGCAAATGGCACAGCACACAGCTGCCTGCATTATTTCTAGAGCATCAAAAACTGACCACATTACCGTAATACTGCAACAACTACATTGGCTACCACTAACAAGTTGCATCAAACACAAGGCCCAACTAAGCGTATTCAAAATCACACACAATTTATCATCAGTTTACCTAAAATCCATTTTACATGAGAGACCAAGCAGCAAAACCAGAAGAAGTTGTACACAAAACAAGTTAGCCTTACCATCTGAAATAATAAAGAGCGATCAAACTACTCACAGCAGAGCTTTTTCGCTTTATGTACTGGACCTTTGGAAAGCACTTCCTGAAAAATTACGAAGTATCATCATGCTCGCAACATTCCGTAGAGAGCTAAAGACTCAACTATTCCTCAAACTCCGAAAGAAACAAGAATTAAACACCTACCCTACCACAATGTAATCACCTGGGATTTTACCTTATCATTGCCCCAATAAGTCAAAGTTTCAAGCACTGCATACGTTATACACTGTTTATACGTTTACATTTACCCAGCACTGTCAATTTAGTTACAGACATATGCACACAATATAATCCTTACGAACCTATGGTTAAAAGTTCAATGTAGCACAATATATGTAAATATTGTTATTTATAAACTGCTTTGATTTCTAGATAAACTGGTATCGAAAAATGGAAAATTAAATGTAAAAAAAAAATTTACAGTCTGTGTGTGTCAGTTCACTTTTGGACATATATTCCATGCCATCTACAAAGACTTGGAAATGATGCAAGATGAATTAAATTTTTTTCTTAACGTACATACATGTTACTGGAAGAACGGCTTAGCCAGGACTTAACAATTCCTGTCTAACTAGCCCTGGACCTCACTTATAATCCTATCAATGGATCACCCTGAAGTCTTATCCTTTAATATTCCAATAGGTTTCCATGTGCACAGAAAAGAGATGTTGCCTTCTTGCTAGTATCCTTCTCTGCAAGATGTTCCTGTTTGGTAAATCTTCAGGTAAAAGATCTTTTGGAGAAATACAAAGTGATTTTGAAGTCCCTCGTACACAGGGATTCTTCTAGAAGAATCTGAGGTTCAACGTTGGTAGTGGTGTAAGTCCTATTCCTGATACGGCTTCACAATTTTCTCTTTCTGGCATAACTTGAAATGAATTGGATCATCAGCCTTTACATAGTTATGTTTTGTAATGTGACAAGAGCCCTGCATTTGGTTCGAAGCCTTTACAAAGGGATTTGGGAATGAGATTGCCATGAAAGACCACCTAGATATACAGTGATCATGGTTTATTTATTATTCCAGTTTATTCCAATTTTTTGCTCTACTGCTCTTACAGGTCGATGCAGAAAGCTGGTACTAGACCCGTGCTGGATCAACTTTTTACGTTCCCGACAACGCAATGCAGGAAGGATAGGGTATGCAAATGAACTCTGCAGTAACCGTGAGTATGCAAATAAGCCATCGCAGTGTTAAACTGGGAGAGCAAGCCAAACACATGCACACAAGAAGTCCGCGCTAGTTTGGCATGCTCTCCGGGCACCGTGTGATTAATTTGCATATCAGCCCCAACAGTATTTTGATGGCATCGGGGATGATTGCGGAATCTGCAAAACACCCAATGCCATCAAAACACTGTTGGGGGCCGGTGCCCCGACAGAAAGTAAGTACCTGGTGGTCTAGTGGCCCTGGTACCCCCACCCCCACCTCAAAATAAAATAAAATAAAATCACCTGGTGGTCTAGCGGCCCCTGTACCCTCCACTTCCCACTTAAAGAATATAACCTGGTGGTCTAGTGGCCCCTGTACCCCCCACCAAGTAAAATAAAGTAAAATAAAAATCACCTGGTGGTCTAGTGGCCTCTGTACCCCCACCCCCCACTAAAAGAATATAACCTGGTGCTC
This sequence comes from Ichthyophis bannanicus, assembly GCA_033557465.1. Taxonomy (NCBI): domain Eukaryota; kingdom Metazoa; phylum Chordata; class Amphibia; order Gymnophiona; family Ichthyophiidae; genus Ichthyophis; species Ichthyophis bannanicus. The sequence continues at coordinate 898,367,416 of CM066035.1, read as the reverse complement.
TAGCAGTCCCTGTACCCCCCACCCCCACCTCCAAGTAAAATGGCGATGCCTGGCCCCGCACAGTGCATTCTGGGATGCACTGGATGAGGTCAGACTGCCATATAAAGTAGACTACGCCTTATATGGCAGTCTAACCCCGCCCAGTGCATCCCAGGATGCACCGCGCGGGATCAGGTGCTGCCATTTTTCAAGATGGCAGGCTCAGAGCAGGAGCACGTAAGCAGCGCTCCCGCCTATTTTAACATACCGGGGTGGGGGTTGGATTTATGGGCCGCTAGACCACCAGGTGATTTTAGCTCTTTTTATTTATTTATTTATTTTTACTTTGGGGTGGCAGTGGGGGGTACAGGGGCCAGTGGACCACCAGGTACTTACTTTCTGTAAGGGCACCAGCCCCTGACAGTGTTTTGATGGCATTGGGGGCTTTTCCAAAGCTGCAATCATCCCGAATGCCATCAAAATATTGTCGGGAGGGGGGGTGAATGGGACCGCTGGGCTACCAGGGATTCTCTTTTGTTAGGTACCAGCCCCCGACAGTGTTTTGATGGCGTCAGGGTCTTTTCCCAATGCCTGATCATTTGAGGAGAAGATCTAGGTACTGGGAAAAGCACCCAGTGCCATCAAAATACTGTTGGGGGCACAAGTTAGAGGTTTAAGTTACCTCTGACCCTGCAGAAATATTTTGGCGCTATGGCTGGTTGTGAAATCCTCTACGCCTGCCTCTACATTGGGCATAGCAATGATTTGCATACCAGACCATTATGTGTAGCTGATTAAACAACATTTAAATATGCGTGGCGTTAATTAGGTGCTAGTCCCCTCCCCACCAAACACCCCATTGTTGACTCCACACAGGAAACAAAATGAAAAAGTGAGAACCACAGCACAGGACTTATAAAGCAAATCTACCATTCCATGGTAAGCGGAGGAGTAGCCTAGTGGTTGGAGCACTGTAGGTTCAATTCTCACTGGCAGACCTTGGATAAGTCACTTTTCCTTCCATCACCTCAGAAGTAAACACATGGCAATCCGGGAATAACAAGTGAGGTAATCAAATTTGCAGATGACACAAAATTGTTAAAACCCAAGAGGACTGAAAAATGCAGACAAGTGCAAAGTTATGCACCTAGGAAAGAACAACCCAAACTACGATATTAGGAACCACCACCCAAGAAAACGATTTAGGCATCATTGTGGATAACACGCTGAATCCCTCCATCCAGTGTGCACCGGAGGCCAAGAAGGCAAATAGAATGCTGGGTATCATAAGGACAGGAATGGAGAATAAAACAAAGGATATTATAATGCCTCTGTACTGTTCCGTGGTGCGACCGCAGCTTGAAAATTGTGTGCAGTTCTGGTCACCGTATCTTAAAAAGGATATGGCAGAATTAAAAAAGGTACAGAGAAGAGCCACCAAAATGGTAAAGAGGATGGAAGGATACCCCAATGAGGAGAGGCTTAAAAGATTAGGGCTCTTCAACCTGCAAAAGAGACGGCTGAGGGGAGATATGATAAAGGTTTATAAATTAATGAATGGAGTGGAACGGGTAAGCATAGGTTGATTGTTTATGCCATCAAAAAGTGGAAAGACTAGGGTACATGCAATGAAGCTACAGTGTAATCCGTTAAAGACTAGAAAGAGAAAATATTTTTCCACTCAACGTGTAATCAAACTCTGGAATTCGTTACCGGAGGATGTAGTAAAAGCTGTTAGTGTAGCTGGGTTTAGAAAAGGTTTGGTCATATTCTTGGAGGAAAGGTCCATAAACCATTATTAAAGAGGACCCGGGATATCCACTGCTTGCCCCAATACAAGGATTTTGGAACCTGTGTGTCTTTTTGGAAAACTGCCTGGATTCGCCACTGTTGGAAACAGGATACTGGACTTGATGGACCTTGGTCTAACCCAATATGACATTTCATATGTTCTTATGGACTTGATGGCACTGAAAAAAAAAGAAATTCCATAACAGCACTATCTCCCAAAGCAAGGAAGACAAGGGCTGCACCAGGGCAGGATTCGATCCGATCAGAAACTGGTTTGGATCAACTGAAGGAGCCGAGCGGGTGGCAACATGGCATGCATTTGCAGTGCCGGCGCCACACACTCGGCCCGCTGGCAGCCACCACAGGGCAGAAACTAGCTGATGGCCCAGCAGTCTGATCCCCCACCTGCCAGTGGTTTAAAGGCATCAGGGGCTTCCTCTCCCCCCCCCCCCCGCCACAGTCCCCCTAGAAAAATCCTACATCTACCAGGAGAAATGAACAAGCCAGATTGCTACAGATCCTTATATAGAAACCCGTTTGATGTTGAGAGAAAGGGGTCCAGGAAGAATGATGGGGATGAACTGTGGGTCTCTGAACTGCTTGGGAGTTGATAAGAGGTCCATGCAATCAAAAAAGTAGGAATCCTCTGCTTCAGAACATTAATTCACTTATTGGGAAGTTTGAAAAAGCCTACATAGAAATTCCTCGCTAACAGAATACCTGGTCTGAGCACAGACAGACCCTTAGAAAGCACAGAATAAATGATCACAAACTAAAAATAGAACTATGTAGATAAAAATTAAACTGAAACACCAAGCCACACTCTGCATGCGGTGCGGCATTGGAGAAATAGAAATGGTGATGCAATTCCCCCTGTAGTAAGCAAAATAAAGATAGCAAATGTAAATTCCAGAAACGGACATATTCAGATCACTACTTGAAAATAAAATCCTATTTTCTACCTTTGTTATTTAGCCATTTTATTTTACTAATTCTGTATTTTCAGTCTCTGGTTTCTGCTTTCCTCTGTCTTCTCTTATCTCTGTTCCCAGGGTCACATCCATTTGCCATTTCTTTTCTCTCCTCCTGTCTTCGCTTCCTCCCCTACGTCTTTCTCTGACATTGATCTTTCACTTTTAGCCTTCTTCCATTTATTTTTCACCCCTCCTCACCATTCGGTTCTCTATCTCCCTTTTCATACTGCATCTACCTACTACTTTCCATCTCCTCATCCCAGTCCTTCTATTTCCCATCTCTTTCTGTCCTCTACCCCATCCTCTCACTGTCTCTCCATATCCCCCTAATGCCCTGTGCCCAGCATTTCCCCTTCTCTTTCCCACCTCCCCCTGTAGTCAGCATTTTCCCTTCTCCGTACTCCATGGCCACCCGGCCTGCTCTACCCCACCATAGTCCAGCATCTCTCTTCATGTCCAACATATCCCCTTCCCTACCTTCCCCCTCAAAGTACCTAACATTTTCCCTTCCCATCCCTACCTGCTTCCAAAAGTGTCGGGCATTTCCCTTTCTCTTTCCCCCCATCTCAACCCCCATATCCAGCATCTCCCCCTTCCTTTCTCTACCCTGCCCCTTTTTTCTTTCCCTTGCCTTTACTGCGCTTGCTTCCTCCTTCGTCTGCTGTTGCCACCACCATTGAGTACTTAAAAGGCGCAAGCACAGCACAGGACCTTAGAGAACATGTGAACACTCAAATGCCTTCTGCATCCTGCCCCCTCTGATGCAACTTCCTGTCGGAGGAGGGCAGAACTTTAAACATATGCATGTGCTCAAGGGCTCTGTGACACGCTCAGCTTGAAAGTCCTCTGTTCTACTAAGCTGATGCTGCACCATCGTTCCCCAAAATTGGGGAAGGTCAATCCTGAGGGAGAGGGAGGAGAAGAGAGCAATGGTAGAGATAACAAAAAAATATGGGAGGGGGGAGGGTAGTAGAGATAGAAACATGGGAGAAATTAGAGGAAGAAGACTAGAGGAGAGTAAGAGAACAGGAACATGGTGGGGATCTAGGCTGTTTTTAGAAAAGGAACAACAGGCCACCTTCCCAGGGCCCCAGCACAAAGGGCTCCTGTGAAGTAGAGTATGTCACTGGGGCAGAGTTTCAGGGCATCTGGCTCTATGTGAACCCACTCTTTCAGGCTGATCTTAGAAGAGGCATGCCAAAAGGTATGCACATAAGTCTCTATTTTCATGGACTCACATGCATGAATGAACACCTCTACATGCGTGTCGACCGGTCGCCATTCTGTATATGTGTGCAGAAGCAGTCCTTAGTTGGAGTGTAGGTGAGGCCACATCAGGTGTATGTAAGTTATAAGTGCACATCATTGTGTCAGTCTAGGTGCCCCAAGTTATGCCTTCCCTAGAGCGGATATAAGTGGCTGCACCTGGATTCCAATGCGTCCATCCGCATGTGCTTTACTTTATTAAATACGGCCTGTGTGCACATGCAGAAATGCACTTAGTCTGTGCCGTTCTTCTGAAATTACCCTCCACATGTCTAATACTGACCCTGGGGGAGACGGTGGGGGGGGGGGGGGACATGAAGAGAGGTGGTGGGAAGAGAAAGGCAACAGAGGAAGATGTGGGAGGGATCAGTGGAGGACGGCTGAGATTAACTGGAGAGGAGAGACAGAACTCAAGAGGTGATAGAGAAAAGAGAGTTATAAAGGACAGATGGAGAGACATGAGGATGTAGATGGGGGTCTGACAGGGTAACAGATGAGAAAACATTAGAGGATCTATGGGTGAAAAAAGACTCCTTTATGGTCTTTCCAGTCCACACCCCATCTCTCTATGCCTGTGTGTGTAGGGTGAAGTTGAAAACAAAGGGGGGGGGGGATATTCCAAGGCATTTACCTGCAAACCGTGTAAATGTGGATTAGTGGGATATTATTAGTGCCGCCTGATATCCATGGTGTTGCCACGACATGCCCCCATGCCACACAGCATCGAGGCATTACAGGGGCGTTTCCGAGTGGAGCAGAGGTGGCAGCCATTGCTAACTCGGCAGCGGCCATATTGAACCACTACCCGGTTGGTGATCTGCGGTTAAAGTAAGGTGCAGCAAAGGCTGGCCTACCTTTACCTGCGGAAACTAACCGGGCAGCGGCTCAATACCCCATCGGATATTCGATGCCAGTGGCTGGCTAGGGCCCCATCATCGAACATCCGGGGTTAGTGTTCAGAAGCGACGGCTAACCGCATCAGCAGCTCTAGGCGACACCACTGAATATCCCCCAAAATCTTTATCTTAATATAGGTTTTCCAATAAGAAATAAAAAGAAAAATTCCTCACCGCTAGACTGAAGCCATCTTTTCCTTTTCGTTCTCATCTAAGCCAATCAACCTGCGAAGCCAGCTTAGTGGCTGCTTGTTTCTAATTTGTAGTTCAATGATGTCCTTTTATTACAGCATTGTAACATGAAAGCACAGTTTCCCGATCATAGAGGAACAGAAGACGACTTGTATTTCCTCTTCATTGCTCAGCACTCTTCAACATTCTCCCCTCTCCTTTTGCTCCAGGCCTGACATAGGATGCCTGTAATAACTTGCAGAGCAGGTATTTCCCAGTTCAGCAGCAGGTGAGCCATGAGACCTTTTCTCCCCCATGAAAAAATGGGAGTAGTATCAAAATGTCATACACTCACATGTACGGTGCAAGGATTGCCTGCAGGCATATTGAGTTTCAGTTCAACCAGTAGATCTTACGTTGTGAAGAAACCACTTCAAGTACATAATCCAGAGAAAACAGAAATGATGCTTCCTGGAACAGCAGATGGCCCATGAATTGGTCGCCTAGAGAGCATACAGTGTGTGTTGTCTGAGCTCATTTATTTAATGTGTCTTCTCGTGTTCCCACTCTACCCTTTGCATAGTCCCTAGTTGATATCACTTAACACTGAAGCCTAACAGGTGAATTCCACTGAGAATCTCTTGTTGTAGACCTGTGGTTTGGAGGTCAGCAGCTCAGTTTAATACACTTTCAACTCATCTTCACTTGACCTTTGTTCACATAGAGGGGGGTTATTTTAAAAGCCTTATTCAGTTTGTTCAATGTAAACTGCCTTGATATCATGAAATTCCAAAATAAACGCTCCCAAAATTTAGTATTCCAATCAGTCAATCATCAAAAATAGAATACTAGATCCCCCAATGAAAATCACCAATTTTTGTCGGGTATAAACCGCAAGGTAGAGAGGAAATTCCTCCAAACCTCACGCAGTACATACCCCTTTTTTTATTTATTTGTTATTCTTTAATTCTCAAGTATATTCAATTGTTGTATTTAAAAACCAAAGGGAAGTCCCACTTATCTGCTCAAGCACAGCACGACGTGCACGTTTCGAAGCACTAGGCTCCTGCTTCAAGTGTATCGTTGAATAGGCGTTTTTGGAAGAGTGAAATGGTTACACTACCTCCTCAACGATACACTTGAAGCAGGAGCCTAGTGCTTCGAAACGTGCACGTCGTGCTGTGCTTGAGCAGATAAGTGGGACTTCCCTTTGGTTTTTAAATACAACAATTGAATATACTTGAGAATTAAAGAATAACAAATAAATAAAAAAAGGGGTATGTACTGCGTGAGGTTTGGAGGAATTTCCTCTCTACCTTGCGGTTTATACCCGACAAAAATTGGTGATTTTCATTGGGGGATCTAGTATTCTATTTTTGATGATTGATATCATGAAAGGCAGTATATAAGAAATGTTAAATGATTCATGATTTACACGTGTCCAGTAAGGCATATAGATGTGTAAATGACCATTTTGGAAGGAGTCAGATTTATACATGGATGTCCATAGTACGTGAAAGTTTTGAGGGGTCATGTCAGAGGCGTGGTCTGGGTGTGACAAAAATCTACATGCGTATTTCCTATGGCTCATGTACATGTGTAATTTGCTGGATTTCCTCCGTTAATTTTTCCCACGTGTACATTTGTAAAATGACTCCTCCCACTACATCAGTATATCCATCCATGTGTGTTCCCACACGTCCTTCTATATATTTTAGAAAAACTCCATCTTTAGCAGACCTGTTTCTAAAATACTGTCGGAACCGAGTACATCCCAACCTCCATGCCTCAAGTCCAATCTCCATGAACTATATAAAATATGATGGGTAACAGTAAGAAAATCTGTTGGATTAAGACAAACATCTCATGAACTGATCCAAAGCCACCATCCTGGCAAACTCAGTTCTGAATCAAATGCAGAAGCTCGTTAAGCAACAGTTATTCCCATAGCTATAAAACAAGAGCAAATGCCCCATTAATCAGGCCCTGGTTCTCAAATTATGCATCCCACTTAAACTGCATCATGTAGTGTCCTGAGGGCCGTTATTTTGTCGCCTAGCTTGTTGATAACTGTTGGAGATTTACTGCAGTCATTCCCTGTCTCACCTGTGGTGCTAGCTATCCCATGAAATGTGACATCAGCTGGAAATCCCAGGATCCTAAAAAGCCATGTCTTTCAATGATATCACTTAGCATCTCAATGACATTCAACTTCAAGAAGTAGGATTTGTAGATCAACATTTTTTACAAGTATGAAGAAGCTGACATACAGCATCAAACCCAACGTTTCTCTAATCCCGTATTCTGTCATCAATTGACAAGGTGAGAGAATACGGCATTAGACAAACAGGACAAGTATAAGGAAGAGAGCATGCCTGGATTTGTCAATCGACCGTCAAACCGTAAATCTGCATCGGAGAGGGGCAGAAACGGTCCATAGTAATAGAGAAGAACTGCAAGCAAGCACAAGACTGTCTGGGAGAGCGCTGCATTGTAGTTCGGGAGTCAATGCTGCCACTGCAGGCCCTGGAGAAAAGTGGCAGCAGAGGCAATGGGCACCCCTGGAGGGCTGGCGCTAGATGACTGCCTAGTTCATCTAATGGAAGCACTTGCTCTGCCTCCAGACCAGGGATCCTCAAGCCAGTCCTGGGGACACACCTAGCTAGTTACGTTTTCAGGATAACCACAATGAATATGCATGACAGAGATCTGTATACAATGGAAGCCGTGCATGCAGATCTCTCTCATGCATATTCATTGTAGCTATCCCGAAAACCTGACTGGCTAGGTGTGTCCCAGCACTGGGTTGAGAACCTCTGCTCTAGGCTGAACACAGTACTTAATGTGAAATCTGACCATTACTTACATTAGAGTCATTACTTACAAGCAATGACTTCCCTTCAGTTCACCCAAATAGTCGATGCCCCTGCGCACAGACACTGTTCATCCCCAGACCTCATCTTCGCAACCAATGACCTAACATAAAGAGGTCTAATTTCAACACCTACCATCACCCCAGTTCCGTGGTCAGACCACTACTTAATCGAGATAAAGACGCTACTACAAAAAGACAATCTAAACGAACGCTCAGACAATGCACCTGCACAAAGACGATTCAAGAACTTCGACAGGGACACATTCCTACAAGACACGATACAACAACTGACCACAGAAACAGACAACCTGGAGGCTCAAATAACCAACTGGAACAGCACTCTAGCTAACACCACCAAAGCAACAGATAAGAGACCCAAGAAACACCGTCACAACAAGCTACTACACAAGCCGTGGTACTCAAAAACCATGCGACAAGAAAAAAGGGAACTCAGAAAGATAGAACGGAAATGGAGAAAGACCAAGGCACCTGACAACCAGCAACTATACCTAACAAAGCAAAGACAATACAATGAACACATCAACCATTCAAAGAGAGAATACCATACAAACATAATAAACACCTCCATCAACAAGCCCAGAGAGCTATTTGAAATCGTGAAAAGCCTCACAAAAGAGCAAAGGACAGAAAATGAAGTACAAATAGACCCGCAAAAATTTGCTGACCACATCGAGGAAAAATTTCACTCTGCAGAGCAAACAAGACATAGCGCACCCACGAAGCCTATCTCGCACCCCAAGACCTGCGACACATTCTGCCCACAATCAACAGAGCAGCTCTCCCACATCATCTCCACAATCAATACAAGCACCGCTCCTTCAGACCCTTGCCCAGTCTCATGGATCAAAGCCACAAAATCAAGCTTCATCCACATCATACACAACATAGTGCACAACTCCCTCACTCAAGGACTCATGCCAAATCAACTAAAGCTCGCCACAGTAAGACCGATCCCAAAGAAAACAACTCTCGACAAGAACAACCCGGCAGCATACCGACCAATATCCAGCATACCCTTTCTGGCAAAAATCATCGAAAAAACAGTACAACACCAACTACAAGAACACATTGACAACCATGCACCACTGGATAACAACCAACACGGTTTTCGCCACAATCATGGAGTCGAAACATTACTGATTTACCTCTTCGACAGCATCCTCCGAACCATAGACAACACTAAGAATGGAATCATAATGATCTTCATTGACATCTCTTCAGCATTTGACACAGTAGACCACAAAACTCTCCTGGAAAGACTAGAAAACATTGGGCTACATGGCCCCACCTTAAAATGGTTCCACTCATACCTAACCGACAGGCAGATACAGGTCAAGATAGGCCACAACACATCTCGACCCATAAAAGTCCTCGAAGGAGTACCACAAGGATCCGCACTCTCAGCACTACTGTTTAACATCTACATCCAGCCAATATGCGACATCCTGAAAGAGAACAGCATTCAATATACAATCTATGCAGACGATATCATGATATACACACCTATCTCAGTTGACAACCCAGACTACTCTAAAATAACAAACTGCCTCACACAAATGACAATATGGTGTAAAAACAACAACCTCGAATTCAACTACAGCAAGACTGAGGCACTAATCATCACTCATAACCCAGACTTCAGCCACCCACCGGACATCAAGATACAAAACACAACCATACCAATAAAAACAGAAGTAAAATACCTCGGAGTGACCCTGGACAATGAACTGAATCTCAAAGCACACGTAAGCAAAACAATCAAAAATGCATACTACAGGATGAGAATCATCAGAAGACTTAAACCCCTCCTCGCCACTGAGCACTTCCGTACTGTATGCCAAGCACTAATTACCCCCTTATTGGACTTCTGCAACCCAATCTACCTTGGACTAGCAAAACAAACGCTCAAACCACTACAGCTAGCACAAAACACGGCAGCCCGCATAATATCTGGATCAACAAGACATGAACACATCACACCCGTTCTGAAAGACCTACACTGGCTCCCAATCATTTCACGCATCAAATACAAAACAATCATAAACATATTCAAGATCAAACAACACACTTCAGCCAACAGCCTGCACACCCTCATACAACCAGACACCAGCACACGCCCAAGAAGAAGAGGAACCTCCAACCGAGTCAACACCTCTAGAGATGTCAGAAAAACACGCAAGGACACTACAGAAAGAGTACTCTCTCTAGCTGCCCCAACAATCTGGAACACCCTCCCAGACGATCTGAGAGCAACGACGGACCTCAAAGACTTTCGCAAACAGCTGAAGACAATGCTGTTCAAAGAACACTATGGACACATTACATGATCTAACTACCAGGAACGACCAACCTTCCCCCCTCAGACCCACTGATAAGAGAATGTATAACGGCACATGTTGGGTATAGAAGAATGTATTATAGCACATGATGTATCATAGCGCACAATGTACATAGCTCAACCTAATCAAACTCACAACACATCTTACACTCAAACTACGATATAACCCTCACTGCATGAAAACACTATCACCTCTCTTGATTGTTTTGCTGTGATACCGCCTTGATTGTAAGATAAGGCGGTATAGAAATACTATTAAATAAATAAATAAAATAAATTACAGAAAAATTATCTCCTTTTCTATTGGGGAGACCTCTTTTGATCAATGTTCCCTTTAAGATGCATGGGAATCCTCCATTCGAGTTCTACTCTCAGGCATGTGGAAACAATTTCTCGGTTTAATCACTTGGGACAAGCAGGATCTGTAGGACTCCTGGGGACCCACCTATGCCAATTGATTTAAACTGTGAGATTGCTGCATCACACCTAACAGTAAAATGTGGGCGTTGGACACCCTAACAGATAGAGGAAACATTGCCAAGCAGCTTTCTGTGCCACTTTGTTCTAGCATTTGACAACTTTCAGATCTTTAGACATGATTCTGGCTGATAGTGAGCCCACGGCAGTCAAGGTGCCACAGGTAAAGTAAACGTGAATATTCATCATCAGTATCCGGAGAGCAGCTACCGCAGATTATCGTTATTTTGCAGTCAGCAGTAGTGGCTGTCCGGATCACCAGTCCACCTACACTTAGAACAGCTTTTACCTTTCTCAAGTTATGTGGATACGTAACTGGAGAGCAATGCTGATATAATTGCCATTATCTGGATAGTGCCACTGAATCTCGGGCTCACCAGAGTTTATCCAGTCAGCAGATCCTGCTAACCTCATAAAACATTCCAAATACTGAGCCCAGTTGTTGCTGAGTCTCTTTCCTGTCTGGTAGTGTCCAGTTGTTGTCTCCCTTTTATTTCCTCCTGCTCTTTACAGTGTCTAATTTAATCAGAACAGGGACTGGGATCCAGCACTATGAACCTTCATATGCAGTTACTGTACCTGGACATTCTTTGCACTATTTTATTTGACCTCCCATCTAGGGTTGCCAACCGGCCGGTTTTCAGCCGGCCTGGCCGGTTTTTCCATGGCCAGGCTGGCTGCCGGCAGAGATGTAAAACTGGCCATGGAAAAGCTGGTTTTTTGCTCTGGCCACAAGATCGGGAGTGGCCAGAGCAAAAAAACGGCTTTTCTCCCGACTCCCGAAGTCCGCGGGGGAGGGAGCCGGGGAAGCCTGCGCGAGGCCCCGGCTCCCTCTGTACAACCGCCAGCGTGAAGATCTTTTTCCTTCACGCTAGCGGCTGTTTCTGTGAAGCCGCGATTGCTGGGAAAGGTTAAAGGCAATGCCCTTTAACCTTTCCCAGCATTCGCGGATTCACAGAAACAACCGCCAGCGTGAATGCAAAAGATTTTCACGCTGGCGGTTGTACAGAGGGAGCCGGGGCCTCGCGTGGGCTTCCCCGGCTCCCTCTGAGGCACCTCAAACAGCCGCGGGGCTGGCCGGGGGAGGCTGGGGGGGGGGGGGGGAGGCCAAGGAGGGGTTGGGCGGGGTTGGGGGGGAGGCGAGGACTACAAATGGGCTTTGATGGGGGGGGAGGCCAAGGATGGATGGGCTGTGATGGGGTGTACCTGGACTGGAAATGGGCTATGGGGGGACCTGGACTGGAAATAGGCTATGAGGGGGGGACTGGACTGGAATTGAGCTGGGGGGGGACCTGGACTGGAAATGGGCTATGGGGGGACCTAGACTGGACTTGGGCTATGGAGTGGGGGTGTACCTGGACTGGAAATGGGCTATGGGGGGGGGGCCTGGACTGGAATTGGGCTATGGTGGAGTGAGGCGTAAATTGGACTGGAACTAGGCTGTGATTAGGACTGGAAATGGGCTATGGGGGGGGGACCTGGACTGGAACTGGGCCATGGGGGCACCTAGACTGGAATTGGGCTATGGGGTGGGGGATGTACCTGGACTGGAAATGGGCTATGGGGGAGGGCCTGGACTGGAATTGGGCTATGGTGGGGGTAGGGGGAACTTGGACTGGAAATAGGCTGTGATTAGGGGGGCTAGGACTGCAGATGGGCTGTGATGGCTGGGGGGGACTAGAACTGCAAATGGGCTTTGATGGTGGGGGGGGGGCTAGGACTGGAAAGAGGCTGTGATGGTGGGGGGTGGCTAGGACTGGAAAGAGGCTGTGATGGGGGGACTTGGACTGGAAATGAGCTGTGATTTGGGGCGGGGCTAGGACTGGAAATGGCCTGTGATGGGAGGGTTAGCACTGGAAATGGGCTGATGAAGAGCTGGAATAGGACTGGAAATGGGCTGATGGGGGCTGGAATAGGACTGGAAGTGGGCTGACGAGGGGGCTAGGATTGGAAATTGGCTGATGGGGGAGCTTGGAGTGGAAATTGGCTGATGGGGGGCTGGAATGGAACTGGAAAAGAGCATATGTGGGGCTAGGACTGGAAATGGGCTGATGTGGGGGCATGGGAGAATGGGACTAGAAGGGAGTGGATGCTGGATAGGCCTAGAACTATAAGGGATTTGATTTTGGGGGAGGACTAGAAGGGGATGGGGATGGAGAATGAGAATGGAGAGGGGAAAAGATAGATATTTTGTGTGGAAGAAAAGTCTACAATGGGCCGGGTATTGGGAGAGTAAGAGGGGATTGAGAATGGAAGGGTGAAATTTGAGTGGATGATAAAGGAATAAGGAAAGAAATGGGGGAAAGAGCAAAAGGGAAATGATCAGTATGTTAAAGCAGATATAGAGAGAGATTGGAAAACATCTAAAAGAGAGGAAAGGACAAATGGATAGCTCGCAGAAGACACGAAGAAACCAGAAGAAAGTGACTGGAGCAATTGCAGCTGAAAAATAAAATGCCCAAATAGAAGGTAGAAAAATACTTTTTATTTTGAATTTATTAACTGGAATATGTCTGGTCTGGGAAGTGTGTATTGCTAACATCTTTGCGTTTTTGTTTAGTGCAAGAGGAAATTACTTTATAGTTTTATTTCTCCAGTGTTGTACATTTCATATTTGGCTTTTGGGGTTCCCAGTTTAATTATTATCTGACCAAGGGAGTTAGCCTACACTTACGCTCGGTAATTTTTGTGGGTGGGGCTGGAGTGCAGCGTGGGTGGGACTGAGGGCGGGGCAGGGGTGGGACCGGGGCGGGGCAGGGTTGGGACCAGGGGCGGAGAATGGATGGAGTATGGCGAGCCATAGGTGTCGGGTTTTTCTCGGTGAAAAAGTTGGCAACCCTACTCCCATCTCATGTAGCCCAATCATTGCAGCGACAGCCCCCAGCCAACAGCCATCTTCCAGGGCTCCTTCTGGAGCCCTGCAATTTTAGTTCCCTAACTACATCCTCTAGATGTCATCATTATACAATGACAGGACTCCCTGTCCCCAGGGGCTATGAATACTACCTCCGCAGCCTCTCCATCTTCAGCCAGCCCAGGGAGTAGAAGGTCTGGCTCTGGAATTATACCCGTAGAGTGTACCACCATCACTGAGTCACTGGGCTGACCCTCTTGCCTTCCTTTCATCTATAGGTGTTTGGAGAGTGAAGTTACCTTGTGATATATGTTATCATAAGCATGATCGACACCATCAGGAGTAGTGGGGCATTCTTTTTTATTTATTTATCTTGTAATTATTCTCTTTATTTGTCTGGCAAATTATTGCTGCTCAGTGTTGAGTATTTGGCCCAGTAGGCCTCATGGGAACTGAGTCTGCATTCACAAGCCTCCTGGGGAGGTCATCAAATAATATAGGCATTCACTACCAGATAGCAGATGTTGCTGTAAGGTGAAAGCCAGGTACCATTCCTCCTTCCTGGGGCAGTGGATATTTACTGAACAGCCTTGCAAGCTTCTTGCTTTCAACAACACAACCATTTTCCTTTCCCTAAAAATCTTAAAGATGAACTGATAGAAGATGGATTAGAACCTCAATTTTTCCACAAGACCATTGTCTATAGCATATTTGCAAGTACATCTTTGCATTTGTTCTGAAACAGCAGTAAACATTGCATAAGATTTCAGTGTTTCTTTTCTTAAAGAAAAAAAAAGAAACCTTGCTGCATGTAAGACTTAACCAGCTGTAACATGTTCAGTAGAAAATAAAGAGACTTGATGTAAGATAATGACTTACCGCATTGCAGAGACTTGTCCTTTTCTAATGTTGAATTGCTGTAGACCCAGTCTTCCATGTCCCATTGGATGACATCACCATCAACACAATCTTCAAAATCTGACTGTGCTCCTTTCCACATCCTAAACAAGTAGAGTTCGCCAACAAGTCCCACAGCAGCGGCCGATGAGCTCATGCCGGGATACTGGGAGCATCCAAGTGATAAAAGTCCATTTCCGGCCAAGCTTGATTTACCTTTCAGATGCTTATTTTCAACTGATTTCCCATTGATAGACAAGTCTATTTTTTGATTTCGGCTTGCCCATATGATGCAGGTCTGATACCAAGTATGTAAGCTAAGTTTCTCGGGAACGGTTATCTGTGTGCCAAATATCCATACTATCAGATTTCCGCTGTCTCCTGCTAGCCCAAGTTCATAGCTGTCTGCACGGGAGGACTCATTTGCTTTCGGTTTGTAAGTAAATGCCGTCCAGGGCCTGTCTGATGTCAGCTTTAGGTGAAGACATACTGTGAAATCTTGAAGTTGAGGCATGTTGGCTTTTGAAGACAATGCCATTGTTTCTTTACATGCAGTCTTAAAAACAGCTTTGTAGTCTCCCAGGAATTGCCCCCGAGCTAAATAAGAAAATGTAGACATGTTGGGTTAAATAACAAGATGAAAAACTACTTACTGACTTCGTAGAAGAAATTAGGTGCATTTATCTGGCATGCACCTGATACATGCACATGGATACCCAGACAAAGCGATATTAATAGATGTGTTCACTCCGTTAAAACATGCACTTAATAAGAATCTGCTAAATTCAGCACCGTCTTCAAATCCTGGAGTTGACCTCTCTGTCTTCTTTGGTCAGGAGGTGGACTTCCCTTGAAATTTTGCACAGCTGGACAGATGCCCCCCCCCCCCCTTTTTGATCTAGAAAGGGTGGTGGGTGGATGACATAGCAGAGACAAGATCAGTAGCAGAATTCAGGAAAGCCTGGGATAAGCACAGAGGACCTCTAGCTGTGAAAAACTGAAGGGAAAGGCCGAGATTAAATGAATTTGTTAATCTGGGCCTTATAGTTTCTACTTGCCAACATATTCTATATTATTTCCAATTTCCTAACCTGAGGATTTGCAGAAGAGGCAAACAGATTTCAGCTCATATTAAAATATTTTTGTGAGGCTTTGATATTCGTACAGCGAGTGGCCCTCTGATGGAGAGAGTGGTCGGGGTTGAACCCTTCGGCACTTCTGCACACCAGTACCGTCAGGCAGCAAATCCAAACTCAGACTGGTCTGTTTACTGTAGTTAAAAAGAAAGCTCATTTGCAGGAGTTACCGACATGCCAAACTAAAAACGTTTCCAGTCAACCAAAAATAAGATGGAAGAGCCTGAACTGACTTGGGTGAGGGGGGGAGGGGGAGGATTTAAAATTGCATAAAATGATAAGAGAAGATATATAAGGCCACTTGTGTCATAGACATCGGAAAGGGGTGGGCCACACAGGCCCTGGCCCCAACAAAAATCGGGGTGGCAGGTGGCAGGGATCCCATACACCACAGGCAGAAGAAGAGATGCTATCGCAACAAAGACCCTTCCTGTCTGTGTGCGGGAGACTGGATTCTTGCAAGCAGAACAGGAAGGGATTTTTTCTGCCTGCGGGGATGGGATCCCTGCCGGCGTGATCAGGGCAAAGACCCTTCCTGTCTGTGTGCGGGAGACTGGATTATAGCAAGCAGAACAGGAAGGGTTTTCTTCTGCCTGCGGGGATGGGATCCCTGCCAGTGTGATCAGGGCAAAGACCCTTCCTGTTCTGTCTGCTGGAATCCAGTCTCCCGTGGACAGACAGGAAGGATTTTTGCATGATTGTGACTGGGGTTAGAGGTTTGGGGACAGCTATGCACCATAGTGGCGCATAGCCGTCCGAACTGAATATCGGGCCCTTTGCTCCTAAGTTTAGGCTTGCATTCATTTGCCAGACTTTATGAGCCTCGTTTCAGTGCCTAGAGCTGAAAAACAGTGCTAGGCGCCTAACTTTTTTCCCCTCCCTAAATCCCCTCTGTTGCCAGTCATTTTTTATGCTCCTAAATTTAGGAGTTTAGAGAAATTTTAAGAAAATATTTAGGCACTTAGAAAGAAGCCAATTTCGAAACATAGGGCCCAATATTCAAAGTGATTAACATGGTTAGCAGAGCTGCTAATCACATTAATCGCGGTGAAAAGGGTATTCAGTAGTACTAACATGATTAGTCTATGGTGGCCGGCCCTACACACCCCGATGCTAACTGCTTGGCTTCAGAGCATGTCGGGGGCACTCCTGGGCAGAGCAGAAATGTAGCCGATCGGTATCCAGTCAGCGGCAATATTGAGCTACTGCCCGGTTAGTGATATGCGGTGAAAGCTAGGCACAGGTATGCTGGCTTAACTTCCGTAGCATATCGCTATCTGGGCAGGGACTCAATATCGCCACTGCCCAGTTTTTGTGCGGCTAACCCAAATATTCAATGTCGGGGCCGGATATGACTCCGGAATTGAATATCCGGGTTTCCTGTTCAGCGCCAGTGATGAGTCATGTTATTAGCACTAGCTGCCAGTGTTGAATATCGGGCTCAAAACTCTCAAAGTTAGGAGCATAAATCCTTTGAATATTGGACCCATAGATCTCACTACAGCTGCCCTTACTGAATCAGCATATCCTTCAGGAGAAGGGAGAATACCCAGGACCGGGATCTTCTGTGGACAAGAGATCTCCATGCTAGGGATTTATGCCACAAATTACCATTTATGACAGGTCCACCCTACAGATATCAGAGCCCTTAAAGAAATTAAAATGAAATCTTTTAGGTGTAATTTTATAAAAGGCTGAAAGTCCCAAACAGGCATCTATTTTATGCCTATTTTATAAGGCCCTAAATCAAATTCTCCGAATGACAGGGTGAACTTCAAACATAACTATAGTGAACCCTGTATTACAGGCTTGAATATCTGAAAAAATAAACATTTTTGTTGGACCCACAATGATTAAGGTGCATCCGTGGATTTTCATGCACCTCTTTCTGTTGTCCTTTTACTTGCAAGGTAAAATACACTTCAGTCTTATACTCTTAAAAGTTTTCTTCAATTTGTTGTCTCTTAGAGAATCAAGTAAAAGAGCTGCAAAAGCTTGCGCATCGTCGAGTGTCTGCTCTGTCCAAACTATGTCTCTAGAAGACAAAAATCACCAATCCTCAGCATGAATCTTTTTCAAAAAACGATTCATGCTGAGGATTGGTGATTTTTGTCTTCTTGAGTTTTAATTGTGATCACTAACATTGGGACTTTGGAGTTTTGTTTTCAAACTATGTCTCTGGCAGGCAATTACCAAAGAGCCCTTTTCCGGGTGTAAAAGATGCTTTACTTACAGAAAATGTTTACTAAAATTACATAAACCAAGAAAGACAGACTGATGAATGCTTCATGATTTATCCTCAGGCAGTTTTCAAGATAAATGTATGCGCACACTTTTACTTTGGCCGGTATGCAGAGTGCCGACTAGTGGGGTCAAACGTCTGGGGTGGATGTCCTCTAGCCGCTGGAATCCGATTCCAGGCCCAAAGCTCCCTGCACATTCAGGGCCACAGTGTGGGAAGCTCTGGACGGGGGTGGGAGGGAGTGGCGACAAAGAGGAGAGTGGGAGGTGCGGAGGCGGCCCTATAACCCCGGACGTACAGAGCCTATTCTGGTCACAGCCCTGTACATCCAGCAGTGTGGAAATGGCCATCATACTTATTCCACCGCAGAGGTGGAATAACTCCAATGGATACCGGGTACCGGGTACCTAGGGCAGCCAAAGACGCAGGACAGCCGGAGGTAGGTCCCCGCCGCCCAATCCCAGTCCCAGCATCCCCTGCTGATGTCCGGATGGCAGGGAACAAAGAGTAGGATGGCAGTGGCCCTATCTGAGCTCATGCATAGTGTCCCATTAACATGGTGGCAGGACACCACGGCACCGGGGCTCCTGCAGTAGGATGTTGAGGGCTAGACAGGGAGGGGGATGGACGTCCAGGCCCTTGGGATTGGGACACAACCAGCCCATCTAGTTCCCGATTCTGCACCTGTGGGACTGTATGGCTCCCATGGTTACAGAAATGGGGTCTAATCTGGTCCGTCCAGATTTTGGATGTCCAGACAGGGTGGATGGGCCTCTTTCAGCATTGGACTCTTTGCAAATTAGTGCAGAGCCTGGATAAAAAGTGCTCCAAAGGAACTTGTACAAGATCACATTCAGTTGTAAGACTTGAGGAAAAAAGGGACTCTAGTAGTTGATATGGAAGGGTAGACTAGATAGGCCATATGGTGTTTTTCTGCCATCATGTTTCTATGTTTCTATATCTTTATATCTCTATGTTTCTATAACCCAGGACTTAATCAGCATAGAGATAAATGCTGCTGTAACTACGAGGTCACTTCATAAAAGAAAGGCCAGCTGGCATGTCCTTATTCTGAGGGGCCTAACTCTTAACACTGAAATATCGGAACTGTCCACTAAAGCAGTGCTTCTCAACCACTGCGCTACGGCATACTGGTTGCCCTTGAAAAGCCCTTGGTGTGCCTTGGGGTGACTGATAGCAGTACGGTTAATCATGGGTTCATGAGGGTGTTGCTCCATTTCATTGAACAATGCCCCAGAGAAAAGCCCTCTGCTTTCTAAACTGCCTACTTAATACTAGCGCAGGAAACCAGGTAGTCTTACTCCCCCAGTACAAGGACAGTGCTTCTTTCCTGGGTGGGTCTTTGCCGACCGCACATATTCACACATCAGACTGAACCCAGCAGAATGAGACCCACCCAGGATAAAAGGGCTGCTAGCGGGAGGGACAGAGAGTGAGCATCATGCAAAACTGGGTTTGGTGTGCCGCCACGATTGAACACACTCCAAAGTGTGCCGTAAAATAAGAAAAGCCGAGGAGCACAGCACTGCCACACAAAGTCCATGAATAGATCTATGTCTCTAGACCAACACGCATGTGTTTTTTTTCTTTTGAAAATCTGCATACCCGAGTACAGAAATCCTTGTGAACTCCCTTCCTCCTGTTCCAAAGCAATGGACTAATAAACATAAATATGATACTTAAAATTGTAAATAGTTGTCATATCCTCATGACCATATACATAGTTCTCAGACTACCTTGCCCCTAGATAAGATAGAGTAGTTACTCACCTGTAACAGGTGTTCTCCAGGATCAGCAGGAATCAGTCCTCACATACGGGTGTCATCGACGCCGATGAAGCCCCAGCGGGTGTCATCGACGCCGATGAAGCCACAGCGGAGCATTTCCCCAGCTTTCCATGAAAGCCTTTGGGAATGCAGGCACGCATGCATGGTTCCCTTCCCGCCTAAAGGTGCCATCTTACCTCAGTCAAATGACATAGCTAAGAATAGCACACAAAAATGAAAAATAAACTATGTACAACTGCAACTCCCAGGGGAGGAGGGAGGGTTGTGAGGACTGATTCCTGCTGCTCCTGGAGAACACCTGTTACAGGTGAGTAACTACTCTTTCTCCAGGACCAAGCAGGAAGTCAGTCCTTACAGGTGAGTAACTACTCTTTCTCCAGGACCAAGCAGGAAGTCAGTCCTCACATATGGGTGACTCCCTAGCTCTGGGCTACCGAGGAACCCAGGCTGAACAAGAGAACTCCCTCTAGTTCCAGCATCAAAGAAAGGCTTTTCACTGACACAACCTCCACCGGTAGCCCAACAGAGGGCAGGAGTTGCCTAAACCTTAAAGAGATTCCGGAGTACTGCCTGGCCAAAAGCACTGTCCCTACGGGACTCCCTCTCCAGACAGTAATGGGCCGCAAAAGTCTGGCTTGAAGACCAAGTTGCAGCCCTGCAGATGTCTACCAACGGTACAGAGAGGAGATGAGCCACTGAGGCAGACATTGCCCTCACACGGTGGGCCGTAACCCGACCCTGCAAAGGAAGGTCAGCTGCCTTGTAAGCCCAGGTGATACAGTCAGCCACCCAGATGGACAAGGTACGCTTGGACACAGCCAACCCTAACTTATTAGGGTCAAAAGATACGAAGAGCTGAGTAGCCCTTCTGTGCCCCAGCGTACAGTCAAGGTAGAAGGATAAGGCCCTCCTACAGTCCAGGGTATGCAGAACTGCTTCAGCCTGGCTTGCATGAGGCCTAGGGAAGAATGTTGGAAGAACCACCTCCTGGTTGAGGTGGAAAGAGGAGACAACCTTTGGGAGGAACTTTGGATGAGTCCTGAGGACTACCCTATTCCTATAGAATCTGGTGTAAGGCCTGTCACAGACCAGGGCCTGAAGCTCACTCACTCGCCTGGCCGAAGTTAGGGCTATCAAGAAGAGTGTCTTCCAGGACAGGAAGCGGAGAGGGCAAGTAGCCATCGGCTCAAAAGGTGGGCGAGTCAGCTGCTGCAAGACCACATTCAACTCCCACTCAGGAGCAGGAGGACGGATGGGAGGCTAGAGCAAAAGCAAGCCTTTGAGAAAGCGGGACACCAAGGGGTGAAACGACAGGGAATGTCCTTCCACCAGTGAGTGGTGAGCTGCTAGAGCTGAGAGGTGGACCCGAACAGAATTGGACTTAAGACCTTGATTGGATAAGTGCAGTAAGTACTGAAGCACTACTGGTACAGTACAGGAGAAAGGATCCTCTGTACGTAACTGACACCACACTGAAAAACTTTTCCATTTAAGAGCATAGGTTTTTCTAGTGGATTGTTTCCTAGAGGCTAGGAGAACTTCCTCAACCTCCTGAGATAGGCCCCAGGGAGCCAAAACTACCCTTGCAGCCTCCAGCCCATCAAATGTAGAGCTTTGAGATTGGGGTGCAGAAGGGAACCCTGATCCTGAGAGAGAAGGTCGGGTTGCACCCCCAGAGGCAGAGGGGAATCCACTGCCAATTGAAGCAGAAGTGGAAACCAGGGCTGTCTGGGCCACCTGGGAGCCACCAGGAGGACTGAGGCCTTGTCCTGAAGAATCTTGAACAGAGTTCGGGCCACCAAGGGCGTGGGAGGAAACGCATACAGAAGGCCCTGAGACCAGGGAATCAGAAAAGCATCTGCTGCTACCTGCAGAGGATGCGGTTGCCTGGAGCAGAAGTTTAAAACTCAAATCAATACACTCCAAATATATCACAACTATTGTAGTAAATGATAATCTTTCTTCTCTTGTGGGTACTTTTTAGAAGGAAGTGCACTCTTATTACAACTCACAAGGTCTCAGATTATGGGAAAATGTGGCCAAAAGTGACCTACTGTTTCTCCCAATATTACATCAACGACCTCTTTTGTATTTTATAGTAACTCAGTGCACTATCCTAACTTCATCCAGCCCACTCAAAAGAATAATGTTTTATCTTGTTCAAATAATCTTTCTGTTCTTCTTAAATACCAAAACCTCTTTGTAAACTCAATGGCTGTGGTTAAACCAATTGGCAATAGAACTATTTCTTAGCTTTGCAAATCACCCAACGCCGTTCCTTGGCACTGCCAACGCATTTCTCCTCGCGGTTCTTCAGAGGTAATATCTCAAATGCCAAACATCCAAACTACAGCTCTTAAAACACCTATGAAACCAAAAAGCAGAAAACAAAAAATTAAAAAAATCCCATTCACTACTAAAATGCTTCCCCCTTACATCACATCAAACCTAAATAATTAAAACATAATCTTCCAAAACTTACTAAATGCTGCCCACGTCCTTCTGCTACACCGTGCAAGCTTGCAATCCAATTAACCATAACCGGTGAAAAAACGCTGCGCATGCGGGATAACCCACTTGCCAGGTTTTAAAGCTATACTCAGCCCACTAAGGGCTCTTCATCAAATTACTCTCACCAACTTTCATCTATCATCCTCCTTAGTTCTAACACAAAACCACCGCGACTGGCATTTCTACCCTGTTTCTCAGGGCACTCTACTTAAAATATGCTGCATACCGATAAACCTAAGGGCGCAAAGACCTGCCCTGTTCCTATCTATTTAAATACACTATACCTGCTCCGATAAAAACTCCTAAATCATACCATACAGACCCGCCAATCGATCTTTTCATTTAACCCCTCTGGTGCAACCGAACCTAATTCAAAAATCCACCTCTGCTCTCGCACAGAAAGCCATTGCTCTTGCGACCGGCCCCGCTGGCCAAAGTTAACCTTCTCTATACAAAAACATTGCATGTCAGCAAATGTATGTTCAAATGTCAGGCAGTGTTGCACCATAGGAGCCTCCAATATTTCATGCTTCAGACGGCTCTTATGCTCAGCCATATGGGTTTTAAACTTCCTGGTGGTATTACCAACATACACCAATCGACAGGGACACTGTACAATGTATATCACATAAGTTGACTCACAATCTGAATGATGACGTAATCGGTACTCCTTACCGTGATGACAAAAAGTCTGCACTTCCTCTGTAATATCACATACTGTACAATGGCCACATTTATAATGGCCTCTCAACTCTTCATTAGCATTCCCCAAATAAACCTGCTTCCGCAACCGCGAAGGGCTCAAAAATTCTTGGAGATTTCTCCCGCGTTGCCACACACATCTAATCGTTTTACTACGAAGGGCTGGAACCACGTGCAACACCGATTCATGTTTTCTAACAATTTTTTGAATGAAATGACTCAATGGTGAATAGGGAGTGATCAGATTTACATGTGTTTCATCTGTTGCCTGATTTGGGCTGGAGCCCGGATGCAATAACAACTCTCGATTGTTATACAAAGCTCTCTGATAAGCTTTTTTAATTACCAGGGGCGGATATCCCCTATCTCTAAAATGTGATATAAGCTGCTGAGACTGAATTTTATAATCTGATCGCATGGAACAATTCCTCCTATACCTGAGGAATTGAGAAAATGGTAACCCCGTCTTCAAACGAGGAGGATGGGCACTATGAAAATGTAAAAATGTATTTCTATCTATTGATTTTCGAAAAACTGTAGTAGCCCATCCTCCTATTCGTTTAATGATCCTAACATCAAGATAAGTAATTGCCTCCCTATTACACTCGTAGGTAAACTGTATATTGGCCTCACAGCTATTTAACCACTGATGAAATTCCTCAAACTGTTCTATCGTACCCTCCCAGAGTAAAAAGATATCGTCTATAAAACGCTTCCATAATTTTATATGATGTTTATATGGAGTGGACCCCAGCCACTTTCTTGTGCTCCTTGTGCTCCTTCCATAGCCACCCTCTACATGGCTCGTTATGAAGAACAGTGGCTGGGGTCCACTCCGTATAAACATCATATAAAATTATGGAAGCGTTTTATAGACGATATCCAGATAGGGGAAGACAAAGATTCCCTGATTTATCAGGTAGGCCGCCACCACTGCCAGGCATTTGGTAAAGACCCTGGGAGCGGAGGTAAGGCCAAAAGGCAGCACTCTGTACTGATAATGGTTTCCTCCCACAATGAACCTGAGGTACCTTCTGTGGTCTGGATGAATGAGGATGTGGGTATACGCATCCTTTAGATCTAAGGAGCATAGCCAATCTCCCTGCTGGAGGTAGGGCAGAAGTGTTCCAAGAGTAAGCATCTTGAACTTTTCCTTCTCCAGGAACTTGTTGAGGTTTCTGAGATCCAGAATAGGTCAAAGACCACCGGTTCTTTTGGGTACAAGGAAATATCTGGAGTAGAACCCTTGACCTTGCAAGGGGGGAGGCACAGGCTCCACCGCTCTGTCTACCAACAGACCTTGTAGCTCCTGAAGGAGAAGATCTGTGTGCAGGGGAGGCCTTGGAGGCTCCCCTGGAAAGTATGGAGGAGGCAGTTGCTGAAAGTGTAGTGCATAGCCCTTTTGGACTATGCTTAACACCCAACTGTCTCCAGTGATGAGTGGCCACTGGTGGGCAAACAGAGCGAGGCGACCCCTTGTGCAGGGTTGGGAGAGCAGGGACGGAGAGGCTATGCTGAAGGAGTCAAAACCCCCCACCCTGCTGAGTGGGAGCAGGGGCCGGAGGCTTGGGGGTCCTCTGCCTATGGGGCCCATTACCCTGCCCCTTGGCTTGCTGACCCTGAGGGGCAGTTTGGGCAGCCTGATATTGTGGGTACTGTTTGTAGGCAGTGCCTTCCTCGGGTAACAGGGCTTTTTAACCGAGCCCTTCTTTTTGTAAGAAGGGGCAGAGGTCTTTCTAGAGAGCCTTGTCCTTGTAAGGTGCTCGGTCTCGAGCTGTGTGGCCTTCTCGGCCATGGGCTTGCCAAACAGGTTCTCACCTCGGCAAGGGACATCGACCAACTTGTCCTGAACCCAAGGCTCGAGGTCCGATGACTGCAGCCATGCCTGGCGTCGAGCCACGATGTCGGCTGCCGCAACTCGGACCGAAGCCTCGAAGCCATTGTAGGCGGCGCAGGACATAAACTTGGAGCAGTCCCGAATCCCCAAGGACAAGGACTTGAATCTCTGCAAGGGCTCCCCGGAGAGACCAGCAGAGAACCCGGCCAACTTCTTGGCCAGGTCTCGCAAGTACATGCCCATGTACAGGTGGTAAGACTGGACACGGCAAGCAAGCATCGAGCCCTGGAAGCACTTTCTACCAACACCATCGAGGTTACGGGCCTCCCTGCCGGGGGGACCGTGGAGTGCATCTTCTGACTCTTCAGGCGATGCATGGCCGATTCCTCAACTATGGTGTGGTGTGGTAGCTGCGCATTTTGAAAGCCAGGGCTCTTTCAGAGTCGATAGATTGAATCGACCCGCTTGCTTAAAACCGGCGCAGAGGCCGGTGCCTCCCACATCCGGAAGAGGAGCCGTTCCAGCATCGGAGGAACTGGGACAGTAAAGGCCTCCTTCGGAGGAGAGTCGTACTGCAGGGCCTCAAGCTCCTCGGCTCGAGGCTCTTCCTCGGGGTCCGCCGGGATAGCCATCGCGGTGGCCATATCCCGGACAAACTCCGAGAACCGGGTATCCTCCGGAGGGGATCTACTCCGGGGTTCAGACTGCAGTGAGTCCGACGGGACGCACCGAGTCTTGAATGTGTCAGGGGACTCCTCATCCTCCGTCTCCCAGGCGGACTCGTCCGACGAGGAGTCAGGATCTGACCCCGCGGGGCCCGGGAGCACCTGCCCCGACACCAGAGGCACCAGCATCGACGCCCTCGGTCCCGAACGGGAGGTTGAATGAGACTGCGACCGAGGTCAACCTCGAGCCATCATGGCCTCGAGTATCGGCTCGGTCTCTGGGGTCGACTTTGATGTCGATGTCCCGGTGGTCGGGGCAGATGCGCCAGACAGGCTAGCCATCAGTGCCCTCTGCTGCTCCATGAAGGCAGACAGTCTGCACTCCAAGGCTGTCATCCTGAGACTCAGCTCGGGAGACGCAGCAGCCACCGACTCGGGCCCCGGTGGCGCCGGGCCCGACATCGGCTCTCTGGGAGGAGAGTCCTCAAGGACTACAGGGCTTACATGTCCAGCAGACTCCGGCTCCACGCGAGGAACTTTGGCAGGCTTCTCTTGTTCCACGGGCCCGGGGCGACGGTCGGGGGTCTTAGACCTGGCCCTCGAGGAGCCAGGGACCTCTTCTGACGACACCCTCACGAGCCGCTTCTTCCTCTTGCATTCTCGGTCGGGGGACCCCCTGTCCGAGGAGCCACGACGGCGCTTGGGATCCGAACCCCGAGATGTCGAGGCCTCAGATGAAGTCTGGGCCCGGCCGAAGGCTGAGTCAGAGAAAAGCCTTTCTTTCTGCTGCTGGCGACTTCGCAGTGCCTTGGAAGACATCTTCCCACATGGTCCACACGTCTTAGGGTCGTGATCAGGACCGAGGCACCGAAGGCAGCAGTCGTGTGTGTCGGTGAGAGACATCAACTTCTTACACTGATCACACTTTTTAAAACCGCTGGAAGCCATCGGGGAAAAAAGAGTCCCCGCGAGGTCAAAGGACCGGCCTTCCAGGGAAAAAGCAAAAAAGGGCGCGAACGCCAGCCACGAAGGGCAAAAACCGAAAAGAAGAAAATGGGCTCGATATTGGTGTACCGAACCTGGCGGGAGGGGAACCGGCGTTGAACCGGAGAAGAAAAAAATAGCGAGAATCACCAAAAAAATCAAACTTTTATCCGGGATGACAGGACACACGTCCGATGGGCTTCTCGGAAAAAGAAAGACTGAGGTAAGATGGCACCTTTAGGCGGGAAGGAAACCGAGCATGCGTGCCTGCATTCCCAAAGGCTTTCATGGAAAGCTGGGGAAATGCTCTGCTGGGGCTTCATCGGCGTCGATGTCACCCATATGTGAGGACTGACTTCCTGCTTGGTCCTGGAGAACCAATTGTTCCTTGTTCTTTGTAGACTATGATATAATACTGTTTACTGTTCAACTGTTCTATGTAAAATGTTTGTTAGAATGTAAACCGCTCTGATTGAAGGACAAAGCAGTATAGAAAAATGTTTAAATAAATAAATAAAATAAATAAACCATCAGAGAATGTCAACAAACATAATGCAGTAACAGCCAACTATTCAAGGCATACGTTTTTTGAAAATCTTTCCTCCCCTCATCCAACTCCCTCCCAGCTTCCCCCAAAATCAAGACATTGAGAGAGAGAAAAAGAAGGGGCAATGAGGAAAACTCCCCAGTGAAGTGAATCAGTTCTATGCAGGCCTATGCTCCAGGACCATGGTGGTCCTGACACAGTCCCGGGAGCCTGAAAAGAATCCCCCCATCCCCCACCAAGTTGCCCCTCAATCATCCCTCCTCTCCTCCACCTGCAGGTCCACCTCTAGCAGCCAGGAGAGGAGAAAAAAAGGACCCCAGCAACAAAAGAGAGATAGTAAATGAATTTGAGTTAATTAAAATAAATGTAAACAAATTTAAAAAAAAGGGGGACCATGCACCCGCTACCCCCTATTATTCAGAGACCCCCCATCTTCAGCAGGCCACATGCACCTGGAATCTCTTCAGACATTCCACAGAGTGCCTCACCCATCATTAGCACCCAATCCAGAGATCCCAGGATCGGCCACCAGCCCTAGAGTGAGCTATCCCAGGCAATGGTTCGGAGCCTGACTGAGTTCAGGGAGACAATATTTGAATATAAGGGTCCCATATCTCCAAAACGTCGTCCCTGCCCGCCCCTGCCCACCAGCTCGTTCCCAATCCAAAAGCAAGAGGCAGAGTAAAGCTGCCCTTCAGTGCAGCAGCGCCGAACCCCACCCCCCTTCGTCATCCAAAAACACAAGATTGTCTTGCACACCAACAAAAGCGAGAGACAAAGTCATGCATTTTTCAGCCCCCACCATCATTGCCACCTTTCCCCAAATCCAGTACCACCCCCTCATAGGGACAGCACAATCACCACCCTAAGAATATGCCCCAAAAATCTCTGAATTCATTTTCAAAACATGTGACCTAATGTGTTTCAAGCTACCATGCACCACAAGCAACACGGTGAAGCTACCAAACCAGCTTGATGTGCTTTATTCGGGGCAAAATAGGGCTGACGGATTATCGGAAACTGCATCTCACGGAGATCCACATTAACACTAAGCTCAGGCATCCAGGAGAGTACCTCCAGCAAGTCAGCCCCGTCAATCTGAATACCCAGCTCCACCGTCCAGTGCTCCGCCAATGCATCGAAGGTCACTGGGGCTCCAACTCTGCTATAGCTTTCTATATGACTGCCATCTGTGTTCTGCCATCCAATCCCGTCATCAAGAGCTCATCCACTCTAGAGCTGAAAACGCTCCACAGAGCCGAGTGTGGTAGGCTCCAGACATAGCTTCGCACCTGCAAGTACAGAATCCAAGGCATCCCTCTGACTGATAGAATTAGTCCTTCCATAGTATTTGTTCCCACTATGTACTGTGCACTTTTTACATGAGACCCAATTGTAATGACCTTCCAAACTTCAGCTTCTTTCAGAAATGTTTGTTTCATCTAGTAGTCCTCTCTGGAAAACCTAATTATTATGGCTATTTATAGTCGACCAATCCAGAAAACAATTCCTTCTCTTGGCGGATTCTACTTCATGCGGAAATATACATAAATGTTTGTCAGGTCAATACAACAGTCATCTTAGTCAATTTACAGTTCTCGGCCTGGTATCTCAGAACTTACACCCTGCGTATCTCCTACTCAAAGACCCCGCTGTGTGGCTCGAGTACGCAAATCTGTTGTGTGAAGCCCCCACTTCACTCTCTCTCCCTTCCACCATCATTGAAAACTACCCATTATTCAAGGACAAAAATCAAGTGAAGAGAGGTCTGATCATTATAGATTACCACAACTTATGCTGCTACAAAATAGGTCAAAGTCCGCAGGTATGAAAGTACCTGGGGTGCTGGCAACTCTACATTTTCAAAGGGAAATGCTTGTAGGTCTAGGTACCAAATACTGACAATAGTTTCAATTGTGGTCTGTTTTGTTGAACGTGGAATATCAACGTGTATACACTCAAAACGTTCAAAAGAACCAACAAATGTAAGCTTCCTTTTTATTTTATTTTTTCTTTGCTTTCAAGATACAAGATACAAAATCAGGAGTCCTTCTTCTCTTGTTTAATATATCCCAAAACAATCTCTTAAAAATATTTGGAAGAGAAGAATCCCCGAGTGAACTTATTCAATACAGAAATGCTTTTAAAACAAGGGTCTCAGGGTCTCGACGCTCTACTCCGGCGTCTATTGGCGTTTCAAACGTTTTCTTCAGGAGACCATATCCTATAAATAAATAAAATTTACAATATACTATTATCCTACTATCAAATACCATTAAAAACAGTTATTAACAATATATTTCTACGCTACTTACAGATATATTGTGCTGCCCACGTTCTCTCTCCTTGTTTCTAATACGAAAAAACGCCGCGCATGCGTGATGGTAAAACCATTGCTATTTAAAACCCTTTCTGATTATGTCATACGTTTTCCTTGCATGCTACCTAAGGCAAGTGCATCATGAATATTCATACTTAAATGTAGAAACTATATCAATACCATTTCATATCTAGTTGAAATGTAACACTTTTATACTTGATGTTGCTCCGTATACTTAACCCCTCTACATGTCGCTCTTCTCCTCCAATCTTAATGATAGATCTATTCATTGGAATAACCTGTTCTTTATAGATAATTAATCCTCTACTAATGGCCAATGGAGCTTTAAATCTTTAGACTAGCCTACAGACAAGAAATCAATTCAATAGATACATTTAACCCCCTTGGAGCAACGGTTTGCAATTTATGTATCCACCATTGTTCACGTTGTAACAAAGTGTCATCTAGTGTTTTTCCTCCCCTCGGAACCTGAATCTGTTCTATTGCTAAGCTACGAAGTTGATCAAATGTATGGCCCTGGGAAAGGCAATGCGAGACGATCGGAGCCTCTAGCCGATGGCATTTTAATTTACTTCTATGTTCTCGTAACCTCACCCGCAGTGAACGGATTGTTTTGCCAATGTAAATTAATCCACATGGGCATTTGAGTACATAAATTATCGCTTCTGAAGTGCACGTCGTCTGTGATCTAAGATAATATATTTGCCCCTGATGGCTAAAATGTGATTGTTCTAACATAATCGCGCACATGTCGCAAGTGCCGCAGCTTTTATGCCCTTTAATAACCGACTGTTCCTTTATCGGGGGGAGTACCGCTGGACTCAAATATTCCTTCAAGTTTCGTCCTCTTTGCCAAACACATCTAATCGATTTCTGTTCTAAACCAGGCACTACCGATAAAACATTTTTATGTTTATTTATAAGTTTTTGTAGGTTATAACTTAATGGGGTATACGGTGTGATGAAATTAATGTTCTCATTATCATCTTCCTTTTGTCGTACATTATAGGGATGTTTTAGCAGGGCTGCCCTATGATTGTTACCATTTTCACAGTTTTTACGGTACCGGTGCAATTGTTCGAGTACACAAGAATATAAAAAACAGGCCGCTAAATTAAAAACAGACTTCATAAAAAGAGGGTACCCGGTGATGATAGTACAGAAGGCATATCGCAGAGCCCTCTACAATCATAGGGCAGCCCTGCTAAAACATCCCTATAATGTACGACAAAAGGAAGATGATAATGAGAACATTAATTTCATCACACCGTATACCCCATTAAGTTATAACCTACAAAAACTTATAAATAAACATAAAAATGTTTTATCGGTAGTGCCTGGTTTAGAACAGAAATCGATTAGATGTGTTTGGCAAAGAGGACGAAAATTGAAGGAATATTTGAGTCCAGCGGTACTCCCCCCGATAAAGGAACAGTCGGTTATTAAAGGGCATAAAAGCTGCGGCACTTGCGACATGTGCGCGATTATGTTAGAACAATCACATTTTAGCCATCAGGGGCAAATATATTATCTTAGATCACAGACGACGTGCACTTCAGAAGCGATAATTTATGTACTCAAATGCCCATGTGGATTAATTTACATTGGCAAAACAATCCGTTCACTGCGGATGAGGTTACGAGAACATAGAAGTAAATTAAAATGCCGCCGGCTAGAGGCTCCGATCGTCTCGCATTGCCTTTCCCAGGGCCATACATTTGATCAACTTCGTAGCTTAGCAATAGAACGAATTCAGGTTCTGAGGGGAGGAAAAACACTAGATGAAACTTTGTTACAACGTGAACAATGGTGGATACATAAATTGCAAACCGTTGCTCCAAGGGGGTTAAATGTATCTATTGAATGGATTTCTTGTCTGTAGGCTAGTCTAAAGATTTAAAGCTCCATTGGCCATTAGTAGAGGATTAATTATCTATAAAGAACAGGTTATTCCAATGAATAGATCTATCATTAAGATTGGAGGAGAAGAGCGACATGTAGAGGGGTTAAGTATACGGAGCAACATCAAGTATAAAAGTGTTTCATTTCAACTAGATATGAAATGGTATTGATATAGTTTCTACATTTAAGTATGAATATTCATGATGCAATTGCCTTAGGTAGCATGCAAGGAAAACGTATGACATAATCGGAAAGGGTTTTAAATAGCAATGGTTTTACCATCACGCATGCGCGGCGTTTTTTCGTATTAGAAACAAGGAGAGAGAACGTGGGCAGCACAATATATCTGTAAGTAGCGTAGAAATATATTGTTAATAACTGTTTTTAATGGTATTTGATAGTAGGATAATAGTATATTGTAAATTTTATTTATTTATAGGATATGGTCTCCTGAAGAAAACGTTTGAAACGCCAATAGGCGCCGGAGTAGAGCGTCGAGACCCTGAGACCCTTGTTTTAAAAGCATTTCTGTATTGAATAAGTTCACTCGGGGATTCTTCTCTTCCAAATATTTTTAAGAGATTGTTTTGGGATATATTAAACAAGAGAAGAAGGACTCCTGATTTTGTATCTTGTATCTTGAAAGCAAAGAAAAAATAAAATAAAAAGGAAGCTTACATTTTTTGGTTCTTTTGCACGTTTTGAGTGTATACACCAAATACTGACAGCCATGTAGGCCTCATGGCCACTATGAAAATTACTTGATTACTAATGTTCTGGTACATGACAAAACGAATGGGATGGAGCCATTGGTGTAGTTTGCCTACTTACTTTGGGGGAGGGGGAGCAAAAGGTATCATATTGGCAGTAGAGGGAGGGCAACCTATTCAGCATTAGTGCCTGCAATATTTGGGAAGGTCCCCACTTTAATGGGTTCCCCTTTCTCCTCTGCCAATATGACTTCCTTACCTTTTGCCCCCTCAAAGTAAGCAGGAAACTACATCGATGGCCCCATCCCAAGTTCATCATTGCATAGGCTCTGGCACTAAATATCCTGTTTCATTTTGCTCACAGTGGTCATGTGCTTACAGCCACAGACTGAATATTGACCCCATATTTTTTGAACTTAGTAGCCAAGAAAACCCAGGGGATGGGTCGCCAGGAAACAGCATCGACTCAACGCACACAAGAAGAACAAATAAACCATGTGGACAGACAGGAAAACTTTCTGCTACTTTGCAGTGTATTTGACCCCCTGACATCATTTATCTATAATGAAACTACAAATTTCAAAATTATATGTTTTGATATAAAGTCTGAGGGTCCTCACCTACGTTTTCTTTGAAAACTGCTTCTGAAAAATTACCTGCTTTGTCTGAAGGTTCTTTTTCCCTGGAAAGCGACAAAGGTAGCTTTGAAAAACCGAAACAATATGGCTGCTGCCTTTTCCAGTCTAACGTCCTCCCTTGGAACGCCTCCAAAAAAATGCGGGTAAAAGTGTGACGGTTACAACAGGGTAGGCGGTTTTCAACTAGCTCTGTAACCTGAGTAAGTAGCCATCCATATCGGTCCAGAGCATCCCTGGGCAGGAAGCTGGTTCCCCTGTGTTACTCGGACATGCCGTGACAAGGGCAGAATTTACAGTGGCTTAGGGTCAAAGCCAGTATATATTTTTACTCCATCCAGGGCCGGCAGAAGCATTAAGCAAAAACTAGGTGTCTGCCAAGAATGGCAGCTTCTAAAGGACATCAAAGTGCGGTGGCCGTCAAAGCTAAACAATAGATCCCTAAAGCCACACAAACTCAAAGAGCCGTTAAAAGATTCGTGCATTTTTACAGGACTGTTGTGGGAGACATGATAGCGGAATGATTGTGAATAGAGTTTAATTGTCAGAATCTCAAAGAGGGGACACGTAAAGCTAAAGGTTCACCTAGGGCACCCAATTACCCTTTTGCACTGACCCTGAGTCCATCTACTACTACTACTACTATTATTATTAAACATATCTAAAGTACTACTCATACAAGGCTTACGCGGCACTGCACAGACATAGATAGAGACAGTCCCTGCTGTCAGTGCTTACAGTCTAAACAAGACAGACAAGACAAAAGATAGGAATACGGGGAGAATAGGGAAGGGTAAGGAGATACAAGGAAACAAGGGATCAGGATTCAAAAGCAGCCTCGAAGAGGTGAGCCTTTAGCATGGATTTGAGAAGGGGCAGAGATGAAGCCTGATGTACAGACTCAGGAAGTTTGCTCCAGGCATAAGGAGCAGCGAGGTGAAAGGATCGAAGTCTGGAGTTTGCACTGGAAGAAAAGGGCAAACAGAGAAGCAAGCCAGTAGAAGAGCGAAGTTCACGGAGAGCGGTGTAGGGGGAGAGGAGAGAGGAGTGATAGTGAGGAGCAGTAGAATGAATGCATTTAAAGGTCAGAAGAAGGAGTTTGAATTGGATACAGAAGGGAAGCCAATGAAATGACTTGAGGAGAGGGGTTATAGGAGTAAATCGAGGCTGGTGAAAGATTAGTTGGGCAGCAGAGTTCCGGAAAGATTGAAGGGGAGAGAGATGACTCAGAGGGAGACCAGCAAGAAGGAGGTTGCAATCGTCGAGACAGGGAGTAATTAGAGAGTGGACAAGTGTTTTAGTCGTGTGTTCAGAGAGGAAGGTGCAAATTTTGTTAATGTTATAGAGAAAGAAATGACAGTTTTTATCTATTAGTCGGCTATGTGAGGAGAAGGAAAGGGAGAAGTCAAAAATAACAGCAAGATTACGAACTGATGAAATAGGAGGTAGAAGAGTGTTATCAACAGCGACAGAGAAAGAAGGAAGGGGAGAGGAAGGTTTAGGAGGAAAAAGAAGAAGTTCAGTTTTGTCCATGTTTAGTTTCAAACAGCGATGAGACATCCAGGTGGGGATGTGAGAGAGGCAGGCAGTTACGTTTCCCTGGTATCCTCCTATGTTATTCTTTCCTTTTTCCAACTCCAGCCTCCTATTTGCCTTTGTTCAACAACTCTTTAGGATATTTTGTACTGTATTTTCATCCAGCAGTGTCCTCCTTATCCTTTGGGCTTCCAGCTCAATTAGAAACAGCTGCTGGTGGGCTATGGTGCCACAGGCCTTCATTTGCAACTACCTAGGATTTTTCCCTTACCCTGTCCAGTCATTGCAGTGTCAACCCTTGGCCTTGAGCCACAGACCACAGCTCCCTCTGAAGTCCAGCATACATGCATTCCAAATTTAGCCAGCAGGGGTCATTATCACAAATCTCCTATCCTCAAGGTCTGCCAACAGTGCATCTTCAGGGTCCCCCTATTCGGACCAATTCAGAGAATAGAAAACCGAGCTCGTGGTTTCTGTATGGCAATGCACAGTGCCATCCGGGAAGCTAACAGGCTGGCCCTAGAATCATTTTTGAAAGTTTTAAGAACGTTGGTAGATAATTCTGCATGTCCTATGCACTGAGGTGTTTTCTAAAGGCCTAAGCATATCTGTAGGAAGAACAGCTGGTTACCAAATCCACCTGCACTAGACTTTGATCCAGCCTAAGTAGGGCTGGAATCAACAGTATGAGTAATCAGTATTAAGGTTTTAGATTACAGATTATCTAATGTGATCATTGCTTAATCAGTTATAACTGCTATAAATACCATCAGCTCACCTTGGTTCTGATCCCAAGGTCAGACATGTGGTACTTGATTTGGTTCTCTTCTTATTTTTAACTCCTAACTCAAACTGTTAAAACATCTTTGTCCCCTTTTATCCACCCATGATTTCAGAAGAGTACTTCAAGCATTAATTACTCCACATTTTGACTATTGTAATAGT
Organism: Ichthyophis bannanicus; assembly: GCA_033557465.1. Lineage (NCBI taxonomy): Eukaryota > Metazoa > Chordata > Amphibia > Gymnophiona > Ichthyophiidae > Ichthyophis > Ichthyophis bannanicus. The sequence continues at coordinate 898,332,376 of CM066035.1, read as the reverse complement.
ATATTGCAAGGCTTATCCAGACAGAACATTTGATCACTTCAAGTTGCTCAACATGTTGCTGCTTGTATAGTCTCTCACTAGCACTCCTGAACACATCACACCGATTCTCTATGAATTATACTGGCTCCCCATACAAAGCAGAATACACTGCGAAATAATTATGACAACCTTTAAACTGTTTAGGCAAATAGCCCCATCTCTCCACCCTAATCACCCCACAGGATGAAAACCGCCCAAAGTGAGAGAATAACAAAAATAAACAAAGAATCCCTCCAGATTTCCGTAGATCCAATAAATCGACCAATAATAGAGTCTTTTCCCACTATGCATCTATAATCTGGAACGAACTTCCAACCAAACTAAGAGAATCCACCGACCTTTCTTCCTTCCGCAAAAAAAACTAAAAACTCATCTATTTATGAAACATTTTGACTCCTTCACATCTCCCCCTGACAATGTCCAAATCCAGGACATGCCATAGAAACCCCTTCCCACCTACCTAACATATACAGTGGAACCTCGGTTTTCGTGATTAATCCGTTCTAAAATGTCTGACTAAAACCGAATGTATGAAAACTGAAGCAATATTTCCCATAAGAAATAATGTAAATCCAATTAATCTGTTCCAGACACCCAAAAATATTAACAACAAACACATTTTATAGATAATAACTATATTTTTACATACAGAAAACAATGAGAAATAAATATAAATGACTAATGAAATGGATAAATGAACATTTAACATCACTTTTACCTTTACTGAAGACTCTTGTTGGCATATGGAAGACAGTCAATCAGCAAGAGAATCAAAATAAAGAAAATCCCACTTCTGGCCACAAGATGGTGCTCCATTTTCAACTGTATGAAAACCGAGACAATGTACGAAAACTGGGACAAAATCTCGACGAAAAAAGTCAACGAAAACCGAATCGTACGAAAACTAGAGCATACAAAAACCGAGGTTTGACTACACTCCTATTGCTCTTCTGCTAATACAAGGATCACCCTTAATGCCCTTACTGCTTAACTGGATATTGTAATAGTATAATGGAAATGACATTCTGTACATAGTTATAGTTAAATGTTATTATCTGTACATAGTTAAACTGTTACATGTAACTGGTCCTGTTCTTTGTAAACCGCCTTTGATCTATTTGGAAAAAGCGGTAGAAAAATACAGAATAATAATAAAAGTTTCTGAGAATCCTGATAGAGTCTAGAAACACAGACGATGACAGGGTACACTCTATCTGCCTGTCAGAACCTGCCGACTCTGTTGAAAGACATTTGCTGAACCTCTGGTCTTCTCCATTCCTTTCTTTTGCCATTGGGTCCATCCCACTCATGCTTGAGTTCTGGCACTGTTTAGGCTCCCATAACTTCTCTGGAAGTCAGTTCCACCTTCCTTTCCATGAAAAAACATATTCTCACGTTGTTTTTTCAGCCTTCTCAAATCCAGATTCATAGCAGCACCCTTGCCCTGGGCTTCGCATGCTACAGAAAAGGTTGCCTTCTAGAACAAACAGCCAGGGCCATACCAAGCCATAAATGCGCCTTGTGCAACTTGCACATCTGACGCACCCTCTCCCCCTCATCACAGATTTGTCATTTGCACCCATGCATCTCCCCATCTTACCGCCATATCCAGCCGCCGCCACTTTTAGTGTTGCCTTGACGGCAACAGTGGCAGTGGCTGCAGCGATATCCAATTGAGAGAAAAAAATGCATGTCTTTCCGACTTTGCGCTTGCATGCAGATCTGATCCCTCCCTCCTCTGATGCATGCTTACATCAGAGGAGGGAGGGGCCAGACCAGCCATTCAAATGTGGGTCTTTGCAACTCCACGCTTGAATGGCTGGTCTGGTCCCTCCTTCCTTTTGACGCAAGCATTCTTCAAGAGGAGGAAGGGTTCAGGCCAACATTCAAGCGCAAAGTTGGAAAGACCCATGGGGGGGGGGGGGTTCAATTGGATAAAGTTGTTGCCACTGCTGCTGCTAAGACAACACTAAAGGTGTTGGCAGCGGGGCAAGGGCAAGCAGCATGGTGGGGAGCAGAGGCCAGCAGCCCTAAATGCGCTGTTATTTCTTTGCACCCTCTGTGGCTGCACCACTTGTACAGGGCTAGGTATGGTGCTGTAACAGCCCAAGTTGGAATATTGCCCTCAGAGACTGAAGGGGGGTGGGGGGAGATCCAGAAGGCAACTGAGCCCATAATACTATTGTTATTGACATGTGGCTCTACCTAATATGTTTAAAACAGTTTTAAGAAAGTGACATTCAGGTGTTTGTGCGATTACACTTAAGCTTTCACTAGGTGATGTCTGAAAGCCACAAGATAGGTGGAGCAACAGTTTGAGTGGACTTGGAGAAAGTGACCATGTGGACTGCAGGAGGGTCAGCACAATCAGAAAAGATGGGGAGAGTTTCAATGGGTGACAGCTATTACATAGTTTAATACTGCCAAGTATCACATGTGGCATTTAAATTCAATTTTTTTTACCTTTGCTGTCGTTACTTATCCTCCTCCTTATATTTGCCTGTCTTCTATTTTTTATGTTACTTCTCCAATTTTGACTTTTCCTTTATTTTTCCCTTCCATGAACATCACTTCACTTCTGCACCTGTCTTTCGCTTCGAGCTCCTTATCTTTCCCCCTAATACCATCCCCACCCCTCCTTTCCTCCTTTCTCTCTCTGTGAATAACACTCCACTTTTCTGTGAATAACACTCCACTCCACAGACAGAGCTTAAAGATCCCAAATTACCCATGTCTAACAATAGTCAAATTAATATGAATAAAATACATTCTCTAAAATGCTTGTATGCAAATGCTAGAAGTCTAAAAAATAAGATGGGAGAGTTAGAATATATAGCACTAAATGAAAGGTTAGATATGATTGGAATATCAGAGACATGGTGGAAGGAGGACAACCAGTGGGACACTGTGATACCTGGGTACAAACTATATCGTAATGATAGAGCTGATCAAATTGGTGGAGGGGTTGCTCTCTATGTTTGAGAGGGCATTGAGTCAGAAAGGATTAAAGTTTTGCAGGAAACGAAATCTGCTGTAGAATCTATATGGATTGAAATTCCATGTAAAAGGGGGAAGGCGATGGCAGTGGGGGTGTACTATCGACCGCCTGGCCAGAATGACCAAATGGATGATGAAATGTTCAAAGAAATCAAGGAAGCTAACAAAAGTTACAGCGCAGTAATAATAATGGGTGATTTCAACTACCCCGGTATCGACTGGGTCAGTGTCACGTCAGGACATGCTAGGGAGATAAAGTTCCTAGATGAAATAAATGACTGCTTCTTGGAGCAGCTGGTTCATGAACCGACCAGAGGGAAAGCCATATTAGACCTAGTCCTTAGTGGAACACCAGATCTAGTGCAAGAGATAAGGGTGTTGGGGCCACTTGGCAATAGTGATCATAGCATGATCGCCTTTGATTTAATTTATTTTAATTATTTATTTATTTAGTTGTATTTATATCCCGCTTTTCACTGGGTCAAAGCGGTCAATTGGGAGATACATTTAACACGAGGGGATATGACACACATACGCAAATACTTACAGGGAACATGGGCAATGGAGGGTTAAGTGGCTTGCCCAAGACCACAAGGAGTGCCTATAGGACTAGAAATCCCAGTCCCTCCGGCCTGAGATTGCTGTCCCCAGGTGGGACTTGAACCCCTGGCCCTCCGGCCTGAAGTACCTTGTCCTAACCACTAGGCCACTCCTCCTCCTAGTGGAGGAGGGATAGTAAGGAAATCCACAGTACTACCTTTTAACTTTCGAAAGGGAGACTATGATAAAATGAGGAAAACAGTTAAGAAAAAACTAAAAGAAGCAGTTGCAAAGGTTAAAGACGTACATCAGGCTTGGCTGTTGTTGAAAAATACTATCTTGGAAGCCCAGACCAGCTGTATTCCACGCTTTAAGAAAAGTGGAAGGAGGTCCAAAAAACTGCCAGCATGGTTTAAAGGTGAGGTCAGAGAGGCTGTTGTTGCCAAAAAAGCATCTTTCAGGAAATGGAAAAAAGAGCCAAACGACGAAACCTGGAAACACCAAAAGCACTGGCAAGTCAAATGCAAGGCATTGATAAGGCAGGCAAAGGGAGAATTTGAGAAGAAGCTTGCTGCGGAAGCAAAAACGCGAAGTAAAGACCTTTTCAAGTACATTCGTAGCAAAAAACCTGTGAGAGAGTCAGATGGTCCATTAGATGATAAAGGGGTTAAAGGAGAACTAAGAGGCGACAAGGCGATAGCGGAGAGACTGAATGACTTCTTTGCTTCGGTCTTTACTGAGGAAGATGTAAGGATGTTACCCATGACTGAAGTGGTATTTAAAGGTGCGGAAGAATTGAAGGAAATATCGATACATCGGGAAGATGTATTACAACTATTAGATAAACTGAAGAGTAGCAAATCACCTGGGCCGGATGGTATACATCCAAGGGTGTTGAAAGAACTGAAATATGAGATTGCAGACCTGCTATTAGTAATCTGTGAACTATCATTAAAATCATCTCTAATACCTGAAGATTGGAGGATCGCCAATGTAACACCAATTTTTAAAAAGGGTTCCAGGGGTGATCCGGGAAACTACAGACCGGTGAGCCTGACGTCAGTACCGGGAAAAATGGTAGAAACCATCATAAAGAATAAAATTACTCAGCATGTAGATAGTCATGACCTAATGGGGGACAGCCAACATGGCTTTAGACAAGGAAGATCTTGTCTTACTAATCTGTTATGTTTTTTTGAAGGAGTGAATAATCAGGTGGACAAAGGTGAGTCGGTTGATATTGTGTATCTGGACTTTCAGAAAGCCTTTGACAAGGTCCCTCATGAGAGACTTTTGGCAAAATTAAAGAGTCATGGGATAGGAGGCAGTGTACTATTGTGGATCAGGAACTGGTTAAAAGATAGAAAGCAGAGGGTAGGGCTAAATGGCCAATTTTCCCAATGGAGAAAGGTGAATAGTGGTGTACCCCAGGGATCTGTGCTGGGTCCGCTGCTTTTTGACATATTCATAAATGACCTGGAAAGTGGAATAACGAGTGAGGTTATCAAATTTGCAGATGACACAAAACTATTTAAAGTTGTTAAAACCCAAGAGGATTGTGGGAAATTGCAAGAGGATCTTGATAAATTCGAAGACTGGGCATCAAAATGGCAGATGAAATTTAATGTGGACAAGTGCAAGGTTATGCACCTGGGGAAGAATAACCCAAACTATGGTTACACGATGCAAGGTTCCACATTAGGAACTACCACCCAGGAAAAAGATTTAGGCGTCATTGTGGATACCATGTTAAAACCCTCGGCCCAGTGTGTAGTGGCGGCCAAGAGAGCAAATAGAATGCTAGGTATGATAAGGAAAGGAATGGAAAATAAAACAAAAGATATTATAATGCCTCTATATCATTCCATGGTGAGACCGCACCTTGAATATTGTGTGCAATTCTGGTCGCCGTATCTTAAAAAGGATATAGCGATTTTAGAAAAGGTTCAGAGAAGAGCCACCAAAATGGTAAAGGGGATGGAAGGATACTCCTATGAAGAAAGGCTAAAAAGGTTAGGGCTCTTTAACCTGGAAAAGAGACGGCTGAGGGGAGATATGATAGAAGTCTATAAATTAATGAACGGAGTGGAACGGGTAAACGTAGATTGATTGTTTACCTTATCAGAATATAGAAAGACTAGGGGACATGCAATGAAGCTACAGGGTAAACTATTTAAGACTAATAAAAGAAAATATTTTTTCACTCAACGTGTAATCAAACTCTGGAATTTGTTACCGGAGGATGTAGTAAAGGCTGTTAGTGTAGCTGGGTTTAAAAAAGGTTTGGACAAGTTCCTGGAGGAAAGGTCCATAAACCATTATTAAGAAGGGACCCAGGATATCAATGCTTGAACCAATACAAGCATTGTGGAACCTGTGTCCCTTGGGGAAACTGCTAGGTACATATGATCTAGATTGGCCACTGTTGGAAACAGAATACTGGGCTTGATGGACCTTGGTCTGACCCAGTATGGCATATCTTATGTTCTTATGTTCTTATGTTCCCTGTTTACTCAGCTCGTAACCTTGGGGTCATCTTTGACTCTTCTTGCTCCCTTTGAACACGTCCAACAGATAGCTAAAACCTGCCATTTCTTCCTCTATAACCTCAGTAAACTTTGTCCCTTCCTTTCTGAACACACTACTAAGGCCCTTATCCACTCTCTAGTTACTTCTCATATAGACTACTGCAACCTGCTGCTTTCCGGTCTCTCAGAACCATCTCACTCCCCTTCACTCTGTTCAAAATTCAGCCACATGGTTAATCTTCCGCCAATCTCACTATGTTCACATAACCCCTCTTCTCGAGTCACTTCACTGACTCCCTATTTGTTTCCGCACTCAATTCAACTTCACCTACTGACTGATAAGTGTATTCATTCTGCAGCTCTTTGCTCCCTTTCCTCTCTTACCACTCCTTACTCCACTCCTATGGCAGGTTCCTTTTATCTGTGCCCTTCTCTGCCACTGCCAACTCCAGACTTCACTTTCCATCTTGCTGCTCTATATGCTTCGAACAAACTACCCGAGTTCTCTGGCCCTCTTCAAATGCAGGCTACACCCCCCCCCCCCCCCGCCCACACCTCTTCAAGGCTGCGTCTGGATCCTGATCTCCTTACTCTCCTGCTTATGACCTGTCTGTATCTTGAATTTTCTGTGGTCTGCCTTAATTAGATTCTACGCTCTGATTAGCAGGGACTGTCTCATATTTGCACATCTACAACGCTGTGTGCGCCTTGTAGCGCTATGCAAGTGATAAATAGCAGCACCAGTAGTATTTGTCATCTCTTCTCCCCTCCCCGTCTTATTCTTCCATTCCCCCTTCCCGCCTCTTCATCTCTCACGCCTGTCCTCTTCCTAGCAATCCCCTCTCTCTCTCTCTGTCTCGTCCCATGCAGCCTATAACTCCCTCTTCGTTTTCAACCCCATATCAGTCCACTGCTGCTCTCTATTGTCCGTCCCCTTCCCACAGCTCTTCTTCACCCCATCACTCCTGCCAGCCCTACGTCTGGTTCTCGACGCACAAGCCGGAAGCTGCAGGAGCTAGCCGGGTAGCAGCATCGCTTTGAAGATAGGAGAGGGTTTTCCATGCCTACCCGGTTAGTCCTTTCCTCCACTCCGCTCCGCCCCAGAACGCCCCCAACTTGCCCCAATGCTAAGCACACAGCATCTGGATACATTAGGGACTTATCTGTGATTTTGGAAAGGTACTACCCATGCAGGTGCCTTTCGAAAATCCAGGATAAGGCATTTACACGGGTAACTAGGGCAGTTTCCCGTGTAAATGCCTTCGAAAATGCCGCCCTATATTTCTAAATATTAAAGTTTGCTTTGTATGTATGTGGGTGCCTGCTCTCCCTGCACTTACAAGAATGTGCCGGTCACTCTCTGAGGTTGTAGCCAGGTGTCAAACTCTACTGTTTTGATTTGACTGGTGATATTAATCCCTCAGAAGCTGAGACCTAGGTAGCAACTGAATCGTGTCTAATGGCTGGGCCGGCCCTGATCAGGACAAAGGAGAAGTAAGAAGACCAGAGAGAGATAGAGCCAAGTCTATACGTCTGAAGACACTGCTGGGCCTGTGACTGGCTCATGGATGGAGCTCAACGAAACTTCCCATCATCTCGACACGTGTCCAGTGAGTAAACGCAAAGTGGGAAAGTCTGTCCATACTGAACTGGTGCGTCTGCGGGAAGGAAGGGAAAATCCAAGAGCTTTTTCAGAGATGGCAGGCGGAAGTCCTGCTGCAAGAGATAACTGATGGACCTGGACGACACTGGATAAAAATTTGGAGAGGAAAAGCAACCTTCTTGTTTAATTCATACCAACGGTTCCACTTCAGGGCTGAAAAAGTGGACACAGTCTGCCCGCTTAAGCAGAGAAGCAGGGATATTATTGCAGATATTAATAGACTTTTAAAATATAAACATTTGCAACATATTCTACTTAAAAATAAGACAAAGGGGTATGTTTACTAAATGGTGGTAGCAGCTTCCGTGCGATATCAGAGCCGCGGCCCCAATGAAATCAATGGCGATATCGCACGGAAACCGCTACCGCCATTTAGTAAACATACCCCAAAGTCTTTAGGAACAGCAAACACGTATGTGAAAAGAACTGTTTTCCTACCATAAAAAAGTAACTTTATAGAAGGGTGCCTAGCTTAAGATGACAAGAAGGTGCCTATTTTGAGCCTATTTTAAAAAAATAGGTGTGAAATTATATTTATAACACACTAGCACAAATCCTGCAGAAATTGCACCAACATTGATGTTGCAGACATTATGCCTGCTTGTACACACATAGATTAGCATATTTCATAAACAATGTGGGTACTTTGTCACTCCACCCACACAGCCCAGACCACACCCAGCAATGCCTATTCTATTCTGTAATAGGGCGCATTATAGCTGCTTTCAGTTTAAAGTGAAAGCATATACCTACTAATTTTATAAGAACCCTTCTATGCACATAAATCAGCGTTTCATTACACGTTGAGTGAAAAAATATTTTCTCTTATTTGTCTTAAATAGTTTACCCTGTAGCTTCATTGCATGTCCCCTAGTCTTTCTATATTCTGATAAGGTAAACAATCGATCTACGTTTACCCGTTCCACTCCGTTCATTAATTTATAGACCTCTATCATATCTCCCCTCAGCCATCTCTTTTCCAGGTTAAAGAGCCCTAACCTTTTTAGCCTTTCTTCATAGGAGTAGCCTTCCATTCCCTTTACCATTTTGTTGGCTCTTCTCTGTACCTTTTCTAATAACGCTATATCCTTTTTAAGATACAGCGACCAGAACTGCACATAATATTCAAGGTGCGGTCGCACCATGGAACAATACCGAGGCATTATGATGTCATCCTTTGTTCTATTCTCCATTCCTTTTCTTATGCTTCCTAGCATTCTATTTGCTCTCTTGGCCGCCGCTGCACACTGGGCGGAGGGTTTTAATATGTTATCCACAATGACGCCTATTCCAAAAACATGCGTACCTGTACATACATGGTGCTAGCACAGAGACCTCTGAACGTGGGCGGGAGGGGGCAGAACAGGGGCGTGGCCAGCCACAGAGACATATAAAGTGTACTCCATGGAGGCCCATGTATATCTTCAGCGTTACCCATGGACGTCCAAGTTATACCTGTGGAAATGTGGAATAAGGCCAGGACTTAGAAATATTCTGCTCTGATCCTCAACGCGTCCCATAGAGATGAATGGCTGTGACAAATCTCTATTGAACTGGTGTGTCTGCTGTCTGGGAGGGCGCAGGATGCAGTTGTAAAGAACAGAATGCACAGGTGAGGATGTTTGTAAGGTTAAGGAACAATAAAAAACACCCCTACAGAAATATAAAGCACTGCAATAGACTTTATTCTGGCTATGCCAACATTTACTGCTTGCGCCAAAGGGGCTATTCTGGGCTTCCCTAATAATTCCAGTGTCGGGAACAATGTGAATGTAGATGTAGGGATGGTATGTGAGGTAGTAGGAAGCAGAATCATGTTTGCCTGAGAAATGCAGATCAGCTGTGGAGTCCTGAGACGCCGCGCCATCATGGTCTCACAGCATTTGGGTATGGGTGCAGGGCATGGGTTTCGCAGAGGATGGTAGTTGTGACTGCAAGGAAGAGGATGTGTGTGTGTGCGTCGTCTGAGTGTTACACAGGAGGATCAGTTGTGCTCATCTGCTAATCTGGGGGGACATGAATGTCTGGCCGGTATCTGGACCGTAGGGATGACCGCAGCCAGTGTGATCGGGGAGATTAAATCAGAGGAGGTTCTCTATAGCAAAATGACACAACATATCCCTGTCACTAATAGGGACCCCTCAGAATGAGAGCAGTCAACAGTGCAAACAGCACTAAGACATGCCCAGGGGCACCATCACAGGTCTCTAGAAATTTGCACAATTGTAAAGAGCGAGGATGGTGCTTTTGGTCATTTATTAGCACTGTTTGCACTGTTCAATAGTCCCATTATGCAGGTCCCTTATCAGTGACAGGGATATGTTGTGATGTTTCGCTAAAGGGGCCCTCTTCTGATTTTGTCTGGGCCTTACTGAGCATTGCACAGACAGTTTTCAGAGATGACCAATGCAAGCAGAACTAAGGATGTCTTCCACTGCCATGTATGTTGTGGTGTGAGGTATGTCACGCAGACACATCACTTTCTACCTGCTTTTAAACTATCGTAGAGCGCACAGAGCTACCTTTACAATGTTCTGGGCATGCAACAGACTGGGATAGATGGTCTGGTTTGCATCACCATTTCTGTATCATCGGTATTCATGTGTGGTTTGCATCAGCACAACACCGTCAGTGAGTGGAGCAGCTTCGGAGATTCACTTTTTATACGGAGGTGTGGCTGTGTGGGGGTCTATCGTGGAGATGGGCGGGTTCATGAATGTCTAACCTTTCAGAATATGGTGAGCACAGGGACATACAAAGCCATTTGCTGCGTATGGCCGTGTCCCATACTCTACAGTGCTTTGTTTGTGCAGCTCCAAAAACTTGTATGTCCCTATTCCGAAACTGCATGTGCGTCTAATGTGGAATCCTGTTTAAATCAGGCACGTTTACGATTTGGACGTGCCCGCGGCCAATACGTAAATGTAATGGAATTGGCCCACTTATGTCTGAAAACTGGGTTGGTTTTGTGCATGCTTGAAATTGCGCAAGTAACTCTGCAGTTAGGGATTTCGCTAAAAATTGATTCCTTTTTATGCAGTACATTGTGTTTTCATAGTTACATAACCTCCCCAAGGCTCTTCTATGGAGTGCCTAAGCCTTCCCAGCCCCAACCGTGACTTCCCACCCACCTTTCTTGTAGTCAAGCAGCACTGACTTGTAGTCAAGCAGCACTGATATTTACTCTGCCCAACACTGATTCGCAGTTGGGGCAAAATGTTCCCTAGCCAGTTCAGCATCTTTCCTCCCCCATCGCTTCCACCTTTGTTGCTAATTTTCCCCCCACCTCCCTCATTGCCGCTGCTGCCCCCTACTGGGAGCTGTGGCAGCAGCAGCAACCAATAAAAAAAAGCCAAGGAACCCTTCCTTCCATGCCACCGATGAAGGCTCTGCTGGTCTCGCCCCTCAGAAACCAGAAGTCTGCAGCAGCGGAGTGGAGCGGAGCTGAGGTGAAATAAAGGGAGGAAATAGCAGTAGCGATGGAGGTGAGGTGGGGGGAGTAAAGAGAGAGAAGAAACAGGAGATGCTGGATTGGAGGAGGGGGAAAGAAAGGCTGGGGACTCAAAGGGGGATGGGAGAAATGGAGGGGGTGAATAAGGTCCAACAAAAAGGCAAAAAATCACGGTACCACCAAGGACACAGTCCAAAAACGTGATTGGAGTGGAAAAACAGTTTTATTTCTCAAAATACTTGTCAACCCGACACAGGCCGTGTTTCGCAAACCTTCGTCAGGGGTTGATTAGGTAGAATCCTCCACAGGAAGACCCAGCAAATCGTGGTCTTCAAAGGAAATTGTACTTGTCAAGCTGGGAAAGTCCAGGAGAGGGGGCAGGGTGCGGGGTTGCAGGGGGTCCTCCTATAGGCTGCGTCTGGCTCGGCGGACTGAAGGAGAGAGGAAGTTCTTCATCCACAATACGACATTGCCTCCTATCTATGGCTTTTTAATTTACTCTGAAGCCTTTCACGAGGGACTTTGTCAAGCACTTCCTGAAAATCCAGGTACAACTACTGAGTGCAGAGCTTCCATCTTGAAGTGTGGAGCACGTACTGTCAAGTTGATGCCCTTCAGATCCAGAAGTTGTGGGTAGCCAGGGGATCCTTATGCATCAGCCCATGAAATGAATAAAGCAGCACAGCCTATAGGAGGACCCCCTGCAACCCCGCACCCTGCCCCCTCTCCTGGACTTTCCCAGCTTGACAAGTACAATTTCCTTTGAAGACCACGATTTGCTGGGTCTTCCTGTGGAGGATTCTACCTAATCAACCCCTGACGAAGGTTTGCGAAACACGGCCTGTGTCGGGTTGACAAGTATTTTGAGAAATAAAACTGTTTTTCCACTCCAATCACGTTTTTGGGGGGTGAATAAGGTGACAGGGGAGTGGCTGGACATGGCTAGAGGGAACAGGGTGACAGGGGAGGTGCTCAGCACAGAGAAAGCGGAAAGACAAGGGAAACACTAGATACAGTGGGAAATAGGGAGAAGGAGGGGAGATTTGGGACATGGGGGGAATAGGAAGACAGAGGGGGAATGTTTGACACAAAGGAGAATAGGAAACAAGGGATATGGTGGACATGAGAGAGTAAGGAGATAGGGGGAGACGCTGGATATAGGGGGTGGGGAGTAAGTAGACAGAGGAGAAATGATAAACACGGGGGAGTAGAGAGACAAAGAAGCTAGACACAGGGAGAACGAAGGAGACAGAGGGGCAGTACTGAATGGAGAGCGAGAAGATGCTGGACGGGAAGGGGAGAAATAGAGAGACAGAAAGATGGAAAGCTATAGATGCAGTATAAAGAAGGAGATGGAAAGAATGAATTCTGAGTAGACAGAGAGGCAGAGGGTGGACAGAAAAATAAATGGAAGGAAGCTGAAAGGAAAAGATCAATGTTAGAGATGGATGTAGGGGAGGGTGTGAAGGAGACAGGTGGAGGGAGCCAGGAGACCATGGAAAAAGGGTAAAAGCGAGACCGAGGCAAGCAGATCCAAAGCCCGAGACTAACACTATAAGTAAAATAAAATGGCGAAACATCAAAGGCAGAGAAAAGTTTTATTGTTAATTTACTGACTGAAATAAGTCACTTTTTGAAAGCTACATCTATTTCTATATTTTGCGCAATAAAGAGGAAAATGCATCAGTATTTCTGTTTCTCAGGTGTTGCATTGCCTGCAGATCCTGGCTCTTGGGGGTTCAAATGAATTTCTGGCTACATAGCTCTATTTTTGAGTTTGTGGTTGCATATTCTATTCTTATTGAGGGTCTATCTGTGTTCTGCATGTGTGAAAAAGACCAGGCATTTCCTGTGACAGTGCTGCTGAAGACCACCGTTCCCATGGCTAATAGAAATATGATATTATTTAGGTGCCTTACTTTGATTTTTTGGTGCATAATTCCCTGGAGTGTATTCGGTGTGCACATTACAATCGGTGACAGGAGTACTAGAGGTGAGGCAGCCGGTACAGGCATCAGACCACGCAGAGTTGGAGCCCTTCCCTCCTGTGTTCAAGAGTACCTGCATTGTCCCTTTACTGTGCTGCGCCCCACCCCAACGAATTTAACTCGCTGCTCCCTCCCTGTTCCACTTAAGCCTCTTCGAACAGCTGAGTCACTGACCGCCTATGCATAGTTACTCTGTGTACAGTGGCTGTCAGATGCACCTTTTTGTAAGTGCCATAGATCGTGCATCTAACTGTAAACTGGGGCCCTCAGTCATTGTACAGTATGACCCCCGGCTGGGTTGTACATGCACAGGAATAAAGGTTATTACATTTTACCAATTTATATATATAGCGATACCTTTTTATTGGAGTCACTTAAGACATTTTTTTGACTAACGTTTGACAGCTAATGCACCTTTCTCAGGTCAGGACAGGGTTTTAGTTCCCAAGGAAGAGGGGTTTATAGATTTGCCTACTGCCACCCCATAGAAAATACATTCAAAGGGACATATCCATCCCTTACCTTTCAGGGGTGCAATCACAGTGAAGAGAAGCAAAATGATAACCACAGAAGACTTAAATGCCATTGAATGTCTCTTGATTTTGCCAACCCAGCAGCTCTGCGGCCCAGAGGAAGCCATCTACAAAAGAAGAAAAGGCAGTTTAAATATCAGTGATTCCCAGGCTCTTACAAAGCTAGAGAAGATCCCACACTCTTACTCTATTCTATTGACAAAGGCATCAAACAAGGCCATTATTTCCTGTGCAAGCTGAATATTTTCAGCCATTCTTTGAAGCAGAGTTTTCAATTTTCTAGTCTGCCTCCTGAAACCTCACAGTGCTAAACTAGATCAAAGAATCCTGATCCATGCTGAATGCAGGCTGGCTGGATACACAAGTGCTTATTTTTGGTTTATTTATGTATTTCAATATATTATCTAGAAAAGTCTGATTAAGCCAACAGACTCGCATTAACTGCAAAAGCCTAACGTGGCTTAATAAACCTGCCCCTAGGGCATGTAGTGACCCTGGGATCAGATAATGATTCTACAGCTCCCAGGAAAATGTCTAAACGGGTATGATTTGTAAATGCATGCACAATGGAAAAGATCATAACGTTAGGGCTAAAAGAAACTTCAAGATATCAACTGGTTCAAGATTGCTGCACTCATAAAATCTCACAGAAATGTTGGCTAACAGCCAGTTTCACTGCTAAGGATTCAAAGACTTGGAGTCATGATCCACTAAGCTAGTGGGTCAGGTTAACTCGTGACCTGAGATCCACATGTGTCTTTTCAAAAGAAACTCTGCATTGAGCCAGTGGTTTTAGATTGGTTCCCACCTTAGTAAACTACCATCACGATTTGGCATTAACCTCGCCCCACCTCCGGTAGTCTCAGAAGTGCACAGATTCAGAGACTGATTCAGAGCGGGGCTGAGGTATGTTTGCAGGGCAGTGGATGTGATAGGAGAAAAACCTGAACTGCTGCTGCTTTTGCCGTGCTGGGGCAATGAGAGGTGGAAAAGAATTTGATTTAATAATTTGCCTTTACAGGGTCACCGTACCCACTCAGCACAGAAAACAACATAAAATAAAACAAGCAAAGCGAAGCAGAAAACTTCAGCTATAAATCAGAAAACATAAAATACAAAAGTGTGCAATCTGAGATATAAAACTTATAAACAGTTATATAAGCACATGAATTTAAAAAGCCCCAACAAGAGTCCAGCAAACCTAATTTGATTAAAAAAGACCATGTCCAAAATAACAATTATTTATATAAGCAAAACATAAAGTTAATTAGAAAAAGATAATCATGCAACCAAAAAATGATCAATAACCCCTCTATAATGGTCAGGATAAGAAATGGATAATGTGGACGGCAATGTTCCTGCAGAGCTCCCCACGCTGCATCCGATAGGAGGAGGTGCTCGGTGCCCTGCTTTCAGTCTTGCAGCCCCTCCCCCACCGGCAGCTCGCAGGCAGACGACTCCCATACAGCTTTGCAGGAATATTGTTGAAGGTAAGTTTCGAACCAGTCGTAGAAGTGGATGTAGCCCGTGTATGCATAAACAGCGGCAGTTTCAGAAAGGGAAAATGCACATGTACGAATTCCCTTCTCTTCTAGACCTGCCACTTATACACGACTATATTTATGCCTGTTCCGGAGCAGATGTAAATATTCACTTGTCTCTCTGCTGGATTTACACACCTTGGGGGGGGGGGGGGGGGAGCAGGCCAAAAAATTTTTATTTTTTTACTTTCTCGTGTCATTTGTGGAGTTTTTAGCTTTGTTTAAATTTCATTACTTCCCATCTTTTGTTAATGTCGCGTGCCGTTAGGCATTAGTGTGAGCTATTTGTGCACGCATGAATAGTGAGCACAGTCGCTCAATAGTGCGCATGATTAACAACAGACAGACGTGATGACATTTTGTGGGGTTTTCTTCTGTTTCGTTCAAAAACGACATGAAGCCATATAGGACATGACACTGACATTTCCCATGTTGCTTCCGACTAAGGATTATCCCCGGTCTGCCCTCACTTCTAAATCTTGAAAGAAGCATGTTAAGCAAAAGATCTCCCTAGCAATGGCAATAACCTGTCCCTCCATAAACAAAGCTGATGTGAACAGAGTATCCTGACGATTTGCTGGCGATAAAGAAGCCAGGGTACTAGTCCACCTTCAAAAGGCAAGGTTTCAACAGGAGTCATCGGGCGAGCCCATAACGGTTTGGTCTTTAACCTCAGTCTATCCCATTCCATCCATCTCACAAAGTCTCATCCAGGGAACCAGAAGTTGGAATTGAACGGCGCCGCTGTGGTAGTGCAGAGTACTGCGGGGAAGCTTGTACGGATAGTTTTTGCGGTACTTGTCCTCTGGATAAACAAAGGACTTTGGTTTTCAATGCTGCCGCCTTTCAGCAGCACCGAATCCACCCGAATGTTCTTTTTATTCAATCATATCCCGCAATAAATGGAATTAATATGTATTTTTCAGTGCTAAGACATTTCACTAAAGGTGAATATGGTTCCTTGATACTCATTTCACTGCTATATCAGCTCAGAGAGGGCCAAAGATCATATTACAGCATATCAAGGTGTTATCTATGATCGCCCTTCGACATCGGTGTGACACAGAGCACAGTGCTGACTCAGCAAATTCATAGGATTTTTTGAGAAAATGAATAAGGTCTGGCGCAGCATGTTTTGCGTGTATTCTAGACTCTAATTCCAGAACACTTTCAGACACAGTTCTATGAAAGACACTACAAATATTAAAAAAAGCAAACCTTCAATGGTCTTGATATTATAATGAAGCAAAATAATCCTAACTGGTGAATACATTAATCTAGGTTGGTTATATACTTCTGCCTGCCATTAGGTTGGTTATATACTTCTGCCTGCTCCATTATTAAAAGTCTAAACAGTACCATCATCCCACATAAAAAAGGTATGCCTTTCATTTCCTTCAAAATCAAACATAGCTCAGATGGGAGCGAATTCCACAGTTTAGATGTGACATGAAAGTATCCGTCCTCGCAACGCTTTTAAGTGAATCACTTTGTGGGACGGCACATCTAGCAGTATTCTACTTTCAGAACGCAAAGGACACAGTCGATACTATATTCTGAGCACTGACAATGTGTTCAGAGGCGCCTTGTAATTAAGTGCTTTCAAGATGTGTCAGGATTTTAAATATATCCCACCACTTGATTGGAAGCCGGTGTCTCCAAATCTTCTGCTGTGCGATTCTCCTGTGATTACCTTCCTAAGATGGCCAGTACTATCATTCTTATTAAAGATGCATTATCTTTTAAGGGATTATTTTGGATAAAGATTTGTCCTTCCACACTCACATCTCCTCTCTAGTTAAGAAGTCTCTTTATGCACTGAGTCTGATTGGATCTTTAAAACCACTGCTCAATAAAAAAAATCTCTTCTGCTGTTAATTCGCTCTTAGTTTTAAGTCGTTTTGATTACTGCAATTCCTTACTCCCACAATATTCTATCAAGTGCTTACAGCTTCTACAAAACACGGCTGTAAAGTTAACCTACAGTGTTCGCCATTCACATCCCATAGCACCGCTTTTCATTAAGGAACATTGGTTACCATTTCTTTTTTTTTTTTTTTTTAACTTTTTATTGTCAACAATTCCAGTATAAAACCATACACAAATAACAGAGCAAAACACTTCTAGACATATGGTAACTAACATCCACCAAAGCCACCCCACATATACCTCCAACAAAAAGGTAGGCAAGAATAACACAATATAATCCTCCATCCCAAAGCAAGATAACATCCCTTGACACTAGATCCCCAAGATGCCCGGTAGATACCATTGCAATCACATCCACATTGCCCCACCCACCATCGGAATTGTCTATAATTATATTAACAATCTGTACCCTCCCAACTGGGAACCCATGGGCCTCCCCAACCTTCCCTCCCACCCCCTACTCACCCAAGTCGAAGACCTACCCCCCTCCCTCTAACCCCACCCCCCCAGCCCACCCATCCCCTTCAGCCCTCCCTCCCCCTTCCCCACCCCCCACCTGCAAAGCCCCCCCTATTCATCCCAACCCCCCCAAGCCCTCCACCCTGCCCTACCCCACCCCTCCCCCCCCACCTCCAGAACACAACACAATTCACCCCACCGTTCTTCAAACCCCCCCAATCTCTGCCGTCGAGCTGCTGTTAACTTTTCCATAAGAACTATAAACCTAAGACGCCTTTCAAACTGCTCCACCGAGGGCATCTCCCTTTGTTTCCATGCTGCTGCAATCTCACACCGCGCCGCACACAAACAGGTCAGCACCATCTTACCCCCCTGCCCACTCCCCCCCTCCCCCCACAAAGCCAACAATAAGAAAGTGGGCTCCACCGCCACCTCTATCCCCAATTTCTCCTTGAGCCACCCCGCTAGCCACTTCCAGTAGCTTTGGACCTTCGCACAGCTCCACCACACATGCCAAAAAGTCCCTATCTCCCCACACCCCCTCCAAGAAAGAGGAGACACCTCCTTATATATTTTATGCAAGCGATGAGGGGTATAATACCAACGCATTAGTACTTTGTAACTATTCTCTCTGGCCCTACTAGAACTGAGACCCCTCTTAATCTGATCCCATACCTTTTTCCACTCTACCATCGATAAGGTTCTACCAAAGTCCCGTTCCCACTGCTCCATATACCTATGCTTCCCACCGCCACCCCCCAAAAACACCTTGTATAACCCAGACACCATGCCCCTGGAACCTCGCTTCCCAAACCACATTGCCTCCAGCCCCGAGGCCTCCTCTCCCAACTTATCCATCCCCACCACCCTCCTTAAAAAAGACCTAATTTGCACATAGGCATACCTATCCCCAGCTTCCAACTTAAATTCCTCCTGCACCTCCGCAAAACTCCGCAACTCTCCTTCCTCCAGCAGCTGAAAACTACACACCAAGCCCTTCTTTGTCCAAAGATCAAACCGACCACCCTCCCAACCTGGCTTAAAAGCTCTACAACCCCTCCAAGGCGTCATCACCGAGAACTCCGTCTGCCTCCGCGCAATATCCAGACCCCAAGATTTATCCCAGATCCGTACGACCTGGCGCATCCCCGGTGATCCCCGCCCCAGTTCCCCCCTCCCCACCCGGGGTGCCCAGAGCCAAGCAGTTAAGCGACCCCCACTGACCCTCCCTTTCTCCAGGCTCACCCAAGGTCGCACCTCCCCCCCCCCCCCTCCAACCCAGTACATGAGCAAGCTGTGCCGCCCAATAGTAAGCTTTCAGATTGGGAACCCCCAAACCCCCCTCCTCCTTAGGCGCGTACATCACCTCCCGCGCCACTCTCGGTGGCTTCCTCTTCCAGATGTAACTAAACACCTTCCGCTGGAGTGCCCACAGCACCCCCTCCGGTACCTCCACCGGTAAGGCATGGAATAAATAAAGCAATCGGGGCAGAATATTCATTTTGATAGCCGCAATTCTCCCCAACCAGGAGGTCTCCATCCTCATCCAACCTAGCAGATCATTGGAAATACTGCGAATAAGCCTGGGGTAGTTAGCGGAAAATAAGGTCTCATACCGATCAGTGATCTGAACCCCCAAGTAACCCAGAGACCCCTGCACCCAACGCAGCTGAAACATACTCTTCAACCTCCCTTCAACCTCCATATCCAACTGGACTTTCAGCACCTCGGTTTTATCCACATTCATTTTGAAACCCGAGACTGCCCCATACCTTTCTACCTCCCGCAGCACCTCAGGCATCGAAACCAGCGGATTACCCATGTATAACAAAATGTCATCAGCATACAAGGAAATCTTATGCTCACCCTCCCCTCGACGTAATCCCCGAATCCGACCATTCAACCGTATACATTCCGCCAACGGCTCCACCACCATTGCAAAAAGCAGGGGCGAGAGCAGACACCCCTGGTGAGTTCCACGGCCTAATGCGAAATCACGGGAATACCTCCCGTTAACCTTTACCCGAGCCCGTGGACCATTATATAAAGCCCCCACCCATGCTAAAAAATTCGGCCCACACCCTACCTTCTTCAATACCTGCAGTAAAAACCACCAGTGAACTCTATCGAAGGCCTTTTCAGCGTCTATGGACATCAAAAGGAAATCCTCCTGTTCCTGCCGCGCCTCCCAAATCACTCCAACTGCCCTCTTTATATTATCCGCTGCCTGCCGCCCAGATATAAAGCCAGTTTGATCCATCTGAATGATCCCGGGCATCCACACCGCCAACCTTCCCGCCAGAATTTTCACTAACAATTTAACGTCGACATTCAACAAAGAGATGGGTCTATACGAACTACACCTCACCGGATCCTTCCCTGGTTTCAGCAACACCGTAATCCCCGCCGTGAGCATATCAGCTGACAATTCTCCCCCATCTGCTAGGACCCCATTGAATACCCGCAGTAAAAGACCCCCTACCTCTCCCCGAAATACTTTATAAAAGGACCCAGTTAACCCATCTAAACCCGGCGATTTCCCTCCAACCAACCCCTTTACCGCCCTCTCCAATTCGTCCCTCGTGATCTCATCCTCCAGCTCCCCAATGGCCCCTTCAGTTAATTCAGGTAAGGATATCCCCTCTAAATACTCCGCTATCCCCCCCCCCCCCTCACCCCATCCATCTCTCGGTAAAGCTCCTGATAATATTCCATAAACCGCTCCTGAATAGCTACATCCCCCCTACAAAGCGTCCCCCCCTGCCCCTCTATCTGATAAATTGTCACTATCCCTTTTTGCTGCCGTAATCTCCGTGCCAACAAATGACTAGCCTTATCCCCAAACTCGTACTGCTTCTGCTGCGCCTGTTGTAAGAGAAAATTCACTTTAGCAGTTTGTAACGCCCGCAATTCTACTCTCACTCTCTCCATCTCCCCTCTATCCTTCCGGGCCCCTGACCTCCGGTACCTCTCCTCCGCCACCATTAACTCCTTCCGCAGTGCTTCCTCACATCTCTCCCTCTCCCTCTTCTTCCTTGCCCCCCACATAATAAATCTCCCCCGCACCACCGCCTTCAACCCCTCCCAAACAACTACCTCCTTCACCTCCCCCGTATCATTAAAACACAAATATTCCTTTATAGCCGCCCGAACATCGTCCACCACCGCCCCATCCCTGAGTAAACTATCGTTCAACTTCCAAAACACCCCTCCACCCTTCCCCGGGTGTTTAATATTCACCACCACTGCCCTGTGGTCAGACCAGCCCACCGGCTAGATGCCCCCATCCAGCACCTCCTTCATCCAGGACTTATCTAGCAGCAACATATCTATCTGGCTCCAACTATCATGTGGAGCAGAATGAAAGGTGTACTCCTCTCCCCCCAGGTTAAGGGCCCTCCACATGTCTACCAAATTATATTGCCCCATCACCTTTCGCAATTCCAGCCTATTTTTTCTCCCCCCCTCGGCTTACGATCAACCCTCGGGTCCAGCACTAAATTAAAATCCCCACCCACCAAAACCTTCCCATCATCTGCCCCTTCAATAAGGTGCCCTACTTTGTGCCAGAACCCTTTTTGCTGCCCATTAGGACCATACACCACCACCACCACAATATCCTCCCCCTCCAATTTCCCTTTAACCCCTACCACCCTTCCTTCCATATCCTTAAAGGACCCTTCCACCCGAATCCCACACCCCTCCCGAATCAAAATGGCCACTCCCCCTTTCTACCTCCCTCCTTACTGCAGGAAAAATACTGATGAGGGTACTGCCGATGTCGCAACCGCCCCACCTCACAGGCTCGCAAGTGGGTTTCCTGAATCAAGACCACATCCCACTGATCTCTCATCACCTCCTGAAAGAGCAACCCTCTCTTAGTAGGAGAATTCAGCCCTTTCACATTAATTGTTCCAATATGCACCATCAATGGAAATTATCCCCCCCCATCCACCACCCTCCTTGTGTTCTGATCCCCCCCTCTCCCCTTGCCTCCCCTTCCCCCCCCTAACCTCCTCATCTGCTTCCCCTCCCGGACGTCCTATCCTATCCCGTCCCACCATACCCCCCCCCCGTGCCACCCATTCCCCCCTCCTCCTCCACCCTCTTATCATACAACAAATCACCCCATTTAACTTACAATCCCCTCCACAGACAACCCCACACCCCTCCTTCCCCTCCCTCCCCTCCCCCCGTTAGCCCTATGAGTCCAGTGTCCGATCCCAGTAACAGGGGCTCTAACACCCCTCCTCAGGAGCAATACTCGCAGCCGGAAGCATCCAGTCCTGGCTCCCATCTCATGTAGCTGTCTCCAAAGCAGCCCTCCACCGTTCCATGGACATCCTCTTCAGACGCTTCCCATGCTCGCCAACTCGTTGCCATTGTGCACTGGGTGTACGTTGCTGTTTGCTCGTCTCCGCAGGGGCCTTCCACTGCCGCTCTGTCTCCCCCACTTTAGGCAACCCCTCACAGCCCAGTTCTCGCAGGGTGGCCCACGCCTCCTCCATGGATTTCACCTTCCGATTCACACCATTCACCGACAACAAGACCCCAAATGGGAACATCCAGCGATATCAAAGGTTCTGTCCCCTCAAATACGCAGTGACTTCTCTCATCGCCCTCCGTCTGTCCAGCGTGCCTTTAGACAGATCATTAAAGACTTCAATTTCATGACCTTCCCATGCAATGCGCCCAAACTTCCGGGCCACACTCAAAATTTGTTCTTTCTGTGGGAAGCTGCTCATACAGGCTATAATGTCCCTTGCTTGCTTTTCCCGCCAGGGGCCTAAGCTTCTATGAGCTCTCTCCACGCCAACTTGCTCATCGCTCATGCCAGCCACTTCCCCACGTTGCAGGATTTGGCCACAGAGCTTCTGGACCACTGCCACACAGTCTTTATTTATTTATTTTATTTCTCTTATATACCGCGCTCTTCAATATCAGTGCGGTTCACATGGAACAATTATGTTTTACGGTGGGTTAACCGTAAAACTACAGTTAAACAGGTAATTCAACTTGGATGGTCAGAAAATTAAATGAACTATTTACACATATTTAAACATAGAATTATTTACATGGTATACATTACATTAGAGAACATAATTATATTGGGCGCAGGGCTAATTTTGGGAAGGTCGGAATGATGCATCTTTATTTGGGTAGCATTCGCAGAAAAGGTGGTGTTTCAATGCCCTTCTAAAGTTGATTAGATTTGGATTGCACGTATGTTGGGGGGCAGGGCATTCCAGAGTCTGGGAGAATTGATACTAAAGGCCCTGTTTGCTGTAGCCTGAGTGCATTGGGTTAGTGTTTTGGGGATTGCCAAAGCGTTTACTGCTGTAGTTCTTCTGGCTCTATTGGGGGGGGGGGGTTGTGTACGAGACCGGCAAGGGACATGGGGGAGGGACCATTTATGGCCTTGAATGTTAGTAGTATTGTTTTGAAGATGATCCTATAGTGGATAGGGAGCCAGTGGAGACTCTTGAGGATGGGTGTTATATGGTCACGCCTCGAGGCCCCGTTCAGAACTCTGGCAGCGGCGTTCATGGCGAGCTGGAGAGGGATCATCGTAGATTTTGGGAGTCCTTGGAGTATCGCATTGGCATAGTCCAGATGTGGGATGGTTAGGGCCTGGAAAATGGTTCTGAAGTCGTCTGGTTGTAAGAGGGGACGCAGATGTTTGAGAGTCCTAATTTTGTGGTATGTTGATTTGACCATGTTTCCAATGTGTGCCTTCATGTTGAGGCTCTGGTCCAGGGTAACCCCCAGGTAACGGATTGAGGGCTTGGATTGCAGCTCTACATCGCCGACTTTTAGATGTGTAGGTGGAGAGAAGTTCGAGTTTCTGGTGATAAACAGCACTTCGGTCTTTTTATGTTGTATGCGAAGATTCTGATTCTGGAGCCATCTTTAGCACCGGCGTCCTCAGGCACCCCCCGAAAACGTAAGTTGTTTCTCCGAGCTCGATCCTCAATCTCCTCAATTTTCTCCTGCAGCTCATCTTGCTGGGCCTGGAGATTTTCTTGCAGGGCTGCCATCCCACGCATCTCGCGCTCATACTCCTCCACGTGGCTCTCCAAGTCCTCCACGCAGCCGCCCAGACTGCTCATCTCTGCTGAATAGCCTGCAAGGTTTCTTTTACCTCCTTCCGCATCGCTTTAATCTCGGTCCGCATCTCAATTTTAAAGTCCTGTAACCATTTACGAAGGGGTACCTCCTCCAGCTCCTCCGTATCTGTACCACCTTCCTCCCTGGAGCTGTCGCCATTCGCTCCCGCATTGGAGCAGGCCGACTCCACCACCGCTGCCACCATCAGCTCCTGACGCACATAAGGGGACTGGAAACCCTCCAATTTCTTCTTCGCGGCCATCCGACTGCTGACTGCTCGCTTGCCCTCCACTTTGGCACTGGGGGACACACCACAATATCACCACTCTCGGGAATCAGACAGAGCTAGGCTTTTAGGCTGCCATTAGCTCTGTGACGTCACCGGAAGTCTCTTGGTTACCATTTCTAAGTTGCATAAAATTTAAGTTTCTTTTTATGGTTCACCACACATATTATACAGGGAAAACTAACCTGCTTTTCTTACACCATATAACCCTTCTTAACAGCTTCCATCCTTACAAGCACAACTACTAATGGTCCCTTCATATAAGCAGCTTAAAATAATAGATCTGTTCTGCTACTTGGAATTCACTTAAGCCTTATAAATATCTTTAAAGTGGATTAAGTCTCTGTTGTATACCGGTTTCTTAGTTGTCTTTCTCCAATGATGCTGTTCTCTTCATTCCCAACCCTTGTGTCTGTATGTCCCCTGTCTTGTCTGTTTTTGGTTTGTTTGTTTTTTATTTATTTTTGTTCTACGCTTTGCATTTTTATTTTAAACCACTTTGATACCATTTTGCTGTGCCTATAGCGGTATAACAAATGTCAAATAATAAAGTAGAGAACAGCTGAAATGTGCTCCCTGTGACTTATGGCAGAGGTCACACGAGCTGCCAAGTTCTGCGCTATTTGTAAAGCACACGTCGCATATGCTGTTTGTCCTAGATATGAGTCAGAGATAATCAAAGTTTGTATATCTGTACGAAAGTTATTAATCGAAAGGAAAGGTCTGAATTTCATTACTATTTGCAATTTGTATAGTGTCTTTTTTAATACCAACCAAACTTGTCTATGTATAGATTCTTGAGGTGATACCTTAATAGTCCAATCATTGATCTTAAATGGATTTGGCATCATCAGCGAAACTGTCCAACTTAAAACTATAGCCTCTCATTCTATGCCCCTTTTCAACTGAAAGAGGCCCACCTTTATCACATCTCCCCTGTCCTACCTTTCTTCCAAAATATACATATTTAGATTTTTAACTCTGTCCCCATATTCCTTATAACAAAGACCATTGACCATTTTAGTGGCCACCCCTTTGTACTGACTCCGTCCAGTTCTTATGCTGTTGAAGGTGCGGTCTCCAGAGTTGCACATAGCACTCCAAAGGAGGTCTCACAAGAGATTTATAGAGAAACACTATCACCTCCTTTTTCCTACTGGTCATTCCTCTCCTTATGCACCCTAGTGTCCTTCAGGTTTTTGCAATTGCCTTTTCTACCTTTTGACCACCTTAAGGTCATCCAGTATGATCTCCCCCAGGTTCCACTATTATTTTGTGCACAGAAGCATTAAATCTCAGCTGCAGATTTTAGACCATTCTTCAAGTTTCACTAGATCTCTCCTTATCTTATCTACACCCTCTTGGATGTCCACCTGAGGTCTATAGAATGTTACCCGTCCCTCTCCAAAAGGAGTATAAACAGTCCTCTTTAAGAGAGTCTGCAGCCCAGAGTTCAGGGCTGGTAGGGCGTAGCTCATAGAGAGAGGTTAAGAATCCGGCAGGCTGCAGGAGGGAGAGAGGCCCGTGAAGCCAGAAGTCCTTCCAAGGCAAGGAGGTAGGAACTTTAACTGGGGTTGGAGGAAGAGCCAGGAGAACCAGCTTGGGAGGTTTATCAAGCTGGGACAGAATAAAAACTGCTTTTGTTTTTCCTGAACTGCTGTCTGGCCTTTGTTTTAAAGAAAACCCCTTCCCACTGCACGCTACACTACTGCATATGGTGGCAGCTTGGGGATTTCCTCTAACCACATTACTGAGGGAAAATCCGCATCCTTCCAGGGCTGGGCCTAAACAGCAGGTTAGGATATTTTTTGTTTATTTGTACGGGCTAAGAGGGTTAGCCTCACCCTAGTTAGGGAATTTGAAGAAGGTATAGTCAATGCTGGACAGGCAGGCTTTGTTTTGGCCACTAGAAGCCTCTAAAAGTTTGTTGGAGCTGGAAGACTGCAGGGTTAATTCAGCTGCAGAAAGGAAGTTGTGTTGGTGTTGCAAGAGAACAGTGACAAGCCAGGAAGGAGCAGTTCCTCTGATGCTGGCAGAAGGTCAGCAGCAACTGAGATAGTATCAACAACAACAGCAATAGTATCAGCAGTAACAGCAACAATGTCAGCAGCAGTTTCAACACACCCTACTGGAAGGGCAGCAACAACAGCAGCAGCAGATACAGGAAATTATTCAAGGACAGGGGGCACTACAGAAGAGTTCTCTAGCTCAGTTGACCTACGTCCAAATCCACCTCCAATGCAAGCACTTCTTAAAATGAAGACAAAAAATGAACCAGATCATATTTTGGTGAACTTTGAACAAACTGTCCGCATGGCCAGGTGGCTGGAGACAACGTGGACTACCTATTTTTTTGGAATCTGCTGACGGGCAGCAGTCAGGCTGCATTCCAGGATGCCAACCCAGTTGGGCGAGCTACATATGCAGCCATCAAGGCCACTATATTGGAACGGGCCAGCTGTACCTCAGAGGTCTACCGCCAGCAATTCAGAAAGCAAGGGCTCCAGATAAAAGAGAGCCCTCGGAGATTCCTCTGTCAGTTGAAGGATCTCGCATGGAAGTGACTGCAACCGGAGGAAAAGAATGTGCCTGAAAAAGTCAAGATTGTGCTATGGGAGCAATTTTTGGAGGGCTTGACCAATGTGTCTATTCCATGCCTTTGTAAATTCTGTCACTGTATTTTCCCCACCTCCTCCATCAGGAGGGCATTCCAGGGGTCCACCACCCTTTCTATGAAAAAATATTCCCTATGTTGCTTTAAAGTTTACCTCTTTGCAGCTTCATTCCCCTGTTTGAAAAAGTTTTGTTTGCTCATTAATACCCTTTAAGTATTTAAACATCTGTATCATATCTCCCCTGTCCCTCTCTCCTCAAGGATATACATATTTAGGTCCCAAGATATATGAGAAGAGACGTGAAGACCTAAATAAGATCACTAATTTCAAAGATCAAAGTAAAGAAGTATGTGAGTGATAACATCTTAAATCAATTGAGGGCTTCTCTGTAAAAAGAAATAGAGAAAGAGGAGACCTAGGTGGGAGCACCAGAAGAAAAAAATTATATAAACAAAGAAAAAGAAAAAGGGGAGTCAACAAGGAACAACAAGTTGGTACAGAAAAAGAAAAGAGGAGTCTGGAAAAGAGCATCAGAAGAAAGGCTGGTGCCAAGGGAGAAGGAGGGAATCCAGAAAGGAACACAAGAAGAAGAACTGAAGCCATGAGAGAAAAAAGGGATATAGAAAGGAACACCAGAAAGGAGAAAGAAAGAGCTGGCTTGGAATGGAATACTAGAAGACTGAGATAGAGATGCAGCTAGGAGATCTGGAAGCGCTGGAGAGTGAGATAAACAAAGGTCAGGCCAAGAAATCAACTGAAGACATCATCTTATCTGCAGCTTCCCTACTCCCACCCAAGCAACTTCCTCAAAAACACCGAAGAAGAACCCCCTGGTTCTCTACAAACCTGAGAAACCTTAAAAGGGAGCTCAGACGTCTCGAACGTAAATGGAGACGTACTCAAGACCCCAATACACGTATCGCCTACACGACAAAACTCCAATCCTACTGCTTAGAAACACTCACTCACAAAAGAGAGTATAACGAGAATATCATTCAAAGAGCTCTTAATAAACCACGTGAACTCTTCTCTATCACTAAATCCCTAATTAATGAACCTCTACAACTTGACCAACCACCAAAAATATCCGCACAAACTATAGCTAACCATCTTACTTCTAAATTCCTCCCACCATCAACCACTAACCCCCAACCCACTTCTCTCCATGGCACCCAAATACATGATGCAACCCTTCCAAACTCATGGAGAGAGTTTCATACCATCACCTTGGCCAATGTATCTGATGTTATTAAAGAACTGAATGCCTCAACTTCTGCCCTTGACCCTTGTCCTGTCCCCTGGATTAAATCCACCAGAAATTCTCTCTCCCCTTACATATTGAATATTGTACAAACTTCTCTCCAGTCAGGCTCCGTTCCACCTTCACTTAAGAGTGCCTCTATCCGTCCAATCCTAAAAGGTACAAAGCTAGACCCCACCTCTCCTTCTTCCTACAGACCCATATCTAGTATCCCCTTCCTTGCAAAAATAACTGAGAAACTTGTCCAAATCCAACTTCAGGACTTTATTGATGACCACTCCCCCCTTGACTTATTTCAACATGGATTCAAAAAAATCACGGAGTTGAAACCCTCCTCACCTCCTTACTAGATTCCCTGTACACACACACCCAGAACTCTACCCAAGGATGTCTCCTTATTTTCCTAGACTTATCCGCTGCTTTTGACTCCCTCCCCCACCATCAACTCCTATACAGACTTTATGATATAGGTCTGAGAGACACAACTCTAAAATGGTTCCAATCTTACCTACACGACAGAACACAACAGGTCCGTATTGGTAATGATACTTCCCTCCCTTTTACCCTAAAACAAGGCGTACCTCAAGGATCCAGTCTATCTGCGTTACTTTTTAATATCTTCCTCCAACCTGTATGCACTATCTTCCAAAATTATGGCATCCAGTATCAAATGTATGCAGACGATATGATGTGTTTCACCCCATTTAACCTTTCTAACCCTAATTTCTCTAAATTAAATGAATGTCTAACCAGCCTCAAATCTTGGCTCTCTCAACACAACCTAATAATCAACCAATCCAAAACTGAGGCAATCCAAGTTTTCTCTAACCCCTCATACGTCCCCCCCCCCCCAACCCTCACCTTTAATGATATCACTCTCTCTTTAAAAAAACAGGTGAAATATCTTGGAATCATACTCGATCAGAACTTATCTTTCTCTGATCAGGTAAAGAAAACCACTAACACAGTATATGCTAAACTACGCACTCTCAGGAACCTCAAATCTCTCCTAAGCCCTGACTCCTTTCGCACTGTCTGTCAGGCCCTTACAACCCCCTCACTTGACTATTGTAATCTGATCTATCAAGGCCTCCCCAAGAACTCTATTCAACCCCTCCAACTAGCCCAGAATACATTAGCGCGTCTCATAACAAACACTCCTAGACGAGCTCATATTACACCAATCCTCTATGATCTCCACTGGCTCCCAATTCATCACCGAGTGAAATTCAAGGTCCTTACTCTAATACACAGAATTATTTCTAAGGAGTCAGCTCCATGCCTCTCCCCTCTCCTTGCCATCTCCAACAACACTAGAAAACACCGTTCGATCACTAAAAATTTATTAACAATACCTGCAACAAAAAAACACTGTAAACAATCCACTTGTGACAGGACCTTTTCCCTCTATGCGCCTTCCCTTTGTAACTCCCTTCCGCATGAGCTGCGCAACTGCATGAGCCACACTGAATTCCGGAAAAAGTTAAAGACCCATCTCTTCCTTGAGCATTTTTCTCTCCCACCCTAACACCTAAACCTCTTACTTTTTACCTCCCTGTCCTTATCCCATCAATCTTTACAATGCTCCCATCCGTAGCTTTCCACATATATATGTATATATGTATATAGTTGATCATTGTCCACTGCAATTAATTGTATAATTTAATTCTTCATGTTGCGTTACTCTGTATCCAGTTATTCGTTCCTTGTAAACAGTTGAAATATACTGCTTTTTATTGTTCTATGTAAACCGTCTTGATTCGTAGAAAGACGGTATATAAAAAATGTTAAATAAATAAATAAAAATAAATAAACTGAAGAGCAAGAAGAAATTCATGAGAAAGACCTGGAGGTGGAGAAATTAATGCTAGAGCATCTAGCCTATCTGGAAAAAGTTGAGCTTGCTGGGTTCCAGGCGAAGGAAAGATTACCCCGTTGAACCGAATATCTAAATTTAAGAGTAAGACGAATAAGGCCATAGCCTGTACAAAGTTAAAAAGTCAGAAAAATAAATTGAATATAATATTGCACAGACAAAATTATTACCGAAAGAATTCTACCAACAAAAACGCAGGGCCAGAAGAAAAAGAAAATGAAAACGCCTCCTTGGAAAGTAGCAGTGGAAGAACAAAAACTCCAAAGACATGGGCTGACTTGTAAAAGGAGGTAAAATATCTAATAAGTGAAATGAAATGAAGAAAATAGGAAAGAGAGATAACAAAATAAACTCTTTAGAGAAAACCAAAAACAATACTACGGGGAATTGGGAAAGAGCATTATTATGAGAAACACACCACCAACCAAAGCTGAAACAGAAACCTTCTGGAGAAATCTATAAAAGGACCCTGTAGAGCACAATCGAGAAACAGAATGGTAACCCTGCACCCGAGAGAATTTAGATAAGGGAAACATAAAACCTGTGGCA
Source organism: Ichthyophis bannanicus (assembly GCA_033557465.1). Taxonomy (NCBI): domain Eukaryota; kingdom Metazoa; phylum Chordata; class Amphibia; order Gymnophiona; family Ichthyophiidae; genus Ichthyophis; species Ichthyophis bannanicus. The sequence goes on along the minus strand of CM066035.1, from coordinate 898,302,013 downwards.
TGGCCTGAAGTAACCACAAAAGAGTTGGAAAGCAGGTTAAAAAGATCCTCAGACTGGAAGGGCCCTGGCCCAGATAATATGACCAATTTTTGACTCAAACAGTTTACATCATTGCACCAAGAACAGGCAAATTGCAAATGTCAATTGGCCAAGCAGTCAGACCCAACACCACAATAGCTAATAACAGAAAGAGCACTTCTGTTTCCAAAGGGAGATCCAAGTAATGTTCCCAAAAATTATAGACCAATAACTTGTCTACCTACAGTCTATAAGCTGTTCACCACAATAGACACAGACAGAATATATGAAAATATTGATTCCAGTAAGTTAATGGGGTCATTCCAAAACCCAAATAGGCCATTTGAACATGCATGGGAGACACGTATCTTGTGAAAACGTCTATGGGCGTATTCCGGTACATGGAGTGGCGACATCCATGGCACTTGCATGGGGATTTCTGCCCATGGCAGGGAGAGGCAGAACTGCCACGGAGACATGTATAACATATTCCGGAAAGGCCCGTGTATGTTTTTTACTTTCCCAGAGATGTGCCTGTTATTCCTGCCGGAGATGTGGAATAAGGCCAGGACTTAGAAATTTTTCTGCAGTGTTCTACTGTACGTCTCTGCAAGTGAGACTGTATGTGTGTGATTTGAGGGTTGCACGGATGGATCTGGTGTGCTGATTTGCAATTCAGAGAGGCTATGAATGCCTGGCCAGTACCTGGACCTTATGGATGACCACAGTGTCACCAGGTGCCAGTGTGATAGGGCAACCATACATCAGCTATGTCAGGCACTGGGAAACATGACTGATGTTGCCAGCATCCCCAGATTGTGCTATGAGGCCTACATCCTTACCCAGTCCAGGATCTATGCAGGCTGCAAGAGTGGTGATATATCTGGAGGCTGGCTATTTGGTATGATGGCACAGGGATCCCCTCTCCCATGCCCACACAGGCCTGACCAGGGGAGCATTGCCACAAAGCAGACTGTGGGAAGGTAGAGAGGGTTGCCTCCACAGATAGCAGACGTATACAGACTGAAATAAACCAAAACAGAGAGTGGACATTGTATGGGACAGGTGTAACCACATGTAGGGAGCTGCTGTGAGAAATATCAGTACCCAAATATGTGGGAAGCAGATGCCATAGCCAGAAGGCCATAGTCATTAAAAGAGCATACTTTTGTAGCTCAGCAATATTATGCATCCTTTGGGGAATTGCAAAGTTAGGTTAGGTTTCTGTGAACTTGGTAAGAGTCTATACTTAGAATTTTAAAGAGTGTTTTTAAAGATGACCAATGCAAGAATAACTGAAGCATTTTTATACTGTCAAGTACTTTTTGATGCAAGGTATACCATGACAAACATGTTAATATTTACTTTCTCGTAATACTGTATATTAGAGTGCACTGAGATAACTTAGCACTTTTCTGGCCATGAAAAAGACTAGTATATAGTCTAGTTTGCATCAGTATTCATTTATCATTTCTATCATTTGCATCTGCAAAATACTGTCAGTGTGAATGGCAGCTTAGGAGATGCACATTTCAACCAAGGAGGCATGATGGTCAGAGGTGTCCACGGGTATATTGCGGAGATGGGCATGATCGGAAACGTGCAACTATCCAGAATACAGTGAGAGCAGGGATATCCAAAACTATTTTGTTGTTGTTAAGTGCCGTCGAGTCGGAGTCGACTCATGGCGACCCTCTGGATAGCTATCCTAAATTGTGTTCGGTCTTCAGTCAGGCGGCTCATTGTTGACAGACTGGTACCCGTAGCTGCTGTTATTGTATTGATCCATCTCATTGCTGGCCTTCCTCTTTTACGTTGACCTTCTATCTTGCCAAGCATAATGTCTTTCTCTAATGATCTCTCTCTTCGCATGATGTGTCCAAAGTATGAAAGCCAAAGTCTTGTCATCTGAGCTTCTAAAGAAAGCTTAGGTTTGATCTCCTCTAGTACCGACTGGTTTGTTCTTCGGGCAGTCCATGGTATACACAGTATTCGCCACCAGCACCATAATTCAAAGGCATCAATTTTCTTCCTGTCTATCTTTTTCACTGTCCAGCCTTCACATCCATATGATGTTATTGAAAATACCATGGCTTGAACAAGTCGAATCTTTGTATGGAGAGAGACATCTCTGCTCTTGAGAATCTTATCTAGGTCTTTCATAGCCATTCTGCCAAGAGCAATGCGTCGTCTGATTTCTTGACTGCTTGTTGCTTCTTTATTGATAGTTGATCCAAGTAGGTTAAAGTTGTTCACAATTTCAATTTCTTCTCCTTCAACGATGAACCTGTTGATTATGCCAGTTGTCATGATCTTTGTTTTCTTTACATTAAGGTGCAGGCCCATTTTGAGACTATGTTCTTTGATTGTGAGAAGCAAATGTTTCAGATCATCTTCACTTTCAGCCAGTAATGTGGTATCATCAGCATAGCGAAGGTTGTTGATGAGTCTTCCACCAATCTTCACACCTCTGTTGTCTTCATACAATCCTGCTTCTCTGACGATGCATATAAATTAAACAGGTAGGGGGAAAGTATGCAGCCTTGTCTTACACCTTTGCTTATTTTAAACCATTCTGTTTCTCCTTGTTCCGTTCGAACTGTTGCTTCTTGATCAATGTACAGATTGCGCAAGAGAACAATCAGGTGTTCTGGTATACCCATGCTTCTTAATGTGGCCCAGAGTTTCTCATGGTTTACACAGTCAAAAGCCTTGCTATAGTCGATAAAGCACAAATAGATATCCTTTTGGTATTCTTTAGTCTTTTCAAGGATCCATCTCACATCCGCAATGATGTCTCTCGTTCCTCGCCCTTTCCTGAACCCTCCTTGCACTTCAGGTAGTTCTTGTTCCAGGTATGGTTGTAGTCTCTTTTGAATAATCTTCAGTAGAATCTTGCTGGCATGTGGGATCAGAGCGATTGTGCGATAATTTTCACAGTCAGTTGGATCACCTTTCTTTAGTATTGGTATAAACACAGATCTTTTCCAGTCAGTTGGCCATGATGTTGTCTTCCATATTTCTTGGCAGAGCCTTGTGAGTACGGTAACAGCTGCATCAGATTGCTGCAATACTTCTATGGGAATGCTATCAATGCCCGGTGCTTTGTTCTTTGATAAGGCTTTCAATGCTGCTTCAACTTCTTCTTTCATCACCAATGGTTCCCGATCATAAGGTACAGGTTGAAACGGTCCACTTGATCTTTATCATATAAAAACTCTGTATATTCCTTCCACCTTTTCTTGATCTTCTCAGCATCATTCAACATAGAACCTTGAGCATCTTGTAACATTCCAATTCGAGGCTGGAACTTTTTCTTTAACTCTCGTAGCTTTAGGAAAGCCGATCTTGTTCTTCCTCTAATAGTTTCTGCTTCTATTTCCTTGCAAGTGTCATTGTAGTACTTTTCCTTGTCCTATCTTGCTGCACATTGGAAAACTATTTACACGTACCCATTTCCCATAATATTAGCAGGGATGGGTTCCTCCGCTTCACTCCATGGCCCGTGCCTGCACCCTATGCACGGTTCTCGCTCTGGATACATGCACAGGCTGGCTGAACAGCATGTTGGATGTGCCACTCCAGACACATCTATGTGGGCGCATCTATACCCGTAGATGTGAAATTAGGATTGAATCACACCTGTGCCCCATTTAAACATGTCTGCTGGAGATAACTGGCTTAAATGGAATCTGCCTCTACGGAAATAGAGCAGGAGGGCAATAAGCACAGAACATATAGAACCAAAGACCAGTTAATGCTGAATCATTGGCATCATGGCCAATGCTAACTACTCCCACTAACTCTTTGTGATATTTATTTGTTTATTTATTATTTAACTGGTTTTGCTATACCATTTTTCTACCAGTCAAAATGGTTTACAAGGAACAGGGTGAAACATAGAACTTTCAGGTCCATTTAGGTTACACAGAACATGATGTTAACGAGGATGGGGATTAACAACTTCAAAATGGTGCATAAAACTGTTAGGCGCACTAGGGCTACATGAACATAGCTGAGCAGGGTATAATGCATAAAACAGGTGCACTGGGTTACATAAACATTGATGAGAAAGGTTCAGGTATAATGGATCAGCAAGCTTTTTTCTCTGGATTTACCCATCATGCCCGCCGCTATCCAATCTATCCCGAAGCATTTCAATTCTTCAAAAACATGATGATACTGAATACAATGGGATACCAAGGGGGCTTCTTGCACATTACACCTAAGCCTACTTTTGTGTTCATTTATTCGGATCCGTAGCGGTCGGACAGTTTTACCCACATACAAAAGATTGCAGGGGCACTTAATGGCATATACAACATGGTCAGTTTCACACGTCGTACAATGTTTCAATTTATACTGTCGGTCATGATAGAAAAAAGAAGAGCAGGTTTCTTCCGTAACAAAACAAATGTTGCAATGACCACACGGCCTATGTCCTGTCCTTTGATCAGGAATACACAGCGGCATTGATCGTAATTTAGCGGGGCTCAATTTCTCTTTGAGGTTAGAGTGTCGTGACCAAACACATCGAATCTTCATTTCTTGTGAACAAGGGAGACCACTTAAAACATTCTGATGTCGTTTAAAAATCTTTTTAATGCTTCCACTGAGAGGCGAAAATTTAGTGATAAAGTTGATGACAATGTCATCAGTGTTACTTGAAGTGGCCCGAGGATGCAGCAATAAAGACCTATTATTATAAAGTGCTCGCCGGTAAGCTTGTTGAATAATCTGTGAGGGATACCCTCTTTGTTGAAACTCCTTCATCAGAGTCTTTGCTTGTTTCTTATAGTCTTCTGTGTTGGAGCAATTCCGTCTATACCGTATAAACTGTGAAAACGGCAGACTGTCACGTAGCTGTTTAGGATGTTTACTCCTATAGTGGAGTAACGTATTCTTATCAGTAGGCTTCTTGTGAACAGACGTTACCCAGCCATGTAAGCTCTTCTGAATGGTGACACCTAAAAAAACTATGCTTTGATCATGAAAGGTGTAAGTGAATTTGATATGGGGAGTAGCTCCATTTAACCAATCGACAAATTCCTGTAACAATGAACTGAAGCCACTCCAAAGCATGAAGATATCATCGATAAATCTTTTCCACAATACTACATGGTGGAGTGGAAGAGTAGAAGAGTAGAAGAGTAGCCTAGTGGTTAGAACACTGGCTTAGTAACCAAGCAACCAGGGTTCAATTCCCACTAGCACTCCTTGTGGCCTTGGGCAAGTCACTTAACCCTCCACTGCCTTGGAAGAAAGGCCTAGCAATCTACTTCCGGTGACACTGCCAAGAAAACCCAGGAGCCTCTGGGTTGCCAGGAGTCAGGACTGACTCAAAGGCACACATTGCATTTTTACATGGTGGTGACAAAGGAAGCCAATGATTTTCATATGCATCCATATACAAATTCGCCACAGAAGGGGCACAGGTGGCTCCCATGGCCACCCCTGATATTTGCTTATAAATAGACCCTTCGAATTCAAAATAATTATTGAAAATTGTAAATGTGGCCAATTGTGATAAAAAATGGAAATGTTCTGTAGAGAGATCCCCGCGACCCCGCAAAGAAGATAGAATAATGTTATAAGCTGCTGTTTGAGGGATGTTGGTGTACAATGCTGACACATCCATAGTTACCATCAAAATCTCTGGAATTGAAGCCCAATTAGAGCAGTCCGAAAGTATGTTCAAAAAATGAGATGTGTCTTTAATGTAAGAGGAAATATGTTTCATTAGAGGTCGCAAATACTTAACAGTGTCAGCAGATCCAGATATGCAAAAAGAGTTGAAATGTGAAAGTAAATGACCAGAATCTGTCTTCATTATCAGACCTATATAAGCATTCCAACAAGTAGAAGGAATTGGTGAGAAACCACTAGTACACATAGAAAAGAAAAAAAATAAGAGAAAAAAAAACTACAAAAAATTAGATCAGCAAAAAAGGAACAAATAGCAAATGCATAAATACAGTAGGAAATATGAAGTATTATTTCAGGAACCATTCATCAATCAAAACTAGACTCATGAATGGTTAAAGAGAGGCAAACTAAAAATAATGGACAAGAGGCTGATAGTTGCAGCCCATACCAGTGAATTACAGATGAGATGGTTTAAAGCATCCATAGAAAACTCGGAAAACTGACATATATAGATTCTGTAAGAAAGGGCTAGAAAGGGTCACTTATCTCATAGCTGGCTGCAAAGTTCTGATGGCAGAAAATTTCTGTACAGAAAGGCACAATAAAGTGGCATGTCTTATCCATTGGAAACTCTGTAAACACAACAATATCACTATACCAGAAAAGCACTAGGATCATGACCCTAAGAGAATTACAGATAATGAAGAGGTTATGATCACCGGGGACATTCCCATTCTGACAGATAAAAATCTGGATGCAAGCAAACTGGACTTAGTGGTAAACTTAAAAACATCAGAATGGCAGGTTTCAATTCTAAGTGAATATTCTGTGAATCGTGTGGAGAGGGAGAAGATCCTCAAATACCAAGAAATGCAATCAGAGATTAAGAAAATGTGGCAGAAAGATATAGAAATATTTCACATCATATTAGGTTTCACAGGCTCGATTAAAATGAATTTTCATAAACACCTTAATAAGTTGCCTATACATGTGATGACTTATGAACTCCATGGCACAATGCAAGTACTACATCGAGCATTACAGCAAATTTGAGAGAGTAACATCATGCTCCACATACCCTGGCTTAGAACCGAAGATCATTACTGTCATGGTATGTGCAAAATTAACCCATTTGGACTAATTACCTCCCAGAGGAACTAAATGATCTCACCTGTTGGCTTGGATGTCCAACTTAGCTCCGATCTTATGGAGGAGAAAATTCTGCCGGCATAACCTTCACATCATGCCCCTTGGGGCTTCAGAGATCCTATGGCTGGATTCCAGTTGTCTGTAATTAAAGAAAAAGGTATTCATATGAATGTCCCTTGCACGTGCTATGTTCAACCCAATCAAATTTCAGGCCTAAAACTACCAAAATTACCCATAGGACTTGGCAATATTCAGTGCGGGTTTTTCATGGATCAGGTGACGGGCTAAAACAACCTCTTCTTTATTTCTGACAGGAAGCCATATTTTGAAAATTGTTGCAAAATTAAATGGTGTGTACACACACGTGCTGTTCTTTGTTTGCTAAAAAAAGAATTCAGTTTGTAGACCCACCTGATAAATGATACTATCCCTATCTGTGACTAACATTTTCTGCTGTGAACTGTTTCATGAAGATATTGTATACTTCTCTGTATATGAAATGTACTGCAATAGGGAAATTTAGCTCACATCTCTCAGAAATTCAAAGCGAGTTACATTCAGATACTGTAGTTATTTTCCTGTTCTATAGGATTTACAGACTAACCAGATTATTCTTTCCTGGATGTAGATCCCCTCTGTTCATCTGGTCTGAGCCGGACGTACAGAAGGGATCGCGATTCTGATCCTGCGGGGCACATCTAGCCCCGCAGGATCAGAATCGCGAACAGTCCTGTACGTGTAGGCTGGAATTGCAATTCAGCCCAGCCTTCATGTACTGTACAGGACTGTCCCTAGCTAACTCAGTCAAGGCTCTTCATGATGCCATGGCACTGTGGCTCCATTGAAGAGCCATGATGCTAGCCGCCAGACTTCAGGGACTCATTCCCTGTATCCCGACCCCCGGTCTGGCCTCCTAAGGCCAGGGTCGGGCTGCGGGGAATGCCTTCAGGCCCCCCCCTACCCAATCCAAGCCCTGGGCCACCAATCTTTATGTACGGGGAAGTTATTCTACCTCGGAGGTAGAATAGCTTCCCCGTACAAGTCGCCGGCCCTGGACGTACCGGGCTGAGATTGGAATCGGCCCTGTATGCCCAGGGCTGGTGACCGCCCACTGCTCGCCCTGCCTCTGCCTCTGATCCTCTCCTTCCCTGCCCCCATCTAACTTCCCCGTACAACCGGCAAGGAAGTTAGATGCAGGCAGAGAAGGCATGAATAGCGGGGATGGATGTCTCATTGGGATGTCCATCTCCACTATTCATGGCACAGAATCAGGTCCTAAGTATATACCTGAGGCAATAGAGGGTCAAGTGGCTTACCCAAGATCACAAGGAGCAGCAGTGGCAGCCGAACCTGGCTTTCCTTCTTGTCAGCAATGTCCCCCTACATGGTTGCTTAAATTTTGCACAAACTTGAAGTCAAGTTTTAGATAGTATGTGGAGATCAGAACTGAGAAGTCTAGATCGGGATGTCCATAATTCCAGTGGTACTTTAGCAAAGATTCTACCATATATGGAGCTAAAATATGAGCTCTCCACATCAGCAACCTTCTCTACCTCTCTTGCCATCTCCCCCACGCCAACTTCCTTCCCATACCCTCTACTCCTCACAGGCCTTCTCTTTCTTCCACCTCCCTCTTGTCTTTGCCTGGAGCTCTCATCCACTTCAGCATTCTCCTATTTAGGAAGAAACCAGTCCATAATGTGGCAAAAGGAAAGACAGAGCTTTTATTAAACCATATACAGGGGCTATAAAGCCAAGGGGACCCGACACAGGCCGTGTTTCCATTATACCTTCATCAGGGGTATTCTTGGCGTACTAAAATAATAAATAAACAAAAAACAATTAAAGCATAAATTTAAAAACATACAATTAAAATATGATAAAAAATAATCACACAATAAATAATAAATAATTAATAAACCATAAATATGAAAAGTGCTGGACAAATATATAAATAAATAAATAATAAATATTCAATAAATAAAAAGTAATAATCATACAGTGGAATAAAATCATGATAATAAAAACATGAAAATGACAAAAACATAAAAATAATCATGTACGGATGTGCCAAATAATCATATCAAGAACTAAAAATGTATATTAGTACCTCTGTTGTTTATAAACCCATATATAGTAGTCTTGGAAGCTAAAAAAAGAGATGAAAAAGAATAAATATGAAAGCAGGATGAACAGCAGAGGGACACAAACACTTAACATTGTAGTAGGCTTTAAAAATGATGTACACAAATGCATAGTGCTCGAGGCCGCGGGCCGGGTCCCGCGGCTGTCAGTAACCTGGGCCCGGGCCCGGCCTCGGCCTCCACCTCGCTGTCGGCGGGGGGGGGGGGGGGGGGGGGTTTAGAAATGCGGCCGTGCGCGGCTCTTGAAATCGCTCCGGCACACCGTCGGAGCGATTTCATTGGCCGGCGGCCGGCTGGGGGGGCGGTGCTGTGGCAGCGAGGAGCCGCGTGGCCGTCTCTTTCTGGCCGCGGCTCCTCAGGAACGGTCGCGTTCCCGCCCGCCCGCCCCCTTTGATGGTGGTTTGGAGGTTGTCGCAGCTGGGGGGGGTGGGGGTACTGAGCCAGCGCTCGCAGGAGCGGCGCGGGCTTGACCTGGTTATGAGCAGTGGGGGCGAAGTGCTCCTTGGGGTGGGGCGAGACAGCCCGGTTGGGGGTCTCGACCCGGTAGCGGGGGGGGTGGGAGCCGGCCTTTGCTACTAGGATGGCGAGGCAGGCGGCGGGGTTTGGGGGGGAGGAGGATGCTCCGCCTTGCTACTAAGATGGCGGGTGGGGGGGCATCCTCCGGTAAAGGGGTGCGGGGCTGGGTTATGTTCAATTGTTATTCAGGCCCTTTGGGTCGGTTTACAGGTTGTAAATAAAGCTGCGACCAAAATGTTTGTACCAAATACTGTTGTTTGTGAACTTTGTTGGGGGGGGGGGGCGAAGTACTGGGGGGGATGCGTTAATGATGGGGATGGAGGCGAGGAGGGCTTCCGGGTTACCAGAGTTACTGTTTTGAAAGCCTCATCAGGTAAAATTGTTGCTGTCTAAAAATGGATTTCCAACCTAATTATATTAACCCTCCACTCTATTATATACATATACTACCCACTCAGAGTGAATGAACAGTGACTTGAAACAATTTTAGAAACAATTTTTTTGTCGGACGTTTTTGCCTTGAGAGAATTCTCCCTCCTGAAGCGTAACTTCCCTTTTAATCAACTTTGTGGTATAAAAACCACTAATAAAATATTGTGAAATAATTGCGCCTCTTTATCTGAATCTTATCAAGACTGGAAAAGAGCTAGGTTCACCCATAGGGAGTGGTTATTCGGTTTGGAGGCCTCACAGAGATCAAGGGATACAGAACAGGTGAAGATCACTGGTATATTACCTTATATGTCAAATATCTCTCAAATATGCCACATTTTGAAAAAACATTGGCATTTATTAACGTTGCATTCTTGTTTTCAAAACCCTTTAAGGATTGCATTTACAAGGGGTCCCAATATTGGTAATCTTATTGGTAGTACAGTTAAAAATAAAAATACTACTGATCCCGTTGTTACTCATTTGGGACATTATTCATGTTCTACCTGCGATCTCTGTCTTCAGACAATTGAAGGAAAAGAATGGCTTATACCAAATACTGCTATTAAACACGTTTCAAAATGGTTAACATGTTCTACATCTTTTGTTGTATATACCTTATTATGCCCTTGTGAGAAACTCTATATAGGTCAGACTACTCGAAAGATACGTTGGCAACTACAAGAACATGCTTCGAGAATACGTAATGCAGTGACATCGGCTCCTATAGTACAACATTGCATACATCTACAACACACATTTGTGGACTTTAAATGGAGTATTTTAGATCATGTTCCTGAAAACCCCAGAGGGGGAGATAGAGAACAGCGACTCCAATGGTTAGAACAAGCATGGATTTTTCGTGTGGCATCATTGGAACCGAAGGGGTTGAATTTGGAACAGGATTGGGCCAGTCTGATGTGATGTGTTGGATAGGAATTGGCTGGGGATTTAAATCTGCTTCACGATTCATTGTTTGGTCAGGAAGTTGGACTGTATCAAGGAAAGCGTCTTTTTGGGAGGAAAGGTCTCTATTTGGCGTTTTTCTGAGATTAATATATCTCATTCATTAAGCGTCTTTGTGGGTGAAGGAACTGCTGTTTGACACCTCACTAAGATGAGTATATCATTTTTGCAGAAATATAAGCGTTGAGACAGGGCCAGATGGAATGTTTTGGGCTCTAAACGCAGTACTGTGTTCGTTGATATCTGCAGAATTTGGGTAGGGCTGGTATGGATTCCTTGGATTTAGTAGGGATCCTTTTGCTCAGTAGATAAAAGTTTTATTGTGATATAGCGCTGATAAAGAGGCGCAATTATTTCACAATATTTTATTAGTGGTTTTTATACCGCAAAGTTGATTAAAAGGGAAGTTACGCTTCAGGAGGGAGAATTCTCTCAAGGCAAAAACTTCCGACAAAAAAATTGTTTCTAAAATTGTTTCAAGTCACTGTTCATTCACTCTGAGTGGGTAATATATGTCTAAAAATGGATTGGCATAAACTAAAGAAATATTTACGGTACAGCTACATGACTATTCTAAAGCATTTCCTTTGTAAAAGCTCGGCACCTTAATGAAACGGTACACATTAATCACTTATGACCCGAGAAAAACAAGTTATACTTATATTTTAGACTATATTTTCAGAAACTCATACCTCCAAACGAAACGTAAAAGCAACCTTCAGAGACAATTCATAAAAGGTATCTGTATTCAGATATAAGGGACACCCGCACTTGTGCTGTAGATTATATTCATTATCGCAGGAAAACCAGGTCAGCTGTCCCACCCGATTGGCTGAGCGCATTCTAGGAGCTTGCAAGGGGCCAGAAGATCACAATTGAATAATACTATTGCAGCAAAATTAACAAAAAACAATAAACAATAAATCACCTATAGGGGCAGGCAAGAGAAATTGGAGGCCGCGGGCCCACGTGCCCGATGGCCGACGGTAACCGGGGGGTGGAGTGGCGCGGGTCCCCGGCGGAGGTATTAGGCGCGTTCCCGAGCACGTGTATCGTTTTAAAATCATTGGCTCCCGCGTGTCCAGGCGACTGCGGGAGCCAATGAGGGCGAGAGGAAGAGCCAAGGGGAGCGAGCGGTCAGACGCCAGTCCTCCGGAGCAGAGAGAAAGGACAGGCGTCTGGCTGCAGCTCTCTGGCGGCTCTTTGACTTCGGTGCCGGGTCGAGGATCAGGAGCGGGTGCGGAAGGGCTGCTGAGGGGGCCATCGAGAGCGCGGATTGCGGCGCTGGCGGCGGGCAGTGCTACAACTCGGAGTGCAGGGCCTCGGGCCGTGGAGCAGAGTGCCGGACCGGCGAACAGGCTTCCTGGGGTGCCTTGCGGCTGCGGATCTATTTCAGGTGCTGGGGGGACCGGGGAAGGGGGGGCTGCGGTGCTAGCTTCCTGCTTTCAGTTGCTCGAGCTGCACAGTAGGTTTGTTTTTTAATCCAGCTCTGCGGCTGGAAGCGTGTAATGCCGGGACAAGGGGGCAGGGAGAGAGGGGGCAGGGGTAAAGGGGGCAGGGGAACGAGGGGCAGTAGGCAGTCCCCGGGGGTGGGCTTCTAAAGGTTCGGGAGGACAGGCTAGGGGGAAGACAGGGGTGCCACGGCCGGCTGGGCACAGGGTCCCAGGCAGGGGTGGTGTTGCAGTGCCCCCTGTCGGTTCTGGGAGGCCCCGGGGGAGTAGAGCAGGCCATGGCCGGGAGGTGGCCCCGGGGGCACTAGAGGGGCCGGTACAAAGTGAGGGTGTGGGGGCCAGGTCTATTGCGGGGGCGGCAGGCATTGCTGCTCCGCCTCAACTGGTGGCAGACCTCTCAGGGGTGGGTACAGGGGGGTGGCAGTGTCCAGCTGGGGGTCAGGATGGGTGGATTGGGGGGGCCCATGGGGTTGGCCTCTGATTCTGGGGGGTGGGGGTCTTTCGAGTTGGGACTATTGGCGGGGAGGGGGACAGGGTTCCTCCAGGGTTGATTGGACGGGGCCTTGGCAGATTCCCTGGGGCTTGTCGGGTTCTCCTTCCTTTTTGCCGGTGTCTCCACAGGTGCCGGCCGGTGACGGGAGGACGACGACACAGAGCGCCGAGGTAGCGGTACACCGCGCAGGACGGACTACGGCGGAAGTACCAATGGCGCAGCGTGAGGACCTGCAGGAAGCGTTGCCGGCGTCGGCGTCCACCATAGCAGATATCGTGCGACCGCGGAGTTCGGCTGATGGTGAGTTACAAGAGAATCTGGCCGAGCAGGGCGTTGCGGTTAGCCAGGCAGGGGGAGTTGGAGGCAAGGTGAAGAAGAAGAGCCGTCACTCGCGTAAGCGACGTCGGAGGGGGGGCTCCTCTTCGTCCTCATCTTCATCGTCCTCGTCGGTTGGGGGAGGGGGCGATCAACCCGGTGGGGGGGTGGTGGTCGGGGGAGGTGGGGGTGCTACGTTGGCTTCGTTCTCAGAGCTGTGGGAGGGAGTGCCGCATAAGCTTAGGCGTAAGATATGGAAGCGGAAATACATAGATATATTCCGCCTGCTGGAAGGTAGGAAGCGTTCGGGGGACAGCCGGCGTAAACGGAAAGCGGACGAGAAAGCGGGCAGGGTCAAGAAGGCTTCTCGGAACGTTATCAACTGGACGAGGGCTTTTCTCCGGTTAGCTAGCGTCTGGGGGCAGCGTTACCCGGGGCAATACGGGATGTTACTTGCCTACGCCGACTCGATTCTTGAGGCGGCTCAGACTCATGATGGTTGGGCATGGCTCAACTATGATGAGAAGTTTCGGGATAAGATGGAGGAGAATCGGGCCTTGTCCTGGGGGACCCAGGACATCAGCCTCTGGTTAACGCAGATGTCTGCGAAAGGGGGGGCTGCTGCGGAGGGGCAAAAAGGGGTCGTCGCTTCGTCGGCGGGTGCAGGGCGGCCATTTCAGAGCGTCCCGGCTCCCGGGTTGCAGAAAGGCGCTAGTGAGGGGGTCGGGGACGTCTGTTGGCGCTTTAATAAGTCGTCTTGTCCCTTTCCGGACTGTAAGTTCCGGCGTAGTTGCTCCGTCTGTGGGGGAGGCCATTCCGCTCTCCGTTGCGGCAAGAAAGGGCCCACACCCTCGGCCGCGAAGCATTGATAGTAGGATGGAGTTGGCCCCTACCCCTATTCATTTTTCAGCACTCAGGCCGTGGTTGAGGCGTTATAGGAGGGTTAGGGCTCGGCGGGTCTTGGAGGGGGGCTTCCAGTACGGGTTCCCCATACCAGTAGTGGGGGAGGGGGGCCCGGTGATGGCACGCAACGCGCCATCGGTGAAGCGTTTAGCTCAGGTGGTTAGAGGTAAATTGGCTGCTGAGTTGGCCCTCGGCAGGGTGGCTGGGCCCTTTGTGGACCGGCCATGCCGGAATTTCGTGGTTTCTCCTTTGGGCATTGTGCCGAAGAAGGAGCCCGGGAAATTCAGGCTCATTCACAACTTGTCTTTCCCTGAGGGGGCATCGGTGAATGATCTCATCCCGAAGGAATTGTGCGCGGTCCGGTATGCGTCGTTTGATGAGGCCGTGCGGTTGGTGCGCGAGTGTGGGCACGGGTGTTTACTAGCGAAGGTGGATATTGAGTCCGCTTTTCGCCTGCTCCCGGTGCATCTGGATTCCTTCCATTTATTGGGTTTTGTGTTTGAGGGCCGCTATTACTTTGACAAGTGCCTGCCGATGGGCTGCTTGGTCTCTTGCCGTTACTTTGAGATGTTCAGTTCCTTCATGCACTGGGCTCTGGAGGTGTCCGTCGGCTCTCGGAATGTGGTCCACTACTTGGATGACTTTCTATTCGTTGGTTCGGCGCCGTCCGGGCTATGTCGGGAGCTGCTGGATGGTTTCATGTGGCTCGCACGGGAGTGGGGGGTGCCTCTGGCGGCGGATAAGACTGAAGGTCCTGCCACAAGCCTCACATTTCTGGGAGTGGAATTGGATTCGGTTGACATGGTGGTGCGCCTGCCTCCTGGCAAGGTAGTGCGTTTGCAGGTGTTGGTGGCGAACGTTTTGGGGTCGGCGAAAGTTACCTTGAGGGAGATGCAGGTTTTGTTGGGCTCCCTTAACTTTGCCTGCAGGGTTATCCCTATGGGCCGGGTGTTCCTGCGGCGCTTGGCGACGGCTACCGTGGGTGTGCGGCGTCTGCATCATCGCATCCGGGTTTCCAGGAGCATGAGGGCGGATCTGGGGGTTTGGGATCAGTTCTTGAGAGACTTTAATGGGGTTACGGTGCTCCTCGCGAAAGAAGTGTCCTCGTTTGATTTACAGATTTTCACGGACGCGGCGGGGGGTTTCGGACTGGGTGTCTATTTTGGTGGAGCGTGGTGTGCTGAGCCGTGGCCTTCGGCCTGGCGGGCGGCGGGATTAACTGACAGTATAACGTTCTTGGAGCTGTTCCCCATTTTGGTGGTTTTGGAGCTATGGCCGGATAGGCTTCGTAATCGGCAACTGTTGTGGTGGTGCGACAATGAGGCGGTGGTCCATGTTATTAATCGCTATGCTCCTCGTTGCGCGCGAGTGGCGGCTTTGATGAGGGAGGTGATTTTTGCCTGTTTGCAGTTGAATCTGGTCGTGAGGGCTCGGCATGTTCCAGGATATGCTAGCCAAGTCGCTGATGCTCTTTCTCGTTTCAAGTGGGATTTGTTTCGGCGCTGGGCACCAGAGGCGGACCCGGTGGGGCAGTCGGTCCCCGAGCGTTTATGGCAGCTTGGTCTCCAGGTATCCTGAGCTTGCTCAGGTGCTCGGTGTCGTCGGCGACCTGGCGTTCTTACTGCAAGGGCTGTGACAGAGTGGTGGACTTCTTGGTGACTCGCGGATGGCGTCAGGGCCCGGCGCCTGATCACCTCATCGGTGCATACATTGTGGCAGAAAAGGCCACGGGGGTGGCTAAATCTACTGTGCGGTCTCACCTTGCCGGCTTTGCCTTTTTCTCTAGGGCGGTTGGGTGGGCGGTTCACAGTTGGGGGTTTCTTTCTCGCCAACTCTTATTGGGTTGGGAGCGCGCTACACCGTCCCCATCGGACACACGCCGGCCGATTACCCCCGACCTGTTGGTACGGATGAGCACATCTTTGCCCATAATAGTGGAGTCTGAATACGAGGCCCTGCTGTTCCGGGCTGTGTTTTGTGTGGCCTTCTTTGGGGCCTTTCGGTCAGGGGAATTGGTGGCGCCCAGTCGGGCGTCGGTAGGTGCGGCTCTGCAACTCCAGCATGTGCGTCTGGCACCAGGGCAGCTGAGCATATGGTTGTCCAGGTCCAAGACCGATCAGAGAGGGCGGGGTGTGTGGGTGCATTTAAGGCCGCTTCCGGCGTCTACTATCTGTCCGGTAGCGGCAATGGCAGCGTACTTGCGGGTACGTCCTCCGGGGGGTGAACTGCTATTTGTGCATGCGGATGCACGATGCGTGATGCGTTTTCAGTTCACCGCGGTTCTGCGGATGGTAGTACAGCAGATGGGTTTAGCCCCTGGGGACTTCGCCCCACATTCCTTCCGGATCGGGGCCGCTACTAGTGCAGCGGTGGCGGGTTTGCCGGGTGCAGAGATTCAGCGGATCGACCGCTGGCGTTCGAATGCATTTAGGGGATATGTACGTTTGTAAGCATGGCTGTTTGTATTGGGTGCTGTGTTTTTTCTTTTAGATGGGATTCGGACACCGTTTGCCTGCTGGATAATCAGCCATTCTTTTGTGTACTGGGCCGGACAGCAGGCAGCTTCACGGCCGCTTGGGGCGAACCTTGGACTGCAGGCTGACGAGGTGGCGTTATCATGGCTGGGAGAGCACGGCCTTCGCTGGTTGCAACTCTTGCCTTTGCTACGGCACCATCAGCGCGTCAGAGGATCCCCGGCGTACTTGTTGCTGCATCTAGGCGGCAATGATTTGGGGTCGTGGACAGTGAAGCAGCTGATCAGAGCGGTTCAGCGGGATCTGGGGGAAGTGTTGTTAATGTTCCCCGGTGTCGTATTGCTCTGGTCCGACCTAATTCCCAGGCCTGCTTGCTGGGGCCATAGGCGGTGGTCCCGTGGGTTAGTTAAAGTTAATCGGCAAATTGGCCGTTGGGTTTTGGCACACAGGGGTTATCAGATTTTGCATTCCTGGGTGGAGGTAGAATGCGCAGGCCTGTATCGTTCGGATGGAGTGCATCTTTCCCCGGTTGGGATAGATTTACTCCTGAATGATTGGCAGGAGGCCTTGGAGTTGGCTGTGTCGGGCGGGCTGGCTGGTCGCAGCTTTGATTCTTGTGGGGGGGGGCTCAGGGACAGGTGTTGCTGAGCCTGTGGCGGGATCCCGGAGGTGTCCGGGGTCCGGAGGCATGGCAATATGCAGGGCGGGGGTGGGGGTACCCCCGACCCGGAGAAGCCCTCGGCTTTTGCTAGTAATATGGCGAAGCCGGAAAAGGGGGATGGAATTGCCAGGGAACGGTTCTCGGCGGAGGCGGGAAGGAACTCACTTTGCTACCCATATGGCTGGTGAGGGATTGTCCCGCTGCCGGAACCGTAATTTAAACAGTTATGGTTGTAATGTTATTTTGTGCGAGTTTAATAAAGCTGCAACCAGTTAATTTGCCAATAAGCGATTCTGTGGTGGTTATTGGAAGGGTAAAAGTGTGGGGGGGGGGAATGTCGGGGTTGACGGGACTTAAGGCCACATCCGCCTTACCTGGTTAATTGGAGGCCGCGGGCCCACGTGCCCGATGGCCGACGGTAACCGGGGGGCGGAGTGGTGCGGGTCCCCGGCGGAGGTATTAGGCGCGTTCCCGAGCGCGTGTATCGTTTTAAAATCATTGGCTCCCGCGTGTCCAGGCAACTGCGGGAGCCAATGAGGGCGAGAGGAAGAGCCAAGGGGAGCGAGCGGTCAGATGCCAGTCCTCCGGAGCAAAGAGAAAGGATGGGCGTACCCACCCTCCCTCCCTTTGGTGTGGCTAGGGGCTGGGAAGCAGGGGGGTTGCAGCTGGAGGGGGGGGGGCGGGATCCCGGAGGTGTCCGGGGTCCGGAGGCATGGCAATATGCAGGGCGGGGGTGGGGGTACCCCCGACCCGGAGAAGCCCTCGGCTTTTGCTAGTAATATGGCGAA
Organism: Ichthyophis bannanicus; assembly: GCA_033557465.1. Classification (NCBI taxonomy): domain Eukaryota; kingdom Metazoa; phylum Chordata; class Amphibia; order Gymnophiona; family Ichthyophiidae; genus Ichthyophis; species Ichthyophis bannanicus. Next base: position 898,284,057 of record CM066035.1, on the reverse strand, counting down.
GCCGGAAGAGGGGGATGGAATTGCCGGGGAACGGTTCTCGGCGGAGGCGGGAAGGAACTCACTTTGCTACCCATATGGCTGGTGAGGGATTGTCCCGCTGCCGGAACCGTAATTTAAACAGTTATGGTTGTAATGTTATTTTGTGTGTGTTTAATAAAGCTGCGACCAGTTAATTTGCCAATAAGCGATTCTGTGGTGGTTATTGGAAGGGTAAAAGTGTGTGTGTGGGGGGGGGGAATGTCGGGGTTGACGGGACGTAGGGCCACGTCCGCCTTACCTGGTTACCGTATATTAAAGATCCATGAGGACTTAAAGACAAAAAAGACCCTTCATGATTCATGAGCCTCACATGCGACGGCAAAATGCCGACTACCAAAAAAGAGCACCATCAAAAATACGAACACTCGCCCAGTGATCTGGTGATTACTGAAGTATTAGTAATGATCAATAATATCCTCATACTGTCCAAAAAAGTATATGTAAGAGAATTCATTAAGATTTCACTACTCCCTTTATTATGAAAAAACGAAGGATCCCTTTTTAAGGAACTTTGCAATACCCTAATTATAAAAAACAATAGTACCTATTTTAAAAATATATTTTGGGAAAGATTAAATAAAAAAGACTAAAAATCCTAAAAAAATAAAATGGAATAAAAACATATCAATAAAAAACACAGGGTGGTATCTAACCAACAATATTTGGCTGGTGCCACTCAATTAACTATCATAAAAAGATGGACAGTCAGAAATATAAATAAATATAAATAAATATAAACTGGCACTATTGCCATTAGTGGGGTTAGGGAGAGGAAAACCAATAAATAAATAGTAAAATAACGAATGTTAAAAACAGATAAATGAATGCTAAAAACAAAAAATCGCAAAGTACCAAAAGATGCTAATAGTTACGTGATCCTTAGTAGAATGATCCATATTGAAATGTAAATTATAAAAACCGGGAGGTGCCATACAATCCTTATTATAATTAAAACAGGGGAACATTTTTTAATAATTAAAAACCCATAAGTCTCCAAATGGTGTTAAAAAAAATAATAATAATAAATAAATAATAAAAACCAAAATAAATTTTTAACATGTAAAACCATAATGGCAAACCATAAAATGTAAAACCAACACCTAAAAGTGCAGCTAGCATTCAAAATAACTTCCATGCTAAAAAGGCAGGGGGAAGAAGGGGGGGAAAGGGGGAGGCAGGAAGGGGGAGAGGGGGGAAACGGGAGGGGGGAGGAAGGTGGAGGAGGGGGGAGAGGGGGAAAGGGGGAGGGGGAAGGAGGGGAGGAAGGAATGGAAGGGGGGGAGATGGATGGAAAGGAGATGGGGGAGGGGAGGGGGAAAGGAGAGGGGGGAGGGAGAGAGGGAGGGAGGGAGGGAGGGAGGGGGAAGAAAAACAGGAAACACATAACGAAAGTCTAGAAAAAAATAAAAAATAATTAATTAAAGAAAATCGGATAAATCACTGTCAATATTAAGACCATTGGGAGACAATGTATCAAGCATAAAAATGTATCTCTGTTCCATCCTCATAGACGCAAGAAAGCAGTCAAGACCTGGCTTTTTCAACTAGCTTTTCACGAGGTTTCCAACTTGGACAGATGATGCTTCTGCCATCACTTCCCACAATGTCCCCTGTTCTTGCCCCTCCTACTCTCTCCTTCAGCTATCGTTCTGTCCACCTCCGCTGCAAGCAAATGAATATAGGCACAGGAATGGATATACATTTGACAACATGTAGAGTCAGAGAAGCCATTTTACAAACCTACACCTTTTCACCTTCCTCCCCCCCTGCTCCCCTTTCTCCACCTCCTCGCTGAATGTTGATGTTCCTCTACCCTCTGCTCCTTGTTTTATTTTCACTCTCTTTGATTGTTGTATTCCTTCCCTTTACTGTTCTATCTCCTACTCTTTTTTAATATTATGGCGTTCTTTTCCTTTTCCCAGCAACTTTTTTTTTTTAGATATTGTGAACCACTCTGTGCCCTTGTGGTGTGAGTGGTATATAAAATGTGCTAATAAAGATAAAGATACATGTGGGATCAACGGAGTTATCTCAGCAGCTTACACATGTAAGTTGGTATTTAGCAAACCCAGACGTATAAATGCCACCAATTAACTACAAATGCTGCTATCTTTAATTGATTTCAGTTTGGAGAGAGAAATAAATAGTGGGGGATTAAGAAAGATGTCCCCCCTTAATCCCTCCTGTAAGGAGCTCTCTGAAAAGGGCACTTTTAAAAATCTATACGTGCCAGGGAGCAGGTGCAAATTCCGACATAGAGAGTTTTAGTCATAAGCATGCGTTCTCTATTTGAAATGGGAAGTACATATTTGATCCATCCAGACCACACCCTAACCAAGCCCCCTTGCAATTTCTAGATATTCATGTGTAAATTAGGCCCTTTACTAAAATCGCCATTTACACGTGGATGCAATTTGCACGTCTAAATGCCTGATTTTCCACATAGAAATTGAAACTAATGCTTCTAAAATAACCCCCATAGTCTTATTCTTTAAGAGGAAAGCACAATTTGCATACCTTGGGTTGAACCTTCTTGTTGGCTGTCATGGACCCCCGCTCCCCCTCCCCACCACCATTCGCATGCACTAATCAACCAGCCTTAGGCTTGGTGTGGTCCCATTAACACTTTACACAGCTTTACTGGTAGGAAAATCCATTACCTGATTCCACTACTGGAAATATATTTCTTTCCAAAAATTGAAATGAATTTTCCTTTCCACCTTGTAGATTCAAATTTATTAATTAATTACCCATTTCAATATTACTATCCCACCATCTAGACATTCTCAGTGGGCTACAGCTCAACATAAGGCTCCAGCACAGAACCAGACAGACACACAGTCATAAATCGTTTCATGAGGAACTATTCCACAGCTCATAGACCAACTATGCTTTCATCGCTTTCCGAAGGCTCTTGAGAGATGAAATCATTAGTTGCTCTTGATGCATGGACCACAGTGCATATGATGGGCAGCAAAACTGTAAGAGCAATGCCAAGGAAGCAAAGGTTTTAAATAAAAACTGGATTTAGCTCATGCTTCTTTCAGAGTTCACAGCAAGTTGTGTTCAGGTATGCTAGATATTTTCCTGTCCTCAGCTTGTACCTGTGGCAGTGAAAGCTTAAGGAACTTGCCCAAGAAGAAGCAGTGGGGATTTGAACCTGCTTCCCCCTGGTGTCCAGCCTCAACTTGAGCCATTTTATTTTAATCTGAGTATCAACTGGAAACCAATATGACACAAACTTAGGTAAATGTGCTCATTTTCTCTTGTATTTTCCATAAGCATATTTATTTATTTAGACAGTTTGGTATACCACCTTATCCTTCAATCAAAGTGGTCACAACACAATTGGGGGATACATTTAACACAAGGGGATATTTTATTTATTTATTTACTTACATTCCATGCTATTCTGCATCAGTGCAGTTTACATTGAACAAACTGAAATTACATTGAAAAGGGCATTATAACTTGGAGATAACCATTTTACAGGGAACATGGGCTATGGAGGCTTAAGTGGCTTGCCCAAGACCACAAGGAGCACCTGTGGGACTAGAAACCCCAGTCCTTCCAGCCCAAGGTTGCTGTCCTCTAGTGGGATTTGAACCCCCAACCTTCCGGCCTGAAGTACCTTGCCCCAACCACTCCTCCACTCCATGTATATGAGACATATATGCTAATACTTACAGGGAACATGGGCAATGGAAGGTTAAGTGGCTTGCCCAAGACCACAAGGAGCACCTGTGGGACTAGAAATTCCAGTCCTTCCGGCTCAAGGTTGCTGTCCTCTAGTGGGCTAGTTACTATGGTGTGCTAACATTAACCTGTATTAATTCACCGTTAACACATGTTATTTTCGCTCAGGTCTCATGTTATTCAATGGAATCTAGTTACTAATAACACACGTTAATGGTGAATTAATGCATGTTAATGTTAGCACACCTTAGTAACTAGCTCCCTAAGCGTTTGTAGACATTAATGGAATGGCCTTTAGCTTTCTCCAAAGTAAACACTGCCCTCTTTAATGTAGTCGTTTTCCTGTATTTTTCTAGCTCTGAGGGAGGGGCGCCGTGCTGAAAATCGAAGGCATCTGTTTACCCCGCCAGCGAGAGTATTTCTCTGGCTGAATGCTAAATTTTCGACTTGTGTAGTCAACTTTTCAGGAAGAAGGCAACCGTTGCATGCCAGCGCCTGCGCTTTCACACACTGGGGCCAATGCAGAAAGCAGGCCTTAGAGTGGCGTGCTAAAAGCTATGCGAGCAGTTTTCTAGTGCGAGAGTAGCAGACGTGTGCACTGGTATGCCATAAGCAAAAGCTATGCAATAAGATATATGCAAAGCTTTTGCACTAAATGTATGGCGGGCGCCAGACACATACGCAGAAAGCACCAAAAAGCCTCAATCACCTTGAATATCACCATACAAAGGGTCGGGCAAAAATAAGGACAAAACTTAATTGACTCCAAACATATATGTTTGTCAAGAGAGAAAAAAACCCCTCAAGACACAAACTTTCCTTTTTAATCAATGTGCATATAGGTGCATACTTTAAAACTGTTCTCGTATTTAATGAAAAATTATAATACTTAGCTTAATAGCTGAAGAACATCGTGAGCTAGTGAAACTTTTCCCCATCCGGACACAGCACTGCATGTGAGCTCAATCTAAACATCACTGAGCTCTGCCTCAGACGGTTTGTCGGGCTTCACGCTCACGCCATAATTCAGAATGGAAGTCCGACATGACGGTTGGAAGCAACCGCAGCAACTTACCAAAGAATAAAGATCCTTCACAACCTCCGCCCGTTATTGGACAATAATCTATTCTGCACCGTTTGAAATGCAATCATCACCCCTCACTTGGATTATTGTAATTCTATAATTCAAGAATTACCAAAACGTACACTCCTCCCATTACAAATTGCCCAAAACTCTGCAGTCCGCATGTTCTCACGGACATCTACACAAGAGCACATAACCCCAGTCCTGAAAGAGCTACACTGGCTGCCCATCCAAGCACGCATAAAATACAAATCACTTATAAACACATTTAAGAGTATACAATTGAACTGCTGACTGCTTGCGACCACTCATTCACACAATCTCGGACAGCAGACCAAACCACAAACCCACTTAAAGTCCCTAAACAAAACATTCAGCACACAAGAAACATGCCAATGCACTTTTTCCATTTATAGTACAACCTTATAGAATTCCCTTCCACGCAATATAAGAGCTCACGATGTTCTTCAGCTATTAAATGTTGTTAAACACCCTCATGTTAAATGTTGTAAACCACCCTCATGTCAAATGTAACCCCAATTGTGATGTTATGTAACCACTTTGATTGTAGGATAAGGTGGTATACAAATCTGTCTAAATAAATAAAAGACCTGAAGGAGTTCGGCAAGAGGTTCAAAACACACTTTTTCCAAGAATGTTATGAGACAGTCACTTGACATCTCATCACACAGCCAAATGACCCCTAATTACACTTGGAACTTGACCTCCTGTTGATTCACATTGAGGCCAATTCCAAAAATGTGCACGTCCAAGCAGCAGGAACGTCCAAATGGAAATATGCAGAAATAGAGTCGGATTCTGCACCATGTGGGGATAGACGCAGCCGTGTGCAAAGAATCACCCACATAGATATGCTAGGTGCGGCCTATACACAGTGCTATGTTGTACATGTTTATGCCAACAACAGCACTGTACGTCCCCATGCTCACCATATTCTGACCCTGCCCGTCTCCATGATATACCCGCGAACGGCCATACCCCTTCAAAACAGGCAGCTGTGAAGCCGCTGTGGGCACGGACAGAGCTGTTATGATGCTGAATGACAATGTAAGGTTACGATACCCACAGACAATAGAAAATGGTGTGTGGCATGCCCAGAACACTACAAAGCATTCACAAAGCAAGAAGACAGGTAGAGAGTGATCCACCTGGCACAAAAAGGAGTACAACACTACATACATGGCAGTAGACAACCTCCCTAGGCATGCATGATGTGGACATCTCAGGAACATGTCTATACAGTGCTAAGTAAGCACCTGAACCCAGCAGAACAGACCCCCCATAGTGAACCAGCCAAACATTTCCCTATCACTGATAAAGAGCCAGTGGAATGACTGCAGTCAGCAATGCCGGCACCACACAGACATGCCCAGGGACACCAATGCCGTTCCCTAGAACTATGCACATTGTGTAGAGCAATGCTGGTGCACCTTGACATAGTGTACTGTGTTCCATGCCCTCCTGCTGAGGTCCCCTTTTAAGTGGCAGGGAGGTGTACGGACAGGTATGTGAATGCGGACCTGTCCTGCTCACTCCTGCCTGTTCTCACTTGCACCTGGTGACACTGCAGTCAGCCCTATGGTCCGGGTACCTGCCAGGCATATCTGTCCCCCCCACTCCCCAGATATGTGGATGAGTAACCTTGTTCCCCCTGTGCAGCCCTCCAACCACACACACACACACACACACACACAAACACTCTCACTTGCAGTCCCACAGAAGCAGACGTCTGCCAACAGCTTGTTCTGCAAAGAATAACGTAGATGATGGAATGGAAACCATGGATATCAGAACTTCCAACCCATCATCATACCTGATCACTACAGACATACACGATACCTCCACAAGTGGACCTCAAACAGGCACAGAGCTGCTTTAGGCCAAAATAGTTCATCATGTATGTCTCAAGGATCAGATCCCATATGCACATTGCAGATCATAGGCCCACATATAACCAACCGCAACAGTGACCTGTGCAAACGATATGTGCCATAGGACCACTGGCGTAGCCTTTTCTCATTTTTGTGTTCCGATAGGTTTAAATACATAAATAAATTACATCTGACCTTCTCTGCATCCGGGAACTATACACCTTGCATGGGGCATATTGTAAAGGTCTTCTGTGTGGAGCGCAACACTCCAGAAGGCAGGGTGCTGCATATGGCACCGATGGCTGGGCTTACATTTTCACATGGTGTCCTAGGGATCCATCACCATTATCATTTTGAGGACTTGGGCATTGTTAGGGTGCCCCGCTTTGCCCCTTTAGCTCACTCAGCAAATGTCAGCATAGCCGGTAAGCGCACCTGTGCTCTTCCCCATACATTTGTGGGGGTGGGGGGTTTTTGTTACTGTGACCTCAAACCTCCCTCTCCTCGGTTTTCTGTTCAGGAACACTACCTGCTGTGCTTTCCCAGTCTGCAGTCACAACAGTGCACAGCATAGGTTACACATCCATTCACCACTATGGGCTGCAGTGAGGTGCAGGGCAGAAACATTTCTAAGTCCTACCTCTATTCCACCTTTCGGCAGGTATAGCCTGGATGTCTGCGGGAACTACCGTGGACGTAACCGGTAGCGTTGGAATACGCTTTATACATACATACAAAAGAGTCTGAATCATGTACATATCTGTGATTTAATTTTTTCTGCACCTGGTACTATTTGTTTAACATGTTTAATGTGTCTCAGTTGTTATTAATGTAAACCGCTATGATTTCTTGAAATGGCAGTATAAATAAATAAATACGTCTCTGTAGCTGGCCCCCCCTCCCACCCACATTCTGGGATCCCCGTTTATGTGCCATGTATGTGCAGAGCCATGAATGTGCAGAATATGGTTTTAGACATTTTTGTGAGATACATGTTCTTCCCACACATATAGGCGGCTTATTCATGGTTCAGAATGACCCCCACTGTAAATAAGTTAACTCTATTGGTTTACCCTATCCCCTGTCCCCCCTATTATCTGGATAGATATAATTAACCTCTGTTATCATGTATCCTTTACACTTGTTCCACTCCCTGTGTAATTTAAGTTCACTTGTGTTCAATGTAAATCACCTTGATACCCTTGAAATATTAAATAAATAATAAATAAATATATACCAACAATGGTATGTGACATCAATAAAAGATGCATCATCAATTGAACTAGATACAGCAAAAACCACAACCAATCTGTGGATTCTGAATCAATCATAGAAGACTCCATCAATCCACCTCTAGATACAAGCCAATGGGTGTTACTGTCCATAATCTAAAAATCCAAGATATTCACAAACATTGGCACATTTTGTCTCTGCACAATTGCTTTCAAAAGGATTTGACTATTGCATAGAGAAGAGGCTGTAACATTCAGGATATACTTGTACATGCTGCTGGTATTAATGATCTTAGGATCACTGATCGCCGTGACCCTGGTAATTGTAAGTTTTGTGACTCTCATTGGTATGATCCAGCCACTGGCAAATGCCACCAAACTAGGTGGCATACTCCCTGCTCTTCAGAATTTGTCGTTGATATGCTCGTGTGATTTAAAATACATTGGTCGTACCATTTGCCCCTTGAAAACCCATTTAGGTGAACACTCATCCAGGATTGCTTCTCAGACCATCTCGGTCCCGATCGTATCTCATTGTATTCAATTTAACCACACGTTTTGAGACTTGCGATGGCAGGCTATTGATTTTGGGGCTTGTTTACAAAGCCACGGTAGCGGTTTCCGATCATTATCGGGGCCGCGGCTCCGATCGTTTCAATGGGGCCGCGGCTCCGATAACGATCGGAAACCGCTACCGCGGCTTTGTAAACAAGCCCCTTTGTACCATCTGATCCCCACATGGGTATCCAAGAAGCTCATTTACAATCATACCCCAGACACATAACACATACCCCAGACGCCTTAGCACCCTAATACAACCAGAAAATGGTTAGCCTACACGATAGCCCACATGATAACCTGCACCATCCACACGTAATCACTTAATATATCCAAACGAGTTTAGAGTATTGTATATAGTTTAAAGTATATTGTATAAAGTTAACCTGTACATAGTTCTCCCGGTTATCCCATGTGTTAATTTTCCCTGTTCTTTGTAAACTCAATGTTGCCTGTATGCATTGCAGTATGTTTTGTTCAATGTACACCGCGCTGATTTTAATAGCGCAGTATAGAAGAAATGTTAAATTAATTAATTAATTAATTAATTAAATAAATTTAAACAATCCTGGATATTTAGATTATGGATGATAACACCCACTGGCTTGAATCTAGAAATGGATTGGTGGGGTCTTCTGTGACTGACTGATTCAGCATCCGCAGATTGGTTGTGGTTTTTGCTGTTTCTAGTGCAATTGATGGTGAGTTACTGATGTCACGCGCCATTGTTGGTATATAAAAGAAGAGCCGACCATCATGTTGGATTGACATTCTGAATTATGGTGTGAGCGTGAAGCCCAACAAACCGTCTGAGGCAGAGCTCAGTGATGTTTAGACTGAGCTCCAAACGCAGTGTTGTGCCCGGATGGGGAACATTTTCAGTAGCTCACGATGCTCTTCAGCTATTAAGCTAAGCATTATAATTTTTTGCTAAACACGAGAAAGGTTTTAAAGTTTGCACCTATCTGCACATTCACATTGATTCAAAAGGAAAGTTTATGTCTTGAGAGTTTTTTCTCTCTTAACAAACATATATGTTTGGAGTCAATTAAGTTTTGTTCTTATTTTTGCCCAACCCTTTGTATGGTGACATGCATTAGCAGCAACATATCTGTAGTGAAATAAAAAAATAACAATTTATTATATGGAAAAGAACAATTTTTAGCATGGAGTGATAATTATTTATCCTCATGGTGGTGGGGAAGTTGTGTGCTTAACTTTAGTGCCCAAAACGGTGGTTTGTGGAGATCACCTAGATGTTTTGTAGGAACGGGTGACTGCAAAGCCAGAAGCATGTAAATCACACCGGTAAACATTTCTGTTCTCCATTGATCTGTTTTCTCCTACACAAACCGAAGTTTCACGTGACAAAGTTTCCTTTTACTAAACGTGCCGAAGTTTTACTTCACCTCTGATCAGCAGTCGAACAATGGTGTTAGTGAACTCTGTCTTGGCCTTTCGGTCTTGTAAGCACCACTTTACATCCAGGTGAAATAGCGAATGACCTCATTCCCATGCCATTCAAATACATTTTAGCAGGCGACGTGCTACTATCTGCGCATCCATTTGTGTGCTGGCAATGCCTGCGCTCATCCCCTATCTGCATTGTGGCGCGGCGGTAAACGTGTGCAGATGTCATGCTATTTGCAAACGGGGTGCTAACAATTCTGCATCGGCTCCATTGAAAACATAGTGTTCTACCGCTGCTATTACACAGTGCAAACCCCTGGGGGCAGTACAGAACGCTGGTCAAGATGAGTCAGCTCAAAGACTGCTTGAGGGCATCATTCACCATTCAGCCCCTGGACTATTTTCAACTGGTTGAACACTCAACCACCTTGAATTCTGAGGACACGCTTTCATGATGCGACCAGCTTCAAATTCTCACCAGCTCTGCTCTCTCTATTGTCATAAAATAATTTACAAAGGATCCCCAAGAATGTTTTCCAATATATCACATGTACAAATCACGGCCACACACCACACTAGATGCAAGTCCCTTGTGCAACAGATGGATATCAGCTAGATATCAGTAATGATAGTAGTAATAGCAGCTTTATGCCAGTAGGAGGTGCACTTCCATCGGTTGCATCTGGCTAGATTTGCCTTTACTCGCAATAGAGTTACAGTACGTACAAGTGTAAGCTCTGGATGAAGCTTGGACTGTGCTAGCTAAGGCGGGACTGGTGACAGGCCTGCTTCTAAAGCCTCTTTGCAGCACCTGCATCTCAAGTGGCAGTGGGTCTCTGTCGATGCACTCTGATGGGGGGACCAGAGGCAGAGTCTTCAACACTCCATGGTTTATTTTACTTTGCCTGCCAACTTTCCTATCTTTGTGTGGACGTGGAGCCTGATTCAGAAAGGGCCACGTCCAGGCCATCCGGATGGCCCTGAGCAGGACGGGCCCATTAGGACCCGATTCTGTACTGAGGGAGCAAAATGTTCCATGACATATGGAAATGGGCCTCTGAATGGCCTGGCAGGTCCCCTGGTTCCTGCAGCATTGCCCCCTCCCCTTCCTGGGGGGGGGGGGGATGTCCAGCCCCAATTGCCCAGTTTGTGCTGATTATTCCACTGGCTCCTGCTCCACCCAGACTCCACCCCCTCCCATCTCTCCTGTCCCCGCCAGCTCTCCCTGTCCTGCGGTTCTAGCCATGTGGTGAGAGCAGAAGGGGGAATAGGGGCAGGATGGCTTTTGGGGCTGCACATCCCAGCGGGGACGTGCAGCCCACAAGCTGTGTCTCAGAATCAGGTCCATTATGTTAAAAGTGATGGTTATATTGTTCTAATCTCCGATTGTAATTGCAGTTATTGGATTTATTTGGGATGTCACAATGCAGCTGTTTTGGGTAGTGGCAGATTTTGTTGAAGATGGCTATTGGCTGAGGATTTTGTTGGTATGGAATGGATGACCGGGAAGTGGATAGGGTGGAATGATTGAGCATGGTATGTTGGGGCGTGTGGTTAGCTGAAGGTTTGAGTACTGTCTTTTGTGGTGTTGAGGGAGGTTAGGGGAGCGTGGGGGTTGGAGTTAGGATGTCCTCCTGATTTATTTATTTATTTATTTACATTCTCTTATATACCGCGCTATTCTGCATCAGTGCGGTTTACATTGAACAAACTGAAATTACATTGAACAGGGCATTATAACTTGGAGATAACTAGTTTACAGGGAACATGGACAATGGAGGGTTAAGTGGCTTGCCCAAGACCACAAGGAGCACCTGTGGGACTAGAAACCCCAGTCCTTCCGGCCCAAGGTTGCTGTCCTCTAGTGGGATTTGAACCCCCGACCTGAAGTACCTTGCCCCAACCACTAGGCCACTCCTCCACACTGATGGAGGACGTAGGGGCAAAAACAGTTACGGAATTCAAAATGGCATGGGGCAGACACAGCAAAAGGATCAAAACAAACTTAAATCTTGTATACTGCAACAAATACAGGGGGTGACCTGCATGGAGTGACGGGGTCCAACCACTCTAGCCTTCTTATTGGGCAGACCAGAAGGACCTTACTGGTCTTCGTCTGCCACCGTACACTATGTTACTAGGTTACTATCTTCACCTTCAGTCCCTGGTTTTTTAGTAGCTCAGCCCATATAGTTCCTGTTTAACTCCAGCCATTGGCACAGACGCCCAGAGTCCTTCCCGTGTGGTTCCTATCGTCCATCCGACGTCCAGTGCAGTCCTTAGCGCTGCCTGCAGCCCACTTTAGGTTTGCTTCGTCTATGGGATCCAGGGCGGAATCCGTCTGTCACTCTATTTCCAATTCTACTCTGAGAACAAGGAAAGAAAGCTTGCTTGTTGTTTTCAGTTTCACAAAGTAAAAAGGTAGGATAGCGTAATAAAGTTGGAGTTTCAGTAATCTGTTTAAAATAGGAGAGAGGCTTTGGTTTTGTGCCATTTTTATTTCTAATAGGAAAGCACACCTGTGTATCTAAGAGTATTTCAGAAATAAAACTAGGGCGAAGTATATGGTCCTGATACGCACCAGCTGAACGTGTAAAAACAGAAGTCATAAGCGCATAAGAAATGCCATACTGGGTCAGAACAAGGCCCATCAAGCCCAGTATCCTGTTTCCAACAGTGGCCAGTCCAGGTTTCAAGTACCTGGCAGGTTCCCAAAGTCGACACAAATGCATATAGATCGGAACAAAAAGAGCATCAAGACAAAAGCTGCGGCTGCTACCTGAATATACAAATAAATCCCGGATTAGGCAGCAACGCGCCTAACATTCAGTCATACTTGTTCGGACTCAATTCCACATTTTATCAAGAAGTCGGAACTCTTCACATTGCTCATGGTCTTCACCAAGACTCACACACACCGCTTGATCGTCTCACGTACTGAGCACATTTTTTGTGCTAGCCACTGAAATCGTTATACTAAAGACAGACTCTCTGGCTTTGAAGACATTTAGGGCTAAACTGTGATCATCTTGGCTGGCAAAATGTTCCATAATCCCACCACCTTGTTCTTCATCTCTATATGTCACGTTTCCGGATAATCCCCGTGGCTTGTACGGCTATCTAATAGCTACTGGGAAAAGGACGGTGCAGAGGGGCTTTTGCAGTTGCGGGGGTGCTCTGAAAGTACAGGGAGGGAAACCCCCCACTCTTTAGGGTCGAATACCAGTATGAGCTCCTTCAGCTAAACCCTGAAGGCTGGCGCAGAGCCAACGCAAAGATGCCAGTTCTGAATAAGCCAAAGGTGGGCGTACCAGCGGCTGGGTGTGGAAAACCAAACAAGTGAAGAGGAAGGGGAGAATGAGGAAAGCACAACCAAAAGTACACAGAGGAATGAAAAACATGGAAACTAGGGGCACCCATAAGAAAGCTGCCTTGCCGTTCACAGGCAGGATTTCTACAAAGATTATTGTCTGGTTTATCTGAAAGAAGGTTTTTTTTAATAACCTTCTGCAAAGAGTCAGAAGTGTCAACACGCAACAGGGTTTCAAAATCCCTGTAAGTTAACTAGCACCTGTTAAAGGAACTCACTGATCACCGGGTCATTGGAAATATACGTATAAGTGACCTTTGCAAGGCTATCGCTGAAGATGGGATTCTGTCCCGAGCCATCCCTACTGCTATCACATGCCGAACTGGGCCAGGTTTAATGAATAGCGATGCAGACGAGATTTTGCAGTGACCTGCCGAAGAGAGGGCAGAAGCGAGTCAGTCTGTCCGCTGGAAACGTTTCTCCTACAGGTGGTTAGACGTACAAGAGAACTAACAGGACTTTGCTCAGCAAAATCAGGGAGAATACGGACGATCAGACTGTAAGAAAAAGACAGAAACGTCCCGTGCCCCAGAGATTTCAATATACATCCGAGAGATGGAGATTCGGGATAGGACTTTACCTCCCCCCCCCCCCCCCGCCCATCTTCTTACCTGTTGGGGAACTCGTCTACCGTGAATAAAACGCAGATCACATTGAGTTTTCTAGTTTTCAAATAGCAAGAAACGGCTCTGCTGCTCCGGGTCTAGCACGTTGTCCCTTGCCAGTGCTCGCAATGGTTTGTCTGGAGCCAGAAAGCATGAAATGAAAGGAATCGGCGACCCCCCAGCAGCAAAAGATGTTGGGGGGGGGGGGGAATTACTCCCACTTCATTTAAGCCCCCCCCCTCCCCCGTCCCAAGACAGCGGGACTGTACTCACGGGCTAAGGGAGGGATTTCTCTTGGGATCAGCTCCAGTCGGACCGAGGAGGAAGAGGATCCCGGGAGGGATCCCACTGCGCGCCCCCGAACGGAGGAAAGCAGCAGCGCTCCGATAACCGGGTCCCTTTGGTTCGTCTCCTTGCACGACGCTGCTCCTTCCCCCTTCTCTTCCCTGGAGCTCTCTGACTCGGGGGAGGGCTCAGTCCTGCCGCTGCTCCCTTTCCCGACCCAGATCTCCTCCCCTCGACGAGGTGGCCCCCTATCCCGGGTGAGATGTCGCCCTCGGCATGGGCTCAGTGCCCTGGGTGAGTTCTCTCCTGCTCTATGGCCCCTGTCCCGGGTGAACTGTCCCCTCTCCTGTGACTCCCTGTCCCGTGTGAGGTCTCTCATGCTCTGTGGCCCCTGTCCCGGGTGAGTCTCTGCCCTCTTCCCCCCCCCCCCCCCCGCGATCGTCCCTAAGTTCCTGCTCCTGCAGTGTCCCCTCTCTTGCCTTAGTTTTACACTGGGCCAGATGTTAGTTTCCAGAAGGGCTTTGAGACCCTTTTTCTCTTCCTCACTCTATTCTATCAGACTCCGGTCCCCGGAAATGTTTATACCCACCCCCACCCCACCTTGGGCATACCGAAATTCCGCTCAGCCTTGTGCATCGGACAGAAGGGGCTGCGATGGGAGCAAAGTGAAAGGTCTCGGGGTTCAGCTGGCACCCCTTCTCCCGTCCGCAGCATGACTTGCACGCCACCCACCCCGAGCCCGTCCCCGTCATTCCGCCAAGCCTGGAGGCTGGGTTGGGCTCTGACGCAACAATACCCAAGAACAAAAGAAGGTTCCAAAAGCAGGTGAGAGGTGCAGATGTGACGAGCATCTGCACCCTGCCAGCTCTCCGCAGGGCTGCCTGGGGGCGCAGCTACAGTTTCTCCAGGGCAGCAAGATCCATTATACTGACTTCATAGCTCTGGTTACAAAATAGTGCGGCACCTTCCAAGCCCCTTGCCCCTGATGACTGAAATGTGAAATGTTCCTAGAGTATGAGACCCATCTACATACAGTTTAGGCAGACGATAGACTGATATGAACATTTGTGCGTTTTAGGAGCCTCTTGTATGCTAGAATACCTGCTAGCCAGTAGATATTCGGGGATGGGCCCGGCCCGCATAGCTGATGTATGACTTTTACCACATGTGAGTAAAGCCGCTTCTCGGAAAACATCAAAGCACTGGTCTGTCCCCCGCCACTGCGCTCGTTATAGATCAGGAGCTGCCAGAGCCCCGATTGACTCATGTGATGGATGGAGTCCCGGTTGTGCTCTCCCGTGTGGACAGAATCAGATGGGCTGGAAAGAGGCAAAAGGGTGTGCTCGTCGTCACAGCTTGACTAAGCCCAACTTTTGCACTGAAACTAACATTCTGGTTCAGGAAAACTGTGATTAAGTCCAGATTGCACCTATAAAGCAGCCTGGGAAGAGTTACAGAGAAGGACCGCTCGGTCCCCTCTCCCCCTGTTTAGTTTGAATTAGAACCTGGTATTGAGATGTAGTCCAATAAAGGCAGTCACCCAAAAACAAGGTTTGATTCCTGTTTATAGTACATAACAAGTTTAAGAGCAAAGGCAGGAGATGGGGCAGACTCGACAGTATTACATCAGGACTGGGCAGACTGGATGGACCTTGGAGCCCTCCTCCCTCCCCCTCATTTCCTCTGTTTAATGATTAGAGCATGTAGCTTGTTTGCTGTCACCTTTATAAGCAGGTATGAAGTATTATACAGCTTTAAAACTGTTATTAATCATTTTATCATTTTTAATTAATTTATATGCCTTTTGCATTCTGTCTTTTCCAAAGCTAAGGTTGCTGTTACAGCCTATCAACTGTTGCAAGGGAACTGGGTCAAAATAGCTGAGCGCCGCTGTGTTGTGGTAGCCCTGCGCGCGTGAGGGAGCTCTGGCAAACTCGGAAGTACTGGGGCCGCGGAAGAGACAACAAGAAAGGAGTGCATGGAAAAAAACCAAAACGTACTGCAGCTGAAGAGGTCGTGGAGAGAGGAAGCAATATTTGGGGAGAGGCATACTGGGGACGAGGAGAGGAGGGACAGGATATTCCTGGGGGAGTGAGGCTGGGAGGGAGGGAGAGGAGACGGCATGGGGAGGAAGAGATCCAGGCTGGGGGAAGGTGCTGAAGGAGGGGACAGAAAGAAACTGACAGGGAACAGAGGGAAGATGCTGGGGTGAGAGGGCTTGGAGGTAAAAATGCAGGGTGTGAATGCCCGAGGCAGGGAGGAAAGCGGGAAAGAAGACAGGCAGAAAGGATAATTGGAGGAGAGGGGGCAGAGGGCTGGATGGTAGGAAGCAGAAGGGCAGATGCTGGGCAAATGAGGGTTGTTAGTGGAAAGAAATAAGAATGGCAAAAGAGACGTCAAATGAATGAGGGCTGATGTGGAGAGATGAAAGGCGAGTGGGAGAAGAGAGTGGACTAGTAGACAAGAGTGGAAGGGAGGAGCGAGAGGAGATGTTAACGTGGAGAAGAGATGTGAGCTGAGAGGAAAAAGATAGGGCCGGAGAGTAAGAAGGGCACTTTAAAGGTGTGAAAGAGAGCCATCACCTCCAGGAGGAAAGAGGGAGAGGGAGGTGGGATGCTGGAGTGTGTGTGGGGGGAGGGGGGGTCTGTGGAGGGGGTGCTGTAACGTGAAATCAAACTCTGGAATTCATTGCCAGAGGATGTAGTAAAAGCTGTTAGTGTAGCTGGGTTTAAAAGAGGTTTGGACAAGTTCCTGGAGGAAAAGTCCACAAACCATTACTAAAGTGGACTAGGGAAATCCCCTGGGATAAGCGGCATAGATCTGTCTACCTTAGGGGAACCTGACTGGTACTTGTGACCTGGATTGGTCACTGTTGGAAACAGGATACTGGACTCAATGGATCTTTGGTCTGACCCAATATGGCAGATCTTGTGTAAAAGAGGAATTGGAGAATAACAATTTGAGTGGGGGTTTTTGAGAGTATGAAAAGATTAGGAAAACACCTCCCTCTTCCACCTTTGGATCCCAGCCCTGCCTTCTCCTCCTCTTCCCTTCTGCCTTTCCCTCCCCCATCCCCTAACCTCAATCACCCTTTGCTCTCCTCTCCCCATCCCCGAGAAGTCCTTTCTCTACTTTCCCACACTGCTACCTGAGATCTCTCACCTATAAACTCCCCAAAAAAGAAAATAAATTACACGGACTCAGAGCAAGTTTGGAAAACTATTTTTATTGCTCAGATGGAAATTCACATTTAATGTGCAGACTGATTCACATTTAATGCCTGGATGCCACAGAGTTGCTGCAGAACTTCCTAACTCCTGCCACAGAATTTACCCTGAGCCAGGGCCGGTGCAACGGTATTGGGTGCTCTAGACGATGACCCCGGCATTGAATTCCGAGTTTAAAGTTCAGTGGCGACGGCTACCCTTGTTAGATCAGCTCACCACTGCCCCTGAATATCGGGACCAATGACTCTTGCTGCTAAGGTGAAACTAAATTTGATAGCTTTGTAGGAAGGGAGTGATGCCTTTCTGAAGCATTATTTCAGGGTTAGGGCCAAAACATGGCATACCATAACCTCCTTCTTCTTGCTGGCCATTCCTCTCCCTAGGCACCCAAGCATCCTTCTGGCTATTGCTGTCACATTTTCTACCGGTTTAGCCACCTTAAGATCATCAGAAACAATTTTATTTATTTATTTATTTAACTATTTCTTTTATACCGCCCCTTCCAGAGATCAAGGGCGGTTTACATATAACAAGTTAACAGTCTTGTACACATTTGTATACATTCTTTACATAGAACAATAGAAACTAGCTATTTACATTGAACAATAAAATTTAACTTAGTGGGTATTAAAGCAGAACAAAACAAAACATCAAACTTTTTTACAAATGTATATTTACAGTGTGTGGTGTGTAGTGCGGGTATTTGTGTAGGTGCTGGAATTTAGTTCCTTTTATGTCTTCTTTGGGGCGTGTGTGAGGGTGGGCAGGCATGCGGTTATGGTGTTGGGATTAAGGGAGTTTGTTTAATTGTTTCCACGTTTGTAGTGGGGCTGGCTTTGGGGGAGTAGGGGATTTCAAAATGTTCAGTGAACAGGTAAGTCTTTAATTCTTTTCTGAATTGGATGAGGTCTTTTATGGTGCGAAGTTCAATAGGGAGGTTGTTCCAGAGTGTAGGAGCAGTGAATGAGAATGCTCTGGAGCTAGTGGTTTTCTTAGTCTTCCGGATGGCTTTTGGTATGATGAGAGAGTGGGCTGCGTTTTGTCTGAGGGTCCTTGTCGATATTGGAGAGTGCAGTAATGTGGATAGGTGTGAGGGGGTTATGTCATTTATAAGTTTATAGGTTGTTAGGATAATTTTGTATTTAATTCGACTGTTTATAGGGAGCCAGTGGAGTTCTAGCAGTATTGAGGTTACGTGATCTGTTAAGCGAGCTTTAGCAATTACTTTAGCACAGATGTTTTGAGCTCTTTGTAGGAGGTATGTGTTTTTTTGAGGAAGGCCTATAAGGAGACTATTGCAATAGTCGAAATGAGGGGTGATCAGGGTACTTACTACAGATCTAAAGTCTTGTGTTTCGAGGAGTGGTCTTAGGTGTTGAATAGTTTTGAGTTTGTAGAAAATAGTTTTTACTGTTTGTTTTATGTGTGGTATCATGGTGAGAGTGTGGTCTATTATTACTCCTAAGTATTTTACTTGTTTTTTAACAGGTATGGAGGTTTTGTTGATTGTGATTGTTTCAGGGTAAGTGTTTTCAGTCATAGATGACCTCGTTACAAACATTGCCTCAGTTCTTTTGAGGTTGATGCTGAGGTGGTTAGATTCCATCCAGGAGGAGGTCTCTGCCATGCATTTGGATAGTGAGTCATATGTAGGGTTTTTAATGGTTATGGGGATAGCTAGCATGATGTCATCGGCATAAATAAAATGGTTAATCTTGTGTTTTTTTAAATATGTTTGTTATCGGTTGGAGGTATAGGTTAAATAGGAGGGCTGAAAGGGCCGATCCTTGGGGTATTCCCTGTCCTTGTGGGAATGTTTCTGATGCTTGTTGGTCAATTTGGACTCGTATTAATCTATGTGAGATGTAGGATTTGAACCAGTTAAGGACCGTCCCACCTATTCCTAGGTTCTCTAATCTGTTGATCAGTGTCGGGTGATTGATGTTATCGAAGGCGGCTGAGATATCTATAAATAGGAGTAAGAAACCATGGTGTTTGTCATCTGTGCCCCTGATGAGAAAGTCCATTAGTGTGATTAGGAGGGTTTCTACTCCGTGGGATGGGCGGAAGCCAAATTGGTGTGAGTCAAGTGGTTTGTGCTCATCAATGTGTTCCTGTAACTGAATTTGGATTGTTTTCTCTATTATTTTGGCAATGAATGGAATGCTGGCTATGGGTCTGTATGAGTTCTGGTCTTTTGAGTCAAGCTTATTATTCTTTATTATTGGTCGGAGTGTTGTGAGTTTTAGGGCATCAGGCATGATGCCTTGTGAAAGGGATTGATTAACTATATCTTGTATGTTTACCGCCAGTTCATTTTTTGCACACTTAATCCATGATACAGGGCATGGGTCGAGTGGGGAGGTGGTGGTGTTTATCATTGTTATAATTTTGAGGAGTTGCTTTTGTTCTATCAACTGGAAATTTGTCCATATGTGGGTGGTTGTTGTGTTTGGTAATAATGGAGTCGGGGTAATGGTCTTGTTTTTTAGTTTTTCTGCAAAATGTTCTGCTAGTGATTGTATATTCATTGCTTGTTGTTTAGGTTCGGTGTTATTAGTTTTTGTTAGTGTTCTTACTATCGCGAATAACTCCCTAGGGCGGTTGATGGATGAGTTTATTATTTTGGAGTGGTAGTCTCTTTTTGATTTGTTGATTGCGTTTTTGTATTCTATAAGTAGGAGCATGTATTGGGATTTGTTTTCCTCAGATTTAAGTTTTCTCCATCTCTTTTCTAGTCTCCTCAGTTGTTTTTTTAGTTGTGTCAGCTCTTTGGTGAACCATTTTTCTGTCTTTTTTGTTTGTTTATGTAAGACTCGTGTGGGGAGCGCTGCTTTTTGAATCGTTAGATTCCAATGAGCTATGGTTGAGTTGATGTCTGATGAGGTCCCGTTCTTCTTTTGTGGACAGAAGTACTTCACCCCCTGTACTGTACCAATACCTTGGAGTTTTGCAGCCCAAATGCACGACCCTGCAGTTTTTAGCATTAAATCTCAGCTGCCAATTTCTAGACCATTCTTCAAGCTTAGGTAGATCCCTCCTCATGTTATCTACTCCTTCCTGGGTGTCTATTGCAGATTTTGGTATCATCTGCAAAGAGGCAAACCTTACCCGACAGTCCTTCCACAATATCACTAACAAAAATGTTAAACAGAAACAGACCAAGGACAGATCCCTGGGGCTCACCACTGGTTACATCCTTCCCCTCAGAGTGTGCTCCGTTTACCTGTACCCTTTGTTGTCTCCCACCCAACCAATTGGCAATTTTTACATTTAGGCTGTCTTGTTTTGGTGGTTGAGTTACGTCTGTGGGTTTATTTGGTTAGACACTAAAGACAGTTTTACTTTAAAAGCTATATCAGGTGCTTTTTATTCCTCCCCCCTCTCACCCCTTCCCTCCCCTTCCCTACTTTTTTACTCCATTTATTATTTTTACTATTTCCATGGAGCATCCTTCATGATTTCTTTTATATAACTATCATTTTCATATAAAATGAACCGGTGGCTGAGGTCTTTTTAAATTATTTTTAATTCACTCTGCATGTTCCTAAGATGTCTTTTAGATGATTTTACGATGCATACGCAGTGTCTTCATTAATCTCATTGGAAACTATGATTTTGACCTCTTTCTCTTGGGCTCCCCATTTTTCCCAACACACAATAATTCCATCTCTCATATATACAGTTACCTTGTTCAATGTTCCACACATGTAGATAGTTTCCCCTGTTATCCAAGTTTACTGCTCCTGTTCATTGTAATGACCTGACTCTTGTTTATTGTCGGATATTGTTTGTTCTATGTAAACCGCGCTGATCGCAAATAGTGCGGTATATAAGAGATGTAAATAAATAAAATAAAAATAAATAAATAAAATAAAGCAAGTTCGTTTTTTGGCACAAGTGTGACTCACAGCGCAGGTGCCTGTGTTCTTTAGTACTGCCTTTGTCCCGGAGTTTGTACGGAGGTTGGAGAAGGTAAGAGTTCTTCTATTCTGGTATATATACGTTTTATCAAGAGCAAGTTAAATAAATAATAAGGATATTTAATTCATTGCATGTCTATAAGTACGTTGTTTATTTATAAAGCATGATATAATAGTCTAAAGAGATGCTGCATTTTAGTAAGAGTATTCCCCTCTGGAGTCCAATGTACCTCTGGTTTGTTATCTTATTTTCAGTATTCAACAGGTGGTTAGTTCGAATATTCACTACATCTTACATTACTGTTATATCAAATATTTGTAAATAGAATAATATTATAGTGGATGGTTGGTTTAGTCCGATTGCTTCCTGTCAATTAGCACAAGTTCATTGTTTCATGCCTGCTCTTCTCATAGATAGGTTTGTTGATGATCTGGTTATAGACAAATTCAGAAAATGTCAATTTGTTTTTTCTTATTTGTTTTTTCTTTTTTCTAGTTCAAATGAGCTTTGGAACAAAACTTTTGGTCATTTTGAATTGCCTATGGTTCGTTACATAAGGCCATTTATATGTCTATGAAGAAGTTTATGATGGTTTTTATTATTCTGTGTCATATTTATTCTTATATGTAATCATTTCCTTTAGCTGTCTTAAGTTTTATTGGTTTCACAATTTTATTTGTATAAGTTTTTAACTTTTAATTGGTCACATTATTTTTATTCGTTCTGAAGTTTTAAAAGCTTTTACTTGTTTTGTTTTATGTTCTTTTGATGTTTCTTATTGATGATATTATGATTTTTAATTTTTTGATGGATAGCAATTGTTCTTATTTATTTTTTTATATGATTTTATATTAATTTTTTATATATGGTTCACATTCATCAGTTGTATATTTTTAGCCACATGTGTTTTTATGTATTTTATTTGGTTTGGTCTTTAGAGTTCCAGAATACCCCTGAGGAAGGCGTTACCAAAACATGGCTGTGTCGGATTGGCTTCGGCACCATTGGTTGATGAGTTCTAAATAAAGTGGTTTTCTGTTGCTGCGTTTTTGGACTGGTTATTTAACATTTATACAGTGTATTGGGACCAAGGGTTTGTTAACAATGTGTATATAAGGTTGTTCTAGGATATCTGTGATAACTAGGATATATCCCATCTGGCCACATTGCTTTGTTTACTTTTAGTTTAGCTAGTTCCTCATGAGCACATATCTGAAAAATGTCTTGTAAACTCCATTTTACTGCATTGGCTAGTTTTTCTTCTATTTGTATCTTTGCTTTTTTGACTAATTTCCTAGCTTCTCTAAGTTTTTCCAAATATTGATGCTTGTCTTCCTCTTTCTGTGATCTCTTGTATTTTATGAAGGCCACTCTCTTTTTCTTCACCTTTTCAGCTACTTCTTTTGAGAACTATAGTGAACTCCTTTTCCTTTTACTAACAAAAAGGTTCATTGCCCTTATAATATCCCTTTTCAGTTTTGCCCATTGCTTTTCTACATCTCCCAGCTGTTCTCACCATGCGAAGGCCTCCTTGAAGTATTGCCCCATCTTGGCTAAGTTAGTGTTCCTAAAGTCTAGGACCTCACTGTTGAATGGACTTTATCAGCCTAAGTCCTAATACTGAATCACATCATCTGATGATCACTGGATATGAGAAGATCCCCCACTATAATATCAGAAACACTTTCCCCATTGGTAAGGACCAGGTCCCATATGGCCCCTTCACATATGGGTTCTGTTACCAGTCAGTGGAATAATTCTCTCTGTAGAGCATCACCCTCTCTCCCAGAGCCATGAAGCCATGCTTGATATGCTCAGAGGGATACCTAGTAGTATCATTTGTGCCGACATAGATGAGCATCATCAGATAATAGTCAGTAGACTTGATGAGTCTCAGCAATCTCTTCAAAACTTCTCAGATTTTGGCACCTGGGCAGATAGCACACCTTCCTGGACATCAAGTCTGGTCGTCAGATGGACGCCTCAGTACCCCCTCAGAAGAGAGTCACCAACCTCCACTACCCTTCGCTTCCTTGGGTCACTGATTCTGCGACTTTGGGATGCTTGAGCTCTGGTTCTTCCCATTCCTGGGATGTTTTGACCTCCTTCACTTCCAGGGCTGTATACTGGTTCTTCAGTCTGGGGGCTGAAGGAGTTGGATTATTGATTCTATAGGCTCTGGTGACTCATCCAACTCTCTTCATTTTGTAGCATACCATCTTCATCTCTGTCAGAGAGCTTGGATGCCTCAAGAACCATCACATTGATGTACTTCTCGCTGTCACAGATAGCCTCACCACCTCTTCTCAGAGCTCCTCCACTTGTTTCATGAGAGCTTCAGCTTGCAGGCATCGTGCACATGGATCTCATCCCTCAACTGGGATTGGGCTATCTGTCTGGACAGAGGCAGAAGCCATAACGGGGGCAACAGCTTTGGCAACACAATTGTTCCCAGCCATACTTCAGTTGTTGGAGCTGTGGCACCTGTTGTAGGAAATGAGAAAAACCTACCAAAGTCCCTAACTTTTCCTCAGAGAAAAAGCAACTAGCCTCTTTTATGTGTGTTCTAACAGCTCTGTTCTATTCACCTGTGTATAGTCTTGCTAGCTTGCTAAACAGCTATTATTTTACACTATTACATTTTGATATTATGTGTCTGAGGTATATCATTTAATGTGTTCACTTTGTAAAATTGCCTAATCAAAGCTCCTTCAAGAGTATGAAATTGTTTACTTTTAGCAGATATCTATATGTGAAACTGATTACTACGTATAACAGCAGAAAAAACTTTGCCTGAGAACACAAAAATACCCCTTTTGCAATACAGCTACCATTCACAATGCAATGCAGTAGAAATGAAAAAAGCCCCCTTTAAGAGTTCTCAGGCAGAGAGTTTGTATTCAAGAGCCACAGAAGTACCTCGTTTTCAATGGAGACCCTGTGTGGCCACAATTCAAATAATAGCAGACCCCAAATCTGTCCAAATGGTTCAATTCTATCTATATAGTAAAGAAGTGGAGGGAGGGCAGCTCAAAGATGGGCTACAACATTTTGGGGGCAGCGGTGATGTTCAGCCTCTAGCTCGATCAGTCATATTTTTAGTTTACCCCCACCAAATAATAGTAGGCCTACATTATATAGATGGCTTTGGTGGCATTGACTACATTACATACATTTTCAATGCCCTTGACTTTGGAGGTTATTTTAGAAGCCCTCTTCATGATTTGCACATGAGAAAACAACCATTTACATGTGCAAATCACTTCCACGTCCCAACAGAGATATTAGAAAGGCGGAATTTACATGTCTATGCCACGATCACATGCAAATCACATGGGACATGGCAGAAGTGTGTTCAGGATGACCCTAAGAAGATCTACATGCATCTCCGATTTCACAACAGCGCCACACATGCAAGCCCGCTGGTGGACGTCCATATTTAGACCTGCTTCTCGGCACGAGTAGGCCTTCCAAAAGTGCTCATTTCAACCAGCTCTCAACGGTAGGGATAACTGGGAAATGTCATCTCACTCCTCCAATTATTTTTTTCATCCTAAAAAAAGGATAGGAGGCAAATAGTTAGGCCTCTTTGTTTAGAGCTGCTGAATATCTCTACAAAATGTCTGTGGCCGTATGTGGGTGTAGCAATATATCCATGTCCAGATGCCAAAATACTGGCACTGACAAATCAGTGTTGTCAGATCCCACTTTGAAATGTCACATGTGCACATTTATGAAATCAACCATCTCTCTCATGCGTCCGGTCCTTTATTCTGTAAGATGCCATTATCTGGGAAGTTGATGGGGACGTTTATCTTTCAGGGCAGGGATACGTGGATTTCAGAACACATTTACACATGTCCACCAATTCTATTATCCCTCCTATGGAATTTTGGATGTTTGGACTTCCATGTCCCAGGTGGTACCTAAACTGTTTTTTGAGAATGTGCCTCATGCATATAGCAGCACTGAATTTGCATTTTCATTTAAATGCAGCAGCATTGTCTAAATGAATATGGTCACTGCCACCAGTATATATTGATCCCAATGGTTTTATTATTCAAATTCAAATAAACTTTATTGACGTGATAATCCGCACACGTTACCAAAGTAAGTTATTATTGGTAATTAATCAAAGAAATGCAAAGGGGGTGACTTTTTCCCTGTTGTCCTTTGGATCACCAAAGGAGAGGACTGTTGAACAATTAGATGATGGTTGGAAAAACATCTCTTTCAATCCAATCATAATTTAATTCTGTGAGTATTTAATCGTGGTCATAAAGCATAGAGCAGGGAAATTAGTCCTCTCATCTTCTAACAATTTGCAAATGATGGATTATGTTAATAAATGATCTATGACCCATCTCAAAAGCACTTACTGAGGCAGCTGAAAATTGTTACCTTGGGAACAATCCTGTTTATGACGAATCTGACATGGCTGCTGTAGGATGCCAGTTGGGAGCTATGTGCTCTGTTTGACTAAGCCTAAGTCTGTTTGCTTCAGGTAGACTCATCTCTGTAACAGTGGATGTTGGCCACTTATGAACCATTGTTTTAGCTGAATAGTGATGGGGCAAAGATTTTCCACCTGTGTTTATCAGCACTATTTAGGACAACAGGTCATAGTTTCAGATCTGCTGCCTACAAGGCAAATACTATCCTATCCAAATAATTTAGGTTTAGGTGAGAGATTAAACTTTATAATTTTATTCTCAGTACCCCACGTTTTACTAACAGAGTGGTATTTTGGGCCACTCCAACCACACGTGGTAGGTATGTCCCTTCCTACCACATTCTCTCCAATACTGAGGTCAACTCCCATGTTATGCATCCTAACCGGTGTTAGATGTATCTGCATAATAAGATTTTATATTGTGATCTCTGCAGCCTGTCACTGGAGGACACCTATAAATTAGCTTATTAATTTATTTCCATTTAACTGGGTGCAAAGTACCACTGAATACTAGGAGGAAGTGTGGCAAGGTGGTTAGAATAACAGTGCTAAGTACCAGTGAAACCACTGTTCAAATCCTACATTTCTCACTGGTACTCCTAGTGATCTGGAATCAGCCACCCTGCTGCCTCAGGTGACATTTAAATTGGAAACTCTTTAGAGCAGGGGTTTATTTTTAAATCTTCCTCTGTACCTGGAGGGTAGCCAATGTAACACTAGTTTACCAAAAGGGATCCAGGGTGATTCAAGTAACTGACATTGGTGCTAGACAAAATGGTTCATTTTGCTAACTGATACATTCTGTGCTTAATTACCTAAAAAGAAATAGTGTTAGGTTATTTCTAAATGTAATTGCCTTAAAAGAAAAACAGTTATTTTCTTTGGGGGGATTTCCCACTTTTTCTCTCTGACTCCCATCCACCCCAAAGTGCAGTCCATGATTTGCAGTCTGTTGTTCAATTTAAGAGGATAAAAGGGAAATATTTCACAACAACATCCAAATAGGAGATTAGCAAACAGAAGTGTGCAACCCTGCACTTACAAATAGTATTTCTGTTGTCCCTTTGCAGGTCATCAACAAACCAACATAATATACACTCAGTATATTTAAAGGAGAGGAGAAAGAGAGGCAATCGTAGAACTCAGAGATATCCAATGTGCAGCAAGACAAGACAAGGAGAAGTACTTCAATGATGCATGCAAGGAAAGAGAAGCAGAAACTATTAGAGGAAGAACAAGATCGGCTTTTCTAAAGCTATGAGAGTTAAAGAAAAAATTCCAGCCAGTATCAGGATCTTTGTCTTCTTTACTTTAAGGTGCAGGCCCATTTTAAGACTATGCACCTTGATCTTGAGAAGCAAATGTTTCAGATAGTCTTCACTTTCATCCAGTAATGTGGTATCATTAGCATAGTGAAGGTTGTTGATGAGTCTTCCACCAATCTTCATACCTCTGTTGTCTTCATACAGTCCTGCTTCACTGATGATTTGTTCTGCATATAAACTAAACAGGTAGGGGGAAAGTATGCAGTCTTGTTATACACCTTTGCTGATTTTAAACCATTCTGTTTCTCCTTGCTCCGTTCAAACTGTTACTTCTTGATTAATGTAAAAGTTGTGCAAGAGAATTATCAGGTGTTCATGCTTCTTAATGTGGCCCAGAGTTTCTCATGGTTTACACAGTCAAAAGTCTTGCTATAGTCAATAAACACATGTAGATATCCTTTTGGTATTCTTTACTCTTTTCAAGGATCCATCTCACATCCGCGATGATGTCTCTCATTCCTCACCCTTTCCTGAACCCTGTTTACACTTCAGGCAGTTCTCATTCCAGGTATTGTTATAGTCTCTGCTGAATAATCTTGAGTAGAATCTTGCTGACATGTGGTACCAGAGTGATGGTGTGATAATTTCCTCAGTCAGTTGGATCCCCTTTCTTTAGTACTGGTAAAAACACAGATCATTTACAGTCAGTTGGCTATGATGTTGTCTTCAAATCTTCTGGAAGAACCTTGAAAGTATGGTAAAAGCTGCATCTGATTGATATAATATTCAATGGGAATGCCATCAATGCCCAGTGCTTTGTTCTTTGGCAAGTCTTTCAATGCTGCTTCAACATCTTCTTTCATCATCAATGGTTCCTGAATATAAGGTACAGGTTGAAACGGCTGTTGGTCCACTTGATCGGTATGGTAATGACTCTGTATATTCTTTCCATCTTTTCTTGATCTTCTCAGCATAATTCAACATGGTTCCTTGAGCATCTTATGGCATTCCAATTTGAAGTTGGAATCTTTTCTTTAATTCTCATAGCTCTAGGAAAGCCGATCTTGTTCTTCCTCTAATAGTTTCTGATTGTATTGCCTTGCATGTGTCATCGTAATATTTCTCCTTGTCTTGTCTTGCTACACGTAGGAAATCTCCATTGAGTTCTGTGATTGTTTCTCTTTCTCCTCTGACTTTGGCTTCTCTGCATTTTTGGGCAATTTTCTGAGTTTCTTCGGTCATCCATTTTGGCCATTTTTGTTTTTTTACCTTTTGTAAGGACCTCACTTTCTTCCAATGCAACCTTCTTGATATCATCCCATAACTCTTCTGGAACTCTGTCATTTGTATCTAAAGCAGCAAATCGATTTCCCAAGTAGTCTTTAAATTCCGGTGGTATATTCTCAATGTCATATTTTGCTACATTCATGAGTGGCTTGCTCTTTTTCAACTTTACCTTGAGTTTGCATACTAGTAGTTGGTGTTCTGTACCACAGTCAGCTCCAGGTTTTGCTTTTGTTGATGTTATAGAGCTTTTCCATCATTGACTTTCACAGATTTAGTCAATTTGATTTTTGTGTAATCCATTGGGTGAAGCAGTAGAAGAACATGATGTGTCCAAGGATAGAACAAAACAATCATATAATATTGAAAAGAGGCATTTTATTCACAAACCAATAGTTGGTGCCCACCCGACACAGGCCGTGTTTCGTTTAACAAAACTTCATCAGGGGTATAGGGCAACTAGAAACAGAAACATTCAATTATTACACTCATATATGTATAAAATATAATAAAACATATATTAAAACATATATTAAAAAAGAGAGGAATAATTAAAATCATAATAAATCACTTACTATATAAAATATATTTATACAGTAATATCAAAACTGGGTTGGAACGCTATATAAATAAAGATACAAATAAAAATAAAAACGAAGACAAGGGCAAAAAATGCATAATACAACGTACCATAAGAAATAACAATAATTAAAATCATAATAAATAAATCACTATATAAATAAACATTTATATAATAATGCCAAAAAGGGGGGGTTAGAGTGACTGAAGCAAGGGCCAAAAAAGAAGTAAGTCAAACAGGTACATTGACCGTGAACCAAAAGAAGAAGAGAAGAAGAGAAGGGGACCACACATGTATCAATATAAAAGTGTTGACACTCAACAAGAGTAACTTAATAAAATAGAAACCTTTTGTAATATGTGCCAAAAGGTGCTCTAAATTAAAAAATAACCATCCCATTGTGATGACAACTAACTCCAAAAGTTCATTAAATGATACCTTATTGGTTAACGCTGTAGAGATTTCCTCTTTGCAACTGTATTGAAAATCAAAGGTCACCATTACCAATGTAACAAACCAGTGTAACAGACCAACTAAAAACCAAATAAAAAATCTTGAAACCTACTTACTTTTACCGGGCTCACTAAGCTGCACAAAGCGCCGCGCAAAAAACGTTTTAAATTCGTAGCAAATTCGTTATTCCATCAAATGGCATGAAACACGCCAAAGTAGTGCAGTGCTGGAAAGATTTCTCTAAATAACGCCGACGCATGCGCAGCTGCAGTCTCAACCGGCGCCCAAGAATGACGTCAGAAATAAAGGACAAAGCAAACGCCGAACCACGGCTTACAAACCAAACTTCAAACAGCGAAATTAGACAATGAATATAAAAGCAGGTGTGCATCTACTAAACCATGTACCTGAATCAAAGAGGAATCAAAAAACGGGAAAATTAAAAGAAGTCACCGCTAGTAAAAACCATTTAAACACTACTGGATCAATGAGACATCCTAAAGGGAGGGAGGGGGGGAGGGGGGAAGGGGGGAGGGGGTGGGGGGAGGGGGGAGGAGGAAGGGGGGGAAGGGGGGAGGGGGGAAGGAGGGGAAAAGGAAAGGGGGAAAAAAGGGGCCTAAGCCACTGCTAAAGCATGTTAAATTATAACAAAAAAAGGGGGGGGGGAAGAATTTGTACCTCTGCTGTACCATATGAAAACTATAACAAAACCATGCATAATACAGATTCCTAGAAAAGCATAAAACCAATAATATGACAAAATCAAATATAAAAATTGTTACTACTTTGGTACCAAACACAATTATACAATCAATAAATATAAATAGACATGTAACAAGATAATATATACATATATATATATATATATATATATATATAAAAAGGGGATAAATAAATATAAAAAAATAAATATATATATAAAAAAATATAAATATATATATATAAAAAAGCATAATCAACCATATTAAATGTGTATAATAAAAATACATTCAAAAAATATATATATAAACTATAATGAATATGAATTAATTAATAAAAATGGAACATCAAAATATGAGATAACCTCATCTAAACATATAAAAAAGAAGACATAAAAATTAAGTCCTTAAAACATTAAAAATAATAAATAATATGTATAAATAAATAATATATATATATATATGTAAAAACAAATAAAAATTTAATTGAATATATAATTATATGTATGTCATCGAAGTAGTCACAAAATATTACTGCATAAAAGAAGGGGGAGAAGAAATATTATTCATACAACAAAAACAATCCTTTGCACATGGCCGAACCGAAAAAGATGTACATCTCTAAGTAACTACCACAGACCACCATGGATTGATGCAAAAACCATTAACCATCATAAAAAAATGGAAAAGTCTTGTTCTAAATTGAGCCCATTTGGTATCATCGAGTTCAACATAAAAATGTATCTCTGCTCCAGTTGTAAAATTGTTCTATTAATGTCACCACCTCTCCAGTTAACCTTCACCTTTTTGATAACAAAGAATTTAATATCTGAAATCTTATGCGCTGATTGTATCCAATGCTCTACCAAAGGTTTCTCTATGTTGCTCCTCCTGATTGCACTCCTATGTTCTATAATCCTAGTACGTACACTGCGTAAGGTCTTACCTACATAGAGTTTCTGACATGGACATACAATCACATAAATGACATGAGAAGTCTCACAGTTAGAGAAATCACTAAGTACAAATTTCCTTTGAGAGCAGGGGTGTATGAATTCTTTGATGGATAAAGCGTGTACACAAACCGAGCAACGGCCACACTGGTAGTGACCTCTGACCCTAGGAGCGAATTGCTGTTCTGTCAGAGCTGAGGGAACCAAAAGATTCTTGAGATTAACATTACGTTTGTGCGCTATCGTGAGTCTAACATCCTCAAATCCTTCCAGCGATTGAATCAAATGCCACTCTTTCTTTAAAACGTTGACAATATCACGAGAAAGAGTAGTATATAACAACGGACAAACCATCCCTACATTGTCTTTCCTTTGTTTGGAGAGGAGCAAATCTTCACGTTCAGACATCCTTGCCCTAGTGTAGGCTTCCGAAACGTACTTGTGAGGATACTTCCTATTGTGGAACCTATTCTCCATAGCCTGAGCATGGAGTTCAAAATCCTTGTTATTGGTGCATATCCGTTTCGCACGAAGAAATTGTCCTACAGGTAGATTTCTTTTAAGAGCCGGATTATGAAAGCTGTCAAAGTGAAGAAGTGTATTGCGATCCGTGGGTTTTCTGTAAAGAGATGTGGTCAAACGATGATCCTCAATTCGGATTAGAAGGTCCAAATACGGAATGCATAAAAAATCATAAGTGAGCTGGAATCTCAAATTAGTATCTAACCCATTTACCCACCCATTAAATTGAGATAGAACCTCTTCAGACCCTTTCCATAAAATAAAAACATCATCTATGTAACGTACCCATAATATAATGTTCTCTTTATATGGGTTATCTTTAATAAATCTCTCCTCAAACTCAAAAACATAGAGATTGGCGATATTGGGGGCCATGGAGGAACCCATGGCCACTCCCTTGACCTGCTGGTAAAACAATTCTCTAAAGCAAAAAAAGTTATTGCAAAGAGCAATCCTAGCTAATTCCATCAGAAAATATGTTGGAATCCGTCTATTAGAGAGTCTTGTAGATAAATATTGTTCAAGAATGAGAAGAGCCTCTGCCTGTGGGACATTGGTATAAAGAGATTCAACATCCATAGTGACTAAAAATTCTTTAATTCTCATAGCTCTAGGAAAGCCGATCTTGTTCTTCCTCTAATAGTTTCTGATTGTATTGCCTTGCATGTGTCATCGTAATATTTCTCCTTGTCTTGTCTTGCTACACGTAGGAAATCTCCATTGAGTTCTGTGATTGTTTCTCTTTCTCCTCTGACTTTGGCTTCTCTGCATTTTTGGGCAATTTTCTGAGTTTCTTCGGTCATCCATTTTGGCCATTTTTGTTTTTTTACCTTTTGTAAGGACCTCACTTTCTTCCAATGCAACCTTCTTGATATCATCCCATAACTCTTCTGGAACTCTGTCATTTGTATCTAAAGCAGCAAATCGATTTCCCAAGTAGTCTTTAAATTCCGGTGGTATATTCTCAATGTCATATTTTGCTACATTCATGAGTGGCTTGCTCTTTTTCAACTTTACCTTGAGTTTGCATACTAGTAGTTGGTGTTCTGTACCACAGTCAGCTCCAGGTTTTGCTTTTGTTGATGTTATAGAGCTTTTCCATCATTGACTTTCACAGATTTAGTCAATTTGATTTTTGTGTAATCCATTGGGTGAAGTCCATGTGTACAGTTGCTGCTTGTGTTGCTGGAAGAAGGTATTTGAGATGAATAGATGGTTGGTCTTGCAGAATTCTATCAGTCTCTCTCCAGCTTCATTTCTGCTGCCACGTCCATATTTTCCAACCACTTTGCCGCCTTCTTTGTTGCCAACTTTTGTGTTCCAGACACCAATGACTATCAGGATATCCTGTTTGCATGTTCTGTCAATTTCAGCTTGTACTTGTTCATAGAACTCATCAACTTCATCCTCTTCTGCAGCTATTATTGGGGCATATACATGAATTATAGTTGTGTTGATGGGCATTCCTCATAGATGAATAGAAATTAAACATTTGCTGATTGCATTGTATTTCATTAGAGTTCTTGCAAGTTTCTTGTTGATTATGTGGAGTGGAGGAGTAGCCTAGTGGTTGGGGCAAGGTACTTCAGGCCGGAAGGTCGGGGGTTCAAATCCCACTAAAGGACAGCAACCTTGGGCCGGAAGGACTGGGGTTTCTAGTCCCACAGGTGCTCCTTGTGGTCTTGGGCAAGCCACTTAACCCTCCATAGCCCATGTTCCCTGTAAAATAGTTATCTCCAAGTTATAATGCCCTGTTCAATGTAATTTCAGTTTGTTCAATGTAAACCGCACTGATGCAGAATAGCGCGGTATATAAGAGAATGTAAACAAATAAATAAAATAAATTATAAATGCAACACCAGTTCTTCTTTGTCTTTCATTTCCAGCATAGTAGACCATGTGATCATCAGATGCAAAGTGCCCGACGCCAGTCCATTTCAGTTCGCTGACACCCAACAGATCGAGTTGTACACGTTCCATTTCATTCTTGACCACCTCCAACTTCCCTTAGTTCAAGCTTCGTACGTTCCATGTCCCATATGTAAGACATTGTTGTAGCTTCTGACTCTCATTTAATGGTTAAGAGCATCAGATTGGTTCCATTCTTTTATAGAAGACTTTCATCCTAACTCCCCATATCATTCATCAGTCCTAATAACAGGCTCTATAAAGGTTTCTGTTTTTGAAAAGTCTTTTATTCAGAAAACTTGCTTGTTTCCTTCTTTTTCAGGTTTTTTTCCATGTATATATATATCTATCTGTATATATATGTGACTTCATTCACTATGATAGCATTTTGGTGTATTGTCCGTGGTGAAGGAAGTATTTATTACAGGATTACAGGATCCGAGGCAGCATGGAGTCACCAGAGGCAGGTCTTGTCAGACAAATCTGATTGATTTCTTTGACTGGGTGACCAGGGAGTTGGACTGAGGGAGAGCCCTAGATGTGGTGTATTTAGATTTCAGTAAAGCCTTTGACACCGTTCCTCACAGGCGACTTATAAATAAACTGAGCACCCTAGGGATGGACCCTAAAGTTACTGCTTGGGTTAGAAATTGGTTGTGTGGGAGGTGATAAAGAGTACAAGTAAATGGAGCTCACTCTGAGGAGAAGGATGTTACCAGTGGTGTGCCCCAGGGATCTGTCCTTGGTCCGATTCTTTTTAACATCTATGTTAGTGATATAGCGGAAGGGCTGTCGGGTAAGGTTTGCCTCTTTGCGGATGATACCAAAATCTGCAATAGAGTAGACACCCAGGAAGGTGTAGATAACATGAGGAGGGATCTAGCTAAGCTTGAAGAATGGTCTAGAATTTGGCAGCTGGGATTTAATGTTAAAAAATGTAAGGTCATGCATTTGGGCTGCAGCAATCCAAGGGAGCAATACAGTATAGGAGGTGAAGTACTTTTGTCCACTAAAGAAGAGCGGGACCTAGGCGTGGTTGTGTCTGATGATCTTAAAGTAGCTAAACAGGTAGAAAAGGCGAGAGCAAAAGCTGGAAGGATGCTTGGGTGCATACGGAGAGGAATGGCTAGCAGAAAAAAGGAGGTGATAATGCCTCTGTATAAGTCTTTGGTGCGACCTCATTTGGAGTATAGTGTGCAATTCTGGAGTCTGCACCTTCAAAAGGATGTGAACAGGATGGAGTCGGTGCAGAGGGTGGCTACTAAAATGATTAGTGGGCTTCATTATAAAGCATATGAGGACAGACTTAAGGATCTTAATATGTACACCTTAGAAGAAAGGCGGGATAGAGGTGATATGATTGAGATGTTTAAATACCTCCGTGGCATAAATGTTCAGGGAGAGAGCCTCTTTCAATTGAAAGCAAGTTCTGCTACAAGGGGACATGGGATGAGGGTGAAGGGAGATAAATTCAGGAGTGATATGCGGAAATATTTCTTTACGGAAAGAGTAGTGGATCCATGGAATAGTCTCCCAGTGGAGGTGGTAGAGATGAGGACAGTAACTGAATTCAAAAAAGCATGGGACCAACACAGAGGATCTCTAAAGGTAAAAAGTGGACTGTTGTTGATATGAAAGGACCGACTAGATAGGCCATGTGGTCTTTTTCTGTCATCATGTTTCTATGTTTCTATATATATTTATACATATGTGAAAAAAAACTGAAAAGGAAAAAAGCTTTCTGACTAAAACAGTTTCAAATACAAATAAAAACCATTGAAGAGACTGTCATTGAGACAGAAGAATGATATGGGGAGCTAGGGTGAAGGGTTGTCACCTATATAAAAGAATGGCTCCAATCTGATGATCCTTATTACATCTATTTTTATAATAGACAGGTGAGAGTTATTTATATACAAATACCTTCATTGTGGTGGATGTACTGTTTTGTGAGCAGTATTTGTGTTTGTGTTTTACATAATCTTCTTGTTTTATGGGCGTTTTTGACAAGACTAGCCAATACTCTGGCAGGACAAGAGGTTTTCAATAGGAATGTTAAGTATTACTTGGGGTGAAAGCAAGCGGGTGGACTTCCTGCTAATTATTTGAGGGCTCAAAGGAGAGGCACTACTATTCATGTGATTTAGCTGGACGCAAACTGGGTTAGGAGGACGGAGGAGATCAGAAGGGCTTTTTGGGGCTCTTACACTCTGCCGTATAGCTCGGAGGTCAAGCCCATGGAAGATCAGCTTGGATGCTTCCTATAGGGCATTCCATGTCCAGCAGTGAATGCTGATTTTCTGAGGGGGCTTGATATATACCTATAGATGTTGAGGAAATTTTGACAGCTATCCCAGCTCTTGCCAGCGGGTCAGGGCTCTTTTCAATATTTTGGCAATCTGCTCTCACCAGGACTTCTGAAATTGTCTTCTGAGTTTTGGGGTCAGGGATCTGCTGCTGCTGGCTCGTTTACAAAAGCTAGGCAAGGACTCATTACAGCTTCAAAATCATAGACCAATTTCTCTGATTAACTGTGATTGCAAGATTTATCTAAAAATTCTCGCAAGACGGCTGTCCAGGGGCATCGGAATAACTACTTGAAAGGGTGGCAGCAGATAATACCAAATTGTATACTCATATTGTTGAGGTTGCCAGTACTTTACCGATACCATCAATGGCTTTCTCGTTAGACGCGGAAAACACCGTAACAGCACTGTCACTGAGCCCTTCAAGTTGGATAGAGGTACATGACAAGGGTGTCCTTCTGCCTCTTACTATTTTTCCTAGCCTTGGAACCACTGCTTATAACAACCTGGGAGAACCCTGGGATTCGGGAGATTGAGGTGGGGGGAGGGAATGTTTTAAAATCTCTGCATATGCAGATGATAGGTTGCTATATTTGGTGAATCCGCATGCCTCTATACCGGCAACGTTCAGTGACATCCAAAATTTCGCTCAATTATCAGGATACATGGTGATTTGGACAAAGACTGAGGTGAAGTCCCTGAAGCATAGTTGCTCCTGGTCTTAACTTTCAGATCTGCCCATTTAATGGTGTATTTAGGTGTCCATTTAACATTCTTCTTGTCCATTCCTAGAGGTCTCTGCTTCAAGCAAGACAATTCTATGGCTCTTCACACAAATTCTCTTAAGAAAGGGGGCTATTATTATTTTTATTTTTATTAGATACAATTTTTTTTTTTGCTGCTTAGGCTGCTGGTGTATTTTTGTAGCCATTGTAGAAGAATATTTTTCTGTTTTTAGGTAAAGCTTTCCTGCTACTTTTTTTTCCCCTCTACCTTCTGGTTCAAAGAGGAAGACAAGCTCTTTGAAGTCACTGCACTGCTGAGGTGTTAGATTCCTCTCTCCCTTCCCACCCCAACTTCTTCCCATCCATGTAAGAAATCTTGCTATATAGAGAAACTCACCAGTTAGCTTGCTGATCAAGATAAGAGTTTGGTACTGTTTGGAAGGGAAAATCTAGGAAGTAAATAGTTCCACATTTGGAGATTTTCTGAAAGTAAACAGTTATATTTGAAGGATCTTTGCTTAGTTAATCCTAAAAAGGGTATATTTGACTATACACTTCAGACACATATTTCAGATTTTAGTAGCTTAAAGTGATAAGATAAAAACTGTTCCATACCCAAATAGCAAGTGATCAATCAAGCAGGACTACATACAGAGAATCAGAATAGAGGTGTTACTGTAGATCTCCCATAAAAAAGACCAGCTGCTTTTTATTTTAAAGGACAGCTGAGGAAAGGTTAGGGACTTTGGTAAATCTTTTTCTCCTTTCCTTCAACAGGTGCCATAGCTCCAAAAACTGAACTATGGCTAGGAAAAATCGCGTTGCCAAAAGCAATTGTCCCAATACATCTTCTGCCTCTGTTCAGATGACCAGCCTGCTCCCAGGTAAGGGACTGGTTCCATATGCAAGCTACCTACAAGCTGAATCCCTTATGAAACAGGTGGAGGAGCCAAGAGAAGAGGTGGCGAGGCTGAGAAGCATCTGTAATAGTGAGAAGAACATTGATGAGATGTTTCTTGAGGCATCCAAGCTCTCCAACAGGGGTGAAGATGGTATAGTACAGAAAGAAGAGAGCTGGACATAGGTCACCAGAGTCTGCAGAATCGACCCTCAATTCCAATTTGAATTGAAAAGGCAGAATATGCTACCCTGGAAATAAAGGAGATAAGAACATCAAGGAACAGGAAGAACTGGAGCTCAAGAGCCCTAAAGTTGATGAATCAGTGACCACAATGAAGGAAAGGGTGGTGATGGTTGGTGACCCTCTTCTGAAAGGTATTGAGGCATTCATTTGCTGACCAGATCTGATGTCCAGGGAGGTATGCCAGGTGCCAAAATCTGAGATGTTATAGGGAGTTTGCTGAGACTTATCAAGCCTTCTGAATATTATCCGTTGCTGTTCATCTACTGCTATCCCCATGTGTGTATCAAGAATGACTTTATGGCTCTGAGAGAGAGAGGGTGAACAAGATAAGTGTGCAGGTGGTATTCGCCTCAAACTTCTCTATTGATAATGTGTGGATTATGTTATCAAGAACATTTTGGTTTCTTGGACCATGGAATGATTTTCCAAGGGTTCTGAGCAGAAATGGTATCCACTTATCCAAGAAGGGTGAAAGTGTCTTCTGCAGCAGAATGGCTAACCTACGAAGAGAACTTTAAATTGGATTCATTGAGGATGGGTGAAGAAAGTTCTCAGGTAAGTAAAACATTAAATACCTCTGTGGTAAAGAAAACAGGAGAAACATCTGGAAAGTAGTGTGTTTTAATGCCTGTAGTATGGGAAATAAGATTCTGGATCTTGAGGCTTTAATAGAAGAGGCTGACTTGGATTTAGTGGCAGTCACAGAGACATGATTCAGAGAGAATCATGACTGGGATGTAATTATACTAGGCTGTAATATATTCAGAAATGACAGGATAGGAAACCTAGGGTGGCCGGCCTAAGTGGGGGCAGCTGTGGCACACATGACTGACTATACCGCCATCCCCAGCTACTGCCTCTGCCTCCACCCACCCCCAGCAGCCGCTGATTCTGTCTTGAGAGGGGGAGGCGGGCAGCGGCAGTATTTCCAAAGGCGGCTGCTTTTTGCCACCACTTTTAGAAATACTGCCACTGCCACTCTCTGCCTCTCCCTCCTGAGATGGAATCAGTGGTGGCGGCGGCAGCCGGGGGGCAGTGGCAGCTAGGGGGGGGGGGTTAGCGGTGTCCAGGGTTTCTGCCTAGGGCAGCAGAAACCCTTGGCCCGGCCTTGGGCATGGCACTATATGTAAAAAATATTAAAATTACAGAATTGCAATGCTTACGAGGGAAGAAGGAGACACTGTGGGTCAAATTGAAAAGAAGGAATGGAGCATCCATTTACGTTGGTGTGATTATACAGACCTCCTTTACAGGTAGAAGAAGTGGAGAGATTTAATTGAAGACATTTGCAGTATTGCTATGAAAGAAGTGCCACTGATCGATGATTTCAATATGTTGGACCTTGATTGGGACATTCCTTCTGTGATGCCAGCGAGAAGTAAGGAGATCCTGGATTCTCTACAGGTAGAACTATTCCGGCAACTGGTAATGGAACCCACATGGGAAGGGCCCATAGTGAAACTGCTGCTTATGAATAGGGAGAGTGTTTCTGATGTTATAATGGGCAATCATCTTACATCCCATGATCATTGGATGGTGTGGTTAAGTATTAGGACAAGGGCTCAGATATTTCATTCAAAAGTGAGGGTCCTAGACTTTCAGAAACTAACTTTGTCAAGAAGGGACAATACCTCAAGGAGTAGTTAGCTGGATGAGAACAACCAGGGGATGTAGAAAGCAGTGGACAAAACTGAAAGGGGATATTTTAAGAGCAACAAACATTTTTCTTAGGAAATTAAATAAAAAAGGAAGAGGAGATCACTATGGTTCTCAAAAGAAGTAGCAGAAAAGGTGTGGAAAAAGAGGATGGCCTTCATAAAATACAAGAGATCACAGAAAGAAGAAAGACACACATCAATATTTGGAAAAGCTAAGTGAAGCTAGGAATGTAGTCAGGAAAGCAAAGATACAAATGGAAGAAAAATAACTAATATAGTAACCTGGGAAACAAAACATTTTTCAGATCTGTTAGTGAGAGGAGGAAGTGCAAAAGTAATATTGTCAGACTCTAGGGTGAAGGGGAGGAAAATGTAGAAGCTGATGAAGATAAAGCGGAATTGTTTAACAGATATTTTTGCTCTGTGTTCATGGTTGAAGGGCTAGGAGCCAGACCTCAGAAAACCCCACAAATTGGAACAGAAATGAGGGGGATTTTGAACAATTTTCTGAAGACTGTGTTTTTGAGGAGCTACCTAAACTAAAAGTAGACAAAGTGATGGGGCCTGATGGGATACATTCAAGAGTATTTGAAGGAACATAAGGATGTTCTGGCAGCTCCACTGTCTGACCTTTTCAGTGCTTCTTTAGAGTGGGAAGTGGTCCCTTAGGACTGGAGAAGAGCGCATGTGGTCCCTTTACACAAAAGCAGAGGTTGAGAACTACAGGCCAGTTAGTCTGACCTCTGCGGTAAGTAAATTAATGGAAACGCTGCTAAAACAGAGGATAGTGAAGTTTCTGGTATCCAATGAATTGCAGGATCCGAAGCAGAATGGTTTTACCAAAGGCAAGTCTTCTCAGACAAATCTGAGTAATTTCTTTGACTGGGTGACCAGAGAGTTGGACCGAGGGAGAGCGCTAGATATAGTGTACTTAGATTTCACTAAAGCCTTTGACACTGTTCTGCACAGGCAACTTATAAATTGAGCACCCTAGGGATGGACCCTAAATTGTTGACTGAGTTTGAAACTGGTTGAGTGGAAGGCTGCAGAAGGTGCAAGTAAATGGACCTCACTTTGAGGAGAAGGACATTACCAGTGGTGTGCCACAAGGATCTGTCCTTGGTCCAATTCTTTTTAACCTTTTTGTAAGTGATATTGCAGAAAGGCTGTTAGGTAAGATTTGCCTCTTTGTGGATATTGAAATCTGTAATAAGATAGACAAATAGGAAGCTTCATACAATAGAGATGTTTACGGCATAAATGCACAAAAGGAGGGCCTCTTTCAATTGAAAGAAAACTCTGCAATGAGGAGGCGTAGAATGAAGGTGGAAGGGGATAGACTCTGGAGTGATTTGAGGAAATATTTCTTTACAGAAAGAGTCGTAGATGCATGGCGTAGTCTTCTAGTGGAGGTGGTAGAGATAAGGATTGTATCTGAATTCAAGAAAGCATAGGACAAACCGAAGATCTTTAAGGGAAATAAAGGGATTGTAAAACTTAGTAGTTGATATGGAAGGGCAGTCTAGATAGGTCATATGGTCTTCATCTGCTGTGATGTTTCTATGTCAATAGATCTTTAGCCTCTGCACTTGCTTCAGTTTATTTTGCATAGGGTAGTGTGAGCACCTGTAAGTCTCATAGAATTAATAATCTGCAATATAAATGCTGCTCCTTTTGTGATGCTGGTTTAGATCATTGTTACACATGCCTTTCATGTCATCGAGAAAGGTTGAGCAGGAACTGGACAGGTTTTGGGGCAGAATGTGGATGTTAACACATCATGGTTAGCATAGGCGTTTTGAGCACACATTAACCGTGAAGTTGCCATAACTTAGTGTGGGTGCACCTAACGCTGCTAAGTGCACTCACATGCTGTGTAGCATGATGCAGTGTGTTAGCATCACACTGTTGGCGAGAAGACAGCTTCACACCTGCCCAAAATTTAGCGCAGCTCTTTGTGCTAATTTGGCATAAACAGCAGACGGTTGCAAGCTTCTGCCAGACTCTTGTTGGCTTGGGACCCAGTTTTTTAGTTGCATGGATAAGTGGGCTTCACATCCAGATGTTTGTGATAAGGGTTTTCATCGGGTGGGAAAGGATTTTTGTTTTGTATCTTTTTAGTTGTTTGTCATTTAGAGATGTAAATTCAAATAAAAATAAATCACCCAAAGACCTTAATATGTATATCCTAGACTTCCACAGGAGAGGAAGGACAGGGGGATGCGATACATATATTTAAAGAGTATTAATGAACAAACAAACCTTTTTCAAAGACGGGGAAGCTGTAATACTAGAGGGCGTAACATGAAGCAACAAGGGGGTAAACTGAGAGGCAACGTCAGGAAATACTTTTTCACGGGAAGGCTGGTGGATGCTTGGAACGCCCTCCCGATGGAGGTGGTGGGAAGCAACAACCGTGATGGAATTCAAAAAGTTATAGGACAGACACAAGGGATCATTACAAGGCAAGAGGATAATAACTTTAAAAATAGAGGGGGGTAACCTGCACAAAGCGGCAGGTGCAACTCTAGTCACTTCACTGGGCAGAAGAAGGACCATGTTCATCTTTATCTGCCGTCATTTACTATGTTCTTATCAAAAAATGCATATGTACATCCAAGGCCGGCCCAATGGTTTCTGCCACCCAAGGCATAAACCCCGGCCTAGCCGCCCTCCCCTGCTGCCGCTGCCCCTCACCTATCTGACACCACCCCCCAGCTGCCACCACTACCCCCCCCCGCTTCTGCCACTGCTGCCCCCCCCCCCCCCCCCCAGCTACCGTCAATTCTGTCTCAGGAGGGGGAGGTGGGCAACAGCAGTATTTTCAAAAATGGCCCACCGCCCCCCCAAATGCAATCGGCGGCAGCTGGGGGGGGGAGTGGCATGGCTGCCCATATGTGGCGCTGCCACCGCTGGTGCCGACTACCCAGGCCACTGCTGCTACCCATCCAGGCTGACCGTCCTAGGTCGCCACCTAGCTCACCTAGTGGATGGACTGGCCCTGTGCAAATCACCTTTCTCTCCATAGTAAATGATGGCAGATAAAGACCAAATTGCTCCGTTTAGTCTGCCCAGTTTAGATTCATTCTCCTAGTATATGTCTATAAAAACTATCAAATAAATAAATTAAATAAATATGTACATATAAATGTTGCAATACAAAAAGAAGCACACAAACCTGCAGAACAGTGCAGGAATAAAAAGGAGCAGGTAACATCCCCCACCATGGAACTATGATATCGGACTTCATTGGAGTGTCTAGAGGTCCATCCCTACATGTCCGTGTTTTGGCAACAGGGCCTTCATCAGGGACTCAGGACCTCAGTTAAAAACAAAACATATACAGCAGTAAGTACAGGAACCTTTTTTTTCTTGTGCTGTCAAGTCACTGCGGTCTCCTGGCAATCCAGTTGCCCCTGAGTTTTCTTGGCAATGTATCACCAGAAGTAGATCGCCAGGCCTTTTCTTCCAATGTAAT
Organism: Ichthyophis bannanicus; assembly: GCA_033557465.1. NCBI lineage: Eukaryota > Metazoa > Chordata > Amphibia > Gymnophiona > Ichthyophiidae > Ichthyophis > Ichthyophis bannanicus. Next base: position 898,241,308 of record CM066035.1, on the reverse strand, counting down.
GGAGGGCAGAGTGACTTGCCCAAGGTCACAAGGAGTGCCTGTGGGAATTGAACCCTTGATCTTCTGGGTACCAGGCAGTTGCTCTAATCACTAGACTCCTCCTCCAAATACATAAAATTCTAAATAATGATCAAAGAGCACAAATAGACACATAACATGTCATCTATTTCAAATAAAACCACATAAAACTCCAAAGACTGTATATATTAAAAAAGTATTAAAAGATGGATATAAATGGACATACTATACAGTTTGATCGGCATGTAGAGTGCTGAATAATGGGGTTGGATGTCCGGGATGGACGCCAAACCCTCTAGCCGCTGGGATCCGATTCCTGGTCCAAAGCTCCTCGCACGTTCAGGGCCGCTGTGTGGGGAGCTCTGGATGTGGGTGGGAGGGGGTGACAACAGGGAGGAGAGTGGGCATTGCGGAGGCGGCTCCAAGACCCGGACACACAGAGCTGACTCTGGTCATAGCCCAGTAGGTCCGGGAAGTGCTGAAAAGGCCATCGGACTTATTCCACCTTAGAGGTGGAATAAGTCTGATGAATATTGGGGACTGGGGCATGCAGGGCAGCTGAAACATAGAAACATAGAAATATGACGACAGAAAAAGACCACATGGCCTATCTAGTCTGTACTTCCATATCAACAACTACAACAGTCCCCTTTTTTCCTTTAGAGATCCTCTGTGTTTGTCCCATGCTTTTTTGAATTCAGTTACTGTCCTCATCTCCACCACCTCCACTGGGAGACTATTCCACGGATCCACCACTCTTTCCGTAAAGAAATATTTCCGCATATCACTCCTGAATCTATCCCCCTTCACCCTCATCCCTTGTCCCCTCATAGCAGAACTTGCTTTCAATTGAAAGAGGCTCTCTCCCTGAACATTTATGCCACGGAGGTATTTAAACATCTCAATCATATCACCTCTATCCCGCCTTTCCTCTAAGGTGTACATATTAAGATCCTTAAGTCTGTCCTCATATGCTTTATAATGAAGACCACTAACCATTTTAGTAGCCACCCTCTGCACCGACTCCATCCTGTTCACATCCTTTTGAAGGTGCGGTCTCCAGAATTGCACACCATACTCCAAATGAGGTCGCACCAAAGACTTATACAGAGGCATTATCGCCTCCTTTTTTCTGCTAGCCATTCCTCTCCGTATGCACCCAAGCATCCTTCTAGCTTTTGCCGTCGCCTTTTCTACCTGTTTAGCTACTTTAAGATCATCAGACACGGGACAGCTAGAGATAGGTCCCTGCTGCCCGATCCCATCTCCAGCTGCCTCTGCCACGGTCCATACGGCGGGGAACAAAGCGTGGAACGGCTGCGGCCCATACTTAAACTCGAGTATGGCGTCCCGGGGTCATAGTGAAAGAAAGCCACAGTACCGGGGATCCTGCAGGAGGATGGGGAGGGATAGACGGGGTGAAGGATGGACGTCCAGGCCCTTTGGATCAGGGCATGACCAGTCCATTTAGCTCCTGATTCTCCCCATGGATACATAATAGGGGTCTAATCCAGCCCATCTAGATTTTGGATGTCTGGACGGACCAGACGTGCCCCTTTCGGCATCGGGCTCCTCATCTACAAGCTAATATAAAAAAGAGTTACAATATTAAATAAAAGAAAAGGAATGCAAACCATAATAATAAATAACAGATATAATAAATGAGACAATCTCGTTAAAAGAACTATATATATAATAAAACGATAAAAATGTATAAAACTGGAAAACAGATAAATCTGTAAAACTAACACATTCTTCCAAGGAATGTAATAAAAACATATTACACAGTGGTGACATAGTGGTAGTAAGGATATATAATCATCATCTTGGAGTAAGGACCTATGTAATATAAAGGCTACTTACTTGAAGGTAAGAGACACTCTATAAGAGACACCTCGTAAGAGGCCAGAAAGGCAATCACCCTAGGAATAGAAGGAGAAGTAAACACAGGACAGTGTGAGCATGTAAAACAACGTTGGAAACCTGTCTAAGGATAATCCATCTGAAGAGGAGAGAGGAAGAGGAGAACTAACATGGAAACGTGTGAAAAATATAATATAATACTATATATTTTAAAAAAAATTAATATAAAAATGGAGGAGGGAAGAAAGACAACAGTGGTATGAGGTGTTTTTATTATGTCTGCAAAGTATGTGTTTGTTTTACAGATTTATCTGTTTTCCAGTTGTATACATTTTTGTTGTTTTATGATACATATAGGGATGGATTCTGATCAGCGTTTAGCGAGATGTACGTCTGGTTTGGACATACATTCCCACTAAAAGCCTGTGCCGGGTTCCCTGCACAAAGCTCCCCCGAATGTACAGGGCAAATGTGAGGGGAGCTCTGGATGGGGATGGAAGGGGGTGGGCTGGAGGAGGAGCAGGGGCGGAGTGGAGGCGGAACCCGGACCCTGGATGTACAGGGCCGATTCCGGACTCGGCCCTGTGCATCCAGGGTTACTAACTTAGATGGGGGACTTATTCCAGCTTGGAGGTGGAATAAGTCCCTACAACGTTGGTGGACAGTGCGGTGGGGCAACAACGACGAGGTGAGTTGCAGGAGGGGCATCCCCACAGCCTGATCCTGGCCTTGGCAGGCCCGATCGGGTCGGGCGTTGGGGAAAGGAATCGTTTAGAGGCTCCCATGGGTGCAGAATCAGGTACAGATCTAGCCTGTCTAGATTTTTGATATCCGTTTGGCCCAGACAGGCCCTGTTCTGAACTGGCTTCATACTGTACTTCTTTTAATGAGATTATTTCATTTGTTATATCTGCTATTTATTATTATGATTTGTGTTTTTTTTACTTTTATTTAATATTGTAACTCTTTTTATATTAGCTTGTAGACATAATAGTGTATCCATTTATATCCATTTTTTAATACTTTTTAAATATATACATTCTTTATGATTTTATTTGAAACAGATGACATGCATGTTTGTAATTTTTCTATTTCTGCATTTTGTTCATCATTTAGAATTTTATGTTTTGTATTCCTGCATTTAATGTTGTATTTGTTATGGTTTTAACTGAGGTCCTGACAAAGCCCTGTTGTGACGTGTAGGGACGGACCTCTAGACATGTAGGGACAGACCTCTAGACACTCAAATAAAGTCCAGTACCATAGTTCCATGATGTGGCGTGTTACCTGGTCCTTTTTGTTCCCATATAAAAGTTCCAAACACAATGCCACACCAATTCCACTCCTACCCACATCTTCCACTGGACTGTGGGTGGTAAGAAATGAGGGGGAAAGTGTTCCAAAAATGCTCTTTCCAGCTGTAACCTTACCACAAATTTAAATATAAGTAAATGTATTATTGAAATGTTTACATTGTAATATTTTATGGGCCATTTATGAAGAATAGAATAAATATTAACAAAGCCTATTCGCGCATAGCAATTATTAGACTGTACACAGGAAACCAGAAGCCAGGTGTATTTGTTCAGGTACATATTAACCCACCCTGATATTGGCAAGGGTATAAAACTAAAGGCATGGTCAGGGACGGAGTCTCTTTACTTTCTAACAAGATGGGTCGGTGCCGGAATGCAGAGCTGCTGGAGAGCGTCTTATTAACAGAGATGAATCAGAAAAACACACAGAGAGAAGAAGGGTTGGGCTTGGACGGCAGACAAGGCAAGTCCCTACCTTACTGTGAGAAGAGGAAGGAATGCAGAGCCTGGAGGGGAGGCGGTAAGACCTTCTTTACTGTCCCGATCCCTGCTGCTTAGTCAAAAAAGCTGCAACATGCTGTATACAAAATAGATGCTCTTCGGAACAGTTTCTCTAAACGGGTTAGTTTTGCGCGTACCATGACAGTCATGAACCTCATTCGTAAAACAATACATGTATGGGTAATTTAGCAAGGTGTGCTTGGAAGTTCTTGATTAAGTCTGTGGTTTGGTCTCCGACTGTATTTCTTGGACCTTGAAGATTTTCTGCCTCTCAACGCGATTCACAGAGTAGTCGCTTGGAACTGACACCTCTCTAATCAATGCCGTTCTGGTGTTTTTCTCCTTTACCACTATATCCGGCTTCCTCGCATCCAGCTTTTTATCGGTCGGAATGGGAGTCTGCCAGGCGATCATAATCTCCTCATTCTCTGTAATTCTTCAGAGTTCATTATCCCAGTGCTTTTCGGGCACAGTGATGTTGCAGTGTTTACAGAGTTTACAATGGATGAGGTGTGCTACTTTATTCTGACTTTCTGTCTAGAAATTTTCTGCCATCACAACTTCACAGGCAGCTTTGAGATGAGTCACTGTTTCCAACTCTTTCCCACAGAATCGCCATATGTTAGTTTTGCAGTTTTTTCAATGCTTGCTGTAAGCTATCTCATCCTTAATCTGCTGTCCTGGACTGCAACTATCCTTTGGTTTCAGTTCATCCCTCCTTAAGCATTGGTGTGCCCATTCTTGATCAATAAAGGGTTCCTGAAGTCAGGGTTGGCCCAAGGGTTTTTATCACCGTAGGCAGAAACCTTAGCCTTGCAGCCCCCCTGCAGATGACACCCTCATCGCTGACACCTCCCCCTCCCAGCTACTGCTGCTGCCCCCTCTCCAGCTGCCGCCGATTCCGTCTAGGGAGTAGGAGGCAGCAGCGGCAGTATTTTGGAAATACTGCTGCCGCCCACCTCCTCCCCCAAACGGACTCAGCGGCAGCTGGGAGGGGTGGCAGCAGCTGCCTATGGGTGCCGCCGCCGCCGCCACCCACCCAGGTTGGCTGCCCTAGGTGGCTGTGTAGCTCACCTAGTGGATGGGCCAGCCCTGTCTGGAGTAACACACTGTATTTCCCACTGTTTCTGTGCATTTGCCTCTTGTTTTTCCTCGTTTTCTGATCTAATTCTTTGAAGAGTTTTTTCTCTTGTTTTGTAAATTCTGTTGCTTCCTTTCCTGTGTATACTGGTGGATTCTCACTCATTCCTTCTAGTTGTCAGAACACATGGAGACAGATTCTGGATGTTTACTTTTGTGTTTCAGCACTTTTTGCATGTTTGGATTCAGTGACGCATTCAGGTAGGCCAGTAGCTCTTCCACTAAGGTGCAGCCCTTCTTTTGATGTACTATCCTGCAGCCCCGTTCCAGCCCCAAGTCTAGCAGTAGTAGTTCTTTGAAGCTGCTGTCAAGGTCCACTCTTCATTCTTCCACCTTTCCCCTTTTTTTCTTTTGAGTTTATCTTACTTGTGTGATTATTCAGTGCCTGCCGAAGTGCCCTGACAGTCTGAGCTGGCTTGGTGATTGCACGCACGTAAGTCAGGATCTTACTATTCAGAAGCATGTGATACCCACTAGCACATCTCTCGGTCTGCTGCTTTCTCCACTTTCTCTCATCTCCACATTATGGGACAGAGACTTGAGGAATGCGCCACGTGAGGTCATCCCCATGCGCCTACCTCATGCGCCTACCACTGTGCTGCTGTTAGCACATGAGATCTATGCACATGCATGCAACACCAATGGTAGCTCATCTGTCTGCGCTGCGTCACCGGCTTCATCCCCAATTTATGCTGAACTTTGCGCATCCCTCATTTGCATATTTTATTTATTTTATTTATTTATAGACTCTTATATACCGCACTATTAAGCATCAGCGCAGTTCACAAAAAACAGTGAGATACACAATTCAACAGTACTTTGTGTTTACAGAAAACAGGAGAATATAACTCGGATAACAGGGTATATAATTAATAAACATAGTCATAATATCATCATGGCTTCAGTTTTGTGTGTATGTGGTCTGTGGGGTATCTGTATTGTATGTGTATGAGTGGAAGGTCTGTGGGTTGGTTGAGATGTCTTTATTGTTTACTGGATAAGATAAAAGGAAGAGGTAGTGTTTCAAAGCTTTGCGAAACTGCAAAAGGTCTGGTATTGCTCGGATGTTTTGAGGAAGGCTATTCCAACACCTTGGTGCACAGAATAAGAAGGCCCTGTCTGAAGTAGTTTTGGTACACTGTGATATTGATTTAGGGACTAACAGAGTATTGAGTGTTACTGACCTTCTGTCTCTATTGAGGGGTGGTGTTTGGATCAAGTCTGATATTGATGAAGATGAGAGTTCTTTGAAAGGCTTTGAATGTAATTAGTAAAATTTTGAAAGTGAGTCTACTTTGAATTGGGAGCCAATGAAGATGTTTTAGAATAGGTGAGATATGGTCTTTCCGGGAAGCTCCATGAAGGACTCTAGCTGCAGCATTCATAGCCATTTGAAGTGGGTGTAAGGTAGTTTGTGGAAGACCTTGTAAAATTGAGTTTGCATAATCAAAATGAGGTATGATTAGCGCCTGATAGATGGTTCTAAAATCGTCTGGCTCTAGCAAGGATCGAAGGTGTCTAAGGGAGCGTATTTTGTGATATACTGCTCTTACAATATTACTAATATGTGCTTTCATATCTAATTTCTGGTCTAAAGTGACACCGAGGTATCTGATGGTGGTCTTGGTCTGGAGGTTAGCATCATTCACTTTCAAAAAGGATGGAGCAGTGAAATTTTGGTTACGTGTAATAAATAACTTGTAATAAATGCTTCCCTTGCTGCATATGGGCGTAAGACGTTTGCGGTACTTGCGCCCATGGCTAGTAGCACGGGACGTCAACGTCATCTTTCTGCATTGACCTGTAGGTTTGTATCTGAGGCAGTGGATGGATAAGTGACTTATCAAAGGAACATCAAGAGGATTCGAACCCTGATTTCTTCTCATTCCCAGCCTGCTGCTCTATGCACTAGATAACTCTCAGGCCCTTCAGTCTGTGATAAGGAAGCTTATCATAGCTCAGGTAGGAGCTATAGAAAAGATGATGTGACTCTGAACAAGCAACCTGTCAGTTCTGGTAGATGTAAGAAAACAGAGTTTTCACATAAAAGACTACCAGTCCCAGAATGCACCAGGTTTCCAGAAGCCATGAGAGGGGCTGAAGTGAGAAAATGTGTGTGCAATCAAGAGAGCTATGAGGTAATCCCTAAGCACTCATCTCAAAGGGCAGGGCCTGATTCAACACAGCTGCGCTGTGTTAGGGAGGAGCACACATTAGGACAGAATAAGAATAGAGCTTATTCTACAGATAACAGCTACAGGAACAGCTACAGACACAGATACAGCAACAGCTTCAAGCTCAAGCACCAACATCATCTCGAGAAGCAGAAGCCAAGCCAAGCGGATAGAGAGAGAAGGAAACTCTCTGGAAGGAAGAGAAGGAAGGCCATTGGAAAGTCTGGGAGAATCCAAGGCAGTACCCATACTGGGAGGTATTCCAAGTGCCAGCAGAGTCCATTGGACTGGAGTCAGCCAGAGGAATGGAAGGGCAGAGATAGGAATCACCAGTGGCTACCTAGAAGAGAGAAGACTGCACGTGGAAAGGACTTTCAGACCTATGCCAAAAGGTATGTGAGGGAAGATCCAGTGTCCAGGGATCAAGATTGGAAGGCTGGACATCAGAACTGGATTACATACTGGCCAGGCTATACAGAGAGGAATTATGATAGCAGGAGAGGCTCAGATATGAACACTGATCCAGACCCTATCTATAATAGTGAATGGCAGCAAGGGAATAAGCATTCTCATGATAGTGCCTTATGGAAAGACTCGTCTGTGCCAATGTATGATAGTGACCCTATGCTGATTGATGAAGGGGGAGATACAGCAGATGAAACTATTCATTACATGGACTGTTCTCTATCTAAATGCTATTGCTAGCTTTCTGTGAGCAAACACCTCAGCCATCACAAAGAAACCTAACTTTGTTCTTTATTTCCACTGCAAACAGCTCTTAAAGCAGGATTTGGGTTCACACAGTAGCAGCCAGCCAGCTAAAGGGTTTCAGCTGGTCAATTGATAGTAATTAAAGTTGCACCTGATTGTGTGTGTGAGCAAGGGAGAATCACTGCTGGGATCTGCGTGGAAAATAAGCAGAAGTTAACCTAACAAGCAAAGTTTATTCATTTCTTTGTGCCTTTTTTACTTGGTAATTATTTGCTAAGAAAACATTAGCTAATTGCCTGCCAAGCTGAAGGTTGTTTTCTGATTTGCTTTGTGACTTTCTGTTATCCATTTAAACACTGCAAGCAAGTAACCTCATTTATATTGCTACCAAGCATATTTGTGCTGGGTGAATTAAACCCCATCAATAAAAGAAGTATTTTATTGGCCTTACCACTGGTTTCACAACTCAATTATTGTCTTCAGCTGTGTTTGGAGTGAAAGAACTACATTACCCACAATACCTTGCAAGAATCACATGAATATATGCATCGTCAAGATTGTGTAAGTTCTCACCCTAGGCAGCCGTCTGACAAGTCTTACCTCTTATGTTTTTCAGTACAGATCCCCCTCCAGACCTGAACACAGCATTCCATGTGAGGCCTCACCGGTGACCTGTTTATCGGGCATTATCACCTCCTCCTTTCTGATTATGCAGCCCAGCATCCCCTCAGGCTTTGGCCACCACCTTATCACACAGTTTTGTCACCGTATTTGCATAGCTAAATAGCACAGATTAGTATGCACATAGGTCAACCCACAGGCATTATCGTTAGAAACTTAACTAGTTTCAAGTTTATTTGATATACCACTCTTCCAAGTTAATGTCAAGTCAGTTTACAATAAAATTTAAAAGCAATAACATTGGCAGTCACACAACCACCACCCACTCAGTCATCTCATCACCACTCAAGTTTAATAACCATGAACAATGTGAGTATTAGCAAAAATATATCTACAGCTTTATTGTATCAACAACTTGATTACTTATCAACATAACAACAGTACTTTGAATCTCACTGAATTAGCACCAGACTGGACTGGGCAGTGACGCCCTAGACCCCACTCAACTGACTCATCAACTCAGTATTCCCCCCATAGCCTGTGGTGAGGTCAGGCTAAGGCTGGTTTCAAGAATCGTAGGAGTCTTTTGTAACCTACACCGTGCACAGCAGTGATGCGCATATCACTGGAGGCTATGTTTGTGCAGTGTGGTTCATTTTGGTTCAGGCCTGAGTTGCTGAGCAGGCCGGAGATTTGCATGTAGAATTGCAGGGGTACCAGCCCTACAGTTCACTACTCCCTTCTCTCTCCCCACGTCATTCTGGGATACATTGGCAGTGAGGGAGGTCTCTTCTCTTCTATTGCCACTCAAGGTGTGACATTCCTTAACCACCCTGTTTCTCCCCTCCCCCCCACTGTGACTACCCCCTCTATCCCTATGCATTATTCTTACATTTAGTCCCATTTAATAGGGTGGGCGGGAGGGTTCATGCCTCAGTTACCATCCTGCTACCAGCATGTCCCAATCTGCCGAGCTTGCCACGCAGGTATTTTTTGAGCAGGCTTCACTCCTCCTTCCTTCCTAATACCCACACTCAGCTTCATTCCACTCAACCTCATCCCCACTTATCTTCTTCTCTTCACTCCATACCCCCTTCTCCCATAGGCAAATTAGATGGCGGGTTCATCCATGTTACTAGCCCACTCCCGAGTACTCTGAGGAGGTGGGCCTATTAACATCAGCATTCGCACAACCACCATCCACTCGCTCACTTCATTATCAACCAAGTTTAATAACCATGAACAGAACAGATATTAGCAAAAACATGGCCACAGTTTATTCCATGAACAACTTGATAAGTGTCAACATACCAAGAGTACTTTGAATCTCACAGAATTAGCATCAGGCTGGGCTAGATGGTGACATTCTAATTCCTACTCAACTGAATTATCAACTCAGTATCTCCCCAGCCTTTGATGATACCAGGCCAAGGCCAATTTCAAGAATTGTGAGAGCTTTTTGTAACCTGTGCCATACATGGCGGTGATGCCCATGTCACGGGAGGCTACAGTCCACTATTCCCCTTCTCTTTCCCTATGCCATTCTGGGATACGAGGCGGGTTCAGAAGCCTCTGACCTTGTAACGAAACAGAAAGCTATGAGTACACTTCAGTTCCAAAGGTCCAAATGATCTCTCTATAGTTTCATTTTATTTGTGAGCATTTAAGTGAAAAAGACTTCAGACCATTTAGTCAGTATGGGGGTTATTCTGTGCTACGAATAGCGGGGATGGACAGCCAGACGGGACGTCCATCCCCACTATACGTGCCGGCTCCCTTCCCCAACTAACTTCCCCGTCGGTTGTGAGGGGAAGTTAAACGGGAGTGGAAAATGGGTGGCCTGGGGCAGAGTCTGGGTGCGAGCAGTGGGCAGTAGCTGGCCCTGGACGTATAGAGCCAATTTTAATGTTGTCCCTGTATGTACAGGGCTGGCAAAATGTCCAGGGAAGTTATTCCACCTCTGAGGTGGAATAACTTCCCTAGACATGTCTTAATTGCAATGCTGGGGCGCAGATGGGCCAGGGGGGGCCAGGGGACATTCCCCACAGCCCAACCCTGGCCTTAGGAGGCCAAATCAGGGGTCAGGCTGCAGGGAATAAATCCCTTTTTCAGACGGCCAGCATTGTGGCTCTTCAATGGAGCCACAGTGCCATGGCAGAATGACGCCATGGTGCCGCAGCTCCATTGAGGAGCCTTGACTGAGTTAGCCGGGGGCAGTCCTGCACGTGCAGGCCGGACTGAAGTGCAGTCCCGGCCTGCACATTCAGGACTGTTCATGATTCTGATCCCGCGGGCTAGATATGCCCCGCAAGATCAGAATCACGATCTCCTCTGTGCGTCCTGTTCAGAGCAGACGCACAGAGGAGATCTACATGCGGGACGGAATCAGGCCCCTGTGTCCTTTTTTAAAGCATACCCGCATTAAGAAAAAAAAGAAAGAAATCCACATTAAGAGGTACTGTTTGGGCTTCATTTCATTATGCGATTTGAATGCTTCTTTATATATGCGTTGGAGTTTAGCCGAAGAATGAATGGGCAGTTTTTCAAGTGGCTTTCTCCTTCTTATCATGCTCTTTTATGATGAGTATCTCTAGCCTCCTGAAGAAGCACTGGCGAAATGCCGAGAATGGCATCATAAATGGTGTTGGGGAAACTCTTCTGAAAGCAGATAAGTGCAGTGAGATATTATATAAGGTGTGACAAAAAAGAAATGAGACTGTGGCAGCCACGCACATGACTCAATGCCGATTAGCTAACCCCTTATGTCACTGTGTTGTGCAACATATCGCCACTATTCTGCTATAATATTTTTCATCTCTCTCATTCTGGTTTTCTTTTTCAGCTTTTTGTAGCACACTGCTCCATCGCTTTGTCATGCAACTGGAGGTGGCAGAAAAATATGGAGCAAAGAATCAACTTGAAATTTCTGGCTAAGTTGGAGAAGGGCCCAACTGAGTGTCTCCAACTTCTCCAAGATGCAATGTCAAGGCCGCGAGTCTTCGAGTTGCACAAACGCTTCAAGGCTGGCCGCGAGGAGGTGCAGGATGACCCCAAGTCAGGACGGCCTTCCACGACATAGATGGCTGAGAACATTGACGGAGTGATCACAGATTGATGGTGCGGATGATAGCTGAGGAGCTCAGTCTGAACAGGGAGTCAGTGTGGACCATCTTGGTGCAGGAGCTGGGGATGTGGAAGGTGTGTGTCAAGATGGTGCCCAAGCTTTTATTGGAGAATCAGAAGGAGCGCCGGGTCAATGTTTGTCGAGACTTGCTAGAGAAGATCGGAGAAGTTCCAGAGTTCGTTGGCAGAGTCATCACAGGAGACGAGACTTGGGTCTTCCAGTACGATCCTGAAAGCAAGAGACAGAGCCTGCAGTGGAAGACTCGACTGTCACCCAGACCCAAGAAGGCACGTGTGTCCAAATCAAGGATCAAGGTCATGATGATTGCATTTTTCGACCAGAAGGGAGTGTCCATCATGAGTTTGTGCCTAAGGGTCAGACAGTCAACCAGCACTTCTACCAGCAGGTCCTCAATATCCTCCATGATCGGGTTCAGCACAGCAGGCAGGCTCTGTGGAGAGACATGGCTGCTCCGCCACAACAACGCGCCCACACACACTGCATTCAGTGTGAGGCAGTTCTTGGCCAACAAACAGATCACACCTCTCGACCACCCTCCTTATTCCCCAGATCTCACATCTTGTGACATCTGGCTCTTCCCCAGACTGAAGACTGTGCTCAAAGGAACCCATTTTTTCTCTGTAGAAGAGATCAAGGCCATTGTGATGAGGGAGCTAAGGGACCTCAAGGAGGAGGACTTTACCGAGTGCTTCCGTATGTGGCAGAAGCAAATGCAGAAGTGCATTAACTTTGGGGGGGATTACTTTGAAGCGGACATTTTGTAGATTTTGTAATAAAACATTTATGGGACAGTCTCATTTCTTTTTTGTCACACCTCGTATTCTACATTTGTACATTGAATCTTTTTCAAGAAGCTTTTGGCACATGATCTGCAGGATAAGAAGGCATGTTGGTATGTTAAATTAATTTATAATATCTTTAAAATGGAAAATTTAAAAACTGAAAAACTGAATGATTAAAATTGAATAACCAATTAGATTAAAGGAGTTTTTTGAGGATCATTGATGCAGCGAGCAAATGCTAAGGGCTGAAATGCTCTTTGCCTATGCTAACATTCTCGATTATGTCTGAGATCCTTTTTCTCCTTTTTTTTTAAATATTTGTATAACTTTTTAAACAATTTTGTATAACTATATTATATAACAACCCTGGAAGAATATTTTCCCCTTTTTTCCCTTTGGGATATTAGAATGAAGTATATTGTTTGTTGTTGTTTGCGTCTTCTTCATTCTGGGATTGGTCTGTTTGTGAGATAACAGACACAATGAAATACACCTGACTCCCAAGCAGTAACCCTGTGGCAAGAAGGGAAAGGCAGAGCACAGGATGCAACAGCTCCCCAAAGAGGGTGGGGGAGTGTCCCCAAGGCCCTGCAAGAACCAACTCTCTCCCTCAAAGGACACAATCCCTTGCTGGGGTGAGGGGTAGCAAGGATTATGCTCTGTCCAACCACCCACATACTTCCCTCTAGTGATGTGGCTCATCCAAGGTCTTGGATCTCACTGGGTGCCATTGCTGACCTCACTCACACACATAATGATCCTGCATCTCCTACTGATACCTGTCTGTTCTCCCCCATGTCTATGCAGGTGACAGAGGATACCCCTTGTGGCAATGGTTGATGACCCCCATTGTTCATCCCAGCTCTGCAGCAGAAGAGCACTACAACTGTGAACACTGAGCTACCCACAGAATCACTGAATGCACATTCTTCTGTTTCCTCTGTCTGGACCTATCTGGGGGCAAATTCCTCTACAAGCCTGCCAAGGTTTGCCAGATCATTATGGCATGTTGTATGCTTCACAACTATGCCAAAAGGCAAAGGCAACCCCTGCCAGATGTCCTAGCCATAGCTATGGAGGAGGATAACACAGAGATGGACGCAGCTCCATCAGTGCCCATTGACCAGGGTTTCAGGCAAAACCTGATCCACACTCACTTTGCCTAAAGGTGCGTTTGAAACCCATGAGTGGTGAATAATCTCTATGAGGCAGAAACGTTATTGTTTTAGTTTGTTTTTTTATTTTTTAGTGTATGTTTTTCAAACCATGTATTGAGAAGAAGAGAGGAATGAATAAATCTCTCTCTGTCTACTCTCCCAGAATCCTCTCTGAAAACTCCATCTTGAAATGAGTGAATAAAAACAGTGTGTGTGTGTGTGTGTGTGTGTGTGCTGTGAAATACTATAACCTTCGAAACTGCTGACAAAATGAATTGCAGACAGAATGCTCTATCTACGACTATACATAAGCCATAGAAAGACAGGAATTGGGAGAGGTTAGGGAAGATGAGATACAGAGATAAGACCCTGCAAAAGACCATAAAACAAGAGAACAAAGAAAGAAAAAAAGAATGTATGTCCAAGGTTGTTGTAAGGGATAACCATATAAGGGAAAAGTGGCAAATAGGCTGAAAGACTGTGAAGTGAGTGTATAAAACAGTGCTTTGTAGAATGTAAGTTGAGCAGACAATGACTGAAGCTCTCTATTGAGTGATGTCACCTCTGTCTCACAGGATAACAATACGGTGTTAGATTTATATTTGCTGCGGACTATTCTAACATGTTTTTGCAGATCTGTGTATTCAAGTTCAATAAATTAGACTGGTTTTCACTTATAAGTTGTCCTGTCTCACAAATTTATACTAAAATTATCAGGGGTATATGAGGTCCCATATTGGGGTGCGATGCAGCAGCAAGGTGCAAAAGAATAAGCCCCAATAGTATCATAAAAGCACTGTCAAGTCAGTACTGACTCCTGGTGACCCAACACTGCTCGGTGAAACAGGTCCCATGCCACACATAGTGTAGTGACCTAGCCTCAGCTGGTCCTGCAGACACATGGCACGGTGTGTCACCTTTTTCAGCTTTGACTTTACAATAGGCAGGCTTATGTTCATCAGCACCCATCGGTTCAAACGTACCTTGTAGTTCTCCAGCATCATTTTCTGTTCATCCACCTGTCTCCTCAGATCACAGTTCACACATTAAAAATCATCTAGCCATCCTTCCTCCTCCAGGTCATAGGTGTAGCTGTTTTCCAGTGGAGGAGTAGCCTAATGACTATAGCAATAGTGTGGTAACCTAGCAAGCATGGTTTGATTCCCACTTGCATTCCATATGTCCTTTGCTGAGTCAACTTATCCTCCATTGCATCAGAAGAAGGGGCCTGGAAATCTACATCTGGTCATACCTCTCAAAGAAAACACAGGGGCTGCTGAGTCAGCATGGACCTGACAGGGATGTAAGCCTAAAAACAGTGATGTACATTAATTCCATCTCCAGCATTCATTATTCTATAGACCTCTATCATATCCCCCCTCAGCCATCTGTTTTCAAGGTTGTTGAGCCTTTCCTCATAGAGATATCATTCCATTTTGTGTGTTCCTCTCCATACCTTTTCTAATTCCACCATTTTGGAGATATGGCAACCAGAACTGCACAAACTACAGAGCCATCATAGAGGAGGGATAGCCTAATGGTTAGTGTACTAGCTCAATAGCCAATGTAATAGGTTCAATTCCCAACTGCACTGCTTATATCTTTGGCCAAGTCACTTAAACCTCTGTTGTATAAGAGGGGACTGTTAATGTATGAACTGTTTAAAATACATATCTAATTTTATGTTACAATGTACGCTACTGTGCCTAGGGAAGACATTCCATAACACGAATATGCCATGTGTATGTTCATGGTGGAGACATGTGCCGTGCATGGCAGAGATGTGTACAGGGCAACACGGCAGAGATGCCCATGTCTGCAGCTGGTGAGGAAGTAGAGCAATATTCCACATACTCCTGCAAGTGTGAGTGTGTGTGCATTTGGAGGTTTCCATGGGAGTAGCTGCTGTGGTCCAGAGGAAATCATGGAGGACATAAATTCCTGGTTTGTGTTGACCCTGCTGCATGGGTCTGACATGGAAAGGAGGGCAGCAAGGAGGCGACCATATCCAAGGGTATCCAGGCTGAGAAACCAGTAAACTGGACCTGACATATGAACTCTGTGTTGCCGGGTTCCATTTTGATGGGGCAGCCATACATGAGCTGTGCTTGGAGCTGGAACCCCACCTTACTGCCATCACACACAGGGGACAGGCCCTGCCTGTGGATGTGAAGGTCCCCACAGCACTCGTCTTCCTGGGAACAGGTACGTTCCAGTCGGTGGTGGCAGCTGCAAGAGGTCTGAGCCAGGTGGTGGTGTCCAGGTTTATCACTCAGTTTCTCAGTGCTTTCCTGAGGTGTGCTACACACTACATAGCCTTCCCGCACACACAGCAGCAGAGGCATCAGACACTGCTGCAGTGCCATAAGGTAGCCCGGTTCCCTTCAGTGCTGGGTGTCATCAACTGTATACATGTGGTCCTCAGGCCCCCACGACAGTGAGGCCACATACCCTCCATAGCCCATGTTCCCTGTAAAATAGTTATCTCCAAGTTATAATGCCCTGTTCAATGTAATTTCAGTTTGTTCAATGTAAACCGCCTTGATATCATGAAAGGCGGCATATAAGAAATGTTAAATAAAATAAATACCGTGACCAGAAGGCCTATCACTTGATGAACATGCGGGTCATGCGTAATGCTCAGCGGGAAAAAGCAGACATCATGGCCAGATACCCAGGATCCTGCCATGATTCGTACATCCTCAGCCAGTCCAGGACATCCACCCATTTTGAGAGTTGTGAAATCTCTGGAGGCTGGCTACTAGGTAAGGTGACACAGAGATCCCCCCTCCCATGCCCACACAGGCCTGAACAGGGGAGCATATCCACAAAGCAGACTGTGGGGAAGGCAGGCAAGCTTGGCCCACAGCTAGCAGATGTGTACAGACCCGAAGAAGCCAGGACAGAGAGCAGACATTGTGTGGGCCGGGTATAGGCATATTTAGGGAGCTGCTGTGAGATATGTCAGTACCCCAGATATGTGGTAAAAAGATGCCATAGTCATTGCGTGAGAGCGCAATACAGACAGAAAGCCATAGTCACTCATGATGTGCAGATGGAAGAAACAGGATAAATAGCAATGACATCCCCAAAGGGTCATTTGTGATCTGTTGCCTATAAAGGCAACTATTTGTCGGTGAACAGATATAACACTGCCCTTGACTGTATCCTCCCACAACAATGAGATACACCTGACACCCTCCCCCCCCCCCCCCCAGCAGCAATCCTGTGGCAAGAAGGGAAAGGTAGAGCACAGGATGCACCAGCTTCCCAAAGGGGGTGGGGGAGTGTTTCAGAGGGCCCATAACAACCAATTAGACTATGGGGCTTGTTTACAAAGCTGCGGTAGCGGTTTCCGATCGTTATCGGAGCCACGGCCCCATTGATTTCATCGATCGGAAACTGCTACCGTGGCTTTGTAAACAAGCCCCTATGTCTCTCAAGGACAGAGTCCCATGCTGGTGGGAGGGATGGCAAAGCTCATGCTCTGTCTAAGCGCACATATCTCTCTCTCTAGGGATGTGGCTCTAAGGATGGTGGCTCATCCAAGGTCGAAGTGCCACCATCTCGGGTGCTATAGCTGACCTCACCACACACATCATGATCCTGCGTCTTCCACATATATTCTTTACAGTGTTCTCTATTGGACCTGGCACACATCTCTGACACCTGTGTGTTGTCTCCCATATCTATGCATATGACAGAGGATACTCCCTGAGGGATTGGCTAATGACCCCCATTGTCCATCCCAGCTCACTGGCAGATCACAGATACAATCAAGCACACAGGAGCACCAGGAGCATCACTGAGTGGACCTTTGGCCAACTCAAGAGCCACGTCAGATGTCTGGATTGGTTTAGGGGTGAGCTGCTCTACTACTCAATGAAGGTCTCTGAGATCTTTCTTGTCTGCTGTATGCTGCATAATTATGTGCTATAGCACAAGCAGCTCCTGCCAGCTGGCCCAAATGAACCACTGGAGGATGGCGATGATGAAGATGAGGTAGCCCCATGCCAGGCATTCAGGAGGGAAGTGGTGGCCTGGCAAAACCCTGTACACACCAATTTTGCCTAACTGTTTGTACTTTGCATTAAATGATGTCTTTTGTAAGGTCACAACTAACTGTACTGGCAGGAAGCTGTACAGTGAACATATATTTGTTGATAGGTAACCATAACCATGCCAATACTCAAAATAAGATATGTCCCAGAATTGATAAATAGGTTCTTTGTAATTTGAAGGCAAAGCATATCTCTTTTTCAGTTTATTTATTCTTAATATTATATTTTGTCTTCATTAAAAATGCTGTTGAGTCAGCAATGACCCCTGGTGGCACAGCAGGCCCTATAGGTTCTGGCAAGGTATGAGAGGGAATTGAACCCAGATAGTTTGTGTAGTGAGCTATTGAGCTAGCCACTACATCACAATGTCTTGCCCTTTCTCATGCACCCCCAATCTTGGCCACCTACTCACACCCTCACACCCCCCCCAGCCAAACCCAAGTGCAACTGCCACAACTCTTGCTCACCCCAACCCCAAAGATGCCTAGCTCCCCCACACATCCCCTCACCCACACTCATCACGCACCATCCCCACTCCCTCACGTAAATACAATGACCCACATACCAACTTGCAGGGTGCATACACCATCTCCTCCTGTCACTGTGACTTGGCCCACCCATGATCCCTGCCCCTGGCCCTCCCCCTCACAGAAGGCACATGCACAGGGGCCAGCATTTGACAGGTGCCTCCTCAGAGTGTCACCCAAAGACAACAATATTTAGCAGTTGTCAACGCAGCCCTGCATCCACTGAGTGGATGGTTGTGGTTGTACAGTGCTCCCAGTGGCTATGGCACACAATAGCACACTTGTCTCAGAGGCATCAGGTGCCTGTTAGGGGGAAGCCCTTGCCCAGGGCAGTGATTGCTGCATTGCTCCTCAGTGACACTGAATAATGACAGCAGTGGAAAGCAGCAACTCCCTCAAAAAAAATCTATTTGTTACAATATTTACAGCGTTTAAAGGCATATGACACATTAAGTTAGGTTCTAAATTTACTCACGGGTTTTTTAGAGTGCTTTATCATTGCAGTCAAACCAGTTTACATGGTCACATCACTGTGATAATGTACATTCAACAGGGACATAAATAACTTGTATTCATCTGAGGCAATATGGGGGAAGGGGGTACAGTGACTTGCCAAAGGCCACAAGGAGTGCTAGTGCCCATGGTCTGGTGGCTCTGCCTGGCTTACTGCCCTTCCTGCCCTCCAGCTGGAAAGCTTGGAGGCGAGGTTTATTTTATTTTTTTATTTATTTATTTAACGTTTTTCTATACCGCACTATTCGGCATCAGCGCGGTTTACAAGTAACAAGTTGGTACAATGTGGAGTAACCGTACATTGAACTTACATAAAACAGGGAATTTAAACATGGATAACGGGTGAACTTTATACATAATATACAAAAGGGGAATTTAAGCATGGATAACAATTGAACTTTATACATTATATACAAGAGGGGATTGCATCATAGCTGAGTTTATGATACAGGCCCTAAGGGGGGGTTGGATGAGGTGGAGAGTTATCGTAGGAGATTGGTTAGGCGGCATCGGGTAGAGAGACTGTAGGGTCATGTGATACTGTCTAGGTGATGCTGTCAGAGTTAGAAAAGTGTTGTATAAATAGGTGCTGTTTGAGAGCTTTTCTGAACTGGGGGAGGTTGTTTATGGTCCGGATTTCTGTTGGAAGGGAGTTCCAGCATGAGGGGGCAAACAAAGCAAAGGCACGCTTTCTAGTGGATTTGTTGCATTTTGTGATGGCTTTTGGAAGGAGGATGGTATTGCAGGATGTGGCTCTTCTTAATCTGTTGTCTGGTGTAGGTTGAATCAGATCTGACAGGGTAGTTGTGGTCATGGTTAGGATCTTAAATGTGATCCTGTATTGAACGGGGAGCCAGTGCAGGCTCTTAAGAATGGGGGTGATATGATCTCTGCGAGATGCTCCATAGAGGGTTCTAGCTGCGGTATTCATCGCCAGCTGCAAGGGGTTTATCGAGCTCATTGGGAGGCCAAGTAGGATGGAGTTAGCGTAATCGAAGTGGGGCATGATTATGGCCTGAAAGACTGTTCTGAAGTCATTTGGTTCCAGGGTGTTCTTTATGAGGCGTAGTGTCCGTAATTTATGGTAGATTGTCCTGATGGTATTGTCTATGTGAGCATGCATGTCCAGGTGCTGATCAAGTGTTACGCCTAAGTATTTGATCGTTGTCTTGGAGATGAGTTCTGCGTTGTTCACCTTGATTGATGAGGGGGGAGTGAATGACTGGTCCCTTCCAATGAATAAGACTTCTGTCTTTTTTAGATTTATTCTGAGCATTTGGTTGTGTAGACAGTCTGTGACGGCATTGAAGCAAGAGGAGAGCTGGTCAAGGTTTGGGTGGTCTGTGTCTATTGGGGTGAACATTAGGACATCGTCAGCATATACTAGGCAGTTGATGTTAAAGGCTGGGATTCACAGTTGAATCCAGATGAGAAAGTTCTCGTTGGCAGCACTGGACGCTGATGCCTCATGGTGATGCACCACAGCTGGATGGGAGTTGGGCAGCGGCAGCTGATCCCCCAGCCCAGTCCCAAACTCCTCCCCCTCCCCCTGTCATCCCCAGCCACTCCTCCTCCACCACTTCCCCTCCACCAGGGGCTCCACCTCCTCTGGGACCTCCTCCTCTTCCAGGGGCCTCCCCCTCCTCCATCACCACCACCTCCTCTGACACATCCCCCACCTCCAGGGACTCCACTTCCTCCAGCACCGGCCACTCCTCCATCGCTACCCCCTGCTCCAGCAGGTTCCCTCCTCCAGGGCCTCCTCTTCCTGCTGCCAGGTGCTATCTGGCCCCTCCCCTTCAGAAGTGCTGCGCATCTCGCTCAGCATGAACAACATCTCCTCATCCTCCTTGCCCTCCTCCGAAGGGGAGGGACTAGACAGCACAATTGGGCTGCCAGTGCTGGGACTTGCCTGCTGCTGGTGCTGCTACTGGGGCTCTGTCTGCTGGGGGCAACTGGCTCCTCCTCCTCTGCTTCTTCATGAGCTGGGGGAGGGGAGTTGTTCTCTGGCACTGCTCTATATGGGAGACAAAGGTGTTCATATTAGCTACCCTAACTAGTATGTGTTCATGCTATATGGCAAGTCAGCATCCCAGTCAAAGTGAGCTGGCTGGTTTGTTCCATATATATGCATGATCAGTATCAGATACAGTTATGTCCTGGCTTTACATGGGCATCCTATGCAGTTCCTATGTGTGAGAGGTTATTATGGGATTGTTTGATGCAATTGGACTCATTTTGCATAGGTCTCCAGAGTATGTGACCGGTCTTGAACCCATGGCAATTGGTTTGAGGGACTGACAGGTTCCCATAGAGACATGAGGGTGTGGTGGGGGGGGACGGGGACAACCAGTCTGCTATTTGCTCTGCTGGCTAGCTTTTTTGTGGCCTTGTCCATTCAGGACATGGGTAGTCTACAGCTGGTTGGTGGTTGGTGTTGGACTGCAGGATCTGTCCCATTTATCATCTCTTAGCCTCTGCTGAGGGGATATGCCTCTATGATGTACATTTGGTGGGTTCAAGGGTCTGTTTATTGAGTGTCTGGACATGCTTGCTGGAAAGCCATTTGAGGATGTCAAAGCCTACAAAACTGGCTGATATGAATGGGTGATAGCTTAGTTTACTTTCAAATGACCTCAGTGAGTAGCTTGGCCTGAGGTATCACTTTGTGGTTGCCTTTTCCCATGTATGGGCACCTACAGCCAGCGCTGAGGCGGGTTTTAATGACATACACCAGCAGCGACTGATCACTACTTCTGGTGCATCTGGCCTTTTTATGGACAGGAGCATGCACTGATTCTAAACAAACACATTAATGACATGTATGGATTGGGTTGTTCCAGGGGTATGCTGTCATCCTTAGCAGGACTCCATTTAAGGTACATTTGCCACTTAAATTAGGTGTGTTTTGTATTTAGCAATCTGAAAAGGACTTTAGGGTTGATCATGATGCTCTAAGTGGGACACAACCTCGGATCTCGTGGGTTGCATTGCTTTGGTTTGACCTCTCATTAAGGAAAAGCAGTCGTTTTTTTCAGAGGTTTGACCTCTGGCCTACTCCTTCACTTTAAATGGAAACTTTCCTTCATAAATGGAGGGCATAGTGTCCTTAATTGCTTCTTTGCGGGGTTCTCAGGCAGTGAATAAAATACCTGTTGCCCTCCTTTGCTGATGACATTGATATGTACATGTTGACTGCCAGGAATTCCAGCCAAATGAATGCCTATGGGGGTTTGAGGTGCATGTTGCGAGATGGCATTGCAGCAGACTTTGGATGGGATTCCATGCCCCAGTGACTTGTTTAAGCACTACTCTGCGTCAAACATCTGCACATAATATGATGTGGTCACTTATGTGATCTCAGTCTTTTCTTGCTTAAGGTAACAGTGTATCTGTGGCCAATTTATTCTTGTCTTGCTACAACAGTGCTTTTAATTAGCTGATAGCAAGTCATGATTCCATGTGTTCATGGGGTGTGAGGCACTGTGACTAGTCTCCACCCGTCTGTCTACTTTGTATTTCCTTGGCCCATCACTATGGAGTGCACTACCTACACCTCGTTTCATCCTACAATCCGTTCTTATGTTCTGTTCATAACCCACATCTTGCAGTTAGCTGTTGGCTTCATACCCTCATCTCCTTAGCCCCCCCGGCCTTTCTCGCCTCTGACCCTGTCCTGCCTTCGCCTGACTGCAGCTTCCTCCATATCAAGTTATGGCATTCATTTTGCTGCTGTCTTTCTCCACATATTGCTTTTGATTGTACACCGCCCTGGTGCAACTGGTGAAGGGCAGTATATCAATAGGGGACAGCTGTAACTCAGGGCCAGCCTGTCCACTAGGCGAGCTAGGCAGCCACCTAGAGCAGCCGGCCTGGATGGATGGCTTTATGCTGCCATTTTGTTGCCCACGGCAGGCCATATACTTTGGCACACATGACCACCGCTTCTGATCCCCTTCCAATGCAACTTACTGTCAGAGGGGGGTCAGAAGCAGCAGGACATGTGTGCTGAAGAACATGTTCTGACACGGCAACAAAGTGGTGGCACAAAGCCGCCGCTTTTAAAAGACTGCCACCACCACCCGCCTCCCCCAAGACTGAATTGGCAGCAGTGGGGGGCGGTGGTGGTGAGGCTCTGCGGCTCTGTGGGGGGGGGGGGGGGGAGGGATGACTGGGATGTCTACCTAGGGCGGCAGAAACCCTTGAGCCAGCCCTGTTGTAACTGATGATTATGGTGACCCACCTCCACCTATAACCTCAGATGGCTTGGCAGTAGCCTAGGATGGACCCTTCTGGGGTGTGGCACTGGCAGCCAGTGTATCTAACTGGTATATTATGAGCGCCAGGGGGGTTGGACAGATTAAGGTTTGCCTAGAGAGACTCCATCTTGGAGCAGCTGTGGGGCCAGCCCTGCTCCTGTGACATCTCTTCTCATTGGCATCAGGGGCACCCTATCCTTTTCTGCAGCCTGTTAAGAGATCTCCTACTGTACAACCTGTGCATTCATTATGGTGCCCATCGCTGCATCTACTCTTTCATCTCACTGAACGCTCCTCCTTGGGGGCTCCACTCTTGGGGCAGATCCCTTTTCTCAGTGCCCTTCTCTGTCTCTGACACCTCCAGACTTCATTCATTGCACCCTGCTGCTCCATATGCCTGGGACACCCCACCTCGGTCTGTGCTTCAGGCTCCTCTGCCACTATTCATATCCAGTCTACACACCGACCTCTTTGCAGCTGCTCTGGTATGCTGATGCTCCTTTCTTTCTTGTGCGCTACTTGTGTGTCTCTTACCACACTCTATCTCTCAGTTTTGCGATGTGTTTGTTCTCATTGTCAGTTCAGCTGCGCAGAAACTGTGTCTAACATCTATGGGTACACCACTGTATATGCCTTGTAGCACTATACACAGCCTTAGTGGGAGTATTCATGTTATTTGGACTCTGTGGATGGAGCATGGCTGCCTCACTACTGGCCTTTGTCTCAGCATCACCACTCACCTTGCTCCCGCTCCATCTGGTGGTGGATATGTTGGCGCAGTCTCAGGTGAGCACGTCTGATGGTCCTGAAGTAGTCCTTGTATGCTTCCACATCCCGCATGATGTGGAAACATCTGCGGAGAGGAGAAAGACATAACCCTTCATAAGTACATATAAAATGCCATACTGGCTCAGACCCAGGTGCATCACTCCCCGTATCCTGTGTCCTACAGTGGCCAATCCAGGTCACAAGTACATTGCAGGCTCCCATGCTTGTCCCTGGGCAGGCAATGGATTTCCCAGGGACATTATTAATAGCGTCTGGATCTTTCCCTAGGAGATGGTCATGACCATTATTAAACCCAGTTACACTGACAGCTTTTAATACATCATCTGTTAACAGACTGCAGCATTTGATTACACAGAGACTGAATATATTTTTTCTTTTATTACTTACATGGACAGAAGTGTAGTTTCATTGCATGCACTTCAGGATGTGATAGCAACCTGAATAGGGGGCTAGCCTGGTGGTTAGATTAATAGCCTAGTACCCACCAGATGAAGGTTTAATTCTCACTGGTGTCCCTTGGGCAGGTCACCTTTACCATGCATTGCCTCTGTAGGAAAGGCCTGGCAATCTCATTCCGGCTGTACAATCCAGTTGTACTACATCATATGATTACACACTGCCTGAAAATTATTTTTCTGTTATGTTTATATTTATGTTTATTAAAAAATTTTATACCGCCCAACACCAAAGGCATCTAAGCGGTTTGCAATCATTAAAAATACAGGCTGCGTGGAAACAAGAAAAGAACGCCATTTAAAATAAAAGTAAGAGAGAAAGGGAGAGAGAAAGGACAGGAAAGCAAATTGCATAAAAAGACATCGTCAAGGAAGGGGGGAGGGGGACAAGGACAGAGAGGGAAGGTCAAACGCCAATCTGAACAGGTATGTTTTGAGTTGTGTTTTAAAGGACTTATAGGACTGTTCTGAGCGGAGGGAAGGGGGGAGCGAGTTCCAAAGCCTGGGCCCTAGGAAATAAAAAGCTGAGGTACGGGTGGATTCAAGGTGAGCCTGTGAAGGGGAGGGAAGAGACATGCGGTTAATGTGGATGGAACGGAGCAAGCGGTGAGGAGTGCGGAAGTGAATCAGGTCTGCGAAGTAGAGAGGAGTGCCTGTGTGAATTATCCTATGTGCGAACGTAAGGATCTTATACTGAATGCGAAATGAAACAGGTAACCAATGTTGGTGCATAAGAAGGGGGATGACATGATCGTATCGAGAAGCATGAGTCAGGAGATGGACCGCGGTATTCTGAATGCGCTGAAGACGGGAGAGTTGGGATTGTGGTAGATCTGCTAGGGAAACATTACAGTAATCAAGACGGGACATTACAAGGGAAAGTAGGAGTGAAGTCAAGGTGGAAGAAGAGAGAAAAGGGCATACGCCCGGAGCTGCTTAAGAGAGAGAAAGGAACGCTGGACAATTGAGGAGATATGTTCCTTAAATGAGAGGGAGGAATCAAGAATAACGCCTAGATACCGGATGGAAGAAACAAGAGGAATGGGCTGAGAGGAGAAGGAGGGAGCACAGGTGGGGGAAGGGCTCCCAAGCGTGAACCAAATAGCAAAAGACTTGGCTGGATTTACATGAAGGAAATTAGAAGTGAACCAAGAGGCGACAGCGGTGAGACATTGGTTAAGGGGGGAAATATCGGGAGTGAGGGAGTCAGTGTGGTGCAAAAGAATTATATCGTCCGCGTAGTAATATGCAGAGATACCGAACTGCTGAATTATGAGAGCAAGAGGGGCTAGAAAGACATTAAAGAGTAGGGGAGCAAGAACAGACCCTTGGGGCACACCACAGGAAAGTGGGGTGGGAGCTGAGGAAGAGGACCCAGCAACAACTGAGAAGGAGCGAAAGGAAAGAAAAGAGTGAAACCACTGAAGAACCACACCCGAGAGACCAGCTTCCTGGAGACGAACAAGAAGAGTGCGATGGTCCACCAGGTCAAAAGCTGCAGAAAGATCGAGGGAGACAGCAAGAGTAAGGAAACCGTGGTCGTGAGCAGCGTGCACTTCAATGAGGAGGGTGAGAAGGATTGATTCTGTGCTATGGCCGGGGCGAAAACCAGATTGCCGGGGGGTGAAGAGCGAGAGAAGCTTCGAGATGGGAGGAGAGCTGGAGGAAAACTAGTTTTTCAAGGAATTTTGAGAGAAAGGAAAGATTAGAGATAGGGCGCCAATTAGAGAGCACAGAGGGGTCCAAGGAACGGGATTTCAGAATTGGACGGACAGTGGCATGCTTCCAGGGCGTCGGGAAGATGCCGGAGGACAGATTAGAATTGAAAAGAGAGAGGATATAAGGAGAAAGGGATAATGAGGGCTCCAGGAGCCAACGAGAGGGAATGGGGTCAGCAGGGCAGGTCGTCTTGCGAATAGAAAGAAAGGTTTTTTGTAGAACAGCTGGAGAGACCATCTCAAAGGAAGACCAAGAATGCGATAGTGTAGGGGCGGGGAGGGAAGGAGAGAAAGGAGGGGGGTGGAGACACAACTGGGGGGGAAAGGGGGGGACATAAGGGAAAGGACTGACGAAGGGTATGGACCTTGGAGACAAAAAAGGAGGCAAGAGAGGAAGGGTCAGGAAGGATAGAGGAAAGAGGGGGTGAGGAGGAAGAGGCGGAATGAGACGCAGTGAGGGAACGGAGAATGGAATATAATTGACGGGAAGAATTTGTAGAGGAGGAAATAAGCTTAGAGTAATAATCACGTTTTGCTGAATGAAGAAGGGTACGGTAATGACAATGACATGAATGGAAATTTTGCAAATTGGAAGAAGACGGATGCTTTCGCCAGAGACGTTCTGCACGTCGAAGATACTTCCGGTGTAAGAGAAGGCCAGGATGGAACTAGGGGTGCCGGGGGTGATAGTGAGGGGGTAGACGGGGACGGAGAGGGGCAATATTATCAAGGGCAGAAGAGAGAGAGGAATGCCAGTGATGAGCCTGAACATCGACAGGAAGTGAATCAAAGTCCTCAGGAAACAGAGAAGCAGAGGGGGGAAATTGAAGGAGTGTATCCGCAGTGAGCTTACGGGTGAACACAGCGGAGTTAGTACTAATACTGGGGGTATCGTTTGAAGATGATGGGGGTGGGACTGATGAATTTAATGGGGGGGGCAGAACAGGAATAGAGAAGAGAAGGCAGAAGTGATCGGACCAGGGAAGGGGGAAGGAGGAAAGAGGAGGGGGGGATAGGAGAGGAATCTGAGGTGATAAGGAGGTCAAGAGAATGGCCCGCAGAGTGGGTGGGGAAAGAGACAAATTGGCGTAGGGACAGGTCAGATAGGAAAGTAAGGAAGGAAAGGTCCCTCGCTGTAGAAGGAGAATCAACATGGACGTTAAAATCTCCTAAGATCAGAAGATGGGGATAGAGAAGCGAGGCCTCAGAAATGGTAGCCAGAAGAGAGTCCCACAGGGGTGAGGAAAGAGAGGGAGGAGCGTAGACAAGGAAAAAATAACTCGGGGGAGAAGAGGAGTTTAACCGAAGAAGCAGGGATTCTGGGTAGAACAGAGAGGAGGAAATGGGGAGTTCAGAGAGGGGGTATTAACTGTTTGGTTGATTGGTGCTTCCTAATGTAGAAACTTGCATCTTGTTGCCTACGTTTGAGTTTTTCAGATTAATCAAAACTACACCTCTATACCCTGACTTGAGTCCCCACTGGTCGTTATATAACAGCCCAATGGGAAGAAGGAAGGGTTTAGTGTCCAATGAAGCCAGCCAAGAGAGTACATGTCTTGTTTATAAACGAAGGAATCCATGTACTTTATAAAATAGAGGTATAATTTGTCAAAAACACATGTGTTAAAGCCATAGGCACTGATGTTAGCCTAGAGATTAAGGCAGTAGACTGGTACCAGAGAAAGCAGAGTTCAAATCCCACCAAGACCCTTTGTGACAAGTCACTTAACTCTCCAAACCTAGACCTTAAGCCCTCCAGGAACAAGGAAACACCCACAGTACATGATTGTAACTTGCTCTGAAGTACTACTGGACAAGTATGAGCTAAAATCAAACAATAAAGGTGCCTAGATCTTTCAAGAACATGCAAAAGTTATAACATTTTATAATTTACGCTTGTAACTTTGCACTCCGCCCACGCTTCTCGCAAACTCCATCCCTGTGCACAGCCCAACAAGCGTGTACTTTTAAAATTGTGAGCACATCAAGTACACTCCTTTAACGAACACAATGCCTAGCTTTATGCACATAAATTTAGGCTTAGAGTCTTAGCTGGAGGTACTGCTTACTGGAGTCCCAGGAAGTCATCTGATGAGCGCATAAAAAGCTTTACTATAGTCGGATAATATCCTCACCCAGACACCAGTTTTGTTCATGAAATATTATTTTTATTTATTTATTTAACCAGTTTTCTATACCGCCTTATCCTTCAATCAAAGCGGTTTACATCATGTAATCACTACATTCCCTTGTCCCCAAAAGGCTCACAATCTATGTGTACCTGAGGCAATGGAGGGTTAAGTAGCTTGCCCAAGGCCACAAGTAGTGCCTAAAGGACGAAAAACCCCAGTCCCTCCAGCCTGAGATTGCTGTCCCCAGGTGGTACTTGAACCTCTGGCCCTCCAGCCTGTCCTAACCACTAGGCCACTCCTCCCTCAATTATTAACAATTAATCCACATACCATTTTCATAGTTCAATGTTAACTGAGGGAAACCTTTTCCTTTATAAGGAAGAGCTCAAGAACATGGAGTTGAAGAGCGGGAGGATAAAAAAAAATGTGAGAGAAGATTTTATCATTGGGAGGGTGGTGGATGTCTGGAACAGACTTCAGTGAGCTTCTGGAGACAAAAAAGCAGCAGAATTCAAGCTTCCGTTGGACAGACACAAAGGGCTTTTGTGGTGAGGAAGCTTAATATACTCAGACTTTAGATTTATAGGATGACCGGATTCATATCATGTTGGTAATTTTGATTCATCTATTTTTAATAGATTTAAAAAGTATGGAAGAATGGTACATAGAACCTTGTTTTTAATTTCTTGCATATTTTGTATGGTTGTGTTATGTGAATTTTAATATTATTATTTCTTATGTTTCTTGTAAACCATCTTGAATCTAAGATAGGCAGAATATAAGGAGTCTGTTTACTAAAGTGCACAAAAAACCCCTAATGGTTGTGGCCACTGTTCCCTCTAAGCTGTGCGCGTGTGCGCGCGCACACACCTCACCGAGCGAGCGCACATACTTTACAACAGAGCGCACAAAAATTACGGTTCTGATTCTGATAGAAACCAACACAGATGTCTTAAAATTTAAAAGCTGTTATGTATTTACGGTTTTCACAAGTTCTACAATGTCTTCTAGGGAAATCAATGTGGTGTACATACTGTATTCTGATGTGTAGTCAAATATTTAAAGTATATAACTCCGAGTGTTATGTGGCGCACAAAAATTTAACCTTCCTTCAAAAGCTGCACAGCTGATATTTTATGCGCACACAGACTACAGAAAATTAGAGGGAACGTTGTTTGTGGCCCCGATATCTACTCCTCTACTGAGCACAACCCCTCAAGACAGGCCCCACCAATCAATCATATCCTCATCCTCGACAGACATAAGAACATAAAAAATGCCATACTGGGTCAGACCAAAGTCTACCCCCAGTATCCTGTTTCCAACAATGGCCAATCCAGGTCACAAGTACCTGGCAGGTTCCCAAAAAGATACATAGGTTCCACAGTGTTTGTCCTGGGGTAAGCAGTGGATTTCTCGGGTCCTCTTTAACAATACTTTATATACCTTTCCTCCAGGAACTTGTCCAAACCTTTTTTAAACCCAACTACACTAACAGCTTTACATTCTCTGATAACAAATTTCAGAGTTTGATTATGAGTTGGGTGAAAAAAATATTTTCTCCTATTATTCTTACATGGGTTACATTGTAGCTTTATTGCATGTCTTTATAATGGTTTCTGCCATTTTGCCTGGTACTGATATCAGGCTCACTGGTCTGTAGTTTCCTGGATCTCCCCTGGAACCCTATTTAAAAATTGGCATTACATTGCCCATTCTCCAATTTTCAGGTACCGCAGATGATTTTAATGATAGTTCACAGATTACTAATAGCAGGTCTGCAATCTCATATTTAAGTTCTTTCAATACCCTTGGATATATACCATCCGGTCCAGGTAATTTGTTACTCTTCAGTTCATTAAATAGTTATAATACATCTTCACGGTTTATTGATATTGCTTTCAATTCTTCTGGAACATCACCTTTAAATACCATTTAAGGCATGGGCAATTTCTCTACATCTACATCAGTAAAGACCGAAGCAAAGAATTCATTCAGTCTCTCCACTATGGACTTGTCCTCCCTTAGCAACCCTTTTATTCTTCTATCATCTAATGGTCCAACTGACTATCACAGGTTTTTTGCTATGAATCTACTTGAAAAACCTTTTATTGTGCATTTTTGCTACCATGGCAAGCTTTTTTTCAAATTCTCTCTTTGCCTGCCTTATCAATGCCCTGCAGATAACCTGTCAGTGCTTATGTTGCTTCTCGTTTTCGTCATTTGGCTCCTTTTTCCATTTCCTGAAAGATGCTTTTTTGGCTACAACAACCTCTCTGACTTCATCTTTAAACCATGCTGGCAGTTTTTTGGGCTTCCTTCCACTTTTCTTAAAGCATGTAATACATGTGGTCTGGGCTTCCAAGATAGTATTTTTAAATAATGCCCATGCTTGATGTAAAATTTTAACCTTTACAACTGCTCCTTTTAGTTTTTTCTTAACTATTTTCCTCAATTTATCATAGTCTCTCTTCTGAAAGTTAAAAAGTAGTACTGTAGATTTCCTTGCTGTCCTTTCTCCATTTATTAAATCAAATGTGATCATGCTATGATCACTGTTGCCAAGTGGCCCCAACACCCTTATCTCTTGCACCAGATCCTGTGTTCCATTAAGGACTAAGTCCAAAATAGCATTCCCCTCATGTTGGTTCATGAATCAGCTGCTCCAAGAAGCATTTATTCTATCTAGAAACTTTGGGGTCTGTTTACTAAAAGGCCGGTGTTGTGCGGTCCGCGGTACCGAGCGGGTGCCGTATAAGGAGTGGGCGTTCCGTCGTGAAGAACAGAAGCTGTGATTGACAGATGCGCTAAGGTGCGCGGCGCCCGTGTGGTTAGTGCCCTGTGACATTACGGCGTTTGATCTGTGCACATAGATCACACTGCTCACGGTTTTTGGGCTTCCACTATTGTGCTGCACATTGCTGACGGAAACGGTTTCTTTTCCCGGCACAGCACCTCTAACGCGAGTGTTTCACTGGCGGTAAATTACTTTGCAGATTCGGGCACGCTCCTGTGCGGCGAGTCTCTCCCCTCCCACATTCCACCCACTGACCCCGTCTCTCCGCCCCTAGGGGGCCTTCCTCCGCCCTCATTTCGCCTTGGCACGCCTCTTTCGCACATTACCGCCCCGCAAATGTGCGCGTTGTCGGCGCACGCTTGCGGGACCCGTTAATGTGCCGCGCACTCGTACGGGGCGCTTAAGAGCACTTAAATACATCTTTTAGAGCGCTCATGTGCGCCCCGTACAAGTGCGCCGTTTAGTAAACAGACCCCTTTATCTCTCTAGCGTGTTCTGCTGTGACACTGACCTAGTTGATTCTGGGTTAATTGAAATCACCCATTATTACTATGTTGTAACTATTGTTAGCTTTCCTGATTTCTTTTATTCATCATCCACCTATTCATTCTGGCCAGACAGTCAGTAGTACACTCTCACTGCCATCACTTTCCCCTTTTTCTTTGGAATTTCTATCCATCGAGATTCTACAGTGTAATTTGTTTCCTGCAAAACTTTAATCCTGTGTGGCTCAATGCCCTTTCTAACAAAGAGCACAACCCCACCACCAATTTGATCTACCCTATCATTGCGATATAGTTTGTACCCAGGTATCACAGTGTCCCATGGGTTGTCTTCCTTTCACCAAGTCTCTGAGATGCTAATTATATCTAACCTTTCATTTAGTGCTATATATTCCAACTTTCCTATCGTATTTTTTAGACTTCTAGCATTTGCATACAGGCATTTTAGAGGTTGTATTCTATTCATATTAATCTAGTTATCAGTCGATAGGGGTAATTTGGAATCTTTCAGCTCTGTCTGCTCTGTATTTAAGGGCATCTGGGCTACTTTATTGGAACCTCTGTGTTGGGATGCCCTAACTTCCCTCTTCCCCACACTTCTGCCCTCCCCACCCCCCCACCCACGCTCCACGGCACTTTCAGCAGTAGCCCTGATAGATTTGTGGTATTATTACTAGGGGTCAAGCTGCCAAATAAGGATATTCATTCCTTATTTTGTAGATTGACCCTCTAGTGGTAATATTGCAAGACTACTGCTAGGGTAATATCTACCATTTTTAACCCAGGTGGCAATGGTGGGGAGCAGGAGGATTGCTCCTGCCCCATCCAGTAGAGTAGCATTATGGCTTCCGAAGGGGGGCTTTCATCAGGTGGGGGTCTTTTGCAGAGGTAGCAGGTAAGTGATTGGGTGGGAGCATAGGTGTCAGCTCTGTGAGTGCTTAAGCACTCCCTATATCAAGCAAACTCCTTTACTGTGTCCAGGAAGAAGTACTGTACGTTCAATTGAGCTTCCCCAATCAGTTTGAAAAGTTGGCTGTAATGGTGGAGGGCTGTCGGGAGTGGGTATGTGATCTGGTGGGGGAGTCTGTTGGGCCTCAACCATTGATATTTGTTTACTGCAACTACCTGATGTCAGTAGCATGGGTGTGCTTATCACTACCTCTTGAGGTAGCATCAAGTGCACCTCCACTGTCGGTCATCCAGAAAACGTGCAGTAGTATACAACACACTAGTTGTCAGTGCTGGTCACGCCCTACTCCACCCATAACTCTCCCTGTTCCTACCTCAACCTGCATTAAGTAGTCAGCACAGGAATTTTACCATACCGCAGTTTTTACCATGTGGATCATGGCCAACTCAAGAGTAAGATGCTGACTTGGGGCACACAAACCTAAGGGTTCTCGAAGCCTGGCTCATCTCTGCACAGTCCTGGGAGCATTTTCCTTTGCTCCCATGGCAGTAGCCATCGGCAGCTATCTTTTTTAAAGTGAAACGCAGGCATTTCCTCTCTTGCTTTTAGAAACACAGCTTTGCCAGTGGCTGCAGCTTAGCAATGAAGGAAAATGCTCCTGCAGCTGTGTAAAACATAAATTCAGGCAGGAGGGAGGAGTTGACTGGTTGGGACTGATGCTAGGGGGCTGGTACTGGAAGAAAACTGATGATGATATGGTGGCTGGGGGGCTAGTACTGGGACTAGACCGATGCTGTTGGGGCTGGGACTGGAAGAGGACTGATGCTGGGGGGAGACTGGGACTGAAAGGAGCTGATAGTGGAGGAGGGCAGGGGCTTTAAGAAGTCTGATGCCTTGATGAATGAGACAAGAAATGGGCTGATGGTGAGGTTCAGGATTGAGACTGGAACTGGGCTGATAGTAGGAGGTCAGGGACTGAAATAAGGCCGATAATGGAAGGGACTGGAATCAGCAGGCTCATGTCAGGATTGGAGATGGACAGAAGCAGGAGAGTGAGAAGGAAGAGGGAGATAGATACTGTGCATCAAGGGGAACAAACAAGGTCATACAGTATAGAAGGAAAGGTTGAGAGAGAGGGGCCTAAGAATGGATGCTGGAGTAAGGAGGAGGAATAAAACAGGTGGGGAATGGGGATTGGGAGAGGGAAAGCTGGTAAGTAGGTGCAGAGCCAGCACTACCATTAGGCAAACTAGGCAGTAGCCTAGAGTGCTGGCCTTCTGGGGCACCCATTGTCATCATTGCTGCCCCTCTCTGGGGCCAGCAGCAGCAGCAGTGACTTAGGAGCCATGACGCAGCACTTACCAAAGGCTCTGGTACTGCGTCGTGGTTCCTGGCTGCTATTATCGGTCTCTTCAGCCCCCTTCCAACACAGACTTCTGCTCTGGAGAGGGGCGGCTGCAGCAGCAATGGGGTCAGCAGGATGAAGGGGTCCACCCAGGGCAGCTCCAGTCCTTGCACTGGCCCTGAGCAGGTGGACAGTGAAAAGAAGGAGACTGGAGACCAGAGGGGGGAGACATGAAATCTAGCTATAGTTAGGTGAAAAGACTTGAGAGAAATGGAGAAAAAAAGATGAACCAGAAGGATTATCCAGAAAGAGATGTAGGGGAAAACAGGGGAAAAACAGAATATGGAAAGTACTGCTAAGAATAATAATTTGTATATCGCTATAAGGTATACACAGAGCTGTACATATAGATGTAAGACACAGTCCCTGCTCATCAGAGCTTACAATCTAATCAAGGTGAAAAAACATCATAAAAGTGGGGACTAGAGTATGGTAAGATACACATAAGTAGTGGACAGAGAATGAGGAGCATCAGATCCAAAAGCAGCCTCAAAGAGGTGGATCTTCAGCCTGGACTTGAATAGGGCCAGAGAAGGAGCCCGACGCACTGACTCAGGTAGTTTGGTCCAGGCATAAGGAGAAGTGAGGTAGAATGAATGAAGTCTGGAGTTGGCAGTGGCAGAGAAGGGCATGGATAAAAGGGATCTGCCAGAGGAGCGGAGTTCCCGAGGAGGGCTGCAGAGTGAGATAAGAGAGGAAAGATGAAATCCTGGAAAAGAACTTAGGAGACCATCAACAAGATGAAACGCTAAAGAGAGACCTGGGCCAGCGCACAGAGCTGACAACGGTGCCCCCTTGGAAGAATAAAATGATCAGATGCCAAAAGTACAAAAGAACTGCAGTTTCCCAAAGCTGACATTTCATTATCTAACGGGCATTTCTGTTTCTCTTTCTTGGGTGTTCCACAGCTCAGAGTTTGTGTTTGGGGTTTTCCATTTCATTTTTTGCTGCATATTTCTAATTTGTTGTTTATTATTCTTTAAGAACATAAGAAATGCTATACTGAGTCAGACGAAGGTCCATCAAGCCCAGTATCCAACAGTTGCCAATCCAGGTCACAAGTACCTGGCAGGTTCCCAAACAGGCACACAGGTTCCACAATGCTTGTCCTGGGGTAATCAGTGAATTTCCCGGGTCCTCTTTAATAATGGTTTATGGACCTTTCCTCCAGGAACTTGTCCAAACCTTTTTAAAACCCAACTACACTAACAACTTTTACTGCATCCTCCGCTAATGAATTCCAGAGTTTGATTACACATAGAGTGAAAAAATATTTTCTCTTATTAGTCTTTTTTTTTTTTTTAAATTTCAACATCTTACAAAAGCAAGAATAAAGCAAAAAGAAGTGTGTCATGTTACATACAAATACAAAATTGAATGTTCACCTACATTCCAAAGAAATATATAGCATAAAATCATCTACAGACAACACTCAACCTAGCCCACAATAATGGGGAGATATCACAAAAAAGGAAAGAAAAAGCAATTAAGAAACATAAGAGTTACAACACGCTGTTACTTAACAGCTTACAATATATTCCTCCTATTATTAGTCTTAAACGGATTACACAGTAGCTTCATTGCAAGTCCCCTAGTCTTTTTATATTCTGATGGTGTAAACAATCGATCTGCGTTTACCCGTTCCACTCCATTCATTAATTTATAGACCTCGATCATATCTCCCCTCAGCCGTCTCTTTTCCAGGTTGAAGAGCCCTAACCTTTTAAGTCTCTCATCATGGTATCCTTCCATCCCCTTTACCATTCTGGTGGCTCTTCTCTATACCTTTTCTAATTCCACTATATCCTTTTTAAGATATGGTAACCAGACCTGCACACAATATTCAAGGTGTAGTCGCATCATGGAACGATACAGAGGCAATATAATATCTTTTGTTTTATTCTCCATTCCATTATTTATGATTCCTAGCATTCTATATGCCTTCTTGGCCTCCACTGCACACTGGGCGGAGGGTTTTAACATGTTATCCACAATGATGCCTAAATCCCCTTCCTGGGTGGTGGTTCCTAATGTGCAGCCTTGCATCGTGTAACCGTAGTTTGGGTTGTTCTTTCCTAGGTGCAAAACTTTACACTTGTCCATATTAAATTTCATCTACCATTTGAACGTCCAGTCTTCCAGTTTATGCAGGTCCTCTTGCAATATTTCACAATCCTCTTGTGTTGTAACAACTTTGATAGTTTTGTGTCATCTGCAAATTTGATAACCTCACTCGTTATTCCACTTTCCAGGTCATTTATGAATATGTCAAAAAGCAGCGGACCCAGCACAGATCCCTGGGGTACACCACTGTTCACCTTTCTCCATTGGGAAAATTGGCCATTTAGCCCAACCCTCTGCTTTCTATCTTTTAACCAGTTCCCGATCCACAATAGTACACTGCCTCCAATTACATGACTTTTTAGTTTTGCCAAGAGTCTTTCATGAGGAACCTTGTCAAAGGCTTTCTGAAAGTCCAGATACACTATATCAACCGACTCACCTTTGTCTACCTGTTTATTCAAACCTTCAAAGAAACATAACAGATTAGTAAGACAAAACGTTCCTTGGCTCAAGCTGTGTTGGTTTTCTCCCATTAAACCATGACTACATATTTACATGTTCAGTAATTTTGCCTGGTACTGACATCAGGCTCACCGGTCTGAAGTTTCCTGGATCAAATAAGTTATACATTTTCAGCTGAATAGGAGGCCTTAAGTAAGTAGGCAATGCTGGTGCAGTCACTGCACTATCCATATATACCACACTGCTACCTACATGGATAGTGGTGCTGAACATACCGTATGAATTAAGTTCAATGGCAGTCTAACATTTAACTTATGCTTATGACTGTTCCAGCTGAAAATTTGCCCCTATTTGTGCAGTTCAAACTGCAAGATTGGCCCCAAGAGCAAAAGTTGACTCAGGGTGCAACAACCTCTTGAACCAACTCTGCATATGGTAGATGTAAGCACATGCTAAAACCCACAGTATGGCTCTTTTCTACCTGTGTTGTTTCTGTGTTGTAGGGTGTAGGATCAGCAGGCCAGTTAGTACAACTT
This sequence comes from Ichthyophis bannanicus, assembly GCA_033557465.1. Lineage (NCBI taxonomy): Eukaryota > Metazoa > Chordata > Amphibia > Gymnophiona > Ichthyophiidae > Ichthyophis > Ichthyophis bannanicus. The sequence goes on along the minus strand of CM066035.1, from coordinate 898,204,749 downwards.
CAGTTGGAATTTAGCTGTAACGCTACTATTAGTGTGACTATTCCTGCAAATAGTGTGCTTTGGGCATTGGTAAGGTCCATGGTGAAGACAGGGCCTGAAGTTAACGTCTTTGTGAAAGGCCCATCCTCAATAGTATGATAGACCATATTGGGGTCTTGGTTCAGTACTTGCTCAGAATGAAAAGTGCCCACTACTGGGCACCTAGTGCCACTTCCAGGTTCCTGCAGCACCCAGAGGGCAGTTTTTAGGGATGTGCCTTCATTTCAAAACAAAAACAGCAATAGTGTGTGCCATTGCACAATTGTACGTGCTATTGCTCAATAGCATTCATTGTTCACGCATGTGTGAACAGTGTGCACTACTGTGCAACAGCACACACTATTGGAAAAAATGAAACGAAACAAAAAAAAGAAAAAAAACATAACAAAATAAGACAAACAAAATGTTTTGGCTTGCACATCCCTAGTTTCTAGAATTTCCATTTTGGGGCAAAGTTCACAGCTATTTTTTACCTGTGGGCATTGCACCAACTTTCAACCTTTTCTCTATTTTGAAACTTGCACAGGTATCTTTATTTATTTTATTTATTTATTTATTTTTTATACTGCGCTATTTAGAATCAGTGCGGTTTACATGTATACTAACAGGTACTTTTTATTCCCTTGTTCCCGAAGGGCTCACAATCTAAGTGTACCTGAGGCAATGGAGGATTAAGTGGCTTGCCCAAGGCCACAAGAAGTGGCCATGGGACTAGAGACCCCAGTCCCTCCGGCCTGAAGTTGCTTGTCCCCATGCGGGAATTGAACCCCCGGCCTTCCGGCCTGAGGTAATCTTTATTTCTATCTTTATTGACTTTCTTAATATACTGCGCCTTCGGAAACCAGTAGGGCGGTTTACAGTCCATTCAAAACACATAGGGCCAGGCTTGGCCAGGAAACAAAAAAGAACTATAATTCTTGATAGGAAAGCAGCAAGCACACTAGACAGGAAGAGGAAGCAAAAGAAGAGAGAGAGGGCAGGCGAGAGGAGAGAAAGAACTAGCAGGGAGAACTGGGTGGGAGGCCATAGGCAAGACAGAACAGATGCGTTTTAAGGAGTGCTTTAAATATGGGATAGGATGGTTCCAGACAGAGGGGAGGAGGGAGGGAATTCCATAAGGATGGTGCTAGAAAGAAAAAGGCAGAATTGCGGGTGCGCTCCAAATAGGCACGTGCACAGCAAGGAAGCTCAAGACGGTTAATGTGGATGGACCAGAGACTGCGAGGCACTGAACGAAACTGCAAAGAGTCGGCCAGGTAGTGCAGCGTGTGGGTGTGAATTGCGGATGAGTCAGAATTAGACATTTAAAGACTATACACTGGGGAACTGGTAACCAATGAAGCTGAATTAAATGAGGTGTGATATGACTGTAACGGGAAGTGTGAGAAATGATCCGGGCAGCAGTGTTTTGAATCAGTTGCAGGCAATGTATCTGGTATTTTGGGAAGACCGGCGAAAATAGCATTACAGTAGTCCATACGTGAAATGACCAGTGCGAGAAGTGTAGTGAGTGAGGAGGGAGACAGGACATGACTATCTGCTCTGATCTGTCAGAGAAAGATAAAACAACATGCAATGGCAGAAATATGATTGTGGAAGGACAGATCAGAGTAAAGGACTACTCCCAGGTATCGAAAGGAAGAAATCAGTGATATTGGATTACCATAAACTAAAGGAGCCAAAGAGGCAGGGGAAGAGCTGAAAGTAAACCACATTGCCCATGTCTTTGAGGTGTTAAGGTGGAGAAGATTTGAAGAAAGTCAGTTCGCAACAAGGTACTTAACATTTACACTTGCTAAATGTGTCAGTAGATTTTCTAAGGAGAAAATTCATTCTAAAATAAACCCCCGGGAACTCCCCTTCCTGCACTATTAACCATACTGAGGGAGGGCAGTTATCAGATAGTCAATTTACATGTGTGAAATCAACCTCACAATAAGAACATAAGAAATGCCATACTGGGTCATTCCAACATCCATCAAGCTCAGTATCCTCTTTCCAACAGTGGCCAATCCAGGTCACAAGTACCTAGCAGTTTCCCTAGAAGACACAGGTTCCACAATGCTGGTATTGGGACAAGCAATGGATTTCCTGGATCTTCTTTAATGGTTTATGGTCCTTTCCTCCAGGAACTTGTCCAAACTTTTTTAAACCCAGCTACACTAACAGCCTTTACTACATCCTCCGGTAACGAATTCCAGAGTTTGATTACATGTTGAGTGAAAAAATATTTCCATTCCATTCAGTACCCCCCAACAGATCCAGAAGAGCAACAGCCGTAAACCTACTAACAACCTCGAAGGCATCAACAAAGTGCAACATGACAACCTCAAACAGAGCGTTCAGTTTATATGCCCCCAAATGCTGGAACGCTCTACCCTCCGACATAAGGGCCATTACTGTCCTACCACAGTTCAGGAAGGCACTCAAATACCACCTCTTCCTTCAATACTACCCTACCAGCAATTAAACCAAAAGAAGTGACTCACTCATGAAACCACCCTTCCGTGCTTTATATTACTATGACTCTATTCTGTTCTATGTAAATATCTCATGTATATAGTTTAACCCGGTTCTCCAAGTTGGTACTCCTGTTCGATGTAAACCAAACAGCTTGTTGTTATGGTCTTTATGTTATAATGTAAACCGCGCTGATGCCGAATAGTGCGGTATATAAGAACTTGTAATAAATAAATAAATTAATTAATTAATTTATAGACATCTACCATATCTCCTTTTAGCCATCTCTTTTCCAGGTTAAAGACCCCTAACCTTTTAAGCCTCTCCTTCCATCCCTTTTACCATTTTGGTGGCTCTTCTCTGTACCTTTTCTAATTCTGTTAAATTATTTTTAAGATACAGCGACCAGAATTGCACACAATATTTGATGTGTGGTCACACCATGGAACAGTACATAGGCATTATAATATCCTTTCCATTCCTTTCCTTATCATACCTAGCATTCTATTTGCCTTCTTGGCCGCTGTGGCACACTGGCCGAGGGTTTTAACATGTTATCCACAATGACGCCTAAATCTTTTCCCTGTGTGGTGGTTCCTAATGTGGAACCTTGCAACATGTAAACATAGTTTGGGTTGTTCTTTCCTAGGTGCATAACTTTGCACTTGTCCACATTAAGTTTCATCTGCCATTTGAACGTCCAGTCTTCCAATTTATCAAGGTCCTTTTGCAATTGTTCACAATCCTCTTGGGCTTTAAGAACTTTGAATAATTTTGTGTCATCTGCAAATGTGATTAACCAACTCATTACGCCCATTTCCAGATCATTTACGAATATGTTAAAAAGCAGTGGACCCAGCACAGATCCCTGGTGTACTCCATTATTCACCTTTCTTCATAGGTAAAACTGGCCATTTAACCCTACCCTCTGCCTCCTATCTTTTAACCAGCTCTTGATCCACAATAGTACACTGCCTCCTATCTCATGACTTTTTAATTTCGCCAAGAGTCTCTCATGAGGGCCCTTGTCAAAGGCCTTCTGAAAATCCAGATACACTATATCGACTGGCTCACCTTTGTTTACCTGTTTATTCACATCTTCAAAAAAATATAACAGATTATTATTTAAGACAATAACTTCGTTGGCTAAAGCCTTGTTGGTTTTCTCCCATTAAACCATGACTATCTACATGTTCAGTAATTTTGTTCTTTATAATGGTTCCTACCATTTTGTCCAGTACTGCTGTCAGGCTCACCAGTCTGTAGTTTCCAGGATCACCCCTGGACTCTTTTTTTTTTAAATTGGTGTTAGGAGGTCACGTGATGTGGTGAGCCCGAGAGGGCGTGAGTTGCTCGAGCTCCGGGCCTCCCCTCCCCTAATTGATGATATAGAACCGTGTTTTGAAGTGGATCTGGGTTTTCCGGGGATCCAGAATACCGGTAAGGGGAAGGAGATACCGTGTGAGAGTAAAACAGGATGGCGACTGCAGTAAAGACGGGGAGAAGAGAAAAAGAACGAGCCGCAGGCGCCCTGAAAATGGCGGACTCCCCTCCGAAGCAAAGTGCCGCGACTTCTCCAACCATGATTGAAGAGATCTCTGCCGCTGTCACAAGTGCATTATCATTGCAATTCGAGGCTTTGCATGCAAAGATGGACACACTTCAGAGTTTGTTGGGCACATTAGGCACACGCGTGCAAGAGGCTGAAACCCGTATTACTCATGCCGAGGAAGAAGTGGAGAATTTAAGGCGGGAGCTGCTAGCAGTACAGAGGGAGTCAAAGGCCCATGAAATGAAACTTGCAATAATTTGAGTTTTCTGGGCATCGCTGAATCCATCTTGGATAAAAACCTGAGGAAATATGTGGAGAACCTGTCCTCTTCCTTGAGAGATGGGGATGATCTGAGCGGGTCCATTATGGTGGAAAGAGCCCACAGACTAGGGCCTAAACAGCAAACTAAAGACCGCAGGCCTAGAGTGGTCTTAGCAAAATTTCTGTGCTACACGCAGAAGGAAGCAGTGTTAAGAGCAGCAAAGCAAGAGGGAGCTGTCGAGTGGGAGAATATGAAGATCAGAATTACACAAGACTACTCCTCTGCGCTGAGTCATCGCCGTAAAGCCTATGCCCCTCTGTGCCAAAAATTGATTGAGGCTAATGTCTGCTTCAGCGTTCAATACCCCACCAGGCTGCATGTACTTCACCAGGGAACGCACTGGGTTTTTGAATCAGCGGCGGAGGCGAGTCCCTACGTTGGGCAACTAACGGTGCAAGTGACATCGAGCCCGGGGGAGCATAGCGGCTCTTTATGATTGCAGCAAGGTCGAGAGCTGTTCTATACCTAGAGGGCCTACCTGCTTGTGGAAGACGGACGATGCTGGCTCTAATGTCTCACCCTGCTTTTGAAGAACGGATCCGGCTGGCTGCTGGCATGTTGGGGGCACCCCCGAGTAAGCTGGGTAGGCTGAAGTGCTTTTATTGGGACATAAACGGCTGTTTCGTGCTTGAACTACTACAGATAAGACATTGTGTACAGAACCTGAGGAAACTGCAACACGTGCAGACGGCAGTAGTGAGTGCTATTATACACGTAGTAGTTGCCGATATGTGTTTGCAGCCACAGAACAGTGTGGGGAGAGTTTGGGAATTCACCCATCCGTTAGCTCTCCGGTTCCTTCTTCTATTTTTGTTTTGAAGTTCTTATCACAAGGCTCCACGGAGACATTTGCTGTGTTAGAATCTGGGCTCCACAGTATCTCAGTACTGTTCAGACAGCCCTATATCCTTGCCAAGTGACTGCAGCGAGTGTGTGGTAATGAACATGGTTGAAGTTCCAAGGCAGAACTTGTTGGAACTAGCGTGCTGAAGAGGCAACATCTTTAGTGCATTACTGGCCGACCTATAGATCCTGTGATTGGGATGTGGGTGAGGCTGTGGGCGGGTCGGTACCGGTTTGCTCCATGGTGAACTGGTGCATGGGCTGAACTGCGGCCTGATACCTTTTGATGTCCGTCATGGAGGTCTTTGCACGAATGCAGTTAGGCCCGTTTGGCCCATCTACGCAGGACATGGAGAGCCGGTCTGGCCTGCTGCTTGAGTAAAGTACTGAGTAACATCTATGGACTACCTCTGTAGAGTTGAGTTGTGTTTTAGTGATGTTGAACAGGTGATAAGGTATTTTATTTTGGAACCATAAGGTAGAGGGTGGTGGGGTGGGTTGAGGAGTGGGCGGGAGAGGGAGGGTACAGCCTGGGAAGTATTAACGGGGCTGGATTGCCTTTACATATAGTACTGGCCTTGCCAGAAGAGATAGAGGGGATCGATTAAGGGGAAGGGATAGTGAAAAAGGGACGGTGAAAGAGTGGGGAACCGGGGGGGTCGGGAACCTATACTAACTGAGGCCGCTTTGGGGGGGATTTGAGAGAGCGGTGAGTATACATAAGAACGTGAGAATATGGGATATGCCATACCTGGTTAGACCTGGTCTATCAGGTCCAGTGTCCTGTTTCTAACAGTGGCTAGCCTGGGTTATGCGGGCCTGGCATTTTCCCCAGGGGACATCAGTTCCACATGCTTGTACTGGGTCGGGTATTGATATCCTGGGTCCTTTCTTAATAATGGTTGATGAAGATTGAAGAGGGGAGGGGAGTTCCACTCACATCCTAGGTGACTCTCGATGGGAGGGAGGTGGAGATCAGAGGCTGAGAGTGGGGAGCAGGGAGGGCAGGGGAATGGGAGGGGGCATGGGTAAAGGGATAAGGGAGGGGGCGTAGAGAGTATGGGGGAAGGGGGTTGGGGGCTTCAGGGGGTACAGAGGAATCATAGTTTGATCATGGGCGTGGGATTTGGGAGCACCTCAATGTTTAGGGGGGGACTTCAGGCTGGAGAGGTCCATCCCCATTTTCACTGTAGGATCGATAAGCATATTCTGTTCAATTGCTATCCAACCTGAAGGTTATCTCTTGGAATGTATGCGGGTTAGGTAACCCTATTAAAAGATATAAAGTGTTGCAAGCCTTAGCCCGGTTGAAATGTGACATAGCTATGTTACAGGAAACCCACCAGACGGCCGAAGAGCATGCTAAATTGCAGAAAGCGTGGATGGGGCAGGGTTGGTGTGCCTCGGCTAAGGGGAAAAAGGGTGGAGTGGTCATCTTGATCAGTAAGCAGGTTCGCTTTGAGTTGGAAAAGGAGTATTCAGACCCCGAAGGCAGATACATTTTGCTGTATGGCTACCTTGAAGGAAGGCCTATTGTGCTAGGCAACCTGTATAGTCCCAATGTATTGGATCGGGCGTTCTATGCCCGATTGGCCTCTAGAGTGGAACAATTGCCTGATGTTCCCTTGATATTGGCTGGAGATCTGAACAGGGTGCTGGATATAGAGATGGATACGTCGGGAAGTGGGGGGGAACGAGTGCGAGCTCCGACTACTAAAGCGTTGCGGGGGTTGTGTAGCCGCTTGGGAATAGTAGACCCCTGGCGCTTGTTGCATCCGTTAGAGAAAGATTTTACCCATCAGTCGAGAGCTCATGGTTCAAGTGCTAGACTTGACTATGTTTTGGTTTTGGAAAGGTTTTTTGCGCAGGTAAGAGCTGTACAGATAGGCCCCATAGTGGTGTCTGATCATGCTCCGGTCTGGGTGGATTTGGGATGGGGGGGCTTGGCTGCGCCGACAAGAATCTGGTGGTTTCCCATGGGGCTGTACAATGATGCAGACTTTCAAATGCATCTTGGACAATGCTGGCGGGAATTTATGGCTCATCATGAGCAGCATAAAGATGAATTGGAGCTGCTCTGGGAAACGGTCAAAGTAGTGCTGCGGGGAGACATTATTGAATATGTTGCGAGGAAGCGAAAACTTTTGGCAATGCAGATTGTTCAGCTGGAAAAACAGGTAGTAAGAGCTAGGCGGCGATGTGCGGGGGACCCCAGTGTGACTAATAAGCGGAGACTTTGGGAGATGCAAACGTCTCTCAATGAATTACTTCATCAGAGGGCGAAGAAATCTCATATGTATTATCGGTATCAATTGTACCGCTTTGGGGATAAACCCAGAAAGCTTTTGGCACGCTGCTTACAAGGCAGCCAGGGTGCTCGGTTGATAGCGGCATTACGGGATGAACAGGGATGCTTGCATAAGGATAATAAAGCCATAGCCTGATTGCTTCGATCTTTTTTTCAGCAGCTATATGCGCGGAGGGAGGGGTCTCTGACTGAAATGCAGAACTACCTACGAGGAACACAATTGCCGAAGGTGACGGCGGACCAGCGGGCGTACCTTGATGCCCCGGTGACGGTGGAAGAAGTACATAGAGTTATTCAGAGAGCCAGTTGTTGCAGAGCGCCAGGCCCTGATGGGTTTGGGGTGGAGTTTTATAAACTATTTGGGGATCTGGTGCCCCCAGCCTTAGTGGCAATGTACCACCGAAGGGTGGCTCAGGGGAAGTCTGACTGGGGGACAAACCATGCGTATATTACTCTAATACCTAAAATAGGAAAGGACCCCACCCAAGCGGCTTCCTATAGACCCATCTCCCTATTGAATTTTGATCTGAAAATAATGGCTAAGGTTTTGGCAGATCGACTTGCCTCTGTTTTAGGGAACTTGGTACATGAATCACAGGCTGGCTTTGATAAGGGGCGTTATGCTGTGCGGAATTTGCGGAGAATTTTGGCATCTCTTGAGTGGGTCCGTGAACGAGATCTGCAATCATTGTTAATCAGTTCTGATGCCGAAAAGGCGTTCGACCAGGTGTATTGGGATTACTTGAAATGTCTTTTGCCTTACTATGGGCTGGGAGACTCTTTCTGTAAGATGGTGGAGTTGCTTTATGCGGACCCTACGGCTGCAGTCCTCTGCAACGGGGTGCTATTGGATAAATTTAGTCTGGAAAGGGGTACGCGTCAGGGTTGTCTGCTTTCCCCTTTGCTTTTTGTATTGACCCTGGATCCGCTGAAACGGAGGATAGAGGAGTCCTCGGGTATATGTGGTGTACGAATTGAGTCGCCTGGGTTTAAGATGGCTGCCTTTGCGGATGACATGCTGGTCCATCTTATGTTTCCCCAACAGTCACTGACCCATCTACTTGAGGAGTTCTCTCTATATGGTAAATTTGCAGGGCTACGTATAAATATAGACAAATCGGAGGCTTTGGATGTGGGGGGTAAATTAAGGGAGAGCTGGCAGGGGAGGTTCCCACTTCGCTGGGTGGATGAATCCTTTGTTTATTTGGGTATTTTGCTGACTAGGACGCCAGCATTGCTATATAAAACAAATTTCGAACACATTTTTTCTAAACTCCGAGCGCAGTTGCTGGCCTGGGCACCCCTCCCTTTGTCCCTTTTGGGTAGAGTGGCTGCCCTAGGGATGGTGATTCTCCCACGAGTGCTTTATTGGATGCAAACCCTCCCGGTGTGGTTACTGAGGCGAGATCTGTTGCGTATTGAGCGGGAGATCAGGGGTTTTCTCTGGAAGGGGGCCAGAGCACGTATATCATTGACTCGGATGAGAGGGGGTTGGAGGTCGGGTGGGGTTGGGGTTCCGGATCTTTGGAAGTACGCGCTGGCATGTCAGGCACGGCACCTAGGTGATTGGCTGGGGGACACAGAAGTTTATACCCCCCGAGAGTTGGAAGAGGCCTTTGTAGCAGTGCATGCTCTGGAAGCGGTTCTGCACTTGCAGCGGGTAGCCTTACCGGCTCGCATGACCAGTAGTGTTTTGATACAGGCGACGCGGCGTACATGGCAACAGCTAAATAAGCATTGGGGTATTAATCCCGAGGTTTCGAGCTGGCTGCCTCTACAGGGTAATGTTTGTTTTACTCCGGGCTCCGATTCAACTTCCTTTCGGCAGTGGGAGTGGTTGGGCATAAGGCGCCTTGGACATGTGGTAGACCAGGACGGGAGATGTAAGGCTTTGGGTGCGCTTTGTGTGGAGTATGACTTGAATCCAGGGGTGTCTGTCTTTGCATACGCGCAATTATCTCATTATGTCGGCTCGTTGTCTAAACGAGAGCTAAGCGCGGAGCATTCAGCGCAGATTCTTGATTTCTTTGCCCTGGGGGCGGAGTCTCCGCCGACTATAGCCGAGTTAAAGAAGAGGTTGGACCTACTTGATGTGCCTCCTGACTATTCGGCGATGGAAAGCTTATGGGCGAGGGAAATGGGTCGGGAGATAGCCCCGGGCTCTGTCCGTGGCACGCTGGGTCGGATTGCGCAATTGGTGGAAGGGGCCCGGTGGCGTGAGGTACAGTTTAAATGTATTATTCAAGCCCACTTTTCCCCGGGGCGAGCACTGAGAAGCCGCCTTACATTATATGGAGGGTGCCCCAAATGTTCTTGTTCCTTGGCGGACCTGGGTCATATGTGGTGGGGCTGTTCTTCTATTCGTCGGTATTGGCTGTGAATTGGGGCATATCTTAGTGGCCTATTGTGGCAGCGGATCTGTTGGACAGGGCTGCTAGTAGTATTAGATCAGCTGGGACCGCTCCATCTGAAAGGGAGATGGGAGAGAATTTTGGTGCGGAAGCCCTGTCTGGTGGGTAAGGGCCCTATTCTTAGTCGATGGAGGGAGTCTGCGGCCCCTACCTTTTGTGAGTGGCGCAATAACCTACATCAGCTTATGCTCATGGAACGGAGAAGTGCGCAAGGGCACCCCCGGAGATGGGCCACCTTTTTGCTGGTTTGGATACCTTACATTCAGAGACTGGGGCCTAAAACCCGCAGTGAGGTGCTAAAGGTTGGATAGTAGTTGGTTAGGGTGAGTGTTGCTCCCTTGGGCAACGTAGCATTGTTGTGATTCCGGTACCGGGGGGGGGGGGGTTGGGAAGGGGGGAGGGGAGAACTCTGGGTTATATTGTTATGTATTGTATTGTATCTTTTTTTTTTATTGCTGTTACAATCCTACGGTGGTGGACAAGACACAGCCCCATCCGGGTTGTGATATTATGCAGAAAACAAAAACTTGATTGGATGTATTGTTTTGTTGTACTGTGTGACATCAATAAACAGAACTTTGAAAAAAAAAATTGGCGTTATATTGGCCAATCACCAGTCTTCGCATATTACAGTTGATTTTAATGATAGTTCACAGATTAGTAATAATAGGTCTGCAGTCTCATATTTTAGTTATTTCAACAACTTTGGATATACAGGGTGGCCCAAAAAAAGTGAGAATATCTCGTAGCATATAAGTTATTTAAAAATTCAAATAGACAGATGTAAACGATTGACAAATTTAAAAAAAAAAAGATGGCGACCGGAAATTGTCGAAATAAAGATGTTATATAGCATCTGGTTCCTGGTTTATTGACCATTTTTCAGTTCTTCTGATGCATCACCTTTAAATACCTTTTCAGTCATCTTCTTCAGTAAAGACCGAAGCAAAGAATTCATTCAATCTTAAACATATTAAAATATTAAAAATATTTTCACTATGGCCTTGTCTTAATGCCCCTTTTATCCCTCTATCATCTAATTTTTTTCCTACAAATGTACTTGAAAAAGTTTTTATTATGCGTTTTTGCTTCTACAACAAACGTTTCTTCAAATTTTCTCTTTGCATGCCTTATCAATGCTTTACATCTAATTTGCCAGTGCTTATGCTGTTTCCAGTTGTTGTCATTTTGGTCTTTTTTCCATTTCCTGAAAGATGCTTTTTTGGCAACAGCCTCTCTGACCTCACCTTTAAACCATGCTGGCAGTTTTTTGGATTTTCTTCTACTTTTCTTAAAGCGTGGAATACAGCTGATCTGGACTTCAAAAATAGTATTTTTAAACAACACCCAAGCTTGCTGTAAATCTTTAAACTTTTCAGCTGCTCTTTTTAGTTTTTTCATAACTATTTTCCTCATTTTATTTGAAAGTTAAATTAGTACTGTAAACTTCCTAGCCGTTCTTCCTCCATTTATTAAATCAAACATGATCATGCTATGATCACTATTGCCAAGTGGCCCCAACACCCTTATCTCTTGCACCGATCTTGTGTTCCACTAAGGACTAAATCCAAAATGGCTTCCTCTCTTGTAGGTTGATGAACCAGCTGTTCTAAGAAGCAGTCATTTATTTCATCTAGAAACTTTCTCTCCCTAGCATATCTTGCCATAATACTGACCCAGTCGATACCGAGATAATTGAAATCACCCATTATTATTACTGTGCTGTAACGTTTGTTAGCTTCCCTGATTTCTTTGAGCATTTCATCATCCATTTGTTCATTCTGGCCAGGCGGTCGATAGTACTCCCCCACTGCCATCGCCTTCCCCTTTTTACATGGAATTTCAATCCATAGAGATTCTACAGTATATTTTGTTTCCTGCAAAACTTTAATCCTGTGTGGCTCAATGCCCTCTCTAACATAGAGCACAACCCCTCCTGTAAATCTCTCATCCCAGAACAGCTCAGGTTGAAACCTGCTGAGCTTTGGAAATTTTATGGGAGCGCAGCCCAAAGTGGCCTAACTACAGGAAGTGCTTCTGCCAGAAACCTCATTTGCTAAGTGTAACACAGGAGTCTACAGAACCTAAAAGTCTGTCAGCAGACATCCCAAAATATCAGAGACACCATTTAGGATGGATGGTGGTTTACAGCCACTTTCAATGGGTCTGGCTAAGTCATAAATTGTGAAAGTCATCCTTCTCTGTCAAGTAATTTCTGCTGCTGAAGTGTTATCTAATCTTAGCATCGCTTTAAGTGTACTAGTTAAACTTGAGTTTCTGTTGCCATTATAAAGCACCTTGCTCAGATACAAGGCTCTGTGCAGTTGCAGGGGTGGGACTGAAGGTTGGAAACAGAGTTATATTCAAGGGATCAACTTGGCACTTTCCTGGTTAGCAAATAAAGGACATGTAGGCCCCCCCCCCCCCCACGCATCTACTGCACTATGTCAGCTCAAAGAGTTCTCGGACTTTGCCATTTGCATTTACAGCTTAACCCTCTATTTTCCTAAGGCCAATATCTCGGATGTCAGCTGAGATATTTGACTAGATTCTGAGAACAAGGGAATGAAATAGTGGGAAAATACTGCAACTCTTCCTGAACTGCAATTAGTACACACCACACGATCAGAAGTGTCATGGGGCTAAGTCTTGGAGGTATGTTTACTAAACCACGGTAGCGGACTCCGTGCGATATCGGAGCCGTGGCCGCATTGAAATCATGTTTAGTACTAAAACTAACGCAAAGTAAGTGCAACAGAAGTGCGCTGTCGGGGGCACGTCCAGCATGTTCCCAGCAGTGACCGCACTGAACCATACCTAACGCACAGCAGCGACATACACCGTTAACGCAGGGGCACCTAACGCCATCCATTGAGGTGTCCAGCACTCCCACGCCAATTGCAATATTTACAGTGCATGAAGTGTACCCCTGCTCCAACTGCGATGTGCTAGCCACGTCCATTCTCCAGCCCTAACCCGCCCACTCACCACCCCCATCACGCGATTTGCAGTTAACGTGTGAATTAGTGGAGGGGAATTGTCATGCCTGCGTGGTCACAGTTTCTGCGCTGACAGTTATAGTGTGCTAAACAGTGCATTAAGCACTTAGCAAACTTTAGTAAAAGGGCCCCTTAGTGGGTTAAAGACAGGTCTGTCCATCGGTATTATGCTCAAGGCATCTCTGGTTATTATACAGCCCAGTTTTCAAGGTTTTGCAGCAAATCTATGACATCTGCAAGAAGTTGAAAAAAGCAAATCGTGTTTAAAATCTAGTCAGACTTTGCATTTTTCCAGCCCATTATGTACACTTGAGTTTCTTTTCCGTTTCCGGTTTAGCTTATGTGTTGATCTGTATTTTTGTCAGTTATTTTTCTATTTTTGTTCTATTCTTTCCTCTCTTCTTTCGGCTTTCCTCTTCTCGCACTTTCACTAAACCCGTTTCTTGTGCTCCCTAATTCCCAGCCTATCCTTTTCTCTCTTCTGTCTAATTGAACCATTTACTCTTCCTCCCTTCCCCCGTCGCTTCTAGCGCTCCGCTCACCGTGCCTCGTTCACTGCCCTCTCCCAGTGCTGATACTCTGAGTTCCACAACGTCCACATCGATGCTGCTCCCTCTCTGGTCCTGTTCAAATTCAGCCTTCCTGAGGCTGCTTTTAAATTCTAAACACCTTACTCTCTTCTTGTGTTTAATCATTTCCCATAATAAATGCAACTCCTTAATCCCTTAAGCCCTGTCTGTCTGTCTTAAATAGATGCCCCAAAGAGATGGAGCTCCTTCTTGCATGTTTCTGTACAGGGCTGTGTACCTCTAGTAGGGCTACAGAAATCATAAGTAGTACTAGTGCATCTTGGATTTTCTACTAACCCCACAAAAAAAGGCCACCCCTACCTGCAAAGCCTCCCTAGTGGCCCAGTGGGACCCAGGCCCCAAACACCCCCATCCACCTTGCAAAAATGCCCTGGTGCCGCAATGGGCCCTGGATCCTCTGACCCCTCCTGATTCCTCAAACCCCTTTACCAACATTCACAATGCCCGCCATCCCTCCCACCTTCCTAAAGCGTCCCTCCCAACACACCCAATTCCTTACGACATTCCTGATACCTCTCTCTGGCTCCCTGAACCCCGTTTCCCCCCAGGAGCTATCTGGTCCAGCGATTCTCTGACCCAGGCACCCCAGGTTACGGATCCACTGGACCAGATAGCCCCTGGGGTTGGGGTCCAGGAAGCCGTGGGGTAGGGCTCCACTTGGACCACCAGAGATCTTGAGTGATCTGAGTTAGACTGCTGCTTCTCACCTCTACTCCCTCGCTACATCTTTTTTCCAAGCCTGAGCTGGATTAGAGATTCCGCCCTGCAAGAAGAGTTAGAAATGCTAGATTTTAGCACATGTTTTTACATCAGGAGCGATTTTTTGTTCATGCACTTTGCATGCCTACTTCACTATGTTTTACGCCGATTTCCCCGCACTGATTATTTCTTCATTTACTGGGAGTAATATCAGCTGTGCTAAAGAATGGCGCAGCTTAGTGCATCAGCCCCTTTGGAGCTACAAAATAGAAATAATATCAACAAGGAGAACACGTATGATTTCAGTTGTAGTTTAATTGATGTTTCCTTAAAAAAGGGGTTTTGCTAATCTTGCTGCTCTAAAGGCCCAGGGGTCATTTTCTCAGTTGTTGTCAATGCAGAAAGCTCCGTATCTAGTTCCACCACTGTCCCTAATTTAATAATATACACAACTGCAGGTTGCATCTTTTATTTTATTTTCAAGAGCATTTTAATCCAATCTGCATTTGCAGAGCAATCCCAAGGTACTACATCTGCGGACTCAAAGAGAAAGCATTTTCTAATATGCCACATGATATGCTGAACAATTAATGAGGGGGCTGCAGGTTATATTCTTCGTATCTTGTCCCCAGTGTAGTGCTTGATGATAAGGACAGATAGGGTGACAGGAACGTCCTGGCTTGTACAGATAAAAGCATGAGGAATGGTGAGTTGGGAAATACAAAAGCTTGAAAATAGCATTTTTTCCTCTTCAAAACAGGACCAGAGTTAAAGCCTAAAGAAAAGAAAAATGATAATATGGTGAAAATTTATGAGCGCCATGGATTTAATTGCCCCAAATTTAAGGCTTTTAGGTTTTCACAACGGCAAAAATAGCCCCCATTTCTGCAGAGGTCGATACAATAAATAGTGAGAAACAACCAGCCAACAAACAAGTTGCAGGTAAGATTTTAGTATTGGACCAAGTCAATATATTTCTTGACTAGCTCTTAGGAGCTAGAATCCTTTCATTTAGGTCAAAATAAAATAAGCGAGCCAAGGCAGAGGATAATGGTGCCTGAATATGCAGGACAAATAGAAAAATACAAAGCAAAGCAGGGAAGGATTGTTCAGAACGACTTGTGCAAGCAAGGCCTTCTCCAAAAAACACTGCTGCTCTTTTCCAAACAGCAAATGACAGTCTTTGGGGGTAAGTTTATATAATAGGATGCCTATGTCGGAAGACCAAGATAGCAGCTATTTTATGCCTATATTATGCACCCCAAACCATCCTCACTAGCACAGATTTATACCTGCTCTGAAGATGCTATCCATGCTTGTGTACATCATCCACTACCAAAACTATATCCACAGGAATGCCAAAGTGTTGTACGCATATAAGCACGTGCATCTTGTTGGAGGTGTAGAAGCACATACATCTTGCCGGTGCGCTTCCTTATATGTGCGTAAACAGCTGCACAATTTTATAGAAGGTCCAACCTACTAAGAGCAGAAGAACACAATTGCAATACTGCATCAGACCAAAGGCCATCAAGCCCAGCGGGACTGTGCCAAGCTATAAAGGCGCCCTGTGAGACTCACGAATCTGATGCCCCCCTCTATCCAGTAACTCCCTCTTTTTGAGCTTCCTGGAAACCCAGTGATGATATCAGCGCCCCCTTCTGTGCTTGTGCCCTGTGCGGCCGCACTGCTCGCATAGCCTTTGGTATGGCCCTGAAGCCCAATATCCTCTTTCCAACATTATTGCCACGTGGCCCCAATACCATTACCTCTCACACCAAATCCTGCATTTCCCGAAGGACTGGCTTTAAATATCTCCTCTTCTCATCAGTTCCTGAACCAGCTCCTCTGGGAAGCAGTCATTTATTTCATCTAGGAAATCTGGGGCTCTTCTACTAAAGGTGTGCACTTACCGCATGATTACTGTGAAAACTAACATGCAGGAAGTGCGCCCATCGTGTGCTAGCTGCAGGAGGTGTGCCCAGCAAATTTGCACAGATGTGAATGCTAACATGCAGCACAGTTACTGCGGGCGCATCCAATGACACTCATAAAGGCATCGTTATGTGCACTCATGCTAATTGCCACTGAGCACATGGCAATTGCCCCCACATAAGCGACAATGTGCTCTCCATGCCCGCACTCTGCCTTTAACCTGCCCACTCACCAGCCCAGCGCTCAATGATCGATTACTATGTGTTTTAGCAGCTGATAACTGGCACGACCGCACATTGACATTCATGGCAGCCACTTACCACATGCTAAAATGCACATTAACTGCTTAGCAGTGTTTAGTCCCTTCAGTACCGTACCTAGCCCTGTGCGAGCGCTGCAGCTGCACAGGGTGCAAAGGCTTAGGGGGTGCATTTTGGCTGCCTGCTGTTGACCTGCCCTCGTGACTTTTTGTTCTCTCAGCGGCAGCAAGGCAATAGCAGGTAGCTGAAATGCGCCCCCTAAGCCTTTCTGCAGGTCTGGTCCCTCCATCTTCTCATGCGACATCAGAGCAGGGAGGGATCAGATCTGTTTAAAGTTTGGCAGCAGCAGAGCAGAGCAGACCTGCGACTTGCACATCGGGTGCATGTCCCCCCTCCTCCCCATACCTCTGTACAGCCGCTGCCCGCTCTTGCTCAGCTGCCAGCGCTGCCGTGGAGAAAATAGAGTGTGGCAGCAGCAGGTCAAGAGCAGGCAGCAGTTGGACGGAAGTATGGGGGGGGGGGGGGCAGGCACCCGATGTGCAAGTCTCACAGGGTACAATTCTGGCTCGGTATAGCCCTGGGTCCCTTTATCTCATAGCATATCCTGAGGTGACATTTATCCACTCGATACTGGGATAATTGAAATCATTCATTATTTTAAGAACATAAGATAAGCCATACTGGTTAAGACCAAGGTCCATCAAGCCCAGTATCCTGTTTCCAACAGTGGCCAATCCAGGTTAAAAGTACCAGGAAGGTTCCCAAAAAGGCACACAGGTTCCACAATGCTTGTCTCGGGGTAAGCAGTGGATTTCCCGAGTTCTCTTTACTAATGGACCTTTCCTCCAGGAACTTTGTCCAAACCTGTTTTGAACCCTACGGCATCCTCCAGTAACAATTTACGGCATCCTCCAGTAACAGTTTCCAGAGATTGATTATGCGCTGAGTGAAAAAATATTTCTACAATTAGTATTAAATGTGCCACATTGTAACTTCATTGCATGTCCCCTAGTCTTTCTACTAGTTGAAGTAGTAAACAATCAATCTACATTTACCTGTTCCACTCCATTCATTATTTTATAGACCTCTATCATATATCTCCCCTCAGCTGACTCTTTTCTAAGTTGAAGAGCCCTAACCTCTTTTAGCCTTTCTTCATAGGGGTATCCTTCCGTCCCCTTTACCATTTTGGTCGCTTTTCTCTATACATTTCCCAATTCTGCTATATCCTTTTTTTTAATATTTATTTTTTTCAAAAATATAAAAGAAAAAGTACATTAATACCATCATAGTCCACATTAAGGGGAACATTAGATTAAACATAAAAGAGAGGTCTCTTTATAACAACAATAAATACTAATATACTAGGCCAGAATGAAGAAAAAGAAAAACTAAACAGTCATTCATTCCCATGTAGAAAACTCTTTAAGTTGATCTACATCAAAAAATATATACCTCCTGCCTCAATAAGATAGCAAACATTTACAAGGAAACCTAAGCGTAAAGGATGCTCCTAGAGCCAAGACACCAGGTCTAAGCTCCAGGAACGCCTTCCTCCGCTTTTGAGTACTACGTGAAACATCAGGAAATACTTGCAGAGGCTGACCACAGAATTGTCTTGTTTTTTAGCAAAATATGAATACAAAATATGATCTTTATCAATTTCAGTAACAAAATAAACTAACAAAGTAGCTCTTGAAGGAATCTCATGTATTGAAGACTGTAAAAAGCGGATAAATTGGCCATTTAGCCCTACTGTTTGCTTTCTATCTGAAAATCGAGATACACTATATCAACTGGCTCAACTTTACCTATTTATTCACACCTTCGAAAAAAAGTAACAGATTAGTGAGAAGACTTTTCTTTGCTAAATTCATGTTGGCTTCCATTAAGCCACAACTATCCACATCTTCAGTATTTTTGTTTTTTATAATGGTTTCTATCATTTTGCTCAGTATTGACATCAAGCTCACTGTTCTGTAATTTCCCGGATTACTTCTGGAACCCTTTTTAAAATTTGGCGTTACATTGGCCACTCTCCATTTCTCAGGTACTACAGACAATTTTAAGGATAGTTCACAGATTATTAAAAGTAGGTCTGCAATCTCATTTCAGTTCTTTCAGCACCCTAGGACGTATACCATCTAGTCCAGGTAATTTGCTGCTCTTTAGTTTATCAAATAACTGTATTAGATCTTCCCAGTTTATCGAGATTTGTATAAATTCCTCTGATATATCACCTTCAAATATCATTTCTGCGTGGGTAAGTTTCCAAAACATCCATCCAGGAACAGCACTGCACACTCGCATAATTGTATCGAAAACCATCAGGCAAGAGCGGTGTGATGCAAACTTTATTTGAATTGCTTCATCCCAGGGGGCTGCTAAGGGGCTTTTCCAGACATGGCCGTGTTTCGGCACGGCCTTCATCAGGGGATTGGCCTACATAGAAATCATAAATACACATGTAAATACATTAAAACACTTATGAATAATAAATATGTCAAACACTGTAAGTATATAAATATGTAAAAAAGATAAAACCATAATAAACAAAAAGGAAACGTCATCCTTAATAAAAACAAAGACAATGAAATAAGAATTAAAATAAACAGTACAATGATAAAAATAAAAAATACACTACAAAATAAATAAATGAGGAACATATGTGGTCTTACCAGTAAAGGCACCTTATGCTTCTTGTGTCTGAAGGAAATTGTATTCAAAAACTGCAAAACTAAATGAAAATAGGTAAAATGAAACAGAATAAATTTTATACAAGGAAGATAGGGGGGGGGGGGAAGGGACGCAGGGTAGGAAAACCTCAAACTGGTGACTAAAGGAGGAAGCACGCCTTTATTTGTAATGTTCACTTAAAAAAGGAACTACAACTTTATATGCAAACTTAAAAGATCATGCCATGAATCATAAATGTAAAATTTAAAAGTGTTAAAAACTTCAAAAGGAAATGAGAAGGGGGGAGGAGGAGGAGAGAGGGGAGGGACAGGTTTTATCTTTTTTTACATATGTACATATTTATAGTGTTGGACATCTTTATTATTCATAAATGTTTTAATGTATTTACATGTGTATTTATGATTTCTCTGTAAGCCAATCCCTTGACAAAGGCTGTGCCAAAACACGGCCGTGTCAGGAGACCCCTTAGCAGCCCCCTGGGGTGAAGCAATTCAAATAAAGTTTGTATCACACTTCGCTCTTGCCTGATGGGTAACTTTCCTACATCTTCTTCAGTAAAGACTGAAGCAAATAATTAATTCAGTCTCTCCGCTATGGCCTTGTCTTAGTGCCCCTTTTACCCCTCTATCATCTGATGGTCCAAATGGCTCTTTCACAGGTGTTTTGCTACAAATGTACTTGGAAACATTTGTATTATGTGCTTTTGCTTCCACAGCAAGCTTCTTTTCAAATTCCCTCTTTGCCTGCCTTATCAGTGCCTTGCATTTAACTTGCCGGCGTTTATGCTGTTTCCCCTTTTCGTCATTTGGCTCTTTTTTTTCCATTTTCTGAAGGATTTTCTCTTAGCTATAACAGCCTCTTTGACTTCATCTTTAAGTCATGCTGGCTGTTTGGCCTTCTTTCCACTATTCTTAAAGCGTTGTGTTACCAAATTTGTTAGCTTCCTTAATTCCTGTTAGCATTTTACCATCTGTCCATTCATTCTGGCCATTTGGATGGTAGTATCCCCCAGCACCACATGAAATTTCAATCTATAAAGCCTCCACAGTGCATTCTGTTTCCTGCAGAACTTTTATTCCATTTGACTTAATGCTCTCCTGAACATATAGTGCCACCTCTCTACCTTTTCTGTATGTGAAACTTGCTTTGTACACAAAAAGAACTTTATAAAATTACTCCCATAAGGACCAATTAGTCAATCCAGTTTGCCCAATTGAGTTTTTTCCTCTGGTTTTCTACTATACTTGTTAGATGAAGATAGAAATTTCCATACACAAACCCAAATCCACTTTCCCCATCCTGCTCATGTCTTCAACCCAACCCTTCAACCTCCTCCCACCAAGACCCTCCACATCTGAACCAAGGGTGATCGAACTCTACCATAGTGCTTGCCTCCATTCCCAGCTCACATCAGGCCTTGCTATTGTCTTCATTGATATCTACAAGACCTATACCCAGGTCTACTCAAATGTAGTACTTTCTATCAAAAGTCGCGTAGTGTTTTATTGGCCATTTTTGCTTGAACACATTTTGCTGTGAAATGTTTCCTCTTCCAGGAGTTATAAAAATGGAAACGTTTGGTCAAAAATGTGCTGTTTCAAAATTATGCAAGGCTTATGACTGCTGTGTATATCCAAGTGGGCTATCAGAAATAAAGACAAACAAGAAGTTATCATCTGCAACCTGTCTGTCGACCCTTAAGATGGTGGGAACTAACCAGGACCTTATAAAGCTAAAAATACACCCTGTGTGAACCTATCACCCCAACCCCGACCCAGCTGCATGCAAGAACTTGCTCTCATGGGGCATCCTGGATGCCCAGAATGTCCAAAAGGTAGCACTACCTCAGCCCTTGAGAAAACTCTTGTGCCTATGTTTATTTTTTAGGGATACTGGGCGGTGAAGAAGCTGGGAGTGTTTAGGTATTTCAGCTTTTCATGGTGGATCACAAGGGTGGAGGCCAATGGGGCGTCTGGAGGGAGCTTACTCTAAAATGTGGGTGCCAAGAGAGAGGAACTGTAAGCCAGAGAGGCAGCAGAGATCGCCGAGGGTGAGGGCTAGTCCAGGGAGACATTTACAGGCAAAGATGAGGAATGAAAACGGAGCATGAGAGCTGTGCAGACACGAGAGTAGAGTGATGTGGGTAGTGCACAGCACTGTATAAACAGACCAGCAAAAAGACTTGTAGTGGGGCAATAGCCAGCATACGGGGAGCAGTGATGATCCAGAGCAAGATTGTGATTAGTAAGAAGCCAGTTCGTATCACACCCCAAGATTTTTTAACAGAAAAATCACCTAAGAACTAACCAGGATATGAGAATGAAAGTGAGAGGAAGCGGAAGGAAGGAAGCAATTGAGCATCGCATGCATTTGGAAAGGAAATAGAGGGAGGAGTCATGAAGGCTGGAGGCGGGAACTGGGACATTAAGGGACTACGGTAAAATGAGAAAAGGAGCTAGGACAGAGCCCCGAGGAAGAATCTGGCATGAGTTATTCCCCAGGACCTTAAGTCTCGGGTGGGAGAGAAGTAACCGGGATTGGGATAATGTTATGGTGCTAGTTCTGAAAGGCAGCAACAAATGAAGATGCGTGCAAGGCAGAAAACCAGCCTTCCAGAGGACCCAAGGCATCTTCCAGAGAAGCAGTTCAGATTGGGGAAGGGAAAGAGGGGGTTGCAGAAAAAAAACATACGGATAGATGTAGCAGGCTTTCCCCCTAGGGAGAGAAATGATATGTAGAGGGAGGAGAGGCCTAGTGATTGGGACAAGTTACCTCAGGCCAGAGGGGCCAGGGGTTTGAATCCCACTTAGAAGACAGCTGCTCCTTGTGGCCTTGGGCAAGCCACTTAACCCTCCATTGCCTCAGGTACAAAAACATAGATTGTGAGCCCTTCAGGGACAAGGGAAAAAATATATATATACAGTACCTGAATGTACACCACTTTGACTGGTAGAAAAGCAATATATAAGCCTAGTTAAATAAATAAATGACATTTGCACCCCTTCCATACATAAGCCCTGTGCTGCTATACCTTCATATGGCACAGCCATGGAGCTAATTGATTTGCAGGCCTTTCGCTCTATTTTGCTTCTTCTGAATGGTGTTCTGTTGGACAAAATTCAAGAGGTCTATTGCCAATCAATGCTTGGCTGTATAAGCAGACTTCAGAAACCCTAAATCAGCTATTTAGAATTGCACTTTCTGGGCTTAAGTATCTTTATATCTGCCTAAAGAGTTCAATATTTGTTCATGTGTCAGGCCCTCAGTGTGATTAGTAAGAAAAGGGACAGTGATGTAAACATAGATAAGGCATCAGTAAAAATTGATAACCTATTTATTGCACATCATCTTGCTTCAAGTACACCTTTGTTTGCTATTTGCAGTTTGTTGTGCTTACTTTCGACTCCCTTTGTTCAGTATGGAGTATTATTCATAATACTTCCCTTTCTCGTCATACCTGTGAAAGGAGAACTCTACTGCATTGGTCTTATGACTTGGTAATATAAAGGGTGGAGTAATTAGTCTGCCTTGCCTTGCTCTAACGCATCCAGTTCTGTCTATTGTGTGTGGTCAGTAATCAAATGCCTTCTAGCTAGTCTTTAACATGCTGAATTCCTGACATGTGGAAAAGGGATTACAGAATACAGTAGCTCTAAGAGGAAGCCAGTTGAAAAGTGCATGCTGTAAGCATTGTAAAAAGGCATGCTTCACTGATAGAATGCATGGTTGCCATATGTGAATGAGTAGATGGAACGCTTAACACTTGCAAGAGGATTAATGCTTTATGTTTTATTAGTATTTGCTATACCACCTTTGAAAAGACCATCGAGGCGGTTCTCAATTTAAAAACAAGGAGATAGAAAAGAACTCCATTATGCAATAGCAAAGACTAATTGAAAATCAGAGAACATATGGCAGAGATTAGAGTCAGGCAGAGAGATCACTGCTCCCAGGAGTCCAGGGAGTGTGCTTAGTTGTAGGCCAACATGAAAAGGTGTGTCTTAAGGGTGACTTTAGAGAGCTTGGATAAGGTTTCCTTGCAGAGGACTAGTGAAGAGTGTTCCAGAGCATGGACACCTTAAAGAAGGCTGTTTGTTGAGTGGATTTGAGATGGGACTAGACCACTTGTGGGATAGCTAGTTAATAAACTAAAAGGAGCAGTTGCAAAGGTTAAAGATTTACATCAAGCTTGGGGGCTGTTGAAAAATACTATCTTGGAAGCCCAGAGCAGCTGTATTCCACGCTTTAAGAAAAGTGGAAGGAAGTCCAAAAAACTGCCAGCATGGTTTAAAGGTGAGGTCAGAGAGGCTGTTGTTGCCAAAAAAAGCATCTTTCAGGAAATGGAAAAAAGAGCCAAACGACGAAACCTGGAAACAGCACAAGCACTGGCAAGTCAAATGCAAGGCATTGATAAGGCAGGCAAAGGGAGAATTTGAGAAGAAGCTTGCTGCGGAAGCAAAAACGCTTACTAAAGACTTTTTCAAGTACATTCGTAGCAAAAAACCTGTGAGAGAGTCAGTTGGTCTATTAGATGATAGAGGGGTTAAAGGGGCACTAAGAGGCGACAAGGCGATAGCGGAGAGACTGAATGAATTCTTTGCTTCGGTCTTTACTGAGGAAGATGTAGGGATGTTACCTATGACTGAAGTGGTATTTAAAGGTGCGGAAGAATTGAAGGAAATATCGATACATCGGGAAGATGTATTACAACTGTTTGATAAACTGAAGAGTAGCAAATCACCTGGGCCGGCTGATATACATCCAGGGGTGTTGAAAGAACTGAAATATGAGATTGCAGACCTGCTATTAGTAATCTGTGGACTATCATTAAAGTCATCTGTAATACCTGAAGATTGGAGGATCTTTTTTGAAGGTGTGAATAAACAGGTCAATAAAGGTGAGTCAGTTGATATAGTGTATTTGGACTTTCAGAAAGCCTTTGACAAGGTCCCTCATCAGAGACTTTTGGCAAAACTAAAGAGTCATGGGATAGGAGGCAGTGTACTATTCTGGATCGGGAACTGGTTAAAAAATAGAAAGCAGAGGGTAGGGCTAAATGGCCAATTTTCCCAATGGAGAAAGGTGAATAGTGGTGTACCCCAGGGATCTGTGCTGGGTCCGCTGCTTTTTGACATTCATAAATGACCTGGAAAAGGAAATAATGAGTGACGTTATCAAATTTGCAGATGACACAAAACTATTTAAAGTTATTAAAACCCAAGAGGATTGTGGAAAATTGCAAGAGGATCTTGATAAATTGGAAGACTGGGCATCAAAATGGCAGATGAAATTTAATGTGGACAAGTGCAAAGTTATGCACCTAGGGAAAAACAACCCAAACTATGGTTATACGATGCAAGGTTTCACATTAGGAACCACCACCCAGGAAAAAGATTTAGGCGTCATTGTGGATAACAAGTTAAAACCTTCGGCCCAGTGTGCAGCAGCGTCCAAGAGAGCAAATAGAATGCTAGGTATCAGAAGGAAAGGAATGAAAAATAAAACAAAGGATATTATAATGCCTCTATATCGTTCCATGGTGAGACCGCACATTGAATATTGTGTGCAATTCTGGTCGCCGTATCTTTAAAAGGATATAGCGTTATTAGAAAAGCTTCAGAGAAGAGCCACCAAAATGGTAAAGGGGATGGAAGGATACCCCTATGAAGAAAGGCTAAAAAGGTTAGGGCTCTTTAACCTGGAAAAGAGACGGCTGAGGGGAGATATGATAGAAGTCTATAAATTAATGAACGGAGTGGAACGGGTAGATCGATTGTTTACATTATCAGAATATAGAAAGATTAGGGGACATGCAATGAAGATTAGGGGACATGAAATGAAGCTACAGGGTAAACTATTTAAGACTAATAAAGCACAGTTACTTACCTGTAACAGGTGATCTCTGGGAACAGCAGGAATAAGTCTTCACATATGGGTACGTCGGTACCGACGGAGCCTGCGTGGGAACGCTACCCAGCGTCCAATCAGAAAGCTTTTGGGAGCATCCCTCAGCACCTGCGTGCTGCCTTCCCGCCTTTCCAACTGTCTCTCCTCAGTTGAGTTTTATAGCTGAGACAAAGAGAGAGAGAGAGAGGAAAGGAAAGATAGATAGAGAGATACAACTCCTAGGGGAGGTGGGTGGGTTGTGAAGACTTATTCCTGCTGTTCCCAGAGATCACCTGTTACAGGTAAGTAACTGTGCTATCTCCAGGAACAAGCAGGAATGAGTCTTCACATATGGGGACTCCCAAGCTAAGATGCCTGGAGCCCTAGCATGTTGGAGATTGAAACATGCTACACCTCATATGGCCAGGCATCCTGAGGATGGAGGGTAGGAGTTGAAAAAGAGAGGAGCTGTAGAAAACAGCTAACCTAAGATAGGACTACAAGCAAGGAGTCCTTGTATGTATGATAATTATCCTGAAATATATTGAATGAACAATCACAATATGGACCTCAATTACTGGATTGCAGGAAGTAGAGAGGCTGATGGAGTCTACTGGGGATCCAGTAGAGGAATCTTCAAGGTGACCTCACTGAAGTGAAGGTGAAGGTCAAAATCTGGAAGTGACAGGTGACCCCAGGATTCAAGTGGGGTAGTACAAAAACGGTAGGTCTTTAGTGGGAAGCTTTATGGAAAAAGCAGAAAACTCTTTTGGCTACAGAGTTACTCACAGTTAGGAGCAAAAGAGGAAGACTGACCGATTTAGACAAACTGGCCTAGTCCTTGAGGGAAGAAGGGGTATGGGAAAAACCCCGTATTCCCAAGGACGGACAAATGTCTGAGGAGTTGAAACCTCAGATCTACTGAAGATCCACCATGTCTTTCCTAACTGGTGAGAGGTAGGAAGATATTGGAGCATGGAGCTTCAGGGATACCTAAACCTAGGGTTATGGTAGGAGCTGTCAGTACCACAGCAGTGGTTGTGTGCATAATACCCCAAACATACTGTGGAACAGTATGAATATGTGCAAAGCCCACTGTCTGGAACATATAGGAAGGTAAAACCTTTATGAGCATAGACAGTTAGAGAGATAAGTATGTAAATACATATCTACCTTTAACGAAGCATCTCGACAGATACACACACATAGATATATATATATATATATATGTGTGTGTGTATATATATATATATATATATATATATATATATATATATGAGTATATATATATGTCTATAGTGGGATCTAGAGGGGCATAACATATGCACACGCAGCTGACAGACATATGTATCTATAGAGATGTATATAGATATATATACATATATGAATATATAGGTCTAAAGATAAATGTCTGCAATTAAGCCGACAGAGATATGCCTATAAAAACATTCACATGGGAGATGTGAAGAGGAAAGATTCATCCAATAACAAGAAGGTGGAACCTACTTGAGAAGATAGATAGAGAATCTATTCCCCCTGGTTAAAATGGTGCAGGAATGCTATCCAGTGAAATAACCAGGATGGTTGCGTGAAAAAACAGAGGATAATATCAGTCTGTAAACAGCAAGTCCTGAGTCCTGTAGAACTCTAGCATGGTAAATGGACAGAAAACGTATAGGATGAGATACCAGGTTGACCCACTTGAGGGACAAAAAGGGGTATCATGCATTTTTTAGTTAAATATGTGCTGTCCATGAAGGATTAGGATACCATGAGGACAAGCTGCAAGGAAAAAAGAGCATATTCCCTGTAGGAATTGGAGAACTCTTACTTTCACTTTCACTTAGAGAAGGCTTATGTCCTTTATTTTAAAAGGAGATAGTAGGGAGTGAAGAACCCTCACAGTCATGGGGAATGACTGAGGAAGCCTTTTTCAACCATATAGAATAGTCATTAGAGAAAAAAACCCATGCTCTCTAGCAAGGGCCCATAGTAGAAAGCTTCTCTGTAGGATTGCAGAGAGCATTATGCAGGAGAATTGGGAGATAGAACTGGCTGTTGGAAAAAACCAGCAGCCACGTCAACTATGCTGCCAAATCCAAAGGAATTGGAGATGGCAAGAATAGAAGATAGTGTGATAAGCCTGAAGTGATAAGGATTATCCAAGAAAGATGTATGCACTGTCTTGGAATCACTACTAAGGCCAGACAGAAAGTAGTGGAGGACAAGACTGGAAACTTGTGGAAAAGTACCAGTAGTCCAATCACTGGAACTCCTGCATGGGCAGCTGCTGAATAAGACAGCAGAGAGAATCTTTCTGTGTAAAACAGAAAGAACAGACAGAACAAGAGAAGAAATTCCTGTCCCTGTCTGATGAGCTGCCCAGGCAAAAGGAGGGAGTTTACTCAAGAGAAAAAACTCCACACTGGAATGGAAAGAAAGACTAGAAAGGCTAAAGAAGCCCTCCAGTGGTATGGTACCACTCTTACAGGGGAAACCCTGGATAAGAGGGTAGAGAAACAGGAGCTGAAGGGTGACTTACCATATGGTAAGTCTGTGGAAGGAAAAAATTCATGTTGGTACAGAAAACTATCATGGGATAGTTGTAAAACCTCTCTTCTTGGCAGGAAGCAGAGGAGAAACCTGTGACCCATAGACATGAATATCCTGACAGCTCAGCATACTTAGGAGCAACTGGATGTCCTGAGAAAAGGAATCCAGGTGTAGAGTTTTGAATGAAAAAACAGTGAAAAACCTCTGCTGAGAAGAAGTCAACTGTAGGTTGTAAACTCCAAGAGGCAGAAAACAGATTAATCAGAACCCTATGGTTGCTGGGTTTGTTTAGCCTGGCAAGAGTTTGGATTCTTCAGACCAGGGCAAGGTTTCCCCTGCTTGGGAACATCTGTATGATGGGCAGGAGAAGAGTAAAACCTTCTCCTCCTAGGGAAAGAAGGTTTGGTAGGGCATTTCCTACCTACTGGGGAAGGAGAAGGCTTAGGATAGCCTTCAGAAACAGGGAAGTCAGTGGACCACTGAGCAACCTGATGTAAAGACTCCTTATTGAAGAGATTTTCTCCAGTGCAAGGAGTATTACCCAGTCTTTGTTGTGCCCATTTGTTTAAGTCTGAAGTTTGGAGCCAGGCTCTACGTCGTGCCCCTATGGCTATAGCAGAAGTTCTGCTAACAGACTCAAAGGAGTCTAGGGAAGCACGAGTAAGAAACCAAGAGATACTTTGAATATGACTAAGTAGTAAGGAATAGTCTGCAGTCTTGGGCTCTGAAAGAAAAGGAGTCAAAAGATATAATTTCTTTGTGACCTCCTGAAGAGATAGACTCATATAAAAAATATATGAGAGAATCCTTGTTGACAGCATGGATGTCTGGAAGGTTTGACGTCCAAAGGCATCTAGTGTCCTAGACTCACGACCTGGTGGGTAAGAAGAGTGCTTCTTCTTACTTTTCACCTTCCTCGTTGCTGATTCCATCACAATGGACTGATGGGGAAGTTGAGTCTTTTGAAATCCTGGAGAGGGGGGCACCTGATACAGAAGATCAGTTGCTCTAGAAGGTGAGGGAACCCTTAAAGGTGCTTCCCACAGTCTTAGAAGAAGATCCTGCAAGGAATGATGTAAAGGAAGCATTATATTTTCCTTTTCTCCAGTAGAAAGAGAGCCTTGTGTAGGATCATAACCAGGGATAGGAATAGCAAGAGATGTTGCCATATTCAGGAGAAAATTCTGAAAAGAAGGATCTCCAAAGGGAACCGTCCCTGGACAGGCTAGACCTGAAGAACTAGCCTGGGCACCGGAGGATCTACTTGCACGGTGCAAGAAAGGATCCTTAAGGGATGAATGCTGGTACTGGAGGTCATGACCTGAGACAGTCAGTACTGCATCGTCCATGCCAGGTATCGACTCCAAACTTGGTATAGAAAGGAGCGACCCTGGTGAAAGAAGCATGGAAGGAGCTGGCCCCGATGTTACTGCGGGTACCGGCACCGATACCGATACCGGTAGCTGTGAAGGAATCGAAGGTGATACTGACATCGAAGCAGTCATCGGTAGCTGCTCAATCGGTACCGAGGTAACCGAAGGCCTTTGGTAATCACCCTCGGTACCGAGCATCCGGAACCGGTAAGCATCGGTTCCGAGATGTGTCGGTACCCAGTCTTCCAGACTAGAGATCGATTCCAGACTCGGCATCGAAGGAAACGAGTCTATCGATGCATGTCTAGAGGGTACCGACGTCGGTGGTAGTATCGGTGGTGATGCCGATACTGGAAAGTCAATCTGGAATGTATCGACCGGTCCTGAAGGTACCGAGAAAGCCAGATGACGATCCCTGGTGAGGAGTGAATCGCTCAACACCAGTGCCGATGCCGGGGTATCGGTACCGCTCAAAGCGGATGCCACCACCGAGCATGGCTCAGGTATGTTCTGTGAGGGGTGAGCCCCAGGAACAACCTGAAACCCCTGATAGGCTTTGGAGGCCGAAGACTCCCGCCTGGGTTTTGAAGCCAATGGACCCTTGAGGGCAAGGCCGGAGCCGTCATCATGCTGTGCATGAGACCTACCACTCAAGGGTTGGCTAGTCTTAACAGACTGTTTGTGGGTTACCTGATCCTGTGGAGAAGAAGAAATGGTCGGTGCCCTGACACTGGAAGGGAACTCAGTATCGAGGGAAACTCGAAATGGAAAATCTCTTCTCACAACATTGTAGCCTAATGGCTCCGGAGGAAAATGGTCAGGACCCAAACAGGTTAGACACCAGTTCTTGGAGTCTAAAAACAAAACTGTACCGCCACAGCTTAGACACTTCTTAGGAAAAGAAGGTGGCGGCTCCATGATGGAGAGGCCTAGAAGGCCCAAAAAGTTTAAGACAGAAACTGAGGGAAACAAATTCCCTGAATTTAAGAAAAAGAAAAAGAAAAAACACCGGCAGTACCGGTGGAGTCGGGGAGACAGCCGCGACCACAAGAAAACAAAGAATTAAAGAAAAAATTTTCTGCGGTGACAGGAGGACGTCCTGCCGGCTCCACGGAAAAACAAAAACTGAGGAGAGACAGTTGGAAAGGCGGGAAGGCAGCACGCAGGCGCTGAGGGATGCTCCCAAAAGCTTTCTGATTGGATGCTGGGGAGCGTTCCCGCGCAGGCTCCGTCGGTACCGACGTACCCATATGTGAAGACTCATTCCTGCTTGTTCCTTAAGAAAATATTTTTTCACTCAACGTGTAATCAAACTCTGGAATTTGTTACCGGAGGATGTAGTAAAGGCTGTTAGTGTAGGTGGGTCTTGATGGCTTCAGGGCCAGCCTGTCAATGTGCAAGAATGTTGTTCGCACAGGGCCCTGTGCTTCAGGGGGCCCCATGCCAACTTCATTCCACACATGGTCAGTTTGCAGAGCCAGCTTCAGAGGGAGCCAGGGAAGCCCAAGGTCTGGCTTACTTCTGCACAGCTGCTGGAGTGAAGACCGGCGTGTTCCTTCATTCTGGCAGCTGTGTTTTCATGAAGCATGCTGAGTGTTGGGAAACAGGAAATGCCCTTTAACCTCTGGCACTGCCAGCTTCGCAAGAATGCAGCTGCCGGAGTGAAAGAACATGTCATTTTTCACTCTGACAGCTGTGCTGAGGTGAGTCGGAGCTTTGGGCCTCCCTGGCTTCCTCTGAAGGTGGTCAGACAGGCATGGGGCTCTTCGGAGGGGGGAGGGGTCTAGGATAAGACTGGAAATGGGCTGATGGAGAGACTAAGACTGGAAATGGCTGATGAGGAGTTTAGACTGGAAATGGGTTGATAGGAGGCTAGGATAGGACTGGAAATGGGTTGATTGGGGGGGAGTGGACTGGAAATGGACTGATGGGGGGCTGGGACTGGAAATGGATGTATTGTAGGGGCTTGGATTGGAAATGGGCTGTTGGGGGGCTAGGATAGGACTGGAAATGGCTGATGGGGTGGTTAGGATTGGAAATGGGTTTATGGGGGGCTTGGACTGGAAATGGGCTGATGGAGACTTGGACTGGATGGGCTGATGAGGGGCTAGAATAGAATTGGAAATGGCTGATGGGGGGCTAGGACTAGAAATGGGCTGATGGGGGGCTAGGATGGGACTGGAAATGGGTTGATGGGGGGCTAGGATTGGAAATGGGCTCATGGGGGGCTAGGATAGGACTGGAAATGGCTGGATCTAGAAGGGAGCTGATGTTGGGTGAGGACTAGAAGGGGATGGGGCTGGGGGAGTGAGAATGGAGAGTGGAAAATATATTTTGTGTGGGAAGGAAGAACAATCTACTATTGGCTTGGTATTGGGGGATAAGTGGAGACTGAGGATGGACGGGTGAAATTTGAATGGATGAAAAAGGAATAAAGAAAGAAATAGAGGAAAGAGCAAAAGGAGAAAGATTAGTAAGTTAAAGCAGATGTAGAGAGAGAATGGAAAAAAACTGGAAGAGAGAAGAAAGGACAAATGTACAGCAAACAATGGAGAGTTAGCAGAAGACACGAAGAAACCAGAAGAAAGTGACTTGAGCAATTGCAACTAAAAAATAAAATGCCCAAACAACAAAAGGTAGAAAAATATTTTTTTATTTTGAATTTATTAAGTGGAATATGTCAGCTCTGGGAAATGTGCATCGCTAACATCTTTGCATTTTGTTTAATACAAGAAGAAATTAATTTATAGTTTTATTTCTCCAGTGTTGTTGTACATTCTAAGTTTGGCTTTTGGGGTTCCCAGTTTAATTATTGTCTTTCTAATTCTAAATTATGATTCCTTGTTCTTTGTTGGGTGACACTCTATGTGGAGGAGTGGCCTAGTGGTTGGTGCAAGGTACTTCAGGCCGGAAGGTCGGGGGTTCAAATCCCACTAGAGGACAGCAACCTTGGGCTGGAAGGACTGGGGTTTCTACTCCCACAGGTGCTCCTTGTGGTCTTGGGCAAGCCACTTAACCCTCCATAGCCCATGTTCCCTGTAAAATAGTTATCTCCAAGTTATAATAATTTGTTTAATGTAAACTGCACTGATGCAGAATAGCATGGTATATAAGAGAATGTAAATAAATGTTCTGCATGTGTAACTGAGCCTCTACACTCCAAGTCCATATATCTGCCTGCCTATCTGACATTGCTGCCTGGAAAAAACAAACCTCTTCCAAAGACGGGGAAGTTGCAAAACTAGAGGGCATTCCATGAAGCTGCAAGGGGGTAAACTGAAAGGCAATGTCAGGAAATACATTTTTACTGAAAGGGTGGTGGATGCTTGGAATGCCCTCCCGATGGAAGTGGTGGGGGAAAATACAGTGACGGAATTCAAAATGGCATGGGACAGACACAGTGGATCCCTTTATAGCAACAGGATAAAATCAAAATAAACATAACTCTCTCTTATATTTCAACAAATAGGGATGACCTACATGGAGCGGTGGGTACATCTCTAAACAAAGGCATGGGGCGGGGTGACCTGCATGGAGCGGCAGGTGCACCTACTCTCGCTGTTGGGCAGACTAGATGGACCATACTGGCCTTTAACTGCAGTCATGTACTATGTTACTTTGTATGTCTCATCACCATTTGAAATTGAACATGGCCAAAACTGAACTTCCTATTTTTCCACCTAAACCCTCTTCCCCTTCCCCCTTCCCTCTTCCTCCTTTCTCTATCTCTGTTGATAACACTCTTCTGCTTCCTGTTTCTTCAGCCCGTAACCTTGGGGTCATCTTCGACTCCTTCTCTTTCTCCATACATATCCAACAGATAGCTAAAACCTGTTGTTTCTTTCTCTATAACATCAACCAAATTCACTCTTTCCTTCCTGAACACACTACTAAAACACTTATCCGCTCTTTAATCACCTCTCGCTTAGATTACTGCAACCTCGCTGGTCTCCCTCTGAGTCATCTTTCTCCCCATTAGGTGGTTCAAAATTCTGCTGTGCAGCTAATCTTTCGCCAGTCCTGTTATACTCATATAACGCCTCTTCTTAATTCACCTCATTGGCTTCCCTTCCATTTCCGTATCCAATACAAACTTCTCCTGAGCTATAAATGCACTCGTTCTGTTGCTTCTCACTACTTTTCCTCCCTCCTCTCTCCCTGTACCCCTCCTCGTGAACTCCGCTCTTTCTTCTCTCTATGACGTTCTCTTCCACTGCCAACTCCAGACTGATCCTTTTACCTTACTGCTCCTTATGCATGAGCAGGGACATCTTATTATGAGCAGGGACATCTTATGTGTCTATATATCGCTGTATATGCCTTGTAGTGCTATTTAACTGATTAATAGTAGTAGTAGTAGTAGTACTTATTCCTGAGGGTTAGTAGCATGGAACTGGCTATTTTTGTGAAATGAAAGGTACCTGTGACCTGGATTGGCCCCTATTGGAAACAGGATACTGGCCTTGATGGACCTCTGGTTTGGCCCAATAGGGCAGTTCCCACGTTCTTATGTTATGCAGCTTGCACAGTTTCATGAACAAATAACCAACTCAGTAGATTACTTTAAATCTATTTGCAAATAGCATGTATTACTTGCAAGTAACACACGCTAAAAATGAAAGAAAAAAGAATTCAAAAGGTAATGAAAATGCTCAAAGCCCTCCTACCCGAAATGATAAAAAAAAACTCTATCTGAGGTGCATACCCTTAATTATTTGTAAATGTCTTTTCTCACAAACATTGCTCTCAAGCTGAGTTACCTTCAGGTGCCGAAGGCATTTCTCTGTCCCTGAGAGCTTACAATCTAAGTTTGTACCTGAGGCAAAGGAGGGTTACGTGACTTGCCCAAGGAGCAGCAGTGGGATTTCAGCGCTGGCTTTGCTGGTTTCGTCAGGCTTCTTCTGTTCCCTTCCCTGCACCAGGCACCCCACCATGCACTTCATGTGGACACAGTCAAAATGCAGCTCAGTGAAATTAATTAAACCAAGCAAATGTCCCCATTGGGGGTCATTCTGTCCCATGAATGACAGGGATGGATATTTCATTTGGACGTCCATCCCTGCTATTCGACTCCTGCTGGCCCCAGTTAAAGCATCCCCATATGAACAGTGCATTTCTTTGGGGAGACCTAGACAGGGGCGGGAGGGGGTGTTCCAGAGATGGAGCGATGGCAGGTTGCGACCCTAGATGTTCAGAGCAATTCGGAGGTCAGCCCTATATGTCCGGGGCCGTGAACTTAGACGAGGGACTTATTCCACCGCAGAAGTGCAATAGGTCCCCCTGGACATTGGGGGATGCTGCTGCCAAGCCTGCAAAAATAGGTGGGGGAGGGTGCAGTAAGTTCCCCACAACTGCAGCCTGGCCATGGGAGGACAGATCGAAGGTCCGGCTGCGGGGAAAGGAGGATTTCGGCAGTGGCTGGCATTCGCGGCTCCTGACTGAGGTAGCCAGGAATGTGTCTGGGCATGCAGGCTGATCAGAATCAGGGCCCGGCCTGCACGTCCAGGCCGTTGACCCGATTCTGATCCCGTGGGCACGTCCAGCCCACGCGGGATCAGAATCAGGTCTAACTCTGGGCATCCCCTTCTGATCGGCCGCACACTGGCCTGGACGGCCTGTTTGCAATGTGCCTCATTATATCGCAGTTGGGAAACAGCTATTTTTGGAAAGCAGTTTGAGAATCTCCTTGTTGCAGCACTGAGTGCATTTTGTTACTTTTCTGAAATGCATCCAAACACGAATGAATAAGAACTTGCAAAGTTATTGAGTTTAAGTAATCTGTAGATATGAAAATGCAATTCATGAACGTTAATGCAACATATCTTTATTTAATGGTTGTTTCATACCATAGCAACTCAACAATCCCTTATTTTTCCTATACAGCAACTCACAAAAAAATCTATTGGACAGATTGGCTATCAGAAGAACAAGCCCGTGGCTTTAAGAGGAAAACTGCTCACTAACCAGTTCTAAGATCTCGGTGATTAGTGAAAGACCATGGCACCACAGACTGAAGCAAGTTGATGTGTGAATATTTCATGATGCCTGGTTTCTGTCTTTGGTTATGACTACTGTTTACAGAAGTAAATAGGCTAAACAATGGCATCAATTGGCAATCACAGGCAGAAACCGAAGGCTGGGCAGCTTTCAAAATGTTCCACGGCAACCAATGGCAGGACAACTTTAAAAATGCTTGACGACATCATAAGTGCTTTGATCTCCACGAGACTTCAAATGAACTGCATTGCACCAGAAAGAAAGCTGGATAAAAGGTAACTGGATTCCAGATAAGGAGGACTTCAGGGACACATGACATGAAAATTGTGAATCAGGAGTCACTGAGTGCTCAATTTTTTATGGCAGAAATCTGAAAGAAATTGGAAGATTGGTTCAAAAATTGTTAGTGGTGGACAGGCAGACATAGGAAGAATAAACATAAAGACAAGGTGATCCTGTAAAGCAAGTTTCCCAATAAGAAAACAGTCTAGAAAAATCGCTTTCGTAATATAACAAGCTTGCCTTATTTAAGGAAGACCAACATGGACAAACAATAAGATAATGAATGAGCTACCTCCCGTGGAATCAGTGTGTGATGTCGCTGCTTTCATGGGTGGTTACCACACGCATGGGGTTATTACAGAAGCCTTAGTTATCAATTCCATGTGGAAAAAACAGCACATCCTCATGGAATTCACAATTTTAGAAAGGCCACAATTTGCACATGGACACGGCAGCTACATTAACATATCCATGTTTTAAAAAGGGGATGGTTGGGGGCGTGGCCTGGATGGTGCCAGTGTTGACACACGCAAAGGCCTGTTGGCCACAGAGCACTTTGCGCATGTAAATGACGCCACCCTCTCTGATACCCATGTACCTCCATTTCAGTAGGCGCTTCCATGTCTTTGGCTTCCCATCTGTCTCTTGGTACTTTGGACGTGAATGAGGCTGTATTTCCAATCTCTTTGGGTGCATCATATCTTTTTAAAAATATATGGATTTCTGAAAGTGGAGACATTGATTTCACATTGCATCTACATATGCACCTGCTCTTCTAAAATAGGCCTGAAATTGCCCACCTTGACATTACCATGTGGTTTTCCTGACATACACGACCTTTCTAAAATGTGCTTTCATCTCCTGCCTGCATACTATTACTACTACTCAACATTTGTCTAGCACTACAAGGCGTACTCAGCACTGCACATATAGATGTAAAACACAGTCCCTGCTCATCAGAGCTTACAATCTAATCAAGATGAAGAACTTCACAAAACTGGGGACTAGAGTATGTAAGATACACATAAGTGGTGAATAAGAGAGTGAAGACATCGGGATCCAAAAGCAGCCTCGAAGAGGCGAGTTTTTAGCTTGGATTTGAATAGGGCTAGAGAAGACGACCAACATACTGACTCTGGTAGTTTGTTCCAAGCATATGGAGCCGTGAAGGTGGAATGAACGAAGTCTGGATTTGGGAGTGGCAGAGGCATACCTACGATGAGATGATGCCTCACATTTGCGCCAGAACCTTTTGCCTTTCTACTTTGTTGACTTCTTTTTAAAGTAAATCACATTTGTTGCGAAGTGTTTGTCTTTCTCTATGCTACAATCAAAACACAGAAGATGATGATAAATGGAGATAGAAAGAGCTTCTATTCTTGACTTGCAGAGTTAACGTTGGAGCTGACTTGTGGGAAATAGTGCACTGCTTGTAAATTAAAATGACTTATGTTCTTTGCTATACACCACAGAATATTTTTGGCATCACCAAGATATACTGCAAAATGTGTAAAATGTGTGCACCGGCGAAAAGATGTGTGCAGGAGGCTCTGTGGAACTTTTATCCCTTAGGACTATGGGGAGGGGAACTGGTTCTAGACCTTTTATAAAATTGTGGGCCACCAACAAGATTGCATTCCTTGGAACACGGTTTGGGGAGAACGGAAATGTACAAATATGTTGCATATCAAGCCACTAAGCCCCATTCTGATGGTTTCCCACACTCTATTATAACATTTTCTATAAACAAAAACAAAAAATGGTTTCTTCTTTAATTGACTATTGGGTATGATGATCACGGGAGGTTTTTTTCCTTTTGCTCTGTTGGATAGTAGTAAGGATTTATTATTGTGTTGTGTTTTTATCTTATAAGAGTTTTTTTATTGTAAGTTTACAGCCCAAGCAGGCATTTTCTGGGGAGCCCCCATGCCCGTGACAGCATCGCCATGGACAGAGGACTTACAGGAGCCGAGAGCCATTCCAATCAGGCAGCATCTGTACAGCCCGCAGACATCAGCAAGGGCAGCATGAAAACCATGGATGCCCTAGGTGCGTGGCCGGGGGTATGCCTGAAGAGGCATGTCTAAAATAGCTAGGCATGCCCCTTTGGACCACAGTTGGAGCAGGTTTTGTTTGAACACTTCCATGTCCTGAGACACCCTCGAAAGGTAAGAGGAAGCCTAAGAATAAATCTGTGTCTGAAACCTCTGGAGCAAAAGTGGGCCCTATAGTTAAACATTTAGCACCTCAGTCTGGCCCCCCCTTGAAATTGGGACTATGTCATCTGCCCCCCCCCCCCTCCAACATTTGAGCAAACACCACCCCTACCACTGGGCTCGACTCTGCCTTCCAGTTCTCCAATTGAGAAGGAGGGAAATTTGCAGATAGCATCTGCTGATACTTTGAAACCTCTGGATATTTGTGCAGTGACTTGGAAACCAGTTGCAGTTCCTCTGGTGACATATCTGGTTCTTCGGTCTCACTGCAGGATATCGGGCAGGCTATTATGAGTTCGATTATGGCTATCACCTCACAGTTGTGTCAATTTACACAGAATTCTGTTGTGAAATTTCAATATGTTGATAGTAAATTGGAGTCGATGGATAGGAGGTTGGCTGGCCAGGAAACATAATGTTTACCAGTACAGGCCATCTCATCCTCCTTTATCAAAGACTCCCTTACTGTCCATTATAAATTGGAGAACATAAAGAATGTTTTTCGCAATAAGAATCTGCGTTTTTTGCATTTTCCTTGCGCTCATTTGTTGTCCTTGGGGTACCTCTTAAAAAAATACTTTAAAGAGATTATGAACCTACCTAATCCTGATAATATCTTGATATCTAAATGTTATTATGTTATTATGTCGCCATCTTGCAGGGGCTACCAAGGAAAACAACCAACATACTACAGATGGCCCAACACGTAGCAGCAAGGATCATCATGAGAACTCGCGTCACCGAACATATCACACCTGTATTGATGGAACTACACTGGCTTCCAGTCGTTGCAAGGATTCAATACAAAACATTGGTAACTACATTCAAGTTAATTCACAACCTGGCCCCCTCATTCCTCTCCACCCTGATCTCCATGCAACCTGCAACCAGAAGCAGGAGAACCATTAACTCTGACACACTAAGAGTTCCAAACAGCTTTAGGCACGTAAAGGTCAGTACTAGTCGCAGAGCGTTCTCCTTATCTGCCCCCACGTTATGGAACCAGCTCCCACACGAGCTGAGAGAAATTAAAGACATAAGCAACTTCAGAAAACAACTGAAGACGCACCTGTTCAATTGTCATTATACCAGATGAAAATCCAAAAGGACAAAAGAAATTGAATTGCAGTATGTACAAATGTAAATATATGGTGGTTAGTGCCTGTGTAAATGTATGATAATAGCTAAGGTCTTTATATGGACCCGCATATGTGTGCTGTGTATCCCCCCCTCTGCTCTCTCTATCTAATCCCCAAATAATTCTGTCTGTAATTTATGACAAATCCCGTAATTGTAATCAAACCGCTTCTGATCGCTGGAAGGAGCGGTATATAAGTCCTTACTAAATAAATAAATAAATAAATAATATCTTGATATCTAAATGTTATTATGTTTCCAGGTAAGGGAACTTGAAGATGGACAAGTCAGACAGAGTTAGAGGGATTGGTTCCCTCTGATGTAGACTTGACTAGCTTTCTCGAGGATTCCCAGGATAATATTTATGCAAGGGCAACCTTTTTGCACCAGAAAGAAAACTGGATAAAAGATTACTTTTTCATTTGAGGGTGATACAGATTTAGTTATGAGATCCTTTTTTAAGAAGAAAGACTTAGGGCCCAGTTTTCATTTGGGCAGGGCTAAGCGCCATAGCCACTAAACCCTGCCCACCAACCCCTTAACCATGGATTTTCATTTCCACGGCGATGGAAATGAAATTTCTGGTCACGTCGCATAGGCTAGCAGCTGCCAAGGCTAAGTGGGTAGCAGCGATTTTCGATGCTGCCCGTTAAACCCCTTAAAGATAGGCAAGGGTTTTCCCCACCTATCTTTAAGACTCAGCGTGCTAAGCGGGCAGCATCGAAAATTGCTGCTAACCGCTTTGTGCTATTCCCTGTCTCTGCTCCACACCGGAATGCCCCCAGCAGGCCCCAATGCTAAGCGGATAGCACCTGGGTGCATTAGGGACTTAACCGGGATTTTCCAAAGGCGCTACCCATTTACGTAGGAGCTGATGTAAATGCATCAGCAATTGTGTACTTCTGGGACTAGATCTGGGAGCATATTTTATAAGGGCACCTGGGCGCATGTATTGCCTTATTGAAATAAGGACCAAATAGATACCGTCTTAGACTTCCAGCCTAGGCGTCCAGTATAACATGACTCCAGATATGGGAAGGACAAGCTTCAGAGCAATTTACCCAAGTGAGATCAAGTGTGTCCTGGGCAAAAATTGCTCCCATCAGAGTTGGTAAAATGGTACACACAAGGCCGGCCCAACCACTAGGCGAACTAGGCAGCCACCTAGGGAAGCAAAGAGGAGGACATTCAAAGCTAAACAATGGAGTCTGACAGGCAGGGGGAACATAAGACTTAAGGTTTCCCAAGGACACCAGCACCTTGACCAACTCTGGGGCTGGCCCTAGGTACACAGGTTTTCACAGTGCACATACTCAGGGCCTGGTTGAAAAGAGGTATTCCAAAGGAGAGGGGGTGCTGGGTCAGCAGAGTAAATGGTCCACATAAATTCACCTTTTCAGAGGTAGGCATGCTGTTTAGCTCCTGATTGTCCAGAAGCAGACATAGCACGTGCCCATGCACATAGACACTTGGCACGAGCGGACCTATAAAACAGCACGCTATTAGAAATTGTTTTGCAGTACTTTCTGCTGAAGTTTTCACCTGCAGAAAATTAGAGCCTTAGAGGAAAAAAGCTACTTCAAAACTCCAGAGAACGGACTGACAGGCCTTTCATACTTTTGTAGCCTAATTTTTCCTTCTAGATAACTGGAGAAAAGGCATAAGATTAATCCAATTAACCTATGACAGGGGTTTGATGACGACATTCCATGGAACAAAAAGGATAAAAAAATGTTCTGTCTTTTTCTTAAATTCCTCGTTTAGAGATATCAGTCTCCATGTAACTATCAGAGAACTCGAACAAAGCAAATAAAGCCGGATTATGGGGAATACGGGAGT
The DNA here is from genome assembly GCA_033557465.1 of Ichthyophis bannanicus. Taxonomy (NCBI): domain Eukaryota; kingdom Metazoa; phylum Chordata; class Amphibia; order Gymnophiona; family Ichthyophiidae; genus Ichthyophis; species Ichthyophis bannanicus. Next base: position 898,164,351 of record CM066035.1, on the reverse strand, counting down.
TTTGTCTTGGTGACTCTCCTAAGCCTTCTCACAGATGCTTCCACTCCTTTGTTTATCTTCCTGCGATATGATTACATCAGGCAGATGTAACTTTCAAGTATAAATCACTATAAATCTTTTACACAGCTGTCAGCTGGAAACCCAGAAGTTAAGAGATTGATTTTACAGAATCTAGTGACCCATTAACTCTTCATTTCTGTACAGGCTTGCCGCCGAGAGGAAGGGGTCCAGGCAGAGTGGTAGGGATGAAGTGGGAGTCCCTGAACTTTCTAGAGGTTGATAAGGAGTCCATACAACCAAAAAAGTTGGGGATCTCCAAACTAATTGCTTGAACTCCTCTCTCGTAAAAAAAACTTTAGGCTAATTCTGACTGTCCACCAGAAATCTTGTTTCTCACTGTCTTCATATTAAATAATTTAACATGATGGGCTAAGATTTGTTAATATATCTAATATAAAGGGTTTCTGATTTTGTTTTTAACTGATAAATATCAATAAAACACCCCCAATACAAAAAAATTAAAATCGGTGAAAGGTGGTATATAAGTACAGCTAAATAAAATAAATACATACATACATAAATAAAATGCCATTTCCTCTAGTACTCTGTTATTTCCCCCCACCCCCTCCCCACCCCCCAGCTTTTCTGTGCTGATAACTTCTAGGTAACACAAACGTATACAGTATATTTGATTCCACCAGAACAGGTACCAGGCTATTATACCTGTGTGTGTAAAGACTCTAAAAAACCCGTAACTTGAAAATAATATAAATCCATTATAACGTAAACTACAAATGAAGCAAACATCAGATTTTTGGAGCATTATATGCATAAAGCAAGAGAAGCTATGTGAAGCCTAAGTTTATATTGGATGCCTAAGATGGAAAAGGCATGTCCGTCCAAGTCGGGATGTTCAAAATTTGCAAAATATTTTATAGAAGGCTCACTGAACATTGAGGGGTCAATATTCAGTCCACGGCAGTAAAGTGCCTGACCACAGTGGACAAAACTGAAACCACATATTCAGCACCAGAATCTGGACATCTTCCAGCACTGAATATTTGGTTTCAGCGCTGACCAGCTCAGCTATCCGGACAGCGGCACATTCCAAATAGCCAAACTGCATAAAGTTAGGTCAGCTATTAAAATCACTGCTAACCAGATTAGTGCTAGGACCACCCCGGCACTCTCCGGAAGTGCCTGGCGGCTAGAAGAAATATTCAGCTAACTGGTTAGTGCCCCTGAATATCCCCCTCAGTGAGGTTTATGTGCTCCTGGTTAATCAGCTAAACCATTTTAAATATCAGCCCGGGAGCCTTTTGCAAATATGTATAAGGCCGTGGGAAAAATACACACATTTGGCAGTACATACAACAAGAACAGCAACTTGACATGTTCAAAATATGTTAAAAAAAGAGAGCGTCACTTATAAAGTCAAGTATGCATATTCTTGAATAGGCTTGAAATACATACATGGAAATGCACGTTAACTAGGTGTGAGTTTATACAATTACCCTCTAGGGGGGTAATTTTATAGAGGGCATCTAGGTTAATAGGGCAGGAAGGTGCCTGTTTTATAAAGACCGAAGGGCATTTAAGTGTCTTTATGGAATGCTAACACAAATCATGCAGCAACCACACCTGCAGTGAAGACGTGGCCATTAAGCGTAAATATCCTCATAAATTGTGGCACTGCCCTGAACATGCCTACTCTATAAATATATGTCGGCTTGCAACCTGGACTCTTTAGGCATGAGTTAATTTTACTAGAGACCTTTTGCAAGTGTAAAAAAGCATTTTACTTGCAAAAACGTTCATAAGATTACCCTCTTAGAAAACATGGGCGTATTTACATCAGAACAGAGTAAAAAAAACAATAAATTGAAGGAAAAAACTCAGTTACCCACACTGATCCTTCATCACTATAACCAACACGTGAGAGGACCTGTAAATATAGATAAAGAAATGTAAAAATATATAACAAGGAACCATCAGAACTGCGTATATAGCTCCTCAAAAGTATTTCACTTGATTGTATGCTCATTGCTTCCTTATCAATCATTGGTTCACTTGTTTTACCTCCTTAAGTACAACTTTTATTCCTTATCAAAAAAGGTTTTCTTCAACTTGTTTGATTTTCAATGAAACAATTTCATATTCATCCTTCTCACATCAAAACCTTATGAGCTCATGTCAAGTGTTCATTATTGCAGCTGCTGGCGAGTTACCAGCTGATCTGCTGCATGTGCCTAAAATACACACAATTCAGGTTGAGCATTAGATATTTATTTTTATTTATTTATTTAATTCTCTTATATACCGCGCTATTCTGCATCAGTGCGGTTTACATTGAACAAACTGAAATTACATTGGAGATAACTATTTTACAGGGAAATGGGCTATGGAGGGTCTAGAATTTGGCAGCTGGGATTTAATGTTAAAAAATGTAAGGTCATTCATTTGGGCTGCAGCAATCAAAGGAAGCAATATCGTATAGGGGTGAATTACATTTGTCCACTAAAGAAGAGCGGGACCTAGGCGTGGTTGTGTCTGATGATTTTAAAGTAGTTAAACAGGTAGAAAAGGCGACAGCAAAAGCTAGAAGGATGCTTGGGTGCATACGGAGAGGAATGGCTAGCAGAAAAAAGGAGGTGATAGTGCCTCTGTATAAGTCTTTGGTGCAACCTTATTTGGAGTATAGTGTGCAATTCTGGAGACCGCACCTTCAAAAGGATATAAACAGGGTGGAGTCATACAGAGGGTTGCTACTAAAATGGTTAGTGGTCTTCAATATAAAGCATGTGAGGACAGACTTAAGGATCTTAATATGTACACCTTAGAGGAAAGGCGGGATAGAGGTGATATGATTGAGATGTTTAAATACCTCCGTGGCATAAATGTGCAGGGGGAGAGCCTCTTTCAATTGAAAGCAAGTTCTGCTACAAGGAGACATGGGATGAGGGTGAAGGGGGATAGATTCAGGAGTGATATGCGGAAATATTTTTTTACGGAAAGAGTGGTGGATCCATGGAATAGTCTCCCAGTGGAGGTGGTAGAGATGAGGACAGTATCTGCAATCAAAAAAGCATTCCTCTCCATATGCACCCAAGCATCCTTCTAGCTTTTGCCATCGCCTTTTCTACCTGTTTAGCTACTTTAAAATCATCAGACACAACCACGCCTAGGTCCCGCTCTTCTTTAGTGGACAAAAGTAATTCACCCCTATACCATATTGCTCCCTTGGATTGCTGCAGCCCAAATGAATAACCTTACATTTTTTAACATTAAATCCCAGCTGTCAAATTCTAGACCATTCTTCAAGCTTAGCTAGATCCCTCCTCATGTTATCTACACCTTCCTGGGTGTCTACTCTATTGCAGATTTTGGTATCATCCGCAAAGAGGCAAACCTTACCCGACAGCCTTTCTGCTATATCACTAACAATGATGTTAAAAAGAATCGGACCAAGGACAGATCCCTGGGGCACACCACTGGTAACATCCTTCTCCTCAGAGTGAGCTCCATTTACTTGTACTCTTTATCACCTCCCACACAACCAATTTCTAACCCAAGCAGTAACTTTAGGGTCCATCCCTAGGGTGCTCAGTTTATTTATAAGTCGCCTGTGAGGAACGGTGTCAAAGGCTTTACTGAAATCTAAATACACCACATCTAGGGCTCTCCCTCGGTCCAACTCCCTGGTCACCCAGTCAAAGAAATCAATCAGATTTGTCTGACAAGACCTGCCTCTGGTGAATCCATGCTGCCTCGGATCCTGTAATCCACTGGACTCCAGAAACTTCACTATTTTCTCTTTCAGCAGCGTTTCCAATAATTTACTCACCACCGAAGTTAAACTAACCGGCCTGTAGTTTTCAACCACATCCTTACTTCCCCTTTTGTGTAAAGGCACCACATGAGCCTCTCTCCAGTCCTTTCGCACCACTCCCGACTCCAATGAGGCATTGAAAAAGTCAGTCAGTGGAGCTGCTAGAACATCCCCAAGCTCCCTCAGTATTCTAGGGTGTATCCCATCCGGTCCTATCGCTTTGTCTTATTTAAGTTGAGCTAGTTTCTCACTAACACGGTCTTCTGAAAATTGTTCAAGATGTCCCTCGCTTTTGTTCCTGTTTGTGGGTGTTTTCTGAGGTCCTGCTCCTGGTTCTTCATCTGTGAACACAGAACAGAAATATTTGTTAAGCAATTCTACTTTATCCTCATCAGCTTCTACATATTCCTCCCCTTCACCCTTGAGTCTCACAATACCACTTTTGCCCTTCCTCTTCTCACTAACATATCTGAAAAATGTCTTATCCCCCCATTTTATTGTACCTCTATCCCGTCTTTCCTCTAAGGTGTATATATTAAGATCCTTAAGTCTGTCCTCATATGCTTTATAATGAAGACCACTAACCATTTTAGTTGCCACCCTCTGTACAGCCTCCAACCTGTTAACATCCTTTTGAAGGTGCGGTCTCCAGAATTGCACACAATACTCCAAATGAGGTCGCACCAAAGACTTATACAGAGGCATTATCACCTCCTTTCTTCTGCTGGCCGTTCCTCTCCCTATGCAACCAAGCATCCTTCTAGCTTTTGCCGTCGCCTTTTCTACCTGTTAAGATCATCAGACACAACCACACCTAGGTCCAAATTAGAAGCCTTGATGGCAATACATGAACATTTGTTGTCCTATTTGGATCAGGGGCTGATGCGCTCCTTTTATTGTTGGATCTTTCCGCGGTGTTTGATCAGCTTGATTATTATATATTGCTGGCCGCTTTTGAGATCAGCACGAAACCTTTACAGTGGTTTAAGTCTTTTCTCACTGAACATACCCAGTTTCTGGAAGTTGGTTTGAAGCTATCAGACATTTGTCCAATATATTTTGGGGGGGCATTATTATCTCCCTTTCTGTTCAATCTCTATGTTCAACCTTTGGCCTTTCTTTTACAAAAGCAAGATATCTATTTTCAGATGTTTGCAGATATTCAGTTATAGTATCTTTCATTGGGCAGGGCTTGGGCAAGGCAGCTATGAAGGCTTGAGGCTTGTTTGCTTGACAGATCAGTGGATGAGGGATGATAAGTTAATTCTGAATTGTCAGAAAACGGAGGCGCTTTGGGTTCCTTACCCATGCTTTTCTTACTTACAACCTTTTTTGTCTTGCTAGAAGATTCCATTGGTAGTTAAGGAACAAGTCTGTAGTTTCTGATTTGAGCTGGATAGTTCATTGACTTTTTTGCCGCAAGTTTCCAAGGTAGTGCAAGTTTGGTTTTTCTAGCTGCGACAGCTGAAGAAAATTTGTACCTTTTTTGAGTGTGAAGATCTGACAACTCTTGTACAGTCGCTAGATCTTACACGATTGAGTTATTGTAATGCTCAGTATTCAGGCTCCCTATTTGGGTGTTGACTTGGCCACAGAATGCTCAGCAAAGCTTCCGGTAAGAGCTGGGCCAAGAGATCATGTTACCCCTATTTTAGAATCTCTTCATTGGTTACCTGTTGTCCAACATATTAAGTTTAAGTTGTTGATTGTGGCTTTTAGGATCTTTCATTGATTGTGCCCCAGATATTTATTTGTCTATCCTTGTACAGGAGCACTTTCTTCCTCAAGTCACTTGCTTTAGCAACACTTGTTTGGTTAAATTGCCTCAGGCTAATTTGTTCCACTCAATAAGAATATGGGCTAGGACATTCTCATGTTCTTTGCCCTTTTTTGTGGAACAGGCTTCTTCTACCCATTCATTTTACTGATAAGAACATAAGATCATAAGATATGCCATACTGGGTCAGACCAAAGTCCATCAAGCCCAGTATCCTGTTTCCAACAGTGGCCAATCTAGGTCATACGTACTGTGGGGGACCCTAGCCCAGGCCGCGGCCTATAGGCGTAGGGATGCCCTTGTTAGTCTTTAAATAAAGATTATGTTATCCTCGTCCAGAGCCTGGGCTTCTGGGACTTGTAGTTGTGTTACTTGTTCAAAAACAGAAGTATGGAAACCGAAGGTTTTTTCAAAGGCAAACAGGAATTTATTTCTTCTTAATTTTTTTTCCAAAAACACTAAGGCTTAACAGAAGGCAACAGGATTCTTCTCCAAACAATATTCCTCAGGAAATTCCATGAAACCAAAGACTGAAACTGCTTTAGAAGGCTCTCTTAACACATGCTGCTGTCTCTCATTATATACATAACAAATACGTCCTCTTTTTTTTTCAAACAAAAGTAAATGTCTTCTCTGCATTAAACAGGGTTCTTAGCTTTCCTGGCTAGAGTAACTCTCCCTGTTTTCTTAATGCTTTGGGGTTTTCAAGTTACAGGGTTTCCTTTCTCCAGAAGCTTTTATTTAGCTCTTTGACACCATGAACAGTCCATTAATGAATCTTCAGACATAGAAACAGGTTCAGAACAATCTACCTGCATTTCCTCTGGATCTCCTGCCGGTACGTCTGACTCTAAAGCTCTATGCAACGCTTCTGGCTCAATGCACTCTAAAAGCCCCTGAACTTTCTCCACTGAGGCTTTCTACTGTGAGCAAGGTTTTCACCTGGAAGGTGAAGATTCTTTTTCTGAATTAAATGCCACAGTGCCTCCAACTGTTTCAGGTCACTGTTAGCTGTACCTTCTGGGAGCTTGAACCCTTAGAGCTGGTCCACGAACTGTAGAAACTGCATTCTGCTGCTGGCCAGTAATTCTCCCAGCCACACCTCTGCTGGCTTCAGAACTACTGGTACTTTTCCTGCAAGCCTGACTTTCTCTTGGGGTGTTGCCTTCACCTCTGAAGTCCCCATGGAAGTCTCCACCGGTCTCCTCCCTGGTGAACTCTCTGGGTCTTTCTTGGGTGCTTCTCTCCCCAGCAGTCTCTGTGGTCAACTCTGACTCCCCGGTCAATTCCCCGATCGAATCCCCGATTGAATTCCTGATCGAACTCCCCGGTGAACTCTCTGGTGAACTCCCCTTCCTTCCTGTTCCTCTGGGTTTATAAAGCTGTTTTTTTCCTATCGTGCACTGCCCCCTGCTCAGGTGTTTTTCATTAGTTTCCAAGCCTGCCCTTAGGTTAGCAGAGCTTGGGTGTGGCCTGCCTTCAGCAACTGCGTGTTTTTTCTCTTTTCCTGCACTCTGCAAGCTATGGATTCGCTGCCTGTCTCTTTCCTTAAAGGTAGATTTTTGATTATTTCCATGGGCTCAGCCATACTCTCCTCATCACAGTACCTAGCAGTTTCCCCAAAAGACACAGGTTCCACAATGCTTGTACTGGATCAAGCATTGATATCCTGGGTGCCTTCTTAATAATGGTTTATGGACCTTTCCTCCAGGAACTTGTCAACCCTTTTTTAAACCCAGCTACACTAATAGCTTATGGGTTTTAGGAGGACAGTGAAACCATTTTTTATTTCTCCAGGATTGTTAATATGTCTTAGCTTTGTTCTGATTTACTACTGTCTTCTTGTGTTTGTGTTATGATGATGTACGTTTGTATTATGTTTGTTTTTATTGTATCCTGCCTTGGGCTTTCGTAAAGGCAGGTGAAATATCGAATAAATGAAATGAGGCAGTAGAATGAACCATGGGTTATCCTAGTTAAAGACACAGGCCCCGGTATTCAGCGTTGGCGGCTAGTACGATTAGAGCGGCGAGCTGTCACCGCTGAACACTAAACCTGCATATTGGCATTGAATATCCGGGTCGGCCACTGAAGCTGGAAGCTAACCGGGTAGCGACAATATTCAGCCACTGCCCGGTTAGCTTTGGTGATGAAAGTTAGGACGACCTTTAATGTGCCCTACCCAAGGGATAGCCAGGCGGTGGCTAAATATCGCCGCTGACCATTTCTCCCTGGGTGCTGTCCATGGAATGCCGCAGAGCGCTCCGATGCTGGCCGGTTAGCGCTGGGGTATGTAGGGGTGGTACCGGTGGATATTCAGCAGCGGTAGCCGTGTTAGTGCTACTGAATATCCCACGACAGTTGTTGAACAGTGGCCTAAGAGGGCAAAGGGGTGAAGAATTGGAAGTACCCAAGGGAAAGGACAACATAGTCTGAAGGCTGCACAAGCACTTCCTACCACTACTACTATTAATCATTTATATAGCGCTATGCAGCACTGTACAGACACATATAAAAGACGGTCCCTGCCCCAACCCTGTGCCACCCATAAAAAATAACTGCAGAGAGGGCAATGGTGCAGGCTTTGGCATCTGCAGACTATATCAAGAGGGGCATAAGAGGTTGGATTCTTCAGCACCTATTTAGCCACAGTCCCCTTCAGCACACCTCTGTTCTCCCATACGGCATTAAATCCAAACATATATTCTGCATCCGCTGAACCACGTCCTCTTCCCCAACAATCTGTGCAGAGTAAATCTACCATGCCAGTACTAACTTCCAAAACTCACACAAGGACCCTTCCTAGAAAAAAGCTGCACCATAAACATTGCAGTGGGCCCTAAAACATCAATAAACCTATTAGGAAAGCTGAACAAACCCACTTACTACACATTCTTAAACAGAAATTCCATACCAATACCTAGCCTCGGTCACACACACATACGTTACAGAGAGGCCTTCGCTAATAAGTGATCACAAAGTGAATATTGAAATATGTTGACAAAAATTAAGCTAAAATCTCAGAAAGCCAGACCCTGCATGCAGTGTAACAGCAGAGAAACAGAAAGAAATGTAATTCCCTTTATATCGTACAAAACAAAAGACAGCAGATGTCAGGATTGGCATTAAGAGGGAAACAACCAGGAAGCGACTAGGGCAATTATCCTGGACCCCCAAGCAAGAGGAGGCCTCAGATCTATCTGAGAGTGAAAAAGGCACAGCTTGCTAGCAGGCTTTAGGGTCCCTTCTAAAATTTTTGCCTTGGGCTAGGCCCTAACTATGTCCAACACCAATTCTGACTCCTGGCAGATGTACTTTCCAAATACCAACATTTTCCAGTTACAAAATAGAAAATAAAATTCTTTTTTCTACCTTTGTTGTCGGGTCATTTTATTTTTCTAATTGTGTTGGTCTCAGTCTCTGGTTTTTATTTTCCTCTACCCTCTCTTAACTCTTTTAAGTCTGCTCTCCATTTGCCATTTCTTCTCTCTCCTCCTTTATTCACTTCCTCCCTTATATGTTTTTAACACTGATCTCTTTTTTTTTATTTCCTTCCATTTATTTTTCTACTTCTCTATCCAGATTTCACTCCTTCTTCTTACCAACCACTTCTCAATTTCACTCTTTTTACTGTATCTAGCTATAGCTTTCCATCTCTTTCCCTCACCCCATCCTTCCCATTTCCCAGCTCTCTCCTTCTCCAGCCTCTTATTTCCTAGTCTTTCACTAACTCTGCCCCTCTCTACCCCATGTTCAGCACCAACCCCTCTCCCCGTCCTGCTTCCCTTCCTCCATCCAGAATTTTCCTATCCCTTCCCCCATGTCCACCATCTTCTGTCTGTGTCCCCATCCTCCATGTCCAACATCTCCCCTCTTTGTCCCTTCTTCCTCCCCCCATGTCCAGCATCTCCTCTTTATCTCTCATGTCCAGCATACCCCCTTTGTCCTTATCCCCCACATGTCCAGCATAGCCCTTCTACCCTTATAACCCATGCCCAGCATCTCCCCAGCTCACCCCACCTCCTCATGTCCAGCCGGCTCCCCTCCATGCTGCTTCCTCGGCTTGTCGTTGCCCCACTGCTCTTTTCCTGTTCCCTTGGCGGTGGCAGCAGACTTCCAATTTTAAAAAAAGCAGGTCTTGGCGATCCACGCTTGAATGGCTGGTCTGGCCCCTCCCTCCTCTGATGTATGCTCGCATCAGAGGAGGGAGGGACCAGAACTGCCATGCAACCGCGGAGTCACAAAGACACACCTTTTTATTTAAATTGGAAGTCCAATGATGCTGCCAAGGGAACAGGGAAAGTGGTGGCAGGACAAGGGCAGGCTGGGCAGGTAGCGCAGGGGAAAACCGAGGACGGTGGTCGGCCAAAAACTAGTCCTTCATTGGGTGGTTTTACTGTTCTGCCGGCAGCCGGCCTACAGCTCATACCGGCTGGGCCTGACTAAAACTGGTCGGTTGGTAACCCTAGCCAGTGGTGAGATATAAAGTTGCTCTGGTTGCATGCTAGCAAAGAAAAAATTGAGTGACTGGTCGGAGTCTCCTGTGTTCTGTGGGAGTTTTCTCATTTTAAACAGGAGATGGCCCTCGGATGTGGGAGTCTCCTGCTCAAGGCACAAGACTAAAGTAGGTCTGCAATTACTAAAATCCCTTCAAAAATCTCAGCATCTATGTAGAAAATAAGCAATATCAAACTGCAGTAACTTCCAGGACTCACACACACTGCAAATATTATAGCAGTGTGCAGCATCAATACACCTCCTACTGGGAAAACAGATCAAACCAGACTATGACAGATCCCTACCCAGAAACTACAAGCTGGCAAAATTCCTCACCACGGAACCATATCCAAATATAGACAGCCCCTCATCCACACGGTATATGGGATCGCACATTACGAATAGAAAGATGCAGACAAAATCTGAGCTGAATGCTCCAAGAAGCCAGACTGCATGCAGTTCACCAGCGGAGAAATAAAAAACAGAAATTAATTTCCTCCTCTATTGAGCAAAATGCAGATTAAGAAAGGTATTGTACATTCACAAAGCTAACATATTCCAATTACTAAAACTCAGAATAAAATGCTTTTTGTATATTTTTTGTCTGATCATTTTATTTTTCTTATTGGGCTGGTCCTTGGCTCTCCTTTCCCCTTTTCAATCTTCTCCTAAGTCCTCTTCGAGAGTCTCATTTCCGTTTTCTGTTTCTTCTGACTCCGTCTTCTTCCCTTCCTTCCTCTCAAATGTCTGCCTCTGATAATAAGTCTTCCCTTTGATTGGTTTTCTCTCTTTTGCATCTCTACCCACCCTTCTGCCGGTTTTATTCCTTCTCTCCCTCATTCTCCAGTCTTCAAATTACTTCTTTCAGCCTCTCAGCTACCTACCTGCTTTCCATCTTCCATCCTCACCACTTCATTTCTCCCATTTCCTCCTCTATCACTGTCTTCCCTCCTTCATCCTTTCTTAAGTCCCCACTGTACTCACCCCTTCACCAACAGGCATCTTCTTTTCTCTGGCCACCGGTTCCTTCACTATCACTCATTCTCTCCCCTGTCTTCTGTCTCTTACTCTCTAACCAGTCTCCCGTTCCACCTTTCACAGTCTCCATTCACACCCTCTGTAGACTCCACTCCCAGGCTACACCATCCCCTACAACCACACCCTTCCCCTCCATTCACCTCACCAGTCTTTATTCTCTCCTACCATTTTTGCCCTAGACCATCCATCCACAATCTCTCCCTGTCTTCCCTACCATTCTCTTCTCCCAGGTCCAGCCCATTCTGAATAATCTCTCTTTCTTCCACTATTCTCTTCTTCATAGACCATCTGCGGTTTTCAACTACAAATCGTCAGGTAAGTCCACCCTTGCTTTATTCCTATCAGATGACAGGCCAGTGATCTTTGTATCTCTAATTCTGCTAATCTCTCACTAAGGGTCATGCATGTAAATACCATAAAATGTTTAATGCAGTGCTTTTCAACCTTTTACCCCACATGACCCTATTTTAGCAACTGAGAATTCACATGACCCCAGGTGATGAAATCAAATAGCAGGTCTCCAACCTCCTTCCCCTCCCTCCGCTCCTCTAAAGCAGGAAGGCAGCGGCAACAGTAGTGGCAACAGCAGCAGCAGCCCGAACAGGGACCCTTGTGTCAGTGTGCAGTGTGTCCGTACAGACCCCAGTACTCAGCCTGGGTTTCCAGTCTAACAGGAAGGGGTACAGGCCTATGAATGTTCACTAGCTCACAGGCCACATGCTGACTGTTGCTTGCCACTATTTGGCATAGGTCACAGTGAAAGTCCAGAAAGAAGGGGAAATGGCTATGTTTCTGTGACCTCAAAAAACAACAACCGCCTAAGGGAGAATACCTAACACAATATATCAAAAAATCCCTTAGTCACCACCCTAATTTTGACCACTTAAAGCTGATAAATATTAACAAAATTCACTAAAACACATCCAATTGGCTCAAACGGACCTCAGGCTTCGCTCACCCCTACATTTGGCGAAATTCATTACCATAGGGAAATGGCAGGCACTGACATCATGGGTCCTAAAGCTCTCAAAATTTCATCTATGTTCCAATAAATATTAAACTATCTACTCCATCAAGAAGCTCTATTTCAGAGATTCACATAAAAACATGAAAACAATACAACACAAACAATACGTAAACTACTACAAACTAATACAAAAGAACAGTGCCTGCTGCTTCATTTTAGTGCACAAAGGCACTCTAACTGCTTCGAAACAATTTAAATGGAAGAAAAACTCATCTCCTTCATCAATCCGGTTGTATCACCATATCTTGAACGTCTTCCAGTGAAGCCTCTGTGAAAAACAGGAGTACACTATTCAAAAGCAGATAGTATCACATAATTCCAAAAAGAGCAATCTGGCACTTATCTGTAGAAAGTCTAACGCCAACACCCGACATATCCATCAGCTACCACAGCACTACATTAGTCATCGTCCGACAAAAGCTTTTGTTTCGCCTCCTGGCTTCATCAGGAACCAAAACTATGACTAGTACATCATACGCTGAAAATTAGGCAGGACACACAAGGTGCCTCCAAAAAATTCCAATATCACAGTGTCTGATGTTACCAAATTTGAACCACCTAACAACCAATCAACTCGCCGACTACAACTTTGACCTCACACCCTCAATAACTATCACACAACATCAAACACACACCCACACTCAAAAGGAATTAATTTTAAGTGCCAGATTGCTCTTTTTGGAATTATGTGATACTATCTGTGATACAACCGGATTGATGAAGGAGATGAGTTTTTCTTCCATTTAAATTGTTTCAAAGCAGTTAGAGTGCCTTTGTGCACTAAAATGAAGCAGCAGCAAATAAAATGATCAGACAACAAATATACAAAAAGCATTTTATTCTGAGTTTTAATAATTGGAATATGTTAGCTTTGTGAATGTACAATACCTTTCTTAATCTGCATTTTGCTCAATAGAGGAGGAAATTAATTTCTGTTTTTTATTTCTGTTCTTTGGTATTAGTTTGTAGTAGTTTACGTATTGTTTGTGTTGTATTGTTTTCATGTTTTTATGTGAATCTCTGAAATAGAGCTTCTTGATGGAGTAGATAGTTTAATATTTATTGGAACATAGATGAAATTTTGAGAGCTTTAGGACCCATGATATCAGTGCCTGCCATTTCCCTATGGTGATGAATTTCGCCAAATGTAGGGGTGAGCGAAGCCTGAGGTCCGTTTGAGCCAATTGGATGTGTTTTAGTGAATTTTGTTAATATTTATCAGCTTTAAGTGGTTAAAATTAGGGTGGTGACTAAGGGATTTTTTGATATATTGTGTTGTTTCTGTGACCCCATCCATTGATGATGTGACTCCATTTGAAGTCCCAACCGCAAGTTTGGGAACCATTGGTTTAATGGCTGGAAAGCAGGAAATGAGGCTTTGGGGAAGGCATTGACCCTGGTTGATATACAGCTCTTTCAGTCTCTCTCTCTGGCTCTTTCAAACTGTCCCCAATGTCATCTCTCTCTCCCATCACACTGTCTCTCCCCTCCAGACAATTTGTTGCACCAGAGTGCAGGATATTGACCTCCAAGGGGAAGACTGCAGTGACCTGTTAATGATTCGGATTCTGCAACAGCAGCACCTGGGAGCCCCAACTGGCTCAAATTTATGTCCTCTTGGGCTGGTGGGGGAGGCATGCAGTCAAGGCTGGTAGGAGTCAGAGTGGCAGAGGGAGCCCTATAGCACTGCTGTGCTCGGACTTATTTGAGGAAGAACTCCAGAGCGAGGGAGATCAGAGCCCTGCCTGCCTGCAAACCTGACATCCATCTGTGGCAGCACATGGGGCTGAGATAAAGAGGATGCAGGCAGGATGGAGCCAAAAGCACTGACTGAAGACGGAAGAAAGAGGGCTCTCCCTGCAACGTCACAGCAGCAGCCATCAGTAGCAGGTGGGACTCAGTCCGGTGGGGCCATAGTTTGGAGGATGCAGCCAGGCAGTGGGTGGTGTGGAGATATCTGCCATATAGCCAGCTGAAGGAAGCACTGAGAAGCACAGTGTTGAGGGCAGGGGTCCTGCAGGTGGTGAGGTTGGTTTGCTCTACTAGCACAGTGAGCAGTATCAATCATGGTGTCATTGGCAAAGGTAGCCTAGTCTACATTATCATGTGGCTGGAGCCGCCTGAGGGGAGGAGTCCTTTGAGTAATGCAGCCAGTGTCATGAGGCTGGGGCAGGGATATGAAGTGCCCTAGATGAACCCTCATTCCTGCAGTCCCCTCCTACTCCCACCCCCTCTCTCGGACCTACAGCGGTGGCAATGACATTAAAACACAGAGCTTACCCAAACCCTCCAATGCTACACTTTGACCAGCCGCTTCCATTCCTTCCAATGCAGATTTCCTGTTTGCATGGGGATGAAAGCGGCTGGTCAGCTCAAAGTACATGTCTGATCCATTCCCTCCCCTGAGGCTGCCAAAAGTCCCTCCTTCCCCAAAGCCACCCACACATAACACATCAATGCCCCCCATGACCCTTCCCCCTCCGGGGTCACCAGGGCCATTGCCGTATAGTGGAAACAAGAGTGACAGCCACTTGCTGCTGATTGGCATGAGGTAACACTTCAAAATGGCGCCACTGGAAGAGGAAATAAGAAATGGGGAATTAAAGAAGATAACCCCCTTAATCCTTCCTTTCAAGGGTTGGCCAAAATGAGTACTTTTTAAAACGCTACTTATGCCGGGAATTGCTGTAAATCCCAGCGTGGACAGTTCTGGTCGTACACTTGCATTCTCTGTATTAAATGGGGAATACATGTGTATTGTAATGGGGAAGAGACATCCTGTGATATGGAAACAGAGGAACCTGAGTGCAGTAGGGCTGTTTCTGGTAGGAAGGATAAGCTCAGGACACCCAGTTGCCAGGAGCAACACAAACAATCCCAGCCACGAGGGCAGGAACCCCGCCCAGCTAACAAACAATCCCCATCTCCTGGTCCTGATAGCTTTCACCTGGGAGGGGGAAGGGCTAGATTAGCTCCCAAGCAAACGTATAAGAAACGTTCATTAGAGTTTAGCAACGGCAAGAGGAAGTGCAACAGCAAGGGGAAGAACAGGGAAGATGGAGGAGAACAGAATCAGCTGGAAAGTTTGTGCAAGCTGAGGTCTGGCTCTTGGAAGTAGCGTCTGTCCCGGTGTGAAAGGAAAACGTATGTAAGTGATTCAGTGGATTCTGATTCTGAATGTGAGAGAGAGAGACAGAAAGCAGCTGACAGGAATAACTGGAGGAGCAGGGCACAAAAACCCTTTGACCAAAACTCCAGGTATTTATCCTATGGTGAAGGCATCCAAAGGGAGAAGTTACCAGTGAGGATAGCTGGGAAGCACTTACAAGCTCCAAGGAGTGAAAGATATACAGTGCAAGACATTTGTATCACTTTAGATAAAGGCTAAACAGGTATCTGACCACAATGTACAAACCTTCCCACTTAAATGGACAACACGCATAGCTTATACGAATTGACGACCCAATCTCTTATGCCCTATTACCTCCACATGTATATAGTTGTATCTGTTATGTACGGTCTTATGCTCTATAGACACTACATTGTTAGTTAATTGTTATTCACACTGTTCCAGTTTAAATATACTGTTTAGTTTACTAGACTTAGCTTTGTTTAATTCTAAGATGTTCTATGTTAAATTTAAGATGTTCTATTTATTTATTTATTTTATTTATTTAGCAAACATTTATATACCGCTGCTTCCAGCGATCAGCAGCGGTCTGATTACACAAGGGGAACATAAAGAGGACTGTCAATCAGTACAGTAAAATTTGGGTGTGTACAGGTTGATCAGGAGGGTAGGCACATCACACGAGGGGTTTGTTAGGTATATGAGTACTAATTACATATATACATATATACATTATACAATATGCGAGCAGGAGTACATAAATATATTCTGGACTTAGACCCCTTAGGTTAATTCAAATTAAAATGACTCTGGAAAAGATGAGTCTTGAGGTTTTTCCTGAAGACAGTTAGGTCTTTGCAATCTCGTAACTCTGGCGGCAGATGATTCCAGAGTGTAGGTGCTGCGTATGAGAACGCTCTATTGCTAGTATTGGTTTTAACAGTTCTTATATCGGCTGGAATGAGGAGGGTGTTGGCGTTGAAGGTTCTTCTGCTTCTGTTGGGTGGTTGTGAGCATATCAAGGTGGAGAGGAAGGATGGAGCAATGTTATGTAGGAGCTTGAAGGTGGTCGTGAGTGATTTGTATTTTATACGAGCCATGATGGGGAGCCAGTGGAGCTCAATCAATACCGGGGTGATGTGATCAGCAAAGCCTTTTTTCGTGATGACCCTAGCGGCTACATTCTGCGCCATTTGCAGAATGTTCAGAGTTTTCTTTGGGAGACCCTGCAGGATGACGTTGCAGTAGTCGAAATGTGGCATGATGAGTGCCTGGGCAATGGTCCTGAAGTCCTGAGGTTCGATAATGCTCCTTAGCGGTTGGAGGACCCTAAGCTTGTGAAAAACAGCTTTGTTTGTTTTGCGGAGGTGTTTCTCCATTTTTACCTCGCTTTGTTAATTTGTTGTTAATTGTACACCGCAACTGATCTCTGGAAGATGCGGTATATAAATGAGTGTTAAATAAATAAATAAAATAAGAAGAGGGTGAGCAGCCAGAACACAGAGAAAAACCTCTGAGGTTTAAACCCCATCCTGAGAGAGCTGTGCACGGACTTTCTCCTGCCTCAAAGCCAGAAGAGGAAATAATAGGGAAGCCTCTGGAACAGACAGCAGAGAATAATCTGGAAACGTGGTGTACAAGGCAGAAGTTGTATTCAGCTGATAGCCAGCCTGAGTCAATGCTAATTGATCCTCCAGATGAACAGTTGTCTGATATTCAAATGGATTGTACGTTAACAGTTACAAATGATAGGATTTCGCTGTGCTGAGCCAGATATCTTGAAGAAGCTGGTCAACTGGCAGTTGAGAAGCACAGGACTTTATTTCCTAATACCAAGGCACTGTATGCAATGAATACTGTACCCTTTGTGATTTAAGTTGGAAGCTGTTATAAGTTATTTTTCCTACCTTATGCCAGAGTGTATGGCTTTTTGTTCCTATGTTACTTTGTGTTTGAATCCGTCCCGGGAGGGGAATTAAAAGCCTGTCTTTGCCTGAACCACTCGATTCACGACTACAACTTATTGAAAAGGTCCACAACTACACCCTTAACCTTTCAATAAAAGGTCTCCAGGCTACCTAACCCGTATGCTGAAGCTACGGGCGGACTACTGGTGACAGGAAATGGCGTAGTTTTACGGATTTTTAAAACACAGTACAAGGACAGTATCAAGGGAAAAAAATATCAGCTTGCTAAAGAAGAAAAGGATTACCTGTGAATCAGGAAAAGTTTGGCTATCCTGAGGAAAAGAGGAAAGCACGGACCGGACTTCGGATACAGACCTGACTTGGAGCCACCCAGGATATCTTTCTCAAAGCAAGATCCTGCACCGTGCTCAGGTACAAGTAAGGGGGCACAGGTGTAATAGGATTGGTGAGAAAGTGTCCATTTCTGTGCTATAGGTGGGAGGCAGAGAATTTTTTTTGGTACCGCACTTGGTGGGCCTCTGTTTTCTTCTATTTCTGCAGATACAAAAACCTGAGATGGATCCCCAGGACGTAAAGAGCTGGATGGAGGCTCAGTGGAAGGCGCAGAGTGAACTGGCCAGAGTGATCCAAGAAAAGACTGTAGCCGCCATGAATGCACAGCAGCAGCCACTTCTTGAGCTACTGGGAGCTCTGCTGAAGCAGACTGTGGACAAAGATGAGACTATTCCCTCAGTACAAGTGGGGGTAGGACTTGCTAATTGTGGTGCACTAGCACTGGGACAATTTAAAGCCAATGATAATTTTGATGATTTTGCTGATGCTTTTGAAAGAATAGCAGAATCAGCTAACTGGCCAACTGACCAGTGGGCTGTCTGGTTCGCTATGTCTCTGTCAGGAGAGGCACTAGCAGCGTACAAAACAATGCCCGCTGATCAGGCGTCCAATTACCTGAATGTAAAAAATGCTGTACAAGACAGGCTGGGTTTGACTCCCATGCACTACAGGCGTTTATTCAGGGACGCTAGGCTTAGGCCTACAGAAACAACAAAAGCACTATTTCAGAGATTAAAGGGTCTAGCGCTGAAATGGCTTACTCCTGAAAGGAGGACGGTAGAATCTTTGGTAGACACTATAATTATGGAGCAGTTCCTTGAAGCCGTACCACCTGAGGTAAAAGCTTTCCTAGTGCTCCAGAAATGCAGTTCCACCGAGGAAGCGGCTGACCTCACTGACAGATACTTTGAGGCGGAGTTAGCCGGGACCTCTAAGGAAAATATGTTAAAGGTGGCTGGCATTGATAAGCTATGGGGCCTAGAAAAGTCCGCTAAGAGGAATGTGTTTGACCAAAATGTAAACAAATTTTCTAGGAGAAAGTGTTATAATTGTGGTCAGCTAGGACACATACGCAAAGATTGTACAATACGCACTGCCTTAATGTCAGGAAAGGAGAAACCCCTAGGGGAGGGATTTCTGCTGAAGGTCCGAGTGGAAGGGGTAGAGGCTCTGGCACTGCTGGACTCCGGAGCAGACCAGAGTATGGTCTCCCAGAAGTTGTGGAAGACCATCACTGACCATGACCTATCCACCCGGAGCCAAGCAGATGAAAGAGTCCAAGTGAGATGTGTACATGGGGCATCCTCATACTATCCTGTGCATAAAGTGTCTGTAACAGGCTTAGAGATTGATGAGGAAGTACGCGTGGCAGTCATACCACGACTTCCTCGCGATCTTATTTTAGGCAGAGATTGGCCTCCATTTCAAAAAGAGTTAAGGAGAGGCTTAACTGAGAGATTAGGCCTAATTTCTACCAGGTCCCAAGCCAAAGTTTCTGGAACAGGGGTTAATCCACTAGGTGAGGAAACTGAAGCTCCTGAGGGTGAGGAAGAAGCCCAAGTATGTGAGAATGACGGGGGAGAGGAGGTACAGGACATACTTCCCTCTCATGAGGATTTGTTGAGTATTCCCTCTAAGGATAGGAAAGGAAAGACTGAAAGGCGCCACGAGAGAAGGCATAGATCCCAAGCTAGGGCAGAGCTGGAAGCCGGGGAGGGGTTGCCCTGGGTCCCGGCAGAACTTGTCCGAAAATTCCCTTCCTTCCCTAGAGAGCAGAAAGATGATCCTGCACTAAAGAGAGCCTTTGAGTATGCTGAAGCGAATAGGACCATCTTGCCTAGGTTCTTCTTAGAAGATGAAATATTGTACAGGGAGAGCACAGACCCGCGTACAGGCACAGTAAGGAAACAGTTGGTCGTGCCTACTACCTTTAAGGTGGTAGTCCTGAGATTGGCACATGACCATCCTGTGGGGTGCCATAAAGGTACACAGGGGACATTGGACCAGATATTGGCCCGATTTTACTGGCCTGGCCTCTTCAGGGAGACAGCCCGCTATTGCGAGTCCTGTCCTGCTTGCCAGCGAGTCACAGCTAGTAAGCCAAAACCTGTACCCATGATACCTACGCCTACCATTTCAACCCCAGTCCGTAGGTTAGCAATGGACATCGTAGGACCCATCGTTAAAACGCCGAGAGGTTTCCAGTACATACTGGTGATCATAGACCAAGCTACTCGCTTTCCATGGGCTATTCCGCTACGTAATATCTCAGCCAAGACCATAGCCCTTGAGCTGATAAAACTGTTTTGTGAAATCGGATTTCCCCAGGAAATTTTGACGGATCATGGGAGTAATTTCACTTCAAAACATTTAGCCAGGGTATGGGATGCTTTTGGGGTATGGCATATCCGGACCTCTGCCTATCATCCTCAAGCT
This sequence comes from Ichthyophis bannanicus, assembly GCA_033557465.1. Lineage (NCBI taxonomy): Eukaryota > Metazoa > Chordata > Amphibia > Gymnophiona > Ichthyophiidae > Ichthyophis > Ichthyophis bannanicus. The sequence goes on along the minus strand of CM066035.1, from coordinate 898,144,356 downwards.
AACGGGTTAGTAGAGAGGATGAATCAATCAAACAGATGTTACGAAGGAGCCTAGAAGCAAAAATGGCCGAATAGGGTAATGTACTCCCATTTGTCTTATACGCTTGCCGAGAGCGCGTACAAGCGTCCTTAGGGGCATCGCCCTACGAGCTTTTATATGGCCGGGTTCCAAGGGGGATATTGGATATCCTGAGGGAACAATGGGTCGAACCGGATGAAGCAGAGATAGGGGTACCCCAGTTTCTTAGGGATCTTAGGAGCCGATTAGAGAGGACCTCTCGAGTGTCAATAGAAAATTTGCAGGCTAGCCAACGCTGGCAAAAACACTATTATGATCGGGGAACCAAGATACGACAGTTAGAAGTCGGGGATAAGGTTCTAGTCCTAGTTGCAGAGGCTGGTCCCAAATTCGAATCCAGATGGAAAGGACCCTGGACAGTAGTGGAAAAGGTCGGTCCCGTCTCCTATAAGGTGGAGAATGAAAAGGGGCGACGACAAGTATACCACCTGAACCTGTTAAAACCTTGGCATGACAGAACAGCCACAGTACAGCTGGTCAAGGTCGAGGACGGTTTAGCGAACAAGTTCAGGATTACAAGCTGGCAGACTCAGGAAGCTGCAGCCTGTAATATCTTAAGGGGGGGGGATATGTAATGGGGAAGAGACATCCTGTGATATGGAAACAGAGGAACCTGAGTGCAGTAGGGCTGTTTCTGGTAGGAATGATAAGCTCAGGACACCCAGTTGCCAGGAGCAACACAAACAATCCCAGCCACGAGGGCAGGAACCCCGCCCAGCTAACAAACAATCCCCATCTCCTGGTCCTGATAGCTTTCACCTGGGAGGGGGAAGGGCTAGATTAGCTCCCAAGCAAAAGTATAAGAAACGTTCATTAGAGTTTAGCAACGGCAAGAGGAAGGGCAACAGCAAGGGGAAGAACAGGGAAGACGGAGGAGAACAGAATCAGCTGGAAAGTTTGTGCAAGCTGAGGTCTGGCTCTTGGAAGCAGCGTCTGTCCCGGTGTGAAAGGAAAACGCATGTAAGTGATTCAGTGGATTTTGATTCTGAATGTGAGAGAGAGAGACAGAAAGCAGCTGACAGGAATAACTGGAGGAGCAGGGCACAAAAACCCTTTGACCAAAACTCCAGGTATTTATCCTATGGTGAAGGCATCCAAAGGGAGAAGTTACCAGTGAGGATAGCTGGGAAGCACTTACAAGCTCCATGGAGTGAAAGATATACAGTGCAAGACATTTGTATGTCAGAAGAAGAGGGTGAGCAGCCAGAATACACAGAAAAACCTCTGAGGTTTAAACCCCATCCTGAGAGAGCTGTGCATGGACTTTCTCCTGCCTCAAAGCCAGAAGAGGAAATAATAGGGAAGCCTCTGGAACAGACAACAGAGAATAATCTGGAAACGTGGTATACAAGGCAGAAGTTGTATTCAGCTGATAGCCAGCCTGAGTCAATGCTAATTGATCCTCCAGATGAACAGTTGTCTGATACTCAAATGGATTGTACGTTAACAGTTACAAATGATAGGATTTCGCTGTGCTGAGCCCGATATCTTGAAGAAGCTGGTCAACTGGCAGTTGAGAAGCACAGGACTTTATTTCCTAATACCAAGGGACTGTATGCAATGAATACCGTACCATTTGTGATTTAAGTTGGAAGCTGTTATAAGTTATTTTTCCTACCTTATGCCAGAGTGTATGGCTTTTTGTTCCTATGTTACTTTGTGTTTGAATCCGCCCCGGGAGGGGAATTAAAAGCCTGTCTTTGCCTGAACCACTCGATTCACGACTACAACTTATTGAAAAGGTCCACAACTACACCCTTAACCTTTCAATAAAAGGTCTCCAGGCTACCTAACCCGTATGCTGAAGCTACGGGCGGACTACTGGTGACAGTATATATTAGACCCACCCTGGCCACACCCAAACCACATCCTTGACTTGCCCATTTGCAATTTCTATGTATTAGTGGTATCCAGGTGTAAATTTGGCTCTTTCTAAAATCGCCATTTACATGTGTAGATGCTGGACCTTTCATGTGGAAATCACAAGTAAGGCTTCTAGAATACAGTAGCCCCCTTTCCCTATCAGACACAGAATAGATATCCAGAAAGATTATGTTAATTCCCCACTCTCCTATAGATGGCACAATGAAGTGAATCCAGCACAGAAACAAGTAAAGTCCCTGCTTTCTCTCTAAGTGAAAGCCACATTGAAAAAGATCAAGAACATCATAATCCTCAAGGAAATCTTGCGGCTGATTGAGAACTATTTTTCAAATAGTATGCACCGAGAAGGGAGATTTCAAATCGAGTAATAATTTCCTAGAATCACTGGATCTGATAAAGCTTGCTTCCAAACCAGACACATGGAAGGGAATGTTAGAAAGCACGTCCAAGTACAATCTGAGAGGTCTAAGCCAGAACGTTGAAAAAAAAATCAGACACATCCAGGTGCAGAAACAATTTGGCCCCCAAGTAGCTAAAAGGTTTTCCCACCTACGCCCATTCCACTATCTTTCAAGTCTCCCCCATTCCCTTTCCAGGAGCATTAAGTGATGTACTGCAGTCCACCAAAGTAACATTGTGTGACTTTTAGACCCTATCCATGTCCTCAGTATACATCTGTGGGCTAACAATAGGGCCAGTGGAAGCCATATGTTCTTCCCTCCTCCCCACAATCCAACACTGCCATTCATGGCGATAATGTAACTTCCTCTCCTAAGACATTCCCCACAAAATTCTCCACTTGTCTCCTAAAGCTCACCACCACTGGGCACTTCCAAAACATATGTCCCAATATGGCATTATCTTCTTTGCATCAAGGGCAACCTGGTGAGTCCTTTATCCCTGCTCTATATGCATGATTTGGAGCAAAATATAACCTTCACAGAAGACGAAATTGGGACTCCCTCAGGTCAGCAGTAATAGTGAGCTCCAATGTCCGGGCTACAGCTTCCTTCAGGTCTGTCCCCACTACTGTCATTTCCAGTTCCACACTCCATGCGGTTGCTAACCTCTCCATATCTATCAGGTCTTCAATTCAGCAATCGCCCTTCTCAGTGCCGTAATCTTCGCCCAACCTGCGAGCCCCCCCCCCATCAGTACCTCCTCCACTCCGGAGACAAAAGTGCTCCTTAAGTACTTTAATGGTAGGCTCCTGATATAGCTATGGACCTACAAGTAGGGAAATACATCCACCCCTGTCCATCCATAGCGCTCTTGTAATTCTTCATATCATATCACCTGTCCCTCGTCATCTACCACCTGCTCCACCCTGTCTATCCCTAATTGCGCCCATCGTGAGAATGCACATCCTGCCATACCAGGTTAAAAATTGGCATTTCCCCTCAGAGGCAGGTACATCATATACAGGTAGGGCCATTTCAGTTTCCTACAGAGAGCCTGCCATCTGCAAGAGGGGATGCGTCTGCCAAACATTTCCAAGTCGCGAGAGTGGTTGGTATAGCACATACCTTAAGGAGAGTGGGTCCACCAATATCCATTCCATCTCTAATGGGATATAATCTGATGTATCATATATCCAATCCCTCAAATACCATCCCACACATGCCAAATTATACCGTTGTAGGTCCGGAAAGGCCAGGCTCCCCTCCTTCCAGAGCCTTCACAAAACCTCAAGCCGAAGATTTGCCCTCTTATTCCTCCAAAAAAACCTCCCCAGGCAGTGGTCCATCCTTCTTAGATCCTTCCGCTTAAGTAAAATAGGTAGAACCTGGAGAATATACAGCCATTTTGGAAAGATCACTATTCTATATAGAGAGACTCGCCCACTTAAGGACAGCGATTGTTCCTGCCACCTACTCAATCGTTGCTCAAGATCTCCCAGACATTCTGCCACATTAAACTCATAAATCTGTTTTCGATCACCAGTCAATTGGAAGCCTAAATAATTAAAACTACCAGCTGCCCACCACAATGGAAAGGATCTCTGCCAACTTTCTCTTATTTCAACTTGCAGAGGCAGCTCCTCTGATTTATCCAGGTTCAACTTGAGTCCCGCAAATCTACCATATATCTGGAACTCCTGTAGCAACACCTCCAGTGTGTGCTCAGGTTCCCTCAAGCAAACCAGCATGTCGTCCACAAAAGCCAAGAGACAAAAGTCCTCCTCTCCTACCTGGATCCCCACTAAGTCCGGATGCATATGGATGTGCTCCAAAAGAGGTTACAGATGCAGCACAAAGAGGGGAGAGGGGACAGCCCTGCCGCTTGCCTCTTTCTAGCTGGAAAGGCTGCGTCTGTACCCCGTTAATCAATATAGACTCACAGGGGCACGTATAGAGCAATCTGACCATCTCTATAAAGTAACCAGATATGGCCATTTGCTTGAGTACCAGATACATGTATTTCCATTGCACCCTATCAAGCACTTTCTCAGCATCAAAATTTATAAGAAGCGTAGGGAATTTGCGGTGAAGGCTCAATGTTTGCACTGCCATAATTTTCCAAACATTTCGGACTACTGTCCGCCCCTGAACAAATCCAAATTGTGATTCCCCTATTAGCAAAGGCATGTACTTGGTCAGTCGGTCCGCCATTACCTTTGCCAATATTTTAATGTCTATATTAAGTAGCAAGATTGGTCTATATGACCCTAGTAGTAGCGGATCTTTACCAGGTTTCGGTATTACCGTTATAAGGGCTTTATTAGGTTCAAAGGAAATTCTTGTCAACAAACCAAATCTGAAAAATAGTCCATCAATGGAACTGTTACCTTATCTTGCAAAATCTGGTCGAATTTTCCACGGTACCCATCCGGTCCCGGGGTCTTACACTTCTGAAGGTTCCATATGCATTGTTCCACCTCTTGCGCAATCAGCAGGACACTCTCACCCTGTTCCCTTGTTAATCGTGGCAGTGTAATTTTCTGTAAGTAGCTCTTAGCACTATCCATGTCTCTAGATCCCACACCATAAACCTCTCAAAAATAGTCCCGAAAGACTTGTTCAATTCCTAATTGGGTGGTTTGTACCTGCTCTTTCCTATCTTTAATCACCCATATGGAGCGGGGCCCTCTCCTGGACTTAATTAAGGCCGATAGCAACTTCCCTGATTTATTGTCGTGAGTATACCATTTATACTTGTACTAGAACATAGATTTGTGTTCCCGCTTGTGGAGCAGGTCATTAAGTTCACTTTGCACTCCCATCATAGTAACCCGATTCGACTGGCAGGGGTACACCACAAATCTATGCTGCGCCTCCCCCCCCCCTTAGTTCTTTTTCCAGTTGAATCAATCGCTAGTTCTGTTCTCACAGTTTAGCGCAACAATACCCCATAATGGCCCCTCTAAGGACTACCTTTGCTGCTTCCTAGAACAGCACAAAAATGAATACTAGCAATACCCTCCACCATTCATTATTAACTTTTGTCGGGCATAAACCAAGCGAGAGACAAACCCACTCTGCCACAGCAGGGTTTTCCCGATGCTCAGCATTATGTGTCTCACATTCCGCCCACTGACCCCGTAAATATGCCTGAAAGTCAGCATCCTTTACACAGTATAAGGGGAATCTCCACCCCCACCTCCTCCACTGTCCCCCCCAATCCATATCCAACCATACTGGGGTATGATCAGATATAACTATGGGACCTATGTCTGCTAGGTTCACTCTACCCATCAGGTCACTTGCTATTAAAAAATAATCTATGCGTGATCCGGAGCCATGCGCCCTTGAGATATGGGTACAATTTCCTGGTCCATCGGGTTCATAACTCTCAACACATCAATTAACTCCCAGCCTTCACACAAGCCACGTAACTTCCTCCTTTCCCACGCATCCCCACTCCTTTCCACTCCCGTGCAGTCCACAGATGTGTCTAGAATGCAGTTAAAGTCTCCTCCCAACACCAGTCATGATGTATTCATTTCAGCACTATATCGTCTCACATCCCGGTAGAAGTTAGGATCATACGTATTGGGGCTATAAACTGTACCCAAAGAAATAGGTTTTCCTTGCAGGCTCCCCTGAAGAAACAAAAAACGCCCCCAGGGGTCTGCCTTGACCTTTGTCACCATCAAACTCACTTGCCGCTTCACTAAAATAGCCACCCCAGCCTTCCATCCTCCAGAGGAAGCCCCATATACTTCTCCAACCCACCATCTTTTCAATTTGATATGTTCCAGTTCCATCATGTGGGTTTCCTGCAACAAGATCACATCCACACACTGGTCCCGAAGATAATGCAATAGCATTTGGCTCTTGGTGGGGCTACCTATCCTGCACATGTTCCATGAAGCTATCTGCAGGCACCTACCCATGGTCTGATTCTATAAGAGGCGTCTTAGAAACTTCTACATTCACATGCCACTGTATTAGTGCATACCCCCCCCCCCCCCCCCCGCCCCCAGCCTGGGGCCTATATTTATTCTTGCCTTCCAATTTATTTAATTTAGCTGCATTTATATCCTGCTTTTCACTGGGTCAAAGCTGTTGGGGGTACATTTAACACAAGGGGATATGAGACACATACACTAATACTTACAGGGAACATGGGCTATGGAGGGTTAAGTGGCTTGCCCAAGACCACAAGGAGCACCTGTGGGACTAGAAACCCCAGTCCTTCCAGCCCAAGGTTGCTGTCCTCTAGTGGGATTTGAACCCCTGACCTTCCGGCCTGAAGTACCTTGCCCCAACCACTAGGCCACTCCAATCACTCCTGTCACCAGCCTGCTTTTTTTGCTTGTCTTGGAGTATCATCCCCATCCCACATTCAAAAGAACTTCACATTTCCAGTCTAGTGTCTGCACATTTATTGAAGTAGTCCATCGCCTCTCCTCCACTTCTGTTTCTTATGAACTCGCCAACGTATTGAGAAACGCATCTGCAGACTCCGGAGTTTCATAATAGGAAGCTCTCCCGTGTGCCGCTATTTTCAATTTAGCTGGATACAGGAGCGCAAACCTTTTTCCTCGCCGCACCAGCTTATCACACACGCTCGCAAAGTCTGTACATTTCTTGATCCCTGTGGGGGAATAGTCCTGAAAGATCAGGGTTCTGCAGCCTTCATGCTCACACTCCCATTTCTCTCGGATGGCCTGTAAAATCATCTCTTTGTGTAGATAATTATGAAAGCGCGTGATCGCCACCCGAAGCCTGCTCTCTCCCTCTCTCCAGGGGCCTAGTCGATGAACTCACTCCACCAGCAGTTTACCTTGTAACTCAGTGAGATGGAGCTGAGCGGGAAGCCAGGTGTCTAAGAAGCCTCTCAACTCTCTCTCCGCAACCGATTCGGCTATGCCCAATATTCTGAGATTTTTCCGACAACCTCTGTTCTCTAGATCATCTAACTTTGCCTCATGCTGCACCATTTGAGCTTCCAACCTTTTAATTGCTCCCAAAGATTCCAGCGCTGTGTCCTCCAGGCCAGACACCTGCTGCTCCAACATTCCCAGTCTCTCCTGGAAATCAGTTACTGTGTGGGAAACCCGAGTCATCTGATCTGCCAGCCCCTGGAAGTGACTGTCAAGCACCTTTACCACAGAACTGATCACCTCCTCCACCAAGTTGCTAGACGTCTTAGCCCCCTGCGGGCTCGCCACCATTTTGGGCTCGCGGGTTTTGGTCCGGTCGGGATGGTCTTTCCGTGTTGTTTTTGATGTCATGGGCTCCTCTGCTAATTGTTCGCTCATTCCTTGGTAATTTAATGGTAGGTAGGTCAGTATTTTATAGCCTTTTCAGCATTTTTTAAGGTAGGGAGCCCCGGAGTTCAGAGACTCACGTCCTTCTGAGTTCACTGCATCATGTGATCTCCATGATATACAATTAAAAGAAGTTTGTGCATGGAATCTGACAGGGAGCCAGTGATTTTGCTGCAGGAGAGGCGTGACATGCTCATATCTAGACATATGAGAAAGAATGCGTACTGCTGTATTTTGTATAAGTTGTAATCTACGTACCTGAGACTGAGGGCAACCAAAATAAATAACATTACAATAATCCAATCTAGCAATCACCAAAGAGAGTAACAAAGTGGTTAACAAAGGAAAGGATGAACAGCACTATACTACAAAGAAAAAAGAAGGAGCAGCGGACTACTGCAGTAATGTGAAGGTGAAAAGACAAAAACAAATTAAGAATAACCCCTAAGTAACGCATTGATGAAACTAAAGGAATTGGACCACTAGGAAGCTAAAGAAGGTGCTGGATGACTTAAAGACACCCAGAGAGCAGAAGATTTAATAGGTTTACGACAGAGAAAATTAGAAAGTATTTCACAATGGCTTTCTGACAAACGGTCACTGGAATTTACAACAGCTGCTATTTGCTGGGAGTAATAATCCTTCTTGGCCAGATGCACTTGAGAAAGTTGGTGCAGTTCCTTGTATAATGAAAGCATGAGGAGGTCCGGTGCTTCCTCCAAAACCATTCAGCATGGCGAAGTTGACGACGGATGATGAAAAGTCCTTGGTGATACCAAGGATATTTGTGACATGACGAGCAACAGACCAGACGAGGAGGAGCAATATGATCTAAAGAAGAAGACAAAACAGAGTACCAAAGTTCAGCTTGATCGTCTACAGGGAGGACAGAAAAGTTAGAAGGGAAACTAGTGTCTGCTGATGGAAAGCAAGCTAGAGTGGAAGAAGATACATTTAGATGAAAGTGAGTGGAACCTATTGTGTAGCTGGAAGTAGCAGAAATAGTGGGGAAATAGCTAAGCTGAAAGAAAATGCTCTTGCAGGGAGGGAAAGATCTGCTTAGCATGCCGGCGAGAAGGCTTAAGGGGCGCATTTTAGCTGTCCTGCCATTGCCTGCCGCCACTGAGAGAAGAAAAAGTGGCAGTGGCAGGCAACGGAAGACAGCTAAAATGCGCCCTTAAGCCTTTGCACCCTGTGCGGCCGCACCACTCACACAAGGCTAGGTACGGGCCTGTCTGAACATAAATGAACCTGAAAAAATCAATCTGTTAAAAAAGATGCAAACCAATTCAACACTTGCCATGTGACTCCCAATGAATGGAGGCGCTGCAAAAGCAACATGTGATTAACAGAATCAAAAGCCGCAGAAACATCAATAAAGATCATCATATCCCCTGTTTTTGGCCAATCCAAACGACACCATAGGGTATTAAACAATGACAGCAGCAAGGTTTCAGCACCAAAACCCTGATGGAAACCGTGCTGCTGTGCATCTAACAGGCAATGAGACTCCACAAACTCTGACAGCTGCATCAATACCAACCTCTCAAGCACAAAACAGAGACTCACAATGGGGCGATACGATGTAGGTGACAATGTGTCAAGAGTACTCTTCTTAATCAACGCTCCAACAAAAGCCAGCTTAAGAACTGCTGGCACAGTACCTGACCACAGAAAAAGATTCACCATGTCCTTAAAAAATGAGGCACACTCCTCTCGAATGGACCTCAGCCCCCAAACAGGACAGGGATCAAGAGGACCTGTGGAAGACGATAAAGCTGAAATCACATCCCTTACCTCACGCATTGATACCGGACAAAACTCCGACCAGATATCATTCAACAATGCGGGTGAAGAATCCATACAAACAATAAGTAAACAATGTGGTGATGTAGAAACCACACCCCGACCTGCCCTGAGATGCCTAGCAAATGCTTGAGCTGTAGGGCAACACACACCCCATCCGTCCTCTACCAAGCGCGTTAAAGACTGAACTATAGCAAACAACTCTTGCAGCTGATTCAGTGACTGGGTAAGCCATTCAGAATAATTTACCTTTTTATTTGCCAGTACCAAATTCCAATAATCAGTTAAAAGCTCTGAATAGTAATTCAAACCACATCCGTGCGATTCTCATGCCATTTATGTTTGGCTCACCACAAAATGCTTCTTATCCCAAACAGAATCATCAAACCAAGGTGCCGCATACCCTCGAGGGCCTGCAGCAGTACCAGTTCACCAACAAGCAGCTACAGCCACAGCTGAGTTCCAGGCAGAAACCATACAATCTACATCAATTTGCACTACATCACCAAAACAAGGCGTTAAGGCATGCAAAAAGCAATCCTTATTAAACCATGCAAAATGACTGTGAGATGAAGATGAACTAGACTTGATAGAGCGAGCACCTATTGTGGTCACAGAAAATGTCAACAATTAATGATCCGACCCAGGGAACAGGCAAAGAGTGCAACCCAGAAGCAACATACTGATTATCCAACCCAGCGCCAACAAACATTAAGTCCAAAACTACACCTCCAACATGCCTCGCCTGTTGTACTATCTGAATGAACCCAAAGCTTCCATAGCTTGTCGGAAGGCAGACACAAGAGGATCTGAAACAGACACTACAGGCAGAGCATACAAGAAGGGCAAATTAAAATCACCCATCAACAGCATACTGTCAAGGTCAACATCTAACGCCACCAGTACACATTTCCTGAAAAATGCTTTTTTGGCTACAACAGCCTCTCTGACTTCACCTTTAAACCATGCAGGCAGTTTTTTGGCCTTCCTTCCACCTTTCTTAAAGCATGGAATACATATGGTCTGGGCTTCCAAGATAGAATTTTTAAACAACGCCTATGCTTTAACCTTTGCAGTTTTTTCTCAACTATTTTCATTACTTTATCATAGCCTCCCTTTCGAAAGTTAAAAGGTAGTTCTGTGGATCTCCTTGCTCCCCTCCCTTCATTTATGCAATCATGCTATGATCACTATTGCCAAGTGGCTCCAACACCCTTACCTCTTGCACCAGATTTGGTGTTCCACTAAGGACTAGGTCCAAAATAGCTTCCCCTCTTGTCAGTTCATGAACCAGCTGCTCCAAAGAAGCAGTAATTTATTTCATCTAGAAACGTTATCTCCCTAGCATGTCCTGCTGTGACACTGACCCTGTCGATACCAGGGTAGTTGAAATCATCCATTATTATTACTGTGTAGTAACGTTTGTTAGTTTCCCTGATTCTTTTAGCATTTCATCATCCATCTGTTCAGTCTGGCTAGGCAGATGGTTGTACACTCCCACCACCATCGCCTTCCCCTTTTTATATGGAATTTCTATCCATAGAGATTCTTCAGTGTATTTTATTTCCTGCAAAACCTTCATCCTCTGTGACTCAACGCCCTCTCTAACACAGAGTGCAATCACTCCACCAATTTGATCTACCTTATCATTGCAATAAAGTTGGTTCCCAGGTATCATGGTGTCCCATTCGTTGTCCTCCTTCCACCAGATCCCTGAGATGCCAGTTACATCTAAGCTTTCATTTAGTGCTATACATTCTAAGTCCCTCATCTTATTTTTTAGACTTCTAGCATTTGCATACAGGCATTTTAGATGTTGTATTTTATTCATAGTAATCTGATCACAGGTCTGCGACTAAAAAGCTGTTTGATTATTTTCATCTAATTTCCATGTATTTTGGTGTGCTGAAAACAAATAAAATATTGAAAAAACTCCTAGACGTCATGATTTGCCACAACATGCAAAATTGTCTTCAAATTTATCAAATTTTTTCAAATTACTATTAATTCAAATTACTATTAATTAATTCACATAAGTGCATTTAAGATATAAAATGCCAAAAAAAACCTTAAAGGGGTTGTCCGAGTTATGTAAAAAAAAATATAGCACTGTAAATCTGATGGTCAGCAATATATACATAAGCTAAGCAAGTTTTAAGTCCGTGCTTCTAATGGTAGAAGGGGTTAATCTTTCCTGAAGAATCCAGTGGGAGGGAGACACAGGGCAGATAGCAGCAGCTCCGGTCAGTGCAGGGGGCGTGGCCAGCACTGTAACGTCTCATGTACAGACACAGAGCTGCTCTCTCCTGCATGCCACACTTGTGCACGAATCATCATCAGATTCTTGGTTCTAGGCGGTTCACACTTTTTCATCGCAATTGCTGTTAGCTCGTCATTCTTCAACCGTTATGTTATGGCTCCGCGAAAGTGTATTAATTCACCAGACAGTTTCTGATTCATCTGTGGTGAATATACAGTGTTGAAGCAACTGCAGAATATTATAGACTTTGTGAAAAAAGTATACTTTGCATACTTTGGACTAAAAATTGGAGATCAAGATAAAGTCTGGGTGCCTCATAAAGTGTGCAAACGGTGTGTTGAGGACCTCCGAAACTGGTTCAAGGGTAAGAAAAAATCTTTCCATTATGGGATTCCTATGGTATGGCGAGAGCAAAAGGACCATAGTGACGACTGTTACTTTTGTTCATGCGATGTGAAAGGGTTTAATTCCAAATGGAAGCATTCCATTTCATACCCCAATCTTCACTCGGCAATTCGTCCCATCCCCCATGGCACAGATATACCAGTACCCAAGCCCCCTGCTACCTTGGAAGAGATACCTAGCTCCGATGAAGGTGAAGTCATACCTGAACCAGAAGACAAATCAAGTTCTGACTTTGAAGATGATACAAGGCCAAAATTGTTTTCTCAGGAGGAGATGAATGATTTGGTAAGAGACTTGAATCTTCCCAAAGATGCCGCTGAGTTACTCGGATCAAGGCTGAAAAGCAGGAATTTATTATTGCCAGGAGTGTCATCTTCATGGTTCAGACATCGTGAAAAGGAGTTCGTTCCTTACTTCGCCCAGGAAGACAAGTTAGTTTATTGCATTGATGTCGAAGGTCTGATGGGTCAATTTAAAATCCAATATGATTCAGAGCAATGGCATCTTTTTATAGATTCTTCAAAAAGAAGTCTCAAAGCAGTTTTACTCCACAACGGTTTTTACGCTTCCATACCTGTAGGTCATTCCGTACACTTGAAGGAAACCTACGAGAACTTGGAATTGGTTCTTCGTAAACTTAAATATGAAGACCATGGTTAGCAAGTGTGTGGGGACTTGAAGGTCTTGTGCATGCTGCTCGGGCAACAAGCTGGGTATACCAAATATCCTTGTTTTCTGTGTCTATGGGACAGTCAAGACCAACAAAATCACTGGACCAAGAAGAGTTGGCAGCCGAGGATGCTAACAGTTGGTGAAAAAAATGTCCTCCGAGAAACTTTGGTACCTTCCCATAAAGTTCTTCTACCACCTCTCCACATAAAATTGGGATTGATGAAGCAATTCGTAAAATCACTTCCAAGAGATGGAGAATGCTTCAAATACTTGGTCACCAAGTTTCCAGGCCTGTCGGAGGCAAAATTGAAGGAAGGTGTGTTCGTCAGACCAGACATTAGAAGACTTATAGTTGATCAAGAGTTTGTCAATACCATGACGGATCCTCAAAAAGAAGGGTGGATTGCATTTAAAGAAGTCGTACAGAAACTTTTAGGCAATAACAAAGATCCTCACTACAAAAAGATCGTCGGACGAATGCTGAAAGCATTTCAAGCTTTAGGTTGCCTGATGAGTTTGAAAGTGCAGTTCCTCCAGTCTCACCTTGACTACTTTCCTGAAAATTTGGGAGCTGTGAGTGAGGAACGATTCCACCAAGACATTAAAGAGATGGAAAGGAGATGCCAGGGAAAATGGAGCATTACAATGATGGCAGACTACTGTTGGATGCTTCAGAGAGACATTCCAGATGCTACTGACAAGCGTAAATGCACCAAGAGGAGCCTCACAAGGAAGAAGAATCAAGTTTAGTGTGTGTAGGTGAGCTCATTTCAGTTCAAAAAAGGATTTTCATGAACATATTGTAATAAAACTTTAATTTTATAAGTCTATTTCCAGGAAGAAAATTGATGCCTTTGAATTATGGTGCTGGCGGCGAATACTGTGTATACCATGGACTGCCCGAAGAACAAACCAGTCTGTACTAGAGGAGATCAAACCTAAGCTTTCTTTAGAAGTTCAGATGACAAGACTTCGACTTTCATACTTAGGACACATCATGCGGAGAGAGAGATCATTAGAGAAAGACATCATGCTTGGCAAGATAGAAGGTCAACGCAAAAGAGGAAGGCCAGCAATGAGATGGATCGATACAATAACAGCAGCTACGGGTACCAGTCTGTCAACAATAAGCCGCCTGATTGAAGACCGAACACAATTTAGGATAGCTATCCAGAGGGTCGCCATGAGTCGACTCCGACTCAACGACACTTAACAACAACAACATTTCCATTTATTTTGAGGTATTGCCTTATTTAACATAGTTACCTTAATTGTCAGGAAACGTGATGTCCTATGACAAAATGGAGGTCATTTTCGGATTCAGCGCACCAAAAAACATAAAGATTACATGGAATAACCAAAACAACTCTCGAAAAACATTTTTTTGCAGACCTGTGATCAGTTGATAGAGGTAATTTGTAATCTTTCAGCTCTGTCTGCTCTGTACTTAAGGGCATCCGGGTTACTTTTATCTTTATTGAAACCTCTCTATCAGAAAGCCCTAACTTCAGTCTTTTGTAGTATCCTTCAAGAATACATCCTTCCAAACCATGCACTCTTCCCCTATTATCAAGTTTAAAAGCTGCTCTGTCTCCTTTTTACAGGCTGTTGTGGGGGGTGGTGTTGGAATGATTATAATTGTTGTGTTTAATTATTAAAATCTTGGGGGCATGGGGGATATGAGTAATGCTAGCATTAGGTGCCTAGTGCCCTTGCACCAGCCCTGAAGTCATCTGGAAATTCGCCTTCTCTGAGAAAGGCATTTATTATAGTGGCATATGTCTTTTACAGCCTTGCGTAACCAAAAAGGACAAGGCTGAAGTGAACAAGTTGCAGATTTAACTTAGAACATTGGATCATGGAATTTATCATACTGGAAAATTAGATAGTGGACAAGCTACAAAGGGTTTCATACTTTGCCTCTAAAAAGAATCCTATAATGAATCAACTCAGAAATCTGTGAGAGCTTCACAATTAATACTCTGAGGAACTGCAGATGTCTTAGGTCACTACCTGTGGGGAGCTTTTTTGTAGAAACAACTAGGCAAACACAATAAATGTAATTAAACAGATGGAAGTGTGAATTTACCACCTAGTCTGCAAGCCATACCCTTGTTTCTTCACTCAGCAATGTGTTTTTATTTGACATTCTTAGCCTTGTTGGGCGAGGCTCTATAAGTGTATAATAACTCATCATAATCAGATTTATCAGCTAAAGGTTGAAATTTGCACCACTGGTGTGCAACCTTGAATTTAGCCAGCCTGAGCATTGCAAAGTACTTAAGGGCTTGAAGTTTAGTAGATCAAGATATCTAAACCTTCATTGGAGTACCCTGGCCAAATGCAGCAGATACTGTGTGGTTCCATGAACCGCATCTGAAACATTTACAGTGGTTCAGAAACCCGTAGTTGTAATTGCTGCCAGTGATCCAGAAAGGCCGGCAGGACACACACACTTCTCATTTGCTAAAACCAAAACCATATAACTGTAGAATCTCAAGTGGTTTCTCCTGTTTTGGTATAGGACTTGGTAGCACCATTTGTTGTTCCAGTAGAGAGATAACTCCGAGTCCTAAAGCTAGCCTCCATCTAACACTCTCTCGTATATTCTATTTTTCTCTGTTTTGATTTTTTTTTGGCCTTATGTTTACCTTAAATAGGATTATTAAATCCGACATTTGTGAAAGGATTAGCTCTAGCACACAGTCAAATAAAAACATATTGCTGAGTGAAGAAACAAGGATATGGCTCGCAGACTAAGTGGTAAATTCACACTTCCATCTGTTTAATTACATTTTGTTTGCCTAGTTGTTTCTACAAAAGACTTCCCACAGGTAGTGCACAGCGCCTTATTTCCAAACAGATGAGAGGCAGGGAGCAGGAACAGCCAATGTCTAATATATGACATGGTTGCAGTAAATGTCCTATTTGCTTACTCATTTCAGGCAGCACAAAAGCTGGTTAGTTTGTGGTCTTTAAGAACCGCAGTTCCCTATCATAATTCTAGGTATGGTCAGCACCCCGAAACAGAGCAACCCCCTGGTACTCTAAAGAAATCAGAAAAGCCAAAAGGAATCTCAGAAGAATGGAGAGGAAATAGAGATGTACAAAGGACCAAGGTTGTTGTTGTTAAGCGCCATCAAGTCGGTGTCGACTCATAGCGACCCTCTGGATAGTTGTCCTAAACCGTGTTCAGAGCTAGATACAGTAGTGACTGGAAAGTGAGAGACTGAGAAAATTACAGCATGATGGTCTGAGCAGGGAAGTGTCAGTGCAAAGAAAGAGCAGAAGAGTTTGGCCGGTCCAGAGGAAGAAAAAATTAAGTCAATGATGTGGATCGCGGTGTGTGTTGGAAAAGAAACATGTTGGGGAAAAGAGAGATCTGTGTAGAACTGGAGCAAACTGATTTCATGGGGCCTAAGGGAGTCGTAGTGGGTATTGAAATGGTTTACACAGTATGTTCGTCATTTTGTGTTTTGTCTGCTTCGTTGCTTTATCTGTTGCTTTACTCTCTCTCTCCACCCTATCCTGTCTCTTCATTATTTTTGGTGTTCCTTTTCCTTTTCAGCAGCCTATATATTTTGTTGTTGTACACTGCTCTGGTGCCACTGGTAAAGAGCGGTATATTAAATGTGACAATAAAGATAAAGATAAAGACACCAATACTATTAGGTGGGGATAAAGGATAGAAACCTCTGAAAGAATGTGGAGAAGGGAATCCCATAGGTGGGAGTGTAGGGATGGGAGAACATAAATCAAGAGAAAACCAATGATGGGGAACAGGGGCGGCCCAAGGGGGGTGCGGGGCCATGTGCGGAGACTCGGTGCGGGCCTCATTTGCATAAGTGGCCTTATTTGCATAAATATTTGCATAATGTTACCATACACTAACTTTTAGTAAACATGTCTCTTAATGAGTGTATGGATAAAGAAAGACTAAAAGATTTCTATATTACTATAATCCAGTGCCAACCGCCAGGCACATTAGGAACTACTACAAATGCTGCCCATTTAGAACCCATAGCAAACCCGCCGTTTCCTGACAGCATTACCAGGACTCACAAAGTACCATACTCTACCTATCAAAAGGCAACACTGCAAATATTAAACCAGTACATTTCAGAGAATACTGGGGAAAGAGAACAAGTGGCAATGTCAAATAGGAATTACATAAATAGAATACCTCAGCTCAGTTACACATGCAGAACATAGACCATCACCAAACAAGGAATCACAATTTAGAAACAGGAAGGCAAATTAAACTGGGAACCCCAAAAGCCAAACTTGGAATGTACAACAACACTGTAGAAATAAAACTATAAATTAATTTCCTCTTGTACCAAACAAAGCGCAGACGTTAATGATGCACATTTCCCAGAGCTTTCATATTCCAGTTAATAAATTCAAAATAAAGAGATATCTTTCTACCTTTTGTGCATTTTTTTCAGTTGCAATTGCTCCAGCCACTTTCTTCTGGTTTCTTCATGTTTTCTGCTAACTGTCCATCATCTGCTGTCCATTTGTTCTTTCTTCTCTCTTCTAGTTTTTTTTTCCATTCTCTCTCTCTACATCTGCTTTAACATACTAATCTTTCTCCTTTTGCTCTTTCCTCATTCCTATTTCATCCACACAAATTTTACCCCTCCATCCTCAATCCCCACTTACTCTCCCAATACCCGGCCAATTGTAGATTTTTCATCCCTCCCACACAAAATATTTTTCCCCTCTCCATTTTACTCTCCCAGCCCCATCCCATTCTAATCCTCCCCCAACATCAGCTCCCTTCTAGTTCCAGTCTCACCCAGCATCCATTCCCTTCTAGTCCCTGCATCAGCCCATTTCCAGTCCTAGCCCCCCATCAACCCATTTCCAGTCCTAGCTCCCCCATCCATTTTCAGTCTGAGTCCCTTCATCAGCTCATTTCCAATCCTAGCCCCCATCAGCCCATTTCTAGTCATTTCCTAGCCCCACCATCAGCCCATGTCAAATCCTAGCTCCCCTCCACTCAGTCCAATTCCAGTCCAAGCCCCCCATGAGCCTACTTCCAGTTCTAGCCCCTCCATGAGTCCATTTCAATTCAAGCCCCCACCACAGCCCATTTCCAATCTTAGCTCCCCCAACAGCCCATTTCCAGTCCTATCCTAGCTGCTCCATCAGCCCATTTTCAGTCCTAGCTCCCTTCCCTCACAGCCCATTTCCATTCCAAGCTCCCTCCCCATCAGCTATTTGCAGTTCAAGCCTCCCCTTCCACTCAGCCCATTTCCAGTCATAGCAACCCCCCAACCCATTACCAGTCCTAGCCCCCCATCAACCCACTTCCAGTCCTAACCCCCCATCACTCCATTTTCAGTTTAAGCCCCCCTATAACCCATTACCAGTCCTAACCCCCCATCAGCCCACTTCCCGTCTTAACCCCATCAGCCCATTTCCAGTCAGCCCCCATAGCTCATTGCCAGTCCTAACCCCCCCATCAGCCCACAGCCCATTACCAGTCCTAACCACATCAGTCCACCTCAAATCCTAACCCCTCCCCATCAGCCCATTTCCTGTCCTAGCCCCCCATAGCCCATTATCAGTCCTAACCCCCCCCATAGCCCATTAGCAGTCCTAACCCACATCACCACAGTTCCCGACAGCCCCCATCAGCCCACATCTCATTACCATCTTAACCCACCCCAGCAGCCCACAGCCCATTACGTCCTAACCCCTCCCCATCAGCCCATTTCCTGTCCTAGCCCCCCCCATAGCCCATTATCAGTCCTAACCCCCCATAGCCCCATTTCCAGACAGCCCCCAGCCCATTGCCAGTCTTAACCCCCCCCAGCCCAGCCCAGCCCAGCCCAGTGCCAGTCTTAACCCCCCCCCAGCCCAGCCCAGCCCATTGCCAGTCTTAACCCCCCCCCAGCCCAGCCCAGCCCAGCCCAGCCCAGCCCATTGCAGTCTTTTCCCCCCCCCTCCCAGCCCAGCCCAGCCCAGCCCAGCCCATTGCCAGTCTTAACCCCCCCCCAGCCCAGCCCAGCCCAGCCCATTGCCAGTCTTACCCCCCCCAGCCCAGCCCAGCCCATTGCCAGTCTTACCCCCCCCCCCAGCCCAGCCCAGCCCATTGCCAGTCTTAACCCCCCCCCAGCCCAGCCCAGCCCAGCCCATTGCCAGTCTTAACCCCCCCCCAGCCCAGCCCAGCCCAGCCCAGCCCATCCCATTGCCAGTCTTAACCCCCCCCCAGCCCAGCCCAGCCCAGCCCAGCCCATCCCATTGCCAGTCTTAACCCCCCCCCAGCCCAGCCCAGCCCATCCCATTGCCAGTCTTAACCCCCCCCCCCCGCCCAGCCCAGCCCAGCCCAGCCCATTGCAGTCTTAACCCCCCCCCCCGCCCAGCCCAGCCCAGCCCAGCCCAGCCCAGCGCCAGTCTTAACCCCCCCAGCCCAGCCCAGCCCAGCGCCAGTCTTAACCCCCCCAGCCCAGCCCAGCCCAGCCCATTGCCAGTCTTAACCCCCTCCAGCCCAGCCCAGCCCAGCCCAGACCAGCACCAGTCTTAACCCCCCCCCAGCCCAGCCCATTGCCAGTCTTAACCCCCCCAGCCCAGCCCAGCCCAGCCCATTGCCACTCTTAAACCCCCCCCCAGCCCAGCCAAGCCCATCCCAGCGCCAGTCGTAACCCCCCTCCTTGCCAGTCTTAAACTCCCCCAGCCCCCCCATAGCCCATCAGCACTCCTAACCCCCCCCCCCGCCCATCAGCACTCCTAACCCCCCAGCCCCCCCATAGCCCATCAGCACTCCTACCCCCCCAGCCCCCCCATAGCCCATCAGCATTCCTAACCCCCCCCAGCCCATCAGCATTCCTAACCCCCCCCAGCCCCCCGCCCATCAGCATTCCTAAGCCCCCAGCCCAGTCCAGCCGAGGGAATTTTTTTTCTTTTTAAAGCTGTCTTCTCCGCTGCCGGGGCCGCCGCGGCAGAATCGAGTGTGCCGCGGGGCCCCCCCTGCCCAGCACAGCCTGCCCTCCCCCTCTATCCGTTCTCTCGTTCAGCTCACAGTCACCCCGCGCCGGCTTTCAGAGCGCGAAGGGACTAGTTTCCCTTTCGCAGCTCTGTTAACCCCGCGGGGGCTGATGGGAACTTCCCATCAGCCCCCGCGGACTCAACAGAGCAGCGAGGGAGAAACTCTTCCCTCGCGCTCTGAAAGCCGGCGCGGGGTGACTGTGATCTGAACGAGAGAACGGATAGAGGGGGAGGGCAGGCTGTGCTGGGCAGGGGGGGCCCCGCGGCACACTCGATTCTGCCGCGGCGGCCCCGGCAGCGGAGAAGACAGTTTTGTTTTGTTTTTTAATTTTACTTTAGTAGGATCAGAATGTTTTTTGCGCGGGGCCCCCTGAAACGCGGGGCCCTGTGCAAAAAACATTCTCGCTCAATGGACGGGCCGGCCCTGATGGGGAACCATCTAGGCGGAACAGTAGGTATTCAGAATAGGACAGGGTGGGGAGAGGTACAATAGAAACCAGTAGGGTGGAGCAGGCCTGATCCTTCAGATGTGGAAATTCAGACCCTGCGGCTTCTGGGTGCCCCCGAGCGCAGTCTCATGTGGGGCAGGCTGAGAGTGAACGACCTGTTTGTTATCTTTGGCTAAGCATCTCCAGTGAGGGGCACACCCCTGGAGATGGGGAGCAGCTGGGAGCTGTCTGAGATTTTGACTATGACTCTGATTCAGATGGCTCAATAGTGGGCTCTGATGTGGATGAAAATGTACCCTCACCTTCAGAAGACGGTGCAGGGGCTGGAGTGATCTGCATATTCTGGAAGAAGGAGCCAGTGATGTTGATTGCTAGGGTTTCATCTGCCTTGAACTTCGTGGATGCTTCCGGCAAGGAGCACGAGCAGAAGGTGCACTTGCTCCTTTAAAGGGGTGTGGAAATCCACTACTATCTTGCCGTTCCCAGGCGAGATCAAGGATTTGATCCGGTCAGAGAGGGATTCTCCTGACGCCCCACCTAAGGGGCTATGTGTGGGTTAAAATATTTACACCCTCCTGGAGAAGGAGTGCATCAAGTGGTTTGGCATTCCCGAGATGGATGCACAGGTCATGGCAGTTACCAGATAGGCCACCATTCCTGTGGAAGCCAGATCAGCCTTAAAGGATTTTCTGGACCGCAAGGTGGATTCGTTGTTGCGGAGCCAGTTCACCGTGGCGACTACTATCATGAAGCTGGCGGTATGTACCAGCCTTGCTCCAGTGGCTTCAGTATCTTCCACCAGATGATACAACCCCTCTTTGGGAGTCAGTACAGCCTTCCTTTCTGATGGCATGTATGATCTGGCAGCCAGAGATGGTGCCCTGATGATGACAGTGTCGCAGCATTGGATCTGGCTCAGACACCGGGCAGTGGATACATCTTCCAAAGTCCGGTTGCTACAACTGGCTTTAAGGAGAAGCTTCTATCTGGAACTGATTGAAAGAGGTTGATAAAGGATCTGGGTGAGACAAAATCTTATGGGCTCGGGAGGACAGATCCAGGGGGCCTGTGAAGCAGGCTGGTACCCTTTTCTCATCAGCCCCTGCCTGTTCACCAAGGGCATGCTGACTGGATTCCCAGGACTCTCAGCATTACTGACCTGGGAAACCTTTCTTCCCCTCTGCTTCTGGGCTTCAAGCTCATTCTCAGTCCTTTCGTGGAGCACGTAGGACCAGGAACACAGCCCCTTCCAGAGGAGGACCCTCCTGGGCTGTGCAATGAAGGTTTGGGGGCTCATTCCCAGGTTCCTCCAGTTGGAAGCAGACCTCACCTTTTCTTTCAGGAATGAGCCCAGGTTACCAAGGATTGCGGGGTGCTAGATACAATTCAGTTTGTCTATGTCCTGGAGTGCAAGGAGCTGATCTCGGATGCCTTCGTCATCTCTCCTTGTGGGTCTGCGATCAAATGTGCTGCTTTGCGGACCACCTTGGACAATTTGCCTAAAGGTGGTGATGCTCTTCCTGCTGGATGAGAGGAGCAAGGGCAGATACTCCATCTATTTTGTGCTACCAAAGAAGGATGGTTCGTTCTAGCCCATCCTTCTTTGGTACCAAGGGGGTCAATGAGCACTTATTTATTTAACATCTTTTATATACCGCTTTTCAGATTTATCAAAATGGTTTACATTGAAACATAACAAGGTTTACATAGAATGGTACAGTAGCAACTATTTTCAATGAACAATTAACAATTCAAACTATTTACATTATACAATTAACGATTGCTTGAGTATGACAACGGTAGTCTTGCAACGTATTAACTGTTTGAAGTAGCTTGTGAATTGCTGAGGAGGAAACTTGTTGTGGTTGGGGTTGTTGATTGGAATTGTGTTGCTTAGGTTGCATGTTTTATATGGTGTCAAAGTGCTCTGTGAAAAGGTGGGTTTTTAGATATTTCCTGAAGTCCGTGATATCTGAGGTTGCTCTTAGATGATGCGGGAGTGAGTTCCATAGTGATGGGGTATAATATTCGAATACTCTGTGTAGTGCTGATTGAGAAGTGTAAGCGGCTATGGTAGTTGATGAGTGGGGGTTCAGATGTTGCTTCCTCCTTAGACAAGTGTCTGGAACTCTTTTAACTATTTCTTCTAAACATTCGGGGGATTGATTGTGTAGTATCTTGAATGCCATCAATATGGCTTTGTATTTTATTTGTGCTCAGATGGGGAGCCAGTGGAGGGATTTTAAGATGGGGGTGATGTGATCTTGTTTTTTGGTTCCAGTGATTAATCGTGCAGCTGTATTCTGCACTAGTTGTAATGCTTGGGTTGCACATTTGGGTAGACCTTGAAGAATTAGATCACAGTAATCTAACTGTGGGGTGATTATTGCCTGGCAGGTTCTGGTCGAGTATGAGTCATAGATTTTTCAGGATTTTCATTTAATAGTAGGCTTTGGCAGTTGATTTATTGATGTGGGATTGGAAATTGAGCCTCTGGTTGAGGAGTATTCCAAGGTATTTTACTTCGTTCTTCACTGGAATTGTTTGGTTTCCTATTAATAAATTTTGAGGGGGTTAAATGCAGTGTCTTTTGAGATTATGAGCGCATCGGATTTGTTGTAGTTAATTGCTAGGTTGCGTTGTATTAGTCATTCTGACACTTCTGACCTGCAAGAGTAGATGGCGGAGTACTCAGGATTCGTGGTGTCAAGGTTGGAGTAGATCATTAGGTCATTAGCATATAGGTGGTATTGTATGTTGTGCTTACATACAATTTTGCACACTGGCTGAATATAAATGTTGAAGAGGAGGGCGGAAAGAGCTGAGCCTTGAGGAAGTCCTTGAATTAATGAGAAAGATCTAGATGAGTTGTTTGTGATCTTGACCTGTGCTTTTCTTTCAGAAAGATAAGAACGAAACCATGACACTTGCGTGTTCTGCGCTTCCAGATGGAAACATTGCACTCTGTGATTTAGGCAGTACACTGAGGGGAGCTCTTCGCTTCTCTGGCTCTGACTGAGGTATATTTTTATATCGTGATCCAGGCAGATCAGCAGAAGTATCTGCGTTTTGCCATGCTTGACTCTCACCTTCAGTTCACCACCCTCCCTTTTGGGCTATCCACCAATCCGAGGACATTCTCCAAAGTCATGGTGGTGGCAATAGCAGAGCTGAAGCACCGAGGGATCTGTGTCCATTCATATCTGGACAACTGGCTCATCCGAGTCCATTCCCTTTCAGAAGCATCTCAGGTGGCATCCCGAGTGGTGTCCTTTTTGAAAACCTCGACTGGGTGATCAATTGGGGAAAGAGCTAGCTGTTACCTTCCTAGTCTTTGGAGTGTCTGAGAGCACATTTCAACACTCAAGTGGACAAAGTTTTCCTGCCAGAAGAGAAAGTCAAAAGACTATTGGATTGCCTGGAACTGTTTTGTGCGCAGCAGGTTCCAAGAGTCTGGGATTATCTTCAGCTGCTTGGATTGATGGCGGCGACCATAGAGATGGTGCTGTGGGTGATGGTGCTGTGGGTGCAGCCACTACCAGTGGTCTTTGGTGGCTTGGTGGTCCTCGAGTTCTTAGGAGTTCAAGCGCAGGTTCCCACTCCCATTGATGATGAGGTCCAGCCCGTGGTGGTGGCAGTGGCCCTGTCATCTAAGGAAAGGCATGCTGCTGGATGATTTCTCCTTGATCCTCCTGATGACTGATTATTATTATTATTTAGCAGAGCTTATATACCACTTTTCACCAGGTCAAAATGGTTTACATTGAACAGAAAGATTCAAAATACATATAACAGGTGCCAATTTCTTGGGCTGGGGAGTCCATTGTAAAGACCATATAGCCGGAGCCATTGGAACCACAGGGAAGCGGTGTGGTCCATCAACTGCCTCGAGGCAAGGACCATCAGGTTGACTCTTCTGCATTTCTGGCCCCTAGTTGAGGGCCAGATGGTTTGAGTGCTTTCAGACAATGCCACAGTGGTGGCTTATGTCAATTCGCAAGGCTGCATGAGGAGTGCCGGAGTGGCTCTGGAGATGGCTCTCCTGTTTGCCTGCATGGGGAAGAATCTCCTAGCCTTGTCAGCTCAGCTCATTGCCAGGGTGGACAATGTGGAAGCGGACTTCCTAAGCCGGCACTCTCTGTGTCCTGGAGAGTGGGAGTTGAGTCAGGAGGCATTTCAGTACATTCTGCACTGCGGGGGTTGCCCTGAAATGGATCTGATGGTGACCGCACAGAGACAGAGTCCAAAGGCACCAACGCCCTGACCCAGCCTTGGCCAAGTCAGCACCTGCTGTATGTGTTTCCTCCGTGGCCCCTGGTGGAATGTGTGCTTCGGCATATAGAATGCCATCTGGGCAGGATTGTTCTGGTGGCACCAGATTGGCCGAGGACAACATGTACTGAACTACAGAAACTCCCTCTATCAAGGCCTACCTAAACAGGCAACCCACCCACTCCAACCGGTGCAAAACACAGCAGCCCGCATCATAACCGGACAGCCATGAATGAGCACATTACACCTGTACTCCAACAACTGCACTGGCTCCCAATAAACATAAGGGCAAGATTCAAAACAACCACAAAATTATACAGAATCATGCACCAATGCACAGCTGATGTTCTCCACAGCTTGATATCCAAGGACACAACCAACTGACCCAGACGAACTGGCAACAGCAATAAACTACGCACACTAGCTGGATATCATAAAAAAACAAGTAACCTCCAGCAGAGCCATATCCCTCTCAGCACCGGCCCTCTGGAATACTCTCCCGGATGAACTGAGGGTGTTAAATGACCTCAAGGACTTCCGCAAATCTCTTAAGACCTTCCTATTCAGAGATTACTATGACCAATCAGACAAAGGACCCACTAACTGTGCTTGAATATAATGATAACCCACGCTTCTAACTTTTATGTATGTAGTGTCCAACCTTTATGTACGTAGTGTCACCCCTATTCAATGTAAACCCAATGTGTGTAGCCCACCACTTTGATTGAAGGAGAAAGTGGTATACAAATCTGGATAAATAAATAAATAAACATGGTTCAGAGATCTGATGTGGCTCCTGCAGGTGCCTCCTCTTCGGTTGCCTCCATCTAGGGGCCTATTACAGCAAGACCAATCATCCTGGAAGACCAAGTTCTAATATCGCTTATGGCTAGGCTTTTGAAAGGAGATGATTAGTGTGCAAGAGCTACTGTCCTGTGGTGATCTCTACTCTTCTTGGAGCCTGGAGGAGGTCTATGAAGCTGGCATACATGAGGATCTGATGCCTCTTTGAGTGATGGTGCAGCATTCGGCAGATGGCCCCTGAGGCAGCCAAGGTGCCATCTCTGTTGGCCTTAATACAGGATGCTCTGGAGAAGGGCCCTTTCCCTCAGCTCCCTGAAAGTTAGGTGGCAGCTTTATCCTGTTTCCAAGGTCCAGTGGCTGGTAAGTCTCTAACTTTGCCCCCAGATGTCTCACATTTTCTCCAGAGGGTTTGGCATCTGCATCCTCCCCTATGATATGTGATCCCTTCTTGGGACCTGTGTCTGGTGCTCAGGGCCCTGATGACGGCGCCCTTTGAGCCTTTGAAGCATGTTACCTTAAAGGATTTGACGCTCAAGTCAGTCTTCTTGGTCATGATTTGTTTCACAAGGCAGTTTTCCAAGCTGCAGATCCTGTCTTGTTAACATCTTTATCTGTCTTTTTCAAAGGAGGTTGTTTCCCTTCGCCCTGTGCCTTCCTTTTTGCCTAAGGTGATTTCTCCCTTTCGCATGAACCAGGTGGTCTGCCTGCCCTCCTTCTCGAAGGAGCAGTGTCGGGGGAAGGTAAGGATCTTCACCTTGTGGATGTCCAGAGGGTGCATCTCCAATACTTAGAGGCTATGAATTCCTTTCATAAGTCCGAGCATCTTTTTATGCTCTTTGCTGCCCCGCACAAGTGTGACACATCAGCCAAGTTGACATTGGGGTGCTGCATTAAGGAGGCTATTGCCTCGGCGCATCTGTTGCAAAATCAGCTAGTCCCAGAGGGTTTGCGTGCCCATTCTACCCAAGCATTTATTATTTATTTATTTATTTACATTCTCTTATATACCGCGCTATTCTGCATCAGTGCGGTTTACATTGAACAAACTGAAATTACATTGAACAGGGCATTATAACTTGGAGATAACTATTTTACAGGGAACATGGGCTGTGGAGGGTTAAGTGGCTTGCCCAAGACCACAAGGAGCACCTGTGGGACTAGAAACCCCAGTCCTTCCGACCCAAGGTTGCTGTCCTCTAGTGGGATTTGAACCCCCAACCTTCCGGCCTGAAGTATCTTGTCCCAACCACTAGGCCACTCCTCCACTCCATAAGTGGCATAAGTGTCCTTGTGGGGCAGCAGCATGGGCATCACTTTCCATTTTTGTCAAGCATTACCACTTGGATGTCCACGTCAGTGTGGACACGACCTTTGGCTCAAGGGTTTTGTGAGCTGCTGTGTCTTTTCCTGCCCAATAGAACTGTAGCTTTGGTACATCCCACTTGTCTGAACTGGTCTAGCAGGATGATATGGGAGGTGACATTTTACTTATGAGTTAATATCCTTTCCTTAACCAGTCCAGGGCCCGCACCTGAAACTTTATTTGCTCTGCTCTTCTGCTAAGGTATCCTTGGGTCTGCTATGATTTTTATACTTGGCTCTGAAGGTTCACTGACAGCCTTTGTTTATACTTTCCTGTACATAGTTCTCTACTAAAGATCACTCATTGTCTCCTACGGTTCAGAGGCAGTTTCTCCAAAAGGGTTAGTTTTGCGCATACCATGACAATCATGAACCTCACTTCTAAGCCAGGGTATGTGGAGTAAGTCTCTCAAATTTACTGCTAATGCTCTGCGTAGTACTTGTACTGTGCCAAACAGAGCTTCCTTCTGGAGTTCGTAAGATGTAACATGTATGGGTAGTCTGTCAAGATGTGCTTTGAAATTCTTCTTTGTCAAGCCTTTGGCTCCCAATACAATGGAAAATATTTCTGTATCTTTCTACCACATTTTCTTGGTCACTGACTGCATTTCTTGGTATGTCAGGATCTTCTGCATCGTCACACAATTCGCAGAATAATCACTCAGAACCAACACCTCTATTATCAATGCCATTCTGGTGGTTTTCTTCTTTACCACTATATCGGGTTTCCTCGCATCTAGTTTCTTATCTGTCAGAATGGGAATGTCCCTGGTAATCATAACCTCTTCATTCTCTGTAATTCTCTTAGAGTCATGATCCCAGTGCTTTTCAGGCAGAGTGATGTTGTAGGGTTTACAGAGTTTCCAATTAATGAGGCATGCTACTTTGTTGTGTCTTTCTGTATAGAAATTTTCCACCATCAGAACTTCACAGCCAGCTATGAGGTGAGTCACTGTTTCCAGGTCTTTCTTACAGAATCAACATATGTCTGTGTTGCCATTTTTTCAATGCTTGCTGTAAATCATCTCACCCATAATCCGCTATCCTAGGCTGCAACTAACAATCTCTCATCCTTCAACTTCAATTCACCTCTCCCTAACCACTCATGTGTCCGTTCGTGATCAACAAAGGGTTCCTGGAGTAATACTTTGTATTTCCCACTATGTCTGTGCGTTTACCACTTGTTTTTACCTTGTTTGCTGATCTAATTCTTTGAAGAGTTTTTTTCTCATGTTTTGCAAATTTTGTTGCTTCCTTTCCTGTGTGTGCTTGTGGATTCTCACTCATTCCCTCTAGTTGTTGTAACGCTTGTTCACGTTTGATGATGGAAACAGATTCTGGACATTTACTTTCATATTTCAGCACATTTTTGGATTTGGATCCAATGATGCTGATAGGTAGACCTGGAGACCTATGATAGTAGTTAAGTATGTGTAATTAATCTCTATGAGGCTTAACCCTCCTTCTGCTCCAGGAATGTATAGTCTTGACATACACTGATTCTTGTAAATTATCTCATGGGCATGGAGGAGTTTTCTTGTTCGCACATTCAGTTTTTCAAGATCTTTAAGAGGCCAGTCTACAATCCCACAGCTGTATGAGAGTACTGGAATTGCCAGCTGATTGATGGCTTGTATTTTATTCCATGATGTTAAGGCACTTTTCAATAATGATTTTAACCTTCTATAGTATTCTTTACTGATCTTTTCTCTCAGTAATTTCTGCTTGATTGAT
This sequence comes from Ichthyophis bannanicus, assembly GCA_033557465.1. Lineage (NCBI taxonomy): Eukaryota > Metazoa > Chordata > Amphibia > Gymnophiona > Ichthyophiidae > Ichthyophis > Ichthyophis bannanicus. The sequence goes on along the minus strand of CM066035.1, from coordinate 898,115,918 downwards.
GTTCCTTCCTATAGTCCAAGATATTTATATATGCCTTCCTGTTCAAGTTCCTTGATATCATAGCCCTCAGCCATGGAGATGTTGTCCATTTTGTTCAATTTTCCTCTAAAAAAAAGTTGCCTTAGTACATTTGTCTAAGCCAATAGTCATCCTGTTGTCATCAGAAAAGCTTTTCACAACACAGAGTTGCTCTGCTAATTGTTAGTCACTGGAACTGTAGAGCTTCAGGTCGTCTACAAATAGTAAATGGGATGTTACCTCTCAGTTGTTACCTTCTTTAGGATTCAGGCTAAATCTGTATTCTCAAGAGTTGATGAGAGTACTCATTGGATTAAGCGCCATACAAAATAGAATTGGCAACATGGAATCTCCCTGAAATATTCCTTGCTGGATCTTGATGTTAGGAATGATGTACTGACCATCTTAATACTTCAAAAATAGGGTGATTTGCCACATTGTCGTGGTGAACCTATTGTGCTCTATCAAACCAGGATTTATTTTAAACATTTCAAGGCAACGTATTATCCAAGAGTGTGGGACGCTATCAAAAGCTTTCTTATAATCAATCCATACTATACTGAGATTTCTGCTCTTCTTAGCACTGGCCATGATGGCCTTATTTAACATTAACTGGTCTTTAGTTCCATACATTCTCATCTTATTGCTCTTTTGCTATATTGCAATGTTGTTACTGGACTCAATATGATCATATATTCTTTCTACATCTATTGCAGTGAACAGCTTATAGATGGTAGGTAGACAAGTTATTGGTCTATAATTTTTGGGAAAGTTACTTGGGTCTCCCTTTGGAAGGAGAAATGTTCTTCCTGTTATATGCCATTGCAGTGCTAAGTTTAGCTGCTTAATCAATTGGTTTTTGCAGTTTACCAGGTCTTGGAGGAGTGATGTTAACTGTTTGAGTCAAAAGTTGGTCGCTCCATCTGAGTCAGGCTCTTCCAATTGGAGACTCATTTATCCTGCTTTCCAGCTATTTTATTGTTACTACCAGCAATTCCATAGGTTGGATGTTTGATTTTTCTAAATGTTCCTGTAGCCAGGATCACCATTCTGCTTCTTGATTGTGTTGTATAGGGTTCTCATATAGGCGTCTCCAGAAGGTTTCTGTTTCAGCTTTGGTTGGTGGTGTATTTTACCATATTAATGTTCTTTCCCAATTCCCTGTGGAACTGTTTTGGGTTCTCTCTCAATTGTTTATTTTGATTTATTTTATTTATTTATTTATTTAACAGGTCTTTTATACCGCTTTATCGTTTCAATCAAAGCGGTTTACATTGTAACTTAAACTTGGTAATGTACATTAACCCTGGAATTACCAAGATTTTTTGCACACACTGAATACCGCAGGGGTCATAAATGACCCCACGACAAATTTTAATTGTTAACCATGAAAAATTTAAACTAAACAGACAAAATATTATTCTGAATTATTTATTATATGAAGGTGAAATGTTTTGAAATTTAATGCTTTATCATAAAATTACATGAAGAGTTGCCATGAACGCAGTTTTTGCATGCACTTGATGAACACAATAAAGTACTACAGTCATTTGCATGAGACACAGACAATTTCTGAATGTTCTTTGCAAACATTGTGTTTGCAGGAGGTGCAAACTATGTTGCTTTTCTTGTCTTTTTCTCTGGAACAGCAGTGACACCTTGCCCTTTTCTTTGGGATCCTGACATTGCAAACAGCATCAGTGGTTTCTTCAATGCTGGAAGAAGTCTCGCTGCAATTACTCTGAAGCAGCTGCTTTCCTAATTCCAAGAGGAATAGACAACGTCTGTGCTTTGACTTGGACTGCCATTCTGGATTTAGTGACATCCAAACAATGAAGGCATTCAAAGCACTGATGTCCAACATGTTGTAGAAGATTGTCACTGGCCAGCGTCTTGTCATTCGTTTTGTGGTATACGTGCGCAACATTTGATCTGCTGTATCTACTCCACCTTTTACTAGAATTATAGTCCAAGATCATGCGTATTATTTTGTCTGGACGTGTGTTATCTACTTCTTCTTGATCATGCAAACTGCTCAGAAGAACAACCACTTTTCCTTTCTTCGGGCAATAGGAAACCAGAGTGGCGTCATTGCAAAAGGCAAACAGTGAAGTGAATACCTCTTGGCCCTTTGCTGTTACAAATTCTGGAGGTAATTCTTTTCTGTTCTTTCGAATTGTCCCTAAAAGTGTCATTTGTTTTTCTAGCAATTTCCGTGACAGGGATAAACTGCAGAAGAAATTGTCAACAGTAACATTTCTGCCAGATCGCGTCAATCCTTCAGTGAGTTGCAGCACAACCCTTTCACCCTGATTCTGTTCCCTGTTTTGTCCGAGTTCCCTTCCTGTATATACTTGAAGACGCAGAAAATATGACATTGCACTGTCACACAACATCCATAGCTTTATGCCATATTTCCCAGGTTTGCTGGGAATATATTGTCTGAATGGAACACGGCCACGAAATGTAAGCAGTTTCTCATCCACGGTAACATTTTCACCAGGAACAAACGCGTCACTTAGAGTTGCTTCCCAGGTATCAAAAACGTGTCTGATTGGAGCAAGCTTATCCACGCCTCATTGTTCACGTCTGTTGGTTGCATCATCAAATCTGAGAGCACAAGAAATTTGCTGAAAACGGTTATGGGCCATATTTTTGCCGAAAACAGAACGACCATCTTCAAGGTTCCACAACTGAACTATGGATTCATTTCGTGACTCGTACATGCCTGAGATGATCAGAAGTCCAAGAAAACGTTGAAATTCTCCATCTGTCAAATCTTTCCAGATGTTGTCATAAATGTGTCTTCCTTGTTTGCTCGTCCACATCATGATTTCATTCAATAAGTTCTTCCTCATGAACAAGTGGAATGCTGTGAGAGGGCCATCAACATTTCGTACAGCATACCTTGTAGGACCTTGTTGTACGGGCATGACATTAGCTCTGGCGTATCTTCCAGCAGCTTGCTTTATAGGTTTCCTGTTCCATGATGTGGCATCCTTAGGTACATAGGCTTCAATGGCAACATTTGTGCTTATAGTTGATTACCTCTTAGCTCCTCTACGACCACAACTAAGATTCCTCACAGATGATAATGACACTGAGGACTCCTGCCTTCTTCACCGTCCAGCACAGCCTCGACCTTTGCCTCGACCTGTAACTTGACTCTTTGCTGCAGGCGATGTTACCGGCTCAACATCAGTCTCACATTCACTTGGCGACCAACTGCTGTCGCCATCTGAATCATGACTGTCATCATCAGATTTATCGCCCGAACTTGGCTGATATGCTTCTTCGCTTGCTGAATATGCTGCATCATCAGACGACTCAGAGCCGTCACTGTCAGCATCTCGTTGCAATATTTCTCTTACTTGGGCAGCTGAATACTTTCATTTTGACATCATAAACAATAACCTAAAATAAATAAACAAAGATAAAGTTGAATAAAATGCAAAGCAGTTTTACTATAGGTGTACAATAATTGTGATGAACGAGCTGAAAGCCTTTAGATTTCATTGGAAATAATGAGAGAACGTATGATATCAATTACAGAAAATGTATAATTTTCATAAAATAAGAGTACAAAAAATAAATGATACATAATTAATGATAAATACTTTTGTCAGATCAAAAAATTCACAAAACTGCAAATTGTATCACGATCCAAACCGGACGTAAGCAACTGGGGTCAAAAATGACCCTACTGGTACTCTGTTCTGCAATTCATCACTAGCGTCACCTAGCAGATGAAAATTATTCCTCTCATGGTGCAATATAAAGAGAATATCGACATGTGAAAAGTCATAAAAAGATTGCATTCTTGAACAACTTGTTTCCGAGATACGCGTTGTGAAACTTGCAATGGGGTCACTTTTGACCCATCGGTACTCCCAGGGTTAAACAGGGTCATTGATAACTTGGATTTTTCTAAGGCAATGATATCTTTCTTTTCTGTTTTCTTCATATCTTTGCAGTTTTTACGCGTCTGCTGCTACTTTCAATTTATTGTTTGAACATATAAATTTCATGTCTTCTTCTATTAATGCAGCATGCTTCAGCTTGATGTCTTGGATCTTCTTCAGTATCTTTGATGATCTCAGTCCTTTTAGATACCGTCTATCAGACATACTTCCACATGCAATGATTATATTTTTCCTCCAATGCGCTTTTTCCAAGAAGGAACTGCTATTGTTCTTTTTTTCTTCTGGCCCTGCACTTTAGTTGGTACTTTTAGCTGCACAGTATTGTATTCAATTTATTTTGGTGATGTCAATAAATGATCCCTTTATTCAGGATATGGCCTTGTTCATCTTAATTACACTGGTCCACACTGAAATTGTTACTGACTTTAAAGGCCCTAATCTGTAGTATCTTGGTGAGCTGAACACGAATATAACATTAAAAAAAAATTATTGGCTCTCTTTTTGAAGATATTGCATGTAGTTCTTTTTTGACATTTCACTGTGTAAATTTATCCAGTAGGACATCAACAACATCCCAAATAAGCTTTGAATGATGTAATATTGCATCACATTGCATAATACCAGCATGCACACATCATTCAGAGTTGATTGCTTCATTTTCTGATGCAATGCAATACTACTGCCAGACGGCTGCTGAAGCCATCTGACGTCAGCAGTGTACTATATGCAGTCGGAAAGGTTGAGCATTTAAAATATTTCAGACTGTGTGTGAGACAGTTTAAGCTACTGTTACATGTAACTTTTATTAATCATATAATTTTAGCCATTTAGGTACAATACAGAACAGTAATGCTGCGAAAGTGCGTTAATATCGTTGACAATTTCTGCTACATTTGTGGGGAAGTGACATTTGCCAACCAGAAGAAAAGTATCACTTCTCAACTGAAGAAGGCATATCATCTTTACTTCGGATGCAAGATTGGTGACCAAGACAAGCCTTGGGTCCTGCATATATGCTGCACTACATGTACAACACAGCTTTCACAGTGGTTGAATTGCAAAAGACCATCAATGCCGTTTGCAGTCCCCATGGTGTGGAGAGAGCCAAGCAACCACATAAATGACTGTTACTTCTGCTTGGTTCCTCCTCTTTCCAGCGGAATAACAAAGCAAAAGAAGTCGAGCATAGTCTACCCAAACATTCCGTCTGCATTGAGACCAGTTCCACATAGTGAGGGACTTCCTATTCCAGAACCTCCATCAGAATATTCTCTTGATTCATCTGATGAGGACAAGGGTGAGCCGACCTGTTCTTCTCTTGGTCCGTCAGCATGCAGTGACCCAGATTTTCACTGGGATGCATTATCAACTCCACATAGAATAACACAGGAAGAACTAAATGACCTGGTTTGTGATTTGGACTTATCCAAGAACAAGGCAGAATTGCTAGGATCAAGACTCCAACACTGGAATCTTCTAGAAGAAGATGTCAACATTACTTCATATCGAAAGCGCCACCAGCAGTTGGAGCCTTTCTTCAGAAAGGAAAGTAATCTGGTATTCTGTTCCGATATTGAAAGCCTCATGAATGCCTTAAAAATCACTCATGACCCACAAGACTGGAGACTATTTATAGACTTCGAAATTGAGTCTGAAGGCTGTGCTTTTGAACAATGGAAACCGTCTTCCATCTATTCCAGTAGTGCATGCCGTCCACATGAAAGAGACATATGATAACTTAAAGCATCTACTGACTTCCATTAACTATAACAAGTACAGCTGGCACCTCTGTGGTGACTTGAAGGTAATTGCCCTTTTAATGGGACTGCAGCAGGGATATATAAAATACATGTGTTTCTTATGTGAGTGGGATAGCCGAGCAAGGGATTGGCACTACTTGTGGAAGGAATGGAATCGCAGACAAAATGTAACAGTTGGAGAGAAGAATATCCAGCACCCAGCTCTGGTTGAGGCTCACAAAATCCTGCTACCACCCCTTCACATCAAACTAGGTTTGATGAAAAACTTTGTGAAAGCCATGGACCGCACTTCGCCAGCTTTCCGATAACTGCATGAAAAATTCCCTTGACTCAGCGAAGCAAAGATTAAAGAGGGAGGTTTTGTGGGTCCTCAGATTCGAGAGCTCTTCAAAGATGACTGGTTCAATAACTTGCTGCAGGGTGATGCGAAACAAGCATGGAATGCTTTTCGCCTAGTGTCAGCAAACTTTCTCGGGAATGTTTGGGCAGAAAACTAGAAGGAACTAGTAGAAGACATGCTGATGCAGTATCAGAAACTTGGCTGCAATATGTCTCTAAAGAGCCATTTCCTTGATTCCCTTCTCAATTTCTTTCCTGACAACTGTGATATGATTAGTGATGAACAAGGCGAACGTTTTCACCAGGATATCGCAATGATGGAGCAAAGATACCAGGGAAAATGGTCTACTGCAATGCTGGCTGACTACTGCTGGACACTCCTCAGAGAAGCTCCCGAACAGCTGTACAAGAGACAGGCAAAAAAATTTAAGAAGTAGTCTATGACTTGTTTTTTTACAGGTATTAACCGAAGGCCTATTATATTTACTATTGACCTGCATTTCGTGATGTAAACATTAATTATTGTAGATTATAAAGAAACTAGAGCCAACTTTGTAATTTCACTGTCATATTCGTGTTCAGCATATAAAAATTGATAAGAAATGACTATTTTTATTTCAGTAACATGACTTTTGTAAAAATTTGTTGACCAGTGTTATCATTTTATTTTACTTTAGGTGTTAAATTTGAGGTTGTGTGAGGCTTGCCATGTTCTTCCATATGCTTTGGGACAAATACTTAAGAGACCTCTAGTACCTGAGGTGAATAGAGGCATGGAAGTGATGTCATTGAAACCTAGGCTTTTATTTATTTATTTATTTTATTGTGTTTCTATACCGCACTATTTATCACCAGCGCGGTTCACAAGTAACAAAAGTTGAACAATGTAGAACAGTCTAACATTGAACTTACAATGAACAGGGAAATCAAACATGGTGATTCTTTGTCTCTACCTATCTGATGGTAGGAGAACACATACCACTTCTCTGGACTGCTCTAGCAGGACTCAAAGAAAGGACATTAACTGGTAAGTAAAATGTCAGCATAGCATTTTTTTAGACCATTCTCCAACTCGGAAGCTCATAGTACAATATCAGCTTTATTCCAATATGTGTGATCCTTATTAGCCATTATTGGATATGTTCCATTACACTGCTGACATCACAAGAAGGGAGAAAAAGTTTAAAACAAAGAAAGAGCTAAAAAGGAAAAAATAAATCTTGGTTAATTTGAATGATGTTGCATAGTGCCACAGCCTGGTCAAGTATATGTCAATGGAGATGTAAGACTTTAAGGCCAGAAGGAAGCCATTGGGCCCAAAAGATTTTTAAAAAGGGTAAAGCAGCTTCATGTACCTTGTAAAATGGAGAAATCTTCAGCTTTTGATACTCCAAAATTTGAAAACTAAAATAACATAGGAGTGAGACTTTACAAACTGAACAATTACATTTCACATGCAGCTTCCTATGACCATGAAGAAGAGCCTGCTGCCATTTGGCCAAGAGATTTTGTTGAAAGGTTTTTAAACAATGTTTTGTATATATATTGTGGATATGGTTGCTTAGTGTTTGGAAGTCCTATGCATAGCAGGAAAAGTATTGCTTGGGAAATGTACATTAAGGTGTCGTGTGTGTGAGTGAAGAAACAGAAAATGTGTGAACATTATACATGTACCCTGTGATAGTGAACTGATTGTATTTAGTAGTTCAATATAGTGCTATATGTAGTCAGAATTTGTTTTATAGCAATAGTGCTGATCTCCTTACAGTCTCAAGGACTGTAGAAAAAATCAAATTGACCTATGCAGTCTGCCAAGTTGCTGTGCATCCACTTTAGATAGATAAACATATATATTCCCATGTTCAACGCAACACCAACTACCCACCCCCATGTCTTTTTATCTAGAGCAGTGGCTCTCAACCCATGCAATGAAAGCAGTACATGCAGATCTATCTCATGCATATTCATTGTGGGAATTCTGAAAACCCGACTGGCTTAGGTGTGCCCCAAGGAGGGTTGAGAACCACTGACCTAGACTTTCAAACCTTTCCTCACCACTTTCCTCCATATCAGTCTCAAGAATACCCAGAATCTACCAAACTCCTTGGCTTCACCATCTCCACTAATAGCCCATTTCAGGACTTACAGTATTTATGTATTTACAGTGATTTAAAGTCTATCTATCTATTACAAATAAAAGCCTACCCACAGCCTTGTCATCTTCCTCTTTGATTCATACAGGATCGGCACATAAAGGCATAGATCAGAACAGAGAAGCCAAGGTTCTGTCAGACACAGTTCCAGAAGTATTTTAGAAAAGGTTCTGCAAAATGCGGTGGCATTCCTAGCCCCCACAGCACTCAGGGCAGGTGCCCCCGACATGGCATAGCGTTGCGTGCCATGATTCTCCCCCAACCCCCCCACCAGGCCCACAGAGGCAGTGCAGCAAACTTACCATATAGTTGACTCCATGGACCCAGGGCCGGATTTACCTATACACCATGTACGCCATGGCGTAGGGCCCACAGCTGGAAAGGGCCCACCCGGGGCCGGCCCACACACCGCAGGGCTTCAGAGGGAGCCGGGGAAGCCCGCGCGAGGCCCCGGCTCCCTCTGTACAGCCGCCAGCGTGAAGAGCCTTTTCCTTCACGCTGGCGGCTGTATCTGTAAAGCAGCGATTGCTGGGAAAGGTTAAAGGCAATGCCCTTTAACCTTTCCCAGCATTCGCGGCTTCACAGATACAGCCGCCAGTGTGAAGGAAAAGGCTCTTCACGCTGGCGGCTGTACAGAGGGAGCCGGGGCCTCGCACGAGCTTACCCGGCTCCCTCTGAAGCCTCTCAGACAGCCGCGGTGCTGGTCGGGGGGGCCAAGGACTGCATGGGCTGTGATTGGGGGGGGACCTGGACCAGAAAAGGGCGAGGGGGGGGGGACTTGGACTGGAAAGAAATGGGCTGTGATATGGGAGGGGGGGAACCTGAACTGTAAAAGGGCTATGGGGGGGGGGACTTGGACTGGAAATGGGTTGTGATGGGGGGGGGGACCTGGACCGGAAAAGGGCTATGGGGGGGGGGGACTTGGACTGGAAAGAAATGGGCTGTGATGGGGGGGGGGACCTGAACGGTAAAAGGGCTATGGGGGGGGGACATGGACTGGAACTGGGTTGTGATGGGGAGGGGGACCGGGACCGGAAAAGGTCGATGGGGGGGGGGGAGGTGGACTGGAAATGGGTTGTGATGGGGGGAGGGGACCTGGACCGGAAAAGGGCTATGGGGGGGGGGGTAACTTGGACTGCAAATGGGCTGTGATGGTGGGGGGGGGAACTAGGACTGCAAATGGGCTGTGATGGTGCAGGGGGACTCGGACTGCAAATGGGATGTGATGGTGGGGGCTAGGACTGGAAATAGGCTGTGATGGGGGGGGGGCTAGGACTGGAAATGGCCTGTGATGTGAAGGCTAGCACTGGAAATGGGCTGATGAAGAGCTAGAATAGGACTGGAAATGGGCTGATGTGGGGCATGGGAGAATGGGACTAGAAGGGAGTGGATGCTGGGTGGGTCTAGAACTATAAGGGAACTGATTTTGGGGGAGGACTAGAATGGATGGGGAATGAGAATGGAGAGGGGAAAAAATATTTTGTGTGGAAGAAAAGTCTATGATGGGCTGGGTATTGGGAGAGTAAGAGGGGCTTGAGAATGGAAGGGTGAAATTTAAATGGATGATAAAGGAATAAGGAAAGAATTGGGGGAAAGAGCAAAAGGGAAACAATCAGTATGTTAAAGCAGAAATAGAGAGAGAATGGAAAACATCTAAAAGAGAAGAAAGGACAAATGGATAGCTAGCAGAAGACACGAAGAAACCAGAAGAAAGTGACTGGAGCAATTGCAACTGAAAAAATGCCCAAACAGAAGGTAGAAAAATACTTTTTATTTTGAATTTATTAACTGGAATATGTCTTTTTTAATGTATTTCTTGAATTCCGATGCTGATTTTGTCCCTATTGCCTCTTTGGGGCTTGTTTACAAAGCCACGGTAGTGGTTCGCGATCGCGATCGCAGCCGCGGCCCCATTGAAATCAATGGGGCCGCGGCTCCGATTACGATCGCAAACCGCTACCGCGGCTTTGTAAACAAGCCCCTTTATGTCAGGCAATTCTATACATCTATTGCCATTTCTGTTTCGGTAAGTTGATCTCGTTTTTATTTTTTCTGGGGGCCCACAATTTTTGTTGGCGTAGGGCCTCACTCAAGGTAAATCCGGCCCTGCATGGACCCGGTGGGGGTTGGGGAAGATTCATGAGACATTGACGGGAGAGAAGAACAGGCAGGCCCAAGGAGACAATGTAGCAAGCTAAACTTATGGTAAGTTTGCTGCACTGCATCCGTGGGCACAGCAACGGTGCACCTTGTGCCGGCCGCACTCACAACCCTGTCTTTGGTACGCCACTGGCAAAACATGGAGCCTTTTTTAAAATACAAATAAGGAGGAATGGGAGTACATGTGTCTGTGCTAATACATGGAGCTGAAGGAGCCATTTTGCAAATGTACATTGGAAAAACCAATAGGGCAAATTTGGCAACTTCCACGTCTAGGTGCCAATGCTTACATGTAAAAGTTGGTATTTCACAACACCCATGTGTAAGTGATGGCACTTACATATGTATGTCAGCCATTTTGCAAACCTACATATATAAATGCAGCCAGTTAATTATATATGTTGTTATCTTTATCTAATTCCAATTTGGAGAAGGAAATAAACAATGGGAGATTAAGAAGGGTAACACCCTTATCCCCTCATTTGGTTTATGGCTTGTTGTGCCACAAGGGCTTGTGGACATCTATGATGTTGAAAGCTATGCCATTGGTAAATACTGGCAGGGTGTCCCAAGAAAAGCAGGTCTACTGAGGTGCCAGACTAAGACAAATCACCCATCTGGGCAGCAGCAGCAGTATGGGACAATGTATGGGTGGTGGAGAACATACGAACATAAGATATACCATACTGGGTCAGACCAAGGCCCATCAAGCCCAGTATCCTGTTTCCGACAGTGGCCTTTCCAGATCTCCAGTACTTGTCGGGTTCCCAAAGATTTACACATTCCATTCTACTTGTCCCAGGGCAAACAGTGGATTTCCCCAGTCCTCTTTAAGAATGTTTTATGGATTTTTCCTCCAGGAACTTGTCCAAACCTGTTTTGAGTCCAGCTAAACTAACTGCTTTTACTACATCCACTGGTAATGAATTCCAGAGTTTGATTACGCACCGAGTGAAAAAAATATTTTCTCCGATTAGTCTTAAAGGTGCTACATTGTAACTTCATTGCATGATCTACGTTTACCCATTCCATGGCATTCATTTTATAGACTTCTATCATTTCTTCCCTCAGCCATCTCTTTTCCAAGTTGAAGACCCCTAGTCTTTTAAGCCTTTCCTCACAGAGATATCCTTCCATCCCCTTTACCATTTTGGTTGCTCTTCTCTGACTTTTTTCAATGTGCTTTCTTGGCCCTGGCTGCACACTGGGCAGAGGTTTTCAAAGTACTATCCACGATGATGCCCAGATCCTTTTCCTGGGTGTGATTCCTAACGTGGAACCTTCCATCGTGTAACCATAGTTTGGGTTGTTCTTCCCTAGGTGCAGAACTTTGCACTTGTCCACATTAAATTTCATCTGCCATTTGGATGCCCAGTCTTCCAATTTATCAAGATCCTCTTGCAATTTTCCACAATTCTCATGAGTTTTAACAACTTTAAATAGTTTTGTGTCATCTGCAAATTTGTTAATCTCACTCGTTATTCCCATTTCCAGGTCATTTATAAATATGCTAAAAAGCACAGATCCCTGGGGTACTCCACTATTCACCTTTCTCCATTGGGAAAATTGGCCATTTAGCCCTACTCTCTACTTTCTATCTTTTAATCAGTTCCTGATCCACAGTAGTACACTGCCTCCTATCCCATGACCTTTTTTTTATTTCCGCAAGAGTCTCTCATGAAGAACCGTGTTAAAGGCTTTCTGAAAATTCAGATACACTATGAGGGCCATTTTAAAAGGTTTAGTCATGTTTTGGATGTCTGAAGACATGCATGTGGACACAGACATCACAGATATGTCTCTGTAGCCATTCCACAAATGATATTTGCAGACGTCTCAGATGCAGGGACGTCCAAATAGGAAAGGCGGTGTGGCAGAGGAGCAAAGGGCTTACACATCCTCGTTCAATCTCAGAAACGCTTACAGGTACATCCACATTTATACCTTTTCTAGGCATGAATAAGCATCAGGAAAGTGCTTGTTTTCACCTTAAAACATCTAGAGAAGATGGAGACTTAAGTAACTAGCCCTAGATCACAAAGGTCCACACTGGGATTTGAACCCTGGCTAGTCTGCTTGTAAGCCATTACTCTAACCCAGTGGTTCCCATCCCAGTCCTCGGGGAACCCCAGGCCAGTCAGGTTTGCAGAGTACCCACAATGAATATGCATGAGATAGATCTGCATGCACTGCTTCCATTGTATGCAGATCTATCTCATGCATATTCATTGTGGGTACTCTGAAAACCTGACTGGCCTGGGGTTCTCCGAGGACCGACGTTGGGAACCTCTAACCATTATGCTATTAGACATCTTACAGTATAGTTTACAGTTTATGTTGGCTTGATATACCACCTATAGCAGTGCAACTAAGCAGTTAACAATAATTAATGGCAAAAATAAAACAAGATGGCGAGGTGGGGGGAAGACGAGACATGACACACGATGGGAAGGGAGGAACGCGAAGATGATGGGAAAGAGGGACAGAGGGCTTAGGTTACAAAGTAATGATGAGTGCAAATAACAAAGGACACAAGAGGACAGAAACACGGACATACTAGAGGATGCAAGGATACAAATTGACTGGATCTGCTAAAGGGACGGAGGAAAGAGGCAAATCATGAGGGGGTAGCCGCAGGAAAGGCAAGGGCAAAGAGATGAGTTTTCAATTGTGATTTAAAACAGAGGAATGAGAGTTGAGAGTGGAGGGCAGGAGGTAAGGAGTTCCATAGGGTAGGAGCAACAACATGCAAGGGGGAGGAGCGTGCAAGAGATGTATGGACCAGACGAGGGCCAGGAATTGCCAGAAGACTCTGGGACGACGAACGAAGAGCACATAAAGGAACATAGACAGAGAGGAGTTGTGACAAAAAGGGAGGGGTGCCAGTGAGGAGGGCACGATGAATAAGTACGAGGAGCTTGTATGGAATATGAAAGGATAGGAAGCCAATGTTCGGAAAGAAAGAGTGGAGTGATATGATCATATTTATGCGCACCATGAAGAAGTGGAAGAGCGGTGTTTTGGATTCTGAAATGCTTTCCTGGGGGCATCTATATAGATGTCCATATTGGGCACGTCCACGTTTCCGAAATCATGCCTGAACTTGCACGTGTCTGCTTTTTTTCAGACGTTCTGGCTTTGAAGTCCTAGATTGCACTTGGATGTCCCATTGTGAAATGTGCCTCTTTATCAGTCGGCTCACCTTTATCTACATATTTATTCATGCCTTCAAAAAAATATAATAGATTAGTGACAAGACTTTCCTTGGCTAAACCCATGTTGGCTTTCTGCCATTAAGCCATGACTTTCCACATGTTCACTAATTTTGTTCTTTATGACGGTTTCTACCATTTTGCCTGGTACAGATGTCAAGCTTGTTGGCCTGTAGTTTCCCGGATCACCTCTGGAACCCTTTTTAAAAATTGGCATTACATTGGCCACTCTCAAATCCTCTGGTACTACAGATGACTTTAGTTCAAAGATTACTAAATTAAGAGGATCACATTTCTGTGACGATGGCAACAACACTGGCATTACCTGCATGGAAGAAAGGCCTACAATCTACTTCTGTATCTTGCCACATAAACCCAATGGATAGTCACAACAAAATAAATTGTGATATAGTACTGGAAACCCCCAGGTCAGAAGGTACTGAGCAAGCTAAGTGCTTAAGACGCATCAGACATTTATGAAGCAGTTGGAATAAAACTCTTGGGACGCCTAACTGCTGATGTAGCTGCACTTGAAATGAATCCGAGGCTGCAAACATGTCTTATATATTGGGACATGGAATGTATAAAACACGAATGAAGGAAAGCTGGAAGTGACAGTACAATATGGAATGTGCATAACTATCTTTTGGATGTCAGTGAACTGAAATGGACTGGCATTGGGCACTTTAAATCTGATGATCACATGGTATCACATGAACGACAAAGAAGAAATGGTGTTGCATTTATATTTAAGAAAAAGCTTGCAAGAACTGAAATACAATGCAGTCAGTGAATGCTTAATTTCTATTTGTCTATGGGGAATGCCCATCAACACAACTATTATTCAGGTATATGCCCCAAGAACTGCTACAGAAGAAGATGATGTTGATCAGTTCTATGGACAAGTACAAGCTGAAACAGACAGAATATGCAAACAAGATATAATGATAGCCATGGGTGTCTGGAATGCAAAAGTTGGTAACAAAGAAGAAGGCAAAATGATTGGAAAAAACGGGCCTGGCAACAGAAACAAAGCTGGAGAACGTCTGAGAGAATTCTGCAAGACCGACAATCTATTCATCTCAAAGACCTTACTACTACTAACTACTACTGCTACTAATCATTTGTATTACACTACAAGGCATATGCAGCGCTGTACATATAGATGTAAGACACGGTCCCTGCTCATCAGAGCTTACAATCTAATCAAGATGAAAAAACATTGTAAAACTGGAAACTAGAGTATGGTAAGATACACATAATTAGTGGACAAGAGAATGAGGAGCGTCAGGATCCAAAAGCAGCCTCAAAGAGGTGGATCTTCAGCCTGGATTTGAATAGGGCTAGAGAAGGAGCCCGACGCACTGACCCAGGTAGTTTGTTCCAGGCATATGGAGCAGCGAGGTGAAATGAACAAAATCTGGAGTTGGCAGTGGCAGAGAAGGGCACAGAAAAAAAGGGATCTGCTAGAGCAGCGGAATTCCCTTAGAGGAGTGTAGAGTGAGATGAGATAGGAAAGGTAGTGAGGAGCTACAGAATGAATGCAGCAGGCATTGATGGCATTCCCATTGAAGCATTACGGCAGTCAATACTTACAAGGCTGTTTTACTATGTACAAGATCTGTGTTCATACCACTATTTAAGAAAGTTGATCGAACTGACTATGGAAATTATCATACAATCACTCTGATCCCACATGCTAGTAAGATGTAACTCAAAATCATCCAATGGAGACTACAACTATACCTGGAACAAGAACTACCCAAAATGCAAGCAGGATTCACGAAAGTGTGAGAAACAAGATACATCATCACAGATCTGAGAGATGGATCCTTGAAAAAACAAAAGAATACCAAAAGGATATCTACATGTGCTCATTGACTACAGCAAGGCCTTTGATTTTGTAAATCATGAAAAAAATGGCCACATTAATAAGCATGGGTATACCAGAACACCTGATAATTCTCATATACAACCTTTACAATGAACAAGAAGGAACAGTTAAAATGAAACAAGGAGAAATAGAACATTTAAAATTGGCAAAAGTATATGACAAAGCTGAATATTTTCTCCATATCTGTTCAGTTTATATGCAGAACAAATCATTAAAGAAGCAGGACTGTACGAAGAAAACCAAAATATGAATGTTGGTGGAAGACTCATCAATAATCTTCTTTATGCTGATATTATCACCTTACAGGCTGAAAGTGAAAATGATCTGAAACATCTGCTTATCAAAATCAAGGAACGTAGTCTTAAAATAGCCCTGCATCTTAACATGCAGAAGACAAAAATACTGACAACTGGCAAAATCAATCATTTCATCCCTGAGAGAGGAGAAATAGAAATAGTAGACAACTTCAGCCTGCTTGGATCCATAAGCAGTCAATAAATTTGACAATGCATTGCTCTTGGCAGAATGGCTAAAAAGGACCTAGACATGATTTTCAAATGCAGAGATGTATCTTACGTACAAAGATTCTACTTGTCCAAGCCATAGTACTTTCAATACATCATATGGATGCAAAGGTTGGACACTGAAGAAGCAAAACAGGAAGAAAATGAATGCCTTTGAATTACGCTACTGGCAAGGAATATTGAGAATACCATGGACTTCTCAAAGAACATATCAATCATTATGGAGGACATCAAGGCTAAGCTTTCCTTGGAGGATCAAATGACAAGACTTTGACTTCCATACTTTGGAAACAACATCTGAAGAGACAAACCATTTGAAAAGACATCATGTTTGGCAAGGTTGAAGGTTGATGCAAAAGAGGAAGACCAGCAGTGCAATGGATCAATAACAGCAGCTATGGATGCCACTCTGTCAACAATTAGACACCTGACTGTAGATCGAACATAGTTTAAGACAACTATCCACAAGATCACCATGAGTCAACATTGACTCAATGGCACTTAACAACAAAAATCTTCTTAATCTCTTCTATAAAAGGCTGGCCAAAATAAGCACTTTCTAAAAATATAAACGTACCAGCGAGCACCCTCACTTGGTTTGCAACTTGTCATGCTGGGAGGGCTTGCATACATCAGTGATGCTGAGGGCTAAGCTATCGGTACCTTAACTACTGGCAGGATCTCCCAAGGTGGACAGCTCTCAGCTTAGGTGCCAGCCCAAGACAAACCACCCATCTGGGCAGCAGCAGAATGGGACAGTGTTGGCGGAGAAGGATCACATTTCTGTGACAACGGCAGCAATAGTAAAATTTAAACTCAACGTAAGAAAGGCCTGGCTATCTACTTCCATATCTTGGCATGAAAACCCAGTGGATAGTCAAAACAAAACAAATTGCACTATAGTTCTGGAAGATAAGACCCCCAGGTCGGAAGGCACTCAACTGGCTACTGGGGAGGAGCTGAAGACTTTTCAGAGTAAAGCCAGCATTTATGATATGGTTGGATCAAAGCCATCAGGATGTCTGACTGCTGTTATAGCTGCGCATGAAATGAGAAGCTGCAAAGATGTCTTACATATTGGGACATGGAACATACGAAGCTTGAACCAAGGGAAGTTGAAAGTAGTAAAGTATGAAATGGAACGTGTACAACTTGATCTGTTGGGTGTCAGTGAACTGAAATGGACTGGCATCGGGCACTTTGCATCTGATGATCACATGGTCTACTATGCTGGAAATGAAAGACAAAAAAGAAATGGTGTTGCATTTATAATTACGAAGAAACTTGCAAGAACTGCAATGAAATACAATGCAATCAGTGAATGCTTAAACTCTATTCTTCTATGAGGAATGCCCATCAACACAACTATAATTCAAGTATATGCCCCAACAACAGCTGCTGAAGAGGATGAAGTTGATGAGTTCTATGAGCAAGTACATGCTGAAATAGACAGAATATGCAAACAGGATATCCTGATAGTCATGGGTGACTGGAACACAAAAGTTGGCAACAAAGAAGAAGGCAAAATGGTTGGAAAATATGGATTTGGCAACAGAAATGAAGCTGTAGAAAGACTGAGAATTCTGCAAGACCAATGATCTATTCATCTCAAACACCTTCTTCCAGCAATACAAGTGGTGACTGTACACATGGACTCCACCCAATGGATTGTACAAAAATCAAATTGACTACATCGATGGTAGTCAATGATGGAAAAGTTCTATAACATCAACAAAGACAAAACCTGGAGCTGACTGTGGTACAGATCACCAACTACTAGTATGAAATGCAAGCTAAAGTTGAAAAAGAGCAAACCACTCATGAATGCAGCAAAATATGACCTTGAGAATATACCACTGGAATTTAAAGACTGCCTGCAAAATTGATTTGTTGCTTTAGATACAGAGCTCCAGAGGTTATGGGATGACATCAAGAATGTTGTGTTGGAAGAAAGTGAGAAATCTCTAGAAAAGGTGAAAAAGCAAAAACGGTCAAAATGGATGACCAAAGAAACTCTGAAAATTGCCCAGAAATGCAGAGAAGCTAAAGCCAGAGGAGAAAGTGAGGCAATCACAGAGTTCAACAGAGATTTCCAATGTGCAGCAAGACAAGACAAGGAGAAGTACTATTATGATGCATGGAAGAAATAGAATCAGAAACTATTTGAGGAAGAACAAGATCAGCTTTCCTAAAGCTATGAGAGTTAAAGAAAAAAATCCCAGCCTCGAACTGGAATGTTACAAGACTCGCAAGGATCCATGTTGAATGATGCTGTGAAGATCAAGAAAAGGTGGAAAGAATATACAGAGTTATATGATAAAGATCAAGTGGAACAACAGCTTTTTCAACCTGTACCTTATTATCTAGAACCATTGATGATGAAAGAAGAAGTCGAAGCAACATTGAAAGTCTTATCAAAGAACAAAGCACCAGGCATTGATGGTATTCCCATAGAAGTATTACAGCAATCGGATGCAGCTGTTACCATACTTACAAAGCTCTGCCAGGAAATTTTGAGGACAATATCATGGCCAACTGACTGGAAAAGATCTGTGTTTACACCAATACTAAAGAAAGATGATCCAACTGACTGTGGGAATTATTGCACAATTGCTCTGATCCCACATGCTAGCAAGATTCTATTGATGATTATTCAGCAGAGATTACAACCATAACTGGAACGAGAACTGCCTGAAATGCAAGAAGGTTCAGGAAAGGGTGAGGAACGAGAGACATCATCGCGATGTAAAATGGATCCTTGAAAAAACTAAAGAATACCAAAATGATATCTATATGTGCTTTATTGACTATAGCAAGGCTTTTGACTGTGTAAAACATGAGAAACTCTGGGCGACATTAAGAAGCAGAGGTATTCCAGAATACCTGATTGTTCTCTTGCACAACCTTTACATTGATCAAAAAACAACAGTTCAAAGGTGCACGACAAGGCTGCATACTTTCCCCCTACCTGTTTAATTTATATGAGTGGAGGAGTGGCCTAATGGTTGCGGCAAGATACAGCAGGCCAGAAGGTTGGGGGGGGGGGGTTCAAATCCCACTAGAGGATAGCAACCTTGGGCTCGAAGGACTAGGGTTTCTAGCCCCACTGGTGCTCCTTGTGGTCTTGGGCAAGCCACTTAAGCCTCCATTGCCCATGTTCCCTGTAAGTATTAGTGTATGTGTCTCATATCCTCTTGTGTTAAATGTATCCCCCAATTGTGTTGTGACCACTTTGATGAAGGATAAGGTGGTATCAAAACTGTCTAAATAAATATGCAGAACAAATCATCAGAGAAGGAGGACTGTATGAAGACAACAGAGGTGTGAAGACTGGTGGAAGACTCATCAACAACCTTTGCTATGCTGATGATACCACATTATGGCTGTAGGTGAAAACAATCTGAAACATCTGCTGATCAAGGAACATAGTCTTAAAATGGGCCTGCACCCTAATGTAAAGAAGACAAAGACCCTGACAAATGGTAAAATCAATAAGTTCATCATTGATGGAGAAGAAATTGAAATAGTGGACAAGTTTAGCCTACTTAAATTAGTTATCAATAAAGAAACAACAAGCAGTCAAGAAATCAGACAACACATTGCAATGCACAAAGACACATTTAGGGGCATTTTACTAAAGGTTAATGCACATTAAGTGTCCACATCCCTTTTATTTCTATGGGTGCAGTGGCACTTAACATGTGTTAATCTCATGAATGCACATTAACCTTTAGTAAACATGCCCCTGAGAGAGAACGAGAAGTAACAGTTTCAAAAATTACACCTATTATGGAATAATTTGTCAAATGAAGTGCATTTTCATACAGATCATATGCATGTCTAGAAACTATTAAAACTTGGTTGTTTGAACAGGCATATGCGGAGGAGGGAGCGGAGGAGGGTTGATTGATGTAGTAGAAGAAAGTTAGATGGGTAATGTTATTATTGTGAGTGGATGTATGGGTTTCGTTATGTTTTTATTTAATTGAAAATAGTTTCACATTTTTTTAAGAAACAATAACATAAATAAAAAGAATTCTGCCTCCACAAATATCAAGAAATTTTTCAGTCCATTATTCATTAGTGTTGGTAATAAACCTTATAGACTGTATAATCACGAACTAACCCAATGTCAACAGTATGAATCATTATGAGTTTAGCCAGCAATAACGTATTTTATTATCGACTAAAATTCACATCAGGTTGAGATTAGGGAAGAGTATAACATAAAATATATTTAACCTGGAGATTTCAGAAAATCACACACCCCATGGCATTTCACTAGTTAGGGTCACCTGGCCCAAAAAGTCAAGTTCTACTGAATCAGCTTGGTTTCAGGAAAATGCAAGATGTGAGATAGAGAGAGAGAGAGATAAACACATAATTATTTATGAAAAAGATAAGAGAGAAAAGGAGAATTAAGGAAAGGAGGAAAGGGAAAAGAAAGAGAGAGAGAGAGAGAGAGAAAAGAAAGAGGAATATAGGAAAGGAAAAGATTATTCATAGTGAAAGAGAAGACATAAATTTAGCAAGAAGAGAAAAGAGAGAGGGTGTAAGAAGAGAGAGGGAAAGGTTTGAGAAAAAGTGGGCAGAGTTCTGATGACCTAGAGAAAGTTGATTTTTTTAGGATGAGACTGAGGCCTGGCACAGGAGTAGACTTGTGACATCCTGGGCATCAGCCTCCCATTCTCTAGGAGGAGCTGTTTCTTCCCTTGCTTATCTTCATGCGATGGGTGTGTACTCCGTTGTCCTCTGTTCTTATCCATCTCTTTTGGGTGTGGGTGTGCCCATGCCTTGCTTGTCTTGGTTTGTCTAAGTGTGTCTTGATTGCCCCTTCTGGAGCCAGCCCAAAGAACTGGTGGTTTATCTGCCCTGCCTCTGGGTTAGTTCACTGCTGGGTCATTGTCATTGTTTCTTGCCTTGTTCCAGTTTCCTGTCCATTTCCTGCTTCTGTGCTGGATTCCTGTTCCAGGATTTTGTCATGTTCTGGCTTCTAGTTCAGTTTCTTCTCCTGTGCTAGATTTCTGCAGCAGTTTCGTGTCTGGACTCTTGTCTTGCCTTGTCTTTTCTTGTTTTTGCATGCCTTGGTTTGTTGAGACTCTTGTTTTGGACACTTTCTAGGGTAAGTGATGTTTTTAACTTGCCCTTAGTGAGGTAGAAATCCAGGCAGGGCTGAGAGCTGGAAGGGTTAAGTGAAAAGGATACACCCCTCTTGGTGACGTCATACCCTGGTACATGCTTGTCCCTCCCCTATTCCTTTGTCCTGCTGCTCTCTCTGCTTCGCTAGAGATAACAGTACAGTAGACTTTCTCCAATCGGGACTATACTGTAATAAAGTGACCAATCATGAAGAAATGCTGTGATAACCTGATAAGATGTCTATATAATCTCTCTGAGCCCTCTGGTGGAGGCCCAGAATTTGAAAAACTATTTTCTCTGGGTCTGTGCACATTAAACCAGGTTGCTTCCTACCGAGACTCCGGGGTGTTTCCTTTCCTTGCTCGTTTTGCTGCTACATGAACACTAGATTGTTGCTAATAAACCTGGCCTTACACAAACTCTGTGAGTCTGCACTTTCCAGAGTCAGTGCAAGGGTATTGGGCAGCCTAAGTAAACCTTCAGCCTTTACCCTCGGGATTTTGATAATTAAACTCATCAGTCATGTTCATTGAAACACCACCTCGCCCACAACAGTCCTGTAAAAATGCATAATTGGACATCATACTTTAAAATATTTTTTTCGGTATTTTAAAAATATTTAATATTTATTTAATAAATTTTCCAATATATATCCAACAAAGAATATACATCATAGAATTATATGAATACAATATGAAAGGAAAACCGATAAAGAAAAATCAAACCAATCATATCATGTCATATACAAGAAATTAGTCCACAAAAAAAAAGAAAAAGAAGGAGGCATCAGGAAATAACAACAAAAAGATATCAGGGCATAAACTCGTAATCTAACAGTTCAATTCAAAAAGGGTGGAGACTTGCACGTCAGCCATATGGGACACCACATTCACCATTAGTCCCTCCCTTGCAACTAGGAACTCCAAGAGCTGTCCTGGCTCAAAACACAAAAAAGTTTTATCCAAATAGGAAATTATACAACAAGAAGGAAATCTCAAAATAAACTTACTCCCTCCCCCCCCTCACCCCCCAGGGAGAGGACCCTAGACCAAAGGGCTAGGAATTCCTTCCTCCTCTGCTGGGTAACCTGTGAAAGGTCAGAAAAATGCAGACATATGAACCCAAAAACTGCAAATTGAAGTTCCTAAAATATGATCGAAGAATTACAGATTTGTCAGATTCCAAGGCTAGAGTTACAAGGAGAGTAGTTCGCTCAGTAATTACATCAAGGGAACTCTCCAGAAACATAGTCAGGTCCCCAAGAGACCAAGAGAGATCACTGGAGCACAGCCCCCTAGATCCAGAACCCAAGGACAGATACTGGGCACATACAAGAGGGGGAAAATTATAATCAGAGGGCAACTTAAGTACCTCCTGAAAATATTTGTGTGCCATCTCGGAGGCAGACAGGAGACTTAGGAAAATTAAGCAAACGTAAAGTGATTCCTACGAACTTGATTATCCAAATATTCTGTCTTTCTCGCAAACACAGTCCTGTCTTTAACTTGGGCTGCACACACACCACAAAGTTGCAACAAATCCTCTTCCAAACGAGCTGTCTTCCCCCACTTGCTTCTCCTGCAACCGAGAACCCTCTGAGAAACTGGTTTTCATTGAAGAAAGTTCAATACTCACAGTTCCAACAAGAGCTTGAAGTGTTGAATTCAGTGTGGCTAAGGTATCCCCCAGTGCTTGTAAAGTAATCTTGGCAGGTTTCACCAAGGCTCCGGTCGCCGCAATCTGCACTGCTTCACCACTTGCTTCTGCGGAATCCCCAAACACAGGGAGAGATGAACCCGCTGATCCACCATCACTACTCGAACCCACATGAGCAAGGGAAGCAGCAGGCTGAACCGCCGCAGATCCCGTTTCACTACCCCCTGGTGTGCTCGACAATAAACAGGAGGGAAGCACTCCGTCGGCTGCCAACTCACTTACGAGTCTCCGTAGAGGGGGGGGGGGGGTCACTGCTCTGGAGAGTGCCATATCCCAGACGCGCTCAAGGCCATTAAGGAATCATCTACCAGCCCCACTGAAGACGCCGTTCCAGGCACTGAGACAGTAAAGTCACACTGTATCAGTATCCTTTGCCCAGTAGTGGTGTCTTCCGCCAAGCCCGAGGGTAGGTTAGCTTGCTTCCGTTTGCGGCGCCCCATGGCTCCAGACAAACTTTCTCAGCAGGCTGCAGACCGACAATCAGAGACGCTCTGCCTCGCGACTGCCATCTTGCCTCCTCCCCAGCTCCTTTCTTTATTTTTATAACAGATTTTCTAATAATATTTCCCATAAACCACAGTACACAATATCTACAGAATACAAATTAACTGGTCTTTCACCTCTCCCTCCCCACCCATTCCCCTTACCTCCCTATCCTCCCTCTCATACATCAGTCCATAAATGCTCAGAGCATGCCCATTCCACTACTGGAAGCCTTCAACTGGGGCCCAGTGCTACAATTCAGGGTAGGCATGGTATGCGCTTCTGTTTCCCCAAGTCTTGCCACCTTGCAGCAAGCTGCCGTGTCACAACAGAAGAGCAGGCAAACCGTCAAGCCATTCAGGTTCTCTGGCCTTCGTAAGATGGTAGCCTATCTCTGTCCCCATCATTTCAGCAAAAACTCCCCATTCCTACCAGAAATGCATGAAAGTTCCCTCTTACCCACATCCCCACCAGCACAGCGGATGACAATCTTCATATTTTTCCCAAGTGAAAGTGTGTGAGGTGCTACCTATACGGAAGCTTGTATGTGCTCTCAATGAGATTGGCAGCTACTGAGACTCTACTTGTCGCTTTAAAGAACTTCTGACACTGTTTATCTGTTGATCCCATTCCTGAGTCTCACTCCCAAAGTTGCATATATTTGAAATGCTGTAACCCAGAATAAATAAGGAACTTTAATATTATCATAATCACTTTCATGGTATCTGACTGACCAGCCAGGAGACCTTCAAATGCTATCTCATCCTCCAACAGGTCCCTTCTCATATTTCTCTTGGATAGAAGTGATCTCATTTGCCTATATTCAAAGTAATCTTTATTATTAAGGCTATATTCTGAACACATGTAAGCAAAGTCAGACACTCTGTCATCATCCCATAGGTGACTAATTGCCAGTAACCCGTTACGTTCCCATTTATCAAAATCTGGTTTCTCCATCCCTTCAGGAAAGCCATACATCCAGCAAAATGGCAAGATGAGGGAATAAAGATCTGATTCAACTTCCTCCATAATTTTAAAGTAACTGCATATAGGGATTGGCACTTTCCCCTGTGTTCTGCCAGTATACTCCACAATGCCTCTTATAAGCCACACCCCCCCCCCCCCCCCCCCCCCCCAGTGACTGTTGCTCCAAAAGCACCCAGGTCCTTTGGGGTACAAACACCCACTCCACTATAGCATGCATACGAACAGCTCAATAATATCTACAGAAGTCAAGCACAGCCATAAATCCCCCTTTCTTAAGCCAGTATCTGCCTAGCAATCCTTGGTCTCCTCTCATCTCAGATAAACCAAAAGACCTCTGGGATATCCACAGGCAATGTCTGACATAGATACAAAAATCACAGAAGAACAACCATTTTGACAGCGGCTATCCACCTCATCCAAGACAACTGAACCATCTTCCATCAAGCTAAGTCTTGATTCACTTCCACCCAAAAGGGTTCAAAGTTCAGGGATTATAAATGAGACCACTTCCATCCCCCTCCCCCCAAATATTATAGACTCCCCCCACCCACCAAAAGTTAAAATTAGCCTGGAGCTGTGCAAACTGCCTGTTATCCAAGTTAATATTAAGAAACTCCAGTTTACTTGTATTTTAATTTAAATGCACAGTATTTCCTGTACTCAGACAATTCTCTCTTCAAAACCGGAACTGTGATAAGGGTCGGGCACTAAGGGGATCATTCTGACCTGTGAATTAGACATCCAGGTTGAAAGTCCAACCCCTGTTTAGGCCCTGCATCCTATTCTGGGTCCAGCGCTCCACACACATACAGAGGGTTTGTGTGGGGAGCGTTGGATTGGGCAGGAAGGGGATGTCCTGGGGTGTGCCAAATGGAAAGATGTAAGAGGCAATTAAGGGCATGTCTCTGTACATCCACCACCAGCAAGTTAGATGGCCAGCCTATTCCAGCTGAAGGTGGAATAAGTGTTGGGCAATGTGTTCTGCATGGCCTCAAGCCCTTCCTGCACCACGGACATCCCGCGGGTGTGCCCCCGCCGTTTGATCCTGACCATAGGTCAGGCAGCGGGGTGAAAGGGCTGCAATGGAGTTGGGGAATCTATTGCTCTGACTGGACGTGCTGTTGTCATGACGACAGGACGCCACTTTGGCACACCGGCTGGAGCATTGAGCGGTGGGGACGGGCTGCCTCCAAGACATCTCCCTACTCTGCATTGAGTGCACAACAGACCATCTAAGTGCCCTGATTCCACAACTGCAAGAATGTAGAGCTCCCGCGTTTGCGGAATTGGGTACAAATAGGCCCCGTTCATTTTTTGGCAGTCCGGATGGCCCAGACGTGCACAATGCAGAATTGGCCTCCACGTAAATAAGATATCATCTTACAAACAACTTAATCTTATACTTCCCTCTTCCCCCCAACTTCAAGCCCCCTGAAGTCTCAAATTGCTCATAGTGGCTGCAAGTGACTCAACTACCATAGCAAACAGGAGGGACAACAAGGGCAATCCTGCTATGTTCCTCTTCGCAAAGAAAATTCACCCAAATTCTTCCCATTCACTCATACTCGATCATGTGGATCTTCATAAAGCTCTTGGATACAATGTATGTAATTGGGGCCCAGGACAAACTTTCCCAAAACCTAAAACATGAACCCTCACTCCAGAGTTGCCAAGTTATCCAGCTCCAAGATTGAGATTTTTTGCCAGTTCTAGTTTTAAATTTGCTTTGCAATGCAGTATGGTATTTGTAGTCCCTGATTTTACCCATTGGAATCAGTACTGCAGGCCCCATAATGCATCAACATGAGCTTCTCAGAAATCCAGGGCTGGCTTAAAATTTCATTCCTGGAACTGGATAACTTGGCAACTCTGTCAAATGCTTTCTCTGCATCTATCGACACAAATAAAGTTGAGGTCCCATGCATCTGTGCATGCCAGATTAAGTCCAGCACTCGTCGAGTGTTGTCTTCTGCCTACCTTCTTGGTATAAACCCAGATTGGTCCTGATGGATGAGGTTAAGGGTAACCATATTCAACAACATGGACATCATGCTTACCAGAATTTTAGCATCTAAATTCAACAAAGAGATGGGTCTATAAGACCGACAACAAATCAGGCCTTCCCATCGAGGCTGGCAAGAGGACCCCTTCTACAAAGAGTTAAACATGTATGGGGTCTGAATGACAATAAGTGTTTTTTTTTACATAGAAATTAGCCAATAAGCTCAGGCATCTTATCCTCCTTTAGATGAGTTACCCCCTCTCAAATTTTTTACTCAGTTATAGGAGCATCCAGCCTCTCCCTCATACCTACAAGGCATCTCCGCATCCTCTAGCATTCAACAAGCTCCTGGTCAAACTGGGTCTTAGATCTATACAAGTTCTGATAGTACTCCACAATATAGACCTGTATGACCTCAGAACTCTTCTCCAGATCTTCCTCCCAAGTATGACGCTGACCTGTATGGGTCCTTCACTCCTGGTCCTGGAGTTTGGAGGCCAGCAACTTGCTACCCTATTATCCTACTCCAAAGAAAACCTGCTTAGCCTAACACAAGTTAAAGTCAATGTCTGCAGCATTCAGGGCCTGCAATTTGACCTCAAAAGGCCTCAAGTCAGTCCTAGAATTCCTGGGAAGGCCATCTCATATCCGCTCCCTCTACATCTCTGATTTGCTGCCACAGCTGCAATGCTCACTCCATTTTTCCCTCTTTGATCTTCCACCCCATTTAATCATTGCTTTCATAGCATCCCAAACAATGCCAGTCCCTATATCTTCCACATCATTATGCTGGAAATAGTCCCTCAAATCCCAGGTAACTCATTGGACCACCTCCTTATCTTCTAAGAAATGTTCATTGAGACATCAAAAATTCCCAAGCATATGTGAGCATGATCCGATCAGGCTATTTCATATTCACTATCTGTGCTCTGAGGAGCATAGTTCTATCCACAAAAAAATAATCAGTCCTAGTGTAAGTGCCATGTAAATGGTAAGAAAAGGAATATTGCTGCCTTCCCGGGCTGAACAATCTCCAGACATCAGCTAAGCCTTCACTATCCAAAAGAGCTATCGGTGAGGCTTGGTCACTGCTCTACAGTTTGAACTATTCTTTACAGTCTCTATTCAATCTAAATATTCATCCGATTCCAGGATCCAGCAACACCTTGGATTATACTGGCACAACTGGTTTTCAATGTCCTGGATTCAATTTAAAAACTCTGTATTTTGTTTAGCCACTGCTTGAAGTTGGGACTCCAGCACATACAAACCCTCTTGATGCTCATTTATGTGGTCGTTTGCTTCAGTTCATTAACTTCACCTTTAAAATCTAAGCCGGTGTGAAGGTCTTTAAACCCCGCCAAAGCTCTCCATGTATGACTGACATCTCTTTGCCCACCAACACTACTACTACTGACCATTTGTATAGTGCTACAAGGTGCTGTATAGACACAAGTAAAAGTTGCTGCTCATCAGAGTTTATAATCTAGTCAAGATAGACAACACAACAGCTGAGGACAAGGATATATCTAGGGGAATGGTAAGGAAACACATAGGAGACTAGGCAGAGGAGGATCCAGAAGCGGCCTTGAAGACGTAAGTTGTCAGCCTGGATTTGAAAAGGGCCAGAGATGAAGCGTGACGCCCAGACTCAGGTAGTTCGCTCCAGGCATAAGAAGCAGCGAGGTGGAAGGATCGAAGTGTGGAGTCGGCAGAGCTTCCAAATCATTAGTCTCCTTGTCACTATGCACGTGCTTTCTGGTGTCATCATTTTACTATGGTCCTTACTCTGCTGTGAAGCTGCTGCATACGCGAAGGCTCTAAGATCAACTTCTTTCTTTTCTTCGCCTCCGTAACACCAGCTCAAGTTTATAAAGGATGGTAGGTTTCCAGGATGGGGAGGTTGCAATTGTTATACTTTTCACTTTGGTTCTAGTGCAGCCACGGATCTAGGCAGTCATCCCAGATCACGACATCACCTCCTTCCATACTTTTAAGTATTAAACTTTGCTTCATATATCTACCCAATCTCCCTGCAGATGACAGGATGTGCCGAGGGCTCTTTGAGTTTTGTGGCTCTCAGGATCTATTGTTTTCCTTGGACTGCTGCAGCTCCTTGCTGGCCCTCAGAAGCTGCTAGGCTAATCTTGCCTAATGGTTGGGCCAGTCCTGGTACTTCTTTTGTTTTCTATCAAAGGGAGCCCCTTCTCAGTGGCTGCCCATATCCTGGCTGGGTCTCTCAGTGCCACTTTTACTAGACCATAACTAAGCTAACTTTTACTAGACCAGCATCAAATGGATCAAGAGATGTTGTACAGAAGAACTCAACCCACCATCAAAACCATCTGAAGAAGAAGGGATCTATTTAGTCATGAAAGCTAATTTTTTTACATTTTTAGGGCATTCTTAAATCATTCCAACAAATAGTATAACCATAGCCTGCAGTGAATCCTGAAATAAGTTTGTTTAAGGAAATGAAATCTAGTACCCACCGCTCCTTGTAGGTCACCCCTATTTGCTGAGATATAAGAGATAGTTATGTTTATTTTGATTTTATCCTGTTGCTATGAAGGGGGTCCACCGTGTCTGTTCTATGCTATTTTGAATTCTGTCACTGTATTTGCTCCCACCACTTCCATCGGGAGGGCATTCCAAGCATCTATCTCAATAAAGGATTACATCTATCCTGAAGAAGGTTTTCTACATGTTTAATATTATTGTTGCTTAGTTTATTTTGCCTTTCGGCAAGCAATGCGTGTTAGAATGGGTCTCGTTACAAATATAAGCAGAACTGAACATGAGTAAAAAGGAATCACATAAGGCTCAAACACTGCAAGTGGAAGTAGCTATTCAGTACATTTTTTTTCTTTGCATTCAAAATGTGGTATGTTCAGTTCTATTTCTGGAACGTAAAGTTGTTTGAGCAGTTTACCTTGCATATCCAAGTACATACGATTCCTCTTTCTTCCTCCCCCCCCCCCCCCACCCCTTCCTTTATTTTTAACTCTGTTAAGATGAACATTTTGATTTGGTATGTACTCCTCCCACCTCATTTCTCCAATTTTCTTTTTGCCAAATAAGTTCAAAGAAGGGTGAGCCATGTTTAAGTCTTCCACTATTACATAACAAGTCTTTAATTGAATAATAATAC
Source organism: Ichthyophis bannanicus (assembly GCA_033557465.1). Taxonomy (NCBI): domain Eukaryota; kingdom Metazoa; phylum Chordata; class Amphibia; order Gymnophiona; family Ichthyophiidae; genus Ichthyophis; species Ichthyophis bannanicus. Next base: position 898,086,457 of record CM066035.1, on the reverse strand, counting down.
TTGGTTAATCTGCAATCAGGAAGCTACACTGACCTGTACGTGACCTGATGCTATGGGCATCAACAGATGTCTTCCATTTTTTTGATTAGCAGATTGAGCAAAGATAATCTTTAATGAAGAGAAGGCTCATTGTATTCTTCTACTTTATCTCTTTCTTTTTTCAAGCATTTTAGCCAAAACTAGCTGTATCGTATTTTGTTTGTTTTGACAACCTCTCCAGGTTTCTGACTATGTGGACAACTTCACTGTTAAGTATTTTAATCAGAAATTCCCACATTTGGGGAGTTGGAGATTCTGACTGCAGGAGTACTGGCTGTCCCATGTCTTTGCCCAACGTTTTCATTGCCTCAGAGGTGAAAATTTCTTTGGGGGGGGGGGGTTGCAACGCCCATTGCATCATCTAGGGGCGACCCTGGGACACTACTTAACATCTTTCAACTGTTCCATGAAAGGGGTGCATGACCAAAGAGATACTCTCCTTTGGTGCCCCTTCGGAGCCAATTCGGGGTCAGAGTTGCCCCAAAGGTTTTGTTGCTTAAGATGCCCCATTGCATGGGGAAAAGAAAGATCAAATTGAAGGGGAAGAAGGCGACGACTGCTGCATCTACACCAAAAGTGCTTACTGGACCTATGGACCAATATGTACAAGTACTATCAGAGGTAAAGGTGGTGCCGGGGCTGTCTCTGTCAGACGCCTCTTCGTTTTAACCATCTGGAGCTTCTCTTAGCTTCTCCCCCTAATCCTGGCTTTCTACTGGCAGCTATGGACGGGAGTATTTCTACTCCCCTAATGGGCCCCAGCGAAGTGCTAGAAGGGGCTTTGGCTGTGGGCTCATCATGGGCTCTTTCTGTTGCTCAATGCAATGTGTGCCTTCAAGTCAGTCCTGACTCCTGGTGACCCTACTCCATTAGAATTCCCTATGGCTCTTAAAAGGCCCAATATTTCCTCTATGGTAATGGAAGTTCCTGCATTTGGAGGGAAGTATCTAAAACGAACTCTCTTTTGCAGGGTTTCATGGACCAAACTATTGTGTTCTCTGAGCAAGTGGTCCAGAAACGTCAGGTTGTGGATAGAGAACTTATGAGTGCCTCCCAGCGGCTCAACAGGTTAGAGAGCCAACTGGGTCCCTACAATCTGCCATGGCCCTGGGTCTTAGAAAGTTTTCTTTTACATATGCAAATTGAATCTTTAGAAAATGTGCTGGGGTAGAGTCAAGGTGGCGGCACCTTGGAAGGAGGAGAGGAAGTTGAGAGGGAATAGAGGAAGAGAGACATTTCGAAGGAGGAGAGGAAGTTGAGAGGGAATGGAAGAAGGGAGACATTTGGAAGGAGGAGAGGAAGTTGAGAGGGAATGGAAGAAGGGAGACATTTGGAAGGAGGAGAGGAAGTTGAGAGGGAATGGAAGAAGGGAGACATTTGGAAGGAGGAGAGGAAGTTGAGAGGGAATGGAAAAAGAGAGACATTTGGAAGGAGGAGAGGAAGTTGAGAGGGAATAGAGGAAGAGAGACATTTGGAAGGAGGAGAGGAAGTTGAGAGGGAATGGAAGAAGGGAGACATTTGGAAGGAGGAGAGGAAGTTGAGAGGGAATGAGGAAGAGAGACATTTGGAAGGAGGAGAGGAAGTTGAGAGGGAATGGAAGAAGAGAGACATTTGGAAGGAGGAGAGGAAGTTGAGAGGGAATGAGGAAGAGAGACATTTGGAAGGAGGAGAGGAAGTTGAGAGGGAATGGAAGAAGGGAGACATTTGGAAGGAGGAGAAGAAGTTGAGAGGGAATGGAAGAAGAGGGACATTTGGAAGGAGGAGAGGAAGTTGAGAGGGAATGGAAGAAGGGAGACATTTGGAAGGAGGAGAGGAAGTTGAGAGGGAATGGAAGAAGGGAGACATTTGGAAGGAGGAGAGGAAGTTGAGAGGGAATAGAAGAGAGACATTTGGAAGGAGGAGAGGAAGTTGAGAGGGAATGGAAGAAGAGAGACATTTGGAAGGAGGAGAGGAAGGAGAGGGAATGGAGGAAGAGAGACATTTGGAAGGAGGAGAGGAAGTTGAGAGGGAATGGAAGAAGGGAGACATTTGGAAGGAGGAGAGGAAGTTGAGAGGGAATGGAAGAAGAGAGACATTTGGAAGGAGGATAGGAAGTTGAGAGGGAATGGAGGAAGAGAGACATTTGGAAGGAGGAGAGGAAGTTGAGAGGGAATGGAGGAAGAGAGAAATTTGGAAGGAGGAGAGGAAGTTGAGAGGGAATGGAGGAAGAGAGACATTTGGAAGGAGGAGCTGAAGTTTGAGAGGGAATGGAGGAAGAGAGATTTGTGAAGATTAGTATGGAGCAAGGGGAGAAAGAGAAGGAAGAGGCCTACCAAAAGGACTTGTTAATGAAGGGTTGGCCTTGGAGAGGAGGAGAGGGAGAGAAAGAGAGATGTTTGTGAAGAGTTAGGGCTAGAGAAGTAAGAAATGGAGAGGATATCGCTGAAGAGAGATGCTTGTGAAAGGCCTACGGATACTCACAAACCAAAGAAGGAAGGGCAGTAGTGGATGGCGTTGTGTGGTGGAAGTCTAGAAATTAGAAGATAGTGAAGGCCTTATAACTGGGTCTGGAGGAACTTTGCCAATACATGAGACAATGAAAAAAAAGTTGTTTAACAACTTGAGCTCTGCCATTTCTTTATAATTTGGGGTTCCTTATCCTGTCACCTATACCATAAAACTGAATTTAGAAATGTATCACATAATGGATCCTGCTTCTCACACAGTAAAAACAGTCGTGGGTAGAGAAGAAATCACAAAGCATTGTGTATACTGTTAGGACTGATGCAAGAAATGAACGTTTATCAACTAAGTAATGGAGACCAGCTAACCGTTGTCTTATTTGTGATCTTTTTCATTATAAATGCATTCAGTAATTGCCCAATTTTAAAACTAGATGAGAGTGCCTGAATTAAAGTCAGATCTTAAATAATGCATTATGCGTGGATTTATGCAGCGAACTCTTAATTTACCAAGCAAATAAAAAGGAAAGAACTACCCATCAACAGATGTAGCCTTTTCTTTTAATTCTATTTACGTTTTCATTATCACACAGATTCCATTTGGACTCTACTTGTAATAACCAGCTTTCTCCAGCGTCTTTGATGCATGCATACATTCCTTTCATAGTAACATAAAGGCACATTTTACAAATGACATCCAAGTGCAGTCTGGGACATCTGAAAAAAAAAAGCAGGCACATGCAAGTTCAGGCATGATTTCACAAATATAGACTTGCCCGATATGGATGTCTGCAGGGCATCTACTAGACATCTCTAGAATAGTAATCAACTGGGGGTGTCTAGCAGTAGCCTAATGGTTAGTGTGCTAGAACCCCGAAATCCAGGATTTGAATCTCTCTGCTACCATCATTGCAATTCTGGAGAGTACTGGGGATAGTGGTGCACCATCTGGATCTTTTATGGCCAAAACGAGCACTTTGCCAATGCCTTTTCATACCTGGAGTAAGTGTAAACCTGGATGGGATCGCAAACATCCCCAACGTTTCTGAAATTGAGCGGGGATGTCTAAGTCCATTGCACCGCCCCAGACACACCTTTGCCTCACCCCTGCTGTCCCCGCACCGGTGACGTCTTTAAAAGCAATTTGTAAATGGCTCCGGGGACATCTCTATGATTTGGGTGTCTGCATGCATGTTTTCAGGCATCCAAATCACGACTAAAGCTTTTAAAATGACCCCCATAATAAATAATAGCAAATAAAGACCAAAGTGGCCTATCCAGTCGACCCAAACAAGAGGTTAGGGTTCTAATTGCTGCTTCGTCCAGGTTAACCCCCATGCCTTCATTTAAGGTTGCATTTGACACTGTGCAAATTACCCCCAGACCTTCATAGCAGTACATAAATTCACTTCACTGCTGTTTTGAGCCAAAATACTTTGTTTGGTTTCCATCCTCTTGCCATTTCAGGAACATTTGATGTGAATATCCTACACTTTCGTGAACCTCATCGTTATTTTTGTCTCCACCGCCTCCCCCAGGAGAGCACTCCAGGCATCCACCACCTTTTCTGTAAACAAAACTTTTTCCTGACTTGGGGGTAACTGATTCATTATCTACCTTAGGTAACTGTGGTGAAGGAAGTCAAGTTTTTACGCTTTGCAATAACTTTATTTGTTTTTAGCCTACTTAATGCTTTCTAAAGACAAAGAAGGGCTATGGGATCACCGTGTGTGTGTGTCTTCCTTATAACCTCTGTGTTTGGTGTCCCATCCACACCAAATTTTAAGGAGATGTCCAGGGAGAGGGGCATGAGTATTCTGACAGGAGTATATCGCACTTGTCAGCTTCCCAAAAGTTAGAAAGATTACATGCTGCTCAGAGGGGTAAGCAATGGTTTATGGACTTTTCCTCCAGAAACGTGTTGAAACCTCTTTTGTACAAAGCTACAATAACAGCTTTTTCTACATCTTCTGGCAACAAATTCCAGAGTTTGCTTACACACTGAGTGAAAAAAATACATTCTTCGATTAGTCTTAACTGTGATACATTGTAGCTTCATTGCGTGTCCCCTTGTCTTTCTACTTTTTGATGGAGTAAACAACCAGTCTACGTTTACCTGTTCCACTCCACTCATTATTTTATAGACCTCTATCATATCTCCCCTCAGCTGTCTTTTTTCCAAGCTGAAGAGCCCTACCCTTTTAAGCCTTTCCTCATAGGAGTTTCCTTTCATCCCCTTTATCATTTTGGTTGCTCTTCTCTACCTTTTCTAATTTAACTATATCCTTTTTTAGATATAGCAGCCAAAACTGCACACAATATTCAAGGTGCGGTTGCATCATGGAGCGATACAGAGGCATTATAATACTGTATTAATAATGTTTTATTCTCCATTCCTTTCTTTATGATTCCTAACATTCTATTTGCTTTCTTGGCCGCCGCTGCACACTGAGCAGAGGGTTTCAAGGCATTATCCACAATCCTTTTCATGGTGTTGATTCCTAAGGTGGAACCCCTACAACCATAATTTGGGTGGTTGTTCCCTTAATGCACAGCTCTGCACTTGTCCACGTTAAATTTCATCTGCCATTTGGGTGCTCAGTCTCCCAATTTCTCAAGGTCCTCTTGCAATTTTTCACAACAATCCTCTTGTGACTTAGCAACTTTAAATTATTTTGTGTCATCTGCAAATTGGCTTGCCTCACTAATTGTTCCCATTTCTAGGCCATTTATGAATATATTAAAAAGCAGCGGGCCCAGCACAAATCCTTGGCGTACTTCACTATTCACCTTTCTCACCTTGAGAAAATTGGCCATTTATGCCTACTCTCTGTTTTGTATCTTTTAACCAGGTCCCAATCCACAATAGTACACTGCTTTCTATCCCATGGCTTTTTAATGTCAACAAGAGTCTCTCATGAGGGACCTTATTAAAGGCTCTGAAAATCCAGGGGATCGTTTTGGAAGCCCTTTTTGTGCTTTTGACATCCAAAAACAGGCAGAGAGACGTCCAAAGCACATAGACTTCACTAGAGCCATTTTAGAAGCCAGCTCCGGCGACGTCCCCAGCATGAGGATGTCCAGATCTGAACAGGGGTGTGCTGGAGGCGTGGCTGGGGCATTCCTGCCTGATCTCAGAAACGTCATGGATATCTGGTGTTGGGTCTAAGTTTAGACCCGCTCCAGGCACGAAGAAGCATCTGACCCGCTCTAGGCATATTTTGACGGAAAAACATCCAGAAGGCATAGAGAGGAAAGCATGCCATCATCCCCAGGACTCAGCAGCAGCAGGATTTGACCCCCGGCTGTTCTATTCCTAGCCCCTACTCTAACCATTAGGCTACCTTAGACACCCACGTTCTGAACTGTAGTTCTGGGGACACTATGGCGATGTCCCTGCAGAAGTCCATATCAGGCACAGCCCTGTTTACGAAATCGTGACTGCACCTGGACGTCCCTTCTAGAATTTCCCTGCACATCAACTGTTTATTCACACCTTCAAAACATATAACAGATTAGTGAGCTAAGACTTCATCTGGCTAAATCCATATTAGCTTTGTTTCATTCAACCATGACTCTCGATATGTTCAGTCATTTTGCTCTTTATAATGGTTTCTACCATTTTGCACGAAACCGACATCAGGCTCACTGGTTTGTAGTTTCCCGGATCACCCGGGAACTCTTTTTAAAATTAGCATTACGTTTGCTATGCTCCAATCTTCAAGTATTTATTTATTTACATTCTCATATATCGCGCTATTCTGCATCAGTGTGGTTTACATTGAACAAACTGAAATTACATTGAACAGGGCATTATAACTTGGAGATAACTATATTACAGTGAACATGGGCTATGGAGGGTTAAGTGGCTTACCCAAGACCACAAGGAGCACCTGTGGGACTAGAAACCCCAGTCCTTCCGGCCCAAGGTTGCTGTCCTCTAGTGGGATTTGAACCCCTGACCTTCTGGCCTGAAGTACCTTGCTCCAACCACTAGGCCACTCCTCCACTCCAAGTACTATACAGTAGATGATTTTAATGATAATTTATACATTTCTTATAGTAAGTCTGAGATTTTATGTTTGAGTTCTTTCAGCACCCTGGGAGGTATACTATCTGCTGCTTTTACTTTGAGTTGTAACTTCGCTCAATGCAGATTACCCCCACTCTGTCCTTTTACTTTGGGTTGTAACGGCTGCTCTGTGCAGGATACCCCGCTCTGTGCCTTTTTGAAAGTGTAAAAGTCATGTAAATTTTGGTTTAAGCAGAAATGCTTCTCTTGCTATATACAGATCCTCTGTGTTTATCCCAAGGCTGGTGTTAGATATACAGGGGCCCAGGGCAGAAATTGGTGAGGGAGGCCCCAAATCAGTCTTCAAGCTATGCCTACTTCAACTTGAAGCAAACTTGGGACCCCTTGTGGCATGGGGGCACTGGGAAAATGCCTTGTTTGCCAACCTCTAATGCTGGCCCTATCCTATGCCTTTTTTAATTCAGTCACTGTTTTTGTCCCCACCACCTCCACCGAGAGAACATTCCAAATATTCATCACCCTTTCTATGGAAAAGTACTTCCTGAGGTTGTTTTTAAGTTTACCTCCTTATAGCTTCATTTAATGTCCTCTAGTTTGATAGCTTCCACATCTTTGAGAAAGGTTTATTTGTTTATTAATGCCTTTCAGGTATTTAAAGTCTGTATTATTTCTCCGCTGTCTCTACTGTCCTCTAAGATATACATTGTCAGGTCTTCAAGTCTTTTCTTATATGGCTTCTGGTGCAAACCCCATATCATTTTGTTTGTGTTCTTCTGTACCACTTCAAACCTTTTTATATCATTAGCAAGATACAGCCTCCAAAACTGGACACCGTATTCCACCTCCTCCTTATGGTGGTTCTGCCCCTCTTTATGCAGCCCAGCATCCTATTGGGTTTGGTCATCATCTTATCACATTGTTTCGCCACTTTGAGATCCTCAGACACGCCTCTTAAACCCTTTCGGATACTGCTCCTTTGAATTTCTGCACCCCAAGTACATCACTTTGCATTTCTTCACATTAAATCTTAACTGCGAAGCATTAGACCATTCTTCCAATTTTTGTAGATCATGGTTCGTGTTCTCAACTTTCTCTGGAGTGCCCACCCTATTGCAAATCTTTGTGTGTCCACAAAAAGGCAAACGTTTCCTTCGAACCCTTCAGCAATGCTAGTCACAAAGTATTGAACAGAATCGGCCTAGGACTCATCCATGAGGTATGCCATTACTCACCTTTCTTTCTTCCAAGTGAATTCCATTTTCCACCACCCTCTGTCATCTGTCAAACAGTTTCCAGTCCACTTCACCACTTTGGGTCCAAACCTCAGGCGGCTCAGTTTGTTCGTGAGCCTCCTTTGAGGAACAGCATCGAAGGCTTTACCAAAATCCAATTAGACCACATCCAATGCACACCCTTGATCCAATTCTCTGGTCACCCAGTCAAAGAAATCAGTCAGATGGGCCTGGCATGATTCCATTCTTAAAAAATGAGCACTGTTAACCAAGGACAAAAAAAAAAACGGTCATTTTTGAGCAACTAGTGCAGTGAAGGAAAAGGAGAATTCAACAGTCAAAAACTTTCCAAAATTAAGCAAACCTATCTGCACTTCTCAGGAGACAAAGGATTTGTTTGAAGAGCTTGCCCCCAGCTGTTTTCAATGCAGGCTCCTTTTCCCTTTTGCTTTAATTTCTCAGCCGGAGACCCCTTGAGTCCAATGCTGCCCTGTCCCTTCTTACCTACAAGCCAAGGCTGCTTTTCTAACTACTGTGTAATAAAGGCTGGAATTTCGGCTGCTTTATTTATAGCTACAGACTAAATTGAAGGCAGAAAAACTAGTTATAACCTATAAGCCACAAAAATAAATCTCCATAAATTGTTTAGCAATTTTAAAAGAGCAGAGTTAACCCAGGGCATTTTTTAAAAAAGAGCACAGTTAACCAAGGGCAAAAAAGGGCAATTTTTGAGCAACCAATGCAATGAGAGAGAAAGAAAATGGAGCAGTGAAACTTTCTAAATTTAAGTAAACATATTTGCATTTCTGCCCCAATTCTTAGGACAAAGCTGTCCTAAAGCAATATGGGTACATTTTTGTATAGTTTTAATCAGCTATATTCAGCAAATAGCCCAGTTTCTTATAGGTCTTCTACGTTGAGAAATGGATGTCCAAGTTGGGACATTCACAGTTTGCAGTCTATTTTACAAAAGGCTCTCTGAACATGGAGCCTTTTGTAAAATATGGGATAAAAATACAGGTACCTGGCAGCATGTACAGCAGGAACAGCCATTTTACAAAAAAAATGTAAAATAGAAAAAGAGTAGTATCCCTGGGAACATTGTACATGTTAAGTGCTGACACGTGTGTGTGTGTGGCAATTTTGTTACCTACATGTATAAACATATATAAGTGTTGGCGTTTACGTGTATGAGGACTGGATTTTGCGTAACTGCCCATCCAAAGAGAGTCAATTAAGGAGTCAAGCTCCAAAACTTCAGCTGCTTTATTTTTCAGGTGATTTTAAATGCCAGAGAGATGAGCACAATTACCGCCTCAATCACTTCTCCAAAGCTCAGGTCCAAACGAGCAGTTAGCATGACTCAGAGCAGGTGTGCCTACCGATGGAGAAAATTATTTGAGATATATGTGCTTTGCCTTTGCAAAACAGGAAATACATGTATCCTTCTAAAGACTGCCCATACTGTGCTCAGAATTGTGATGCAGCGGACCCTCTGGCAGAAAGAAAAAAAGTTTTAAATTTAGAAAAAAACAAGTTTCAGTTGCAATATCCTGAAAGCCCACATAGAGGGAGCAGGAGAGCCAGCCTGGATGCAGAGGAATCACGCCTCTATGGGCAGGACTTAGAATCAGTCAGGCCCGATTTAAGCAGGGACAGAGCAGTTCAAAGGGGAGATCAAAGAGCAGGCCGAAGAGCAGGCCAAGGAGAAGGCCAAGAAGCAACTTGGAGAGCAGACCAAGTAGTAGGCCGAGGAGTAGGCCGGAGAGCAGGCCAGAGACAACTCCAAGGAGCAGCACTGCAGAGAGCAGTCAAGGAAGAAGGTGCTCTCCCATCCAGCTGGAGAGAAAGCCCTATCCAGGGAGAGGGGCTAAGCCACGATCTGAGAGAAAGATATCCAGCTGAAAAGGATACTCAACAAGAGAAAGGTACTCTTAAAGATTTCTATAAAAGTAACCAGAGAGAAGGGTGGAAAACTCAGAGGCCTGGTGAACAGGGAAAAGCTGAGAGGGCGCGGCCACTAGCTAACTGCCACGGGAGTGGAAGCAAAGGCCGAGGGCATCAGCTGCAGCCCTGCCCCAAAGAAGTTTATCCACACTCTAGAGAAAGGGAGACCCGGGGGGATTACTTGAGCCAGCAAGAATTAGAAGATAATCAGGCTAGGCCTCAAGCCTCTCCTGGAAGAGACTACAGAAAGCTCAAAGGTAAAACAGTTATTGCCTGTGATTGTTCGCCTAAACCCAGCATAGGAGAAAAGCAAAAGAGAAGATTTTATCAGTATAATAATGACACTTTTAAGCAGAAAATAACAGATGATTTCCCCAGGAAGAAAACTGTTAATGCTAAAGGTTGGGACAAGAGAGTTTTTAAAACCATAGCAGATGAACAGCCAGGGTTCTATCCTATAGCCAAGAACCGACGCCCCAAGCTGACAAACAAGCATTGGAACACGGTTTGGCACGCTTTCAAAAAGCCAGAACTCGGCCCCATTGAAGCTTCCGATTCAGAGCTCTCGGACATGGAATGGCTGCCAGTGGAATCTGGGGGTGAGGAGGCAGAAGAACCCATGGAATGCGTTTATTGTACAGTAGGAAAACTATAATCTGTTTGGAGTTAAAGAATGTATGAAGTGAATACAGGTTACCTTATGTTTTGAGTTACTGTGGAGATTAACAGTTGTTACTTTGACCGTTTTATATATGTGGAACCTGATGTAAGGATTGTTACAGCCCTGTTACTTTCTGAACCGTATATTTTGAACCATATTGCACAAAGGAGAAATAAAAGCCTTTTTCCTTTTTCCCTACACTTGGCTGTGAAGTCACTTTATTGGGAAGTTGGCAACGAGGTTGGCACGAAGGACCGCTACCTTATGACCCTCGCAACTGGCCAACCCTGATACCCCAAATCTTATGCGCTCCCCAGCCTCCGGTGGAAACACTACGCCGCCACCAGAGGGGGCTGCAGGGAGACAGAATGTGCCCCCTTGAAATCTGTGCGTATGACAACTATGTATGTGTATGTTCATCTACTCGTGTAAAGCACATTTTTACATGTGTAAATGGTGTCTAACCCTTCTAAAATGGCCTTCTAAATCTGTGGAATATTGTGTTAAAGTTTACCATCCTGCTGACTATCAGAGAGCTGGGGGACTATGGCTCTGATCTTCTCTGTTCTTGGAGGTTAAGCAGGTTTGGGTGTGGCTAGTACTTGGACGGGAGACCACCTTGGAATGCCAGGTGCTGTAGGCTCACTGCATGGAAGAAAGGCCTGGCAATTTATTTCCAGTTGCACCTTGCCAAGACAACCCAGGGGATGATGGGTCACCAGGAGTTAGCATTGACTTGATTGCACACATCAACAACAGAGAGCTGGGGAAGGGATAAAACCTGTGGTGGAAAGAAAGAGAGAGGAAAAAAACTGGGAGTCATGTGAAGGTATGGGGAAAGAATTGGGGAGGGGGCCAATAATAGGGAGCAGATTGTTTTGGGAAGCTGAGGAGAGAGAAAACAGGTCTGAGTGGGCAGAAAGAATAAGCAGAGTGTCTTCTAGGATTCGGGTAAGAGACCAAACTTAGGGAGATTTGAACCTGACTGTCAGGACAACTGAGGCTCAATCTCATGATCCTGGGGGGCTAGAGATCAGTGGTTTGTAAATGGAGCCGCAGAGGCTGCTGAGTTTAAAGCTCCTCCAGGAAAGATAATACCTAGAGCAGCAGCTTGACTTGGGAAGAACTCATTGTACCAGCAAGAGGCGTGTCCTATCAGTGTCTATATATAGGGAGAGCTAGGCAGACACACCCTTGCTGGTGCATCTACAGTCATTCCTAGTGGAGTATTTGCTTCTAGGTTTCTGCCTGCTCTTAGTCCTGCTCACTGCCAAGGCTTCTGCTTCCTGACTCTCGCCTGGTACCTGCACAAAATATATAAAAATCATGCATCTCTGAGTAATAATTATTTTGTAAATTACACTATAAATAATTACTCAGACACCGATCATTATACTATGTAATCACATATATTCTGCAGACTATACAGTATATCTTATATCATATTTACAGATGCCCTGCATGGTAGTCTCATTTTAGTAATTCTAGCTGTATGTGTTGGGAAGACTGTGGAGTAGAGGGTATTTTATATACATATGGTGACATTGCAAGTATGCGCAGGGCTTCTAGCGCCTTGATGAATGTGAGATGGTTGCTTTCACCAGAGATTTCTACATGGATGCCAGAGGTGACAATACTTGTGTATATGTCTATGAAATAGTGCATAGAGCAACAAATTGTGCGTGATTTGCTGTTATAAAGAGGTTTGAAAAATATAGTCTGTGTGCAGTATTTTTGTTACCTTTTTAAATTTTTATTGATGTGGAGCCTGATTCCATAACATACAAGTCTGGGCCACAGGCACGTCTAAATCGAAGACATGCTGCTCTGAACCCAATTCCACAACTGCGTGTTTAGTAGATGCACACAAGTTTCCAGCCCCATCTCATTCTAGTCCTCCCCCAACATCAGCTCCCTTCTAGTTCCAGCCCCACCCAGCATCTGCTCCCTTCTAGTCCCTTCATCAGCCCATTTCCAGTTCTAGTTCCCCCATCAGTCCTTTCCAGTCCTATCCTAGCCCCCCATCAGTCCATTTCCAATCCAAGCCCCCCCATCAGCCCATTTCCAATCCTAGCCCTTCCATCAGCCCATTTACAATCCTAGCCCTCCATCAGCCCATTTCCAGTCCTAGCTCCCCCCCACTCAGCCCATTTCCAGTCCAAGCCCCCCTCCCAATCAGCTATTTCCAGTGCAAGCCCCCCTCACTCAGCACATTTCCAGTTCTAGCTCCCCCCAATTTCCAGGCCAAGCCCCCCCATTCAGCCCATTCCAGTCCAAGCCCCTCCCCATCAGCTATTTCCAGTCCAAGCCCCCCTCCACTCAGCCCATTTCCAATCCAAGCCCCCCTCCCTATTAGCTATTTCCAGTCCAAGCCCCCCTCCACTCAGCCAATTTACAGTCCTAGCTCCCCCCCCACTCAGCACATTTCCAGTCCAAGCTCCCCTCCACTCAGCCCATTTGCAGTCCTTGCCCCCCCCCAATTTCCAGTCCAAGCCCCCCCACTCAGCCCATTTCCAGTCCAAGCCCTCCTCCCCATCAGCTATTTCCAGTCCAAGCCCCCTCGCCACGCAGCCCATTTTCAGTGCTAGTTCCCCCCAAATTTCCAGTCCAAGCCATCCCCCCCCCCCACTCAGCCCAGTTCCAGTCCTAGCTCCCCCCAATTTCCAGTCCAAGCCCCTCCCCTCCCAAAGAGCCCCATGGCTGTCTAAAATGCTTTAGAGGGAGCCTGAGAGGCCCTGGCTCACCTCTAACAGCTACCAAAGTGAAGAGCATCTTCTTCCTTCACCGGCAGCTGTACTGTAGTTTACAACACTGCCATGCTCAGGTCAAAGGGGACTTCCTGTTTCCCGGTGCTCTGCACGGCAGCGTTCTAAACTACAGTACAGCTGCCGAAGTGAAGGAAAAAGACACTCTTTACTTCGATAGCCGTTAGAGGTGAGCCGGGGACTCTCTGGCTCTCTCTAAAGCCACCCTGCCTGCCGGTGCTCAATGCAGGATGTTGTTTGCGCTAGGCACCCTGAAGCACGGGGTCCCTTGCGAACAATATTCTCGCACAATGGACAGGCCGGCCCTGCCTGTATGGCTTGGCAAATGTACTAAGGAATGATAAGGTCTTTCCTCCACAGATGTTTCCGCATCCTGCGTGACATGGAGGCATACCAGGTGCAATTCCGCACCATCCGCCGGACCAGGCCGCATCTCATATGCGTATCCAGCAGCAACTGCTGCAGGAGCAAGGTGAGTGTTTAGGCAGAGACCCAGGCCAGGTGAGAGGCTGACATGCAAACTACCTCAAGCAACAGCACAAATTGCAACATGGGTTCAACCCAATCTACAGGCTCCTTTCTGTGATGTCATACAGAACCATTGCTTAAACAATCTGTCCTCCAATAGAGCAGTTAAAGACAATTATTACAATAAAAAATCCCTTATTCTTTGAAATAACCCAACTCGGAGACCCGCAATACTAATATGAGACAAACATGAGAGATGGTGTTATCAAGAGGAATAAGACCGCAGTATCTACCCCGAGTTAAATAATGCAAATCTCAAAGGGAGCACTGCCTCGTGACAATATCAATATGACTGAAGAGGTCAGCTCATACATCAATGGTCACTCTAGAAGAAAACCTCTTGGAATGATGAAAACAAAGTAAGATAATATCTCTAGCAGGTAACAATGTTGAAGACTGTAGCAACAGTCCTAACTGAGTAACCAATGATCTTGGCTGGGTTGTACAATATTCAATGTTCAATATTCAGTATTCAATATTCAGATTCAATGTTCAATACTCAGTAGTCAGAGATCATTGGTTATTGATATTGTAGCATAAAAGTAGCAGTACATTATCTACTCCTTATCTGCAGAAGTCCACTTAGTTAATCCTCTAAACGTTTTCATTAATCTCTGTGGTTTATCTCCTGCCACAGTGGATCCGCGAACATGCTCACCATAGCCTTTATCTGTGGCAGGGATGTTATCTACATCTGCAGTGCTCGCATTATTGCAACCACCATCGTTAGCCCTAGTGCGCAAGCTATGGGTGGGTATCTTTTTATCCTGGGCGACATGCGGCCAGTATGTATTTTTCTTTTTCGTTACTACCATGCTTCACTCATAGTATCATCTTGCTGGGATTCAGTATAGATTTTGTATGACGGGATCACCACTTGAAAGTACTCAGCAAGACTTAGGGAGGGAACTATAATCCCCCCTCCCCCAAGAAAGGCACATCAGTTCACCAACCACAGTTGTCCTCACTATGTGGGAGCAGTGTTGCTATTGCAATGTTGGAACTGACTGGCCACAAATGTCACCTACTGATTCCTAGATGGCTACAAACCCTATTTTTAAATCAAGAGGGTATACAAGGAGAATCCGTCAAAAACTGGAAGGAAGCAAAGAAGTAAGTGGATGATAACATCTTGAAGCAACTATGGGCTTCCATGGAAAGAGAAATACAGGGAGGTGGCGGCGATCTGGGTGAGAGTACCAGAAGAAAGGAATACGTGGAAACAGAAAGAGCAGTTGAGGGGAAGATAGAGCTTGGAGATCTGGAACTGCAGGAGAGTGAGGTAACTATAGGACACGTCAACCAATCAACTGAAGAGGAGGAAGAAAGGGAGGAGAAAGACCCAAGAGGTGGAGAATTCAAGATCAAACTCCTAGTCCGCATTGAAAAAGATGAATATGCTGTGTTTCAGGCAAGGGAAAGATTACCCAAGTTAAATTTAACACCTAAGGTTAAAAGTATGATTATAAAGATGAACAAAGCTATATACCAGTGATGGCTAACCTTTTTGAGCCCGAGTGCCCAAACTGCCGCACAAAACCAAAGAATTTCCTCAAAGTGCCAGCACGTCAATTAAAGCCCCATTTGCATAAGGTGCTTCATTTGCATAAATATTTGCATAATGTTACCATACACTAACTTTTAGTAAACATGCCTCTTAATGAGTATATGGATAAAGAAAGACTAAAAGGTTTCTACATTACTATAATCCAGTACCAACCGCCAGGCACATTAGGAACTACTACAAACGCTGCCCATTTAGAACCCATAGCAAACCCGCCGTATCCTAACAGCACTACCAGGACTCACAAAGCACCATACTCTACCTATCAAAAGGCAACACTGCAAATATTAAACCAATACATCTCAGAGAACAACAATACATGACCTACTGGGGAAAGAACAAGTGGCAATGTCAAATAGGAATTATATAAACAGAATACCTCAGCTCAGTTACACATGCAGAACAGACCATCACCAAACAAGGAATCACAATTTAGAAACAGGAAGACAATAATTAAACTGGGAACCCCAAAAGCCAAACTTGGAATATACAACAACACTGTAGAAATAAAACTATATATTAATTTCCTCTTGTACTAAACAAAGCACAAAAATTAATGATGCACATTTCCCAGAGCTGACATATTCCAGTTAATAAATTCAAAATAAAGAGATATTTTTCTACCTTTTGTGCATTTTTTTTCAGTTGCAATTGTTCCAGCCACTTTCTTCTGGTTTCTTCGTGTCTTCTGCTAACTCTCCATCTGCTGTCCATTTGTCCTTTCTTCTGTCTTCTTGTTTTTTTTTTCCATTCTCTCTCTACATCTGCTTTAACATACTAATCTTTCTCCTTTGGCTCTTTCCTCATTCCTATTTCATCTACTCAAAATTTACCCCTCCATCCTCAATCCCCACTTACTCTCCCAATACCCGGCCAATTGTAGATTTTTTTTCGCTCCCACACAAAATTTTTCCCCTCTCCATTTTACTCTCCCAGCCCCATCCCATTCTAATCCTCCCCCAACACCAGCTCCCTTCTAGTTCCAGCCTCACCCAGCATCCATTCCCTTCTAGTCCCTGCATCAGCCCATTTCCAGTCCTAGCAGCCCCCCAACCCAATACCAGTCCTATCCCCCCCTCATCAACCCACTTCCAGTCCTAACCCCCCATCACCCCATTTTCAGTTTAAGCCCCCCCCTATAACCCATTACCAGTCCTAACCCCCCACTTCCAGTCAGCCCCCCATAGCCCATTGCCAGTCCTAACCCCCCATCAGCCCACAGTCCATTACCAGTCCTAACCCCATCAGCCCACCTCAAGTCCTAACCCCTCCCCATCAGCCCATTTCTTGTCCCAGCCCCCCCATAGCCCATTATCAGTCCTAAACCCCCCCATAGCCCATTACCAGTCCTAACCCCATCAGACCACCTCCAGTGTTAACCCCCCATCAGCCCATTTCCAGTCCTAACCCCACCCAACAGCCCACCTCAAGTCCTAACCCCTCCCCATCAGCCCATTAGCAGTCCTAACCCCCCCCCAGCCCATTAGCAGTCCTAACCCCCCCTCTCTAGCCCATTAGCAGTCCTAACCCCCCCCCCATAGCCCATTACCAGTACTAACCCCCATCACCCCATTTCCAGTCAGCCCCCATCAGCCCACAGCCCATTAGCAGTCCTAACCCCCCTAGCCCATTAGCAGTCCTAACCCCCCCTCCTAGCCCATTAGCAGTCCTAACCCCCCCCTAGCCCATTTGCAGTCCTACCCCCCCCCCCTCCTACCCCATTAGCAGTCCTAACCCCCCCCAGCCCATTAGCAGTCCTAACCCCCCCCCCTCCTAGCCCATTAGCAGTCCTAACCCCCCCCAGCCCATTAGCAGTCCTAACCCCCCTAGCCCTTTAGCATTCCTAACCCCCCCCTAGCACATTTGCAGTCCTAACCCCCCCCCCGCCCATTTGCAGTCCTAACCCCCCCAGCCCATTAGCAGTCCTAACCCCCCCCTCCTAGCCCATTAGCAGTCCTAACCCCCCCTCTCTAGCCCATTAGCAGTCCTAACCCCCCCTGCCCATTAGCAGTCCTAACCCCCCATCACCCCATTTCCAGACAGCCCCCATCAGCCCACAGCCCATTAGCAGTCCTAACCCCCCCTAGCCCATTAGCAGTCCTAACCCCCCCCTCCTAGCCCATTAGCAGTCCAAACCCCCCCCGCCCATTAGCTTTCCTAACCCCCCCCCCGCCTAGCCCTTTATCCGTCCTAACCCCCCCCAGCCCTTTAGCAGTCCTAACCCCCCCCCCCTAGCCCATTAGCAGTCCTAACACCCCCCCCCTTGCCCTTTAGCTGTCTTAACACCACCCCCCCTAGCCAATTAGCTGTCCTAACACCCCCCCCCAGCCCATTAGCAGTCCTAACACCCCCCCCCCCGGCAAATTTAAAAACAGAAAAAGCGGGCTCTGGCTGCTGCCGCGGCCGCGGCAGCATGCAGTGTCCCGCGGGGCCCCCTCCGCCCGCTAAGCCCCTCTGCAAGGGCTTTCAGATTCGCGAGGGAGACAGCGTCTCCCTCGCGTCTCTTGTTAAGCCCGCAGGGGCTAATGGGAAATTTCCCATCAGTCCCTCGCGTCTAAAGGGGCTGATGGGAAATTTCCCATGAACCCCTACGGGCTTAACAGAGACGCGAGGGAGACGCTGTCTCCCTCGCGAATCTGAAAGCCCTTGCAGAGGGGCTTAGCGGGCGGAGGGGGCCCCGCGGGACACTGCATGCTGCCGCGTCCGCGGCAGCAGCCAGAGCCCGCTTTTTCTTTTTTTGCGGACCTTCACGCGTGCCAGCTGCAAGGCCTTCGCGTGCCACAGCTGGCACGCGTGCCATAGGTTCGCCATCGCTGCTATATACAGTATAGAGGGACCATTTCTGGGCATTACCAAAATAAATTGAATACAATATTATGCAGCTAAAATTTTTACTGCAAGAATACTACTAACTAAAGTGCAGGGCCAGAAAAAAAAATGAAAACAATAACAGTTCCTCCTTGGAAAAAGCAAAATGAGGGAAAAATACAGTCATTGCGTGCAGAGGTGTCCCTGATAGACGGGTATCTGAAAGGATTAAGATCATCAAAGATATTAAGGAAAATCCAAAACATCAAACTGAAGCCTGCTGCATTAACAGAAGACCTGAAATTTATGTGTTTCAACAATAAATTGAAAGTAGAAGCAGAAGTGCAAAAAATGCAAAGATATGAAGAAAAACAAAAATAGAGATATCAAAATAAGCTATTTAGAACCAAAAACAATTTTACAGGAAATTGGGAAAGAACAATAAGATAATAAAAGCACCACCAACCAAAGCTGAAACAGAATGCTTCTGGAGATAACTATATGAGGACTCTTATAAAGCACAGTCTAGAAGCAGAATGGTTACCCTGCATACAGGAGCATTTAGAAAAAGCAAGCATCACACCTATGGAATGGTCTACAGTAACTCCAAACGAGCTGGAAAGAAGGTTAAAGTGAGCCCCAAACTGGAAGAGCCCTGGCCCAGATGGAGTAACCAACTTTTGGCTCAGTTAACATCACTCCGCCCAGACCTGGTGAATTGCAAAAATCCATTGTTTACGCAGCCAGACTTAACACCACAATGGCTTACTACAGGAAAAACATTTCTCCTTCCAAAAGGAGACCCAAGTAACACTCCCAACAGTTATAGACCAATAACTTGTCTACCTACAATCTATAAGCTGTTCACTGCAATAGATGCAGACAGAATATATGATCATATTGAGTCTGATAACATCATGGCAATGGAGCAAAAGGGCAACAAGAGAGGGGCATATGGCACCAAAGACCGGTTAATGTTGAATAAGGCCATCATGGCCAGCGCTAAGAAAAGCAGAAATCTCAGTATAGCATGAATTGATTATAAGAAAGTTTATGACAGCGTCCCACACTCATGGATAATTGCCTTGAAATGTATAAAATAAATCCTGATTTGACAGAGTACATTAAGTTCACCATGACAATCTGGCAAACCACACTCTTTTTGAAATATGAAGATGGTCAATATATCATTCCTAGAGGAAAAGGAAGAAGTACACCGGCTGCAAAGACAAAAAACTGAAACAAACAGCGGAGAGCACAAACCACGGCCACACACTGTGATTAAAAGGGGAAAAGTAATAAACATTTCCCCTTTTAATCACAATGTGGGGCCGTGGTTTGTGCCCTCTGCTGTTTGTTTCAGTATATCATTCCTAACATCAGGATCCAGTGAGAAATAGTTCAGGAGGATTCCCTGTTGCCCATTCTGTTTTGTGTGGTGTTTAATCTAATGAGTACTCTCATCAAATCTTTGGGATAAGGATTTAACATGAATCCAAAAGAAGGTAACAACCCAGAAACAACATCTCATTTATTATTTGTAAATAATCTGAAGATCTATAGTTCCAGTGACCCTCAATTAGAAAAGCAACTTCGTGTGGTGAAAAGCTTTTTTGATGACATCAGAATGACCTTTGGCCTTGATAAATGTGCTAAGGCAACTTTGTTTTAGAGGAAAATTGAGCAAAACAGAAAACATCTCCTTGGCTGAAGGCTGTGACATCAAGGACCTTGAACAGGAAGGCATATATAAGTATCTCAGAATAGAAGAAGGAACGACACTCAAGCAGAAATTACTGAGAGAAAAGATCAGTAAAGAATACTACAGGAGATTAAAATCATTATTGAAAAGTGCTTTAATATCACGGAATAAGATACAAGCCATCAATCAGCTGGCAATTCCTTTCTCACTGCTCGTTCTTATGTTGTCCATGCCAATCATCAATCCTCGCCGTCTATTCCGCTGTTATGCGGAGTCCCCCAGGGATCAGTTTTATCCCCTCTGCTCTTCAATATTTTTCTTGCCCCACTTCCCCTTTTGGCCCAACAATTTCACGTTTCCACCTACATTTACGCCGATGATATTGTCTTTCTCTTTCACACTTCTCCAGCCATGATTGATATCACTCCCCTCAATGACTGCCTTTCTCATATTGCCACTTGGCTCTCATCTAATTTCCTACAGTTGAATCCTTCCAAATCCTCAGCCATGTGGGTGTCTCTGAGCTCTCCTTGTCCGGTCATTGCGCCTCAAATAAATTCTGTTCCTATTCCTCTCACTTCTTCTCTCCGGTACTTAGGGGTAATTCTAGATTTGTCACTGTCTTTTCGCGAACACGTGTCTAACTTATCCCATCGTTCCTTTTTTACATTACGCCAAATACGCTCAGTCCGCTCAATTCTGTCCCCTGATTCCCTTACCACTTTGGTACTAGCGTTAGTGATGTCCAGACTGGATTACTGTAACGTGGTCTATGCTAATCTCCCCGCCTACCAACTTAAACGCCTTCAACTTCTGCAGAATACAGCCGCCCGTCTTGTCACTTTTGCCCGGAAATCAGATCATGTAACTCCTCTTCTGTTTCGCCTCCACTGGCTTCCGCTGCACTTTCGGTTTAAATACAAGGTTCTTATATTATTACATAGAGTCATCCACACTTCCAACCCGCAGTACCTAGCAAATCTAGTCTCTCTTCACACTCCGTACCGTCAGCTCCGGGCATTGCATGCTAACCGTTTGTTTCTTCCCCCGCCTTCACGAGCTCACCTTGAACAGACACGCCATGCCGCTTTCTTTTTCTTGGGTCCCTCACTTTGGAATTCTCTACCTTCCTCTCTCCGTTTAGAATCTTCCTACCAACACTTCAAAAGCCTACTAAAAACTCATTTGTTTCAGCAGGCATATGATCTCCCCTCCCAGTAGTCCTGTCTAGTTGTTTTGTTTGTCTTTGCTTACTTATGGTTTGTTTGGTTTGTCGATTGTTTGTTTTGTGACCTCTTTGGCCATCTTTTCTCTATTTTAATGGATTTCTTTTCTTGTCGATGCTTTTACTTATATTATTTTATTGTAAACCGCTCTCACGTTTCAACAAGGGCGGTATATTAAATGTAAATAAAGATAAAGATAAAGATATACTTTGTCGCGGGGCTCCCCGTCTACGCCTTATTAATGTTGGGGTGAGCCCGGGCAAAGATTTTGCTAGGTAGTCCAGGGAATGTAAATCCACTCCGCGTAGTTGAGAGAAGTGGCTTTACAGATTCCACTACCTAGGAGCACTCATTAATGAGACCAGGTGGAGGGAAATAAAGGCTTTTATTCCCTGGTTAATGCAAAGGTTCAACATAAGATATAATCCATGAAACAGAAAGTCCTTTGTGTCAAAAGGTACCAGTATCTACAGTGGGTTACTTAACTGTTGCTTCACAGTTAAGGCAGGCTTTCAGAAGTAGAATTCAATACACGAAACAGCAATTACATTTCATTCACTCTTCTTCATTACATGGAGCATACAGACTCTGGAGCTGAGGCAGTGCACCAATCACATTCCATGAGTTCTGGCATAGGTGAGGGAACAGTGTTTGGATAATCAATCTCCATGGAGTCTCCTTCACTGTACTCAGTTGAGGAGTATTCACTGTCCCTGTCTAACTCAGCCTTGTAAGTTAAAACTCTGGAGTCTGGCTTCCTATAGCCAGGGGTTCTCAATGTTGCAGGAATTTTACTGAACCAATCTGGTTTCTTTTCCCTTACATAAGGAGCGTGGGTTTTAGCAAAGCCTTTAGGAGCACAACAGTTACAGTCATTGGTTAATGTTTCATACCTGGGTTTAGCTGAGTTGGAATGCACAGTGTTTTCTCTTCCAGCCACTCTCCTTTGGTAGCTGAGCCTCTGCCTGCCTGCTTTGGACACAGCTGGGCTTCTAGGCAGTCGAGTAAAACTTGGCCTGGATTCTCCTCTCTCTCTGGGTAAAAACTCCAGCCGATCATAAAAGTGCTTTCCTCTCTGACATGGTAAAACTTGGCAATAATCCTTTAGAGATTGTATGCTCTTCTCAGAACCCTTCCCCCTGGTTCTTAGCTTCTGTCTCTCTGTTCTGGATTCAGGCAGACTGTGAGAACAGGGCGTGGCAAACACTCTCACCTTAGAGCTGGCTCTGTCAAACTTCCCTATTGCAGCAGGGTCAGTTTGGGCCTTCTGGCTCCCAACCTTGTGAAGTCTGTTTCCAGTCAGATTCTTCTCAGTCCTCTCCTGATGCCTCTCAGCTTTCTCTTGCTCCTTTCTTCTGTGGCTCTCAGCCTTCTCTCGCTGGCTCTCAGCCTTCACCTCCTTCTCTACTTCTTTCTCTTGGTGGCTCTCAGCCTTCTCTACTTCTGTTTCTCCTTCTGCTTCTGCTCTAGAAGCATTCTGCTCTGACTTATAAAGCAAAGTGCTTGAGCTGACATCCGGGTTTCTTCCCAGGTGCAAGTCATCAGAGTTCCTAGGCTCATTAACTCCCGAATGTCTGTTCCTGCTCCCTCTAGCTGTGCCTGGGGGTAATTGCACACCTAGTTCCTCACAAGAAACAGGATTTCTTTTCAACCACTCATCTTTATTGACACCCGCCTCATGACAACTTTCATACAGCTTTGGGGTAGTGGACTGGCCTCTTAAAGATCTTGAAAAACTGGATGTGCGAACACGAAAACTCCTCCATGCCCATGAAGTGATTTACAAGAATCAGTGTACATACCTAGAGCTGAAGGAGGACTAGGACTCATAGAGATTGATTACACATACAGAGTTACTATCATAGGCCTCCAGGCCTACTTAACTGCATCCTCAGATCCAAATATGCAAAAAGTGCTGAAATATGAGAGTAAATATCCAGAATCTGTCTCCATCATCAAACTTGGACAAGCGTTCCAACGACTAGAAGGAATGAGTGAAAATCCACAAACATGCACAGGGAAGGAAGTAACAGAATTTGCAAAGCAAGAGAAAAAACGCTTCAAGGAATTAGATCAACAAACAAGGAAAAACAAGTGGCAGATGCACAAATACAGTGCAAATGCAGAATGTTACTCCAGGAACCCTTTGTTAATTAAGAACGGACCCATGAATGGTTAAGGAGGGGTGAACTGAAACCTAAGGATGAGAGGTTGATAGTTTCAGCCCAGGATAGTGGCTTAAAGACGAGATGGTTTACAGCGAGCATTGAAAAAACTGGCAACACAGACATATGTTGATTCTGTAAGAAAGGCCTAGAAATGATGACTCACCTCATAGCTGGCTGTGAAGTTCTGATGGCAGAAAATTTCTATACAGAAAGACATAATAATGTAGTGTGCCTCATCCACTGGAAATTCTGTAACTATTACAACATAACTGTGCCCGAAAAGCACTGGGATCACGACCCTAAGAGAAAGCCTGGCGCGCCGCAGGGCCGGGTCCCCGGGGCCCGAGTCTTCGCCGGCGGCGGTTTCCGCAGGGGCAGGGGGGGGAAGGCTGGACGCGGCGTCAGCGCGCCGTCCTCACGCTCATGTGGGACAGCGTGATTGGCTGCCGGCAGCTCAGGGCGGGGCAGAGCGGCAGGGAATGTGGGGATCGACCGCGTGGTCTCCCTCTTCCTGCCGGCTCTGCGAAGAAAAAGGTGTGTGGGGTCTGCGGCGGTGATTAATTTTAATTTAAATGGTGTTTAGGCGGTTTGGGCCTTTGCTTAAGCCGGTGAGGGATGCTGGATTTAGGAAAGGGGGGGAGTTCTTTTGGTTTTTGGGCTTTCGGGACAGCGAGTGGTTTAAAAAAAAACAAAACAGGGGGGGTCTTGAGGTGCATTTTAAAAAAAAAAAAGAGAAGAGCAGATTGTGGGGTTGGGGGAGTGGGGCTCTTGCGTGGGCTGGGGTGGCATAGTGTTATCAAAAAAAAAAGAAGAAAGGGATTTGCCCTTGTTGTGAGGGCCACGGTGATGGCGCGGACCCCAAAAGGGTAGGGGGTGGGTAGGAGGGGGCGGCGGGGCCAGTAAGAGTGAGGGCCGGCGCTAGGGGGGCTGGGCAGCGAGGGCATATGGTGACAGGGGTTTCCAGGCCGGCAAGCAGGGGGTCAGCTGCGGTGCAGGTGGCAGGAGGAGTGGGGAGGCAGCCGCAAGGCAGAGGCATTTGGAGGGGAGCATGGCCGCAGAGGGGAGCCCGTGGGGCCGCCCCGGCAGTGCTGGGCTTAGAGGCGGTAGAGACCATCTGGACGGAGATGGCAGACGAGTCCTGCACAGGCGTGACTGCGCCTCCCCAGGTCGAGCAGCGAAGCGGGGCTGTGGGGTTAGCTCCTGCCGCTGGGGCTGTGGGGGGGGGGGGCGGGGCCGAGATGGAGGGGTGGAGTGCAGACAGGTCAGGGCTGGGGCCACTGGGAGATTTCATCCCTCCTCCGTTTCCGTGATTTTATACTCCCTCTCCGGCGGGTGTGCGCTTCCCGCATCCTCCAGCCGCGGGGTCCCCCAGTCTTTGGTCTTTTGGGCCCGGGCACTGTACTGCAATGGGGCCGTGGGGGGGTGGCTGGGGTGATTGGACTGGAGCTGGCCTTGGTGGGATGGGGTTCATGCAGGGGAGGGGATTAGCCGGGTGGGAGGCAGGCGGTATGGGCACCTCAGCCTGGAGATGGGGAGGTGGGGGGAGTGGGTTGGCCGGGGCTTCTGGGGCTGTTGCTGCTGGTTTCTCTCCTTCTCTTCCTGTACAGGTCCCGGAAGGTGGCAGCATATGATCTAGCATGTCGGACACTGGTAGAGTTGGTGGTGGGACAGCTACAATCCCTGCGGTGGTGCAGCCCAGCGTGGAGGCGTCAGACCAGACTGTGAGCACACCAGCAGTGGCCAACCCAGAAGTGGGTGAGTATGTGGGCAGAGGGGATGGGGCAGGCGTACAGGAGGTGGGTGTTCCTGTAGGCAAGAAGGCGAAGGCGAAGCGCAGACGGGGCCGCCATTGCTGGCATGATTCCTCATCTTCGTCGTCCTCCTCAGCGTCAGGCGACTCTTCAGGGGATTCGGCGGTAGCGGCAGTTGAGAAGGGTGAGGGGTATGGAGCTGCGGTGGTTCGTTGTGCGGAGCTTTGGGAGGGTATACAGAGGAAGTTGAGACGTCGGATCAAATGGCGCAGATATATTGATATTTTTCGCTTCTGGAGGGGCGGAAACGCTCGGGGGAGAGCAGAAAAAAGCGTAAGGAGGACGAAAAAGCCGGGAGGGTGCGGAAGGTTTCCCGCAACACCCTTAATTGGACCCGGGCCTTTTTAAGGTTGGCCAGCGTTTGGGGTCATTATTATCCGGGACAGTACAGTGCCCTGTTGGCTTACACGGATACTATTTTAGCAGCATCACAGGCCCATGATGGTAGGGCTTGGTTGAATTACGATGAGGAGTTCAGAGATATGATGGAGGAAAATGGGCAGCTTTCCTGGGGGATAAAAGACATTAATTTGTGGCTCACACAAATGTCAGCAAAAAGCAAGGTGGGGGGTGCAGCGGGGGGCTGGGGGCAAGCAAGTGGCTCCAACGGCTTCGGTTGGCTTGCGGCCCTTTCGAGCGTGTGATAAGGAAGCTTATCATAGTTCAGGAAGAAATAATACAAGAGGTGAATTGGCTCTGAATAAGCAACCTGTGCTGGCTGGTAAAAGCACTAAAACAGGGTGTTTACCTAAAGGACTACCAGACCCAGAATGCACTGGTTTACAGAAAGCCTCTAGGAGAGCTGAAGTAGGGAAACGTGTGCCTAATCAGAGAAGCAATGATGTAATCCCTAATCACACATCTCCTAGGGCAGGGCTTAATTCAGAACACCTGCAGTGTGCTAGGGTGGAGCAGCCATCTAGGCACTTTAAAGCTAGAAGAAATTCTTCATACAGACAGCAAGGAGAGCAACAGCAAGAGCAAGGACAGCAACGGGAGCTGGAGAAGGAGAGACTGATCGTGAACAGAAGGAAGAACAGCAAGACGTCCAGAAGGTCTAAGAAAGGAGCCCAAGGCAGTACGTATGCTGGGAGAGATTCCTGGGGCAAGCATTCTTCATTGGACTGGAAGAAGCCAAAGGCTTGGAGATATACAGCCCGGAGCCCTCGGACAGCACCTGTAAAGGAGATGGCTGCATCTACAGAAAGAAGGAGCTCTAATACCTATTTAAGGAGGTATGGGAAAAGAGACCTGAAGTCCAGGGATTCTGACTGGAGAGCTGGGCACAGAGGTTTTGCTACCTACTGGTCAAAATACCCAGAGAGGAAATCTAATGACAACGTGATCTCAGGTATGAACTCTGATCTGTTCCCTAGCTTTGCACAAGGAAGACAGCAGGGAAACAGTTTCTATCCTGGTAGACATCAGTTAGAGAAATCCTCTGAACCAGTGTATGAAAGTGATCCTATGATATTTCAAGAGCAAAGGGAAATATCAAATGAGGAAGTTGAATGTATGAATTATTCTCTTTCTAAGCTGCTGTTCTAAAGTAATCCTCAGTTAAGGATCAAACACCAAAAGGAACTGTACTGATTTTTAGCTTCCCAGAAAAGTTTCTTTGAAAGAAAGCTTTGGGGAAAGTTGGAGCCACGTGAAGAGTGGACCAGCAATGGTTTGCAGCTGGTTAAGCACCTGTGATTAGAGCAAGGCACAAGTGCACGTGGGACTTTGGAAAAAGCTTCTTCTCTGTGTGAAAGGAAGAAAGCTGTTTTTTTTGATAAAGAGAATTTTCCTTTTGGGTTTATTTTTCATTCCAGCACTGCTAAGAAAGTTTATTAGCAGGGGCTAGAAGAAAGACCTTTTCTGTTCCATCAAGGTCTTTACTAAGTTGTTGCATAAGTAATTCAGTTGCCTTATTTGTTTTGTTTCCTGAATAAAACTCCTGAAGAAATCATCCTGTTGATGTTACCAAGCATATCTGTGCGAGGGAATAACACCCCATAAATAAAATCTGTTTTCTGCTTTGTACTCGAGCAACTACAATTCTTTATTCTTGTTAAACGGCTAGTTTTTGTGTGAAGGAACTACAAGACCCACAATCCTTTGCAGGTCAAGTAAATTCATGTCCTTGCCAAGATTGTGGAACTTTCACAATAAGCACCCCTGTTTACAAGCGCCAGGTGTCTCTACTACGCAGCCGAAGGGGAACGTTGGGGGGGGGGTGGAGACGTGTGCTGGCGCTTTAACAAATCTTCGTGTCCATTCCCAGATTGTAAGTTCAGGCATGCCTGTTCTCTCTGCGGGAGCGGGCATTCGGCCGCAAAATGCAGCCGTAAAGGGGTGGGGGGACCCTCAGCGGGGGGTAAGTGAGGGAGTGAGCTTGGCGTTGGCTCCTACGCCCATAAGAGTCAATGCCATGCGTCCTTGGTTAGTTCGTTATGGGGGGTCCTGTCGGGGGAGGGCGTGGAGGACGATTTTGTCGGGGTTTGTGGAGGGCTTCCGCATTCCGTTGGAGGGTATGGTAGAGGGCGGGCAGGCTAGGAACGCTAGTTCTGTAAGAGCACTGGCTGACGTAGTGCATAGGAAGATCGTGGCCGAATGTGCTTTGGGCCGCATTGCTGGGCCTTTTCATGAACCTCCTTTTTCCCCTTTTGTGGTTTCTCCATTGGGATTTGTACCAAAAAAGGAGCCGGGTAGTTATAGATTAATTCATAACTTGTCCTGTCCGCCTGGCAATTCGGTAAATGACCACATTCCTAAGGAGTTGTGCATGGTGCGATATGCTTCCTTTGATGCGGCAGTTGAATTGGTACGGCAGTGCGGGTACGGGACCCTGATGGCAAAGGTCAACATCGAGTCAGCCTTCTGTTTGTTGCCGGTGCACCCCTCGGCATTCCCGTGCCTGGGGTTTCAGTTCAACTCTCGGTTTTACTTTGATAAGTGCATGCCGATGGGTTGTTCGATATCGTGCGCTTACTTTGAGGCCTTCAGTACATTCGTACATTGGGTCTTGGAGCAGCTGACGGGTTTCTCCACCATCATCCACTACCTGGATGATTTCTTCTTCGTGGGGCCTGGCCAGGCCGGGACGTGTGCCACATTGTTAGAAGCTTTTCAGCACCTGACAGGTGACTTTGGAATCCCTAAAGCGTCAGACAAAACTGTGGGTCCAGTCACGTGCCTTACCTTCTTAGGAATAGAGATAGATTCGGGGAAGCTGGTGGTGTATTTGCTGGGGCAAAAGTTGAACGGCTGAAGGAATTGGTGGGGGCAGTAAGTTTTGTGAACAAGACTACCCTCAAGGTTCTGCAGTCCCTGGTCGGGCATCTCAACTTTGCGTGTCGGGTTATTCCCATGGGGCGTCCCTTTGCACGGCGGTTGTCCTTGGCAATGGCAGGGGTGTGGAAGCCACATCACCGTATTCGGGTGTCGCCCGGAATGCGTGAAGACTTACGGGTATGGGATGCCTTATTAGCCAATTTCAATGGGTGCTCGGTTTTGCAGTTGCCGGAGCTGACAAACGCGGATCTTCAACTGTTTATGGATGCAGCAGGTAGTTCCGGATTCGAGGCTTACTGCCAAGGGGCTTGGTGTGCTGAGGCTTGGCCCGCCAATTGGGTGGTGGCTGGGTTGACCCGCAACATTACATTTTTGGAACTGTTCCCCATTGTGGTGGCGCTGTGGGTGTGGCCAGAGCGGTTACGGAACAGGCGGGTGGTTTTCTGGTGTGACAATACCGCGGTGGTGGAGGTTATCAACCGCTTGTCGCCCAAGTGCGTGAGAGTGGCGGCACTGACAAGGGTGTTCATTTTGGCTTGTCTGCGGTTAAATGTCACAGCGAGGGCACGGGCAGAATTCCATTGCTGATGCTTTGTCACGTTTTCAGTGGTCTCAGTTTTGGCTGCTGGCTCCGGATGCAGAAGAAACGGCCTCAGTGGTGCCGGATCATCTTTGGCAGGTTGGGACCCTGGCATGATGGCGTTGTTGGCGGCATCGGTGGCACGTGGAACATGGGAAAAGTATTTGCGTGGATACTCTCAGGTGAGTAGATTCTTGGGTATGTTGGGATGGTGGGGAGGGCGAGTCCCAGACGAGTTCATGGGTCAATTTGTGGTCTGGGCGAAAAGGGAAGGCTGGGTCAGATCAGCGGTTACGTCGGCGATAGCTGGGTTTTCCTTTTTCTGTAAGGCGGCCGGGTGGGGAAACCCTCGTATAGCTTTTCTGGTGAAGCGCATGTTGGCTGGGTGGGCCAGGGTGGGACCCCAGTTACGGGATTGGCGGCTTCCGGTGTCGCATGAACTGCTACTTCAAATTTGGGAGGCGCTCCCGCAAATTGCGGTTTCGGATTTCGAGTCTGTGCTGTTTTGCGTGCTGTTCGTAACCGCATTTTAAGGAGCATTCCGCGTGTGCGAGCTGGTGCCAAGGTCTGCAAGAGTGGGCGCATTTGGGGGTTTGGATGTTAGGCACGTGGCGCTGGAGGAGGCTCAGCTGCACATCTTTATCCCGCAATCCAAAACAGATCAGGTGGGAAAAGGGGGTTGGGTGATACTGAAGGCGATTTTTCCTTTGCCATCCTGCCCGGTGCATAACCTGCAGAACTATTTACAGCGGTGTTCAAGGGCTCCGGGTTATTTATTTCTTCATGAGAATGGGAGGCCGATGACGCAGTTCTAGTTTACAGCTGTGTTGCGTTTGGCTTTGCACCAATTAGGTTGTGATGAGAGGCGTTTTGCCTCGCACTCCTTTAGGATCGGTGCTGCCACAAGTGCTGTGGCAGCGGGACTTGAAGGGAGGGTAATACAGCGCATCGGCAGGTGGCGCTCGGGTGCATACGAAGGATATGTCCGGCCGCAGGCATCCTGATCAGGGCTAAGAGCGGTCAGGCAGGTCTGCGAAGTCTAGCACAAAGTCATGCAGTGTAATGTTCCTGCGGGGGGGGGGGGGGTTGGGGGGGAGGAATTAATCTTTTCATTCCTTTTGCAGAGTTGCCTGCTGGTTGCAGCCCGCTTTGTCTTCTTAAAGATGGGGTCTTCCCCGGAGAGTGGTGGATCATCGGCCATTCATTCGTCTATTGGGCCGAACGCCGGGCGGTGTTGCGGCCTCTGGGAAGGCACCTTGGCCTGGCGGCATCGGGAGTCCGGCTGCGTTGGATGGGAGAGCGTGGCATGAGATGGGGTCAGCTCATGCCCTTCATTCAGTCGGAAATCGGACAACGGCAGCAGCCAGTCGGGCTGCTGCTTCATCTGGGCGGCAATGATGTGTCGAGCTGGTCTTGTAGGCAGTTCATTCGAACGGTTCAGAGGGACATTGGACTTTTGTGTGATTTACTACCTGGGGTTGCCATTATTTGGTCTGATATCATCCCACGCCGGGCCTGCTGGTTACAGCGGCGGTGGTCCCGAGGCTTAGTCAAGATTAACAGGCAGATTGGGCGTTGGGTACAGCAAATTGGCGGGAGGCAGGTATTGCACCAGTGGGCTGAGGTGCGGTGCTTGGGGCTGTATCGCACGGATGGAGTGCATTTGGCCCCGGTGGAACAAGACTTGCTACTAAATGACTGGCAGGAAGTGCTTGAGGGCTGGGTTTGGTCGCAGCTTTCTTCAGGGGGGGTGGCACAAGGATAGGCGGGGCGAACTTGTGCCGGTGGTGGGGTAGCGAGCTAGCGCTCGTCGACCCAGCGGGACATATAAGGCTGATGCCGCATTGAAGGGAGCGAAGTGCTCCTCGGGTTGGGAGAGATATCACTGTTGGGGTCTCTGCCCGGTGGAAGGCAACTGGAGCCTGCCTTTGCTAATAATATGGCAAGGCAGGCGGTAGGGGGAATGGGGGGAGGATGATGCACCACCTTGCTAATATACGGCTGGTGGGGGGCATCATCCGGATTAGGGGGGGGTCAGGGGGGAATGTTATTTGAAATTTGAATGTTGTGTTGGCCTATGTTGGGCCGGTGTTGAATTTGTTAATAAAGCTGCGACCAAAATGGTTATTCCAAAGTTGTTAGTGTTGTGTGTTTTGTGGAGCTTGGGATCGGGGGGGGGGGGTGAGGGGACAAGGCGTGGGTAGGTGTTCCTATGGCGGCAGGCGAACCGGTCATCCGGATACCCTGGTTAATCCTGGTGCACTGCAGGGCCGGGTCCCGAGGCCGGCCTAATAACCGGGTCCCCAGGGCCCGAGTCTTCGCCGGCGGCGGTTTCCACAGGGGCGGGGGGAGGCTGGACGCGGCGTCAGCGCGCTGTCCTCACGCTCGTGTGGGACGGCGTGATTGGCTGCCGGCAGCTCAGGGCAGGGCAGAGTGGCAGGGAATGTGGGGATCGACCACGTGGTCTCCCTCTTCCTGCCGGCTCTGTGAAGAAAAAGGTGTCCCAGCCCACCCACCCATGCGTCGTGGTGTGGGAGAGGTGGGGAAGGGAGGTTGTCGCAGCTGGGTAGGGGGGGGAAGGTGGGGTTTGGAGTGCTGGGCGGGGTAGCGAGATAGCGCTCGTCGACCCGGCGGGACATATAAGGCTGATACCGCATTGAAGGGAGCGGAGTGCTCCTTGGGTTGGGAGAGACATCACTGTTGGGGTCTCTGCCCGGTGGAAGGCAACTGGAGCCTGCCTTTGCTAATAATACGGCGAGGCAGGCGGTAGGGGGAATGGGGGGAGGATGATGCACCACCTTGCTAATATACGGCTGGTGGGGGGCATCATCCGGATGGGTGGGGTTGGGGGGGGGAATGTTATTTGAAATTTGAATGTTGTGTTGGCTCATGTTAGGCCGATGTTGGATTTGTTAATAAAGCTGCGACCAAAATGGTTATTCCAAAGATGTTAGTGTTGTGTGTTTTGTGGAGATTGGGATTGGGGGGGGGGGGTGTGAAGGGACAAGGCGTGGGTAGGTGTTCCTATGGCGGCAGGCGAACCGGGCATCCGGATACCCTGGTTATTACAGAGAATGAGGAGGTTATGATCACTTGGGATATTCCCATTCTGATCGATAAAAAGGCTGGATGTGAGGAAACCGGATATAGTGGTTAAGGAGAAAAACACCAGAACAGCATTGATAATAGATGTCTCAGTTCCAAGCGACTACTCTGTGAATTACGTGGAGCTTCAGAAGATCCTGAAATATCAGGAAATGCAGTCAGAGACCCAGAAAACGTGGCAGAAAGATACAGAAATATTTCCCATTGTGTTGGGGGCTTGATAAAAAAGAATTTCCAAGCACATCCTGACAAACTATCTATACATGTTACATCTTACGAACTCCAGCAAGAGGCTCTCTTTGGTATGAGGCAAGTATTACACTGAGCCTTAGCAGTAAATCTGAGAGATAAGAGATCATAATCCCAATGCCCTGGCTTAGAAATGAGGTTCACAACTATCATGATATGCATAAAACTAACCCATTTGGAGAAACTGCCCTGAGGTGCAACAAATGCAGAAGGCCCAAAAAGGAAAACCACGCACACAGTAGTGCATATGTAAGACGGACTGTTTGGAAGTCAGTCTGGATTGAGTGGCCCCGAGTTCCAAAAATAGGATCCCAGTCTGGGAATCAGCATGTGAACTGTACCAGCATATCAATGAGGCCCAAGCTAGGAAAGGTGTAATGTTGCTCACACATATTGCTGGGATCCACTGTGGGCAATGTACAGATAAGGGACCTGGCCAACCTCACTAGGACCCTAAGTGGGAATAAAACCCATGATACTATGATGCAACATCTGGGCTTACATCAGTTTTCCCCTCCACCACGCCCAGCCACCAGCAGTCCAATGTAGAGCCGACAGACAACTATCACACATACCATGGGGTGCAGCTAACTACAATCTCTTTGCCTCCCATATACAGCTGTTCCTGAGGAGGACTCCCCACCACCCTCCCCTGAGAGATCTGAGGCAGACATGGCAGAGGACACAGGGGAATCCATCCCCCCAAGCCCAAGTGGGAACAGCGGCAGCAGCAGTGCCACTAGGCACACCAGTCACCCATCATTCTGTCAAGTCCCACCCCCCTCGGAGGGTGTGACTGGTGTGGCTGTGGTGTCCACTTCCTCTGAGGGAGAGGGGCCACATGTCAGTGGACAAGAGGGACCAGGTCCCCTGGCACAGATGCGGGAGTGAGAGATGGAGGGCGTGAGCCTGGGGCCTGCTGAGTCCCATGATGAGGGGGGATATGCAGGAGGGGCATGTGTGGACCTCCCCTGGAGCCCCTAGAGGAGGGGGAGTGCCACAGGGAGGGCAGCGAAGAGGGGGAGGATATATCAATAGTGCAGGGGGATGAGAGTGAGGAGAGGCAGGAGGCATCGGTGGTGCAGGGGGATGAGAGGGGATGGGGAGGAGGCTGTGGTGAGGCTGGGGGATGAGAGTGGGGACTGGGAGCATCAAGTAGAGGTGCAGGTGGATGGGAGGGTGGATGGGGAGGAGAAAGTGATGGTGCGGGGGGATGAGAGGGGGAGGGGGAGGATGCCTTGCTTTGATCCTGCTGTCTACCTCCTCTCCAGCTGTGGGGCAGGACGAGGGGGCATCAATGTCCAGTGGGGGCAGAAAGACCCCCCCCCCCCCGGCATCTTGGCACCATTGAGCGGGTTATTCAGCAGGGTCTCATTGACCTGCACAGGCCACTGGACCACATCGTCAGGCACCTTGAGGGCCTCAAAGGGGAGGTGCATTGTCTGCAAGAGGAGATGCATGGCCTGTGAGAACAAGTGTTTTGCCTCCAACAGCCACACACCTTGCCCCCTGGCCCTCCAGCTGGAGGGATGGAAAAGCAGTAGAGGTGGCAGGCCATCTGTAACAGCACATACGGATAGCAAAGGGGTTCATACTTAAATAGCAGTCATAGCTACAGATGTTGTACGTCACCTATAATGTGCCCTCCACAGGCTCATACATACAAGCATACTGTCGTGTGAGAATCTGGCACAGGTTGTGCCAAATTGGCAGTTAGCAGCTGTCAGGATCACAGGGCCAAAAGGCATTACAGCATGAGGCTGCCCCTGCATGTCATTGTCCTCAGGGATGTCTATTGCATGATGCTGACATATACTCCATGATATGATCATTCAGTTATGATCGTATGATCCTGATGTTTGGTAGGATGTGAACCTGTGTACAAATATGCAATGTTTGCCCCAAACATTGTTGGTATTGTCTATGCCATATATGCTGGCAGTATGCATGTGGGCTCCCCAATGTCATCAGCTAGCGCTGAAAA
This sequence comes from Ichthyophis bannanicus, assembly GCA_033557465.1. NCBI lineage: Eukaryota > Metazoa > Chordata > Amphibia > Gymnophiona > Ichthyophiidae > Ichthyophis > Ichthyophis bannanicus. The sequence continues at coordinate 898,052,335 of CM066035.1, read as the reverse complement.
TGGCTGTAGCTTCTGCTGGTGGCCATGGGTACCTGTTGGGCCTGTCCTGACTCCTTTCCACCACATGACATCTTTCTGGCATGGAGTGGACCAGTGTGACAAGGTGTTCACATGTGATGATGCGATTCCAGACTGCAATCAGTGATGTAAGAAGCTCCTTCATGGCTATCTCAGCTGATACTGTGTACCAATGATGCACAAATGAGTTGGGATTGTGTGATTGAGCTTGTCAGTCAACTTTCTGAGCACCGTTGAGGCTCCACCAGTTGGCGACAGTTACTGCCTGCTGCCAAGGTACATTGTCATCCTGGATGAGATATCCTCCATGACACGTCTGCCCACCTGATGGCATCATGCACCTCTGCTGATCCCCTATGTATGTCGCTCCATCTATCATCCCGTGAATGATGCAGCTACCTCAAACACCACTGGCTGCCATACATCCCCAAAGCGTGATCTTGGTTGAATGTTGCATGGAGATGTTCAAGCACCCTGGTGTTTCCTTCTTAGGTGGAAACCGCCTCACACCAGATATGCACAGGTCAGACAGATTGCCAAACCTGCCTTCTTTGCAGAACAGAATGGTCACTCAGTCAGCCGTGCTCCATGTGGAGGATGTGGATGCTCACTCAATGTGTCTTCACCTCTGTTCCTCTGCTTGTAACGGTTCCAGATGCATCTCACAGCCCCTCAACCCATATGCCGAACATCCGCTAGTCACACTGGAGGGGTTAGCAACAACAGAACACCTCTCCCTCCATACACACAGAAGTGCCTATGATGATAGCGTGCGATTGCCAGGAGCTGTCCTAATCAAGGCCTGGTAGCCCCTCGTACATGATTTCCTATGCCAACTGCTAAGATGTCAGCCTGCGCATCTCCTGTCACATCATGCCACTGCAGAATGCAGACAACCATGGTCTGATCATAACCATCCCTCACTGTACACTGCGGCCTGGAACACCCCTCCATTTGCATAACAAACAAACCAAACAACTGATCCATCCATCAGGCACTTTAATCATATGCTGATAATTCATAATTGTTACTGTAATAATTGTCAAGACCCAGTCCCAACCATTCAGTTCGGGTCTAATGTATAACCTGTAAATAGTTACCTACCACAGCTTGAGTGGCTGGATTTGTAAATAGTTCACGCAGTTGCAGCTCCAAGTTATTGATCCTGTTTCAACGTATGCACAAAGCTGTTCCCTTTGTCTTTGCAAGAATTTGTTATTTGTAAACTGCACTGATATTGAAGAGCACAGTATAGAAAAGCTGCTAAATAAATAAATAATAAATAAATAAAAATAACCACCAACTGGGCCTGGTCTACCATTGATAGCAATTGTGACCTCTGATTCCTGCCAGGATGTGGAGCCTCAGATAAGATATGCATCAGGTGATCCACAGGGCATCCAACAACTGTGTATCGACACAATACCATTTTTTATTATTTATTTATTTATTTAGCATTTTTATACCACTTTTTCCAAGAGATCAAAGGCAGTTTACATGGAACAGAATCAGTTACATATAATACCATACACTGATCGGCTATCACCTGTGTCCTCCCAGTGGCTGAGGAAGCACAGTATTCTATAGGGCCATGTCTATCATGCTGTGTCTTCGAATCCATTCAATTAGAATGGGACAGTGTTTGCTCCCCTGACAGCCATATAAGAGAGCATAGACAAGTCACTTTGCATGCATACATGGCTGCCATGTCATATTTGCTACACCACAGTATATGAGAAGCCTGGATCCCAATCCTGAATTTGGAAGGAGTGTCATAGGATGGATGTCAATAGCCTGATCATGCAGCCTATCAGGACCATGGCACACCACCATAACTGTCCATCACAACCCAAGTACATCAGTGTGTCCAATGGACATCCTACCATACACCCATGACAAAGACTATACAGATGCCCCCACTAGCTACAACATGTGTCCAGCAATGGGAGATGGTGTGCTGGGTGAATCATGATGGTGTCGCAGCAAGGCCAGTGTCCTCTCCATGTCATGTTGATCAATGAGTCATTAGGGAGTGTCAGCCAGGGACATTTCCTGATATGTTGTGATGTGGCAATGACCAAGCTCTGGCAACATCACCTGTTGCTGGCTGTGTCCTGTAGCGTGTGTTGGCATCTGAATGGTTCATTTCAGGAATGTCCGGTAAGGTGTGCACGGGTCAAGCTGAGGTATCTGGTTTGGGGTGGACTGCAATGTTCCTGTCTCTGTATCTGTAGAGGGAACCTTGCCACTGTATTGAGAGGTGTCACATATGTGTTCATGATGTTTGAGGACGGTGCTGTTAATACCGAACCAACATCATAGCCAACATGTGCACAACAGTATGTGGATATATATTACCCTGCCAGCTGTAATAGCAGATATCCAACAGTCAGGATTACATGACTAGTGCTGTGTATGGCCTTGTAAGGCTGATTATATTGTAGGTATACTGTTTGAGTTGCACTGTTGAGACAAAGGCTGTATTGCCATGTTTGCTGTAGCTTTGTAGACTGTCCACAGTCATGTGTTCAGAGCAATAAATATGTCTGTACGAGAGTGTGTCCGTATGTTATTGGCTCATCCCACAGTTCCTCAGTACGACACTGTCATGTGTTCATCAAAGCGGGTGACAATGTCATGTGACCCAGGCAATGTACAGTACACATGGACATAGATACTGTGGATAGTTGTGAGGAATGAGGGTTTGGATGCCCTGGGCAAGGGCACAAGGGGTGCCATGTGGATGATATACCCTGGTCTGTGATCTGCCAAGCCACAGTGCTCACCAGTGGGCCATGGCTGTTGATCTAGTCAGATTTCACCTGCAATTGCCACAGGGGCACTGTGCAAAATATGCATCTCTGGGCAGGGAATGTCTGAGACAGGAACTAGCCAGGTCAGAGTGAGATTGTGCGATATTGGACTAGTGCAATAGGGAGCAGAGACACCCCCCCCCCCCCATACTACCATGTGTGTCAGGCGCAGCTGGGTTGAACAGGGCTGGACACAGCTTGGAGTTGGTGGTGTGCTCAGGAGGCACATCTCAGAAGCTAGATCCTGCACATGTGCACCATGTCAGGGGCATCGTCTGGACCATTGGTGGCCCACATGACACCACTCCTAGAACTGTTGCCATATGTGTGAGGATGGCATTGGCCATGGTTATTGGAGAGAGATAGGGTATTACAACTGAGCATGAGTCTGGCAGGGGGTTTGTGGAGAAGTGAGAGGGGCAGGGGTGTGGGTGACCCAGTATGAGGGTGCTGGGGATGGTGCACAATGTCCCAACTGGGAGAAAAAAGATACACATAGCTAGAACTCTGACAGACCATGTGAACTGAGGCTGCCAGTGGCACCAAATGCAGTCCATACCAATGGTGACCTCAGGCACATCTCCACCAGGCTGTGAGTCAACATCACCATATGCAATAGACTGCACCATGCCAGTATGGAGGGTACAGTTGTCCCAGCAGCCCCTGGGATCCCACAGCAAACACTGACCAGGGGTGAACCCCAGTTGATGATGGGAACTGTTCCCTGTTCAGGGTCACAATAGGTGCCAGTGAGAATTGAACCCATATCTCTGGTGTATGAGGCAGTGGTAACAACCACTAGGCCAACTCGCCACTCTGTGATGCCTGTAGAAGTGTTGCACAGTTGGTCACCACATCAGGACATGGACAGGATGACCTGTGAGACATGATGGTGTAGGATCCACAAATAGGAGTAGCTCTACAGGAGGGATGGAAGATGTATGGTAGAGGTATCTGATAGATATCCTGAATGATGTACACCTGGTAGAGTGACAGCAGTCAAAGTGATTGATTTATTTATTTAGAAGTCTTCTATACTGCAATTTTAGTCAATCAAAGCGGGTTACATTGAAACGAGTAGCATGAACTTGTAACAATGAAGATTGAACATTGTAACCGAGGGATATATATGGATTAAGTAACATGAACAGTTTACTGAGAGTATAACATTCTCAGTTGTAGAACTTATTTACAGAAAACAGTGTTGAAGTGGTGAATGTTGTCTTAGGGTTGCTTCATATTTTCTCATAATAGTTTTGATTATGCCTATTTACAGATTATTATCAGTTTGTTTGGATTCATGATATGCTATTATTATAGCATTATCTATTCACAGGGAGGTAGGTGTGTACTGAAATGAATCATAACTTAAACTTGGTAATGTACCTTAAACAGGGACATTGATCATTTGAATTTTCACTGAAGCAATGGAGGGTCAAACAACTTGCCCAGACCACAGGGACTGCTAGTGGGAACTGAACCTTTGTTCTTTAGCCAGTACTCTACCCATTAGACTACTCCTCCACTCCATAGTCTGGAGGCAGGCCTGTACATGATGACATACTCCTCTCTCCATGATCACATTACACCCACCCTCATCTGTTTACACTGGCTCCCCTTAAAGTACCGCATTAACTAAAGTACTCATTATAGCACATCAGGCACTCCACACAGGTCTCTCGCAATACTTAGCTGATCTTCTCCATTTTCACACTCCGCATCGTCTCCTCCGATCCCTTCATACCCACTGCCTGGCTCTTCCCTCCATTTCCTGAGCACGCCTGGAACAAACACAACATTCTGCTTTCTTCTTTCTTGCCCCCGCACTTTGGAACTCCCTACCAACCTCCCTGCATGCAGAGCCCTTGCTGCTATAGTTCAAATCCCTCCTCAAGACGCAACTCTTTCAGCTCGCCTAAGATCTGCCCTCCTCTCCCTCCTAATCCCTCTCCTCTTTCTTTCTGCTCTCTTCTCTGTGTTATCTTTCCTGTCCATTAATGGCGCTCCTTTTCTTTTCCTATACTTTGCTGTTATTTTTATTATTTGTACACCACTCTGATGCCTTGGCTGCCTAGGGCGGTATATCAAGAAATAATAAAGATGACCCTGTAGACCCCTGGTAACCCAACAGCCCCTGTATTGCCATGGGATGATATAGCCAGATGTTGCACATCATGCCTTCTCCACTGCCACAGTGGGGAGGGCAATAACATGTCCATGGTCACCTGTAGCACCTGTGGGAGGCAAATCCTTCTACCCAGGGTGCATATATGTGGCCCCAACCAGTGTGCTACCCTTCCAGGGTATCTGCACACACCAAATAAGCATTGTCTGACTGGGTGTGGTGCATATACCTCACTGTTCAACTCATGACATGTGATGCACGACACTGGTAGTCATAACATCCCACACAGCAGACATGGGAATCCCTGGGTTGCTGACAATGGCCATGTCCCCATGAAGTATGATGCTTGCTAGGGACGGTGGTTCAGCCATTCTCTGGCAGCAACCCTGTCAGCAGAACTGTCAACATGGCAGAGGGGGTGGGGATGCACAGGCATAGCACAGTGGTTTGAGATACACTAGACCATGGTTTGATTCCCAATGACACCTTGGCACAATGACCATGTCCTGCCTGCACAATATCACTGTACTTGTGCTGTGGGAATCAGCCTTTTGAGAGACAACATATCACAAGATGTCCCCTATGATCTGGAATGGGTACATGTTTTGTGTGTTACTACATGAGTCATCCTTTACAGGCCAGTTGTCTGTTACTAGCATGCTCATCCCTTAGCCCACAGAGGTGCCAGTCACTGCCCCCTGCATGGGACAGTACAGTCAGTCAATGCATAGCACATTCAGTCATGCAAAATGGGCCTGGATGAGGTTGTCCCAGGCTGCCCCTCCCCTCCTGAATGCTGCACCGAGGGGCACATGTGAGGCAACATCAAGCTCATTTCCATCCTCCTGGGGTAGGTCAGGCTCTGCTGGCAGGGGCTGCCTGCACCATTGTGTATAGTTGTGGAACATGCAGCAGGCAACAAATATTTGGCAGACCTTAGCTAGTTGGTACAGTAGCTCCCCTCCTGACCTATCCAGACATCGAAACCAGCTCTTCAGTTGGCCAAAGGTCCATTCAATGATGCCCTGGGTGCTCCCGTGGTCCCGATTGTATCTCAGCATTGGTCAGCTCTGTATACAGTCTCTGCATTGCAACATATGGACCAGTAATATTCAGAGAGGGTCACCTGTAGCTAATTGCCTCACCATATCCCCATCAATAATATGGGACCCTCAATTGAGGGCATGCATAAGAACATAAGATATGCCATACTGGATCAGACCAAGGTCCATCAAGCCCAGTACCCTGTTTCCAACAGTGGCCAATCTAGGTCGTACGTACCTAGCAGTTTCCCCAAAAGACACAGGTTCCACAATGCTTGTACTGGGTCAAGCAGTGATATCCTGCGTCCCTTTTTAATAATGGTTTATGGACCTTTCCTCCAGGAACTTGTCCAAACCTTTTTTAAACCCAGCTACACTAACAGCCTTTACTACATCCTCCGGTAACAAATTCCAGAGTTTGATTACACATTGAGTGAAAAAATATTTTCTTTTATTAGTCTTAAATAGTTTACCCTATAGCTTCATTGCATGTCCCCTATTCTTTCTATATTCTGATAACGTAAACAATCGATCTACGTTTACCCGTTCCACTCTGTTCATTAATTTATAGACTTCTATCATATCTCCCCTCAGCCGTCTCTTTTCCACGTTAAAGAGCCCTAATCTTTTTAGCCTTTCTTCGTAGGGGTATCCTTCCATCCCCTTTACCATTTTGGTGGCTCTTCTCTGAACCTTTTCTAATAATGCTATATCCTTTTTAAGATAAGGCGACCAGAATTGCACACAATATTCAAGGTGCGGTCTCACCATGGAATGATACAGAGGCATTATAGTATCCTTTGTTTTATTTTCCATTCCTTTCCTTATCATACCTAGCATTCTATTTGCTCTCTTGGCCGCCGATGCACACTGGGCCGAGGGTTTTAACATGTTATCCACAATGACGTCTAAATCTTTTTCCTGGGTGGTGGTTCCTAATGTGGAACCTTGCATCGTGTAACCATAATTTAGGTTGTTCTTCCCTGGGTGCATAACTTTGCATTTGTCCACATTAAATTTCATCTGCCATTTTGATGCCCAGTCTTCCAATTTATCAAGATCCTCTTGCAATTTTCCACAATCCTCTTGGGATCATGCAAAAGTGCAAAAGGCACTACTACATGCCCCAATACACCATCCCTAGCAGTACATATCTGATCCACATTTCTCAGCCACACACACATACTATACCTATTTTCAGGACACGGGAAATGTTGGGGAACCATGGATTAGTTGCATTTGCATATACAGCAATTGTCAACATCGCCAGTATAAACACTATTGCTCTCCTTGTTTCTGTGGGAGTGTTTGTTAAAGTTTCTTTACCCTTCATACTCCCCTCTCCTCTGCATTCTGTTCTGTAAATCTGCATCTTATGTTTTCCATTACTGCAGACACACCAGTTCAAGGCATATTTGTCAAAATCACTCTTCAGTATGGGAAGCACTAGAGAGTGGGTCAGAAAATATTCTAAGTCCTACTCTTATTCCAGGTTTCTGCAGGTATAACGCGGATGTAGGGCTGAAACGTTGACGACATACATGAGCCTTTCCTGAATACGCTTTATATGTCGCTGTGACTGGCCACACCCCCATTCCGCCCCTCCTGTCCACATTCTGCAATCCCCATTTTATGTGGAGGTCGCGGGTGTTTCAGGATACGGTCCTAGATGTGACTTCCAGGTAGCTTATTCGTGTTCTGGAATATCCTCCTTAACCAATTAAACAACTCTCAATACAACCCCGTAGCAAAAATGACAACAGTCTTTTTAATGTTTTTTTGTACAAGCGTTGTAAATAGGTCCCTTCATGAGAAACAGCAAGTGGCTGCTATTAATACAAAGTTCTCAGCCCTTTCTAATAAAAAACATTTTCTAAAACTCGATAAATGGCTCAAAGGAACAAAAAGAAAACAAAGGAAAATAAAACAGACTCAAGTCTGCAGAAGACGAGCATCAGATGTGCTTGATGTCGCAGAGTAAATTCCTGATGTTTGTAGCCCTGAATATGTCACACAACTTCAGCCCAAAGACTATGCTGTGATATTCTAAAGGTTTAGTACATGAACATTTAGCTCACTGTCCCATAGATTACGTTCCCCCATCCCTGCCAATGTCTTAATGCATTTTGCAGTACAAAAAACTCATTCCTATTTCAAGGCTCTTTTACACCTCGTTTAGCATTTTGTTGGTTTTTCTAGTTTGAAAGAAAAATGAACAGTGGGTCTCGGTACAATTTCTCGAACTTCCAGGACATTATTCACATTTTGAGTCAGACAAGTCTTCCTTGCAAAGAGGGAATTAGCAGACACACCTGTATCCGCCTCGTTTGACGTCTTTTATCCCTTCATTCAGGGACAGACAGAAAACATTAACAAGAGGAAATACTTGACCCTTGCAATCATTATTATTACAAATTTCACCCAAGAAACTAACTCAAAATTAAACTAAAAGAAACTCATATGAAAGGAAAACTCTTTCCATCCTCTTGCAGTGAATAGTCTGTTTACTTCTGGTCTTCTCCAGTAAAGTTATGGACTTTGGAAGCAACCCAGAGTAAAATGTCAGTGGCCCAGATCCCAGGACTTTTAGCCCATTGCTTTTGGTGATCTTGGCTGCTCCCTTGATGTTTATAGTCCGAGGTTTTGTAAAGGCTCATGTACTTCGGTACCTTTATCTCTTAGACCCCACAGTAAGAAGCAGAACTGCTAAATGCTTTCTGCAGGGAAACTTTGGGTCACACCTAGTCTTTGAACTTACATCCCAATACATACAAACATATTGCAGTATTGAGATCTGCACTACAGGTGCCAAAATGCTTCAAGAGGAGAATGACAGGCCTGATCCAACGTGTCTCCCAGAAAATCAGGTCACTGGGAAGCTCCGGAGTACCCAATTAGTGTACAGCTTGGATCACGGTACTTAAAAACAAAATGGCCATCGAGGGGAGAAAATATAATTAAAGGCAAAAATAGAATGCAGAAATGTCAAGTTACCCCATTCCAGGAGGAAGAGTTTTTGGTCAGTCCTATCTTGAACTTACATCCCAAGGCAGTGTGGTATTTGTGTTTCCTGATTCTAATTGAAATCAGTGCTCCCTGCCCCATAATGTGTCGGGATGGGGTTATTAGAAATCCAAGACTTTCCTAAAATCTTTCTTCTGGAACTGAGCAATTTGGCAGCTCTCAGAAAGCACTGGGGATTGTCTCAGAAATGTTTACAGCCAGTGAGAGTTCCCAGTACTGCTCAGGCATGCTGTCTAAGGTGGGGGGGGGGGGGGGCGCTATAAAAGGGGAAGAGGTGTTCAAAAAAAAATGGTTACCTTACTATAGTGTAAAGCTATCTTTCCACTCTCAGACCTTTCATCAATGTTAATTTTTACTTTGTTAATAAATCCCATTTGTAAACACAGACCAGCCTTTAAGTAATATGCGTAAAATAAAGCTCTTTACAATGATTTACAAAAGAACTGTGATATCTATTATTGATATTTGCTATTGCACTTAAAACTGCAAATGGTTCAGATAGACAAAGTGCTTAACATGGGGCAACATTTGGAAAGAGCCTGGGGGGAACTTGCTCAGTGCTTCACATCTGTCAGACCTCTCCAATCCACCGATTTATCAATAGCAAACCCTACTTAGCCCTTTCAGATAGCACCTTTAAATCAGGGACTCATTTTAATATTTAATGCCTTCTCCTATTAGTCTGGCGTAGTGTTCTTTTTTTATTGCTTGTGGAAGCTGTTGGCACTGATCTTGCTGAGGGATTTTTTGGGGGGCTCGAAGACAGTGGCTAAGATTTTTGGATGCTTAAATATGCAAGTGGAGAGAAAGGCCTTGGGTTCCCGCCAAAGCATCGGGAGACTGTAGCTCCTCAAGTACTCTGCCAGAATGGAACCTGTGGTGTTCTCAGACTATTTATTATTTCTTTCGATGCATTAGCTTCAGGTGGGTAATTTGTTACTCACGGCCAGTCAGCCACCTATTATTATGATTGCAAAGCTCAGATTTCCAGGATTTTTCTCTCCATTGCGCAAGCTGGTGTAAGGGGCCACAATTAAAGTTCTGATGCAAGCCAGAGTCTTCGGAACAACAACTCGTTCCTCCTTGGACCCTTTCTTTACTTTTTCATTGTATTCATGGATCTCCTATCTTACTTGCCCTAATATGTTTTGTTTCTTATGATTTGACAGTTCCCTAAGTTCATTCTGTTGCACAGTCCAAATGGCGGGCAAATGGGCGGCAGGTTGTGGCCAGTCACATCTTTGTGCACCTCCGAGTCCACCGGCTTGTCTATTTGCTACTTTTGCTCTTAGAACATAATAATCAACCCATTCAGCCTGTCTGGTTTTATTTTCAGTGTTATCTCCTCAAACGGCTAGTTTTCATATAAGTGTGGCTCTGGTCTTTGAGTCCTGACATACATTTTTGACATGATTTCTAAAAGTGAGGCTTACTTCAAGGGTTATATCCAAATATTTAGGTATTTCGTATTCTAGATCAAGTCTCACAGAAGAAAGCTTTCAGCTGGGTGTTAACCTCTTAGTTGTTGAGATGGTAGAATGAAACTCTCGTTTTTTGTGGATTTGATTGTTCTTCCCACTAGGGACAGATTTAAAAACAGGAACAGTAGGAAGTGCCTATGGGCAGTTGTCTGAGCGATACCCTGCTGTAGGGTCACTTGTTTCACATCATCAGCCGCAGCACTGTTCATCTTGTGAAGGAAGAATGAGTAGCCGGCTCTTCACATGCCAAAGGACATCTGAGGGAGGAGGATAATAATTCCACCACTGATCCCCAAATATGGAAGCAATCTTCCAGCTCTGAGAAATCTTTTGTTAAGAATGTGCTTATGGATTTAGTATCTTCTCCTGGGTTGTCATAATATTTTCCATGTAGACAAACTTGCAAAACATGGTCTTTGAAAGGTCATTGGCGAAGATATTTATTAAATACAATTGGGGCTAATACAGAACCTTGAGGCAAGCTATCATTAATCGTCCTTGTCCAAACTGTATTGCCGGAAAGATGTACCTGATGTTTTAGTTACGAAACATTGAGTTAAGCAAATTAAACTCAGCATGGCTACTAACAAGAGTGGCTGTGTTACGGAGGAGCTCATGTCTCTGTGCAATATTGTTGGCAGGAGATGGATCAATCATACTTGTTCCATTCTGTTTGCTGGTGTTAAAGTGGTGCTGCTAGTCCACTTTTGATCCTTAGGCAAAAAATTGTCAACACGTGAATTAAAAAAATATACCCATTTACCTGGCATTGCTGGCCAGCAGGTCCTTGAGTCCTGCAATGGATCAGTTCTTGGTTCTCAGGAGTCAATGACCGAGCCTGAAGCAGACAGCCTGGGAAGTGTTGGGAAGAGCAGAGGTGCCCTGAAGTCCTATGGTCCTGGAAGACAGGTGAAGGTCCCCGGAACTGAGGCACAAGGAATGGGCAAAAGCAGTGTGAATAAGTGGCAACAGGAGCCTCGGGGAAGCTCCTGTTGCTGGGAGTAAGAGCTATGGATGGGTCACTTGTAAGCCATGGCTGTCCCAAAGGCATAGGGAGGAGACATTGGTTATATACAAAAGCACTGTTGGGGTCTAACAGAGGTCTACTGGGAGGTTAAGTGTCGGGGAACAAAGAAGTATGATAGCTCTGTAGAGAATTGCTGATGCTGGAGGCCCTGATGGCAGAGAAAGCATGGAAAAGAGACAAAATGGGGCAATAGAGTTTGAAAGAATTTTTTGGATTGTGAGACTGAGATATACAAGGAAAAATGCCCAGTGAATGTAAATTTATGTGATTATTAACAGATGAGTGTATTTTAGGAAAACTTTACAGCACAAAATAGCTTTTATTATTTTAATAAGCTCACTCGGGAAGGTATTATTTGAAAAATTGGATTAATACCACTAAGGGGCCTTTTTACTAAGGTGGCTAAGCAGTTACCATGGGAATTAACGTGTGGTAACTGTGGGCGGGATGAGGGTAACTGTTACCGGGCAGGCATGGCAGCGAGCGCTTGCTAAATCTCAAGGTAACGGCACATCACACGATGGGGTAAGGAATGGGCTGGTAGGGGAGATAGGGGCGGAATGGGTGTGAAGAGCATACTGCAGTTACTGTGGGGGAGAGGAAATGTTGCATGATATCTATGTAGCAGTTAATATAGGTGCACTTAACATTGCCTCAGTGGGTGGTGTTAAGCGCACCTGTATTAACTGCAAATGCTGTTGCTGTTTATTAGGGTATTTTTCTGTGTGGTAACTGCTGGAAACATGCTGCTCACAACCCCAATAGTTGGTGCATGACTTTTGCTTGTGTTCATTTTTATGCAAAAAGCACAATAAGTGCTAAAACGTACCGCACCTTAGTAAAAGGGCTGTAAATTAAAAATCTGTGTATTTTAAATTTCGGTGTTTTTGTTAAGTCAGTCAGGACTTAGTACCACAAGACAGCTTTCTGTAGGCGATCTTACTCACTTTCAGATTTAACTGATTAACTAAATCAGGAAGTTATTGGGCCTTAGAGGTAGATTATTAAGTCCTGCAGTTCACTTTGGGGTGTAAATTAAACTTCCCTTATATTACAGTATTAGGTATAATTGTATTGGTTCAAGTATCCCTATTCCCCTAACACTTTAAACAACTGAATAACTTTAACATAGTAACATACTATATGACAACAGATAAAGACCAGTATGGTCCATCTAGTCTGCCCAGCAAGGCGAAAAGAGTAGGTGTACCCTCCGCTCCGTTTAGGTCACCCCTATTAGTTGAGAGAGTTATGTTTATTTTTATTTTCTCCTGTTGCTATACAGGGATCCACTGTGTCTGTCCCATGCCATTTTGAATTCTGTCACTGCATTTGTCCCCACCACTTCCAACAGAAATATATATAGATGAGACCTACAGGGATGTAGTAGAGAAGTCTCACCTCCAGTCTGGCAACCTTTCTGCTGCCATGAGAGAGAGAGGTCATGTGAAAGGAGAGCATCACCTTGGTGTGGCAGGAAGTGATCCTGTAGCTAGGACCTGTCTCCCAAGTGATGTAATAAGTCTCATGCACCAAAATGTGTCTCCAAGGCCAAATGCCCATGAGGGAAGAGTTAGGACAGCTGTTAAAGTTGGCGATTCAATCATTAGGTATGTAGATAGCTGGGTGGCTAGTGGTCATGAGGATCGCCTGGTTACCTGCCTGCCTGGTGCAAAGGTAGCGGACCTCACACACCACCTAGATAAGATTTTAGATAGTGCTGGGGAGAAGCCTGCAGTCTTGGTACATGTTGGTACCAATGATATAGGAAAGTGTGGGAGGGAGGTTCTGGAAGATAAATTTAGGTTTTTAGGTAGAAAGTTGAAACCCAGAACTTCCAGGATAGCATTCTCAGAGATGCTTCCCATTCTACACGCAGGACCCAAGAGGCAGGCAGAGCTCCAGGGTCTCAATGTGTGGATGAAACGGATTTGTTAGGAACTGGGCAACATTCTAGGAAACCAGGGTGGAATCAGACTGCTGGCATTAACCTTTAAAAAGGAGAAAGAGCAACTTTTAAACTAGGTAATGGAGGAAAGTTGATAGTTGCCTAAGAGTGCATGGTTCTGGTTCGGAATGATGTATTTTTGAAGGATACTAGCAAAACAGGGAAGGTAGGGCATCATGATAGAGAGGTTCAATAAATGTAAAAGTAACCCAGGTGCCTCTTAAGTAAAAATCAGAGTTGAAAGATTCCAAATTACCCCTGTCATCTGACAGCAGACTGTATATGAACAAAAAACAAACTTTGAAATGCCTGTATGCAAATTTTAGAAGTCTAAAAAATAAGATGGGAGTGTTAGAACATATAGTGCTGAATGAAAGGTTAGATATAAGGTGACATTTTATTTACCAGATAATGTCCTTTTCTTGAGTCATGCTAGACCAGTCCAGACAAGTGGGTTTCGTTCTCCTACCAGCAGATTATTTATTTTGGTAGAGACATAGAGGCCAATTCAGATATGTGCATCCCCGGGCCATCTGGATGTCCAGATATCCGGACGGCCCGGGGATGCGCCCAATTCTGCTCCTGCAGGGGCTAGACGGCCCCATGGGAGAAGAATCACAGCATAAGGCTGGGACATCCAGGAAGTGCCCAGATTCAGGCACCCCAGACATCCTGGCACTTACCCGGCTAGCCCAGCCTGGCTCCTGCATGGAGCAGCAGTGATATGGCATCCTGTTGCCATGCCACTGCAACTCCATGCAGGAGCCGCAATCACCAGCCTATCTTTAAGGCGCTGGAACTAACTGGGCAGCATCCAATATCGCTGCTGCATGGTTAGCCTTGGCAGCTTCCGGCTGGCGGCAGTCACCGGATATTCAATGCCGTTGCTGCAATATTGAATATCCAGTTTAGGGGTTGGTGGGGAGGGCTATGCATCGATGGGCACATAACCCTTCAAAGATCCAGACAGCAGATTATCAAGCCCTAAGAGCTTATATCAGACCTGGGTGTTATTCCACGCTTTAAGAAAGGTGGAAGGAAGGCCAAATGATAACCAACATGGTTTAAAGGTGAAGTCAGAGAGGCTTTTATAGCTAAGAGAAAATCCTCCAGAAAATGGAAAAAAGAACCAAATGATGAAAATAGGAAACAACATAAGTACTGGAAAGTTAAATGCAAGGCACTGATAAGGCAGAAAAAGAGAGAATTTGAAAAGAAGTTTCCTGTGGAAGCAAATGCACATAATAAAAACTTGTTCAAGTAGTCTCATAGCAAAACACCTGTGAGAGAACCAGTTGGACCTTTAGATAATAGAAACATAGTAACATATTGGTATGTTTACAAAGCAGCGGTAGCAGCTACCGCTGCTTTGTAAACATACCCCATAGTATATGACGGCAGATAAAGACCGGTATGGTCCATCTAGTCTGCCCAGTAAGGTGGCTAGAGGGGTTGTAACTACCGCTCTATGCAATTAAGCCCTCCCTCAATAGAGAGGTAAAGGGGGCACTAAGAGAGGACAAGGTCATAGCGGAGAAACGGAGTGAATTCTTTGCTACAGTTTTTTCTAAAGTAGATGTAGGAAACTTACCCATGCTGGAAGTGATATTTAAAGGTGATGTATCGGAGGAATTGAAATAAATCTTGATAAAGCAGGAAGATGTAATACAGTTATTTACTAAATTAAAGAGCAGCAAATGACCTGGACTGGATGGCAGACATTTCAAGGTGCTGAAAAAACTGAAATATGAGATTGTAGAGCTACTATTAGCAATCTGCAATCTATCATTAAAATCATCTGTAGTAGCTGAGATTGGAGAGTGGTCAATACAATGACAATTTTTAAAAAGGGTTCCGGGGTGATCCGGGAAATTACAGACTGATGAGCTTGACATCTGTACCAGGCAAAATGGTGGAAACCATTATGAAGAACAAAATTACTAAACATGGAAATAGGCATGGCTTAATGGCAGAAAGCCAACATAGATTTAGCCAAGGAAAGTCTTGCCTCACTAATCTATTACATTTTTTAAAGCTGTGAATAAACAGGAAAATAAAGATGAGCCAGTTGATAAAATGAATCTGGATTTTCAGAAAGCCTTTGACAAGGTCCCTCATGAGAGACCTTTGGGGAAATTAAAAAGTCATGATAGGAGGCAGTGTACTATTGTGAATTAGGAACTGGTTGAAAGATAGAAAATACAGAGTAGGGCTAAATGGTCAATTTTCCCAGTGGAGAAAGGTAATAGTGGAGTACCCCAGGGATCTGTACTAGGCCTGCTGCTTTTTAACATATTCGTAAATGACCTGGAAATGGGAACAACAAGTGAGGTGATCAAATTTGCAGATGACACAACATTATTCAAAGCTGTAAAACACAAGAGGATTGTGAAAAATTGTGAGAATTTACATAAATTGGAAGACTGGGCATCAAAATGGCAGACGACATTTAATGTGGATAGATGTATAGTTATGTACCTAGGTTACACGATGGAAGGTTCCACTTTAGGAACCACCACCCAGGAAAAGGATTTAGAAGTCATTGTGGATAACATGTTAAAACCCTCCATCCAGTATGCAGCGGCGGCCAAGAGAGCAAATAGAATGCTAGGTATCATAATGAAAGGAATGGAGAATAAAACAAAGGATATTATAATGCCTCTATATCGTTCCATGGTGAAGACTGCACCTTGAATATTGTGTGCAATTCGGGTTGCCATATTTTTAAAAGGATATAGCAGAATTAGAAAAGGTACAAAGAGCCACCAAAATGGTAAAGGGGATGGAAGGATACCCCTTTGAAGAGAGGCTGAAAAGGTTAGGGCTCTTTAACCTGGAAAAGAGACAGCTGAGGGGATATGTGATAGAGATCTATAAAATATTGAATAGAGTGGAATGTGTAAACCTAGATCAGTTATTAACTGCTTCAAAGAGTAGAAAGACTAGGGGACACGCAATGAAGCTGCAATATAGCCCATTTAAGACTAATAGAAGAAAACATTTTTTCACTCAACACGTAATCAAACTCTGGAATTTGTTAACAGAGGATGTAATAAAAGCTGTTATTGTAGCTGGGTTTAAAAGATGTTTGGACAAGTTCCTGGAAGAAAAGTCTATAAACCATTATTAAAGAGGACCAGGGAAATCCTCTTCCTATCCCGGAATAAGCAATGTGGAATCTGTTTACATTTTTGGGAACCTGCCAGGTACTTGTGACTTGGACTGGCTGCTGGGACCCTGGGTTTGACCAGTATGGCATCTCTTACTGTTCCTGGTTGAAAATATATACAGTATAGTGGCTTTAGATGCTGAACAGTCATTAGAGCCTCCTGGGTAACAGTCAAGGAGGGAGGGGAGTGAATGAAGTTGCCTAGGAATAGTTCTTGATTTTAACTTGTCCCAATGACAGTTTTAGTCACCCGAGAGCTGGGAATCAGAAGAGTAGAAAGTTGTGCAGCGCCAGTCATTGAAAAGGCAAATTTAAAGCCTAAACTGTGAAAAACATCCTTTCTAAAATGCCCCTCTAAGTGTCTTTATAAAATACTAGCAGCTAGAGCGTATGCACAACATCACCTCAGTGCGTGGCGTTAAGCGCATCTGTGTTCCCATGCTATAGAAACATTTAACGCCACACATTATACACTCTAGCTGCAACATTGACAGTTAGCGTTTGCTGATTAGCCCCACCCTATCCGCAATGTGCAGTCAACGCCCACTGTCTGTCCCTAATCTGCCCAGTTCCAGCCCTGTCACATGTTAAGCAATTAGCATGGTATTTTCACGGTGCTGACTGCTTTTAGCAGACAGTAGCTGTCATCACCATCACATGCAGTTTGTACACTTTAGTAAAAAAAGGCCCCTAGGAGTAAATGAACCTGGAAATGTACTTTGATTTTTAGAATTTTCCAGAATTTGTTTGTTCATTTTTACTTGCGTTATACTGAATGTGATTCCGGGGATAAAGGGGATCGTTTTCTAAAGGAGTTTTCATATATATATATATGCGAGTATGCTCACGTAAAAGGCCTCTTACTAAATTACCTCACACACAGAAACATGCGTGGTGTAATTACATGCGTGCTTGTTTGAAACTTTAGAGTATGTAAGTTCAGGGGAGGAGTTTAGGTGGGCAAAGTTGCAGTTTCTATGCGTATTTTACATGCTAACATTTATGTCTGAATTTAGCCACTATTTGTGTCAGATTTGTGCTAGTATTTTATAAAGTGTCCAGTCAAGAAAAAAACCCCAGCACCGGGTAAAATCCGTAAAACCCAAATATAAAAGTACCCCAGCACACAGAACCTTCCGTGTAAATGAATCACTAATCATAAAAAATAAATACACTCTCTTTTTGTCGGAGTAACCATTCAAAGGAAGCAGGAGAAATACCCACTCCTCGCCGTGGTCAGTCCATTTTAATCATTTTAAATGCTTGAAAAACTTAACTTATTTGCTTCAAAATCAGCCATCAGAGAATCCAGAAGACACAACGTGCCACGTTTCGAGCCATCCATATCATCTGTGGCCCTGCATCAGGTGAAAGTTATGGAATCCCAAAGGTAGGCCACAGATGATATGGATGGCTCGAAACGTTTTTCAAGCATTTAAAATGATTAAAATGGACTGACCACGGCGAGGAGTGGGTATTTCTCTTGCTTCCTTTGAATGTTTACTCCGACAAAAAGAGAGTGTATTTATTTTTTATGATTAGTGATTCATTTACACGGAAGGTTCTGTGTGCTGGGGTACTTTTATATTTGAGTATTTTATAAAGACACTTAGAGGGGCATTTTAGAAAGGATGCCCCAGTGTAATCTGGGATGTCTAAGCCAGAACATCTGAACAAAAACGCATGTCCCGGTGCAGACCCAATGGATGAGCCCGATATGGAATTTGTTACCGGAGGATGTAGTAAAGGTTGTTAGTGTAGCTGGGTTTAAAAAAGGTTTGGACAAGTTCCTGGAGGAAAGGTCCATAAACCATTATGACCCAATACAAGCATTGAGGAACCTGTGTCTCTTGGGGAGACTGCTAGGTACGTATGACCTAGATTGGCCACTGTTGGGAACAGGATACTGGGCTTGATGGACCTTGGTCTGACCCAATATGGCATATCTTACGAGTAGACATCCTCAGAATAGCATCTTAGACCCTGGATGTTTGAGGATAGCCTAATGGTTCAAGTAGTGAAATAGGACCAGGGAAGCCAGAGTTCAAATCCCACCACTACTATCATTGTGATTGTGCTGAGTACTGGGGTTGATGGAGTGCTTTCTTCTCTACACCCTCTGGATGCTTTTCAGCCAAAATAAGCACTTTCCTGAAGCGTATTCGTAAGTGCGGCAGGTCTAAACTTAAGACGCGACTCAGGATGTTTCTGAGATCAGGCAGTGATGTCCAGGTTCCTGAGAATGTCCCAGCCACGCCCCCCCCCCCCCCCCCCATTCAGGCTTGGATGACTACAGACCCAGCTTCTAAAATGGTTCTGGAGATGTCTACATGCTTCGGATATCTCTATGCCCATTCTCAGATGTCCAAAGCATGAATAGGGCTTCCAAAATAACCCCCATAGGCATCTAATCTGAGGGCGTGGTGGCGATGCTGAAGGGGGACTGCTGGTCAGGGAGTGGGCTGATTGTAGGGGATGCTTATTGGAAGGGCTGACATATACAGGGGAGCTATGTGATTGAGGGTTTCACCTCCGCAAGCAGATGGTTTATTTTTTGAGACGACAGTCATGTTCCTTTGTGCTGGTAGCACAGGTGCCCTACATGCCACCTCTCAAGGTGGCTTTAAGGACCCCTCGCTGTCAGTGCTGCCTGAACCCTATCTCTGCCCCATAGATTTTTACCATGCAGCTGGTTTTAGTATGTGGTCATCGTTTGTGCGGACCCCCACTGAGAGCTTGCACTGAAACCCAGCCTAAGTGCTTACCGTACTGCAGGAAATATCCTTCTGAATTAGTACCAATTTGGAATATTTTCATAAAATGCATTTACCCTGTAAGGAGTTTCTTGGACTTGGGATAAAATATATGACATTTTTCTGGGACGACAAGAAATCCAAGATTCAACACAAAGCATGAAATTCTTAAACCTAAACAAAATATCTGATAGGAGGAGTTATTTTCGAAGCCATAGATGAGATTTCCACCTGTAAAATCTGGCGTTTATATGTGGAAATGGCCCTTTTAGAAAGGGCTGAATTTACATGTAGATGTGCTTAATACATAGAAGTTGCACGGGGATATGTTGGTACATGGTTAGGAATGACCTGGGTGGGCAAAAAGCTACATATGTATTCCCCATTTCATATAGGGTCTAACTCATATATGACCAAAATTGTAACTATCACGATTTACACCTGTTCGCTGGCATGTTTAGCTTATACAAAAGCAATTGGTTTGGTAAGCCCTGTAGAGGAGGGATTAGGGGGTTATTCTTCTTAATTCCCCCTTGTTTATTTCCCTTCAAAAGTTAAAGTACAGTAGGTAGATTTAGTGGCATCTGTTGTTAATTGGCTGCATTTCTGCATACAGGCTTGCGAAATAATCGCCATACACATGTCGGCACTTACACATATAAGTCGTGAAATTCAGCACTTGGACATATATGGTGGTCGTGTTTACCTCGTTGCTTTCTCCTGCATGCGCCTTTGCATAATGGCTCCGCTGGTTCCACATATCGGCACATAGGCCTGCCTTTTAACAGCTCCTTATGCGGGATTTTAGAAAAGGCTCGATGTTCAGCGGCGCCTTTTCTAAAATACTGCCGGGCTTGTGAATGTCGCAACCTCTGCATCTCCACTCCAATCTCTGTGTCTTTTCTAAAAGGCGCCTTAAGGTGTTTAACGAATTGGAAATCCTGAATACTTTTCCGAGATAGATAGCTGCTCCTTCTGATGGTACCTAAAGGAACAAAAGCAGTTGGTGTTAGTATTTACAGATGTCAGTGGTTTGAAATCTTGAAGATGAATACGGCAGGTTTGAAAATACTTGCATAAAATGAGACCTGCAGTAAAATAACGCACATTAATGGAATTGATGCATGCTAGCGCAGTAGGCATATATCAAAATAAAAAAAAACACAAACATACTGGGGCCCGTTCTGAAGGTGCACGTCTGGGCCATCTGGACTACAGAAATCTGGACGGCACGGAGAGGCACCCAATTCTGTTCCCGTGCGGTCTAGATGCCCCTGCGGGAGCAGAATCACAGCAGAATGGCTGGACGTCCGGGGGGTGCCCTGATTCTGGCACCCCAGATGTCCAGCCACTTGTCTGGCTAACTCAGCCAGGCTTCTTAATGAAGCTGCGGTGCCATGGCGTCATGTTGCCATGGCACCCCGGATCCATTAAAGAGCCACGAACCCCGGCCCCGGCAACAATGTTCTTTCCCCGCAACCCAACCCCCGATATGGCCTTCAAAGGTAGGGTCGGACTTCTGGGAAGCTCTTCCACTCTCTTGCCCCACTGACCTGGCCCAGTGCTGCCGTCCCCCGGTATTCAGGTGGACATATTCCACCCCTGAGGTGGAATAAGTCCCGTCAATGTTGGTGACCCTGGACATACAGGGCTGACCTCAGGATCGGCCCTGTATGTCTGGGGTCACATCCCCACCCACCACCCACCCTCGTTCCCCGCACATCTCCTAAGTACATGCGGGGACCTTTGGACAGGGGATTGGGCCTGGCTTTTAGTGGGGATGGACGTCCGACCTGGACGTCCATCCCTGCTAAATGCAGCTCAGAATGACCCCCACTGTGTGTTAGCAACTCTTTCTAATTACTTCATGTTCCATCTTGCCAGGTAAATAATACATATGTTTAAATGTTTAAGTGAGCTTGAGTATTTGAATTGAATTTAAAGAGACTTTTTCTCATACAAGATCATTTTACTTGACTCAGGATGTTACACATCTCTTCAAAACTTTCCTTTGGCTTCTCCATATCTCCAGACTTGGTTGGGTGGGTTTCTGTCCTCATTTCTCTCAAACCTACCTTTGGTAGATTGCCTTCAAAAAAGGGGTTCACCACCTGGACTCTATCACTCTATTACCATCTTTACTCCAAAACCTTAGCCACCAACAGTGGGACAGGGTAATTTACAAAATCTATTGACAGCCCAATAAAAATGTATCACATTTTATATGTTTTCATTGACTAGCTTTATTTACTGTACATGTTTTCAGATGTTGAAATCTAAATATAGCTGCAAGAGGAATAACCAGTGTCTTGCTTGTCCGGATTCAGCTTGCTCAATAGATGTTTCTCAGCTGCCAGCAATGTGTCTGTCATTAGCATGTGTCAGTAGCAATTTATCTCCTATTTATACTGTTGCAATTTATACAGTAACAATTTATCTCCTATTTATACTGCTGCAATTTATACAGTAGCAATTTGTCTCCTATTTATACTGTTGCAACTCAATTATTTCTGTGGTCAGTAACACCTACTTAATACTGTTGACAGTAGCACTCAAGTCATAGTTCCTACAACCTTTCTACCATCCCAGGATTACGCCATGGCTACCATTACTTGTTCACTCCTGCTCCTCTCCATCCTCTCTTGCATATTACATATTTCCTCTGCTCTAACATCTGATATCAACCCTATACCTATCCACCAAACCCGTAATAGGAAACCCCACCAAAATTATCCACAAAGTACATATTATAGTAGGCACAACTACTGTATATATGTACCTCTTGAAAATACAAACAACAAGAAACCTAATCTAAGAACTACTCCACAGAATCTCAAATGTGCTCTCATTAACGCACGATCAGCCCGCAACAAATGGCCAGCTATCATTGACCTTATATCAAACCTCACACTAGACATCCTACTGATCACAGAAACATGGCTATCTAATACCGACAATGTCCTAATGAACCATCTGACCCCACCTAACTACACCATCTATACATGTAACAGAGAAAATAGAAAGGGAGGAGGAGTTTGTATAATAGCAAGAACAGATTTGAAATATCACGTAATATCTACCAATGCCACAAACTACACAAATACGCTATCCATCTCCAATAATAGCAACACCATAAACCTCATCTACAGAGCCCCAAATGCTCCAGCTGATGATCTCTCAACCATAATTGATATTGCCATCAACCCATCGGATACCAACAAACCGAACTGGATCCTCGGAGATTTTAACCTTGCCTCCACACCACCTTCAGTATCCAACTCCTTCCTTGATGCCATGATCAACCTACACTATGATCAAATCATAAAAACATCCACTCATAAACAAGGAAATCTTCTTGACCTCATATTTGCACCATCAGTACACCCGAATCTGATAAACCAACCCGAGCCCCTATCAACCCCCGTCCCCTGGTCTGATCACAAACTTATCACATTCATCATTCCATCTACTGAATCTCCAAACAAGTCACCACGTGCTTACCTACTACCAAAACCAGCACGATTCCAACCTTTCAACATGGATACAATCACCTCCTTTACCATGCCAAAACTCTCCACTATACCTAACAACATCGAAGACACTGTATCAAACTGGAACAATGCTCTCCGACTATCAGCACAACCTACCACTACACATGACAAAACCTCTACCAACTCTTCTATTGCCAAGAAAAAGAACGCACCATGGTTCTCCTCAGAGTTACGAACCTCCCTTCAACGACTGAGAAGATTAGAGAAGAAATGGAGACACTCCCTAAGCTCTCATGACCAGTCCATTTACCTAGCCAACTTGAAGTCCCATCGTCAGCTAACCTGGGATAAGAGAAGAGAACACCATACAAAGCTACTTAGCCGTTCCCTCAACAAACCAAGAGATCTCTTCCAAATAGTAAAATCCCTAACTACTGAACCCCCCTCACCACAGCAGGAATATATACACCCACAAATATATGCTGATTACATCCAATCCAAGGCAATCAAGACCAATGAATCAACCATAAGTGTAACCAAGCAACCCTCCAACGCCCAATTCATACTCAATAATTTCTCATCTCCAACTCCAAAGTCTATTGAAGAAATTATTACATCCATCAACGCCACCACCGCTCCAAATGATCCTTGTCCAGCCTTCTGGATCAAATCACTGAAAACAGAACTTAGCCCATACATATCAGCATTAGCTGACCAATCCCTTAGATCCGGGATATTTCCATCAGCTCTCAAGCACACCTCCATCCGTCCACTACTGAAGAACAGCAAACTGGATCCGAAAAAGGAAGAATCCTATCGCCCAATCTCAAACATTCCTTTATTAGCTAAGATCCTAGAAAAAGTTGTACTCAGACAAATTCAACAACACATTGATTCCGAGGCCCCACTAGATCTAAACCAGCATGGCTTCAGGGAAGCCCACGGAGTTGAAACCCTTCTAACCTCTCTATTGAACACACTCATTAATACAACAGACAATATCAGAAATGGAGTCGCTATGATCTTCCTAGACATAGCAGCAGCTTTTGATTCTGTTGACCACAACCATCTACTCACCAGGCTCCATGAAAAAGGAATTCAAGGAACGGCACTGAATTGGTGCAGATCCTACCTAGAAGATCGCTGGCAACAAGTACGGACTGGTGATACCACATCGCAACCTTTTCATCAGAAGCAAGGAGTTCCACAAGGTTCCTCGCTTTCAGCCCTCCTATTTAACATATATATGCAACCTCTCTGCAACATCTCCCGCTCTTTCGGAGTATCATGTCTTATCTACGCAGATGACGTGCTCTTATTCACTCCAATCAATGTATTAAAACCTGACTACACTACACTAATCACCTGCTTCAACTCAATATCAGATTGGCTACTCTCCCAAAATCTCAGAATCAATTTTAAAAAACCGAAGTCCTGATTATCACTAGGAACAAAGACTTCTCTCCTCCACCAACTCTAAGAACACGAGATGCTGAACTACCACTCAAAACCTCAATACGTTATCTGGGTGTTATACTTGACCAACGACTTGAATTTAAAGATCACATAAAAAATACTGTAAAAGCCATTTACTACAAAATCAGGACCCTTCGGCACCTCAGACCTATGCTTGAACCATCTGACTTCCGTACTACCTTCCAGGCATTAGTCACTCCTCACTTTGACTATGCAAATATCGTTCTTCATGGCCTACCCAAAAGCACTCTAAACCCGCTTCAATTGGCCATGAATACAGCGGCCAGAGTTCTTCATGGATCCCCAAAGAGCCAACATATTACTCCCATCCTATTTGACCTTCACTGGCTCCCACTAGCTTGCAGAATTTTATACAAAGCTCTCATCCTGACCTTCAAAGCATTCCACCATATCTCATCATCCTCCTTATCTGATCTCCTCCAACACACACAGAACACCAGATCTAGGCGTTCTGTAACAGAGAACATGCTAACAGTCCCAAATGACAGCAAAAAACTCACTCAAACAACCACATTAAGAGCCTTCTCTTCCTTCGCCCCTAGATGCTGGAACAAGCTACCACCTAGTCTTAGAGCACAAAAAGACCTGTCCCAATTCAGAAAATCCATAAAAACGCATCTCTTCCTACAACACTTCTCTCAATATACTGACCCCCCTCTCACACAAACCATTGATCACGGCTAGCCAAATAAGCTCCCGAAATCATACTACTCGATCTAGACCAAGCCTCACAAATCCTACCTTTAGAACTTGAGCATTTAAGAACCTATTGTAAATAATTGAAAATATCTGTTAATTGTTAATCCCTGTTATCCATGTTTTTATTCCTTATTCTCTGTAAACTTAACATTTGTTTTATGTTTAAGTACAAAATTTGTTAAAATGTAAACCGCGCTGATGTCAAGAGTGCGGTATATAAAAGCTGTTAAATAAATAAATAAATAAATAAATAAATTAATTAATTAATGCACATTACACATGTCATATGTACTTGACAGGAACAAGAGAATCTTATAAGCTACAAGGCTCATCTTCTGATTTTCCTACTTTACTGGGTGTACAACCTCTGCTCCTTACCAGGCCTTAGGAATTACACCACTTCGATGCAAGATGGCAAACAGAGCAGTCATCCACTCTTGACCAGCAGGTCCCAAGTTCCTTAAGAACACAGAGTTAAAGGACTCAATTATCGCCAACGTTTTTGTTGTTGTTGTATGATTCAGGGCAGCAGCGATTTTGCCCTTGGTGCATGGCCAGAAGGACATAGAGCTCTTCAGTGTTCCTATAAGTTGTTTTTCTAACATCTTGTTTATGCTCTTTGTACGAGTCAACAGGTGTGAGGCCATTTGTGGTGAAACAGGGGTTTGCACACATACTGTGATTCCTTGTCTTGCCCTAGGACTTTTGTAATTCCCCGTAAGAACTTCCTTCTCCCTGCAAACTCTTCGGTTACCATACATGTGATCTCCTGATCCATGGCAGCTGGAAGATTCTCTTCGTTGTCAGCCAAGTCTGAAGAGATTGAACAGACCTTATTGACTCAAAATGGAGGCGTTTCCCCAGAGAGTTGTAATATAATATTCTGTGATTGTTTCAAGGTGATGCAATATTATGGTTAAAAAGCCAACGTCCTGGGTTAGGATCAGGGCTGGCACTACCCATTAGGCAAACTAGATGGTGACCTAGAGTGCTAAGCTTTCCAGGGCATCCCATTACCACTGCCGTCGACCCTCTCCGTGGCCTGCAACAATAGCAATGACATTAACATTTACCCAAAGCCTCTGACGCTGTGTGTTGTTGGTGCGTGCATTGACCATCCTCTTCTGCCCCTGTGCAAACAGGACGATTGTGGCAGAAGTGACTGGTCAAAGCACAGCACCAACGGTACTGAGGCTTCAGGTAAGCGCTGCATAGCTGTTTAAATGTCATTTCCAATGCTGCAGGTCCCAGAGAGGGGTGACAGTGGTGGAGAGAGTGGGGGCAGTGGAGGGCGGCAGGACCCTTTCACAAGCCCCGGTTATGGTTTCTTCTGCAGCAATAGCTCAAAAGACACCAATCCCAGAATTTGTTATAATTCTTAGTTCTGAGGACCATAACAAAACAGAATCAAGATCCTGACCCATTTCTGAACAGTGTCCTGTGGACACATTGATATTGGAGCCCCCTCGAAGACCAGCTAAAATAAATCATAACTAGGCAGGGTTTAACATATAATCCCTGTTCCTTTTCCTTGTTTATTGTTTTATGGTTATAAATGTTATCGATCATTGTATTATCTTTTTCCTAATAAACTGTTATTCTGTGACTGGTGATCCCAACATTTTTGGGGTTAGGTCTCTATATATATTTTTGGAAACTGTATGAGCCCTGGGTTTTATGGGGTCGCAATGTCCCTAGAAACCACCAGGGGAAAAACTGTGGGGGAGGGTACCTGCGCAGGAGCAGGCAATGTTTGACCTGTGCTTGGAAGGCCTCTCCAGGGTTAGCCTTGAGTGGGCAATAGGGATAGTGCTAAGGGCTAAATGACGCCATTTTACATTTTATATTCTTTTTATTTTTCTATTTCATTTTCAAAATCAAATACTTACAAAGCAAGAATAGAAGAAACTTAGCGGGTATACACAATCTTATCTAGAAATAAACAATAGCACCCAATATGTCAGGAAATACAACCACTATCCTGCAGCCCACATAACGGGGAGAAAAAACAAAAGAATATTACAAATCAAAGGAAAAAGAAAGCATAAGCTCTAAAGCGAACATCTTCCATGAAGCTATGGAGCAACTGGGATACGAACAAATCATCCATGACGCCACCCACATCAAAGGCAATACACTAGACATGGTGTTTCTGCCCACTAAGCATCCCAAGCTTTTGAAATCTAAACCGCGAATAACGCAAGTACCATAGTCAGACCATCACCAAATAGAATTCTCCTTACTTCTCCCCACCGTACCTGACCGGTCGCAACCTGATCAAACCACACACCAACAAAGATGCTTCCAAAAATTCAACAAAGAAGCACTGCTGGAATCCGTACAGGGCACATACGCTCGGACCTCTCGGACCTCGAGTATCTGACAAACCTCTGGAACGTAGGAATCGAAGCCACCTCAAAACCCACATGGAGTCCCCCAAGGAACCCAACCAAAAACAGGTCGGAACCATGGTACACCTCAACCCTACGGGGACTGAAGAAGGATCTGAGAAAGCAAGAAAGAAAATGGAGAAAATTCAAAACCGAGGAACAGTGGAGGGAATACCTCAGTCTCCTCGCAACATACAAGAATGAACTCAACCAGGTGAAAAAAACGCACCACACAAACACTCTCAATAAGGCCCTCAACAGGCCTAGGGAGCTTTTCGAGCTTGTCAAATCTCTCACCAAGGCTCCGCATGACAGCAATCCCAGTGGAACCATGACAGCCCAACGGCTAGCAGATCATTATGCCAGCAAGCTTAGTCCCACAACGCCTGCACTCCCCACTCCAGTGCTAGATGCAGTTACCTCCCTACAAAAAATCAACACTCTGGGAGGACCAGACCAAGGCGAAGTATGGACTACCTTCCAGAGAGTGGAAGACCAGCAAATAAAAAACATCATCACCAACCTAAACACCACAACCTTGACCCTTGTCCAGCCGCCTGGATCAAGGCAACTAAGCAAGAAATGGCACAGCACATCTCCCACATAGTGAACCTTTCACTACTGCAGGGTCTCATGCCATCACTTCTTAAAACGTCACTTATACGACCCATTTTGAAAAACAAAGCACTCAACAAGGACGACCCAACTTCCTACCGCCCAATTTCAAGCATATCCTTCCTCGCCAAGATCATTGAAAAGGCAGTTCAGCAGCAGCTGCAGGACCACATTGATGACACAAATGCCCTTGATGTGCAACAATACGGGTTTTGGCAACATCACGGTGTAGAAACTCTCCTGCTAGCCCTAATGGACAACCTACTCAAAGGTCTAGAAAACAAAAGCAAGATGTATATGCTTATATTCATAGATATATCAGCTGCCTTCGACTCAGTACATCACCCCACACTTCTGGAGCGACTCGCGTCCATAGGCATTTCAGGTACCCCACTAAAATGGTTCTCCTCTTACATAACCAACAGTTGCAGCAGGTCCATTTCAACAATGACAAGGCAGCCCCCTTCCCACAAACTCAAGGCATTCCGCAAGGCTCTGCCCTCTCCTCCCTCCTATTCAACTTATACCTACAACCAGTTTGCAAGATTTTCCAGGAACACGAGATCAACTACCATATATACGCAGATGACCTAATGCTATATACTCAACTCGACGTAAATAACCTAAACCTCAACAAACTTGAAAAATGCTTATTCGAGCTACAAATCTGGTTGCAACGAAATAACATGTCCATAAACCACAAAAAAACAGAAGCAATGTGTATCTCCAGGAAACCGGGCTTCAATCCCCCAGCAACAATCACCATGAACAATAACGTTTACAACATCAAGACCGAAATAAAATATCTAGGAGTGATGCTGGACAACAACCTAAATATGGACAAACACCTTCGAAGTACCAATCGGGCCATTTTCCACAAATTAAGAGTCTTGCAGCCACTATGTAACATCCTCGATCATGCCAACTTCAGGACTGTCGCGCAAGCACTCATCATTCCCCATCTAGACTATTGCAATGCCATACTGCAAGGTTTACTACAAACTAGTAAGATGTCACTTCTCAGAGCTTTATGCCACACAGCTACAAATTACAATATAAGCTCTACTATTTTACCATAGACTAACTATCTTTTTATCTATTTTCATATGCTGACAGCGATCAGGTCTCAGAATCGAAATCAGCTATACACTGAACCTGCTTGTATGGTACAGTGATATGCTTTCAATACATCAATGACCTGTATACATCACTGTTTTTTATTAATATTTGCTTTTTCTTTTATTCTTTTTTTTATTTTTTTATCTTATAAAATTGCTGTTAAACTACACTGCAATATGTTGGCCGCTGATTAGGGAAGAAGATGTCGTTATAAGTTATATCTTTTTTGTCAACTGCGCATGCGCGGCGTTTTTTGTCAACTGGATCAGAATTGCAAAGAGTCAATTGAAAACAAAGTAATATTCCCCTGATGAAACGCTATATGTGAAACGCTCTGGCGCCAAGATAATGCGTTGGGATTTTGAATTGTGAAAACCTTTTGCAAGGAATTGTGAAAACCTTTTGCAAACAGAAGTTAAACTAAGGCATTGTGATAGCCATACAACTAGAGACGGGAAGTCCTGAATTAACACCTCCCTAAGAACAAGAGGAGATGTGAAGCATCGACAAAGATATGGGGAAGTGAAAATATTGGTGTTGAAGCAGATTTTACTAGCGATTCACGCTATTGTTTAGAAGATAGGAAGGAGAATGTACATCATGGCATGACGCTTCAAGATATAACTTATAACGACATCTTCTTCCCTAATCAGCGGCCAACATATTGCAGTGTAGTTTAACAGCAATTTTATAAGATAAAAAAAGAAAAAAAAGAATAAAAGAAAAAACAAATATTAATAAAAAACAGCGATGTATACAGGTCATTGATGTATTGAAAGCATATCACTGTACCATACAAGCAGGTCCAGTGTATAGCTGATTTCGATTCTGAGACCTGATCGCTGTCAGCATATGAAAATAGATAAAAAGATAGTTAGTCTATGGTAAAATAGTAGAGCTTATATTGTAATTTGTAGCTATACTGCAAGGTTTGCCAAAGAAAACTATAAATATTCTGCAAATGGCACAAAATGTTGCTGCCAGAATCATTATGCAAAAAGGCCTCTCTGAGCACATTACACCTGTACTAATTGAGCTACATTGGCTCCCCATTGCGGCCCGCATCCAATACAAAATCATAATCACTACATCCAAGCTTATTCATAATTTAGCACCCTCACACCTCAACAGCCTAATCACCAATCTACCCAACAACAGGAGCAGAAGAACAGTAAACCTCAATACCCTCTGTCTCCCGAAGTGCATCAGAACTGTTAATGCATGTACAAGTAAAAGAGCATTCTCACTCATAGCTCCACCACTCTGGAACCGGCTGCCATGCGAACTACGTGCAAACTCTGACATAAAGGACTTCAGAAAAAAGCTTAAGACTCACCTCTTCCAATCGCATTACAATGTAACCTAGACACTGTATCCCACTACCACTGTATCCCACTACCATGTGTCTACCATGCGTGGGAAAGTCACTGTACCCTGTGTAATCTCACAACGAGAAATGCATTCGGTTTATGTGTAAATATGTATATAATATATCCGGTGTGAAGTGTTTCTCATTAATCAAGTGTAATCTGTAACCCAATGTTTGATGTGTTGATATCTCTCCCTCCCAATCACAATGTATATCTTTCTAATTCCTGGCCTGTACAGCCACCCTTACCATGTATAGCAACCGCTGCTGATCGCTGGAAGCAGCGGGATACAAATGTACACTAAATAAATAAATAAATACACAGCCGCAAACCTATTCCTCCCCTCCCCCCCACCAATCCTCACGCAACAACCCTCATGTTTCTCTCTATCGTCTAGGAAAGCCTAGGGAATCCTTAAAGATGAACCCAGTACCCTGCAGTGTGATTAGACACTTACAGGGATAGCAAATAAAAAAAAGTAGCCCCACGGGCCAGCACCTTTGGTTTCAGGGCTAAAGAAGCCCTTCTCCTAAGCTGCGTGGCCCTGGAGACATCTGGAAACAATTGTAGCTTTGTCCCACAGAATCGTGCAGCTTTATTCTTAAAGTAATTTTTAAATACAGAAATTTTATCTTGTTCTGAAACAAAAGTAACCCTGGAAGTTACGGTATCTTGTGAGTCCTCCAGAAAACTAGTCCAAGTAAGATCAGGCTGAGCTTGCAACAAATCAAAATCCTCTGGGGACTCACCAACAACCTTCCGACCAGATAGGTAATAAAGCAACAGCCTTCCAACAACCTAAACAACCTTCCAAATAGGTAATAAAGTTTAGAATAACTCATTGAGTCAGGACCTCTCTAAGATATTTTCACAACAATATCTCTGGTGAAAGTAAATGACAAACAGGAAAATTTAAGAAATTAATATTTTTAACCCTAAGCGCATTTTCATATAATTCCAATTTATGATAAATAGCTAAACTGTCCTTAATATTAGAGGCACTAATTGCCTGTAAAGAGACACAATGATTTTTACATTTAAGAATTTGAGTAGACAATGACCCATCCTTCTCCTCAACCATATTCAGCTTAGTAACTGTCCCCTGAGAAAGAGCACATAGCTGCGAAACTGTGGTTATAAGAGTCTGTTCTATCCAAGTAATTACCTTCCATATGTCAGACAGGGATATCGGTGGCTCAGACACCTCCTTAGCTTCAAATGGGGCAGAAGAGCAAGAAAAAAGGTTTCGGCATTTCACCCACTTGTACAGGAGTACTCTGCTGGAACAGTCCACCCACAGTGGCTGGGGTAGGTGGAGACAGTAAATGGGGGAGGAGGTGGGGAATGGTCCAGAGAACTCAGAGATGTTCCCGGGGATTGCAGAGTAAGAAAGTCAGAGTCTTCTGATAACTTATCCCCCCACATTTACCTTCACATGCTGATCCATCAGCCCGATAAGAGGTTCAGCAGGCGCTGACTTCTTCTTCCGCTTACCCATGTGAAGCTGCTCCTCCTGTGGTCATCCAAGAGGCAGAAACGCCCCTTATATCTTGCCCCTTAGATCGTGCCCAGTGCTAAGCGCCTATGGCTGTGCCTAACCCTCAGCTGATTTAAATTAAACAGGCCCCCAATGACATCGGGGCTACCCGGAGAGCAGCCTGCTTCCCCCACTCCTTCACCAGCTGCCCGGTAATGCTCTCCTTTATATTCTTTTTATTGATAGTTCACTTGGTAACAAGGCGATGCAAGAGGTTCACTCTTTGAGGGTCATTTTATAAAATGTCGCCTAAGTGGAGAGGTACCTGCTGTACCATGTGCAACATCTGATGTCATTATAAGATCTCACAGTGACCACCAGTTTCAACTGAGTCCTCTCACAACAGGCAGAGAGGAGAAGTTCAGTAAAGCTTTACGTTTACAGCATCACCAGGATAACACAACAACTTCTGGACATCCAGTTCTGTTATCTGCTGAATATGTTGTGTTTTGTTTTGTTGTCATTTTTTATGTGTTTTTATATAATCTGTCTGAGGTGTAGTGCAGAATACAAATGTTTTGAAATAAAGAAACAAATTCTGAAACCATCTGGAAGCAAATAGAGCCCAATTCCAGAAGATGTACATCCAGCCCACAGGCACGTCCAGATAAAAAACGGGCCCAATTTAAATGTGATTCTGCAACCATGGGGATAGATGCACTTGCGGTTTCGGAATCAGGGACATAGACGGTTTTGGCACGGCATGAACAAAGCACTATGGAGTACAAGACACAGCTATGGTATATGCAGCAACGGGCTTTGTACATCCCCACACTCACCATATTCTGAAAAGATGGATGTGTTCAATTCCGCCTATCTCTGGTACGTACCCGAGAACAGCCATACGCCCCTGCAAAACGTGCATCTCCTAAGCTGCTCCTCTCACTGACAGTGAGGCAAACTGCACATGAAGACTGACGATACATAAATGTTCATGCTACCTAGACTAGACAGGGTGGTCCAAAAAAAGTGAGAACATCTCGTAAATTTATTTATTTATTTACATTCTCTTATATACTGCGCTATTCTGCATCAGTGCGGTTTACATTGAACAAACTGAAATTACATTGAACAGGGCATTATAACTTGGAGATAACTATTTTACAGGGAACATGGGCTATGGAGGGTTAAGTGGCTTGCCCAAGACCACAAGGAGCACCTGTGGGACTAGAAACCCCAGACCTTCCAGCCCAAGGTTGCTGTCCTCTAGTGGGATTTGAACCCCTGACCTTCTGGCCTGAAGTACCTTGCCCCAACCACTAGGCTACTCCTCCACTCCTTAAAAGCTTAAATAGTTTACTTATTTACCTTTTTTAGCTAAACAACGTCTTTATTTTGACAATCTTTTTTTTTTTAATTTGTCAATTGTTTACATTTGTCTTTTTGAATTTTTAAATAACTTCTATACTACGAGATGTTCTCACTTTTTTTGGGCCACCCTGTATATACTAATATGTTGCAGGCCCAGAACACTGCAAAGTGATCTCAGTGTACTGTAAGACAGTATAAAAGCAGGTCGAAAGTGATATGTTTGCATGACATACCTTGCATCACAACATACATGGCAGTAGAAGACATCCTTAGTTTGCTTGCATTGGTCATCTCTGAAAAAAGTCTGTACCATGCTAAGTATGGACCAGAAAAAATCAGAAAAGGGTCTCCATAGCGAAACGTCGGAAACATATCCCTGTCACTAATAAGGGACCCTCAGAATGGGAGCAAACAGCACTAATACATGCCCAAAGGTTCCATCATCGCTCTCTACAAATGTGCACATTTGTAAAGACCAATGATGGTGCTTCTGGGCATGTCTTAGTGCTGTTTGCAGTGTTGAATGCTCCCATTCTGAGGGTCTCTTATTAGTGACAGGGATATGTTCCGACGTTTCGCTATGGAGAACCTCTTCTGATTTATTCCACCCAATCACACTGGCACCTGGTGACTATGCTGTCATCTCTACAGTCCAGGTACTGGCCAAGCATTCATGTCCCCCCAGATTTGTGGATGAGCACACCAGATGTTCCCGTGCAACACAACGCGCACACACACACACACTC
Source organism: Ichthyophis bannanicus (assembly GCA_033557465.1). Taxonomy (NCBI): domain Eukaryota; kingdom Metazoa; phylum Chordata; class Amphibia; order Gymnophiona; family Ichthyophiidae; genus Ichthyophis; species Ichthyophis bannanicus. The sequence goes on along the minus strand of CM066035.1, from coordinate 898,018,159 downwards.
TCTCTCTCACTTGCAGTCACAAATAACATACCTCTGCCAAAACCACGCACTGCACCTAAAAACAACTGCTGTGAAGACATAATGGCACAGCGTCTCAGGACAACACATGTGCTCTGCATTTCTTAGCCAAACACGATACTGCTCCATACTACCTCACATACCAACCCTACATCTACATTCCCATTTTTCCGAACACTGGAATTGTCAGGGAAGCCTAGAATAGCCCCATTAGCACAAACAGCAAATGTCAGCATAGCAGAATACAGACTATTGCAGTGCTTTCTATTTCTGTAGGGGTGTTGACACACCAATTCATTACAGACGTGTCACAGCCATTCATCTCTATGGGACACGTTGATAATCAGAGCAGAAAGTTTTCTAAGTCCTGCCTTATTCCACATTGCCACTGGTATAACGTAGGCATCCGTGAGAAACACTCAGGATGTACACGGGCCTTTCCTGAATGCGCTTTTTACATCTCCGTGGCTTGCGATGTCCCTGTTCCATCTCCTTCCCACCCGTGTTCTGAAATCCCCCGTCCTAGCACCGTGTATGTGCAGGACCATGTGGTTTCAAAATGCAGCTCTAAACATTTTAGTGTGAAAAATGTCTCTCTTGCACATCTAGTAGGCTTGTTTGTGTTCTAGAATGACCCCCATAGAGCGTGATTCTATAACCTCCGTGTCTGGCCAGCAGAAATGTCTAACTTGAAAACAGGCACGTAATAAACCCGATTCCAAAACCGCATGTATAGTTGCATCTGTGGTTCCAGAATCAGAGAGATATACATCTGAATTCAATCAGGCCAGGTTCTTTTGATTATCACTCCCAAGAGCAAAGTAAAGATACCACACTACACTCTAGCGGTTACAAGGTACATTTATTAATACAGGATATATGTATATAGATTATGAATACATCATCGAACCGGGCATTCTCTTCACATCAGTTCACTTCAGTTGGGGAAGCCCCACAGCGCAGACTGGAGCCAAGTCCAGGATACATCACACTCGTCAGTGGAGAAAAGGTGGCTTCCAGTTTGTCTGGGACTCTCCAGCTATCTTTATACACCTTGACAAACAAGTGACTCACGGTCGGCCGACAAGACTCATCACCTGATATGTCCATATAAAGTCACATACAAAAATCCTCCAATCAGGCTTCCTGCCTGTCTTACATCATGCAGCTGCCTGTCCTCCCCAAACTTCATTCTCAAGCAGCTGTACAGTCACCACATGCCCGGTACACAATGACCCAATTCCTATATAGTTCAATGTCTAATCCAAATATAGTTTACAGTCTGGTTCAGATACAGTTTAATTGGATAAAGTTCAATCTCTTCCTCTGATTCTCTCATACATTAACCATCCCTACAACAATGTCCCCAGCACGGCATGAACTACACCCCTGAGGATACAAGGGCCCATGCTGCTTTAATGGGACATGGGTACATGCAACAAATGGCCTGTATGTCCCCGTGCACACCATATTCTGTAATGATAGACGTCTCAGATGTTTCCTGTCCGTGTGCGACCACGCCCTCTCTGGCAAAACGTAATCTCCTAAACTGATGCTCACACCGACAGTGTTGTGCTCATGCAAACACCACCTTAATATGGATGAAATAGATAAGGTCATGCGACACAGGCTATATATACTGATCTGTTGCATGCCCATAACACTACAGGGTTATGTACATGCACTGTAGCTAAAGACATTTTTCAGATATGTCAGTGAGAGAAAGAAGGGCAAAAGTGGTATTGTCAGACTCAAAGGTGAAGGAGAGGAATATGTAGAAGCTGATGAGGATAAAGCAGAATTGCTTAACAAATATTTCTGTTCTGTGTTCAAAGATGAAGGGCCAGGAGCAAGACCTCAGACAACACCCACAAACAGGAACAAAAGCGAGGGGCATCTTGAACAATTTTCAGAAGACCGTGTTGGTGAGGAACTAGCTAAACTAAAAGTGGACAAAGCGATGGGACCAGATGGGATACATCCAAGAATATTGAAGGAACTTGGGGACATTCTAGCAGCTCCACTGTCTGACCTTTTCAATGCCTCTTTGGAGTTAGGAGTGGTGAAAGAGGACTGAAGAGAGGCACATGTTTAGGTTTGCCAGATACCTTTAGTCTAAAATTAGGACATTTTTTCAAAAAATAACACTTAAAAAATGTTTTATTATACATGAAACACAATAAAACATTATTTAGAAGTATTTACTATTCAACGATATTTGATTTAGCAGATTTTCATCAGCCAAAATCCTTTTGTACATATCACCACAAGATAATGAATAGTTGTTGTTTTCTAACTTGAAGCAAGCATTTTACAGTTTTAATATTCAATTGATTTTGATCATCCGTCCATTGCTTCTTGCACACCGAAAATACTCATTCCACAGCGGCGTTTGATATGGGAATTGAAAAAATATGCTAACTAGTGTTTTCAAATCAATGAATTTTTTGCTTTCAAATAAAGTGGACCATTTTTTTTTATCAATTGGCATATTATTAAATTCATATGAAGACGTCTGCAGCAATAAGTTCAATTCATTTGTTTCATTAATAAGGGAATAGAAATAATTTCATTTGTATTATAATGTTCATCTTAATCATCTGTCAAAATTTTCCGAAATTCAGGACAAGTCAGAACATCTGGCAACCCTAATGACATGTGGTCCCTTTATACAAAAGCGGAAGTAAGGATGTGGTTGAAAACTACAGGCCGGTTAGTTTAACCTCAGGGGAGAGTAAATTATTGGAAACGCTGCTGAAAGAGAAAATAATGAGGTTTGTGGAGTCCAACGGATTACAGGATCCGAGGCAGCATGGATTCACCAGGTGCAGATCTTGTCAGACAAATCTGATTGATTTCTTTGACTGGGTGACCAGGAAGTTGGACCGAGGGAGAGCCCTAGATGTGGTATATTTAGATTTCAGTAAAGCCTTTGACACTGTTCCGCACAGGTGACTTATAAACAAACTGAGCATCCTAGGGATGGACCCTAAAGTTACTGCTTGGGTTAGAAATTGGTTGAGTGGGAGGTAACAAAGGGTATAGATAAAGAGAGTTCACTCTGAGGAGAAGGAAGTTACCAGTGGTGTGCCCCAGGGATCTGTCCTTGGTCCGATTCTTTTTCACATCTTTGTTAGTGATAGAGCGGAAGGGCTGTAGGGTAAGGTTTGCCTCTTTGTGGATAATACCAAAATCTGCAACAGAGTGGATACCCAGGAAGGTTTAGATAACATGAGGAGGGACCTAGCTAAGCTTGAAGAATGGTCTAGAATTTGTCAGCTGAGATTTAATGCTAAAAAATGTAGGGTCATGCATTTGGGCTGCAGCAATCCAACGGAGCAGTACAGTATAGGGGTTGATGTAATTCTGTCCATGAAAGAAGAACAGGACCTAGGCGTGACTGTGTCTGATGATCTCAAAGTAACTAAACAGGTAGAAAAGGCAATGGAAATAGCTTGAAGGATGCTTGGGTGCATAGGGAGAGGACTGGCCAGCAGAAGAAAGGAGATGATAGTGCCTCTGTATAAGTCTTTGGTGTGACCTCACTTGGAGTATTGTGTGCAATTCTGGAAAACACCTTCAAAAGGATATAAACAGAATGGATTCGGTGCAGAGGATGGCTACTAAAATGGTTAGTAGTCTTCATTATAAAGCATATGAGGACAGACTTAAGGACCTTAATATGAATACTTTAGAGGAAAGGCAGGATAGAGGAGATATGATTTAGACATTTAAATACCTCTGTGGCATAAAAGCACAGGAGATCCTAGTTTGTTTGAAAACAAGCTTTGCTATGAGGGAATAGGAGGAGGGTGAAAAGGGATAGACTCAGGAGTAATATGCGGAAATATTTCGTTATGAAAAAAGTAGTAGATGAGTGGAATAGTCTCTCAGTGGAGGTGGTAGTGATGACGACAGTATCTAAATTCAAAAAAGCATGGGACAAACACAGAGACTCTCTAGGAAAAAAGGGGTTGATCTGGAAGGGCAGACTCGATAGGCCATGTGGTCTTTTTCGGCCGCCATGTTTCTATGTATAAGCAAGTGGAAAGTGAGATGTCTGTCCTGAGAGGCCATGCAGCAAAACATACAGGACATTTGAAGAACAGCTTAGTAAATCTGCAGTGGTCATCCCTGAAAACAGTATATACAATGCTAAGTGTGGGTCTGAAAACACTGCAATGTCAAAACATGTCCCTGTCAATAGTAGGGATCCATCAGGACGTGAACATGCAACAGTGCAAGCATCAGAAGCAGCAGCATCTGTCCAAACAAATGTGCACAGTTAGAGACCTCTGATAGTGCAATCGGATATGTATTAGTGCTGTTTGCACTGCAACCTGCCCTCACTCCGAGGGCCCCCCACCATTGACAGGGGCATGCCCTGCTATGTTGCTAGAGAGCAGCTTTTCGGAATATACTGCCCATTCACACTGTCTCCTGGTGATGCTGCGGTCAGCCCCACGGTCCAGGCACTGGCCAGGCATATATGTGCCCCCCAGAGTTGCGTATTAGCACACCAGGGCCTCCCCTGCACCCCCATATCACACATGTTCTTGCTTGCAAAGACAAATAACATGCCTTTGCCAAAACCATGCCCTGCACCTATCAACAACTGCTGTGAAGATGATTCTGGACTGCGGGAACAAAACATTCCCACAGTAACCAGAATCGGGCCCGAGGACGGCCCAGCATGCCCCTGTTGCCTACAGGGACTACTACTACTATTTAACATTTATAAAGCGCTACAGACTTACGCAGCGCTGTACAGACATCTAACAGTGACAGTCCCTGCTCATCAGAGCTTACAATCAAATCAAGACGAGAGGCACATAGGGTAACAATCTAGTTAGGGCAAAAGCCAGTTTGGCTGTCTCCCATTACTACTACTGGTACTACTGTGGGTTTCTATTAAATAAGAGACAGACAGACAGTCCCTGCTCATCAGAGCTTACAATCTAGTTAATACAAACATAGAGGGAGCTTGTAATCTAGCGAGGACAAACATGGAGGTGTAGGTGGGGGTGGATAGAGTGGAAAAGGAGATTAGGTGAGTCAATGGGTTACATTACAAGCAGCATTTACTACAGGCTATGCAGCCTAACTACACACAGTGTAAATAGGTACATTACAAGCAGGGTGGGCATCATGGCTTGTATTACATCACATCAAGGGTTACATTACAGGTAGGCTGGGCATCATGAGTTACATTACATTACAGCATGGTTACATTTGGAGGATGCTTACATGGTGACGTTTCTTGTGGATCCGCTGCATTTGGCCTGCTCATCGGTGGAGTTACTGGAGTGGGGAGGGGGAGGAGGAGAAGGTATCAGCTATTCACAGTGCCACGCCTAAGGGCCACACCAAAGGGCCCTTTGGCGTGGCCCTTAGGCACGAGCCTGCAAGGCGCGGGCACGCTGGGTGGTGCATGTCTTTATGCCCATCAGCTGTTGAGGTGGAGGCCCCCGATTGGCTTGGGGTTGATGTGCTGGGTGTCTGGCTGTGTGGTCGATCTTCTTGACCCCGATCGGGGGAGCTAAGGTGGCAGTTGCTGGTGCGCTGGGAGTAGAGGACATCCCCCTTCTCCACAGGCACCCCTGACTCCTATGGCTTCGGCCCCTCTCTTCCCCACTGCCCGACCCATGGTTGGCCTGCTGTGGCCTGGATCGGACGGCAGGGACCTCCCCGCAACTGGCCCTGGCCAAGGGGGAGGGATTCCCAGGCCAGAATGCAGATTTTCTGCTGCTTATTCCACGTTTGAGGCTGGCCCAATCCCGTCCACCCTGATCCCGCCCCCTCCCACCAACCTTCCCCCCACCCCCGCCGGCTCCCCCCCATCCTGATGCTCAAGACGTAAGGGGAGACCCTGAGGGGGAATTGGGACCAGATGGCTTGCAGGGCTGCATGTCCCATCAGGGAGTGCAGCCCTGCAACCCGTGTCTCAGAATCAGGCCCATAATGCCATGGCATCTCAGGACAACACATCTGATCTGCATTTCCCAGGCAAACATGATTCTGCACCATACTACCTCACATACTATCCCTACATCTACATTCCTATTTTTCCAAACACTGGAAATGTTAGGGAAGCCTAGAATAGCCCCTTTAGCACAAATAGCAAATGTCAGCATAGCCAGAATACAGACTATTGCAGTGCTTTATATTTCTGTAGGGGTGTTTTTTGTTGTTCCTTAACCTTACAAACATCCCTCACCTCTGCATTCTATTCTTTACAACTGCATCTTGTTCCCTCCCAGACAGCAGACACACCAGTTCAATAGAGATGTGTCACAGCCATTCATCTATATGGGGGGACCCGTTGCAGATCAGAGCAGAAATTTTTCTATGTCTGGTATAACGTAGGCATCGACTGGAAACACTCAGGATTACACGGGCCTTTCCTGAGTATGCTTTCTATGTCTCCGCGGCTTGCCATGCCCCCGTTCTTCCCCCTCCCACCCATTTTCTGAGATCCCCGTTTTTGCGACATGTACGTGCAGGGCTATGTGATTTAGGAATACAGTTCTAGACATTTTCATGAGCAAAATGTCTATCCCACACATTCAGGAGCCTATTTGCATTAAAAATAACACCCGTGGAGACAAATTCCACTTGGGGCACACCCAGGCTGTCCAGACATCCAAAATCTGGATGGCCTGGATCTGGCCCCAATTCTGCACCCGCGGGAGCAGAATCAGGGCACAGGGCCTGGACGTCCTGAATGTGTCCTGATTCAGGCCTGCTGCACAGCTAACCCAGCCAAGGCTCCTGCATAGAGTCGCGGTGATGTGGCATCCTGTCACCATGGCACTGGGATGCCATGCAGAAGCCCCGATTGGCCGCACATTTTCTACCTCCCCGCCGCTCGACCCCCGATCGGGCCTTACAAGGCCGGGATCAGGCTGCGGGGAACCCCCTGCCCTGCTTACCTCCTCGGGGAAATCCTGACTCGATGGCCACCAACATCGAGGGAGACTTATTTCATCTCTGAGGTGGAATAAGTCCCTGTTTAACTCCCCAAGCCTGGACGTATAGGGCCGTCATCGGAATGGGCTCTGTACATCCGGGGTCAGGGTCCCGCTTCTGCTCCTCCTCGCCTCCTCCTCCAGCCCTCCCCCTCCCACCCCTGTCCAGACCTCCCCACACATCTCTGCTGTACATGTGGGAAGCTTTGGATCCAGAAGCAGCCCCTGACGTTTAGCAGAGGATATACGTCTGAACCGGAAGTATATCCCTGCTAAATGCAGTGCAGAATGACCCCCATAGTATTTAAGTTAAGGTTAATGAAGCTTCTTAATATGGTAAGTACTACAGGAGATCAAACCTAAGCTTTCTTTAGAAGCTCAGATGTCAAGACTTCAACTTTCATACTTTGGACACATCATGCGAAGATAGAGATCATTAGAGAAAGACATCATGCTTGGGAAGGTCAACGCAAAAGAGGAAGGCCAGCAATGAGATAGATCGATACAATAACAGCAGCTATGGGTGCCAGTCTATCAACAATGAACCGCCTGGCTGAAGATCAAATTTAGGACAACTATCTAGAGGGTCGCCATGAGTTGACACCAACTTGACGGCACTTAATAACAACAACATGGCCAATGCTATCTAATTCCATTAGTGTTATGCATCCTACCTGCCAATCAAGAGAAGCCTTATGTAATAAAAATAAAAATCACTGGAACAGCGCTTAAATGGTGCAGGTCCTATCTATCCGAAAGATGGCAGCATGTCCGCTCAGGAGGCAGAACTTCAGAACCTTTCCATCTCGATCAGGGAGTTCCTCAAGGTTCCTCACTCTCTGCCCTTCTATCTAACATCTACATGCAACCAATCTGTGAGATCATACGGTCATTTAAGGTCGATTACATGCTGTATGCCGATGACGTTCTACTCTACACCCCCATCTCTACTGACCATTTGGATCTCTCCCCTCTAATAAATTGTTTCAATGCAGTTTCTGATTGGCTTCTCTCCCAAAACCTCCGTATACAACATAAGAAAACGGAAGTCCTCTTTATCACGAGGAATCCCAACTTTAACCCACCACAATATCTCAAAACTAAGGAAGCCGAACTGCAATCCAAACCCTCAATACGCTACCTAGGAGTCATTCTGGATCAACACCTAGATATGAAGTCCCACATAGGAAACACGGTCAGAACAGTATACTACAAGATCCGCTCTTTGAGACACCTACGCTCCATGTTGGAACCAAAAGATTTCAGGACAATATACCAAACACTGATCATACCCCACTTCGATTACGCCAATGTCATTCTTCAAGGTCTTCCTCAATCCACCTTAAACCCGTTACAGCTGGCAATGAATGCCGCAGCAAGGGTACTTTATGGAGCCGCCAGGACTGACCATGTTACTCCTCTGCTGATTCAATTACATTGGCTACCCATTCAGGCCAGAATTCTCTTCAAAACTTTACTTCTCACGTTCAAAGCTCTCAATAAACTCTCCGCTGCATCCTTATCTGCCCTTATTCACACTACTACACCAAACAGAACAAGAAGATTCTCGTCCATCAACTCCCTAAAGCTCCCAAAGGCCCTTACAAGCTGCTCTTCTTCTACAGCCAACAGAGCCTTTATCCTTTGTGCCCCTAGGTGCTGGAATGCACTACCCCCTGGCATCCGGGCTATCAACAGCCTATCACAATTCAGGAAAGCTCTCAAATTTCATCTCTTCAACAAGTACCTTATAGAGTCATCAACACCCACTGACATTAGTGTTCCCACCCAATTAACAAACTCCATGATATCTCAATAACATGCTTAGGCTGATTCTCTATAATGATTGATCCTGTTCCTAGTAACATGTTCCTATTCAGTAGTACTACATCTGTAAATAGATTGTAAATAGTTTCCCTTGTTATCCAAGTTCCTTCCCTTGTTATCTGTAAACTCATGCAAGTTAACTGTACTGAGATTTTTGTTCTATGTGAACCATGCTGATGCTGAATAGTGCGGTATATAAGAGAATATAAATAAATAAAATAAATAAATATTAAAAATAACAACAGCCTTATTGAGGAGAAACAACCTAGTGGTTAGAGCACTGGTTTCATAACCAAAAGACCAGGGTTCAATTCCCACTGGCATTCCTAGTGACCTTGGACAAATCACTTAACCCTCCATTGCCTCAGAAGAAAGGCCGGGCAGTCTACTTCTGGTCACACTGCCAAGAAAACCCAGGAGCTGCTAGCTAACCAGGAATCAGCACTGACTTGAAGGAGAGGGTATGCCACTTACTGTGAGCTCACTGCTAACGTTTTCTGCCTGATAGCAGGCCAGAGATTATTTTACTGTTGTTGAACTAGGGAAAGCAATGATTCTTTTGCTAATTTCTGCAGACTGTATCAGAGAAAGACCATTTGTTATTGGGATTTGAAAGCTACAGTTGAAGCCTTGATAACTGATGCTACAACTCACAAACCTGCCCTAACTCAAACCCCTTTGTTTTTGTCTGCTACCACATATCCAATATATGTGCAGATATTTTTCTGAGTTGTCCTTTTATTAATGTGTAGTGGATTATTGCACTTACCACACATTTTGAGTAAACATTAATGTGCGGTAAGTGCAAATATTGTACAGTAGCCGTTGGGAACGTGCCCAGCATGTTCTCTGGCATTATTGCAATGAAAAGTCCCTTAACATGCGATAATGCCATGCACAATTACTGCAGGCGCACTTAATGTCACTTGTTAACTGCAATATTGACAGCATGCAGTAAGGATTGCGCGCCCGCTGTAATATGCAGTTCACACCAGTCTCTGCCCAGAACCTACCGCTTCACTGCCCCATCGCATGATCAGCGCTTGATGCAGGAATCAGCACCCGCGTAACTGTCATGCCAGCATGGCAACCGCTGGTGCAGCTCTAAAATGCACGCGAACTGCTTACTGGACTTTCGTAAAATGGCCCTATGGTGTTTCAGATATAGAGCTGCTAACTTACAGTCCTTTCCAACATGCTAAGCTCATTCATCCCAATATTAGGGTCCATGTTAGAAATACACCATTTGCCTGCAAAGCGCCTGCGGCTCCACAATGGCCTAATTTTCAGCTAGGTTTTCTCTTACTACTACGGTGAACCTAAAAGATGATCAAATTAGATGAAAATTAGATGAGCAACTTCATAGGGCACATGGTTGATGTGACCCTGCTTTTTCCTTCAGCTTAACACTCTTCATTATGATTTATGTGCCTCCCAAAATTTCCTGCAATGGAATTATCCTGAGCTGTATGGGTTAGTGGTGTAGGACAGAAAAAATCTTTTTAACAGTTTTTTTTATTCATTGCTTTATTTTTTTTACATATAACTGCATGTTGGTTCCATCTGGACATCAACTTTTCCATTTCACCTTCCAAATTTTTCAGGGCCATGATGTTATTTTCTGGCAGTAGCTCCTTCAGCATATTTCCTTTGGTCGAGGGGGCCTCTTCCGCTAGACCAGAGAGCATGGCGATCTAAAGCAAATCTTCATCTCTCAATAAGAGAGCTTTTCTCTTCCTGTTCTCCGAGTCTTGGAGCTCTGCTCCTACGGCCCTGCGGTTAGGAATGCATAAACCTGTCCTGCAGTGAAACATGCTCCCAGAGGATATTACAAGGCCACTAGCGCTGCCCATTCCATATAACGCAGAGCTCACATAGTCATACTGGCCTTAGGGAAAGCTGAACTCTGCATTTTACTGGAGAATGATCTAAAAATGATCAATGTCCCTGTTTAATGTACATTACCAAGTTTAAGTTACAATGTAAATCGCTTTGACTGAATTGATAAAGCGGTATATAAACCCTGTTAAATAAAATAAATAAATAAATGAGGCGCATAAATCTGTAGAAGGCAGCCGTGTAATCTTAAGCACGCATGGACAACAACATCTTCCAATGATTCTTATGTCGGTCCAGTAAAATATTACATTGTGCACAACAGGTCTTCTGTCTTCCAGTCAAGTGGCTTCCTTCCTACTCACTTGGGTTTTCAGCTCACTCAAAACTGGCCCTTTCTGGGGGTCATGCTTCCGTGAGCATGTATTCACAGCTACTCTGGGATTTACTTGATTTATCCATGTTTTTATCCTAATGTTCTCTCTCCCCAACATTCCATCTAGCCCAGTTACCATGGCTGGAAGTCGCAGATCGCAGCTCCTCCAGAGCCTGGCTCTTATGTACCCTAAACCTGAACAATAGGGAGGTTATTTTATAAACCTTTTAGTGTGTAAAGCACTGATTTATGCATGTAAAGGCCTTTTATAAAATTAAATCACGCCTAAAAGTACACTTGGGGAAGTAGGCACATGTTTGTGGTGTATGCTCCAGCATTTACAGTACGCCCGTTTCCAACCAGAAGTAGATATCAGCACCCACAGTCTAGGCACCTAGATTACAAAATAGGCAACAAATATCCGCTTACTTGCCCTTCATACATAGGCAACTTTTATAAAATTTCCCTCTAGTCATCCCTCCCTGTAGGTGCTCTGAACACTACCTCCATAGCATCCCTGGCCCCAGCTGGCCCAGAAAACAAGCCACGTCTGGGAAGTGAGCCACAGCACAGTGCACAACACCTGCCACTTTTTGTGTTTACTATAAGCAGGCTAGAAGCCATTTTTGACTGAGTGTGTTTCTTTCTTGGGCTTGCTAACCAGAGTCACAGTAGTCATATGAGGTATTTGCCCTGGTTATAGGCAATATGGCATTGGTGTACACAAGAGAGACTTTATATTGCAGATGGAACAATGTGGGCTGTGTTAGTGCTATGTGTCTTGGGAATGTTGCAAATGACACACTCCCACACTTCTTCTAAACAAGATGCTATAGCCTTCTGAAAGAATGACTGGTTGCATGCTCGCAGGGTAACAGCTTGTCTTGTCTACTGCTAATTATGGATGACGGCATAGAAACATAGATGCATGACAGCAGATAGAGACCATACGGCCTATCCAGTCTGCCCTGACATACCAACTACTACAGTCCCTTTTTTAACTTTAGAGATCTTCTGTGTTTAACCCATGCTTTCTTGAATTCAGATACAGTCCTTATTTCTACTGCCTCCACTGGGACATTAAGGCCTGATTTAATAAGCTATTTTCCCAGAGACTGACAATGGGGGAAAAAGCCTCAGTGATTTCATAATTTACAGCTTCTATAATGAGATTTTATGGGGCTTTGAAAACTCACAGATTTGGTGAGGGGAAGGGGTGCTTTAGCATAATGAGTAACATCTGGCATCCCACAACTGACAAGAACCATTCTCTGTGGACTAGCAGGAACGAGTCCTCACATATGGGTGACACCTTCCAATGGAGTCCACACGGGAACGCTCCCCAGCTTTCATCGGAAGCTTTTGGGAGGCTCCAACATGCCTGTACGCCTCCTTTTCACCTGCCATTGTGACGCCATGATGCCCCAGTCTTAATTTTTCCACAGAGCCAAATGGATGCGTTCCAGTCATCCTCCACTTCAAGATTGATTTTTCTCCTCTGCGGAGGGTCCTGGGTTCTTGCGCTTCTGAGTTTCTTTATATGGCCATGCCGCCATGTTTCTTTAACTCTTATCTCATTGGTTTATTTTCTCTTCTTCTTCATGGCTCTTAGATGCCAGTGTCCCGGCTGGGCCTTGTTTATCAGCCACTTGAGTTTGCTGCAGGGACCATCAGCAGCCTAGAAGCTGTTCCTGTATGCCATATCCACAGGATATGGTGGTTCTGGGCAGAGGTTGTGAATAAGTCCGCAGATTGCAGCCCATCATCTTCGGCATTGATGACATCAGCCTCTAAGGCTTCCAGGGCTGCTCTGGACATGAGCAGAACATCAACATTAAGGAGTCTCGAGCTCCCTAAGAACCAAGCACCCATAGAGCCCCGGAGCATCAGCCATTGATTGATATCCATCCAGAAAGGATATCAACATCGCAGAGCTATCAAACCAAGCACCGATTCTGATGCTTCAGTGTCAGAACCCATCGGGGCATAACATCAAGGGCACTTAGGGTCCGCAGGAATGCCCCTTGACATGGGCTCAATGGGAGGCTCATCGATCATCGAGAGGTCAGCGACAGCTGGCCTAGAGCTGTGATTGAGCTGCTGATATCCCTATACAGATACCAGGTACATCGGTCGGAGTAGCCAAAGCCCCAGTGAATTTGGAATCGTCAGACATGGAGAGGCACCTTCAGAAAGCTCTTGAAGACCTCATCACATTGCTCTTAGTCCTGCAGCATACTGGAACCTCAGCATTGACGGCATCAGAATTGACCAGTCGACCTTTGATCAAGCCCACTGCCTTCAGAACTGGAAACCTTTAATGGGTTCATGAGGAGTGCACCGTGGAGTTTTTGGCAGTGCAGCATACCAAGGCCTTGACGTCGGCTGCATCAACATCGACTGGCCCATCTTCAGGACGCACGCCTTGCCTGCGAGGGATGCATTGACATCGGGGCATTGAAGGACCCGACACCAGTGCTGGTCCAGCCGATATCCCCCTCTAATATTTGGATCGATGCCTGGAGCACTCACACAATGAGCAGATATTGTGTGCCATCACTCCCGATGGAGTCCTCTTTTCCCTCGATGTTCAGGCAGAGTTCCAGTCGAAGACTGTCTGGGAGATGGATTCCAAGGCTGGAGAAGGAGTTTCCTGGACCTCCATTGAACATTCCTCCGCCTCATGAGTGGTGTAGGTCACCTCTCGAGATCAGACCTTCTAGGTTGTCACAGGGCAGGTAAGGCCCTACCACTTTTGTGTGAGACTAGGGCCGGCAGAAGAGCTGTGATCCTACAGCACTCCACAACCCCCAAATGACAGTGCTTGTACATCACTTCCTGCTCAGAGGAAGATGAATATGTGCTAAAACCCTCTTATGGGGCTTCCAGTCAGTGGACAGCTTGACTCCATGTGCAGGGTTCAGACAGCTTGAGAATTCCAGAAGCTCAGCTTTCTCACCATTCTCTGGGGATCGAATCTTCTCCTTTGAAATCCAAGACTACCAAGTCTCATTCCTCAGGGTTCCATGCTCATAGCCACATGGTTGCTTACTGGATCAGTGGGGGCATGTTCTTGCTGAACATCAGATGTGATCTCACTGAGCAGCCTCAGTTCCTTCCTCTGGGAGGAAATAATCATTGGAACAGTAACATTCACTAGTGACCCATGGTAAGAACTGCTTGATCTTCATGGACAAGGTGACCCAGGGCTTCTTCATGATGGCATCGTGACTATCTAACTGGGGTATTACCGCCCGGTCACTCACCTGGTTTCGGTCCTCAAACTCGGCACAATTGGTGCAGAGCAGACTGGATTACTTGCTGTACCATAGAGACGATCTCTTTAGTGATCAAGCCGGAGACAGGGCTGCCTTTATTGGGAAGTAGCAGTCCACATTCCATAAGAACATAAGATATGCCATACTGGGTCAGACCAATGTCCATCAAGCCTAGTATCCTGTTTCCAACAGTGGCCCATCTAGGTCACAACTACCTTGCAGTTTCCCCAAAGGACACAGGTCCCACAGTGCTTGTATTGGGGCAAGCAGTGGATTTCCCAGGTCCTCTTTAATAATGGTTTATGGACCTTTCCTCCAAGAACGTGTCCAAATCTTTTTTAAACCCAGCTACACTGGGTTTAAAAAAGGTGCTGAACAGAGCCTGTCTCCTATCACAGAAGGGGGACAGGGTGTGGGAACTTCCAGATTCCAACCTCCCACCCTTGAACTAGCTCATCAGCATTGGAGAAGCCTCAGAGAGTTCCACTGGCTCCTCTTCCAAGGAAAGTGGCAAAGATTTGGACTAGTTCCTTCGGACCATAGCTGTGCTACCAGTACTGCAGTGCGAATACCCTCCGATCAGTAGAGGGCTCACTCTTTTGGCCTAAGGATGGCCTCTCTCTACCTCCAACGTATGGGCTCTATTATGACCCAAAGAAGTTACAAACTGCATTTTGGGTCTCCTAACTAATTGACTGAGAGGGCATCCTCTTCTTCAAAGGAGAGATTGGCTGGATCTGAGGGATAGGCTTGCCCATATACAGATACACCCTGCTCACTGGAACTGTCTTAGTTCATCCTGGGGGAGCAACATTTCTAGCACAAATGTTGTCTTTCAGCCTAGTGAGTGCCTGGCTGATTGCCTCACCGGAATATCTATGTGCCACTGGATGGTGGGAGTGTTTGTCTTCCCCTATCTGAATGATTGCTTAATCGAGAATACTACTTCTAAAAGGACTCAGGAATCAAGTTGATTGGCTGTTTGGATGATGGATCTACTAGAGACTATTCTACTTACCTATGTCCCACCTTTGACCTTGTAGGTATTCAGGGGAGCCTTTCTCGACATGACTCGGGCATTAGTCGTCCTTCCACAGATTGCGGCAACTGTGCGGAGGATTTGATTGAGTCAGCAGGCAATAGTTGGCTGGAAGTTCTTTGTACTAAGCCACATGGCTTCTACCATGCATCTCACACTCTTGACACAACCCCATTTGAGGCAGGCTCAGCGGACTCCAAGGGATCAATGGGGTGAGTCGACAGGGCTGTCAGTGAAGGGGTAGACAAGCGGTTGGAGTACTGGCTTGGTAACCAAGAGACCAAGTGTCTATTCTCTGTGATAATCCTTAAGGCCTGGGCAGTTCACTTAGCCTCCATTGCCTCAGGCCTGGCAGTCTACTTCTGGTCACACTGCCAGGAACATCCAGGAGCTCTGGGTCGCCAGGAGTCTGCATTAATGGGAAGGCACATATGTCTTGCTCTCTCCAATGCTCTTGTCCAATCATGGTCATAGTGGAACATCCACCACAATGTGCTCAGGGGGCTCTCCTTCTGTTCTATTCTTCTTCAAAAAGTTCAATATCAGATACCTCCAAACTGGAAGCGGGAGCTCATCTCAGTGTGTTTCTCACCCAGGGCGCTGGCTCCATCCAAGAAGGTCTCTGCCAAGTCAATTTCTTGGAGATATGAGCTGTGAACACACTCTGGAGGCGTTCCCAGACTGGCTGCCTACCAAGTTGTCCTGATTCAGATTGTCGGTCAAGCCGCAATGTCATACCTTAATGGGAGGGGTTGAACAGCCTCGAACCTCCTGTGTTAGTCATCCAAGCAAACAGGTTGTTCAGGTAGAGAGAAGAAGTCAAATTCTCCATTCACATGAGTGGACATGGGACCTTCCTCTGTACTATGCTGGGACCAATGCCCTTAGTGCCAGGACTCTAACTTGTGGGCCCACAACTTAGCTGAACTCACCCCACTTCTATGGCCTGAGGTCGTGCCACCTCTTTTGCTCTGGTGCTTTAGGTCCTTGCAGCTGTGCTGGTCCTCCTGGCATCATTTAGGGCCTCCCAGCTGAGCTGCATATTGTGATATCCTGGTCCCCTTGGCATGTTTAAGTCCTTGTAGCTGATCTCGGTGCTATGCTGGTTCTCCTGGCATAATTTCTCCAGTCGGCTCTTCTTGCTATTTTACTCCTCTCAGAGTCTCTTGGGGGTCATTCTGAAATACGAATAAGCCACTTGGACATGCGGGATAGATGGCTTTCTCTCAAAAATGTGTAGAACCGTATTCTGTTCCTTCGTGGCCCTGCACATACATGGCACGTAAACGGGGATCTCAGAATGTGGGCAAGAAGGGGCAGAACGGGGGCATGACCAGGCACGGAGACGTATAAAGCGTATTCCGGAGAGACCCGTGCATGCCCGCAGACGTCCACTCAATGCAGCCCATAGTGGTGAATGGATGTGAAAACTATGCTGTGCATTGTGTCTGCAGTCTGCAAAACCACATCATGCAGTGTTACTGAACAGAAAGCAGAGGAGAGGGAGGCTGTCACTCAAAGGAACATAAAGAAACACCCCCACAAATATATGGTACAACACTGGTTGCGCAGTCCGGATATGCTGTGTGCTAAAGGGGCAAAGTAAGGATTCCTTAACAATACCCAAGTCCTGGAAATGATACTGGTGACGGAGTCCTAGGACTCCATGCGAAAATGTAATCCCAGCTATCGATGCTCTATGCAGCACCCAGCCAGCTTGAGTGTTGCGCTCCACACAGTGGATCTTTACAATATGCACTATGCAATGTGTACATCCCCCTGGTGCAGATAAGGTGATATCTGACTCCTATCAGAACACAACAGTGGGGATGTATTACACCAGTGGCAATATGGCAAATAGCTTGTGCACAGGTCACTGTTGCGGTTGGCTAGATATGTGGACCTATCATGTGCAATGCTCATACGAGGCTTAGCCCTTGAGGCCGATATACTGGAAGGGCTGTTTGGGCCTAATGCAGTTCTGTCTCTGTCTGAGGTCCACTATTGCAATTATCATGTATGTATGTAGACATTTTGAAATATAGTAAGCAGGTAAGACACTGTGTTGGTGCTACTGATTTCTATGGATTCTTTTCCATCATCTAAGTGCAGGGCATCCTTTTGGCAGACGTCTGTTTCTGTGGAACCGCAAGTCAGAGTGTGTGTGTGTGTGTGGTTGGAGTGCTGCATGCAGGGGATTTAGATTGCTTATCCACATATCTGGAGGACAGGAATGGCTGGCAGGTACCTGGACCGTAGGGCTGACTGCAGCGTCACCAGGTGCCAGTGGGAACAGGCAGGAGCAAGCAGAACGGTTCTGCAATAGCGTACCTGTCCAAACATTTCCCTGTCACTAATGAGGGGACCTCAGAAGGAGGGCGTGCAACAGTGCAAGAATGAGTAAGACATGCCCAGGTGCCCCATCATTGGTCTCTACAGATGTGCCCAGTTGTGGAGAGCGACGATGGTGTCTCTGGGCATGTCTGTGTGGTGTCATTCCGAAGGCCCTTTATTAGTGAAAGGGAAATGTTTGGACAGTTCGCTATGGGAGACCTGTTCTGCCGTGTTCATGTCCTTACTTAGCATTGTACAGACATGTTCCAGGGATGTCCACAACATGCATACCTAGGGAGATCTTCCACTGCCGTGTATGTAGTGCTGCACTGCATGGACCTGCCACAGACTAGTTTCTATTGTCTCACTTGCATACACTTATATGTATCTTCAGCTTTCATTGTAATTCTGCCTCACAACAGCAATGTCTGTGGGCACAGCAGCTTAGGGGCGTCATGGCCGTTCACGGGTATCTTGCTGAGACGGGCAGGATCGCATACGTATATCTTTTTGAAATATGGTGAATGTGGCATACACCTGTCTCTGTACAACGTAGTGCTATGTGTAGACTGTGCCGAGTACGTCTATGTACGCAGTTCTATACCTGAGGCTACGTCTATCCCCATGTTTGCAAAATCAGAGTCCATTCATGCACGTTTTCACTTTGGACGTGCCCGCGGGCTGGACGTGCATGTTATGGAATTGGCCTCTCGGTGTGCTTCCATAAATATGATAATACACAGTGAATGACAACAGATAAAGACCAAAATGCACGCCAAGTGCAAAAACTTACCACACTTTACTAAAAGGGCCCCTTAGTGTGATGACAATAAAATAGATTGTGGAAGAATATTTTTCAGTAAATGGGAAGAAGATTTAAAGAAACCTGCCTGCAAATTCAAACTGTGTGAAAAACACGTTTCATTCCGCAAGTGCTTTTGTGAAAAGTGGGGAACATTTTAATGGGAAAATGTTTACTACTTGAAATAAAAAGGAAAAGGAAAGGATGCGGGTGACAGGCGGTGGGAGGTTTGCAAAAGCCGAGGACAACCTATAAAAACGTGGGTTCTTCCAATTTCATATCTGAAATGTTCCCATTGAAGTCCACGGCAAATGTTTTTGCATGAAAAAGTATATGAAAATGAGATCTTTCGTAACCGGCCATTAGTGCTTGTTTGGATTTTATGCTTTCTGTAAGATAACACCTTAATGGTGGGTAATGTTAATAGGAAAGGTAAAGAAATTCAGTAGAGACAATTAAAAATCACAATATTGTGTTTCAGAGAACAGAACATGAAACTCACTTTACTCCCAGGAACGTGATGTCATTGAGACTCACTACAGTAACATGATCACTTTCATATTACCTACACACTCTAGAGTGCATTATTGTTTTCCTCTGAGATCCGATTCAGAAATACCTGAATGAAGACTATCAACCGCTGAAAAAGAAGACGAGCGAAAACAGGACAAGGAACTTATCCTCTAATAATTCTAAGGGTCACTTCCCTCCAGTTTGTTGTCCTTTATAATGATGACAATTTATATTCACGTGAAACAGATACTTCTGGGTAAATAGTTCAGGATGCATCTCATCCAAGGCTCTTCAATGAGGTGATTTTCAAACTGTGAAGTTTGATGCAGTCAGCGGGTATTTTTGTCCTCAGATTTTGAACCAGTTTTCAAAAGGAATGTAAAAGTATCTGGAACGATGCACATTTTATAAGGGGTGGGCAATTTTCGGACTCTTAATTTACCTGGCTTGAGTCCACCAGTGTCATCTTGGAGTATGGTGTTAGAGGGTAGGAATAACTGGGGGTGGCTCCTGCCCCATTTTGACTAGGAGACAAGCTGGAGGAGCGGGGGTGGGGAAGGGCTAGTGGGTAGTAAGATGAGAGACTCGGAAATGAGGGATTCATAAAGATTGGGTTGCAGGGGTTTGGAGGACAGGATGGGGTTATAAGATAGAGTGTGGGGGGGGGGGGAGTTTAGATGCCAGCAAGGGTGCTGCTTATAGAGATGTTCAGGGGGGAAGAGACCTGAGAGGAATGTCAATTTGCAAAAATTATGTGGCACCAGGATTTTCAGCAGTGTGATATGCGCTCACCCCATGTTGCTGCTCATTTGGTTTCAGTCCATGAAGAAACCATTTAGTTTGACTGACCTTGTTTTAGTAAGCACTAAAATGAAATGAAGGAAGCAAATCCAAACAAACAAAGCATAACAAAACAAATCATGACATGAATAATGGTATAAAATTGTTTTGCTTCCTCATCCCTAATTTGTCTCAACCACCCATCCCCTGCTACTCCGGATTCATCTCACCATTATTTCCTTCTTCTACTACGTCTTCACAACCTATTCCTCTGAACGGTCTTTGGCCTTCAGGCTGAGTCTGATAGAGTAGCAGTTGCTCCTGGGCTGATCCCAAGCACTGAGATAGCTAAAGGGTCTTTTCAGATCGAGATCCATCAAAATCTGCAAGGGGCTATGGTAGGAAGTGAAGATCCTGGAGCAGACCTTCAATGCACCTAGTCTCCACTCAGGAATAACTGGCCTGAACATCAGCTCCACAAGAGCCAAACCACAGGTGAATTGACATAATACATACTTCATTGGTATGTATGTCTTGTAACCCTCAACTTGAAGACTGTACATACCTACACATTCATGAAGTAAGAAGCCCACCATGGTTATTTCACATCCTGTATGTTACAGATCTCCCAGTGGTTATTTTATTTGTATATTTGAATCCCTATTTTTCTTTGTTATAGTTTATTAATTTACTTCATTTTATGGATCTAATCTAATACAGATTTCTATAATGCAACTATCCCAATCAAAACAGTAGTTCTATGCGGTTTTACAGCAAGAAAAAATTAACATAAGATGATGGATTGTGCTACCCAGAGGAATAAGCAACATGATTAACAAGCAAATACAAAAACATTTCAAACAAAAGATGTAAAATCAACTAGTTTAAGAAAAAAATATCTTACAAAGATGACAAAGTAATATAAAATCTCTAAACACTAAAATAAAAATTCTGTCTGTTAGGTGAGATAAAACTATCTAAACAGCCATGATTGTCACGCCCTTTCTGTAACCATTAATGTTTTTGGCATCATATACCAAAATCCTGGGAGTTAATGGAAAGCAGGAGTGTTTGTCCAAAACAAGTGCACCCATATCTTATCTGAATTACAGTGATCTTGCAGGTTCAGAAGATTTCAATTTATCTTGCAAACATAAGGGGCCCATCTTTCTCCATGCTTTAAATGCTAGAATAAAAATCTTAAAAATTATTCGAGTTTCAATCAGTAACCAATGAAGTTCTTTTATTGTTGGAGAGACATGGTCCCCAGACTTTAAACGTACAAGCAGTCTTGATGTGGTATTCTGTACCAACTGAATTTTTTTTACTATATTTTTAGGAAGTCCAAGTATGGAATTACAATAATCTAAGTATGACATCTAAAGTGCATCAATCAATTTATGCAACCTACCCTTAAGAGATACGGACAAAGTTGATAAATAATTTTCTAAGAAGTCCAAATGAATTCTGGGCAATCAATGAATCATACTTAACTCTGCATCAAGATCACAAATCCTTAATCATTTTGTCAGATGACAAAGCACAGATATCCAAGGTAAAGGTTGAGTATACAGGAAGAGCTGTTATGAATAAATGCTTTAAATACATCAGAAGACACAATTGTTTGTTTTATTTTTGGGCTAGCAAAACCCCCCAGTTCTTTGCTCAGTTTAGAGAAACCCCCAAGAGTCTTCCTTAAAGGTGGAATCTTCACGCAATGTACAGTTATCCAAGAGACATCATAGGGTTCTTTTGGGGCAATGTCTCCAAATGGGTTAGTTTTGCACAAGACATAAAAAATCACACGCTCCCAAACCAAAGCTAAACTCAAACACTATCTCCAAAAGATTCTAATAGTTTTTGAAGTATTAGAATCTTTTGGAGATAGTGTTTGAGTTTAGCTTTGGTTTGGGAGCATGTGATTTTTTATGTCATTTGGAATTGCTCCCATACGGCTTTATTAGTGGTATTTAGTTTTGCACAAACCATGACACTCGTGAACCTTACTCCTAAGCCGGGGATGTGAAGTATCTTTTGATCTGTGGACAATCAGGTATGATAATAGACTCCAGGTGAAAGCACCAAGGTCAACAATAACTGCCGACAACTACCACACTGTGGCTCCAATATTGGTCTGGCTTTATTTGCATAGAAAACTTACTTACACGCTGCTTTCATAGGCACCGTAATGGTACACAGGTCTTAATTTTTTGTGCTGAGCATTTGGCCTTAACACTCACAGCTCATTGAGCAATCCATCGATTTCTTCAATTTGTCTCTATTTATCCTCTCAGAGAAAGCACAAGAATATTAAAGCACATATTTTGAGTAGATCCCTCTCCTCTACCCTAAGTAATTTGCTGTGTAAATCGATTTTTCATATATTAATCTGTAGCAGTATTCCCCTTTATTACTCATGGTTCCACGTCATTGCCTGATGAGACATCCTTCATGAATGAGATTTGATGTTCCTCCAAATAGCTAAATGGTTTACAGTGAGTGAGCGAAGCATTTCTTCACTCCGCCATGCTTTCAGGACTGCATCTATCTTGCACTTCTTTCTTCTCTGGTTCCAACCTCACACTGATACACTCAAGACTGCCTTTGACATTTCTTGGGGCACCACCACTATGAGTTAAAATATAGGGGTCTATAGTTCTCTGGGTCATACCATTTAACCTAGGATCCACAAAGGCAGGCAAGAAAGTAGCATCTTTGTTTAATCAATTAAAGACCCCTTACTTACTTACCTGGCCCTGAGCTGCTACAAAAGGCCTCCCTCCCTTCCCATCCAATCTCTTATATGAAACAATTTATCCCTCTAAACTTCACTTGGTGATTTTTGTTAATTCCATTTTTGAGGGAGCGGACTTCTTCTTATGGCCTTTTGCAGCCTCTTCCCATGCCAGTGAAATTATAGTTTCATTTTTCTGTGGGCTTTATTACCAATCTCCCGCTTTCAAATACCTGTAAAGCAATCCTGGTAGTTGTGGATTTATATTATCTTTTATGGCACATTTCATTCCTATTGTGAAGTGCTCTCTGCTCCCCAACCGGTGGTCATATTTGTCAAGGAGATTGTACACCTCCATGATATTCCCGTATCTATTGTGTCTGATCAAGTTCCTCAGTTTGTTGGCAGATTATGGAAGGCTTTTTGCACGAATTTGGGTATTCCTCCAGTTTTCCTCTAGATACCATCCTCAGACAGGTGGCCTGACAGAAAGGGTCAATCAGGACCTGGAACGATTCCTTAAATATTTTGTCTTAGCTCTTCAAGATGATTGGATGAAGTGCTTTCCTGAGTCAAGTTGGCCCACAGCCATCATGTGATTGAGTCTACAGGCATTTCACCACTCTATGGCCAGTATCCCATCTGCCTTTCTCTTCAATTCCAATTGCGGAAGTTTCTGTGGCTGATGACTTTGTCGGCACCAAACTGCAGCCTGGAGAGAGCAGTGGCACAACAAACTAAATCCTCAGACATGCACAGTAGGGAGGAACCTCAGTTCAACATGGATGATAAAGTTTGGCTTTCCTCAAGGTATATGCATTTGAAGTTCCCATTTAGTAAACTGGGTCCTACATTTATTGGACCTTATGTCATCACAGAAATAATAAATCCAGTGATTGTGCATCTGCGGCTTTCTGATTCTCTGAAGTTATCCTCTAGCTCCATGTCTCTTCATTGAAGTCTGTTGTCAATGATCCTTTTGGTCAGCAAGAGGCTCCCCTGATTCCCTTTCTAGTTAATGGATAGCCAGAATTTGAAGTTGAGGAGATTCTGGATTCCAGAGTATTTCACCTGAAGATAAAATACCTAGTGTACTGGAAAGGCTTTGGCATGGGGGAGAGATTCTGGTTTTGGCCAAACATTCTGTGGGTCATCCAGAGGCAGTTCCTAAGAGGAGAAGTTGTGAGGCTCTACCATCAGCCTGCAGGTGGCTCACTTCTGAGAAGAACCTTGCCCAGATGAACCTCTGTCCTCCAGCCAGATTTCAATAGGTTCCATTCGGCTGGCTGGCCGCCTTAGCCTGGTCTATCTATGCCTGATACTCCCTTTCAGAGGCCATCGTCTTTCTGTCTGAGTTCTGTATATAATCCCAGCCTTGGTTAGATGTCTTTGCCAGAGCATGGTCTACATTTTGCCTTGTGCTTTGGCTCCCTGCTACACTTCAGATCCTGATTCACCTTGTTGGATGTTCCTAGATCCTGCATCAGTTCCTGCTCAGCTTCCTCTTTTCTCCTGCCTTGCTCATCTTTGGTGAGTTCCCCATGCTTGTTTTTCCTGTTTCCTTTGGAGATCTTCTAGTCCTGATTTTAACCTTGGGTCCTGGGTTTGAGCAGTGAAGACATAGTGGCCAACAGCATTGGAGGAATCAACCCGAAGAGAAGGTTGCTGTTGCAGGTAGAAAAGCCTGTTCTAACTAGCCCTGGACCTGGGTGCTCCATCCTGCGGAGAACCAGCTCATGGACCTTGCCACTCACTGCTCTTGGATCTTGCCTACTGATAAGAATCATTCCATATCAAGCTCAGTCTCCTGTTTCTGACAGTGGCCAGTCCAGGTCACAGGTACATAATAGAATCCCAAGGAGTAAGAACATAAGAACATAAGACATGCCATACTGGGTCAGACCGAGGTCCATCAAGCCCAGTATCCTGTTTCCAACAGTGGCCAATCTAGGTCATACGTACCTAGCAATATCCCCAAAAGACACAGGTTCCACAATGCTGGGTCAAGCATTGATATCCTGGGTCCCTTTTTAATAGTGGTTTATGGACCTTTCCTCCAGGAACTTGTCCAAACCTTTTTTAAACCCAGCTATACTAACAGCCCTTACTACATCCTCCGGTAACAGATTCCAGATTTGATTACACGTTGAGTGAAAAAATATTTTCTCTTATTTGTCTTAAATAGTTTACCCTGTAGCTTTATTACATGTCCCCTAGTCTTTCTATATTCTCATAGCGTAAACAATTGATCCACGTTTATCTGTTCCACTCCATTCATTAATTTATAGACCTCTATCATATCTCCCCTCAGCTGTCTCTTTTCCAGGTTAAAGAGCCCTAACCTCTTTAGCCTCTCTTCATAGGAGTAGCCTTCCATCCCCTTCACCAATTTGGTGGCTCTTCTCTGTACTTTTTCTAATAACGCTATGTCCTTTTTAAGATACGGTGACCAGAATTGCACACAATATTCAAGGTGCGGTCGTACCATGGAGCGATACAGAGGCATTATAATATCCTTTGTTTTATTCTCCATCCCTTTCCTTATGATACCTAGCATTCTATTTGCTTTCTTGGCCGCCGCTGCACACTGGGCGGAGGGTTTTAACATGTTATCCACGATGACTCCTAAATCTTTTTCCTGGGTGGTGGTTTCTAATGTGGAGCCTTGTATCGTGTAACTATAGTGTGGGTTGTTCTTTCCTAGGTGCATAACTTTGCACTTGTCCACATTAAATTTCATCTGCCATTTGGATGCCCAGTCTTCCAATTTATCCAGATCCTCCTGCAGTTTTCCACAATCCTCTTGGGTTTTAACAACTTTAAACAGTTTTGTGTCATCTGCAAATTTGATAACCTCACTAGTTATTCCCTTTTCCAGGTCATTTATGAATATGTCAAAAAGTAGCGGACCCAGTACAGATCCCTGGGGTACTCCACTATTCACCTTTTTCCATTGGGAATATTGGCCATTTAGCCCTACCCTCTGCTTTCTATCTTTTAACCAGTTCCCGATCCACAATAGTACACTGCCTCCTATCCCATGACTTTTTAGCTTTGCCAAAAGTCTCTGATGGGGGACCTTGTCAAAAGCTTTCTGAAAGTCCAGATACACTATATCAACCGACTCACCTTTGTCTACCTGTTTATGCACACCTTCAAAAAAACATATCAGATTAGTAAGACAAGATCTTCCTTGTCTAAAACCATGTTGGCTGTCTCCCATTAGGCCATGACTATCTACATGCTGTGTAATTTTGTTCTTTATGATGGTTTCTACCATTTTCCCTGGTACTGACGTCAGGCTCACCGGTCTGTAATTTCCCGGGTCACCCCTGGAACCCTTTTTAAAAATTGGTGTTACGTTGGCGACCCTCCAATCTTCAGGTATTACAGATGATTTTAATGAAAGTTCACAGATTACCAATAGCAGGTCTGCAATCTCATATTTCAGTTCTTTCAACACTCTGGGATGTATACCATCCGGTCCAGGTGATTTGCTACTATTCAGTTTATCAAATAGTTGTAATATATCTTCCTGGTGTAGCGATATTTCTCTCAATTCCTCTGCAGTATCACCTTTAAATACCACTTCAGTCTTGGGTAACATCCCTACATCTTCCTCAGTAAAGACCGAAGCAAAGAATTCATTCAGTCTCTCTGCTATAGCCTTGTCTCCTCTTACTGCCCCTTTTACCCCTCTATCATCTAATGGTCCAATTGACTCTCTCACAGGCCTTTTGCTACGGATGTACTTGAAAAAGTCTTTATTTTGTGTTTTTGTTTCCGTAGCAAGTTTCTTCTCAAATTCCCGTTTTGCCTGCCTTATCAATGCTTTGCATTTAACTTGCCAGTGCTTGTGCTGTTTCCAGTTTTCATCATTTGGCTCTTTTTTCCATTTCCTGAAGGTTGCTTTTTTGGCAGCAACAGCCTCTCTGACCTCACCTTTAAACCATGCTGGCAGTTTTTTGGACTTTCTTCCACTTTTCTTAATGCGTGGAATACAGCTGGTCTGGGCTTCGAGGATAGTATTTTTAAATAACACCCAAGCTTGCTGTAAGTCTTTAACCTTTGGAACCGCTCCTTTTAGTTTTTTCCTAACTATATTCCTCATTCTATCAAAGTCTCCCTTTTGAAAGTTAAAAGGTAGTACTGTGGATTCCTTTACTATCTGTCCTCCACTAATTAAATCAAACATGATCATACTATGATCACTATTGCCAAGTGGTCCCAACACCCTTATTTCTTGCACCAGATCTGGCGTTCCACTAAGGACTAGGTCCAGTATGGCTTCCCCTCTGGTCGGTTCATGAACCAGCTGCTCCAAGAAGCAGTCATTTATGTCATCTAGAAACTTTATCTCTTTAGCTTGTCCTGCTGTGACACTGACCCAGTCGATACCGGGGTAATTGAAATCACCCATTATTACTACTCTGTTGTGACTTTTGTTAGCTTCCTTGATTTCTTTGAGCATTTCATCATCCATTTGATCATTCTGGCCAGGCGGTCGATAGTATACTCCCACTGCCATCACCTTCCCCTTCATAAATGGAATTTCAATCCATAGAGATTCTACAGCAAATTTTGTTCCCTGCAAAATTTTAATCCTTTCTGACTCAATGCCCTCTCTAACATAGAGCGCAACCCCTCCACCAATTTGATCAGCTCTATCATTACGATATAGTTTGTATCCAGGTATCACAGTGTCCCACTGGTTATCCTCCTTCCACCATGTCTCTGAGAGTGCAATCATATCTAACCTCTCATTTAGTGCTATATATTCTAACTCTCCCATCTTATTGTTTAGACTTCTAGCATTGGCATACAAGCATTTTAGCGACTGTATTTTATTAATATTAATCTGGCTATTGGTAGGCATGGGTAATTTGGAATCTTTATGCTCTGTCTGCTCCTTACTCAAGGGCATTTGGGCTACTATACTCCCTTTTGGAACCTCACTGCTTTTGGTAGTATCCTTCAAGGATACCTTCGTCCGAACCATGCGCTCCTGGGTGACTGTCGGCTTTCCCCTATTTTCTAGTTTAAAAGCTTCTCTATCTCTTTTTTAAAGGTTAATGCCAGCAGTCTGGTCCCATCCTGATTAAGGTGAAGCCCATCCCTTCGGAAGAGCCCCCCCTTTCCCCAGAATGTTCCCCAGTTCCTAACAAATCCAAAACCCTCATCCTTGCACCATTGTCTCATCCACGCATTGAGACTCCGGAGCTCTGCCTGTCTTTTGGTTCCTGCACGTGGAACAGGAAGCATTTCGGAGAATGCTATCCTGGAAGTTCTGGATTTCAACTTCCTACCTAAAAGCTTAAATTTAGCCTCCAGAACTTCCCTACCACATTTTCCTATGTCATTGGTACCAACATGTACCAAGACAGCAGACTCCTCCCCAGCACTATCTATGATCCTATCTAGGCAGTGCGTGAGGTCTGCTACCTTCGCACCAGGCAGGCATGTTACCAGGCGATCCTCACGTCCACCAGCCACCCAGCTATCTACATTCCTAATGATTGAATCACCAACTATAACAGCTGTCCTGACCCTCCCCTCATGGGGACATGGCCCTGGAGAAACGTCCTCGGTGCGAGAGGGTTTTACATCACCTGGAGGACAGGTCCTAGTTACAGGATCACTTCCTGCCACACCAGGGTGATGCTCTCCTGTCACGTGACCTCTCTCCTCCATGGCAACAGGGATGCTGCCAGACTGGAGGTGGGACTTCAGGACTATATCCCTGTAGGTCTCGTCCATGTACTTCTCTGTCTTTCTTATGTCTTCCAGGTCTGCTACTCTAGCCTCTAGAGAACGGACTCGTTCCCTGAGAGCAAAGAGTTCTTTGCACTTAGTGCATACGTAAGACCTCTCACCAACTGGGAGTAGATTCTGTCTTTATGGTACGTACCAATAAAATGTATATTTATGTGCTTTTCTTTTTTAAACTAAGCCTTAAACCTGGCCCTACACCACAGCTGGCCATGTGCCTCAGATGAGGCAAAGAACATGATCAATTTGTGTTTCAGCTTATTTGACAAACAACAAAACTTCCCATTGCTGTAATGTTTGAGAAGAGATCTAGGAAAAAGAACACGTGTGCCTGGAGCCACTAGGTCTGTGTATAGATTTCATTGTGTCTGATGGTAGTACCAACCCTGCCAGCTCTTTGAAGATGAGCGACTTTTCTTGTATACCATATTTTAGGTTTTCATTACATTTTTTTTAGCAAATGCTTTCTTTCCATTAACAATAGGACTGTAATTCTAGCAGGGACTGCTAAAAATAATGTGAGGACATTTCTGGCATGCTTTAAAGGCACATAGCTGCCGGCTGGAAATTTAAAACAGGAACAATTCAGTGATGCAATAGCATGAACAACGAAGGCCAGTAAGTCTGTCTGCTGAGAAGAAGGGAGGGCATCCACGATTATTTCATGTGCAATAAAACGCCAGAGATGAGTTGCAGGGTTTTAAAACAGCTCGTCTTGAGAACTGGAAATTTAAGATATTACAAAGAAATCAAATAACTTCCTAAAAAACCTTCAGTCAAAATCACCATCAGTCTGCTTCTTCTATTATTCTTTAATCCATGGCCCCTATCATCAGACTAACTCATCCTTCTCACTGCATGAGGTGAGAACATCGTGAAGCAGTTGATTGCTGAAAACGGGACTGCAAGGTATATAATTCTGAACATGAGAACATGAAAAGAATCAGTGCTAAGTCAGACCAGATTCCATCAAGCCCTGTGACTGATCTCTGACAGTGGTTGATCCAGGTCATCACAAGCACCTGGCAAAACTCCAAAAAGGACATCACATTTCTCAGCCTATTTCCAAGGATAAAAGTGGTGGGAGCAAATACAGTGACAGAATTCAAAATGACATGGGACAGACACAATGGATCCTTTTGTAATGACAGGATAAAATCAAAATAAACATAACTATCTCTTATATCTCAAAAAATAGGGGTGACCTACATGGAGCGGTGGGTACACCCTTAAACAAAGGCATGGGGAGGGGTGACCTGCACGGAGCGGTAGGTGCACCTACTCTTGCCACCTTGCTGAGCAGACTAGATGGACCATACTGGTCTTTGTTGTTGTTAAGTGCCGTCGAGTCGGAGTCGACTCATGGCGACCCTCTGGATAGCTATCCTAAATTGTGTTCGGTCTTCAGTCAGGCGGCTCATTGTTGACAGACTGGTACCCGTAGCTGCTGTTATTGTATCGATCCATCTCATTGCTGGCCTTCCTCTTTTGCGTTGACCTTCTATCTTGCCAAGCATGATGTCTTTCTCTAATGATCTCTCTCTTCGCATGATGTGTCCAAAGTATCTTTATGTGGCATCATATACTATGTTACTATGTAACACCTTCCCAAATCTTCCTAGCGAACAAGTTTTAAGGGACTTTTCCTCCAGGAACTCATCCAAACCTCTTTTGAACCCTGCTATGTTAGTCCCATTGACCATATCTTCTTGCAACAGATTCCACAGCTTGATTATGGACTGCTTGAAGAAAACGTTCTACAATTTGGGCCTAGTATGCAGTGGCCCTTAACCAAACAGCAGCACCTGGTATCCAGATAAGTGCTGCTGATCAGGCCTATACAGATATTTCCAGAGGCACCTTCTGGATGGTGCAGCTGAAAATATAACTGACCGCCCAGTACTATCAATATAGTGCCAGGGTGGAACATGTCCGGATAACTTAGGACAGAGACAAGGACGCCCTAAACTATCTGAATAATGGACCAAGTATCACCACTATCTGGATAAGCTCTGGCATTGCCCACATTTTCTGGATATTCCGCATTGGCCACCATCTGAATAGTAGCACCTAATATCTGGATATTTTTTAGCCTCAGTAGCCAGCATTTTAAAAAACCGCCAATCACCATGGCTGACTCTCAGTTTCATGGAGTGGCCTCTTGTTTGAGAGGCTTAACAAGCATTCCCTAACTGTTCCATCCTCCTCATGATTCTATACGTTTTGATCGTAATTCTATCAAATTTATATTTAAAAGTGTGAAGGGTGATATTAAAAAGCATTTATGTGGTTGGAAGTGGTGCCAGGCACGTGAGCGGAGTTTTTAAGCCAGTTTATTCACTAAAAGATTAATTTTTATAAAGGATTTTCCACACAAGTATTACCCCAACGCACGAACAGGGGCAAGAGAATGCCTTTTTCTTTGAGGGGCCCAAACTCCACCCCAGCTCCTCCCACCTGCATGAGGCTGCAATCGCCGCCATTCCCCTCCTGTTCTGTCAACAGGGATCCAGTCTCCCATAAGCAGACAGGAAGGCTCTTTGCCGTCTTATCCTCAGAATTTCTGCAGTCACTCCTTCACAAAACACCAGACAAATAGAACCAGGACAAAACACCTTCAGTATCCCAACATTAAACATAAAGACCTCGCTGACCACTTCCAATCGAGCCTTCTCCCTGTGTTCCCCGCCCATCTGAAACGCGCTCCCCGACAGCATGCAAGCCACATCTGACTTGAAAGACTTCAGAAGGAAACTTAAAATGCATCTCTTCAATGAATACTTTTGACAGTGAAACCTAATCCCCTCTTACCAGTTACCCCAAATTCCCCACTAGAACAGTCATATAATTAGGACTGTACCGAGCCCTGTGCGAGCGGTGCGGCCGCACAGGGCGCAAAGACGTAAGGGGTGCATTTTGACTCTCTGCTGTTGCCTGCCGCTGCTACTTTAGTGGCGGCAGGCAGCAGCAGAGAGCCGAAATGCGCCCCTTAAGTCTCCTCACTGGCACACTAAGCAGATCTTGTTTCTCCAGGAGGGACCAGACCAGCTTAGTTTGCCGGTGACTTGCACATCGGGTGCGCGCCTCTTCTCTCCCGCCCCCATAAAGTGGCTAGATGGAGGTGCGGGGGGGGGGGTGCGTGCCCGATGTGCAACTCATACAGGGCACATTTCACCGTCGGTATGGCCCTGCATATAATAATTGTATTTCAGATGTAATTAACTGAGGCCTTTGAGTTTCTCAAAGTTCAGGATACCTGTTTACCTGTTCAATCTTCCGAGTTCTGCTTTCATGCTATATTCAATAGTTAGAAACTTGTTAATCTGTAAACCGCTTTGACTCTGATATAACGCAGTATATAAAAATAAATAAATAAATAGATTGCAGCAGCAAATTTTTGGTGGGGCCAGGGCCCATGTGACCCACCCCTTTCCTATGCATACAAGTACATGCTAACCCAAGTAGGCGCAAACTTGTATGTGATGAGGGAGTAGGCATGTTTGGGGAAGAGTTAGAATGGAGCAAAGTATAGACAGGTGTGTGCAGTCCTGGTGATCCACTAGCCCCTGGGTTTTCTTGGCAAATTGTGACCAGATGTGGATTGCCAGGCCTTTCTTCGGAGGCAATGGAGAGTAAAGTGAGTTGCCCAAGGCTACAAGGGGTGCCAGAGGGAATCAAACCCCGGTCTCTCGTTCAACAGGCTGCTGAGCTACTCCTACACACCACGTACACACATAGGTTATAAAATACACGCCTCCTCATTTACCGTAGCCATGTGTAGTTATGTCCCTCCTGTTCAAGTAGTAGATGGGTACGTTAAATGGTTAAGAAATCGATCTAAAGCTAGACATGAATGTTTAGTGGCAGTACTTGTACATTTAATGCGGCTGAATATATGTATAACTTTAAATCAAATTCTTAACTATTTAACGTTATGCTCCCTATGTACCCATCACCACCTGAATGTTTAGCTTACATATTCAGTGGCTGAATTTTGTCACTGAACATGTAGGGGCCAATTACCAAAATGGTCAGCATTCAGTGGCAGTGAATCAGAAGTAGATCGGTACTGACAGCATTGGTATTCAGCCAGTACCTATCCACCTTGAAATTTAGACCTGCTTTTCAAGCGACCTAAGTCAGCAGATGAGTGCTTTATCGGGCTAACTGGATAAAGTCCCCATTGATCCGATTAGTGCTGACATTGTCCTTGTCCTGCCATGGCCCTCCCCTGCACTAGAATAGAGCAGGTTTGGAACCGACTGCTTTATTAAGGATGGTCCCTACGCGTTTCGGCTTGCGCCTTCTTCGGGGGACATACAGCTACCATAGGATAGATAAACAATGTTAGAATCAAAAAATAAATATGCAACATTTAAGATAAATAAATAATTATGCTACATTTAAAAACAAATAAATGAATCTGATGAAATATGAATTACAATAGACATAGATAAAAATATATAAAAAATATATATATATCTCTAAACTAATGATATATGTGTATAAGTTTACATGCAAATTCAGAAAAGACTATCCAGAGGACACAACAAAAAATTAAGGATATAAATATAATTATTAAAAAAACATCAAATAAAATTAAAAATAAAAATAACAATAAAATTAAATTGAATATAACTGTAAAAACGAGGGCCGAGACAGAGACAAATAATTAAAATATGAATAAGATATTAATGAATGGTGGACAGATTGATTACAGAAGCATGAAGCAACAACCTAAGAAGCTATATAAATGTGAATATATTCATGATAAATAGGAATAAAACAGAACAAAAAATCTTAAAAGGTATAAATTAAGAGAACACATACCACAGTTGTATACAATGGAGTGTCTCATAAAGACAGTTTGGTGAAAACACTATGTGTAGGTAGTGCCGTATCTGATGAACTTGTCACCAAGGTACAAACAGGTTGTAGCACTATAATACGGCTATAAAGAGAAAAATAGTATAATAACATGCTTGAACAGACAATCAATTGATATACGAAATTGCTAACATTTATAAATAATAAGTAACTAAAAGCGATGAGATAAATACATAATACTTAATAAAATAATAATACTTGATAATTGTGAAAAACAAAAATGAATAGGCGCACAAATAATTATAAAAATGAAGTTGGCACATAGAAACTTTATGTATAATCATTTAAAATGTAGAATGTAAACTGTAAAACATTAAATAAGTAAAATATTAAAAAATATTATAAAATTAAAACAATATAATAAATAAAAAATAAAAAATAACAATTATTACACATGTTAATAAAAAGTAGTAATAAATAATGATGGATTCAAAAGAGACTATTGATGAGAAGACATATAAATAGAACATTTATATATTAATTAGATCATAAAGGAGACCACAAAAAATGGACTATTAGAGATAATAATATAATATGGGGGAAAGGAGCAACTTGGGTAAACTGATAAACGTGGGATATGGAAAACTAAAAAGGAAAGATTGAAGACAAGTTAATTTATAAGTGTACTGATAGAATTTGAGGCACAACATATGACCACCATTTAAAATCGATCATCTACATGAGAGCACATATTATTGCAACGAATGTATTTTTACATAGGAATTGTAGGGAAACTAAAAATCATTACCTGACAGGCTAAGTGCTTTGAATATTGACCCCATAACCTTGGAGCATTAGTTGAATGAATCGAAGGTTTCCAAATTCCCATCTACCCCCCAGCTCACCATCTAAATTAGATCTGTGCAAATTGCTTCCCGTACAAAATGTACCCATTAAAAAAAAAGAGATGGCTTGGTAGGGTGGTGGTGGTGGGGGGGGGGGGGGGGAGGCTGTTCTCTGCATGCAGCTGGTATTCAGCACCAGCCAGCCAAATTTATACAAATAACTCTAATCACCCAAATAGTTGTCCTAAAGTTGAATGAATATCTCTGTCCAGTTAACTTTAGACTAGATATTTAGTATGAATGATTTTGAGCTTATCAATAAATAAAGTCAGCTGAACAAAGATGTCTGGTTAACAGGATCAACCCTACCACTAAGTAGACCAGGCATCCACCTAGGGTGACAGACTTCAGGGAAAGGCTGGGAACTAGGCACTAGCAAAGCAAAACAGCACTTGAAAGCTACCGTCAATGTGGCAGCGGGCCTTTGAGTACCCACGTGTGCGCACGTCCTGACTCATCTGAACCCCCCTCTAGCAGGACGTTTATGTCAGAGGGGATGGGATATGGCAGAACTTTCTTAAAGGCCCCATACCATACTGCATTTGCCTTTGAATGAGGCTCAAGTGGAGGGTAGAGGTAATGCGGTAGCAGTGGCAGGGAGAAGAGAAGGAGAGGTAGGGGAGAAATGCCGGACACCTGGAGCGTAGGGAAGGTAAATGCTGGGAGTGGGAGATGCTGAACATGATGGATGGGGAAGGGGAAGGAGGGAGGGATACTGGAGGAGGGAAAGAGAAAGGGAAATGTTGGATATTGGGGAGGGTAAGAGAAAGAAGAAGAGATGTTGGACCCAGGGTGGAGGGGATGGGAACACATGCTGGACAAGGGCGAGAGGAAGGGAGGGGAAGGAGAGGTGCTGGACATGGGGGGGGGGAGGAGGGAAGGAGAGGTGCTGGACATGGGGGGGGAGGAGGGAAGGAGAGGTGCTGGACATGGGGGGGGAGGAGGGAAGGAGAGGTGCTGGACACGGAAGAGAAAAAAAAAGGAAAGCAGAAATGCTTCTCTATTGGGGGTGCATGACTGAAGGTTCGTTTAGGGCCCCAGATACCCTTGTGCCAGCCCTGATGACTAAATTTATATTCAAACTATCGGCTACTGATCCCCCTCTTGGGGATCCTAGTATCAGAGGGAGTGAGAAGACCACAGATCTAGGGCAGGATTAATCCTTTAGTGGGCCCTACACAAGTAAGCATATTGGGACCCCCCCCCCCCCATCGTAATATATATACATGCTAAAGCTCTCACGGATATTGCCAACATAAGCTGTAAGTTAAGCACCCACACTTAGTCCAGTCACCGTGTCGCCTGAATATTGGTCCCAGAGTTCCTGGATCCATTCATGAATTTGGTAAAATTAATCACATGCTGCGTTTGGTCAACAGCCTCAAGCCATCAATAAAGAAGACCCGTTTCCAAGAATAGGAACTAAAGTACCAAATATGAGGCACTGGGCAGTGCTTCACCCCGAGGAACAGCAATAAAAACACAAGGGAGTAAAGTTAGGTAGAGCTTTATCCCCTAAGGGGGTAACTTTATAAGTGACTTCTGCATGTAAATAGCATTGTACATACAAAAGTGGAGTCTTATATAATTGCCCAGGTGTCTATGTGCACAGGAGAGGGGAGGGGCCTAATTCCATAACAGGACATCTATGTGAAATGTCCAAAATAGCACTTATTTATGCCCATTTTCTAAAGGTCACATCAGCGCCTCCATCCTTTGTTAGAAAACAGGCTCCCAGAACTAGCTCTAGTGGCGCACAAATTCTCTTCTGAAAACTGACACCTGCTCTGAAGAAGTCATAAATGTTTACGAGTGTACTTTGTAAAATATGCAGTACATGCTCCTGTGTGCCTGGATAGCCCAGGAGTCCTGTCATGAAATTACCCCACTCGCTTAATGTAACTGCCGTAAAATTAACCAAGAGTAATAGATACAGTACTGAAAGCAGGAGAGCAAAAAAAGAGAGAGAGGGAAGGAATTTATTTTCTGGCAGAAAGTAAAGAGTGAAAACTTTATAATGTAGAGATAATTGAGCTAGACATCTATGCATTACTGAAGGCAAAAGCTATGTCTCCTCAGGGCTCCCTCATCCCTGTTGCAGATTTACCTCTAAAAACTTGCTTACTCCGACTTATTCATTTGACTATCAACACGCATGTCCGGATAAATAGGAAAATAAGATCTGAAATACCTGCCTCTCTGTTTTACAGCCTGGGCCTTTTGTTTACTTACTGTTTCACCCGCTTCACTAATATCTTAACTCTAGAAACATTGCTGTCCTATTTGTCAGAGCTGATGTGTAGGTATATTTGCTGGTCAGCAAGCACACCTTACCTGATATGAGGCACTAGCCAAGCAAGGTGTGTCTGTGTGGCTAATTATTACCTCTTCAAACTTTTTTTTTAGTGTACTATCAGTTGGATTTAGCTCCTGCCTTTTCAACAGTAGCTCATGGTGCATAATATATCAGGTATAGTATTCCCTGACCCAAGTGGACCTACAATCTCATTAACAGGTTAAGTAGAAAATGGAATTCAAGAGCCGAGTCTAGCTTGACTTGGATGATGATGAGCCCGATGACTTTGGCTTCCATCTAAAAGGGCACCAAGACAGTGACCTCTAAAGATGACATACTTGCAAATTCTGAGAGCTGCGTCGGCTTTAGACCAAGCAGGAAGCATCTGAGATACAGACCTGCTTGTCTTTGGATAACTCTTTTCTGGCTGCAGTGAAAGGTATTCGAGCATAATCTGACCTGCGGCGCACCTACAGTTGGTCTCTAATGACAATGCCATTCAGGCTGTTAGGAATGTATAATACCTGTCTGACAAGCAAATAAAGAATAGAAATGCTTTCATGAGGCTAACTAGCATTTTGAGCTGAAAACAGCAGCGGCTTATCCACATGGTACAAGCTAGAACATAGGCCACAAAGCTGTCATGTTAGACAGGGCCAACATTAGATATAAAAATGATGTTTGTTCTATAGAAACACAGTCAAATGACGGCAGATAAAGACCATAGGCCTATCCAGTCTGCCCATCCATATAAAAAGTAATTAGTCCTTACCTGCTAATTAGTGTTCCTGAAGGAACTCCAGTCCAGTCCCTTTACTCTCGGGTTTTCGCAACCCTTCCAGCAGCTTGGAGGCTGAGCCCATCATCGTTTTGATGATGGTGTGGTATAAATACCACTGGCACCGCCCATAGGCACCAGTAATCCGATGAAAAAGCAGTCCTGATAGGCACCGCAACTAAGATGTATAAAACCAACAAATTCAAAGAAACAGGAAAACCAAACAAAAGCACTCTCTTTTTTTTTTTTTTTTAAACAGAAAGAACAGTGGTAGGGAAGGGAAGGAGAAGGCTTACCCAGGGCTGACCCAGCCTTTACTCACTCCTCCCCGAACCTCCCTAGCCCGTAGCCCCGCCGCCGGGGGCTCCTCCGACCGGAGATTTCCACCTCCGCTCCGCTCCGTGCCCCGACTTCGGTCCTTTATCCTATTCTGAACATTAGGAACCGAACTTGGGTGGGATCAGGGACTGGACTGGAGTTCCTTCAGGAACACTAATTAGCAGGTAAGGACTAATTACTTTTTCCTTAGCAGAACTCCAGTCCAGTCCCTTTACTCTCGGGATGTAACAGAGCAGTTCAAACCTGGGTGGGATTCGCCAATCCGGACCGAAGTACCGCACTCGCAAACCTGGTGTCTGCTCTTCTCTGGACATCCAGTCTGTAGTGCTTAGAAAAGGTATGCAGAGAGGACCAGGTGGCCGCTTTACAGATGTCTAGCGGTGGGACCAAGCTATGCTCTGCCCAGGAGGCCGACTGCGCTCGAGTTGAATGCGTGCGAAGGCCTGCTGATACCTGCCTCCCCTTGAGAATGTAGGCCGAGGCAATAGCCTTCCTGATCCACCTAGAGATGGAAGCTTTGGCCGCTGCCTCCCCCTTGTGCGGCCCTCCAAATTGAACGAAAAGCCGTTCGGACTTGCGGAAGGATGCTGTGCGTGAGAGATAACATCTCAGCACTCTACGTAAATCTAGTAGACGCAGTATGGAACTCTCCCTTTCCTGTGCTTCTCCCGCAAAGGACGGAAGCGAAACTGTTTGGTTCATATGGAAGGGAGAGGAGACCTTGGGTAGGAAGGAAGGCACTGTCCGCAAGACCACCTTGTCCTTAAAAAAGGAAAGGAATGGAGGTCGAGAAGAGAGAGCTTGGAGCTCCGAGACTCTCCTAGCCGAACAAATAGCTACCAAAAATACCGTCTTCAGGGTCAAGTCCTTTAGGGAGGAACTCCTTGCTGGCTCAAAGGGCTCCCTGGTTAGGGAATCCAAAACAAGGTTTAAATCCCAAGGGGGAATCACTGATCTTTGCTGAGGCCGTAAACGCTTGACCGCCCTCAGGAATCTACCCACATCAGCGTAGTCTCCTAGAGACTTGCCCCGAACCTTTCCCCTATAGCAAGAAATGGCCGCTAGCTGAACCTGTAACGAGCTGTGAGCCAAGCCTTTCTCGAAGCCTGCTTGTAGGAACTCTAACACCTCCGGAACTGAGGCTTCTAAGGGTTTCTTATGGAGATCCGCGCACCATGCTTCGAATATGCGCCAAACCCTGATATAGGAAAGGCAGGTCGAGCGTTTCCGAGCATTCAGCAGGGTCGAGATTACCGAAGTCGAATAACCTCGCTTCACGAGCTGCGCCCTCTCAAGGGCCAAGCCGTAAGCGAGAATCGATGCACGTGGGGCATGAGTACTGGGCCCTGGCGTAGCAAATCCTTTCTGTTGGGGAGCCTCCAAGGGCGGTGAGCCGTTAGCCTCACCAGGTCTGCATACCATGGGCGACGAGGCCAATCCGGGGCTATGAGGATTACCAGACCTGGGTGGGCCTCTATTCGTCTTAGAACTCTGCCTATGAGTGCCCAGGGCGGAAACACATACAGTAGACCTTCCGAAGGCCACTTCTGGACCAGGGCATCCAAGCCTTCTGACATCTTTTCCTTTCTTCGGCTGAAGAACCGGCTTGCTTTGGATGATTCGTAGCGCGCCATGAGGTCCATGATCGGTACTCCCCAACGGGCTACCACTTGGTCGAACACCTCCTGCGCTAGCTCCCATTCCCCGTGGTCTATCTTGTGTCTGCTGAGGTAATCGGCCGTCACATTTTCTGCTCCCGCCACGTGTTGAGCTGACAGATCCAATAGGTGTGCTTCGGCCCACTGTAAGAGGCTGCCTGCCTCCTTCTCTAGCAGGGGACTGCTCGTCCCCCCTTGACGGTTGATGTAGGCCACCGTGGTGACATTGTCCGAGAGGACGTGGACTGCCTTTTGCCGAACCAAGGGCTCGAGAGCTCGGAGTGCCCGAGCCACTGCCCTCAGCTCTAGCCTGTTGATGGACCACCGAGCTTCCGTCGGGGTCCAGCTCCCCTGTGCGAACTGGCCCTCGCAATGAGCACCCCAGCCTGCGAGACTTGCATCCGTCGTCAGCTGTATCCATTGGGGTGGATCGAGAGGCATCCCGCATCCTAGGTTCCTTGGACACTCCCACCAGAGGAGAGTCCTCCTGATCTGAAGAGGACAGGGCAGCTGCATGGATAATGGATGATGCTGAGGGGACCAACGTCGTAGCAAGGCGCGTTGAAGGGGTCGCATATGTGCCTTGGCCCACGGTACAACCTCTATCGCCGCTGCCATGGTGCCCAACAGTTGAAGGTAATGCCAGGCGGTAGGGATCCGTCTTGAAATGAAGCGAGAGACCAGGCTTTTCAGATCTCGTAACCTCTGTTCCGACAGGAAGACCCTTCCACTCCTTGTGTCGAACCGTGCTCCGAGGTAATCGATCTCCTGCGAGGGAATTAATCTGCTCTTTGCTCGGTTGATGACCCAACCCAACTCCTCCAGGAATTCCACCACTTGGGCCGTAGCTGTGCGACTCTCCGACTCCGATTTTGCCCGAATCAGCCAATCGTCCAGGTATGGATGTACTAGAATCTCCTCTTTGCGAAGGGCCGCTGCTACCACTACCATTACCTTGGTGAAAGTCCTGGGGGCTGTTGCTAGGCCAAAGGGAAGAGCCTGGAACTGGAAATGACCCCTCAGTACTGCAAATCTCAGGAACTGCTGATGAGATTTTCGTACCGGGATGTGTAAGTATGCTTCCGTCAAGTCTAGAGATGTCAGAAACTCCCCCTGTCTTACCGCTGCAATGACCGACCTCAGAGTTTCCATTCGAAAATGAGGAACCGAGAGGCAGCGATTGACCTGCTTTAAGTCCAGGATAGGGCGGAAGGACCCTTCTTTCTTTGTTACCACAAAATAGATCGAGTATCGACCGGAACCGTATTGGTCTCTCGGGACAGGAGTCACCGCTCCCAACTCGATCAGCCTTGAAAGGGTGTCTTCTATTGCTGCCCTCTTTTCCGGCGAGCCGCAAGGAGACTGCATAAAGGCTGGGGGAACTTGTTTTGTGAATTCGAGGGCATAACCCTCTCTGATTACCTCCAGTACCCAACGGTCCGACATGACTCGGGCCCAGGCGGGAAGGAACTGCCTTAACCGACCCCCCACCAGCAGGCCTTTCACCTGGGCCCCCGCAGCTTCATTGTGGTTTCCTAGAACCTGAGGATGAGGAGGAAGCTCCAAAACCTCTTCCAGCTCC
This sequence comes from Ichthyophis bannanicus, assembly GCA_033557465.1. NCBI lineage: Eukaryota > Metazoa > Chordata > Amphibia > Gymnophiona > Ichthyophiidae > Ichthyophis > Ichthyophis bannanicus. Next base: position 897,977,500 of record CM066035.1, on the reverse strand, counting down.
ACGAAACCCTCGGAAACCTTGTCCTCTAGGCGAGGGGCGACCCCTAGGGAAAAAATTCTGTCTGGTTGACCGGACCCTACGAAACTCCCTCGGCTGGTTGCGAGCTGGGACCGACGAACGGTTCTGCTTAGGTCTATCTTCCGGGAGTCTACCTCCCTTAGACTCGCCAAGATCTTTAACCAACTTTTCCAGGTCTTCCCCAAACAGCAGCTTCCCCTTGAAGGGGAGGCGACTCAGGCGAGCCTTCGAGGAGGGGTCCGCCGCCCAATTGCGCAGCCACAGATATCTCCTGGCTGCTACTACCGAGGCCATATTCTTCGCTAGATTTCTAATAAGGTCGTACTGGCTATCTGCTAGAAAGGCGGAACCCGACTCCAAGCGCGCAGCACTAGCCTGCGCGTCGGTAGAGGCGCCATCCGCTAGTTGGAGTTGCTGGGCCCACCTCAGGCAGGCTCTTGCTACCCAAGCACCTGACACTGATGCCTGCAGCGCGAGGGCACTAACATCAAAGGCTTGCTTCAGCAGGGAGTCCAGCTTTCTATCCTGACTATCTTTAAGCGCTGCGCTGCCCTCGACCGGAATGGTCGTCTTCTTAGTCACCGCTGAGACCGCAGCGTCTACCCTTGGGGACTTCAGCAGATCCTTGTCAGCTTCCGGTAAAGGGTACAAGTGAGACATGGCCCTCACCCCCCTTAAACTGGACTCTGGTTGATTCCACTCTTCCTGAATCATCTGGCGTACGACCCTGTGGACGGGAAAGACTTTCTGAGTCTTTATGACGGCTTGAATCAAAGGATCCTCTAACGCTTCTTCCTCTGCAGGGATGTCTGATGCCATATTGAGCACCTTCAGGGATTCATTAATTAAGGCTGGGAGCTCCTCCCTACGAAATACTCTAACTATTCGGGAATGCTCTTCCTCTGGGATCTCCCCCTCCTCAAGCTCTTCTTCTTCCTCCCCCACTTCTCTGTCTGATCCCTCCTCCTCCGGAGTGACCGGGGATGGAGACGTGAGAGGTTCTTCGCTCATTAGCCTAGAGCGCTTGGGAGGGGCTCCGGGGTCATGGGAGCTTGTCTTCCCTGGACCGGGCCGGCTACCTTCTTTCAGTAGCGTCGGCTCCATGAGCCCATGCTGACGCATACAATAAGCTTTGTGCAAGAGAAGGACAAATTCTGGAGAAAAATGCTCCCAGCTTTCCTCCGCGCCACTGGAAGTAGGGGGAAGGGACTGGGAGGGGCCTGGTAAGGCAGAGGTAGAGGGCGGGGGAGAGGAGGAAGAATCCCCTCCCCCTTCCGTGAGACCTTGAGACCTCTGAGAAGTCTGATCCATGGACAACTGAATTTCGTGCTCCACAGAGACTGCTTCCGCAGCACAACCCCGGCAGATCCCAGCTTCAGAATCCGCAATTCTGCGTGTTCCGCAGGACGGGCACCTTAATTTTCCCATCATTCTTCCTCCTCTATAAATATTACTGTTATATCTGAAAACCCCCTGGAGAAAAAGGGAACTCAAGAAACAACAAAGCTGGCAATCAAATAGAATTAAAAGAAATTAAATGAAATTAAATGAAAGCTTCCCAACCACGATCCACAAAGAAGGGGAGGGGGGGGGTGGAGGGGCCTGACCCCCAAGACTGGAGCAGGACGCTGACCCAGCTAAAGGATAAATTAAAATAAAGATAAATTAAAACAAATTAAAACAAATTTAAAATATAACTAATTAAAATACAGGCCTTAGAACCGATTGCAATACTTGCGGTTTAGGAGAACTGATGCTCTGCGTGCCGCTGCTTATGCTGGCGGATGCTAGACTCCACGTGGTAGGCCGTAGCCACGTGGAGTCAGGTCCTGCGGCCGGCGAACCTGTTCTCGCCGCCGGAGCTGGGATCCCCCCTCCGTTGGGCAATTGCCTCGATGTTCCGACGCCGCCTCTAGCGCTCAGCCGGGCAGCCGCTGCAAGCGCGAGGCGGCGAAAAGCAGCAGGTAGGATCGTTGCTCACTCCCGCGCTGAGCTCCACACTGGGGCTACAGCGGGCCGTTGCCTCTAGCGCTCAGCCCGCCTCGGGAGCTTCGGCGCGAGACAAATGCAGAGAGGAGGCTGAAGATTCAGATTCCGCGATTGCGAGAGGAGAGGCTCCGAGGTGTCCCGCTGCCGAGTAAGCCCTCTCCTTCCAAAGGCCCCCGGGAGGCCAAGGGGGGGGGGGATAAACTCAAGAAAGCAATAGAGGATTACATAGTAACATAGTAGTTGACGGCAGATAAAGACCAGCATGGTCCATCCAGTCTGCCCAGCAAGATGGCAAGAGTAGGGGCACCTGTCGCTCCGCGCAGGCCACCCCTCCCCATATCCTTGTTCAGGGGTAAACCCACCACTCCATGTAGGACACCCCTATTTGTTGAGACGTTATATGGTTCAGAAGTTAGATGGTACCGTTTATTTTGTTTTTATCCTATTTCTGTAAAGGGATCCTCTGTGTTTGTCCCATGCCTTTTTGAATTCCGTCACTGTGTTCGCCCCTACCACTTCCATCGGGAGGGCATTCCAAGCATCCACCACCCTTTCAGTGAGAAAATATTTCCTGACATTGCCTTTCAATTTACCCCCTTGCAGTTTCATGTTATGCCCTCTAGTTTTACAGGTTCCCCGTCTTTGGAAGAGGTTTGTTTGTTCATCATTTCTCTTTAAGTATTTAAAGGTCTGAATCATATCTCCCCTGTCCCTCCTTTCCTCCAAAGTGTACATATTTAGGTCTTCAAGTCTCTTCTCATAAGGCTTCTGACGCAGGCTCCAAATCATTTTGGTCGCCGTCCTCTGAACAGTCTCCAGTCTTTTTACATCCTTTGCAAGATATGGTCTCCAAAACTGAACACAGTATTCCAAGTGAGGCCTCACCAGTGACCTATACAGTGGCATAAGTACCTCTTCTTTTCTGCTGGTAATCCCTCTTTGTATGCAACCCAACATCCTCCTGGCTTTTGCCACCGCCTTGTTGCACTGTTTTGCCACCTTGAGATCAGCAGAGATAATCACACCAAGGTCTTTCTCCTGAACTGTGCATACCAACCTTTCTCCCCCTATCGCGTACATTTCTCTTGGATTTCTGCTACCCAAGTGCATGACACTGCACTTTTTTGCATTAAATCGTAGTTGCCAAGCTTTAGACCAGCCTTCCAGCTTTTGTAGATCTTTCTTCATGTTAACCACTCCCTCGGGGGAGTCCACTCTGTTGCAAATTTTTGTGTCGTCTGCAAAAAGACAGACTTTTCCATTCAGTCCTTCAGCAATATCACTCACAAATACATTGAACAGTGCCGGGCCCAGGACCGAACCCTGGGGCACCCCGCTAATCACCTTCCTCTCATCCGAGTGAGCTCCATGTACAATCACCTTCTGTCGTCTGTCAGTCAACCAATTTCTAATCCAGTTTAGCATCTTGGGACCCATCCCCAAGCTACTGAGTTTGTTGACAAGCCTCCTATGAGGAACAGTATCAAAGGCTTTGCTGAAATCCAGGTAGATGACATCCATCGCATGCCCCTGATCTAGTTCCCTGGTCACGCAGTCAAAGAACTCGATCAGATTTGTTTGGCAAGATCGTCCTTCGGTAAAACCATGTTGCCTCGGGTCTTGCAAGCTGTTGGTTTTCAGAAAGTTCACTATTCGCTCTTTCAGGAGCGCCTCCATTACTTTTCCCGCCACCGAGGTAAGGCTCACGGGCCTGTAGTTTGACACTTCTTCCCTGTCACCACTTTTGTGTAGAGGTACGACATCAGCCATTCTCCAGTCCTGAGGAACCTCTCCTGTTTCCAAGGATCTGTTGAAGACATCCTTTAACGGTCCTGCAAGAACCTCTCTGAGCTCTTTCAGTATCCTGGGATGTATCCCATCTGGTCCCATGGCTTTGTCCACTTTCAGTTTAGCAAGTTGTTCTAACACCTCTTTTTCTGTGAATGGTGTGGTATCTACTTCATTCCCATTTTTATATTTGGGAGTCACAGCTGGTTCATCCCCAGGATCTTGTTTAGTAAACAGAGAGCAGAAGTAATTGTTTAGCAATTTCGCTTTTTCAGTGTCACTTTCCACGAGTCCTTTCCCAGCACTTCTGAGTCCTGCAATTCCAACTCTGATCTTTTTCCTTTCCTGAATATACCTTAAGAAAGTTTTGTTGCCACCCTTAACATCTTTAGCCATCTTTTCCTCTGCCTTTGATTTTGCTATCCTTATTACTCTTTTAGACTCTTTGAGTTGGATCCTGTATTCATTTCTGTGTTCTTCTGTCTGCAAGCTTTTGAATTTTGCAAAAGTTGTGTTTTTTGTCTTTATATGAGCAGCCACCTCTTTGGAAAACCAAATAGGTTTCCTTCTCCTCTTGCTTTTATTTACTTTTCTTACATATTTATCTGTTGCTCCTTTTATTGCCTTCTTTAGTTTAGCTCATTGCAATTCCACATCCTTTATCTCTTCCCACCCCGTCATCTCCCCCTTTACGTACTCTGCCATTTTATTGAAGTCAGTGTATTTGAAGTTTAGGACTCTGAGCTTGCTATGATTGGCCTGTACCATGGCTTTTATTTCAAACCACACCGTGTGATGGTCGCTGTTGCTCACAGGGGCACTCACGCAGACATTCGACACACTATCACCGTTGGTGAGCACTACATCCAGCGTTGAGCTTTCCCTGGTTGGTTCCATCACCATTTGTCTAAATGATGCATCTTGGAGAGCATCCACAATTTTTTTGCTTCTTTCCAGATGTGCAGAAGGAGTAATCCAATCCACATCAGGTAGATTAAAGTCACCCAATATGATTGCTTCCCCCTTTGATGCTATCTTGGCAATATCTATAATCATTCATTGTCTCTCTCTTCAATTTGAGTCGGAGGTCTATAGACTACAGCAATATGGATGACGGTGCCATCTCCTCTCTCCAACGCAATCCAGAGCGCTTCTTCTTTTCCCCATGTCCCCTGCATTTCAGTAGCTTTAATATTGCTTTTGACATACAAGGCTACTCCTCCTCCTCCTTTTCCATTTTCTCGGTCCCTTCTGAATAAATTATAGCCAGCTATGGCTATATCCCAATCATGTGATTCATTAAACCATGTTTCTGTAATGGCCACAATGTCTAAATCCGTTTCCAGCATTAGGGCTTCCAGGTCTGGAATTTTGTTGGCTAAGTTTCGAACATTGGTGCTCATTGCTTTCCAGCACTTTCCTGGCTTGTGTGTATTTTGCATTGATTTTGTTCTGCCCACTTCCTCCCACATGTTTTTGATGTGTGGTTTAAAAGTGTGGCTGTTTCTGATGTTGTTCTGCTTTTGTTGGGGGTGGCAGGCAGATGTTGACCTTCCACATCCGTCACCACCAAAACAAACGCACGGGAGTAGGAGAACTCCCTCAGCTAAGGAAAATTAAAGAAATTAAAGAAAGCAATCAAAAAAGAAACCAAAAAGGAACTAAGGACCAGTAAGCTCCCGGCTTACGGTAACCCTCCAGCTGCTGGAGGCTGAGAATACTGGTGCCTATGGGCGGTGCCAGTGGTATTTATACCACACCATCATCAAAACGATGATGGGCTCAGCCTCCAAGCTGCTGGAAGGGTTGCGCAACCCGAGAGTAAAGGGACTGGACTGGAGTTCTGCTACGGAAATTACTACTATCCCTTCTTTTCCTCCTCACAGATCCTCTGTGCTTGCCCTATGCTTTCTTGAATTCAGATACAGTTCTCATCTCCACCACCTCCACAGGGAGGCTGTTCACGCATCCACCATTCTTTCCATACAGAAAGCTTTCGTCAGATTACTCCTGAGTCTATCCCCTTTCACCTTCAACCTTTGCCCCCTTGTTCCAGAGCTTTCTTTCACCTGGAAGAGGGCCGCCTCCTGTGCATTTATACCACGGAGCTATTCTATGTTTATTCAAATGCGTTGTTCCGCTCTTTCCAATAACATCAAAATAAATGCATAAAAGTAAAAATGCATAAAAGAAACAAAGAAAACTGAAAATAACAGCAAATGTTTATAAAGTAATAATAAAATAATTAAAACAACACACTTCTTCCCTATTGCCCCTATCTGTTGCCCCTTTTATTACCTCCTTTAGTTTACCCCATTGCAATTCCACTTCCCTTATCCCCTCCCACCCTGCCAACTCCTCCTTCAAGCACTTGGCCATTTTACCGAAGTCAGTGTTTTTGAAGTCTAGGACTTTGAGCTTGCTGTGATTGGGTTCTGCCTTTGTTTTTACCTCAAATCACACTATGGGGCTTGTTTACAAAGCCGCGGTAGCGGTTCGCGATCGTTATCGGAGCCGCGGCCCCATTGAAATCAAACCCAATCACAGCAAGCTCAAAGTCCTAGACTTCAAAAACACTGACTTCGGTAAAATGGCCAAGTGCTTGAAGGAGGAGTTGGCAGGGTGGGAGGGGATAAGGGAAGTGGAATTGCAATGGGGTAAACTAAAGGAGGCAATAAAAGGGGCAACAGATAGATATGTAAGGAAAGTATTAAAAACAAAAGGAAAAGGAAACCTATTTGGTTCTCCAAAGAAATAGCGGCACAAATAAAGGCAAAAACCACAACTTTCACAAAATTTAGAAGTTCAGAAACAGAGAAACACAGAAAAGAATACAAGATCAAACTAAAAGAGACAAAAAGAGAAATAAGGATAGCAAAATCAAAGGCAGAAGAAAAGATGGCTAAAGATCTGAAGCATGTCAGACAAAGCTTTTTTCAGGTATATTTAGGAGAAGAGGAAGATCCGAGGTAGAATTGCAAGATTCAAAAGTGCCAAGATCGGATTCATGGAAAGTGACATTGAAAAGCAAAAAATGCTAAACAAATACTTCTGTTCTGTTTTTACTAAAGAAAATCCTGGAGAAGGACCACCTGTGATTGACAAATATACAAATAGGAATGGAGTAAATACTACACTGTTCACAGAAGATGATGTGTTTGAATAGCTTGCAAAACTGAAAGTGGACAAGACCATAGGACTGGATGGGATACATCCCAGGATACTGAAAGAGCTCAGAGAGGTTAATGTAGGGTCTTTAAAGGATGTTTTAATAGATCCTTGGAGACTGGAGAAGAGCTGATGTGGTACCTCTTTACAAAATTGGCAATAGGGAAGAAGTGACAAACTACCGGCCAGTAAGCCTTACCTCAGTGGCAGGAAAAGTAATGGAGGCGCTTCTGAAAGAGCGAATAGAGGACTTTCTCGAAACCAATAGGTTGCATGATCCGAGGCAACATGGTTTTACTAAAGGACGATCATGCCAAACAAATCTGATTGAGTTCTTTGACTGGGTGACCAGAGAACCAGATTAAGGGCATGAAATGGATGTGATCTACCTAGATTTCAGCAAAGCCTTTGATACTCTTCCTCACAGGAGGCTTGTCAATAAACTGAATGTCAATAAACTGAATAGCCCGGAGATAGGTCCCAAGGTGGTGAACTGGATCAGAAATTGGTTGACTGACAGATGACGGAAGATGGTGGTAAATGGAACTCACTCGGATGAAAGAAAGGTGATTAGTGGCATGCCCCAGGGATCAGTCTAGGGACTGGTACTGTTCAATGTATTTGTGAGTAATATTGCTGAAGGACTGAATGGAAAAGTCTGTATTTTTGCAGATAACACGAAAATTTGCAACAGAGCGGACTCCCTTGAGGGAGTGGATAACATGAGGAAAGATCTACAATAGCTGGAAGAATGGTCTAATGCTTGGCAGTTAAGATTTAATGTGAAGAAGTGCAATGTCATGCACTTGGGATGCAGAAGTCCAAGGGAATTTTATGTGATAGGGGGCGAGAGTTTGGTGTACACAGACCAGGAGAAAGAGATTGGAGTGATGGTTTGAGCAGTGTGACAAGGCAAAACAGTGTGACAAGGCACTGGCCAAAGCCAGAAGGATGCTGGGTTGCATACAGAAAGGAATTACCAGCAGAAAAGAAGAGGTACTAATGCCACTGTACAAGTTGCTGATGAGGCCTCACTTGGAATATTGTGTTCAGTTTGGAGACTGTATCTTGGATAGGATATAAAAAGACTGAAAATGGTTCAGAGGAAGGCAACCAAAATGATTTGGAGCCTGTGCCAGATGTATGAGAAGAGGCTTCAAGACCTAAATATGTATACGCTAGAGGAGAGGAAGGACAGGGGAGATATGATACAGACCTTTAAATACTTAAAGAGTATTAATGAACAAACAAACCTTTTTCAAAGACAGGAAAGCTGTAAAACCAGAGGGCATAACATGAAATCGCAAGGGGGTAAACTGAAACGCAACGTCAGGAAATACTTTTTCACTGAAAGTGTGGTGGATACTTAGAACGCCCTGCCAATGGAAATGGTAGGGCAAATACTGTGACAGAATTCCATATGGCATGGGACAGCAACATGATAAAATCTAAATAAACTTAACTATCTCTAATATCTCAACAAATAGGGGTGCCCTACACAGAGCAGTGGGTACAGTCCTAAACAAAGGCATGGAGAGGAGTGACTTGCATGGAGCGGCAGGAGCACCTACTCTTGCCACCTTGCTGGGTAGACAAGATGGACCATACTGGTCTTTATCTGCTGTCATATACTATGTTAACCATTATACAAAGAATTGCAGCAATCAATTCTAATAATCACTAATGCATGTACTAATCTAAGTGGGCTAATGGAGTGAATTTGTTGTAATGCTAAAAATGAACATTTTATCTCAAATAATAAATGGACATCAAATGACAGTTGCGGATCCAGAGAAAGACCTGAACTAGGGGTAGAGACTGTAAATAAAAAGCAAATCAGGGATATAGGCTTTGTATGGAAAATCAGGGATATAGGCTTTGTATGGAAAATTAATTGCAAATCATCTGCAAAAGAAATGGCCACTCATTTCCATTGCTTGCAACAAAAGAGCCAACTGATTTATACAAATCTTAAATAATACAGGGGAAAGGATTCATCTCTGAGGGACTCAACGATATAAAGGAATCTCTTGGATCCTTCTGTCTTGAAAACAATCATAAAGGTACAATCTGACAGAAATAGCCAAAACCAACACAGAACCTGTCCCTTGAATCCCAGCTCAACCAGTCACTGAAGCAGAAGCTGATTAACTAAATCAAAAGCTGCTGATAGATCCGATGACACAAACAGCGACACCAGTCCCCTATCTAAATTCAAACATTTCTATCATATCTCCTTTCTCCCACCTTTCTTCCAAAATGTACATATTGAGATCTTTAAGTTATTCACCATTTTGATCCTACTAACCATGTCATCAGTTAACATCCCCTACAATCAGCGTCTTGGTATGTAGGTGCTGGTCATCCTTCTCTGTCTGTTTCTATCTTTCTAGGTGTTTTGGATCTTCATTCCACTGTTGCTAGTGTTGCTTTACCTTTTCTATGGTATTCTGGGGTCTCCATGCTATTTTACCCCTCTCATAGTGCTTTGGTGCATGCATGATAATTTTGCTGCTACTTTACTCCTCCTCTGGTGCCTTGGGGTTTTCCTGCCAATGTTGATGGTGTTTTGCCCTTCTTCCTATACCTTAGGGCAGAGATTCCCAACGTCGGTCCTTGGGGAAACCCAGGACAGTCAGGTTTTCAGAGTACCCACAATAAATATGCATGAGATAGATCTACATACAATGGAAGCAGTGCATGCAGATCTATCTCATGCATATTCATTGTGGGTACTCTGAAAACCTGGCTGGCCTGGGGTCCCCCGAGGATCGACACTGGGAACCTCTGCCTTAGGGTTTTCATTCCACTCTTTGTGCTACTTTGCCCCTTTCATGATGGCTTGGCATTCTCATTCAACTGCTAGTGCCCTTTGAACCTCTTTTGATGCGGTGGTGTCTCCATGTCACTCTTGATGCCATGGAGTGCTGTTGCCTCTTTGGAAGATGCTTACCAGCAAGTTTTAAGCAAGTTTGATTAAAAATGGATGGAAAACCAAACTTTTAGGGTACAAAATTGCTTGCTACAACCAGGGCAGTTGGCATGGGCAGATAAAACAGTCATTCACCAAGGAGGAAGATGCACCAATATCTCATGCCACTATTGTAATCAGAAGGGCAGAACTAAGCTCCTGTCCCTGTTCATTTTGTGCGGCTGTGTCATTGGGGGTGAACCTCTGACCATCTGCAATCCTAAATTATTCAAAAGAAACCTAGACGATTTTGGAAAGGTAACAAAGATCAGTGAGTACCATGAAAAGTGCTGATCCAGGGGTTTAAAAAGATTGCAATATTTGGGTGTTATGAAGATATTTTTTTTCATTACTATGCTGCCAAGTTAGCTACAGATCCATGGTGTGCGTGGTGGTATGCCTTCGCATGGATTATCACATAAAGGCCAATATACTGAAATGTGAACTTTTTTCACAAAAGAAAGCAGATCAAAAACACGCAAAATGACCTCAAACCACATAAAAACACTGAAATTTCAATAATTTGCACGTTTTCATGTGTTTCCATGTTTTGCATAAAACGTTTGCAAATTTTTACCCTTCTCTGTAGTAAACTTAAACATGTAGGGTGGCATTTTCGAAGGCATTTACACGGGTAACTGCCCTAGTTACCTATGTAAATGCTTTACCCAGGATTTTCCAAAGGCACCTACATGGGTAGTGCCTTTGGAAAATCCCGGATAAGTCCCTAACGTGCCCAGATGCTATACTTTTAGCATCCAGGCGTGTTGGGGGCATTCCGGGGAGAAGCGGGGGAGGAGGAAAGGGCTAAAGAGATAGTAGCGATTTTCGATGCTATCCGCTTAGCCCTCTGTGCCTTACAGATAGGCAAGGTTTTTCCTTGCCTAACTTTAAGGCGCAGGGGCTAAGCGGGTAGCATCGAAAATCGTTACTACCCGTTTAGCCTCGGCGGCTCTGGGCGCATCCAGCCAAACCCGGATTTTCACTTCCATCACCGTTGGCTGGGACAGTGAGCTCTACCTTAAAACACTGACATCATTAGCATCCGACGATTGTCATCGTGTTAAATTCCTATGGATGCTTTTGCTCTACTAGTAGTTCTCTGACTTGCCTCATTTAGTCGGCTAGGATGGTGATCTCTGTCCCGAACCTTTGATGTTATAAGCACCCAATGTCCACCATCACTTTAAATTTGTCTCCAGTAGCAGTGCAGCCACCAGTGGTTCACTGCTGCAGGCATACTGCCAAAGGGGCATGACAAAGGAGAATGCCCCTTTGAGTGCAAATTTGTGCACCAGTGTTTCTTTTATTCTTGATGTGGAATGCTAATATTTTGATGGATTACTGAGATTGTAAGGAGGCTCTTTTTTCAAATCTACAATTCAGGTCATCACAGGCATTGATTGTTATTCATCAATATACTTTTTATATAAAGTTCATCATGTACTACTGCATGCATATTTGGTTAGTATACTTATAAGGGACAATTATGTCCAGTTTGAATAAGATTTTATTTATTTAACACCTTTTTTATACCACTTTATCTAAAAGGTCAAAGTGGTTTACGTGTAACTTAAATTGAAAGGGATTTACAATGTAAATGAACAAGAAATTAGCATACATAGAGGAACCTTTAACAGTATAACCTTTTAAGTATAAGTAACATTAAAATTTGACAAGTGGTGCTTGAGTAGGTGTTGGTATGCAGGTAGGGAGGAGATGAATCGGCAGGTAGTAATATTGTGAATGAGGAGTCTTTATAGTGGGTCTTATTTGTTGCTAAGCATCGGTTCTGAAGAATTCTGTGAAGAGGTGTGTTTTAAGCCTATGGCAGAACTCCACAATTGTGTCAGTGGCTCTTATCTCCACTGGGAGTGAGTTACAAGTAGAGGGTGTGAATAGGGAAAAGGCTCAATTGGAGGTCACTGGAAGCTGAAACTATCGAGAAGATCTTTGGGAAATGTATATGTTTAATTCTGTGAAGGAATCCAGCTAGCTCTGGTGAGTCTGGGCATTTTAGAATCCTAAGAGTAGTGACACTGCTGCATGCTATTGGAAGCAGTGCAGAGGGGGAGAAAAGGCACTGGTTTTAGCTTCTGGCAGAAGGACACTACCTAATTAAGGTTTGAACTGGAAATTCCTGAGCTCTTAAAGGAATACATTTTTATGACTGTGAAAGGTGTGACTGGACAGTGTTTGTATGTGCTTAGATAGGGGCATTCAATTATCTTTTATTTTTCAATAGGATTAGGGGCAGTATTCCACATCAGATCCCAGTCAACATATTAACCCCCATGTGACTGTGGACGCAGCCTCAATTTAGATTCGTTTTATTTATTGATTTATTAAAGTTAGGGAGTAGGTACATTCTGGATCTTCGCTGGACCAGAGGCATCCTGAGTTCTTGTGACATCGTATCTGCTGGAAGAGGACACTGCGGAACTTCTGGACAAGAGACTGGACCGTTTCAAAAGAAAGTTTCTGGGAAGAAAGGTACCAGTACACAAACACCCTGAGAGACAAAAAGAACTTCATTTCCGAGCTCATACTTTACATAACCAATTGAAATACATACAGAGTACTCTGGAGAAGAAGAGAACTCACCTGTTAAAAGGTGGAAGCTCTTGTATAAAGAAGTATATTCATGGTAAGAGTATACTCATGGTAAACCGTAAAGCACTATCCTAAAGAGAAAAACACTCCAAAGGCAATATCCTTGACCTAATATTTATCCCACAGCAAACATTATCCTCCAATCAGATCATACAAACCATTCAGCCTATTCCCTGGTCAGATCACTCCCTTATCCTCTTCTCAATCCCCTACTCCTCACATAAAAGACAGCAAACAACCCCTCCCCAACATACCCGCAAATTCAAACAATTCAATGCCGCCAACTTCCTTGAACAAATAATACCATCCCTAGATCTACTCAACAGCAAACACCTGAACCAAGACTCCCACATCAATGAATGGAACGAAATCCTCTCCACTGCTGCCCTGCTACCACCAAAACAACTTTCTCGAAACCAACGTAGAAGAGCTCCCTGGTATTCTACCAAACTAAGAGACCTTAAAAGAGAACTCAGATGCCTGGAACGTCAATGGAGATGTTCTCCAGATCCAAATACACATATGATCTATACAAGAAAACTCCGAGTTTACTGCTCCAAAACCCTAAGCCACAAAAGAGAATACAATGAAAATATGATCCAACGTTCTCTCAATAAATCCAGAGAACTATTTTCCATTGCCAAATCCTTAATAAGTGAACCCCTACATCAGGACCAGCCACCAAAAATAACCTCCCAAACCACAGTCAACCACCTCACCTCAAAATTCCTCCCACCCCCCTCAACAACCAACCCTCAACCAATATATGACCACAAGATCCAACCCCACGCTCTCACCCCCTCAATTACCTGGAACGATTTTGAACCCCTCACCCTGAAAAACATAACCAAGGTCATCAAAGATCTAAATGCTTCAACTTCTGCCCTTGACCCCTGCCCTGTCTCTTGGCTTAAGACCACAAGTAGCTCCATTAGCCCTTACATACTTCACATTGTACAAGCCTCCCTCCAGACCGGCTCCGTACCAGCACCTCTAAAATGCGCCACAATCCGTCCCATTCTAAAAGGATCAAAGCTTGACCCCACCTCACCTACTTCCTACAGGCCCATCTCCAGTATCCCCTTCCTCGCTAAGATAACTGAAAAACTAGTCCAAAATAAACTTCAGAATTTCATAGATGAACATACTCCCCTTGACCTATTCCAACATGGCTTCAAAAAGAACCATGGAGTTGAAACCCTTTTTGCTTCTCTCTTAGATTCATTGTACCTATGCACCTAGAATCCCACCCTTCTCATATTTCTTGACTTATCTTCAGCCTTTGATTCCCTTCCCCACTACCAACTCTTAGACAGGCTCTATAAAATAGGACTGAGGGACACAACACTAAGGTGGTTCCACTCTTACTTAAAAAATAGGACACAACAGGTCCGCATAGGGAATGACACATCCCTACCATTTACCCTAAAACAGGGAGTTCCCCAAGGATCCAGTTTATCCGCGCTACTATTCAACATTTTCCTTCAACCAGTTTGCAAGATTTTCCAAAGTCATGGAATCTATTACCAATTATATGCGGATGACATTATGTGCTTCACTCCATTCAATTTAGCAAACCCTAACTTTACCAACATAAGCGAATGCCTCACAAACCTAAAGACTTGGCTCTTGCATCATAATCTTTTAATTAACCAATCTAAAATCGAAGCTCTTCAAGTATTTACCAACACTTCCTATACTCCACCAACAACCCTTACTCTTGGTGATCTCACCCTCAATATTAAAAATCAAGTGAAATATCTTGGTCTTATCCTTGATCAGAACCTCACATTCACTGAACAGATAAAAAGAACCTCTAATACAATATATGCAAAACTACGTACTCTTCAGAACCTCCAACCTCTCCTAAACCCCGACTCCTTTCGCACTGTCTGCCAGGCTCTCACCATCCCATCCCTTGACTACTGTAATCTCATCTGTTGTGTACTGTGCGTTGCGCGATAGTACTGAGACTGTCGTTCCAGCTGGAGACCAGCCTGTCGGGGTCAGTTGTTGTCAAGCTTAGGAGGGGTTGTGTGTGGTTTATGATGGACTCCTTGTTGAATGGTTGGAAGCTTCGTGAGGGCGGTCTTGTGGGGTGTGTCTTACTCTCAGGAGGTTTCATTGGCTTGTCATCCAAAGGAATTTGGAACAGGATTAACTTATGGTCTGACCACGGTACTTTGGTGTAGGTTGGTGGGGAGAAGTTGGCAGTGTTGCAGGTAGATAGTGGGGCAAAGATCAAGTCCCTTTGTGTGGGTTGGTTCGCTGATTAACTGTTGATAACCTAGGTCTTTGAGTGCGTCTAGAAATGCAGAGGCTTGGGAATCTTGTAGCGTTGGCAGGTTGAGGTCTCCTAGTAACACAGTACAAAAACGTAGCAGGTGTAAGTTCTCACCAAACCTTTATTAATCCAAACATATAAAGGGAGACCTGGCCCGACACAGGCCGTGTTTCGATAAAATCTTCTTCAGGGGCTGGCTCACCTTATGTTGAAAGTCTGGCTTCCTAATATTAGTTAGTCCTGATGTGAGTGTACTACAGTTCCTGAAATGTCAGTGCCTATAGAGCTGGGGACAAACAGAGCTTGAAGATTTTAACTTTGAGGACAAGAAATATTAGGAAGCCAGACTTTCAACATAAGGTGAGCCAGCCCCTGAAGAAGATTTTATCGAAACACGGCCTGTGTCGGGCCAGGTCTCCCTTTATATGTTTGGATTAATAAAGGTTTGGTGAGAACTTACACCTGCTACGTTTTTGTACTGTGTTGCTGATATCTGCGTGGCAGTGTGCTGCCCTTGGTGTCCTGAGGTCTCCTAGTATCCAGTTTGGGGCGCGCAAGCTTGGAGTATTGCAGGCTAGCTCGATTATCGTGGCTAGGTCGTCAGAAGATGATGTCGGGGCTCTGTATATTAGATTGATGGAGCAGTGATTATTAGTTATAACTACTATGTCAAGGTTTGTTGAGTTGGTGCTATTGCTGAGGTGGAAATTGAGGTCTGTTTTAGTGAGTATGAGAACTCCTCCTCCCCTTTTGTTGCTTCTATGGCAGCTATGGACTGTAAAGTTGGGAGGTAGAAGGTGGTTAATGAGTACAGTGTCTTCATTTGATAACCATGTCTCTGTGACCAGAAGCATGTCCAGGTTGTGCCTGCCTATCAGGTCAGTGATGATAGGCCATTTTTTGCGTATTGAACGCGCATTTATGAGGGCGGCCTGTAAATATTGGGGCTGTAGGATACCTTTTTTTGCAGTTGTGTTGTGTTTAATTGCGACGTGAAGCAGGTGCTGATAGGATGGTAGCATATCATCTGGTGCCTTGAGGGGAGGGTTTCTTGACCATCTTCCCCCGCCGCTGTGTAGGATAGGTATGTGTTTGTGAGTGTTGGTTAGGGCTAGAGTGCTGCTAATCAGCTCTAAGAGGAGGTATCCACAAATTATTGCTGTGATGGTGCGGGCCATTTTGTGGTAGAATTGCCTTTCGTGTATGGAGCCTTGAGTGCAGGTAGCTGGAGTGTTGCTCTGATTCAGGATATTGCACCAAAGACAGGTTGGGCTGGAAACTTTGACGTCAGGCAGATATCCTTCACCTGCTGAGAGAGGTGGATATCGGAAGGTTCTATGCCTTCAGCAGCCAGGCCCAGAGGTGCAGGGACTGAGGATTGGGATGTAGAAGCTTCCCGTTCTCCTGAGAAAGGAGATCTGGAGCATATCCCAACTCTAGAGTAGTTGCTTGAGAGAGACGCAGAAGCAGAGGGTACCACGATTGCCTTGGCCAACGTGTAGCTATAAGAATCATATAACCCCCGTCTCTCTGAAGCTTGAAAAGAGTTTTGGGAATTAGGGGAAAGGGTGGGAAGGCATAGAGGAAGTCCTGACCCCAATGGAGCTGGAAAGCATCATTTGCTAGACAGTATTGAGCCGGAATTCTGGAACAGAACCGGGGAAGTTTGGCATTCTGTGGACTTGCAAAGAGGTCTATATCTGGTGTTCCCCAGGTTTGGAACACTCGAGCCAGTTGGTCTGACTGGTGAGACCACTCGTATGGCAGCAGTATTCGACTGAGCTTGTCTGCCCACAAGTTTTGAATGCCTGGAAGGTATACCGCTAGAAGGTGAATTTGGAGCTCTCTGGCGAGGGCCCATAGTCACAAAGCTTTGTTGCATAGCGACAGAGAGCCCGTTCCACCTTGTTTGTTTATGTAAAACATGGCAACCTGATTGTTGGTTTGGACCAGAACTGTCTTTTGACTGAGCTGAGCCTGAAATGCTATTATAGCATTGTAAATGGCTCTTAGCTCTAAGAGGTTTATTTGAAGAGAGGCCCTCTTGTGAGGTCCAGAGACCCCGAGTGGAAAGATCGTGCAAGTGGGCTCCCCAACCCAGCTTGGATGCATCTGTCGTCAGGGTGATTTGGGGCAGTGGTTGCTGGAAGGGGGAACCTACCAGGAGGTTTTCGAGGGATTGCCACCACTGCAGGGACAAAATGAGACGTGTCGAATTCTTGATTTTGTCCGTTAAGCGACCTGAGGCTTGTGTCCACTACGAAGAGAGGGTCCACTGAGCCGCTCGCATGTGTAGGCGGGCATAAGGGACCACATGTACAGTGAATGCCATATGCCCCAGCAGTTGAAGCATTTCCCAAGCAGTTAGGAGGGTTTTCTTTACTGTTTGGGAAGCCAAATCTATTATTCGTAGACAGCGTGGCTGTAGCAGGAATGCCTTTGATTGCTGCTTGTCTAAGCAAGCCCCTATGAACTCTAGGGATTGAGAAGGGGTGAGGTAAGACTTTGGGTGGTTGACTACCAGACCCAAATATTGGAGAATTCTCATGGCACGAGAAACCGCTCGTTCTTTTTCTGGAGCTGTTGACGCTCTGATGAGCCAGTCATCTAAGTAGGGGAAGACAAATATCCCCAGAGTTCTCAGGAATGCTGCTACTACAGCCATGCATTTTGTGAAGACTCTTGGGGCAGAGGCCAGCCCGAATGGAAGGACTCTGTATTGGAAGTGGTTTCCTTGAAAAAAGAAATCGAAGGTACTTCCTGTGATTTACATGAATGAGGATATGCGTGTACACATCTCTTAGATCTAGAGAACATAACCAATCCTGATTCTGAAGATATGGTAAAAGTGTTCCGAGGGAGATCATCTTGAACATTTCTCGGAACAGATATTTGTTCAATTCTCTGAGGTCCAGGATAGGTCTGTATCCTCCTGTCTTCTTTGGGATAAGAAAATAGAGGGAGTAGAACCCCCCTCCCCCGTTGGGATATGGGTACCTCTTCTATTGCTCCTTGAGCAAGAAGTGAAGAGACCTCCTGACACAGAATGTCGGTGACAGGGCCTTGAGAATTGAATTGTTTTATGACTGTATACGGGGGCATGCTGAGAAAGTGAAGTTTGTATCCCTGTCCTACAATGGACAGAGTCCAGTTTTCTGATGTTATTTGTTGCCATCGTTTGGCAAAATGGCATAATCTGCCCGGAATTGTCAAGGGATCTGGACCCTTCAGAAGCAAAATGGTTAAGTTCTCTAGGTAGAAGTCAAAGCCCCTGCGGAGGCTGTACTTGCTGAGCCGGTTGAGCTCTTTGAGCTTGCAGCTTTCTTTGTTGTCTAGATTGCTGCCCTTTCTGGGGAGCATGAACTGGACAGTGAATTGGATGGGAATAAGAATGGTAAGATTTTTTCTTTTTGTTAAAGAAAAACTTCTTGCCTGTTTTTTTCTTTGATGGGTTGGCTGTAGACTTTGATAGTCTATTCAAGGTGGTATTGTCAGATTCAATCTGGTTAGCCTTGATCTGCCAATCCTTCCCAAATAGGTTTTCACCTGTGCAAAGAATGTTTCCTAACTTCTCTTGCACCCACTCCTCTAGATCTGATGCTTGGAGTCAGGCAATGCGCTGTGCTCCGATAGCAATAGCAGAGGTTCTGCTAATAGCTTCAAAGCAGTCAAAAGCTGCACGGTTCACAAATTTGGAGACATTTTGAGCGTGCTTGAGCAGAGTGAGGTACTGAACCCTTTAATCTTTAGGAAGAAGAGGGCTCATGCATTCCAGATCCGCTGTAACCTCCTCTAGAAACATTCCCATGTAAAGGGAATATGAGCTAATCCTAGCTGCTAGCATGGAAGATTGAAAGCATCAACGCCCAAAGGCATTGAGTATCCTCGATTCACGGCCTGGTGGGTTGGTTGGAAGAATGCGTTTTAGCACTCTTTATTCTCCACATGGCTGATTCCACTACCATGGAATGGTGTGGTAACTGAGTCTTCTGAAACCCTGGAGAAGGTGGGACTCGGTACATGGTATCGAGGCGTCGAGAATGCGTGACACCGTTAAGGGAGTTTCCCACATTCTGAACATAAGATCTTGAAGGATCTGTTGAATGGGCAGCATCGCTGCTTCTTTGGGAGCCATAGGGTATTGCAGAATTCTTAGTTCTTCTGCCCTAGGTTCCTTCAAAGGAGTAACCGTGATTGAAAGCCTTTTAGCTACATCACATATGAAATCCTGAAAAGACATGTCTTCTGGAGGAGACATTCTGTGCTCAGGAGAAGGAGATGGATCCTTCAACAGTGCTGCTCTTGTATCGGTAGAGTCATCGGAATCGGAAGACTCATCGGAGCTTTGCATCGATCGATATTCATCGGTACCGTGGCGTTTCGGTTCCAACCCTTCGATGCCGGAGAAACTCTCGAGGCTCGGCATGGGAGGAAGCCGTCCCACCTGAGTGGGTGCCACAGGAGCCGGTACCGGTGTCGGTACCGAGCTCATTTGAACCGTCTGTAGCGGTCTTAGCGGTACCAAAGCAGCTAGGAGGGACGCTAGACTGCATTCAATAGCAAGGATTCTCTTATCCATTGCTAATACCGATGGCTGGTCAGTACCGGTGGAAGCAGCTACGACCCCAGAACATGGCAACAGAAGTTCTGCAGAGGTGGAGGCCTCTGGAACATTCTGAGACCCCGTTTGTGCTTTGGAGACCGAAGACTCCCGCCGGGGCAATTTTGCCGGTGTACTTTCCTCGAGAGTAGTGCCAGTGGCATCTCGATGCTTTGCAGGAGATTTACCCTTCAAGGACCGGCTAGTCTTTACAGACTTTTGTTTAGTTACTTGAGATCCATGAGAGGAAGATGAAGCCCTGGAGGACATCGATGCAACTGACATTATATCAACAGTGAAAAGAGAACCAGCCTTTGCAGCTCTGTTCTGCAGGCCCCTTTTGGTCATCTTTCTATAGGAGAGGCACTCCGCTGGACAATGTTCAGGACCTAAACATTTGAGACACCATTCGTGGGTGTCGGTGACGGAAATAGTACCGCCACAGTTTGAACATTTTTTAAAACCACTAGTTGGCTTCTCCATGTCTGGAGATTTTTGGGCCTAGTGCCCAATATGGCGCCTAACCCCAGGAGGGGTGAGGCACCAAAGAAAAGAAGTTTCTTTTTTTTTTTTTTTAAAGAAAATAAGAAAAGAGAACCGGCGGTACCAGTAGGCGTCGAATGAAGGCAGATGTGACCACAAAAAACAAGAAAGAAGATAAAGTTTTCTGCGGTGACAGGAGAGACGTCCTGTCGGCTCTGCGGAAAACGAAGAACTGAAGTGAGAGAAGCAGTGAGGCGGGAAGGTAGCACGCATGCACTGTGGGATGCTCCCAAAAGCTTTCCTTTTGGATGCTGGGGAGTGTTCCCGCACAGGCTCCGTCGGTACCGACGATACCCATATGTGAAGACTACATTCCTGCTTGTTCCTGGAGATCCCCTGTTCCTTGATTAGAATTCCGAGGAGGCCCCTCCATCTTCGTTGCCGAGAGGAGGGGGCGCCATTTCATCTTTCGCCTCAGACAGCAGATTGTCTTGAGCCTCCCCTGGATGTATTGGTTTAATATTTGCAGTGTTGCCTTTTGATAGGTAGGGTTTGGTGCATGCAAGTGTAGTGCTGTTATGATATGGCAGGTTTGCTATGGGTTCTAAATTACCAGGGTTTTTAGTACTTCCTAAAGGGCCTAGCAATTGGCACTAGAGGATAGTAATGTAGAAATCTGGTAATCTCTTTATACTCACTGTCCATGCAAATGGTATTCAGACACTCATTAAGAGGCATGTTTACTAAAAGTCAATGCATATTCACAAATGTTAGCATACATTAAGGGCCCGATGCAGACGCGGGTTCCATGCCTGCCTGCGGGAATGTCTTCCCCACAGGCTCACCTGGTTGCCTTGATTCAGCCCCCCCTCTCCCCACCGCTCGACCCATGGCTGGCCAACCAGGGCCTGGATCGAGTTGCGGGGACCGCCCACACCTGGCCCATACCCAAGGTGGGGATCCCCGGGCCCGATCGCTGGATTTGTGCTGCTTATTCCACCTTCAAGGTGGAATAAGTAGCATGTCCCCTTTGATCTGGCAGGACATACAGGGCCATGATCTAATCGGCCCAATACATCCTGCCGGTCTGTCCCGCCCCCACTTCACCCCCTCCCGCCCTCCCTGCACATCCTCAGCACGTCCTGATCCAGGCCCCAGCTGACCAGCCATGGGTCGAGCGGCAGAGAAGAGGGAGGGCTGAGCCAAGGCAGCCAGGGGAGCCTGCGAGGAAGACGTCCCTGCAGGCAAGCAGGGGCATGCCGGGCCATCCTTGGACCCAATTCTTTGTACCACGGGAACGTTATGATGCAGCGGTCCAGAATCAGGTCCTAATGGGCCTGTCTTCCTTGGGGATGTCCAGATGACCCGGACATCCCCCTCTCTGAACTGGGCTCTAAGTACAGCAACACCCATTTATTTCTGTTGGTACAGTGGCACTTAATGCACATTAATGTTTAGTAAACATGCCCTAAGTCACTGCTGGGACAAAAAAAGAGGCCTGTGAAGGATTCCTTTGAAAGCCGCCTAAAGTTTTAGATGGGCAACATATATATTTTAAAATAAAATAAAGTAAATTTAGGCAAATGAGACCCAACAGATATGCAAATATTTATGCAAATGAGGCTCTGCAATGAGTCTCTGCACTTGACCCACATTACCCTTGGGCTGCCACTGTAACTGCAGTCTGGGTTGTTCTTCCCTAAGTTCATAACTGTGCACTTGTCCACATTAAATTTCATCTGTCATTCGGACGCCCAGTCTCCCAATTTCTCAAGGTCCTCTTACAATTTTTCACAATCCTCTTGTGTTTTAACAACTTTGAATAATTTTGTCTCATCTGCAAATTTAATCGCCTCACTCGATATTCCTATTTCCAGATCATTTATTAATATGTTAAAAAACAGCAGGCCCAGCATAGATCTCTGGGGTACTCCACTATTCTATTCTGTAAACACAAAGTACTGTTGAATTGTGTATCTCACTGTTTTTTGTGAACCGCGCTGATGCCTAATAGTGCGGTATATAAGAGTCTATAAATAAATAAATAAATAAATATTCACCTTTCTCCACTGAGAAAACTGGCCATTTAGTCCTACTCTCTGCTTTCTATCTTTTAACCAGTTGATGATCCACAGCAGTACACTGCCTCCAATCCCATGACTTTTTAATTTACTCAAGAATCTGTCATGAGGGACCTTGTCAAAGGTTTTCTGAAACTCTAGACAGACATGGAGCACCATTCCGGGAGGGGGCTGTCTGGACATCCCCACTGAAGATGGGGTGTTAGGACCCAATTCTGGTCCGCGGGAACAAAATGTTCCTGCAGGAGCCAGAATCGGGCTCAAGGACAGCCTAGTGTGCTCCTCCTACCTGTGGGGATGTCCTCCCCGCAGGCGCCCCAGACTGCCACATTCCCAGTCCCCTTAATCCCACAGCTGGCCTGTCGTGGCCTGGATCGGGTGGGAGGGACCCCTCGTTCCCAGCCCCGACCCCAACCCCGGTGGTGGCTGCAGTGCCCCGATCCAGCAAAAAATGCTGCTTATACCACCTCTGAGTTGGTATAAACAGCACGCCTAGCAGGCCTGCCAGCACATACAGGGCCATGACCTGAATCAGCCCTCTATGTGCTGCCGGGCGGCCCATCCCTGCTCTGCCCCCCGCTGGCTCTCCCTGAGCTGAAGCACAGGATGTATGGGCAGAGCCGGTGGGAGAATAGAGCTTAGGCAGATTTCGGGGCATGCAGCCACACAACCCGCATTCTAGAATGAGGGCCTATATCAACTGGCTCACCTTTGCAGTATCTACCTATTTAATAACACCTTCAAAATCATATAGCCGATTAGTGAGCCAAGACTTTCCTTAGCTTTGTCCTATTAAACCATGACTAGCTAGTAATTTTGGGCCTGATATTCCAAGGTATTTACACGGTTTACAAAACTGTAAACTGTGTAAATGCCCCTAAGCAGGATATTCAGCAGTAGTCCACTGAATATTCCCGAGTAGCACTGCTATACGCCCTGATGCTAAGCGCTTAGCATTGGGGAATGTTAGGGGGTTCCGGGGCAGAGCAGAGGCAGAGTCAATCGCAAACCAGTCAGCAGCGATATCGAGCCGCTGCGGTGGAAGCCAGGTGCAGGAAACCCTGGCCTAACTTTCAGCATGTATTGCTAACCAGGCCCCGGCTCAATATTGCCGCTGCCTGGTTAGCAATTGGGCTCTGCGGTGACCCCAGATGTTCAATGACAGGGCCAGATATGACCCCGGCATTGAATATCCAGGTTTAATATTCAGCGCCGACAGTTAGCCACTGTAATCACACTAGCTGCCGGTGATGAATATTGGGTCCTTTGTTCTTTATAATGGTTTCTAACATTTTGTCTGGTACTGACGTTAGGCTCACCAGTCTGTAGTTTCCCTAGTGACATTAGTTTGTGAGGCAGCTTTGCCCAAATGTGTATGTGTTGGAAAATGAGAGGGAGGGGTTATGACAGTAATAAAGTAAATGATAAATTCCAGTATAAACATTTAGAAAAATGAAATTGGATGGTTGTGACATGCTTGCTATGATATTTCAAATTTGAGGCATTTGCCTTTGTGATTGTGCACTAAATGGTCAAGACTGGAGCATTTCTTGCCGAAGGCTTTGTACCTGTAGCATTCGGAAACAAAAAGTTTATAGTTTTAGGAGATTTTAATATGCCATTTACTCATAAATGTATTTCAGCTAGACACACGAGTTTCTCTGTTCTGTGGGCTTTATAGGTTGGCAACAGATTGTGTTGCTTAGACCCACATAAAAGGACAACGTTTCTAGATTTGGATTTTGTGCCAGACCAATGTCGTTTTTGGATCTCAGAAGTAAGGTTGCAGGAGGTCCTATGACTGGATCATTTGCTGCTTTTCCTTTTCATGGCACATGTTGCAACCGAGCAAAGATACTAATGTAAAGTATATTTGCAAACAGAGGCGTGGTGATACACCGGGAAGCAAGAAATGGTGAAATTCATACAGATGTTAACATTTTTGTAAATCCGTAGAAATCTAGTTTATTTATTATTGATTTATTTAGCTGGATTTATATACCACCTTTCTTCGGATCAAAGCGGTAAACATGAAACAAAATATATAGTAGAATTACATTGAAACAATTTTACTATATATAGCATGCAATGGTTAATTAGCCGGTTGGTTAACTATATACAAATGTACAAGTATTGGGGCTTTATGGGAGTATGGTGGGGTAACCATATACAGTGAGCACTATGTATGGGGGGGCAACTTTAGGAGGAGGGGTTACATGGTGGAGCTGAATTGTTCGGAGAAGATGGACCTATACTGGGCTTGATGGACCTTGGTCTGACCCAGTATGGTATATCTTATGTTCTTATTTAAGAAGGGACCCAGGATATCAATGCTTGACCCAGTACAAGCATTGTGAAACCTGTGTCTTTTGAGGAAACTGCTAGGTACATATGACCTAGATTGGCCACTGTTGGAAACAGGATACTGGGCTTGATGGACCTTGGTCTGACGCAGTATGGCATATCTTATGTTCTTATGTTCTTAAGTGTGTCTTTAGGTGCTTCCTGAATGTGTTGAGGTCAGATATGTTCCTTAGTGGGTGCAGTAGCTTGTTCCAGAGTGCATAGAGTTGGAAGGCTTGTCAACAGGCCTGTTGATTGAATTTGGTCCGGGCATGTGGAATGGTCACAGTGTTCTTCGTGGAGGTGCATCTTGATCTGTTTGGCTAGGAGGTTTGCAGCAATGTACAGAGCTGTGTGGGCAAAATGCCCCAAGCCCTAAAACTCTCCTCCGCGCGTCCAACACTGAAGAAACTAGAATTAGATCCCTCTGACCCAGTTTCATACAGACCCATCGCCAGCCTACCATTTACAGCCAAGATCATTGAAAAAGTCGTCCAACATCAACTACAAGACCATACTGACAAGAACCTACTTAACCTACAATAACATGGATTCCGCCCACTTCATAGAGTAGAAACCCTGCTGACCACCGTAGTCGATATGCTGATAAAAGGAATACAAAATACTAAACAAGGATTCCTACTGATCTTCCTGGATATATCATCAGCTTTCGACACCATGAACCACCACATTCTCCTGCAATGTCTCCATTCTACTGGAATCCAAGGCACAGTCCTCCAATGACTGAGATCCTACCTGACCAACAGACACCAACAGATAAAAATTGGCTTAAACATCTCTACCCCATACAAAAAACACAAGGAGTACCCAGGGATCAACCCTCTCTGCACTACTATTTAACATCTACCTTCATCCCCCTCTGTACATTCATCAGACCCCCCAACCTCAACTTCCAAGTCTATGCCGATGCATCATGATTTATGGCGCATTCAAAAAACAACATCCC
The DNA here is from genome assembly GCA_033557465.1 of Ichthyophis bannanicus. NCBI lineage: Eukaryota > Metazoa > Chordata > Amphibia > Gymnophiona > Ichthyophiidae > Ichthyophis > Ichthyophis bannanicus. Next base: position 897,952,195 of record CM066035.1, on the reverse strand, counting down.
TCCTACTCTGCTCATCAAGAATGTTTTGCAGATGTTTCCAACTGGCTGAACAACAACCTGGCAATCAACTACAAGAAAACCGACACGCTATTTATAATGATTCTTTGAGCCAGGAGAAGGGAGGAGCTAATGTTAATGCTTGGGGCTGGGAGAAGTGGGAGCTGAGCGCCAAAAATGGTAAAGGGAATGGAAAGATATCCCTATGAGGAGAGGCTTAAAAGGCTGGGGCTCTTCAACTTAGAAAAGAGATGGCTGAGGTGAGATATAATAGAGGTCTATATATTAATGAATGGAGTGGAATGGGTAAACAGAGTGGTTGTTTACACCATCAACAGGTAGAAAGACTGGGGGACATGCAATGAAGTTACAATGTAAACCATTTAAGACTAACAAGAGAAAATATTTTTTTACTCAACGCATAATCAAACTCTGGAATTTGTTGCCGGAGGATATAGTAAAAGCTGTTAGTGTAGCTGAGCTTAAAAAAGGTTTTAACAAGTTCCTGGAGGAAAGGTCCATAAACCATTATTAAGGAGGACCCAGGAAATTCACTGCTTGCTCCGGGACAAACATTGTGGAACCTGTGTGCCTTTTTGGGAACCTGCTAGGTACTTGTGACCTGGATTGGCAACTATTGGAAACAGAATCCTGGGCTTGATGGACCTTGGTCTGATCCAGTATGGCATATCTTATGTTCTTATGCAGATGTTTGGGAGAAGGGAGGCCTCGGAGAAGAGAGCTAATGCTGATACCTGGAGAAGGAAGGGTTGATACTGATGCTGACTCCTGGAGAAGAGAAGCTGATGATAATGCTGGGCACTGTTGCTGGTGCTCAGAGAAGGAGGAGCTGATGTTGGGATTGGGAAGGGATGATGCTGATGCTGATGATTAGGAAAAGGGGGGCTAATTTGAATGCTAGGAAAAGGGGAGGCTGGTGCTGATGCTGGGAGAAGAGATGATAGTAATGCTGGGAGAAAGAGGGGCTGATGCTGGGAGGAGGGGCTGATGCAGAGACTGGGAGAGGGATGATGCTGATGCTGGGAAAAGGAGGGGCTGATGCTGAGACGGGAGGGGGCTGCTGCTGCTACTTGAAGTTGGGAGAAAGGAGAGGCTGTTCTTGATGCAAGAGACTGGGAAAAGGAGGGCAGATGCCAGACACTGGGAGAAGGATTCTGATGTTAATTTTATGGACTGGAAGATAGGGAGCTGATGCTGGGAGAAGGGGGACTGATGCTGATGCTGGGGGCTGGAAGAAGGGCATATGTAGGGGAAGAAGGAGAGGGAGGGGCAAAGTGATTGATGCTGAGACAGAGGATGAAAGAAGGGTAAATGAATACTTGAGAAAGAAATATATGAGTGGATGTTGGAGAAAGGAAAAAGGCAGTAGGGAGTACTGACAGGAACAGAGGCAGGAGGGCAGATACTGGGACATGGTGATGTGGGAGAGCAGGCACTTAGACTTAGACCCTAGGATTGTGTAGGACGCTAGAAGACAGACATCTAAGATTGTCTGGGCATTCAGTGTGAGGACTCAGGGCTTGGGCGGGATTGTTGTTGAGGACTCAAGGACTGGGTTATGTGGAAGAGTGATGACTGGGATTAGATGGGGGGATAATAAATTAAGTAGGGATTAGGTGGATCACGTGGACTAGGTGACTGCATGAGAGGTATAAGTCGGGCTTTGAGAGTGAGTGCAGAAATATGTTGAGGGGAATGGTCTGAAAGATCTGGAGGGTGTGGGAAGTAGTTGAAAAGCAAAGGGGGCTATAGAAAGTGTGAGAGACAAAGGAAGTGGACAAATTTTTCAAGGAAGTGAGAGACAATAGTAATGGGTGAGGTAAAATGGGGAATGGGATAGGGGTAAGAAAGGGACTGAAGGTGGAGAGGGGATGAGTGACAGGGAAAGAGGTGGGCTGGTGAGAGGATGAGAGGTAGAAGACGAGGGTGGGGAGAGGATGAGTATAGAGAGGAAATGGGGATGAGAAAGTGGCTGAAAGATGAAAGTGGAGAATAATGGGAAGCTGGTAAGTTGCTGAAATGTGAAAAGAGGGAGACTGGAGGGGGAGGAGCCATGAAATGTAGTTATAAGCAGATAAAAAGACAAAAATGAGAAATGAAGAAAAGAGATGAAACAGAGGATCAACATCTGAGAAAATAAAGAAACAGAAAAAGGAAATGACTTTGGAGAAAATAAACAAGAGGAGATGGTAAAAAGAGACCAGGATCAATCCAACTGGAAAAATTAAAAGATCAAACAAAATATTAGTTATTGTTGGGGGGATGTTTTCAGCAGCAGCGGCCAGCAATGTCATAAGAACATAAGATATGCCATACTGGGTCAGACCAAGGTCCATCAAGCCCAGTATTCTGTTTCCAACAGTGGCCAATCTAGGTCATACGTACCTAGCAGTTTCCCCAAGGGACACAGGTTCCACAATGCTTGTATTGGTTCAAGCATTGATATCCTGGGTCCCTTCTTAATAATGGTTTATGGACCTTTCCTCCAGGAACTTGTCCAAACCTTTTTTAAACCCAGCTACACTAACAGCCTTTACTACATCCTCTGGTAACAAATTCCAGAGTTTGATTACACGTTGAGTGAAAAAATATTTTCTTTTATTAGTCTTAAATAGTTTACCCTGTAGCTTCAATGCATGTCCCCTAGTCTTTCTATATTCTGATAAGGTAAACAATCGATCTACGTTTACCCGTTCCACTCCGTTCATTAATTTATAGACTTCTGTCATATCTCCCCTCAGCCGTCTCTTTTCCAGGTTAAAGAGCCCTAACCTTTTTAGCTTTTCTTCATAGGAGTATCCTTCCATCCCCTTTACCATTTTGGTGGCTCTTCTCTGAACCTTTTCTAAAATCGCTATATCCTTTTTAAGATACGGCGACCAGAATTGCACACAATATTCAAGGTGCGGTCTCACCATGGAACGATATAGAGGCATTATAATATCTTTTGTTTTATTTTCCATTCCTTTCCTTATCATACCTAGCATTCTATTTGCTCTCTTGGCCGCCGCTGCACACTGGGCCGAGGGTTTTAACATGGTATCCACAATGACGCCTAAATCTTTTTCCTGGGTGGTGGTTCCTAATGTGGAACCTTGCATCGTGTAACCATAGTTTGGGTTGTTCTTCCCTAGGTGCATAACCTTGCACTTGTCCACATTAAATTTCATCTGCCATTTTGATGCCCAGTCTTCCAATTTATCAAGATCCTCTTGCAATTTTCCACAATCCTCTTGGGTTTTAACAACTTTAAATAGTTTTATGTCATCTGCAAATTTGATAACCTCACTCGTTATTCCACTTTCCAGGTCATTTATGAATATGTCAAAAAGCAGCGGACCCAGCACAGATCCCTGGGGTACACCACTATTCACCTTTCTCCATTGGGAAAATTGGCCATTTAGCCCTATCCTCTGCTTTCTATCTTTTAACCAGTTCCTGATCCACAATAGTACACTGCCTCCTATCCCATGACTCTTTAGTTTTGCCAAAAGTCTCTCATGCTTTAAATTAAACCCAGATATTCCGTGCCGGATTGGTGCATATCCGACGACCGGTGCAGAACAGCAGTGATATCCACCCACTAACAGGATTGCAAAACCACAACAGCCTTTCACCTGTCCTAACTTTATGCGGTTTAGCTAACCAGACAGCAGCTGAATAACACCATCAACCAGCAGCTAACAGTGTCGCCCAGACAGCAGCTGAATAACACCATCAACCAGCAGCTAACAGTGTCGCCCCCAGAATGCATCGATGCTAACCAGACAGCAGTGGGGAGTTTCACCTGGATAGCACGTAGTGCCACTGGATATCCCGGCGAGCAGCATTTATGGGGTTGAAGTAGTTGAAAAGCAAGTCTGCAAACCCCCAAAATGCCTTTGAATGTGCCCCCTCCCCCTTAGCTTTTAGAGGCTCCCTGTATTTTGTTCAGTGCCGGAGGAAATGCATTTCTCTCTCTTTACTCAGTGATCCACTGCTCACAGAATCTGGTTTTCATTGTTCAGTCTGCATATTTGTTTCTAAAGCATAGTTTCTTTTTCTTTATTGGTCTGTGCTTTCCTTGTGAAATTGAGGGAAGGATTATGTTAACCTGCGGGAATCTGTTCTCTTTTCCCGCTTGGAGGGGTTTTAGAGTATTTGCAGTGCTGACTATTCATAGGTAGGGAAGGTTGGTACGATTTGAGTTCTTGGATTTGGGGCTGGCATAGTTGTTGGCGGGTCTCAGAACCACCTGGGGACAGACGCCTCCGTTTATGTTCCCGCGGTGGCGGGAGGTGTCAGGCTGTGGAGAATAATTTTTTTTAAATTCCATTTTGCCATGTGCAGAGGTATACACGATTCAACGGCAGCGTGGCAGAGAGTGCAGCTGTGGAGGGAGCGCACGAGGAGGTTGTGGAGCAATTGCACTTGGTGTTTTTACGTTTACTTTGGACCGGAGCACAGTATATTTAAAACAGAGGAGAGGCAGGGGAAGTTCACAGCTTTCCCGTGAAGTGCGTGCTTATCATGCGTGTGCTAGGAGCAGTGTTGTGGGGCAGCATGTGTCAGGTAACAGGGTGCACCTGCTTAAACAGTCATTCTTACTGCATCTTATGCCATCATGCTTAGTTCTGTTGAAGAGAAGCTGCGCTAAAGGCAAGACGTGGGCGAGGCTCGGCTGTGTGAGGGCTGAAAAGAGAAAAAAAAAACCCTGAACATTTCTAATAGTTTGAACATTAGGGGAAAGTATTAATTGTATGGTTGTGAAAGCAATTTTGAACGTATTGGTGGAATCCTTTCAAAGGGAAGATAGAGTGCCAGCAGGCCCAGTTTTATGCATAGGCAAGAGACAGCTGCCCCCCAGCCAAGATTTAGGAGGCCTTATGAAGTCAGTGCCTTCTGCCAACAGTGCTAATTATTTAATTGCCCCTTGTAACACAGAGGCAATAAAATGAAGAACTTTCTCTCTTCTTGACAGAAAGACACCCCTCCCCATCTTCCCCACCACATTACTTCAGTCTTGTTTCGGTTTTAAGGTGGCTAGAGTTGTATCTGCTGCTCTTTGTAGACTGCCCCCCTCCCCCATGCTTTTGTTTAGGGTTGTACCCACTTTTGTGTGCAGATTCGATTACCCCCTCTGTTTTTTTTTTTTTTTTAAATCAAAGCAATCTTAAATAACCTATACACTTCAGTAAATGGAACAGCAAGCACGACCCCTAAATAAAATTATGGAGGGGGAGGTAACACAGACTCTTCCCCTCCCTCTGACCAAAACCAGCGCTTCAAAATGTTGTGCCTATGGGGGCCCAGAACTTCAATAAGGCCCTGAGTGCTGGTCTCACGTCTCTGAAAGGTGGCAGAGCTGTGAAATGAGAAGGCTGCCACAGTAATTTGATGTTTTCTGACAGAAATCACTTTTAAAATAGATCTGTCCGACTAAGAGTGTCACTCAATAAAATAACTGACTGAAACTGACTGAATAAGGCTTATAAAAGTATTCATAAAGAATCTTAATTCTAACAAGCTTTGGGAGAAAGAATTTTAAATACGTACGAGGCCTTTTTTCCCCCCTCCCTGAGGAAAACATGTCAGCGAAATGCCTGGTAAGCGTCAGAGAGGTTTCTTACGAATTTAGGGGTCCTTTCACTAAGCACTGCTAACCATTCAATGTGGGTCATAGCATGCGGCAACTGACCACTCTGAATGCTAGCAATAACTGGCACTCAAACGCTGATGTGGAAAAATGGGTGAGTTAGGGGCCGAGTGTGGGCATGGAGAGCAAATTAACACATGAGCACCTAACAATCCCTCCATAGGTATCATTGGTGCATCTGCGTTAATTGTACTCAGTTGCGCGTTAGCTGCCGGGGACTGACATCGTGGAGACTTTCTAATGAAGAGTTAGGTTGAAGTTAGCAAATTTTAATAAATATAAACGTGCATTTGTAACACATGCTAAGTGCACAGCCGTAGCAGGCTCTAGTAAAAGGACTCCTTGGTCTGGCTTTTCTCAGAGAAAGAAACCTATCTGATGCCAATGTGAGAAATTCTGCTGTCACTTCCTCTGTTATTGATTTTGGACGAGCCTGAAATACTTAAAATGGGATGTTGAGCAAGAGACTGCAGAAACTGAGACTACTTTTAGTCATGTTTAGGAGAGTTTGGCTGATCGTGGTTGTTCTTTGAGAAGAAAGGTTTTTTGATTCACAAATCAAAGATGGGAAAATTGGAGCTATAAGCTTGCTTTCAGGGAGCCGAGTGAATTGTAAATTCAAGCTGAGCCTCACCAGTGGAAAAAAAAAGTATTTTAAAACTTGTGGCTCAGCTTCAAGGAAATTCAGGGGCCCTTTTACTAAAGTGTGCTAAGCAGTTAATGTGCGTTTTCATGTGCAATAACTGTGTGTTCAGGCCTAGGATAACTGTTACCGCGGGGCATGACAATTGTCGCATACTAATTCATGCACTAACTGCCCTTCATGCGTTGGGGTACTGAATGGGCGGGTAGGAGCAGAGAGTGGGTGTGGTGAGTCCATTGTAGTTAGTGTGGGAGGACATATTGTGCACTGTCAGTGTGCCATTAGAGTGGGTGCACCTAACACCACCACTGTAAGTGACATTCAATGCCCCCGCGGTATTTGCACCATGCATTAGGGTACGCATCAGCACATGAATGCCAGGAACATATTGTTCATGCCCCTGACAGTTACCAAGAAGGCTTTGCACTTAAAGCGTAGTTACTCACCTGTAATAGGTGTTCTCCAGTGACAGCAGGAATCAGTCCTCACTTACAGGTGACATCGGCACAGACGGAGACCACACGGAGCAATTCCCCAGCTTTCAAAGAAAGCCTTTGAGATTGCTGCCATGCATGTGTGGTCCTCTTCCCGCACAAGGGTGCCATCTTACTCAGTCGGGTCCCATAGCTAGAGCCCTACCAAGTGGATGGCAAGGGAAGAAAAAAGGGATAGCAATTCTTTAAGGGGAGGTGGGAGGGTAGTGAGGACCGATTCCTGCTCTGCCTGGAGAACACCTTTTACAGGTGAGTAACTACGCTTTCTCCAGGAACAGGCAGGAAGTCAGTCCTCACTTATGGGATTCCCCAGCTACAGGCTACCGAAACCTGCAAGCAAAGTGCCTCTGCGAAGCCGTGAGCAGAAGCCAATGATCTGAAGGGAGCCCGAGTCCACGGGTCCCAAGCTCCGGTAGCTGCAGAAGAAGGGTCAGAGGGCAGGAGTTGCTTATACCCCAAACAGATTAAGGAGTACAGCCTGGCCGAAGGTGCTGCCTCTCCAGGCAGTAATGTGAAGCGAAAGTATTTGCTGAAGACCAGGTCGCAGCCCAGCAGATGTCTGTCAGAGACACTGAGCGCAGCGAAGCCACCGATGCCGTGCATGGTGACTCGTCAATCCAGCAGCGCCCCAGCCTTTGCCTGGATAAAGGCAATGCAGTCCGCCACCCAGATGGAGAGGGTGCGCTTGGTGACTGCAAGCCCCAGACGGTTGGGATCGTAGGGAATGAAGTGCCTGTCGGACTCTGGGTGCGCTGCAGGTAGAAGGCGAGAGCCCTCTTGCAGGCAAGGTATGCAGGACGGCCGATGGCTGGTCGGCGTGAGGTCTCGGGAAGAAAGTCGGTAAGACTATCTCTTGGCTGAGATGGAAATCCGAGACAACCTTCGGTAGAAACTTAGGGCGAGTGCGAAGGACTACCCTGTTCCCGTAAAACCTGGTGTAAGGGCCCTCAGCCATGAGGGCTTGAAGTTCGCTGACTCGCCATGCCAAAGTCAGCTCCACCAGGAAGACTACCTTCCGGGAAAGGTGCCGAAGTGAGCATGTCGCCATCAGCTCAAATGGTGGCTGCATCAGTTGCATGAGCACGATGTTCAGATCCCACTCTGTCAGTGGAGGCTGGCCAGGGGGCTTGGAAAGTAAGAGGCCCCACATGAAACGGGAAACCAGTGGCTGGCCCGAGAGGGGTTTACCCTCGATGGGGAGGTGGTTGGCTGAAATGGCACTCAGGTAAACCCTGACCAAATTGGATTTCAGCCCCACCCGCGAGAGTTGGAGGAGGTACTGGAGAACCCATCGGGTAGAACAGGAGGACAGATCGATCTGGACCAAGAAGTGTCGCCATTTGAGAGTGTAGGACCGTCTCGTCGAGCCCTTCCTCAATGCGAGTAGCACTTCCTCTATCTCCTCTGGGAGGTACAGCAAGGCTAAAGAGACCCGTTCAGCCGCCAAGCTGTCAGTGATAGTGAGTCCAGGTTTCCTGTGCAGCACCCGTCCCTCTTCCTGTGTCAACAGACCCAGGGCACTGCCTAGGGGGACCGGGGATTCCGACGAGAGTTGGAGGAGAAGCGGGAACCAAGGCTACCGAGGCCATGAGGGGGCCACAAAAATGACCAATGCTCGGTTCTGCTGAATTTTGTGGAGGGTCCTTGCTATGAGGGGGGTGGGGGGGAATGCATATAGAAGCCCAGAGGTCCAGTTCAGGAGGAATGCATCCGGGCTTTCCCTACTCGGGTGCGGTATCAGCATTCGCAGAGCTGGCGAACAGGTCTGTGGATGGAGTCCTCCAAATGCGAAACAGGGCCACCTCCAGACTGAAGCGCCACTCGTGCGGATGGAGGAGCCTGCTGAGCCCATCCGCAAGGACATTGTCTTGGTCCAGGAGGTAGACAGCTCTCAGTTTCATGCGAAGGAGCAGAGGAGAACCACTTTCAACAGAGGAGGCAGGAGCCCATACCCCCTTCCTTGTTTATGTAGAACATCGTGACCTTGTTGTCAGTTTGCACGAGCACCAACTTGTCCCGCAAGTGGTGTTCGAAGACCTTCAAGGCCAGCCGGACCACTCGAAGTTCGAGCAGGTTGATCTGCTGACAAGATTCCTCGGGTGACCACCATCCCTGTGTAAGGAGGTTGTTGCAGTGGGCTCCCCAGCCCAACAACGAGGCATCCATCATCAGGATGAGCTTGTGTTGCAGAGCCTGGAAGGGCATGCCTCGAAGCAAGCTTCAGAGATTCTGCCACCAATCCAGGGAACTGGATAGGTTGCGTGAGACCGAGACCTGAGGCTTGGGACCATTGCGCTCTGAGGCACCATTGAGCCGCTCGCATATGCATGGCTCGCGCCGAGACCCTGGTTCGGCTTTGGGTCTTAGCAGCCAGAGCGCGGAGGCAGTCTGCACATGCTGGGGGAGGAAGGCGGTCGCCTGTTCCATGTCAAGCAGTGTACTGATGAACTCCAGTGCCTGCACTGGTTCGAGGTGGGACTTGGCGCTCAAGGAAGAGGACCATGCGCGATGCCAAGAGGTGTGCCTCCCCGGGCGATGCACCTGTGACGAGCCAATCATCTAGGTAGGGGTAGACGGATATGCCCTGCAGCCGGAGGTAGGCTGCGGCCACCGAAAGGCATTTGGGGAGCACCCTGTACTGATAGTGCTCCCCCTGCATCCTGAAACACAGAAACTTCCTGTGCTTGGGGTGAACAAGGATGTGGCCGTACATGTCTCTAAGATCCAAGGAGCTTAGCCAATCGCCCTGCCGGAGGAAGAGCAGCAGGACACCAAGTGACAGCATTTGGAATTTCTCCCTCACCAGAAACTTGTTCAGGTTCCTGAAATCGAGGATGGGGTGCAGGCTCACTGTTCTCTTCGGAACAAGGAAGTAATGGAAGTAGAACCCCCAACCACGGAGATGCGGCAGGACTCTTTCGACCACCCGTTGACTGAGGAGGTTTTCAACTCTAGCTTTAAGTAAACCTGGTGTGAGGGAAGCCGAGTAGGCTCCACTGGGGAGAAGGGAGGGAGAAGTCTGTCCAGATGGAAACAATAACCGTCCTGGACAACCTGGAGGACCCAGGTGTCCGATGTGATGGCCTCCCACTCGGAAGCAAAAAGGGACAGACGTCCTCCTACTGGCGGAAGCACCAGTGGGGGATGAGAGGCTATGCATGTGATGTCAAAACCCCGGAGCTGGTTGGGGTGGCGCCGGTGGTTGTGGTTGTGACTTGGGCCCCTTAGGCTTACGGTGGCTCTGAGCTCTGCCCTTGCCTTGGATGCTGGGCATCGGTGCCGAGGCAGGAGGATAAGGAGGGTATCCCCAGTAAGGAAGTCCCTTCCTCTGAAAGAAGGGCTTCTTGCTGTGCTGTTTCTTTCGGGAGAGGGACGAGGTTTTCCGAGAGAGACGGATATGGGTTATGAACTCTATCTCGATTTCGGCTGCCTTGTCCTCCATGGGCTTGCCAAACAGTTGTTCGCCGAGACAGGGAATGTCCAAGAGTTTCTCCTGGACCCACAGTTCCAGGTCTGAGGACTGGAGCCATGCTTGACGCTGGGTTCCGATGCCAGCAGCTGCCACCCAGGCGGAAGTCTTGAACCCATCATACGCAGCGCGAGAAAGGTATTTTGAGCAGTCCACAGCCAATTTCAGAAGGGTTTGGAATCGAAGGAGGTGGTCACCTTCGAGGCCCGTGGTGAAACCACTGAGCTCTTTAGTGAGATCACGAAGAAACATACCCATTTACGATTGGTATGCCTGGATGCGACAAGCTAGCATGGATCCCTGGTAGGCCTTACGCCTGAGGTCATCGAGGGCATGGGATACCCTGCCCGGTGGAACCGAAGAATGCGACTTCGGGCTCTTCTGTTTCCACATCGTGGATTCCACTACCATGGAGGTATGAGGAAGCTGGGCTTCAAAACCCAGGGCCACGCTGGACTCTGTTCATAGCATCGAGTCTTTTACTGATGATAGGGTCCGAGGCGGGTGCTTCCCACATATGGAGGAGCAGCCGGGTCAGGATGGACGGTATAGGAACCATGAGAGTCTCCCTTGGAGGAGATTCATATTGCAAAATGTCAAGCTCCTCTGCCCTTGGCTCTTCCTCAGTCTGCATGGGCAGATTGAGGGCCCGAGCCATATCCCACATGAATACCAAGAAAGAGGTATCTTCGGGGGGGTGACCGCCTTTGCGAGGCAGGCGGGGACGGGTCCAAAGGAAGGTCCCAATGGGCACAGGTTTCAGGGGACATGTCCCTATCCAATTACCAGCCTGAGAGGTCCGAGAAGAACTCTGAGTCGGACTGATCCCCATGTCCGGTGGCCAAGGCCCGCTTGGAGCCGGAGGCACTGACTCTGGATGACCGCACCCCCTAGGAATGGGATGGTGAGTGAGACCAATGCCACGGACCCTCACAAAGCCCATGGCTCTTGGATGTTTCCAAGCAGTTCTCGGGACCAGAGTCGATGGACCCTCAGCCTCTGGGCACAAGCCAGCCGTGCTGGGCAAGAGCGCCTTCTGGGCAGCTAGGAAGGCAGAAATGCTGCGTTCTAGTGCCAGCATATGGGACTCCCACTCAGAAGTGGGTTCCTGGGATGCTGACGCCAGGGTTACCGGGTCTGGCGTGGAGGAGAAGAGGGGGTCCTTACCGGGACGACCCTCCGGAGACCTGGCACCGTCGCCTTTTGGGGCCGCTCCTTGTCTGACTCTTGGGAGCGCCGGGGAGGGCTAACCCTGGTCAGAGTGACGCCTGGGACGCGGAGTCACTGCGGGGTACTCCACGAGTGGTGGATCGGTAGAGTGAGGCGCCACCGGGGACTCCAGTGCTGACCTATGGAAAATGTCATCTGACTTCTGCTTACGGCTTTGTAAGGCCTTAGCGAACATTTTCTTGCAAAGCAAACAGAGCTACGGGTTGTGGTCAGCCCCCAGGCACCGCAGACAACAGTCGTGGGTGTCTGTGAGCGACATGTTTTTGGAGCATCTGCCACATTTTTTGAAGCCAGTGGCCATGGGGGCAAAAAGAGCCCCTGTGAGGTCGAAAATCCTCAAGAACGGCGAGTAAAAAAAAGGGCCCGAAAAGGGCCCGAAGTACGAAAAAATTAAGAAGGGAAAAATAGGGATCCCCTGGCCCACAGCCCAAGCAGAAGCATCAGGAAGGACAGGAGAGGACCGGAAGAAAGGCCAAAGGGCTGAGAAGAAAAAAACTTTTTCCGAGGGATGAGGACATGCATCTGAAGGGCTCCGGAAAAAGGGAGACTGAGCAAGATGGCACCCTTGGGTGGGAAGAGTACCACGCATGTGTGGCAGCAATCCCAAAGGCTTTCTTTGAAAGCTGGGGAATTGTTCCGCGCGGGCTCCATCGGTGCCGTCACCCATAAGTGAGGACCGACTTCCTGCTTCTTCCTGGAGAACAAGAAGTTTGAAGACATTTACTAAAAAATTCTGTTGAAGAAATCTGAGAAAAAAAAAACACACCTGTAGTTTGGGTGCTGGAAACCTGAGATCCTGGTTACCTAGAAAAGAAAGAAATTACAGGAAAGAAACTAGTTAAATTGTAAAATAATTTTCACTTGAGAGTAAAAGTATTTAAAAAGGAGTACTTATCTGATATGCTGAATTGAAGTATTCTGAAGAAAATGAGTGTTCTGAAAGCATAAGATAAAAGAACTGTAACATGAACGTCATGTATTTGAAATAGTGGTATTTGTGCAATAATGCTTGGCAGGGTTGGCTTAAGGGGCGAGCCAGTGATACATTGGCTTGGGATGCCCAAGCTTTAGGGATGCCAAAAATCTGCCTCACCATTCACAATCATGGGGGGTGTTTCTCTTCACTCCCCTGATTGCGCTCTCCTGCAGTCACTGGCAAGAGCCGTGAGAGCGAAGGGAAATACAGCTGTGGAAGGGGAGGGAAATGAGATAGTTAGCTGAGACTGATGCTTGGGGGGGGGGGGAGGGGGACAGAAAAGGGCTGATGATAAGTCTGGGAAGAGGGACTAGAACTGGAAAGGGGCTGTGCTGGATCTGAGGGGGGAGGAGGCTGGGACTAGAAGTGGACTGTTGCTGGGTTTGGGGGAGATGGAATTGGAAGGGAGCTGATGCTGAGGGTTGGGACTGGAAAGGGGCTAATTCTGGGGAGGGCATGGAACTGGAAGGGGACTGATGCTGAGGCGAAAGAGCTGAGGAGGCTGATGCTGGGGAAAAGGCAGAAGCTAAGGGAATGAGAAGGGAGGGTTGGACAGATAGTTTGTGTGGGGGGAAGAAACAAGGTTACATGCAGGGAAGGATTGAGAGGGAAGGATATAAATAAGGATGCTGGGGAAAGGAGGAAAAAGTAGATGGGCGGGTACTGAAGAAGGGGAGTAGGAGACAGGAGAGCAGGTACTGGGGACATAGGTATGCAGGAGAACAGGGACTTTAATATTGCATGGGAGAACAGAAGAAAAGACTAGGATCAGCTGGGTATTGGGAGTGTAACTTGGGAATTAGCTGGAGGCCGTGCTGGTCTATCCGCTAGTAGAATTAGGCAGTAGGTCCCAGCAGGTGGCACGGCGACCCTGGCTCCCCCCAAATTTTTTTAAATCGATGGCTGCTTCAGACTTTAAAGTGTCCTGTGTGCATGCCCTCATGGCCTGCCATTCCTGCCCCTTCTGACACAATGTCCTGTCAGAAGGGACAGGAAGTTGCATCGGAAGGGCACAGGTCAAGAGCAGCAGGCCGTGAGGGCACAGGTATGTGTGCACAGATAGGGGCACTTTTAAGGCCTGCTGCGGAACTTCTGCTACATTAGGGGATTGTCATGCTGCTCCCTCTCTCAAGCGAGATGATGGGGGGGGGGGCGGTGGCACAGCGCAGCATGGGTGGCAAAGTAGGCCTGCCTGGGGTGGCAAAAGTCCTTGGACTGGCCCTGGCTGGGGGATAATGGAGACTAAGTTGACCAGAGATTAGGAGGTCGGTAGGACTAGAGGATTATGCGAGGGGTATGAGTAGATCTGTGAGACAGTGCAGAAATATGGGTAGAAGAAAGGATCTGGAGGAGTTGGGAGGCAGTTGAAAAGGACAGAGTAGGTGAGAGACAAAGGAAAGGACCAGGTCCTTAAAAGAGGTGAGAAAGGGTAGAGATGGGTGAGGTGAAAGGGGAAATGGAAGCCTGGATAGAGTAAGACATAAGAGAGGGACGGAAAGTGGAGAGGAGATGGGTGATATGGAAGGAGCTGGGGCTGATTAGGGATGGGAACCAGAAGAAGGTAGATGAGACTTGGGAGAGGATGAGTACAGAGGGAGGAAATGGGAGACTAGAAAGTGGATGACAAATGAGATAGTAGGAGGCTGGAGAAGGAATGAGAGAGATAGAAACATGACTGAGATGTGGGGAATGGGAGGACAAGGGTGGTGAGATTAGGACATGGAAAGCTAGTTACGTCAGTGAAAGTTGAAAAGAGGGAGACTGAAGAACAGAGGAGGGAAACAAAGAGGAACTAAGTTTAGCTATAGTAGGTATAAAGGATGTTGAGAAAAATGAAGGAAAAAAGATGAACCAGAAGGATCAAGTTTAGAAAGAGATGAAGGGAAGGAAGGAAGGAAGGAAAGAAGATAGGGAGAGTGAAGAAACAGAAAATGAAAATGAGATCCTGGAAAAGGACTTAGAAGACAACCAACAAGAGGATGTGGTAAAAGACCAGGATAACCCCAGATGGAAAAAGTAAAATGATCAGACAACAGTACAAAATAATATACGTTTTTAGAGAACAAAATATGTCCGATTTGAAAATGTGCATTTCTTATAGCTCAGGAAATAATATATTTCTCGTTCTTTTTCTTCAGTGTTCCACAGATCGCAGAGTCTGTCTTTTGGGTTTTCTATTTCATTTTTGTCTGCATATTTTTTTCTAATGTATAATCTCTTATTCTTTGTTAGGTGATGGTGTCTCTGTGCTTTGCATGTGTTAAGAAAGTGAAGGATTTTGTGTACAAGTTCTGTAGGTTCTATGTAGGAATCGCAGCGGTCCAGCTCGTTCTCTTTTCCCAACTGAAGGTGTACAGATGCTCGGGTGTTCTAAAGCAAAGGTTCCGAACTTTTTAGGTTGTGGGGACTCTTTATTAACATCCAAAAAGTTCAGAAAATCCCAGTTCATTGTCATCACTCTTCCTGGACCCCTTCCCTCAGCACCAAACCTCCCCACTAGCCCTCTTTTTTTTCTCTCTTCCCTTTCTACTCTCCATTAATCTTTGCCTCTTTCCCTCCACCGAGCCCCCCGCCAGTCTCAGCCTCTTTCTCTCTCATTCCTCTGGCCTCTCTCTTCTTTCTCTTTTCGTGTTGTGCAGACTCCCTGTAATGGTCTCATGGACCTCAGGGGGTCCATGGACTACAAGTCGGGAACCATTTCTAGAATATCTGCAGTGCTGACTTTTCATAGGTAGGGTTGGTACAGTTTGTGTTCTTGGGCTTGGTGCTGGTATGGCATGGTAAATTTTTGAGTGTCCATTTGTAGGGTTCTATGGAGGAAGTTTGTGTTATAGTCACTGTGATTCCAGGATTGGAACAGAATCTTTTTTGAATGTTGAGTTGTAAAGTGAAGACTGGGAGAGTCTCTACTTCTGCTCTGCACTCACTGTTGGGAGAGTTTTATTGGTTAGTCTGGAAATATTCCATATGAATGAATAATACCCTATCAGATTGATATTCAAAGACAATTACAGTATGTGTTTGCTGGTGAACACATAATTAGCCCATCCATGTCTTTTTGAAAATTATATGACTAATACTTGGCCATTTAAATTGCTAAATGGTCAGATATTATCTGTCTATTTGTGGGCCATGTTAGGGGAGGCAGAAGAACAGGTCAGAAAATTATCCAGATAGTGACAATATTCAGCCACTATTTAAATAAGCGAGTTTAGGACTTTTGAATAGCGGACTTCAACTAACCAGTGCTGGCGTGGTCACCATGCTATTCATACATTCAGCAATGCTACCTACTGTCGTGCTGTGAGGGCTTGTGTGCATCAGTGATGCTGAGAGCTAAACTATCAGTAGTTTAACTACTGGCAGGGTCTCCCAAGATGGACAGGTCTCAGCTGAGGTGCCAGACCAAGACAAACCACCCATCTGGGCAGCAGCAGAATGGGATAGTGTTGACGGCGGAGGATCACATTTCTTTTTTTTTTTCATTTAAATTTTTATTAAGTTATCACATTCATGAATAACAGGAATGAAATAGCAAAAGATGATATATATATCCCAAATACAATAAAGAAATCCAGTACACCAAAACCCATTCAATATACATCATCAATTTTTAGACCACAAACAAAAGGCAAAATTAGAGAGGCCTCAGGAAATTAATCACAATCACAAAATATTTTGCTCCACTCACTAACCACAGCAAAAGTACCATAAAGTATTTAGGGAATGGGTCTCAGACTAGGTCAGGGAAGATGCCTGGGAGGAACTAAGCCTCTATGGCTATCCAACCCCTATGTTGCATCAAGGACCCAATAAATTTCCCATATGGATATTACAAAAAATATTTTCAAACAGGCTTATCAAAAACGTTCAATATGCTTAAATCTCTACTAATTCCAAAAGATAGCTGAAAGCTTATCTGTAAAGTCCGTAAGGACTGGTGTCCCATCCCAACGCAAATGAACAGCGCCAGCGCCAGCAAGCAGCCATACCTCGCAATTACCCCCACTGGACTCGTCTTCCAACAAAAAGATGCCAACGCATGCGTGATTGAAAGGCACAGGCAAACGTTTATCTCCTGACCTCCCCGTGACGTCATAGGCACACACTGAAGGGAGTTGATGTATAATAAAGCTCACTCTCTTCCTCCCCCTTCTAACTTGAAGACTTCAGCACAATCAATAATGCTAAAAGGCTGTTAATGATGGATTCAAATGGCAAATTTTGTATGTATTAAAACAATAAAAAGCCTTGTTTTTTAGTTGGCTGAATCGACAGGATGCCCATATACAATTTACTCATTTTTACCATAAGGACCGAATAACATATTTAGATGTTGCGGTGACAAGAAAGAAGGATTATTGGTCCACCTTGATTTATCGGAAGGAAGTTGATAGAAATGCCATGCTTCATTACCACAGTGCTCATCCTATACAACTAAAGAATAGTCTCCCTTTTTCGCAGTTCCTCAGGTATCGGCGTAATTGTTCTGAGGATGGCGCCTTTAAGGAGCAGTCTAAAATTCTACAAATGGATTTTAAAGCCAGAGGATATCCGAGGCAAGTTATTAAACGGGCCTATACTCGGGCACGGTTTAATAATCGAGACCTGTTGTTAGCGCCCAGTGTACAGAAGGAAAGCTTTGGGGAGACAGTAGTGAATTTAGTAACTAAGTTTTCTCCCTTCAGTGGCCAGCTTAAGAAAATTTTGAATCGCCACAGCAATGTACTTCATAGCATTCCAGGTTTGGAGGCTAAATCAATTCGTTGTGTGTGGCAGCGTCACAAAAATTTGAAGGAACTTTTAAGTCCAGCAATATTGCGCCCTTTGGCGACAGAAGTAGTTTCACATAAAGGCCATGTGCTTTGTGGCCAATGTAATATCTGTCCAGTTTCGTTGCAATTGACAGAGTTCAGTTACCATGATTCAGTCTATGTTTTAAAGCGACAGGCTCAGACTTCCGGTTTGGTGATGAGCTGACCGGCTGTGTGCTGCTCGGCTCTGGAGCCTATACCCCATCAACCACCTTAATTTTGCAACCCACTGAAGGTGAATGCCTTCTATCTCCTCGAAGAGCGCCAAGGAGAGTGGGCAACGTTCCCTGGTACCTTCTCTGACCGGCGGGGTGCCTCAGATGGCGACGAAAACCTCCCGAAAGCCACGCGCTCCCGATCAAAAAATGGCGGAGGGGGCGCCTCGGAGCCCGGGATCGGAGGGAGACCCGGGCATGGTCGATGAGATGAGCGCGGCGGTGGCAAGGGCCTTGGATGGTCGGTTCCGCGACTTGGGTGCTCAAATACAGTCGGTGGCCCAAAGTATAACGGACTTTACCGGTCGCATGGAGCAGGCAGAGACCCGGATCTCGGGCTTGGAGGATGAGCACCATACTCTTGAGGCTCGCGTGCAAGCATTGGAAGCGACGGTGAAGCTGCAAAGCGAGAAGCTTGACGACTTGGAGAACCGGGGACGTAGGAAGAACCTTCGGTTCATCGGGGTCCCTGAAAACATTGCTGACAATGCTCTCCCAACGTACCTGCAAGCGTGGATGGCCAAGATCCTGCCTGAAGCTGGGGCGCCAACTATTGCCCTGGAGAGAGTTCACCGGTTGGGCCCTCGGAGGGAGCAGGCCAGGCGGCCAAGGGCAGTCATCGCTCGCTTCATGGATTACCGCCAAAAGGAGCTGGTCTTGAGAGCGGCACGAGGCCATCGGCGGAGCTCCGGGGACGCTGACTCATTGTTGGTTTTCCAGGACTATTCTGCATTAGTCAGCCAACAACGCAAAGCTTTCTCGCCGGTTTGTGCACGGCTGGCGGGACGGGGCGTGCGCTTCTCCCTTTTGTACCCCGCCAGGCTGCGGGTGGAACATCAAGGTCAGGCATATCTCTGGGGTACTCCCGAAGCGGCTGAGGCCTTTCTCGCCCGTCTTGCGGAGACGTCGGGGGCAGACCCATGAGGCGGGATGTCTCCTGAGGAGAGCGAAGCGGCGGATGAAGACGCATTAGGCCCTTTGGAGGTCGGGTACACGAGGGCTGTTGGAGCGAGACATTCTTCATGGGCCTTGTCCTGACGAGGCACTCATCCGAGCTTTTCCCCGGTACTCTAGCCGCTCACTTTTTATTGTAAACGCCTGAGCGGATGCCGGGGGCTCCCAGTTTAAGTCTAATTTAATTTACTTTAATTACAACTTTAATTTTATTTTAGGTTCAATTATGTATCCCTTTTGGTCTTTCCTTCCGGTATTCTACTGGGTAATTCCCCCGCAGGGTACCGTGGTCTCTTATCTTACTTTTACTTTTAGTCTTCCCGTATTTTCTTCTTAATTTTATCTTTTGGACTTTTTTACTCTCTCTACTTATTTTTATTTTATTTTCTCTACTTCTCTACCCTTTTATTTTCATGAATTTTATCCTCATGGATATTATTTATTTTATCTCTATCTTATATTTACTTTCTGCTCATGTTTATAGCAGCCAGCTTGCTTACTGTTTAATGTCTACTCAATGTTCTAACTATGGGAATCACGGTTTGAACTGCTTTGTACCCATGTATATTGGCTGTAAGTTGGCTGACTGTGAATTATTTTCTGTTTCTCCATGTTGGGTGCGACTCATGACATGGATGCCGGGTGTATATATCGGGGGGGGGGGGGGGGAGGGGTGGGCGGTTATGTAAGTATTCACAATTGGTTTCTCCCGTTCCGGGGCGCGTTTGCGATTTATTTTTCGCTGCGCCGGGGGGTGGGATATTGTTTACTGTTTTGGTGATTTCCCTGGTCCTCTTCCTGCTTATTTACCGATGGGCGGTGGACCTGGGGGGCTCTGGTCCTTGGGCTCCCACACTCCCGCCATTATGTCCTGTTTACCGGGTGCGGAGCTCGGGGGGCGGGGATCCTCTACCCTTCTGATTTTTGCCTCGTGCGTCTGGGCTGGATCGGGGGGGCAAGCCACCGGGGCTTTCATTTCGGGCCCACTTTGGCTTTTCCTTTCTGGTTGGGAAGTTCTGGGGCCTCCTTTTTGCTTTTGTCTCCTCCCCCCCCCTCCTTCCGAGCTTAACTAGAGGAAGAGTTCTGGGCATAGCCTAAAGCGGGATAGATGGAGTGTGTTTACTTTTTGCTTTGCCATTATTAGTTCCCGGAGGAGGTTGCCCGGGGGGAAACAGGGGGGGGGGGGCTGGAATGATTGGTCTGTAGGCTGTTTCGGGTACTTTGGGCTGTTGGATGGGAGGGAGGGTGCTTTAGTAATCGTTTAGGGGTTAGTGATGGGTATGTTTGTTGGGGGTGTTGAGTGTACTGGGGTGGTCTTTGAGGGGTATGGTTCCGTTGCCAAAAAGGAGGTGTCCGACCAGACAGACTGGCCGGGCAAGGAGGGGGAGGATGGTTGGGAGGAGTAGAGGGGGGGTGGGGTACAGGGGGGGACGTTAAAGGGGAGTACGGTCTGTTGGATAGGGTGGAGGGGGGTGGGAGGGGGGTCGGGTTGGGATTGGGGGGGGGGGAGGACGTGGAATGTAGGGTAGTCTCTGGAGTGGTAAGGGGATGTTTGCTGTGGGGGAGGGGGGGAGGATCGTGTCGGGACATGTGAGTGCTACTGAGTATGGACATATGAGTGCTCCGGTGGAAGCGTCAGGGCGTGCTGCTGCGGCTGTGCCCGCGGTTGGTTGAGGTGGTCTGGATGGTATATTAGTGAGGGGGGGGGGATCCTAGGCTGGGGGGATTCTCGCCAATGTCAGAGGTTGCGGATTCTCATCGGGAGCTATTTCTTTGAGCTGTATGATGGCTAGTGGTTTGAGGATTGCCTCCTGGAATGTCTGCGGTATAGGCTCCCCAATAAAGAGATATAAATTAATGCAACAACTCAAGAGACGGAAGATCGAAGTCGCCTTGTTGCAGGAGACCCATCAGACAGTAGCTGAACATGCGAAGCTGGGCTCCTGTTTCCGGGCTCGGGTGTATGGCGCTCCAGCAGTTGGGAAGAAGCGGGGAGTGGTTATCTTAATCGCTCAGTTGGTGGGGTGGGTTGAGGAGTTGGTTGAGATCGACCCGGATGGCCGGTATGTTTTTGGTGCGGGGATTGCTGGAGGGCAACAAGGTTGTTTTGGGTTCTGTATATGCTCCCAATGTATATGAACCTGGCTTTTTACCATACTGTGGAACGGTTGGTTACGGAGGCGGCTGGTTACCAGGTTTTATTGGGTGGGGACTTCAACACAGTCCTTACTGACAGTGTGGACCGGTCTCGGCAAAATGAGGGTGGGGATCGTAGAAGCCAGCGTCGTCTGTTGGGATCTGTGATGCTCACCGCCTCATCGACATCTGGAGAGTGTTACATCCTGGGGAACGAACATATACCCACATGTCTCGAGCCCACAATACTTGGTCCCGCATTGACTACTTTCTGATCTCGGACTCTCTGTTTAATCGGGTGGTAGACGCGGAGGTTGGCCCTGTTCTCATTTCTGATCACGCCCTGGTTTTTACTGGAACTCCGCAGCCGCGCTCCTCTCGGGCACCGATTTTGGCGATACCCATTGGAGCTCAGTGGGGATGCCACCTTTGTGGGATATCTTAAGGATCGGTGGAAGGTATATGAAGAAATCAATGATACCCCGGAGACCTCTCCGGCTCTCCTCTGGGAGGCCGGTAAGGCGGTCATGCGAGGGGAGATTATTAGCTATTATAGCTCCCTGCGGAAGCGTCGTAATCAGCGCATACTTTCGTTGGAACAAGAGCTAGGCCGAGCGCAGAGGCGGTCGGCAGCGGACAGAACTGCTGCTGCCCATAGTCACCATCTGCGAGAGATCAAGCGGGAGCTGGAGATGCTCCTCCACCAAAGGGCCCAAAAGTCCATGATGTACTACCGCTATCAGCTCTACCAGCATGGGAATCGGGCGGGTCGGTTACTTTCCGCGTTGGTGAGGCCGGCGGGAGGGGCTCGACACATAGGGGCGATCCGTCACCCGGATGGGTCTATCTGCAAAGATACCGCGGAGATCCAGAGGGTCTTTTCTGACTACTATCGGCGGCTATATGCTCGGGACGACGGGGGGGCGGAAGCTGGAATGAACTTTTTGGCGGGCTGTACCTTACCTAAGTTGACCGTGGACCAGGCACAGGCTTTGAACAAGCCTATCTCTTTGAATGAAGTCCTAGACGGAATTAAAGCTCTGAAACAGGGCCGAGCTCCTGGCTTGGACGGCTTGAGGGGGGAGTTCTACAAATCCCTGGGGTAGGTTGTGGCGGGACCACTCGCGGGCTATTTTGAGGACCTGGTAGCTCGGGGCGCCTTTCCCTATGAAGCGAATAAGGCGTTGGTAACGGTCCTACCAAAGCCGGGGCGGGACCCGCTGATGCCGGGCTCCTATAGACCTATCTCTCTTCTCAATGTGGACATTAAGATCTTGGCTAAGATTATGGCAGACAGGTTAGCGCCCATCCTGCCGGCCTTGATTCATACGGATCAGGTGGGCTTCGTGCGGGGGCCGCCACGCGGCTTACAGCTTGCAGCGTCTCCTCCTTTCCATGTGTGTGGGGCGGGAGGCCAAGCTGCGGTCTATGCTCATTAGCTTCGATGCTGAAAAAGCATTCGACCGGGTCAACTGGGAGTTTATGTACCAAGTGTTGGATACTATGGGGTTTGCAGGTTTCTATGTCAAAGTGGTGCGGCTCCTTTACGCGGACCCGATAGGGGCCATCTTGGTTAATGGGGCCATGTCTGCTGAGTTTCCCATCCAGAAAGGGACTAGACAAGGTTGTCCCTTGTCCCCCCTCTTATTCATTCTAACCTTGGAACCTTTATTGCAGCGGCTTCGGGCTCACCCTCGGGTTCAGGGGGTCCAAGTAGGGGGTCTTGAGTTTCGCGTTGCAGCCTTCGCGGACGATCTTCTGGTACACTTGGCAGATCCTCCGACGGGCCTTCCACACCTCTTACAGCTTTTTGACGAATATGGGGTGCCCTCTGGGTTTCGCTTGAATTTGGATAAATCGGTGGCGATGCCTTTAGGCCCAGCTGACTTGACTGACTGGAAGGGGGACTTCCCTTTAAAATGGGAGACCGGCCACTTTAAATATCTGGGGGGTGTTGATCCCGGCCGTCTTAGAAAATTTATACCGACTAAATGTTGACAAACTGCTGGCCGTAGTTACCGCTAGTGTCGGCAAGTGGCAAGATCTTCCATTGTCCTCTTGGTGGTCGCATCGCCCTCTATAAGATGATATTGTTCCCTAAGATTTTGTACTTATTGCAGACATTGCCGCTGCTGCTGAAGCGGTCGGACCGGAAGAAGCTAGAGGGATTGGCGAACCGTTTGCTGTGGCGGGGCCGGCGACCTAGGGTGCGGGCGGAGGTCCTGTGTCAGCCTTGGTCATTGGGAGGAATGGGGTTACCCGATTTACGTAAGTATAATGTGGCCTGTCTGTTGCGATATGCCCGCGACTGGCTGTGGGACATGGAGGAGTGCACCCCCCTGGGGATGCTGCGGGCAGCAGTGCGGCCTTATCACCCACGCTACCTTCTACATGCGCGGGAGTCCGCGGGACTGGCACGCGTGCTCCGTGTATTCATAGTAGACCCGGTCCGTGCGGGGTGGCGCTCCTTCTGTAGTAGCCGGAAGCTCTCGGACTCTCACTCGCCTTATCTCCCCATTCGGGGGAACGGTGATTTCTTGCCTGGTTGGAGGGCGGTTTGTTCACCGCGAGGGGCGAGGCTGGGGATCGTCAATTTGGAACATGTGCTTTCCTCTGCCGGGTCTTTGATGACGTTCCCTGAGCTCTGCCAACACTATTCCCTTGAGAGACGTGATGCGTTCTTGTACGCGCAGCTTCGAAGTTATGTTCGCACCGTACCAGCGGCAGCACTAGGGGGGAGGTAAGCTCGCAGATTGAGGTGTCTCTCTTGGGGGGGAACAGGGAGCTCGGGTGGGTTGGCTACAGAAATTGCTCTGGGAACCAGTCTCGCCGCTAGCTTTGGACGAGTTGGCGGGGGCCTGGTCTCGGGAGTTGGAGACGTCGGTGACAACTGCCGAATTGCTGGCGGGTCTGTCTGCTATCCCTAAGCTTTCTGTGATGGTGCCTTTTCGAGATATGCAGTACCGGCTCCTGCGCAGGCTTTATTTCGCCCCATTGCGGGCGTGGCGGGCGGGGATAGCTGGGTCCCATAATTGCCCCCGCTGTGGTGACGGGAGGGCGACCCTGGGGCACATGCTGTGGACCTGCACCCAAGTTCAAGTTTTCTGGCAGAAAGTGCAGACACATGTCATGGGCTGTGTGGGCAGCCAGGTTTCTTTTACGGCTCTGAACTTAGTTTTGGATGTATGGGAGAGTGATTGGGAAGAACTGTTGGGGCGGGTGGTCTGGTCTTGGATACGCTTGGGGCTGGTGGTAGCGCGGATGACCATCATGTTCCGCTGGATGGATGCTCGGGGACCGACATATGGACTATGGAGGGGGCGTTTGCATGAGGTGTTGCTAATGGAGCGGCTTCGAGCTCGTGACCATCCGGCGCGCTGGCAGAGATTCCTGATGGCGTGGGGGCCCCACTTGCAGACTTTACCCCGTCACACTCGTAGTCGGATCATGGGCGACTTGTGATTGTTCCCTGGGGGGTGGATGGTGGGTCCAGGGGATAGGAGTGCTTGTTTTCCTGCATGTCCCTTTCCTAATTTGTTACTGGTTTTTGGTCCTGGGGGGGGGGTGGAAAGGGGGGGGGGGTTCTTTCTTTTTCCTTTTCTCTGTGTTGATCTGCCTCCCTCGCCTTGTTACTTTGGAGTTCTAGGTGGGGCTTGGGAGAAGAGTATACCCCGAGCCCACCCGAGCGGGGATGTTGATGTCTATGTTTGGTGGGTCCGTGGGGGGCTGGGGGCGGGGGGAGCTTGGTCGCTCCTGACTAGGGGCGGCGGAGGGTCCACCCTGGGCCTGGGGTTTCACGGGCTTATCTTGGCACTCGAGGGGGGGAGGAGGGAGGATGACCTTGACAGTTGGTTTTCCTTTCCTTTCCTTTTTCCTTTATTTCTTTTCTTTTTCCTTTTCTTACTCTCTTGTTTCATTTTGGAGGTGCGGGGGGTTTTGTGGGAGAGGGGAGATACCCAGATGTTTGATTATGCTGCTTTGTGTAATTTGGGGCTTGCTTTTGGGGGGATTGCAAAATGTAAAAATGATGTTTGATTTGACTCTGCATTTGTTCCTTACCCTGTGCATTGCTCTTGCTTTATGTTGATATTATTGGTGTTTTTCAAATAAACAAATTTTGACCTAAAGCGACAGACCACATGTGGTTCTAGTGGAGTGGTATATGCAATTCAATGCCCCTGTCGACTTCTGTATATAGGCAAAACTATACGTCCATTTAGAATCCGGATTAATGAACATCACAGTCGGCTCCGATGTAAGAAGACAGATGCACCAATAGTGTCTCACTGTTTAGAGTTCGGGCATCAATTTGATCAACTAAGAGTATTTTGCATTGATCAAGTAATGACAGGATTTCAAGGCAAAACTAGAGATCAAAATCTTCTTATATGTGAACAGCGTTGGATAGACACTCTACGGACTGTACATCCCGACGGACTGAATGCTCAAGTGGACTGGTCAGTTTGCACTTAACGATTACATCAAGGGATGAACTGTTTCATTGTGTCTTTTTATTGTTTTAATACATATAAAATTTACCGTTTGAATCCATCATTAACAGCCTTTTAGCATTATTGATTGTGCTGAAGTCCTCAAGTTAGAAGGGGGAGGAAGAGAGTGAGCTTTATTATACATCAACTCCCTTCAGTGTGTGCCTATGACGTCACGGGGAGGTCAGGAGATAAAAGTTTGCCTGTGCCTTTCAATCACGCATGCGTTGGCGTCTTTTTGTTGGAAGACGAGTCCAGTGGGGGTAATTGCGAGGTATGGCTGCTTGCTGTTGGATGTCATCTACGTGAGACTGCTATAGTAGAAGAATCAAATATGAAATGATTTTTGCTTCAGCATGATGTACTGATTGAACCCTTTGTTTTTTAGAGCCCACTGGGACAAGTGGTTCGCATGTTTATATCAGGCGTGAAAATCAGTTTAATAATCCCCCGATGAAACCGTGGAAGCGGTGAAACGCACTGGCGCTGTTCATTTGCGTTGGGATGGGACACCAGTCCTTATGGACTTTACAGATAAGTGTTCAGCTATCTTTTGGAATTAGTAGAGATTTAAGCATATTGAACGTTTTTGATAAGCCTGTTTGAAAATATTTTTTGTAATATCCATATGGGAAATTTATTGGGTCCTTGATGCAACATAGGGGTTGGATAGCCATAGAGGCTTAGTTCCTCCCAGGCATGTTCCCTGACCTAGTCTGAGACTCATTCCCTAAATACTTTATGGTACTTTTGCTGTGGTTAGTGAGTGGAGCAAAATTTTTTGTGATTGTGATTTACATTGCTCTAACAAACCCATCGAATTTCTGGTTGTTTCTCAGGAAATTAATGACAAAGGAATAAAAAGAAATAAATTACAGAGCAGAGACTTAAGCGTCAGCCGTAGTGGTCGCAATTTGCACCTCAATTCCCTCCCTAGCTATCAGAAAATCCAGCAACTGGCTTGGTTCAAAAAATAGGAAAACTTTGCCATCATAGGAAATTACACAACGAGAGGGAAATCTTAATTGAAAACTAGCTCCCAGGGATAGAACTCTAAAGCGCAAGCCCAAAAATTCTTTCCTCCTCACCTGGGTAGCACGAGATAAGTCAAGAAACATATACACTTTAGATCCGAAGAAGTTACAATTGAAATTTCTGAAATACGCCCAAAGAATTAAAGATTTATCAAGCTCCAAGGCCAGAGTCACAAGTAAAGTAGTACGGCTGGTTACCACCTCTAAGGAATCCTCCAGGAATGCGGTAAGATCCCCAATTCCCACCACCGGGCTCCCAGAGGTTGGCTTACCAGTACCGCTCTCTACAGTTAAATATTGTGCTCAAACGATTGGAGGTAAATTATCCGCAGGAAGTTTAAGCACCTCCTGAAGATATTTACGCACCATATCAATAGAAGACATGACTGGGGATTTAGGAAAATTTAACAACCTTAAATTATTCCTACGAGTGTAATTCTCCAAGTACTCAGTCTTTTTTGATAATAAGATCTTATCTTTAGCTTGGGCAGCACATAACCCACACAAATGTTCCAGTTCCTTTTCAACTCCCTCCAAACGTCGAACTTGCTCCATCTGAACACTTTTTGCTTCAGAAATATCATTATGCATCGATAGAAAATCTTTTTTCAATACCCCAACAACTGCCATAAGGGAAGTATTAACGGTAGCAACAGCGTCCCACAGTGCTTCCATATCTACATTAGATGGCTTAATCAAACCTCGCAAGTCTGGAAGCGTATCCAAACCATCTGGCGACTCTGTAGGACTTCCACTCTGTTGGACATTCTTTTCCACTCTTCTCCCATCCGCAGAGACCTGCACAGAAGGTAAAAATGCCGATAATTCTCCCACCGGAACAGTGCCCTCTTCGCTTCCAATCGCCGACGAGCATCTCACAGCCCTAGCATGAAGCACACTGCAAACCGGGTCAAGGCTACCAGGTCGAGGAGGGGGGGGGGGAACGCAACTCCGGTGACAACCACACCCCCGATGCACTCAGAGCCGACGCCTCCAATATCGCCAGTTCCGCCGAAGACGCTGCTCCATACCCCGCAGAGGTAAATCCGCATGCTGCCAGCATTTTCTGCCCTGTTGCTCCAGAAGCAGGCAACCCCGAGGGTAAGGAAGCCTGCTTTCTCTTTCGACGTCCCATCCCGAAAGACAAACGCCGAAACGGCAGCCGGGCACACAACAACCGCGGCACCGCTTACCAGCTGAGAAGCTTTGATGCCATCTTGCCTCCTGGAGGATCACATTTCTGTGACAACGGCAACAACACCAAACTTAAACTGCGCAGAAGAAAGGCCCGGCAATCTACTTCTGTATCTTGCCATGAAAATCCAATGGATAGTTACAACAAAACAAATTGTGCTGTAGTGCTGGAAGATGAGAACCCCAGGTCGGAAGGCACTCAATTAGCTACTGGGGAAGAGCTGAAGACTTTTCAGAGTAAAGCCAGCATTTATGATGTGGTTGGATCAAAGCCCTCGGGACGTCTGACTGCTGATGTAGCTGCGCATGAAATGAGAGTCAAAAGCTGTAAAGATGTCTTACACATTGGAACATGGAACGTACGAAGCATGAACCAAGGGAAGTTGGAGGTGGTCAAGAATGAAATGGAACGTGTACAACTTGATCTGCTGGGTGTCAGCGAACTGAAATGGACTGGCATCGGGCACTTTGCATCAGATGATCACATGGTCTACTATGCTGGAAATGAAAGACAAAGAAGAAATGGTGTTGCATTTATAATAAAGAAGAAACTTGCAAGAACTGTAATGAAATACAATGCAGTCAGCGAACGCTTAATCTCTATTCGTCTACGAGGAATGTCTATCAACACAACTATAATTCAAGTATATGCCCCAACAACAGCTGCAGAAGAGAATGAAATTGAAGAGTTCTATGAATAAGTACAAGCTGAAATTGACAGAACATGCAAACAGGATATCTTGATAGTCATGGGTGACTGGAACGCAAAAGTTGGCAACAAAGAAGAAGGCAAAGTAGTTGGAAAATATGGACTTGGCAACAGAAATGAAGCTGGAGAAAGACTGATAGAATTCTGCAAGACCAACGATCTATTCATCTCAAACACCTTCTTCCAGCAACACAAGCGGCGACTGTACACATGGACTTCACCCAATGGACTGTATAAAAATCAAATTGACTACATCTGTGGAAGTCAACGATGGAAAAGCTCTAACATCAACAAAGACAAAATCTGGAGCTGACTGTGGTACAGATCATCAACTATTAGTATGCAAACTCAAGCTAAAGTTGAAAAAGAGCAAACCACTCATGAATGCAGCAAAATATGACCTTGAAAATATACCACTGGAATTTAAAGACTGCCTGCAAAATTGATTTGCTGCTTTAGATACAAATGACAGAGCTCCAGAAGAGTTATGGAATGACATCAAGAAGGTTGTGTTGGAAGAAAGCGAGAAGTCTCTACAAAAGGTGAAAAAGCAAAAACAGCCAAAATGGATGACGGAAGAAACTCTGAAAATTGCCCAGAAACGCAGAGAAGCTAAAGCCAGAGGAGAAAGAAAGACCATCACAGAACTCAACAGAGATTTCCAACGTGCAGAAAGACAGGACAAGGAAAAGTACTACAATGACGCATGCAAGGAAATAGAAGCAGAAACTATTAGAGAAAGAACAAGATCGGCTTTCCTAAAGCTACGAGAGTTAAAGAAAAAGTTCCAGCCTCGAATTGGAATGTTACAAGATGCTCAAGGTTCTATGTTGAATGATGCTGAGAAGATCAAGAAAAGGTGGAAGGAATATACAGAGTTTTTATATGATAAAGATCAAGTGGACCAACAGACGTTTCAACCTGTACCTTATGATCGGGAACCATTGGTGATGAAAGAAGAAGTTGAAGCAGCATTGAAAGCCTTATCAAAGAACAAAGCAACAGGCATTGATAGCATTCCTATAGAGGTATTACAGCAATCTGAAGTATTACCTAGTCCTTAGTGGAACGCCAGATCTGGTGCAAGAAATAAGGGTGTTGGGACCACTTGGCAATAGTGATCATAGTATGATCATGTTTGATTTAATCAGTGGAGGACAGATAGTAAAGGAATCCACAGTACTACCTTTTAACTTTCAAAAGGGTGACTATGATAGAATGAGGAATATAGTTCGGAAAAAACTAAAAGGAGCGGTTCCAAAGGTTAAAGACTTACAGCAAGCTTGGGTGTTATTTAAAAATACTATCCTCGAAGCCCAGACCAGCTGTATTCCACGCATTAAGAAAAGTGGAAGAAAGTCCAAAAAACTGCCAGCATGGTTTAAAGGTGAGGTCAGAGAGGCTGTTGCTGCCAAAAGAGCAACCTTCAGAAAATGGAAAAAAGAGCCAAATGATGAAAACTGGAAACAGCACAAGCACTGGCAAGTTAAATGCAAAGCATTGATAAGGCAGGCAAAGCGGGAATTTGAGAAGAAACTTGCTACGGAAGCAAAAACACGAAATAAAGACTTTTTCAAGTACATTCGTAGCAAAAGGCCTGTGAGAGAGTCAATTGGACCATTAGATGATAGAGGGGTAAAAGGGGCAGTAAGAGGAGACAAGGCTATAGCAGAGAGACTGAATGAATTCTTTGCTTCGGTCTTTACTGAGGAAGATGTAGGGGTGTTACCCAAGACTGAAGTGGTATTTAAAGGTGATACTGCAGAGGAATTGAGAGAAATATCGCTACACCGGGAAGATATATTACAACTATTTGATAAACTGAATAGTAGCAAATCACCTGGACCGGATGGTATACATCCCAGAGTGTTGAAAGAACTGAAATATGAGATTGCAGACCTGTTATTGGTAATCTGTGAACTTTCATTAAAATCATCTGTAATACCTGAAGATTGGAGGGTCGCCAACGTAACACCAATTTTTAAAAAGGGTTCCAGGGGTGACCCGGGAAATTACAGACCGGTGAGCCTGACGTCAGTACCAGGGAAAATGGTAGAAGCCATCATAAAGAACAAAATTACACAGCATGTAGATAGTCATGGCCTAATGGGAGACAGCCAACATGGCTTTAGACAAGGAAGATCTTGTCTTACTAATCTGATCTGTTTTTTTGAAGGTGTGCATAAACAGGTAGACAAAGGTGAGTCGGTTGATATAGTGTATCTGGACTTTCAGAAAGCTTTTGACAAGGTCCCCCATCAGAGACTTTTGGCGAAGCTAAAAAGTCATGGGAAAGGAGGCAGTGTACTATTGTGGATCGGGAACTGGTTAAAAGATAGAAAGCAGAGGGTAGGGCTAAATGGCCAATATTCCCAATGGAAAAAGGTGAATAGTGGAGTACCCCAGGGATCTGTACTGGGTCCGCTACTTTTTGACATATTCATAAATGACCTGGAAAAGGGAATAACTAGTGAGGTAATCAAATTTGCAGATGACACAAAACTGTTTAAAGTTGTTAAAACCCAAGAGGATTGTGGAAAACTGCAGGAGGATCTAGATAAATTGGAAGACTGGGCATCCAAATGGCAGATGAAATTTAATGTGGACAAGTGCAAAGTTATGCACCTAGGAAAGAACAACCCACACTATAGTTACAAGATGCAAGGCTCCACATTAGAAACCACCACCCAGGAAAAAGATTTAGGAGTCATCGTGGATAACATGTTAAAAACCTCCGCCCAGTGTGCAGCGGCGGCCAAGAAAGCAAATAGAATGCTAGGTATCATAAGGAAAGGGATGGAGAATAAAACAAAGGATATTATAATGCCTCTGTATCGCTCCATGGTACGACCGCACCTTGAATATTGTGTGCAATTCTGGTCACCGTATCTTAAAAAGGACATAGAGTTATTAGAAAAAGTACAGAGAAGAGCCACCAAATTGGTGAAGGGGATGGAAGGCTACTCCTATGAAGAGAGGCTAAAAAGGTTAGGGCTCTTTAACCTAGAAAAGAGGCGGCTGAGGGGAGATATGATAGAGGTGTATAAATTAATGAATGGAGTGGAACGGATAAACGTGGATAAATTGTTTACGCTATCAGAATATAGAAGGACTAGGGGGCATGTAATGAAGCTACAGGGTAAACTATTTAAGACAAATAGGAGAAAATATTTCTTCTCTCAACGTGTAATCAAACTCTGGAATCTGTTACCGGAGGATGTAGTAAGGGCTGTTAGTATAGCTGGGTTTTAAAAAAGGTTTGGACAAGTTCCTGGAGGAAAGGTCCATAAACCACTATTAAAAAGGGACCCAGGATATCAATGCTTGGCCTAGTACAAGCACTGCAGAACCTGTGTCTTTTGGGGAAACTGCTAGGTACGTATGACCTAGATTGGCCACTGTTGGAAACAGGATACTGGGCTTGATGGACCTCGGTCTGACCCAGTATGGCATTTCTTATGTTCTTATGTTCTTACAGCTGTTACCGTACTTACAAGGCTCTGCCAAGAAATATGGAAGACAACATCATTGTCAACTGACCGGAAAAGATCTGTGTTTATACCAATACTAAAGAAAGGTGATCCAACTGACTGTGGAAATTATCGCACAATCGCTCTGATCCCACATGCCAGCAAGATTCTACTGAAGATTATTCAAAAGAGACTACAACCATACCTGGAACAAGATCTACCTGATGTGCAAGCAGGGTTCAGGAAAGGGCGAGGAACGAGAAACATCATTGCGGATGTGAGATGGGTCCTTGAAAAGACTAAAGAATACCAAAAGGATATCTATTTGTGCTTTATCAACTATAGCAAAGCTTTTGACTGTGTAAACCATGAGAAACTCTGGGCCACATTAAGAAGCATGGGTATACCAGAACACCTGATCGTACTCTTGCACAATCTGTACATTGATCGAGAAGCAACAGTTTGAATGGAACAAGGAGAAACAGAATGGTTTAAAATAAGCAAAGGTGTAAGACAAGGTTGCATAGTGTCCCCCTACCTGTTTAATTTATATGCAGAATAAATCATCAGAGAAGCAGGATTGTAGGAAGACAACAGATGTGTGAAGATTGGTGGAAGACTCATCAACAACCTTCGCTGTGCTGATGATACCACATTACTGGCTGAAAGTGAAGATGATCTGAAACATTTGCTTCTCACAATCAAAGAACATAGTCTCAAAATGGGCCTGCAACTTAATGTAAAGACGACAAAGATCATGACAACTGGCATAATCAACAGGTTCATCGTTGAAGGAGAAGAAATTGAAATCGTGAACAACTTTAACCTACTTGGATCAACTATCAATAAAGAAGCAACAAGCAGTCAAGAAATCAGATGACGCATTGCTCTTGGCAGAATGGCTATGAAAGACTTAGATAAGATTCTCGAGAGCAGAGATGTCTCTCTCCATATAAAGATTCGACTTGTTCAAGCCATGGTATTTTCAATAACATCATATGGATGTGAAAGCTGGACAGTGAAAGATAGACAGGAAGAAAATTGATGCCTTTGAATTATGGTGCTGGCGACGATTACTGTGTATACCATGAACTACCCGAAGAACAAACCAGTCGGTACTAGAGGAGATCAAACCTAAGCTTTCTTTAGAAGCTCAGATGACAGGACTTCGACTTTCATACTTTGGACACATCATGCGAAGAGAGAGATCATTAGAGAAAGACATCATGCTTGGCAAGATAGAAGAAGGTCAACGCAAAAGAGGAAGGCCAGCAATGAGGTGGATCGATACAATAACAGCAGCTACGGGGACCAGTCTGTCAACAATGAGCCGCCTGACTGATGACCAAACACAATTTAGGATGGCTATCCAGAGGGTCGCCATGAGTCGACTCGGACTCTATGGCACTTAACAACAACAACTATATGGACAGTGGCATTGAATATATAGATTAAGTTAAATGGCAGCACCAGATCAATTTAAACCTGTGACTGCGCCAACTAAAAATTTACCCTTATATGTGCAGCTCATAAATAGATTGGCCCCAAGAGGGGAGGAGGACCCAAAAGCAAACGTTGGCTCAGGGCAACACAATCCCTTGAGCCAACTCTGCCTGTAACTCACTGTTTTAGAACTGTTAATCTAATCTTAACGTATGTGTTCTGAAGATTCAGATTTTAACTACTTATCACAATAAATAACTCTTAATAGCTTATGGTAATTCTTGAATACAAGTCAATAACATCCTGACAAGTATTCTTTAAAATTATTCTAACCCCTAATTGATTCTCTCAAAGAAAAACATATCAATTTAGATTAATTTCCTCTAATTACCTTTCATCAGTATCCCTGGAAGAATCATCGGTGCGTGTTAATAGTTACCTCACTGGAAGGAATTCAACGAGAATAGGTTTTCTTTGTTAACCTCCACTTCACTAAAAGTTTTGTCTGCGGAATTGGTCCATGATTACAAGGACATAATTAGCTGTCTAAAGGTAAAATGGGATTATTTTCTTCAGTGCTGCAGCAGATTACATTAAGCTTCTAAGGGGCCCTTTTACTAAAATGTGCTGTGTAGTTAATGTATTTATTTATTTAACTGGTTCTGGTATACTGTTTTTCTACCGGTCAAAATGGTTTACAAACAATGTGCCCAAAAGTGTAAAAAGTGAGAGGTACATGCAGGTTACAATGAACTTTGTGGGGAGGGAGAACTTGTATCTGGTGGTTACTTCAGGGGAAGTCATCTGGAGAAGGTAGAGTGCAGAGGAGAGGGTGGCGAGAGGCAGGGGCGGGAGGGAGCTAGGGAGGAGGGGTGAGTGGGACGTTCCATTCTTGAGTTGAGTGCTGTTGTTGTGGCTGATCCATGCCATAGTGTTCTTGGAATAAGTAATTACTATACCATTGTTTTGCTGAATACATAGCACCAGCATTTAATTTAAGTGAGCCACCATGCTAGCTGAAAGTTTACTCCTTATGTGCAAGACTCATACCGCAAGGGCAGCCCAAAGGTGGCAGCGCAAAAGCACAAATTGGTTCAGTGTGGCACGACCCCTTGAGCCAGCCCTGCATACCGTACAGTTATCTTTCTGTAGGCTTGTACTTTTAACCAGTGGCTGTTAAAAGCTACTGCATGAAAATCCTCTATATCCTACAAACTAATATCAAAATCAGCTTATGAGGGATCCAAACTCTTTACATTGGTAATATTTCAGTTACATATCAGGATTTTGTTCTCTAGAAAATCTTTTATTAGCCAGCCTTGGCCTATTTATACTTTTCCTGCAGAGTTTATTATTTATTTATTTAACATTTTTTAATACTGCTTTATCATTTCAATCAAAGCAGTTTACATTGTAACTTAAACTTGGTAATGTACATTAAACAGGGACATTGATAACTTGGATTTTTCTGAGCAATGGAGGGTTAAGTGACTTACCCAAGGCCACAAGGTGTGCTAGTGGGAATCAAACCCTGGTCTGTGGGTTCCCAAGCCAGAGCTCTAACCACTAGGCTACTCCTCCACTCCAGAGTTCAGTGTCTAGGTCGGTGTCCAGTTTCTGTTAAATCAAGAGACCCAAGGGATCTTGGCAACAGCACTGTAGCAAGCTAGAAATGCAGGCCTGTGCAGCTAATGAATCTGGTGCCCCCTCTCCGTCCAGTAATGCAATCTTTTTGAGCTTCCTGGAAGCCCAGTGATAGCAGTGACCATTCTGTATTTGCACCCTGTGTGGTCGCACCTTTTACTAAAGTGCACCAAGCAGTTAGCGCACAAATTAGGGCCTATTGTTATCCCACTGGCATGACAGGTGGCACACGCTAATTCATGTGCTAACTTCATGCCTTCCTTTGGGCGGGATCGGGAGTGCCAGCATGTGGGATTTTGCAATGCACTAGCTGTCATGACCATCAGCAGCACTTGTGCACTTCATACCAGCTCAGAGAAATCATCACATGCAGCCACACAACTAACAGTCCAGTAGTGCAATTGCTGCCTCAACCCCTAGGCCTTGGACAAAAAGTCATGTGGCAAGCACTACTGGCAGCAGTCCCCTCCTACCCTTCCAAATGGAGAGAGCTGATCTAACCCTCACACCCTCCTAATTGCCACTTAAAAAGCCGGTCCTGAGTTTAAAATGCTGCAGGTGCATCAGCGATATCTGCCAGTCTACCACAGTACCGCGAGATTGCCACTAGGGGGGGTCAGATCCACCATTTGGAACCCAGATGTCTACAGAGCAGGAGTGCAGAGGATCGCTCTTGCCCCGTCCACTAAGCACCAGAAATAATAGGAGGTAAGTGCTTGGGGAGGAGGGCAGGACAGTTAGGGTGCTTGTGATGGGGGGTTAATGTATGGGGGGATCAGATGCAGGAATCTTACTATGGGAGAGGGATCAGAAGTGGGTCTTGTTCTACTGAAGAAAACAAACAGATCGGGAGTGATGGGTGGGAAAGTTGTTCCAGCTTTCTGAATGGTGATTGGGAGGGTAGGAGGGGGACCAGTGCCATGGCTATTTTTGTATGAGGCCTGGGGCCTGAAGCAACATCAGGCACTGCATTATATACATTGGCAGATACGGCGAGTGCATTAACGCTATTTGCCAATGTATGTAACCCAGGGCCCATGGGCAGTAGATGCAGGGCAGATACTGGGCACACCCGCTGCATTTAGCACAGAGGCTTTGCACGTCTGTTGCCCATAATGCACAGTAAATGCAAAAACTTACCGTATCTCAGTAAAAGCATCCCTCAGTCCACTAAAAAGACATCACTTTGTATTTTCTTCATTTGTTTTTATTTTTAACCTTTATTTCTATCCTTTCAAGTGTGCTAG
The DNA here is from genome assembly GCA_033557465.1 of Ichthyophis bannanicus. NCBI lineage: Eukaryota > Metazoa > Chordata > Amphibia > Gymnophiona > Ichthyophiidae > Ichthyophis > Ichthyophis bannanicus. The sequence continues at coordinate 897,916,380 of CM066035.1, read as the reverse complement.
TACAGCAATCACACTACTTTACATAAGAAAGAGAGAGCGCTGCGATCTAGTTGGTCTTCAAAGTTCAGGAGCACCTTTGAATATTTTCATTCCAGCCGAATAAATCATACTACAGTCTGCAAAAAAAAGCCCATTTTGTCCAGAAAGAGCAAGGACGCTAGTCCGCTTTCATCTATCTACACTCTGCATGTGCAAATGAATCTATCTGCGTAGATTTGCCATCGACACACAGACACACTTGCACGGGGACAGAGGTTACCAGGAGCAGACAGTGCTCTGATCGAGTTTGCAGTTTATTTCCACTAGCACAAACTGACTCATCGCTCTAGGGGAGAGCTGGCAGGGATTTCTCAAAGGCATTCTGGCTTGTATGGAAATAAAACAGCAGCTCTCGTCCTACTGCTTTCCATTGCACAGTCCAGAAGGGCTACACAAGGGCTCCACTCACACGCTTCATGTTTGTTCCTTCAGATTTATAAAGGAAAAGCAGACAGAGTATGAATAATCTGTTTTACTTGGTCATGACTGCCCACAGAAAATTTGTCAGGAAAGGACTCGGGACAAAAAATAAGGAATATATAAAAATTAAAATTCTCAGGGCGATACTGGGGAGAGGAGGAAAAGACAAATGCCCCCCCCCCTCCTCCCACCATGAACTGGTGTAACTTAGCACCAAAAGGAAACCTAAAATCTGTTACTGGGTTCTTTATTTTTAATCTATTGAAGGAAAAAGTCATTTATAAAGAATATATAGGGCCAGTTTTGACCAAAAATATTACTAAAAAAGTGCAAGCAACATGTAAGACAACATACCAGCACAATTTGCAAACTGCACACAGACCCAGGGACCCATCTAGACAGCTCAGTTGTCTAAGAAGAAGAAAATACATACAGAGCTTGTTTTTTTTTATCCCTTTTGGCACATAACAAAAAAATGAAAAATGTGAAGATGGGACTATCACATTGTTTCTAAAAAACCCTTTGCAATGGAGCTTTCTAACATCAAGTTAGATTATCACATGCTATATTCATTAAGGGGGTTATTTTAAAAGCACTATTCGCGATTTGGACTTCTGCAAATGGGCATGCAGATGTCCAAATCACAGAGACACCCCCGGAGCCTTTTTAAAAGCCGTATCTGGGGATGTCCCCAGCTCGAGGACATCCGAGTCTGAACGGGGGCCATGACGGAGGCCTTCCTAAGAACTTGGATGTTCCCTACTGAGCTCAGAAACGTCCTGGACGTCACAAATCATTTCTAACATTATACCTTCTCCAGGCACAAACAGGTATCTGAAAAGCGTTTGTTTTGGTCGGGCAAACATCTGGAAGGTGTGGAGAAGGAGCTACACTGCTTCCCCCCTGTATTTGACCATATGTCAACGAACACTGATGAGGAATGGGGGTTTATGTTTTCACTTTGCTATGCCGCTAACTTGCCTGAGATGGACGTCCCCAACCCGTGTCCCTGATGGGGACATTTATGTGCCTGGCTGCAGACACATTTCCTGGAAATCAACTAGAGATATAGACATCCCTGGTGTTTTTCTGCAAGTTCTGCCCTGGACGTCCCCAGTTTCACTTGGATATCCTTTCAAAAATCCCCCTCTGAATGTTCTCAGGCAACAAAGTTCCTCCCATATAGCATTTTGAAATGAATGCGCAGGAATAAGGTCACACAGAAAACTCTTTGAGTTCCCCATTGGAATAATACAGTTTAAGTCCCTTTACGGCTCAAGCCTGACACCTATTGGTTAGTCCGGGAAAAGCCTTTAAATGGTTTGGTCATGCTTGGCTGCATGAAATGTTTATTTGTCCTTGAATCTAGCGCAGTCCTTGGCTAACCTTAACCTGACGTCTAATTACTAGGTACTACCACTGATTGATTGCTGAGAACCCCTCTTTCCAAGGACTGTGAATACAGCCCCAGCCAGCCCAAGCCTGCTGTAGGAACTGAACTCACAGTCTCCCTGGGTGCTACTGAGTCAGCCCAATCTGCCCCCTTTTAACATATGACAAGGTTTTCTATTCTTAGGTGTTTATAAAATTTAAATGTAGATGTTTATCAGTGTTTTCACACCACAGATTATTATTGGGTACCCTTTCTGGTGGAAGCAAATAGGTACTCATGTCACTTAGAAGTCATCAACACAGTATTGGCACAAAAACTGAACAGAAGGCAAACCAGGGGAGGACTGAGAGTGTACCGGGGAAGTGGTGTTTTTCCAATGTTTATCTAATAAATACCGACTTAATTTTTTTTTCCATCTGGGATGTTTTATCGGTGTTCATCAATTAGAATCTAAAATCAGAAGCTCTAAATATGACTTCTGCAAAACTTTTATATGTTAAATGTTGACATGAATTTAAAAGCATCAGGAGGAGGTTCATTTTAAACAGTTTCATCCAGTCTATGCAGCATGGGATAAAGTCATCAGTGGTATACCAAGGATGGAGTGGTGTGTGCAGCCCGTTCTGGGTGCTGGCTGGGAGGGGGTGCATGGAGGCATGTGCAGAAAGCCACAGGTTTGCCACAGTGCCTTGAGCTCCAGGGGCCGGTCGCTCTCCTCTTCCAGCCCCTGGACCGCGAAGCACCGCAGCAAACCAGCATAATCATGTTTGCCACACTGCCTCCATGGAGCTGGCTGGGGTTGGCGGGAGGTGCATCGTGGCGCGGAGTGCCACCATGCGTAGGGGGCGCCCACACCAGATGATGGGGGAGGCTAGGAACGACAATGAATTCTACTATTGTTGTCAGCTTGCTTCAATCTATATCTACAGCCTGAGGGCCTTTATCGCCTCCTCGTATATTGTTTTGTTGTTGACATCTAGTTCTGTCTGTCTTAGTCTAATGGTTAGGGTAGTGAGCAGAGACGCCAGGGTCCAAATCGCACTGCTGCTCCTGTGATCTTGGGCAGGTCACTTAATTCTCTATGGCGTCAGGTACAAACTGGCAAAAACCCAGAGCTTAGCGTAGGATTTCTTAATATAAGTTTAATGCTGACTTTTTGTTCAGCAATGCTCTAAGCAAAAGCATGCAAATCAGCTGTGAACAAAAAGTCAGCACTAAACAAGAGGAGCAAGCCAGACATATTTATTTATAAACGTTTATACTACTTTTCTCATAAAAAAAATCAATCAAAAGGGTGTACAATTATAAAAATTGTTCTTATAAAATATCACAGGGAAAACCCCAGTCTTTCCATTCCCGCCTCGCCACTCCCATCTTCTCATCAAATACTAAAAAAAACAAAAACAAAACACTTTAAAGCCTTACGAAACCTGAACAAACTCGTCACTGCCCTAACTCCTAGGGAGTATAGATGCAGCAGGGGTCTGCGCACAGGGTCTGCGTTGTCTAGCACCTGTACACATGCTCGATTGCTTTAAATAAAAAAAGGTTATATCAGACAAATTTTGACACTTCACCTCAGATGACCAGGCCCCTCGATGGTGGCTGCCCCGAACACAGGAAGAGCCACCACCCCCAGAACCAAGAAAACAGCCTGATACCTTAGTGGCCACAACCTCTCCCCCCACCCCTTCCACTCCCCAAGAAAATAGCCTGGGACACCTAGCTCCCAACTCCCTCAATCCCTCTAAAGTATCAAGACTCTCTAGGTACCTTAAAAATCAGAGGGAGGGAGCGATGGCCATATGTTCCTCTCTCCATGCCACCATCTTGAAAAATGGCTGTGCCTCATCTCATGTGGTGCATCCCAAGATGCACTGGGCAGGGTCAGTCTGCCATATAAGGCAAAAGTTGCACCCCAGCATGCATCCTGGGACTGTTGATCCCACGTTGTGTGTCCCAGGATGCACCCCAGGGGGTATCTCTGCCATATATGGAATTTTTGCCTTATTTGACAGACCAACCCCACTCAATGCATCCCAGGATGCACCGCGCCGGGCCAGGCACTACCATTTTTCAAGATGGTGGTGCAGGGGCAAAAGCATGTGGGCATGACTCCCCCCCCCCCCAACTTTTAAGGTACCAGGTTTCTCGTCGCTTCCAGAAGGGTGGGGGAGGGGGGGGCTATGAGCCACTGGCCACCAGGGTATTTTCTTGGTTTTGGGGGGTGGGGTGTAGTGCCGCTGGGCCATCAGCCTGTTTTCTTGGTTCAGCAGGTAGGACACTGGGCCACCAGGCTATTTATTTTGGTGCAAGGGGATTGAGATCAAGGGGGAGAGGAGGATCAGGAGGTCTGTTCATCTGAGGTGGTGTAAAAATTCAGGTTTGAGAAGAGTAAAAAAAAACTGCGCTACGTTTCAGCACAGTTATTTATCTCAGGAGCAATTACAAATGAAATATTTTGCGTGAAATGAACATGCCCACTGCACTATGCTTTAGCGCAGTCGCTTTGTTGGCAATTTTCCCAAAGCTGACATGCTTTCTGCATCAGAGAGCAAGACTAATGTGAGAAAATCTCTGACAAAACTCTGTGCTAGAGCATAGTGCAGTTTGCTGCAGCGAGCTATTAAATTGCAAACCCTCTGGGGACAGGAAATACACTGTACTTGAATGTAAGTAATGAGAAAGACATAAGATAAATCCCAAATCCCTTGTCTTCCCTCTCTTCTCTGTTCACTTTCTGCAGTCTCTTCTTGCATGTGTTTCTGTTTTCTTCAGCTATATCCATCTAAGACTGAAATCTTATTTCTCTCAATATTCCTCAGGGGCAGCGGAAGGCCTTTTATTTTGGTGGGGGGTCCAAGCACCGCCCTAGGCTCGGCCATAACTCCTCCCAAGCTCCATCCTAAGGGCAGAGACCCTTCCTGTTCTGCCCACAGGAGATCGGATCCCCACAGGAAGAACAGGAAGGGTCTTTGCCATGATCACAGCTTTTCTTCTTATACCCACGTTAGATGGGATCCCCACAAGCAGTCTGCTGCCTGGCGGCCGCAATCAGGCAAAACCCCTTCCTGTCTGCCCATGGGCAATCGGATCTCTGCGGGCAGAACAGGAAGGGTCTTTGCCATAGTAATGGCTGGCAGGCAGCAAGCTGCCCGAGGGGATGTAAAACAAACTTAGCTTTGTTAATTGTTGTTGTTTGTACACCGCACCTGATCTCTGGAAGATGCGGTATAAAAATGAGTGTTAAATAAATAAATAAATAAATAAAATCCCGCCACCATGGGCAGAAGAATAAGAGAAGCCACGATCACGGCAGACTCTTCCTGATCTACCCACAGGGATGTGATCTCACACAGGCAGACAGGAAGGCTCTTTTCTTCTGTCCGTGGGGGATGGGATCCCCATGGGCAGCCTGCTGCCTGCCACTACAATTTTTGGTGGGGCCAGGGTCCATGTGTCCACCCCTTTCCAACACCTATGATATTCCTCATCCTCCAGATGGTTTCCTCTTTTTCTTCTCTACCCTTCATGCATTCAGCACCTGGAGGTCCTCACTTCAGGCTGCTCGGTTTATTCATGAGGCTTCTATAAGGAACAATATCGAAGGCTTTGCTGAAATCCAAGTCAACCACATCCAGTGTATGCCCTCAATCTAGTTCTCGTCACATGTTCAAAGACATAAATTCAAGGAAATCAATCATATTTGTTTGGCATGATCTGCCTTTGATAAAACCATGTTGCTTCAGGTTATGCAACCCATTGGACTATATAAGGTTCATTCTCCTTTCCTTCAGTAATATCTCTATTAATTTTTCCAACCACCAAGATAAGGCTTATTGCCTGTAATTTCCCACCTCTTCTCTGTTACCACTTTTAGAAAGGGGGACCACATCAGCTCTTCTCCAAAACTGTGAAAACGCTCCCATCTTCAAGGATTATCTATTAAACACATCCTTATGTGGACCCGCAAGAAGCTCTCTAAGTTCCCTCAGTATCCTGGCATGTATCTCAACTGACACCATGGCTTTGTGTACTTCAGTTTCTAGTTTATAGATACTTTCTTCTGTGAATGGTGTGGTTTCTACTTCATTCCTATGTGTACCTTTGTCAGCCATCTGTGGTCCTTCTCTGGGATTTTCTTAGTATTTCTTTAGCATTTCTGCTTTTTCCTCAGCATCTTTCAGTCTCACAGTTCCACCTCTGGCCTTCCTCTTCTCCTTGACATACCCGAAAAAAGTCTTGTCATCTTGCTTTACATCTTTACCCATTTTTCTTTTGCCTGTGCTTTTACCATCATATTCCTCACTTTGTCTCTTTGAGCTTTACCCAGTATTCTTTTCTGTGTTCCTCTTTGTGTGATATTCAATATTTTGTGAATGCTATATTTTTTAGCCACATCCTTGAAGAACCATACAGGTTTCCTTTTCTTCTCGCTTTTATTTATTTTCCTTACATAAAGATCTATTGTTATTTTTATGTTAAAATCATTTTTATTAAACCTTTTAACATTACAGCAAAGCGATTCATTTCAGAGCCATATGCAATGACCCCAACAATTCCATAATATGACAAAGGGTCTATATAATACCAGATGCTGCAACTTATGCAATGTCCTACTGCCCCCCTTTCCAATAAGAATTGTCCCACTCTCCACAAACCAGCTTGCGCCCATCCCTGAAACCCCTGATGCTCCATCCCAGGTTAAATAAATAAAATAATTTCCACAAACAAAAACCCGGATACCCCAGGTGTCTCCCCCAGTTTCTTGCTACTTTAAATCCATGCCCACTGCATAGCCCGGATCAGCATTCTCTGAGAGTTGCTGTCGTATGGACAAGGCACTTTGCTTTGAGAGCATAGGACAGATGGTAACAGTACCTCCCAACTTCACATCTACAAAGGGAGAGCATCCCTGAAACCGTTCCAGTCCAAATTACAATTTATTTTATTTATTTAACATTTCTTTCATACCGCTTTTCATGGTTACCAAAGCAGTTTACATTTAACGCAAACATTATACATGGAACAGGCGTAAATAACTATAATACAGGGAACCTTGGTACCTATTTACAGAAGAGATTATAACCATTATGAGTGTGATAAGTACAGCATAACTGTAGTACATTGAGCCATGTTTACAATTTAAAAGTGAATGCTATGAGGTTGTGTTGGAGATAAGGAACCAGTGATATGGGATTGAGGTCCTTCAATAAACTGTTGCCAGTGGTGAGGGGGGGTGCAGCAAACGATCAGTGGATGGGGTGGTATTAGGTGTTTGGACCATAATGTTCTATAAACAGTTGGGTTTTTAGCTTTTTCTTAAATTCTGAAGTATCGTCTATTGATCTTAGTTCATGCGGAAGTGAGTTCCAGTGTGTGAGAGAGTATATTTTGAAAGCTCATTAGCAGGTCATTTGAGAGCTTCTCGTCTTGTGCTTTGGTATAACGAGGATGTTTTGATGCAAATGTCTCCTTATTCTCGTGTCTGGAACCTTCTGGAATAGTGCTTGCAAGCTTTCTGATTGATTGTGGATAACTTTAAATGTCTTCATTATTGCTTTGTATTTGATGCATGATTGTATAGGAAGCCAGTGTAGAGATTTGAGTATTGGTGTGATTTGCTCTTGACATGAAGTTTGTGGAATCAGACGAGCTGCAGTGTTCTGTGCTAGTTGTAAGGCGTGGGTGGTATGTTTGGGGAGACCATGCAACATTATGTTACCATAGTCCAGTTGTGGGGTGATTATGGCCTGGCATACCTTGCAGAAGTGGTTGTGGTCTAGTAGAGGGCAAAGGTTCTGCAGCATCTTCATTTTGTGATAGGTTAAGGATATCATCTTCTTGAAGTGTAATTGTAGGTTCAACCTGTGCTCTAGTATCACGCCGAGATTTGACTTTATTTTTAACTGGTATGGCAAACTCATCTATTTTAATTTCTTCTGGTGGGGAGTATATGATGTCTTTCATTATAGTAAGGACTGCAGATTTGTTGAAGTTGATTTCCAGGTTATGATTTTATAAGTTTGTGATGGATCTCATGCAGGAGATTATGGATGTATAGTTTGGTCTTGCAAGTTCAAATAGAGTATATATCATCATGTCTTTTTTTTTTTTTTGTAAAGTTTAATTGAACCGGAGAGGATAGATCTACCCCGCTATACTACTTAGCTAGTTAAGAAAACAAATCGGGTACTGCAGCCACGAGGGCAGAACCCCCTCCCTCAGGCTGTTGACACTGAAACGGCTCAAGAAACCCAGTAAACAAAAGTAAACTAACGTAAATTAAGCAAAATAATGAAAGTAAAATAAAATAAACCTAACTGACCCCGCTGAAAAAAGGAACAAAATGAGCTCCTGCGCGCTTATGAAGCCGATCGCGGCCATGTCAGGCTGCCACGCGGCATGCCGCACCGGGAAAATGGCCGCCCGGGGCCGAAATGGAAAAGGGTGCCAAAATCCTGGCCCTCCGGTGCTCACTCACCTTGCTGTGTGCCGGAAGCTAAATCGCCGCCTGCAACCGGTAAACAGCTGACCGGCCAGGTCTGACAAAATCTTCCTGGAGCTCCGACGCCGGGGCGGTGTTTGAAAACTGAGAGAAAGAACAGCTGTTCTGCATATATTTAAAAGCGAGAGACAGCACACTACAGACCCCGCGCTCCGGCTGAGGACCGGAGCATCAGAGAACTCTTCCCCGAAATGTCCTGGGGGAGATTCTCTGCCTGAACATTTGCAGCCGCTGCAGCAGATCGCAATTTGGTGACAGACAGGGTGCAAGCAGGCCCAATCGTTGTGCCGGAGCTCTCTGTACACTATGCCCCTTCTTTTTTTTTTTTAAAGGGATATATACCCCGAAGAACCAATAAACAAAAATTGCTAAATATCCTACACTACCTCTAACCTTCCTTATCCGTTACTCCAGTGAGCCCTCACAAGGGTTCACCCAGTCCACCTGCTGCATGGAGACTGGTTACACTGGAAGGGAGAGCAGAGAGCACCAGGCTATATCCAGTGATGTCATCATTCTGACATACCAGTCTCCAGGCTGCAGGAGGAGGTTGACAACCCAGAAGTAGAGGACTGAACTGGAGGAACGATAAGGAATGGAGTATATTTATTTAGTATACATTTGTATACCGCTACTTCCAGCGATCAGCAGCGGTTTGATTACAGATTGGAAATTGTCAAATCATGACAGGAAATTTTTGAGGTATAAACACATTGATTAGACAGGAAAGCACAGCACACAGAGAACTATTTTACAGGGAACATGGGCTATGGAGGGTTAAGTGGCTTGCCCAAGACCACAAGGAGCACCTGTGGGACTAGAAACCCCAGTCCTTCCGGCCCAAGGTTGCTGTCCTCTAGTGGGATTTGAACCCCTGACCTTCCGGCCCGAAGTACCTTGCCCCAACCACTAGGCCACTCCTCCACTCCTAATATCATCATGTCATCAACACAGAGGTGGTAATATAAGTTATGTTCTTGTTTAAGTTTGCATACTGGTTGGATATATATGTTAAATAGGATAGCTGAGAGTGAAGATCCTTGGGGAATACCTTCTAGTTGTTTAAATGATCTTGATGTTCTCTTATCCATCTTGACTTGGCAATGTCAATCTGTTAGGTATGAGCGGAACCATGAGAGGGGATTGCTGCTGATTCCAATCTCAGTCAGTCTGGTTAAGAGACAGGTATGGCTTAGTGAGTCAAAAGCGGATGATATGTCTAGGAACATGAGGGTGAAACTTTATTTTGGGTAATCAATTCCCTTGATTATGGTGTTGGTTAGAGAAGTGAGCAGGGTTTCTGTCCCATGGTTTTGTTTAAACCCATGCTGTTGTGGATCTAATGGAGCAGTGGAGTCAATATGGTCCTGTAATTATAACTGTACAGCTTTTTCTATCAACTTAGCTAGGAGGGGGACGCTAGATATAACTCGGAAGGAGGAGAGTGAATTGGGTCTGTTTTGCTTTTTAGTTGAGGTCTGATTGATGTGGTCTTTACGATGGAGGGCATGTTACCCTGTGAGAGAGAGAGATTTATTATTCTCTGGAGTATGAGTGTGAGTTCTTCACTAGACATCTTTATCCAGGAGGTGGAGCATGGGTCAAGTGGGGAGGTGGTGGTGTTTAACTGCTTTAAGATTTGTCTGCATTGATCTTCTGTTATTAGGTGGAAGGAAGACCAGGTGTTGTGATTGTTTGTTTTGTTCATAGGTGGAGGATCAATTGTTAGGTTTTCATCTTTAGGGGTGAATTTATTCTGAAGGTATGTTGCATAAACTTCTGGGTACAGAGTTGATGATTCCTTGGTCGTTGGAGGTCGTGTGAGGGATTCCATGCCGAATAGTTCTCTGAGGCGACTGAATGATTTCTCCATGATATTTGTATTCCTTTTTATGTCTGAGAATTAGTTCATTGTATTTCTTCTGATATAATGTGTAGTATTGTAGGTGAAGAGGATTCCTACTACACCTCCAGCATCTTTCTAGTCGTCGTAGTTTGAGTTTTGCTCCTCTTATGTCGGTTAAGTATCATGGAGCCTTATTTGTACGTTTTGATGTCTTTTTTGGCAGAGCTATTGCTATTGGTGTAATGATCTGATTCAATTTGTGCATAATTTCTGCAAGATCGGCGAAGTTGATGTCTAATTCTGGTAAGATATGGCTGAGTAAGGCTTTCTTATCAAATTCCTTGAATCTACGTGGATTAGACGGCTGCTGTTGTTTGTCCCAGTGATGTTTGAAAGGGAGCTCAAACTCAATCATGTGTTGGTCTGACCCTGAGATATGGGTGTTATATGGTGGAAGATGTGAGTGGTAGTAGAGTGAAGGCTGCTGGGGATGAATATGAGGTCCAGTTACGATTTGTGTTAGGTCCATCGTGTTTAGTGGTCTAGGAAGAAGGTGGCTTGTGTTGCGGAGGATGAAGGCAGATTGAAGTCTCCAAGCATGATGAAAGGTTTGTGTCTGCTATAGTAGGTGCAGACCAAATCAAGTATTGTTGATAGGTCATCGTAGTCAGAGTTTGGTTTCCTGTATATCAGGCATATTGTCATTTGAGTGTTTTCTATTATTAGGATGTTTAGTGTGTAGGATGCCTACGAGGTAATAGATTTGAAGTTCAGATGTTTGTTTGAGAGTATGGTTACCCCTCCACCCTTGCAATGGGGTCTAGAACAACTATGGATATCCATACTTGAAGAAGTGAGTTGGTTTAATATAACGTTATCTGCATCTGTAAGCCAGGATTCAGTAATGCACACTGAGGCCAATTCTAGCCTGTGCGTCCCCAGCCATCCGGATGTCCAGGCATCTAGACAGCCAGGAGATATACCCGATTCTGCTCCCGTGGGGGTTAGACATCCCCACGGGAGCAGAATCTCATCACAGTGGCTGGACATCCAGGAGGTGCCCCAATTCAGTCAATGCAAAAGAATGGATCCCAACAGCCACACAAACTCTAAAGAGCCACCAGCACACTCTTTTACCTCATCTGTGGCTGTCGGGATCCATTCTTTTGCAATGACTGTTGCTGCCCCCAGAAGCTGCTGCCCTAAGTGACCACCTAGTCTTTTCTAAAGATGAGCTTGTCCTGTATCTCTGCTTCTCTGACCCTATGGATAAAGTATTTATAGAACTTATATATTGGCTTATATTGGGTTTGCCTTGTGTAGGTAATGACAAGAATAAACTTCACTCTTAAAACCAGGCTAGTTTAGCTATGATCTCAATCTCAGGTTTATTGCTAGTCTTTTTCTTAATACTTTCATACACAGACAAAAAACTTGCTTTCAGAGTTTTATAGTTTAATATATACAGGTAGGTTATCCAAATATGGTTGGAATTTTTTTTAATCTAAATCAGTGAAGCCAAATACAAGTGGGACTATTTCTGTATCTTTAATCCACATTTTCCTGGCTTCTGATTATTTTTCTTGATGCTCAAGGATCTTCTTGGTGCTGAAACTTTTAGAACATCAAGCTTTTAATTGGCTGGTTTGGGAATTTTGTGACTACAGCTATGCCAACCTGAATGAGCCAAATCCTGTCTGATCTTGCAAACCAAGCAAGGTTAGGCCTGGCTAGTATTGGATGGGAGACCACCTTGGAATACCAGGTGCTGTAGGCTTACTGTGCAGAAGAAAGGGCTGGCAATCTACTTCCAGTTGTACCTTGCCATAAAAACCCAGGGGATGGGTTGCCAGGTGTTGGCATTGACTGAAGGGCACAGAGAACAACATATTCATTTGATATACCACCATTTTCCAGAGTCAAGACACCGGCTGGATTAAATAATATTTTATGAATTGCACAAGAAGATCTGCGACAGGGTAGAACCAAGACAGTTTGGTTGGCAGTAGAGTGGAGGAACAGCCTAATGGTTAGAGCAGCAGGCTGAGAACTAGGGAAACTAGGTTCCAATCCAACTGCCATTCCTTGTGAGCTTGGGCAAGTGACTTAACTCTCTATTACCTCAGGTACAAACTGATAGCTTAATGCAGCAAACTGCACAGCGTTTTGCTAGTGATTTTCGCATGTTAGTCTCACTCCCCAATGTAGAAAGCAAGCTAGTGCAGAAAAATCACAAGTGGAACCACTGCACTAAAGTATAGTGCAACAGGCATGCTAATAGTATGCAAAAAGAGAAATTAGACTTACCTGCTAATTGTTGTTCCTTGAGGAACTCCAGTTCAGTCCTTCACCTCTGGGTAGTGTACCTCCTCCTGTAGCATGGAGACTGGGCATGTCAGAATTGTGACATCACTGAATGTACCCTGCTGGTCTCTCCCATCAGCCTCAGTGAACTATTGACAAAGCAGACTTAAAGGAGCAACAAATAAGTAGCTATAGCATTCATTTAAACTTTTAAGGATTAAACTAAATCCCTCTAAATTAAGAGGAAAAACTTCATCTCTCACTTTCTCTTCCCTCCAAGAACCAAATAGGACAGAGAAACCAGAGTAAAAAGCACCATAGCAATCCCGAAACTTAGAAAGGTTTTACACACATCGTGACTGATAATCCCCCCCATACAGAAAACCAACATTGAAACTAAGCATCCCCGGGTGGGAATCAGGACTGAACCGGAGTTCCTCGAGAAACAACAATCAGCAGGTAAGTCTAATTTCCTTTCCTTATCGTTCCTCCAGTTCAGTCCTTCACCTCAGGGATGTAACAGAGCAGCAATCATTGGGAGGGACCTGTCCACCTGGATCGCAAAACCACAGACCCGAAACAGGCATTCTTTGCCGCCTGAACATCTAGGCGATAGTGTTTACTGAAAGTATGGAGAGAAGACCAAGAGGCTGCTCTGCAAATTTCCACCGGCGGAACCAAACTATGTTCCGCCCAAAAAGTCGCCTGTGCCCTAGTAGAATGAGCCCGCAACCCCACAGGCACCTGACGACCTTGCAAAATATATGCTGACACTATTGCTTCTTGCACCCATCTGGCAACTGAAGCTTTGGCTGCCGCTTCTCCTTTACGCGGACCCCCAAAAAGCACAAATAAGCAATCAGACTTGCGGAAGGACTCCGAGACCTTCAAGTATCGTCGCAGGACCCTCTTTACATCCAGCCACCGCAAACTACGGTCCGAAGCATCCTCCCCCGCAATACCCAACACTGGCAAAAAAAACGTCTGATTCACATGAAAAGGTGAAACCACCTTCGGCAGAAAAGACGGAACTTGCCTCGACACAACTTTTTCCCTAGAGAAAGAGAGAAACGGCTCCCGACAGGACAACATGCTTCTAGAGTAAAACACTCTGTCCTCTCTGCTCCTTTGGTACAACATTGCTTGGATCACCATCACAAGTTTGAAGATTTTTTGTGGCGTATCCTGGACCATGTCCCTGCACACCCCCGCGGGAGTGATCGTGAACAACAACTTCAATTTTTAGAGCAGCAGTGGATTTTTCGTTGGGCCACGGTACAGCCTTTGGGCTTAAATAAGGAATTAGAGTGGTCTACTTTACTTTGAGTGTGTGTATAACTTTTTTGCTGCTTTTGAACTTTTTGCATATTCATGATATTGGCTATTTAAACTGTGTTCCTGCTATTGGCTTCAGTTCGCTATTGAGCATGCGCTGGCGTCTCACTCTTGGATCAGCAACGACGACGGAGGACTGTGTAGTTGGTTAGCATTGAAACAGGGCGTATGGGTTTGGACCGCCCGAAACGCAGTACTGTGTCTGCTTTTTCTGCTACATTCAAGTGCTGATGTGACATTTTCAAGATTTCATCAATAATTTTGGCTCCTTGAGACTCTTCCAAGGGGAGCTTTTTGGGTCCAACTGTATGCTTCGGTTGGAGCGGGACTGAGTCTGCAAAGTTGAGTGATTCCAGATAAGTACTCTTGTTGCGGCGGGTCTTTTGGCCCTCAGTCCTCAAACTTTTAAAAGTTATTTTAAGCATTTTCATGACTCTATATTATTTATTGGTGACACTTTGAAGTGGTGTTGTACCTTATTTATCGTAAAGCTCTCATATGGGCTCAACAAATTATTGAGTAAAATGGAATAATAGCTTCAAGAGGTAGTTACGCTGTCTCAAGGGTATACTTCCGACATTCATAGATTGATATACGTCAGATCTTGACTCTGTTTTTCACATATTTCTCTATTTTTGAATTGGGATTGTATAAAGGGGAGAAGTTTTTGTTAGGTTGTTAGTTTGGATTATCAAAGAACAAAGCACCAGGTATTGAAAGCATTCCCATTGAAGCAATCTGATGTGGCTGTTACCATACTTACAAGGCTCTGCCCAGGAATGGCTCTATAATGAGGTGGAGTAAGGTAGCTGCCTCAGGCGCAAACTTTTGGGGGCAGGAAAAAAGGCCCCCAAAACAGCAACCTCACTCTGCCTTCAAAGTTTAAAAAAAAAAAAAGTGGACCCCCCCCCCCGTATCGAGCCAGAGTTGAACTTGCCTGCTTTTTGACATATTCATAAATGACCTGGAAAAGGGAATAACGAGTGAGGTTATCAAATTTGCAGATGACACAAAACTATTTAAAGTTGTTAAAACCCAAGAGGATTGTGGTAAATTGCAAGAGGATCTTGATAAATTGGAAGACTGGGCATCAAAATGGCAGATGAAATTTAATGTAGACAAGTGCAAAGTTATGCACCTAGGGAAGAACAACCCAAACTATGGTTACACGATGCAAGGTTCCACATTAGGAACCACCACCCAGGAAAAAGATTTAGGCGTCATTGTGGATAACATGTTAAAACCCTCGGTCCAGCGTGCAGCGGCAGCCAAGAGAGCAAATAGAATGCTAGGTATCATAAGGAAATGAATGGAAAATAAAACAAATTGTTCCATGGTGAGACTACACCTCGAATATTGTGTGCAATTCTGGTCACCGTATCTTAAAAAGGATATAGTGTTATTAGAAAAGGTTCAGAGAAGAGCCACGAAAATGATAAAGGGGATGGAAGGATACCCCTATGAAGAAAGGCTAAAAAGGTTAGGGCTCTTTAACCTGGAAAAGAGACGGCTGAGGGGAGATATGATAGAAGTATATAAATTAATGAAAGGAGTGGAACGGGTAAACGTAGATTGATTGTTTATGTTATCAGAATATAGAAAGACTAGGGGACATGCAATGAAGCTACAGGGTAAACTATTTAAGACTAATAAAAGAAAATATTTTTTCACTCAACGTGTAATCAAACTCTGGAATTTGTTACCGGAGGATGTAGTAAAGGCTGTTAGTGTAGCTGGGTTTAAAAAAGAGATAAGGTTGTTGGGGCCACTTGGCAATAGTGATCATAGCATGATCGCCTTTGATTTAATTAGTGGAGGAGGGATAGTAAGGAAATCCACAGTACTATCTTTTAACTTTCGAAAGGGAGACTATGATAAAATGAGGAAAACAGTTAAGAAAAAACTAAAAGGAGCAGTTGCAAAGGTTAAAGACGTACATCAGGCTTGGCTGTTGTTGAAAAATACTATCTTGGAAGTCCAGACCAGCTGTATTCCACGCTTTAAGAAAAGTGGAAGGAAGTCCAAAAAACTGCCAGCATGGTTTAAAGGTGAGGTCAGAGAAGCTGTTGTTGCCAAAAAAGCATCTTTCAGGAAATGGAAAAAAGAGCCAAACGACGAAACCTGGAAACAGCACAAGCACTGGCATGTCAAATGCAAGGCATTGATAAGGCAGGCAAAGGGAGAATTTGAGAAGAAGCTTGCTGTGGAAGCAAAAACGCAAAGTAAAGACCTTTTCAAGTACATTCGTAGCAAAAAACCTGTGAGAGAGTCAGTTGGTCCATTAGATGATAAAGGGGTTAACGGAGCACTAAGAGGCGACAAGGCGATAGCGGAGAGACTGAATGAATTCTTTCCTTCAGTCTTTACTGAGGAAGATGTAGGGATGTTACCCATGACTGAAGTGGTATTTAAAGGTGTGGAAGAATTGAAGGAAATATCGATACATCGGGAAGATGTATTACAACTATTAGATAAACTGAGGAGTAGCAAATCACCTGGGCCGGATGGTATACATCCAAGGGTGTTGAAAGAACTGAAATACGAGATTGCAGACCTGCTATTAGTAATCTGTGAACTATCATTAAAATCATCTCTAATACCTGAAGATTGGAGGATCGCCAATGTAACACCAATTTTTAAAAAAGGTTCTAGGGGTGATCCGGGAAACTACAGACCGGTGAGCCTGACATCAGTACCGGGAAAAATGGTAGAAACCATCATAAAGAATAAAATTACTCAGCATGTAGATAGTCATGACCTAATGGGAGACAGCCAACATGGCTTTAGACAAGGAAGATCTTGTCTTACTAATCTGTTATGTTTTTTTGAAGGAGTGAATAATCAGGTGGACAAAGGTGAGTCGGTTGATATTGTGTATCTGGACTTTCAGAAAGCCTTTGACAAGGTCCCTCATGAGAGACTTTTGGCAAAACTAAAGAGTCATGGGATAGGAGGCAGTGTACTATTGTGGATCAGGAACTGGTTAAAAGATAGAAAGCAGAGGGTAGGGCTAAATGGCCAATTTTCCCAATGGAGAAAGGTGAATAGTGGTGTACCCCAGGGATCTGTGCTGGGTCCGCTGCTTTTTGACATATTCATAAATGACCTGGAAAGTGGAATAACGAGTGAGGTTATCAAATTTGCAGATGACACAAAACTATTTAAAGTTGTTAAAACCCAAGAGGATTGTGGAAAATTGCAAGAGGATCTTGATAAATTGGAAGACTGGGCATCAAAATGGCAGATGAAATTTAATGTGGACAAGTGCAAGGTTATGCACCTAGGGAAGAACAACCCAAACTATGGTTACACGATGCAAGGTTCCACATTAGGAACCACCACCCAGGAAAAAGATTTAGGCGTCATTGTGGATACCATGTTAAAACCCTCGGCCCAGTGTGCAGCGTCGGCCAAGAGAGCAAATAGAATGCTAGGTATGATAAGGAAAGGAATGGAAAATAAAACAAAAGATATTATAATGCCTCTATATCGTTCCATGGTGAGACCGCACCTTGAATATTGTGTGCAATTCTGGTCACCGTATCTTAAAAAGGATATAGCGATTTTAGAAAAGGTTCAGAGAAGAGCCACCAAAATGGTAAAGGGGATGGAAGGATACTCCTATGAAGAAAGGCTAAAAAGGTTAGGGCTCTTTAACCTGGAAAAGAGACGGCTGAGGGGAGATATGATAGAAGTCTATAAATTAATGAACGGAGTGGAACGGCTAAACGTAGATCGATTGTTTACCTTATCAGAATATAGAAAGACTAGGGGACATGCAATGAAGCTACAGGGTAAACTATTTAAGACTAATAAAAGAAAATATTTTTTCACTCAACGTGTAATCAAACTCTGGAATTTGTTACCAGAGGATGTAGTAAAGGCTGTTAATGTAGCTGGGTTTAAAAAAGGTTTGGACAAGTTCCTGGAGGAAAGGTCCATAAACCATTATTAAGAAGGGACCCAGGATATCAATGCTTGAACCAATACAAGCATTGTGGAACCTGTGTCCCTTGGGGAAACTGCTAGGTACATATGACCTAGATTGGCCACTGTTGGAAACAGAATACTGGGCTTGATGGACCTTGGTCTGACCCAGTATGGCATATCTTATGTTCTTAAAAAAGGTCTGGACAAGTTCCTGGAGGAAAGGTCCATAAACCATTATTAAGAAGGGACCCAGGATATCAATACTTGACCCAATACAAATGCTTGTATTGTGGAACCTGTGTCTTTTGGGGAAACTGCTAGGTACGTATGACCTAGATTGGCCACTGTTGGAAACAGGATACTGGGCTTGATGGACCTTGGTCTGACCCAGTATTGCATATCTTATGTTCCCCTTCGTGTCAGCTCCCTTCCTGACCCCACCTTCCCCTAACCTGTCAGTTCCTTCCCCTGGCAGACATAGCTCCTGCGTCTTACAGAGCCACGGCTGCGATAACGGTAATAATTTAAAATAAAAGCAAAACTGGTACAAAGCCTTTCTGCCTCTGGCAAGCAAGCCCTGCTGCTGCATCCACCCCCTCTAGTGTAAGCGGGACACAGCAGCAGGGGTTGCATAGTAGAGGTGGGAAGGCTCCAGATCGGTTTTGCTTTTATTTTAAATTATAAGTGCTATCACTACAGCTGCAGCTGCCAGGTTCAGGAGGGGGCAGGAAGAGAGCTGACATGGGGGAAGCAAAGGCAAGGAAGGGAGCTGACACGAGGGGGGAAGGTGGGAACTAAAAGGGAGCTGACACAAGGGGGGAAGGTGGGGACAGGACGGGAGCTGACATGGGGGGAGATGTAGGGGGCTGGAAGGGTGCTGATACCTGAGGACGGTACTGGAGGGAGATTGTAAGGGTGATGACACTGGAGACAGGAGGAGGGGGATGGAAGGGAGCTGACACCTGAGAATGGAACTGGAGGGGGACTGGAAGACTGCAGACATGGGGGGGGGGGGAAGGAGGGGGCTGGAAGGGAGCTGATACCTGAGGATGGTATGGAGGGGAACTGAAAGGGTGATGACACTAGGGAAGGGAAGAGGGGAATGGGAGCTGACACCTGGGAGTGGGACTGGAGGGAACTGGCACTTGGGGATGGGACTGGTAGGTGACTGGGTAATTGGGAGGAGGCTGGAAGGGAAGGGGTACTGGGGCTGGAAGGGAGCTGACACGGCAGGGGGGGGGGCACTGGGAGTGGAAGTGAACTGATACCTGCAATGGGGCTGGGCAGTGGGAAAGTAGGGGGACTGGAAGGGAATGGACACCAGTGGCAGTCCTGGGAATTCAAGGGGGTTGCTTTTGTGGAAGTGGGAGATGCTGCATGGGTGCTGTTCAACCTCTCTTGTTTGGCATATTTAGCAGCATGTTTCCAAGGCTCTGCCCTGGTAACATATGAACATAAGAAATGCAATTCTGGGTCAGATTAAGGTCCATCAAGCCCAGTATCCTGTTTCCAACAGTGGCCAATCCAGGTCACAAGTACCTGGCTGGTTCCCAAAAAGGCACACAGGTTCCACAATGCTTGTCCCGGGGCAAGCAATGGATTTCCCAGGTCCTCTTTAATAATAGTTTATGGACCTTTCCTACAGGAACTCGTCCAAACCTTTTTAAAACCCAGCAACACTAATCGCTTTTACTGCATCATCTGGTAACTAATTCCAGAGTTTGATTATGCAGGGCCGTAGGCCATCTGCAGGGAGGCAGTTACATCCTCCTGCAGTTACTGCATTTCAGCGTGGTAAAACAGCTGCCAGTATAACTAAGGCCACCCACTGAGGTGGCATTAGTTGCACATGTCAACATACATGACATAGGAGTCATGGCTTTTTCCCCAGACCCTGGATTCCATGCAGCTGTGGACTCTGGTGATTTCAGTCTCCAAAGGTAATAGGACAGTTTACAAGATGAGATTAACTCTGACCCCCTGGTGATTTCAGTCTCCAAGGCCTGTCTGAAGCCCCTCCTTGCTAAATCAAGAATGGCAGACCTCAAAGGGAGTGGCTAAAAACAATAGCAGACCTCAAGGGGAAGTGCTGGAGAGGATTCAATTCACTATAAAGGACAGAAACACTTCCTCTCTCTCTCTCTCTTCCACCATTCATCAGACATGAAGGACAGGAGGCTCTGATAATCAATTCCCTTCACCCCTCCCCCGCTCTCTCTCTCTCTCTCTTGCCATGAGGCTTGGACCCACATGTTCTGGCCTCTCTCTCTCTCTCACACTTCACACATGCACATGCACACACAGATTCATTGATGCACACTGAAACAGCTCTGTAACAATCACTATATACCTCTGTTCAATAACTATGTAATAAGCCTATTTCTACATAAAAACCTTTTCTCCAAGCCACACCTGTTTGGTTGTTTTATTACAAACCCTACTGCTTCTGTGAAGTGAAATGAACCCAGGACCTACAGGAGAGTAACTTGACTACATCTTACAGCACACACGCTACTTGCGCAGAGCCATTATGTTTGTTTCTGCAAGCAATGCAGATGCCTGTGTGTGAGAGTTCTTTCTCTCTCCTCATTCTGCAGTAAAGTATAATTTTGGAAAAGAAATCCTGTAAACCTAACAGTAATGGGTAAAAGCATTTTTTGTCTACATATGTCTGTTTTTAGTTTGTACTGATAGATCTTCACCAAGTAGGAATATTTCTCTGTTCTGCATATGTGTGACTGAGGCTACATGTTCTGTTAGCATGGAGTTTCTATGTAGAGAGCTGTAGTAATCTGGCTTGTTCAGTTTTTCTGAATAGGAAGGGTAAATTAGACTTACCTGCTAATTGTTGTTCCTTAAGGACTAGTCCCGAACAATAGAGTTGTCGACCTCTCACAGCAGCTTGGAGACTGAGAAACTTCATCACTTTTCTGATGTCACCAGTATAACTTGCCCGGATCCGCCTCTTCTGACCAGTAACCTATTGACAAAGCAGACTCACCGGAGCAACAAGTAAGCATTAAGTATGCACTAAAAACAGAACCTAAACTGTACACACTAACCCGCAAATACTCGAAGGGAACCCCTATCGCCCCAGCAAGGCCCCCCCCGGCAGGATCAGGTCCCTAAACGCCGGCACTGAGGCATCTTCTCAAGCTTTGCAGATACAACAGATGAACGAGAGAAGGTACCCCAGAAGCTATCCCCTGTCACCCTACCTGTCATCAGCGTAATCCACCTTCTTCAGGTCCTGAAAGACAAACAGGCGACCAGGGTGGGATACGGGACTAGACTGGAGTTCCCTAAGGAACAACAATTAGCAGGTAAGTCTAATTTACCCTTCCTTAACGTCCCTCCAGTCTAGTCCCGAACAATAGAGTATGTACCAGAGCAGTACAGCAATTCAACGGGAGGGATCAGAGACCACAACCTGAAGAACCGCTGAACCAACACAGGCATCGCTCCGCGCTTGAACATCCAGACGATAATGACGGACAAAAGAGTTCAATGAAGACCAGGTGGCGGCCTTACAGATGACCAATGCGGGGACATACTGAAATTCCGCCCAAGAGGCCGCCTGAGCCCTGGTGGAATGAGCTCTCAGCCCCTCCAGAATCGCCTTACCATTGAGGAGATACACGGACGCTATGGCCTCCTTAATCCACCTAGCAATGGAGGCTTTTGACGCCGCCTCCCCTTTCCGAGGACCCCCGAACAGGACAAAAAGCTGATCGGACTTGCGAAAACTCTCTGTTCGACGGAGATACTTCTTCAAAGCCCGACGAACATCCAGCAAATGCAATCTCTCCGCCTGGGCACCACCCTGGCGGACCGAAAAAACCGGCAAGGAAATCACCTGATTCACATGGAACACCGAGACCACCTTGGGTAAAAAGGACGGTACCGGTCTTAACACCACCTTGGAGTCCGAAAAACACAGAAAAGGCTTCCTACAGGACAAGGCCTGCAACTCCGAAATCCTGCGAACCGAGCATATAGCGACAAGAAACACTACCTTAAGCGTAAGGTCCTTCAAGGAGGCCCTAGCCAAGGGCTCAAACGGCTCCCTTTCCAAAGTCTGCAATACCAAGGGGAGATGCCAACTGGGCATGACCGGCCTGCGCGCGGGCCTCAGCAGCGATACCGCCCGCAGAAAGTGTCTAATATCCGGATGCCCGCCAATCTGCTGCCCCCCTATTTTACCGCGGTAACAAGACAACGCCGCTACCTGCACCCGCAAGGTAGCCACCGCCAGACCTTTCTCCAGGCCATCCTGCAGGAAAGCTAACACCTGCAGCAGAGACGCCTTTAGAGCCTCGCTCTGCCTATCCAAACACCAAGCTTCAAACACCCGCCAAACGCAGACATAAGCCAGGGAGGTAAAACGCTTCCTCGCCTTCAACAAAGTGGAGATAACCGAAGCTGAATAGCCTCTCCTCAACAGCCTTGCCCTCTCAAGAGCCAAGCCGTAAGCGAGAACCGTTCCACCTGAGGCATGCATAGAGGACCCTGGGTCAGCAGATCTGGACGACGAGGCAACTTCCACGGGACGTCCACCACTAGGCGCTGAAGATCCGCATACCACGGCCTCCGAGGCCAATCTGGCGCTACGAGAACCACGGACCCCCTGTGCTGCTCGATGCATTGTACCACCCGACCGATTAACACCCACGGGGGAAACACGTACAGGAGGCCCTCCGTCGGCCACTCTTGGATGAGGGCATTCAGCCCCTCCGACATCGGCTCCCGCCGTCTGCTGATAAACCGACTCGCTTTGGCCGAGTGAAACGTGGCCATGAGATCCATCACCGGCACTCCCCACCGGCGTACCAACACGTTGAACACGTCCTGATGAAGAACCCATTCTCCCGGGTCCACTTTCACCCGACTCAGGAAATCGGCCTGCACATTGTCCACCCCTGCCACGTGCGCGGCTGACAATGCCAGCAGATGAAGCTCAGCCCACTCGAATAATTGCTCGGCCTCTGCTTCCAGCGGAACACTGCTGGTCCCGCCTTGCCGAATGATGTAAAGCTACTGCGGTTGCATTGTCGGAGAACACACGCACTGCCTTCCCCCGCAGAAGCGGCTGAAACTGAGCGAGAGCCAGTCTTACCGCCCTCAACTCCAGCCGATTGATCGACCAAGACCGCTCCTCCTCAGACCATTGACCGTGAGTGAGCTGCCCCTGAAGATGAGCTCCCCAGCCGAAGAGGCTGGCATCCGTTGTCAAGGGCAACCACCCCGGAACCTCCAACGGCATCCCGAGATCTAGGCAGCCGGGGCCCAGCCACCATTGCAGGGCTCGCTTTGTCTCTGGCAAGCATGGCAGCCTCTTCGAAAGCGAGTCCACCTGGTGAGACCACCGCCGAAGCAAAGCGCGTTGTAGCGGTCTCATGTGAGCCCTCGCCCACGGCACCAACTCCAGCGTGGCCGCCATGGTTCCGAGCAACTGCAAGTACTGCCACGCCGTGGGAGCTCGCTGGCGCAGAAAGGCCCGCACTAGACGACGTAACCCGACTGCTCTGCGCTGAGGCAGGAACACTCTTCCGCTCCTCGTATCGAACCAAGCTCCCAAGTACTCCAGCTCCTGCGTTGATGTCAACTTGCTCTTTGCCATGTTGACCACCCAACCAAGACTCTGCAAGAAAGACACCACCTTGTGCGTAGCCGCTTGGCTTTCGGATTCTGACTTTGCCCGTATTAACCAATCGTCCAAGTACGGGTGTACCAGAACCCCCTCCTTTCGCAACGCTGCCGCCACTACCACCATGGCCTTCGTGAACGTTCGCGGCGCCGTAGTTAGACCGAAAGGTAAAGCCCGGAACTGAAAATGCCCTAGGGGCACCGCAAACCTGAGATACTTCTGATGCTCCTCCCTGATCGGGATATGGAGGTAGGCCTCGGACAGATCTAGGGACGTCAGCCACTCTCCTTTTCGTACCGCCACAATGACCGACCGCAGAGTCTCCATGCGAAAACGAGACACTCGAAGGCACCGATTGACGCCCTTGAGATCGAGAATAGGACGAAACGTCCCTTCCTTCTTCGGCACCACGAAATAAATGGAGTATCGACCTAAGCCGCACTGGCGCGGGGGCACTCTCACCACCGCTCTTAGCTCCAAGAGCTTCTCTACTGTCTCCTTGACCGCGGCGGCCTTGAGAGGTGCTTTGCACGGAGAGCGCACGAACAGGTCTCTCACTGGGCGTTGCAACTCCAGGGCATAACCTTCCCGAATGACCTCCAACACCCACTGATCGGACGTAATTTTGGCCCACACGTCGAAGAAATCCTGCAGCCGCTCTAGTCTGGCCGTTTCCCTCGCCCCGTCCGCCTCACCAGTGCCCGGCACTCTCTGCGACCAGCGGAGACAGGCCCTTGCCACCCACGCCCCACTGATCGCAGCGTGCACTGCCAGAGCATTGACATCAAAGACCTGCCGTAACAAGGGATCCAGCTTCCTATCGTGAACATCCCTGAGGGCCGCACCGCCTTCTACAGGGATCGTTGTCTTCTTTGTTACTGCCGACACTTGTCCCAATCTCCCAATCTTGTTCCACCAACGGGTATAGACGGCTCATCACTCTAGACCCTTTAAGGGACGCCTCCGGCGCGTCCCACTCTTCCTGTATCATCTCCCGAACCACTCTGTGGACAGGGAACGCCGTCTGCGTCTTCCGGAAGACTTGCAATAACGGATCTTCCAGGGTAGCATCCTCCGGAGGAGCCGGCGCTGGCATGTTCAGCGCCTTCAACGTCTCCGATATGAGGGCCGGGAGCTCCTCCCGCCTAAACACTCGGACGACCCTAGCCTGCTCCTCTCTGTCCGCGATTTCTCCTTCTTCTAGCTCGTCCTCCAAGTCGAACTCTTGATCACCATCCTCCGAGCGCAAATCCTCGGAAGCCACTGCCAGGTCCCCCAGCACCAGGTCCTCCGAGCGGACCTTCTTCGTCGGCACCTTAGACCCTCCGGTACTCAGGGGCGAACCAGGCCGCTTGACCACCCGGTCCCGGTCCGCAGCAGGGGACCCTAGGCATTCCCGTGGCCCCCCAAAGGCCTGCTGTTTGAGGGCCACAAACTGCAGAGAAAAAATTGCCGATAAGCCCCCCCCGGCAACTGCTCCTGATGTGCTGGGAAATCCGGGGCTGACGACGGTCCCGCTACCGGGTCCCGCGCCAACTCACGGACCGGCTGCTCCTGCGAGGCTACCAGACTCTCAGGACCTGCAGCCCCTTCCTCCAAAGTGTGTTCCATAGCCTCAGCCTCATGAACACACCGTTTGCAAATGCCTGCGTCAGAGAGAGACCCTCTCTTAGACCCGCAGAGCAGACAATGAGGCCTAGATGGCATTCCGAACCAAAGACCCCCCAGAAACACCTTCCTATGCAAAAACGCAAACACACAACGTCAAGAAATGAAGAACAGTGGGGAGGGTTTTTTGTTTTTTTTAAATCTCACGCCGCTACTGGGGCATCCCGGCAGGCCACCCCTGCCAGTTTTGAGGCAAAATGAAGCTCCCTGAGCTCAAAACGAGCGAAGACAAATTGAACGAGGCAGAGCTGCGGATTCCCGCGCAGCGCGCCACGGCCTGCCTGTAGCAATCTGAAATCGGAGCTGCCTCCCTCCCAACACCTCCGCCGGATCTCGCACCCACTGAAGAGATCAGGGAGAGTCCCCCTTACCTGCAGTCTCTGCTTTAGACTGTCGGTTGACGCTGCTGCGGGCTCCGTTTCGACAGACCAGCCCCAGCACTGAGAAACTGTGCAGGCACTCAGCACTAACACAAGGTTTGCGTCTCCGACATTGGGCTCTAAGCGCTGACAGGCATCACTTCTGCATGCGCTAGAGACCCGACTCTCCTGGCTGAACTGTCTCCTGCAGGCTCCACCGTAAGAAAGTCCAGCCCCGAGTAAGCCCAATAGAGCCAAAAGAACAGCAGAGAAGTAAAATATGAAGTGAAAAAGGGGGGGGGGGGAGAGAGATCAAGACACCTCAGCCCCGGCACACTAGCTGAGCAAAGTAGCCCCAAGTAACTGACAAAAATCGCAAATAAGAAAGAAAGGCACTACTCTAGAAAAGAAAAGAAAAATCTTAATTGTTCCTCCAAGTGAGCCAGGACACCCCCCGGCCCACAGAACCTCCAGCTGCTTGGAGACTGAGAGAACTGGTCAGAAGAGGCGGATCCAGGCAAGTTATACTGGTGACATCAGAAAAGTGATGAAATTTCTCAGTCTCCAAGCTGCTGTGAGAGGTCGACAACTCTATTGTTCGGGACTAGACTGGAGGGACGTTAAGGAATATGAATGTTCTAGGGCCCACTGCAGTATTTATGGTGTTGCCCTTTCCTGGGTATGCTCCATATTGTGTGAGTTTTGGAAATTAGTGCCATTATGGAACAGTAGATTTGTTATGGGTCCTGTACTGTGGGTTCTTGCCGAAGTCAACTGTAGGGTGTTGGTGGGTGGAGAGGGGGGTACTGGAATATGTATTGTTTTTGAGATTTGCAGTTTTGCATTCTTTATGGTACCAGACTGAAATTTAAAATATTTTGTCAGTTCAGATTCAAGAAAATTTGAAATTTTAAGGGAACTTTGCAGTTTAATTTTGTTTAGTAGCCTGATAGCTTCACCGCTGCTGAGTTCCAAACTTTTCCAGCTCTAGCACAATCCAATCCAGTATCTGAATTCATGGCTACCAGGATTAGTTTCTAATTTTATATTTTCTCTCCTTATCAATATTCTGGTTATAGCAAAATAAATCTGATGTGCAGATATTTATAATGGTTTGATTGGAAGGGGGTGGGCTGTGTAAGTGGCTTTTCATGAATAAAATTTACTGTTTTATTATTATGTTTGTTTTATTGTAACATCTGTTTTACTAAATTGCATGTGTATGTTTAGAAGCCACCTAGGTTTTTAGATGGGTGGCAAATGCATTTTAAAATAAAGTTTACTAAATTTATTCAAATGCTGCTGCAGTGAGTCTCTGCACAAGGCCCTGCATCACCCTCGTGTTGTCTCTGGGGGAAAGTAGGCAGAAGGGTGTACTGGGAGACAGAGAAAAGCAGAAAACTCAGATTGGGACCTACATGATCAGAGAATAAATAAAATGGTCAGACAACAAAATTAGAAGACAATTTTATTTTCAATTTAATGATCGGACTTGGTGCTATCTTTATATTTTACACAGTACGTGGAAATGCATCTATTTCTCTGGTATTGCACTGTATGCAGAACCTGGCTTCTTGAGGATGCAGTTTAATTTTTATCTACATATTTTATTTATTTACAGTCTCTTATATACTGCGCTATTCAGCATCAGCGCGGTTTACATACAACAACTTACACATCTCAATAGCTGATTAGTGTTTACATTGAACAAGGTAATAGAACTTGGATAACAAGGGGTCAACTATGTACACCTGTATGACAAAATGGGTATCGCCTCACTGGACGTGGTAATGTTTGGCTGTGTGGTAGGGTTTACTGAACAGAGTCAGCTAAGTGGTGGAAGAGGATATTAGGGCGCTATCTGGGGGTAATGTTGGAGGAAGAGATGGTGCTTCAAAGCCTTTCTAAACTGTGTTAGGTCAGAGATTGCTCATACTCTGGGAGGTAGGGCATTCCAGCATCTTGGCGCACAGAATTTGAAGGCTCTGTTTACCGTTGCGCATGTGCTTAGGGTTATTGCTTTTGGGACTATCAGCATGTTAACTGCTGTAGATCTTCTGGACCTATTGTAGGGCGTGGTCTGGATCAGTTCTGCCAGTGATGTGGTGAGAGCCCGTTGATGACCTTGAATGTCAACAGTAAGATTTTGTATGTGAATCTGCCGCGTATTGGGAGCCAGTGTAGGTGCTTCAGGATGGGGGTAACGTGGTCTTTCCTGGATGCTCCATGGAGAACTCATGCCGCGGCATTCATTGCTAGTCGCAGCGGGTTCAGTGTGGCTTGAGGGAGTCCATGCAGAATTGAGTTTGCATAGTCCAGATGTGGTATGATTAGAGCCTGATAGACTGTCCTGAAGTCGTCTGGTGTTAGCAAGGATCTTAGGTACCTGAGAGATCGGATCTTGTGATACACCGCTCTCACCGTGTTGCCTATGTGCGACTTCATGTCCAGGCGCTGATCTAGTGTGACTCCCAGGTACTTGATTGTGGGTTTGGACTGGAGTTCTGCTTCGTTGACATTTAGAGAGGGTGGCGTTGAGAAGTTTTGATTCCTTGTAATGAACAGGACCTGTTTTCTTATGCTGAATTCTGAGGTTCTGAGTTTGTAGCCAGTTGGATACTGCATTAAAGCAGTTTGACAGTGGGGAGAGGTCGGGGTTCTCACTCGAGAAAGACATGTATAGCAGAATGTCGTCCGCATATATCAGGCAGTTAACATCGAAGGAACGGATCAGGTTACAGATGGGCTGCATGTATATGTTGAACATCAGGGCAGAGAGGAAGGAACCCTGGGGGACACCTTGCTTCTGGTGGAAAGGCTCCGATGATGTAGACCCTGATCGTACGTGCTGCCATCTGTCAGAGAGGTAGGACTTGCACCAGTCTAGTGCTTTGTCTGTGATCCCCTTCTCTTGGAGACGGTCAAGGAGAAGCTCATGGCTTACTGAGTCAAACGCTGCCGCAATGTCCAAGAAGATGAGGACAAACCCTTGGCGGATGTTGTCCATTCCTGCAATTATGCTGTTGAAGAGTGTGGTGAGTAGCGTTTCGACACCATGGGCCTCTCTAAAGCCATGTTGGTATGGGTCAAGTGGCGCGGAAACGTCTATGTGATCCTGAATTTGATGTTGGACTTCCTTTTCAATTATTTTTGCTAGTAGGGGTATGCTTGAAATCGGACGGTATGAGTCCACCTTCTTGGAGTCAAGCTTGTTGTTTTTCAGCAGCAGTCTTATGGACGTCTGTTTGAGGGGTTGCGGGAATGTACCTGTTGTAAAGGATTGGTCCATGAGTCTGGCTATAAAAGGGCTCAAGTAGGATCGTAGTTCTTTGATCCAGAACGCAGGGCAGGGGTCGGTTTGAGCCATGGTAGTGTTGATTGCGGCAATGGTGTCTTCAATGTGCTGCTTTGGCGGTGTAGAAAATATGGAAAGCGGAGCTCTGTGGTCTGGCTCGAGAAAGGCATTGGAAGATGAGATGTTGTTGGTCTGACATAACTTGGATTGTAAGTAATCTGCAAATTCTTGAGGGTGGATCTCAACTGGTTGGGCTGAGGTTAGTTCTTTTGTTAAGTTGTTAACGAGAGCGAAGAGGTCATGTGCCTTGTTCAGAGAACGTTTCAGAGTGTCAGTGTGGAACTGTCTCATGTTCGTCGTTACTGCTTCACGATGTGATGATAGGTGATCATTGTAAGCTCTTTGATCTTCAGTTGAGTGGGAACGGCGCCAGCGTCGTTCGAGCTTTCTTAGGAGGGCGAGTGAGGTTTTCAGTTCTGCGGAGTACCAAGATGCGGAGACTTGCTTCCCTGGAGATTTGTTAGATGGCGGAAGTAGCGCAATTGAACTGAGGGTCCTATTCCAGTTGGAAACGAGATCCTCAGGACTATGAGCAGTTGAGGTGAGTAGTGGGTGAGTTGTGCTCAGGATCAGGTCACTGTTAAAAGCCTGGAATCTTTGTGGTGGTGTTTTGGTCGGACAGTTCAGTCTCCTTGCTTCCTTCTGATTGCCATTGGGCAGGGGAATTTGGAATACTATCAGCTTGTGGTCTGACCAAGGAACTGCAGTAACGGACAGCTCGGGAATGTTGGATAGGGTGGCAGATGCCTGGGGGGCAAATACCAGGTCCAGCATGCCTCCCCTTGTCGTGGGTAGGCTCCGTGATCAGTTGGCTATATCCTAGTTCTTCAAGAGCTTCAAGAAAAGCTGATGAGTGAGACTCTTGTAGGGAAGGTAGATTGAAGTCTCCTAGAACCCAACTTGGTGTGCATGGGTTTTGGGCATTAGAGGCAAGGTCAATTATTGTTGCAAGAGCGTCTGGGTTTGCTGAAGGAGCCCTGTATAGGAGGTTAATGGAGCATCGCTTGTTTGCTATTGTGAGGGTGTCAAGGAGTGAAGAGCTGGCTGCATTGCATAGGTGGAACTGGAAGTCCGTTTTGGTGATGGCAAGTACTCCTCCTCCTCCTTTCCCATTCCTGTGGCATGTATGTATTGAGAAGTTGGCAGGCAGGAGTTGGTTGATGAGGACGTTATCGTCACTGGAGAGCCATGTCTCTGTGATTAAGAGAATGTCCAGGTCGTGGTGGGATATCATGTCAGATACAACGGGCCATTTCTTGCGTATTGAGCGAGCATTTATGAGCGTGCATCTCAGCAGTTGGGGAAGGGGGTTCTCAACATGTTTTGCTTTCCTGTTGTGATGTAGGGCAATGT
The DNA here is from genome assembly GCA_033557465.1 of Ichthyophis bannanicus. NCBI lineage: Eukaryota > Metazoa > Chordata > Amphibia > Gymnophiona > Ichthyophiidae > Ichthyophis > Ichthyophis bannanicus. Next base: position 897,886,223 of record CM066035.1, on the reverse strand, counting down.
GTAGGAGGTGGTGGTAAATTGTGCGAGTATCTTTCTCTGACCTATGGTAGGGGGCATTTGACCATCTCTTCCTGTGGTTCTGAAGCACTGGTATCTGGTTGTGATTGGTAGATATGTTGGTAATGCTGCTTTGGCCTATATAGAGGAGGTAGAGGGCAATTGTAACAATGTTTAATACATATCTTTATTTTTAGATTACGGTCACTTATTCTGTACTTTGGTCAGTGTTTTGAGTGTTGTGACCAAGACCCGGTGTTCTGTTAACATGGAGTTTGTATGGTATGCAGGGATCTGTACTGTAGTGATCTGAACTGTTCCGCTGTCCAAAGAGGTGTCTGGATGTTCCAGGGCCCACTCTAGTATTTAAAGCATCACTATAAACGCTACAGTGGTCCCTGGAACATTGGAATATAGTATATGACGGCAGCTACAGACCAGCACGGCCCAGCAAGGCGCCAAGAGCAGGTGCACCCGCCGCTCCGTGCAGGTCATCTGAGAGACAGCATCATGGCCAACTGCCTGGAAAAGAACTGCTGTTATATCTATTGTAGCTGAACTTAACTCACCTTTTCAGCTACTCGGGGAAGAGGCGTCAGTTAAATCCAAAAGAAATAATTAAGAAAGGCTTTCAACTGTCCCTGGCAGGGACTATAAATGCCACAATACAACACAGCGTCCACTATACCCCAGACTCCGCGGCCAAGGCACGTAGTGACTGATTTCCGTCCAGCCGTGGCGCGTAAGCGGATGATTGATCCCTTCCTGAGCCAATGAAAGTAAGCAAACGTCTTAATATTTCCGACCCACCCCCCAGCCCTGCGTTAGCACGTACGTCGTGCGCGTTCATGCAACCCCCGCGTGCATGCCCAGCCTCGGTTTGGATCAAGGCTGCCCCTCAGCGAGCTAGTTGATTGGCTGAGCGCAGGAACAGACAAGGTCGGAAGTGCTCCTCGCGCTAGCTTCGCCCCGGAAGTGTGGGGTTACCTTGCGACTTGCGAGGGTGAGTCGTGCAATGCGTCTGCGCGGACGTAGACGCGAGTGAGAGGGCGCTGGGTTTGACCTCCCGGCTTCTGTAGCTGCGTCCGTCCTTGTTGGCGCTTCACTAGCTCCTCCCATGCAGAAGATGCTCGCCATCCTCTCCCGAGTGCTGCGGGGCCCGGCCCAGAAAACCGTGAGTGAGCCATGGGGCGAGGAGAGGGCGCGGTGCCCCTGAGGCAGGCTGTATATGCACTGGCTTGGAAACAGCGAGTTTGCATGCCCCCCCCCCCCCCTTATTTGTTCTTGGTCTGTTGCTTGCCTTATTTTTATTTATTGGTTCTTATATGCCGCCCCTTTTGTTTTTAATGCTAGCTAAAGTAATAATATTTGGATAACTAGATTTTTTTGTCAGTCAGTTGTGCGCCGTCCCTTAAGGTCATTAAAGGCCAGCTTAGATCGGGGGGGGGTCTTTCCCATTGGCTAGTAGCAGTAGTGTCCTTGGCAGCAGACAATATCCTAGTATATCTGCCACCCTGCTTCTCAGCCAGCTGGGTTCTAATCATAGGTCAGAAGGGGGTGGGCCACAGGGGCCATGACCCCACCAATATTTTGCCCAACGCAAAATCAACAGTGGATAGCTTTGAGACCCAGGGTGATGACTGGAGGTGAGGGGCTATATGGGAGATGGAGAGGCTTGGGGTGAGGGGCTATATGAGAGACCTAGGGTGGTGTCCCAATCAACCAACTTGATATGCTTATCTACACATTTTAATATTGTATGAAACAATAAAGAAGAGCAGGTCAAAGGGTTATTCTTCAATTGTTCCTGCCACCTATTCATAAATGAAGTAAAGGTGAAACTGCAGTGTCCATCTCTGAAGAAGATCTATCCAGTGCTTCCTGCAGAGATGGTCTGCATTCTAACACCCTAACACCTTTCTTCGTTTAGGTGCAGACTGTTTCCAATCTGATTCTTTCAGCTTTGGCTTGTCAGTACCTCTTTCCTGAAATTTGTGTCAGGGTTCTAAGGGATTTTATTTTCGCTGTGGAGGCAAAACGCAAAAAATGTTATGAATTATAAAGAAAAGAATACAGAATAAAATAAAGATTGAAAGTAAGCTCTGCAATGAGGGTGAAAGAGGATAGAGTCATGAGTGATATGTGGAAATATTTCTTTATGGAAAGCGTGGTAGATGTGTGGAATAGTCTCCCAGTAGAGGTAGTAGATACATGGACAGTATCTGAATTCAAGAAAGCATGGGGTAAACAGATAATCTGCAAAGGAAAAAAAGGGACTATAGTATTTGATATGGAAGGGCAGATTAGATAGGCCATATGGTCTCTTTCTGCTGATGTTTCTCTGTGGGTGGGTGGGTGGGGGGGGGGGTTGTGTGCAATTCTGGTTGGCTCATCCTAAAAAAAAAAAAAACAGAATTAGAAATTGTTCCATCCCTTTATCATTTTGGTTGCTCTTCTGTGTACAATTCCCCTATGAAAGAAGGTTTAAAGGGGTTAGGGCTTGGAGAAGAGATGGTTTAAGGTAAGGTATGGCCACAAAATCCTAAATGGAGTGGAACAGATAAACACTAATTGATTGCTCTTTCAGAAAGTGCAAAGACTAGGAAACATGCCATAAAGTTACTAAGTAATACATTTAAAACAAATAGGAGAGAGAATTTTTTTTAGTCAACACATAGTTATGCTTGGCTTCTCATTGCCAGAGAATGTAGTAAACAAAAAAGCTAAAGGTCATGACCACTAGAATATCATTCTGAAAAATCAAGGTCAGACCAAAATAGCTAAATGCAAAAAATGTTGTCTGACTGCTCATTATAAAAGGAGACAAACCCTCTCAAAAACAAGCAATTCATTTTTAATCATTTTAATGTGGTAATGAAACCACAAAAGATATAAAGTGCTCAACACAATTGGTGCGCAAACACAAAGGCGTGAAAGATAAGACTGGTACTTATCCACTCAAAATGTGTCTTTTTATCTTGAGAACACTAGTCATCATTGTGAGCCGAAAGAAGCTGATCCCATTAGTATGCGGGTACAGTACTGCGCTTTGAGCTTAAGTGTATGTGAAAGAGCTCTGCTTCAAGCACTGCATTAGGGAGCCTCTCACTCACTCAACATCAACCCAAAATTGGGTCCATAAAGCAAAAGCTCTTATAGAAAACTACCACATACGGCATGTGAGATCAGATTGACAAACCTATTGATTCGTGGAGTCTTTTATGAATGAGTCTTGCTTTACGTATCTTTGGTTTCAGTTTTTGGTATTAACCAATCGAGTTTGAGATTCAATCCCTTAGATGTCAGTCTGTAGTTTAAATATCCATGATTATTCCAATAATCGCAGGAGAGATTGCAATTACCACTCCTTTGGTCTAATGGAAAATGATCGATAACCCACCACTTTAAATTTTAAAAAAAGTGTGATTTAATTCAGTGCAATGGGAAACCATCAGGGCTGAGAGCGTCTTAGTGTTGATCCTAGATTTGTGTTCATTTAAGCAGAACTTCAAAGGGCGGATGGTCTGTCCAGCATATTTGAGTTGACAAGGGCAAATCAGCATAACTCTGAGGTACAAGTTGTATTCCATGGATCATGATAAACCTTGTCTGAAGTAGGATCGGTCCAAGAAAGGCCACTCATATTTGTTTGACAAAACTGACAATGGGAAAAAGGGAGGTGACCTAAAATAGGATCTAAGGACAAAGCCTGATCACCAGTAGTTGTCGTGTATACTTTTTAGTGCCATCAAGTCAGTGTTGACTCATAGCGACCCAGCTACCTCTGGGTTTTCTTGGCAATTTATCACCAGAAATAGATTGCCAGCCTTTTCTTCAGAGGCAATGGAGGGTAAAGTGACTTGCCCAAGGTCACAAGGAGTGCCAGTGGGAACTGAACCCTTGATCTTCTGGGTACTAGGCAGTTGCTCTAACCACTAGGCTACTCCTCCACTCCATATATACTGCCTGGTCTCTAATATTATCTTGTTTCCCATTGCACTGAAGTAAATCACTTTTTTTTTAAATTTAAAGTGGCAGGTTATCAATCACGTCCCATTAGACCCAATCACCACCCCTTGGATCTAATGGGATGTCCTGGGGTGTGGGGGTTGAGAGAAGAATGTACTACTTTGGTAGCTGTCTGTTAGGGAAGTTCTGAAATTGGGAGGTAGGAGGACTGGATTGGCTGTGGAGTGGGGGGAACATTGCAACCACAGCCACTTGCCTGGTCTCTGTGCTTTTGTTCCAGGCTCGTGTTTCCTGCCTCAGCAGGGAATGCAGGTCTGTGAGGTGTCTGCCCTATGCGGTAAATGCAGGGCCAATACTGGGCCTGCCCCCTGCATTTACCACACAGGATTTGCACCTACCATGTGGACGTTTTTGCACATGCTGTGCAGTAGGTACAAAACGTTACTGCACCTCAGTCAACATCCCTTCCTGATCGTATCCCCAGTCTAGTCCCGGACCTCTGAGTTGTCCACCTCATTCAGCAGCTTGGAGACTGAGGAACCTCCTTTTTGTGATGGCAGCCATATATCCCTCAGGGTACCGCCTTCCTCCCTCAGTTACCTCAGTCTCCAAGCAGCTGAATAGGTCGGTGAGCCAGGGGGTCCAGGCTCACTGGAGGAACAATTAAGGATAGGTGTTTCGTGTTTTTTTTGTTTGTTTTTTTTAAACTACAAAGTGAGGCTATACCTTTAAATTGTATGAGGACTGTATTTTAAAGGTGCGGCAGGCTCTCCTTTAATCGGCTTGTGTCCCTGTTTCGGGTGGGTCCCAGAGCAGTGGGGGGCTGGAAAGGCCGGATTCGCTCTCTGTGAGCAGCGGCAGAGCTGAACCGGGTTGGAGAGCTGCACAGCCAGGTGCGAAGCAGAGGAGTTGCCTGCGAGCGCACCTTTGGCTGACCGCGGAGGTTCCCAGTTCCGGACCTCCGCACAGGGCAGAACCCGAGCTGCATTTCTTCCCCGACAGCGGAGAGATGGCAGAGGCCCGCTGAGAACGTGCTGGTGGATTGACAGAGGTAAGGGGCGGGCCGGTGGCGTTTTTCAGCAGCGCGAGGGAGCACGATTTGCTGAGCAGACCTGACCACGTGGTAGCAGCATGGGGAGCTCAGGATCGGAGTTAGCAGCGGAGTTCTCTTGGCTGGTTTTAGCTGTGGTTTGGAGGCTCGAGGGCTGAAAACCTGCGGGACAGACTCCGAGCCCAACTTGAGGTGTGAGTTTTTTGGGGGGGGAAAAAAAGGAATAGGTAGGTGGGGCCTGTTCCCAGGGGTTATGCCGTCAAGGCTGCAGTGTTTTATTTGTGGAGGTAAGAAAAGTTCAGTTTCGGTTTCAGGAGTGTGCAGGAGTTGTACTAAAGAGGCTGCGGCCATGGAGCTCCCCAGGGAGGAGGTGGAGGAGCGGCCTGGGGCAGAGGCAGGTCCCTTGGTCGTGCCGGTGGCCAGCTTACCCCTGGGGGAACAGGTAGCGGGGCAGCCTTCTGCTCCAGATCTCCCCGCTCTGCAGGCGGCCTGGCCCAAGGGGCTAGAGTCCATATTTTCACCGTAGTTCATGGCCCTCCTGCAGCAGGCGGTGGGGGGTTTACCGCCAAAACAGATGAAGGGCAATTTTGAAGGGGGCGGAGCAAAGCGACCTGAGCAAGTCCCCACTACAGAGGGCCAGCAGGGAGTTAAGCAGCCTCGGCTGGATGTGGAGTTCGGTGTGCAGTCTGTTGCCTCTGAGGGGCTGCTCTCAGATGAGGACGGGGGCAGTGTGGCCCTCGAGGAGGAGCTTGAGGACAAGGAGGAGCAAGCTAGAGTAGTGCGAGTATTCCGGAGGGACGAGCTGCCGGCCCTTATTGCGGAGACACTAAGAACCCTGAACATGCTAATCCAAGGGCCGGCAGAGAACGAGACGCTGGAGGATCTGTTGTTGCAGGTCTTCCGAAAGTCTCAGAGGGCTTTTCCGGTGCACCGGGTGTTTCAGGAGTTGATATAAGAAGAGTGGAACGTACCGGAGGCTGCGCTCAAGGGCTCCAGAGTGATGAGCCGGCTATACCCGCTGGTGGACCAGGATAGGGAGGTCTTCAAGCCCCCTAAGGTGGATGCGGCAGTGATAAAGAAGACCACCATTCCGGTGGAGGGCAGCGCGGCCCTTAAGGATGCACAAGACAGAAAACTGGATGCCTTGCTGAGGCAGATCTTTGAGATCAATGCCCTGTCGCTTCAGGTGGCTGTCTGTGGGGCCTGGGTGGCAAGGGCATCCCTGCGTTGGTCCCAGCAGACCCAAGTGGGGCAGGAAGGCATCAAGACCGGAGATGCAGCCCGACTGGAGTCGGGGGCGGCCTACTTATCGGACATTCATTATGATCTTATGCGTGGCTTGTCAAAGAGTATGGCTTTGGCTGTGGCAGCCAGGTGTTATCTGTGGCTCCGTAATTGGACGGCTGACAATTCTTCTAAAGCAAGATTGAGTAAGCTTCCTTTTAAGGGACGCTTCTTGTTCATTGAGGACCTGGAGAAGTTGGTCAAAGAGTTAGGCGAGAAGGGCAGCAAGTTGCAGGAGGACAAGCCCAAGCATGGCCGAGTAGTTTCAGCGGGCAAGGGTCAGCAACGTGAGTTTCGCAGTTTTCATTTTCAAAGGTTCAGCTCTGGACAGAGGCAGATTTCCTGGCAGAGGCCAGGGCTTTCGAGGATTCAGGGGAGCAGGGAGAGGATTTGGGGCCTCCCCCTCTGCCGCCTCCTCCTCCTCCTCTAACCTTCGGAAACCACAATGAGATCAGGCGGGCCCAGGGGCCTCTAGTTCCCATGGGAGGGCGGTTGCAGGAGTTCTATGCCGCCTGGGTCCAAATTACCTCAGATCAGTGGGTTCTGGAGGTTATCCGAGAGGGCTACGCACTGGAACTGCAGCGGCCAGTGCGCGACGCCTTCGTGCAGTCTCCCTGCAAAGCGCTGACCAAGTGCGGTGCGGGAGACTCTAAGAAGGCTCCTGGACCTCAGGGCTATAGAGGCGGTCCCCCGCGACCAACACGGCTGCGGTTGATACTCCATATATTTCGTGGTACCGAAGAAGGACGGCGGTTTTCGGCCCATTCTGGATCTCAAGGGAGTGAATCGTTGTCTTCGCGGAGCCCACTTTCACATGGAGACACTGCGTTCGGTAATTGCGGCAGTTCTGAGGGGGGAATTCCTCACCTCCCTGGACCTGTCAGAAGTGTATCTTTACATTCCTATTCAGCCGGAGCATCACAAGTATCTCCGCTTTGCGGTTCCCTTCGGACACTGTCATTTCCGAGCCTTGCCGTTTGGTCTGGCGACGGCACCACACACATTCACAAAGGTCATGGTGGTGGTCGCGGCAGCCTTGCGCAGGGACGGCATCTTGGTGCACCCGTACCTAGATGATTGGTTGATCCGAGCGAAGACGAGGAGCGAGAGCAAACAAGCTACGTCCAGAGTAGTGAGTTTTCTAGAGAGCCTGGGTTGGGAAGTCAACCGGGCGAAGAGCAAGTTAGTGCCTTCTCAGGGTATAGAATACTTAGGGGCTCGGCGTTCCCCAGCAGAGAGCGCGAAGACTACAGGCGTTAGTCCGGAGATTCATAAGGAGAAAGGAACCCACGGCATGACAATACCTGCAACTTTTGGGCACAATGGCGGTGGCCATAGAATTGGTGCTGTGGGCGAGAGCGCACATGAGACCCTTGCAAAGAGCACTACTTTGGCGCTGGTCGCATCAGCAGGATCCGCTTTCACGGAGACTCCCCTGTCCGGCCGAGACACGAGTGGCTCTGCACTGGTGGTTGGTTCCCAGTTCACTAGAGAGCAGGAGGCCTCTAGAGGTGCCCGATTGGGTGGCTGTGATGACGGCTGCCAGGGACAGTTCGCGCAGGGACAGTGGAGCGATCAGGAGAGAACTTGGTCGATCAACAGGTTGGAGTTGAGAGCAGTGTCACTGGCTCTGCAGAGTTTTCAGGCGTGTCTCTTCGGGAGAGCAGTACGAGTGTTTTCCGACAACGTGTCCACGGTGGCGTACATCAATCAGCAAGGGGGAACCAGCAGCGTGGCACTGGAGGCCGAAGCGGAGAGTCTATGTGGCTGGGCCGAGAGGAATCTCCTAGCAGTGTCGGCAGCGCACGTTGCAGGGATAGACAATGTGGAAGCCGACTTCCTCAGTCGAGTAAAGGTGGACCCAGGGGAGTGGGTCCTGCATCCGGACGTGTTCAACATGCTAGTGCGCCGCTGGGGCATGCTGGTGATGGACCTGATGGCAACCTTTCAGTCTGCGAAAGTCGGCCGCTTCTACAGCAGAAGAAGAGAGAGAATGTCGGAGGGGCTGGATGCTCTCATTCAGTCGTGGCCAAAGGACCAGCTCCTGTACATCTTTCCTCTGTGGGTGCTAATAGGCAGGGTGGTCCAGCGGATAGAGAAATTCAGGGGGCAGGTGATCTTAATTGCACCAGATTGGCCTCGTCGGCCTTGGTATGCGGATCTTTTAAGGCTCCTAGTAGCATGGCCGTGGCGGCTCCCAGTCCGTCCGGATCTGTTGTCGCAGGGTCGTCTTCTCATGCCTCACGTGGATCGGTTCTCGCTTACGGCTTGGCTATTGAAAGGGCTCGGTTGAAGTCGAGAGGATATTCCACGGGGGTGATTTCTATGCTGTTGAAGGCCAGGAAGAGGTCTACTTTAGCGTATGTCCGAGTTTGGAGAGTTTTCGAGGCATGGTGTAGAGAGAGGGACTGAGGCGCTTAGGGCGTCCATTCCGCAGATCTTGGAGTTTCTCCAGGACGGCTTTGACAAAGGGCTAGCTGTGGCTTCGCTTAGGGTGCAGGTTGCAGCCTTGTCGTGTTTATAGAGGAAGGATTGCTGGCCGGTCCATCGGGGACCACTTGGATGTCAAGCGTTTTCTGAGAGCGACTTCGCTCTTGAGGCCCCCAAGGCTCCCGCTGGTACTGGAGGTGCTGGAGAGGGAGCTGTTTGAGCCCCTAAGCCGGGCTTCGGTGAAAGATCTCACTTTGAAGGTCATGTTCCTGGTGGCCATTTGTTCGGCGAGACGGATTTCGGAGCTGCAAGCGTTGTCCTGCAAGGAACCCTATCTCTCTCCTTTTTTGAGTCGAAGGTGATCTTGAGACCAGTCCAGGTGTTCCTGCCCAAGGTTGTGTCGCTGTTTCACTTGAATCAGGACATTTCCCTGCCAGTGTTCAGTACAGACTCGGCAGGGTTGTTGAAGAGGAAGTTGGATGTCCCGGCGAGCGTTGAAGTATCTGCGGCATACTGGGAGTTTTCGCAAATCCGAGAGGTGGTTTGTCCTATTCGCTGGTCCTAGAAAGGGAGAGGCGGCATCAAAGGCTTCCATTGCGTGTTGGATTAAGGAGGCGATTATGTCTGCTTACGTGTTGAAAGGCAAGCCGGTACCGGAAGGGCTGCGGGCCCATTCCACTCGGGCCCAAGCGACCTCCTGGGCGGAAGTTCAGTTGGTGTCACCGGTAGAGATTTGCAAGGCGGCCACCTGGTCGTCCTTGAATTCGTTTGTAAAGCACTATCAGCTAGACGTTCAGTCGGCACATGATGCCTGTTTTGGATCAGCGGTGCTTCAGGCTGGTGTAGTGGGGCCCTCCCATTAGATTTACTGCTCTGGTACTTCCTCAGAGGTCCGGGACTAGACTGGGGATACGATCAGGAAGGTGAAATTAGATTTACATGCTAATTGTTGTTCCTGGAGTAGACCCAGTCTAGTCCCGAGTCCCGTCCCAGTGTTGAGGGTGTACGAAGCACAGTCTGAGTTTCTTGAAGATGACAGGTAAGTGAGGTTGTGAAAGGGGGCTATCTCCCTGGGGTACTCATGGTCATCTTCCATGTTAGCGTTCAAGCGGGTGCAAGGACAGCCGCAGCACCTTTAGTGGTTAACAGTTCTGTAGATAAGTTGTTGTTATACAGTTAGTATCGTGGAGTGGCTAGAGTTGGTAAATGGGGCCTTACGGGGTGGAGTGAGATTGTTACTTACTGGATACTTACTTGTTGCTCTGGTGAGTCTGCTTTGTCAATAGGGTACTGAGGGAGGAAGGCGGTGCCCTGATGGATATATGGCTGACATCACAAAAAGGAGAAGGTTCTTCAGTCTTCAAGCTGCTGAATGAGGTGGACAACTCAGAGGTCCGGGACTATACTGGGTCTACTCCAGAAACAACAATTAGCAGGTAAGTCTAATTTCACCTTATGGTGTCAGTTATGGACGTTCTTTAATAAAAAAAAAATAGATTACATTTGGACCATCTGCATCTGAGACTCCCAGTGCCTCATTTTAACCACTTACTGTTCTGCTACATAAAGATGGGAGCAGTGCCTGCATAGTAAGGCTCAAAATCTTTACCCCACTAGCATTTGTTCACGGCATATTCCAAAACGTTTTGTCAGACTATGTTCATCAAAACCGCTATCACAAGCTGCTTCTAGCTTAATAGTCCCTTTTTCTCTTTTTTTGGTCAACTTTTAATTTTTCAACTTTTTGATTTCCTTTCTTTGATCACCTTTTTTATGCATCAACTTTATAACATTTCATTCCAAATGTGGTCCATAAAATTCACTATCGTTTTCTTAAAGAACAAAGACGTTATTATTTTAGAAAATGATACTGAATTTTATGGACCACATTTGGAATGAAATGTTATAAAGTTGACCAAAAAAAGAGAAAAAGGGACTATTAAGCTAGAAGCAACTTGTGATTGCAGCTTTGATGAACATAGTCCGACAAAAAGTATTGGAATATGCAGTGAGCAAATGCTAGTGGGGTAAATCTTGAACATATGTGACGTGGTGTTACCCTGCACCAGTTCTAGTTTGTGTCATTTCTAAGTGCATAGTAAGGCTGGCAACTATTTAAAAAGAAGTGGGGAAAGCATGCAGAACATGGCTCGGGGAATTCTTTTTAAGAAAAACAGGCAAACTACTGATAATTACAGCAGCAAAAGAGTAGAAGAGGGACACAAATAATGAAAATAAATAACATATAGATACTTGAGCATGGCAAACAGGCCAGACACATTGATTGCTGTCTTACTGGAAATAAATAATTGAGTTTACCAAGCTGTATGGTTTTTTGTTTAGATTGTTAGTCCTATGTAAAGGATCATTCGCTCAGCATGTTTCGGCGTAACGCCTGCCTCAGAGGATATAGTTTAAATATAGTTATGTAGGACAGCGAGCTGATAATAAACAGATGGAAGGTCTCCCAAAGGGGGGATGTAATTGTGGCTCGCTTAGACTACTGCAGCATTATTTATGCAGATATCCCCTCTTACCAATTAAAAAAAAAAACAACCTACAGATTATTCAGAATACAGCCCTACAGGTACTAGCTCAAGCAAGAAAATTTGACCATATTACACATTTGCTGATCCAAAACTATTGGCTTCCGGTTCACTATCGAGTGTGCCATAAAATCCTTACCTTGGCTCGCAAGTCCCTACACAATAAAGCCCCTTATTACCTCTCATCTCATCTGTGTTGCTTAAGCTCATTGCAGGAATGGAAATGCTTTTGAAAGGGGAGGGATAAATAGCCTGATATACAAGCGCTAGGAATTCTGCCTTTTTTTTTTTTTTATCGCCCCTTCTTCGTAGAATTGCATGCCCCACCCCCCACCTCTCCTGCCACGTCCGTCTTGAGCTTGACTTTAAAAAGTTTAAAGTTCTGTTCAAGTCTTTTATTTGAGCAGGCCTTTGGAATTGGGCCGGGCTCTTGATGACTAGCAGTGCAGCCCTGTTCTTCTACTTTGCTCTTAATTAACTCTTTCCTATGAACGGTGTAGTTCTTTCTTGAATTAGTATAGGTGTTATGTTATTTTATTACTGTTTTTAAACCGCCTTGATTGTCCAGAAAGGTAGAATATAAAATACAAGAAATTATAATGCCCATAGACCATAAAGCCATCAAAGGTTTGCGCATGCCCTGCTAGAAATTATGTCCTCTAGAAACGATGTCCATATGATGACACAAACAGCAAAAAAAAAAAAAAAAGCAAGGTTAGTGTTATATTTGCCTTATTGATAAGAAGTCTGTTTCCAATTAATCTGTCCGGAGTACCGTTTTAAAATATGTTGTCATTATTTATAATGATTTGATTATTATTTTCATTGTTCTGCTTTTCTTTTGGTCATGGAATTCTTTCCAATTCTTGTGTGCGTGCACATTTATATTTGCATTGCTTGTGTGTGTCAATTTTTTGTCTGTTTTGCACGTGTGATGTCTTTGTATCTACTATTACTGCTTATTTGTATAGTGCTATAAGGCATATGCAGCACTACACAGAGACATGAAAGAGACAGTCCCTGCTCATAAAAAGCTTAAAATCTAGTCAAGACAGACAACGTAACTTTGGACTAGAATATATCTAGGGGAATGGTAAAGAAACACATAGGAAGGTGAACAGAAAACTAAGGGGCTCAGGATCCAAAAACTGTCTCAGAAAAGTGAGTTTTTAGCCTGGATTTCCACAGGGCCACAGATGGAGCCTGGTGTACTGTATCGGGTGGGGGGGGGGGCAGTTTGGGGCCTTTTGAAATGGTTCAGGGGGATACCTTTGTGAGGTATTTGGGAAGTTGCAGGGGGATAGCGTCTGAGGATGGGGCGGTGGTGTAGTTTATGGGAGCAGGGGCAGTTGCAGAAGGGGAGAGTTAACGAGATGGTAAGGCGGTTGCAGGAGAAATTGTTTTGGCGGGATGAAGTAGTTCAGTGGGGTAGCTTTTAAGGTTGGGAAAGTAGAGATGCAAGGAGAGGCATTTTGAAAGAAGAAATTCCCTAACGGTTATGGTTCACTGTATGTAAGCCTCTATCTTACAGAAGCTGGAATACCTTCTTCCATAGAAATGCATTGTGTCATTTTTTTGGGGGGGTGGGGCTTGTTTCTTTGGAACCCCCAGTCCAGTTTAGCCCATTTTCAAACTTTAATGTCTCTTGTTACCATTATTTTTCCCATATGCCAAAGTTTTTTTTCATTTCATCTCATTTCATTACATTTTTGGCAGAAATTTCTCAACTCCTTTTGTATAATCTCAACTTCTGTTGGAAAAAATAGAGAACTCTTAGCCAGATTCTACTAATTAATAGTTGTATGAAGTGTCATAATCCAACACTGAGGGCAAGTCTAGTCTCTATGGGCAAATCATTGCAGAATGGCTACTTCCCCGTTCTCTTCCTTGTTAGGAAAGAGAAAATAGCTTCTGTTCCTTTAGCATCGTCTTTTACTATGTATTTTGATAACTTTTTGAAATTTTTCTTATGTGAAGAATTTGACTTTTTTTCTTTCATTTTTCCCTAATATGCTGTTGACACTCTAGGGAGCTGCTAGTGAGGTAAGAGTCCAGCCATCTCCGTAGTTCTTGACTTTTGAAATGATGGACAATGAATTGCATTTCACTTCCGCAAATGATTATTTTTATCACTGCATAAAATTTGCCCTTTCCTTTATCTCAGTACCATACATAAACCATTACCAATTACTTGAGCTTTACCAATGCTATGTTGCTACATGAATAGTGGGGTACAGGGGTTCACAAGGCTTGGCCGACAAAATGTGTTATACCTTTGCTAATCGGAGATAGTGCATAACAAGCTGAAATCTTAGACATGTCCTCTTAGTTGCTGATTTTTGGTTCAGATGCAACTTATTTCTCCATCAACAGGGTGGGGGAATATACAGCCACACTTATGGAGATGCTTGTAGCACAAAGAGCCTGCGGAGTACCTATTAGCCGAAAGCGCTATCATGTTGCAATGCAGAATTCAAACAGTGTTTGATGAAAGTGTAAACCAAAAACAAGGTGGCCGCTTTGCACATGTCCGTTATGGGAGTGGAGTGAAGGCTTGCAATAGAGGTTGCTGTGACTCTAGGTGATGTGCCAAATTTTTGTACGTGTTAGCTTCAGAGTAAGAGGAGCTGCATACAGTTGGAGGCCCAGCGGCTCAGGGTGCATTTAGATGCTGGAACGCTGGGCTTGTCTGTAGGCTTAAAACATTTGGGAATGTAATGAGAGGGCATGGCAGCAAAGTGTAGAACTGATTCTGCATGACTAGTATGAGGTTCGTTATCTGTGGGTTGTCACAGATACTGGGACTGGACTTGGAGACTGAACTTGTCATATTTTCATGACATCACCTTGGATAAGCAGCTGGCACCTCCCTCCAGAGTTTAGGAAAGCAGGTTGGCAGGACTATGGATTGGTTAAAGTGAAACTCTGAAATGTCCATTGGTAGAAATTTAGAATAGGTGCACAGATTATCCTGTTATGAGGAACTGGTTAACATTGCACTCTGGTAGACCTTCTTACCTCCTATGTCCAGATCCTTGACCAGGGGAGTTCTGTTCAGCTGTGCCATTTGGGCTCTTTTAAGAATTGCCTCCGAATCCGCCAACCTGTGAGGAAGCTGGGAACGACTGTGGGCCGGTGCTGCGCTGACTTTATACTTAGATTTTAGGCATCTGGAGATTGCTTGGATAAAGAGAGGTGCTCTCCAGATGTTGAGCTGGAGGTCTTATGAGCTTTGATGCACAGGAGTGTTAGGACCGCTTAGATCTCTTCTTGCATAGAAACCCTTCTTAGATTTTGGTGCTTCAGCCATTCCAAATATCTGTACCTTAGCCATCTTTGCTAGGAATTTGGCATAGGAGTTATCGTCTGATCTTCCAGAGCAAGTTCCTCACATGGAGGATCCTGAGTTGAGTCCTGAGAATTCCTGCAGAACATATGTTTCCGTCTCATAGTTATAGCAAGCACTGTTGCCTAAGCCGCTGTCCTCGGGGTTCCAAAGAGTAGCAGTAAAGTCTGGGGAGGATTACCCCATATCCTCTGGTGAGGGGAAGATGTGGTGAAAGTAGGGTGGAGGTCAGGGTTTATACCTGCATACTATAGGTCCCCCCAATAGTTTGAGTTGAGTTTCTTGGGGCTGGTCCTGTTTCACTCCCAGTGCCCAAAAGTAAAGCAGTGTTTTAAGAAACCTCTGCAGAAGGTATAAAAGCATTATTTGGATTATCCATTGATTGTGCCGGGATCGACAGGTGACTCAAGGTGTAGGCTAGGGTTAGGCCTTACTGGGGAGTTTATATGGGTCTTACGCAGTCTTTTGGACGAGGGAGGGTCCGCTGGAGAGGCTGGCCATCCTCTTTCCTCTGTATACCGTCTGTCCTGCCCCTTTGGATCTGCTGACTTTCTGAGCAAGGTGTTACTATGGTCCTCTCTCTGCTAGAAATGCTCCTTTTTAGCCTTGTGGTTTCCCTCCAAGGAGCCTTCCTGCCTGTGCCTTGCCTTGGTTGTGGTGAGGGTGTTTGACATGGAGGAGCGGTTCCGACTCCATGCCCCTCCAGTTGCTGTCAATGTGGGGTAAGCACCTGAACATCCAGATGGTTTCAGTTCTTACCCTCCTCTCCTATTGGTGCCTTTACTCAGGCTGATGTGGGGATGGGGTTTTCTGTTGCAGTGTCTCTGCCCCTGCGAATACCTGAGATGGTCCTGGGAAGGGGGCTGTAGCTGAAAAGCACATACTGTGCTGCAATTTGAGCATTCCTTTTTTTATTTTTTTGCCCTTTCTGCTATTTGGTTTTCTCTGCAAGGTGGGAGAAATATAGCCAGTCCAAAGGAGAAAAAGAACTGAAAGGAAGGGGGAGGAGCCATGGCTCATATAGGGGAGACTGAGCATGCTCGGAGGCTTTAAAAGGCACGGCTTTCTAAGCTGGAAGAATCTGCTGCACAACAGTTTTGCCTGGGGGATGTTGCTATCCAGTGTGGTTGCATTCCCCTGCTGTTTACAGAGAACCGCCACTGCAGGTATGTAACTCTGCTTTCTTTAGCTCCTATTAAATGTTATGTGCAGCTATACAATGCTGTATATAAGCGAGGCCTTGTTCTGTGACATTTCCTTGTAGTCAACAGACAGACAAAACCAACAAGGTTTCAGGAAATTTAATTTCTTAGCATGACTATAGTTAGTCTAGGTATTGTGGTTGCCATATTAATCCCCTTGAAACAGATGGATCAATGAAAGTTGTTTTTTTATAAAAGCGTGGTTAAAATCCAGGGTTTAAACTTTTGAAAGCAGCTTCTAAAAGGTGGGTGTTTAGGCAATACTTTGAATATGGTCAGATGAGCATAACATTATGGGACTGTTATTCATCCAGTGATCTTTAAGCAAGTATTTGGTTGCTTATGTGGCTGAATCAGACTGCTGAATATGCGGTCCTAAAGTTAAGTGGTTATCTAGTTAATAAGGACCACTGTTTATGCATTCATAACTAATGGGACAGCACTGGCAAGTCCCTCGCCCTTCAGAGTAAGGTGGTTAAAGCTTTTAAAGAGGTGTCTGTTAAACTTAAACCGCCTGCCGGAACATAATTTTTAAAACAAGAGTTGTGCTGTTAGCGCCTGAAGTTTTACTGCACCATTATTTGTTTATTGACCCCCACCCATTCAGGAAGGTTGTTTTAAGCCTACAGCGCAGCAAGCTGGGGTGATGCAGAGTCGAGGGTTTGATGAGAAGGGGGGGGCACCCGTAGAAGCTGCTTTATCCACAAGAGCGTACGGTGAGAGGTAATGAGGTGCTGAAGAGTGAAGGCCCCATGGGTGAGAAGACACTCAAGCTGCATTAGTGATTTAGGGCTGGCCTTGACAAATTTTCTTGGAATCTAGGAGCCAGCTGCTGAGACATGGGTCACGGTGCACGTCCTGTCCCCAAAAAGGTGTAGCGCAGTTACCTTTTTAGGTTTTAAGGCCCAATTTACCAAGACACTGTTCCCATTTTCTAAGGAAAAAAGCTTTAAGGCTCTTAATGGGTCACTGCACAGTGCAGTCAGAAGGCAGTGGCCCCACCCCTCCTCCCTCTCCCACCATCCCCACTGACCCTTCAAGCAGCACCAGTGTAGTGCGGAGGTGAGGTGCCCTTTTGCACATACACAACGTGCCCTTTCCTTCCCATGCATTCATCTCTTTACCCTCCAACCCCTTGCATTCTTTCTCCCCCCCCCCCACCTCCAACTCCTGTCGCTCTCCCACCCACCCCTGTCTGCTTCTGTTCCCAGATTCTCTCCCCCTTTGCACTTGGTCCCTGCCTCTGACTTTTAGAGGTAGGCAGAAAGTGCTGCAATTGCAGCCAGGAGCTGTGCTGGCTGCCCGCAGGGATCCCCATGGACAGACACTGTCTGAGCCCCAGGTGGCAGGTCCGACTTTTTTTTAGTTGCCATGGTGACCTGGCACCTTTGGTTTATCAAGCCCTGACTTAGAGGTACACAGCTCAACAATTCTAAGTCGCCACAGCACTTGGGATGCTCTTCCCTACATGTCCTTCCTCACTGCTACAGAATAGCTCTCTTCCTAATTTGAGCCACTACTTGCCTGTACTAGTCACAGGTGTATGAGCCTGGCATGGAAGTTCAGACACTACGTGGCTCAGATTCACATAGGGCCATGTAGTGCCAGCCCAAGGAAAACTACTGTAGCAACCAGTAATGTAACATAGTAACATAGTAAATGACGGCAGATAAAGACCAGTATGGTCCATCTAGTCTGCCCAGCAATATGACAGGAGTAGGTGCACCCCTCCCCATGTCTTCACCCCTCCCCATATCTTTGTTTAGGGGTGAACACACCGCTCCTCCCCCCCCCCCCACCCCGATTGCTCCATGTAGGACACCCCTATTTGTTGAGAAATTAGTTGGTTCAGTTTATTTTGATTTAATCTTGTTGCTCTAAAGTGATCCACAGTGTCTGTCTGGGGATGGTTGGCTTCTCAAACCAACTAGAGTGATTGCAGCTGGCTAGTTGGTGGAGAAGGTGGTGGTCATTCTTGTCACTCCAGTCCAGTACAGACAGATGGGCTATGTCCATCCACCAGCAGCTGGAGAGACTGATTATGCAAATTTCTGGTGATGTCACCCTATAATAGCCCATGAGCTTCCTTCTCCCTCCAGTACTTTGGTTTCCAGCAGCTGGTGGACATTCATATAGGATTCTGTTTAGACGGAAGTGGTACTTTGATCAGATTGGTTTAGTTTTTGGGGAACGGAACTGATGAGCAGAGGCAAGACTATATAATTAGTGTGGAACGCAAAAAGAAAAAAAAGAAAGTAAGGTGCTCATTTCAATCTTGACCGGAGTCCTTCGGTGGGTGGAGGACCCCTCTGCTAGAGCATCGCGAGCCATTCAGTCGGCAGTCAGTGTCTCTAGATGGCATCAGCCTCCGGGGAGGGCTTGTCGCCACTCTGTTGTCCCGCAGTGTTTTGTGTGTAGATGCCTGCGACCAGGTGAGTCTACATTGCGCTCAGTTTCCTTTTCCTTTGCTTTGCTTACAAGTATAGGCTCTGTTTGATGTGGCGTAGGTTGTAGCTCAGAGGCACGTGGAGCTTGGAAAGAAACGTGTTCTGCAATCACCATGCCCAGTGTGGCGGAGTGGTTTCTAGAGAGGTTGATATTTGGCAGCCCTGTGCATCACTGGAGCCTGCCGTTGATGGACCTTATGGTGACGGCAGCCAAGGCCAACCATTTTTACAGTCAGTGGAAAGAACCGAAGGACTGGATGCCTTAGCACGGTTCTGGCCTTGAGGGGCTCCTGTAGGTGGTCCCTCCATGGGCTCTGATTGGTCGGCTGCCGCAAAGGATAGCGCAGCACAGCGGCCATGTAATTCTAGTGACACCAGACTGGCTGCTGAGGTCATGATATGCGGATCTCATCAGAGTGGCAGTGGGGAGACCATGGTGACTACCAAAATGGCACAATCTGCTGTCCCAGGGGTGGGTGCTCATGCTGCAGGTGGGTTGATTCTTGAGCAGGTGCAGTTGAGGAAGCGGGGCTGTGTGTCTCAGGTAATTGCGGCCCTTCTGAAGGTCTGGAAGAAATCCACATCTTTGTCCTATATCTGGATCTGGTGGGTGTTTGAGGACTGGTGCATGGGACCGCAGCCTGAGAGCATTGTCTGCTTTGGACGTTTTGGCATTCTTGTAAGTGTGGCTGGACAAAGGTTTTGCTTTTGAGTTCCCTGAGGGTGCAGGGCAAAGTGCAGGGGGTTCCTCTTGCTTGCCACCCAGATATCATTAGTTTCCTACAGGCAGTAAAGCAGGACCAGCCACTGGTGCGGTCGGTGGTTCCACCTCGGGATCTCAATCTGGTTGCAGTGATGCTAACGGTGCCACCGTTTGAGCCGCTGAGCAGCGCCTCTTTGAAGAATTTGATGCTGAAGGTAGTGTTTCTGGTGGCCATTTGCTCTGCAAGGTGTATTTTCAGAGTTGCAGGTCTTTCCTGTCACGAGCTGTTTCTCATAATCACCAAAGAGAAGATGGTGATGTGTCCAGTTCTGTCGTTTTTGCCTAAGGTGGTGTTGGCGTATCACGTGAACTAGGTGGCAGCACTTCCAATGTTCGGGACGTCGGAGGCAGGTGCAGTGGAACAGCAGCTGCATAATTGGACATGTGCAGGGCTCTGTGAAGGTATCTTAAGCGCAGTAAGCCCTTCAGAATGTCAGTGCACTTGTTTGAATTGTTTTGGAGGACCGTGTAAAGGAGAAGCAGCCTTGAAGGCAACGCCTGGTGGGTGAAGGAGGTGATTGCTTCAGCCTATCTCAAGCACAGACTGGTGCCAGAAGGGATCTGCGCGTATTCGACAAGGGTTCAGGCTGTGTCTTGGGCTTAGTTTGGTCTGGTACCGCTGGTAGGTATCTGCCATTAGATAGCATGGTCACCTCTGCATACCTTTACCAGGCACTACCGTCTTATTTATTTATTATTTATTAACATTTCTTATATACCGCACTATTTGACATCAGCGCGGTTTACAAAGAACAAAAACATCCGACAAATTGCATATGTCTGGTCATTACAATTAACAGGATATGGAACTTGGATAACCGGGTAAACTATATACATAATAAGTGTAACGAGAAAAGGATCTTTTTGTTTACATAGCTAGTCTTGATGTGCAGGCTAAGCAGGATGCAAAGTTTTTGGTGACTGGGTGCTCCGGGCGGGGCTCGAGGGGCCCTCCCATGTGTAGGTACTTTCTGTGTTACATCCTGACTGGAGGGATGAGAATGAAGGCGAAATTGGACTTTATCTGCTAATTTTCTTTCATGGAGTCCCAGTCCAGAACCCACCCTGGTCTGTATCTGTTCAGTGAGCTATGAGCCTGCAGCAGAGAGTTAAGGGGGCTGTCGTGTGTAGCTCTTAGGACCTCTTAGAGACTGGCCAAAGGGTTGGTGCAAGCAGGGCCGTACAAGGCCATAATTGCACCCTGTGTGACTAGCACATTGGTGCATCCCCCCTCCATACCTCCATGTCCAGCCAGTTGCCTGCCCTTGCCCTGCTGCCACCGCTTTTGTTTTCTTTACAGAGGTGTCGGCAGCAGCAGCAAAGCAGACCTGACTTCAAATTAAAAAGCAAATGCACACGTGGGTCTTTCGACTCTGCTCTTGTCCGCAGATCTGAACCCTCCCTGCTCTGACGTCGGTTTGCGTCGGAGGAGGGAGGGACCAGGCCGGCCATTCAAAAGCGTTTTTTGCAACTCTGCGCTGGAATAACTGGCTTGGTCCTTCCCTCCCTCTGACACGACCTACATCAGAGAATGGAGGGAGGGACTGACCTGCGTACAAGCATGGAGTCGGACAGACCCACATGGTGGTGGTGGGGTTTATTTGTTTGTTTAACTTTGAAGTTGGGTCTGGTCTGCTGCTGCCGGTGCCGCTGAGAAAAAAAAAAGTGGTAGCAGAAGGGCATGTTGGGGAGCCAAGGCTGTCAGCCCAAAATGTGCCACTAATCCTGTGCGGCTGCACCTCTTGCACAGGGCTAGGTACGGCGCTGGGTGCAAGGGGTCTCTTCACACCCACGCGGCGGGTTTGCTGGTCAAGATGCTCTCTCGACAGTGTTAAAAACAAAACAAAAAATACATTTCAAAAGATGGGTAACATGAAGTGGAATTGGTTGGTTCTGTTGCTTCATTGGCATTCTTAGTTGTGTAGTCTTGCCTCTGTATGTGGAGGAAGTTTCCACGGTCTTTGTTAACTGGAATACTGGAGGAAGAAGGAAGATCCTGGGCTATTATAGGGTGACATCACCATAAATTTGCATAATCAGTCTCCAGCTGCTGGTGGACAGACATAACCCATCTGTCTGGACTGGATTGGAGGGACTCCATGAAAGAAAATTAGCAGGTAAGCTCTAATTTCATCTTAACTGACGGGCTGGCTAGGATGGGAGAAGACGGGTGGTGGGGGGATTGAGACCGATGAGAATGAGGGTGGCATGGGCCACAGTGATAAAGCAACCGCACATTAAAAGGCCTCATTTAGGAAGCTGCTTTTTTTTTTTATCCATATTCACAAGAGGAAAATGTCCTTAGTAAGCAGGCCCTAAAGAAACCGCAGCAGACTTTAGAGGAGAGGCCCAGTGTTGAAGAGAGGGGTCTTCGCCTTTTCTCCATGGCAAGGATGACAGAGTTCATGACTGACTTCTCAGTTATTGGACTGGCTTCTAGATACAGCAGGTTTCAACAAGCTTTCTCTGTCAGCAAGGTGATAAGAGTAGATGAGTTACTTTAAAGCCTTACCAAAAACCCTTATCACCTGAAGAATGTCTGTCTAGAACCGGATAATCACCCTTTTTTTGGGAGGGAGGGTGGTTTTGTTTTTAGGGCATAGCCAGATTGGAGGGAACAGGATGAAGAGGATCTTGTAATGGGATTTGTTGAGAGTGGAGAAAAGGAAAAGTGGAGATGTAATTGTGACAAGCTAGGTCAGAACTTTAACCCTTCAAAATATGAATTTTTGTTGTCTTTCCTGCGCAATGGTGAATAGCTTTGAAAATCACTGGACAGTATTACTAGAATAACTCAGACCAGGCTTTACCTCTAACTCTTGGCGTTCAGAAGCAAACGTCGGTGCCGGAAAGAACTATAGTGTGTCTGACTAGCCAGCTTATATCTGTTGCAGTGGTTCTCTAATCCAGTCCATGCTTCAGAAGCAATAAAATAGTCAAATTAGCCTGGCTTGCATTCCAAATGTATACAAATATCTCACGACCCCCCCCCCCCCCCTTCTTTGTGGATATCTTGAAAACTGGGACTGGAATTCAGAGCTACTAATGTATTAACTTTCCTTTTGGAAGATAAGTGGCGAGCAGGTTTGGTACACTGTCAAGTTATTTATGAGAAAAAAAACTTTTCTACTGTGGTGCATGAATTTTTCTGGCATTGCTTGGTAATGGACATGTTTTCCTTTCTTCCTTTAAGGCAGCACGCCCTTTGGTGGCTTCACGTAACTATGCAGACTTCGCAAGCGATGCAACATTTGAAATTAAGGTAAAAGAAATAAGTACATTACAGCATATGCTAGAATTAGCAGCGATTGTAGTGGTATGTTGGGAGATGAGTTGGGACCTAGTGAAAATTTGCATGTCACTGGTAGATGGGAAAACGAGAGCATATAAGCTTCTAGAAATAGTAAACCCATTACAGTAATGTACAATTCATCTGACACAGATGGACATTTTGTTGCTGAATAATGTCGGTGCTAGCACCTCTTGCCTAAGTGTTAGCTTCCAAATACAGGGGAATTGATCTTATTGTAAACCTGTGTGGTAAGGCTATGTCTTTATTCATGTGTGGGCCTGTGCTAACCCAGAGTTGCATGGCATTAAGACTGAATAAAAGTATCCATCTGGATCTGCTGTCTTCAGAGAATCCAAGATACTAGTTTCTCACTTTTAGACTTTATACATCTCTCTAGTCGCTTATATTGCTTATAATATCAACACCCACCACAACGCCAGTACCATGGTCTGACCATCACTTAATTGAAGTAAACATTATACCACAAGAAGAGAAACTAAACAAATATCCGGACAACACAACCACACAAAGAAGATTTAAATGCTTCGACAGAGACCAGTTCCTGCAAGACACAATACAAAACCTAAACTCTGAAACAGATGACCTAGAAGCACTAATCATCAACTGGAACAACACCATATACAACGCTGCCAAAGCAACAGACTATAGACACAGGACACTTCGCTGCAACAAGCTACAACACAAGCCATGGCACTCAAAAACTATACGAAACGAAAAGAGGAACCTCAGAAAAATAGAACGGAGATGGAGACAGAACAAGTCACTCGAGACCCAGGACCTATACCTAACAAAGACAATAAACGAATGCATCAACCAGACAAAAAGGGAATATCATACGCAACTCCAACAACAAACCCAGAGAACTATTCAAAATCGTAAAAGCCCTCACCAAGGACCAGAATACCGAAGACAAAGTGCAAATAGACCCACAAAAATTTGCAGACCACATCCAAGAAAAGTTCCACTCAGCAGTACAAACAAGACCCAGCCCAGCCCCAAAGACTAACACACCCTTGAACACCTGGGGAACATTCAATACCCAATCCACAGAGCAACTCTCCCACATCATAACAGCAATCAAGACAAGCACAGCCCCCACAGATCCCTGCCCTGGATCAAGGCCACCAAATCAAATTTCATCCAAACCATCCAGAAGATGGTGCACTCCTCCCTAACCCAAGGGCGCATGCCAAATCAACTGAAGCACGCAACTATAAGACCTATCCCAAAGAAATCCACACGCGACAAGAACAGTCCAGCAGCATACAGACCCATCTCCAGCATACTACTTTTAGCAAAAATAATAAAAAAAAACTGTACAGCACCAACTACAAGAACACATAGACAACCACGCTCCCCTGAACAACAATCAACACGGGTTCCGCCCCAACCATGGGGTAGAAACACTTCTGATATACCTCTTCGACAGCGTCCTCCACCTCATAGATAACACCAAGAAAGGCATCCTAATGATCTTCATAGACATCTCATCTGCATTTGACACAGTTGACCACAAGACTCTATTGGATAGACTGCAGAACCTCGGTCTTCACGGTGCCACCCTGAATTGGTTCCGCTCATACCTGACTGACAGACAAATACAGGTCAAGGTAGGAGACAACACATCCCGACCCATAAAAGTCAAACAAGGAGTGCCACAGGGATCAGCCCTCTCAGCTCTTCTATTCAACCTATACATCCAGCCAATATGTGTCATCATGAAAGAGCACCACATACAATATACAATCTACAAAGATGACATGATCTACACACCCATCTCAGTCGACAACCCGGACTACTCCAATATAACAAACTGCCTCACAAATGACAAACTGGCTTCAAAAAAACAACCTATCTATAAACTACAGCAAGATGGAGGCACTGATCATCACGCGAAACCCGAACTTTATCCCCCCACCCGACATCAAGATAAAAGATGCACTCATACCTATAAAATCAGAAGTAAAGTACCTCTGAGTCATCTTGGACAAAGAACTTAACCTCCAAGCACACATAGGAAGAACAACCAAAAGCGCATACCACATAATGCGACTCATCAGAAGACTCAAGCCCCTCCTCGACCCAGAGCACTTTCGCACCGTTTGCCAGGCACTAATAACTCCTCTACTAGACTTCTGCAATCCAATATAGACCGGGCTACCAAAACAGACCCTCAGACCTCTACAACTGGCTTAAAACACAGCTGCCCGCATTATATCCGGTACTACAAGACAAGTTCACATCACACCCATACTGAAAGAACTACACTGGCTCCCAATCATCTCACGCATCAAATACAAAACTATCATAAACATATTCAAGATCAAACACTCTTCTGCCATAAGCCTACACACACTCATACAACCTGACACAAGCACAAGGCCAAGAAGAAGAGGCACCTTCAATCGTGTAAACACCCCAAAAGACTTCACCAAAACCCGCAAAGACACTGCACAGCGAGCACTCTCCCTGGCTGCTCCATCCATCTGAACTCCCTCCCAGATGAACTGAGACTAACCACAGAAATCGAGGACTTCCGAAAACATCTGAAGACAACCTGTTCATCGAATACTATGGTCATACCCCTTGAGCCAATGGACATGTCAGAACTGCAGTCCCCTCCCGCCACCCCAAGACTGTATATAAGAATGTATAATAGCTCATGATGTATAATAGCGCACTATGTAGATAAACCAACGCTAATCATTTCCCCACCAACACCCACACACCACACTCTCCACTGCATGAAGACACTTGCCCTCCCCTTGATGGTTTGCCATGGAAACAGCCTTGATTGAATGATAAGGCGGTATATAAATACCATTAAATAAATTGCAAGCAGCTCAAATAGTTTTTAGATACCTAGAGTGCTTTCACTGGTGTTTGTAATGCACAAAGCTCTGCAGTACTCCTCTCTGATCCCTCATTGCTCTTTGGCATGCAAGTTGTAATTGTATATTCTAAATGGAAGTGCCAAATGATATGCAGAAATGTGATGTCCATCGGCTGGAGGAGGGCCCCCCTACCCAAGCCGTACTCACCCGAGAGGAGGGGCTGCAGTATTACAGGACCATGCAGACCATCCGACGCATGGAACTGAAATCGGACCAGCTGTACAAACAGAAGATCATTCGTGGATTCTGCCACTTGTACGATGGGCAGGTGAGTGTGTAGCTTCAGCAGGACCTAGAGCTTGTAGCGGGAACATATTAGAATAAACCGAACGAGGGGTGAAAGCAGGTGTTGGTTTTTCCTGGCTGGGAACATCCTGATGCTCCCGGCTGCCATTGTAAAGGGGCTGGTGCAGTTGTAACATTGCAAAGCCCTTCCCCCCCCCCCCCCAGGTCTACCTTGTAAAATCCCTGGCGTGTTAGGGTTTCAGGGGCTGCTTGAACCCTAGTGATAGTTTTGTAGTATAACAGCTAGGGATCAGACTGCCGATGCCGGAGGGGGAAAGAGCGATCCCTAGTCGCTCCTTCACCTGAAACCCCAGAATAGTGGTTCTCAACTCCTGTCCTTGGGGCTTTGAAAGTATCTGCAATGAATATGCATATGAGAGTTGCATGCACTGCCACCTTGGTATGCAAATCTGTCTTGTACATCTACATATTTTCAAGCCCGACTGCTTGGCTCTACCCCCAAGGACTGCGGTTGAAAAGCAGTACTCTAGAACACCAGGGGTTTTACACAAGCATTAGCAGTGAGTTTGAGAGATTAAGATCATACTCCACATACCCTGGCTTAGAAGTGAGGTTCACGACTGCCATGGTATGCGCAAAACTAACCCATTAGGCGAAACTCCCGATAGACTGAGGGTAAGAGGGCTCTGAGCAGTGACCTCGTGTGGGGGGGAGGGGGTTCTTTGCATTGTTAATGCCACACCAGCCCCTTCTAAGAGGGTGGCTGGGAGCATCAAGGCTGCTAACAGGTGGCCTGACTCCCCCAGCTAGAGAACATGAACGCCAGCTTTCAGCTGGTGGTTTTCTCTTTGGTATAATGCAGCTTGTGAAGTTGAACCCAAGCTGTGGTGTTCCTTTCCTGGGGGAGTCACTGTTCTACGGTACTGAGTTACCACATGTTAGTGACGCATGTGGTAAAATGAGAAGAAATTCTATTGCAGCTTAGTAACCAGCCCCCTTACCCACTTCCAGCATTATGAATTTTAAATAATTGAAGCACTGATAGGTTGTCCTGTTCAGCCTTTCTCATGCCCCTCATCAAAACTAGCCAGAACATCTGAAGAATAGACATAGAAAAGTACTTTTTAAGAATGGACACCGTTGTATGCCATAATGTAGGAAGCTTTAATTAAAAAAAACAACAAAGATCTAGAAATAATACCAAAAGAAGCAGTAGGTCCAAAAAAGAGAAGTGTTTGTACTCTTGAAGAATCTCTGGTTTGCTTGTGGATGTTCTTTCTTGACATGCTATCTCTCCGCTCTCTGCAAAACAGGAAGCCTGCTGTGTTGGCCTCGAGGCTGGTATAAAGCCGACGGACCACCTGATCACTGCCTATCGGGCTCACGGCTTCACATATACTCGAGGAGTGTCTGTCAAAGAGATCCTGGCTGAGCTCACAGGTTTGTGATGCATACTGTTTTAACAAAAATAGCAGTGTGCAGGATCATGAAGTCTTAGAAACTCAAGATTAGCTGAAATCTTGTTTTGTTCAAGCAGGCAAGAAAATAAATGTGTCCCTGTGCTGTGTAGCAAGCATGCCCATGTCGGAGGTTAAAATTCTGCATTTCAGAATGTCATAACAACATAACATAAGAACATAAGATATGCCATAATGGGTCAGACCAAGGTCCATCAAGCCCAGTATCCTGTTTCCAGCAGTGGCCAATCTAGGTCATACATACCTAGCAGTTTCCCCAAAAGACACAGGTTCTGCAGTGCTTGTACTGGGTCAAGCATTGATATCCTGGGTCCCTTCTTAATAATGGTTTATGGACCTTTCCTCCAGGAATTTGTCCAAACCTTTTTTAAACCCAGCTACACTAACAGCCTTTACTACATCCTCCGGTAACAAATTCCAGAGTTTGATTACACGTTGAGTGAAAAAATATTTTCTTTTATTAGTCTTAAATAGTTTACCCTGTAGCTTCATTGCATGTCCTCTAGTCTTTCTATATTCTGATAATGTAAACAATCGATCTACGTTTACCTGTTCCACTCTGTTCATTAATTTATAGACTTCTATCATATCTTCCCTCAGCCGTCTCTTTTCCAGGTTAAAGAGCCCTAACCTTTTTAGCCTTTCTTCATAGGAGTATCCTTCCATCCCCTTTACCATTTTGGTGGCTCTTCTCTGAACCTTTTCTAATAACTCTATATCCTTTTTAAGATACGGCGACCAGAATTGCACACAATATTCAAGGTGCGGTCTCACCATGGAACGATATAGAGGCATTATAATATCTTTTGTTTTATTTTCCATTCCTTTCCTTATGATACCTAGCATTCTATTTGCTCTCTTGGCTGCTGCTACACACTGGGCCGAGGATTTTAACATGTTATCCACAATGACGCCTAAATCTTTTTCCTGAGTGGTGATTCCTAATGTGGAACCTTGCATTGTGTAACCATAGTTTGGGTTGTTCTTCCCTAGGTGCATAACTTTGCACTTGTCCACATTAAATTTCATCTGCCATTTTGATGCCCAGTCTTCTAATTTATCAAGATCCTCTTGCAATTTTCCACAATCCTCTTGGGTTTTAACAACTTTAAATAGTTTTGTGTCATCTGCAAATTTGATAACTTCACTCGTTGTTCCACTTTCCAGGTCATTTATGAATATGTCAAAAAGCAGCGGACCCAGCACAGATCCCTGGGGTTCACCACTATTCACCTTTCTCCATTGGGAAAAATGGCCATTTAGCCCAACCCTCTGCTTTCTATCTTTTAACCAGTTCTTGATCCACAGTAGTACACTGCCTCCTATCCCATTACTCTTTAGTTTTGCCAAAAGTCTCTGAGGGACCTTGTCAAAGGCTTTCTGAAAGTCCAGATACACTATATCAACAGACTCACCTTTGTCTACCTGTTTATTCACACTTTCAAAAAAACATAACAGATTAGTAAGACAAGATCTTCCTTGTCTAAAGCCATGTTGGCTGTCTCCCATTAGGCCATGACTACCTACATGCTGAGTAATTTTATTCTTTGATGGTTTCTACCATTTTTCCCGGTACTGACGTGAGGCTCACCGGTCTGTAGTTTCCAGGATCACCCCTGGAACCCTTTTTAAAAATTGGCGTTACATTGGTGATCCTCCAATCTTCAGGTATTAAAGATGATTTTAATGATAGTTCACAGATTACTAATAGCAGGTATGCAATCTCATATTTCAGTTCTTTCAACACCCTTGGATGTATACCATCCGTCCCAGGTGATTTGCTACTCTTCAGTTTATCTAATAGTTGTAATACATCTTCCCGATGTATCGATATTTCCTTCAGTTCTTCCGCACCTTTAAATACCACTTCAGTCATGGGTAACATCCCTACATCTTCCTTAGTGAAGACTGAAGCAAAGAATTCATTCAGTCTATCCGCTATCGCCTTGTCACCTCTTAGTGCCTCTTTAACTCCTCTATCATCTAATGGACCAACTAACTCTCACAGGTTTTTTGCTACGAATGTACTTGAAAAAAAATCTTTATTTCGCGTTTTTGCTTCCACAGCAAGCTTCTTCTCAAATTCTCCCTTACTATGCATGAGTGGAGGAGTGGCCTAGTGGTTGGGGCAAGGTACTTCAGGCCGGAAGGTCGGGGGTTCAAATCCCACTAGAGGACAGCAACCTTGGGCCGGAAGGACTGGGGTTTCTAGTCCCACAGGTGCTCCTTGTGGTCTTGGGCAAGCCACTTAACTATTTTACAGGGAACATGGGCTATGGAGGGTTATCTCCAAGTTATAATGCCCTGTTCAATGTAATTTCAGTTTGTTCAATGTAAACTGCACTGATGCAGAATAGCACGGTATATAAGGGAATGTAAATAAATAAATAAATATGAAGAGCATCTGACCACTTTCTCTAAAGGAGTTTGCGCTCTTGCAAAAGGAAATGCTTGTACTTTGTGAGCAGTCTCGGGCGGTGCCTTGTTGACTGACATGGGACATTGACACTAACTGCACAGTTGCACAGTCTGAACCCAGCCCACTCGTAGCTGACACACAGAGGTGGGGGAAGGGCATCCCTAGTATATAGTTCAAGACATTTTAACATCCAGTGTGTGTCTACTACTGTATCTGTAATAAATTTTGGGAGCTTTAGTTCAAGTATGGTGCCTGTGTGGTTTATCCTGTGATCATATTGGTGATGCCTCTTGTAAAATTTCACGTTTTTCTCCCAGGGCGAAAAGGAGGTTGCGCCAAAGGAAAAGGCGGATCAATGCACATGTATGCCAAGAACTTCTATGGTGGCAATGGCATTGTCGGCGCCCAGGTACGGTGCACGGGATTACTGGAGACTGGCCCTTCTCTTCTAAACCCTGCTTTTCTTCAGATTAGTCCTTGGTGCAGAAGAACATATAGTTGAAAAGGCACAAGGACTAGGATCTCATTGAGGTTTCCATTGCATTACCCAGTTGTGAAAGCTCTGAAGAAGTGACAGCTAGTGTTGATAGCCAGGATCTTCTGGGTTAGACTGTGTTTTATTTTTTTTCCCCTCTTACAGATCACATGACAAAACTACCTCCGTTTTCTTCAGCTACAGCAAAATTAGCATTGTTCCTTTCAAATATTCCCCCCATTAGAAACCGCTCTGTATTTTTTTAGAACTCGCAGACATTATTGCAACTGGTGGATCGCCTACTGCATGTAAAAGAAGCATGGCGTGTAGCTGGAGTGCTGGGATTGTGATTGTAAAACTGAGATGATAAAGGAACAGTGCAAAAAAAAAGACATGCTAAGCAAATACTTGCTCCTCACAGAGGAATGGCTTGGAGAAGGCGTCCGTTGTGGTCACTGCATTAGTTCTCAGATATGTGGAGGGGCATTTTAGAAAGGATGTCTAAGCAAGAGCATCGGGAGCGGGGGAAGTAGGGACGTCCAGGTGTAGACATGATTTCAGAAACGTGGATGTGCCTAATATGGACGTCTATAGGGCATCTACATAGATATCCCCAGAATAGTATTTCAGAACCTGAACGTCTAGGAATTGCCTAATAGCATAGTGGGCTAGGATCGGGGAAATCAGGGTTCAAATCCCTGCAGCAGGGATTGCATTGTGTTTGTGCCAAGTACTGAGGATGAAGTGCTTTCTCCTCCACACCCTCTGGATGTTTTTCAGCTAAAAGCTAGCACTTTTCCAATTTTTTTTTATTTTGTACCTGGAGCAGGTCTAATCTTAGACGCGACTCTGGATTCCAGCCACACTCCTCCATGCCCCTGCTCAGATTTGGAGCAAAAAAAGAAGCGGCAGATACACACCCAATAAACTTAAAAACTTTATTAAACCAAGGGGTGGCCAAAACCCAACACAGGCCGTGTTTCGTAATTACTTCATCAGGGGCTATCCAGGCACACTAAAAAACAAATATATAAATTAATAAAATCAAACTAAAGAACAATAGACATATAAAAATAATAAATTTGGAAAATTAAAAATGAAAATACTAATAAAAATAAAATTATAAACATTAATATATAATATAAGCATAAAGGCCAAAATGGACCATATCAATGACCAAATATCTTAAGAACCTTAATAAAAATCATAAAAACCATATATGATCTAGATATATCTAACGTATTTGATTTAACCAACAACTCCATAAATAAAATAACACAGAAAATTCATTTATATACACATATATAATTAAATATGAAAATATGTATAATATAAATAAATAAATAAATAATTAAAAATATGAACACTAATTGGAATACAAAAAATGATAAAATAACTAAAACATTTATAAGTATAAAATGCAATACACAAAATTACACAAAGAATATAAAACACAACTATAATCCATTGCGAAACAAGAAGGGATGAGGAGACTGGAAGAGTAGGACCCATCTAAAACCAATTGTGTAAATGCTAATAAAATCACATACTATAAAGATGGATATTACCTGTGGGTGTGAAGTACAAAAACTTCACCAGGATCGATAAACTGGCAGATACTAATATCAGAATAGCTTCTAGAAAAAATAAATAAAAATAGTGGTAATAAAAATAGTAGTAATAAACCTATGACCCATACGCCATATAAAAGAATGGAAATAATGTTAGTTATTTAAAAACAATATTTTACAATAGAAAAAGGATAAAATTATAAGTGTGTTTACATAGTTATAAATTATCAAGAAACCATGGCTGTTGCCCCCATTGACAAATAAATTGTGTATCTTTATTTTAAAATCTAAACGTACTGTCCCTCTTTAGAATTCATAATCATAAATATAACCAGTACTAAACCCATACTCTGAGTAAATGAAATCATCTTAAAGAGGGCTCAATATACATTGATTTAAATATGTCTAAAAAACTGTAAGTATAACTCTCATAAAATTGTATTTTAATACTATCCCTATTAAAAAACTCATGAGCAAAAAATAATCAAAAAAAAGGGGGGTGGGGGGGGCTTATTTCTATAGTTATAAAATTTGCCCTTATAAAATAAATTATATTCTCTAATTTTAAAAGGTGAATGTTATGCCCACACAAATATAAATATATTACTTTATTTTTAATATAAAAAATTAAATATAACAAATTGTTAGAAAGTTTTTTAAAAATGCTGTACTTATTGAAAGACCATGAACATAAACATGACCTATGACAAAACAAAAAACTCAATAAGCGTAACATAATTATATTGTTTTAAAATATTGAAGGTCATGAATATTGCCCTAATAAAAATGAATAAATGGATTCATTTATTTTAAAATATAGAAGACTTTGGATGTTATCCCCACTAAAAACTCATGAGCATAAACATAAACGATCATGAATAATATAACAATTAAAAGAATAAGAACCAACATAAAGGCATAGTATATAGAATATGTAAACAGGAGAGAGGGTTCTCTAAAAAATCTTATATAAAACAAACAAGACAACCTCCCATCGGTTGTTGAAACTAATAAGACCGCATTGAACACCATAAAGACATAGTGGAACCTAATAAAAATCAAAAGAAAAGGGGAATCGAAAGATATGCAAAAACAAACCAAAATAGAATTATAGACACACTAAAATCTTTCTTGCCTTAACATCCAGTGTATTCCTTGTGCCACGCTATCCAATCCGAGTCTCAGGCGCATAAACCGAAAAACCTTAAAAATGACATCAATATGTTAATACAATGTCGAAAATATCGGGTGCAGGGAAAGTCCAGGTGAACGCAGAACTAGAAGGCACATACTTGTGTATTAAAGGTCAAAAAACGAAAAATGATCAGTGCCTAATGGAATAAATGTTAATCCAACTATTAAAAGAAACCGGACTGCCATAAAGAATGGAATTATGTTTAAAAATAAGGCGTTTAAACAATCGTGTGAAAGAACTCAAACATTTCATATAAAAAGCTATTGATAAAATAACACCCGGGGAAAGTGGGGGAGGGGGGAGGGGGGGGAAGAAGGGGAAGGGTGAGGAAAGGAGAGAAGGGAAGGGGGGGAGGAGGGAAGGGGGGGAGAGGAAGGGGGGGGGGAAGGAAAGGGAAGAGGGGAGGGAGGAGAGAAGGGAAAAGGAAAACACCAATTTTAACGAAAACCTTAAAAGGGGTGGATAAAAGTCTCTCTTTAAACATCGGGGATTTTAAACGCTTGATTTAAAAAGCCTACAGAACATAATGATAATTGCATATATAATTGTAGAACTATAACAAATGCCAAACCTGCAACTGTACAACACTAAGAGGGTAACAAAACAAGGAACCATCTGTAGCACACCGTTTGAGGATTCTCAAAGAGTAGAAGAACGCCGACACATGCGCATTAAGAAGAAACCTGAACCGGAAGTATGACGATAAAGAGCTTTAAAAAGATGAATAGAAGAAAAAAAGCACTGATCCATCACTATATATTAAAAACCACAAATAAATTCTAATGGCATGTACTGACTAAAAGATTTTATGTAACAATGTATGATGCAACTCAAATAAATGAACTATTAAATGTATGAGATAGGGAAAGAGGGGGAAGGGAACATACTGCGGAACCGGGGGGGGGGGGTGAAAGAGGGGGAGGAAGAGGGGAGGGGGAGAGGGAGGGGGAAGGGAAAGGGGAGGAGGGGAAAGGGGAGAAAAAGGAGAGAAAGAAGGGGAAGGGGAAAGGGGGGGGAGGAACAGGGGGGAGGGGGAGGAAAAGGGGGGAGGGGGGAGGGGGGGGAAGGGAGGGGGGGGGGAAAGAAAGGGAAGGGAAAAGGGAGGGGGGAGGAAAGGGGAAGGAGAATGTACATAAGGACCAGCTAAAACTATGAATCTCAAACCACCAATGACGACTCCTAAAGGAACACGGATAAGTCTCTTTCTAAATTTAAACCCCGAGGGGGTGAATGTATCTAACAAAAAAATGTATCTCTGTTCGAGCCTTAATAATGTCTTCTCATTGTCCCCACCTCTCCAATTTGGTATGACCTTCTTGATCACAAAAAAACGTAGATCAGAGAGTGAGTGATTCTTCTCAATCCAATGCTGGACAAGTGGTTTATCCACTAACTTTCTTCTGATGCTACTCTTGTGCTCAACGATCCTGACACGTATTGTACGTTTGGTCTTACCGACGTACAGCAGCTTGCATGGACATGTAATAACATATATGACATTTGTGGTGTCACAATTAGAGTGATCATGTATGTAATGTTTTTTCTGGGTGGTGGGATGCGTAAAAAAACTTTCGGACCGGAAGGGAATGTGTACAAACCGAACAGTGCCCACACTGATATTGACCCTTATAGCTTGAGAGGGGTTTTCTCTCCGTAAGAGCCGAAGAAGAAACGAGGAGATCCCGAAGATTAGCACTTCTTCTATGTGCGACCATTAAATTTAAATTTTTCAAAACCTGGAATGGCTTGTATCAAGTGCCATTCTTTCTTAAGGATATCTATAATCTTATGAGAAACCAAGGAATAATTCAAGGGACAGACCATTTTATCCTGGCCTTTTTTCTTACCATGTGGTCTAAGTAAATCTGCCCTTGACGAATCTCTCGCTCTAACATAGGCTTTATTAATAGCACAGGGAGGATAGCTACGTTCTTGAAATCGCTCTCGCAAAGCTACAGACTGATTCTCAAATTCTTCGTCTAAGGTACAGATCCTCCTAACCCGTAGGAATTGTCCTACCGGTAAATTATTTTTAAAAGCAGGATTATGAAAACTTGAATGATGAAGAAGGGTATTGCGGTCGGTAGGTTTTCTATACAGAGTCGTAACAAAACCTAACCCCTCTCTTAATCAATAAATCCAAATAGGAAATCTTAGTCTCATCAAAAGTGACCTGAAACCGTAAATTGCTGTCTAAGCTATTGATCCATACATTAAATTCCTCTAATAACTCCACTGAGCCTTCCCATATAATAAAGATGTCGTCGATGTATCTAATCCATAAGCGGACATTATCCTTGTATAAAAAATCTTTCAAAAAAGTTCTTCAAAGTTATGTACATAAAGATTTGCCACATCTGGCGCAAAAGATGACCCCATGGCTACACCTTTAATCTGTTGGTAAACCAACCCTCTAAAGCAAAAAAAATTTTTGCAGAGAGCAATTTCAGCTAAGCCAAATAAAAAAGCAGTAGGAATGCGCTGATGAGTCTCCCTATTCAAAAAACACTGTTCAACAATACGTAAGGCTTCTTCCTGTGGCACGTTGGTGTACAATGATTCTACGTCCAAGTAACCATGATTGTATCAGGGCCCAAATTGTGAAAGCCAGACAGGATTTCAATTACATGAGCTGAGTCTCTAACGTATGAACTCATTTTCAACACAAAGGGTCTAAGGATAACATCCAAAAACTTCGAAATAGGTTCTAATAAAGACCCTATAGCCGAAACTATGGGTCTGCCGGGGGGATTTTCCAAAGACTTATGTATCTTGGGTATTACATATATGGTAGGCATGATGGGATCCTTGACGGTGAGAAAATCTTTTTCTTTTTTCGTCAAATGACCGGTTTCATAGGCAATTGAAACCAGATTGTCTATACTGCTCTTAAGGGCATTTGTCGGATCTCCATTCAGTCTAAGATAGAATGTTTTATCATGAAGTTGTCTATCTATTTCTGCAATATATTTTTCCTTATCAAGGACAACGACAGCACCCCCTTTATCAGCAGATTTAATGATAATTTTAGAGTTAGCTTGTAATGATCTTATAGCCTTTCTTTCATCTACGGATAAATTATTAAATGGTGAATGAATATTGATTCTTAATTCATGTACCTGTTTAAGAACGAGTTTTTCGAATGACTCTATTAAGGGATCTGTTTTCGGGGGAGGTACCCAAGTAGAAGCCTTACTGATAATAGATAGATCACCTGTCGGAGTCCTAGGTTCTTTAAAAAAAATCTCGTATTCTAATTCTACGGAAGAATTTGTATAAATCAATCTCCGTTTCAAAAGGGTCAAAATCATGCGCAGGTATAAAGGATAAACCCTTAGCAAGAACTGATATCTCTGCAGTGGTCAGATTATAATTTGAAATATTAACAACATTATTGTGATCTAATACCGCCGCTCGTGCGACTCGTCTCTCGTCCATCCCCCCCTCCCGCGGCCCCGACCGCGTCCTCTGCCCCTCATGGGAAATTGATTGTACTGTCTCTGGTCGTGATTGGACCAAGAGCTCTGAAAAAACTGGGGCTGCTGTTGATATTGGCGGGTCTTGGAAGAACTTCGTCCGCCCCCCTTCCACAGGCTGTCCATACTTAAAAAATCATTCTTCTTCTTACTTTGCTGCTTATCCAGTGTCTTATTATCCTTCTGTGTATGTGAAGTAGAAGCTGAGCTCTCAGAACATTCAGCAGACTCGCTTCTAATTCGTTTCTTTTTGTGTTCAATAATTGAAGGGTCTGGTGTAAAATCTTCATTAGTGCTATCACGGCGGTCAAAAAAGGCAGACCTTCTCTTGACCCAAATTCTCTCGCTATCCAATTTCTTAGACCAATGATATACATAGCCTACTCTATAGTCCTCCTCATCCCTTACAAATTTCTCCCTTTTCTTATCCTTGATTTCTTTTTTAAAATGTATCATATTATCATTGTACTCCATATGCATCTTATCAAAATTTTTATCCTTTTTCTTCAACTCTTTCAACTTCTCATCAAACTCAATCTTATATAGCTCAGATTTTTTATGAGCTGTTGAAATCAATAAAATCATCAGATCAAGTGAGCATTTGTTTAAAATGGCGTTCCAACAGGAAACAAAACCTTGTTCATTTTGATATAGTCCTGGGGCCTTATTAACCCGAAGGCCACGGGGAATAATTTTGGATCTACAGCACTCAAGGAGATAGGTGGAATGCATTTCCTCTTTAATCATCTGTTTAGTTAGTCTTACTGTATCATCCCATTTCGTATACACATCATCTTCTTCCTCGTCAACTGGATCCGTGTTCGAATCCGGATTAATGAACTTGTCCAATGCATCGTCTCCAAAGCTGAGAACGTCTTTCCATGGTGTGAACATGCTGTCAAACAACACAGGGTCCACAAAAAAACAGCACTAGCCACTCAACCGAGCAGGAGCAAAAAAAGAAGCGGCAGATACACACCCAATAAACTTAAAAACTTTATTAAACCAAGGGGTGGCCAAAACCCAACACAGGCCGTGTTTCGTAATTACTTCATCAGGGGCTATCCAGGCACACTAAAAAACAAATATATAAATTAATAAAATCAAACTAAAGAACAATAGACATATAAAAATAATAAATTTGGAAAATTAAAAATGAAAATACTAATAAAAAGAAAGATTTTCTCACCGTCAAGGATCCCATCATGCCTACCATATATGTAATACCCAAGATACATAAGTCTTTGGAAAATCCCCCCGGCAGACCCATAGTTTCGGCTATAGGGTCTTTATTAGAACCTATTTCGAAGTTTTTGGATGTTATCCTTAGACCCTTTGTGTTGAAAATGAGTTCATACGTTAGAGACTCAGCTCATGTAATTGAAATCCTGTCTGGCTTTCACAATTTGGGCCCTGATACAATCATGGTTACTTGGACGTAGAATCATTGTACACCAACGTGCCACAGGAAGAAGCCTTACGTATTGTTGAACAGTGTTTTTTGAATAGGGAGACTCATCAGCGCATTCCTACTGCTTTTTTATTTGGCTTAGCTGAAATTGCTCTCTGCAAAAATTGTTTTGCTTTAGAGGGTTGGTTTACCAACAGATTAAAGGTGTAGCCATGGGATCATCTTTTGCGCCAGATGTGGCAAACCTTTATGTACATAACTTTGAAGAACTGTTTTTGAAAGATTTTTTATACAAGGATAATGTCCGCTTATGGATTAGATACATCGACGACATCTTTATTATATGGGAAGGCTCAGTGGAGTTATTAGAGGAATTTAATGTATGGATCAATAGCTTAGACAGCAATTTACGGTTTCAGGTCACTTTTGATGAGACTAAGATTTCCTATTTGGATTTATTGATTAAGAGAGAGGGGTTAGGTTTTGTTACGACTCTGTATAGAAAACCTACCGACCGCAATACCCTTCTTCATCATTCAAGTTTTCATAATCCTGCTTTTAAAAATAATTTACCGGTAGGACAATTCCTACGGGTTAGGAGGATCTGTACCTTAGACGAAGAATTTGAGAATCAGTCTGTAGCTTTGCGAGAGCGATTTCAAGAACGTAGCTATCCTCCCTGTGCTATTAATAAAGCCTATGTTAGAGCGAGAGATTCGTCAAGGGCAGATTTACTTAGACCACATGGTAAGAAAAAAGGCCAGGATAAAATGGTCTGTCCCTTGAATTATTCCTTGGTTTCTCATAAGATTATAGATATCCTTAAGAAAGAATGGCACTTGATACAAGCCATTCCAGGTTTTGAAAAATTTAAATTTAATGGTCGCACATAGAAGAAGTGCTAATCTTCGGGATCTCCTCGTTTCTTCGGCTCTTACGGAGAGAAAACCCCTCTCAAGCTATAAGGGTCAATATCAGTGTGGGCACTGTTCGGTTTGTACACATTCCCTTCCGGTCCGAAAGTTTTTTTACGCATCCCACCACCCAGAAAAAACATTACATACATGATCACTCTAATTGTGACACCACAAATGTCATATATGTTATTACATGTCCATGCAAGCTGCTGTACGTCGGTAAGACCAAACGTACAATACGTGTCAGGATCGTTGAGCACAAGAGTAGCATCAGAAGAAAGTTAGTGGATAAACCACTTGTCCAGCATTGGATTGAGAAGAATCACTCACTCTCTGATCTACGTTTTTTTGTGATCAAGAAGGTCATACCAAATTGGAGAGGTGGGGACAATGAGAAGACATTATTAAGGCTCGAACAGAGATACATTTTTTTGTTAGATACATTCACCCCTCGGGGTTTAAATTTAGAAAGAGACTTATCCGTGTTCCTTTAGGAGTCGTCATTGGTGGTTTGAGATTCATAGTTTTAGCTGGTCCTTATGTACATTCTCCTTCCCCTTTCCTCCCCCCTCCCTTTTCCCTTCCCTTTCTTTCCCCCCCCCTCCCTTCCCCCCCTCCCCCCTCCCCCCTTTTCCTCCCCCTCCCCCCTTTTCCTCCCCCCCCCTTTCCCCTTCCCCTTCTTTCTCTCCTTTTTCTCCCCTTTCCCCTCCTCCCCTTTCCCTTCCCCCTCCCTCTCCCCCTCCCCTCTTCCTCCCCCTCTTTCACCCCCCCCCCCGGTTGCGCAGTATGTTCCCTTCCCCCTCTTTCCCTATCTCATACATTTAATAGTTCATTTATTTGAGTTGCATCATACATTGTTACATAAAATCTTTTAGTCAGTACATGCCATTAGAATTTATTTGTGGTTTTTAATATATAGTGATGGATCAGTGCTTTTTTTCTTCTATTCATCTTTTTAAAGCTCTTTATCGTCATACTTCCGGTTCAGGTTTCTTCTTAATGCGCATGTGTCGGCGTTCTTCTACTCTTTGAGAATCCTCAAACGGTGTGCTACAGATGGTTCCTTGTTTTGTTACCCTCTTAGTGTTGTACAGTTGCAGGTTTGGCATTTGTTATAGTTCTACAATTATATATGCAATTATCATTATGTTCTGTAGGCTTTTTAAATCAAGCGTTTAAAATCCCCGATGTTTAAAGAGAGACTTTTATCCACCCCTTTTAAGGTTTTCGTTAAAATTGGTGTTTTCCTTTTCCCTTCTCTCCTCCCTCCCCTCTTCCCTTTCCTTCCCCCCCCCTTCCTCTCCCCCCCTTCCCTCCTCCCCCCCTTCCCTTCTCTCCTTTCCTCACCCTTCCCCTTCTTCCCCCCCCTCCCCCCTCCCCCACTTTCCCCGGGTGTTATTTTATCAATAGCTTTTTATATGAAATGTTTTTTGAGTTCTTTCACACGATTGTTTAAACGCCTTATTTTTAAACATAATTCCATTCTTTATGGCAGTCCGGTTTCTTTTAATAGTTGGATTAACATTTATTCCATTAGGCACTGATCATTTTTCGTTTTTGACCTTTAATACACAAGTATGTGCCTTCTAGTTCTGCGTTCACCTGGACTTTCCCTGCACCCGATAT
Organism: Ichthyophis bannanicus; assembly: GCA_033557465.1. NCBI lineage: Eukaryota > Metazoa > Chordata > Amphibia > Gymnophiona > Ichthyophiidae > Ichthyophis > Ichthyophis bannanicus. Next base: position 897,846,167 of record CM066035.1, on the reverse strand, counting down.
TTTCGACATTGTATTAACATATTGATGTCATTTTTAAGGTTTTTCGGTTTATGCGCCTGAGACTCGGATTGGATAGCGTGGCACAAGGAATACACTGGATGTTGTTAAGGCAAGAAAGATTTTAGTGTGTCTATAATTCTATTTTGGTTTGTTTTTGCATATCTTTCGATTCCCCTTTTCTTTTGATTTTTATTAGGTTCCACTATGTCTTTATGGTGTTCAATGCGGTCTTATTAGTTTCAACAACCGATGGGAGGTTGTCTTGTTTGTTTTATATAAGATTTTTTAGAGAACCCTCTCTCCTGTTTACATATTCTATATACTATGCCTTTATGTTGGTTCTTATTCTTTTAATTGTTATATTATTCATGATCGTTTATGTTTATGCTCATGAGTTTTTAGTGGGGATAACATCCAAAGTCTTCTATATTTTAAAATAAATGAATCCATTTATTCATTTTTATTAGGGCAATATTCATGACCTTCAATATTTAAAAACAATATAATTGTTACGCTTATTGAGTTTTTTGTTTTGTCATAGGTCATGTTTATGTTCATGGTCTTTCAATAAGTACAGCATTTTTAAAAAAATTTCTAACAATTTGTTATATTTAATTTTTTATATTAAAAATAAAGTAATATATTTATATTTGTGTGGGCATAACATTCACCTTTTAAAATTAGAGAATATAATTTATTTTATAAGGGCAAATTTTATAACTATAGAAATAAGCCCCCCCCACCCCCCTTTTTTTTGATTATTTTTTGCTCATGAGTTTTTTTAATAGGGATAGTATTAAAATACAATTTTATGAGAGTTATACTTACAGTTTTTTAGACATATATTTAAATCAATGTATATTGAGCCCTCTTTAAGATTTCATTTACTCAATCAGAGTATGGGTTTAGTACTGGTTATATTTATGATTATGAATTCTAAAGAGGGACAGTACGTTTAGATTTTAAAATAAAGATACACAATTTGTCAATGGGGGCAACAGCCATGGTTTCTTGATAATTTATAACTATGTAAACACACTTATAATTTTATCCTTTTTCTATTGTAAAATATTGTTTTAAATAACTAACATTATTTCCATTCTTTTATATGGCGTATGGGTCATAGGTTTATTACTACTATTTTTATTACCACTATTTTTATTTATTTTTTCTAGAAGCTATTCTGATATTAGTATCTGCCAGTTTTTTATCGATCCTGGTGAAGTTTTTGTACTTCACACCCACAGGTAATATCCATCTTTATAGTATGTGATTTTATTAGCATTTACACAATTGGTTTTAGATGGGTCCTACTCTTCCAGTCTTCTCATCCCTTCTTGTTTCGCAATGGATTATAGTTGTGTTTTATATTCTTTGTGTAATTTTGTGTATTGCATTTTATACTTATAAATGTTTTAGTTATTTTATCATTTTTTGTATTCCAATTAGTGTTCATATTTTTAATTATTTATTTATTTATATTATACATATTTTCATATTTAATTATATATGTGTATATAAATGAATTTTCTGTGTTATTTATTTATGGAGTTGTTGGTTAATCAAATACGTTAGATATATCTAGATCATATATGGTTTTTATGATTTTTATTAAGGTTCTTAAGATATTTGGTCATTGATATGGTCCATTTTGGCCTTTATGCTTATATTATATATTAATGTTTATAATTTTATTTTTATTAGTATTTTCATTTTTAATTTCCCAAATTTATTATTTTTATATGTCTATTGTTCTTTAGTTTGATTTTATTAATTTATATATTTGTTTTTTAGTGTGCCTGGATAGCCCCTGATGAAGTAATTACGAAACACGGCCTGTGTTGGGTTTTGGCCACCCCTTGGTTTAATAAAGTTTTTAAGTTTATTGGGTGTGTATCTGCCGCTTCTTTTTTTGCTCCTGCTCGGTTGAGTGGCTAGTGCTGTTTTTTTGTGGACCCTGCTCAGATTTGGACATCCTCATACTGCTGACGTCCATAGACCCATCTTCTAAAATGGCTCTGAAGATGTCTTCATACCCGTTTTCAAATGTCCAAAGCACGAATAGGGCTTCCAAAATAACCCCAATAGCAAAGAAGCTGTAAGCAAAGCCGCCTTACTGGACTAACCTGATCCATTTGTGACATGAAACAGGTAATATATAATTCACGAAAGCTAGTCAGAAATGGATGAAGTTAATCCGGTAAAGGTATTGCCTATGCTTGCTGACCTTTATTTCTCCGTATTAAGGATTTCTGCTGGTTTAGAGGGCGAAGGATTTAAGTCCTGTGAGCAACTGAAGAGGGATAGTGCACCTGCCATCTGTGGTTCATTGCTGCCTTTCCGCTGCTAAGTGCACCACTTCTGCCTCAGAGCCCTGCTTCATCTGACGCCGCTGCTGCCCTCTGTTATCAGTAGGTCTGATATCTGCTGACCTGCAGAGAGCAATAGATTGCTGTCCCCTTTGACGTGCACCTTCAGTAGAGCCAGCAGGATTATATTGTAGGTTTTATTTTATGGTTAATTTATATTTTATTGATTTTTGACCCGGTGAAAAGCGGGATATAAATACAGTTAAATAAAATTTTATGACAAATGTATATTTTTGGGTGCTTTTGATCATTGTATTTTAAGGTATGCATGTGTTTTACTCATTGTTGTGATATTTTAGTCCTTGCATTTGTGGTACCATGCTTGGAGCCCGAATGCTTTGAAAAGTAAGAAATTTAGATTAGATATCCAATGACAAATGTTGTCTGATACCCTTTTTTAATCTCATGTACTGTTGTAGGTGCCTCTTGGAGCAGGCATTGCTTTGGCCTGTAAATATTTTGGCAAAGATGAAATTTGTTTGACTTTATATGGTGATGGTGCAGCTAACCAGGTGAGTTGTCCTCTCTGTACAGTGGTATGACAGCCACACCCTTCTGGGGGTGGAGCGATAGGCCTTACAATGTCTGAGGTCCCTTTTATTCATTCCATTTATTTCACCTTGGCCTCGGGTGACGTACAGTTGATAACATTAAATTCTAGTCTAACACAATCAGCAGTGAAAAAGAAGAAAATAAAAATAAATACAACAATCACAAATCTTAATTTTGATATAACTTAGATTTTTAAAAAGTACAATAAAAGAAAACCAATTCCAAAATGTCGAAAATTAACATAGATAAAATTTAATAACCAACCAACCCCCTCCCCTCCCCCCCCCCCCTCCGCCTTACAATGATTTTGAAGAGACAAATAGTTATCCATAGACTTCAGATCTTTTTGGACTATAATTCCATAGGTTCGGACCTAAAGAGGAAAAAGTGTTTTTCTAATGTATTCCAGCTAGGCCTCTTTAGGGGGCCTGTTTACTAAGCCGGGCTAATGGTTAGTGTATGGTGTTTTTTTCCTGTAACTAGGTCCCTTGTTCAGTGGCACCTCGTGAAAATTGCATCTGCTAACCGTTAACCTAGCTTAGGTGTTGCGACATGTAGAGGCCATCTGAGCAAAATATATAATGTACTCCCAGGCAGATAGTGCTCTTATTTAGAGATTTCCTTCCCTTACAGCCGAAAGCACATAAATCCCTTGTTCTTCAGTGAAAGTGAATTGGGAACAGTCGTCGTCATGGAGGGGCCATTAAATAGAAAATGAAGACTATGGCCACTTCCTGACATGCTCTTAAGTGTGTCTCTTTCCTTATCTTTTACAGAGTGGTGAGTACATTAATAGGAGCATTGCTAGAACAGAGGATAGTGAGGTTTCTGGAATCCAATGGATTACAGGATCCAAGGCAGCATCATTTTACTAGAGGAAGGTCTTATCAGATGAATCGGATTAATTTCTTGACTGGGTGAACACAGAGTTGGACCGTAGCTGAGCACTAGATGTGGTGTACTTAGATTTCAGCAAAGTCTTTGGCACGGTTCCACACAGGCAACTTATAAATAATGCTCTGAGAACGGATCCTAAAGTGACTAACTGGTTGAGTGGGAGGTGACAGAGGGTACTGGTAAATGGCATTCACTCTGGTAAGGATGTTACCACTGATGTGCCACAGGGCTTGATCCTTGGTTGATTCTTTTGAATATTTTTGTAAGTGCTATTGAGGATTGTCAGGTATTTTTGCCTCTTTGCGGGTGATATCAAAATCTTCAATAGGGTAGATACTCTAGGAAGATGTAGACACCAGGAAGACTAGGGATCTAGCGAAGTTTGAAGAGTTGAGAATTTGATAGCTGAGATTTAATGCTACAAAAATGCAGGTCATGTGTCTGGACTACAAAAATCCAAGGGAGTGGCAGGAAAGAAGAGCGGGACCTGGGGGTGATTTGTTTCTGATCTTAAGGTGATCAAACAGGTAGAAAAGGTGACTGAAAGCTGGAAGGATGCTTGGGTGCATATGGAGAGGTATGGCCAGCAGGTAGTAGGAGGTGATACTGCCTCTGTGTAAATCTCTGGTGAGACCTCATTTGGAGTACTGTGTGCCATTCTGGAGATCACACCTTCAGAAGGATATAAACAGCATGGAGTCCGTGCAGAGGACGGCTACTAAAATGGTTAGTGGTCTTCGTCATAAAGCATAGTGGGCAGACTGGTCTTGGGCAAGCCACTTAACCCTCCATTGCCCATGTTCCTTGTAAATACTCAGATTTATCTCCAAGTTATAATGCCCTGTTCAATGTAATTTCAGTTTGTTCAATGTAAACCGCCTTGATATCATGAAAGGCGATATATAAGAAATGTTAAAATATCTCAATATGTATGCTTTGCAAGAAAGGTGGGAGAGGGGAGATACGATAAGAGAGATTTAAATGCCTCCGTGGCATAAATGTATAGGAGAGCCTCTTTCGATGGAAAGAAAGCTCTGCAATGGGAGCATAGAATGAAGATGAAAGGGGATAGACTCAGGAGTAATCTGAGGAAATATTTCTTTACGGAAAGAGTGGTGGATGCGTGGAATAGTCTCCCAGTGGAGGAAGTAGAGATGAGGACAGTATGAATTCAAGAAAGCACGGGACACAAACGGAGGATCTCCGAGGGAAAAAGGACCGTAGAGCTTAGTGGTTGGTATGGATGGGCAGACTGGATAGGCCCTATGTTTTTTGTCTTCCTTCATTGTTCTGTGCTTCTAAGATGGGCAGGGACCTGTGTTTCAGCAATTAGTTAGTTCTCAGAACACTTGACTATCCTTCAGTTGGGCAGCACTGGGGATTCTAGTTTGAGGAGCCCTCTATAATGCACGTCATTGCCTTGGAAAGTGAACAAGTTTCATATCGAAGTAGGCCTGCACTAGTTTTCCTGTAAAAGTAACTCCCTGCTTTGGTTACTGGAAGTTGTAGCGACCCACATGGGGTGAAACATGACATTGCAGCTCTACTGTTAACTCAAAATGGATTTTCCCACTCTCACTGCCCAGGCGTGCGGCTACTACTTCCAGTTTTCCGAACGTGAAGTCAGCTTGCAAGTGATGAACAGTGTAACCTCATTTTTATTTTTGCTGCTGCTTCTTTCAGGGTCAGATTTTTGAGACATACAACATGGCGGCGCTCTGGAAACTGCCCTGTATCTTCATCTGTGAGAATAACCGGTATGGAATGGGCACCTCTGTAGAACGAGCTGCAGCCAGCACAGACTATTTCAAGAGAGGAGACTACATCCCAGGACTCAGGGTAAATCATGGTGGCCTCACTCTGCTAATGCAGGGTGACAAAAGATATTTATGTTGAACTTAATTTAAAAAAAAATGACATATCTATTTTGGTTTACTGGTATTTTATTTTGCCATTAACTATACACTGAATCAACAGTTGTAAACCAATCAGTCATAGCCTAAAACAGTTTGATTTTTGAGGTACTACCAACCTCTTTCTGGGCACTGATTTGTTCTGGTTTGCTGAATCATCACTTCCCCGGCTATCTCTTACCACCGTTTGCTTTCTGTTAGAAGCATAGCTCCCATCTCGGAAGTGTCCACATACTCACTGACTTTCCCTTGTTTGGCCATTGATTTCTCCTAATTTTCTGTGCTTTCTTTAACAGTTGGATGGTATGGATGTGCTGTGTGTCAGAGAGGCAACAAAATTTGCCGCAGATCACTGCAGGTCTGGAAAGGTAATGTGTTAGGACTCAGAAAACAATTTCCATCTCATAGAGGTGCCTTAGGGTGCTCCAGCCTTTGAGTTCTATGCCACGTCTGTTTTTTAGATATTTGTTTGTGAAAACGCCTTCTCCTTAGTCAGGCCCAACACTAGGAAGATATGTCAGGGTGTATCTGGGCTGATGTACCAAAATCTCATGCAGGCTTCCTGCATGCAGCTGAAGAGCGCATTCGGAAGAACTTTCTAAAATCATGGGACATGACTTTAGTATAGAAAATATGTAGCTTTTTATTAAGGTGTGCTGGAACATTTTTCTATTACAGTATGCTGAGCATATACTTGTAAAAATTTTTAGAGTTTGCACATGAAATTGTTTTTCTGTCCGAATCGCAAATCTGGCCTGGCATTGTTCCTTCTCCCATTTTCACTTCTGAAGCTGTCAGATTCTGTTCTGCAGACAAAGACCTTGGTTGTAGCCCACGGATTACACTAGTGTCCCAAGGATACATGGCATACAATAAATAATGAGCGCTTTGGGGCAAAGGTCCCCTACTGTGTGTGCTGCACAAGTGTTTGCTTTCTCTGGGGAACTGAAGCCGTGGGCAAGAGTCTACCTCAGTTTTGCAGGCAGGCGGCTGTGCAGGCTATTTAGAAGCCTTATCCTTCAGCGTGGCCCAGGGTAACTGAGACCAACCAAGGCCCAACACTGAATCTGAGGCTTCTGCTACTGGGAGCAGTTATATAGAGCCAGTGGGTTGATATTTCTTGTCTCTTGGCATGGGGGGGGGAGGAGGAATATAGAAGACTTGCCAGCATTCCTGACACATGTTACTGGTGCATTCAACAGCAGTAGGAGCCTCAGATTCAGGGATGGTTTCTGGAGTTTTGCATTTATTTATTTAGTTAACCGTTTTTTTTTTCTATACCACTTTATCCTGTGGTCAAAGCGGTTTATATTATAACAGGATAATCAATTTGGAGAATACATTGAACATTAACTTAAATTAGTGTATGTAGGGATACATTGTTAACATTGGGTAGTCATGGATGGCTGAGGTAGGTGGGGGAGTCTACTTGGGAGGGAGGGATTAGAGACTGGGGCTTTGGTTTATGGCTAGCTATGTGATGTCTGAGAAGCAGTCTTTTTGAAGATGTGTGTCTTGAGGGCTCTTCTGAAAGTTATGTCCTTTGTGGTCTGAAGTTTATCGGGGATAGAGTTCCATAGAGATAGAACAAATAGAAGACTCGTTTTTGATTAATAGTGTTTTTATGCTTAGCATGTTCTGGTTCGTCTTTCTGTTGTCAGGAGTCTTTTGAAGTAGTGATTTTAAGTGTGGTGAAGATAGGCTATTGAGGATTTTAAAGACTGAGGGTAAATTTGTATTTTATACATTCAGTTAGTGGTAGCCAGTAAAGTATGAACAGGGGGGTTGTGTGTTGAGAGCAACCTGGAGTTGGGTGGATAGCTGTTTTTGATAGACTTTGGAAGATTATATTACATTAGTCAATGTGTGGAAAGACCGTTGGAGGACTGATCGAAAGTCATGGTGAGTTTGAGGTTTTGGATTGTTTTGAGATTGAAATAGATGCTTTCTGTGATGTTTAAAAAAACTGAGTAGCAACCTGCCTGGACAACTAACTTAAGGTGGTATTATTTATACTAAAATTATCTTTTAGGAAAATACAGCGGCAGATTAAACCTTGTGTCATGGTGCTGATGGAGGCACAGAGGACTGGGGTGTACTCTGAGCATGTGTGTAGCTGTCGCACTTGTTCAGTGTAACAACCAGGTTACTTTTAAATTTTCCTTTGCTATATTGCATTCAGGTTCTGTTAACACCATTAAGTTTTGTTTGCAGGGTCCTATTCTGATGGAGCTGCAGACATATCGTTACCATGGACACAGCATGAGTGATCCCGGAATCAGGTGAAATTAAGAGAATGCAAATCCTATCTGCTTTACTCCAATGTCATTAAGAAAACCATCATGGCAGTTCTCCAAACCTATTCATATTTTATCTGCTTTAAAAGTTTAAATGGAAAGCTTTAATGGAGGCAATACCCAGCAAGGTGTATATGAAAGAAACTTCTTGTCCTCACATTTCATCTTCAGAGTCAGCAGGACATGAGCTTAGCTTCTTGCTTCCTTGTGGGATGCCGGGACACAGCTGACTGTTCCTCTGAGGGGTAGCAGGTCATGTGAAACTGTGCTGCCTTGGGGATCTTATAGGACTAAATTTATTTTAAAACACTTCTATACTGCAAAGGTGAAAACATCATTGTGTGGTTTACATTTTCATAAAAAACACAATAAAACAGCCAACAATTTAAGAACAATTGTGCCATCCCCATCCCCCCAAAACACCCATAAGTCAAGCTGGGAATATAAACTTCTTGCAATTCCCCCCACCAACACAATCCTAATCCTATTCTGTGTTAATACACTGGCGAGTTATTCCACCACATTGGGACGGTTGTCACAAAAGCGCGCTCTCCTCCATTTTTGCTGTCTCATCTGATGATGACGATGATCTGGGACTAAGTAAAACCCTCTGACTAGATCTCTGTGCTTTACCCGGCTGTAGAAGTGGAGGAGTAGCCTAGTGGTTATTGCAGTAGCTTGGTAACCAAGAGACCAGGGTTTGATTCCCACTAGCACGCCTTGGGCAAATCACTTAACCCTCCATTGCCTTGGAAGAAAGGCCTGGCAGTGTACGTCCGGCCACATTGCCAAGAAAACCCAGGAGCTGCTGGGTCGCCAGGAATCAGCACTGACTCGAAGGCCCACAGTGCATTTTGCATCAGTGTAACACACCACTTGGATAACTTGGTCCGCCTGTTCTCTCGGCACCCTAAAAGTCACGAATAACATCTTTAAATATGCTCCTTTCTTGAACAGGGAGCTGACGTAATACATCTGTCCCCAATTCCTTTCTCCCTTGCTATTGTATTTTGGATCACCTGCAAGCTCCTCAAATAAACTGGCAGTGCAAGGTGACACAGCTAAAGCTTCCAAATCAAGCTCACCACAAAACACCTAATTTTTTGCACATTTAAAACTATATGGTTTTCCTTCAACTGAATAGCCACTTTCTCCAAACACTCATTGAGTTTCTTAATCGCACAGACACTATTCTGACCTAATGGGACCATCTGCATACATAGAGATCACAGTTTCTGTGGTTTTAATTGCTTGCATAAAATATTAAAAAGGATTGGGGACAAAGCCAAACCCTGAGGTACCCCCACAGACTCGCAGTCTGATAGAAAACATCTTTACCCCATACCTTACCCTGAAACGCCTTCATTACAAGAATCCATTCCCAGTAATCTACATCTCTGCACCAAAACATCCCATGCCGCTGAATCAAAAGCAATGGATGGAGTCGTCTTCTTTTTTGATGGTACTTTGAGCTGGGGCTGTGGGTATTGGAACAACTCTGCCTGGTCATGGAGAAGTTTGCAATATTTTGAATAAATGGGGATAATGCTTGATGAAGGGAGTGAAGCGTCTTTGCTGCTTTTTTCGCCCTCTCACCCCCCTAATACCTACTGCATTGGGTTGTAACTTGAGTTGTACTGCTGGAAAGGCGAGCTACAGTTGTGGTCAACATGATTGGCACCCTTGCAGTGCAATCTCTTAATGTCCAATATCTCCTAAAAAGAAGTGGCCAGTGAAATGGCTTTAGACTATATATGTACAGATATTTGACTCATAAAAGAATCAAATAAAATAAGACCAGTTAAAAAAGGAACTAGTATAAGAACTGGGGCATTGCCAGGACATGATTTGGCACCCTTTATAAACAATGGAAATCAGTTTGAACAGAAGAACCACATTCCCATTGCAGTAAAATTAGACATAACTGTGATCAATTGTCAGTACTCACATGACTTGTGTCAACCAATGAATAATGACTCTAATGTTTAAAATGGCCACATTCCCACCCTGTTCCATTTTCACAATGGTTGAAGACAAGATTGCTACCTGAAACCATCAGAAAAGCCATTATTGTCAAACTTCAAAGGGGTACAAGGCCATCTCCAAAGACCTTGCTATTCCTGTGTCTATAGTTCGCAATGTTAAAAGGTTTTCTGCTCATGGAATTGTCAAGAACCTCCAGGGATGTGATGGGAAGAGGAAAATTAATCCAATGAGTCTTCTAAGGTTAATGCAAATTGTTGGAAAAACATCATGTACAACATCAAGAGAGCTTCAGGCTGACCTGGAACAATCTGGTGTGGTGGTTTCAACCCTCATCATACACTGTGCACCAAACAAAGAAGGACTTTATGGGTGAAGGCCAAGGAGCACCTCACTGCTCAAAGACAAACAGACATAAAAAGGCACACCTGATCTTTGCCCAAACCCATCTTGAAAACCACGATCCTTCTGGGAAGATGTTCTGTGGCCAGATGAAACCAAACTTGAGCTCCTTGGCAATGCAGACCAGTGATACATTTACAGGCTAAGGAATGAAGCTTATAAGAAAAAACACACCTTTCATATAGTTAGATATGTTGGAGGTTCCATAATGTCATAAGGATGTTTTACTGCCTCAGGAACTGGAGGCTTGGAATTATGAAGTCAGAGGACTACCAAAGTATTTTGGAGCGAAATGTGCTACCTAGTGTCAGAAAGCTAGGTCTAGGTTGAAGGCCACGGGTCCTCCAGCCAGGACAGTGACCCAAAACATACATCCAAAAGTACAAAAGAATGGTTTAAAAAGGAAAAAAAATAGACTGTTTAAACTAGCCAGCAAAGGAGTCCTGATCTCAGTCCCATAGAGAACCTTTGGAAAGAGCTGAAACCTGTCATTGGTAAAAGGAATCCTGGAAACATTCATGAGCTGGAACAAATCGCAGTTGAAGAGTGGGAAAAACTACCAGCAGACAGATGTACGAAACTTATAGATGGCTACAAGAAACATTTGGAGTCTGTCATCACTGCAAAAGATTGTACAACCAAATATTAGTGAAGGATGCCATTATTCCTGTCCAGTTTACAAAAGAATAGGGTCCTTCTTATGGAGCAATATAATACAACAATTCTATGAAAATCACTCCAGATAAACACACTGTTACAGAATATATGGGAGGGTGATATCACAAAACTTAATGATTGAATACTCTCCTAGGAACTGTCTCAGACCAGCCGGCTGCCTATATGCTGGGAAGTGAAAATTCAAATTCACCAGCGGCGCCTATAGCATCAATGACTGGTTCCTGGTGTTTTTTCTAATTATTGACACCCGCTCTCTCCACTGTGCTTTTAAACTGTGCTTTTAAACAGACGAACAGTCTCTGTGAAAACATGTACTTAACTTCCCAATTTCTGTGTAGTTCAAGAAAACCTTTGACTTGACAGTTTTCAGTCCTTCTCAAAAGCCTTTACTCTGATTGAAAACACCGTGTCTCATTCTCCCAACGCCTCACATGTAACGTTATTTCTGCGTTTCTCTCTATATTTCGAGGTTCTTCAGGGGATGAATCACATTCGGCAAGCTTTTAACCAAATTTGGCCGAAACTGCGCTCAGTTCAGATGGTAATACTTCTAGTATTTTTCGCTGTGAGCTCATTTCTCTCTATCCATCTCTTCCAAAAAAACGCTGCCAGGTCATATTTTGTGGTTTTTCTCAGAAATTACTATGTCTTAAGTTGCACAGACATCTATATTTTTTGTTGTTGTATACCTCTGACCATACTATTGACATACAGTTGGAATATTTCCATCATATTTTAACTATTTCTCAAGATATTGTTTACAACATGCCTAAAATGCAAGGGTGCCAATAATGTTGACCACAACTGTAAATACTACCACTAATAACGATAGTAATGTCTTCTCTATTAATCTTTCCATGAGAAGCAAAATCTCCACAGTAAATTGGGCAAGATGCGAACACAGTATCTTCCTTTTTATGTTAATTTGATACATAATAGCACACTTTGATATTTTCTATCATTTAATGTTTCCTATAAAGTCATCCAAGTTAACATTCCTTTTTAATGTAAAATGTTCTTTTGTAATGTTTCCTGTAAACCGTTGTGCCTACAAAATCGAGCAGTATATAAACCCAATAAAATAAATAATGTAAGTCAACCCATAACTGTAGAGTCAAGTTCTAAATTAATGAAAATACGCTGATGCATATTTTCATATGATCACCATGAGGATCTGATAAAACAGCTCTTCCCTCAGTGTGGGAAAATTCTCTCCCATTAGGAGCAGAACCTTCCCCTGCCTGTCTGATCATTTGAGAATGTTTCTTGGTTAGAACTGTTCCTTGTGGTCATGCATTTCCATGTGTCTCATTTTGCTTTCAACCTAGCTATCGTACTCGGGAAGAAATTCAGGAAGTGAGAAGTAAGAGTGATCCTATTACTCTGCTTAAAGACAGAATGGTGAACAATAACCTTGCCAGTGTGGAGGAATTAAAGGTAGGCCGACCAAGCCAGTGACCAAAGGCTGAGAGCTGCATCAGTTCTGAGGAGCTGGAGGGAGGGGGGGAAAGTCCCGTTGTTTTATAAAGAAATGGCCAGAAGAGACCCTGTGTGTTGCTGCACTATGTGCATTGGGGTCACTGTCGGCTGGCTATATTGCCCTTCTGAAACCATTTTATGATAATGTGGAGGCTTTTGCTGCATTGACTAGGTACAGTTTTACACTGAATGAATGAGTCCTAATGCCAGCTGTACTATTAGACCATCTGACTAGATGCCTTACTAAGGACCATTTCAAATCTCTGGTTTAATGCATTGAAAGGACACCATTTGGAGCTGGTTTAAGAGAAATTGTTGAAAAGAAGCATCTTGGTATCCTATTTTTTTCCCTGTCCTTTTAGTGGTGCCTTGCAGGTCTCTAGCTTCAATTGTTTGTTTGTTTTTATATAATTGGCTAGTTTAGGGCTTTAGTGTTTCATGTTACAAGTTTAGTATCCTTGAGGCTTAGGAAGATCAGTGAATCTTATTGCTTTAGTTTGTTATATGTACTGTGGATCAGGGATCCTTGCACAGCAGCTTCACGGATATTTTTCAGCCCTTTTGGGGATGGCCTTAGAAGGTGGGGGGACAAACATGCATTTCAGAATAGCCTGTGTAGTGGAGATTCGAGGGACCCCTGAGCTGGAACCGCAGTGCTTTGTTATTCTGAGACTGCTCTTTAGTAACAGGTAATCGGTGCATCCCGAAGTGAGTTAACGTACCACCTTTGCTGTCCATTGCAGGAAATTGACATTGAAGTGCGGAAAGAGATAGAAGAAGCTGCACAGTTTGCCACCACTGACCCCGAGCCACCCTTGGAAGAACTGGGCAACCACGTCTATTATAACGAGCCACCATTCGAGGTGCGGGGGCCAAATCCTTGGATCAAGTATAAGTCTGCCTCTTAAAGCCCCACACCTACCAGTTCATGTCTGTTACAATGCTGACTTCTCTCCACTAACTCTGAGGATCTGGCTGGCTTACAAATGCTGGGTTGAATATCCAGTCTGTTTAGGAAATGAAGAAAACTTGTTTGGTAGTGGAAAGCAGAGTTCCACATTGGAACCCTCTAAAGAAGTTTTCTGAAGTTGCCTCAAAGAGAAGTGACTAAAGAATATCTTGTTTTGGACTATCTAAATTTAAAACTATTCAGCTAATATTGTCTTCTAGTATAAGAATCATGTCATGCGCTTTTGAGTCATTAAAGTGTATCCCTACAGTGGTTGGCTTGTGATTTCTCTTTGTGTGAATGTGGTAAACTTTGTCGCAAGCACATACCAAAGTATCCCACCTCAACACACGTGCCTGGGCAATGTCAGCATATTTTAAACTTTAGGAGAGATTTAACTCTCTCCTATACAGGTACCTTGTAACCAGTTGAGTTCTCTTTAATTTTGCATTACAACTTAACGGGTAGCTTAAGCCAATTCATGTTTGGTTCCTGGGAACCATCAGTGCTACATCGTAAGGACAGTGGTAGACACATCTGGCTGAAACTTGTAACAAAACAGTTAAGAATTCGAAGTTGAAGGTGAACATTGACATTTTACAGAGAATCTTGTATGCAGAAGAGAAATTTTAAGAAACACATTTGATTTTTTCTTTTTTTAAAGATCGATGATGCTCTATATTTAAGACTCTGCAAAGAAGAGAATAAATTTCATGTACTGTACTTTTTTAAAATCACACTGATTACCAAAAGATTTATCTTTTTAATGATACCCCCTGGTAGAAGCAAAAGCCACCTCGCCAGTGGCATGCTGTATACAGTTGCAGGGAAGCTGGGGTTCTAGCCCTCTTCCTTCATCCACTGATGCTTGTGTGCTTGGGCAAGTTACGTCATCCACCATTACCTCAGGTACAAGCTTAAGGTGCTGCCCCAGAGGGCCTAGAACCCACCTACTGTACCTAAAAAGTAGCTCATCCTGAGCTCAAGTATGGAAAGGTGAGCGAGTTAATTAAATCTCTAAAATCCAAATAGGTGGTGACGCTCAGGACATCTCCCATTCATGTGCAGTAGGTAGGACACAAAGGTTTGGTTTAGCGCTAATTCAGTAACTAGTTACAGCTGGGAAAGCTGTTATTTATACTGATGTATATTTAAACCTTGCTGTGTTCAAGGTTCATAAAAATGCCTTGCTGTCGCTGTACTTGCTTGTTTTCAGACATGAGCTTCTCATGAAGCTAAGTGTAAATATAGCATGAACAGCTGATGGGTATTTCTGTAAACAGGAGGGTGTAAGCATAGCAAAATGCATTTGCCTTCCAATAACGCAAGCTGTGATTCTGAAGGACTGACCTAGTCCTACAGTTTTACAAGTGAGAGGATTTAGTGGGGGCTCTCATTGGGAAGGGAGAAGTGTGTGTCCATAGGCTGCATCTGTGCCTTTTACTGAGCTGTAATACAAGGTGAGCTTTAAGAACCATAAAAGGCAGCAGAGCAGAAAGCACCACAGTTTTGAGAGGGGTAGGGGATTTTGGCCAGGATGAGGAAACTAAGAGATGCTAATAGAACTGGAAACACAGTAATGAGAGCATTCCAATACCGTGATATTAATTCGATAAATGTCTCAGTGGGACATAGTGAAGAGTTTCTTGATGGCATAAATGACTACACCATGGAGCACTCGGTCCTCAGACAACTACTTTAGATATAATCCTCATTACTGCCTAGAACCTGGTGCAAAGGATAACACTGGTGGGAACTACTAGCCAAGTGATCATAGCCCACTCTCCAGTGATTGTCAAATTTAGTTGGGTTATGATAACTTTTGCAAACCCTCCTTTTAGTTTTTCATCCATCTTCCTCGTTTTAAGTTTGCATGTGGTGTGGACACTAAAAGTACTATCTTAGAAGCCCATACCAAATGTATTCCATGCAATCAAAATTGTCACTGGAAGACTGGTACTGGCATTTAACTTCAAATGCTGGCTATTCCAGCTGATTATCAAGCCCAGTGTTAACTATGTGGATTGGGAGTTGGCTGAAAGATGATAAAACAGAGTAGGACTAAATAGCTCTCTCAATGGAGAACCTTTAGGGATCTGTGCTGGGACTGGTGCTTTTTTGCCACACATTTTATAAATGATCTGGGAAAGGAAGCAGTAATGAATGAGGTAATTTAAACCAGCAGGATGAGACAAAATTTCACATTTACAGGTACATCAAATCTCATGCTGCAGGCACGGAGCAAATTCTGCTTCCTCTCCTTAAGAAGCCAGTATACTTTAAAATACATTGGTTGTTAACATACATTAATTCACTTGTATGAGTGGTACATATTAAGGCACTGACTTGGTATCCTTTTTAATTTACTAGTGTTATCAGCAAAATTTAACTACACCTCACTAAGGTTCAGTTCTGTTAACAGATTTTTGTATGCTTTAATGTTACTTTTCTATGCACTGATAAGTAATGAACTGTTTTGCATCCAATTAGCATAGGTCTTTGTATTAAAGTGGTGTTAATACAAGTAAACTAGATTGCGCTAGCCACATTTAATGCACCTTGGTGTTCATGAAAGCATTAATCCACTTTAGTAAGTGGTCTCTTGATGGAACTGTAGTTATACAAAGGACTTGAAATACAATCGGCTTGTATGATTGAAAATGAGGATTGTGCTGTTACATTTATTATCAGGAAACAAATAAATATAATGTTCTACAGGGTGCTGACTTGTAATGGTCACATCGATATGTGTACAAAGTAAAATCTATATACAGATGTACATGGAGATAAATAAATTAAGAATTTGATGGAATGTTTCCTTTGAGCGGTTAATGCTCCAAGATCTAATCTTCCATATCCGATACCACCGTGGCCAATTTTCGGTATTTCACTATTGCCTTCCAGATTCTGCAGAGAAATCCACCCCTAAAACACAACAGTAAAGAGAAAACGAAGAACATGATGTGAGTTAGAATTAATTCCAGACTGAAGTCCTGGGGAGCAGTATTAACACTGCTGCATGTGGGCCAGGGCAAAGCTCGTCAGCTTTCCTAGAAGCAGAAAGTGGCTAAGCCCAGCCTGTGGTTCTAGCATTGTTGGAGTTCCCATGGTAATATAGAATATAAAGACCAGTTGACCCATCCAGTCTGCCCAGTTGTTTGGGTCTACGCAACTAAGGCTATGTTGCAGCTGCTAGCTGAAGAAAAAAAAATCCCCTCTTAGATGTAGGAAAGGTGGGATACTGAAGGGACCTAATAGCAAAGCTCTGAATAATCAAAGCACCATTAGCACGGTTGCCCAAAACATTAAACTTTCTGGTTCCTCTGCATTGCCTTTGAGATGAGAGGGCTGAATGAATCTCTCTCTGCTTTCCCAGAATCCTCTCTGAAAACACCATCTTGAAATGAGTGAATGAAAACTGTCTGTGTGTGCGACCATGCTGTGAACCTTTGAAGTTGCTGCCAAGATGAATTACAGACGATGCTTTAAACCAGAGAAAGACAGGAATTGGGACATAGAGATGAGACCCTGCAAAGACCATAAAACAAGAGAACTGAATGTATATCCAAGGTGGTTGTGAGGAATAACCGTATAAGGGAAAAGGAACAAATGGGTTAAAGAGAAAAAGTGAATGTATAAAACAGTGCTTTGTAGAATGTAAAGTGGGCAGACAGTGACTGGTGCTCTGTATCAAGTGGTGTCACTTTCTGCCTCACAGAATAACAACACTGTTAGATTTATATTTGCTGCAGACCTGTGTATTTTAGTTCAATAAATTAGATTTGTGTATAAATTTGTAAGACAGGACAACTTATAAGTAAAAACCAATTATGTGAAACACATTTATATAGGCCATCCAGCCCAGTCTGGATGCATCTGACATGAAAACCTTTGATAGGGAGGAATTTAGAAGGGCAATCCTTTGGCCAGATTGAATGGACCATCCACCAGGACAGACAATTCTGGAGGAAAACTGTGCCCAAAATTACGTTGTTAAGCCTGTTAAGTGGATTGTGTCCACTGAATGCTCAGGGTTCACTGAGCTTGCCTTATTTTGAGACATGCCAAAGTGTATCATACTATTGAGGCCCTGTGACCCAACATTCTTAATATATTTCTCACAGACATCTGCTTTCTTGTATTTTTACCAAACTTACCACAAGCCAGGTGTCTTGTGGAAGAAAGGCTTTTGCTTCAGTCATGTCCAGCAGAGCTCCAATGAATTCCAATTGGTCCAATGTCAAAATAGGGGCCCTTGAGCCCAGCATTTTTATCTTCTTGGCCGAGCAGTGCAGATGGATGCCTGGGTCATCGGTCCTGACCACCAGCCCCTCCA
The DNA here is from genome assembly GCA_033557465.1 of Ichthyophis bannanicus. Taxonomy (NCBI): domain Eukaryota; kingdom Metazoa; phylum Chordata; class Amphibia; order Gymnophiona; family Ichthyophiidae; genus Ichthyophis; species Ichthyophis bannanicus. The sequence continues at coordinate 897,828,312 of CM066035.1, read as the reverse complement.
CAAGGGCATCTTTGGAGGTCATAGAACTAATCCTTGAGCACCATCGGCCTAGAGACAATTCCAGGTACTGATCTCGGTCCCAGTCGGGATGGAAGATGTCCCCGGCCAGCGCTTCTGGATTGGCTCTGGGGGCTTTGCAGCATCCATAACCCAGCGCGGTCTCAAGGCCTGGAGGGTTCTCAAGGTCTCCTCCCTTCCCAAATCAGACTGAGAGACCAATGACAAGTCCCTCCATACCCACCTCCATTGGAATGTCCCTTTGGACCCCTCCCCTCCAGAGGACCTCTCTTTCTTGGCTCAAAGCTGCAAGAAGTTGATCTGTTGGAGGCTCAACAAGCAGAGGGGCATGGGGGTCATCCCTCTGTGCTCAGAAGCTGTCTGTCTCTGCACTTTTGCCAGCGACAGTAGGATGCTCCTCAGGGCAGTGTACCTCCCCGACAAGGACAATGTTCTGGCGGACTGACTAAGCTGGGTTCTTCAGCTCCATGAGTGGCAGCTCAATCTGTGGGTTGCCCACTGACTTTTCTATCAGTGGGGCCTCCCTGTGGTGGATCTCTTTGCCAGCACGGCCAATGCCCAGCTTGCCCGTGTCTGCTGCAGAGTGCCAACCTCTCCCAGGTGGTGGCTGATGCATTTTTTATTCCATAGACGGAAGGCCTTCTCTATGTCTTCCCTCCCATGCTGCTCATTGCCAAGAAGCTCTTCAAGGTCCAGCTTGACCGGGACACCTTGATCCTCATAGTCCCCAGCAGCTGTGGTTTCTGCTGCTCTTCAGCCTGTCTCAGGCACCCCCAGTCCCCCTGTGGAGCACCCTGGGCATGTTCTTGCAGGAGGACAACTCTTTCCTGCATCCCAACCTGGGATTTCTGGTCCTGATGGCCTGGCTACTGAAAGGGTAAGCCCTGGCACAGTTAGACTTGCCCAGGGAGACAGAGGTCCTACTGGCATCTCGCAAGGATTCCACCTGATGCACCTATGTCTTCAAGTGGCGTCGCTTCTCTGTTTGGTGTGCCGAAAGAAGGGCCAGTCCCTTCTCCTGTTCTGTCCAGCTGGTGCTGCAGTACCTACTACACATGTCTAATGCTAGTCAGACGTCTAACTCCATCAGGGTTCACCTTGGTGGACCGATAGGGCACTATCACCACATCAAGGGGGAAGTCCCTCCCTGCCCAGCCTCTCTAAGCTCACTTCCAAAGAGGAGTCCTGCTCTCTCAACCACCCATTTGAACACTGGTAGCAGCGTGGGCTCTCAATGTGGGGGGGGGGGGGGAGGTGGGGCGGGGCGGCGCACAGTGGCAAGGCTGCCACACAAGTGTTGGATCTCCCAAAGGCAGGCTTTGAAAGCTGGGGAGAGGTTACCACACAGACTCCATCGATGCCAATGTCACCCATATTTGAGGACCAATTCTTGCTATTCCCCAAGAACACCTGTTATAGGTGAGTAAGCCATGCTTTACCTCTTGTGCTAGGAGACAGAACATGGAAAAATGCCACCTCTCATGGGATGACTCAGGTCTGTAGGGCTGGTACCCCTGCAATTCTATGCCCGCAGATCTCTGGCCTACTCAGCAGCTCAGGCCTGAGCCAAGCTGATCAAACAAGATGGATTCCTGCTACACTTTTTCTGTGTTCAGCTACAGCCTTGACCTCTAAGCAACTGCTTGCCCAGCGTTTCTATGTGTGCATACAGAAGCCATTGTTCCTGGCTAATTCACTGCCCACATGCAAGAGCATCTGCTTCTCTGGTGCTTATTTATAGATGGTTCTACTGACCTTGGACACTTGTACCTATGCCCAGAAACTACATACTGTTTTCTCTGCATGACATCTTACTATGGATCCTTTGCATGAAAGATGCCTGTCACCTACCTTCTGATTTGCTGAGAACACCTCAGACTGTCTTGTGCCAACAAATCACCAGACCTATGACAGAGAATCATCACAAAGAATAATACAGTCTGTGCAGAAGAACTTTAGGGTCTTTCGCTGTTTGTGCCCTGCTTACCTGGTTTCTGCTACCTGACCTGTCTGCAAGACAGTCACACTATGTGTGGGCAAAGCCGTTCTCCTAAGGACTGGGATAAGACTTACACAGATACCTTTGGTTCTGTGTTCTCCTGCAACTCGCCTCCGAAAAGGCTGTAGTCTGCGTTATCTAGCTTAGCTGCCTCCTTGGACTTGTGCTGCTCTAGAGTCTCTGGACACCAGCCACCAGAGTGCAGAGGAAGCTAAGATATAGTCTTCTCTCTCCTCCTCCAGATGGGCAAGGGTTAGTTAGAAACTTATTCCATAACGTTTCTCAGTGCAGAGTGAATCAGTGATTTATTACTTTCTCCAATTGTAATTCTGTGTCACAACAAATTTCTACCTCATGTTTCTAATTATATATCTTTAGCTATATTTTTGTATGTTTTTCTACCTTGCTGTCCATAATAAATAATATATTATACATATCTAAAGACCAGACTTCTTTCATGGCTCATTGCCAGCATAACTCCTAGAACGTCAGGCTGGGTAGCAGTAGCTAATTTCCCCTGGACATAACCGAGAGCCTAACTTATTTTTATGCTACTAATAATCCCTACAGGTCCACATATTTGGCTGGTGAGAACAATACCCTGGCAGAAAAGCTGAGTCTTGCCTTTCAGCCTCATAAATTGACCCTAGGCAGATAAGCTGCTCTGGCTATCTTTTGAGAGTGGGGTACCCCTCATGATAGATTTGTTAGCCACTCTTCAGAACACGCATGCCTCTGTTTCCTTCCAGGGAAGGGACACAGCAAACTGGCCTCCAATATCATGTCTTCCTCTTTTGATGAGGGGGGGGTAGGGCAGGGCGGTCTTTTGTATGCAAATCCTATACCTCTGATAGCAAAGAATCTTCTGGACCTCCACAGTAACAAGAGCACTGTGATTCTCATAGCACCTTACTGGCCCAAACCACCATGGTTCCTTCATCTCAAACTCTCCATCAGGGAACTGGTTCATCTGGGCACTTCACCAAACATGATTACACAGGATCTGGGGATGTTGGTGCATCTCAACATCTAGCTTTCACAGCTTGGATGGTGAGGGATTAACTGTTTCCTCCCTAATGTTGCCAGTTGGTGTAGTCAGTGTCCTCTTCGCTTCCATGAGAGATTCCACAAGGAAATCATGTGGTTTAAATAGAAGAAGATGTTTTCCGTCTGATGTGAGGGAAGGCCCTAGATCCTTTCTCGTGTCCCACACATAAACTGCTCGAATACCTTCTATATTTGCCAGAGTCTGGCCTAAAGACCAACTCCATAAGGCCATTTGCCACCATTGTGTAAGAGGTAAAGCCATCACTCTACAAACTTCTAGTTGCTTCATGTGGGGCTTGCTTCTTATGAAGTCTCTTGGTAAATCAATGTTGTTTTAACTCAGATGATGAAAGCTCCTTTTGAGCCGCTCAATACCTGTGGATTAAAGCAGCTGACCTCAATGGTCTTATTTCTGGTGAAGATGACTTCAGCACACTAAGGTTTTCACCAGCGGGATGTTTGTGTACTTGTCCTAAGTTCATTCCTATGGTGGTGTCAGATTCTACCTTAATCGGTCAATAGTCTTTCCAGCATTTTCCCAAGACCCCATGCTCACAAAGGGGAAAGCACATTGCACGTGCTGAACTGCAAGAGAGCTTTGGCCTTCTTTCTGGAACACACTAAAACCCACTTGAGCAGCAGTGACCACCATGATGTACAGTAAATAGTTTGAGATAAAAGCCACGGCAGAGTCCTAGATTTCAAACATGCAGACCAGTAAAATGGGAAAGAATCTGAAGGAGGAGATAGGAGGGCAATGGGCTAAACTGAAAAGAGGCTATATATAAGGAAAGTAAATAAAAACAGGCTGGAAAGTAAACCTATATGATTATTTTTGCAGCTATTTCTTTGGATAAAGGCAAAAAGCACAGCTTTCACAAAATTCAGAAGATCACAAAAAGAGGAACACAGAAAAGAATACCAGAAGCTCGCAAAATCACACGTGGAAATAAAAATGGTTAACGATGTGAAGTGAAGCAAAGCAAAGATCCTTTTTTCAGGTATATTAGAGAGAGGAGGGAATTCCAAGACTCTATAAAGCAATTTGTAGAAAATGACTTGGGGAAAAAGCAGAAATGCTAAACAAATACTTCTGTATTCACAAAAACAAAATCCTGGAGAAGGACCACTTATAATTAACAAAGGTACGAACAAGAATGGAGTAGATACCACAGCATTCACAGAAAAGGTTTATGGACTATCTTCAATACAGAAAGTGGACAAGGTCATGGAACGGATGGGTTCCATCCCAAGATACTGAGGAAGCTCACAGAGTTTCTGGTAGTACCTTTAAAGGATGTGTTGATAGAACCTTGGAGACAAGGGAGGTTCTGCTGGATTGGAGAAGGGTTGATGTGGTCCCTATTCACAAAAGTTGTAACAAAGAAGAGGTGGCAGACTGTATAGGCCGGTAAGCTTTATCTTGATGATGGGAGAAGTACTGGAGGCACTGCTCAAAGAAAGGATAGTGGACTTCCTTGAATCAAATGGATTGCATGATCCAAGGCAACATAGTTGTACTAAAGGATGATCATACCAAACGAATCTGATTTGCTTTGACTGGGTGACCATGGAATTAGATCGAGGGCATGCGATGAATGTGATGTACGTAGACGTCAGCAAAGCTTTTCATATTATTCCTCATAGGAGGCTAGTTATACACTGAGCAACTTGGGAAGGGGCCCAAGGTATGAACTGGATCAGAAATTGGTTGACTGACAGACAAAAGAGCATGGTGGTAAATGGAATTCACTCTGAGGAAAGGAGTGAGTAGTGGAGTGACTCAGAAATCTGTCTTGGGATCAGTACTGTTCAATATCTTTGAATGATATTGCTGAAGAGTTGAAAGGAAAAGTTTGCCATTTTGCGGATGGTATGAAGGTTAGCAAAAGAGGGAGTAGACAACATGAGAGAAGATCTACAAAAATTAGAATGGTCTAATGCTTGACTATTAAGATTTAATGCAAAAAAGTGTAGTGTGATGCATTTAGGATGCAGAATTCCAAAGGAGCTATATTTTGATAGGGGGTGAGAGGCTGGTTTGCATGGATCAGGAGAGGGATCTTGTGATGACAGTATCTGAAGATCTCAAGGTGATGAAACAATGTGACAAGGCAGTGGCCAAACCCAAAAGGATGCTAGGCTGCCTACAGAGGAATAACCAGCAGAAAGGAGGAGCCATTGGTGAGGCTTCACTTAGAGTACTGTGTTCAGTGTTGGAGACCATACCTCACAAAGGATATTAAGACTTGCAACGGCTTACAGTTATGTGATACACGGTCCTACATTAAGAATCACCACCCAGGAAAAGGATCTAGGCGTCATCATAAATAATATGTTGAAATCCTCTGCTCAATGTGCAGTGGTAGCAAAAAAAAAATAGAATGCCAGGAATCATAAGGAAAGGAATGGAGACTAAAACAAAGGATGACATCATAATGCCTCTGTATCACTCCATGGTGCGACCACATCTTGAATATTTCATGCAGTTCTGATCACTATATCTAAAGAAGAATATAGCCAAATTAGAAAAGGTGAAAAGAAGAGCGATCAAAATGATAAAGGGGATGGAAGGATAGGGCTCTTCAGCTTGGAAAAGAGATGGCTGAGGATGGAGTTACGATAGAGGTCTATAAAATAACGAGTGGAGTGGAACGGGTAAACGTAGATTGGTTGTTTACTCCTTCAAAAAGTAGAAAGACTAGAGGACATGTAACAAAGCTACAATGTGCGCATGTAAGATTAATCATAGAAAATATTTTTTTCACTCCATGCTTAATCAATCTCTGGAATTTGTCACTGGAGGATGTAGTAAAAGCTGTTAGTGTAGTTGGGTTTAAAAGAGGCTTGGAAAAGTTTCTTGAGGAAAAGTCCATAAACCGTTATTAAAGTGGACTGGGATAAGCAGCATGGAATGTCTTTCTTTTGGGAATCTGACAGGTACTTGTGACCTAGATTGGCCATTGTTGAAAATGGGATACTGGGCTTGATGGACGTTTTGGTCTGACCCAGTATGCCATATCTTATGCTCTTATTTTCCTAGAGGAAAGTGACCAAAATTGTTTGGAGCCTGTGACAGATGTATGAGAAGAGACTGGAAGGCCTGAATATGTATACCCTAGAAGAGAGGAGGGAGAGAGGAGATATAGTAGACATTTACATACTTAAAGGCTATCAATAAATAAACTAACCTCTTTCAAAGACAGGGAAGCTGTAGAACTAGAGGACATAAAATGAAGCTGCAAGGAAGTGAACTTAAAAGCAACATCAGGAAATACCTTTTCATAGAAAGGGTGGTGGATGCCTGGAGTACCCTTCCTGATTGAGGTAGTAGGGGTACAACAGTGATGGAATTCAAAAAAGCATGGGATAGGACTCCTATACAGCGAGAGGATGACATCAAAGCAAACGTTACTAACCTTTACACCTCAACAAACAGAGGGGAGTAACCTGCATAGACTCCAGCCTCCTTACTGGGCAGACCAGATGGACCCTGTTGGTTTTTATTTGCCATCATTTACTATATATAGAAAGTCCACCCAACTTTTTGATTTTAATCCCAGAAGGTTGGGGGCTGCCGTTCACAAACATACACTTTCAGTTTCGCTAGTGGATTGCATCTCTTTCACTTATGCCTAGACTGGCTTACTCTTACGGGTCATGCCATGGCTGCAGAACAGCCTCCATGGATGTGATCTGCAGAGCCACAACATTGACTTTTGTCTACACCTTCACATCGCATGACTGTTAGGAAAAGGACTCCTGGCATGACAGCAGATTCTGCCAATCCATTCTCCAGAATCCGTTTTTCCTAACTAGGCCTGTTACCACCAAAATCAAATGTTCATGCAGTGTCAGCTTGTTGCAACACCAGTTTTCCCCATTTTTTTATTTTATTTTAAGACAGCTTGTAGCTAGGGAATCCCGTAAGTGAGCACTTCTCATGCTTGTCCATGGAGAAAACAGTAACTTACCTGCAGCAGGGGTACTCTGTGGACAGTAGGATAAGTCTTCACAACCCTCTTTCCTCCCCTTGGAGCTGCATTCTCCCATCAGCTAGTGATTAGACTGAGGAAGTGATGCAATGGAACAACTCAAAAAACGTCTAGAAGCTGGGAGACGTTTCCTGCCTGGGATACTGTTGACATCACCCATATGTGAGGACTAATCTTGCCATCCATGGAGAACACCAGTTACAGATACAGTAAGTAACTTTATTTTATTGTAATTTTTTGCATTCTCTCAAAATACCAACTTCATAGACTAGAATTAGTTCAGAATATTTCCGCTAAGATTTTGACAGGGCAGGTAGAAGGCGCCATGTCTACAGTACTGTTCCCCCCTTCAAACAGCACTTCTTTCCATTTTAGACATTATCCCAATGCTCAATTATAAATTATTTGTGTATGTGCAGAGACCCTCAGCAAGGTGACTATATATAGCTTGTTCTAAACACTATAGTTGCTCATGCCTCTTCCATGTTATAACAGGGTTTTTTTGGGGGGTAGGGTGGGGGGTCCCCAAACACACTAAGCCTGCTAACCCTGAAAGAGCATTCTGAGCAGCCTATACCTGATATCAATCATTGTCTCTCTGCTTTTGTAAGTTTTTTTTTATGATGAAATCCTATTTCTAAGTTAAGTGTTAAATATTTTAACAAATACCAAATAAAAGTACTTGATAACCAGTGATATTCAAATGAAAAATTGTAGCTTCGTTAAAAATTCATCTTACTGAACTGAATTCAAAGACAACTCTAACAAGGGTTCCTGTACAGATTTGCCCATTCAATTTCTTTGCAACTAGCTCAGTTGCTCACTTGCAAAAACAATACTCCCATGGTTCTTTTGCAGAGCTCCTGACTCAAGTTTCTGTGGTCTTCCAACTTCAACAGGGGAAGAATAATTCATTGTGCCCATAGAAATAAAAGGGCGCTAGGTACTTAATGGTCATTAATTTAATGAATGTGTGTTAAAACCTTTAGTAAACATGCCCCTTATCTAGTTGGATGCCTGTAGCTTCTGGATGCTGGCTTCCCACCTTACCGTAGGTGAAGATACCTCAAGTCGTCTTTTGTAATGTCGTGAAGAACATCAACTAGTGTGTAATCTTCTTCAATAAACTGAAAGGCAGAGCATTATTAGAAAGAATTAATTTACAGCTAGTGGAAAATTACAGCCATTGTGAATGCTTGTTGAGCTTGCTATGGTAGGAATAGGCTTAGTAGCCCTTACCCGTTCTACTGTCTCAGAGTCAGCTCCTTGCTGTTGCAGCCAACTAATGAGCTGCTGGTCTCCTCTCTGCCCCTGTGGCCCATGGGCAAGGGGCTTTGGAACATCTAGGACAAAAGTTACATAATAGAGTTCATGTAAAAGCTTATGGGTACTACTACTGAAAATACAACCTTGTCTTTTGGTCTTGTTAGTAGATTTCTTTCTGTTTCTCCTAATCTAGTTTTATTCTTTGAGTTGTTACACTTCCTTTGAACTAGACAATGCATTGTAGTTATTCTGCACTTCTATCTGATGCTTTCCTTTCGCATATTGGTATTTGTTTTGTATCCACACTGCTTGTGCTTCACAGCAAAAGCCTGCAAGGCATCCAGTCCCACAAATAACTGAAGAAAATAGGATTCCCCCCTCCCCTTGGACTCGTGAATCTCCTGTGCCTTTTCAGGAGTTCAGCTATTAATTGAGCGAGAACATTCAGTCGGGTGTCTCTCTCTATTGTGTCTATGTCAATTGGTGAACCATACAAAAGTAAGACAGTGGAAAACTGCCAATGTACTACAAACGTGTTCAGCAGGGCTGCGTGTGATTACAATTGTGGACCCCATTCTCAAAAGAACTTTTGTGGTTAGCAGCAGACATTGACTGTATATATCCTTTTAAAAAATATAGTCACAGAATTATCCCTTTAAGTTGCTAGACAGAATTTACCCACATAAGGAGGAGGTGGACTTAGGGGTGTTCAGGACAGGCCAGAAATCAGGACCGTACCTAGCCCTGTGCAAGTGGTGCGGCCGCACAGGGCGCAAAGGCTTTAGGGGCGCATTTCGGCTGTCTGCAGTTGCCTGCCTGCCGCTGCCACTTTTTTCTCTCAGCGGCGGCAGACAGCTGAAATGCATCCCGTAAGCCTTCTCGCGGCATGCTAAGCAGGTCTGCTTAGCGTGCCGGCGACTTGCACATCAGACGCGCCTCTTCTCTCCCACCCCCATAAAGTGGCTAGATGGAGGTGCGGGATGGGGAGGGGGGTGCGCGCCCGATGTGCAAGTCGCACAGGGCGCATTTCATGATCGGTATGGCCCTGCCAGAAATCATCTACATATTTTGCCATTAGATGGATAATTTATCCATCCATGTCTGGATGCATCAATAGCAGGTGCAACTTTGAATAGATAAGCTATCCATTTAAAGTTATATGTGTAGACTTAGTGGTGACAATTTAATTTAATTTTATATGGCATTTATAGCCAGCTTAGCCAGTGATAGGTTCAAAATCAAAAAACAAATCCCACTGTCAGAATATTACCAAACGTCAAAGAAAAAACTCTGACTTGTTAAAGTGAATTTCTCTTTTTTTTATTTTCTTTTTGTTGGTGCTGCCCCGACAAAGTGGGCAGAATGAAATCCGTCCCCCCCACCCCCCCACCCCACCCCACTGTGGCCTCTCCGTTTTGTCGGGGCAGCTCCAACAAAAAGAAAATAGAAAAAGAGAAATTCACTTTAACAAGTCAGCGTGATAGGTTCAAGGCAGATTACAAGGTTAAAATGTAAAATGAGCATAAATTCACATTTTGAACAATACATACAAATTATAAAACTCAACAACTAAAATATAAACTTCAGCAATGTAGATACAACACATTCTTTATAATTATCAAAAAAACCATCAGCTTCTTCTAAATGTAAGAGATTAATTCAGACTGTAGGCTATTGTTTATGGCATGGGATAAACACAAAGGATTCATATGCAGCAAGATGAGCATGCCTGCTCAAAGCAAAAACTTAAATGACTTTCACACTTCAAAGAATGCACAGAGCTGAGGTGACCTGCATGGAGCGGCTGTTATAACCCAAAGTAACAGCATGGAGCGGCAGTTGAATTTTAACACCTAAACAGGGGTTTCTCAATCCAGTCCTTGGGACACCTAACTAGTCAGATTTTCAGGATAACCACAATGAATATGCATGAGAGAGATTTGCATGCCCTGCCTCCATTGTATGCAAATCTCTCATGCATATTCTTTGTGGTTATCCTGAAAATCTGGCTGGCCTAGGGGTCCCAGAGGACTGGGTTGAGAACCACTGGTTCAGTGTTGACACTCTACACCAGTGGTCATCAATCCAGTCTTCTGGGACCCCCAGACCAGTCAGGTTTTCAAGATATCCATAATGAATATGCATGAGATAGATCTGCATGCACTGCTTCCATTGTTTGCAGATCAATCTCATGCATATTCATTGTGGATTCCCTGAAAACCCAACTGGACTAGGGGTCCCAGAGGACTGGGTTGAGAACCACTGCCCTAGACTAGTGGTTCTTAACCAAGTCCTTGTGCACCCCCTAGACCAGGCAGGTTTCCAAGATATCCACAATGAATATGCATGAGAGAGATTTGCATGTATTGCCTCCATTGTATGCAGATCTCTGTCATGCATATTTATTGTGGATATCCTGAAACCCCGACTGGTCTAGGGGGTGCAGGAGGAATGGGTTAAGAAACACTGTCCTAGACAAACCTTAAGCCTTATACTACTTTCTCTCCCTCTCTCTTCCTCCACCGGCTGTCAAAATCTATTGTTTAGCTTTGAATGCAATGCTTTTTGCTGCCCTGTCCTCCCCAGTCCCCAAGGTTGCCACCTCAGGAGGAGGAAATTAATAGCTAAACAAAACCATAACCTCCATTTAAAAGTGAACTACTTTCCTCCTAGTCATGTGGGCTTTCAACTCAATTAGAATTAGCTCTGCTGGGATATAATGAACTTTCCTTCACAAATATGCAAGTTCTTCCCTGTATTTTATAGTCTCCCAACTCAGTTCAGCCATTGCAGTGAGTTTCCTCAGCCAGCAGCCAAACACCATGGCTCTTTAACAAGGACCCTGAATCTGGCCAGTAGATGTCACCATCGTGCAGTCACTGACATTCCCTTCTTCACAGCATTGACACCTCTGTCTGGCCCGGGCAGTAATGGCGGGCAAGGAGTCGAACATGGAAAAGCACAAGGGTCCACAGGGAAAAAACATAAAATTTAGCAGCAGCAAGTGAATGCCTGTGAATCTCTGAAGGCAGAGAACCAGAAAGTTACACCAGAAAAAGAAAATTAGTGATTTGAGAGAAAGGAGGCCTTGAATAGAGCACGAGAAGGACGGCGGAGGTAGTGATGGAGACAGGAGAGCCAGAAATCCAGGAAAGCAAGACAAAAGGAGGATAGGCTAAGAAATCAACTGCAAAGGAAGCAGACAGGCGGGAAGAAGATCCACGATTGAGATCCTGGAAAGAAAGAAATATGCTGGGATTCAGGTGAGGGAAAAAGTTACCCAAACTGAATTCAACATCAGAAGTTAAGAGTGAATAAGGGGGATGTCATGCGATGGTCGCAGGCTGAGCGGTGGCTACTGCAGGGCCATACAAAGGACTGTGCAATCAATGCAAGCACACAAAGCGCAAGCACAGAAGGGGGCACTGATATCATCACTGGACGTCCAGGAAGCTCAAAAAGAGTGAGTTATTGTATGTGGCTGGGTGAAGGGGCGCCCCCAGATTTGTTAGCCACAAAGGGCACATTTAGAGCTTGGTGCAGTCCTGAAATTAGCTAAGCAACCTATAATATAGCTTGAAAATCCCACCAGAGTTCATAGCGTAGTTACCTGTAACAGGTGTTCTCCAGGAACAACAGGAATCCATGCGGAGCATTTCCCCAAAGCCTTTGGGAATGCTACCACGTATGTGTGGTCCCCTTCCCGCCCAAGAGTGCCATCTTGCTCAGTCAGATGACATAGCTGAGATGGCAGTCAAATCAAAAAGGACGGCAACTCTACAGGGAGGAGGGAGGGTTGTGAGGACTGATTCCTGCTGTTCCTGAAGAACACCTATTACAGGTGAGTAACTACGCTTTCTCTAGGAACAAGCAGGAAGTCAGTCCTCACATATGGGACTCCCTAGCTCCAGGCTGCCAAGGACCAAACCATGACAGTACCAACAGCGACCAGTTGGGTGGCTGTGAGTTGCAGAAGGTGAGTCCCCGCTGAGAGACTGCAAGACCCTAGCATCCAGCGACACTATCACTCTGGTAGCCTGAACACAGAGAGGTCAGAGGGCAGGAATTGCCTACACTCCAAGAATATTATGCAGGATTGCCTGACTAAAGGCGCTGTCCCTGTGGGATTCGCTTTCTAGGCAGTAGTGGGCTGCGAACATGTGAATGGATGACCAAGTGGCAGCTCTGCAAATTTCTGTCACCGTCACAGAACGTGGCCATCACCCTCACGTGATGCACTGTGATCCAATGCTCCAGGGAGAGGCCCGCCCGCTCATAAGGGAGGATGATGCAGACCGCCACCCAAGAGGATAGGGTGTGCTTATTTACAAGGAGCCCCAGTCTGCTGGGGTCATAGGACACAAAAGGCTGGGGTACTTTGTGATGGCCCTTGGGTCCACTGTAGATAGAAGGACAGGGCCTGTTTACAGTCCAGTGTATGGAGTATGAGCTCCTCCCTGCCGGCATGAGGCTGTGGGTAAAAGGTGTACCACCTCCTGGTTGAGGTGAAACGGGGATACCACTTTTGGGAGGAACTTAGGGTGAGTGCGAAAAATTACCATGTTCTTGAAGAACCTGGTGTATGGGGGGTCCATCACCAGTGCTTGAAGCTCGCTGACCCTGCAAGCTGAAGTCAGGACCACCAAGAAGGCCATCTTCCAAGATAGGTATGTAAGGTGGCAGGTGACCGGTGGCCATAGGCTCGAACGGTGGTCTGGTCAGCTGGGAGAGCACCACGTTGATGTCCCATTCTTCCGCCGGAGGGCAGATAGGGGGCTTGGATAGCAGAAGGCCCTATAGGAACTGTGAGACCAGGGGCCCTGGCTTGATAAGGGCTTGCTCCCTACTGAGTGATGATGAGCAGCTATGGCACTCAGATGCACTTGGACTGAGTTAGACTTCAGTCCTGTGCATGACAGATGCAAAAGATACTGGAGTACCAGATGAATGTGGCAGGAGTGCAGGTTCGCCTTCTTGTCCGTGTACCACAGGGCGAACCTGCGCCATTTAAAGGCGTAAGTCCTCCTCGTGGGGGGCTTCCTGGAGGCCAGCAGGATCTCCTCAATCTCTTGAGGCAGGTTGAGCGGGGCCAAGGCTACTCTCTCAGCAGCCAGGCCGTCAGAGTCAGTGACCCTACATTGGAGAGCAGGAGGGAGCCCTCCTCCTGAGTCAGGAGGTCCTGGGCTCGACCCAGAGGGACTGGGAGTGTCGCTGCCAGTGAGAGCAGTAGTGGGAACCAGGGTTGCCTGGGCCACCTGGGGATGATTAGTATCACTGATGCCCTCGCGTTCTGAACTTTGAACATTCTTGGCAACCAGAGGAGTCCGTGGGAATGCATACAGCAGTCCCTCAGACCATGAGATCAGGAACGCATCTGCCACCACCCTCTGTGGATGCAGTTGCCTGAAGCAGAAGCGAGCCAGCTGTGTGTTGTCCAAAGAGGCAGAGAGGTCCATGTCAGGCCAGCCCCAAAGGCAAAAGAGCTTCGCTACCACTGCAGGTCGAGACCACTCGTGAGGGCATAGAACTCTGCTGAGTCTGTCCACCAGGTAGTTGTCCTGGCCTGGGAGGTAGACTGCTTGCAGGAGCATACCATTACACACTGCAAAGGAAAGGAGGGCTGCCGCCGCCTCCTGGCAGAGGGAGTACAAGCCTGTGCCCCTTGTTTGTTTATGTAGAACATTACGACCTGGTTGTCTGTCTGGACCAGAACAGGCCTGTTCCACAAGAGGGTGCAGAATGCACGTAGGGCAAGGAATACCGCCCATAGTTCCAGGAGGCTGATCTGTAGCAGAGACTCCTCCCGGGACCAGTAGCCCTGAGTGTGGTGAACTCCACAGTGAGCTCCCCAGCCCTGGAGAGATGCATCTGTGGTCAGGGTCCTCTGCGGTGGGAGTGCCTAGAAGGGCATTCCTGCCCGGAAGTGATCCAGACCTTGCCACCAGTCAAGGGACCTCACCAGCTGGCGGGTGACCCGGATCCTGTCCCAGAGTCAGCCCGTGGCCTGGGTCCACTGAGAACACAGGCACCAATGGGCTGTCCACATGTGCAGACGGACTAGGGGTGTGACATGGACCGTGGAGGCCATGTGTCCCAGCAGGCAGAGGAGGTGGTGGGCCGGCACCATTCTGTGGTGTTGGACCTCCCCTGTAAGCTGTCTGAAGCATTCTGCCCTGTCCTGAGGGAGGAGGGCCTGCACTGTGTCCAGCTGAGCACCGATGAACTCTAGGTCTTGCACCAGAGGGAGATGTGATTTGGGGTAGTTGATGATGAACCCCAGGTAATACAGGAGGAGGATAGTACGTTCTGCCCCCTGATGGGCTTCTGTGGCTGTGCTACTCTGATGAGCCAGTCATCCAAGTAGGGGAAGATGAACACCCCTTGTAGGCACAGATGGGCAGCTACTACTGTTAGGCACTTTGTGAAAACTCTTGGCGAGGAGGCCAGGCTGAAGGGAAGTACCCTGTATTGGTACCGCCGGTAAGATGGGTGGACCAGAATATGGGTGTAGGCATCCTTTAGGTCCAAGGAGCAAAGCCAGTCTCCCTGGTGGAGGTAGGGCAGCAGTGTCCCAAGGGACAGCATTTTGAACTTCTCCCTCACCAGAAACTTGTTCAGGTCTCGGAGGTCCAGGATGGGCTTCAGACCTCTGGTTCTTTTGGGGACAAAAAAGTACCCTGAGTTGAAGCCCTAGCCCCAGAGGTGCTGGGGAACAGGCTCTACTGTTCTGTCCCTTAGTAGACCTGTTAGCTCTGAGAGCAAGAGAGTCTGGTGAAGGTCGCACTGGTTCTCCTGGAAAGTGCTCCGGAGGTGGAAGTTGGAAGTGGAGGGGGTTAGCTTCCTTCACCACCTGGAGCGTCTACTGGTCCAAGGTCACCTCGGGCCACTTTTGGGTGAAGAGTGCCAGATGGCCCCCTGTGGGCTTGTGAGGGTCTCCCAGGGGGAGGGAGGCTCCGCTCTGGGAGTCAAAAGCTCCCACCAGGTTGAGCCACAGCTGGGGTCTGCAACTTGAGGGCCTTTGGCTTCCTGGGTCCATGTCCCTGGCCCTTGGGTTGGGATCCCTGCTGCTGCTGGCATGGTAGTAGAGATTCTGGTGGAAAGAGCCCTTTTTCCTCGAGAAAGATGGCCTTTTTCCCCGAGGTTTTCTTAAGGGAAAAGGTAGAGGTCTTCTTTGACAGCCTTTGCCTGATCGCCACCCCGGCCTCAATCTCGGCCACCTTGTCAGTCATAGATTTCCCAAACAGTTCTCCCTGGTGCAGGGGACATCCAGCAGCTTTTCTTGAACCCACTGTTCGAGGTCTGTAGCCAGCCCTGGTGCCAAGCGCGGATGCCTACAGCTGCTGCTTGGGCTGCAGCCTCAAAACCATCATAAAGGCCCAGAACAGGAAATTAGAGCAGTCCCGGATGGTGGCCACCAAGGTCTGTAACCGCTGCAGGGGTTCCCCCAGTGAGCCTTGCTGAGAAGCCCATAAGCTCCAGAATAAGGCTCTTAAGATACATTCCTATGTAGATCTCATAGGTTTGTATCCGGTAGCCCAGCATAGATCCCCAGAAGCACTTGCATCCCAGGGTGTTGTGGGCTCTGGCCTCTCTACCTGGGAGTACAGAAGAATAAGTCTTCTGACTCTTGAGCTTCTGCATTGAGGATTCCACCACCATGGAGTTGTGGGGGAGTTGGGTTTTCTGGAAGCCTGGACTCCTCTTGACGCAGTAGATGGTGTTGAGGTTTCGGCTGACCACCGGCACCAAGGTCAGGGTTCCCCACATCCACAGAAGAAGCCACTCAAGGATGTGTTGCATCGGCACCAACAGAGCCTTCTTTGGCGGGGACTCATACCAGAGAATCTCCAGTTCTTCGGTGCACAGGTCCTGCTCTGACTCAGTCAGGACCAAGAGGGCTCGGGCCATGTCCCGGATGAAATTGTAGAATGCCATGTCTTCAGGTGGGGAATAGCGCCAGAGTTCCAGGGAAGACGGCTCCAAAGGGATGTCTCAGTGTCGCGAGGTCTCGATGTCGGTCTCTCAGTCTGAACCTGAGGGCGTCGAGGAGTCCAAGGCTTGGAGCTCCCATGCCGTGAGGCGTGTGTTAGGGAACCAGGGTCCCCCGACAGGTCTCTAGTCAGACTCCCAGAAACTAGCCAGGAAGACCAGACACCTGGGGATCGGGACCGGGACCTCGATTGGTGCCAAGGGCTCACAAGAGGCTGATAGCGCTCGGAGCCCAGCTCGACACCGAGGTAATAATTGACTGTAAACATCTAGGAGATAACTGATGGATTACTTTGAAGGTTGTCATGAGTGTTTTATGATTATAGCCAGTATGAGTTGATGATATATCAACATCATGTGAAACAAGAGTAGCTGAGGTAACTTTAACTTTATTCCACACTTGATAGACCGCTTACGTTAAAAAACATTAAAGCGGTGTACAAATAAAATAAAAGGCAGCACTGCAAACTACGGAAAAAGAACACCAAAAATAATAGGAAAGAGAGAAAAGAATAGCACAAAACTGTACAAACAATAATAAATAACAATTAAACATGGGCACGAGTTAAAACAAGCAGCTACGGTGTACTTTTAAGTTGGGGGAAGAGGGAACAGGTTGGCTTAACAACATATACAATGCAAAGTTAGATGCATTGATAAGGCAGGCAAAGAGAGAATTTGAAAAAAAAGTTTGCCGTGGAAGTAAAAACGCATAATAAAAACTTTTCCAAGAACATTAATAGCAAAAAACCTGTGAGAGTGCCAGTTGGACCATGAGATGATAGAGAGGTGAAAGGGGTGCAAAGGAAGGACAAGGCCATAGCAGAGAGACTGAATAATTATTTGCTTCGGTCTTTATTGAAGATGTATTAATATCTTAATATGCTGATTTATTAATGTAGATGTGTTAAAATGTAAATACGTTATGCTTTCTAGCATGTCCTGCATGCCACCCCCTACCTATACAATGAGTTCTATTGCGTTATGCTGTAAATCGCTTTGATTTTAGGATAAAGCGGTATAAAAAACTCGTTAAATAAAATAAATAAATAAAATATAGGGAAGTTACCCAGGCCTGAAATGGTATTTAAAGATGACATATCAAAGAATTGAAAGAAATTTTGATTGGGAAGATGTATTACAACTATTTGATAAACTGAATAGCAAATCACCTGGACCAGATGGCATACATCCCAGGGTGCTTAAAAAATGAAATATGAGATTGCAGACTTACTATTAGTAATCTGTGAACTATCATTAAAATCATCTATAGTACCAGAAGATTGGAGAATGGCCATTGTAACACTAATTTTTTAAAAAGGGTTTGAGGGGTGATCCGGAAAACTATCAGTGAGCCTTATGTCAGTACTGGGCAAAATGGTAGAAATCATTATAAAGAATAAAATTACTGACCATGTAGATAGTCATGGTTTAATGGGAGAAAGCCAACATGGATTTAGCCAAAGAAAGTCTTGTCTTATTAAACTGTTCTATTTTTTAAAGATGTGAATAAACAGGTGAGCCGGTTGATATAGTGTATCTGGATTTTCAGAAAGCCTTTGACAAAGTTCCTCATGAAAGACTCTTTGGCGAAATTAAAAAGTCATGGGAAAATGAGGCAGTGTATTATTGTGGATCAGGAACTGGTTAAAAGATAGAAAGCAGAGGACAGGGCTAAATGGCCAATTTTCTCAATGGAGAAAGGTAAATAGTAGAGTACCCCAGGGATCTGTGTTGGGTCCGCTGCTTTTTTTTTCCATTTTAACTTTTTATTAAATATTTCCATTGATAAAACGAACATTTTCTTACACGGCATTATACTTTTTCCACAACATTTTTACCAGCTATCATATTTTGACAAGTTCCTGGAGGAAAGGCCCATAAACTATTATTAAAGAGGACCCAGGAAATCCACTGCTTACCCCAGGACAAGCATTGTGGAACCTGTCAGGTACTTGTGACCTAGATTGGCCACTGTTGGAAACAGGATACTGGGCTTGATGGACCTTGGTCTGACTCACTATGGCATTTCTTAAGTTCTTCTGGGGTAGTTGGGGGGGGATCAGGGGGGAAGAAGTATGTTGTGGAGTTGAGTGCTGTGATGTTAAAATGGAAAATCAAGAGAGATACTATACAGGGGAGAGTGTTAGGGGCTACTGCAGAACGGGATCCGACATTCCCAAAGAAGTAGAGTAATACTGAAGATTTCACGGCATTAATGGCAATCACTGTTATGCTTTGAATCGATTCTTGAGTTGGAATTGTACAACCGCATAAATCTGTATGTGTTTCTCTTGAACCAATAAATTTAAAAACGTAAGAGGAATAAGGCCATAACGCGTATGAAAGGATTGCCTATTGACATCACAGAAATAAACTGAATACCATATTGTGCAGCAAAAATTATTACTGAAAGAATTCTGCTGATGGAAATGCAGGGACTGAATAAAGAGAATGATAACGTCTCTGAAAAATAAAATCACTGCATGCAAAGGATCAAGATAATCAAAGATAATGAAAAAGATCGAACACACTGAAATGTGCTACGTTAACCGAAAACCTTAAATTCATATACACCAATAAGTAGCAGCTGAAGCACCAAAGCCTCAGAGACATTAAGAAAGCAGAAGAGAAAGAAAGCAAAATAAACTATTTAGAGAGAACCCAAAACACTTCTACAGGGCATTAGAGAAGAGCATTAGTGTGGTGAAAATTCCACCAACTAGAGCTTAAACAGAAATGTTCTGGGGAAACGTTTACAAGGATCCTGAGGAGCAGAACGGCTAGCCCGCAAATGGGAAAATTCAGAAAAGGCAAACATCAAACCAGCGGAATGTCCTGAAGTAACAAAAGAGCCCCAAAAAGGAAAAGCCCTGACCCAGATGGAGTGACCAGTTTTTGGCTCAAATAGTTATCACTCCACCAAGATTTGGTAAACTGCAAAAGGGTCAAGCGGCCAGATTTAACACCACAATGGCTAATAACAGGAAAAACATTTATCTTTCCAAAGGGAGATCCAAGTAATGTTCCCCAAAAGCTACAGACCAATAACTTGTCTACCAACAAGTATAAATACTCTCCCGTTAAATATTAACCCCAATTGTACTACCTAAATACTGTTACGTGTACTGTCCAAATGTTTACACATACCCTAATGTTAAATGTAACCCTCCAATTGGAATGTGACGTGACCACCTTGACTGAAGGATAAGGTGGCATACAAATCTGTCTAAATAAATAAATAAACAATCTATAAGCTGTTCTCTGCAATAAAAGCTGAGAGAATATACAATCATATCGATTCCAATAACATCATGGCAAGAGGGGAACATATGGAACCAAAGACCAGCTAATACCGAATAAAGCCATCATGACCAGTGCTAAGAAAATCAGAAATCTCAGCATAACATGGATGAACTATATGGAGGCCTTTGATAGCGTTCCACACATTAGATGTACATTTCAAAGCCATGTATTAAGATACACCCTGAATTGATCGAGTACCAAAAGTGCACCATGAAAATGTCGCAAACCACACTCCATCTGAAGTATGAATGTGGACAGTTTGTAGCAATATTTCAGGGATAATCCCTGTTGCCACTTCTGTTTTGCATGGCACTTAAACCATTGAGTACTCTTATTGACTCCTTGAGATTCAGATTTAGTCTTAAGCCTAAAGATAGTATAATGATCCAAAGGTAACATCACACCTCTTGTTTGTACTAGTCTACAGTTCTAGTAACCAATTAGCAGAACAGCTCCGTGTGGTGAAAAGCTTCTCAGATGACATCACGACGACTTCTGGTCTGAGCAAATGTGCTAAGGAAAATTGAGAAAAACAGAAAACCTCTCTCTAACTGATGACTGGGACATAATGAATAGGAAGGCATATATCAATATCCAGGAGTAAAGAGGAGGCAACAATCAAGTATAAATTACTGAGAGAAAAGATCAGTAAAGAACTGTAGTGCTTACAAGGGAAGGAGAAAGCACAGTGAGTTAGTCTGGAAAGTGGGAATGAAAAATCTATTTACATTGGTGCGATATACAGACATCCTTCACAGGCAGAAGAAATAGAGATTTAATTGGAGATATTCACAATATTGCTATGAAAGGGGAAAAACTATTGGTAGGACATTTCAATTTGCTAGATGTTGATTGGGATATCCCTGCTGTGATGTCCTCTAGAAGTTGGGAGATCCCGGATTCTCTACAGAGAGAACTGTTTTCACAACTGGCAACATAATCCACGTGGGAGGGGCGAAATTGGAGTTTACAAATGAGGAGAGTGTTTCTAATACTGTGGTAGGTGATCACCAGATGGTGAGCTTCAGTATTAGGACATGGGTAAAAATGGTTCATTCAAAGCGAAGTTTCTAGACTTCATGAAAACAAATTTTGCAAAAATGGAAGAATACCTTAAGGAGTCATTAGCTGGATGGGAACATCTGAGGGAAGCAGAACAATAATGGGAAAATGGAAAGGAGCTATTTTAAGAGCAACAAACCTTTTTGCTGGGGAAGTCAATAAAAGTAAGAGGAAAAGAAGGCCTCAATGGTTTTCAAAAGAAGTAGGCAAAAAGACAAAGAGGCTAGCCTTCATAAACCACAAGAGATCCTAGATCGAAGACGACAAACAGTAATATCTAGAGAGGTTGGTAAAGTAGTTAGGAAAGCAAAGATGCAAATGTAAGAAACAATAGCTCATACAGTAAAACATGGGGATAAGATTTTTTTGAGGTATGTTAGTGACAGGAGGAAGTGTAAGGTTGGCAGTGTGAGACTCAAGGTTGAAGGGGAGGAATATGTAGAAGCTGATGAGGATAAAGCAGAATTGCTTTACAAATATTTCTGTTCTGTGTTCATTGATGAAGGGCCAGAAGCAGAACCTCAGAGAACAAACACAAACAGGAATGAAAGTGAAACAGAACTCAAACCATTTTCAGAGGACTGTGTTTGTAAGGAGCTAGCAAAACTAAAAGTGGATAAAGCAATGGAGCCGGACGGCATTTATCCGAGGGTATTGAAAGAACTTAGGGAAGTATTGGCAGCTCCTATGGCTGAGCTTTGCAATGCTTTAGAGTCAGGAGCGATCCTGGAGGGCAGACGTGGTTCCTGTCCACAAAGCGGGAAGTAAGGAAGAGGTTGGTTAATCACTGACCAGTTAGCCTGACCTCTGTAGTAAGTGAATTAATGGAAACGCTGCTAAAACAGAGGATGGTGCAGTTTCCTGAATCCGAGCATGACTTTACTAGAGGTAAGTCCTGTCCAACGAATCCGATTGATTTCTTTTATTGGGTGACCAGAAAATTGGATCAGGAGAGAGCACTAGATGTAGTATATTTGGCCTTTAGTAAGGCTTTTAAAGCCATTTCACAATGGCAACTTAAAATTAAGCCGAGGGTCCTTGGGATGGACCCTAAAGCGACTGACTGAGTTAGAAACTGGTTGAATGGAAGGTGCTAGGTGCACAGCACCTGGAACTAAAAGTCCTGACATTTTTCAGGAAATAAAATTCTTTGTCTCATACACTGTTCTTTTTCAGGTCTCTCCGTTCACCCATGGATAACTTTTGCATGTATCTGATGTTTCTGAGTCTGAGCTGCTCTCAGTGGACAGAGGCTGCTCACTCCACAGCAAGTCAGAAGAACGCCCCACCTATAGGCTTCAACTGCAGTTGGAGAAGACGCAGATCCTGGTTTCTCTGCTCCAGAGTTTGCCGTAAGAGGTTCTGATACTCCTTCTCCTTCTGCAGCAGGTCATCCAGTAACCTGTCAGTAAAGATTTCACAAAACTAAAATGAAATCATGGCAGATTAAGCTCAGCCTCGAACACAGTGGTTCTCAGTCCAGACCTTGGGATACACCCAGCCAGTCAAGCTTTTAGGATAACTACAATGAATATGCATAAGAGAGAACTGCACGCACCGCCTCCATCATATGCAAATCTCTGACATGTATATTCATTGTGTTTCAGTGTTTGTTCTGGTGGATCCTCCTCTGCTCTTATCCCACTCTCAGTTGGTGCACCCCAAGGGACTGTTTTGGGCTCTCTCCTTTTCTCTCGCTATACCCAGTCCTTTGGTGCTCTCTCCTCCCTTGGCTTTTAATACCATTTTTATGCTGATGACTCTCAAATCTTTCCCGCATCACCTGATATTTTTCTCCAGTACTCCAGGCCCAAATCTCTGCCTGGATGTCTCACCACCATTTGAAATTGAAGATGGCCAAAACTGAACTTCTTATTTTTCCCCCTAAACCCCCCCCCCCTTCCTCCTTTCTCTATCTCGGTAGATAACACTCTTCTACTTCCTGTTTCCTCAGCCCCGCAACCTTGGGGTCATCTTTGACTCCTCCCTCTTTCTCCACACACATCCAACTGATTGCTAAAACCTGTCACTTCATTCTCTATAACATTAGCAAAATTTGCCCTTTCCTTTCTGAACACACTACTAAAACACTTATCCGCTCTTTAGTCACCTCCCTTCTTGACTATTGCAACCTCCTTCTTGCTGATCCCCCCCTGAATCATTTCTCTCCCCTTCAATCTGTTCAGAACTCAGCCATGTGGCTAATCTTCCACCAGCCCCAATACACTCATATAACCCCTCTTCTCAAGTCACTTCACGGGCTCCCCTCCCATTTCCATATCCAATTCAACCTTCTCCTTCGGACCTATAAATGCATTCATTCTGCTGCTCCTCACGACCTTTCCTCTCTTTCTCTCCCTACACCCCTCCTCGTGAACTCCGCTCTTCTACTGGCTTGCTTCTCTCTTTGCCCTTTTCTTCCACTACCAACTCCAGACTGTGTTCCTTTCACCTTGCTGCTCATTTTGCCTGGAACAAACTACCTGAGTCTGTACATCACTTTTCTTCTCGTCCCCATTTCAAATCCATGCTAAAAGCTCACCTCTTTGAGGCTGCTTTTGGATCTTGATCCTTTGTTCTCCTTTACAACTCTTTTCCTTCCCTATTTTTCCCCTTGTTCCCAGCTGTTGTCTCGTCTGTCCTGATTAGAACATAAGCTCTAACGAACAGGGACTGTCTTTTACATGTATTGGTACAGTGCTGCGTACGCCTTGTAGCGCTATATAAATGATTAACAATAGTAGTTATCCTGAAAACCTGACAGGCCAGGTGTATCCCAAGGACTGGGTTGAGAACCCTGCTCTAACAGATCTAGGACCAGTATAGAAACATCAGAATATAAACTGTAGCAGTGGTACCTAACCTGTAGCGGGTCTAGAACCTTCTGTAAGCTTCTTTTATATGACTGAAAGTCTACATATAGCACATACAGATAACAGAATGCACATTTTAAAGGAGAGTCGCACATCATGTAGCGTGCAGTCTTTAGACAGTACTCTGGGTATACACTAAAGACTAATTCCTATGTCGCAGTTACAATGGAGGTTACCAGTAATGGCCATGTGGATTGGCCAGTGCCCAGTCAGCCATTTTGCTTTGCAGGGCAGAGGAGCGTGCAGGTATAGCTCTTTGGGAATTAGCTGGCTACTCACTGCCTCTAAACACAAACAAGGTAGATGCCAACGGGTAACACTGCTGTACTCTGGTAGTGTTTGACCCCTAATTTCTGCATCCTGATAGTGATTGGAATACAGATTTAAATAAATATTCTGTACCCCACTATGACTGGTGGGAACACTGAGCCTCTCTACCAAGGTGTCAGAGAGGGAATGACCAGAATCACCTGCTTGTTTCCTGCTTGAGTTTGCCCAGCTGAAGGCTAAGCTGCTGGAGCTGTGATTCATGGGACACCACCGAACTGAGCGTGCTCACTCCAGAAGTCAGGATGGGCTCTTCATTCCCGTTTGGTTCTGCTGGTTGGTAATCTTCCTCATCCTCTACATCTTTGTCTACCCCTTCGCTCTCCGAAGCCGGCTCTAGGTGAGTGCGCAGCTCTGAAAGAGACAGGTGCAGCTTGTTAGTGTGAGAATGGAGGTGCCCTGCAGTCTGATAGTCTCTCTCGTCTTTCCCAGCTATACAATTTAATTGAGACAGTTTTGTATCTCAAGCAAAGGTGTGCTAACTGGAAATCTTAGAAGCTACTCCTACAAAATTCAGTATCTGCAATCCTGTCACAACCCAGAGGTCAAGAGAGAGGTGAGGTGGTGGGTAGCATGGTGGGGGACTTGAAAAGTGGAGCCCGATACTTCAGACTTCAGAAAGTTTGGCATTTGGGGTCCTTATTAAACTCTGTAGCTTAAAGACAGGGCTTTTCTGGGGAAACCTGCTACAGACAGACACGCCCTGTCCAGCGGAAGAGCCAAGAGTTATAGTACGTTGCAGAGCTAGGCAGCCCCTTTTACCTGGTTACATAAATACGAGTCTGAGGGAATACTGTCCTTTCTAACACTGTCCACAGAGATCATTTTGAACTCTTGGCAGGGGTGGCTGAAGGCAATCTGCTACTTGAGGCGAAAGATAAGCAGGTACCTTCAGAAGCCCGCATAATGTTTTAAAAATTAAATTCAACAATCACCATCACCCTAACCCTCTCACAATAATTCTGTAAAAATGTGTATATTAGACAACATATTAAAACGTTAATTTGTATGTATGTGTGGGGTCCACTCTCACTGTAGGTAACAGTATGTGCTACTGAGTCTTTAGGTTGGTGGAGTATCAGCATGGATGTAGTTTGATGGCTTCATTTGGGGGGGGGAAGGGTGGGTAACATGTTTGCATATATTTGCATATCATTTGCATATTCATTATGGTTATCTTTTTAAAATTACTAGATGGCTAGGAAGCCAGTATATCAAACAGGTGAGGGATGAACTGACGCCCCCGAGATACTCAAAGAGAGAGCAGAGGTTCTCATTCAGCGGCTTTGCCAAGAAACGGAAAGGAACATACTCCCAGGCTCTATAATTAAAATGTAACAAAAACTGAAGTTGTTTAATTATTTAGGCTGCACTCCAAGATTTATACAAAATGCTGACACCTGTAAATATATACTCTCCAAAAAACAGAGGAGATGTAAGGTGCTACCTGATTAGACAAGAATACAGATGACAGCAGTCATAGCTTCAGATATTAAGTGTTTGTACGTGTGTGTGGTGCAAAGTACTATTACTACTGAGCATTTCTATAGCGCTACAACACGTACGCAGTGCTGCACAGACATGTAAGAGACAGTCCCTGCTCATCAGAGCTTACAATCTAGTCAAGACAGACAACACAAGGGAGATAGAAGAACATCAGGCGAGTCAAGATCTGAAAGCAGCAGCGAAGAGGTGAGTTTTGAAGAGGGTCAGAGAAGGCGCCTGACGTACAGACTCAGGTAGTTTGTTCCAGGTTTAAGGTGCAACAAGGTGAAAGGAGCGAAGTCTGGAGTTAGCAATAGAAGAGAAGGGCACAGATAGAAGCGATTTGTCAGAAGAATGGAGTTCCCGAGGGGGGCGGTGTAGGGAGAGATAAGAGAAGAAAGGTAGTGAGGAGCTGCAGAGTGAATGCACTTATAGGTCAGCAGGAGAAGTTTGAAATGGATGTGGAAATGAATAGGGAGCCAGTGAAATGGCTTGAGAAGAGGAATAATATGGGCATGACGAGGCTGGCGGAAGATTAGCTGCGCAGCAGAGTGTTGAACAGATTGAAGGGGAGAGAGACCAGCAAAGAGTAGGTTACGGTAGTCAAGACGGGAGGTGATTAAGGAGTGGATAAGGGTCTTAGTAGTGTATTCAGAAAGGAATGGGTGGATTTTGTTGATGTTATAGAGAAAGAAAGAGCAGATTTTAGCTATCAGTTGGATGTGTGTGAGAAGAAGAGAGAGGAGTCAAAGACAAACCCAAGGTTGCAAGCCGAGGAAACAGGGAGGAGTAGAGAGTTATCCACAGAGACTGAGAAACGAGGAAGGGGAGAGGAGGTTTTAGGGGGGAGGGGAAGGTGGTGTGCCTGTCTGTGCATGGGTTGTGACAGTGGGTGCCTTTCTGGGGGTGGGGCGCAGGGTGGCGTGTATATGTGAGTGTGCTGCAAAGCTGGGTAGGCTCTCTGTGTGATTCAGAGGTGAGGTACCTGTGTGTTTGTGGCGTGCAGGTGAGGTGCCTGTGTGTGTGTGTCTGACATGCGGAGGAAGGGGGCCTGTGTGTGTGCATGTCTGTCGTGAGGAGGTGGGCTGCCTGCGTCTGTGGTGTGGTGTGGGGGTGGGGACGGGCAGCTTGTGTGTGTTCTAATGGGAGGGGAATGTACTTTCAGACAACACCTTGCACTCTTCCCTCCCTTCCATCCCCTCCTCTCCTGCTGATTCCCCTCCTCCGTTACCCTTCAGACTCTTCCCCCTTCACTAACCACCCTAGAATTCCCATCCCCCATCCTCCTTTTCTAAATATCCCACCTCACTAACTCCCTTCCCAAACACCTTTTCTGCTGCGGGTCACAAGATCCCTCTATTCTTCTGCCAACCAGGATCTGATCTCCGGCGGGAAGATAGAAGAGGGTCTTTCCTCTCTTCTGCCCGTGGGGGGGGGGGGGGTTGGATCCCCACAGGTAGACACTTTGCCTCCAGAGCACAATCGCGGACTCCTTCTCTTCTGCCCACGGGGATCCTATCTCCCGCATGCAGATGTTGTTGTTGTTAAGTGCCATCGAGTCGGAGTCGACTCATGGCGACCCTCTGGATAGCTATCCTAAATTGTGTTCGGTCTTCAGTCAGGTGGCTCATTGTTGACAGACTGGTACCCGTAGCTGCTATTATTGTATCGATCCATCTCATTGCTGGCCTTCCTCTTTTGCGTTGACCTTCTATCTTGCCAAGCATGATGTCTTTCTCTAATGATCTCTCTCTTCGCATGATGTGTCCAAAGTATGAAAGTCGAAGTCTTGTCATCTGAGATTCTAAAGAAAGCTTAGGTTTGATCTCTTCTAGTACTGACTGGTTTGTTCTTCGGGCAGTCCATGGTATACACAGTATTCGCCGCCAGCACCATAATTCAAAGGCATCAATTTTCTTCCTGTCTGTCTTTTTCACTGTCCAGCTTTCACATCCAAATGATGTTATTGAAAATACCATGGCTTGAACAAATCGAATCTTTGTATGGAGAGAGACATCTCTGCTCTTGAGAATCTTATCTAGGTCTTTCATAGCTGTGGGCGTGGCCTACCCCAGCTAGGCCCCAAATGTAAGTTGGATGTAATTAATGAAGCAGATGAGAGCACTGCTGATAAACAAATCTATACACCTATGATTTATCCTGGATATGCAGATTTGGACATGTCAGACTCAGATTCAGATATAGGAACAGACAGCAGATCAGGCTCAATAATCTCGATTGGAATGAAACCAAAGTCAGCTACACATGAAACCATACAGGACACAAAAGTATAATCTAGCTCAGTATAGGCCTGAATAGAAGTATAGGTTAAAGATTGCATTTGAAGCTATTCCTTTAAATCATAGTTCCCGTTTTTAGCTAGACATAAGTTGGGAAATTAGAAGCATTTTGGCTTACGCAAACAGTCTATGTACCCAACAGATATTAGGTCAGATTGAAGTTCCTTAATTAAATAGAACAAGGGGTGAAGCTGATCATTCTGCAAGAGGATAGGCTAAGCTGTTTCTGGGGCAGGATGCCCTGCTCTTATGAAATTGACTCTAGTCCATTTAGTAAATATAACCGAAATCAGCAAAATATAATAAGTAACTAACTAGCTTTTAGCAGTATAGCGACACCTGCTGGATCTAATGAATGTAATTTTTATATAGAACTTCTGCTTTTTGGTATAAATAATAATGTCTATGTTGGCAAAACTGATGTACACGTGGAATTTGGAAAGTACCAGATGTTAATTAAAAATTAACTGCATCAGCTGATATCACTTAATAAAAAGCTAAGCTCTTCGGAACCATCTTTGAAGAGGCATGTTGGGATAGTCGAATTAGACTCGGTGTGTCTCTTCCCTATGGAGCTCAATAGCAATTGATTGATTAATTAACTGTGTCGTGTCTTTTTCTTTCCTGTTAAGAAGCACTGGAAGATAAGAGCCCAGGTATTTTGTTATGGGGTCGTTTATTTGAGTCAACAGTTTGTGCCGTGACTCGGATTCCATTGTTCTTTAGCAGGAAACAAACGACCTGAGGACACAAGTTGTGAGTATATTGACAGATATCTGAAATATTACAATGGGTAATAAATCTGCTAAGGTGAAGCAGGAGTCTCAGTTAGAAGACTGGGAAGAGAGGGTTCGTGCTATAGCAATTGATAAGAAAGGGAGTCCCAATTATGTGATGAAAAGAGAATATGGGGACAATTCTTTAAATTATGTGGCCAAATGGCATTCTGTTACTGCAGCGAACCCCAAACTGCAGTTCCCCCTTGGAGGGACTTTTCATGAATCTAAATTGAAATATTTGCAATCAGTGCTAGCGTTAGATGAGAAATCCTGTCATGAATGGATTACTTATAATTTCTGGTGTTCTAAAGCGGCCGAGAAGAGCAAACATACTATTGATTCTACATTTAGGAAGGTCAGAGATCAGGTGTATCGCATGGAAGAGCAAATATGTGTTTTAACTAACAGAGGTAATGATGTGAGTAAAATTGTAAATAATTGTGAGCCTTGTACTGTGGCGTCTGCGCCACCTGCCTACGAAGATGAGGTTAATGCACTAGCTATTTCTCTGTCTAGAAATAATGTCCCAGCCATAGTCCCTGGTCCGGATCGAGAGGCGCCCTCGATCCGGCTGGGTGCTGTGTCTGATATTTCTACCCCTGTTAAAATTGACATGTCCAGCGTAGTTGTATCACCTTCTGATGAGTCTTTGAAGGGTGCAGTTGGGGGTGGTGAATTCTGTGCCTCTACCCCTATAGATTATAAACCTCGGACGACTAGAGCTCAACGATTGACTAAGGATATTATAGAACTTGAGCAGTTAATTGGCATTGAAGCAAGCCACCTTAAGGGTTTGAATACCGTGGAGCAGTTAACACAGTATCATGATTATCTTGTGAATAAAGCTCGTACATTAGTTGAACTCATTACAACTGTATTTGAAGCATTAGATTTGCAGGTAAAGCAGCATACTTTAAGTTTGTTGCCTCTCAGTAAACGTAAGGAAATTGTAATTGAAGCAATGTCAGCTGTTGCCAAGGGACTTGAATATTGGACCAAGGCTCCCTTGATTTCTAACTGTCAAAGTTTACAGTGTTTAACTTTGGAATTGGGTGACTCATCGGCTTCAGACAAACAAACGAAGGATCAAAATAAAGGTGATTTGTTGGCTCCGTTCCGGGCATTTCCGAGAGGAGATGGGGGGTTAGTTACCTTAGCAACGAATTGGTCCCCATCCGAAATTTTTAGCTTAGCTAGATCCTGTCCTGACTCCAGGGAGAAGCCTGGTCAGTTTGTAGATTATTGGCGACAGCTAATAACTACATATGATCCTACTTGGGTAGATTTACAAAATTTATTGAAAGCAGTTTTTCTGAATCCTATAGAGCTAAGGGCAGTCACCCACCCTCAACTGCGTGATAATATTAATTGGGTGTGGCCTGGTATAGATCCTGTAATTAATGCTATGGATGTTGCTCAAATGACTGCATTTAGAGAACATAGGGATAATTTGTTAAAAGCCATAGAGAAAAAGTGTACCCCAGTCCGTGATCTGTCCAAACTCTTGGAAGTAAAGCAGTGTGGGGGTGAGACGGTAAATCAGTATCACACTAGATGTTGCCTAGCGTTCAGAGATTTTTCTCCTCAGAACGCTGAGATGGAAGGTTTTGCTTCTATTTTTGTGAATGGACTGCAACCAGAAATAAAAAGTATTCTTGAAAATGCTTTGCTTGGCTGGTCTACTAAGTCTGCACAAGAAATCCTGGAGGCGGCTCTGCATGCTGAGAAACGAATTCAACGGCAGAAGGATGCTGATAAAGGTAAACTTGACCGCCAGCGTCAAAAACTTTTAAATTTGCAAGTAGCAAGTTATGAGTCCAACTTCAGAGGACGTGGTAGATCAAGGGGTGGAAGAGGTGCAGCCCCCTTCAGAGGAAGAGGACGTGGCTATATGGGGGGACAGCAAGGGGAGCGTACTTGTTATGGTTGTGGGCAAGTGGGCCATTTTATTAGAGATTGTACTAAGCCAAGGGGCAATATTCCCCAGCCTGGGATACAGGATGGTGCTAGATATCCATCTGTCTCATACCCTGTATCTACCCCTAACCAGCCTTCAGTGATGACTCAATACTATGCAGAGACTGATGTGGATTATAGCGAGGATTGACTAGGCCTGGTTGTGTGTCCAAACACACAGGGGGAGATACGTGCTACTGTTATGGGGTGTGAATTGCTTTTCCTGTTAGATACAGGTGCCTCTACATCTGCCATAGCGCTATCCCAGTTACCTCCACCTCTGTTTGAGGCCCTACCGGCAGCTCCTAAAGTACCTTGTGAAGGAATTGAAGGAAAGACTATAATGCATCAAAAGTTATCAGATGTGCCAATTATAGTGGAGGGAAAATTATATCATACAGATTTTCTGGTAGGCCCTACTTTGCCTGTCAACTTGCTTGGTCGAGATTTTTTATCTAGGAACAAGACTGTTATAAGCTGGGAAACTGGCACTTTGACATGTACCTTGTGTCCCCTGCAAGTACAACAGCCTATAGCTGTAACACCGGCTGTTGCGACTACTCCACCATTGGATACCCTTCCTTCCACCTTGTGGGCAGTACCAGGTGACGATATTGGGCATCTCAATATTCCTCCAGTCAAGATTGAAGTACAACCAGGAGCTCCACTACCATATGTGCGTCAATATCCATTGCCTGCAACGTCGGTGGCTGGAATACGGCCAGTAATTGAAAATCTGCTAGCCCAGGGTGTGTTGGTGCCTACTTCTTCTCCTTGCAATACTCCTATTTTACCGGTGTTAAAAGCTGATGGTAAGTCCTACAGATTCGTGCAAGATTTGAGAGCAATCAATCGTATTGTCATGCCCATCTTCCCTCTTGTGCCCAACCCTCATGATATCTGGACTCGCATACCATGTGACTCCACCCACTTCTCAGTTATAGATTTAAGCTCCGCCTACTACTCCATAGCGGTAGGGGAGGAGTCGAGATATTTACTGGCATTTACGTTCGAAGGGCGCCAGTATACCTGGACTACCCTGTCTCAAGGTTACACGGAAAGTCCTGCTTATTTTTCACAGGCCCTAAAAGCTGCTTTACAAGACTTGGCGTTGGACAAATCTGTGCTGATCCAGTATGTAGATGATTTACTCATTTGTTCTCCATGTTATGATGCTTGTATTGCTGATACTATGTTAGCTCTTGTACATATTTCTCGTTTAGGATTGAAAGTAAACCAATCAAAATTACAATTTGCTGTACCACAAGTGATCTTTCTAGGTGTATGCCTTTCTGCTGCTGGACGCTCTATTACTGCTCAGAGAATTGGCCCTATAATGTCAATGCCTTTTCCTGCTACTGTACCTCTAATACGACGCTTTCTAGGCCTTCTGGTGTTCTGTCGCCAGTGGATACCAGATTTTGCTGAACTTGCTGCTCCACTCTATGCCCTGCTAGGCCGTGAAGCTCCAGAGGGTATTATAGTTCCTACTGAAGCACAGCATAATGCTTTCCATTCTTTACGGCAAGCGCTATTGAAGTCTCCTTGTCTCTCATTTCCAGACTATAACTTGCCTTTCCGCCTTTATGTAGCGACATCTACTAAGGCTGCAGTATGTGTTCTAGCACAACGTTTTCCTTCTGGACTCAAGCCGTTAGGCTTTTTCTCTCAAGGTTTTGATTCTGTTGTTGCTGGCATGCCACCGTGTTTTCAATCTTTAGCTGCTGTGGTATTTGCAATACAGACCACTGACTTTCTTGTTCTCCAACATGAACTGCATGTGTACACATCTCACTCAGTAGCTAGGCTATTGCATTTAGCTAAAACTCAACCTTTATCTAGTTCTCGTTTACTGTTATTTGATTTGGCTATTTCTCAAGCACATGTAACCTTGCATGAAGTTTCCTTGTTACAACCAGCTCAAATTTTGGCTTCTTTGGAGCCCTTGTTACATTTGTCTGACCCTGATGGAACTCATGATTGTCTTTCTTTCTTCTGTAACTGCCTATTCAAAGGCTAGGCCTGATTTATCTGCTGTACCTTTGTCAAACCCTGATTGGGTTCTATTCACTGATGGTTCTGCCTTCCGTGATGAACATGGACATTTACTTGTGGGGTATGCTGTAACTCTGGTTAAAGGACAATTTGATTATTTGTCCTAAATCTTTGCTATATCCTGTTGCCTTATTTTTGCATCACAAATTGCATTTAAGTGTACTGGCTATGACAAAAGCTTTTGCTCAATTGTGGCATAATCCTACATTTGCTTCTGCTGCTCATGCTGTGTGTATTTCTTGTCTCCCGTGTTTGCAAGCAGGAAAGTCCGGGAGCACTTTGCGTGCATCGCCCTCTCCGTCCTTGCCTAAGCCTCGAGGACCCTTCCTCTTCTTGCAAATGGACTTTACTGATCTGCCCTGTGCCAAGGGGGGAAGGAAACATCTTTTGGTTTTTACTTGCTTATATTCTGGATGGCCTGAGGCCTATCCGACAAATTCTTTGTCTGCTGCTACTGTTTTGAAATGCTTGCTTACTCAGTTTATTCCTTTGTGGGGTGTGCCTTTACTTTTGTCTTCTGATCAAGGTCCAGCCTTTACGGCGGAGGTATGGAAGGGCATAACTGCATTTTTTGGCCTTCACCAGCAACTTCATCCTCCGTATCATCCGCAAAGCTCTGGCCAAGTGGAACGGATGAATCGGACGCTGAAGGCGCTTCTCCGGTCCCTGACTCATGATTGGAGTCAGGATTGGGTGGAAGCTTTGCCGTTTGCCTTATTCTCAGTCCGTAACTCTCCTCAGAGAACTCGACAAGGTCTTACCCCTTATGAAATTGTGACGGGACGTCCAGCGACTACTCCAGCACATGTGATAATTCCACCAGATCAATTACCGGATCCCCAACTATTGCGCAGCGATTTATTATCTTACTGTAAATATTTGTACCAAACGTTAGTGTCTCCTTCCTTTTTGCAGCTTACAAAGCAGGGAGCTCAGTCACAATCAATCCCAGACGTGGAACCAGGAGATTGGGTGCTCATCAAGGATCCAGCACCAAAGTCAGCTTTAGCAGCGAAGTTTCTGGGACCGTTCCAAGTGTTGCTGGTGGGATATTCGGCATTGAAGGTGAAGGGGCGCAAAGCGTGGATACATCTGGACCAGTGCAAGAAGGCGCCGTCCCCTGGATAAGACAACTTCCACCGAGACCACCTCCTGAAGAATTAGTTGAAATAGAACTGGACTCATTTCCTCCAGGATCATCTCCACTTGATCAAGAAAGTGACTGTGAAATTGTTGAACACTCACAACGTAATCCAGAGGTGGTTATTGAAAAGTGGTTGATATGCATATTTGCAATAGCATTGGCATTGTTTTTGTTCTTCTGGATTTGGTGTCTGTCAGCTCTCGTGGTAGTATCAACAGCATAGATGAGTTGATAAGAAGATTAACAGAAAAACCAACAATGCCCCCTAAACAACAGGCAATAATAGATAAGATGCTCAGGGACTTTCATGGTGTTACTACTCCTCCAGATCCAGTTCCTACAGTCCCTGATCATACAGTTCCTGAATATGACCCACATGCGCCGTGGGCAAAACATGGTACTTTTTATAATGTGTTTCATTCACACATTTATTCCTTAATTCAGCGATTTAATATTTCCAGCTGTGCAGTCTGCTTGCCTCACCCAGTAGCTACACAGTTTGGATTCCTGCCTAGACCTAGACCTCTTTCCTTGCAAGAGCTGAAGGAATTGTCTATGAATGAAACCCTGTTTAATCTTACTATGACATGGCCAGAAGGAGTCACTCCTGCTCCAAGAATAATTAGCCCTCAGCCAATGGCTGATCCTCCTATCTGTTTCCAAAGGAAAGGAACATATCCTGTGGGTGACACTCCTTTGTCTAAGTGTCAGACTGTTATGACTAACAACCATGTCCATTTAGTGTTAGAGTCCTCTACACCAAGTTCTGTGCAAGCCCTTTCCAATTTGAAGGTAGTCAATGTCATCCCTGATCCCAAGTCTCGTCTTGATCAGTATGAATTACAGTATTATGATCAAGATGGGTTCCCAGCATATGGGAAGTATAGGTTGCAGAATAGTAAAGATGGTTTGTCATCTGGGTATGTTGACAACTATGTGTATCCCTATTTAGGATATTATCACCCATGGTTAAGAAACGTTGAGCCTGGAACTGAAGTTCTAATCACAAATCCTAAAGATTTTAAAATTTGGCCTGATGGACTACTTGCCTTGGTAGGTCACTATTTTGTGTGCGGAACTCTTGCTTATGTTCGATTGCCTGCTGATTGGTCTGGCAATTGTTACATAGCTACTCTTGACTTACCATGGAAACTGGTCCCTTATGAGACTTTATTAGGGACGCCCTCAAGTCGTCAGCGCAGAGCAACAGATGATTCTAGTGTTGATATACGTGCAGCAAGGAAATTGTTAGAAGATACCACTACGTTAACCCAACAAGAAGTGAGCACTTTCGCAGGAACAGTGTGGCTAAGTACTTTTGGTGCCATACGTCCTACACAACGTTATGGTGAGCAATTATTGCGAATTTATGCTCTAATTGAAGTGACAGCCCAAGATTTGACTGATGCTCTTACAATCATGCAAGGTACTGTAGACAAGTTAACTGCTTACTCTGCACAGAATAGGATGGCCTTAGATTATTTGCTAGCCAACGATGGCGGAGTTTGTGGCGTCGTAAGAGATCACTGCTGTACGATTGTAGATTCACAAAGTAAGGTAGTCTCAGGTATCCTAGAACAGGTGAGAAAAGAAACCCACTTCTCCAAAGATAATATAGAGGGAACTTCTGATTCTGTATGGCCTTGGTTTGATAATATATGGAGTGGCTTGTCAGGTCCAGTAAAAGCGATACTGACAGGCTTGTTTGGTTTCCTAGTAGCTCTCCTACTTTTAGGAATTGGTCTTGTCTGTTTTATGAAGTGTTGTACTACATACCTGCCTAAGGCAACACACACTATTGCAGTTTTGAAATTGCGAAGTGTTCCTAGTACAGGAGACTTGCTTCGTGAAATGCCTTTCTATGAAGATTGTGGTTCTGGGCAGAACCAAAGGGAGGACTGTGGGCGTGGCCTACCCCAGCTAGGCCCCAAATGTAAGTTGGATGTAATTAATGAAGCAGATGAGAGCACTGCTGATAAACAAATCTATACACCTATGATTTATCCTGGATATGCAGATTTGGACATGTCAGACTCAGATTCAGATATAGGAACAGACAGCAGATCAGGCTCAATAATCTCGATTGGAATGAAACCAAAGTCAGCTACACATGAAACCATACAGGACACAAAAGTATAATCTAGCTCAGTATAGGCCTGAATAGAAGTATAGGTTAAAGATTGCATTTGAAGCTATTCCTTTAAATCATAGTTCCCGTTTTTAGCTAGACATAAGTTGGGAAATTAGAAGCATTTTGGCTTACGCAAACAGTCTATGTACCCAACAGATATTAGGTCAGATTGAAGTTCCTTAATTAAATAGAACAAGGGGTGAAGCTGATCATTCTGCAAGAGGATAGGCTAAGCTGTTTCTGGGGCAGGATGCCCTGCTCTTATGAAATTGACTCTAGTCCATTTAGTAAATATAACCGAAATCAGCAAAATATAATAAGTAACTAACTAGCTTTTAGCAGTATAGCGACACCTGCTGGATCTAATAAATGTAATTTTTATATAGAACTTCTGCTTTTTGGTATAAATAATAATGTCTATGTTGGCAAAACTGATGTACACGTGGAATTTGGAAAGTACCAGATGTTAATTAAAAATTAACTGCATCAGCTGATATCACCTAATAAAAAGCTAAGCTCTTCGGAACCATCTTTGAAGAGGCATGTTGGGATAGTCGAATTAGACTCGGTGTGTCTCTTCCCTATGGAGCTCAATAGCAATTGATTGATTAATTAACTGTGTCGTGTCTTTTTCTTTCCTGTTAAGAAGCACTGGAAGATAAGAGCCCAGGTATTTTGTTATGGGGTCGTTTATTTGAGTCAACAATAGCCATTCTGCCAAGAACAATGCGTCGTCTGATTTCTTGACTGCTTGTTGCTTCTTTATTGATAGTTGATCTAAGTAGGTTAAAGTTGTTCACAATTTCAATTTCTTCTCCTTCAACGATGAACCTGTTGATTATGCCAGTTGTCATGATCTTTGTCTTCTTTACATTAAGATGCAGGCCCATTTTGAGACTATGTTCTTTGATTGTGAGAAGCAAATGTTTCAGATCATCTTCACTTTCAGCCAGTAATGTGGTATCATCAGCATAGCGAAGGTTGTTGATGAGTCTTCCACCACTCTTCACACTTCTGTTGTCTTCATACAATCCTGCTTCTCTGATGATTACACCTTTGCTTATTTTAAACCATTCTGTTTCTCCTTGTTCCGTTCGAACTGTTGCTTCTTTATCAATGTACAGATTGCGCAAGAGAACGATCAGGTGTTCTGGTATACCCATGCTTCTTAATGTGGCCCAGAGTTTCTCATGGTTTACACAGTCAAAAGCCTTGCTATAGTCAATAAAGCACAAATAGATATCCTTTAGGTATTCTTTAGTCTTTTCAAGGATCCATCTCACATCCGCAATGATGTCTCTTGTTCCTCGCCCTTTCCTGAACCCTGCTTGCACTTCAGGTAGTTCTTGTTCCAGGTGTGGTTGTAGTCTCTTTTGAATAATCTTCAGTAGAATCTTGCTGGCATGTGGGATCAGAGCAATTGTGCGATAATTTCCACAGTCAGTTGGATCACCTTTCTTTAGTATTGGTATAAACACAGATCTTTTCCAGTCAGTTGGCCATAATGTTGTCTTCCATATTTCTTGGCAGAGCCTTGTAAGTACGGTAACAGCTGCATCAGATTGCTGCAATACTTCTATGGGAATGCTGTCAATGCCTGGTGCTTTGTTCTTTGATAAGGCTTTCAATGCTGCTGCAACTTCTTTCATCATCAATGGTTCCCGATCATAAGGTACAGGTTGAAACGGCTGCTGGTCCACTTGATCTTTATCATATTAAAACTCTGTATATTCCTTCCACCTTTTCTTGATCTTCTCAGCATCATTCAACACAGAACCTTGAGCATCTTGTAACATTCCAATTCGAGGCTGGAACTTTTTCTTTAACTCTCGTAGCTTTAGGAAAGCCGATCTTGTTCTTCCTCTAATAGTTTCTGCTTCTATTTCCTTGCAAGTGTCATTGTAGTACTTTTCCTTGTCCTGTCTTGCTACACGTTGGAAATC
Organism: Ichthyophis bannanicus; assembly: GCA_033557465.1. NCBI lineage: Eukaryota > Metazoa > Chordata > Amphibia > Gymnophiona > Ichthyophiidae > Ichthyophis > Ichthyophis bannanicus. Next base: position 897,790,637 of record CM066035.1, on the reverse strand, counting down.
TCTGTTGAGATCTGCGATTGTCTTTCTTTCTCCTCTGGCTTTAGCTTCTCTGCATTTCTGGGCAATTTTCAGAGTTTCTTCCATCATCCATTTTGGCCGTTTTTGCTTTTTCACCTTTTGTAGAGACTTCTCGCTTTCTTCCAACACAACCTTCTTGATGTCATTCCATAACTCTTCCGGAGATCTGTCATTTGTATCTAAAGCAGCAAATCGATTTTGCAGGCAGTCTTTAAATTCCAGTGGTATATTCTCAAGGTCATATTTTGCTGCATTCATGAGTGGTTTGCTCTTTTTCAACTTTAGTTTGAGTTTGTATACTAGTAGTTGATGATCTGTACCACAGTCAGCTCCAGGTTTTGTCTTTGTTGATGTTACAGAGCTTTTCCATCGTTGACTTCCACAGATATAGTCAATTTGATTTTTATTCAATCCATTGGGTGAAGTCCATGTATACAGTCGCCGCTTGTGTCGCTGGAAGAAGGTGTTTGAGATGAATAGATCGTTGGTCTTGCAGAATTCTATCAGTCTTTCCCCAGCTTCATTTCTGTTGCCAAGTCCATATTTTCCAACTACTTTCCCTTCTTCTTTGTTGCCAACTTTTGCATTCCAGTCACCCATGACTATCAGGATATCCTGTTTGCATGTTCTGTCAATTTCAGCTTGTACTTGTTCATAGAACTCTTCAATTTCATTCTCTTCTGCAGCTGTTGTTGGGGCATATACTTGAATTATAGTTGTGTTGATAGGCATTACTCGTAGACAAATAGAGATTAAGCATTCGCTGACTGCATTGTATTTCATTACAGTTCTTGCAAGTTTCTTCTTTATTATAAATGCAACACCATTTCTTCTTTGTCTTTCATTTCCAGCATAGTAGACCATGTGATCATCTGATGCAAAGTGCCCGATGCCAGTCCATTTCAGTTCGCTGACACCCAACAGATCAAGTTGTACACGTTCCATTTCATTCTTGACCACCTCCAACTTCCCTTGGTTCATGCTTCGTACGTTCCACATGCAGATAGAAGGGGTCTTTTCCATGAATGCAGCCATCCTCTTCTCTTCTGCCTGTGGGGGATGGGATCCCTGCCATTAGGGCAATGCCCCCCTCACCCCCCAAACTATGCCCACAGGTATCAGGCTCTATTGTTTGGATTTGACGGTTGCAGTTCTTTGTTGCCTCTCAGAAGCTGCTGCTTTGTGATCATCTAGTCTTGCCTAGAACTCTATTCAGGAAGCAGGGGGTCCCCTCACTCAGAAGGGGTCAGGAGGTTGCCCTAAGAAAAAAGAAGGTAACATATTTCCAGGCTACATAACTTAAAAATGCTGAAGCAGATAATTATAAGAACATAAGATATGCCATACTGGTCAGACCAAGGGTCCATCAAACTCAGTATCCTGTTTCCAACAGTCAGAGCTGGTCCAACCCATAGGCAAAACAGGCAGTCACCTAGGGCGGCAGTTTCTGAAGGACAACAAAAACGGGCCATTCTAAGTTAAATAATAGATTTTGACAGCCAGAAGGGGTGTAAAGTTTGAGGTTCGTCTAGGGCAGGGGTGGGCAAATCCGGTCCTGGAAGGCCACAGACCAGTCAGGTTTTCATGATGTCCCTAATGAATATTCATGGACCTATTTCCATACAATGGAAGGCAGTGGATGCAACTAGATTTCATGAATATTCATTAGGGACATCATGAAAACCTGACTGGTCTGCGGCCCTCCAGGATCGGAATTGCCCACCCCTGGTCTAGGGTTCCAACACCTTGAACCAACTCAAGGACCGGCCCTGCTAACACTTAGTTATTCACTCATCCTCCTCCCAACCATTCGGGACTCACATTATTTTTTCCCTGTTCTCCCCGCTGTTACCTCTCCTCAAATATGAAACATGTACCATAAAATTTCCATCATGATTCCTTGTTATGCTTAAATGTTAATGCTTACGCCTACTACCGCATGTCTCCTGTTTACACACTTTAGGTCATATGTATTATTGTTTGGTTCATTGTTAAATTTTATTACCCACGTTCCATGTAATGTAATGCATGGTTGACCTGTTAATTTGTAATGTGCATTCAATGTAAAGCTATTCTTACGAAACTTGTTCCCTGTACACCGCTGTGACTGGTAGATACAGTGGTATAGAAAAGTTGCTAAATAAACAGTGGTCAATCCAGGTCACTAGTACCTATTACGTTCCCAAAAGGTAGAAATATTCCATGCTGCTTGTCTCAGGGTAAGCAGTGGATTTTTCTGGTTCACTTTAATAATGATATATGGACTTTTCCTCCAGGAACTCATCCAATTACACTAACAGTGTTTACTACATCCTCTGCTAACGAATTCCAGTTTGATTACGCGTTGAGTTAAAAAATGTTTTCTCCAATTTGTCTTAAATGTGCTAAATGGTGGCTTCATTATGTGTCCCGTAGTCTTTCTACTTTTTGAAGGGGTAAACTATTCTACATTTACCCATTCTACTCAATTCATTATTTTATAGACCTCTATCAAATCTCCCCTCAGCCATCTCTTTTCCAAGTAAAAGAGCCCTAACCTTTTAAGCCTTTCCTCGTAGGGACATCCTTCCATCCCCTTTATCATTTTGGTGGCTCTTCTCTTTTTTTTTTTTTTTTTAAACTTTTATTTTCATTTTGCAACAAACAAAAGAAATAACACACCAAAAGAGACAAAACAAGTATACAATAAGGAAAAGTAAACCCATTACCCCCCACCCCGATGCTTCTTCTCTACCCGATTATATCAGCATGTGAGCGCTTCCAATTAACAGTGATTATACATCAAACGATCAAAAGAGTATCTACAATACAGCATGATCATGGGACAGAGATATATACAAAGTTAGACAGTCAGATGAGAGCATTTAGCAAAATGTACATAGTCATTGAGCATCTTCCATTGAGACCAATGAGAAGGAGTCTGAACGGAGGAAGCGAACAGACGAGGTATTTGTTCATATGTACTGTAAAGACAGGCATGATTCCACCATTCATTGGGGCTCAGATGGGAGCTAATTTTCCAGTATTACTTAATTAGGGAAATAGCAATGCCAAGCATAAAGTTCGAAAGGAGATAAGCCATTTTTGGGAGAGAGGGGATCCCCGCAACTGGGCGAAGTCCCACTATCCTCCAAGAAAGGGGCTCCTGAGAGTGCGAGATAGACTAAATACGACCCCAGACCCGACGCCAGTAATACTGTAGTGCGGGATATTCATGCATAACATGAGGCAATGAACCAATGGCCGCAGGACGTGTCCAGCAACCATTGCCCTGAGTAGTGTTCCATTTGTCTAATCTGTGAGGAGTGTAAAAACACCGGTGGGCTAGAAAGAAAAGGGTCTGAGTGAGTGAGGCGGATCGGGAACCCGTGTCCCTCTACTCCAGATAAGGCTCCATTGCTCCGAGGTCAAAGTCACATGCAATTCTCTCTCCCATACTTTCTGCGCTATAGGGGTAGCTCTAGTTATAGCATTACATAAGGTTTAGTAAAATTAGATGCTACACCCGGTGAACTACCGAGAGATCGGAAAGTCTCCAATCAACCTTATGTAGAGAATGCCGATGGCGGGAGTACTCTAGTGCTCCGAAGGCGATGCTGAAGTTGCGCTGACCAGAGTCGGGAGTCTAAAGATTGCATAAGAGTATTAAAGGCACCTAAAGTGTCTAAAAGCATTGGTGGATAGTGGGAGTCTGATGGGAGAGTCATACCAGGGAGAAAGGTAAGAGGAATCGGTTTGCAAAGGCCCGCTTCTATATCTAGCCACACAGGTCTGCTCGGTACTGGATCTTCCAACCAACGAGCACCTTGTTTGAGAAGAAAAGATTGAGGGAACACTTGAGTAAAATCGCCACCAAGTATTAATGGAGCATTGGCAGAGGCCGAGGCCATCTGTGCAATACTTGCATAGTAAGCAGGGTTGTCCACATTCGGGGCATAATGCAAATACACGTGAATTCACTATCTCCAACCTCAAGGTGTACACGGGCCCATCTACCCTCCTTGTCAGCGCTAATATCAGGTACAGTAGCGTGCAAAGACTTCTTAACCAGAATGGCTATCCCGTACCATTTGGAAACGGTGGGAGAATAGGCAGCTACCATGTGAGGCTTAGCATTGAGTTTCAGTGTTTCAGCAGAGTTTAAATGCGTTTCCTGAAGAAACACTAAATCAACATGCTCATGGCTAAGATAGCTAAGGATTTTCTTTCCTTTGAGTGGACCATTAATGCCTTTGACGGTGAATGATAAGATTTTACATAAGGCCATTCAGAAAAGTTAAAAATTCTGAGCATGATAGCACACATAATTTCACTATGTCCCTCAAACTGACTGTATCTGGCTGTACACATGACATAGGAAAAATAAGCTAATATAATACAATGAAGCGCCCCACATTAACAAAGAAAACCGCAGTACGGTAGAGGAGAAGCAAAACCCCAAAATTACTGGCGACCATGTGTCTGCGGGGAGAAACCCCAGAGAAGGCCGAAATTGAAAAAACACATAACCTGTAGGACTGTGCGTGCTCCGAATCCGACCGAGGCACACATCATGAAGGGATAGGAGACCAAAAAACAAGAGTCATATAGAGAAAGAAAGAAAGTCCAGGCTATTTCTGTGCTTGGCTATGACCGCCGCATCGGGCCCTTCAAAATGGCGGATAGAGCCGGTAGATAAGAGTCCAAGATTTGGGATTAGCGCATCTGCTCTGCTTCTTTGGAGTCTAAAAATGTTGATAGTAGATCAGGATCTTCGAACGTCCTGGTTTGGTTGTGGAAAGTCACTCGGAGCTTCGCTGGATACAACAGGCCAAAGCGAGCCTGTAGCTGTTGAAGTCGAGGGCGAAAAGCAAGGAGTTTCTTCCGACGGTCAACGGTAGGCTTTGCCAAATCAGGAAAGAAGGAGACCTTACGACCTTCAAATTCCAAATGATGATTCGCTCGGGCAGCATGTAAAATTTGTTCCACTTGTTGATATCGTAGCAAGCTAAAGATAATAGGCCGGGGGGTCGTGCGGTTGAGCGCCATGTGGGCAGGAACACGGTGTGCTCGATCGATCTCCAGTTCTCTGTGAAAAGTGATCTTCAGCAAGGAGGGAAGAGTTTTGAGCAAGAATTCTCTTATATCTCCTGCTTCCACCCCCTCCGGCATTCCGAGGAGCCTCACATTGTTGCGACGGGCTCGATTATTGCTATCTTCTAACTCCTTTTGAAGATTCTGTATCTGGCGCTCAGCCTTGTCCAGTTTGCCCAAGTGCACCTCGTGCGAGTCGAGGACCCCCGCCATGTTGTCCTGCCGTAATGAAAGACTTTCAAGTCGGTCCTGGAGCACTCCAAAGTCTTCTCGCATGGCTCGAAGCGCTTCTCCATTGGACTGCACCAGTTCCTTCACGCCGCGTATTTCCTCCAAAATCTCCAGGTGCATTTCGGGGTTTTCACGAAATGGAACCATCTTCTGTGGGGAGGACACCTCTGTTTTGGAGCGTTTTCCGTGAGAAGAAGAAGGAGACCCGAAGTCCAAGCGCGCTGGTTTATGGGCCGCCATCCCCCCCGAGGTGCCCCGGTCAGCTCGGAGCGAAATAGTAAATTTGTATAGGTATTAAGTCAGGATTCTAAGTAGGCCTCTCGGGAGCTTCAACGCAAAGCGTCCTACCCGCTGGACATCAGGCTCCGCCCCCTTGGTGGCTCTTCTCTGTACGTTTTCTAATTCTGCTGTATCCTTTTTAAGATATGGCAACCAGAACTGTATGCAATATTCACAGTGCGGTTGCACCATGGAACGATACCGAGGCATTGTAATATCCTTGGTTTTATTCTCCATTCCTTTCCTTATGATTCCTAGCATTCTATCTGCTTTCTTGCCCACTGGGCGGAGGGTTTCAACGTATTATCCGTGATGACGCCTAAATCTTTTTCCTGGGAGGTGGTTCCCAAGGTAGAACCTTACATTGCGCAACCGTATTTTTGGCTCTTCCCCCCTAAGTGCATAACTTTGCACTTGTCCACATTAAATTTCATCTGCCATTTGGATACCCAGCCTTCCAGTTTTTCAAGGTCCTCTTGTGATTTTTCACAATCCGCTTGTGTTTTAACAACTTTGAATAATTGTGTGTCATCTGCAAATTTGATCACCTCATTCGTTATTTCCATTTCCAGGTCATTTATGAATATGTTAAAAAAAGCAGCAGATCCAGCACAGATCCCTGGGGTACTCCACCATTCACCTTTCTCGAATGAGAAAATTCGCCATTTAGCCTTACTCTGTTTTCTATCTTTCAACCAGAACCTAATCCACAATAGTACACTGCCTCCTATCCCACTACTTTTTAATTTCCCCAGGAGTCTTTCGTGAGGACCTTGTAGCCTGGTACTCTAATATAGAACATACAGACACCAGACACTGCACGCTGGCCTGGCCCGCTATTAAAAGGAAATATATATTCTATAAAAAGCAAGGGAGATGGAAGGTGCTCACATACTGAGGACTAAAAAGAGAAAGTGAGAATCACAGCGTAGTTTATAACACCAAAATTTAATTATTATAGCTAATTTTATTTTGGTGGTGTAAACTGCACTATGATTCTAGCTTTTTGGAGAGGGCCCTAGAACATCCACACACTTTGTCAGAAAACTGAGCAAGCCAGAATACTGTTTCAGGCGATCAAAATCATACATCCTGCTTCAGAGTCATTAGAACTTATGGTTTTGATCATCCGAAACATAGTGCTGTGTTGGTTATCTGAATGAACATCAACTGTACTTCACTGACTTCAGCTTTTTAACTTATTGGTGTGAAATTCTGGCTATAAATGTGTGGTATAATAAAAGAGTAAGAAGGACTGGTCCATTGGTGAACTGCGGTGATTATATTATGAGAGATTACTTGGTCCAACAAAATTTTTTTTTCTTTAAGTAAAATATTTCAATAGCCTCGATATACTGGGATTTTTCTTTTGGTGGCTCCCAAAAATTTGCCACCTGAAGCGGTTCTCACCCTGCCTGACAGAGTTGCCTCCGACTCCCGGGTTTTGTTAGCTCCGAGGGTCACTGTGGTGCAGACTGATCAATTAATGGCAATTCATTTTCACGAACCTCCCTGCTGAAACATCCAGTGACTTACTGTCTGGCCAGGTAAAAGGTCCTGCCCGGCTGGCTCCAAAGCTCTAGACCTAAGAGGGCCTTTGGTTGGCTTACCCTGAAAGGGGTTGTCAGCTGCCTCTGGGACCATCCATTCTGGGCTGAAGTAGTAGAGCAGTATCATTACCATGTCCCTCTGCCATTCGGCTTTTTGAAATCTCCTCAGCGAATATGTATGAGAGAAATTTGTATGCATTGCCTCCACTGCATGGTATGAGGCCTTGGGCAAGTCACTTAACCCTTCATGCCTCAGGTACCAACTTAGATTGTAAGTCCTCCGGGGAAAGGGGCATATCGGCATGTAACTCGCCATGAACTACAAAGGTATGAGCTAAACTAAACTAAACTAAAAACCCATAGTGAGAACTGGAGAACATGTGAACGCTGCTGCCTGTTGTAGGGGTGTGCATTCACTTCAATTTTGTTTCATTTTCCTGCGTGCAAACATTGTTTACATTTGTGAAGTCATATTTATGCACATAAAATGATTTTATGCACATAAAAATGCATTTGCATGTGTTACGTAAGGAGATGAAAAAAAAAAGAATCACACAGAAATGAAAAGAAGGGAAAAACTAAATAAAGAATGAAATTAAAAATGTCCCCCGCTCACCCCTAGCCCGTTCCACAATGAACATCCTTAGCAGCCACCACGGGCTCACCTGGCTCACCACTGGGCTCACCCAGGTGTTCACTTCCCCCAAGACGGACAACTTACTGCCTTGCTTTCTGAGTAAGTTACTACCTTCACAGTTGTGGTTAACATTACTGGCGCCCTTGCAATTTAACCCCTTAATGTCCAATATCTCCTAAACAAAACCGGCCAGTGAAATGGCTTGGGACTACATAGGCACACATATTTGACACATAAAAGAATCAAATAAAACAAGACCAATTAAAAAAGGAAATAGCAGCAAACAGTATAAAAACTGGGACATTGCCAAGACATGATTATTGGCACCCTTATAAACAATTCACATCAGTTTGAAAAGAAGAACCACATTCCCGCTGCAGTAAAATTAGATGCACCTGTGATCAACTGTCAGTACTCACATGACTTGTATCAACCATTGAATGATGGCTCTAATGTTTAAAATGGCCACATTCACGCCCTGTTCCATTTTCACAATGGTGAAGACAAGAGAGCTGCCTGAGACTATCAGAGAAGCCATTATCACCAAAGGGGTAAAAGGTCATCTCCAAAGATCTTGGGATTCCTGTGTGTACAATTTGCAATGTTATTAAGAAGTTTTCTGCTAATGGAACTGTCAAGAACCTCCTAGAAACATGGTGGGAAAAGGAAAATTAATCCAAGAAGTCTTCAAAGATTAATGCGAAATGTTGGAAAAACACAATGTACAACATCCAAAGAGCTTAATGCTGGCCTGGAACAATCTGGAGTGGTGGTTTCAACCTGCAGACTATGCCATTCACTAAACAAAGGAGGACTTCATGGGGGAAGGCCAAGGAGGACCCCACTGCTTAAAAACAGACATAAAAAGGCGTGCCTGATCTTTGTCCTAATCCACCTTGAGAAACCACAATCCTTCCGGGAAAATGTTCTGTGGACAGATGAAACACTGTTCTACAGCCAAAATACTTCTGAAATAAATTCAGTCACAGTTTACTAAGTCTGGGTCGCTGAGAACAAAAATGCTGCTTAAAATTGTTTATTGGCTCTAGTTTTCAATTTACACTACTAGGTCAGTACATATAACCTTGACTTCGGAAGTGCTAAGGATATGCGAATTATAATGGGAAGGGATCTCAATTTAAACCATAAATTACTAAAATACATGCACATCTTCAACTGGATTTGTGATAGATCTATGCGTTAGTTTGGACAGTACTTGCTTTTCAGGCAAAACAATTAACGAATGATGCAATTTGAAGGTGCTATTGCGACACAGATGATATGAATTGCATCATGTTATTCAGATGTCATAGATGAACATAAGAACATAAGATATGCCATACTGGGTCAGACCAAGGTCCATCAAAGCCCAGTATCCTGTTTCCAACAGTGGCGAATCTAGGTCATACGTACCTAGCAGTTTTCCCAAAAGACACAGGTTCCTCAATGCTTGTATTGCGTCAAGCAGTGATATCCCGGGTCCCTTTTAATAATGGTTTACGGACCTTTCCTCCAGTGTTGAAAACACCTTTACCTTTACCTGTGGCCAATTTACCTATGGCCAATATGACCAATGAGACTCAGAGAGGAATATTGTGAAGCAGGTTTATTTTCCATACATTGTCTGCAGACAGCAGGTGACCAGCACAGCATAACAGCATAAGTGTAGGCACGCCCCTTGCTTTTATCCCATTTCCCTGAGCCTACCCTTTTCCTCCCTCTTCACCTGGCTTTCCCCTTATTTGGGTTATCTTTCTTTTCTTTAGAACTGTAAGCCTTGCCCCCTTCTCAAGGGCAGTCTAGGTATAGAGAAAGAGGAAGTGGGAGAGGCTCTTACAATCTCCTTTTAATATAGTTTTCAGATTTTTAACAATTTAATTTTACACATATACTGTATATCCATCTATCTAGCTTGGATTCTTGTGCTTTACTTCCATTTTTCTGCCATACTTTCAAGCGATTCCTATACACTGTTAGCTTTGCAGGCTTGCTCTGCAGAGATGGGGTGGGTCAGAAAAGGGGGGGGGCTTCTTCAGAATTTCTTCAGAAATTGGGTGGGGGGTGTAGCCTTGCACAGCAAGCATTTTGTCTTTTGCCATAAAGCTTGCATATTTCAGGGGGTTTGAGGATCAGTAAAAGTATAGGATTCGTTTTTAAAGAGAGGCACATATAGCTGTAAAGAGAAAGAGGGATATACTGTATATAGCAGCATATATTTTTCTGTCAGTTTTAAAGAGAGGAATTTACTCAGCCTGTCATGGCTGAGAGGGGAGAAATTAGGGAAGTGGTCAAACAACCTCAATCGCGCAACCTGCACTATCTCTTCGTTGCCTAGGAGCTCTTTGCTTCTAACTCTTGGTAATTTCTTTTAGCAGCTTTGTATTTTCTATTCTACAGGCAGAAAGGAGATAGAAAAGAGGGGGGGGGGTACCTGCTGAGGAAGCTGGTCAGGGACTGATCAGCTATATCATATCGCTTCTGCTTGTTTAACTCTTTTTGTAAAAACATCATTTTCATTTTTCCATCACCAGGAACTTGTCCAAACCTTTTTTAAACCCAGCTACACTAACAGCTTTTACTACATCCTCCGGTAACAAATTCCAGAGTTTGATTACGCGTTGAGTGAAAAAGTATTTTCTCTTATTAGTCTTAAATAGGTTACCCTGTAGTTTCATTGCATGTCCCCTAGTCTTTCTATAGTCTGATGATGTAAACAATCGATCTCCGTTTACCCGTTCCACTCCGTTCATTAATTTATAGACTTCTATCATATCTCCCCTCAGCCGTCTCTTTTCCAGGTTAAAGAGCCCTAACGTTTTTAGCCTCTCTTCATAGGGGTATCCTTCCATCCCCTTTACCATTTTGGTGGCTCTTCTCTGTACCTTTTTCTAATAACATTATATCCTATTTAAGATACAGCGACCAGAACTGCACACAATATTCAAGGTGCGGTCTCACCATGGAACGATATAGAGGCATTATAATATCCTTTGTTTTATTTTCCATTCCTTTCCTTATGATTCCTAGCATTCTATTTGCTTTCTTGGCCGCCGCTATACAATGGGCCGAGGGTTTTAACATGTTATCCATGATGACGCCTAAATCTTTTTCCTGGGTAGTGGTTCCCAATGTGATGATGCAATCCTAACGCAGCTTAATTACATCCCTCTGCAGAACAAATTGCACAACATTATTTTAATGGACATGACAGTTTCAGTAGTATTTTGGCTGTAGATCAGTCTTCTCAGTGTTTGATTTTTTCCATTTAACCAAAGTGAGACATGCCTCGTAATTGTTTGAACCATGCAGATCACTTCTGCTACATTTGTTGTGAAGTGACTTTTGCATTACAAAAACACAGTATAACCACTTTGATTAAGAAAACATACCACGTTTACTTTGTCTGCAAAACTGGAAATCAGGACAACAGTTGTGCCCCACACATATGCTGCAACACTGGTACAACAAATCCTCGCCAGGGTTGAATAAAAAAAGGAAGTTCATGCCTTTTGCAGTGCCAATGATTTGGAGAGAGCCGAAAGATCATACTAGCAATTGTTACTTCTGCACAGTGCCTCCTGTTGGGAAAGGTTTGTCGAAGAAGAAAAAGTGGACTGTGCAGTATCCAAACATTCAATCAGCTATACGCTCAGTACCCCACGGAGAAGGGCTGTCAGTTCCTGAGGCTCCAGAATTATTCGCACTTGAGTCGGATGAGGAAGAGGAAGGGGATGAAACTTCTGGTCCCAAACCGTCAATGTCATATGACCCAGATTTTCTCCCCTTCTCTTCCTCCTCTGAACCACACCTCATAACGCAAGGTGAACTGATTGACTTTGTCAGGGATTTAGAACCATCTAAGAGTAAGGCAGAGCTGCTGAGCTCCAGACTGCAGCAGTGGAATCTCCTGTCAGGTGATGTTAGGGTTTCCATGTTCTGTGAACGTCAAAAGGATCTTGTTACATTCTTCTTCATGAAAGGTGATCTTGTAGCCTGCAACATCATTGATGGTCTGACGACAGCCCTCAACCTCATTCATTATCATCATCAGAGTGGAGGAGTAGCCTAATGGTTAGAGCACTGGTTTGGGAACCAAGAGACTAGGGTTGTTTCCCACTAGCACTCCTTGTGGCCTTGGGCAAATCACTTAACACTCCATTGCCTCAAAAAATCCAAGTTATCAATGTCCCTGTTTAATGTAAATTACCAAGTTTAAGTTACAGTGTAAAACCGCTTTGACTGAAATGATAAAGCAGAATAAAAAAAACTTGTTAGATAAATAAATAAATAAATAAAATCAATCATCCAGATGAGTTGCATTGATTCATCGAAGATGAGTCTTAAAGCTGTTTTGTTGCATAACGGCAATGTTTTGCCATTGATTCCAGTTGGTCACGCAGTCAACTGTTGAGATGCAAAAGCTATGACCAACATCAGTGGCAGCTTTGTGGTGATTTGAAAGTTGTTGCTCAGTCTGCAGACTGGATATGCAAATTACTGCTGTTTCCTCTGTGAATGGGATAGTATTGCAAAAGATTCCCACTACATCAAGAGAGATTGGCCACTCCGGCAGTCATTGGAGCCTGGAAAGAAAATTCTGCAGCACCCACCATTTGTTGAATCAAAAAAGATTTGTTACCACCTTTACATATTAAGCTGGGTCTAATGAAATATTTTGTCAAGGCCATTGGCAAAACAAAACCAGCTTTCAAGTATCTCAGCGGGAAATTTCCAAGACTAAGTGAAGCTTAGATAAAGGAAGATGTCTTTGTTGGTCCTCAGATTCGAGAACTTCTTTGAGATGATGCATCTAACTATGTACTATGTGGCAAAGAGAGGATGGCATGGAAAGCCTTCCAGTTGGTGACAACAAGTTTTCTCAGAAATAACAAGGCAGACAACTACAGGGAGTCGGAGGAAAAACTCCTCAATGCATACAAAAGTCTTGGCTGCAACATGTCACTAAAGATACATTTCTTGCACCCTCATCTTGATTTTTTTCCACCAAATTGTGGAGCAGTGAGCGAAGAGCTTGGTGATCGATTTCATCAAGACATTGCAGTGCTGGAGAAAGATATCAAGGCAAATGGAGCCCGTCAATGCTTGCAGACTATTGCTGGACAGTGACAAGAGATTCTCCATTTACAGAATACAAGAGACAAGCCCAGAAACATCGAGTAAACACTGAATAAGGTCTGAAATGAATACTAATGCATACAGAGTTGTTTCTTCCTTTCTGTTTCATACTAACTTTTTTTTTTAATAACCTGTATTTAAATAACCCTTTGACTGATTTTAAACAAAGACAACAGGTGAAATATTAAAACTATACTACAAACATGCTATATATATGCATAAAATGAAAAAGCTTAGATATCTTGGAAAAAGTAGCCAATCAGCAGCTTTAACTGTCAGTTTTGAATTCAGCGCATCAAAATCCATAAGAACTGGCAAATTTTGTCTCTGAAGCAGACAATTTTTAAAAACTTATAGACCAGTGAAACCAAACTTAAGCTCTTTGGCAATGCAATACATTACAGGCGAAGAAATAAAGCTTATAAGGGAAAAAAACCCCACCTTTCCTACAGCTAAATATGGTGGAGGTTCCATAATGTTCTGGGGCTGTTTTGCTGCCTCAGGAGCTAGAGGCCTGGAACGTATTAAAGGAATCATGAAGTCAGAGGACTACCAAGGTATTTTGCTACCTAGTGTCAGAAATTGTATCTGGGATTCTGTCCACTACTCAGGTATGGCAGCTATTCCTGTTCATTGGGGGCGGCGCCCCTTGCTATCAACAAAATGTTTGTCCGGCTCTCTTGCTCGCTGTAACAGCAATCTAATTCTTTGTAAGTCTGTACGGCCACTATCCAAGCGGCCTTTCCCGGCTCCTGCATCTGCTAACTTGGCCCTTACTAAAGTATTTCAGGTTTCACTGCTCAACTGTCGTTCTCTTAGGTCTAAATCTCTACTGGTGTCTGATCTGATCCTTCAACATTCCCTTGATCTCTGTTTTCTTACGGAGACCTGGTTGAGGGAGGGCGATAGCCCTGTTCTCGCCAGCTCTCTGCCTCCTGGTTTTTCGGCTTTCTCCTCTCCTAGACTAGGTAGAGGGGGGGGAGGGGTGGCATTGCTCTACCGCTCTACTATTTCTCTGGAAGAAATAACGTCCCCCTCTGCTGTACTCTGAGTCCCTTCTCCTCCGTTTTCATTCTTCTCCCCCACTTTATTTCCTTCTTCTTTACCTTCCCCCTTCCCTCTCTACTGAGCGCTGGGAAGGAATTCTTCAGTCCCTCTCTGACATTGTCTTGCAGTTCCCAAATATTATCATTTTAGGGGACTTTAATATCCATGCAAACAACCCTAGTCGGCAAAAGGACTTTGCCTTTTTAAATTTCTTCCAGGATATCGCTTTTCATCTGCACGTTACAGGCCCTACCCACACTGCTGGTCACACCTTAGACCTTGTGGTATCCTCTCCCACGTTGACAGCTCAGATTTCCCCTCCCTCCATGATTGACGTCCCTTGGTCGGACCATCGTTGTGTCTTATTTTCTGTCACCTTCTCTTCTACTCCAACACCTCCTTCTTTAGTGTCCCCTACACTCCCTCCTCTTCGCCGTCGTTTAACCCCTGACACTTTGTGCTCCTTTCCCCCCGCTTCCTCTGTTTTTCCCCCGGATTTTGCATCACTGTCGTCTGATTGTCAGGCTTCCCTTTGGGACTCCCTCCTAAAGGATGCCCTGGATCAGTTAGCGCCATTACGTCCTTGCCCGCATCTGCCTAATCCTGGTCATTCTTCTTGGTTTCATTCTGGCCTGCGGCTCCAACGGGCTCAACTCCGCCAGGTGCAGCGCCGTTGGTCTCGCCACCCTTCAGCTGATCTATCCATCCGTTTCAAACAACTTTACGCCGCATACCGCTCGGCTATTCTATCTGCCAAGCGTGCTCATTATGAAGCTGAAATTAAGGATGCGGCAAATTCTTCTCGCAAACTTTTTCAGATTTTGCACAAACTCTCATCCACCGGCTCTTCATCCACCATGATCTCTCAGTCCCCCGACCCTCATTCACTGGCTACCTTCTTTTCCCAGAAAGTTCTTGACCTTCGTGCTTCCTTTCCTACTTCCCCCCACCCCCACCCTCGCCACCTCTTTTCCCTTATAACTCAGTTGCCGTTGACCCTGCACCGCTGTCTCCTACCACTATGCCCAATCAGGCTCTTTCCCATACGTGGTCCACTTTTCACCTGATCTGTTCTGCTGAAATCCTTTCAATATTGTCCACTTCTCGTAAGACTACATGTTCCCTCGACCCTATTCCCTCCCGCTGGTTGTCTGTTCCCTCCCTACAACTAGTCCCTATTATCACTACTATCATCAACACAAGTTTTTCCTCTGGTTTGTTTCCTTCTTCTTGGAAATCGGCTGTTGTCCATCCTCTTTTAAAGCAATCTTCCCTTGATCCCTCTGTTCTTGCAAATTGGCGCCCTGTCTCTAACCTTCCCTTTCTGGCTAAACTTCTTGAACGCTTTGCATTTCTTCAGTTGTCTTCTCATGTTGAATCCACAAACACACTTCATCCCCGTCAGGCCGGTTTTCGCCAGGGCCATAGCACCGAGACTGTCCTTCTTGCTGTTCTTAATGAAATACATGTTGCACATGACCGTGGTGATCTTACTCTTTTAGTTTCTCTTGATCTATCGGCGGCTTTTGATTTAATTGATCACACTCTTCTTCTCACTCGTCTTGCTGAGGTGGGGTTACGTGGTGCTGTTCTTCTTTGGTTTCGTTCTTTTCTCACCTCTCGCTCTTTTTCTGTTACTCTGAATGATCAGTCCTCTAGTTCCTTTCCTCTTACATGTGGTGTCCCTCAAGGTTCTGTTTTGTCCCCTCTGTTGTTTAACATTTTCCTTGCCCCGCTGCTTCTGGTATTACAACAATATCCTGTGTCTTGCTATGTCTATGCTGATGACATTATTTTGCTCTTTCACACTTCCCCTCTTCTTTTAGATCTCTCTGCTTTTAACACTTGTCTTTCTCACGTGGCTCTTTGGCTTTCGCAGCACTTCCTTCGTCTTAACCCGTCCAAGTCTACCGCTATGTGGGTCTCACTTTCGGGGTCATGTCCGTCAGTTGCACCCATGATTGACTCTGTCCCTGTCCCTTTGGTGTCTTCTTTTCGGTATCTCGGGTGATTCTTGATTCTTCTCTCTCTTTCCATGATCATATTTCTTCTTTGGTTTGGCGTTCTTTTGCTATTCTTCGCCGTCTCCGTGCCGTCCGGTCGTTTCTTCCCCTTGGATCCCTGGTCACTCTTGCTCTTTCCCTTGTTATTAGTCGCCTTGACTACTGTAATGTCTTTATGGCCAATCTTCCTAAATATCAACTTAAGCGTTTACAGCTCCTTCAAAACACTGCCGCCCGTCTCATCACCTTCACCCGCCGTTCTGACCATATTACTCCTATTCTCATTCAGCTCCATTGGTTACCCCTCTGTGTTAGGTTCCACTACAAACTTTTGATCCTTATTCATCGTGCACTTCACACTCATAACCCTTTATACTTGGCTGACTTAATCTTACTTCATACACCCTACCGCCAGCTTCGCTCTCTTCATGCTAATCGTTTGGTTCTACCGTCCCCATCTCATGCCCGTTTGGAGAAGACCCGCCATGCTGCCTTCTTTTTTCTCGGTCCTTGTTTATGGAACGCCCTGCCCTCATCCCTCCGTTTAGAGCCCTCATATTCACAGTTCAAATCCGCTCTCAAAACCCACTTGTTCCAAACAGTGTTTAACCACCCTCCCTGACTCCCCTCCCCCCCTCCGGATTTTCCTTCCTGTTGCCGTCCCTGGTTACTGTTTTGTCCTAGTTTGTTAGTCTTGTCTTTTCCCTCTGTCTGTCCTTGTTGAGTGGTCTTGTCTATGTCTTTTTGTTTGCTTATTACCATTGTTAATCATTGCTCGCAGTTTATTCTTTGTTGGGCATTGTTGTCCATGTCTTTTGTTTATTTTTACTATTGTTAATTACTATTTCTCATTTTGCATATTGTTAATTGCTGGCCGTTTTTATGGTTTTATAGTATAATTTTTATGGTTTTTAAACTTATGTTTTAACGTTGTACATGGTTTTAAATTTGTGTTTTATTTATTTTCTACTCATTGTCCTTTGTACTGTTGTTATGCTTTCCTTTCTTTTCTATTATTTTTGGCGTTCTTTTTCCGTAGTTTGCAGTGCTGCCTTTTTATATTGTTTGTACACCGCTTAAATGTTTTTAACGTAAGCGGTCTATCAAGTATGAAATAAAGTTAAAGTTAAAGTTAAAGAAAGTGAGGTCTGGATCAAAGGTCCTCCAGCAGGACAATGACCCAAAACATACACCCAAAAGTACAAAAGAATGGTTAAAAAGAAACAAATAGACTGTTTTAAACTGGCCAGCAATGAGTCCTGATCTCAATCCAACCTTTGGAAAGAGCTGGAATCTGCCACCAGTAAAAGGAATCCTGGAAACATTCATTCAGCAGACTGATATACGAAACCTTTAGATGCTACAAGAAACATTTGGAGTCTGTCATCCCTGCCAAGGGTTGTGCAACCAAATATTAGTGAAAAGTGCCATTAATCCTGTCCAGATCATGTTTTGTTTTTTTCTCAGAAATTACTACGTCTGAGTTGCCCAGACATCTTTTTTTTGTTGTATACCTTTGAACATACTCTTAAGATATTATGATGACATACAATTGGAACATGTCCTATTATTTCTCAAGATATTGTACCTAAAATGCACAGGTGCCAATAATGTTGACCACAACTCTAAGTTCATGCAGAGTGCTGCGTCTACTTCTACCTCCTTTCTTACCAGGGATAAGGATAGTGACTGCGGCCTGGACTGCGCGGCGGATTATATTATCCATGGCAAACATCCAGTGGGGCCGGATTAAATGATTCCTCAGAACTTTATTTACCTATGAACACAAAGGAAAAATTGTCAGCTCATGGCCTCTGCAAGAGAGTATCTTCTTAAATCCAAGCACAGCGCTCTCTTTCCTTTATACACAATCAACTTCCCTGTACAAACTCCTTTCACCTTGATGTGTACTTAGGCTGAAAACATCAGACAGAGAAGAGGGATCCTTTGTGTATGCAGTGAATATTCCCGTTTTAATGAGTGCCTTCCAAGATTTAGTCTGACGGTCTCCAACTCTGAGTTGAAAAGAAACGCTGCCAACATCCCAAGAACTTACCTCATACCATAGATACCTATTTACAACTGCGAGTCTCAGGATTATGATTGATGTTTGTAAATAGTTACTATGTTCAACTGTTCTTATTGTAAATAGTTGTAATGTTACAAAATATCCAATGTAATGGTTTCTTTTGTTCTATGTAAACCACCCCTGATCTCTGGAAGGGGAGGTATGGAAAAGTTTCCAAATAAATAAATAAATAAAACGTACCGCATCCTGAAATCCAAAAAGTACCAGCTGGATCTGGTTGATGGACGTGCTGTCAAAGTCCAGATCCACTTTGAGCTTGGAGATGGTTGACGCCATGATCCGGTGCTCAGGTGAGCGGATGAAGTCACGCAGGATGGTGATTATCTGCTTGATGTGCGTGACAGAAAGTTGCAGCTCTTCTGAGTTCTGAAACCGAGAGATGTGGCAGCTAGACACAGTCCCCAAAATTATAAATAAACATCAAAAATACCCCCAGAACCCAGATGTAATGATATTATGATGCTAGTCTTTTTGGGATAGGAAGGAAAACAGTTTATGTGTCGTAGTCCAAAATCACTATAGAGAGAACACAGAACCATTACTGTGCTCAAATGGAAGCAAGTCTCAAAGGAGTTTTAGACTCTACTTAGGTTACGCTCTTTGGGGGTTTGGTTGTTGGGGTTGGAGGCTTTGAAGAATAATATTTTGGTTCTATCAATGGCATCAATCTTACAGACAGGCTGTTTGTATTTTTACGTTACGGTTTTGAGTTAATGTTATGTGCAGTTCTTGTTTTCCTGCAATTCTTATGTTTATGATATTGTTTTTATATATCTTTATGATGTTAACTTAGTTTTTGTACATCAGCCTACACAGTCTGGTTCAAAAGGCTATTGAGACATCTTAAATGTCATAAGCACAAAGAATAGGGATGGCATTTTTCAGAAACCACTTAGACAGGTAAAACCAGCTGTTTGAAAACAGCCCTAGTCTTCTTCTGATTAAAGGTTTGTGCAGACTTTGCAGTAACTTTGAAAACGGTCCACTCAATATAGGCACTGCGCCAAAACCTAGCACTGTGCTTTTCCAGGAATCTCCATTAGTCTATTTCTCAAATAGGCAGTATTAGCAGTCTTCTGGCTTCAATTGTTTGCATTTCCTAGACGAGCCCAAGCTAGGGGAACCAGTTCATCTTGTTATTCATAAGGTTACCAGCTGTGTGATTCTGATTTCACACTGAAAGCACTGGAAAAGTGGTGTAAAATAACAGAGCCTGCTTTACAAAGTTCAACTACTTTAGAACCAGAATGCTTTCTTCTTTCATTTGGTTAATATATTAGTTAACTTATGCAATATACAGGGACGGCCGAAACATTAGGCAAACTAGGAATTTGCCTAGGACGGCAGCTTCTTGGGGTGGGTGGGCAACGAGCAGGGCATTCAAAGCTAAACAATAGATTCTGTCAGCCAAGTTGGGGGAGGGGGGAGATAAGGCTTAAGGTTTGTCTAGGGTGCCAACACCTCGAACTAACTCTGGGGCCGGCCCTGGTAACATGCTTCACATACTAGGAACTATCCACAGGAGTTCCAAGGCTAGCGAGATCCCTTCTCCGTAAACTCCTGTATATCATCATCGCTTGACAATTCTGAAGTCAGCCCAATTAGCCAAACCACAGCTGGGAGCGTACTGCTCTCTCAAGGGCTCAGCACACCCTGACAAGAAGAATCCCACAGCTGTGAATCTGCAGCACTTTTGTGGTTCATATTTTTTAGGAGCATGTTTAGTAGTAGTATTTACCAAAGTGCACTAAGCACCTGGTGCAGGTTTTACCACCCAGGGACAGCTCGGCTCTCTGAAGTACAAAAAGCCATGGTAAGTGCTTATTGTACGTTTGGGTGGGACTGGAGCAGGCTTGGGGTGGAGAGTCAGCGTGAGAGTCACTAACAGCCAGTCCGTAGGGTGATGGCATTAAGCACGGCTGTGCAGGACGTTGCTGTTAAGTGCTGCTGTGCTACCAGTGTGGCAGTAGCCGTGCATGTTTTAAAACAGAAAAATGTCCATGACCACGGGTGCAATCAGTCAATCCCCCTGCGGATCTTGCTTCCCCCTTACCCCCTCCAAAGAGAGCCTCTGACCCAATCTTTTCCTTGCTCAGATGACAAACCCCATCACGATGAGAAATTAGCCCCGCCATTAACAACGGCCCCTCCCAATTAGCACCAGTTATCTCCAGACAGCATCACCTGCACCATATGTACAGAAGGTTCCCCCCAACAAGTCTTAACCCCCAATCCAACCCCCCCCCCCCAAGATCAATCTCCAACCTAAGCTGCTGTGTCTGCAAACAGATCAAGAAGCATCAGATGACCCCCTCGCCCTCATGAAATACATCCCGACCCTCCTCACACCAACCCTCTCCTAGAACTCACTCCTAGGCAGCAGCAGACCCCCTCTTCTCCCACCCAGTAGCCTGCTGCTTCCAAAATGACAGTAATGACCCTTAGTAGTAGCCTCGTGGTACTATCGCTAGGGGTCAGTCTTCCATATTAGAAGGACCCCAATAGGTTCTGATGATTGTGTGGGTTCCCTGTAGGGAGGATTGAACTTGGGGGGGATTAGATCAGGGGTTAGGACTTCTAAGGGGGGAGCTTTCTTTATAGGGCAGGCGATGCTGTCTGTGGGGGCTGCTGTTGATCGGGAGGAGGGGAATATGTGCTCATCATGACATGGTTATAATTGGGAAGGGAACAGACTGGGCCAGAGGCTGTTCTTTTTAGGGGGGAGGTGGGGGAGGGGGAGAGGATTGGCAGGGTCATTGGCTGCGATATCACCCACAGGAATCTTTTTTGCCCTGGGGCTTGCGTTACACGCCTGCGCAGATAACAAGGCATCTTACATGGGCTCATGCATGAAGCGTCTACCCTGTGTGGTAAATGCAAGGCAAAAGCTCAACATGGCCCCCTGCATTTACCCCACAGCCTTTGCACTTACCATACTGCAACTTTTGCAGTTAAGGTTTGGTAAGTGCAACACCTTCCTGTGTTTTAGTAAACAGGCCCCTTACTGTTAACTCCTTTGGTCGGTAAAATGCCAGAACTCCTTCATTGCATGTCTCAGGTCTCGGTCCTTGAAAAACAGCTAAAATGAGGAAAGTCTTATTAGGATAAATGTGCCCTGTGGGATCAGCAATCTTTAAAAGCTGTTACCTGAGCTAGACATTCCTGTAAGTTTGACGTGACTTTATTCTGTTCCTCGTTCAGGATTTTATAGAGGATGGCCCGGCGTTCACTGTCCTTCCTCAGTAGAAAAAACCCAGAATCCTTTTCGTCTAGGGACGTAACAGTGCTCCTGTCTTCTGAAATGGAGGTGTCATCGGGGACGCTGCAGTCGTGATAGGAACAGCAAAAGACATACATAAGGAACCTAACAAAACAGTGTGTAGGGTGAATGCAGATGCTTCTAAATATTAAATCCAAAGTAACTGCAAAGTAGATTGAACATTTGGGAGGGAGGGGGGTGCTGGCTCAGTGAATCAGTCCTCAGTTCTTTACCTCTAGGTCACCGATTCAAAACTGGCTGAGGATGGTAGCGCTCACTCCAGAGAGGCGCAGTGATATCAGCTCTGTTTACATCTCACTACACCGGTAGCCACGTCAGTAAAACCACCACAAGAACTGATACCATGGCTGGCGGTCTGTCTGTCTGTCTCAGCAGAAAGGGCAAAGACCGCCTGGACCTGATAACGGATTCACTCTCTCATACATAGAGGTTGTTTCTTCAGAGCAGGACTGAGGTACAGTCGTAGAATGTGAATGTGAGAAAAACCTGCTGTTGCCCCACCCAAGCTGCATGTATGTGTTAGGGGGGTGGGGGGAAGGTGGTAGGAGGGTCAGCATGGCTGTTGCCTGTGCTGTGCCTGCTCTATAGTAGCGCAGTGTTTACAGGGTCTGCCCAATGGTTTCTTCCACCCCTCTCTTCCTGCCACACTGCTGCCCTCACCTTGGGGGGGGGGGGGGGCGGCAGCATGAGCCTTCCACTTATTTTAAAGCGAAGGCTCTGTGCCGCTGGTTTGGTGTCCTGACAGGCCATGCGCTTTGGCGTCCATGTGCACATTCATAGCCTGCCGCTCTTGCCCTCTCCAACAGGAAGTTGCGTCAGAGGTGGGCAGGAGTGGCATGCCATGCTTTTCACGCCACGGGTGCCCAAGCACATGAGCTGCCATGGGTGCCAAAGTGGCAGCACCAAGCCACCGCTTTAAAAAATCATGCTGTGCTGTCAAACCAGGTCTGACACCCTAAGCGGCCAACTAGAGTACTGCCTGCCCTGCCTGTGTGTGTGTTTGTGTCGGAGGGAGATAAGGGGTGTGTGCGTGTGAAACATTTGCACTACGGCTCCCGGGATTCTTTCTGTTCTGGCAGTCCAGAACCTTTACGAATTGTAAACTCCCTCCCCAGACAGTTTGCTGAAATGCAGAAAAAAACTATCAGCCAAGACATTGGCGCAGGTTTTAAATGCAGCATTTGGAATTCTGATTCCCAAACGTTATGAAGACTTTTTTTTCATAAAGTTATGTTTGGCGCACGTCTTACTAATCTCAGGGTGCTTTACCCATTATTACTAAATAACTTACAAATATTATTGCAAGTGGCTTTTAGAGACCTCCGGCATATAATACTGTCAGACTGTGCCTGAGGCGAGGGCATGGAAGAGCGCACCCAGAATAACCAGACACAATTCTTCACTTTATTTCTTTCCTGGAAGTGAATTACCACATAGCTTGTATCTCTGGATACTCTCATTTCAGCCACGCCAACATAAGCACACCAGGACCCAGGATGGAAAAAACCCCACCTTGGAAACAGTAACTACCCCCCCCTCTCTAAATTCCTAAACTTATGGGCAGTGAGCATGACTTTTCAGGGTTTCTGCCTGTGCCTCACTGCCCCTCTGACTGACTCTAGGATTCCCTTGGAGGAGGACATGGCGGGAAGCCGGCTAATGGCGCAAAGCTCCTTTACCTCAACAAGTTGGAAATGGGGGCCTTTGCGGGAGGCATTTCAGAGAACGATCTCTTAGTCTTTTCAAAGAACAGGTCCTGCTTTGTGTCCGAGTCTGGGGAGACGGAGCCATGCTCACTGCTGCTGCTGCCGGCAAGTTCCCCGTGCATGGGGACGGGGAGAGAGGCGCTGCGGTTATAGTCTGCAAAGGAAAGGAAACCGTCAGATTCACAGGGCCAGCCTCAAAGAGCCAAGTCAAGTCACCTTCAGGGCCACCCCTGAACCATCCTCACTGCCTTCCTCAGGCCCATCTTCGGAGCCATCATCAGTCACCTTAGAGCGACCCTCAAAGCAGGGCCGGCCCAAGCATCAGGCAAACATCTAGGGCAGCAGCTTTGGGGGAGGGAGGGGCAGAAAAAGCAGCAACAGTCAAAACAAAATAACGGGTCCTAACAGCCACATAAACTCAAAGAGTCAGCACCGCTTAATTTTGCCCACAGGAAGAATCCTTGTAAGTGGCTGCTGGGAATCTCTCTCATTATGTATACATTTAAAAATCAAAGGGGGGATATTCAAAGGTAGCGGCTAGCCGCCGACATCAAAATTTAAACCTGGATATTCAATGCCGGGGTCATATCAGACCCAGCATGGAACATTTGGATTGCCCAGAATAGCAGGAAACTAACCAGGCAGCGGTGATATTGAACCGCTGCCCGGATATCTTCCACGGCAAAAGCCAGGCCAGCCTATACTGGGCTTTATTTTTGCCACTTTTGCAATACCTTCGCCAATTATGGCCAGAGGCCACACCCTGGAACGCCCTGATGCTAAACGGTTAACGTCCACACGAGCAGCGATGGTCTGCTAACTATGTTAATCCCTTTGAATATCAAACCTGAAGTTTTTAATAGCTAAAAATATGATGTACAAATATGTTTTTATAGGATTTTCTAGGAGGGATGATGTTGAGATGATCATTAATTGGCTTTATTTATTTATTTAGCTGTGCTTATATACTGCTTTTCACCGGGTCAAAGCGGTTTACAGATATATGCTAACAGGCACTTTTTATTCCCTCATCCCTGAAGGGCTCACAATCTAAGCATACCTGAGGCAATGGAGGCAAGGAGTGGCCATGGGACTAGAGACCCCAGTTCCTCCAGCCTGAGGTTACTTGTCCCTACGTGGGAATTGAACCCCTGGCCCTCCAGCCTGAGGAAATTATCAAAATCTTGCAGGGAGGGAGTTGCTGGCCTCTAGAAGGTAGTTGTGAGGGGGAGCATGAGGCTGAAGATTCACCTTCAGCATCTAATACCATTGCACCAGTCCTGCCTCAAATTTATTCTCTCAGAGCCATACTCTCAGGGTTACCCTCAAAGTCATCCTCTCAGGCCTACCTCAAGGCCATCATCTCAGAGCTACTCTCAAGGCCATCCTCTCAGAGCTACTCTCAAGGCCATCCTCTCAGGCCTACCCTCAAGGCCATCTTCTCAGGGCTACCCTCAAGGCCATCCTCCCAGGGCTACCCTCAAGGCCATCCTCCCAGGGCTACCCTCAAGGCCATCCTCCCAGGGCTACCCTCAAGGCCATCCTCCCAGGGCTACCCTCAAAGCCATACTCTCAGGGCTACCCTCAAAGTCATCCTCTCAGGCCTACCCTCAGAGCCATACTCTCAGGCCTACCCTCAAAGTCATCCTCTCAGGGCTACCCTCAGTGCCATCCTTTCAGGGCTACCCTCAAAGTCATCTTTCAGGGCTACTCATCTTTAGTCACCTCCAGAAGCACTTCAAAAATATCCTCAGGGTCATCTTCTCACAGGTACACTCATAACCATCCTCTCAGAGCTACTCTTAAAACTATCCTCTCAAAGTTAACCTTTCAAAGCCATCTTCAGTCACCCCACATCCCTTCTCAGAACCATCTCCAGAGTCGCCTCATACCCCCTCTCAGAGCCATCTTCAAAGTCACCCCGAGAGACATCATCGGAGCCAGCCTCAAGCCCACCCTCGCAGCCACACTCTCAGAACCATTCTAAGAATCAGACCCAACCATTCCATTAGACAAAACACATGGAAATTAAAATGAAGCCTAGGTATTTTCCTATTAGACATTTAAACAACGATTTTCAACCATGGATGTTGGAATTAAAGGTCGAAGATTAAGTTGAGGGTCTTCTTTCCTCCCTTAGTTTCTTCTCCCTCCCCACCTCACTTCTACCAGAATGAATGGCCAGTTCCCTTCCTTGCTGGCTAGGGAGTGGCGAGGCATCTCCATCAGTGCTGCTATGTGCTAACAGGAGTCACCTCTGCAGGAACTCCTCTTCTCCCTCCCAAGGTCCACACTCACCACCACCATCCCAATGCAACCTGCATCACCAGACTTCTGTTAGTTCTTATTAGTGGTACTGTTGCTGGAAAGTGCTTTGAGTAGTTTGCATATTAGTAAGATCCCACTGTATGCATCGCTGCTGCTACAGAATCTCTCTTCCTGAACTTAGTTTCAGCATCAGTCAACTCAAAGGCAATCAGATGTGGCAGTAATCGCTGGCAGGTGTTAGAAATAATTTCCCTTTATCCAAAAGCCCCCTTTGGGTTTGCGGGGTGTTTTGTTTTCATAAAGCTTTACAGATGGAAGTTTTAAATTATAACAAATGCATAATGCTGAAATATCTTTCTGGTTGACGGTCAAAGGAAATTATCAGGATAATGGTAGCCGTTGTCCAGGTAATTCCCTTAGGTAGCGATTTCCATTGATCATCAGGGGCGCTATATAAATAGTGCGGCTGAAAAGCCTTCCAGATCACCTTGGCACCATCCGACTAGTGCTGGGGCAGTACATAGGCAGGGCGCCAAGTTATCTGGAGCGCAGCGATAGTCGGTCTGCTTTCCAGATAGCTATCGGGATAAACTTAGGAAAGCAAAAACGTCTTAAGTTTATCCTGATGGCTTTGCAGAGAGTGGACTGAATATCGTCGCTCTTAGGAAAACTTCAGCACAGGCCACGCTATACATATACACAGGGCCACTCACTATTTGGATAGCGGCATGGAATAGCTTCAGTATTTAACCCTGGGAGTACTGATGGGGTCAAAAGTGATCCCATTGCAAGTTTCACAATGCGTATCTCGGAAACTAGTTGTTCAAGAATGCAATCTTTTTATGACTTTTCAAATGAAATATTCTCTTTATATTGTGCCATGAGAGGAATAATTTTCATCCGCTAGGTAACACTAGTGATGAATTGCAGCACAGAGTACCAGTGGGGTAATTTTTGACCCCAGTTGCTTACGTCCGGTTTGGATCGTGATACAATTTGCAGTTTTGTGAATTTTTTGATCTGACAAAAGGTATTTATCATTAATTATGTATCATTTATTTTTTGTACTCTTATTTTATGAAAATTACACATTTTCTGTAATTGATATCGTACGTTCTCTCATTATTTCCGATGAAATCTAAAGGCTTTCAGCTCGTTCATCATGATTATTGTACACCTATAGTAAAACTGCTTTGCGTTTTATTCAACTTTATCTTTGTTTATTTATTTTAGGTTATTGTTTATGATGTCAAAACGAAAGTATTCAGCTGCCCAAGTAAGAGAAATATTGCAACGAGATGCTGACAGTGACGGCTCTGAGTCGTCTGATGATGCAGCATATTCAGCAATGAAGAAGCATATCAGCCAAGTTCAGGCGATAAATCTGATGATGACAGTCATGATTCAGATGGCGACAGCAGTTGGTCGCCAAGTGAATGTGAGACTGATGTTGAGCCAGTAACATCGCCTGCAGCAAAGAGTCAAGTTACAGTTCGAGGCAAAGGTCGAGGCTGTGCTGGACGGGGAAGAAGACAGGAGTCCTCGGTGTCAGTATCATCTGTGAGGAATCTTAGTTGTGGTCCTAGAGGAGCTAAGAGATCATCAACTATAAGCACAAATGTTGCCATTGAAGCCTATGTATCTAAGGATGCCACATCATGGAACAGGAAACCTATAAAGCAAGCTGCTGGAAGATACGCCAGAGCTAATGTCATGCCCGTACAACAAGGTCCTACAAGGTATGCTGTACGAAATGTTGATGGCCCTCTCGCAGCATTCCATTTGTTCATGAGGAAGAACTTATTGAATGAAATCATGATGTGGATGAGCAAACAAGGAAGACACATTTATGACGACACCTGGAAAGATTTGACAGACGGAGAATTTCAACGTTTTCTTGGACTTCTGATCCTCTCAGGCGTGTACAAGTCACGAAATGAATCCATAGTTCAGTTGTGGAACCTTGAAGATGGTCGTTCTGTTTTCGGCAAAAATATGGCCCGTAACCGTTTTCAGCAAATTTCTTGTGCTCTCAGATTTGATGATGCAACCAACAGACGTGAACAACGAGGCGTGGATAAGCTTGCTCCAATCAGACACGTTTTTGATACCTGGGAAGCAACTCTAAGTAACGCCTTTGTTCCTGGTGAAAATGTTACCGTGGATGAGCAACTGCTTACATTTCGTGGCCGTGTTCTGTTCAGACAATATATTCCCAGCAAACCTGGGAAATATGGCATAAAGCTATGGATGTTGTGTGACAGTGCAATGTCATATGTTCTGCGTCTTCAAGTATATACAAGAAGGGAACTCGGACAAAACAGGGAACAGAATCAGGGTGAAAGGGTTGTGCTGCAACTCACTGAAGGATTGACGCGATCTGGCAGAAATGTTACTGTTGACAATTTCTTCTGCAGTTTATCCCTGTCATGGAAATTGCTAGAAAAACAAATGACACTTTTGAGGACAATTCGAAAGAACAGAAAAGAATTACCTCCAGAATTTGTAACAGCAAAGGGCCGAGAGGTATTCACTTCACTGTTTGCTTTCGCGATGACGCCACTCTGGTTTCCTACTGCCCGAAGAAAGGAAAAGTGGTTGTTCTTCTGAGCAGTTTGCATGATCAAGAAGAAGTGGATAACACACGTCCAGACAAAAAAACCACGCATGATCTTGGACTATAATTCTAGTAAAGGTGGAGTAGATACAGCAGATCAAATGTTGCGCACGTATACCACAAAACGAATGACAAGACGCTGGCCAGTGACAATCTTCTACAACATGTTGGACATCAGTGCTTTGAACGCCTTCATTGTTTGGATGTCACTAAATCCAGAATGGCAGTCCAAGTCAAAGCACAGACGTTGTCTATTCCTTTTGGAATTAGGAAAGCAGCTGCTTCAGGGTAATTGCAGCAAGACTTCTTCCAGCATTGAAGAAGCCACTGATGCTGTTTGCAATGTCGGGATCCCAAAGAAAAGGGCAAGGTGTCACTGCTGTTCCAGAGAAAAAGACAAGAAAAGCAACATAGTTTGCACCTCCTGCAAGCGCAATGTTTGCAAAGAACATTCAGAAATTGTCTGTCTCGTGCAAATGACTGTAGTACTTTACTGTGTTCATCAAGTGCATGCAAAAACTGCTTTCATGGCAACTCTTCTTCATGTAATCTTATGATAAAGCATTAAATTTCAAAACATTTAACCTTCATATAATAAATAATTAATTCAGAATAATATTTTGTCTGTTTAGTTTAAATTTTTCATGGTTAACGATTAAAATTCGTCATGGGGTCATTTATGACCCCAACGGTATTCAGTGTGTGCAAAAAATCTCGATAATTCCAGGGTTAAATAAAATAAGTATAACATTAAAAAAACAAAAGTGTGGCCACGGTGTTTAAATATTGGTCTGATAGTTTGTATAATCGTGACACTATAAAAAGTGGGAGGCTGGAACTCAAAGTCCTCAAGTGATTAAATTTAGGTTTTCAAGTTAGGCCTTGATCCCTCAAGGTAGGCCTTGCTAAGCTTTGATCCCTCCATTAGGTTCCTAACACTGGACATCTGTGCTGTGTGCTAACTTATTTCCCCTGACCTGACAATGTCCTTGAGCATGCCAACCTTTTCGGTGTATAGGAAAAAACTAGCAGTTAACGTGAGGTAGCTGATGTCGTTTTTTTATTCTATTTCTCCTGCTCCTTTGGGCTTCCAGCTGAATCAGAACTAACCTCCCCTGGGGATATGGTTCCCTGAGCCCTTATTCACAGCTGCTCTGAGTTTTTCCTTATTTTCGATGCTCACCTGTCCAGCCCAGCCACCAGAATGAAAGGCCTAGACTACTCTTACCCACTCCTCAGCCCTTCCCCTCCCAGCAGCAGTGTGGGCGGAGACGTCACGCACAGCTCTGCAAGAACATCGTTAGGGACTGCATCGGATTTGTAATTGGGTAGACTAAATGGGCATAATGGTTCTTTTCTCCATCATGCTGTATTCGGTCTTTCTATATGGTACATGTTTTTTTTTGTTTGTTTTTTTAAGATATCCTACTTTACCTAGAAAAAGCATTAAGAACTACAGCAGCACATAACCAGGGCCAGCAAGAGACTATTTATTCTGTGTGTTTTGGTTTTGCATTTAGACCTTCCAAATCTTTTATTTAAATGAAACTATGTGGCTGTTTCCAAGGGCACTGAATCATATCATTATACCTTGATCCGAACAGGAATAAACTCAAAAGGCTACGTATTATTAACATTCTCTGCTTTCCTAATATCAGCCGAAATTAAAATACGTGCAGTTTATGTGCCGAATTTGATTCAAAGTCATAAAGGCAACTGAGCTCCCTGTTATTAAACTGAGGTATTTAATTACTTGGGATTTAGAAAAATCAAGACGCCTGTTTGCTCTGGATTTTCTCTGAGTGCACGAGGCTATGGACTTACACAGTGTACTTCTCAGAAGTTGCTCATGCCCTGCAGAGCCATGAGCTGTGCTGCTTGAGAGATTCCTCCCTAAGCCGCGGCAAACTTTGCATTTGTGACATTCCCGTTAGCAGCCTCCTTACCTGAAGGCTTGAAGGCAATTTTATGCTTCTTGCCCTTGATCGCCTGCTTCAGGAATGCGTCCTTGAGCAGGTCTGCTGCTGTGGTGCGTCTATTGGGATCGGGCTCGAAGCACAAGATGACGAAGGCTCTGCCTTCTGACGACATTGATTCTGGAATCTCAGGGTGGATTTTAAACATCCCCACCTGTAATCAAAAATGGCAAATGTGACGTGTTAATCCAAGGTAGTCCAAGACTAGGTAGGAGCCTATTCACCAACTATGTGTATCTTATCATTCCCCTAAATCTACCCTAGTCCATAGTAGTTGTGTTGCCTGTTTTGATTAGATTCTAAGCTCTATCGAGCAGGGACAGTCTCTTACATGTAAATGTACAGCGCTATGTATTCCTTGTAGTGCTATAGAAATGATGAGGGGGGAAAGAGCTGCTACAATCTATGAATTCCTGGGGTAAATGTATAGACATGCATTAGAACTGGGAAAGACAAGGGGGATCATTTTAGAAGGAGTGCATAAATCGCGGTATTTCAGCAGTGCACGTCCATAATTTAGGCGGTCACTAGTCTGTAAATAGGCACATCAGTCCGATCACATTGGCTTGCGCTGTGGACACGCACAGAGGTGGAGTTTGGGTGGGGCACAAGCAGAGCATAGTTTTGTGTGCTCAAATTACAAGACACTCTAATTTACTCACATTCCTGGAAAATGTAGAGGCAGGCACGCACACCACCAATGCACACATGAAAATGTGCTGAAATCTAGCCAACCCTTATAAAAGGTCCCTCTTCAAGGACAAATTTCAAAACGTTGGCAGATGGCCTATGGGTATATAAGTCCTGTGCACTTTGCACTTGCTATATCAGCGGCTTAGGCTCCAGGGGAACAATTGCCTGCATGTCATTGAAAATGCAATTCTTTGTGTGTACCCTTCTCCCCAATCCAAATATGCCCCGCGAATGCCTTTTTAT
The DNA here is from genome assembly GCA_033557465.1 of Ichthyophis bannanicus. Taxonomy (NCBI): domain Eukaryota; kingdom Metazoa; phylum Chordata; class Amphibia; order Gymnophiona; family Ichthyophiidae; genus Ichthyophis; species Ichthyophis bannanicus. The sequence continues at coordinate 897,759,791 of CM066035.1, read as the reverse complement.
CAAGCGACAAAACAAGTTGAAACTCTGTGACAATATGTAGACATTCTGGGAGTCATTTCATAAAGAAAGTGACCAAGATAGTAACATGACAGATAAAGACCAGAATGGTCCATCCCGTCTGCCCAGTAAGGTGGACAGAGTAGTCGAAACTGCAGCTCCATACAGGTCATCCTCCTTCTATGTCTGTGTTTAGGGTTGTACCAGCTGCTTGGTGTAGGTCAGCCGCCCCCCCCCCCCCACTCCTGCTGTATAGTTAAGTTTGCTTTGATTTTACCCCCTTGCTACAAAGGGATCTACTGTGTCTGTCCCAAGCCATTTTGAATTCTGTCACTGTATTTGCCCCCACCACTTCCATCGGAAGGGCATTCCAAGCATCCACCACCCTTTCAGCGAAAAAGTAATTCCTGATGTTCCTTTTAAGTTTACCGCCTTGCAGCTTCATGTTATGCCCTCTAGTATTACAGCTTCCTCTTCTTTGAAAAAGGTTTGCTTTGTCATTGATACTTCTCCTCTAGCGAATACATAAAAAAAAGACCGCGCCAGCCGGCGCGAGGGGAAACAGCCGCCAGCCACCATCGGAGCAGCTCTCCCCATCGGGGGATCGAGCCACCTTCCTGCAGCGGCAGCCATCTTCCAGGTGAGCTGTCCAATCGGGGCAGCCGCCTGCAACTTTAAAAAGACCGCGCCAGCCGGCACGAGGGGAAACAGCCGCCAGCCACCATCGGAGCAGCTCTCCCCATCGGGGGATCGAGCCGCCTTCCTGCAGCGGCAGCCATCTTCCAGGTGAGCTGTCCAATCGGGGCAGCCGCCTGCAACTTTAAAAAGACCGCGCCAGCCGGCGCAAGGGGAAACAGCCGCCAGCCACCATCGGAGCAGCTCTCCCCATCGGGGGATCGAGCCACCTTCCTGCAGCGGCAGCCATCTTCCAGGTGAGCTGTCCAATCGGGGCAGCCGCCTGCAACTTTAAAAAGACAGCGCCAGCCGGCGCGAGGGGAAACAGCCGCCAGCCACCATCGGAGCAGCTCTCCCCATCGGGGGATCGAGCCACCTTCCTGCAGCGGCAGCCATCTTCCAGGTGAGCTGTCCAATCGGGGCAGCCGCCTGCAACTTTAAAAAGACCGCGCCAGCCGGCGGGCCCACGCCGGAGGGCCTCGCCAGAGGGCCCTTTGGCGTGGCCCTTAGGCAGTTGGCCCACACAACTCAGTGGCCATTACATTAAGGATCGTCTTCCAGCAATCCAGCAGCTGAGCTCCCCCGTGGTTGAGCCCGCGCATCATCAGCCCATTCGCACTCCCTCGATCAGCCCAGTGCTAACGAAAGTCACCACACGATTGAACCGAACAAACTTCTCTCATCAGATAATCATGCTCTCATGCTGTTTACCGCAAGTATAGTCTCACAATTATAACCACCGTATACCATTGCTACTTAATCTTCATACTGCCGTCAGTAGCCTTATCAATGACAGTTACCATTGTACTGTTGTCAGTAATTCCTCATTGCTATCTAGCCATTGTACTGTTGTCAGTAATTCCTCATTGCTATCTAGCCATTGTACTGTTGTCAGTAATTCATTGTACTGTTGTCAGTAATTCATTGCTATCTAGCCAGTTCCCATTGTACTTTTGTTAGTAATTCCCAAATACCTGCCCACAATCACAAGTAATTCTGCCCGTTTCACAAGCACACAATACCCTGCCATGATGGGTTCCCCCTTTACCACCATAATCGGTTGCTATATCATCCTTGCTAGCTGGTTCTCCTGCTCTCTTACCTTAACCCCTCCTTCCAATCAGATCCCAATATTACAGAGCCATGGAAGGAGATGGTCTGGTGCATCCCGTAACAATATAAATTGGGATACCCGCGCTCATCACCCACACTTGCTACACATTGCGCTTCAGCACTCTAAGAAATCCAAGCAGGTGGAAAACTCCTACCCTCATAGCCTGAAATGTGCCCTCATCAATGCCCGTTCTATCCGGAAGAAGTGGCCAGCTGTTACTGACTTAATTTCCCTCCACGACCTGGATATACTCCTGGTCACCGAGACGTGGCTATCTGACGAAGACAACGTCATACTCAACCAGCTCCTCCCCCAGAACTTCACAGCTCATTCAAGTCATAGACGAGACAAAAGAGGAGGAGGGGTACTCATCCTCACCAGGACAGACCTCCACTTCAAGACAGTGGACTCCACCAACACTAATCACCTTGAAACCGTCACCATCTCCAACAAACGCTGCTCAATCAACCTGCTTTACAGAGCACCCTCAGCTTCTCCGGATGATCTTGCTGCAATAATTGACCTCGCCTCCAACACGCATAACCCAAGCATCCCAAGCTGGATTCTAGGCGATTTCAACCTGCCAACGCTGCAGGATAATCAAGTGTCATCCTTCCTTGATGCCCTATCAAATCTCGGATTCAAACAATTAGTAAAGGAACCTACCCATACTAGGGGAAATATTCTGGACTTAGTATTCGCCCCTCAGATATCTCTTAGCACATCGCAGGACCCCATAACGTCCATAACTTCTGTCCCTTGGTCAGATCACAAATTGATCATCCTCCATATTCCTTCGCACAAAATCGACTCAAAGTTCAACAAGATACCGAGCAATACTGCAAGACCACACTACAGATGTTTCAAGCCTTTCAACAGAGACCTTATCCTCACGGAAACGCAGCAACTCATCAACGAAACCACCTTGAACCTTGACGACCTAATTACTCACTGGAACAACTGCCTCAGCACAATCGCCCTACGCACACCAACCAACAAGCCTCCAGGGAAAAGAACAAGCGCTCCATGGTACACAGCCGATCTTAGAGTTTCTCTTACCCGATTACGGAAACTCGAGAAACGCTGGCGCTGATCTCACTCTTCAAATGACCAGACAGCGTACAACTGTCATCTTGATGCACATCGCAAGGCAACCACTGAAGCAATGAAACAATACTACTCAGAGACCTTAAAGAGATCACTTAATAAGCCTCATGATCTTTTTGACCTAGTCAAGACTCTATCAAAGGAACCGACCCCTGGGCCTCAATTTGAGATTCACCCACAGGATTTTGCCAACTACGCACAATCCAAGATATGCCGGACTATCAAAATCCCGACTACAACCATCACCCCGGAACGAAATTGCCCTACAGCTCTAACTGTATTCTCTACGCCTACCAAGAAAGGCATTGAAGACACTATTATGGCCCTTAACACCACCACAGCTCAGTCTGATCCATGCCCAGCCTTCTGGATCAAGGAGCTTCGCAGCCACTTCAGCCCAATTCTATCCAAAATAATGAACCTCTCCTTTACAACAGGTTCCTTCCCCTCAGCTCTTAAGCATACCTCTATCAGACCTCTTCTAAAAAACTGCAAGCTCGATCCACAAAAAGTAGATTCATACAGACCTATATCCAGTATACCTCTACTTGCGAAGATCATTGAAAAAGAGGTCCAACGACAACTACAAGATCACATTGACGCTTCTGCACCATTAGACTCCTGCCAACATGGTTTTAGGGTATTCCATGGAGTGGAAACTCTTCTTACCACCCTCTTCTGCAAAATAATCACTGGCATTGATGACATCCGTCAAGGATTTGCTCTCATCTTTCTGGACATCGCTGCAGCTTTTGATTCAGTAAGTCACGAGCTCCTCTTAGGAAGACTAATTGAGAAAGGTATTAATGGAAGAGCGCTTGAATGGTGCAGATCTTACCTGTCCGGAAGATGGCAACATGTTCGTTCTGGAGGGATAATTTCGGAACCTTTCCACCAAAGCCAGGGAGTCCCACAAGGTTCCTCCCTTTCTGCCCTCCTGTTCAACATTTACATGCAGCCAATTTGTAAGATCATCCGATCCTTCAATGTTGACTGCATGTTATACGCCGACGATGTCCTGCTGTACATACCCTTCTCTACGGAACATCTGGACCTCTCTCCACTGACGAGCTGTTTCAATGCAATATCTGACTGGCTTCTCTCCCAAAACCTCCGAATTCAACATAAGAAGACCGAAGTACTCTTCATTACGAGGAACCCTAACTTCACCCCACCACAATTCCTTAAAGTAAAAGAAGCAGAGTTACAATCTAAACCAACAATACGCTACCTGGGAGTCACCTTGGATCAACGACATGAAAGCCCACATCGGAAACACAGTCAGAGCAGTATACTACAAGATCCGCTCTCTCAGGCATTTACGATCCATGCTGGAACCAAATGACTTCAGGACTATATATCAGGCGTTGATCATACCTCATTTTGACTACGCCAATGCCATCCTACAAGGCTTGCCCCTATCCACCTTGAACCCGCTGCAGCTCGCCATGAACGCGGCAGCAAGGGTCATCCATGGAGCCTCCAGAAGTGACCACGTGACACCTTTACTGATACAGTTACATTGGCTACCCATACAGGCTAGAATCATTTTCAAGACTTTGTTACTCACTTTTAAAGCTATTAACAAGCTCTCCTCTGAAGCAATAACTGCCCTCATCCATACCACATCCCCAAATAGAGCAAGAAGATCCACGGCTATAAACTCCCTAAAAGTTCCAAAAGCAATAACAGATTGCACTGCATCTACAGCCAATAGGGCGTTTAGTATCAGTGCGCCAAGATGCTGGAACGCATTACCTCCAGATATCCGGGCCATTAAGAGCCTTACACAGTTTAGAAAAGCCCTCAAATCACATCTTTTCAATAAGTACCTCATACAATCCAACACCACCCCTTAGTGGTGCATATGTTTCTATAGAATTCATGTTTATATGACTCTATGTTGCACGATATGTAAATAGTTACCCCTGTTATCCCAGTTATTTGCCCTGTTATCTGTGAACTCATACGTGTTAATTGTACTGAGCATTTTTGTTCCATGTAAACCGCGCTGATGCTGAATAGTGCGGTATAGAAGAGACTTTAAATAAATAAATAAATAAATATTTAGGTCTTCAAGTCTCTTCTCATATATCTTCTGGCGCAGGCTCCCAATCATTTTGGTCGCCTTCCTCTGAACCGTTTCCAGTTTTTTTTATATCCTTTGTGAGATATGGTCTCCAAAACTGAACACAATACTCCAAGTGAGGCCTCACCAATGACTTTTTACAGGGGCATTAGTACCTCCTCCTCTCTGATGGTAATTCCTCTTTGTATGCAACCCAGCATCCTTCTGGCTTTTGCCACTGCCTTGTCACACTATTTTGCCACCTTGTGATCCTCACGCACTAGCACTCCTAGGTCCCTCTCCTGGTCTGTGCACACCAAACTCTCTCCCCCTATCACATATGATTCCTTTGGATTTCTTTATCCCAAGGGCATGACTCTGCACTTCTTTGCATTAAATCTTAACTGCCAAGAATTAGACCATTCTTCCAGTGTTTTTAGATCTTTCCTCATGTTGTCCACTCCCTTAGAAGTGTCCACTCTGTTGCAAATTTTCGGTCATCTGCAAAAAGGCAGACTTTTCCATTCAGTCTTCTGCAATATCACTCACAAATACATTAAACAGTATCGGTCCCAGGACCAGTCCCTGAGGCACACCACTGCGCACCTTCCTTTCTTCTGAGAGTTCCATTTACCATCACCTTCTGTCGTCTGTCATCAAGATATGTGCCATCCGTGCATGTAAGTCATGGTATTCTAGTGACTTTGCACATGTGGATGGGCACACGTGTGTACATCAGCCGGTCGCTCTTCTGTAAGTGCACACATGTGTGCTATCATGTCAATCTGAAAATGCTGATCCAGTCCTGTGTATGCATGGAAATCTAATAAATTTTCTCTTCAAAAATTAGCTTGAAGGCCAGTGGTTACTTGCCCCAGAAATGTTTACTGTAAAATAAACCAGACTTACTTTAAACATTGCAGCTTGGGGTTCCCCTAGTTCATGGAATGGTGGTTTACCCGTTGCCATTTCAATAATGGTACATCCCAGGGACCAGATATCAGCTGGCGCACCATACCCCCGCGGTCCCTTATCGATAATTTCAGGAGCCATGTACTGTAATGTGCCTAGAGAGCAAAAGAAAATATGCAGATCTGAATGGCCAAACCCAGACTTCTGGCACATTCTCGTCAGCAGCCGCTTATGAGACATATACAAATGGGAGACATCCTTTCAAAACCATACCCCATCCCCCCCCCAAAGAATCAGGACTTACCATCTGCCAATTAGAAACTGGAGGAACTTAAATTTACAAAGCAGCCCTCCTGGCCTTGCTAAATCTCATTCTTTCAAGACATAGGGGTGATGCCATCATAATCAATGGGGTCAAATAGATTTTGAGCATCTGTGTGTGTCATTTTGTCCCTGTTTTGTGTATCTAGAATTCAGGGTGCAGTGACTGCTGCTATCTGGTATTACAATATTTACTGTAAAGTAAGTAAATTTAATAAGCACAGTACTGTGGTTGTGAGATTAGTCCACTCGAATAAGTAGACGTAGGGGTCAATGACAAGAAGTATATAAGACCGTTCATTGGATCGTTCTCAACCCAGTCCTTGGGACTTACCCTTCCAATCAGGTTTTCCAGATATCCATAAGGGTTATGGATGACATAGATTTGCATATAATGGAGGCAATGCATCCAAATCTATCTCATGCATAGTCATTGTGGATATCCAGAAAACCCGGCTGCAGTGGTGTACTAAGGGCGGGGTGCTGGCCGGGTGGGGGGGGCCGCACCCCCCCCCCCCCCCCGGGCCTATGGAGGCAGTGCTGCAAACTTATGATTAACCTGGTTTGCCATGGTATGTCGCACTTTGGGGGCTGGCTGCTTTTCTCTCCCAGCTGAAGTCTCGTGAATCGCACCACATGGGGGGCATCAGCAGCGTTGGGGGGCCCACCCCAGGTGACAGGAGGACTAGGAACGCCACTGCCTGGCTGGTTATAACTCTCTGGAGGATTGGCCCAAATAACAGTCTAATGCAACACATCTCTGAAAATTTTTTTAATGTGTTTTTTGTTTTGTTTTTATTTGTTAACCTTTATTTCTATGATTAGCTTTTGAAAGCAAAGGCTCCCTTCATTGGGTCGGCGAAAAAAAAATGGTGTAGCTACACTAAGCTTAAGCAGTACAGGTTCAGTTGGGCCATAGGTTGCATGAGTAAAAGGGACAGGGATACTCAGAGGTGACAGTGACAGTAAACTTTCAGGTCGAAGGACTTTGATCTGATAATGGATAAAGTAATGTGTTGCTTTTGTTTTGACCTAACAAAGAGAGCATTAGCTCCTGTGAACTAGTGAGGAAACTGGATTGTTAGCACAATGAAAAGGTATCATCTTAAATATTTTTTGTTTATTGACCTTTATTTTCTTCTGTGATACTGACTGAGAAAGTTAATGTCCTTACTGGGGATAATTTTATAACGAGCTGCCTATTTTTAGGTGCCAACATTGCACCTAAATGTTGATATTTTAATCATTTATGCATGTAAGTGCCCTCTTATAAACACAGACTAGGAGAAAAGCACATGAGTTATTTGCATTGTGCCCACTTTCCCTGTGAGTGTGTAAATGGCTGGAGTTTGAGCGGAGTTTGGACAGAGTGTAGGTAGAGTGTGCAAGTATGTGTGCAATTTACACCAGTTCTACAGCTGGTGTAAGTCATCGCACCTTAACTGAAGGTGCGTTCGCTGCTATTTAGGCTTGTATTTTATAAAGTCAAGTAGACCAGCACCTAACTTTTTAAAACAGTTATAAAATACACGACTCAAAACGTGAATTAATTAAGAGTAATGTTATAATTTTATCCTCATAAGGACTTATTTTGTAAGGAGCCATGTGAAACTACCAAAAAGGAACTGCTACAGCTGGAAAAAGATCTGCACATATAAGTATTTATCTTCTGGGAAATACTCTAAATCTTGGGAAAAGAGAATTCTTTGGGTTAAAACAGAGAAATCTGTGTATTTTAGAATTCAGTGGTTTTTGACGAGTCAATCAGACCTTAGTACCATCAGACAGCTTTTTATTTACATCGAATCAGAGTATAGCTTAGCATACAAAGTAAAATAGAGCAAAGAGTCTCTGAGTAGAAAGAAATTGGTTTCTAGAGAGATTTACATAGAGGACTCCCACTTAGGAGGCAAAAGATCTGTGAATTTGTCTTAAATAGGTGTTTAAGCGAAGTAACAGATCAAAGGGGCAATTTGAAAGGCTCCCTCTAACAAACCAAGGGCTGTATGAATCACCCAGGAAATTAAGACACTTAGAAGCACAGGTCAAGGCACTGTGTAGCAAGCCTGACTCCAACGCACCCCAGGGATAATTTTTAATAGGTTTAAGAGCCTATAAAGTACATCTGGGGCCAGCGACCTGAACATCGGGGATCTGTGGGTCTGGGGCCAGGAAAGAGTGGCAGGGGGCAAAGAGCATTCCCCACAGCCCGACCCTGGCCCTGGGAGGCCAAATCTGGGGGTCAGGCTGTGGGGAATAAGCAGCTTGTTCTGGCGGCTGGCATCGCGGCTTTTAAATGGAGCAGCGTTGCCATAGCAACTAGACACCATGGCGCCGCAGCTCCATTTAAAAGCTCTGAGTAAGTTGGGCTTGTCATATACGTGCAGTCCAGGTTGAATCGCAGTCCTGGCCTGCACATACAGAATTGATTGCGATTCTGATCCCATGGGGCTAGACGTGCCCTGCGGGATAAGAATCGTGACCCTCTCTGTACATCAGGTCAAACCAGTATACGTCTGGGATGGAATGAGCCTGAATGTGTTTTGCTTATTGTTAAGAATATAAATTTATATCTTCTACCTACAGTTCACTTAAAAGCAGTACTAAGCTTTAACAGTTGTTTGATGTTTGTAGAAACCTTACAATATAAGGATACATTAGTATGATATGAAGAAAGGTCTATGTATGTAGTTGATGGAATGATGCAAGTGATGAGAAGTGTTGTGAAGATGAAATGGGATATTAATAATGAAAAAGAAGGACTATGATGGATAGTACATTGGCAAAGGCAATTTAATGATGTGAAGTGATGTGTCAGTCTAATGAATACATAAAGAGAAAGATGAACTCTCCACTTTGACTCCTGACCTTTCCTGTCCCTTCCCCAGCTGATGATGTCATTAGATTAGCAGTGACGCTGATGGTCATGGTGTAGATTCTATGACTGATCTGTAGCTGTAATGTGCACAGCCAGTGCTTTTCTCTTGCTATCTGTATGGGTTTGTACAGTAGTATGAAATGGATTCTCAGATTCAATGGGCTGAGAAGAGGAATGTACGCTGCTGGAAGTAGACAGAACAGATAACAGCTTGGAGTGTGATTTGGAAATTCTGAATCTAGAGATTGGGAGATTTTCAGTTTCACTGCTATATTCTTTTTCTGTTACTAATGTTTAACAGAAAATGGTGGAATCTTAAAAAACCTTTACCTAGGATTGGGAAAAAGGTATTTGAGAAAGTTTGTATCCTATGAAAAGTATTTCTTTAAGGAAATACTGTGAGTTCTTGTTTTAAGGCAGACAGCTAAGGAACAGATATGGTAGGACTGTGTGTTTAGAATAACTCTGTTAGTGAGAAATAACTGCATGGAGTTCTCAAGAGCATAGGAAATTCCTTCCTGTCAGATACCAACATACCCTGTTAAAGAAGTTACCTATTTCTTTTCTTTTTTTTTTTGGGAGGATATCTTAGCCATTGCTATGTAGTAATTAGTGAAGCAGAAGAAGATTGTACTTTGTTTCCAGTTTACCTGACAGCTAAAACTAAAGTAATTTAATATCAAAATAGAACACAATTAAAATATAACATGAATATTGCTGATTTTTTTTCTTGTAGATATATAAAAAGAACAACCGCTAGGTCCAATTGGCAGTAGTATCATTGAGGGATAAATCTGCACAATTGTAATTTCATTAGACTATGTTTAAGATTATTTTACAGGGATCCTGGATTTGACAATTGTAAAGGAGGAAGGAAAAAGATGAGGGAAACTTCTCCAAAAACATTAACCATCCTTTAGTTGTGTTTGTAGATAAGCTTAATCTACGATGTGCAAATTTTGTTTTCTAGGGTTCATGGGCTTGATCTTATCTTGGTTAAAAGAGGTTTTTCTGCTAATTTCATTCCATGTGTAAAACGCAAATCCTAAGATGTTCGTTGTAAATAGTACCTCCCAGGGCTTCTTATACTGTAACTGCAGATAAGAACCTTTGGAGATTGGTTCAGCATATATTCTCCTATCTCTATGATTAATGTGTAGTTGTGCATGAGTTAATGGGAAGATCCATGTATGGCTGTTTTTGGTATTCTTAGATATCTTAAAAAATTGCATGAATTTCCATGATTTAAGAAAGACTAAGAACAAAATGCTAAGGAATGGAATGGCTACAGAAAATTATGAAGGTGTTTAAAAGGAGATGGAGTTACAAGTTAGCAGCTCTGTGAAAATTGAAATGCTTGTCCAAGTCAAAACAAGTTTAGGTATTTAGCTAACATATTTTACAAGTCACAAATAATGAATAATGCATCTTCATTCTAACAAGTAAATTAAGCAATTAGACCAAGGTGGTAAGTGTGTGTTATAACGTTTTATTTTCTATGTTAGCAGATTAACTGAAAAATCCTGGACTACCAGGGTACACCCCACATCCATGAAATCGTATGACATTACAGAGCAGCAATGTCTGCAGCAAAAATGATGACAGTCTCCCAGTCTATTTAAATTACCCTTAATTAGAGGAGCAATCTGAAATTCTCATGTTGTGTATTTCAGTTATTGTGGAATGACCCCCAGAGCTGATATTACTACCTGGAAGTGTGAAGCAAATGTCTTGTTGCTAGTGAAATAGGAAGGGCAAAGATATTGCCTCCTAACACCACAAATGTCAAGACTGATTAGCCAAATTAGTATCACTGATGGAGGTAGATTCAAGATGTAAATAAATTTACTCTGTGCAAGAAGATAAGAACATAAGATATCCCATACTGGGTCAGACCAAGGTCCTTCAAGTCCAGTATCCTGTTTCCAACAATGGCCCATCCAGGTCACAAGCACCTGGCAGTTTCCCAAAAAGACACACAGGTTCCACAATGATTGTATTGGGGCAAGCGGTGGATCTCCCGGGTCCTCTTTAATAGTGGTTAATGGACCTTTCCTCCAGGAACTTGTCCAAACCTTTTTTAAACCCAGCTATTTTCACGTGATGAGGGAAAAATATTTTCTTTTATTAGTCTTAAATGGGTTACATTGTAGCTTCATTGCATGTCCCCTAGTCTTTCTACTTATTGATGGTGTAAATAATTGATCTTCATTTACCTGTTCCACTCCAATCATTAATTTATAGACCCCAAATCATATCTCCCCACAGCCTCTCTTTTCCAGGTTGAAGAGCCCTAACCTTTTAAGCCTCTCCTCACAGGGGTATCTTTCCATCCCCTTTACCATTTTGGTGTCTCTTCTCTGTACCTTTTCTAATTCCGCTCTATCCTTTTTAAGATACAGTGACCAGAATTAATTGATCCTTTACTATTATGCTGTTTTGCACTGAAAAACAGTGTAGCAAAGCGAAATATTAAGATGTTACCAATGACAACTGATGTTCTAATTGACTTAAATTTTATATTTCTAAAGGTTTTGTGGTCATGGATGCATTACCATCTATTTAATGACCCTCTTGTATCTGTTTCTTTTGTTTTGTTTCCTGATAGTCACAGTGTTCCTTCCTTTGCGAGCTGTTAATCAGATGTCACACTTCATTGTTAGTAACGTGAGACAAACCATTACCTAAGATAAGAGCCTTCCTAAAAATCTTTGATAAACAATTTAAATGAGTTATGTTTTAATGCTTTGTTACCCTTTGAGTAATGGGATGAACTATACTTTGTAAACTGTCGCAGTTGGAGAGTAGATCACAAACAATTACTGATATGTGCAATGGTGCACCTAAAAAGAGAGGTGTGTCTATTAGCATGTGGCCTAACATTTAATTTGGTAGATAAACAGAACAAATTTAACAAGATAAACAGAACAAATTTAACAAGTTTGTTATCCGGTTAATTGTAAACTCAGGCACATGTTTTCCTGTCTGATTTTATGTTCTATGTAAACCGCGCTGATGCCGAATAGTGCGGTATATAAGAAAATGTAAATAAAATAAAATAAATAAAAAGTAGATAGTAATGCTAGACAGAATGCTACAAGGACCAGCGTTAACTTGGTCTACAGACAGTCAAATAGTTTGGGGTAATTTAATACTAGCAGTAGATGTATTGTAGTTAATTAGTATTAGGTAAAATAATCCTGTTCAAGAATTCTATGTTGCAATTACGTGGAATCAGAGGGTTGTTGTAATGATGAGTTTTGGCTCTGCAAATTACATATTGCAAGATAATGACTAATGTAAATGAAAAGAAATCTTCAATGCTACTGAATGCGTGGATTCCAAGTAGGAGCAAAGATCAGCAATTCCAGCAGGTCTACTCATAGATATGAAGCCATGAAGCCTGAGTGAACAATGTCTGAAACTCTGTCCAAAATATGCATAGTGCAGCCAATAATGAAAAGCAAGGCTGCTGAAGAATTTGGAGTTATTACCAGTGTCATGATGTGAATCTGGGTGCAAGCCTCTGAGTTCCTAAAAGATCTATGGAAGGCAGTTGGCCACTATCAGCAGAGCCTTACTCTCTCCACATTCTTCTTGAAACCTAGCGAGGGCAAAACAGTGTCACATCATTTTGGTTAATTTGCAGGATGTCTGAAGGGAATATAGTCAAAGAGAGAAGTAAATCAGGACTCTATATGCACTCCCTCATTAGTGCCCATGTCTGAGCCTTTCTGTCCTAGTGATTCTTTACAGAATCAGAGGGGGGACTGTAGAAAAGGGATAGAAGGGGGACCAGGGTCTCATGAAGAAAGATTCAGAAGTTTGCAGAGTGAGAGCAACCTGGAATGTGCTAACAGCACAGCCACGCAACCGGCATGACCGCCGCAGCCCTTCCCCCCCTTTTCCCCCCCTCCACCCCCCACCCCTCCCCCCCCCCATGAAGCACCACCTTACGCCATGGGGGTCTTTCAACAATCATATCGCTTTATTCACAACAGTGGTATATTAACAACAATGGTATTTAACAGTACATAACAACTGTTGGCCACAGCATGCACGTGACCGTCAGCAAGACACAGTCTACAATGTCTTATATCACCTCTTTTCCTTTTCTTGCCCCCCCCGAGAAACACAGCCACTATCCTGCCGCCTTTTGCCCATAGCAGGAGGGAACTTCTTTAGCCGTGAAAGCTTTTCTCTGTCCCTTATTCTTTCGTGTCCTTCAGCCGAAAAGCTGTTGCGTCTGCCGTTCAAGCAGCCTTGGCAACTTTTTCCTTGCCCCCCCCCTTTTGCCCGCCGTCAAAGCAAGGCACTGGGGGGGGGCTCTCTGCGTGGTGTTCTTGTCACCATCTCCGTCTCTCCGGGGTGAGGTCCGTGTATCTCTCCCGTACCTCTCCCCCTTTACTTAAGGCCTAGGCTGTGTTCTCTCCCCGGGTGCGTTTCTCCTGTCAACCCCGGCAACAGCGACTCCTCGCTTGTTGTCGGGGCCCCACACATCAACGCGCCGCTGTGGCCAACATCCGCTTCCTCCATAGACGTTCTATCGCATCCTGTATGTCACAGAGAAAAATGTCCATTCCGATGTCGGACAAGTGCACTCCATCAGGGCGGAACAGCCCGGGGCATCTCTCCTCTATTAGGTCATGCGCGATGACGCATCCCCCTATGGACCCCATGAAGCGTGCCATCCATCTGTTCACTTTTCTTCTAGTCCTCTCCACTGCCCTATGAGAGTTTTCGCCTTACGGCGCTGGACGTATATACAATTTGTATCTATCCGAGCGCCATCGGCCTATTTTCATTATCTGCTCTCGAGTCATTCCGATGTTGGCCGCCGTAGAAGCAGCCCCAATACGAAAGGAGTGCGAGCCGTATAAGCTTGCATCCCTTCCAGTGCGTTCGATTATAAGCTTCAGTACTCTGCTGAATTGAAAACGCGATAAGGGTGTTCCATTGGCGTGTATGAACCAATGGTGATCTGAGTGCGCCCTTACTTGTTGGTATGCTAACGCATTTTGGACTGGGCATGACGGGTCATTGTGCATGGCCGACAGCACTACCTGCGCCCCTTTTCCATCCGTGTCAGTCTTGGACTTGCGTAACTGCAATACTATCGTTCTAGTGCGTATGCACACATCACGCTTTACTAGCCCTCCTCGTGGGGTCATTTGCTCTGATGCTGATGACGCTACTAACTCCCCTACCCGGAAGGCTCCGTAGAAGGCCCAGGAGAAGGCGCATCTAAACAACCTCGTCTCGTAGTCGTCGTAGCACACTAGGCTGGTGAGTACCATCAGTTGTTGAAGCATCTGATGCGTGATCGGGCGGCGTTTGTCCGTCTTCTGCGGCTGTTCCCGGGACCAACCTCTCATCACTTTCTGTACAATAAACCCAGCCATGGGGCTCCGCTTCCCCATTGCCTTTGCGAAGAATGACACAGCCGCTAAACGGACCTGCACTGCGGCCTTTGTGCAGCCATTAGTTTTGCAGTGCATAATCCATCGCAATATTGTTGCCACTTTTAGTCTGTCTTCCCGCTGAATGAGGGCCTCGCTGCAAAAAGTCTGGTATTGCTCCCATGCCGCTATGTATCTGCGCCGGGTGTTCTCAGCTAATGCTCCCAACAGGAGCCCCCAGATCTCGGTGGACCAAACTCCCAGACTTGATGCGGGACCGCTGTCTTGACTCCATCGGCCTCGGGCGCCAGCTGGTGAAACAGCCTGATCTTAGAACGAGAAAGAGCATCAGCAATGTTATTATTCTCGCCCTTGATGTGGGTGGCTCTCAGGGTTATATTATGCGCCAGGCAGAGCAAGACTATCCTCCTTAAGAGCGCCACTACCCTTGGGGTTTTGGCTCTCATATTATTTATCGCCCACACCACCGCTAGGTTGTCGATGCGGAAGGTGATCGCCTTATTGGCGAGCTCGGGGGCCCAGATACAGAGGGATACCATTAAAGGGAACAGTTCCAAGAACGTGATGTCTCTTGTGATCCCGACACTGTGCCACTCCTTGGGCCATCTTTCAGAGCACCACGCCCCTTTATAGTATATGCCGAATCCGATCCCCCCCCCGGGGCGTCGGTGAAGAATTCCAGTTCGGCATTAGATATCGGGGGCGCTTGCCAGAAGGCCAGGCCGTTGAACGCTCGAAGGAAATGCAACCAGACCTGGAGGTCTTCGCGCATCTCCCTGGTGACTCTGATGCGGTGGTATCTCTTTGCGATACCTCTTGTCGCCCATGCCAGCCGCCGGCAAAACACCCTCCCCATGGGTATCACCCTGCATGCAAAGCAAAGGAGGCCCAGCATGGACTGGAATTGCTGTAGTGTCGCTTTTCGCTGGCTGTGCAATAGGTGCATCTCTTCACCCAACTTGAGCACTTTTTCCACTGGCAAGCGCGACCTGTGTGCAGGCACATCTATTTGTATGCCTAAGAAAGTGAGGACACTTTTTGGGCCCTCTGTCTTCTCCTTTGCTAACGGGATCCCAAAATCTCGTGCCGTCAGCTCGAAGATATCCAGTATCCTTTTGCAGTCGTCCCGGTCTTTTCCCACGAATAGGAAATCGTCCAGGTAATGCACCACTGTATTGGGGCCGGCCAGATCTTCGACCACCCAGTGTATGAAGGAACTGAATTGTTCAAAGTATGCACATGATACTGCGCATCCCATGGGCAAACATTTGTCATAGAAGAACTCTCCATTGAACGAGAAGCCCAACAGTGGAAAAGATTCAGGGTGAACCGGCAGTAGGCGGAACGCGGACTCAATGTCCGCCTTTGCTAGTTGCGCTCGGGGCCCCTTACTTCGTATGATTGTAATCGCTTGGTCCATGGTTGCATATTTGACTGAGCATAATGCCGGATCAATGTAATCATTGACGGACTGTCCTTCGGGGTATGATAGGTTATGAATTAACCTAAATTGTCCTGGCTCCTTTTTGGGTATCACTCCCAATGGGGAGACTATTAGGTCCTTGAATGGGAGTGACTGGAAGGGACCAGCTATTCTCCCCATACCTAATTCCTTTGCTATTTTGCTGCGGGCGATCTCGTAATGTTGTTGGACGGATGGTGGGTTTTTTTGTAAGCATGCTTGCTTTCTGTTCTTTAAAATTAGGGATGGAATGCGGAAACCTCGTGTGAAACCTTCTTCTATACTAATAGCTATATCCCGCTTAGGATATGCTCGTAGCCAAGGCCGCATACGCTCAAGGCTGATGGGTGTTGGCGCCACCCAGCTCAGTGGCTCGCTGCGGCATTGCCCTGTATGGCTTTGCATCCCTTGCCGCTCTACATGTGAGGGCGGGATGTCCACCCCCGCATCCCGAGCAGGAATGCTTGAATTTACACGGCTGCCAGTTACAACTCCCCGCGTTGTACTGCTTGCATGCTCGTCTCCCGGCCCACAGATTGGCTTGCCGCCCTTGGTTATTCTGAAAGGGCTGTTGCCATGTGGTGCTCGGGAGTGGCTGATGCAACCCGTCCTGACACAATGGCCTATTATGTGCCATTTCCTCTCCCCACATGTCCAGCACTCTATGGTGCCATGCTAGGGTGGGATCGTCGGCCATGTTCCTCCTGAACTTCACATCATAGTTTAGCCAGGCCCATCCCCCGTATTGCTTATGTGCGCGAGTCATCGTGTCCAGGTACTTGGTCAGGTATGGGCCCGCTTCGGGTTCTTTTTCCATCACCACACTCATAAAGAGGTGGAATGCCGCCACCCAGTTGTTGATAGATTTGGGTATTTTTGGTTTCCTATCCCTCTCACTTCTTGTCTCCCTATCTTTACCGCTAGTTGACTCATCCTCTTGATCCCTGAGTAGGAGAGAGAATATGTCAATATATTCTCTCTTCCAAATTCTCTTTTTGATCTTTTTGGGCACCGACACGGCCAGGGAGCTCACCCCGCAGCGTGGATCACGGCTCATGTCATGCCAATCCATCCGCGTTCTTTGGGCCGCTCCCGTCGGCGTGCATGTGTCGTCTTCACCCCTCTGACTTTGCCCCGACCAGGCCTCTCTGAGGGGGTGGGAATGTTTTGCGCTCTTCTTCCTCTTAACTTTCTTTAGTGCATAGCGCATCACATCTGCCCATTCAATGTCCCTATCACTATCTGAACTAGACCTATCTGATGATGACGTTGATGACTCTGGCGCCCCCTTTTCGCCACACGACTTACCCTGTGCTTGGTTGGTCATGGTTACGCTGGTGCTCGTCGATGGCACTTCTTGGTTCGTAGAGCCCGAAGCTCCCAACCGTTGCTTAACTGACTGCAGGCCATGCTGTGTAACCTGCTCCCGGACCATCTGGAGCAGGTCGTCAAGTTCTTGGTTCTGAGGCGGGGCCACGTTCCCTGGTTGCTGTGGCGTCCTCTTCCTGGTGCTTTGACGCGGTTTTGATGCTGCTGCCGGGGCCGTTGCCTCGCGGTTAGCCCTCTGATTCCCTCTCGTGTTTTGTTCGGCCGCTGCTCGTGCTTTAGATGCCGCTGCCGCCTTCCGTGGCTCGCTATTGCCTCGCGGCCGAGGAGCCTTTGGTGTTCCCTTCCTGGGCATTTCACCTTTAAGATAGAATGCTATGCAAAGGCAATACATTTACATTACTAACAAATCTGGTGCTATCTATAAGCCCATGATCTCCCTGCCCCCGTTTTTTTTTTTTTTTTATATCGTCTTACTAAGTTGTGGCCAGGGTAAAAGGCTGAGCTACCGTCATTCATGATGTCAACTATATTCCGGTCCTCTCTTAGCTACCCTTGCCCCTCTGGCCTCACTATATATATCTCCAGCATGTGCTGCTTCTCACATCTCTTCCCTTTCTGCCCCCCCCCCATCACTCCCGGCCCTCCCCCCTTTCCTCCCCTCCCCCCATCTTGCTCTCTGGGCATGGCCCTGTGTAACTCACATCTTGGCCGCTCACCAATTAGTTTTATTCCTTTATTACATATATATATATATATATATATATTTATTATTTTGTTGTTTTTGTTTTTTAATATTACCCTCTGTCCTTCACCATGCAGGTAAGCTGGAGAGCTGACTGGTTGGCAGGCAGGCCCCCTCTCACTCTCCGTGTGCAGGCATATGGCCGCCACGGCCCCCCTCCCACAGTTTTAAACCTGCTGTTAGTTTATTTCTCCCTTTCTTCTTCTTCCCCCCTCCCTCCTTCCGTCTCTATATAATTATATACTTTCATACTTGCTGTTGGTTGTAAAGGTCGTTCCTCTGCCTCTTCCAAAGAGTCTCGGCGATCTACACTCACTCCTCCACGTGGAGGGGGTGGATCAGCCTAAGCACTCTTCTTCCCGATTCCTTCAGGCCGTTAAAGCACGTGTGGGAGCTGGAAGGAGCCCTCTTCCCTGCACTGCTCCTCCTCTACGGCTCTGTCTCTGTACCGTCGATCGGAGGTGAGCCGATGCTTTCCCCAGTGCTGCCCGTTGCTCTGGCGGTCCTTCTCAGTCACGGAGGTGTCCGGCTTCTTCCTGCACGGAGGGGGGGGGCTGGCAAAGAGACCGCACTCGCGCCGAGCGCGCTTTTTGAATGCGGCTCTTCGCCCGCCCCCCCTCGCCTTCCCCCGCCCCTCCTCTCGGCCGCGGCTCGCCGGCGCGTGCCTGTGCCCGGCCGCGCTGATTCGCGGCCGGGTCTTTACAGAGGATGTGTGTATGTGGAAATATGTGAGACAGTCAAGGTCGTATCTTGCAGAAGCAGCTAGACAGAAAGCTTATGTTTGCAGGATGCTTGTCATGATTAGAAGTGATCAATATGTTTGTGTAAAGCTTGATCTGTAACAGCATGACTTGACCTGTAACATATAGATGTAAATTAACAAAGAGCAAAGCGAAGCATGATGCATAAAGATAAGACAAAATTGTACAATGTGGCAGTTTTTGTAAACAAAAGGAAGTGTGGGGACAGCAGAGTGGAAGGAGTTACGGGTGACTGCTCAAGTTTACAGACCCTTGACTGCCTCCCTAAAGCTTTAGCAGAACTTGTTACTGTGTGATGTGTTTTTATTTCTTCTCACTTGTACTGGGTCCAGAGTAAGAAGACAAGAGCCGAGGAAGGATCCCTGTATTGTTGCCCCTAGCTAGAAACTTGAACCCGCAACACTATGCACGCCAGGTGATTATCTGGGAGATGAGTTTGGGGGCTGATGGGCATTTGGTTTGAAAGATTCAATCAGGACTTTGACGTGTTTAATGTTTATGCACGTATTTTGGGCTAGACCAAATATGGTGCTAACCTGTAGCCTGGACACTTTGGTATGTGAAGGATGGAAACTGGAGCTGTGAAGGTCACTACAGCAGTCAATACGTATTCAGATGTTTTGAAATGTCCATCCTTGACTGAAAGTAAAGGTCAACTTATCTTTTGAGTTAACTGCATAAATCTTTTCTTAGGTCTAGTTGAGGAGTAACCTAATGGTTAGAGCAGCAGGCTGTGAACCAGGGTAGCCAGGGCTCAAATCACCCTTGTTGCTCTTTGTGATTGTAGGCAAGTCACTTAATCCTCCATTACGTCAGGTACAAGATTGTAAGCTCTCTGGGAACAGGTCACTGCTTACTGTGCTTGAATGTAATTCACCTTGAGCTATTTCTGAAAAAGTTAAGAGCCCAATTCCTCCCTCCTCTTCCCTTTTAGCTGGACATTTTGATGTCTGGTGCAGTTATCCATTTTTGGAGCAGGGATAGAGCTAAAAGATACGTGAATAGTGCTGATATTCAGTGTGATCGACTTTTCTTTATCTGTATAACTAGCTATCATAGAAAGATAAGTTAACCATTTTAAGTTCAGTTTAGGACTACATATTCAGTTGTACGATTTAAATAAAGTGTAGCTGAAAATCCACTTGAAGATCTGCAGATAATTCAACTGAATATCTTTAAAAAGGTGACTGTTCCACTGAACATCACCTTCTCAGTGTCAAAAAGTTAACTCTTTTCATGGAACGGTTCAGTTTGAATCCGATTGTGAGATGAGATGCACATTTACAACTAAAGAGGAGGAATCACTCCCAGAAACATTCTCTACTCCTCTAGTTCTAGTCTTCAGGGAACCATGACGACGACGCATATCCTACACCATGACTTCTTCATATTTGTGCTGGATACATATGTGAAGGATATCTAGCAGAAACATTCAAGTGCTTGATATCTGCTGATGGCATTGTGGAGAGAGCAGGAATGAAGAAGAAAAAAGACCTGGGAAGACGGATATGAGGCATGGAATTGAAAAGACTGAAGACCAGCAGAACAAATACAGAGAACATGTGGCAAAATTCAACACCGAAAGTGATGAGATGCAACACGTGAGAACTGGAGAAAAGAAGTTGCAGAAAGTTGAGGAGCTCAGGTCCCTAGCAGCAAGAGTAAATACACACAGAGCTGTCCTGGAGAGATTAGCGTGAGGGCCAAGGCCTGATGGCTGACGTAGAGAAAAGTGAGTGTGAATCCGTGTGTGGTGTGCAAGATGGTAATAAGACCAGTACTAGTCTATGAAGCATCTCTGATGAAACTCTTTGGTTGTCATCTTACCAGTAAAAGTCTCGGTACACGAGTTTACGCCCGCAAGTCTCTTCGAAGTACCAAAATCAGAGATTTTCACCACGCCACTGTAGGTGTTCACCAGAACATTGTCTCCCTGAAGGATGAAAAGGGCAGATTTCATAATTTTTCCTGGTAAATGGCTCTTGAATAAGGTTGCCATCTCACTCCGGTCTAATCAGAAAGCTAAGATCAAGCCTCGCACCGTGCAGTACGCCCTCTAGCGAGAAGGGATTTCTACTTCGTTCTCTGCCCTGGTTGGCGTGGGTGATGTGGCAACCTTATAAATCAGAAGCATGAATGAAGTTATCCTCATAGGTACAACACCACTAAAGGGCCAATTTTGAATATCTCATATGTCCTAGGACCCCACAGTGTGTTAGGTTTTTAAGATATCTATAATGAATATGAATGAGGTAGTCTGGGTTTCTAACACATGCAAATTTATCTCATGCATATTCACTGTGGCTATCCTGTGACTCCAACTAGCTGTGAAGTCACCAGGACAAGTCTGGGACGCCCTGGTTCACGCGTTGCAAGTACTTGTGTGCATGGTACCTGGTTACTTTTCATCCGCTATTTCCTGGAGCAGCTAACTGGAGAGTAAAACTGCATAACTAATTTTGAAAATGCTAATTATATGCACTGCACTCACCACACACACTTGCCCTTCCCTTGGGGAAGGTGTCCTTGTAACTCAGTTAATATAGTGTGCTCTGAAAGCTGGTGCGTGCCTTTAGGCATTCTGAGGGGATAATGTTTAAGCCAGGTAATATGTAAGCACCTGTGCAAATTACTCTGAAATTTAACCTCTGTAAACGTTCTCTGTGCAAACATGACAAACTAGCAGGTCAGCAGTACAGCGCTGTACCATTTCAATAGTTTTTACTTATTAAGAATAGTTTGTTTCCTGGCGCTGGCTGCTTTAAATGTCCTATAGTCGAGGACGGGGCAGCAGTATTGTCAGGGAGGCAGCCAGCCAAATGCACAGTATCCTTATCATCCCCAATATGTGCACATATAGGTACCCGGAGGCAACCATCTGCTGCTATCAAAAGCCTGCAGCATCCATGAATGTCTGCACTGCGCAAACTCCCTCTGGGAAAATCAGGTGCCTGGTTTCCAGTACACGTGCCTGCCTGCTGTAGGACTGCCAGGACAAATCTGCTTCCAACCACAATTTTCTTTTCTGTTTAACTATTATTCTGATCCCAGGAGTTGCTTTCATTTTCAGACCTTCCACCCAGGGCTTCCTTGGGAACCTGGTGCGCAGGCACAATACTGACCACTAAGGTATCGCACTATGTGGCAGCTGATATTCCTACTTCCTTCTCTCGCTCTCAATCAATTTCACTGTGAATCAAACCTGTCTTGTCATTCGTTTGGATTAAACTACGACTCTTGTATGATCTTGAGCTATCTGCTTGATTCACAATTTTCACCTGAGAAACGGATTTCATCCAACCCTAGTAGCACCTTCACTGATCTTAAGCAAATCCCTTCCTTTAGATCCTTCTGGAATACCAAAGATCTCTGGGTGTTGATTTATGTCGGGGCTGCTATGACTGATGTCATGGGGTGACGGGTGGGGTGAAGGGTACTATGGCTTTTGTTGGGAGGGATTTTGGGGGTTAGGGGTATTATGGCTAATGTCAGCGGGTGTAGAGGTTTGAGGGACTGCTGTTGGGAGGGTTACAAGGGGTTTAGATGTGCTTTGGGGTGCTCTGGGGAGAGGGTGTTGAGATGAGGAATGGGGGTGTTGGCAAAGGTCTGCCCCGCCCTCTGTTTGCACCCCAGGAATGAACTGCTTGTGTATACCTTGTGGCAGATGAAAAAGCTAACACGGATTTTTTTTTCCATTTACATGTATTCCCATTGTACGATGGGGAAGACACATGCAAATATTTGGCCCATCTCAGCTGTGCCCCAGACATGCCCACTGGAATCTGCATGTTGTCTCTCCACATGTATTGTAAATATTTGCTTTCTGACGATCACTAGCTACACGAGTATGTGATCTACACGTGTAACTGCATCTATTTACACGTAGAGAGGCTTCGAAAATAACCTTCTTAATTCTCACGCCTTGTGACGCTCCTGAATATTGATCTGCTCTTAACCCAAACAGGCCTAGCTGCTACTTCCACTCCCAGTACGATCATCTTCGGAGTGGGCCGACTCTTGCTCTAAATTGGCTGGACATAGATGTCCTACTGCTTTAGCTTACGAGCTTCCTTGCCTTCTGAGTGAGCTTCCACTCTCTAAGTTTAAAACCGGGGTCAAAACGTCGGCATCTTTTCCTACTCCCTTTTCTTCCTTCCTCCCCTGCCTTTTTCCCCCATCTGTTCTTTTTTCTCAGAATTTAAACTGCTTTGATGTGTATGCTTGAAAGGCAATCAGGAAAGTCTTCTAATAAAATGACCTTTAATAAACTAAACCGGGTCCTCCCACAAGGCAGTGCTGTGAGAAGACCATCATGATAGCATACAGTCACTTTCTTGAAACCCTTCTGTCCCCTCCTCTCCCCCAAAATTAATGCTCGGTTCAAGCCAAGCTGCTGCTTCTCACCCTTGGTGAATATCTGAGCTGAACAAGCTTAGTTTCAACAAGCTCAAAGCAAAGAAAGAAAAGGATTTGATTTAGAAAACTGAGCTGAAGCTCTCATCACAAGGTGAATTTCTGCAATACAGACACACTAAGACGTTTCATTTTTGGTTGCTTCTCAACTCACCTAGCCCAGTCACTGAGGTGAAAATCCTTAGCCAGGGGTCTATGGGCTCTCAATTTGGTCACTAGATGGTGCCATTGTGACATGACTGGGACTCCCTCTCCATGTCCCCCTCCCCCCAGGGCATTGAGCGTTGCTTTCACAGCATCCCCAGTGGACTGGGTGGGGGTAAACAAAAGACCTGAGCCAGGAATCAGATTCACGACTTTGACACTGTGGTGCTAAGCACCGCAACTGAGGCACTGGACTGCTTTTGCGCTGTAAGTTAACAGGTTAACAAAATCACCCCCTGAAGGGAAGAACCTGACCAGGTTTGCATTTCACATCAGATCCCTCAGTACAAAGCCAGGTCAACCCACAGAATCACAATATATTAAACCTTCACTCCAGTCTGCAAAAGTTTGACTATATCTTGATGGACTTGTGGTCTTCTTTCAACTTACCATCCATAAAGCTATATAACTACATCTCTGACATCTACTGAAGTAAAATTCTGACTCACCAGGTCTGAAATGACAGTCACACTTGCAGAGTTTAGGAGGATCTGACCTTTCGTCAAATAAACATCATTAACATTTCTTAAAACCAATCTTAATTGGGAGGACTTGGTTAACATTTCTGTGACAGGTGACCAGGCCAGAGCTTGAAGCAAACAGCTTGCAGTGTTGTCGAGACATAACAACATGCACTTTGCAACTGAAAATGCCGGTACTTGTGTCTCTGTGACATCCTGGCAAACACACCGACAGCTGCAATTCCTGCTGAAATATCAACATTTGAACGGAAAAATACTCTGACCTTTATATCTCTGTGGACGATCTGATTCTCATGAAGATAGTTTAACCCTTCCAGAATTTGCTTAGTATAAAATTTGATTGTAGGTTCTTTCATGGGACCCCATTTTGATCTCAACAGCACAGAAAGGCTACCTGGAAAAGGTAACGACAAAGTCATCAACATATCAGAACTGCATATCAGAGGTCTGAAGTTACTGACAAGTCAAGAAAATGATGGTCATGTCCTGTGAACCGAACAAGGATCTCTACTACTCTACTAATACAGGCGTTGGAAAGGGGTGGGCCACACGGGCTCTGGCCCCACCAAAAATCGTGATGGCAGGCGGCAGGTTGCCCAGGCAAAGACACTTCCTGTCTGCTGGCAGGATCCCCATGGGCAGACCAGAAAGGGTCTTTGGCACGATTGCAGCTTCTCTTCTTCTGCCCATGGGGTATGGGATCTCCGTGGGCAGCCTGCTGCCTCCCAGCCACGATCATGGCGAAGACCCTTCCAGTTCTGCCCACGGGGATCCGATCTTGGGGCAGAGTTAGGGAGGTGCTTGGGCCCCCACAAAATAAAAGGCCTTCCGCGGCCCCTGCTACTTATTTGTGTAGCCCTACAAGGTGAATGCAGCGCTGTACAGAGACATGTAAGAGACAGTCCCTGCTCATAAGAGCTTACAGTTTAATTGAGACAGACGACACATCAACTAGAGACCAGGATCTCAGCAGCCAGAGGGAATCTCAGAAGTCATTTATTTATTTAAGAGATTTTTGTATACTGCTTTATCGTTTCAAAAAGGTTTACATTGTAACTTAAACTTGGTAATAATGTACTCTAAACAGGGACATTGATAACTTGGATTTTTCTGGGGCAATGGAGGGTTAAGTGACTTGCCCAAGGCCACAAGAGGTGCTAGTGGGAATCGAACCCTGATCTCTTGGTTCCCAAGTCAGTGCTCTAACCACTAGTTTCACAAGCAACAAGACAAGAATGTTCTGCAAATGGATTAACGGAGTTACTTACCTGTAACTGGAGTTCTCCGGGGACAGCAGGATAAGTCAGCCACACCTGGTGGTGATGTCATCCGATGGAGCCGAGACGGAAGTACTCTCCATACTCTCCATAGCTCAGAAGGGCTTTGCCCTTCTGAGCATGGGCCACTTGGCCCCACCCCCCTGCCCGCCCCTGGCTAGCCAGTTCGTCACTAGCTGAGCCTTTTGCCGCTAGGAGGCGGGCACCCGGACGGAGGCAGACCCCATCCCAGGGGAGGTGGGCGGGTATGTGTGGCTGACTTATCCTGCTGTCCCCGGAGAACTCCAGTTACAGGTAAGTAACTCAGTTTTCTCCTAGGACAAGCAGGATGAGTCAGCCACACCTGGTGCCTCCCAAGCTGCCACTTGCTGTGGTGGATGGGGAAATGCCGAGACACTCCCTCAGGCAGAATTTGCCTTTGTGGAGCAGGTTGCGACAGGACCTGTCAGGCCGCAGTGGCGCTGCGCGCCTTTCCAGTAGCAGTGCTGTGAGGGGGGAATTTGAGAGGTTCTTCCCGTTTGGGTTTGCCGTCACGATGCACATATGTGCAGAGGGCTACAAGGTATACCGGTTTGGTAAGAGAGATGTAAGCACATTGAGCAGCAGAGTGCGGAATCCAACCCTCGAGCAATAGTAGCCATCGAGCAACAGTGGTGAGGTATTCACCGTAGTCACGGAGCAAGAGGTGCGGTACGGGGTCACCGCTGTCGCGAAGCACACAGGGCTCACTATTGCCGTGCGCGATGCACACATGTGCAGAGGGTCCGATAACAAGGCACGCCTGTGCAGTGACTGATGTAGGTACATCACAGTAGCAGTTCCCGTAATGCAGGAACACAGGCATCGATATCCCTGCGTAGCGGATTGCAATAGTTGGCCATGCATGTGGTGCAAGAATGGAGCATTGATATATTGTTGGGAAGAGGGGCTTGCCCCCCCCCTTTTTTTTTTTTTTGGAGAGACACTTGAACCGATAAAAGCGGGATAACAGAGGAATCGAGAGATATGGCCAATTGGCCACTGTTGGTACAGAATAATGTGCACGGCTGAACTCCATCAAAGCTGCCTTCAGGGTGCATATCCCACTCCCTGCATGCTTGCGCATCGCTGCTGGCATCTGCTCCGTGGCCAGATTGCTCGGCCGAAGCAGCAACTGAGGTAGCGGTGCTGTCAGAAGGCCGTGAGGCGTTTACACAATTCTAGTCCTTGGCACGGTATACATGAGGGGGAAGGTGTTGATGCTGAAGCCAGAGCATGAGTTTCCTGCCTGGCTGAGGTTCCTGTCTGGTCTATGCCGGAGGTGCTGTAGTTAGTTACGGACAGGGCCTCCTGGGGAAGTGGAAGTCCTATGAAGAAGGGAACAGGGTTAGGTCTGTTGACACTGGTGTGTTAACATGGGCCGTGCGTTATTCTGTTTACGTGGGGCTCCGTTCCTCCCAGGAAGCGTGGAGGTAGCTCGATTCAGGAGGACTGCACGTCGGGTGAGTGTCAAGGGTTAGGCTCAACCGGACTCTGGGTGGGTGATCGTCCCGCAGATAGGCTAGCGCAGAAGGGATCACAGTAGCCGGGGTTGCCTGACTGTCACAATGAGCAGCCCGGCAGGGGACAGAATACGAATTTGGACAACCATCTAGAGGGTCGCCAAGGGGTGATAGCGACCTGATGGCGCGTAGCAATGCAATTTCATTTCGGCAGTAACATGGGCAGGCATTGCTCCCGCATTGGCTGGATGAGGAGGATGCTGAGCTACCGAGGCTGAGGCAGGTTAACTCTTATTTAGGTCCCTCCTGAGACATGTAGCTCTCCCTGACAGGCTCTCCTTGCACTGCGGGGACTGGGATGTCAGGGATCATGGCTGGGACTTGAACCTGTGACCCTCTGCTTCTGAACACACTGTCGGTGTGCACTGCCCCACCGCGGTGCCATCCCAGATAATATGTAATGCCTCAGCCAGCCTTGTTCATTGGGCATTGTGGGGGATTGAACCCTTGATCCCTGCACCATTGGGGAGTGTCTTAACCATTGTGCTGTGGTTCTGTTTAGTAGAGGCGAGGCATCGGAAGGCTCGTGGGGGGAGTCCAGTTGGTGCAACCGAAGCGTCACTCAGACCAGTGCCGGCCTTCTGTCGGTAGGCCTAGGGTTGTCAGTACAAGACCGTGTGTGGAGAGAGTAGAGGAGGAAGAAGACCGAATGGCTTATTGGTGCAAATGCTGTTGTATGCATTTGCTGATGCATGTAGCAAGTGACTTTTCCACTTAAGGCAAGATGCAGTGATCTTAGCCCTTGTTGCACGACTCATGATCCGAACCACTAGGCTCGTGCCCCCTTTAGGGAATGCCCTAATCGTTGTCCCGAGCGATGTTAGGTTGGCCAAGCCTTGTCGATAGGCAATGGCGGGGATTGCATTGTACCAGGATACACTAGCCATGTGCACGGCGTCATACTGAAGACGCGTTGGCTTGGCATGACCGACCAAGTGTTTCTCATTGTGGGCTAGTTTTCGCTTGGTCCGGGTGGTCATTGTGACTTATTGATTACCTGCCGGCATAAAATATGTGGACTGGATTGGCAGTAGCCCCCGCTGGGCTTTGAACCTGTGACCTTCTGTTCTTGCACACACTGTCTGTGTGCACTGCACCATCGTGTTGCCAATGCTATTTCCAGGCCCTGGAGTGGCCACATTGTGTAAAGGAGGCTGTCGTTCAGTCAAGGGGGAGAGAGCCTCCGGCGCTGAGAGCCCTAGTGAAATCCTCCAGTGGTGAGAGCCTTTGATGAAAGGTAGGGGGCCTGGGTAGGAGGGAGCCACAGCTGAGGCTGCCTGAATGCACTGGCCTGTACATACTGTACCGCGCTGTTGTCACTCCGGGGGTGGCCCTTGGTCAGTCAGGTTGTCAACTGGAGGAGGCCCCCGGCCAAACGTGTCTCCAGTGAGGAGATCCATAGTGGTTAATGGCACAGTTTGCGCCCTAGGCCAAACGTGTCTCCAGTGAGGAGATCCATAGTGGTTAATGGCACAGTTTGTGCCCTATCACCTCCCTCTTTGCGAAGTGGTAGCTTGTCGCATAGGGAAGGAGCCACAGTCATGGGTCAGAAGGTGTTGGGCCCACGCTAGGGCCCTGGAGATGACATAGCTCCCTGACGGGCATCCTAGCAGCTTCATACTGCTTGTGAAGCGACCATGCTGGTGATGTGGACTTGATGGACTGTGGCTTGGCCAGTCTTGCATGTGTCTTACACTCCCTCTTGTTATCCTTGCCTGCGGAGAGAAGCTCAGACCTTCTAATAGCAGGGATGGCAGGACACCTGGTCCCTTGGCAGTAAGAGACCCTGATGTAGACTACTCAAGGTCTACCTGTCGGAGACAAAAGGATGTGCCAAGCACTAGGCCGCTCCTCCACTGGTAGTGGAGGTATGGTGCAAGGGGCCGAGCATGCAGCTGGGCTGTCATGCTGGATGAAGGGAGATCCCGGTGGATGTACAATGGTAAAACCCCTGCGCCGTGCTGGCTCACGCCAGCATGTGTGGCCGGTATCATATTTGCTACTGGTTTTAGCGCAGGGTCCCAAAAAGACAACAAAGAAACGTCATTGTCGATGAGCCGTGATAGGCATGGGAGGATCTGTTCCTTCGCTGGAAGGGACCTGGACCTATTCTCAGTCTGCTGCTCACTTTCTGGGTTTGAGCTGGCTGAGGGACAAGCGTGATTTGAAAGGTCCAATGTGAGCCCCAGAGCATGCTGAGTGTCCTGAACCATGAAGGTGATGTCTCAGCCAGGTTTATTCCTTGGACCTACATGGGGATTGAACTCCCACACCCTATACCATCGTTGTGCTACAGCTCTGAGCTGTAATCCTAGGGGTAGAGGGACTCTGCTTCCTTAAGGTGACCTCATACCTCATATGGGAGAAAGCAGCAGACAGCCTTACTCAGTGACCCCACTGGGGAATTGAAGTCATGCCTCTGGTTCAACAGTCAATGCATTAGCCATTGAGCTACACCTTTCCTTTTCAGCGGGTAGCTTGGCTAACTGCTTCCATTGGTCAATGTAAGCAACGTGTGCCTTTGAGGCAGTGCTGACTCCTTGCAACCCATAAGCTCCTGGGTTTTCTTGGCAGTGTCACCGGAGTAGATTGCCAGACCTCTCTTCCGAGGCAATGGAGGATTAAGTGGCTTGCTGACGGGCACAAATTAAGGGGGCTGGGTTGGCAGGAGCCCCAGCCGGGATTTGAAACTCTGACCTTCTGGTCCTAAATGCACTGGTTGTGTCCGCTGCACCACACTGTGGCCACTGTAATGTCCGTTCTTCACGTAGGGACCTGTAAGGCATACCGGCCAGGGACACCTGAGATAAGCTACCTGGATTTGGGTGTGGATTTCGCAGGCACAGCGAGTAGCTCTAACAGGTGAAGAAGAATGTGAAAGGAGGCTCAGCAAGGATGCTCCGCGCTGTGCAAGGGTTCGTGAGAGATACCCACTGTGAGAATGTGAAATGCCAGTGGCAAGTTGTTCCCGAGTGAAATAGCACTACCCTTTCCGCTTCTGGGCAGGTAGTGCCCCCGCCAGCCTTCTTCATTAGGTACGGAGGTGGATGGAACACACGGCCCCTGCATCATGGTCAGAACCATTGTGCTACACCGCTGCTCGGGATTCCCTGCGCCGGTGCAGAGAGCGTCAGCGCCATCCTCGCCTCTGCGCCGAAAGCGGGCCGTCAGCAATGGGATAAGAGTGCGGCCCCTCCTCCCCTGGGCTTGGACCGGCGGGGGCCAGCAGCGATCAAGGCTGGGGCTGGGACGAAGGCGAAATGCTGGCCGATTGCGGTGCCGTCCGTCGAGGCTGCAGCCAACAGCAACGAGGCTGTAGATTCCGGATGCTACCCTTCTGCTTGTGTGGGGATTTTCTGCACCGGTAAGAGAGTGTCAGCGCCATCCTCGCCTCCGCGCCGAGAACGGGCCATCAGCAGGGGATCAGAGAGAGGCCCGGAGGCTTTCCAATCATGTAGGGCGCCAGCCAGTGGCGCAGAGCAGAGTGGGCCGGCCTGAAGTGACACCAGCCAATGAAGCTGCGGCGGAGAGGTGGAGCCAGGCGCTGCGCCGGGTCCAATCCGGCAGAGGGGGCACGGCTTCGTGCAAGAGGTAGCAGGAAAATGGCCGCCCCCCATAGTTCACCCACGTGCGAGGGGTCCCGACAGGGTCCCGGGAGGAGGCTCCGGCAGCCGCGGGGGGGGGTTGCTCCTGGTTCAATTTGCGCTGGACGATCCAAGCTCGCTGCGGGTTGGAGGCCTCCAGGCACAACCCGAGCGGCGGCCGAGCTGGCGGCCCAAGCCTGCGGCTGGGGTGGAGGCCCCGAGGCGCACCCAGAGCGGCGGCAGAGCTGGCGGTGTGTAGGGGAGGTCCCACGAAGGTCCACGAGCAGCGACCTGCACCAGGCCATCCGTGAACAGAATTGCTGCAAGCAGCTGAAGCTTTGAAAAGCCGAGAGCGCCTGAGAAGAACAGGAGCCCAAGGGCAGCCCCGCAATCTGAAACAGAGCCTGGAAGAGCATTAATGTAAGTTTAAACTGCAAAGATACATGCGAGTACGCTTAAACTGCAAAATAGAACCAAAACGCAAGTTGAAACTGAACAATAGAAAGAGAATATTTCCCCACATGTTGAGTCTGAGAGCACATGGCCCGCGGGATCAAAGCTCCGCTGGGCCAGCTCTGAAGGAAGATTGGAAACATCAAGACAAGTAAAAACTGCTATATACATACGATTAGGAAGGATTAGAGTTCTTAAAATCAAATTTTTGGTGGAGAGTAGAAAAGTCCGTCTTGCTGGCAAGGCGGAAGACTGAAAAACTGGCTAGCTAGGGGCGGGCAGGGGGGTGGGGCCAAGTGGCCCATGCTCAGAAGGGCAAAGCCCTTCTGAGCTATGGAGAGTACTTCCGTCTCGGCTCCGTCGGATGACGTCACCACCAGGTGTGGCTGACTCATCCTGCTTGTCCTAGGAGAACACATAAACCAGCACATAGAGGATAATTTTATAAGAGGATGCCTATATGAGAAGTCCAAAAAGGCGACTATTTTAAGCTGATTTTATAAAAGGCAACATAGGTGCTTAAGGTCTTGATCAATTAGACTCCAAGCAGCAGTTTCGCTGAGATCAAACGCCCATGCGTCAATTTACACCTCCTCCAAAAAAGCTGCAAGGAAGTATTTGTGCTGAGAGGGGGAAGTTAGTTAATGTGCCGGGTTGCTGCATGTCTTTCATGCCTATTTTACGTGGTACTTAACTTTCTAAAACAAAGGAGTATAATGGGTGGGATGCGCATGGCAAACCCAGGGCTGGTGTAAAAGCCCGTGCCTAGATTTTTAAGGTACGCACTAAGTTATAGTGTTTTATAACCTACATGCGTAGATCTGCACAAGCTCAGCCTCTGTGCACGCCCACACTGCGTATTTACAAAATAATGATCGGCTAAAGTACGCGCACAAAGACCAATCCACACGCATAAGTCATTCTAGATACAGGACTTGCGTGCGTTGATGGTGCGTAACTTTACACGGCTCCTTATAAAATGATCTCCTATGTGTGCCTCAACGTATTTTACAAATACGCACATACATCACAACGCCACCTCTGCCTAACCAAACTGCACCTCGTGAACGCAGATAATATAAAAGTAGCAGGCGCTCTTTCCAGGAATGAGCTTTTTATGCTCCTACGCGGTTGTATAATTTTATAAAGTCCTTTTCCTTTACAGACTGAGAAACCTTTATAAAACTACCCTCATAGCGGGTGGGAAATCCCATAAACCACGTTGACCTTTTCACCTTGAAGGCCCCAGGACCAGAGAGAGCTGCAGTACAATATAATGTATACCACTGGGGCCATTGTGCGGCACGCCTCTTTACTGAAAACGGTGATAGGAGTGGGGGAAGAGTCTGTCTATCAGCCTGGCTTTTATTTATCCATATTTGTGCAGCTGAAAGAACAGCAGCATGCAACCTTTTGCCACTTGCATGGTCACCTTAGCAAAGAGCAGACCCTCGCTGTAATGGTCTCAGAGCTACAGGGAGTAATGGCCGAGAATCCTTCGATCTGGAGCACATTTATCACCATCAAGACCTTCCGAGAGTTCTTCAGCCAAGCTTTGCAGATTTCCACATACAATTTAGGGACGTGTGTGCTGCCAGTGTGCAACTGTCGTGCCAAATGACTGCAGAGGTCTGTGCTAATATTTGGGGATATAGGTGTCCATCCCCCCGCCAATAGTTTGATGCAGGAAAGCGGGTGCACTTAACATCGAAGTGGCGTTAAGTGCACCCGTGCTAACAGCAACAGACGTGGTTAGCACACAC
The DNA here is from genome assembly GCA_033557465.1 of Ichthyophis bannanicus. NCBI lineage: Eukaryota > Metazoa > Chordata > Amphibia > Gymnophiona > Ichthyophiidae > Ichthyophis > Ichthyophis bannanicus. Next base: position 897,727,288 of record CM066035.1, on the reverse strand, counting down.
CCAAAATGTCCACGCTAATCAGGACATACCATGAACACCCACATTACGCCCCTCACCTGCCCAGTCCAAGTTAGTGCGGGATTTTTAGCATGGAGCCCCTTACCATGTGTTAAACCCTGTGCTAAAGGTTTGCGCACTTTAGTACACATGCCCCTTAATTCCTCTTCTTGCCATACTGGAGTTGACGGCTTAGACGGTGCCTGCAGCTGGCCATGTATAACTGATCATCCAGCGTCAAACCTCTTCTCTAGCAATGCTTAATGAACCAGGTTTCAGCCACCCAAGCTGTTGCTTACCTAGCAGTTCAATGGGAAGAAACTTCTTCCATAAAATATCCTAGGTATTACGGACGTGCAGGGCCAAAAGAAGTTTGATTAGTCTTTGTTAAAAACAAAGTTTTAGCCATTTTTGTGTGTGTGGGGGGGGGGGTTGTTTTGTTTTGGTGCATTATCATCTTAATTGCCTTCTATGCAAGCTACAGCTTTCTTGCGTGTGTTAATTCGAAGGTATACATGCAATTTGTATGCACTTTTCATTTTTAGGCATCCGAACAAATGCCCAAAGGAGCCCAAAACACACATTCCTCCTAGGTACGCTTCAGAATTCCCAGCCAGGCGTAATATTTCTGACATCCAGGAACCCTCCTCTTTGCTCTAAGGCAACGCTCTCTCGCTCCTCTCTTATTTGTTAAGGGGTCACAGTGCTGTCCGTGACCAAGCAGAGCAGAAACAGGGGTCAAACACGAGAGAGGGAGGAAAGAGAAAAACAATGTGATCAAGAGCAGGGAGGAGGGCAAAGAAAGGAAAGGGGGAAATTCAGTGGTGGCCGCTAGCCGTTGGCGTTGAACTTTAAACCTGTGTATTCAATGCCGGGGTTATATCCGGCCATCGGTATTGAATATCTGGGTTTAGCTTCAGCGGCTAAAGTTCGCCAGCCTTACAGGCGCCTAATTTTCGCCGCTGAGGGGTAATCAGGGAGTGCCTGAATATCCCACTGCTGCCTGGTTAACGCAGGATGTTGCCTCTCAACCGTCCCGACGCTAGCCGGCTAGCATTAGGCATTCAGCGGTGACATCCAGGAATATTCAGCGGCAAGGATCGCTCTAGTGCCTTCGAATATCCTGCGGTTAGCAGGTCTGCTGACCGTGTTAATCACTTTGAAAATGCCCCCCAAGCCTTTTAAATAAAGTTATGACAATCTAAGAAATTCAGCTCACACCATGTACCGTACCAAAATTCATTCTTAGTGGCTTACAAGAAGCACTATACGAATGTAGGGGTATGGGGTGAGTTCCTCGAAAAAAAGCGAAAGCGGAAATGTTGATGAAGTCAAACAAAGCCCTGCACAAACCAGGAGAACTAAAAGCAGGAATCAGAGGCTGTCTCCACCAAGCAGAGTCTTCCCTCTAACACAGCCCTGTGGAATGTGCCAGGTAAACACAACACCAACTTTACAAACCTCCGGGCACCTGCTCCATGAAGATTTTAACGTAGCCATCTTCAGAAATGGAGCCGAGGTACTGGACAATGTTGCGGTGTTTAAGATACTTATGAAGGGCTATTTCCTCATGCAGCGGCTGGGAGTACCTGTCAGGAAACATAGATTATAAGACAGGATTGTACGGTCGCACGGAACAAGATGAGAACAGCAGAAACTTTCTTTTAAACTCATCTACATCACATCGCACTATTTTACTTTGCCCTTTTGACCAGAAATAGCCAGCATACAATCGCAAATTAGTATTAGGAAATGCAGGGATAGCGTTCTTTAACGTAAGACCACAAACACTCTAGCTATGTGTCAGCAGTGCGGTATTCACTGGACAGTAGAGACCGCTTTCCTGACTGTAATAGCAATCCCTGTGTGCATGCCTGAAATAAACATAGGGGTGGGGGTGGGGGTGGGGGGGAGAGAAGGAATGACAAAAGGAGACAGACATTCAACACTGGAGCATGGAGTGCAATCCTGCGGACGGACAAGTGTCAGTGACTCACTCACCGGCTGTCTCTCTCGGGAATCTCCTTGATGGCTATGCGCACCTGGTTGCTCAGGTCTCTGCCAGCGTAGACCACCCCGTACGTACCCTTGCCCAGAATAACTCTGTCTCCATTCTCATCATAATCGTATTCATACTGGAGGCAAAAAAGAAAAAGGCACAGAGAAACATCCAAAATATAGCAAAATTAAAAGGCACAAAGATGTATCTTTTTTAGGAGTTGGTGAATATTTTGCAGGGTCTACTCAGGAGAATTCTTGTGGTGCCTTGTTCATTTTACTATGGCTTTCTTGTGTCTGTAAATGTCCTGGAATTTTAGATTCATGGTGCATAAATACTTTTAAATAAATAAAATGAATAACCAGTTCATTAATATGAAAAGGGCAGTTAGAATAGTAAGAATAGAAAAGGTTTTGTTCTTCTGTTCGTCTACCGTAAGAACAAGCTGTCCAATGCCAGATTTAGCGGGTCCCTGTGCTGACGGAGACGAACCAGACTCTCCCGCAAGGAAGACTGCAAACATTACAAGGACCCTGTGCGGACAGCAGTGCATCAGGACACTCTTATTTAAGAAGATCACCCTTCTAGGACGGCTTCCGCCCATTCCCCCGACTGTGATGCAAGCTGCCGCCAATGTCAGAAGTTACGGCTTCCTGCCATTTACACCTAGTGAGACACTGAGGTTCCCGATATTCAGGGGCAGCGACTACTGCGATTACAGCGACTAGCCATCACCGCTGAACGCTAAAAGCCAGCAATTCAATGCCGGGGCTCTAGCCAGCCACCGGCACCAAATAGCCGGGTCGGCCTCAAAACCCGGAAGCTAACTGGGCAGTGGTGATATTCAGCTGCTACCTGGACAGCTTTGGCAGCAAATCTCCGAAAAGATAGAGCGGAATTAGAAATGATACAGAGAAGAGTGACCAAACTGAAAAAGGGGAGGGAATCACTCTCCTATGAGGAAACGCTAAAGGGGCTGGGGCTCTTCAGCTTTCGAAGAGACAGCGGAGCAGAAATTTGATAAAGGTCTATAAAATCCCGAGCGAATCGATTCGTTACTCTTTTAGAAAGTAGAAAAAGTAAGGGACATGTCATGAAGCTACAAAGCAGCACACTGAAAACAAATAGGAGAAAATATTTTTCTCTCTCAACACATCATTAAGCTTTGAAACTTGTTGCTGAAGGATGTGGTAAAAAGCAGATTGCGTAGCTGGATTTAAAAAAGGTTTGGACAAATTCCAGGAGGTAAAGTCCGTAAACAGTTATTAAGATAGGCCGAGAGAAAACCAGTTTATCCATGAGGACAAGTAGCAGGGAATTGGTTACTTTTGGGATATAGCAAGTACTTGTGATCTTGATTAGCCACTATTGAAAAAAGAACATTGGGCTTGATGGACCTTTGGCCTAACCCAGTAGGGCAGTTCTTATGCTATTTAGGATATTGATATGAAATGGTGTTTATAGTTATTTAATCTTTCTATATCACCTTTCTCAACAGCATCAATGTGGTTTACATATTAAAATTATAAATTACAATGAATTTCAAATAAAGTACATTTAGCAATGAAAAGAAGTAGAAAAAAGCGAGGGGAAAACAGTGAGGGAGATGGTACGCCCATAGCTGTCGTGGATATGCATTTTTTGACTTTTGAATTGCTGACAGCTTCTTGAATTACTGCCTGCTGGGGGGGGGGGGATCAGGTAGCACTATTTTTGGGGGGTTTGTAGGTTTTCAGTTTCACTTTGCTTTTAGTCTAGGCTCCACAGAAGAGAAGACCAGTCACGCATTACTTTTCCATGTTCCCATTCCCCATATCTTACCTCCAGCGTGTCTCCATCCGCCTCCCCTTCTAACTCGACGGCACTGCCCACGACATCCGTGATAATCTCTTTGACCAGGCAACAGAATCTGGAAGGGGGAAACCCATGGTAGTGTGTGTGTTTGTTCTCTCTAGGTATTTACATATGCATCAACAAACATCATTTGCAAAATGCAATGTGTGCCTTCAAGTCCATGCTGACTCCTGGTGACCCGGCAGCTCCTGGTTTTCTTGGCAATGTGACTGGAAGTAGATTGCCAGGTCTTTCTTCCAAGCTAATGCAGGGTTAAGGCCACAAGGAGTGCTAGTGGGAATCAAACCCTGGTCACTCGGTTACCAAGCCAGTACTCTAACCATTAGGTTACTCCTCCACTCCGATCATCATCTAGTTTCTTCAAATTTTCAACTTTATCTGATGGTGTATTTGGTTTGGCACTTTTATAGTGTGAAATGAATACAATTGCTGAGTTTCACACACAGTGAGCAATTGTAAGACTGAATCTATCTTTTTATCTTTGGCTTTAGTCCTCTTCCCCCTCCCCGCCCCCCCCCCCCGGGTTTTTTGCCCTTGGACTGTGGAAGGAACTCACAGCAGCTGAGACAAAATATGAAGTGATGTCCCACAAGCCCTTTCCACTTAGTCTGTGAATCCAATGACAGTAGGAAACAAATTGGCCAACAATTCATCATCTGGGTCAAGGGGGCTTGCAATAAAGAGTCAAATGAGCCAGAATCACCTAAAACCAAGTCACACTACTGTCTCCCTCCCCCCTCTTCCTGAGCCCAGGGAAACAGGATCTAACCTCAAGCTGACAATCCATAACAATCAAATAACTAGCACCACAGCCTCTAACGGCTCAGAAGAAAATGGCTGACCTAACCCAACTGCCACACTTCCCACGATAACTCCCCATGACGTGCCCTCAAAGCGAACAGATGCTCACCTGCTGCACTGGTCCTCTGTAGAGAAGTAGATCTGAAAGTCATCAGAGTTGTCATGGACATAAAGAAAAGAACATCGTTCATCAAACTTGGATATGCTGTAAAAGTCCCATTTAAAAAAGAAGTCTTACTCCAGATACTCACTGGTGGTCTGCCAGACTTTTGCTAAAACCTCATTTAGGATCACAGTTAGGCTTGACATTTCTCAAGGTGCAAATGTTTGAAAATCTACAAGTCATTTCAAAGCATTGTACAGCATCTTAGCAGTCCTATTAATCCTAGAGCATGCCAGGCTCTCAGCAGGCTGTGGTACCTTTAACTGGACATTTATATCTACTCTATGACAGCACGTAAAGTTCACACGTAGGCGCAGAAGTTAAGGTATTTCAGAACTGACTCAATGGCACACAACATACACACATACAATCAACACATGTACTTTCTAACTCCGTCTCCACCACTCTGCTCAGACCATGTACCCAGTTACGCCTACCAGCAAAGCAGGCCCGTCAAGTCAAAACACATACTTTTACGCCAGGCAGTATTTTATCAGAGATCATTAACACGCGAAGCCTGACGTATGCATGCGTTAATGACCATAAAATTACCTCTGGCCTGATATTCAAAGCGATTAACGTGGTTGTTAACAGCATTTATCATGGCGAATGAGATATTCAGCAGCTCTAATGGTTAGTGTCACCGAATATCTGCGGTTGCTGCCACTTGGCACCCCGATGCTAACTGGTTAGCACTGGATATTTCATGGGCGGCACATGGGGAGAACCAGGCAGCAGCGATATTAAGCAGCGAAAGTTAGGCACAGATAGGGGGGGGGTCATAACTTTTGTTGCTGAAGTTAACCGGACAGCAGCTGGATATCGCCGCTTCCCGCTTTGCCAGCCAACCTGGATAGTCAATGCCGGTGGCCGGATTTCACTGCGGTATGGAGTAACTGGGTTTAGAGTTCAGCAGTGGTGGCTATCCGCTCTAATAGCGTTAGTCACTGCCGCTGACTAGTGGGCCCCTCCTGTACGTGACGCTCCTCTGTAACTATGGCATTGCAGGTACTAGAGGCCAACATTCAGGGGACCCTGGCTTTGTGCATTGAAAGCCTTCTTATGGAGCCACAAGCAATTGCAATCAAAGCCCTTCTTGCATCTATTAAATAATCACACTTCATACAAGACAGCGCGGCAGCCCCTCACGTCTAGGCAAAGGAAGATACCTAGAAGTGAGTCAAGACTTGTTTGACCTTCATAGTGCATTGGATTAACAGAAAGTCTGAGAGAGTGAGATCATACTCCACATACCCCGACAGCTAACCGGACTTTAGTAAAAGGGCCCCTAAGTGCCTTACAAAACAGAAGTGGCGACAGGGAGTCTCCCTGAAATATTCCTCATTGGATCTTTCTTGATGTTAGGAATGATGAATCAGCTTCATACTTAAAATGTAGTGTGTTTTTTCACATTTTCATGGTTTTATTCAACATTAACCTGTCTGTTTTTTAACTTATGCTCCCCTCTTATTGCCCTTCTGCTCTACTGACATGATGTTATCGATACAATCATATTTTCTGTTTGTCTTTATTGCCATGAACAGCTTATGGATTGTAAGTAGACAAGTTATTTGCCTTTAATTTTTGGGAACATTGCTTGGGTCCCACATGAGAAGAAGGGTTGTTCTTCTTGCTATAAGCCAGTTTGCCAGGTATCGATGGAGTAATGTCAATAGTTTGAGCCAAAAGTTGGTCATTCCATTTGAGCCAGGGCTCTTCTAGTTTGGGGCTCTTTTTAACCTACCTTCCAGCTCTGTTGTTGTTATTTTAGGCTATATCCTAGGCTTGATGTTTTCCTTTTCTAAATTCTCCCCTATGCAGGGTAGCAACTCTGCTTCTCGATTGTGTCCTACAAGACCCTCCAGAAGGTTTCTGTTTCAGCAAGTTGGTGGCATTTTTATCATACTAATGCACTTCCCCATTTCCCTGTAGAACTGCTTTGTGATCTCTAAATAGCTTATTTTGATAGTTCTCTTTTCTATTCTCTTCACTCTTCCACTGCTACTTTCAATCTACTGTTAGAACATATGAATTAAAGGTCTTTGTCTGTTAATGCAGCAGGTTTCAGTTTTATGTTTTGGATCTTCCTCATTATCTCTGATGATCTTGATCCTTTTAGACACCCATCTATCACAATACCTCTGCATGCAATCATTTTATTTTCCCTTCAATGCATTCTTTCCAAGAGGGAGTTGTTACCTCTTTTAATTCTGATCCTACATTTTCATTGGTAAAATGTTTTCAGTAATTTGGTGGTTGTTGTTAAGAGCCGTCGAGTTGGTGTCGACTCATGGAGACCCCCTGGATAGCTGTCCTAAATTGTATTTAGTCTTAACTCAGGTGTTGATAGAGTGGCACCCACTCTGTTATTGTATCGATCCACCTCATTGCTGGCCTTCCTCTTTTACACTGACCTTCAACCTTGCCAAGCATGATGTTGTTGTTACTATCCAAGAATGATGTCTTTCTCTAATGATCTCTCTCTTTGCATGATGTGTCCAAAGTATGAAAGTCTAAGGGGTATGTTTACTAAACTGCGATAGCAGACTCCGTGCAATATCGGAGTCGCGGCCCCTCAGATATCGCAAGGAATCCACTACCACGGTTTAGTAAACATACCCCTAAGTTTTGTCATCTGAGCTTCTAAAGAAAGCTTTGGTTTGATCTCCTCTAGGACTTGACTGGTTTGTTCTTCGGCCAGTCCATTGTATACATAGTATTCTTCACCAACACCATAATTCAAAGGCATCAATTTTCTTCCTGCCTTTTTCACTGTCCACCTTTTGCATCCATAAGTTGTTATTGAGAACACCATGGCTTGGACAAGTTGAATCTTTGTATGCAGAAAGACATTTCCTCTCTTGAGAATTCTGTCTAGGTCCTTCATAGCCATTCTGCCAAGAGCAATGCGTCATTGGATTTCTTGATTGCTTATCATTTCTTTATTACTTATTGATCCCAGCAGATTAAAGTTATCCACTATTTCAAATTTTTCTTCATCAACGATGAAATTATTGATCTTGCCATTTGTCAGGCTCTGTCTTCTTTACATTAGGGTGCAGGCCTATTTTAAGACTATGTTCCTTGATCGTGAGAAGCAAATGTTTCAGATCATCTTCACTTTCAGCCAGTATTGTGGCATCATCAGCATATTGAAGGTTGTTGATGAGTCTTTCACCAAACTTCACACCTCTGTTGTCTTCATACAATCCTGCTTCTCTGATATTTTGTTCTGCATATAAATTAAACAGGTAGGGGGAAAGTATGCAGCCTTGTCGTACACCTTTGCTAATTTTAAACCATTCTGTTTCTCCTTGTTCTGTTCGAACTGTTGCTTCTTGATCAATGTACAGATTGTGCAAGAGAACGATCAGGTGTTCTGATATACCCATGCTTCTTAATGTGGCTTCCTTTCCTTTCCTACCATATTTCAACTGCAGTGTCACCTTGCTGAGATTTGGTATAGATTTTAAACAAGGGGTCTCCGTGCGAAGGCACTCAGCAAGACTTGAGGAGAAAACCTTATTTTCTCTCCCTAAGAGACAGACAAAAATTCACCAGCCGCTGCTGATGAATTTTAGATTACATTCCCTTCTGACCACTTATAGTATAAGCACATGAGACTTATTCCCCAAGCTCTAGAAACAGGATTGTTTTGTTTTTTTGTACAATTTGTAATGTCAGTTCGCTCTTGGGGAGTTGCCATCACATAAAACTATCACGCTAAATATAATATTTCAAACAACAGTTTGCTGTGTTTTGAAATGTTAGGTGGGGTATTGCCAATACTCTGACCAAAAGCATTACACCATTATTCTACCATCTCTACTAGGTCCGAAAGATCAATATAATGAATGGCACCAGGAAGAATCACATATGAGCACCAAAGAGTACAAAAAGTCTTTGACTCTAGACATACCTTATGCCCCTGATTGAAGCAGCGGTGAAGTTCCACTCATGGATGCCCTTCTGCAAGAAACCAAGGTGGTCAACAGGTCAGGTTCTGTTAAAAGGAAGGATGATGCCAACATAATAGGGAGTAATGTTATAAGATGTGCGCCCCGATTTTATAAAGAAAATAGGTGCCCGCTTCCCTTTATAAAATAGGCATGATTTGCACACACTGGATTGTGCGTTACGCTAGGCAACCTTTATAAAACTACCCTCCGTGTGTCCAATCGCTGCTCTCACCCTCCAAGATGTTACACTGATAAGTAACCGAGTTTTCATTCCTCATATAAACATTTTTCATTACATCCTCTGGCAAATAATTTTGTGGATCTAGTCCCATGCTTTGCTCGCATGTTATAACACGCATGGAAGCTCACTAACTGTCACCAAAAAAAAGGGGATAAAAATCAGTGAGGTCAGAGCATAACAGACATCTGTACTCACGGAACAGTCACACCATCATGAAACACATGATAAATGTAGGGGGAAAAGACGCCAAACTGCGCCCTCTTTCATTGTCTAAACATAGGTTGTTCCTTTTGGACATATCCAAAAGTTACTCAGGCTATTCTTTGTAGGTCTAAAAAAAAACCCTAATTTTTCAAGTAACGAAGACTTAACTATGTCTCCTATTTTTTCTATTTTTTAAAATTATATTGTTATAGGTACACCCATGTACATATGAGAACTTATCTTCTGCCTATGATTCAATAGGCAGAATCCTTGCTGCATCAGGAGTGTATACTGCTATTTATGGGGTACAAACCTAAGAATCCCACACTACCCAGTAGTGCACTTTAGTAAACATGCCCCATGATGCCCTAGGGTACATTCTACTCTGGGTTCTCAACTAATAGATCCTATCATAGTCAATCAGGGCTGATCCAACCATTAGGCAAGAGTAGGCAGTCACCTAGAGGGGGCAGCAAAGAGCAGCAACAACAGTCAAAACAAAACAATAGATCCCAACAGTGACACGAATTCAAAGAGCCATCAACACATTCTTCTACCTGCAAGGAGAGCGTCACACACAAACATACAACATTTAATATTTAAAAGCATGGAGAGGAATTTTAGAAAGGACACTAACTGCAATCTGGGACGTCTAAGTCAGAAAGTCTGAAAAAAAAAGTAGGCGCTCCCAGATGCAGACAAGATTTCACAAATGTGGACGTGCTCGGTATGGATGTCTGTGGGAGCGTCTATATAGACATCCCTAGAATAGCATTTCAGAACCTGGGCACCTAACAATGGTTAGAGTAGTGGATTAGGACCAGGGAAGCCAGATTTCAAAGCCCACTGCTGCTATCGTTCTGATTGTGTCGAGTACAGGGAATGATGGAGAGCTTACTCCTCTACACCCTCTGGATGTTTTTCAGCCAACACAAGCAGTTTCCAGATGCCTATTTGTGCTTGGAGCAGGTCTTAACAGATGTGAAGTCAGATGACCAGGACGTTGCCGAGATCAGGCGGCCAGATTCCTGGGAATGCCTCGACCACGCCTCCACCACACCCCGTTCAGACTTGGACATCCACAGACCTAGATTCTAAAATGGTTCTACAGACGCTGTGCTTTGGAGGTCTTAATGCCCATTTTCGGATGTCCAAAGCACAAAAAGGGCTTCCAAAATGACCCTCCATGATGTCCTATTATACATTTTAACAGGATTGTCTTCGGAGGCGATGTTGAGTTTGATAATTAAAATCAAGGGGGGGGGGACATAAGGTTGAAAGTTCACCTAGGACATCCAATACCCTTGTAAACATGTTGACACATACTGTCATATATAAAAACAAGATGTTACATCCAGAATTAAAGGAGCCTACTCCCTGGGACTCGGGCCGATGTCCATCTATAGTTCAAATATGTCTGAACTTGTTGAAGAACAGCCTACCCTCATCAATGTTCTCAATGTCCCCTTGAAAATTTAGAAAGGATAGAACGCCATACACAAAACTTACTTTAGAGACCCTTGATTCACTTCTTCTCAGAGTGAAGCAGTGAACAAGAGGGCAGCGTATGTAAGCTACAGTGTTGACCAACGAGTGAGGCTTCTTTCACGGTCTCAGTTTGAGAAGACAGATTCGAATCAAGTCACCTAGTCATTGCATATCTCAGCATCTTGCACTGATTATTTTTAAGCACTATGGCGTAGCAGAGTGTGCTTAATCTAACTATTACAACATGCACCACGCATGCTGAGTATAGAAAGACAAGCGCCACAAGATCCAAAATTCTGAGAAATGCAAAGCCCACTGCAGAAGACATTGCAGCGCATGGAGTGGGAGGAGAGATCATAGTTGTGCAAATTTTTACATTTTGAGTCTATTCTCTCATGTAACAGGTTGCATAGCTCAGATGATAACTCCGCATTAGCACTAGTTAGAAGTCTAGTCATTACAAAGTTGGCTTGGAAACCATTTTCAAACTGAACAGCCTTAAACCTTCCTGAAAAGGGACATAAAACGGTAATCTATGTTTCATATAATTTTCAAAATGGAATGACAGAAAAAAATGACAAAACTTCAGAGTTTTTTTAGTTGTTAACAGCATGCACTGAGTAGAATAAGTTTATTTATTTTAACAGGTTTTTATACCACTTTATCATTTCAATGAAAGTGGTTTACATTGTAACTTCAACTTGGTAATGTACATTAAACAGGGACATTGATAACTTGGATTTTTCTGAGGCAATGGAGGGTAAAGTGACTTGCCCAAGGTCACAAGGAGTGTCAGTGGGAACTGAACCCTTGATCTTCTGGGTACTAGGCAGTTGCTCTAACCACTAGGCTACTCCTCCTCTCCACAGACTAAATGTGTGCTATGCAAGAATATCCACTATGAAACATTTCTTAAGACAAAACAAAATAAACAAAAAAACCCTCCAGAAAAATGCAAAAAATGAAATGAAAATTTGTTTTCAATTTTACATCCACCACCATGCCAGGTACTCTTCTTTTTAAGCTGGTTAAAATTAGCCACACTATTGAAGCCCGCACATACTTGTAAGCTGGGCAAAGGCGGGTCAATTTATCCAAGGAAAAGGCCTTGAAATCACCCTCTAAGGGGTAATTTTATAAACTGCATTTTGCAAAAAACGTAAAAAAAAAAAAAAAAAAAAAAGGTGCCTCTTGGATACCTGAATTTTGACTAGGAAGCATGAGAGTGCACTTATAGAATAATTCCTACATTCTTCCTTCACAGCATTCCTACAAAACTGTGCAGGAGTCCTCCATCCAGGCTGTTGCCATTGGCGGAAGATGCAGTATCAGTTTCTCAGTTGTTGAAGGACTGGGGCACTTTCCCCAACCAGCAGCAGCATGGGTGGAGGACTCCTTTGCAGCTTCACAGGAATGTTGATTACCCAGTAACGCGCAGATGGAGTTGTTTTAGGGACATTCTCACATCTACATAGCAGCAATTACATGCAGATTGACAACATGTGTAAATGACATTTTATTTAATTTGAACTCATTTCTATATTGCCTTTCTACTATTAAGCAGTTTACATATAACAAAAGCTAACAGGGCATGAGTATGCATACCGTTGTATAATAAAACGAAACTTGAGAATAGGCTAATAACTAACTCAAACTTCCGATTACAGGTGTGTGCTATAACACATTGTACACTACTGTATATACAAGGAGTATTGTGTATTGTGCTGCTGTTAGTGGTTAGGTAATTGGTGGTTCGGTTTCAAGGTCCAGTTGGGAATTGGGGGTTATGTTTATGTTGGATTTAAAGTGATTCTGAATGTATGTCTTCAGATTTTTATGGAATTCTGTCAGGTCTGGACATCCTCTTAACACTGGGGGTAGCGAATTCCATATTGAAGGGGCAAAAAGTGAGTGTCCCCGATTGCAAGCAGTTTGTTTGCTCTTAGTTTTTTGAGCAGGGAAGGCTAGGAAGTTAAGGGAGCCCTGCCTCCGGAGTCTGTCGTTTTTGGGCTTTGATACCAGGGGTTGGAGGCAATAAGATGAGTTATTGTGTATGATTTTGAAAATAGTGACGAGTGCTTTGTATCGTATTCTTGAGTGGACAGGTAGCCAGTGCAGGTGCATAAATATGAGGGTAATGTGCGACTATTGGGGGGCTCTTGATTATTCTTGCAGCAGTATCCTGGATCATTTGGACAGGGTAAAGAGTATGTTTGGGAAGGCCTTGGTTTATGATGTTAGAGTAATCCAAGATGACATGATTAGAGCCTGGCATACTGTCCAGAAAAGGTCTGGACATATAAGGGGATGGAGGTTCTTTACAGTCTTAACTTGTGGTAGACTGAATTTGTTGTTCTCTTTATTTGTGATTGGAAGTTTCGTTTCTGGTCTAATATAATACCCAGGTATTTGACATCTGATTTCACTTTGATGGAGCAGTCATTGAATTTCAGTGAGTGTGGGGTGAGAGTAAAGGGTCCATGAAAATGAGGAGGGCTTCTGTTTTTTCCTGGTTGATGAATAGATTGTGTTGTTGGAGCCTCTGTTTTATGTCTGCGAAGCAGTTATATATGTTGGAGAGGTTCGGTTTTGTGGTGTTGAATGAGGCGTAGAACATAATATCATCCACATATATTTGGTACTGGAGCTTGTACTCGTATTCCTTCAATATTTACATATGGGTTGGAGGAATATATTAAACAGTAAGACTGATAGCCTTGAGCCCTGCTCCTTATAGTAGTTTAAATGGGCGTGATATCTTGGTGTCAATTTGTACTTGTTGGCTTCAATCATTCAGGTAGGAGCAGAACCAGTCTATTGTTGTATCACAAAGTCCAATATTGGAGAGCCTTTGTAGGATTTGTTGATGGGGGGAGAGAACCAAATGCTGATGTTATGTCAAGAAAGATGAAGAGGAATCCTTGAGTGTATGTTTGGGTGAAAGTAAGGATTGTGTTGATCAGTGAGGTGAGGACAGTCTCTAAGTCGTGGGATGGTCTGAAGCAAACAAAGCTAAATTCAGCGATTCGCTCCCCCCCCCCCCCCCCCCGCTGCTGCCTTTCCTATATCTGCAGCAGCAGCAGCGGGAATTGGACTTTAATCAATGCCACACTTGGAAGGCCTGCCAATGCCCACCCCTTCTGACATGATGCAATATGTCGGAAGGGGCAGGCATTGGCAGGCCTTCCAAATGCAGAGCTGCGAAGACTCGCAGCTCTTTTTTTAATGTTTAAAGTTCGATGTCCGCAGACACAGAGAAAGTGGCGGCAGCAGGGGGGTTAATGGCTAGAAGAAAGATGCTGAATATCAGGGTGGGGGGAGTTAATTGCTGGAAGGGAGATGGATACTGGGGGAGGGGGGATGGAGGGAATTAATGACTAGAAGGGAGATGCTGGATATGAAGGGGGAATTAATGGCTGGTTGCAGGGGGTGTGGCTACTGCGAGGGCAGGGTTATATGGGGGGCAGAGCCATGGACAATCATCCGTCCCCTAAAGTTGGCTGAGTATGCGAGTACCAACACTTTTTTCCCCCCAAAAACCACTGGTCTCTTGTAAAATACTATGGGAAATCTCCATGCCCCACCTTCATTGCTCTCACACATTACATCTGCTCGGAGGCAGGTGTAAATTTGTGTCTGCATGTGCCAATCCATGAATGTATTTGAGAACATGCATGTGTACATGTCAGTCCTGCCCAAACACTGCCTCCTCTCTGCCATCAGGAACCGGTACAGGTAGATCACGGAAAAGTATAACTGCCCTCTTCATTAGCTTTCATGGCATGGACTTAAAACTGGGGCAATTCAAGAAGAGCCTACCTATGCATGTAGAAGGCTGATCTATTCACCTAAGTCTCCTACATACTGACGCCCTAAATCTACAGTAGGCCGGTTCAGTTCCAGGCCTTATCTATGGGTCTCCTTCGGTTAGCATCTTTACTGAATCCTGGTAGCAGCGCAGCTAAGAACGTTGACCGCGCTCCACACAAAGACCCAGTATGTCTACATGAAACGTTTGCCCTAGTGAGGTCCCTTTGCTCCAATGAAATTGCTGCAGTGGATAAACTGCCTCAGCTAAGATGAGTCCACACAGCCTTGAAGCACGGTGGATTGAATGCCATACGGACCACGCTGCGACACATACGTGCATGTGGCTTTGAAGCCTCTGTATAGCGCATTCACTGGATATTTTCCGAATTTGCTCAGAAATGTAGTTTGACATTTGTTACCTGCCAAGCCGCATTCCATAGCTGGGGCCGCAAGTGTGAAATATAAAAATAAAAGTTTGCCCACCTGCCTTGGCATATTAGACATGTTCGTGATGGGTTCTCACCATTTCGACAGGAGAGACGTGCCAGAGGGAGACGGTCCTCTCCTCTGCCTCCTTGTTGATTGAGACGTAGGAAGGCTGGTAGATCTTTGTGGGTTCCAGCACTAAAACCTGAGACAAACCAAGTCTTGTTTATTCAGTTCCCTTGTAACACAAAAGCATCAACATGGCAAGACAGTGCATATGCCAGCCTCAGACACGGGGAGCGGCATTTTCTAACAATCTGCCTTAACCTGTACGGCTAATACGTACAGAAGTTACACCAGTTCTCAAAGAGAAAGCATGTACAGATTTGAAAATGATCCCATGGAAACTTTAGTATACACAATATTTTCTACAATTTGCCACACCTTCGCTCCTGGGAACACCTCAAGTACACACAAAATGGTATTATGAACTTACTTTACCTGCCTGTAGTTTGGACAATCTTATAACACGCCTTCCCAGCCAAGAACCACGGGCCTGATATTCCGCAGCTAGGAGCTACCGCTAAACTGTAGACTCAGATATTCAATGCCGGGGTCATATTTGGCAACCGGCACTGAAGATCTAGGTCAGCCAGATAGTGATGAAGGTAACTGGCCAACGGCTCAATAACCACATTAGTGCCGCTGAATATGTCAGCCAAGGAGATATTGGGCCCCACACTTCTGTGCATGTGCTGTGCTTTCTAAAATGACCCCCAGAGGAATCGTGCATTTTATGAGCGAGTTTGCACGGTTTTCAATAAAAGATTATACTCCAGAGAACCAGGGCCAGCCCTAACTCTAGGCAAATCTGGGCAAAGGCCTAGGGTGCCAGAGTTTGAGTGGTCCAAAAAATCCTAAGGTTGGTTATCGATCCACAGAATTGATTGCTTGCAAATTATTGAACCCTGACATTCTCAACAGATGCCTGAACCACTTTCACAAAATTATAAGTTACCCAAACTTGTCCAAACCCTGCTGCTCAATCAACCTTGACCACATTTCCAGCATCAGATCCCACCGCTTAATTGTGCACTGGCCGAAAGAATATTTTATTAAATTTATTTTAAATCTGCCACCTGTTAGTTTCATGGAGTTTCCTCTGGTCTTAGTGTAACTAACTTGTTCCACGTCCCTTCTATCCAGTCCCTGTTAAGCATCCCCCGCTCCACCCCACCTCATGCTTGCCCCATGGTTCCCTGAATTCTAAGGCTGCTGTTATCCCCCCATCACCGCCACTGGGAGACTACTTAGGAATCCATCAATCTTTCTGAGCAGCAACATTTCCTGTATTCACATCTACCTCCTCTGAGCCTCACATCATGACCTCCTTGCTCTAGAGAAGGCATGTCCAACAGGTAGATCGCGATCTACCTATAGATCGCGGAGGGGTCAGAGGTAGATTGCCAGCCCCACTTGGCTCCATCTCTCCAGCAGCCCGCCCCATCGCTAGGAGAGAGCTCATTCCGGCAGGTCATCTGCCGAGAGCTTGCCGCCGCTGCTGATTCTTTGCCTGTCTTTTTTCCCTGCCTGCGGGAATCTTGCCTGCAGGTGTATTGGGGGCGCTTGTTGTTTTCGTGCCAATATAGTTTGTAGGTACCCCAGGGGGCCGCCGCTCACACCCCGCGATGAGACGCCACAGGCCCAGCGTCATACCTAGTTTCCTGCCTCTCAGAATAACCCATTCCTGTCCCCGCCCCAACACCCCTTAGAAGTGTGTTATATACCGGGCGATATCCATTCACCCGGGCTTTACCTGAATACACTTACCGTATTAGTTGTGTCGTGTGCTGGTCATTGGTCGCTTTATAGTTTGCTTTCATTAAACATTTTCGGGCAGACACAACAAAGTGTCAAGAATTTGGTGATTTTGGAGGGCTTTTCCAAATTTGTTCTAACTTGCCTATGCCTTGCCTTCGAATTGGTTCAAACCACTGTGACTTTTGCTTGCCTCTGCAATTTTATTTTGCCTAGCCTTTGCATTGATTCTACACTGCAATTTTATTTCGCCTTGCCTTTGTGCTGATTCTACACGGTGTGCAGAATTTATTAAATCGTATGTGGTGGTATTTGAACTTGTTTGATGGTATTTGATTTTATCTGATTTGCTGGACAGGTATTTGACTTTTTTGATATTTGTTTGGTGGTATTTGATTATTGGTGCCAGTATGATGAATTCTTATTTATACTTTTAGAACTGCATGTGTGGTTTTGGCATCTCCAGTCCTTGTATTGCACATCATCCAGAGGTCTTCAGTTCCTGTTGATCTTTAATACTTTGGGACAGTGACAGTTTTGGACCAGATTCAGCCAGTGTTTATACTAACTTAGCAGATTTGGCCTTCTTATATCCAGCCACCCCAGCATAACGAAGATGAGTGTTCCAAAGAAGAGCAAAACCTATCACTTTCATGATGAATGGGAAATGGACTACTTCTTCATGATGGTGAAAGACAAGTGTTGTTGTCTAATTTGTAATGCCCCAGTATCCTTGCCCAAAATCTGGAACATCATTATAAGGCTCTGCATAGCAATAAGTTTGATGCTGATTTTCCACCCAAAAGTGAAATTCGTAAACTGAAGCTCAAAGAACTTAAATCAAAATTGGCTACTCAGCAACAGTTTTATTTATTTATATTCTCTTATATACCGTGCTATTCTGCATCAGTGTGGTTTACATTGAACAAACTGAAATTACATTGAACAGGGCATTATAACTTGGAGATAACTATTTTACAGGGAACATGGGCTATGGAGGGTTAAGTGGCTTGCCCAAGACCACAAGGAGCACCTGTGGGACTAGAAACCCCAGTCCTTCCGGCCCAAGGTTGCTGTCCTCTAGTGGGATTTGAACCCCTGACCTTCTGGTCTGAAGTACCTTGCCCCAACCACTAGGCCACTCCTCCACTCCAAAGTCACATTTGGTCAAAGCAACCTTAGCATCCTACAACGTCAGCAACCTGATCGCAAAGAAATGCAAACCTTTCACTGAAGAGGAATTTGTAAAAGATTGTTTTCTTGAAGCAGCTGACAATCTTTTTGAAGGATTTAAAAATAAGAAAGAGATCATAGCTGCTATTCAAGATGTACAATTGTCAAGAAACACCGTTGTGCGGCAAATAGAAAAGATGTGTGGAGACACAACTGAACAATTGTTGGAGGATGTCTCAAATTGTGTTGCTTTCTCACTCCAACTGGATGAATCTACAGACATAAGATACATAGCCCAGTTACTAGTCTTTATCTGGATGGTTTTTGAAGACTTCAGTGTTAAAGAAGAACTACTTGGAATGATTTCTTTAAAAGGGAGAACTACCGGTCAGGAAATATTCAGTTCTTTCCATTCTTTTGTGACAAAGTATAATCTTCCATTGCATAGACTTGTTTCCATCACTACTGATAGAGCAAGAGCAATGACAGGTGAGGTTAACGGTTTCATAGCCCTCTGTAGACAGCATGATGACTTTCCAGATTTCCTTTCTTACCACTGCATCATTCACCAGCAAGTTTGGGCAAGCAAGAGACTCAATACAAAGACTGTCATGGACATCACCTTCAAAATTGTAAATTCAGTTCGTGGAAGATCACTTCAAAGACGGCTTTTCAATCTTACTCTTGTTGAAGGGGCAGTGGAAATAATTTTGCACACAGATGTAAGGTGGCTAAGTAGGCACAAATTTCTGCAAAGATTTCGTGATTTGCTGAATGAAATAAGAAGTTTTTTGAAGGAGAGGGGATATGACCAAGCAGAGTTGGAAGATGAGGAGTGGTTATGTGATCTGGCATTTCTCGCTGACTTTACAAGCGAACTAAGTAATCATTTGTAATTACGGTGTAATCCCCCACCGTAAAATACCTTGATGTTCCATGTAAACCGCACTGATATCAAATAGCGCGGTATATAAGAGAAATAAATAAATAAATAAGTGATATGAACCTTGAACTACAAGGTAAAAACAAATGCATTGGCAAGATGATGAGTACAGTTTCATCTTACAAGAGCAAATTTGAGCTAATGATAACTGACCTTGCAAATAACACTTTTGATCATTTTCCTAATACGCAGGACCATCTGGGACAATATTCTAATTTTGTTTTTCAGAATGAGAAGTATGTGACAGAAATCTGTTCTGTTATCCAGGAATTCGAAAATAGATTCTGTGACTTCCAAAAAATTGGAACAGTTGTGGAGTACTTGTCATACCCATTCAAAGTAGATGTGGACATTAAAGAAACTACAACTGCTATTAGTAAAAATTACTCATTGAACAAGCCATCTCTTGAAAACGAAATATTAACCCTTAAAAATGACATTTTTCTCAAGACCCGTGCTGAGCAAGAATTGTTTTGGAAGCTAGTGCCTAGAGACAAATTTCCCAACTTGAGAAGATGCAGTGAAGCTGTACACTCCTGTTTTGGTTCAACTTATTTGTGTGAATCTGCGTTTTCCCATCTGAAAATGACAAAGAGTACACAACGTTCCAACATGACAGATGAACATCTCCAGGATTCCCTGAGACTGGCCCTCACGTAATATTCACCCAACTTCAAAAAGCTGGTGGATGAAATGCAGGCTCAGACGTCTCACTAATTAGAAAGAGCGAAATATTAAAGATTGTGCAAGATCAGCCTGGATCAATACTCGACCTAAATTTAACAGAAATTGCTCAATAGAAGTTAAAGAAAGTTATTAAGACAGTTAAAGAAAGTTATTACTCAATAAAACTTTAAGAAAAAATGTACTTTCCATTTCCCCTCGCAGTTCTTACTGGATCTTCGTCTCTCTGTTTTGTTTTTGCTTAATTTGCTTAACAGCTGATCACATCCAAGTAAATGACAGAAGGTTCATTAAAAATGGGGGGGGGGAATCCTCCAACTTTATTGGGTTAAAATTTAATTTGAAACTAATTTGAAACAATTTTCATGGTGGTAGATCACCGGCACTTTTGGCCGGAAAAAGTAGATCACGACCTGTTCGAAGTTGGACATGCCTGCTCTAGAGCTTCCTTTCCACTGCTTTTATACCTTATCTACTATTCCTCCCCCCATTGGGCTTTCACAGATAGTGAAATCCTGTAAGCCAGGAGCAAACACAATTCTGGAAGGCACTACAGGAATCTTTTCAGAGTGCTATTGCTCCATTTTTAATGCACATTTCCCCCGAAACCTAGTGCTCTCTTCTCAATGATCTTCACATTGCTCACGATCGCGGTCTTATTACTTTGGCTGTCTCTCTTGATCTCTCTGCGGCTTTTGACTTGGTGGACCATCACACCCTTCTTTTCCGCCTTCGGGAAGCTGGTCTTTCGGGTGCGGTTCTCCGATGGCTTCATTCATTTCTATCCTGTCGCTCCTTCTCTGTCGTCTCTACGTCCTCCTCCTCTGCTCCTACTCCTCTATCCTGTGGTGTTCCCCAAGGGTCTGTTCTCGCCCCACTTCTCTTCAATATTTTTCTGGCCCCTCTTGCTCTTTTAGTCCAACAGTTTAGCATCTCTGCATATTATTATGCAGATGACATCATTCTCCTCCATCACACTGACTCTTCTTCCCCTGATATTTCCCCTCTTAACCTCTGTCTTACTGCTGTGGTGTCCTGGTTTTCTTCTAATTTTCTACATGTTAACCCGGCAAAATCTTTTGCTATCTGGTTCACTTTTGGCAGCCCCTCCCCTACCTGTGCCCCTTCTCTATCCTCACAATCTATCCCCCTGGTCTCATCACTCTGCTACTTAGGTGTTGTTCTTTACTCTGCCCTTACTTTTAAAGACCACATCTCCTCAATTGTTCAGCGCTCCTTCTTTTCCCTCCGTCAAGTCAGAGCAGTCCGTCCTTTTCTCTCTACCCCTGCCCTAACCACCCTCTTGCTTACCCTTGTACTGTCTCGTCTCGATTATTGCAATGTCTCTTTCGCCGGCTTACCACAGTCCCAATTGTCTCGTCTCCAACGCGTCCAAAATGCTGCCATCCGTCTGTTGACCCATGCATCACGTTTCGATCACGTTACTCCCCTTCTCTATCAGCATCACTGGTTACCCATCTTCTTCCGCATTCAATATAAGCTTTTAATCTTTGCACACAAAGTAATCCATACTGGCACTCCTCTTTACCTGGCGAATCAGATACATTTCCATACCTCCCATCGTCTTCTCCGCTCCATACACATAAACCGCATGGTCCTTCCCTCCCCCACCCATGCCCGCCTAGAAAAAACCCGCTCCTCTGCTTTCTATTTCCTGGCCCCAAGCCTCTGGAATTCGCTCCCCCCCTCTCTCCGTGCAGAAGAATCCTACCAATCATTCAAAACCCAGCTTAAAACTCACCTTTTCTCCCTTGCGTTTGATCCTCCTCCCTAGCCTATCCCCTTTCCCCTCCTTCCTATTGTGATCACCCATGTACTGTATGTCCCCCCCTCCCCTTCCCCCCCTTGATAGTACTCGTTCATTGTTACTCTTTCTGTTTTATTTTATGTTTCTGCTCTCAGCTTCTCTTTTCTTTTTCTCCTCTCCTTTTCTCATAATTGATGGTGTTCTTTTCCTTTTCTGCAGCCAAGTGCTTCTTTTAATTAACTTGCTTTATTTTATTTATTGTAAACCGCTCAGGTGCCCACGGTATTGAGCGGTATAACAAGTTTTAAATAAACATAAACAATAAACATAACACTATATCCAGGGTGAAGAAGCTTGCATCAAAGAGATCAATATTAAAAAGATATGCACGTCTAAACTGGGCACTGACTGGGTAAATCTACCCCTTTAACTGACTTTAGGATATAGTTATCATAACACGTTATTAGTAAACGGGGCCCTTCACAAACAATAACTGTGCACTGACACATAAATACACAAGGACATGCATGAGCATATATTCAGTTCGTTAGCCCACCTTAAAAGATTAGCGCATGCAAAATCGATTTAACATGTTGAATTAATGCACACTGTCAATTTCTGCATGTTATAAAAGTTCTAACGTGTTTTTAAAAAGATGTTATTAAACCGAATGTGTGAAATGAAGCAGACAAAAGTTTCTGAAAAGGCCAAAAATGAAACAATTTTTTTTTCCTATGCACATTCCTAAAATATACCCCTAAAATCTGTGAAGGACAATCACAAACTGCAACATTTAACCTGCTAAAAAAAAAAAAAAAAGAGGCTGGATCAGACGTATTCCTGGGTTGGGATTTCCAATTTAGCGGGCTAATGTGCTATTCAGTCAGAGTTGCCAAGTTACCCAGTTCCAGGAGTGAGATTTTTGTTGCCAGTTCTGGCTTTGAATTTGCTTTGCAATACGGTATTTGTAGTCCCTGATTTTACCTAGTGGAATCAGTGCTGCAGGGCTCATAATGGATTAGAATGAGATGGTCAGAAATCCAGGACCGGCTTAAAATCTCATTCATGGAACTGGGTGACTTGGCACCTTGGCAGCACTAACTTGTAAAACCTGACCAGGTAACTCTGGTCCCACAACTAGCAGGCCTCTATCTACCCAACGAAATGTAGTTTTAGCTGGAAATTCAGCTGCACAATTCTACAGGTACGTGCATCCGAATATTCCTTCAAAGGTAACTATTCTTGCTGGTTTACCCTATTACTTATCCTCTCTGCGAATTTTGAAAATTGATTCCATGGTACCTAAAATAACTTTATGATCACTTTACCTCTCCTCCGAGAGTATAACAACCTGTCCCCAAGACACTAATCCTCCGATTCAAACCTTGCCAAAATAAAGGATATTTATAGACTGGAAAAAGCCGAGTTGGCAAATGCTGTTGGACAATGGAGCATGTCTTGGCACATAACTACCTCTAGGTGGCAGATGAGCACCATCTGGCAACGGCTAAATAAGGCCCTGAGCATTTTTGTTGTCACAGGTATATCTTTGTAGAAATGCTTTTGGCAAACTTCTCTCTCTTCTAGATAATGGAGATGCAACAGAAACATATTTCAAATAAACCAGGCATATGACATCCCCACATCATGTTTGTCTTGAATGCTCTGCCAGCCTCAGCTCTGTGCACGATTTACAAGAAGCACAGGTTTAGACTGTCTGCCCTCACTGCTTCTTACTGGGAAACGCAGGCCGTTGGTGGTCTCCTTGGTCGCCTCCACTATGATGTCCATCCAGAAGTTGAGCCTCTCCTGCCGCGGAGAATGCTCGGCAGTGAGTTTTTTGAAGCGCTGGATTAACAGCAGGTTCTGCACTACAGACCTCAGGTACCTAGTGCAAGAAAAGCAACATGAATGGAAGAGAAGTGATGAACACAGATGCGAAGGAAAGATCAGAAGTAAAGACTTTACTGTCTTATCTTTGCAAACTGCAGCATGAATTCTGTTTTTGTGGCTTATGTCACGCCCTCACCGTACCCTGTTTCTACACTTATGTGGGCAAAATTTATAAAGACATTTTCATGTTTTTGTGGCCACATATGCATGTAAATAGCCTCTCATAAAATACTGACCGGTGTGAAAGCACACACATTGACATGAATGCATGTACTTTGCCAGCAGGAATAACAAGGAGCACAGTCTGGGCGCAACAAGGATGGAGTTTGCAAGTATGCATGTTGAAATACTTGCGTACTTTACACACATTGATTTCAGCTGCTCTCAATCAGGTATAAATGTCCACACCTGCATTCATGGTGCAGTTTCTGCCACTTACTCTAGTATTTTGCTTATGTGTTTTCATAAAATTACCCTTAGTGCTCTATAGAAATATAATAGTAATAGATGGCTACGATTTAACTACTTCTTAAGGGTTTTCAGTATTTGTCAGGACTTAGCTCCAAATGCTTCCCAGCATAATCCGAGCATGTGACTTGCTGGAAGTGACACTGAGGGGAGACGGAGGTCTCTAAGCATCAAATCAGAGAAATGCACATTAAATACTAACTAGATCGAAGATCTGTTTGGTGCATTGTGCCATCTTTTTATTGTTTATTGTACATGACTTGGTTACATGTGGCGTCAGAACCAGCCCAAAGTGTGGTACAATTTTAAAAGTAACCATGTTCAGCAATGCTTAAGAAAACAGTCAAGTCATTGAGGTTGCTGATAATCCTATCAAGCCTAAAGGTTCACCGCCAAACCCAGCTCTTCGACTGGTAGTCCAAGTTGACAGAAGGTTGATGCTGGTCCGGCACCCACCTAAGTGATTTTAGAGGACCACCATACCCTAGAAACCTCAACTATAATTTGTGGAAGTATTACCGACTAGACCAAAGTGGAAGGCAGAGGGGTAGGAGAGGAAGGAGAGGATAGAGGGGCACACAGGGAAGGAAGGAAAGAACAATGCAGGCACAGGAAAGCCCTGCCCAGAGGAGGAAAAAGAGGAACGCAAGAAGACGGGAAGGACAGAGGGGGGAGGGCTGTGAGGGATAATGATGGAGAGCAGAATCAGAAATAGTAAGCGGGTACAAGCTAGTATATCTCAGATTGCTGGTTGAGGCCCGGATTTAGCATAGGCAACATAGACCACCTCCTCTGATGCTGAATTATAATATGGGCCGGAGCACCGCTTCTGCAACTGTACCTCTGTCCAGGCTTGTTGGTGCAATTGTTCCTCCTCTAGAATAAAATCTGTGACATGGTGCGGCATCCAAATGAAGATTACGCAGGTCCTCCCAGCCTTCACATGCTCTGTGGTGCCTGGCTCTGCACCTTGCAAGTAAGTGATACATTAAATACCTTTATGGAAATGGGTAACAGGGGTAACATATGGAAAGCAGTGTGCATAAATGCCCATAGCATGGGAAATAAGATCCCTGATGTTGAAGCTTTGGTGGGAATGGCTGGCTTGGATTTAGTGCCAGTTACAGAAACATGGTTCACAGAAAACCATGATTGGGATGTAACTATACCGGGCTATACTTTATTCAGAAAGGACAGGGTAGGAAGAAGGGGAGGAGGAGTGGCACTATATGTAAAAACTACTATTAAAGCTTTGGAATTACAGAGCTTAAAAGGGAGAGAGGAGGCACTGTGGGTTAAACTAGAAAGAGGAAAAGAGAAATCTATTTGCACTGGCGTGATATACAGACCTCCCTCACAAGAGGAAGAGGTGGACAGAGAGTTAATTGAAGATATACGCAGCATTGCTAGGAAAGGGGAAATGCTACTGATAGGGGATTTCAAAATGCCAAATGTTGATTGGCACATTCCTGCTGCAATATCATCTAAAAGTAAAGAGATCCTGGATTCTCTACAGGGAGAACTATTTAGGCAATTGGTAACAGACCCCACACGTGAAGAAGCCATATTGGACTTGGTGCTTGCCAATGTCGAAAGGGTTTCTGATGTTATAGTGGGACATAATTTTGCATCCAGTGATCACCAGATGGTGTGCTTCAGTATTAGGACTAGGGCTGTTAGAATCCATTCAAAGGTGAGGGTCTTAGACTTTAGGAAGACTAACTTTGCCAAGATGGGCCAACACCTCAGGGAGTCGTTAGCAGGATAGGAACAGCTGGGGGATGTAGAAAAACAGTGGGCAAAACTGAAAGGGGATATTTTAAGGGCAACCAAACTTTTTGTTAAAATGGTAAATAAAGGTAAAAGGAAAAGGAGACCGCTATGGCTTTTGAAAGAAGTAGCTGAAAAATTGAAGAAAAAGAGAGAGGCCTTCATGAAATACAAGAGATCACAGAGAGAGGAAGACAGGCATCTATATTTGGAAAAACTTAGAGAAGCTAGCAAAGTAGTCAGGAAAGCAAAGATTCAGAAAGAGGAGGAAATAGACAATGCAATAAAATGGAGGGATAAGACATTTTTCAGATATATTAGTGAGAAGAGGAAGGGCAAAAGTGCTATTGTCAGACTCTAGGGTGAAGGGGAGGAATATGTAGAAGCTGATGAGGATAAAGCGGAATTGCTTAACAAATATTTCTGTTCTGTGTTCACAGATGAAGAACCAGGAGCAGGACCTCAGAAAACACCCACAAACAGGAACAGAAACGAGGGACCTCTTGAACAATTTTCAGAAGACTGTGTTCGTGAGAAACTAGCTCAACTTAAAGTAGACAAAGCGATGGGACCGGATGGGATACACCCTAGAATACTGAGGGAACCTGGGGACGTTCTAGCAGCTCCACTGACTGACCTTTTCAATTCCTCGTTAGAGTCAGGAGTGGTGCCAAAGGACTGGAGAGAGGCTCATGTGGTGCCTTTACACAAAAGCGGAAGTAAGGATGTGGTTGAAAACTACAGGCCGGTTAGTTTAACTTCGGGGGTGAGTAAATTATTGGAAACGCTGCTGAAAGAGAAAATAGTGAGGTTTCTGGAGTCCAGCGGATTACAGGATCCGAGGCAGCATGGATTCACCAGAGGCAGGTCTTGTCAGACAAATCTGATTGATTTCTTTGACTGGGTGACCAGGGAGTTGGACCGAGGGAGAGCCCTAGATGTGGTGTATTTAAATTTCAGTAAAGCCTTTGACACTGTTCCTCACAGGCGACTTATAAACAAATTGAGTACCCTAGGGATGGCTCCTAAAGTTACTGCTTGGGTTAGAAATTAGTTGCGTGGGAGGCGACAAAGAGTACAAGTAAATAGAGCTCACTCTGAGGAGAAGGAAGTTACCAGTGGTGTGCCCCAGGGATCTGTCTTTGGTCCGATTCTTTTTAACATCTTTGTTAGTGATATAGCGGAAGGGCTTTTGGGTAAGGTTTGCCTCTTTGAGGATGATACCAAAATCTGCAATAGAGTAGACACCCAGGAAGGTGTAGTGTACACCTTAGAGGAAAGGCGGGATAGAGGTGATATGATTGAGATGTTTAAATACCTCTGTGGCATAAATGCACAGGGGGAGAGCCTCTTTCAATTGAAAGCAAGTTCTGCTACGAGGAGACATGGGATGAGGGTGAAGGGAGATAGATTCAGGAGTGATATGCGGAAATATTTCTTTACGGAAAGAGTGGTGGATCCGTGGAATAGTCTCCCAGTGGAGGTGGTAGAGATGAGGACAGTATCTGAATTGAAAAAAGCATGGGACAAACACAGAGGATCTCTAAAGGTAAAAAGGGGACTGTTGTAGTTGTTGGTATGGAAGGACAGACTGGATAGGCCATGTGGTCTTCTTCTGTCGTTATGTTTCTATGTCTCTATTTCCGTAATGGCTGGAAAGGATTGCCAGTAGTGCGGCTAGGCACAGCAGAGTGCGGGCGCTGCTAGGCCCTGAGCTGAATTTTTCTTCAGATGCTGCAGAGTGCCGTCAATTTCATTGTGTGGGAGAGTTGTGAGGTAAGAGGGAGGCCGAAAGAGGAGCAGATTTAGCCAGGGATGGAGGAGGGGGGATTGAAGAGTCTCCTCCTGCCCCTCATCCCACCCCCCAGATTGCATTCTTCAAATTCTGCCCTATGCTGGTTAGCTGCTGAGACATTTTTTGTACAGGTAGATGCATTTCTGCCTACAAAGTGCCTTCTGTTGCTGACTACCACAAAACGCTGAGTGAGTTTCTCACCTTCCTCTTCTCCCCTCCCCTCCCCCTCCTGCAGTCTGCTAATCTAGAGGTGAACAAAACCCATCAATTGGCCAGGTTTAGTTAGGGTTGAGTCGATGGGGCCTTTCCTATCCACAGTCACCATGCTCACAGTGGGATCCCAAGGGTGGCTGTTTAAATCTGGCAAGTTTATAATAGACTACGATTCAGTTGAAAATTTTCATGGGAACCGAAATACTGATTTGATTATCAATACAGATCAACAAATGTAAACGTCTAGTTTCTGGTTATTACTGCAGTGATTCCTGCATTGGTAGACCAGGAGTGGGTGACTATGCATCAGGATAAAACAGCATTTTATAGTTCAGTCCAGTGCTACTGAATGCTTTTTTACAGGTAAACTGACCCGGGACTCATTCAGTCTGTCTATGACCCTCCACCATCCAACCGACTTTAGCTCTGCATAAAAGTTATAAGCATTTACCCCAACAGCAGAACTCTCTCTCCAGTCTAAAGTCAATGGAAAGAGGACATGAGACGCAGGTCAACACTCACCACACCGGTGGCTTCAGCTTGAAGAGCCTCTCAGCTGCCTGCACGGCCTTCCCGATATCGCTGGCCAGCATGCTGACGTTAAAGAACTGTCCTACATCCCAGTAATTGCTCATCTTCTCCAGACTGCCCTTCCTCCCCAGCAAACTATTCAGCCGAACCCCTGAGGAAGACAAAAGAGAAGGTTTCTCTTGCACTGCGACCTCTTTGGGTCCAGATCGGATCTCTGGTAGTTTGGAGGATGGGGGAGAGACAAGTAAATTCTTTCTTTTAGATGTTTTGCGGCCCATTATTGGTGTCCACCTGCGAGGTACTTAGCTGGCACAAGAATTACTGTCCTCCTCGTCACTGCACCTAAGGCAAGGATTTAGGCCTCTATCAGTGTCAATGAGAGGTTCTGTCTTGACAGAGATTTTCCTTAAGACCCTCACACAGCAGTGGGGTCCTGCATCACCCAAACAGTCATGTGAGAAAAGGAAAAGTCCCCTCCAAAGTTCTGATTTAAGATAGTAACAGTCTCAATTGTTATGTTAAATCAATGCTGTTTTTATGTTGATAGGATGTTTTAATATGGTTGTAACCCACTTTGAATGTTCGGTACAGATTTGCAGTATAAAAGAGCTTTTCAAGAAAAGTAAAAACTAAATAAATAGAAGTTTGGTATTTCTAGCAGAGCTGAGTAGGATGATTTAGAGTTTGCAAGTGTAGACAACACAATACTGTATCCCCAGGATATGCTACCCCTCATCATCTTCATGAAACATAATAAGCGTGACGTCGATTGACACACAATCAAAAAAATACCCCACACCCCCCTAACACATGCAAAGTTTAGGAACAGGCATAAGGACCATTCTAACTTACCACTAAAATATGTGGAAATCTATTCCTTTTACAATTGTTAATAAGGAGCAAAAGCTAAGCGTTGTGTGATATTCCTCCTGCAAGGTTAGAGAGTTTTAAACATGATCAATGAGCGTTCAGAGTTTTTTACAGGGCGACTGGATAATTTAATTATTTGATCCAATTTTATTTGCTTAAGTCTCAAGTGCTGTTAGCAATAGTCCGCCAGCCTTGCCCATAGCGGATGCAGCCCTTCATTGCAGTTCACAATCCAAACCACTGTGAGGATTTAATTTCATAAAAATAATCTTCTTAATTCTTTCCCAAATAAAGCAGAACAAAATGTGCTCCTGGAACATCAAGCGTGCTTTACCTATTTTCCTTAGCTCTATGGAAGATTCAAACTGCTGGCCGGCAACAAGGAGCAATACAGCAAGGTTAATGCCAGAGTACAGGGTTGGCTGGAGCTCAAAGCCTTTCCGATACCTGCGGACAAAATTAGAGGCTCGTTTTCTTTCTCGCCTCCACCCAAAAGCTCACCCCTCCCCACCCGATCAGCCCACTGTCCCAAACTCACACACATCCCAACCTCCGCACACCAACAGGCATTCAGCACATGCCCTGACCTAATCCCCCGCATATAATCACACCGCATAATATGCACTTCTGTAGTAACATGGTCTATGGTGCCAGTTTGTCTGCGGTTCTCCCAGGTCATCTCAGCTCTTTCAGTCACAATTTCTTTTGCTTCAAACCTGGCTCTGTCTGTAAAGAGACAGCTCATGGCACCAAAACTCTGCCAAACTGTGCATTCATGCCAAGAACTGACACCTCCCATATATTTTAGCAGGCAACAAAGCTAAACTTTGACTGTGGTCTCCAGCTGGAAGGCGGTGGCTGCCTGAACCGACTGCCGTAGCTCTGTCTGTCTGTCTGTCTCTTTCTGGAACCCAATTCACTTAGATTCTTTATTCTGTTTGTCAAGATTCCAGCAAGCTCCGATCAGGATCTAAATAATCCCAGAGCTGTATTGCACTTTTATTTCCAGAAAGCAAGAACTGCTTTAGACCACTGAAAACAAACAGCCTCATTTACTGACATGCATGAACGCATCAATGCATGTTAATGTGATTTAACACCCGTTAAATAATGCTAGGTCTCTTTATTCTCCATGGGGTCTATTTACTAATTACGCCCTTGAATTAATGTGCGCTAGCATGCGTTAACATACATCAATATGTTAATGCAAATTAGTAAATGAGGCCCAACTCTGTTAACACAAAAGCAGCAGAAGAAACAAGTAGGGCTAATATCATGTTCAGAGAAAGAAAAACGCAGAAAAGATTCCGATGGAAGTGAGATGGCAAGAATGGGACGTGATCAGATCTGCCGAGATGTGTAGTGTTAAATCACTGCACTTAGCCCTCTTGGAAGAAGGAAGAAAAGGGTCAGCAGCACATTCCATTTACAGGTTTTCTGAAAATGACTCATGGGCCCTAAGTGTTTATTCTTGGATAATTCTACAGTTTATAGCTGTGGGTGGATTCAGCTATAAAAAATTACAAAAGATTTGGTGTATGTTGGTTGCAGGTCCTGGAAAGATTTATACATAAACTATGTTAGAGAATATGGAGGTAATATCCTCTCAGATGAGTTCATGTTATCTTCAAACTGCATATAAAAAAAGTTTTGAGAAGTCAATAAAAATATATGAATGTAACCCCACCTCCCCCACATTCTATTGCAAACAGTTTGCGTGAAATGTCATCGCGTCAATCTAAAGTTACCGCTGCTTTCACAACTGCTGCTTAGAGAAAGAGACGTGCAAACAGAGAGAGAGAGAGAGACGCTGACAGAACGCGTGGTCAAGCCTGAAATTATCAGTTCTTATAAACGCTGCTCAGTTTCTTCACATATACACAAAACGAGTGAATTTCCATCACCATTCGATGGCGCTGTCCCTGCTCTTGGTGTCCTTGCAGTCTGAGTCTAGGAACATGTCCTTGTAGATCCTCCCACACAGACAGAACATGTCAGGCGCTGGTTGATCACACGCCTGGAGGACCTGAAGCATCACCTGCAGGGCCTTCTCCCGGTCGCCTGCATTGTTCCTCCTGAAACATATCCGGAGAAAGAAAGGAATAATCACAAATAAAATTATCACTATCTGAGGGTAGGGGGCAGTATGGTGCATGCACCTGGGGGGAAGGGGCAACTTTCCTAGGTAAATGGGTATTTTGAGCAGTCATCCCTATCACGGGCAAAGGTATGCATGGACTTTCTCACAGCATGTGTGTTTAGCCTGATTAAACAGACAATTCCTGGAGAAGGGGCGAAGGTGTTTAGGTTGGGGAAGTACACAATAAGGCACATTTTCAAAATGATGTCCAAGTGCAATCTGGGATGGCCACACCAAAATGTTGGGAAACAAGGCAAGCATATCCAAGTTTTGGCATGATTTCACAAACATGGATGTGCCCCATGTGGACATGCCCGGTATAGCATTCAATACTGGGATGTCTAAGAGACCTGCAGCAGCGACTCAAACATAAGATGTTTCCCAGTTAGCCAAATAATATCGTTGTGATTGTGGAGAATACTGGGGATTCTTGACACGCTCTGGATGTTTTATGGTCCAAACAAACACTTTCCTATTTGTGCCTAGAGCAGACCTAAACTTGGACAAGGTCGCACATATCCCCAATGTTTCTGAGATTGAGCGGGAACGTCTAAGCCTGTCACCCCATCCCTGACAAGCCTCCACCAAACTCCTTGCCTACTTGAAAGTCCCCGTGTCGGGAAGTCGTTAGGCATTGTTTGTGAAATGGCTCCGGGGATGCCTCCATGATTTGGATGTCCGCATACATGTTTTTAGATTCCAAATCATAAATAAGGCTTATAAAATTACCACCAATAAGGGTGTGCAGACTAAACATGTTTGTTTAGTTTAGTTTCCTGTGTTGTTTGCAGGATTTTTTTGTTTTGATTTTTAGGGGGGGGGGGGGATTACCTTTTATTTATGCAACAGCAAAGGCACAGATACCACCAGTAGGGTGTCAGGAGCAGAAACATCAAACACTATACTATAACATCAAACAATATCCCGACCTCCCCGCATATATACCACTACAATAATCATCTCACCCTGCACAATCTGTTAGAGCTACATATCCAGCCCCCCATGAGACTCTTATCCAGGGTCTGACGTCCAAACAGAACTTCTATCTGTCAACAGTTTGCTTCATCCCTACTCTCAGCCATACCATCGATACATATTCTCCATATCATCTACACTTCTCACACATTCCCTGTCTCATCTCACACAACCCCCTCCTCCCCTCCCTCTACACATTCACTCAGGAGATTGCCCTAATGTCATTGGGACTCTCCACCAATTTTCCATAATACTGTATTGGCAAAATGAGAACCAGAAGAATTTATACTGCACTATCCCTCTTCTAATATCTATCTTGTAACTTTGCCACTCAGAACTGACAACTGTATCCATAGCCCCATCCAATATCGATGAGAAGGGCGTTTACCAGAGACCCCATATTTTAAATATTTTACCAGTATCAGGAGAGTCATAATAAATTTCTTCGTCGCCTTTGTTATAGGAGGACATCCTTGCGTATAGAAAATCCCCACAAAAGGAAATTGTAGGTCCAGTTCTAATTACCTCTTCCATTATCTGCAAAGCTCGAGAACAGAGTTCACTTAAGCTAATCAGCCAACCCTCCCCAAACCCCCCACCCCCCCCCCTTCCATCTATGAAATGCTGTATAGCTTCCTGTATTTAATTTGGTAACAACATTTGTTGCTCATACTCTCCTGACCTGAAGGTGGTTTTAACCTTCAAAAGCTAGTCTACGAGAACACCGAGGAAGAATCTGCCTGGAGCTGAAGCTGAACCTGGTGAGAATCTGCCGAACAGGTGGAAAGAAAATCAGACAAAGGACCAACATATGCTTGCAATGAGCGGCCTAATTAAAAACGAGAAGAATCCGATAAACGATGGACAATGAAGTCTATCTGGCTCATCGTTCTGCTCTCTTTCGAGAGATGCTTCACTAGAAACACCGACAGCAGCAACTCCTGCCAGATAAAACTGGATTTCAGTGCGGCTTTCATTAATTAAAACTCACTCGGTCTATTCACTCAAAAGGTCACTTCAGTGTGAAAGGAAGGGAAAAGCACTTGCTTGTGAAAATCAAACAGTGCCCCTGAGCTTAAAAGCCACTTCAAGGTAAAATGTTAATGACAGAGGATTAGACCATTTACTGATCATTTGTCAGACCTGCCTATGATTTTTCAATCACTAGGGTAATCCAGGAATAGGCTAATATTTAAGGAATTGTCCTCAGGGCCAGTTATAACCAGCTGCTTCTGGTAACTTTACCGCTTCTCCTCTTGATAGGGAGGATGAGATGAATTAAGTCATGATCTACAGCAAAGTGGATTGCGCAATCTCTAGTCTACAGAGCAGTACTGCAGCCCAGATGTTAGAGACCCTTGTTTACCCTTCAAAGGCCTCTCTGCTTGGCTTGGTGCCCATCTCAGCCCCCTTTCCCTCAATCGGGTCAATATTCAAATGGACTTATATGGGCAGTGGCTGCTGTTAAACATGCAGGTCCCCTATCTGAGGATTTTCAATGACACTATTTGGATAACGCTGGTGAAATTCCCTCTAATATCCATGCCAGTATCAAACAGTACCGGGGCAGAGCAAAGTCAAAATGACTAATCTGTATTGAGGTAATACCGAGCCATTATCCGTATAGTTATGTGGTTTCATTTGAGGCCTGCAAAAGAAGCTGAATATTGGTGGCAGAGACCACATTATAGTACAGTATATTCAGGGCCACCACCTATCCGTATGGCAGGGTTGACTAAAAGGGGTCTGTTTACTAAGCTGCGCTACCTGTTAATGTGGCAGAAAGCGCAGGGAAAACACAGATAGTTCAGCGATTTTCTGCATTATCTGCAAAAGCCGTGTTAACTGTTAGAGTGGACGTGATATGGGCAGAGAGTACGACACACAGTTACTGCAGGCATCAACGGGCCCGTCATACTGTCAGAGTGGCAGATAACACCACCTCAACGAGTGGCGTTCTGTATCCACGGTGCTGCCAGGCTGGGATCTCTACACATTATGTGTGTTATCAGCTGAGGAAATGCTGTACACATCCTTAACAGATAGCCAGGGCCCATGCAACCATTAAGTAAACTAGGTGGTCCCCTACAGAGCCAATGGTCAGGGTGTCCATTGTCGCCTCTCTCCTGGACGTGCGGCAGCAGCAGCAGTACATTTAAAAAGGCACCATAGCGTCAGAGTTACCTGCTGTTCATGTTTCCTGTAAAAGGAACTTGAATCGGAGGGGGGACGAAGTGCGAACAGCATTGTGGCACTGGAACAGAAGGTAACTCCGGCACCAAGGTGCATTTTTAAATGTAATGCACGTCCGGGAGAGGGTAAGCAGCAGCGACAAAGAGTGTGGGGGTGAAGCAGGGGCGGCACTGGGAATGAGATTCGCCTAGAACGCCTCATCCCCCTGCACCAGCCCTGCAGAAGACGCAATGCTATGTGCACAAAAACACCACGTTAGCTACAAAAGCCCAACGTGCTTCATTAAACAGAGCCCAAAGTTTCTTTCAACACCACAATTGTTGCTGCCACTGAAAACTGTTCCAATTGAAGACTAAGCTTTGTCCTCTAGATGTCTGGTTGCAGAGACTCCAGTTGTAAACAGAAACCGTGATCAACAAAGGGGAGTATCAGTACAAGAAGGGAGCGTTCTTGACAGCTCCATCTGGATCCACTCTGCTATCTGCAGTATGAATGTCAAACGCTAGAAGCAGGGACTACAATGATCACAATACTCTAGGATGCAAGTTCAAAAACTAGGACCTGCCAAAAAGTCTTCTTCCTTTAACCAGGTCACTTGGCTGCTCTCATAATGCAATAGGGGAAGACTCTGGCCTACAGCACAAACTCTCAGTAAGAGTCAGAGTACCAGAGATAGTGCACAAAAAATAGGAAAAATGTAAAAATCTAAGGAGGACATATTCAAAATGATTAACACTGTTAAAGGTTACCACATTAATTGCACTGAGTGGGATATTCAGCAGCACATAGACATTTTGTGTCACCGAATATCCTCTCCTAACCCCTCACTTGATTTGTAGCTTGACATGTTGTGAGGACTTGTGTACCTCAGTGATGCTGAGAGCTAAGCTATCAGTAGCAGAACTACTGGCAGGGTCTCCCAAGATGGACAGGTCTCAGACTAAGACAAACCACCCATCTGGGCAGCAGCAACAACACTAGTATTACTTGGGTGGAAGAAAGGCCTGACAATCTACTTCTCTATCTTGCCATGAAAACCCAATGGATAGTCACAACAAAATAAATTGCACTATAGTGGAAAGATGAGACCCACATGTCAGAAGGCACTCAACAGACTACTGGAGTTGAGCTGAAGACTATTCAGAGTAAAGCCAGCATTTATGATGTGGTTGGATCAAAGCCCTCGGGACGTCTGACTGCCGATGTAGCTGTGCATGAAATGAAAGTCAGTAGCTGCAAAGATGTCTTACATATTGGGACATGGGACGAATGAAGCATGAACCAAGGGAAGTTGGAGGTGGTCAAGAATGAAATGGAACGTGTACAACTTGATCTGTTGGGTGTCAGCGAACTGAAATGGACTGGCATCGGGCACTTTGCATCTGATGATCACATGGTATAGGATGCTGGAAGTGAAAGACAAAGAAGAAATGATGTTGCTTTAAAATTAAGAAGAAACTTGCAAGAACTGTAATGAAAAGCAAAGCAATTAGCGAACACTTAATTTCTATTCATCTTTGGGGAATGCCCATCAATACAACTATTATTAAGGTATATGCCACAACAACAGCTGCAAAAGAGGAAGAAGTGGATGAGTTCTATGAACAAGTACGAGCTGAAATTGACAGAACATGCAAACAGGATATGCTGATAGTCATGGGTGATTGGAATGCAAAAGTTGGCAACAAAGAAGAAGGCAAAGTAGTTGGAAAATATGGACTTGGGAAAGCCTGATAGAATTCTGCAAGACCAACGATCTTTTCATCTCAAACACCACCTTCCAGCAATACAAGCAGCGACTGTATACATGGACTTCACCCAATGGATTATACAAAAATCAAATTGACTACATATGTGGAAGTCAACGCTGCAAAAGCTCAATAACATCAACAAAGACAAAACCTGGAGCCAACTGTAGTACAGATCACAAACTACTAGTATGCAAATTTAAGCTAAAGTTAAAAAAGAGTAAGCTACTCATGAATGTAGCAAAATATGACCTTGAGAATATACCACTGGAATTTAAAGACTGCCTACAAAATAGATTTGCTGCTTTGGATATAAATGACAAAGCACCAGAAGAGTTATGGGATGACATCAAGAAAGCCCTGCTCAAAGAAAGTGAGACATCTCTACAAAAAGTGAAAAAGCAAAAAAAGTTAAATGGGTGACTGCAGAAAGTCTGAAAATTGCCCAGAAATGCAGAGAAACTATGAGAGATAAAGAGAAAATTCCAGCCACGAATTGGAATGCAACAAGATGCTCAAGATTCATATTGTATGATGCTGAGAAAATCAAGAAAAGGTGGAAAGAATATACAGAGTCATACCACAAAGATCAAGTGGACCAAAGGTCATTTCAAACTGCATTTTATGATCAGGTAGTGAAAGAAGTTGAAGCAGCATTGAAAGCATTATCAAAGAACAAAGCACCGGGTATTGATGGCATTCCCATTGAAGTATTACAGCATTCGGATGCAGCTGTTGACATATTTACATGGCTGGGCCAGGAAATTAGGAAGACAACAGCATGGCCAACTGACTGGAAAAGATCTGTGTTTATGCCAATACTGAAGAAAGGTGATACGACTGTGGAAATTATCACGCAATCGCTCTGATGCCACATGCCAGCAAGACTCTACTCAAGATCATCCAATAGAGACTACAACCATACCTGGAACGAGAACTGCCTGAAGTGCAAGCAGGGTTCAGGAAAGGGTGAGGAACAAAGGATATCACTGCCGATGTGAGATCGATTCTTGAAAAGACAAAAGAATATCAAAAGGATATCTATACGTGTTTTGACTACAGCAAGGTTTTTGGCTGTATTAATCATGAGAAACTCTTGGCCACATTAAAAAGCATGAATATACCAGAACACCTAATAATTCTCTTGCACAACCTTTACAATAATCAAGAAGCAATAGTTTGAACATAACAAGGAGAAACAGAATGGTTTAATATCTGCAAAGGTGTACAACAAGGCTGCATATTTTCCCCCTACCTGTTTAATTTACGTATATGCAGAATCATCAGAGGAACAGGACTGTATGAAGACAACCGAGGTGTGAAGATTGGTGGAAAACTCAACAACCCTCGCTATGCTGATACCACAATACTAGCTGAAAATGAAGATGATCTGAAACATTTGCATCTCAAGATCAAGGAACATAGTCTTACAATGGGTCTGTACCTTAACGTATAGAAGATAAATGTTTATGTTTATGTTTATGCAATTTCTTGATATACCACCCAGGGAGAAGGGCATCAGAGCGGTTTACACACACTACAAGCAGGTACTGGATACATTCCCTCATCCCGAAGGCCTCACAATATGCATGTGTACCTGAAAAATTAGCAAAAAACAATAAATTCATCATTGATGGAGAAGAAATTGAAATAGTGGACAACTTTAACCTGCTTGGATCAGATCAAAAATCAATAAAGAACTGACAAGCAGTCAAGAAATCCATCGACGCATTGCTCTTGACAGAATGGCTATGAAGGACCTAGGCAGGATTCTCAAGAGCAGAGATTTCTTGTTCCATACAAAGGTTTGACTTGTCCAAGCCATGGTATTTTCAATAACATCTAGTGGATGTGAAAGTTGGAGAGTGAAAAAGATAGACAGGAAGAAAATTGATGCCTTTGAATTATGGTGCTGGTGAAGAATACTATGTATACCATGGACAGCCCGAAAAACAAACCAGTCAGCACTAGAGGAGATCAAACCAAAATTTTCTTTAGAAGCTTAGATGACATGACTTCGCTTTTCATACTTTAGACACATCATGCGAAGAAAAAGATCATTAGAGAGAGAAATCATGCTTGGCAAGATTGAAGGTCAATGCAAAAGAGAAAGACCAGCAATGAGATGGATCGATACAGTAACAGCAGCTACGGGGACCACTCTATCAACAATGAGCTGCCTGACTGAAGACCGAATATAGTTTACAACAACTATCCAAAGGGTCGCCTTGACTCAGCATCAACTCGATGGCACTTAACAACCACCCCACCAAATGCCCCGATGCTAACTACGTAGCATAGGAGTGAACCAGGAGGGCAGTGAAGATAACTGGTGATATTCAGCTTCTGGCCAGTTATCTTCAAGTGGCTAAAATTAGGCACTATAAAGGCTGGCCTCAATCTAGCCACTTTAGCTATCTGGGCAGCAGCTGAATATCGCCACTGCCCAGTTAGCTGAATAACTATCTGGTCTCAGTCCCCTGAAGAAGGGCCGTGTGGCCGAAACACGTGTAGGGCTGACCCCTTCAATAATATTTGTTCCTTCCAAGGGTCTCTCATCTCCAGGTGAGAGACAGCTTCATAAACATGGATATGCCTGATATAGACATCTGTGAGAGCATCTACATAAACATCCCTAGAATATGAGATCAGGCAGTGATGTCCAGGCTCCTAAGAATACCCCACTCATGCCCCCACCACACCTCTATTCAGATTTGGACATCCACAGAGCCGGCTTCTAAAATGGCTTTGGGCATCTCTGTGCCTGTTTTCAGACATTCAAAGCATGAATAGGGCTTCAAAAATAACCCCCTTGGTGCCTGGCTCCTGGTCTCAGGACCACTGCTGCAGTGAGCAGTCTAGATACAGTGGGATGGTCTATCAAAATAGGGAAAACATTTCCAAGAGGTTACAAATGAGGGCTGATGGTGCCAGATTTATTTATTTATAAATATTTATCTCCCACTGATCAAAACAAATTGGGGGGGTTTTCTCTGCGAGTTAGCAGGTTATTTTAGAAGCCCTAATCATTATTTAAACGTGTCCAAGCAGCTGTATACACATGTAAATCACATCCACATGTAAATTGTCATTTAAAAAGGGTGACATTTATAAGCGGTTGACTGTAGGGGGGGGGCGTGTCAGGCATGCTCTACACATGTATTCCCCATTTCATATAGGGTACAAACACTTAGCCCAAATGGCTTATGTCCTGATTTACATCTGCTCCTTGGTATGAATAGGGCTTTAAAAAGTGTCCTTTTGGCCATCCCTTTACATGAGGGATTAAGGGGGATATTCCTCTTCCTTATCATCTCTCCAGTCCAGTCCTGCACTTCTGGGTTGTGCACCTCTTCCAGCAGCTTGGAGACTGAGCATGTCATGTTTTGATGACACCCTTACTAATACCATGGGGACCGCCCACCATATCCAGTATCTATTGACAAAGCAGACTTCACAGGAGCAGCAAATAGAAACATAGAAACATAGAAACATGATGACAGAAAAAGACCACAAGGCCTATCTAGTCTGTCCTTCCATAACAACAACTACAACAGTCCACTTTTTACCTTTAGAGATCCTCTGTGTTGGTCCCATGCTTTTTTGAATTCAGTTACTGTCCTCATCTCTACCACCTCCACTGGGAGACTATTCAACGGATCCACTACTCTTTCCGTAAAGAAATATTTCCGCATATCACTCCTGAATCTATCTCCCTTCACCCTCATCCCATGTCCCCTCGTAGCAGAACTTGCTTTCAATTGAAAGAGGCTCTCCCCTGAACATTTATGCCACGGAGGTATTTAAACATCTCAATCATATCACCTCTATCCCGCCTTTCCTCTAAGGTGTACATATTAAGATCCTTAAGTCTGTCCTCATATGCTTTATAATGAAGCCCATTAATCATTTTAGTAGCAACCCTCTGCACCGACTCCATCCTGTTCACATCCTTTTGAAGGTGCGGTCTCCAGAATTGCACACCATACTCCAAATGAGGTCACACCAAAGACTTATACAGAGGCATTATCACCTCCTTTTTTCTGCTAGCCATTCCTCTCCGTATGCACCCAAGCATCCTTCTAGCTTTTGCCGTCGCCTTTTCTACCGGTTTAGCTACTTTAAGATCAATAAGCAATCAAGCCAGAACAAATCTCCTAGTCTAATAGAAATTTAAATTGCTGTTACCATTTAGAAAGTTAAAGTCAACCTACTTCCCCCCCCCCCCCGATACAGAGAAGAGATTCCTACTTCCCCTGCCCCAACCGAGGAGGCTTACCTGAGGCCCCACTTGGACCTGATCGGCAACACTGCGCGTGAGATGGACCCTCACTTCGGTCCTCCTCAATCTACTCCCCCCCCCCCCCCGTATCCCATCTACGGAACCTCTGTGGGCTTAGTCTTAATCATGGAGATAACCGCTTCAGGCTTGTAACACCGTCAACCAAAACCCGGGGTGGGATTCGGGACTGGACTGGAGATCCTCAAGAAACAACAATTAGCAGGTAAGTCTAATTTCATCTTCCTTATCGTCTCTCCAGTCCAGTCCTGCACCTCCGGGATGTAGTAGAGCAGTAAGACTATTGGGAGGGACCCGCCAGCCGGGCCTGAAGCACCACCCGACCAAACCTGGCATCCCTCTCCGCCTGGATGTCTAGGCGACAATGTCTTACAAAGGCATGAAGCGATGACCAGGTTGCCGCCTTGCAAATCTCCACCGGCGGCACCAAACTTTACTCCACACATGAGACCGCCTGAGCCCTCTACACATCCCTGCATGCGTGTAGCTGACCTCATTTATAAAGTGAGGTCCCACTTTATAAAACAGGTGCATACCGACACCCTGCACTCTAGATGCATCAGTTCTGCCTGCCCTTGAGCAGATGTAGCTGGTGGCATCCAGATCAGTGCTGGGACGTGCACCTGTCATAGTATTCTATAGTGTACGTAGGATGGGCATGTAGGGCACTTCTGCACGTGCTTCTAGAACACTGCCCAGGCAAAGCAGGGGTGGATGTGCTCATGCATGTGCAAGTCTGGGAAAATCCAAATGTGCATGTAGGAGGTGTGGATCTTTCCATAGTCCCCCTTATAAAATCGCACCCTTTATGTACAACTCTGTTACTGGTTTCTGAACTAATATCAATTCCGTGATTTTACAATGGTGTGTTCCTAGGCGCACATATAATCCTAGGCGCACATATAAAGAGGGTGAGCGCATTATTGGAAAACTTATTTCAGGGACATCTCCCCTCAGAAATCTATTCACAGTGGGGGAATCCAGTCCACAAGGATTGGCTACCCGAAGGTCATCAGCCACAATGACCACTCAAGGCATTTTCCTACTATACCTGAATATAACTCACCTCGAACTTCTGAGAAAGGCATCGTCTAAATCCAATTCCATTTCCCCTCCCTTCCCTGCATGTTCACTGCTCTTTCTCCCTCTTTCTAATTCTACATGGCCCTTGGATTTCTGCATCTCAGCCAATCGAGAAGGCACAGGATTTAATTTTGTCTGTAACCTTTAGCAACTTATTACTCACATGACTGTCTTGAGGAATGGGCCTCAGAACCTGAGTCCGGTCCCCACGTCTGTATGGGATCCCATATTAATCACTCCTCCCCTGCTATCCCTCTCCTTTCTCTCAGGAGCAGTGATAATGGTCCCCAGTGCTTAGAGCAGTAGGTGGTTGACCAAGTGACTTCACCCTCTATAGTCTTAAGAACTGCTTACACTGTAAGATCACCCGGGCAGGGGAATAACTTGTGTAAATCAATGCCGACTCCTGGTGACCCAGCCTCTGGGTTTTCTTGGCAAGGTGCAACCAGACGATTTGGTAATTTATTTTACATTTATTGTTTTTCTTTAATTTGCCCCCCCCCCTCCCCGTGGGCTATTCAAGTTCTGTCATTTTCTTTCATTTAATATATTTCTTTGTTTAGATTTTCTGTATCAGGATTCCTTTACTTTCAATTCTAATGTGAGTTGTAATTACATTGAAATTTCAATTTTAAAAAAAAGTCTTTGGCATTGGAGAGGGTCCTCAAAGTCTTTTGCCTTTAGGGCTCCAAGCCAGGTTCAGCTGACATAGACTATGCACAGTAATATTTATTACGCCTCCTCGCCAGCCCTGTTATGAAGTAATAAGGAAAAGTATTAGGGAAGTTTCTGTCACCCATCATAAATAGAAAATGAAGCCATCTGTGCAATATTTGACAATCAAAAAAGATTCTAGTATGTTCCAGACGGCACAATTTAATATGCATTACTGACCTGCAAAAAATTAAATCTAAAAATAGTGAATTAGCCCATCATGCATGAAAGACAAGCACTTTGAGAATGAAAACTCCTACCAAGGGAACTAATTTGCTCTTGATAGACAACATACATAAATAAAGGAGGCCTTGATTAAAGAATATGCAACTGAATAGATGTTCCATTGCGTAGTTGCTATTTCTTGTTCCTTCTGCTCAATCAGACACAGCAAACTCCATTTGTCCAAAGCACTTTTAAACAATTTTGTCTAGAACATTTTTTATAAACTTACAGCCCACCTATTTCAGCTTATATTAACAAAGTGCATGAAAAGGATGCACAGTCTAATCTACCATTCCTTACTTCATTCTCAACTATTACATTGTGTTCTCTGAACTTCTTTTTGTCTGCAATTATACTGTAATTTTCAGACCCTCTTATAATTGGTAAAGCATTAACAAAGCTGCCCAAAATTCTTACCACACTCCCCTCCACCACCAAAAAGAAGGTGCAGATTGTCTTAGGCCAGGGGATCTCAGGGGATTACAGGATACAAGGCAGCATGGATTCACCAGAGGCAGGTCTTGTCAGACAAATCTGATTAATTTCTTTGACTGGGTGACCAGGGAGTTGGACCGAGGGAGAGCTCTAGATGTGGTGTATTTAGATTTCAGTAAAGCCTTTGATACTGTTCCTCACAGGTGACTTATAAAGAAACTGAGTACCTTAGGGATGGACCCTAAAGTTACTGCTTGGGTTAGAAATTGGTAGAGTGGGAGGCAACAAAGGGTACAGGTAAATGGAGCTCACACTGAGGAGAAGGAAGTTACCAGTGGTGTGCCCAAGGGATATGTCCTTGGTCTGATTCTTTTTAACATCTTTGTTAGTGATATAGCGGAAGGGCTGTTGGGTAATGTTTGCCTCTTTGCGGATGATACCAAAATCTGCAATAGAGTAGACACCCAGGAAGGTGTAGATAACATGAGGAGGGATCTAGCTAAGCTTGAAGAATGGTCTAGAATTTGGCAGCTGGAAATTAATGTTAAAAAAAATGCAAGGTCATGCATTTGGGCTGCAGCAATCCAACGGAGCAATATAGTATAGGGGGTGAATTACTTTTGTCCACTAAAGAAGAGCGGGACCTAGGCGTGGTTGTGTCTGATGATCTTAAAGTAGCTAAACAGGTAGAAAAGGCAACAGCAAAAGCTAGAAGGATGCTTGGGTGCATACAGAGAGGAATGGCTAGCAGAAAAAAGGAGGTGATAGTGCCTCTGTATAAGTCTTTGGTACAACCTCATTTGGAGTATTGTGTGCAATTCTGGAGAACGCACCTTCAAAAGGATATAAACCATATGGAGTCAGTACAGATGGTGGCTACTAAAATGGTTAGTGGTCTTCATTATAAAGCATATGAGGACAGACTTAAGGATCTTAATATGTACACCTTAGAGGAAAGGCGGAATAGAGGTGATATGATTGAGATGTTTAAATACCTCCGTGGCATAAATGCACGGAAAGAGTGGTGGATCCGTGGAATAGTCTCCCAGTGGAGGTGGTAGAGATGAGGACAGTATCTGAATTCAAAAAAGCATGGGACAAACACAGAGGATCTCTAAAGGAAAAAAGGGAACTGTTGTAGTGGTTGATATAGAAGGACAGACTAGATAGGCCATGTGGTCTTTTTCTGTCATCATTTTTCTCTGTTTCTATGTTTTAACCCAGCCCTTGCAACACATCTAGCTAGTCCAGGTTTTCAGGATATCCACAATGAATATGCATGAGAGATTTGCAAGCACTGCCTCCCTTGTATACAAGTATCTCTCATGCGTATTCATTGTGGTTATCCTGAAAACCTGGGCTGGCTAGGTGTGTCCCGAGGACTAGGTTTTGAACCCCTGGTCTTAGGCTGATGACACTGACACTCATCTACATGTACGAAAGCTAAGCACTGAGCCCTTGGCACAAATAGAAAAACTTTACCCTTTAAAGTGAGAAGTCTTCAGATATGCCCCTCCTTTCACTACAATAGGGTAACTAGGCAATTGTAAACATTAGGGGCCTGATATTCAAAAATTCCAATATTCAAATATCACGGCAATTGGCTGTGGCAATTAAATATCGGTATGAGAAAACGAGGCAGTATCTGAATAGGAGCTGCAGCTGAGTACCCAGACTGAGTGGCACTATCTGGATAAGCACCAGCACTAACACATCCTCATTCTTGCACCAACCGGATAGCGCCTGAAAATCAGCGGCACTATGCCCTTAGCCAGCTGGTCTCCCATTGGTCTTTGAATATCGACCCATAAGAAAATAGAGCCAACACTGTTAAAGCTTCAATCATATGGTGGATAGGCAATGCAACATCCTAGGACTGGAAGGATAAGACAATTGCCCTCTTTGTAGCTGCAGGTTGTGAGTCATCGATTGATGTTTAAAGAGTTAACATTTTGGCCAGCCCTCAAATGCCTCTTACTACACCCTTTTTTAAATGGATAACTTTGCCTGTTTGACAATTTAAATGGCCA
Organism: Ichthyophis bannanicus; assembly: GCA_033557465.1. Lineage (NCBI taxonomy): Eukaryota > Metazoa > Chordata > Amphibia > Gymnophiona > Ichthyophiidae > Ichthyophis > Ichthyophis bannanicus. The sequence goes on along the minus strand of CM066035.1, from coordinate 897,682,577 downwards.
AAGTTATTCTTGTAAGTGTGCTGAAGTTTTTGGGGTTTTTTTTAAAGCACGCAATTGGGACCACCACCCACTGCATGAGTGCTTTGAAATAGCCACCTCAGAATTAGTAGTGGTGCTTCCAGAGGGGCACTTGCATACCCCTGCAAGTCTGTCACCAGTGGTTGAAGCCGTGGCCAGATTCTGAAATTAAAACCCATCAACTAGAAACCCTACCCAGAACTAGAGCTATCTACTAGCCAGGATGCATACGTGCCTATGTCTATGTACATGCATGGATCAGAGGCCCCATATCACCCCTCACATGTCCTGAAGATCTGGTGTGGACTAGACACCAAAGAGGCACACACACACTACAGAAATCTTACCGATTCAGTGCAAACGAGTAGTGGAACTTAATGTTGTGCTGATCGGCAAGGTCACAGGTTGGCAGCATTTCAAGTGTCTCCACCAGTCTCACCATGGCATCATAATCCTGACAGGCACAATAAAACAGGATGTTTGCTTAATAAAACATCTGATCCAGGACCAAGTCTCCATTCTGTCTTTTCTCCTCTCCTGGAAGCTTCTTTCAGGTCTCCCTTCCTTTCTCATGCTACGTTGGGCTGTTCCTCCTCCTACACTTTGCCCCCGAGGCTCACGCCTGCGGGCTGAGACCTCACACTGGCCACGTGGAATGACCTTGCAACCTGCAGATAACAGAGCATATCAGTGTCCTTCTGAGGATGTTCCCAAAGCCTCCTCCAGTGCACAGAAGGGTGAACTTCTTCGAGGAGGCTCATCAAGCAACCTACATTGGACTTTCAAACTTGCTAAAGGGTATTTGGGCAGTCTGCCAATCAACTTTTGAATTTTCTGAAAATCCAAGGTGGAGTTTTCAGATTTCCACCAAATTTCACCCACATCTGCTTGGGGGAAGGAAGGGGGCATTTTGGATTTCTCCATAGGTGGAATCTAAAATTTCCATGGAACCCCACTGAGACTGAAGTCGACACATCTCAACTCCAGTGACAAAAATAACACCCTTCTGTTGATGACCCAGTAAGCAATGCTCTGGGTATTATGGTCAATGCCGGAAGTCAGACATCCCCATAGATGCAGAACAAGCAAAATTAGCACCTGATTTGATACTCCATAGAGTACTCACTAACCCCATATCCAGGAGGTACATTCTCCTGGACCTCTGCTCCAAGCATACCTGAATGTCTCGGTAAGACAAGAGAAGATTGATGACAATGTCAGGCGTGAGGACCTCAGTATTGTCCATGCGTAGCTTAATGCGGGCTAATTCTTTCGCCAGCTCCTCCCCTTGGTACTTCACCCTGGCCTTCCTGATATCATTCAAAAGCGTTTCCTTGTAGTAAGTGCTAGTGGAGCAAAGCAGATAGAGAGACTAACTGTTAGGGACTCTTGCACTCTTCTCTATGCAGCTGATCGTTAGGCTAGCTGTGGCCCTTGGGGGGGATTCCCACCATGGCTTGGATTTTTTAGACAGGTGCTGAACTCCTACATATTCTACATCAAATTAATGGGCAGTGCTGTGTTTCAAATTACAGGGCTGCTAGTTATAAAAACATTCACAGCAGAATTTGACTTCTAGGAACAATGAACATGATTTACATGGCTTCCAGTTTCCCTAAGTAGAGAGGGCCCACTGTGCTGAAAAGCCCTTGGTGGGTCCCTCTCCATAGAGCACCTTTGCTGGGGAGTGGGGAGTGAAGACATTCCAATTTTTGAACTGATTGAACTTTGATTTTCTGTATGAATTGCACAGATGTAAAGTTACTGCCTGCCAAATCATTCATGTGCATGGGGTACCCCAGTAAACTACTTAATTATGAAACAAACTCATCCAGAGTGATCGTGTGGTTTAGTGATTTTACTGGGAAGTGCCAGAGGTCATCTGAAACCTGTCTTCCTGCTCTTCCCCACCTCCCCAACCCTATCAGGAAAGCACTTGGCAACATATAGGCTATTTGATAGTCTCTGAGCGCCACATAGAGCCTTTGAGCCTGATTTGGGGATGGGGCAAGGACAAGGGCTCCATCAGCTATAGAGAAGGATCATAAAGGGACAGGGGCAACTTGGGAAAAGGCAAAACCCAGTATGAAAAGGCGACAGGCAAGCAATGGCAACTTAATTCACTATATCTAATAGATCTGTTGACTTACTGAGATGGGTCAAATCTATTCTGTAGCCTCATAAATGCATGATGGCAGATAAAAATGAGTTGATCATATATATACCCATATATAAACCAACATCAGCAATGTCCCACCAGTCTCTGATGTCTCTAACCTCACCTCTTCGCCCTCTCCCCCTCTATACCACTGCCCTCTAGGGTGTTTATATTCTTTGCAGTGCTAGCCCTCACCATCTTCAGAGATAATCTATTCTAGGCATGGTGGTCTCATTACTACAAGTCTCACATCTAATCTAACAGCCAGACTCTCTCCCATGCCATGACGCAAAGTTTTGTTGGAAACATCCATCCACCGTTGCTCATTGATGTTAGGGCTATAACAATGGCCGCTCACTGCAGGTTACTCCAAATGGCCCCTAAAAGTTCATATGACTGAGTAAACACTTAAACCCTCCCTCCTCTCTTACCACTGCAATCTGTGTCTATTGCAAACACGTCTACATTCTATCACATTTTTGGTTGCTGCTCTTCTGGACTATTCCAGGTATTTGTCATCCTTCCCATGAGCAATCAATGATATTTCCCTGCTGAAAAGCAATATGTCCCCTCTGGGTCCTAGGCCAAGGAGGCACGTGTGTGAGAAAGAGGACGATATTGGAGATTACCATGATGTAATGTGAATGTCCTTCAAGAGACTGATGAACCTCTCCACCAGCGGCACACACAGGGGTCCCAGTAGATTGTCCCAGTTCGGCTGCATGTATTCAGAGGCCCTGCGCTGAGCGTCACTCTCGCAGCAGAAATAATCAGCACATGGAGTTACGATGTATGGAATAAAGTAGTAGTTTCCACTGGAAGCCTGCAAAATAAAATCTCTCAAGTAAACCCATCTGCACATGATGTGAATTAAAATCAGAATGACCAGGCAGCTGTGCAATAGGCTAGGATAATCTGAATTTTCAAAAAAGATACAAAAGGTAGTCCATAACCAGGTGAGCCTGACCAGGAATTCATCTTCTTCAACACCATAACAAGTAGGAAAGATGTCCCTGCGGTGGTAGGGCAGAGGAAGGTTGTGGCACAAGCCACCACTGGCTAGCTCTCTGTCTTTAAACAGCACTATGTAGCCTCTCTCACCTGCTCATCCTTGCTTCTCTCCTAGTACTGAAGGACTTGTTTCTACAATTAGAACCTGCCAGAGTCTGGCTCCACAAGGCACCAGTCTTATTTGGCAGATTGAACCCTAGTGGCAGTACCTCAAGACTACCTTTAGGAGACAGAGATGCCATTTTGAACCTGGGTGCCCCCCACAGCAGCAGTGACTGGGGATCACTCCAGCTCCCCCAACAGACCACCAGGGAGAACCTCAGGTAAGAGTTGTGAGGCTCAGGGATTGGGGAAATGATATAAATGGTGTAATAAGAACATAAGAAAAGCCATACTGGGTCAGACCAAGATCCAACAAGCCCAGCATCCCCTTTTCGACAGTGGCCAAGCCAAGTCGTAAGTACCTGTCAGATTCCCAAAAGGTAGAGAGTCTGCAGATGGGGGAGGGGTATAGATTGTGTTGAGAGGGCTCCAGTGGGGTGGTGGGCTTTAAAGTGCTGTCTGGGGGGCCTAATGAAGTTATGTCATGGGTTTCCATCAGGCTTTGCATCTGCACTTTCAATCTGGCTTTTGCGCATGCCTTGGGGCCAGGGCCAGGGCCAGCCTCAGCCTGTCCACTAGGCGAGCTAGGTGGCTGGCCCAGGTGGGCGGCAGCAGCAACATATGGGCAGCAGCGTGCCCCCCCCCCCAGCTGCTACCAATTCCGTTTGTGGGGGGAAGGGGGGAAGCAGCAGTATTTCCAAAAATACATTTAGAAATATTGCCACTGCCCGCCTCCCTCTCCCGAGACAGAATCGGCAGCAGCTGGGGAGGAGGGGCAGAGGCAGTGTCAGCTGCGGAGGGAGGGGTGGTGAGGCCGGGGTTTCTGGGGGCGGCAGAAACCCTTGGGCCAGTCCTGTTCGGTGTGTATTTGTAATCCCTTTGTAAAATGAGGACTACACGTCTATATTTTGGGCCTGCCTAAATCATCCCTCCTCAGCGTCGGCGCAAGGATATGAGGCATCCTAGGCAAAGCTCATTCCTGCCATCCACCCTGCTCCCACCCCACCACTGCTATTGCTGCTCCTCGCTGGGACCTGCAGCGGCAGCAGTAACTTCTAAACTCTGGCGTCATCTGTTCCTCTTCCATCCCCAGTGCTTCACCCATGTCAACAGGAAGTCTGCAGCGGAGGGGGCAGGAGCAGGAACGGCAACGCCGCGCCAGAGCTAATGGTAAGTGATGCGGCACTGTTTAGAAGTAAATGCCGCCACTGCAAGTCCTGGAGAGAAGCAGTAGCAGTGGTAATGGGCCACTCGCTGACTCCCTGCATTCTAGGCAACTGCCTAATTTGCCTAATGGTAGCACCGGACCCGCACCCTTGAAATCTCTGTATGGTGTGGATTTCCATAGGTAAATAGCATAGAAACATGATGGCAGAGAAAGACCACATGGCCTATCTAGTCTGTCCTTCCATATCAACAACTACAACAGTCCCCTTTTTACCTTTAGAGATCCTCTGTGTTGGTCCCATGCTTCTTTGAATTCAGATACTGTCCTCATCTCCACCACCTCCACTGGGAGACTATTCCATGGATCCACTACTCTTTCCGTAAAGAAATATTTCCGCATATCACTCCTGAATCTATTTCCCTTCACCCTCATCCCATGTCCCCTCGTAGCAGAACTTGCTTTCAATTGAAAGAGGCTCTCTCCCTGTGCATTTATGCCACAGAGGTATTTAAACGTCTCAATCATATTACCTCTATCCCGCCTTTCCTCTAAGGTGTACATATTAAGCTGCTTAATTCTGTCCTCATATGCTTTATAATGAAGACCACTAACCATTTTAGTAACCACCCTCTGTACCAAATCCAATCTGTTTATATCCATTGAAGGTGGGGTCTCCAGAATTGCACACAATACTCCAAATGAGGTCGCATCAAAGACTTATACAGAGGCACTATCACCTCCTTTTTCCTGCTAGCCATTCCTCTCCCCATGCACCCAAGCATCCTTCTAGCTTTTCCCGTCACCTTTTCTACCTGTTTAGCTACTTTAAGTTCATCACACACAATCACGCCTAGCTCCCGCTCTTCTTTTGTGGACAGAAGTACTTCACCCCCTATACTGTATCTCTCCCTTGGATTGCTGCAGCCCAAATGCATGACCCTGCATTTTTTAACATTAAATCTCAGCAGCCAATTTCTAGACCATTCTTCAAGTTTAGCTAGATTCCTCCTCATGTTAAATCTACACCTTCCTGGGTGTCTATTGCAGATTTTGGTATCATCTGCAGACAAGCAAACCTTACCCGACAGCCCTTCCGCAATATCACTAACAAAGATGTTAAAAAGAATCGGACCAAAGCAGTTGTCTAAATCACTATCTGCATACGTGGCCAGTTTACATGTGTACAAGTCGCGATTTACTTGTGGGGATGCTTCTAAAATAAAGACCCAAATGTCCCAAAACTGAACGTTCCTAAAAAATCTACAGGAATCAAGTTGCTGCTGATTTCCCATTCCCTCGAGACCTGCTCCAGCCATCAAAGTCTTACTAGTGAGCCATGAGTGACCAGACTAGCTCCGAGAGGATATCAGTTTTTGTGGATGGTGTGGGTTCCCTATTCTGAAACACAGGGTTGGGCCAACCACCAGGCAGACTAGGCAGTTGCCTAGGACATACGCTTCTTGGGGGCAGCAAACAGCAACAGTGAAAGCAAAACAATAGATCCTGACAGCCACACAAACTCAGACCCATCAGTGCTTACTTTTACCGGCAGGATGTTGGAAATCTCCCTCATTATGTATATATTTGCAAAACAAAGTTTTATATTTAAAAGTGTGATGCCCAAATATGTGTTTTTATAGGACTTTTTTGGGACGGAGGGCGTTGAGATGAATTTAACCAAGTTGACTTATCAAAATCTTGGCGATGGGAGGTGCTAGGGGATCTACAAATTAATGGGGAAGGGGGGGCGCAAGGCTGAAAAGTTGCCCAGGACATGTAATACCCTTCAACTGACCCTACTGATACATGCAGAGGATTAGGGGTGTTGGGAAATTAAGTATTTTACTATGTTCTATGATTTTAGTATCTATTTAAAGACTGCCTGAAAAATCGATTTGCTGCTTTAGATACAAATGACAGAGTTCCAGAAGAGTTATGGGATGACATCAAGAAGGTTGTGTTGGAAGAAGTCTCTATATAAGGTGAAAAAGCAAAAACGGCCAAACTGGATGACTGAAGAAACTCTGGGAATTGTCTAAAAAATGAAGAGAGGCTAAAGTCAGAGAAGAAAGAAAAGCAATCGCATAACTCAGAGATTTCCAACGTGCAGCAAGACAAAACAAGGAGAAGTACTACAATGACACATGCAAGGAAATCGAAGCAAAAACTATTAGAGAAAGGACAGGGTCTCTTCATTTCAAAGCAAGCTTTTTGAAGCCATTGACACCTCATCAGGGGTTAGTGAGCCTGATTAGCCTGTGAAAGGACTGAAGACTGCATAAAAGTCTTCAGAACCTTCCAAGGCATTCCTAACAGGGTCTCTCCATTTCAAAGCAAGGTACCAAAGCTCCATCAACTGAACAATGGCTGGGAAAAATCGTATTGCCAAAGCTGTTGCCCCCATTACAGCTTCTGCCTCTGTCCAGTCAGAGATCCCAATGCCAGTTGAAGGACTGGTTCCATGTGCAGGATGCCTACGTGCTGAGGCTCTCGGGAAACAAGTGGGGCAGCTCAAAGAAGAAGTGGCAAGGCTGAGGAGCATTCAAGACAGTGAGCAGCGAGAAGTACATTAATGAGATGCTTCTTGAAATATCCAAGCCCTCCAGCAGAGGTGACGATGGGAGCCTACAGAAGGATGAAGGTTGGGCATGTGTCACCAGGGCCTGCAGAATCACCAATCCAACTCCTCAAGCCCTTGAATTGAAGAACCATTATGCAGCCCTGGAAGTGGAGGAGGTGAATGTATCCCAGGAAAGGGAAGAACCAGAGCTCAAGCACCAAAAAATTGCAGAATCAGTGACCACTAGGAAGTGAAGGGTAATGATGGTTGATGACTCTCTTCTAAAGGGTACCGAGGCATCCATCTGCCGACCAGACTTGATATCCAGAGAGCTTTGCTGTCTGCCAGGTTACAAAATCCAAGATGTTACGGAGAGTTTGCTGAGACTCATCAAGCCTTTTGGCTATTACCTGATGTTGCTCATCCATGTTGGCACAAATGATACTGCCAGGTATCCCTCTGAGGGTATCAAAAATGACTTCATGGCTCTGGGACAGAGGATGAAGCAGATAGGGGCATAGGTGGTGGTCTCTTCAGTCCTCCCTATTGAGGGTAAAGGCCGAGAAGCTCGCATCCTGGAGATAAATGCATGGCTGCAGGGATGGTGTCATCGAAAGAGTTTTGGTTTCCTGGAGCATGGGATGATATTCTAAGGGCTGCAGAGCAGAGAGGGCATCCATCTGTCCAAGAAGGGTCGACCTGTCTTCAGCAGCAGACTAGCTAACCTACTGAAGAGGGCTTTAAACTAGATTCGTTGGGGATGAGTGAAGAAAACCCCCAGGTACGCGAAAGCCCCAGGTAAGTGAAACATTAAATATCTTTATAGAAATAAGTAAAAGGGGCAACATCTAGAAAACAGTGTCTATAAATGCCCGTAGTATGAGAAATAAGACCACAGATGTTGAAGCTTTAATGGGACTTGTATTTAGTGGCTGTTACAGAGACATGGTTCACAGACAACCATGACTGGGATAAAACTATACCAGGTTATACATTATTCAGAAAGGACAGTGTAGGAAGAAGGGGAGGAGGAGTGGCACTATATGTAAAAAGTAATGTCAAAATTATGACAATACAGGTCTTAAAGGGGAGAGAAGAGGCAGTATGGGTTAATATACAGACCTCCATCACAGGGAGACGATGTGGACAGAGATTTAATAGAAGACATACGCAGCATTGCCAAGAAAGAGGAAGTGCTACTGATGGGGGATTTCAATATGCTGGATGTTAATTGAAAAACTTACTAAATAAAAAACTTACCAATAATAGGGCTTTCTCTCACTCAGCCCCTATCCTCTGGAATGAACTACCAGATGACATACGGCAGCTGACCGACATTAAGGAATTTCGTAAAAAATTAAAAACACATCTATTCACCATACACTATACAACACAAGTTAACCTAGATATGCAAAGAGACACAGACTAACACATTATGCTACACAGGTTTAAGCTAGAAAACTGGACTAATACTGTTGCAAACAAATACTCCACCCTGCACATAGTTGTATCTCCACCTTTAATAATGTAAAAATGTAAAAAGTTAGATTACATCCCAAACATACCCTGGAATGTAACCTATGTTGAAAGTATTGAGTTACAATGTTATCTGTAAAAAGTTGACATATGTTCCATGTTAAATGACTAGGTATGCACTTTACCATACCTTGTAAACCATTGTTCTTTGTAAACCGCACTTGATCCATGGGAAAGAGCAGTCTAGAAATGCTTGTTAAATAAAATAAATAATTGCCAATCGCTGCTGGAGGGTCATATAGAAGTAAGGAGATCCTGGATTCTTTACAGGAAGAAGTATTCAGGCAACTAGTAACAGAACCCACATGTGAAGGGGTCATACTGTACTTGGTGCTTACCAATGGTTAAAGTGTTTCTGATGTTATAGTGGGAGATCATTTTGCATCCAGTTATCACCAGATGGTGTGGTTCAGTATTAGGACTAGGGCTGATAAAATCCATTCAAAAGCGAGGGTCTTAGACTTTAGGAAAACTAACTTTGCCAAGACAGGCCAATACCTCGGAGTCGTTAGCAGGATGGGAACAGCTGGGAGATGTAGAAAAACTGTGAGCAAAACTGAAAGGGGATATTTTAAGGGCAACCAGCCTTTTTGTTAAAATGGTAAATAAAGGTAAAAGGAAAAGGAGGCCGCTATGGCTTTCGAAAGAAGTAGCTGAAAAGTGAAAAAAAAGAGGGAGGCCTTCATGAAATACAAGAGATCACAGAGAGAGGAAGACAGGCATCTACATTTGAAAAAACTTAGAGAGGCTGGCAAAATAGTCAAGAAAGCAAAGATACAAAAAGAACAGAAAATAGCTAATGCAATAAAATGGGGTGATAAGACATTTTTTAGATACGTTAGTGAGCGGAGGAAGAGCAAAAGTAGTATTGTCAGACTCGAGGGTGAAGGGGACGAATAGGTAGAAGCTGATGAGGATAAAGCGGAATAACTTAACAAATATTTCTCTTGTGTGTTCCCAAATGAAGGGCCGGGAACAGGACCTCAGACAACACCAACAAACAGGAACAAAAACTAGGAGCATCTTAAACGATTTTCAGAAGACTGTGTTCATGGGGAACTAGCTAAACTAAAAGTGGACAAAGCGATGGGACCAGATGGGATACAGCCAAGAATAATGAAGGAACTTGGGGACGTTCTAGCAGCTCTACTGACTGAACCTTTCTACCTCTTTGGAGTCGAGGGTGGTGCCAGAGGTCTGGAGAGAGGCTCATGTGGTCCCTTTACACAAAAGCAGAAATAAGGATGGGGTTGAAAACTACAAGCCGATTAGTTTAACCTCAGTGGTGAGTAAATTATTGGAAGTGCTGCTGTAAGAGAAAATAGTGAAGTTTCTGGAGTCCAACGGATTACTGGATACGAGGCAGCATGGATTCACCAGAGGCAGGTCTTATCAGACAAATCTGATTGATTTTTTTGACTGGGTGACCAGGAAGTTGGACCGAGGGAGAGCGCTAGATGTGGTGTATTTATATTTCAGTAAAACCTTTGACACAGTTCCGCACAGGCGACTTATAAACAAACTGAGCACCCTAGGGATGGAGCCTAAAGTTACTGCTTGGGTTAGAAATTGGTTAAGTGGGAGGCAACAAAGGGTACAGATAAAGAGAGTTCACTCTGAGGAGAAGGATGTTACCAGTGGTGTGCCCCAGGGATCTGTCCTTGGTCTGATTCTTTTTAACATCTTTGTTAGGGATATTGCAGAAGGGCTGTCGGGTAAGGTTTGCCTCTGCAGATGACACCAAAATCTGCAACAGAGTAGACACCCAGAGTGGAGGAGTGGCCTAGTGGTTGGGGCAAGGTACTTCACCCGGGGGTTCAAATCCACTAGAGGACAGCAACCTTGGGCCGGAAGGACTGGGGTTTCTAAGTCCCACAGGTGCTCCTTGTGGTCTTGGGCAAGCCACTTAACCCTCCATAGCCCATGTTCCCTGTAAAATAGTTATCTCCAAGTTATAATGCCCTGTTCAATGTAATTTCAGTTTGTTCAATGTAAACCGCACTGATGCAGAATAGCGCGGTATATAAGAGAATGTAAATAAATAAATAAAAATAACATGAGGAGGGATCTAGCTAAGCTTGAAGAATGGCCTAGAATTTGGCAGCTGAGATTTAACGCTAAAAAACGTAGGGTCATGCATTTCGGCTGCAGCAATCCAAGGGAGTGTTACAGTGTAGGGGGTGAAGTACTTCTGTCCACAAAAGAAGAATGGGATCTTGGTGTGATTGGGTCTGATGATCTCAAAGTAGCTAAACAGGTAAAGAAGGTGACGGCAGAAGTTAGAAGGATGCTTGCATGCATAGGGAGAGGAATGGCCAGCAGAAGAAAGGAGGTGATAGTACCTCTGTATAAGTCTTTGGTGCGACCTCATTTGGAGTATTGTGTGCAGTTCTGGAGATCACACCTTCAAAAGGATATAAATAGGTTGGAGTCAGTGCAGAAGGTGGCTACTAAAATGGTTAGTGGTCTTCATTATAAAGAATATGAGGACAGACTTAAGGACCTTAATATGTATACGTTAGAGGAAAGGTGAGACAGAGGTGATATGATTGAGACATTTAAATACCTCCATGGCATAAATGCACATTAGGAGAGCCTCTTGCGACTGAAAGCAAGTTTTACTACGAGGAGACATAGGATGAGGCTGAAAGGGGATAGACTCAGGAGTAATATGCAGTAATATTTCATTGCGGAAAGAGTGGTAGATGCATGGAATATAGTAGAGGTGATAGAGATGAGGACAGTACCTAAATTCAAAAAAGCATGGGACAAACACTGAGGCTCTCTACAGGAAAAAAGGGGACTGTTGTAGTGGTTGATATGGAAGTGCAGACTAGAGATAGGCCATGTGGTCTTTTTCTGCCATCATGTTTCTAAAATCAATTAAATCACACATCTCAAAAGGAAATTGGTAGTTGGTTCAAAAATTCGGACCAATGATAGAAAGGGTGTGTTTTTTTAGTTCTAGATAATTTTGCCAAATGAACAGAAGGAACAGTCAAAATATGCTGAGATTGTGAAGGCAAAGAGAATCCTGTCTGATAACTTGATAATAGGTGAGTCAATGGCAATGGAAGATGCATTGACACTGACAAAGGACCCGTATTGCTCAGAACTTGATCTGAAATGTTACTGGCAGTCAATGAAGCTGCCTCAAAATCGGGGTTATAAGATCAGAGCATTTGGCTTTAGAAACAAGCTGCACTGCCACATTCTGGACCAATCACAATGCTTTAACATGGGATGCAGGTAACGCCATGTACAACACATTCACATTACAAATGGCCCAGATGGCTCCTTCAGACGGGAAGACCGGCATGCATGCATGGAACACCTTCCGAAGGCTTCCTATTGAAGCTGGGAAGCGTTCCCACACGGGCTTTCGTCGGTGAAGTCAGCCATATGTGAGGGGCTGACTTCCTGCTTTGTCCTGGAGAAGTAAAAAATAGAAACAGATCTACCTTCTTCAGTCAATGCAGAATACAGCGATCTGTATCATCCCTAAGCCCTACATTTTGACCTTGTCTTCCCGTTGGTCCCTAGTTCCCTTCATACTAAATTCAAATTCCCCACCTTACATCAGTTCTCCTCATTCCTGCTTCTCCCTCCACCATCTAATCTCCACACGGATTTTATAATCCAGCTTTCCTTTCGGCACTTTCTGCCCTTTGCATGGACTTTATGCGGGGTTTTTTAAGGGGGTACTCGATGGTACTGAGTACCGCCAACTTTTTCTGCAAAACTGACCCCTGGTCCTTATGTATTAATGAAAAAGCCCCGCACATGATGAGTATTGGCACCTTTTTTCCCAGGAAACATGCACTGGAGTAATTCTTTAAACCATCTATAAAGTTAGGTCATGACTATAATTATGCACAATGTAAACTGGCACATACGTATACAGTAGACATGCTCAGGTGAAGAGCTGGATGCAGTATGGCAGAATTGCGATTTACGTGGGTATTTTGTAAAATAAGCACGTAGATGTGTAAAGTAAATGCCAGTATTTACACTTGCTCTCAGGCAGGTGTAATATCTGTACCTTGAATCTAGACGTGATTTCTGCCGGATTTGTGTTTGTACAGTATTTTAAAAAGATACATAAGCACCTACATGTCTTTCTAAACTAGGTGCTTTCCCAATTTTGTAATGACACATAGGCTCCTATGTGTCTTTATAAAATACTAGGGCAAATCCAGCAGCAATCATGGCTACATTGAGGCCGCAGTTGCGGTTGCTCAGGGGCAGGCGTAAATGTCTGCATGTAGAGTACACGCGTATGGACGTAACATAGATTGGGGTATTTTATAATTAACCCATATACTTCATGACTTTGCCTGTGCTCCTCCCAGACCACGCCCCCCGGCAATACCTACAGAAAAAATGCACACATTTATGCCATCATGCGGCAACGCCTGCAATAAAAATACGCACATTCATACAACCATGTGGCAATGTCTACAATAAAACTGTGCATATTCATGCCACTGCGCATACTTTTATACTTGGGGTAAGTTAATGACAGTCATTTTACGCATGCATATTGCCACCTATGCCCTAAAATGACTTTATAAAATCCCCCCCCCCCCCTTACACACCAGCTCTCAGTCTTCATCACCTCAGCGTTTTCCAGCCTTTCCCTACCTATAGAATGTCTCGTCTCTCTCTCTCTTTCCTGGGAGATGGACTTAAACTCCTGACCTTTTCTCTAAATGGCAGGGATGATCAGGGAGGGCCTTGATTTCTTTGGAGGACATTTTCCTTGATTTTAATAGGCCTTATGAATCTGATCTACAATAATGATCCAATAAATTCAGTCTAGTGAAACAGCCCTCAGTTTGGAGTGGGGGAATCTATGAGCGAAATCCAGGATCAGGATTCTTTCAGCCCACTTAACCCTTCAAAGCAGGGATCTTCTGCTCCCTGTACCTGGTTGGTTTTATATTTCTTGGACAGCCTGGCATACGTCACAAATCTTGCTGTACAGAGCAGTGTACAGCCAGAAGGCTTTCCAGGCCGGTAGAGATGGAAGTCCCAAGACTTTCAGGAGTCTGACAACCATGCCCGCGAGGAGCGGGTGAAGACTGATGGAAAGGAGGTTCCTACTCGCTTCACAGGCTCCCCCAGACCCATCCGTCCAAGGCGGTAAGATTTTGGGTTGCCCATGTCCTTCAACAGCTTCTCCAAATCGGCCCCAAAAAGAAACTTCCCTTTAAAGACCAGTCGGATAAACCAGCCTTTGGAAGATGTATCCGCTGCCCAGTGTTGAAGCCAAATCCAATGCCGTGTCACTATTAACAGGACACTGTCCTTGGCCGCTTGTCATACCATGTCATACATGACACCCAAAAGAAGGCCTTAGCTGACTCCAAAAGGGGGATAGTATCATCTGGCAGAAAAGACTGAATCCACTGCAGCAGGATTTGAGACATCAGGCTCGCACAGACCATCAACTGAAAAATAGCAGCCACCATGGTGATCTGGGTCTTCAACCACAAATCTATCTTGCCGTCCAGAGTATCCTTTAAGGCCAATCCACCTTCCACAGGAATGGTAGTCCAACTGGTAACTGCCAGGCCCTGCACATCCACCTTGGGAATATCAAACCACACAATGCAGTCCATATCCAGGAGTGGAGAAAATCCATCCACCATCTGTTGGAGACAAAAGAATACTGAAGAGATCTCTGGTGGCTGAGGCAAATAAAGGCATTGGAATGATGTCATTGAAACCTGGTCTTTTCATTGTTCTTTGTGTCCACCAATATGCTGGCAGGGGAACACAACCCACTTGTCTGGACTGGTCTAGCAGGACATTATGCAATCAACGTTCCTGTGAGGCTCCATGGGAAATATAAGAACATAAGATCTGCCATACTGGGTCAGACCAAGGTCCATCAAGCCCAGTATCCTGTTTCCAACAGTGGCCAATCTAGGTCATAAGTACCTAGGAGCCTCCCCAAAAGACACATGTTCCTCAATTCTTGTATTGGGTCAAGCAGTGATATCCTGGGTCCCTTTTAATAACAGTTTATGGACCTTTCCTCCAGGGAAAGCTGCAGATAGTGAGCCACAGTTTTAGGCATTTCACTGCCAAGAGACTATGAAGTGTCTCTCAGCAGCCCACATCTTACAGTTGACATTAAAACACTCCATCTGCAGCAATATCTCTAGCAAATGTAGCAGGTTCTGGATACGTAACCTGACTCAGTGTTTACAAAGCTACAGCTATTCAACATAGCTCAGTCTCACAAATATCTGTGTAGGACGATACCCGTTTCTGCTCTTGAGTTACATGGAGCACAGGTTTCCATCACACAGGAAAATGTGTTCAAAAAGAGTTTATGCTTCTAACTAAAACCATTTATTTTTTCCTTCAACAGTCTCTGCCGATCCATGCCCTTCCTCAGATATTCATGCTCTGGCGGCCAGGTACCCCCAGCAAGCTCTGGGCTGTAGAAGTGCATTCTCCAAGGTGGGATCGTACGTGCTGTCACTTTAGTAGAAAAGGCAGCTGTCCGCCTTCCCTTTTTGAGCACACCACCCTCCACAGCACCCCCACAACAGAAATTCTATATAGAAAACTAATTAATAGAAATGTGTATTAGTTGAAACATGGGAAATATCAGTTTCATATTGGTTTTAGCCCAATCATGACATAAACATCCCAAATTCTATTTTATCCCCAGTGTAATCACAGACTGGTCTCTAGCTGATGACACTTGAGTTAGAAGGCAGGAGTCTTTCAGGAAGAGTAATTACATTTCAAAGAGGTGGTTTCTAGCCAGCCTATTCTTAACTGTGTCTTGTACTTCTGGGGCTTTTTGTTTCTGTTTCCTGATTGCCCCGAAGATTGTCTGGTCTGGAGCTTCCTGCAAAATCATTCCTGGATTTTTTTGCTTCGTGAATCTCTTGACTCCTGCTCTAGAGGCTTACTCCAAAGACTTTTCTTTTATCATGTTCTTGTGCCAGGAATTCTGTGAAACCATATCTAGGTATACTTCCAGAGACATTTACCAAACTTACACCTGGTTGTCCATTTTGTGATCACTAATTGAACTAGGATCTGGAATAAGTTTGGTAAATGTCTCTGATAGTACACCTAGACATGGTTTCACAGAATTTCGGGCACAAGAACATGGTAGAAGAAAAGTCCTTGGACTTTCAATAGATTCACAAGTCAAAAAAAAATTCAGGAATAGTTTTCCAGAGACCTTCAGACCATGTAAATTTTTGGCCCTTTTGAAAATTAACCGAGATGTGTTTATTGTTGAGTTGTACATCCATTGTCTTATATTTTACCTAACTGAGACCTGACTGAATGAAACCAGGGGTCACAATAACTGAACTGTGCCAGACAGAATTCACCACCCTGCATCAGCCAAGACAAGAGAAAAGGGATAGAGAGACATTCCTGATTCAAGTGTGAGGACCTCATTAAAAATAGAGGCCTTTGTGTACATTTAACATTGACTGATGAAGATGTGCCCCCTCCCAGAGGTTTCTGTCCTTAAGGACACAAATTCTGGCATGGATGCTTGTTACAAGCTCTGGGAATTACAAACCTGAGCGTACAGACCGCTAACAGTAAACCCCAAGGTAGATTACAATGAGCAAACTTTTAAAACTTCCAGAAAGTGCTGGACCAACTTTTTAGTCGGCTCTTAAGACTAAGGTGGGTTCTTGCATCAGACTGCAGCCCTGTCTGATTGGTTGAAACCTACTGATGTCTTTGGAAATGAAGGAGTGCTCACCAGCTTCTGGCTAAGAAGTATAAAGAGGCCACTCCTGGCTTTGGGAGAGAAAAGCCTGGGAGTCGGGCTTCAATTCTCCTCCAGACTTCCAAGCCCTGGATTCAGATTTTTAAAACAGCAAGGATTTATTCTGCCCCACCTCTGGGTCAGAGCTCCAAAGGAGAAGATTCTGCATTTATGGACAACCCTGTAACTTCAAGATTCTCTCAGGAAAAGGCTGAGCTTTGCAATTGCCAGAGACCAAATGGAACTGCTATGCCAATGGTGAGATATTACCGTAAACAAACTAAAGAAAGCCAGATTTCTTTTTCCTAGCAGGAAAAGGTTAGGTTACTGATCATCGCAG
Organism: Ichthyophis bannanicus; assembly: GCA_033557465.1. NCBI lineage: Eukaryota > Metazoa > Chordata > Amphibia > Gymnophiona > Ichthyophiidae > Ichthyophis > Ichthyophis bannanicus. The sequence goes on along the minus strand of CM066035.1, from coordinate 897,665,925 downwards.
ACTTCAATTTACATACTGAATCCACAGACACTGTCACCAGGGGTTTCATCGGCATGATGGCAGCACTATGATTCCCACAGGTTATCAAATCTCCTACCCATGAAAAGGGACACATGCTAGCTTTGGTGTTCTGCAAAGGGGTAGATATCCCGGAACATAAGGTTAGTGACATTGAGATAACACCCTTATTATGAACATATCATTTTCATAGTAACATACATTGTAACATAGTATATGATGGCAGATAAAGACCAGTATAATCCATCTAGTCTGCCCAGTAAAGCCGTTCCGTGCAGGTCAACCCTCCACATGCCTTTTTTTAGGGGTGTACCAACCGCTCAAAGTAGGTCGCCCCTATTTGTTGAAATAGTTGTTGTTAACTGCCGTCGAGTCTGTGTCGACTCAAGGCGACCCTCTAGATAGTTGTCCTAAAATTGTGTTCGGTCTTCAGTCAGGTGGCTCATTGTTGGCAGACTGGTACCCGTAGCTGCTGTTATTGTATCGATCCATCTCATTGCTGGCCTTCCTCTTTTGCGTTGACCTTCCATCTTGCCAAGCATGATGTCTTTCTCTAATGATCTCTCTCTTCACATGATGTGTCCAAAATATGAAAGTCGAAGTCATCTGAGCTTCTAAAGAATGCTTAGGTTTGATCTCCTCTAGTACTGATTGGTTTGTTCTTCTGGCAGTCCATGGTGTACGCAGTATTCGCCGCCAGCACCATAATTCAAAGGCATCAATTTTCTTCCTATCTATCTTTTTCACTGTCCAGCTTTCGCATCTATATGATGTTATGGAAAATACCATGGCTTGAACGAGTCAAATCTTGATATGGAGAGAGACATCTCTGCTCTTGAGAATCTTGTCTAGGTCTTTCATAGCCATTCTGCCAAGAGCAATACTTCATCGGATTTCTTGATTGCTTGTTGCTTCTTTATTGATAGTTGATCCAAGTAGGTTAAAGTTATTCACGATTTCAATTTCTTCTCCTTCAAAGACGAACTTATTGATTATGCCAGTTGTCATGATCTTTGTCTTCTTTACATTAAGGTGCAGGTCCATCCTAAGACTATGTTCCTTGATCATGAGAAGCAAATGTTTCAGATCATCTTCACTTTCAGCCAGTAATGTGGCATCATCAGCATAGCAAAGGTTGTTGATGAGTCTTTCACCAATCTTCACACCTCTGTTGTCTTCATTCAATCCTGCTTCTCTGATGATTTGTTCTGCATATAAATTAAATAGGTGGGGGGAAAGTATAAGAACATAAGATATGCCATACTGGGTTAGATCAAGGTCCATCAAACCCAGTATCCTGTTTTCAACAGTGGCCAATCCAGGTCATACATACCTGGCAGTTTCTCCAAAAGACACAGGTTCCACAATGCTTGTATTGGGTCAAGCATTGATATCCTGGGTCCCTTTTTACTAATGATTTAAGGACTTTTCCTCCAGGAACTTGTCCAAACCTTTTTTTAAACCCACTACACTAACAGCCTTTACTACATCCTCTGGTAACAAATTCCAGAGATTGATTACACGTTGAGTGAAAAAATATTTTCTGTCTCTTATTTGTCTTAAATAGTTTACCCTGTAGCTTCATTGCATGTCCCCTAGTCTTTCTATATTCTGATAACGTAAACAATCAATCTACGTTTACCCATTCCACTCCGTTCATTAATTTATAGACTTCTATCATATCTCCCCTCAGCCTCTCTTTTCCAGATTAAAGAGCCCTAACCTTTTTAGTCTTTCTTCATAGGAGTATCCTTCCATCCCCTTTACCATTTTGGGGGCTCTTCTCTGAACCTTTTCTAATAACGCTATATCCTTTTTAAGATACGGCGACCAGAATTGCACACAATATTCAAGGTGCGGTCGCACCATGGAACGATACAGAAGCATTATAATAGCCTTTGTTTTATTTTCCATTCCTTTCCTTATGATACCTAGCATTCTATTTGCTGTCTCGGCCGCCTCAGCACACTGGGCGGAGAGTTTTAACATGTTATCCACAATGACGCCTAAATCTTTTTCCTGGGTGGTGGTTCCTAATGCAGAACCTTGCATTGTGTAACCAGAGTTTGGGTTGTTCTTCCCTAGGTGCATAACTTTGCACTTGTCCACATTACATTTCATCTGCCATTTTGATGCCCAGTCTTCCAATTTATCAAGATCCTCTTGCAATTTTCCACAATCCTCATGGGTTTTAACAACTTTAAATAGTTTTGTATCATCTGCAAATTTGATAACCTCACTCGTTATTCCCTTTTCCAGGTCATTTATGAATATGTCAAAAAGCAGCGGACCCAGCACAGATCCCTGAGATACACCACTATTCACCTTTCTCCATTGGGAAAATTGGCCATTTAGCCCTACTCTCCACTTTCTATCTTTTAACCAGTTCCTGATCCACAATAGTACACTGACTCCTATCCAATGACTCTAGTTTTGCCAAATGTCTCTGAAGAGGGACCTTGTCAAAGGCTTTCTGAAAGTCCAAATACACTATATAAACTGACTCACCTTTGTCTACCTGTTTATTCACACCTTCAAAAAAACATAAGAGTTTAGTAAGACAAGATCTTCCTTGTCTAAAGCCATGTTGACTGTCTCCCATGTATGCAGCTTTGTCATACACCTTTGCTTATTTTAAACCATTCTGTTTCTCCTTGTTCCGTTCAAACTGTTGCTTCTTGATATGTATGATTGTGCAAGAGAACCATCAGGTGTTCTGGTATACCCATGCTTCTTCATGTGGCCCAGAGTTTCTCATGTTTTACACAGTCAAAAGCCTTGCTATAGTTGATAAAGCACAAATAGATATCCTTTTTGGTATTCTTTACTCTTTTCAAGGATCCATCTCACATCCGTGATGATGTCTCTCGTTCCTCGCCCTTTCCTGAACCCTGCTTGCACTTCAGGTAGTTCTTGTTCCAGGTATGGTTGTAGTCTCTGTTGAATAATTTCAGTAGAATCTTGATGGCATATGGGATCAGAGCAATTGTGCGATAGTTTCCACAGTCTATTGGATCACCTTTCTTTAGTATTGGTATAAACACAGATCTTTTCCAGTCAGTTGGCCATGATGTTGAAATAGTTATTTATATTTATTTTGATTTTATCCTGTTGCTATAATGTCTGTCCCATGCCATTTTGAATTCCATCACTGTCTTTGCCCCCACCGGGAGGGCATTCCAAGCATCCACCACCTTTTCAGTGAAAAGTATTTCCTGACGTTGCCTCTCAGTTTACCCCTTTGCAGCTTCATGTTATGCCTCTAGTTTTACAGCTTCCCTGTCTTTGGAAGAGGTTTGTTTGTTCGTTAATACTCTAAGTATTGCGACGCTCCTGCCAGGGCCCGAGAGCTTACAGGCAGTAGTGGCCTTGTAATGTCCCTGAGGAATAAAGCTTGTACTGGTCCCTGGGAATTCTGGGACTCGTGTACTTGTATTTCCTTCAGGATTAAATTGTAGTCGTGACACGAATGGTAAGGCTGCAAGATTGTTGTGGGGATATTTTCCAACGCATCAAAATTCAATGGTACAGAACACAAAAGGTGCAACTTCAACCCAAACAGCTGAAACCAGGAACATAGGAAGTACAACTGAAATTAAGTTAGCTTCTACTTGGCTCTTCACAATCACAGCAGCTTTAACTCAGCAGTGCCTCATGTGGCCTTTCAGAATTATTGCAGCACCAAACAAACAGCTGTTCCTTCCACAGCGTGGCTTCTCAAAACAACAAATGAAAACAATTTTAAACCTTTTAGCTTGGCAGCAAGTACAGCAAACTCCCTGTATTCTTTTCATACAGTGTTCACGGGTTTCTTACATTGCTGTCCTCTTTGAGGCAGATTGAGCAATCCATTGGAGAAGGGTCTCCTTCTAAGGCAGGCAGGTAATTATCCACTTGCATGCATTCATCCGAGCTAAGGCTATCGCTGTCTCTGTCAGGCCTGCTAAGCTTCCCTGACCTCAGTTCCAGAAACTCTTGAAACCGTTTTAAAAGCAATTCAGCCTGTAAATGCTCTTTATCCGTGTGAAAGTCTTTGGTAAGGGTAACACCCTTCCCCCAATTGCTATCAGCTTCTGCAGCTGGGTTTACGTTGTGAAGGTTAGCACAAATAAAAGGTTTCTCTAGTAAAGCATTAAAAGTAGAAAAGTCAGCTTTACCTTTAGCAGAGTTTGAATAAGAACTGGCACCTTTCCTCCAGAAGTCTCTCTGGTTCAAAAACTCAGCAGCCTTACTGCTATTTACTCTGCTCTGTGAATTTCTCTTTGAAAAGCTTTCTTCCTGCTTCACTTCCTTGCTTCTGTAGCCTTGTTTGCTACCAGACCAGATACCTTCTTTCCACGTGCTGAATTTGCTAGCGTTCCCACGCCCAGGCTCTACCTTGTAGTAAGGTTCTTTCTTAGAGTGTGCTTGGCTCCAAAGTTTACTGCTCCAAGGTTCTGCCTTGCTCCAGGGTTCTAGCGTTTTCCTCCTTCCTTTTCCCTCTTTTTCTCTTTCCTCCTTTTCTCCTTTCCTTCTCTCCTCTTCCCTCTCTGCTTGGGGATTTAAAAGGGCTTCATTTCCCGGCACACCCTGACCTTCCCCTGAGCGTGCCCAATCAGTGCAGAAGCCTGTCTCCTCCCCTGAGCTGGGGCGTGTCCTGTGCTCAGCAGAGAGCTGTGTTTTTTCCAACTCTGCAGTGGAAATCCTGTGTGCTAGTGCGGTTTCATTACTTCTACCAGGATTTTCCCCTATCTCCATCTCTTCTGGAGGGAATTTCTCACCACAGATCCCCCCCCCCCTTAAGATATCACGGGCCTACCTAAAATCATTGGCACAGCATGTGATACGGCTCAAGGCATCTGCATTTTGATGGAGTTTGCCGGCTTTATGCTCTGTAAAGTGTTGTGTCTCTTCTACCTTTTCTACTCTTGGGATTATGGTGGCCAGATGGGCTAAAGCTACCCTATCATGCCAGGGCTTCAAAACGTTGATGTGGTAGACCTGTTGGCGTCCTTTTCTGTTTTCGACGAGATAGGAAACCGGGCCCACAGGCCGCACTACCCTATAAGGCCCTTTCCACTGGCTCTCGAACTTTGGATCTGGCCCCGCTACCATCACCGGGACTCTTTCACCCACGGCCAAGTGGCGAGGTTTTGTGCCTCGGTCATAATAGGACTTTTGCTTCGCTTGGCTGTCCCTTAAATTAACTTCCGCAACCTGTGAGGTGCGGTGTAACCGGCCTTTCAAGTGTTTTAAGAACTCAGGCACTCCCACTTCCTTTATATCCGGTTCTACTCACCGCTCTCTCAGAATGTCTAACACACCCCGAGGGGAGCAGCCATACAGCAACTCGTATGGCGCTGTCTCTAGGGATGACTGTTTCCTCTCCCTGCATGCGTATAGGACAAAGGGGAGCATTGTGTCCCAGTTAGCCATATCTCCTTCCAAACTGCGGCGCAACATTCTTTTGAGGGTTTGATTTTGCCTCTCTATGAGGCCATTCGTTTGGGGATGGTAGGCCGAGGTCTTTATGTGGTGGATGCCAAACACATCCCATACCTGCGCTAAATACTTTGACATAAAGTTACTTCCTCTGTCCGTGAGGGCTTCGCGAGGGAAGCCAACTTCGCAAAATAACTTTATGAGCTCTCCCGCCACCACCTTCACTGATATGGTGCGCAGCGGCATGGCCCAAGGGAACCTTGTTGCTTGGTCAACAACCACTAAAATATACTGGAATCCACGGGGAGTTTTAGTTAAAGGACCTACAATGTCCATAGCTATTCTATGGATCGGTTCAGTGATTACAGGAGATGATATCATGGGCACCTCCCTAGGATGGACCGCAGAAACTCGCTGGCACACCGGACAGGCTTCACAGAACTTGGCAGTCTCTTTAAAGACGCCTGGCCAATAGAACCTTGCCAAGATCTGATCTAGGGTTCCTTGGGTGCCCTTGTGTCCCCCAACTGGATGGTCATGTGCCAACCTCAAAACTAGATTTTTAAAAAAGTTGCTGGCACCACCACCTGTTTACGGGTATCCCCGGTATAGGGATCTTTACTTTCCCTATAAAGTATCCCCGTATCCATAAGACATTTTGGTAGGGTATCTTTTTCACTCTGGGCCCACTTAAATGCCTGACTTAGAGCGGGATTGGCTTGTTGCTCGCTGGGGAATGTAGGGAATTTCCCAACTAATTTCTCTGGTACCCACGGCAACTCTTGCCCAGCATATGCTTCCGCCCTATGCTGCGAGCGAGTTTGTCTCTCCCTACGCTTCTCCCCTTTACTTTTTTTAACTTTATCTCTGGGGGTAGCTATCAGGTCCTCATGTGAGGGAAGACTTTCCAGGGACTCTTCTGACAGCTCTTCGTCCTTTTCTAGGGTCTTATTCTGGGCTCTTGTAGACACCATAGCTTCCTTGGAACATAGGCCCTGCTCCATACCTTTATGAAAGTATGGCCAGTCTCTCCCCAAAATTATATTGTGGGGTAGCCTCGGTACTACCGCTATGGGAATCTTTCTGTTTGCCCCAACCCTTTTACTTGGAGGTTATAAACCGGGTAGAGTGAAATGCCTGCATGAATGCACCGAATTTTAACTGTGCATATAGGCTGAACTGCTATTCCTGTGGCTTCTATCTGCTGCCAGAGCGCTTTTGACAACATGGTTTGCTCAGCTCCTGAGTCCAATAGCGCTGTGGTAGCAATTCCCTGCACCTCCACTGTGAGTAGAAAACCCTCTCTACCATTCTGAAAATTTTCTGCTACCAATGCTGTTTTCACGTAACAATCCCTCTGCACATGGCCCTCTTTAGCACATTTAAAACATTTTTTCTTGGTTACAGGACCTTTCACTGTTGGCATACACATCTTTACTGATTCCTCATTTAACCTCCAGCTCCTTTCTGATCCACTTACTGCTGCACCCTTGGGAGCACTACCACCTTCACGGGCCACTAATTTTGCCTCCATGAAGCGTTCAGAAAGCATAATAGCCTCTTGCGGGGTTTTACAGCTCTGTAAAATCAGAAAGGTACAGATCTCCGTAGGCAAAGCATTCATATACTGCTCCAATACGAGACTATCTATGATAGCTTCTTTGGACCTTTCTTCTGAATTTAGCCACTTATTCATTAGAGTGCGTATCCTATGACACAAGGCTTTTGGGGTCTCATTTGTCTTTAGCCTCACAGCTCTCAGAAGATTATGATAGACTAGCGGTGTGAGCCCTAGTCTTTCTCTGACCGCTTTCTTAAGCTCATCATAATTTTCTGCGAGTGTGGGTGGCATGGCTCTATAAGCGGCCAAAGCTTCCCCAGTAAGGGATGCCGCAAAGCGCATGGCCCAGTGTTCTTTTGGCCAAGTACTAAGGTAAGCCACTCTCTCAAAACCCTCGATGAAATCATCGATATCATCAGTGTCAGTGAGCTGACCAAAGTTAAACATGGTCCCAGTTTGCAAACTCAGAGAAGCTGGCGCAGATAAACCTGGTGGTGTAACTGGTGGCTCAGTCCGCTTCTTTTGCTCGGATAACCATGTCCCCAGCATTTCCAACAAAGGCTTCTGTTGAGCTCGGATGCTCGCCGCGTTCCTCTCTTGGGTTTCTAAAGCCAAGTCCCTTTGTTTTTCGAATTGTGCTGCCATCCATTTGAAGACCTCTTGCGATTCAAGAGACATCTTTGGTATTTCTGCAAGCACACAAAAACAAAGACCAAAGTGTGATACCACAAACACACAAACCCCCCCCCCCCTTTTTTTTTTTTTCTTAATCAGGGCCTAGCCTTCACCCTTGCCCTGGTATCCTAACCTCTCCCAGGTGGATACCCTTTACCTGGCTCAGGTGATGCTTCACGTTTGTCAGTAATGACGAGGGCTGTAGTCTCCTGGTACTGCCTTTCTTCCCCCTTCTTGGACGCTCCACAGCTGGGCTCCTCTTGGGAAGTTGTCTCCTGCAGATCCTCTGGCGCTGCCGCTTTTAGCGCCTGCGCGGTATCCTCAAGACTACGCCACTTGCGACGCTCCTGCCCGGGCCCGAGAGCTTACAGGCAGGAGTGGCCTTGTAATGTCCCTGACGAATAAAGCTTGTACTGGTCCCTGGGAATTCTGGGACTCGTAGTGTACTTGTATTTCCTTCAGGATTAAATTGTAGTCGTGACACGAATGGTAAGGCTGCAAGAAATTTATTGTTGTGGGGATATTTTCCAGCGCATCAAAATTCAATGGTACAGAACACAAAAGGTGCAACTTCAACCCAAACAGCTGAAACCAGGAACATAGGAAGTACAACTGAAATTAAGTTAGCTTCTACTTGGCTCTTCACAATCACAGCAGCTTTAACTCAGCAGTGCCTCATGTGGTCTTTCAGAATTATTGCAGCACCAAACAAACAGCTGTTCCTTCCACAGCATGGCTTCTCAAAACAACAAATGAAAACAATTTGTAAATGTTTTAGCTTGGCAGCAAGTACAGCAAACTCCCTGTATTCTTTTCATACAGTGTTCACGGGTTTCTTACATTGCTGTCCTCTTTGAGGCAGATTGAGCAATCCATTGGAGAAGGGTCTCCTTCTAAGGCAGGCAGGTAATTATCCACTTGCATGCATTCATCCGAGCTAAGGCTATCGCTGTCTCTGTCAGGCCTGCTAAGCTTCCCTGACCTCAGTTCCAGAAACTCTTGAAACTGTTTTAAAAGCAATTCAGCCTGTAAGTGCTCTTTATTCGGGTGAAAGTCTTTGGTAAGGGTAACACCCTTCCCCCACTTGCTATCAGCTTCTGCAGCTGGGTTTACGTTGTGAAGGTTAGCACAAATAAAAGGTTTCTCTAGTAAAGCATTAAAAGTAGAAAAGTCAGCTTTACCTTTAGCAGGGTTTGAATAAGAACTGGCACCTTTCCTCCAGAAGTCTCTCTGGTTCAAAAACTCAGCAGCCTTACTGCTATTTACTCTGCTCTGTGAATTTCTCTTTGAAAAGCTTTCTTCCTGCTTCACTTCCTTGCTTCTGTAGCCTTGTTTGCTACCAGACCAGATACCTTCTTTCCACGTGCTGAATTTGCTAGCGTTCCCACGCCCAGGCTCTACCTTGTAGTAAGGTTCTTTCTTAGAGTGTGCTTGGCTCTAAGGTTTACTGCTCCAAGGTTCTGCCTTGCTCCAGGGTTCTAGCGTTTTCCTCCTTCCTTTTCCCTCTTTTTCTCTTTCCTCCTTTTCTCCTTTCCTTCTCTCCTCTTCCCTCTCTGCTTGGGGATTTAAAAGGGCTTCATTTCCCGGCACACCCTGACCTTCCCCTGAGCGTGCCCAATCAGTGCAGAAGCCTGTCTCCTCCCCTGAGCTGGGACGTGTCCTGTGCTCAGCAGAGAGCTGTGTTTTTTCCAACTCTGCATTGGAAATCCTGTGTGCTAGTGCTGTTTCATTACTTCTACCAGGATTTTCCCCTATCTCCATCTCTTCTGGAGAGCATTCCTCACCACAGTATTTAAAGGTCTGAATCATATCTCCCTTGTCCCTCCTCTCCTCCAGAGTGTACATATTTAGGTCTTCAAGTCTCTTATCATACGTCTCCTGACGCAGGCTCCAAATCATTTTGGTCACCTTCCTCTGAACCCTTTCCAGTCTTTTTATATCCCTTGCGAGATATGGTCTCCTAAACTGAACACAATATTCCAAGTGAGGCCTCACCAGCGACTTGTACAGTGGCATTAGTACCTCTTCCTTTCTGCTGGTAATTCCTCTTTGTATGCAACCCAGCATCCTTCTGGCTTTTGCTACCGCCTTGTCAAACTATTTCGCCACCTTGAGATCCCCAGAAACAATCACTCCAAGGTCCTTCTCTGGGTCTTTGCACACCAACCTCTCGCCCCCTATCACATACAATTCCCTTGGATTTCTATAAAAAACACCCTAAATCAGAAGGGCACTATCTGAGTCTGGAAAGAAATTAGAGATACAAGAAATCTGATTACTGAGAGTTTCCTAGAAGCCCTGTCCAACCCCCATCTGGATGAAAAGACGACTACAGTATTGACCTTTGGAATACACAAGTAGCCAAGATCTTAGAAAAACGGTCCCACAAAAAATAAGGTTTTATGTCCTACACGCAAATGTTCCCCTTAGTTTTCCCCCAACCAAGGGTCCTTAAATGTCAAGGAGATTAACTGGAAAGGAAATGGCGTAAATCTTACCTGGACAAGGATAGATCAAATTGTAGGAAACACATGACAACGTATCACTAAGCCTTAATGTTTGCCAAAAAACAATACTTGCAATAGTACTGATCAGGGTGCAAATTCAACCAAGCAGCTACTCAAAACTAGTAAACAGTGTACTGCAACCCCCACAACAGAATTAATCTTCCCAGTCACAATGATTTTGCAATGTACGTTCCCTGAAAAATTAAAGGTCTCCCTAAGAGCCTACAGACCGTTCGCACTGAGCCTACCACTAGCTAAAGAAGCCTACCACTAGCTAAAGACTTCCATGTCATCCCCATGCACCGTCATCTTGGACTCATTCACTCAGGTAATGGAGGAGGGTCTTCAAAACATCTTGAAAGGTCTACAGCAGACATCCTGCTCCCTTGATCCTTGCCCAGCAAAGATAATACAGCTAGCTAGCAGGGGCCTCATTGAATGGGGCCACAAAAATTATGAACTCCTCTCTTGTGGCAGGGCAGCTGCAAAGAGTACTAGAAAGGCCTGTGGTGTTCCCCCTCCTGAAAAAGAACCCTCTTGATCTGGATAAGTCGAAAAACTACCAGCAGGGCCGGCACAAGGAGATGAGGCACCCTAGATGAACCTCATCCATTGCACCCCCCTCCGGCACTCATTACTGTCGCTGTCAGCGGACAGGCACCAGCAGCAATGGCCGCAAACTATACCATGACGTTAACCTTTAAACTTCAGCGCCACAGGGCTGTTTGCTTCCAATGCCCAATGCTAACTTCCTGTTTGCAGAAGCAGGCATAAGAGGGGCAGAAGCAAACAGCCATGCAGCACTGAAGTTTAAAGATAAGCAACGTGCGGCTTTTACCCTTTCCCAAGAGAGGTGACAGCGGTGGCAATGGGCGCCCCCGGAGGGCCGGCGCTCTAGGCAACTGCCTAGTTTCACATAATGGTAGCGCCAGCCCTGACTACCAGTCGGTATCAAACATATCTTTTCTGGGAAAACTCATATTACACAGTCAGTCTGCTTTCAACTCAATTATTGACTAAAAGAAAGAAGCTGGCTAGACCCATATCAATCTGGTTTCAGACTGGGTACAGAACAAAGACAGTTCTTGTATCCCTACTTGATGATCTCTACAGAAACCATGACAGGCAGGGCCGGTGCGACCATAAGGCAACTAAGCGGTTGACTAGAGAGTCAATGATCCAAAGGCAGCTCATTGCCACCTCTGCTGTCCCTCTTCAGGGCCACAGCGGCCATTACTTCAAACAGCCCTGAAGCATTTCTCTAAATCTCCAGCACTGCAGGGCTATTTGTGCTCCCGCCCCCTCTCATGCCCAGTGCGGATTTCCTATTTGTGTGGGGGTGGAAGTCAAGCTGGACCCTTATGCAAACAGACAGCACCACTTCAGATATGAGAGTCAGTCAGTAAAGAAGGAATCTTTCCACAGTGATAAAATCTATTAAACACAAAAACAGGTCTCCCTCACTCACATCCGGTGGCTGCTGGAGCCTGACCAGGCAGGCATTCTCTCCCCCAGACCATAATATAGTAATAATTAACCAGTCAACCCACCATGGATGCTATAGCATGAGTTTAATAGTCCTAAAATTGCTCCTATGATATCGCTTCACATCGGAAAGTAACACACTTGTAGAATGTTTTTTTCTGAGAACATTCCCTGAGCAGATCTGCTCAGGACTCGCACAGTCTTGGCAAGACCATGAAAGAGGGCCTGTTGAAAGCAGGGCAAATAATTTGGAAAAACGAAAGCAGCACAAACAGATGGGAGGCTTTGTGATTTATATCAGCAATCCACAAATGTAAAAGCTAGAACCAACAGTCTACAGCACTGCAGCACAAGAACCACCAGGCCACTATAAGCACCAGGAAGAGCTCCTTCCTTCTATCCTGACCAATATTTCTGCCGAGCTGTGAGGGGAGACCTCCAGCCATGCTGTCCCCAGTAAGGAAAGGTGATATGATATCGTGTTTTTAGTTGCTGTAAGTGTGCTATTGCAACACCTCCTCTTATCAGCTTAGCTGGAACGCTGATCCCGACCTCTTCAAAGGAATGGCCAAGTTTTCCTAAAAGTGATCCAAAATTCTCTTTCAAGTTCCCAGGGACAGAAGAATGTTGTGAGTGACCTGAATTAACCTCGCAACGGCCAAAGAGGTCTTCTGGCGAACGCTGCGGAGTTGACTCCCAGCCTATCCTCGCTTTCCCTCCACTGCAGCAGCTTTAAGAGCAACATGGAAAGGATTTTAAAAATCCTTTTCTTCAAATCCTCTTTGGTGGTTTCCTTGTCCCTCCACCCTATGGGGTCTCTTGAGGAGAGTTCCTAAAAGACGATCAGTCCATCTGCTCTATCACCTCGGTATTTTCACTCTGATTTGGTGCACTGCTCGACTCCATCAGGCTATGATTTCTGAATATTACCACAATTAAAAACTACTGAAGTTACATTTGTGATCGTGTACTGTATGAGAAGGTGCCTTTTTAGTTTTGTTCTTATGACCTAGAAGTTGCCTCATGCACCTTTGTATTCTCAGCTCAATTGAAACCCAAGTTAGGATATTTCCCCCTGTTTTACATCCGCTCTTCACATACAATCAATCACGCAGCGACGGTCCTTGGCTGGGGGCCAGGCAGCAGGTTTTCTTTACACCTCTGAAAATTCACATATAATTTTAAACAGGCGATGATCTATTTAGAGTTGTGGCTTCTGTTTAGGCGTCAGCACTTCCACGGATATCTTATACATTCAGCAGCCGAATTTCACCACTGAATGTGTAAGATTTTTTCCTGTCCTCGACCTACTCCAAACACTCCCTACTTTCTGGACATATAAAACTTTGGCCATTTTGCAAATAAAATGACCAAATTTACACTGTTTTATAATAGTACTGATGCGGTCAGTGTTGCCACCGCCAACTGAAGAAGTGCTTTTGAACATCAGTCTGTTTTTTCAGCTTTAGATGTGAATAAATGCTGATGACTAGCAATTGTGGAACTTACATGCTTTGATTTCCTTAGAATATTCTACATTTCCCCCTCCGTCTGGCAGATTTTGTTTTCACCTTTTGGTCAGTAAAATTTCCTTTGGGTTGGAACATATTCCTGAAGAGGACTGGTTTTGACTGGAGTGCAAAGGAGTGATCCTCTAAAACTAAGGCCATCCAGCTATTACTGGCCCCATACGAGAAGTCTGTTTCCAGTGTCTGAAGGTGAACTCCTTAAGCGCTACCAGCAACCATTCTCACCCAAGAAGTGGTGACTTGTTTAGGAATTATTTTACAAAACCACAAAATTCTTCTGTGTGGTGAAAGATCTATATAGCAAGATTCAGCACACTCACTCTGCAACATTGCTCTCAGGGAAAATACGAGAAGACGTTCACAACACTGCCAAATTCAGTCTGCACGAAAAAACAGCACACGAAAGCTCAAAATAAGCCTCGTCACACTTACTTTCATTAGTAGAAGGTGTAACAAAGGCAAATACGTACTCTGCCCCACAGCAGACAACTGCGGTACTCAGGAGGCACGTGGACCGGCAGGAAATGTTTGCTGCTGTCACCTGTAGCCTACTCCAAAGTGAAAAAACAATGTGGGAACAGACACACAAAAAGAGCAAAAGAGAGGGACAGACAGAGAGAGGAAAGAAAAGACACATGAACAGAGAAATTATTAACCTGGCAGGAATCTAGGGGTGATGAAAACAGAGGTGGAAGTGATCTACATCAGCAGGACTCCCTGGAATTCTACATCAACGCTGTGGCAGAAATGGCGCCCCGCAGTACATTCAGCCTGCCACTTGGGGCTCTGTTACATTATACATTTCAAGCATGTAGATCTGAAAGTTTTCTCTATCTTTTTTGGAAACAGAAAAAAGGGACTTCTAGGAGTCCGCTACTGAGTTCTACAACCCCTTCCTCCTCTCGGCTTTTTAAAAAAATGTTGCATTGATTTTTTTGGAAATGGGAAGTACAATACATTCCAATGGAGGCTGCAGGAATCTTTGCAAAAGTCAGGAATGGGTTTTGTCAGGCCCCTAGCATGCACATGGCCGCTGTTGACAATGGGTACCTGTGTTATCCTTTTTCATATCTTAATGGCTTTTCACATTTGTCCAAATCACATCATAGCTAAATTCTACAAAGTGTTTTTGAAGGAGTTAAATCTCCCCTATTCCGGCAATTGGTAAGAGAACCCACACATGAAGGAGCCATACTGGAGTGGAGGAGTGGCTTAGTGGTTGGGGCAAGGTACTTCAGGCTGGAAGGTTGGGGGTTCAAATCCCACTAGAGGACAGCAACCTTGGGCCGGAGTTTCTAGTCCCACAGGTGCTCCTTGTGGTCTTGGGCAAGCCACTTAACCCTCCATAGCCCATGATCCCTGTAAAATAGTTATCTCCAAGTTATAATGCCCTGTTCAATGTAATTTCAGTTTGTTCAATGTAAACCGCACTGATGCAGAATAGCACGGTATATAAGAGAATGTAAATAAAATAAATACTGGATTTGGTGCTTACCAATGGTAAAGTGTTTCTGATGTCATAGTGGGAGATCAACTTGCATCCAGTGATCACCAACCAGATGGTGTGATTCAGTATGAGAACTAGGACTGATAAAATCCATTCAAAAGCAAGGGTCTTAAACTTTAGGAAAACTAACTTTGCCAAGATGGGACAATACCTCAAGGAGTTGTTTTAGCAGGATGGAAACATTTGGGGAATGTAGAAAATCAACGGGCAAAACTGAAAGGAGATATTTTAAGGACAACAAATCTTTTTGTTAGAAGGTAAATACATAAAAGTAAAATTAAAAGGAAACCCCTATGGTTCTCAAAAGAAATAGCTGAAACGGTAAAGAAAAAGAGGATGACCTTCACAAAATTCAAGAGATCACGGAGAAAGAAAGACAAGCATCAATATTTGGAAAAACTTAGAGAAACAGGGAAAGTAGTCAGGAAAGCAAACATACAAAAAGATGAAGAAACAGTCAATGCAATAAAATGGGAGGTTAAGACATTTTTCAGATATGTTAGTGAGAGGAGGAAGGGCAAAAGTAATATTGCCTGACTCAAGGGTGAAGGGGAGGAATGTGTAGACGTTGATGAGGATAAAGCAGAATTGCTTAACAAATATTTTTGTTCTGTGTTCATAGATGAAGAGCCAGGAACAAGACCTCATAAAACACCCACAAATAGGAACAGCAGTGAAGGGGATCTTGAGGTTTCTGGAGTCCAGTGGATTGCAGGATCCAAGGCAGTATAGGTTTACCAGAAGCAGGTCTTGCCAGACAAATCTGATTTTTTTGACCGGGTGACCAGAGAGTTGGACCAAGGGAGAGCCCTAGATATAGTGTACTTAGATTTCAGTAAAGCCTTTGACACTGTTCTGCACAGGCAATTTAAAGTAAACTAACTGAGCACTCTAGGGATGGACCCTAAAGTGACAAACTGGGTTAGAAATTGATGAAGTGGGAGACAAAAAAGGGTATAGGTAAATGGAGCTCACTCTGATGAGAAGGTGGTTACCAGTAGTGTCCTTGGTCCGATTTGCTTTTTAACATCTTTGTTAGTGATATTGCGGATGGGCTGTCAGCGAAGATTTGCCTCTTTGTCGATGATACCAAAATCTGCAATAGAGTAGACACCCAGGAAGGAATAGATAACATGAGAAGGGATCCTGCTAACCTTGAAGGATGGTCAAGAATTCGGCAGCTGAGATTTAATGCTAAAAAATGCAAGGTCATGCATTTGGGCTGCAAAAGTCCAAGGGAGTGATACAGTATAGAGAGTGAAGTGCTTCTGTCCACAAAAGAAGAGCAGGACCTGGGCGTGATTGTTTCTGATGATCTTAAGGTGGCTAAACAGGTAGAAAAGGTGATGGTGAAAGCCAGAAGGATGCTTGGGTGCATAGGGAGAGGAATGGCCAACAAAAAAAAAGGTGGCGATAGTGCCTTTGTATTGGTTTTTGGTGTGACCCCATTTAGAGTATTGTGTGCAATCTGGAGACCAAACCTTCAAAAACATATACACAGGATAGAGGTCATTGCAGCGAGTGGCTACTAAAATTGTTCGTTATAAAGCATATGGGTACAGACTTACAGATCTTAATATGTATATATTAGAGGAAAGGCAGAACAGAGGAGATGATAGAGACTTTTAAATACCTCCGCGGCATAAATGCACAAGAGGAGAGCCTCTTTCAATTGAAAGCAAACTCTACTACAAGGGGATACAGGATGAGGGTGAAAGGGGATACACTTAGGAGTAATACTTGGAAATATTTCTTTATGGAAAGAGTGGTAGATAGTAGAGAAGAGGAGAGTATCTGACTTCAAGAAAGCATGGGACAAACACAGAAGATCTCTAAAGGAAAACAAGGGACTATGGATATGGAAGAACAGACTAGATAGGCCATGTGGTCTTTTTCTGCCATAATGTTTCTATGTGAAGCTGTTCAATATCATCACTGAGGAGAGAAGCCGCCACCAGTAATGAAACCTGCTGTAATCAGAGTAATACCAAAGGAAGGGAAAGACCCGACTTCTTGTGTATTATATCGCCCTATCTCTCTGTTAAACATAGACAACAAACTGCTGGGGAGAATCCTGGCTATACACTTACAGAGGGTTCTGGGAGATATCATTCACCCACATCAGGCGGGTTTTATTCCAGGACACCAGACTGCAGATAGCATCCACAAGCTGTTGAGCTTGATATGGTACCCCTGATTGCATTCGGTCCCTATGTTTTCACTTTCTATTGTTGCTGAATAGACATTTGACCAGATGTGCTGGGACTTCCTGTTTCCAATTCTAGACAGGATGGGGGTGGGGAATAACTTCCTTAAATGGATCAAAGTCTTGAAGGATTGCTTACCTCACTCTATAACCCTCCTTGGGAACTCCGATCCTCTAGCAGATCCCTTTTATCTGTGCCCTTCTCTGCCACTGCCAACTCCAGACTTCGCTCATTCCATCTTGCTGCTCCATATGCCTGGAACAAACTACCTGAGTCAGTGTGTCGAGCTTCTTCTCTAGCCGCATTCAAATCCAGGCTAAAAACCCACCTCTGAAGCTGCTTTTGGATCCTGATGCTCCTCACTCTCTTGTCCACTACTTATGTGTATCTTAGCATGCTCTAGTCCCCCGTTTCATTATGAGGCCGATTCCAAGCCCAATACACCTGGGCTGCAGTCATGCACAAAATCTAGACAGGGTTGAGTTGGACCCGATTTTGCCACTGTAGGGTCTACATGCGCCTGATATGGCGAAATTGGGGAGACATGGGTTGGAGGACACAAGGGTGCCCATTCGCTGCTGGTGGTCAGCAAGAGATGGATTGGGCCCGCAAGAGACACAGCTGGCCAGGGGGTTCTCTGAGCGTTTGCCGCTCTGCTTGACCCTTATTCCACCGGTGGGCCGGTATAACTTGTGCATCCATTGGGTTACCGGGAAACATACAGAGGCCTTTCCTGAATAGGCTCTATACGTTCCGGCAGCTGGCCGCTCCCTCGGTCTGTCCCACTCCGCCCCCTCCTGCCCACATACAGCACTCCCTGTACAAACGCTGTGTATATGCGGGGAGACAAGGCAGCAGAATATGCTTCGGGGGCTGTTAGCTGGTTGCCTGTCTGGCCCGCACGCACACAGCCATTATTCGCTGATCGGAATGCCCACCTATGTGTTTTGTCTTGATTAGATTGTAAGCTCTGATGAACAAGGACTGTGTCTTACATATATAAGTACAGTACTGCATACGCCTTGTAGCACTATACAAATTATTATTATTAATAGTAGTAGAAGTAGTAGAAGAGAACAGCTGCTACTACTGCTGGTAAGGAATCTGCACATGTAAATATTTACCTGCTGGGAAATTTTCAAAATCTTGAGGAAAAGGGAATTTTTTGGGTATAGGCTGATAAAGTCTGTATCTGTTTTAAAATTCTGTGTTTTATTAAGTCAGCTAAGGCATAGTGTAGCAAGCTAACTTTCAGTTTAAAATAAAGCCAGTAAGGGCATAGTGTAAACAAGCTGACTTTCAATTAAAGCAAAGCTAGAGTATAGCTTAAACAGAGAAAGTAGAGTAGGATAGTTATTTTTGAGTATACAGAGATAAATTGTTTGCTAAAACATTTTTTACAAAACGTCTTCCAGTTAGAAGGCAAGAAAACTGTTAACTTATTTAATGTGTCAAAGCCAAGTGGAAGATCCAAGGAGCAAATTGAAAGGTTCCCTCTATCAAACCAAGGGCAGTGTGAATTACCCAGGAAATTGTTAAAAGAGATTGCCTTAGAAGCACAGATATAAGTAGGTCAACTAGAGCTCAGTGATTTTCAAGTCTTGAAAGACTACTAAGAGAACAACTGCTACTACTGCTAGGAAGAAATTTGCACTTGTAAGTATTTATCTGCTGGGAAATTTTCAAAGAGAATTCTTTGGATATACGCTGATACCATCTGTATCAATTTTAAATTCTATGTTTTATTAAGGCATAGCAATACAAGCTAACTTTCACTTTAAAGTATAGTCAGTTAAGGCATAGTGTAACAAGCTATTTTTCAGTTTAAAGTAAAGCCAGTTTGGGTATACTGTAGTATAACAAGCTAACTTTCAGTATGTGGTGATGTCCCACTCACCCCAAGCACAATCTCTGATTTATAAGCTCTTAAACCAGTTAAGGGAAAGGCGGTATCTTATTCACTTTCAGGTTTAACCAGTTATCTTCATCAGCAAGTTATTAGGCCTTAGGAATAGATTAATTAAGTCCTACAGATCATCTTGAGGTGAACATTAAACAAAGTCCCTAAAACTAATTAGGTATATTTGTACTGGTTCAAGCAGGGCCGTACTAAGCCATAAATGCGCCCTGTGCTATTTGGACATCTGGCGCCCCCCCCCCCCCCAAAAAAAAAAATACCTTGTTGTTTCTCCATGTCCAACCAGCTGCGTGCCCTTGCCCTGCTGACATCACTTTTGTTTTCTCAGAGGCAACGGCGGCAGCGGCAGTGAGGCAGACACAACTACAAATTTAAAAAATATATATTTTTAAATGCATGGGTCTTTCCGACTCCGTACCTGTAGGCAGGTCAGGTCCCTCCTTCCCTTCTCTGATGTAGGTAGCATTAGAGGAGGGAGGGACCAGATATAGTGGAACTAGAAGAAGTATAGAAAAGACTGACCCAAATGATAAAGGGGATGGAAGGATACCCCTATTAAGAAAGATTTAAAAAGTTAGGGCTCTTTAGCTTGGAAAACAGACAGCTGAGGGGAGATATGATAGAGGTCTATAAAATAAAGAGTGAAGTGGGATGGGTAAACGTAGATCGGTTGATTCAAGTAGTAGAAAGACTAGGGGACACGCAATGAAGCAACAATGTAGCACATTTAAGACTAATCACAGAAAATATTTTTTCACTCAACACGCAATCCAACTCTGCAATTCATTGCTGGAGAATGTAGTAAAAGCTGTTAGAGTAGTTGAGTTTAAAAGAGGCTTCAACAAGTTCCTGGAGGAAAAGTCCATAAAGCATTATTAAAGTGGATTGGGGAAATCCCCTGCTTACCCCTGGAATAAGAAGCATGGAATCTGTCTACTTTTGGGGAACCTGACAGGTTCTTGTGGCCTGGATTGGCCACGGTTGGAAACAGAATACTGGGCTCAATGTACCTTGGTCTAACCAGTAAGGCATATCCATTCTTAATAAATGTCCAACTGAGAAAGGCAGTGAGAGCAAATAGGGGCCTGTCCAGATTCTTTCCCTTGGCACAACGTGCAACATGGTTGCCCTCTTTTGCCTCTTTTATTTGCTATGTTATTGGTATCATAGCAATTTTGGAACAAGAAAACCCCAGTGTTAGAGGATCATAATTAGGGGGTAGGGAATTTAAGATACTTGTGTTTGCCGGCGACACTGTCTTTTTCGTCTCAGAAGCCTTTATCTCGATCTTCAATTTGCTGATTTATTATCAGACATTACAGTGTGGTGTTGAGATGTAAAATCAATTTAACAAAATTGGAAGCCTTCAATATTTCTTAGGGAATGGGGGAGGCTGAAGGAGTCGTTCCCTTTTAAGTGGGCTCAATCGAAATTG
Organism: Ichthyophis bannanicus; assembly: GCA_033557465.1. Taxonomy (NCBI): domain Eukaryota; kingdom Metazoa; phylum Chordata; class Amphibia; order Gymnophiona; family Ichthyophiidae; genus Ichthyophis; species Ichthyophis bannanicus. The sequence continues at coordinate 897,645,662 of CM066035.1, read as the reverse complement.
AAGACTTGGAGATACATATTTCATCATCTCCTAACTATCTATATGACCTGAACTACACCCCTATTTTGACTGCAATACGGAGAGGTTTAAATAAGTAGGGAAAATACATCTCTTTGATAGGGCGATTGGCCCTTATCAAGATGGTGGCGCTTCCTAAATTGCTTTATCCCTTCAGACCTTCCCTAAAGAAGTGCCCTAGTAATTTTTTTAAGAAGCTGCCAAAATAATAGAAACATAGAAACATGACGGCAGAAAAAGACCTTGTGGCCTATCTAGTCTGCCCTTCCATATCAACTACAATAGTCCCCCTTTTCCTTTAGAGATATTCTGCATTTGTCCCATGCTTTCTTGAATTCAGATACCGTCCTCGTCTCTAACACCTCCACTGGGAGACTATGTCGCACATCTATCACTCTTTTTGTAAAGAAATATTTCTGCATATTACTCCCGAGTCTATACCCTTCCACTCTCATCCTATGTCCCCTTGTAGCATAGCTTGCTTTCAATCGAAAGAGACTCTCTTCTTGTATATTTATAATATGGAGGTATTTAAACGTCTCTATCATATCTCCTCTATCCTGCCTTTCTTCTAAAGTATACATATTAGGATCTTTAAGTCTGTCCTCATATGCTTTATAATAGTTAGTGGTCTTCATTATGTACCGACTCAATCCTGTTTATATCCTTTTGAAGGTGTGGTCTCCAAAATTGCACACAATACTCCAAATGAGTTTGCACCAGAGACTTATACAGAGGCATTATCACCTCCTCTTTTCTGCTGGCCATTCCTCTCCCTATGCACCCAAGCATCCTTCTGGCTTTCACAGTCACCTTTTCTACCTGTTTACCCACCTTAAGATCATCGTGGAGAGAAGTACTTTGCCCCCTACACTGTACCGTTCCTTTGGATTTTTGCAGCCCAAATGCATGACCCTGCATTTTTTAACATTAAATCTCAGCTGCCAAATTCTTGACCATTCTTCAAGTTTAGCTAGATCTCTCCTCGTATTATCTACCTCGGCTACCTTGGGCAAGCCACTTAACCCTCCATTCCCTCAGGTACAAAAACAGATTGTGAACTCTTCGGGGACAAGAGAAATATATATACCGTACTTGAATGTACACCATTTTGAAAAGCGGTATATAAGCATGGCTAAATAAAATAAAATAAATAAATCTACTCCTTCCTCAGTGTCTACTCTATTGCAGATTTTGGTATCATCCACAAAAAGGCAAACCTTACCCGACAGTCCTTCCGCTATATCACTAACAAAGATGTTAAAAAGAATTGGACCAAGGACAGATCCCTGCAGCACACCACTGGGTAACTTCCTTCTCCCACTCAACCAACTTCTAAACCAGTCAGTCACTGTAGGGTCCATCCCTAGGGTGCTCGGTTTGTTTTTAAATCACCCGTGCAAAACGGTGTCAAAGGCTTTACTGAAATCTAAGTACACCACATCTATGTAAGGCTCTCCCTCGGTCCAATTCCCTGGGAAGATTTATTTGGAACTGCAGGGCTCCAAGAGTTGCATGTAGAATACTCTCTAGGACAAGGATGGCACGTAGAATGGCAATAACAGATGATTTCAGTGTGTATTACAGAGTGGCTCAATTAAAGGCAGTCTTAGACTGAGTGACCTTTCCCCACATTGGGTCATACTTGAAAAGAATCATAAGATCTGCTACCCTTGAGATTCCTACTGTGGCTACCTTGGCTATCAAGAGTAGAGGGCAATTCTTTTTTGAAGCACACTTATAAATTCTATGCTAGGCATTGAAGCATCTTACTAGGGGGGCAGAATATTCCCCTTATACCTATGACCTATAATATGGACTTTCCTCCAGAGCGAACCCTAGCAATATTTAAAAGATGGCCGGAGGGAGGGGGAGCCTAACGCAGGGCAAGATGGACACATAGAGCAGAGCTCCGGAGGGACCCTGAAAGAATCCTGTACCTTCGCTGCCAATTTTGGAGTGAGATCTCTTATATTGCGGCCACCGGTCTCGGGATATGTCTGGACCTAAGCCGATTCACTTAGAATCCACCGCCGTGCAAAATACAAGTGCGAAGTGAACCAAAATGGAGCCTCTTTCTCCGCATAAAAGGGAGCTTAAAAGGGAGAGAGGAGGCATTGTGGGTTAAACTAGAAAGAGGGAAAGAGAAATCTATTTGCATTGGTGTGATATACAGACCTCCCTCACAAGAGGAAGAGGTGGACAGAGAGTTAATTGAAGACATACGCAGCATTGCTAGGAAAGGGGAAGTGCTACTGCTAGGAGATTTCAATATGCCAGATGTTGATTGGCACATTCCTGCTGCAGTATCATCTAGGAGTAAGGAGATCCTGGATTCTCTACAGGGAGAACTATTCAGGCAATTGGTAACAGACCCCACACATGAAGGGGCCATACTGGACTTGGTGCTTACCAATGGTGAAAGTGTTTCTGATGTTGTAGTGGGAGATCATTTTGCATCCAGTGATCACCAGATGGTGTGGTTCAGTATTAGGACTAGGGCTGTTAGAATCCATTCCAAGCTGAAGATCTTAGACTTTAGGAAGACTAACTTTGCGAAGATGGGCCAATACCTCAGGGAGTCATTAGTGGGATGGGAACAGCTGGGGGATGTAGAACAGTGGACAAAACTGAAAGGGGGTATTTTAAAGGCAACCAACCTTTTTGTTAAAATGGTAAATAAAGGCAAAAGGAACAGGAGACCGCTATGGTTTTCGAAGGAAGTAGCTGAAAAAGTGAAGAAAAAGAGGGAGGCCTTCATGAAATACAAGAGATCACAGAGAGAGGAAGACAGGCATCTGTATTTGGAAAAACTTAGAGAAGCTAGCAAAGTAGTCAAGAAGGCAACGATTCAAAAGGAGGAGGAAATAGCCAAGGCAATAAAATGGGGGGATAAGACATTTTTCAGATATATTAGTGAGAAGAGGAAGGGCAAAAGTGGTATTGTCAGACTCAAGGGTACAGGGGGGGAATATGTAGAAGCTGATAAGGATAAAGCGGAATTGCTTAACAAATATTTTTGTTCTGTGTTCACAGATGAAGAACCAGGAGCAGGACCTCAGAAAACACCCACAAATAAGAACAGAAGCGAGGGACATCTTGAACATTTTTCAGAAGACTGTGTTCGTGAGAAACTAGCTCAACTTAAAGTAGACAAAGCGATGGGACCGGATGGGATACACCCTAGAATACTGAGGGAACTTGGGGACGTTCTAGCAACTCCACTGACTGACCTTTTCAATGCCTCGTTGGAGTCGGGAGTGGTGCCAAAGGACTGGAGAGAGGCTCATGTGGTGCCTTTACACAAAAGCGGAAGTAAGGATGTGGCTGAAAACTACAGGCCGGTTAGTTTAACTTCAGTGGTGAGTAAATTAATGGAAACACTGTTGAAAGAGAAAATAGTGAGGTTTCTGGAGTCCAGCGGATTACAGGATCCGAGGCAGCATGGATTCACCAGAGGCAGGTCTTGTCAGACAAATCTGATTGATTTCTTTGACTGGGTGACCAGGGAGTTGGACCGAGGGAGAGCTCTAGATGTGGTGTATTTAGATTTCAGTAAAGCCTTTGACACTGTTCCTCACAGGCGACTTATAAACAAACTGAGCACCCTAGGGATGGACCCTAAAGTTACTGCTTGGGTTAGAAATTGGTTGGGTGGGAGGCGACAAAGAGTACAAGTAAATGGAGCTCACTCTGAGGAGAAGGATGTTACCAGTGGTGTGCCCCAGGGATCTGTCCTTGGTCCGATTCTTTTTAACATCTTTGTTAGTGATATAGCGGAAGGGCTGTCGGGTAAGGTTTGCCTCTTTGCGGATGATACCAAAATCTGCAATAAAGTAGACACCCAGGAAGGTGTAGATAACATGAGGAGGGATCTGGCTAAGCTTGAAGAATGGTCTAGAATTTGGCAACTGGGATTTAATGTTAAAAAATGTAAGGTCATGCATTTGGGCTGCAGCAATCCAAGGGAGCAATACAGTATAGGAGGTGAAGTACCTTTGTCCACTAAAGAAGAGCGGGACCTAGGTGTAGTTGTGTCCGATGATCTTAAAGTAGCTAAACAGGTAGAAAAGGCGACGGCAAAAGCTAGAAGGATGCTTGGGTGCATACGGAGAGGAATGGCTAGCAGAAAAAAGGAGGTGATAATGCCTCTGTATAAGTCTTTGGTGCGACCTCATTTGGAGTATGGTGTGCAATTCTGGAGACCGCACCTTCAAAAGGATGTGAACAGGATGGAGTCGGTGCAGAGGGTTGCTACTAAGATGATTAGTGGTCTTCATTATAAAGCATATGAGGACAGACTTAAGGATCTTAATATGTACACCTTAGAGGAAAGGCGGGATAGAGGTGATATGATTGAGATGTTTAAATACCTCCGTGGCATAAATGTTCAGGGAGAGAGCCTCTTTCAATTGAAAGCAAGTTCTGCGACGAGGGGACATGGGATGAGGGTGAAGGGAGATAGATTCAGGAGTGATATGCGGAAATATTTCTTTATGGAAAGGGTAGTGGATCCGTGGAATAGTCTCCCAGTGGAGGTGGTAGAGATGAGGACAGTAACTGAATTCAAAAAAGCATGGGACCAACACAGAGGATCTCTAAAGGTAAAAAGTGGACTGTTGTAGTTGTTATGGAAGGACAGACTAGATGGGCCTTGTGGTCTTTTTCTGTCATCATGTTTCTATGTTTCTATGTTTCTATAAGATGGCGCCCACACGTGAATATCCTGAGGCCCTGCAAGAGCTCCTGTCCGAGGTGTGTGCGGTCAAAGAAATGGTCAAGGCAAATGGCAAGTCGCTATCAACAATGCAGGATGATATCGGCGCTCTGAAGAGCAGCATGGAGACTCTTACGCTGAGGCTGGACATCTGAACAAACCATCGCAGTGCATGAGGAGCATCTACGGTCGATCGATAAGCAGGCTAAGCAAATACGAGCGCTGCAGCGAGATCTGGAGGATAGCAACAACCGGACCCACAGAAACAACATAAGAATATTGGAAATCCTTGAATGCGCCGAGGGAAGAGACATCCTTGCTTTTCTACATATGTTGATCCCCACGGTGCTCAAGGTCGCGTTTGATATGCCTTTTGAAATAGAGCGGGCTCATCGGGTCCCCACGCAGGCTTTTGTGAATAACAAACAGCCGCGCCCGATTATTCTGAAGTCCTCCGATTCCAGCAGGTGTCTCAAATAATGGATGCTGCAAGAACACGCTCTCCATTGGAGCATGAGGGCCACAGGCTGTTATTCTTTCCAGACTTCGCCAAAATCACGGAAGACCGGAGAAGGAGCTTCCTGGCATTGAAACTCCAGTTGCAGCAGCTGCAAGCTCGGTTCAGACTACTCTATCCAGCCCGCATGAGAGTTAGCCCACACAACCAGACTAAAACCTTTGACAATCCAGAGGCTCTTCATGCATACCTGGAAGATAAAGAACTGTCGCAAATGCAGTAATGCTTCTCAGAGCGGTGCAACGTCATGCATGGACCAGCCAAAGTCGTCAAAATTTTCGGGTTGGAGGTCATAACCTCTCAGTGGTTTGATGGTTTAATCTTGAACAGCTGATGGCCTCTTCATATTAGTCCTTAATAACTGTTTTGGATTCACCGTTATATATAGTTTCTGGACTCAGGGCCTTTGATTCGGGCATGTTGGTTTAATGATTCCAGTCTAAAAATTGTCTGAATATAAGTTTGTAATACTGGCAGTATAATTTATTGCGCCGACATGTGGCTTAGGTCCACATGAGATGTAATCATATACTTCTAAGAAGTGATAAAAGGCTGGTGGGTATGGCAGCGGAATAACTATGAGGTATGCTGTAGACCCTCTGTGCCTGTCCTGTCCACCTTGTTCTCACCTACAAAGTTTAGAGGTTCAAGTATCCCTCCATGGTCTAATGGGTTAATAGCTGTTTATATTATTTACTTGTTGGTGCTGAAGTTTACAAAAAAGAGTGTTATGCAATGGTATATCTATATCTACTAATATATAGGGAGTTATAAACATTCACATATGGAAGAGTCCCCAGGTATGCAGCCTTTTAGATTTGAGCTCAAAGTCCCTATATGGGAAGGTCCACCGTGTACTGTCTATCCAAGTTCGTTACAAAGCTCACATGTCGCTTTTTTAAATTGTTTCATTGAATGTAAAGGGCATTAACAACCCTATAAAGCAGAAAAAGATAATCCTTTATGGGTGTCAGGAAAGGGCAGATATCTTACTCTTGCAAGAGACCCCATTGCGAGGGAATCTCTGAAACTTAATATGAAACCTTTTACACTGGTGGCTTTCTCTGTGGCAAATCGCAAGTGAAATGGGGTTGCTATTTTAGTCAGAAAGTCCTTATCCCCAAACGTGATGCAAACCCGTTCAGATCTGGAAGGGCGGTGGGTAAAAGCTCTTCTCAAGAGAGGAGCTATGGAATTGACTCTTATTAACATTTATGCTCCAAACCAAGATAGTCCAGAATTTTTTAATTCCATAGCGGAAGAAGTGCATGAGGTACTCAAAGTGCCGATAATCCTAGGAGGGGATTTTAACTTTGCACTAGACCCTCTAATTGATAGGAAACCTCCAAGGACCTTCAAGCCTCCCAAGGTTCATTTTAGTTATTTTATCTATGATGCAGGATACAGGCTTAGTAGACATATGGCATTTGCAGCATCCCATAGAACAAGAATTTACTTTTTTTTTCACCACCCCCCCCCCCCCCAATTCCTTATCGCGTATAGATTTTTTACTGATCTCCGAGGCGCTGACCCACAGTATAGTAGCATCTAGCATACATGTGGCCCATATATCAGACCATGCGGCCATATCTATATCTCTACAAGACTTTAAGACAGGCTCCTCTCCCTCAAGGTGGTCTTTTGACAGATCTCTTTTGGACAAAGCAGAATTCCGTGAAACTATCCAGACTGCCATTGCGGAATACTTTCAGTTCAATTCGCATCAGGGCACTGCTGGATGGGCTTGGTGGGAGGGCTTTAAAGCCTCCATAAGGGCTACTATTACTAGCTTTGGCATACATCTTTCAAGGCAGCGCAAGGAGCAAATACTTGCCCTGGATAAGCAGATAAAGGCTGGAGAGCGTATACTGGCTAAGCGCTCTGACCCAAGTATTTTGTTGCGCTTACAGCGGCTAAGGTTCAAATATAATATGATTCTTTCAACTGAAGCTTCGCAAAATATAAAAGTACAAAAAGGGAGGTTTTATCTAGAAGGTAATAAATCTGGCCGCCTATTAGCCAAAACCTTAAAGGCTCATAGGGAAACCTCACGAATAACTGTTCTGCATGACCCTTGGGATCAGAGCTTGATCATAAAAGATTTGGAAATTGCAGAAACCTTTAGATCCTTCTATGCCCAGCTATATGCTTCTGTGACAGAATTTTCATATGACGCATTTGGAAGATTATTGGCTGATGTTAAGAGGCCAACTCTGAACAAGGAAACATCTGATGCGTTGGATAATCAGATTTCTATCATTGAAATCCACCAGGCTATAGACTTCTTAGCTGTGGGCAAGGACACCGGCCCAGATGGACTTCCCATTGAATTTTTTAAGACCTTCTCCAAAGAGTTAGCCCCATACTTGCAACAATACTTCTGGTCCCTATTAGAGTCGAATGACCAAGTGGGAGCATTTGCTTCTGCAAATGTCATAGTTCTTAAAAAAGCGGGGAGAGATCCTCAGATAGTAAGCAACTACCATCTGATTTCTTTGCTAAACGCTGACTACAAAATCTATGCAGCCTCCCTGGCATGTCGGCTAGCTAAAGTGACTCCAATCTTGATTCACCCAGACCAATGCGGATTTATCGAGGGCCGCTCTGGGCCGCTCTACAGCTGACAATGCCAGACTCTTATGTCATGTCCTAGCAGTTGCGGAGAACACAGATGGCCCCTTGGTCGGATTGTCCTTAGACGCAGAGAAAACGTTCGATCGGCTAGAGTGGTCGTTCTTGTTTGCTGCCCTTAGTGTTTCAGCTTTGGGAAGGGTTTTCTTAAATTGCTTAAGGCTATGTATGCATGGCCAATTGCCAATTTATCTGTAAATGCTACTCAGTCTCGAGATCTTTGGCTGGGACATGGTACCCGACAGGGATGTCCCCTTTCTCCAACTCTGTTTAATCTTGCATTAGAACCCTTGGCTCTTCTTTTACGACAGAGCTCAAAGGTCCAGGGAGCACCTATAGCCGGTATGGAGATTAAACTCTCAGCGTATGCCGATGACCTCCTTTTGTTCACCACTCCTGACTCCGTGCCTTCTGTTCTCAAGCTGATAGACCAATACTCACAATTGTCTGGATACAAAATTAATTGGTCAAAATCGGTAGCTTTTCCCCTTAATTCGCGAGTGCATAAAGCGGATATGTTGAAATATCCATTTATGTGGGAGCCCAAAATGGTTAAATACTTAGGGGTACATTATTGCTATCCGCTTGAGGAGACGCTTCAGTTTAATGCAAGCGCCTTTTTGTCTAATGTACAGAGTATGACTGCTAAATGGTCCCCACTTGTTCTCTCCTGGTGGAGTTGCCTGGAGACAATTAAAATGACTATCGCCCCAAAGGTGAACTATGTGCTGGAAATGTTGCCACTTTACATGCCGGTACATATTTATCGGCAGATTGAAAGAACCCGTGTACCATTTTTATGGAAGAATAAACTGCCTAGGATAGCCCTTAGAAAACTTAAATCCAGTAAAGAGGCGGGGGAGTAAATTTTCCAGATTTTCAGTCTTATCACTGTGCTTTCTTGTTAAAGCAAGGCTCAAGATGGATTGAACAACCGTCTGATCAAAGTCCGGTTTGGCTAACACTGGAGAGGAAATTAGTCGCCCCCTTCCCCATGAAGCTTCTCCCTGGTATGTTATTTTCGGCAAACACGGTTGCCACTCAGATTATTACGGATACACAAAAGGCCTTTCAAACGTTAGCCTGTGCGGATGTCCCGGAAAAAGGTTTCTCCTCGCTTCTCCCTTTGTGGCATAACCCTCTCTTCAAGATTCAACAGAAATCGATTGCCTGGAAGCAATGGTATTCCAGGGGAATCTGGTCTATAGGGCAGCTGACAGAGAGTGGCAAGTGGAGGAATTTTGGAAGTTTACAACATGAGTTCAGCCTCCCTGGATCCTTCCTACTTCCAATGGATTCAGCTGAGACATTGCATTGGGAAATCTCAAATAGATATTAAGCTCCTGTCGGAGGAGTGGGGGCTTCTCACCATAATTAAGAATGGCCAGCAGACCTCAGGGGTGGCCTCTCATTACTACCAACTAGTGAATCAGCATCCTTACCTATCTTCAATTGGTATACAACGTGTTTGGGAGCACGACACTGGGGTAACCCTCTCCCCGCAAAAGTGGGCAAAATTCTGGGGAAAACAAGTTAGAGTTTCACATTCTGCCTCTATCTCTCAATCCTTATATTTATTCGCCCATAGAGCCTATTACACTCCGGTTAAGGTTGCCAAGTGGGATAAAACAGCTAGCAACACGTGCTGGTCCTGCCAGACAAACGTAGGAACCTTTTCCCATATTGTTTAGACTTTCTGGTCCCCGATATGGGTGCGGATACAAGAAATTTTAGGATTCAGGGCCCTTCTCACTTGGGAGATTATAGTGTTTCACTCGGTAGGCGACATTCCTTCCCTTCGAAGGGCGTGTCATTTTCTGCTTGATTTCATGTTGGGGAGTAGCTCTGCATCTCATAGTTCTTAATTGGAAACATACCACAGATCTTAATTGGCAAACATGGTGGAACCAATCATGTTTGTATTGTTAATACGAGCAGATGCCTCGGAAAGGATCACTTCAGGTCTCTGCTAACCTGCTTAAATGGAAGCCTCTGACAGATTTTGCATCTGTTGCGCGTTGTGGTAACACATAATGGTTTTGGTGTACATTTTCTTTACTCAATTTTATTATGTTTTACCTTGTCATATTTTCTTTGGCACCAGTACTCCTAGAAATTTGTATGTAAATAAGCTACCTTTGGACCATGGCAGGTAGGGGGGGGGTGTTGTTGGATGTATGCTCAATACATGTTTAAAGAGATATGTTCTTTTGTGTGTATTTGTTGAAAAGTTTAAATAAAGATATTAAAAAGAAAAAAAGATGGCCAGAGCCGAGACTGGTCAGTCTGGAAAAAAGAGCCAAACGACGAAACCTGGAAACAGCACAAGCACTGGCAAGTCAAATGCAAGGCATTGATAAAGCAGGCAAAGGGAGAATTTGAGAAGAAGCTTGCTGCGAAAGCAAAAACGCGAAGTGAAGACCTTTTCAAGTACATTCGTAGCAAAAAACCTGTGAGAGAGTCAGTTGGTCCATTAGATGATAAAGGGGTTAAAGGAGCACTAAGAGGCGACAAGGCGATAGCGGAGAGACTGAATGAATTCTTTGCTTCAGTCTTTACTGAGGAAGATGTAGGGATGTTACCCATGACTGAAGTGGTATTTAAAGGAGCGGAAGAATTGAAGGAAATATCAATACATTGGGAAGATGTATTACAACTATTAGATAAACTGAAGAGTAGCACATCACCTGGGCCGGATGGTATACATCCAAGGGTGTTGAAAGAACTTAAATATGAGATTGCAGACCTGCTATTAGTAATCTGTGAACTATCATTAAAATCATCTCTAATACCTGAAGATTGGAGGATCGCCAATGTAACACCAATTTTTAAAAAGGGTTCCAGGGGTGATCCGGGAAACTACAGACCGGTGGGCCTGACATCAGTACCGGGAAAAATGGTAGAAACCATCATAAAGAATAAAATTACTCAGCATGTAGATAGTCATGACCTAATGTTTTTTTGAAGGAGTGAATAATCAGGTGGACAAAGGTGAGTCAGTTGATATTGTATATCTGGACTTTCAGAAAGTCTTTGACAAGGTCCCTCATCAGAGACGTTTGGCAAAACTAAAGAGTCGTGGGATAGGAGGCAGTGTACTATTGTGGATCACAAACTGGTTAAAAGATAGAAAGCAGAGGGTAGGGCTAAATGGCCAATTTTCCCAATGGAGAAAGGTGAATAGTGGTGTACCCCAGGGATCTGTGCTGGGTCCGCTGCTTTTTGAGATATTCATAAATGACCTGGAAAATGGAATAACGAGTGAGGTTATCAAATTTGCAGATGACACAAAACTATTTAAAGTTGTTAAAACCCAAGAGGATTGTGAAAAATTGCAAGAGGATCTTGATAAATTGGAAGAATGGGCATCAAAATGGCAGATGAAATTTAATGAGGACAAGTGCAAAGTTATGCACCTAGGGAAGAACAACCCAAACTATGGTTACACGATGCAAAGTTCCACATTAGGTACCACCACCCAGGAAAAAGATTTAGGCGTCATTGTGGATACCATGTTAAAACCCTCGGCCCAGTGTGCAGCAGCAGCCAAGAGAGCAAATAGAATGCTAGGTATGATAAGGAAAGGAATGGAAAATAAAACAAAAGATATTATAATGCCTCTATATCGTTACATGGTGAGACCGCACCTTGAATATTGTATGCAATTCTGGTTGCCGTATCTTAAAAAGGATATAGCGATTTTAGAAAAGGTTCAGAGAAGAGCCACCAAAATGGTAAAGGGGATGGAAGGATACTCCTATGAAGAAAGGCTAAAAAGGTTAGGGCTCTTTAACCTGGAAAAGAGACGGCTGAGGGGAGGTATGATAGAAGTCTATAAATTAATGAACGGAGTGGAACGGGTAAACGTAGATCGATTGTTTACCTTATCAGAATATAGAAAGACTAGGGGACATGCAATGAAGCTACAGGGTAAACTATTTAAGACTAATAAAAGAAAATATTTTTTCACTCAACGTGTAATCAAACTCTGGAATTTGTTACCGGAGGATGTAGTAAAGGCTGTTAGTGTAGCTGGGTTTAAAAAAGATTTGGACAAGTTCCTGGAGGAAAGGACCATAAACCATTATTAAGAAGGGACCCAGGATATCAATGCTTAAACCAATATAAGCATTGTGGAACCTGTGTCCCTTGGGGAAACTGCTAGGTACATATGACCTAGATTGGCCACTGTTGGAAACAGAATACAGGGCTTGATGGACCTTGGTCTGACCCAGTATGGCATATCTTATGTTCTTACGTTCTTATTTGAAAAGGATAGGTCCTTGAGTTTTCTGGAAATGTGAGATAAGTCCTCGTCAGACAAGCATGACTTTCATGCCTGCAGGTGCAGCAGTTTATCAGTAGAGGAAGAGGGAGACAGGACATGTAGATGAGTAAACATCCTTTGAAAACCTTATGTCTGGTAAGAGTGCTTATCTCCTGATTGTTTAAAATGATCGCTAAGGAGAGCGCAGATAAACTACCTTTCCGGAAGACATGGGAACACTGCTTAGAAATGTAAATAGGTGGTTTATAAATGTTTTTAGTAAATAAATAAAATTTAGGCTTGGATTTAGAGGAGGAGGAAGAGGCTGAGATTTTGAAACAATTCCAAGACTTATCAATCTCCACAGCCCTGGTAGAGAATAGATATACAGTGTTATACTGGTGGTATATGACGTCAGTCAGAATGAAGGGTGCCAACGGTGCAATGCCAGAATTGCAGATTTAGAGGAATTTTTAGTCACACGTGTTGGCTTTGCCGCTCATTCAAATCATACTGATGGATGGCGGGGAAACTTCACAGTGAAATGTTGAGATATCCTATCACCCTGACCCCAAAGTTCTGTCTCCTACTCAATAATCCAGAGCATTTACAGAGCGCTCTTCCTTAATGTAATGCTTACAGCAGGGACAGAGATTGCAGCAGCCTGAAAAGCAGTATTGAAAGTTGTGAAACATATAAATAAAATTACTGAACAGACTCATACCGGTACACACTAAGGCTGGGCTCACAGCACAGCAATGTGGTGCCGCTAGGAAATTTAAAAAGGAACGGGAGTTATTTAGGCGCTGGTTGAGAAGGGATTAATTGAGGGATGAAATGAATGTCAGGATTTTGGGGGGGGGGGGGGGGTGATGGCGTTTTAGAGCAAGTCCAGACATTTCTCCGTGGTGGTGGGGGGGAGGGGGAGATGGATGTGGATAATCACTTCGGAGGGGAGGGAAACATTTTGCTGGATCACAGTGGTTTGCAATTGTGCGGCTTGTAACTGCAAACGTTCATGTTTTTCATTTGTGTGAGATCCAATAAAGATCAAGTTTAAAAAAAAGATAGAAAGTGCTGGGCTGCACTTCTGCAGAACTCAGTACTACACTATTTGCAACGACATCTGTTTTGAGACAACAGAATTCATAGAAATCAAATATAAGTGGAGAGCGTGCCAAATTCAGCTGCTGCTTAAGGAAGAAAACCAAATCATTTAGTAAAGCAAATAAGGATTTAAGGTTGCCTGGCAATACTGAGAAATTATTACTCACGGACTGGCATGTCTGACATACAGGCCAGCTCTGTTTTGTTGGCAAGATGTCCTGCTCTTGTGTATTGCTGTTGGTGCAGGACATCTTGATACGGATAAAGCTGGTTATGTGATATTCTTAAAATAAACTCTCTCAGCTATAGCCAAAGAGCAGTTGCTCAGGGTAATGAGAGGACAACTCAAACTGGAGAAATTTAGCAACCTCAGAGCCCAAGATAGAAGCCCTAAAATCTCCTCCTTGGAAATGTTAGCTTATAAATGCAGTACTGTCTAACTATTCTGTTGGTTTTCTTTAACTAATCATACTCTCTCTATACTTTTATATATTTATATAAATACACACACACACAATATCAGGTTCTCTAGTATGATGTATTCAATAATTTTATTGCTATAATGCTTAAGTGCTGTTAAGTTAATGTCGACTCTAAACTGTGTTCAATCTTCCATCAGACAGCTAATTATTGACAGAGTGGCATCCATAGATGTATCGATTCGTTCCTTTTTTGCATTGCCCTTCAACCTTGCCAAGCATGATGTCTTTCTCTAGCGATCTCTCTCTTCGCATGATGTGTTCAGAGTATGAAAGTTGAAGTGTCGTTATTTGAGCTTCTAAGGAAAGCTTAGGTTCGATCTCCTCTAGCACCAATTGATTTGCTCTTCGGGCACCCCATGGTATACACAGTATTCTTCACCAGCACCAAAGGAATAGATTTTCTTTCAGTTTTTCTTCTTTATTGTCCAACAGGGGAGGAGTAGCCTAGTGGTTAGGACATGGTACCCCAGGTTGGATGACCAGGGTTCAAGTCCCACCTGGAGACAGCAATCTCAGGCCAGAGGGACTGGGGTTTCTAGTCCTATAGTCATTCCTTGTGGCCTTGGGCAAGCCACCTAACCCTCCACTGCCTCAGGTACACATAGATTGTGAGCCCTTTGGGGACAAGGGAATATATCCAGTACCTGGTTGTAGTAATTGCATAATGTAAACCGCTTTGACTGAAGGATAAGATGGTATAGAAAACTGGTTAAATAAATAATCAAATTTGCATTCATAAGATGTTATTGAGAATACCATGGCTTTGGCAAGGCAAATCTTTGTACATAGATACATCTCTTCAGTTGAAAATCTTGCATAAGTCCTTCATTGCCGTTCTGCCAAGAACAATGCATTGTTGGCTTGTTTCATTATTATCAATCCACGCAGGTTAAAGTTGTCTGCTTTTTCTATTTCTTCTCCATTGAGGATGACGTCATTGATTTTGCCAGTCGTCAGGATCTTGGCTTCTTCATGCCAATGTGCAGGCCCGTTTCAAGACTATGTCCCTTGATCTTGATAAGCAGATGTTTCAGATCATCTTCACTTTTAGCCATAACGTAGTATCATCAGAAAAGTATCGCCAGCGAAGTTTGTTGATAAGTCTTCCACCAATCTTCTCACCTTGGTTGTCTTCATAAATCCTGCTCTCTGATGATTTGTTCTGCATATAAATTGAATGGGAAAGTATGCAGCCTTGTCATGCACTTTTGCCAATTTTATAACACTGTTTCTCCTTCTTCTATTCGAACTGTAGCTTTTTGATCAATGTAAAGGTTGTGCATGAGAACTATCAGGTGTTTTGGTATATCCATGCTTATAAATATGGCCCAGAGCTTTGCATGATTCATGCAATCAAAGGCCTTGCTATTATCAACAGAACACATGTAGATGTCATTTTGCTATTCTTTTGCCTTTTTAAGAATTCATCTCACATCAGCAATGATGTCTCTTCTTCCTCGCCCTTTCCTGAACCCTGCTTGCACTTCGGGCAGTTCTCATTCCAGGTATGGTTGTAGTCTCTCCTGAATGATCATGAGTAAATGTTGTTGGTGTGTGGGATCAGAGTGATCGTGTGATAACTTCCAGTCAGTAGGGTCACCTTTCTTCAGTAATGGTATGAACACAGATCTTTTCCAGTCAGTTGGCCATGATGTTGTCTTCCAAATTTCCTGGCACAGCCTTGCAAGTATTCTAACAGCTGCATCTAATTGATGTAGTAATTCAATGGGAATGCCATCAATGCCTGGTGCTTTGTTCTTTTATAATGCTTTCAATGCTGCTTCAACTTCTTCTTTCATCACCAATGGTTTCTGATCACAAGGTACAGGTTGAAATGGCTGTTGCCCCACTTGATCTTTATGGAATAGCCTAGTAGTTACAGCAGTAGCCTGGTGACCAGAGAAATAAGCATTTGAATCACATAGGCACTCCTTGTTTCCTTGGGCAAGTCACTTAATCCTCCATTGCCTCAGGTACAAACTTAGACTGTAAGCTCTCTGGGGACAGAGAAATACATGTGTACCTGAATGTAGTGCTTGAACTACCATTGGAAAGGCGTGAGCTAAATAAATAATAAATACATAAAATATGACAACTCTGTGTATTCTTTTTACCTTTTCTTGATTTTCTCAACATCACTCAGCATGTATCACTGAGCATCTTTTAGCATTCCAATTCGACAATGGAATTTTCTCTAACTCTCGTACCTGTAGGAAAGCTGATCTTGTTCTTTCTCTAATAGTTTCTGGTTCTATTTTTTTGCATGTGTCATTGTAGTACTTCTTTGTCTCATCTTGCAGCACATTGGAAATCTCTTTAAGTTATGTGATTAGAGCAATTTTGGGGAGATAAAAAAATATAGAATAAACTTGAATAAAAGGACGGTTGGCAAATGACCTCTTAGTAATGATCTCATGAGGCCATTAAAAGGAAGTCTGACAAAAATATTTCTTATAGATTGAAGTATTTCTTTAAAAAGAACTCTTAGTACTTATGTCTCTGTGAGGATTTGCATGCTCTACGTCTACTGGCTAACTCTTTTCAGCTCAGTTGATGTATGGCCTCTCTCTATTTCTGAGCAATTTTCAGAGTTTCTTCAGTCATCCATGTTGGCCAGTTTTGTTTGTCACCTTTTGCAGAAACTTTTCACTTACTTTTAGAATAACTTTTGTGGTCATCCCATAACTCTTCTGGTGCTGTGTCATTTGTATCTGAAGTAGCGAATCAAATTCGCAAGCAGTCTTTAAATTTTGGTGGTATATTTTGAAGATCACACTTTGCTACATTCATGAGTGGCTTATGCTTTTTCAGCTCTAGCCTGAGTTTTCATACTAGTAGCTGGTGATCTGTACCACAGTCAGCTCCAGGTTTCATCTTTGTTGATGTTATTGAGCTTTTCCATCATTGACTTCCACAGATGTAGTCAACTTGATTTTTGTACAATCCATAGGATGAAGTCCATGTGTACAGTCGCCACTTGTCAGCTTCATTTCTGTTGCCAGGCCAGAAAAAAGAGAGGTGCAAGCCTGTGGCAGTACTGTTTTCTTGGGCAATTTTCTCATTAGGGGCCATGTTCAAACTCTCACTGTGGGACCTCCACTTCGTACCGCTCCCTGCATTAGTTCTTTTCCTTGCCCTCACCAATCCAACAAGGCACTGAGCAAGCGGTGCTCCTTAGCCGCTGCTAGCTTCTTTCTTAAGTCAGAACCACGCCGGGTGCCCTAGTCTAGTGTGATGCACAGTTCTGATTTCAGAAGGAAGCAGCAAAGGAGAAAGCCACAGTGGGTAATGACCAATTCTCAATGATTCTCCTTGCTCGCAGGAGGCCAGGGTGAAGGGAACAAAAGAGCAAGTCTGCCCACAGCAGTTCCCTCTACTGCTTCAGGAGGTTGCAAGAAAGCTGGGCCCAAGATTCACGGGCTTCGTGTAGCCTCATAGCTAAGAACTACCCTAGCAGGAGGCCTGTAGAAGGAAGAGCACTCTCGAACAGAGCAGCACTGTATACCAAATATATTTCTGCCCATGGATAGCAATGGCCCTGAATGTAAACATATGTGTATACTTTCACATGAAAATCACTGCAAGTTCACTAGTGGAAAGTTCATGTAGACTTTGCAATATGCAGAGACTATAAGAATTTCCCTTTATGCCACGTTCCAGAGCGCTGGGTTCCTATACAGTAAGCCGCATGCCCCTGATGACTGGGTATTTGTTCTATACTCTGCAGATAAATTCTTAGAGAGAAAGCAAGAGAGACTAAATCTAATATATTCCCTCGCTCCCTGAAGGCTGCAAGCTGCTTATAAAGCTGAACAAAATTCTTCAAAAGGAAAAACCGACCCAAGGGAAAGAAGAGGCCGTGGACTCTGAACTTTCGCTGCACGCTAGGGTGAGTCTTCCTTGGGAACCTAATGTCTCACTGCACAGGAGATCCCTAATCTCATACTGAAAGCTCTCCGTGGGGCAGTAAATCAGTGATTCAGAACTCAATCCCTAACTCTGGGGGAGCTAAAAAGTCCATCATCTTATCTCCTAACCTTTCATTATTAATTACAGAAGCTGTTCCGCTAACCCTTCCAGCCTAGCATTGCTCAAAGTGATATCTTTTTCACAAACGTTTCCCCCTGCGCTGTTGCTTTCATTCTTGGCTCGGGTGCTTCCAGGCCGAGTCCCAGAAGAACTGCCCTCATCCTTCATTGTAACCCGAGTTCTGGCTTCGGTAGAACATTTTCCTTCCCACTACCCTCATTCCGTGCTTTAATTAGTTTTTATAGGAACTTGCATTTCCCATGCAGAGGCTATTTCATTCTTTCTTTTGCCCGTGACAGATAAACAAGATAAATAAATATACTGAAGCAGCTTTTTGGAATCTGCATTGTGACTTTTATATTTATTTCCGTCGGTCACAAGTACATCTTAATTCTATTAACCCAGAGGTTTCTGTGTGACTTAAGACGGATAAACTATGAAATGAAGCATCTCTCTTATTCCACTACTGAGCAATGAATGCCGAAGACCCCTTTTAAACAAGTACATTTAAATGTAACATTTCTACGCGTCCTTCTTTCTAGGCTGGTAGGTAGATTAGGAAGTCACCTAGGACAGCAGTTTCGGGGGGGGGGGGGGAGTCAACAAAGAGAAGCTGCAATCAAAGCGAAATGATAGGTCCAGATGGCTAGACAAACTCAAAGCACCACCAGCGCCTGCTTTCATGCCTTTTTACAAGACAGCTTTAGGAGAGCTGGTAGGAGGTAATCAGGGCTGCCTTAACCACTTATTGGACCCTGGGCACATTTTTCTGGATGGGCCCCTTTTTATGATGTAAGGATTACCCCTCCCCCAAATTACGCATTCAATAAACAGAATTATCTCCCAAGCCAATCATGTTTACATTTTGACTTTGTCATATCAAAATCTTGAGAAACAGCAGCTCAGAAAAGCATCAACAAGAGAAATTGGGGGGGAAAATTTAGCGGCGGTGGTGAGATGCCACTTCTGAAACTTAAACCCTAATATTCAGTGCTGGGTGGAGGTCGTATCTGGCCCCGGCACTGAATCTCCGGGTTGCACAGACTAGCAGGAAGCTAACTGGGCCACTCCTGAACACCCCAATGTTAACTAGGCAGCTCTGGGACATGCAACAATGTCACCCACGGATATTCAGCAGTACTAAGCATGTTAATCCCTTTGAATATCAGGCCCATTGACCATTTATCCTAAGCATGAAAAGAGAATCCTTAGAGAAAGGCTAAACGTCACCAACAGAGCACCCCAAATAAGCACTGTCAGAAAATCAAGCGATGTGCAAGAAAACTTTGGAGGGGTGTTTTCAGATAGTGTGGCTAGTGGTATTAAAGCAGCTGGTCATCGCCACTTTAATACCCGTATATTCAATGCTGAGGCCATATCCGTCCAGCAGCGAATATCCAGTTTGCCCTGGTAGTGATTTAGCTATCCTGTTAGCGCCAATATTCAGCCGCTGGCAGGATAGCTAAACCGGCTAAAGCTTGGCCTGCTTTTTTTTTTCTAACTTTAGTCAATTTGGGTTAGCTGGTTAGCATCTCAATATCATTGTTGAGCGGCTAATCTTGGACGCTAAGCAGTTAGTGCTGGGGCGTTCAGATGGCTTAGGAGGCGAGAGTCAGCGGCACAAACCAGGTTTATTCAGAAGTAGTAGTAGTAGGTCTACAAACCACATTAATCCCTTTGAATATCCCCCCACCCCTTGCCTCAGTATCAGCCTTAGCTTGCATACATCGCAGAAAGAAGAGTAAATCCGTAGCAGCAGCACAAAGGACAGCAAGGGCTATCCCCCCCCCAATTCCTGAGAGCACCCAATCCACTTTACTGTGCTCTTCCTCCTACTCCTTGTCCAGCAGCACGGTCAGTCTCCAGCAAGGACTTGCAGCACCTTTAGCAGGTAACCACAAGCTCGCCTTCCCGGTAACCACGACAGTCCAGACTCATAAGAACATAAGATATGCCATACTGGGTCAGACCAAGTAGCCAATCCAGGTCAAAAGCACCTCTCAGGTTCCCAAAAGATAGATTCCACGCTGCTCGTCCCAGGGGTAAGCAGTGGATTTCCCGGATCTTCTTTAATAATGGTTCATGGTCCTTTCCTCCAAGAACTTGTCTAAACCTATTTTAAACCCAGCTACGCTAACTTTATCTCTTGTTACTTATCATCTCTTCTCTCTCGTTTCCCCATCGCCACATCTCCCAGCCTGTCTTCTGGCAAACATAGTGCTCCCAGAGTCGCTCAAAGACCGAGCCGGAGTGCTGCTGGTGGGCAGTGACACAGCTCCGCTCTGCTCTCTCCTTCCCAGTCCACTGCCCACATGCACGCTTTCCTCTCAATCTCTGAAGAACAGTAGCAACAGCGCAGCAGCATGACTTCTGACCATGCGCAGTGCTGCTTCTCTCCGGGCCACCTCATCCCGTAATCCCTGCTCTTTCCATTCAAAGAAGGCCAGCCAGGAGGAGATGTAGTGCTGCACATGTTCAGAGACCCTACCGCCCACGTAGCTCTCCTGGATCCCTTTAGGGGGTATCTTTACCAAAATGCACAACGTTAGTGTGAATGATGGCCAAGACGTAGCACAGAAGCTCACAATGACTTTTGGAGGGGGGTCTGTATATCCCTTTGCCATTTAGCACTTTGGGGGCCATCCATCACTGTGCTAAATGGCACGTGGGTGCACTTCCTGCCACCCCTTGAAGAATGCACCCATGGCCAGCAGCAACATCCATTAACCTGGAAAAGAGACGGCTGAGGGGAAATATGATAGAAGTCTATAAATTAATGAACGGAGTGGAACGGGTAAACGTAGATCAATTGTTTACGTTATCTTGTAAACATCAACAGGCTGAGATTCAGAAATAAATATCCAGATAACAGCGGATGATATCCAGATATTGGCACTAGGTTGCAATGATCATGGATATTCTGTAGCACCAGACACGCCGCTAAAGATCTTTCCACAGTCTCATGGCAGGGGGTATGAGGTGGAGTACGGGCGGACCCTGAAACTATCCACAGAGCACTTTGAATATCGCAAAGAAAGTTATCCTAAATTTAGCTATCTAGCTATCCAAATAGTAGTCGATATCACTGTTATACAGAAAGCAGCGGCGTTCACAGCTCTAATGGGATATTCCGCCCTATCCACTTTCCCAATACCGGTGCTGAATATCCAAAATATTTTTCAATGCCGCAGTCATCACTGAAAAAACGTCAACTATGGTGTTTCAATATTTTTTCAGATTAGTCTTAGATGTGCTGCATTGTAGCTTCGTTGCATATCCCCCATAGTCTTTCCACTTGTCAAAGGAATAAACAACCAAACTGTTTACCTGTTCAACTCCTCTCCACTCGTTATTTTAGAGACCGCTATCATATCTCCTATTAAGCAAAGGTGGGGCTGGCCCAACGGCTCAGGAGCAAGTTTTGTCCCTTGCAGTTTCCTTTGCCCCCGGGGGGGGGGGAGGGGAGTCACAATCACACAGTGGCGACACCTACTGCTGAAGGACTGCTGATTACAGGGTTCCACTGCAATGGCTGGGTCAGCAAAATGGGTTCGGAGGGAGGAACATAAAAAAAAAAAGGCAAAAAATATCCTTGGGTACTGATGGATGGAAGCTCATACTACTGGTTCCAACTGAGCTGGAAGCCTAATGGATCGGGAAGAAACTGCTGGGCCAGAATCAAGCCAATAAAAATACAGGTAAGGGCAAAAATTGGGAAATTTATTCGAGCTTGTAACGAAGGGCCCCTTTACTAAAGGCTGCTATGGATTGTCCATTAACGCACTGATCTCAAGCACATTAATGGAAAACACAAGTTAGCTGTCAGGGGCGTGTTCAGTATGTCCCCGGCAGCTAACGCGCAAAGGGTTTTCCTAACGTGCTCTCCATTAGGTTGTGTTCACTTAACGACTCCGATAGAGGAGTCATTAGGTGAACCCACATTAGGAGTCGCGTTTCCACTAGGCATGTGGCAATTGCCCTGCCACTAGCAGCAATATGTTCTCCATGCCCACTTTCTGCCCATTCCCCGCCCCATCCTGTGATCACCAATTAACCCGCGTTTTAACATGCAAAGGAGGCACTATCAGGTGTTAGTGTTGCCAACCATCTGTAACCACATGTTAAAATGCTCGTTAACCAGCTAACATGCTTTAGTAAAAGAGGCTGTAAGTGTCTCTGAAGGATTCAGCGACTAAAGCTCATAAGAACATAAGAGATGCCATACTGGGTCAGACCAAGGTCCATCAAGCCCAGTATCCTGTTTCCAACAGTGGCCAATCTATGTCATAAGTACTGTACCTAGCAATTTCCCCAAAAGACACAGGCTCCACAATGCTTGTATTGGGGTTAATCAGTGATATCCCGGGTCACTTTTAATAATGGCTTATGGACCTTTCCTCCAGGAACTTGTCCAAACCTTTTTTAAACCCAGCTACACTAACAGCTTTTACTATATCCTCCAATAGCAAATTCCAGAGTTTGATTACACGTTAAGTGAAAAAATATTTTCTCTTATTAGTCTTAAATAGGTTACCCTGTAGCTTCATTGCATGTCCCCTAGTCTTCCTATATTCTGATGACGTAAACAATCGATCTACGTTTACCCGTTCCACTCCATTCATTAATTTATAGACTTCTATCATATCTCCCCTCAGCCGTCTCTTGTCCAGGTTAAAGAGCCCTAACCTTTTTAACCGCTCTTCATAGGGGTATCCTTCCATCCCCTTTATCATTTTGGTGGCTCTTCTCCGAACCTTTTCTAATAACGCTATATCCTTTTTAAGATATGGTGACCAGAATTGCACACAATATTCAAGGTGCAGTCGTACCATGGAACGATACAGAGGCATTATAATATCCTTTGTTTTATTTTCCATTCCTTTCCTTATGACACCTAGCATTCTATTTGCTCTCTTGGCTGCCGCTGCACACTGGGCGGAGGGTTTTAACAAGTTATCCACGATGATGCCTAAATCTTTTTCCTGGGTGGTGGTTCCCAATGTGGAACCTTGCATCGTGTAACCATAGTTTGGGTTGTTCTTTCCTAGGTGCATAACTTTGCACTTGTCCACATTAAATTTCATCTGCCATTTGGATGTCCAGTACTCACCTGATAATATGCGTATCGCTTGTTGCTTGGCAATCAGTCGAGCCTTAGCCCTTGCAAGCTTTCAAGCTTCCACTCATAGTCCTACCAATGTGTCTCAACTCTGCTCTAGAGTGGGAGTCTCCATGCCTATATCTTTGACATCTTCAGAGAGATGGGCAACAATGAGGCCAGTTGGTACCAGATTGCAATGGTGGTTTTAGAGATACCCAGTGGAAACTGAACCAAGGCCACCAACCCATTTTATAAAGACTGTCAAATGAACCTAAGCCAAATTTGAACTGTGACCTATATATAATGCAGTGGTTACCAGCAGGGCTGTACCAAGGGTCGTGCGAGAGGTGCAGCTGCATAGGGCACATGTACAGAAGGGATGCTAATTTCATCACTTGGCTTCCAGAAAGCCTGACAAAGGTGAGTTCCTGCGCATACTGGATGGGGGGGGGGGCATGGTACCAGCACATATGGACCTTCTGGTCTTGTTTGAACAGTTTGGGAAAGGCTATTATATGGTGACCCGAGGCTACAGCTACGATATCTCTGTGTGATGCCACATGTACCTAGGTGTGCCTATCTGCATGTCAGTTCTCTTCAATACACTGCCCTCCGCCTAAGGTGTCAATGCAGAACTATGCTCAATTTCCAATATCTCTTTCCCTACCCCGATATCCTGTTCCAGTCCATCAAACCATCTTTTTCCCCTTCAAAGTCATCTTAAAAAATCACTTTACCACTAAATCCAAACACAGAACAAATTCTCTTCTGTTGAAATAATTGCTCAGTGTTACAAAAATTAGTTTTAGAGTCCTAATTTCAGAAATATAGGACCCCCTTTTACTAAAGCTCAGTGACCAGTTAATGTGCGTTCTAACGTGTGGCAACTGGTAGCCAGGAACACTAACTTGCAGGTATGGTAATCGGTCCACGCAATAGGACAAGGAGTGGGTGGAGTGTGGATGTGAAAGCACATTACCGCTAGCAGCAGGACAATCGTCATGCACTCAGCAGCAATGTGGCCCTTAATGTGAATTCATCTAATTACATCTCTATGAGAGTTGTTAGATGAACCAGCCTTACAAGAGCGCACACTGGCATTCACGTCCTGGGGCTATCAGAGACATGTTGGTCACACCCCCAACAGCTAATGTGCATTTCCGTCACACGATAAGTGCAAAACGTTAGTGGACTTTAGTAAAAAGAGCTCATAGGATGGACTCAAGACTCAAAACTAATTATAATTTTTCAAGTACATCAGAAGCAAAGAGCCTGAGAGAGTCTGCAGGACCATTTGATGACCAAGTGGTAAGAGGATCACTCAGAACAGGGTCATAGAAGAAAATCTAAATATATTCTTTGTTCTGGGCTTTGCTATAAAGGACACTGGGAAGATGCCCACACTGACAACGTTCCCTCTAAGCGTGAAAGTCCATTTTCCATGGTCCTACCATTAGGGATGATGCCGTTTCAATTTCATGGAGCAGACAAGTTTTATGGGACCCCCAGTGGACTGTCTACCCCATAGGATTGAAATCTCAAGATTGCTACATCACTCCAACTGTAGGAACATGGATGGTGGATTCCAACACACCTTAGAGGGAACAATGTGCAACAGAACACTTCTTTGAAGATGGCGATACCAAGGAACAGAAGTACATCATGATAACACTGAAAAAAAAAATAATGCAAATTGACAAATTTAACAGCAACAAATCACTAAGTCTTGAATGGATTCACCCCAGAGTTAAGGAAGAAGTCGAATATGAAACCTCAGACCTGCTACTAATAATCTGCATTCTATTACTAAAATCTGCCACTATTCTGGGGACTTGAGAGGTAGCCAATGAAACACCAATTTTTAATAAAATAGGCTGCATGGATGATCTAGGAATTCAAAGAAAATGACAGAGGCTATTAAGGAACGAATTATTGGAATAACATGACTTTAATTTAGCAAAAGGAAATTATGGCTTACCAATCTTTAGATTTTTTTTTGAAGATGTAGAAAATGGTACACCCGTCAATATAGCACATCTGGATTTTCAGATTAATTAATTTCTATGTCATCTTTCAAAAAATATCCAAGCAGCTCACAACAAGGCTCTTCAGGACACTAATTTTATGCAATTCGAATGCAATACTCTAGACAAGAACCTGAGAGCAGGACTAAATGATTAATCTTTCAAATGGTGAGAGATGAATAATGATGAAGAGTGTCGCAGAGATCTGTACTGGAACTAGTGTGACGTAACATTCATGAATAATCTGGGAAAGGGAACAGTGAGAAAAGTGATCAAATCTGCAACTGACTCAAAATTATTCAAGGTAAATTGTGAAAAATTAGAGGAGGACGTGGTTAGGCCGAGGAACTAGGCATCTCCATGGCAGACGAAATGTTATGTAGACAAATACAAAGTACTTTGCATAGGGAAAAATAATTCTAGTGACGGGTACGCAATGTTGGGTTCCATATTAGGAGTCAACACTCCTAATCTTGGAGTTATTATGGACAACTCCTTGAAATCTTCAGCTCAGTGTGCAGCAGTGGCCAAAAAAGCAAATATGATGCTAGGAACCATCTAGAAAGAAATAGAAAAAATTGGGAATATATTAATTCCCCCTTATTGATGCATGCTGCAATCACACCTTGAGTACTGTGTACGGTACTGGTGGCCACGTTTCAAAAAATGAAATACAGAGGAAGTAGAAGGCAACCAAAATGATAGAAGGGATGGAGTGGCTTCCTTATGAACAAAAAGCTCGATAGGTTACAGAGCTTGAGGCAACAGAGCAGAGAAGAGAAGAGAGAAGAAGGAGATAGGATAGAGGTTTACAAAACCATAGTGTGACGCAAGATAATAGGGAATGGTTATTTACCCCAAGATTAGGGACCACTCCAGGAAACTAATCAATGAAAGATTTCAATTAAATTTAAGAAAGTGTTTTGTCACTCAATACACAATTAAATTGGGGAATTTACTACGAGAATGTGGTCAAGGCTAGTAATACGGACAAGTTTAAACAAGAAATTTGGATAGGATGCTGAGCTCAATGGACCACTAATCTGACCCAGTTGGCCTGTCTTACGAGCAGTATCTAAACCTTAGAGTAATTTAGGAGTGGTAACAACACTCTGCCTCATATGCTCTGGGAACATGCTGCTGTATTTCAGAGTAATGTGAGCATGCTCTAATCCACCCTAAGATTTACCTCAGATTATGTCTGGCATGTTTCCTAGAATCTGAAATATCCCTCCAGGGAAGCAGAAAATGATGGCTATTTACATACATGTGAAATCCTGACTATCTCTGCAATCATTCAAAAACTGCTTTCTCAAGCTTTTGATTCTTGCAAGGCGGCCAAGTTCTGCAAGTTTACTGCCGCCTGTCTACCACGTTCTGTGCCCTGTGCCTTCAACTCTGCCAGTTCTCACAGTGCATGAAGCGGAGATGATTCTTCTGCCTCTGACCCACTGAAACTCCTTAGACAAGAGTCTGGGAGGCTGAGAGAAGATAGCAGAACTTTCCTAATTGAGGGGGCACTTGGGAGCACAGCACAGCTGCTAAAGCACCATCCCATGACCTCTCTCTCCCTGCCAAATGAACAGAAACACATTCCACAGAAGCTTCGGAAGCCACGCTTCCTAGACGACTTTGTTCTCTTTTTAAATGTGTTACATGAAGCCGCAAAGATTTTTTTAGATTGTCATTGGTTTGGCCAAGTGCGTCACTTTGGGCTGTTTATCATTAACTGAGGAGGAAGTGAACAAGTATATTTAAAGAGAGAAAGATCCACCCAGTCCCCAGATGTCATCGTCCCCTGCAGGTTCCTGCTTATAAAGCTATAGCCCCCAGGGGCTACAATTTCTTACATCATCCTATACATGACACGCAAAAGCAATCCCCAAAACAAAGCACAACTTCATTTACTTTGCAGAACTAGCTCAAGTGAGTGACTGGGAGACGTTACCGCCAAGCTGAAGTTTAATACTTACCGTGTTTTTCAGCGATACCATGTCCTGTAAAAGAAAAGCAAAAATGAAATAGCAGAAACCTCTTTCTTGGATAATTATGCATGTTTTTTGTATATAAATACATAGTTTTTCGATCCCCCATCAGTCCCCGAGACTCACAAAATAAAACTATAAGCTGTGTGTAACTACAAGAAGACAGGCATGATAGTCAGCTCTGGTAGCCATATGCTCAAATTAGTTTAATTTAACTACAGTGATCCCTGTTAAAGTTTTGCAAGCAACTATAATTAATCTGTGGACAATCTGTATCCACATGAATCATCACAGTCTTTGCCTAGAGTTGTCCTTAGATTACATAGAGGAAACTATCATTTTACATGGAGCTGTCACCAATTCACTCAGAAAACTGCATCACTTTCTGTGGAACAACCCACACAACACAGGTAGGTAAATCTATTGTTTTACAAAGAGCTTCTCAAAGACTGCAAACAAGAAATTTCATTACTTTACATAGAGCTGTCCGCACACAGAGAAAACACCCTTGCTTTACATAGTCAAAGATGAAGTTAAATATTTGGGAGTAACACTCGATAAACACCTCACATTCCAATCCCACATCAAGAACATAACCAAAACAATATTCAACAAGATACATTTCCTCCAACTCATAAAACCTTTACAACAACAATCTGATTTTAGAACAATTTTGTAAGCATTAATCATGCCACATATAGACTACTGTAATAGTCTACTCCACAGCCTGCCAAAAATATCCCTACACCTGCTCATCATGAAGCTGCACGAATTATCAGCAACTCATGTTGGATAGATCACATTACTCCAATCTTATGAGACTTGCATTGGCTTCCCATACAAAGCCGGATAAAATACAAATTGCTGATGACCACCTTCAAGATCATCAGGAAAATGGCCCCTCCCGCCCTATCTCAGCTAATCATTGTTGCGCCTAATTCCTGCCAAAGAATAATTCAGTTGGACGATATGCTCAAAACCCCTACAGAATTCCGTAAGACCAAGCAATGCACTAGCAATAGAGCATTTGAATACATATCGCCAACACTCTGGAATTCTCTTCCAACAAGTCTTCGTAATATTACTGATCTATCCTCATTTCATTCCCATCTCAAAACTCATCTCTTTACTGAACACTTTGGACACAATTTTAACCCATCTTACTCTCAACCATCTGACACAGACCCAACATAAGTAGCCCCTCTCCTCTTCCACTAAGCTGAATTACAATCTCAACCATTAATTAATTAATTAGATCCATCAAAGACCTTATTCAGTTCCGTAAGGCAATCACCACATTTTTCTACTTCACTTTGCACAAGCATCCAACCCGCCTCTGCTCACCCACACACCAGTGCCCACAAACCTTTCATGCTCTACATAAATAACCCTGTCACAAGTATTTTTGAGCTTGCCTTAGCCCTTCTTGAATATTCCAACCTAATCTAATTGTGTTTTTGTACATATGTTTATAGTTAACCTGTTGCTCCAAGTTTAAACTCCTGTTACAATGTAAGCACAGAACAGTCTTCTGACTGTGCACCCTTGTTATATGTGAACCGCACTGATAACAAATAGCGCGGTATATAAAAGTTGTTAAATAAACTAAATAAATAAATAATTGTATATAAAAGTTATTTTGTTAGAATCATGTAAACTTTGATTGAATGTTTCAGCACCTGTTATTTGATTAATTGTTCAATGTATCTGTTGTATTAATTGTAAACTGCTCTGATTACAAAATACTGTGGTATAAAAACCTCACAAATAAATAAATAAATATAAAGCAAATAAATAAAACTTACAGACAGCAAAAACCACTTTCCACAGAGCCCACCACAGATGATCCAAAGGAAAGCTCCTTTACTTGACATGGTTTCCCTCATGAATTGGCTCCAGGTTCCTGGATATTGTTATATCATGTCAAAACGTCTAGATTGCCTTCCTTAACCCAAAATCCAACGTAAAGAGAATAGGCCTGATATCCAGCACCGGTGGCTAGTGCTCCTACAGCTGCTAGCCCCCGGAGCTGAACTTTCAACTGGGATATGCTGGGGCATATCCAGACTCCGGCACTGAATATCCAGGTAGCCCAGATTGCTGCAAAGCTAACCGAACGCCAACTATATTCAGCCGCTGCCCGGGTAGCTTCTGCAGCGACTGTTAGGACACCTGACTTTCACTGCGTGTCACGAACTGGGCAGAAACTCAATAGCCTCGTTGCCCGGTTAGTGACGGGTACTGCCCCAGAACATCCCTGGCCAGTTAGCACCGGGGGTGCAGCAGCGGTACCTGCAGATATTCATGGTTAGTGAATGTCATGTATCCAGTCTGCACGTCTGCAAACTGTGTATATGCCTTGGAATATCAGGTCCGATATTTTTATAAGTTGCAGCTATGTGAATAGTTTATAAAATCAATATGTGCATAAAACTTTATAGAACAGACCATAATTGCAAAGGCACATGTGTTAAATTAAGGCAAAAAACTTAAACCATCCCTAGGGCTGGTGTAAGTACCCACGCCTAGATGTTTCAAGAATGTACTTAGCTTATAGTATGTTATAACTGATGCGTGTACTTGTGTGTTCCGCCTATACTCTGCCGCTATGCACATAATCAGCCCGACAAGCGCACTTTTGGAATAGTGATCACATAACGAACCCGCCGAAGTGGTCACTTACGCACATATCTAAATACACACAGGTAAACAAATGGATAAAATTGTGCTCAAAAAACGCCTCCTAAAACACCAGAGTTTCTGTGTTAAGAACAAGAACACTTACCGCACGAGTAGCGGCAAAACTAACCCACAGTAAGTGCAGCCCTTGTATGCTACCTGTCCGGGATGAGGCAGCAAGTTCCCAGGAGTGAGCGTAGGACTGAGCACTGGAACACACAGTGCAATTAACACAGGTGCACCTAACGACATCCACAGCGCTATCATTTCGTGCGCTTGCGCTAACTGCCACATTAACACGGAGCGCACGGCAATTGCCTTTGCACTAGCACCAATGTGCTCTCTATGTCCACACTCCATCTCTAACCCACTCACTTTGCTCCCTAGCATGCGATGGCCACTTGCCAGACGTTTTAGTGGTCACTAACTGGCATGCTTGAAAAATGCCTATTCGAGCTACAAACCTGGCTTCAGCGCAATAACATGTCCATTAATCACAAGAAAACAGAAGCAATGCGTATCTCCAGGAACCCGGGCTTCGAGCCCCCAACAACAGTCACCATGAACAATAACAATTACAACATCAAGACAGAGATAAAATATCTAGGAGTGATGCTGGACAACAACCTAAATATGGACAAACACCTTCGAATTACCAACCGGGCCATTTTCCACAAATTAAGAGTCTTGCAGCCTCTACGTAGCATCCTCGATCATGCCGACTTCAGGTCTGTCGCTCAAGCCCTCATCATTCCACATCTAGACTACTGCAATGCCATACTGCAAGGCCTGCCAAAGAAAACTATAAATATTCTACAAATGGCACAAAATGTTGCTGCCAGAATCATTATGCAAAAAAGCTTCTCTGACCACATTACACCTGTTCTAATTGAGCTACATTGGCTCCCCATGGCGGCCCGCATTCAATACAAAATGATAGTCACTACTTTCAAACTCATCCATAATGTAGCGCCCTCACACCTCAACAGCTTAATAACCAATCTACCCAACAACAGAAATAGAAGAACAGCGAACCTCAATACCCTCTGTCTCCCGAAGTGCATCAGAAAGGTCAATGCATGTACTAGTAACAGAGCTTTCTCATTTATAGCTCCGGCACTCTGGAACCGGCTGCCATGTGAACTGCGTGCAAACTGTGACCTGAAAGACTTCAGAAAAAAGCTTAAGACGCACCTCTTCCAATCGCATTACAATATAACCTAGGCCCTGTACACCAGTACCACCATTTCCCACTACCAACTGTCTTCCATGCGTGGGACAACCACCGTACCCTATGTATATTCACAACGAGTACTGCATTCAGTCATATGTAAATATGTATATAAAGTATCCTGTGTGAAGTCTTAACATCAATCAACTGTAACCTGTAACCCTATGTTATGCTGTGCACTACCTCTCCCTCCCTAATCGCAATGTATATATTTCTAATTCCTGGCCGGTACAGCCACTCTTACCATGTATAGCAACCGCTGCTGATCACTGGAAGCAGCGGGATACAAATGTACACTAAATAAATTAATTAATTAATTAATCTTCTTAGCTGCCACTTATCACATGCTAAAATGCACATTTGCACTTTAGCAAAATGCCGAATAGCATACAAACATGTTTAATTTAAGAGAAAAACTGTATAAAGAGCTCTGAGCATATTGCAGTATCTGTCATAGGCAGATCCAATGAAGAAAGGCTTTCAGACAACCTCTTTCCTCCCTCCAACCCTCTTGCACAAGAATTTTACTGGTGGCAGGTCCAGCATAAAACACATGGAGGCACATTGCATTCTGTGCATCCCAGCCTCTGTGCATCCGGTCGGAACCAGATGCACAGAGATAGACCCGATTCTGATCCTGCGAGTCACGTATAGCCCCCACAGTTCAGAATCACATCTAGGCCTGTAGTGCAGGCCGGGCCCCAATTCCCATCAGCCTGCATGTACAGGCCTCTGCCGGCTAACTCAGTCAGGATCCTGAATGGAGTTGTGGTGCCATGGCACTGTACCTCCATTCAGGAGCCACAATCCCCAGTCCCCGACCACTTTCGCCTCTCCCTACAGCCCGACCCCCAATCTGACCTCTTATGGCCAGGGTCGGGCTGTGGGGAATCTCTTGCACCCCCTCACCTTTTTGATCCCAGCCAGGCCTCCCATCCCCCAATGTCTAGGGAGACTTATTCCACCTCCGAGGTGGAATAAGTCCCCCATCCAGTCTGCTGGCTCTGGACATACAGGGCCGACTTCAGAATTGGTCCTGTATATCCAGGGCCAAGGACCACCTAATGCCCGCCCTAACTCCACCTCTGCACCACCCCCTCCCTCCCCCATCTAAAACTTCCTGTACAAACTCCTTGTTCGTACGGGGAGGTTTAGTTGGGGATGGCAAGGGGGACGAATAGCTGGGATGGACGTCCAGGGTCTATTCATGGAGTCTATTCGCAGCACGGAATAGACCCCAGAGGAGAAAGGCATAGTGCTAACAAAGCAACAGATTTCCACATTCAATGTCTCAAGAAATATTTCTTAGCACTGCTTAGAATGCATTTTGATTTCCTGGACCATGGAATGATTTTCCAAGGGCTACTAAGTAGAGATGGTGTGCACCTATCGAAGAAGGATTGAAGTGTCTTCTGCAACAGAATGGCTAACCTACTGAAGAGGGCATTAAACTAGATTCATTGGGTAAGGGTGAAGAAAGCTCCCAGGTCAGTAAAAGCCATCAGGTAGGTAAAACATTAAATACCTCTGTAGAAACTGGAAAAAGGGACAACACCTGGAAAATGGTATGTATTATTGCCCATAGTATGGGAAATAAGATTCTGGATCTTGAAGCTTGAATAGAAGAGGCCAACTTGGATTTAATGGTTATCATGAAGAAATGGTTTATGGAAAACCATGATTGGGATATAATTATACCGGGTTGTAATTTATTCAGGAAGGACAAGGTAGAAAGAAAGGGAGGAGGAGAGGCACTATAATTAAAAAATAATATTAAAGCAAGAGAACTGCAGGGCTTACAAGGGAAGGAGGAGAACTGTAGGTTAAACTGTAAAGAAGGAACGGAGCATCCATATGTACTGGTAGGATATACAGACCTCCTTCATTTCTTCTGCCTATAGAAAAATATTTAACTGAAGACATTCACCATATTGCTAAGAAAAGAGAAGCGCTTCTGATAAGCTGATTTCAATATGCCGGATGTTGACTGGGAAATCCCTGCTAAAGTATTATCTGGAAGTACAAAGATCCTGGATTCTCTACAGAGAGAACTATTCTAGCAACTGGTAACACATAGGAGGGAGCCAGTCTGGATCTGGTGCTTACAAATGATACTATAGTGGGTGATCATCTCGCCTCCACTGGTCACCGGATGGTGTGGTTCAGAATTAGGACAAACGCTGAGAGGGTTTATTCAAAAGTGAAGGTGCTGGACTTTAAGGGCCCAATATTTATGAAGACAAGCAACAATATTTGGAGAAGCTAGGAAAGTAGTCAGGAAAGCAAAGATACAAAAAGAAGAAGAAATAGCCAATGCAATAAAACGGGGGGGGGGGGGTGACATTTTTCAGATATGTTAGCGAGAGGAATTGCAAAAGTGAGTGGCCTAGTGGTTGGGGCAAGGTACTTCAGGCCAGAAGGTCGGGGGTTCAAATCCCACAAGAGGACAGCAACCTTGGGCCGGAAGGACTGGGGTTTCTAGTCCACAGGTGCTCCTTGTGGTCTTTGGCAAGCCACTTAACCCTCCATAGCCCATGTTCCCTGTAAAATAGTTATCTCCAAGTTATAATGCCCTGTTCAATGTAATTTCAGTTTGTTCAATGTAAACCGCACTGATGCAGAATAGCGCGGTATATAAGAGAATGTAATTAAATAAATAAATAAATATTGTCAGATTCAAGAGGGAAGGGGAGGAATATGTAGAAACTGATGAGGATAAAGGGGAATTGCTTAACAAATATGTTTGTTCTGTGTTCACAGATGAAGGGTCAGGAGTAGGACCTCAAAAAAACCACACAAATAGGAACAGAAATGAGGTGGATCTTGAACGATTTTCAGAAAAGACTGTGTTTGTGAGGAACTAGCTAAACTCAAAGTAGACAAAGCAATAGAGCAAGATGGGATACATCCGAGATTACTGAAGAAACTTATGAAAGTTCTGGCAACTCCACTGTCTACCTTTTCAGTGCATCTTTAGAGTCAGGAGTAGTCACAGAGGACTGGAGAACAGTGCGTGTGGTCCCTTTACACAAAAGCAGAAGTAAAGATTAGGTTGGGAACTACAGGCCAGTTATTCTGACCTCTCTCGTGAGTAAATTAATGGCTAGTGAGGTTTCTGCAGGACCCAAGGCAGCATGGTTTTACTAGAGGCAGGCCTTGTCAGACAAATCTGATGAATTTCTTTGAATGCGCGACCAGAGAGCTGGACCCAGAAAGAGCACTAGATGTGATATACTTAGATTTCAGTAAAGCTTTTGACACTGTTCCACAGATACAACGTTTAAATAAATTGAGTACCCTAAGTGACCAACTGTGTAAGAAACTAGTTACGTGGGAGGCAACAAATGGCACAGGTAAATGGAGCTCACTCTGAGAAGGAGGTTTCCAGTGATGTGCCACAGGGATCTGTCCTTGTCTGATTCTTTTTAACATTTTTGTTAGTGATATTGTGGAAGGGCCGTCAGGAAAGTTTGCTTCTTTGCAGATGATACCAAAATCTGCAATAGAATAGACACCCAGGAAGGAGTAGATAACATGAGATATTTAGTGAAGCTGGAAAAATGGTTAAGAATTTGGCAACTGAGATTTAATGCTAAAAAATGCAGGGTCTTGCATTTGAGCTGCAAAAATCTAAGGGAGTGAAGTACTTTGTTTTATTACAGATTTTGCAACTTAAGAGGGGATCCAAGATGGTGGCATCATGCTGATGGCTTGGCAGAGGTTCCTGACCAAATTGCACCTTACCTTCATTTAATGGGTTATGTCTACTAAGCTGTGTTAGTTTTGGAGATGTCCAATGGGGGGAGGGGGAACCGGTGCAACCCCCAAATTAGAAAAAGTCCCAGCTAGCCGGTCTACTAAGCCCTCTGTCTCCCTCCAATGCAGATGTAAAAGGGTGGGGGAGGCCCCATGGCCTCCCACCCTCCCTTAAAAAAAGTGAATCCCGGCTAGTCAGCCAGCAAGGGGGGGGGGTTCCTGGGACCCCCTGCACATTCCTGGTAGTCTGTGGTGGTCTAATGGAGAACGGGGCAGGAGTGTTCCTATATGCTCCTGCCCCATCCATCGGTCAACTAGAAAGGGTTCAGAGAAAGACAACAAAAATGATAAAGGGGATGGAAGAACTCCTGTACAGAGAAAGGCTAAACAGGTTAAGAGTCTTCAGCTTGGAGAGGAAACAACCAACAGGAGATATGATAGAGATTTATAAAATCATGAGGGACACAGAACACGTAAATAGGGAAACCTGTTCAATAATTACTAAGACAAGAGGGTTACTGTCATCCATTAATCATAAACCTTTAACAATAATAGTTCCACCAATTACTAATTTTAAGGAGCATGTTCGTATTGGAAGAAGATTGCACTGCTCAGCTGTCATCGCCACTGCTCTGGGGATTGAGCACGGAGGCCTGGATAATGACTGAAGTGTTAAGGGTGCTTTGCAAACCCATAGCTAAAAACACAAAGGGTCAATTTCCCCTTCAGAAGGAGTCACGTGGCCCCCTTTAAACTGAAGAAACTACCACCTGAGTGGTAACTTTTTCCACATTTCTGAGCCAATGCTGTCCTTCCTACTGCCTCCACGACCTCACATTGTTCACACATGAAGTGCAGCAGGACCACAAAGTCTACTCCTCTAATCAGCTATGGGAAATAATGGTCGCTAAATATATAACAACTTATCAAACAGCAGTGATCATGGAAGAAGGACCATGGTTCTGAAGGACATGGCTGTTATGTTTGCTTATAATGTTGTTACCATCTAGGACATATTGCAAAGGTTCGTGTCCACTTATTCTCCCAGAGACAACCTTGATGAATACGAAGTCTTAAGGAACAAGCCAATTCTCACTAGGACATCAGATAAACAATGTAAAAAAAAACTTTAATACAAAATATATCTGATCCTTCAAATCAAAGTCTCTGAGAATCAAAATCTGCAATGAAGATGTTGGATTAGACACAAACAAATAAGTGAATGAAATTCAGATTGAAGAGCTGACAGCAATGGAAAATGTAGCAACCATCATTCAGATTTGAAGGAGCATATCTTAACCCTTGTAGGACTGTGAAATGGTTTACAGAGAGGAGGTTACCTTGAGTGACTGAGCCGTGTCAGGGTCTGTGTCATGGTACAGGATAACATTATTTGCCATGTCAAAACTCTCACGCACTCCAAGGTGGTAGAAGAGGGACGGCTGTCTGCCTAAGTCACTCATATCCACCACCGCAACATCTGCAACAGAAAACACAACCCAAGCTTTGAAACAAATCCCACAAAATCTAAAAGGCAAATGGCTTCATATGAATTCTTAAGTGCAAATAACGGTCAACAAACAAGTTGTAGGTGATACTTAAGAACATAAAAAATGTCATACTGGATCAGACCGAAGGTCCATTGAGCTCAGTATCCTGTTTCCAACAGTGGCCAACCCAGGTCACAAGGACCTGTCAGGTTTCCAAAAAGTAGAAAGATTCCATGCTGCTTATCCCAGAGGTAAGAAGTGAATTTTCCCAGTCCAATTTAATAATGGTTTATGGACTTTTCCTCCAGGAACTCATCCAAAACTCTTTTAAAACCAACTGCACTAACAACGTTTACTACATTCTCTGGTAAGGAATTCCAGAGTTTGATTACACATTGAGTGAAAAAAATATTTTCTCCAATTAGTCTTAAATGTGCTATATTGTAGCTTCATTGCATGTCCCCAAGTCTTTCTACTTTTTGAAGCAGTAAAAAAAAATTAGTCTACATTTAACAATTCCACTCCACTCATTTTATAGACCTCTTTCTTCTCTCCCCTCAGCCAACTCTTTTCCAAGTTGAAGAGCCCTAAACCTTTAAGCCTTTCGCTCTTTTCTGTACCTTTTCCAGTTATGCTATATCCTTTTTAAGATATGGCGACCAAATATTACACACAAGATTCAAGGTATGGTCGTACCATGGAGAGATAGAGAGGTATTAAAATATCCTTGGTTTTATTCTCCATTCCTTTCCTCATAATTTTGAGTGTTCTATTTGCTTTCTTGGCTGCGGCTACACACACTGGGTGGAGGGTTTCAATAATGATGCCTAGATCCTTTTCCTGCATGATGATCTTAATGTGGAACCTTGCATTGTGTAACCATAGTTTAGGTTGTTCCTCCCTAAGTGCATAGTTGCATTAGTACCTCCCTAAGTACAGTTGCATTAGTACCTCTTTCTCTCTGTATGGAACCCAGCCTCCTTCTGGCTTTTGCCACCACGTCACACTTTTTCGCCACTTTGAGATCCTCAAAAACAAATCACTTTGAGGTCCTTCTCCTGGTCCATGCACACCAATCTCTCACCCCCCTATCACATAAATTCCCTTGGATTTCTGCTTCCCAAGTGCATGACACCGCACTTCTTCACATTAAATCTTAACTGCCAAGCATTAGACCATTGTTCCAGTTTTGTAGATCTTTCCTCATGTTATCCACTCCATCAGGGGAGTCCACTCTGTTGCAAATTTTGGTGTCATCTGCAAAAAGACAGACTTTTCCATGCAGTCCTCCAGCAATACTCACAAATACATTGAACAGTACCAGTCACCCTGGGGCACACCGCTAATTACCTTCCTTTCATCCAAGCGAGTTCCGTTTACTGTCACCTTCTGTTGTCTGTCAGTCAGTCAACCAATTTTTGATTCAGTTCATCACCTTGGGACCCATCCCCAAGCTGTTGAGTTTATTGATAAGCCTCTGATGAGGAACAGTATCAAAGGCTTTGCTGAAATCTAGGTAGATCACATCCATCGCATGCCCTTGATCCAGTTCTCTGGTCGCCCAGTCAAAGAATTCAATGAGATCTGTTTGGCAAGATCGCCCATTGGTAAAACCATGTTGCCTCGGATCATGCAATCTGTTGGTTTCGAGGAAGTCCACTATTCGCTCTTTCAGGAGTGCCTCCATTACTTTTCCCGCCACCGAGGTAAGGCTTACGGACCTGTAGTTTGTCATTTCTTCCCTTCTACCACTTTTGTGATGAAGTACCACATCCGCCCTTCTCCAGTCCTGAGGAACTTCTGTCTCCAAGGATCTATAAAAAACATTCTTTAACGGCCCTGCAAGAACCTCTCTGAGCTCTTTCAGTATCCTGGGATGTATCCCATCTGGTCCCATAGCCTTGTCCACTTTCAGTTTTGCAAGTTGTTCTAACACATCTTCTGTGAATGGTGTGGTATCTACTCCATTCCCATTTGTATATGTGTCAATCAAAGGTGGTCCTTTCTCCAGGATATTCTTTAGTAAAAACAGAAAAGAAGTATTTGTTTAGCATTTTCACTTTTTCAATGTCACGTTCCACAAATCTGTTCCCAGCACTTTTGAGTCCTGCAATTCCACCTCTGATTTTCCTCCTCTCCCGAATATACCTGAAAAAAAGTTTTGTCGCCACCTTCATATCTTTAACCATCTTTTCTTCTGTCTTTGATTTTGCTATCCTTATTTCTGTTTTGTGTCTCTTTTAGTTTGATCCTGTATTCTTTTCTGTGTTTCTCTGTTTGCAAACGTCTGGATTTTGTGAAAGCCGTGTTTTTTGCTTTTATTTGTGCAGCCACTTCTTTAGAGAACCAAATAGGTTTCCTTTTCCTCGTGTTTTTATTTACTTTCCTTACATACGTATCTGTTTCCCTTTTTATTGCCTCCTTTAGTTTACCCCATTGCAATTCCACTTCGCATATCCCCTCCCACCCTGCCAACTCCTCCTTCAGGCATTCGGCCATTTTACTGAAGTCAGTGTTTTTGAAGTTTAGGACTTTGAGCTTGCTGTGATTGGATTCTATCTTGGCTTTTATCTCAAACCACACAGTGTGATGATCGCTGCTGCTCACATGGGCACCCACCCGGACATTCGACACGCTATCTCCGTTGGTGCGCACTAAATCCAGCAAAGAGATCTCCCTAGTCAGTTCCATCACCATTTGTCTAAGTAATGCATCTTGGAAGGCATCCATAATTTTTTTACTTCTTTCCAGATGTGCAGAAGGAATACTCCAATCCGCATCGGGTAGATTAAAGTCAACCAATATGATCCCTTTCTCCTTTATGTCTATCTTTGCAATATCAATAATCAAGTCTCTATATATTTCTTTGGTTTGCGTTGAAGGCCTGTAGACTACACCAGTATGGATGACAGTGTCATCTCCTCTTTCCAACACAATCCACAACGCTTCTTCTTTTCCCAATGTCCCATGCATTTCAACAGCTTTAATATTGCTTTTGACATATAGGGTTGCTACTCCTCCTTTTCTGCCTTCTGTATCTCTTCTAAATAGATTATAGCCAGCTATGGCTATATCCCATTCATGCGACTCGTTAAACCATATTTCTGTAATGGACACAATGTCCAAATCCATTTCCACCATTAGGGCTTCCAGGTCAGGAACTTTGTTGGCTAGGCTTTGAGCATTTGTGCTCATTGCTTTCCAGCATTTGTTGACTGGCATGCCTGTGTTTTGCATGGATTTTGTTCTACACGACTCTTCTCACTTGCCATTGATGTGTGATTTAAAAGTGTGGCTGTTTCCAATGTTTTGCTTTTGCAGGGAGTGACGTACTGAACTTGTCCTTCTCCATCCATCACCCCCTTTCTCTAGTTTAAATGCCTGTCCACATACTGCCTGAATTTTTCACTTAGGATTCTTTTCCCTGTGACAGAGAGATGCAGTCCATCAGTATAGTATTGTCTCTTGTTGATCCATCTGTTTCCAAAGTCGCCTATATATCTGAATCCTTCTTGTTTGCACCAGGTTTGGAGCCATGTATTAAAGCTGTTTATGCAATGCAGCCTTTCTGCTCCCTTACCATGAGCAAGTAGAACTTCAGAGAATGCTATAGTGTTAGCAATGGGTTTGAGTTTCTCTCCCAGAGTCTGGGAGTTCCTTTGAACTGCAGAGGCACTGTTTCTAGCCAGGTCATTTGTACCCAAGTGGATGACAACGTCAATTTTGGAGAGCTCATTTTCTGCACTAACCATACCAATAATTTGGTTTTTATTCCCGCTAGCTGAAGAGCCTAGGAGGCATTTGACCATCCTCTCTCTTTTGAACTGTGTTCCCAAGATGGTGCCTCTGATGATGGAATCTCCAAGTAGTAGTAGTAGTTTTCCGTTTTGTGACTTTTTCTTCATATCTGGTGCATTATCAGTAGACTGGGCATTGACTCTTATTTAAGGGCACTTCAATTTCCATGGATTGGGCACCCTCATTATCCAAGGCCAATAAATAACTGGTAGCTTTTTTATAAAATTTAATTTAAATTAAATTACAGCTCATAGCTCCTTTCCCAGCCAATCGGGGGAAAGGGGGTGATGGATGAGGAAGGACAAGTTCAGGATGTCACTCACAGCAAATACAAAATAACACAACACTGCAGATTCACTATGGCACACGCTCAATGGCCAGTATTTTATCTGAAATGAAACCGATTAAAGCTTAAATAACTTTCAAATGAGGCTGCAACCACTATTTTTACTTAGCTTTAAAAGCTTCTCCCAGGAAACCTCATATTCGCCATCAACCTACGAAGATCTCCATTTCGCGGACACACCGCTTCATCGGGGGTTTGCTTCACTCTGGTAATCTCCCTTACTACAGCGTCTGACAGCAGTTCTGACTTTTAAAACCCTTTCTGAGCCAATCAAAGCCCTTCTGAACCAATCAAAATGATTACATTGCAAAGGGGAGGAACTCAGAATTTAAATGTCCATTCTTCAGGAACACTCCCCAATTAATGGAGGAGTTAAGCCCTCCAGGTTCCACTGTATTTAAGTCAAAAATCCAGGGTTGTTCCTTTTGCAGCAATAATGACCCACGATCACCTCCTCGCTCACTAAGAGGAACATAATCAATAACAAAACAATGAAAATCAAAAAAATTATGATGAAATTCTCGACAGTGGGATACCATAGGAGTGTCTTTTTTCTGTTTCGATTAGCAGTGCTTATGCTCAGCCAATCTCACTCTCAATGGACATGTGGTTTTACAAATATAAAATTTACCACAAGGGCATTGCAACGCATATACTCCATGATCAGTAAAACAGGAAGTCACAAACTGCAAATGAATTGTCCAGTTACCAAAGGTTACTGTATCACTTTCTTTCATCATCTTACAACACTGACACCAGCGATATTTAGTACGTCCCGGTTTAGATCCATAAGGAATTCTCTTTACTACTGGACAGAGATAGTCTCTTAGATTTCTCCCTCGCTGATAGGCTACATGTACTCGCTGGTCTACAAAGCATGGGAGAACCTGTAATATAGACCATTTATTTATTTATTTATTTATCATTTGTATACCACTACTTCCAGCGATCAG
Source organism: Ichthyophis bannanicus (assembly GCA_033557465.1). Classification (NCBI taxonomy): domain Eukaryota; kingdom Metazoa; phylum Chordata; class Amphibia; order Gymnophiona; family Ichthyophiidae; genus Ichthyophis; species Ichthyophis bannanicus. The sequence continues at coordinate 897,604,531 of CM066035.1, read as the reverse complement.
AAGCGGATAACTTAAACGTGAACATAACATAACTATGGTTACAACTAAAGTGAAACAAACTTATAATTGATTGGCAGGTGATAATCATTAGATAACAGGTGATTAAAGTAAAGGGATAACATATATACAATTTTAAAAGGGATATTATATATACAATATTGGATCGTACCTATATATCATGTATGATAATATAATACAAGTTTATATGAAAAAGTCGTGGCTGTGCTTATTTTGGTTCCTAAGACAGATTGATTCATGCTAGCAATTAGGAGTGCTCATTATGTTTAAGTTGGATCGTATGCTTCATTGAAGAGGTGTGTTTTTAGCTTTTTTCTAAAGTCTTTTAGGTCTTCAACTGATCTCAGTTCTGCTGGTAGTTGATTCCATAAAGTCGGTGCTGTAAAGTGAAGGCTCTTTTACTTGTGCAGGCTTTGGCTGATCTGATACTGTTTGGTATACATAGGGTGTTTATATTGCAGATTCTTCTGTTTCTGGAAAGGGGTTGAGTGTTTATGAGGTTGTTTAGATATGATGGTGCTATGTTGTGTATGAGTTTGAATGTTGTAACTAGTAGTTTGTATTTTAAGCGGGCGGTTATGGGCAGCCAGTGTAGGTCAGCTAATATTGGTGTGATGTGTTCAGCGATTTTCTTCTTCATGATCACTCTGGCGGAGACGTTTTGAGCCATTTGAAGGATCTTTAGGGTTTTTTTAGGTAGTCCTTGAAGGATGGAGTTGCAGTAATCGAAGTGTGGGATGAGTTGGGTTTGGTGCAACAGTTCTGAAGTCTGAATGATCAAGGATGTTGCGTAGGGGTTGAATGACCTTTATTTTGTGGAAAATTGCTCTGTTGGTTAATCGAAGGTGTTTTTCCATTTTTAGATTTGTGTCAAGGGTTACTCCTAGATATTTTATTTCTTCTTTTACTGAGTAAGTGTTGTTGTTCATTGTTATTGTTGGGGGTGGTTTGAAGTCTTGTTTTCGGGAGATGTACATTACTTCTGTCTTTTTATGGTTTATGGAGATATTGTTTTGCATCAGCCAAGTTTTCATCTCTTTTAGGCAGCTTTCAAGATGATGGTAGTTTGGGTTTTGTGTGTCCAATTGTGTGTATAGCATAATATCATCGGCATATAAATGGAATTGTATCTTGTGCTTTCGAAATATTGCACATACCGGTTTTATGTATAGGTTGAAAAGTAGGGAAGATAACGCTGATCCTTGTGGAATTCCTTGTGTTTGGGGAAATGGTTTTGCCTTTTCGCCGTTGACTTGAACTTGCTGCATCCTGTTTGTTAGGTATGATGTGAACCACTTCAACGTAATTCCTGTTATTCCTAATGATGCCAGTCTGTTAATGAGTGTTTTGTGGTGGACTGTATCAAAGGCAGCTGATAAATCATTAAATATTAGTATATAAACTTTCTTCCTATCTTCAAGACCTTTGAGTAGGTTATCCAAGAGTAACAGAAGTAGGGTTTCAACACCGTGATGTGGCCGGAAACCATATTGCTGGTCATCTAGTGCTTCTCTTGAGTCAATATGGTCTTGTAATTGTAGTTGAACTGTTTTTTTCGATAGTTTTCGCTAAGAACGGAATACTTGAAATTGGACGGTAGGAGGTTGGATCATCCTTCTTGAGAGCTTTGTTTTTCAGTATTGGTCTTATGAGAGATTTTTTAAGGGGTGTTGGCATGATTCCTTGTTGTAGAGATTGGTTTACAATATGTGTAATGAATTGGGCAATTTCCAGCTTAGTGGTTTTGATCCAGGCTGCAGGACAGGGATCTAGTTGGGAGGTCGTAGTGTTTAGGTTCGAGATTAGGTTTGCTATTTGTTTCTCATCAGTTTTATGAAATGTGTCCCATTTTTCCATTGTGTTTAATGTCGCAGGTTGTTGTATCGAGTTGTCATTTTCTTGATTTATAATGAGTATTGATGCTGTTGTTGGGTTTAGTTTGCTAGCATAATAGTCCGCTAGTGTTTGTGCTTTAATAGGGTAGTTTGCGGTTTCTTCTTGGGATGTTTTTGTTAGTGATTTAATTAATTCAAATAATTCTCTGGGCCTGTTCAGAGATTTGTTGAGTATGTTGGTGTGGTATGTCTTTTTTGCTTGGTTGATTTCTTCTTTGTATTTGGAGAGGAGCGTTAAGTATTCTGTTTTACGTTCTTGTGTTTTACCCTGTCTCCATTTCTTTTCCAATTTTCTTAGTGCCTTTTTCATCATTCTTAGTGTATTGGTGTACCACGGCTCAGATTTATTTCTCATATTGTGGGTCATCTGATTGTGGGTCATGGATTTTGGTTCAGCGATTTTTTCAATTCCTTTATTCCATTGGTTAACTAGGGTTTCTAAGTTGGAGTGGTTCAGGTCAATGTGGGTTGCAATGGATTGTATCATTGCTTCTTTATCAAACTTTTGGAATTTTCTTTTGAATAGTGTTGTGGGCTTCTGTTGGTGGTTGGTGTCTTTATTCGGAATGAGTAGGGTAAATTTTATTAGGTGGTGGTCGGACCAAGGGACCTGTAAGATCTTTGGGGTGGCGTTGTTAGCTAAATTTTGTTGATGTTCTTTGGGTATGAATACTAGATCCAAGGTATTCCCTTTGTTGTGTGTGGCCTCCTGTATTATTTGTTTGTAGCCGAGCTGGTCCATGGCTTCAAGGAAGGTATTTGAATGCGTAGGTAAGGATGAAGCTAGATTTAGGTCTCCCAATATTATTTGATATTTTTTGCTGGCGGTGATTGCAATTAACTCTAGTGCTGCTGCCAAGGATTCATGAGGAGAAGTAGGAGGTCTGTATATGAGGCATATGGCCTGTGTTGTGCTTTCAAGTTTTAGTATGTTGATTCCTTTGACAGTGTCATGAGATGTATCAGTTTGGTTTAATGAATCTTTGGCTAGGATTATTACTCCTCCTCCTCTTTTGTTTGTGCGTGGAGAGTTAAAAAGTTTGTATCCAGGCTTGTTTAGTTGGTTGAGTATGATGGGATCAGATTCGGTGATCCATGTTTCTGTGACACAGAGGATGTTTGGTAAGTCATCTGTGATGATGTTATGAATAATATGTACTTTATTTCTTATTGACCTGGCATTTATTAGTATGTATGTGCATGGGGCATAAGTGGCATTATGGTGTTGTGGTATGTGAGTGATTTTGTGAGGTTGTGGGTTTTTGCACTTTTTTGTTGTTTTCTGTTTGTTGTGATTGATTTGTATTTGTGCTTTGGAGATTGCATGTCGTAAGGTAGACTTTATTGTGCACCTGTCGGGGAGAAGTGAGAATCGTATGGGTGTGTATTGTATGTAGGTTGTGTAGGTGAAGTGATTGCCATATAAATATGTTTTGTTGGTGGAGTGGTTGTTGCCATATGTTTGGGATGATATAGATTGGGTTTGCAAGGCAATTATAAGTACATATTGATATGTATAGTGATAACAGCAATATAATCTTGAGCAGTTCCATGGTCAAAAATTCTTTTAGTACTGTCACTTAAAGATGTTATCACTTGTGTTCTGTTACTATGGGCTCTCGTTATTCGGTATAATGATGTGAACAGTTTACCTTAATTTTCCAAGGGTTTGATGGTTCAGGCGTTCTCGTGTACTATTTCTTAGAGGGTGTTTGAATTGCGGTTAATTCTGTTCGTTGTTATTTCTTGTTAGGTGTGTTCTTAGTTCTTCTATGTGGTGGGGGTTGTTCCGCTGGGATAGCATTCGGTGTCGTTGCGTCCGGGAGTAAGGAGGTATTCTTACTTCGGTGGTAGCTGTGCAGGCGATGAGGAGGTTTATAGGTTGGCGTTTTGCTTTATAGTTGGAGATATAGTTGCTCTTTATATTGGTCCTCGCCTAAGGGCCATGCCAAAGGGCCCGCCAGGCGCGGGCGTGCTTTCTTTTAATGGAGGCTTGCCTGCCCCAATTGGGCAGGGATGTCCGCTGGTCCTTCCGCCGCTGGAGGCTCCGATCCCCAGGGGGGAGAGCTGATGATGGTGGCGGGGGCTGTGCCTTGTCGTGCCTTGGCACGCTTTCTTTTAATGGAGGCTTGCCTGCCCCGATTGGGCAGGGATGTCCGCTGGTCCTTCCGCCGCTGGAGGCTCCGATCCCCAGGGGGGAGAGCTGATGATGGTGGCGGGGGCTGTGCCTTGTCGCGCTTTCTTTTAATGGAGGCTTGCCTGCCCCGATTGTGCAGGGATGTCCGCTGGTCCTTCCGCCGCTGGAGGCTCCGATCCCCAGGGGGGAGAGCTGATGATGGTGGCGGGGGCTGTGCCTTGTCGCGCCTTGGCGCGCTCTCTTTTAATGGAGGCTTGCCTGCCCCGATTGGGCAGGGATGTCCGCTGGTCCTTCCGCCGCTGGAGGCTCCGATCCCCAGGGGAGAGCTGATGATGGTGGCGGGGGCTGTGCCATCTATTCTTGATACATGCAACAATTTTTGAAAAAAGTGAAGAGTACGGTAAAATACATGTAATACACTGGTCATCCTCCTGAGGCTATTGCAAATCTCTATGATTATTTGTAGCCCTCTTATATGCATTATGGATAATCCCAGCCGGATATCCCCGCATCTGAAAACGACCACAGAGTGCTTTTACTTGTGAGTGAAACTGCGACTATGTAGAACAAATCCTACGATATTGCAACAATTGTGAATATGGCAGACGATTCCTTAGGGCCACTGGATGAAAACTCGCATTGTTTAACAAAGTATTCTCATCAGTTGGTTTAGAAAATACTGACGTAAAAAATTCTCTCGTAATTTAGTCACTCGAACATCTAGAAAATGGATAGTATGATGATCGTACTGCACTTCAAACTGGATTTCTGGAATACATTGATTTAAATAAATCAAAAAGTCATTCAAATTATCTTGAGATCCAGTCGACAAAAGAAAAATGTCATCAATATATCGATACTGAAAATTGGAAATGTAAACCCATTTCTCTTCAAAATTTGGCATAAACAAATTTGCTAATGAAGGAGGAAAAACAGCTCTCATAGCTGTCCCTGATATCTGTATATAATACTGATGTTATTTATTTATTTATACGTTTTTCTATACCGCCCCTTCCAAAGATCAGGGGTGGTTTACAGTTAAACAAACAATTACATTAAACTAGTACATTGAACTTAATAAAAGATACAACTTGGGTATAGCACAATGATATTAACAATATAAATTAAATGAATATGTACAGATGATAATAAAGAATTTACGGATAACATATATTACAATAATGTACAAGTGGGTTATATGTTCTTCAGCGATAAATAGTGTAGATGGATTAGGAGGAGATATTTTATTAAAGATTAATTTTTATGTTGGATATATTTTGTTTCCATCCGTTATATCACCATAGTGTTCTATGAACAGGTACATTTTTATTTCCTTATGAAGTTAGGTCAAGAATAGCTCTTAAACTTATCTGGTAGGGAATTCCATAGTATGGGTGAGAAGTAGGTGAATGCTCTGTTACTGGTTGATCGGTTTGTGTTATGGTAGTTAGTGGGTACTGCCTAGATATTATTGTTGCGACTTCTTCTCGTTCTTTCATGAGATGGGCTGCCGATCATGGAGGTTAAGTATGAAGGGGCTATTTCCCTCAGTAGTTTAAATGTTATTACACGTATCTTGTACTTAATACGGCTCAAAATTGGTAACCAATGTAGTTCCTATAGTATAGGCGTGATATGTTCTGTGCTGTTAACCTTATAGATGACACGGGCAGCAACATTTTGGGCCATTTGAAGGGGATTAATGGTTTGTTTCGGTAGTCCTTGTAAAATAGTATTTGAGAAGTCAAAGTGAGGAATCATCATGGACTGGAGGACTGATCGGAAATCTTGACTATCCAGAAATGGCCTGAGTTGTTGGAGCATTCGTAGTTTACAAAAGATAGTTCTTGTCATTTGCTTTATATGTGAGGTCATTGAGAGTGTCTGATCCAAGGTAACCCCAAGGTATGTTACTTCAGTTTTAACTTCTAGCTCAATGTTGTGAAGTTGTAATTTTGGGAGAGGGCTGAAGTTAAGATTCCTTGTAACAAAAGGGATCTCAGTTTTGCTGTTATTTATAGTTAAGTTATGGAACTTTAACCAGTTTGTCGCTACACAGAGTCCTGCTGTGAGAATTTGATAATTGGGATTCATAATGTCTATTGGAAGATAAAGCATTATGTCATCCGCATAGATGTGATAACCTAATTTGAGCATTTTGAAGATACTGTATATTGGTTGTAGGTAAATATTAAATAATAATGATGAGGGGCAGATCCATGTTGTTGTTGTTAAGTGCCGTCGAGTCGGAGTCGACCCTCCGGATAGCTATCCTAAATTGTGTTCGGTCTTCAGTCAGGCGGCTCATTGTTGACATACTGGTACCCGTAGCTGCTGTTATTGTATCGATCCATCTCATTGCTGGCCTTCCTCTTTTGCGTTGACCTTCTATCTTGCCAAGCATGATGTCTTTCTCTAATGATCTCTCTCTCCGCATGATGTGTCCAAAGTATGAAAGTCGAAGTCTTGTCATCTGAGCTTCTAAAGAAAGCTTAGGTTTGATCTCCTCTAGTACAGACTGGTTTGTTCTTCGGGCAGTCCATGGTATACACAGTATTCGCCGCCAGCACCATAATTCAAAGGCATCAATTTTCTTCCTGTCTATCTTTTTCACTGTCCAGCTTTCATATCCATATGATGTTATTGAAAATACCATGGCTTGAACAAGTCGAATCTTTGTATGGAGAGAGACATCTCTGCTCTTGAGAATTTTATCTAGGTCTTTCATAGCCATTCTGCCAAGAGCAATGCGTCGTCTGATTTCTTGACTGCTTGTTGCTTCTTTATTGATAGTTGACCAAGTAGATTAAAGTTATTCACGATTTCAATTTCTTCTCCTTCGACGATGAACCTGTTGATTATGCCAGTTGTCATGATCTTTGTCTTCTTTACATTAAGGTGCAGGCCCATTTTGAGACTATGTTCTTTGATTGTGAGAAGCAAATGTTTCAGATCATCTTCACTTTCCGCCAGTAATGTGGTATCATCAGCATAGCGAAGGTTGTTGATGAGTCTTCCACCAATCTTCACACCTCTGTTGTCTTCATACAATCCTGCTTCTCTGATGATTTGTTCTGCATATAAATTAAACAGGTAGGGGGAAAGTATGCAGTCTTGTCTTACACCTTTGCTTATTTTAAACCATTCTGTTTCTCCTTGTTCCATTCGAACTGTTGCTTCTTGATCAATGTACAGATTGTGCAAGAGAACGATCAGGTGTTCTGGTATACCCATGCTTCTTAATGTGGCCCAGAGTTTCTCATGGCTTACACAGTCAAAAGCTTTGCTATAGTCGATAAAGCACAAATAGATATCCTTTTGGTATTCTTTAGTCTTTTCAAGGATCCATCTCACATCCGCAATGATGTCTCTCATTCCTCGCCCTTTTCTGAACCCTGCTTGCACTTCAGGTAGTTCTTGTTCCAGGTATGATTGTAGTCTCTTTTGAATAATCTTCAGTAGAATCTTGCTGGCATGTGGGATCAGAGCGATTGTGCGATAATTTCCACAGTCAGTTGGATCACCTTTCTTTAGTATTGGTATAAACACAGAACTTTTCCAGTCAGTTGGCCATGATACTGTCTTCCATATTTCTTGGCAGAGCCTTGTAAGTACGGTAACAGCTGCATCAGATTGCTGTAATACTTCTATGGGAATGCAATCAATGCCTGGTGCTTTGTTCTTTGATAAGGCTTTCAATGCTGCTTCAACTTCTTCTTTCATCACCAATGGTTCCAGATCATAAGGTACAGGTTGAAATGGCTGTTGGTCCACTTGATCTTTATCATATAAAACCTCTGTATATTCCTTCCATCTTTTCTTGATCTTCTCAGCATCATTCAACATAGAACCTTGAGCATCTTGTAACATTCCAATTCGAAGCTGGAACTTTTTCTTTAACTCTCGTAGCTTTAGGAAAGCTGATCTTGTTCTTCCTCTAATAGTTTCTGCTTCTATTTCCTTGCATGCGTCATTGTAGTACTTTTCCTTGTCCTGTCTTGCTGCACGTTGGAAATCTCTGTTGAGTTCTGTGATTGTCTTTCTTTCTCCTCTGGCTTTAGCTTCTCTGCGTTTCTGGGCAATTTTCAGAGTTTCTTCCGTCATCCATTTTGGCCGTTTTTTCTTTTTTACCTTTTGTAGAGACTTCTCGCTTTCTTCCAACACAACCTTCTGATGTCATTCCATAACTCTTCTGGAACTCTATCATTTGTATCTAAAGCAATAAATCGATTTTGCAGGCAGTCTTTAAATTCCAGTGGTATATTCTCAAGGTCATATTTTGCTGCATTCATGAGTGGTTTGCTCTTTTTCAGCTTTTGCTTGAATTTGCATACTAGTAGTTGATGATCTGTACCACAGTCAGCTCCAGGTTTTGTCTTTGTTGATGTTATAGAACTTTTCCATCGTTGACTTCCACAGATGTAGTCAATTTGATTTTTATACAATCCATTGGGTGAAGTCCATGTGTACAGTCGCCGCTTGTGTTGCTGGAAGAAGGTGTTCGAGATGAATAGATCGTTGGTCTTGCAGAATTCTATCAGTCTTTCTCCAGCTTCATTTCTGTTGCCAAGTCCTTATTTTCCAACTACTTTGTCGTCTTCTTTGTTGCCAACCTTTGCGTTCCAATCACCCATGACTATCAGGATATCCTGTTTGCATGTTCTGTCAATTTCAGCTTGTACTTGTTCATAGAACTCTTCAATTTCATTCTCTTCTGCAGCTGTTGTTGGGGAATTTACTTGAATTATAGTTGTGTTGATAGGCATTCCTCGTAGACAAATAGAGATTAAGCGTTCGCTGACTGCATTGTATTTCATTACAGTTCTTGCAAGTTTCTTCTTTATTATAAATGCAACACCATTTCTTCTTTGTCTTTCATTTCCAGCATAGTAGACCATGTGATCATCTGATGCAAAGTGCCCGATGCCAGTCCATTTCAGTTCACTGACACCCAACAGATCAAGTTGTACACGTTCCATTTCATTCTTGACCACCTCCAACTTCCCTTGGTTCATGCTTTGTACGTTCCATGTTCCAATGTGTAAGACATCTTTACAGCTTCTGACTCTCATTTCATGCGCACCTACATATGTTTCCACGTAACCCTATGTTTTGTTGTCTCTTGAGTAGAATATTGTGGCTTATATTGTCAAAAGCGGCGGTAATATCAAGAAATACAAGAACAAAGACTTGTTTTTATTTGTCCAACCCTCAAATTAGTTTATCAAACAAGGATAAAAGGAGGGTTTCCACTCTATGATGTGGTCTAAAGCCATATCGCTGTTCGTCTAGTGGGGCATTCTGATCAATAAAGTCCTGCAATTGGATCTGCACAATTTTTTCAATCACTTTAGTCATGAAGGAGACTAGAAACTGGCCTATATGAATTGGGGTTCTGTCTATCTAGAGAAGTGTGTTTTAGTATTGGTCTTATAATAGATAGCTAAAAGCCTCTCTTTCTAAACTTGCTAAGCATGCTAACAGGACAGGGCTCTGAACTGGAAGTCATGGTGTTAATTTTAGTGATTATATTCTTCATGTGTTTTAAATCAACACTGTGGAATGTTTGCCATTTTAGGGAGTATGGATCTTTTTCATATAAAAGATGAAGTGTCCTTCAACTTTAGTTTGTCCAGGTAGTGAAATGCAAGGGTATGCTTGTTTCTGGTGTAGGTTGTATGAGTGAGAGCCTTCACAATTCCAAAAGGTTCTCTCGGGCAGTTGAGAGATTTTATTTTATTTTTGTTGTCCGCACTTTCAGCCCTCCTATTTAACATCTACATCCAACCGATGTGCGACATCATGAAAGAGAACAACATTCAATACACAATATATGCAGACGACATCATGATATACACCCCGATAGAAATCGACAACCCGGATTTCTCCAAGATAACAGACTGCCTTACCCAAATGACGAGCTGGTGTCAAAACAACAACCTCGCAATAAACTACAACAAGACTGAAGCTCTAATAATCACTCGGAACCAAAGCTTCATACACCCGCCAAACATCAAGATACAAAACACTACTATTCCAATAAAATCAGAAGTGAGATACCTTGGAGTTACTCTGGACAACAAGCTAAGCCTCAAGCCACACATAGACAAAACAATACAAAAAGTCTACTACAAGATGCGAATCATCAGGAGACTGAAACCACTCCTTGCCCCAGAACACTTTCGTACCGTCCTCCAAGCACTGATAACCCCAATACTGGACTTCTGCAATCCGATATACTTGGGACTACCGAAACAAGCCCTCAAACCACTCCAGCTAGCACAAAACACTGCAGCACGAATAATATCCGGTACTGCAAGACAGGACCACATCACACCCACCTTAAAAGACTTACACTGGCTCCCAATCGGTGCACGCATCAGATACAAAACTATCATAAACCTATTTAAGATAAATCAGCACACATCAGCCAACAGCCTACACACCCTCATTCAACCAGACAACAGCACTCGTCCTAGAAGAAAACAAACACGCAACCGAGTCAGCACCCCAGGTGAATTCAAACACACACGCAAGGACACAACAGACAGAGCTCTCTCCATGGCTGCTCCAACTATATGGAACAAACTACCAGACGACTTGAGGACAACTACAGACCTCAAAGACTTTAGAAAACAGCTAAAAACCATGCTGTTCATAGAACACTATGGACACATCACATAACCTAAGAGAATGTATAACAGCACATATTGCTGCCTGTACAGATAATGTTTTACAGCACCACTGTATATAGCCCACACTGTACATAGCTCAAACCATTCTAGCACGCAACACACCACACCTTGTACATAGCTCACCCCAATCTAGCACATGATACAACACACACTCAACTAAATTGCACCCTCACTGCATGATTAACACACTCACTTTACCCGATTGTTTGCTGTGATACCACCTTGATTAATAAGATAAGGCGGTTTAAAAATACTGTTAAATAAATAAATAAAATAAATTTTTATTTATTTATTTATTTATATTATTTTATTTATTGAACGGTTTTATATACCGCCTTTCAGAAAAATCAAAGCGGTTTACATAGAACAAAACTTGAACATTACATTGAAACTTATTCAAACAATTGAAATTACAGTGAACATTAAATTGTATATAATAAAAATGGTAATTTGAGGGTTACAATGCTGAGTAAATGCTGATTAGGTATATAGATAGTTTAAGCATATATACAGATTTAAATATTTACAAATTTCAAAAATCTTATCATCTTATCTGAGTAAGGAAAAATGTATTGTAGTTCACTAGAATTATTAGTGTAAAGAGTAAATGTGATAATGTGGAGAATTGGGTATTGTAAGATAGAGTAAGAAAAGGAAAAAGTAAGTTGTGAATTAATGAATATGAGTATACATGAGTTTAAGTGGGAAATATTTCATCTATTGGGAATGAGTCTCCAAAGTACTCTATAAATAGGTGAGTTTTAAGATCTTTTGGAAATGCTGAAAGATCTGTGATATCTCTGAGTTTATCCGGCAGAGCATTCCATATTAAAGGAGCATTGAAGCTGAATGCCCTATTTGTTGTAGTTTTATTGAGTTTTGAAAAGTTGTTTGGAACAAGTAGTGTGTTCAGGTTCCTTTGTCTCACTGTTCTGGTCCTTGAATGAATTGTCAGTAGATCAGTTAGATATGATGGGGCTATATCTCTTATCAGTTTGAACGTTGTTATGATAACTTTATATTTTATCCTACTTTGTATAGGTAACTAGTGAAGTTTGTACAGTATAGGGGTTGTGTGTTCAGTTGGACCTGCATTTATAAGCATTCTTGCAGCAACATGTTGTGCTACTTTTAGTTGGTGTAAAGCATGTTTTGGAATACCTTGAAGAATTATGTTACTAAAATCTAAGTGAGGCAGGATCAGGGCTTGAAGGACTGATCTGAAGTCCAGATTTGATAATAATGGTTTTAGATTTTTAAGATATCTTAATTTATTATATATTGTGTTTGTTGTATTCCTGATGTGTGTTGTTAGACTTAACGTTCTGTCTATGATAACGCCAAGGTATCTTATTTCATCTTTTATGGGGATGCTTATGTTTTCAATTTTTATTTCTGTTGGAGGGGTAAATTTTTGATTTCTAGAAACAAATAATGCTTCTGTTTTCTTGAAGTTAATGTGTAGATTGTGTTCATTTAGCCATTGCGTCATTTTAGTGAAGCATGATTTGATATTGGAGAAGTCCAGGGAGTCTGTCCATAGGGAGATAAATCATAACATCATCAGCATAAATTGCATATTTTAATTTGCACTGTTGAATGATGTGGCATATAGGTTGTAAATATATGTTAAAGAGTAGAGCTGACAATGCAGAACCTTGTGGGATTCCTTGTTTTTGCGTATAGGTTTTAGATGTATGGTTTCCTATTTTTACCTGTTGCGATCGATCAGTTAGATATGATTGGAACCATGCAAGAATAGTGCCATGTATACCAATCTGTTTGAGTCTTTCAAAAAGGATACGATGGTTAATTGAATCAAAGGCAGCCGATTTTGAAAGGATCTTTGTATATACTCTTTTTTTAGCCTTATTTATGGCATGTTTGTATGTCTGGAGCATGTTCATGTAACTTAATCTGCCATCTATGGATTTTGTATCCCTCCATTTATGCTCAAGTCTCCTTAAATGTTGTTTTAGTTTCCTAAGTTCATGGGTTTACCATTTCTCTGATCTTTTTATAATATTTCTTCTATGGGGTTTAGTTTCAATAGCAGCATTTTGAATTGACATGTTCCAGTTTGCTAGGATGTGATCTAATTCCGTTAGGGGGATCTCCATTCATGGAATAACTTCATTCAAAAAGATATCCTTATCAAATGGTCTAAATCGTTGTGTCTGGAATTCATTATTATGAGGAATAGCTGTGGATGCTGTGAGTGGGAATGCTAATTCTATGAGGTAGTGGTCCAACCATGGGACTTGTAATGCTTTTGGTTGCAAATAAAGGTGGTGGTGTGTGATATTATTGGGAATTAATCTAAGATGAAGGGTGTTGTTATGATTAGGTATCTGTACAACTTGTTGGAGGTCCATGTCTGACATTGAGCTGAGAAAACTCATGGAATATGAGTTGTGCAGTGATGGCAGGTTAAAATCACCTAAGAGTATTAGTGGTTTCTTTAGTGATGATTTACATACAGTTTCCAATACTGAGGTAAGAGTATCCGTGTTAAGGGTTGGTGGTCTGTAAAGCAGATATATCGAGAGGTTTTTATTCTCTATGTGGAATATATCCATGTCGTCTATGTTTTTAGCCAAGATAAGGGATGCGTTAAACTGCTGCTTGATCAATATGAGAACTCCTCCACCTTTGTTTATAGCCCTTGTACAGTGAAATAGGGTGTACCCAGGGATGAGTAGTTGATTGGTTAACACAGAATCGGTGTCAAATAACCATGTTTCCGTAATGCAAAATATGTCTAGGTTATTATCATTAATAATATCAATTATGATTGGTAATTTATTTCCGATAGATCTGACGTTGGTTAGTAAGCCCTCCGCTCAATTCACAATAAGCACTTGTCCCTTCCATCTCCTGCCCATGCACTCTTGAAGACCACACGTCATTCCGCTTTCTTTTTCCTTGGTCCGGCTCTATGGAACTCACTATCACCTTGACTCCGTGCTGAGTAGTCATTCCCTCTATTCAAGGCGATACTGAAGACTCATTTCTTCGGCATCAGCTTCGATCTTTCCCCAATCCAGGATCATCCTACATCCCCCTCCTTTATTTAACTGTTTTTATATCCCACTTTTCACCGGGTCAAAGCGGTTTAACAAAAAGGGGGGGGGACAGTAATCAATTCTTAGGGTGGGGGGCTGTCACCGGGGAGGCCAACATTAATGATCTAGACAGACATTAAGGACTTAAACAATGGACATCAGTCTCTTAGTAGGTAGATCTGTGGGTATGTTAAAGGGTCTGGAGAGGGTGTCAGTGGTGGATGTTTGTTTCTGGTCCGAGGTATTCCTGGAATAGGATGGTTTTTAGTTGTTTTCTGAATGCTGAAGGATCTCCGTTGTTTCTGATTTGACTTGGTAGGGAGTTCCAGAGGGATGGCGCGTATAGTTCGAAGGCTCTGTTGCAGGTCCGTTGATTGTATTTAGTTTGTTCATGGGGGATGGTGAGGGTGTTGCTGGTGGTTTGTCTGGTTGTTCTGTTGTGGGTGGGTTGGGGCAGTAAAGTTCGGAGCTGGGAGGTCTGCGTTTGATAGAGGGCTTTGTGGATAAGTAGGGCTGATTTGTATTTGATTCTTGCTTCGAGAGGGAGTATGTATAGTTCTCTCAGGACTGGGGTGATGTGATCTTGTTTTTTTGCTTTCTGGATAATTCTTGCTGTGGTATTTAAGGCAGTTCATAGTGGGTTGGTGTGGGTGGCAGTAGTCCGTGATAGATTATGTTGCAGTAGTCCAGGTGGGGGAGCGTCATAGCTTGCATGACTGTCCTGAAGTCCTGTGGATCAAGGAGAGGCCTGAGGTGTTGTACTGTTTTTGCTTTGTGGAATATTATTCCGGTAGTCTTATTGATCTGTTGCTTGAGTGTGAGCACTTGGTCTATGATGATTCCTAAGTATTTTATGTGTGGCTGTATTTGTATTTGTGTGGTTCCTAAGTTGAGGTGTGGTGGTGGTGTGAAGTTTGGATCCTTGGTTACTATGAGGGCTTCTGTTTTTCTTGCTGACTCTCTGTGTACATGTCTTTCTATCATTTCTGTGTGCCCTATCATAAATTCTGGCATTCCTTTCTCTCTTTAGCAGTGTTTATATTGTTTATTGTACACCGCTCTGATGCTTTGGCCTGGGAGGTTAATCAAATGTTCAAATAAAGATAAAGATAAGCACATATAAAAAGTAATTGTCACATAATTCTATCTTGGCCAATTTCATCAGAAATACTGTAGGAACTCTATGAGGTCTACTCCTATTTGGCAATATTTCATGAAGGCCATAACATCTAAGGTCATTAAATATTCAATTGAGGATATATCTTTAATAGTTTGTAAAATTTGACGAAAATAACTTTTTGGTACATATTTCAAAAATTCGCCCAAATACCATCCCACACATTCTAACAGGGACCCATTACTGGACAAAATGGATCTCCCAGGTGGATTATCCAAAGTTTTGTGGACCTTGGGAAGAATACATAACACAGGTGTCCGTGGGAAAGGAGGGGTCAAAAATATATTTTCCCTAGCTGTTAAATAACCCATTTCACATGCCTCAAAAGTCACACTCTGAAGCTCAGCTAATAATCGCAAAGTTGGGTCAACTGATAAAGGATGGTAGCAATGTGTCTCTGCTAGTTGCCGACGAATCTCAGCATCATAATCATTAGTATTCAAAACAACAATTGCTCCTCCTTTATCTGTTCTTTTCATCATTATAGAATCATCTTGCTTAAGTTCTTTCAATGCTACCTTCTCTTCTTTTGTCAAGTTCGATATAAAGTGGTAATTTTTATTTTCCACCCATTTATGTATACCCTCATCCACATCAGTGTTTTCTTGAGTGTAATGGATACCATTGCCCTGGTAACTGTCTCCTTTCTAATCAATCCTAAACTACTAGACAAAAAAAAAAAAAAAAAAAAAAAAATTCTTCCTCTCCTTCCCGCTTCAACAAAGTCCCCACTAATGTCCACCAGAGAGAGGAGGAATGTGGTGGGATATAAGGGATATTGCTGCTGGGCAGAGGATAGAGGAAAAGAAAGAGGGAGTGAGGACAGGGAAGAGAGAGGGACAGGGTGAGGCAAGAGGATGTGATGGGGTCTATAGAATGTTACCTGTTCCTCTCCAAAGGGATTATGAACAGTCCCCTTTAAGACAGTCTGCAGCCCAGAGTTCAGGGCTGGGAGGGCGTGGCTCACAGGGAGAGGTTAAGAACCCATCAGGCTGCTGGAGGTAGAAAGGCCATTGGAGCTAGAAGTTCTTTCAAGGCAAGCCATGCAGAGTTGTTCTGAGGTAGAAACTAACTGGGGCTGGAGGAAGGGCTGCAAGAACCAGCGTGTAAAGGTTTAACAAGCTGGGACAGAAGTAAAACCATTTTTTTTTTCGTTTTCCCTGAACTGCGGTCCTGGGTTTTGCTTTGTGGAGGTTTAACAAGCTGAGAAGAAGTAAAGCTGCTTTTGTTTTCCCTGAGCTACTGTCTGGCCTGTGTTGTACAGAAAACCCCTTCCCACCGCACACCACACTACCGCTTCTGGTGGCAGCTTGGGGATTTCCTCTAACCATGTGACTGAGGACAAATCCATGTCCCTCCAGGGATGGGCCTCTACAGCCAAATGTTTTCATGTTTGTTTGTGTGGTCTAAGAGGGTTAGCCTTGCCCTAATTAGGTATAGTCAGTGCCAGACAGGTAAGGCTTTGTTTTGGCCACTAGAGACCATTAAATGTTTGTTGGAGCTGATATACAGCAGGGTTAGATCAGTTGCACAAGAGGAGACATGTTAGACGTGGTAAGGGAAACCTGGGAAGAACCCCATGCCAGACGTAATTTGGTGGAGTACATTATACAAAATGCAAGGCTGGCTGAGGAAAGCTGGAGAGGTGGCCAAGCTCAGTCTGGATAAAGCCTAACCTGAGCAGGCCAGGGACTATAATTGGGTAGCCATGCACCGCACCTTCCAACTGGGAGACAGAGTTTTATCTTACTGCCCTCATCCGAGAGCAAGTTACCTTGTAAGTGGCAGGGGCCCTATGAGGAGGAAGAGAAAGTGGGGTCTGAGACTGTCCAGCCAGATAAATGGAAGGATGGCAAAATTTACCATATTAACCGATTGAAAAAGTGGACTCCAGTGACAGCTATGGTAGTACAGGGAGATGATTTTGGGCCAGAAATTCAGGTCTGTCGGATCCAGCTCAAGTCCCGATTGACTCTCTGCTGCCTAGAGAAGAGATCTACAAAGTTTGAATCACAGGAACCTCCACCCTCCCGGGATGAACCCACTCATTTGTCATTATATCGAGATACTGACCTTGGGGTGGTTATTCAGCAATGACCACTATCGGATTCTAGAGGCGCAGTGACAGGCCATCACCAAGGGGCTGAAAGAAATACTTAACCTTGGAGTTATAGAGGAGTCTATGAATGACTGGTCGTCACCCATCATCTTGGTTCCTAAAACCGATGGAAGCATCAGATTCTGCACTGACTTCCAGAGAGTTAATGCAGCTTCTACACTGGAAGTGTATCCCATGCCCAGAGTAGATGAGATGATCAAGTGACTAGGTAGAGCATGCTTTATATCAACTTTGGATCTGACCAGAGATACTGGCAGATGCCTTTGACTCCAGCTGCCAAGGAGAAGACTGCTTTATTGACACCGCAAGGTCTATTCTAGTTTACAGTACTGTCCTTTGAACTACATGTAGTTCCTGTTACATTTCAATGCCTAGTCAATCACCTACTGAGAATGCACAAGGAGTATGTGGCTGCATATCTTGATGACATAGTCATCTGCAGCAGAGACTGGATCCCCCATCTAACCCAAGTACAAGCTGTGCTGACCAGCCTGCAGAAGAACAGGTTGATGGCCAACTACAAAAAATGTTTTCTGGGAGGTCGGGACGTTCAATACCTGTGATATTTAATCGGGAATGGGCAGATATGATCTTAACTGCGGAAGGTGGATGCCATTGCCCAGGTCCCCACCCCAAAGTCGAAGAAAGAGGTCCGTGCCTGGCCTTCCAGCACTTTAAGAAGGCCGTGTGCTTTGAACCCATCTTGATTAGTCCTGATTTCTCTCTAACATTTATTGTACAAACTGATACCTCAGAGATGGGCCTAGGAGCCGTTCTGGCTCAGGAAGTCAAGGGTGAACATCTCGTAGCATTCATCCGGGAACAGCTTTATGCAGTGATTGAGAAGGGAGCCCTAGCTGTTATGTGGGCGCTTGAGACCTTCAAATACTACCTGGTCAGCTGTCCATTTATGCTGGTAATGGACCACCAACCTCTTAAGTGTTTGGCTCAACATAAGGAGTCCAATGGTCATATTATGCAGCAGTTTTTGAATCTCTGACACTATCAATTTCGGGTCCATCATAGGGTTGATCAAACTCATCTGAATGCAGACTTCCTTTCCTGGGTGGGTATCTCGGGTGAGGCAGGCATTCAATGGGGCATGGTTGAGCTGAGGAGGAGGGTGTGTTATGGGGTCTAGAGAATGTTACCTGTCCCTCTCCAAAGGGATTATCAATAGTCCACTTTAAGAGAGTCTGCAGCCCAGAGTTCGGGGCTAGGAGGGCGTGACTTACAAAGAGAAGTTAAGAACCCATCAGGTTGCAAGAGGGAGAGAGGCCTGTGGAGTCAGAAGTCCTTCTAAGACAAGCTGTGCAGAGGAGTTCTGAGGTAGGAACTTGAACAGGGGCTGGAGGAAGAGCTGCAAGAACCAGCTGGTGGATGTTTAACAAGCTGGGACAGAAATAAAGTTGTTTTTGTTTTTTCTGAACTGCTGTCTGTCCTGGGTTGTACAGAAAACCTCTTCCCACCACATGCCACACGGGGGGGGGGGGGGGAGAAGAGGGGACACTGCTGTTGGATAGAGAACAGACAAAAAGGGTGGAAAGGGCAGAAGGAGTGGGGAAGGAGTGTTATGTTGGGGCCTCCGAGCCTCCAGGGGATGCAATTATGTTTGTCACCTGGCCAATTAAGGCAAATCACAATGTACACTAATAAAATATAAATATTAAAGAGCTGCTTAGCATTCATTGGCATACAGCATAGCTAATTTAATTATTTTTGTACTTATGCCAGGATAATTTGTGATTATATTTATGTAAGTGCTTTAAAATGCATTTAGGGCAGCGATTCCCAACCTCTGGTACGTAGAACCTGGGAGTCTGTGAGACCATTACAGGGGGTCCACAGGACACAGAAGAGAAAGCAGCCATTTCATGCTGCTTTAATCCATGCTGCAGGGGGAGACTGGTAGGGACTAGCTACGGTGGAGAGAGACTGGTGAAAGTGGCTGACAGGAACAAGAGAAGGGACTGGCTGAGGGGAAGAGAGAGAGGGAGACTGGAGAGAGGAGGGAAAGACAAGCGGTTAGGAGGGAGGGAAAGAGAGACTGGTAGAGAGTGAAAGGGGAAGGGAGTAAAAGCTGTTAGTGTAGCTGGTTTAAAAAAGGTTTAGGCAAGTTCCTGGAGGAAAGGTCCATAAACTATTATTAGAGAGGGCCCGGGAAATCCAGTTTGCCCCAGGACAAGCATTGTGGGACCTGTGTGTCTTTTTGGGAACCTGCCAGGTACTTGTGACCTGGATTGGCCACTGTTGGAAACAGGATACTGGGCTTGATGGACATTGGTCTGACCTAGTATGGCATTTCTTATGTTCTTATGAGATAAAAAGGGCTAGTGTGGACAGATTTGTCACTGAGGGGATGGTGTTCAGGAACAGTGGTGGGTATGAATTAAGTGAACTCTGTACTTTTTGGAGGTTAATAAAAGATGTTCACAACCAAAAAGGTTGAGAACCTTGGATTTAGGCCATTTAATATGTGTGTTAGAATACTAGTGCTCTGTAGTAAATAGGTCCCTTCACATACATGGAATAAAGCTTTGTTAATTTTAGTTTAAAAAAAAAAGTTCTAGAAGGTTCCTATATGAAATTCAGGCTTTGGTTTTTGAAATCAGTGACAATTCAAACTAGCCCTGGTATGCCCCAGTTTCCAGGAAAAAGATGCTAACAGGCATTCGTCCTTTATCCCCTTTTATATCAGACCTAAAGGATGTAATTACCTTATTCACAACATGCAAAGTACAAACCAACCATTCGGCACTGCTAGAAAAATAAAAGATTCAGGAACAGCAGAACCAGGGCCGTGGAGTGTGATAAATATACACAGCTCTCCTCCTAAGGTACAGCTTGTACCCTGCTCTTCAACTTCGTTGTCTTTCCTCTCCCAGTAAATATTTTGATTCAATGTTCATATAAAACATAATGAGAAATATTACCAACTACTAATGATTGCATCAATGATATTAAAAATAGTGTAGATGGCACAGATGCTTTATACTATATTCAGAATTTCAGAACTGGACCTTTGAGATAAGGTCTCCTGAAAATCCCAGCCCTCAGCATCTAATTAAAACCGCACTCCCTCTAAAGTGTAGAAAACACACAAGAATTACAAGCAGGTGCCAGCTCTCTCACTGCCCAGGTTTAGCAGTAGCTAACTCATGGGCGAGAAGCCAAAGAAAACGAAGAGAGAGTCACAGACCACGGAAGATAAATGGACCCTATCTCATGCCAGCCACCTACCGGATGAGCAAAGTGTTCTGGGAGCTATCCTATTATCCCACTGTGAGGGCAAAGCACTCAAAAAGGGCAGGACACTCGACAAGAGAACATTAAGACCCAAAAGCTAATGGGGAAAAGGGCTCGTTCCAGAGATACTGCTCAAAGCCATATACGAGTATAACATCTGATCATTCACACTGTTGTCTCACAACCCATCATGGAAAGGATTTCATTTTATTTCAGAAATTCCGCTGAGGTGTGCTATTTCCCTTCCCCCCCCCCCCCCCAGAAGGGAAGCAGCATTTGAACCTGAAAATGCCTCATCGATTACTCTAGTCAAAATGGCATCTAATGGACTGAAGAGCGTCACACCCTTGTCAAAGACCCTTTCTTGAAGTAACATGCCAACTCTCCTCTTACTCATCACAGAAGGATGAGTCGACTATGCCCCAGTTTGAAGACTGCACCACAGCAGAGCAAGCCTCCATTACCAATGCCCACAAAAGTAGCTATTCCAAAAAAATACCACCATATCTATAGACTCTGTCGATCGCCTGCATCACGCTGGACTACAGATGTGCAAATAATTTTGAGGTTAAAAGTTAAACCAGGTCAATTTCAATCTGGTTTGAATTTGCTAGAGGGTTTTCACATTTTCTCCAGATTTGCCAATGCATCAAATCACATTTATTAATCACAGAAATCTGCACACATATTTTTAAAAGGTTTGCTGAATTAGTCACAATTTTTGTTTTTGAAGAGTTGATGAGCCACCATTTCTGGGACAGAATTGCTAAGTCTGTGTCAAACATGAAACAGGATGAGGCCGGCAGGTCAAAATTATACTCAATCTCTGTTTTACGTGTCACCAATCTGAAAAGTCATGTGTTGGAGCTGACCCTGGTAAGCTGAAAACCCCTGAAAAGGTCACAGCCAGTTACAACAAGGACTGGCTCTCATTTCTTTTAGGCATGAAATTCTGGTCCTTAATTTAGAGGAAATCTGAAAGAGGCAAGATCAGAGGCCAATATCCTCAGCAACTACCAATATGGGGTCTGCAGAGTTACCAAAGTACCCAGTTCCAGAAGTAAGATTTTAAGCCAGTCCTGGATTTCTGACAATCTCATCCTGAAGCATTATGGGACCTGTAGCATAGATTCCAATGGGTAAAATCAGGAACTACACATACCATACTGCATTGCAATGCAAATTTAAAACCAGGACTGATAAAAAAAAAATCTCACTCCTGGAACCAGATAACTTGGCAACGCTGGGTCTGAAACATGGTTGCAACTGGCTCCCTTTCTGCTGGACACATTGATTCAATCCTGGTTTTGCCTCACTGTATGCTGGAACATGTAGTTCTGGTTTTCTTAGGAAGAGCAGAACTGGAGGGCGCTCATGAGCCTTAACAAGATGGCCACGTAAACCTTTCTCCCTGCCTTCCCTGGGGCTGACTTTGGGGTCTTATGCTGGATCTCTGTACCCACCCCAGAAATTTTGAGGGCGGTGTACCGCCAGAGGCTTCTGGGCCATGAGTGTGATGGTTGCGTTACTGGGGATGCCCAGCTAGCGTCGGAGCCATGAGATGCTAAAGCAAAGTAGTGGAAGCCATGATCTATGTGTTTGCGCCCGTCTTGCTCTCCCCGCCTCTCCTCTACACCTGCCTGTTCGGGACAGCAAATTTTAGCCGGGAAGGGAGGTGATGAGCCAGCCCGCGTGGTGTCATCGCCCCGGAGTTGAAAGAGATCTCTCTGCCGCATGACCCAATGGTCCTCTGGGCTGCGATGTGGTGGGCCCTTGCAGAGCCGGCTGCCTGATGTGGAACCATAAGCTGTGTAGCAGGCTTATCTATGCTACACTGTGAATTTATGTCTAGGCTTGTGCTCCAGCCTGTCTTCCTAGCACCATGGCTTCTCTAACTCGTTGATGTGGATTTCCTGTATTGTGTGCCCTATCCTGGCTTCGGAGAGGTCTCCTACTATCCATGTATATGGGCTGCCTGTGTGACAAAGGAATCTGCCTTTGATCGGTCTTTGTTCCAGGAGACGTGTGTCTGCAGTGTCAACCTTGGCTACTCAGAGCCTTTTTGTGGACTTGCTGTGCCCTTTATGGCAGATAAACTGTATTAGCTCGGTTTGCCAGAGACTCTGAGTCTGTTCCCCCCACCATGTCATCTGCAAACGGTGTGCACAGGGGCTCTGGGCCTGGTTTGGAGGGACTTAAAGATACAGCTTTCTCCCCTGCAACGAAGGCTAATCTGTTGGAGATATTGCAAGAGCCGAGACTCTTCCGGGCTGACTTTGGAAAGGCTCTAAGTGATATTAAAGTGGAAATCAAAGCTTTGGATTGCAGAGTTACCCAAAATGAGATTAGCAACGGTGAACAGATCATTGCTACAGTTGCCTTTCAGTCTAAACTCCACAAGCTGGGTGTACTTACACGTGAGTTGCAGGAGAGATATGATGATTTGGAAAACTAACAACGGAGGAATAACATCCAGATTTTGGGGATGCCTGAAGCCCAAGGTGACTGGAAAGACACTTTTTGCTTTTTGTGTGCCTGGAGTATCCGGCCCAGTTTTGCTGGAGAGGGCTCACAGAGGGGTGGGCTCCTGGTTTGCCCAGGGGTGGGCTCCTGGTTTGCCGGTGTTTCACAGCCAATATAGTCCAGGTGAAGAAGTCAAAGGAGAGCGGAGAGTTCCAGGAAGGCAGAAATGGACATAACTCTTGTTATCTGTCAGTAAAGATCTTCAAAGAGTGATGTCAAAGAACATACAGGTCGATGCAGAAAACTGGCACTGAAGTTGCGTGCCATTAGCTGTGTACGCGTTTTTGTAGCGTGCCAATAGCATGAAACCTCAGCACTGATATGCAGCAAATGGTGTGTATGCAAAACTTTGGCGTAAGGTTAAAAGGAGGGAGCTAACGCATGCGCAAACAGCAGACAAGAAGCAAGAGACATTTCTTCTTAAATACCGAACTTTCTCGTATACGCTAAAAGACACACATAGAAGATTTTCATGCTGAAGGTAACTGTTCACAGGTACATGCACTGAAGCAGCCTTTTGCTACACGCGCAAGATTTTTAAGTCATCTCAGACCAGGCATAGAGATAATGGCACTCCTGAACTTTACGCCTGCTTACGTAACCCTCTATGGCTTTCTCTGTATTGGGCGTGGACCTTAATAGCATTTCATTTTAATACACACAGCTCATTTGCATATTATTTTAAAACGATTGGCGAAGTTGTGCGCTCATATTTTTTTGCACCGTTTATGTGTGCATCGATCTCTTCTCTGCATTTGGTGGAGTGGTACTCGTGTGTATATGCTGCGTTAACGGCGCACAAAGGGCATGCTAGTCTTTCTGAATTGGCCTGATAGGAACAAAAGGAAGCCTGCAAAGAGGAATTTGGCTGTCTTGACTCCGAAGAAAGCTAACATCTGACCATTCCCATCTCTTCAACCACCCTGTAGCACAGGCATTGCAGTGACTGCACCACACAGTGTGCTTATAGCTTTGTATCCTGCAGACAACTGGTTGAATCTGGGCTTCACAGCTTCTCATACAAACAAATAAGCTTATAGCTTTGTATCTTTTAATAAGCTTGCAGCTTGGTATCTCTTACCTATTTTCTTACCTATCCTGTTGGTTGTGTAGCTGATATATAATATTTAACTGCTGTTGTGTAGCTAAGTTAACTGCTGGTTTTACATTCACTTCTGGGAATAATCTGTCTGCTTGCATTCCTTGGGTAGCCCTCCAATCAGAAATCTAAAGGTGCCCTCGGTTCAGGTAAGGCCTACTGGCCAAGGACACTTAGATTCCCCCCCCCACCCCTCGCCCCACCCACCCCCCCCCCACCCCTCGCCCCACCCACCCCCAGGCTGCATTGCTTATATAGCGGTCATATACGTTGACATCTCTCCTCTTAATTCAACAACACATGTTTTGTATTCAGTGCAATAATTGTGGTGCCTTCATTCTGAGACGAATCATCTGGAACCTAAGAGCTTGCCCTATATGCCTCAAGTTGGCAGCCATACAAAATGAATTGACTCTATTAAGGGAAGAAGTAGCTGCAATGAAACGCACCTCTTCTAGGATACAAACCAAACAAAGTCCACCACCGCTCCCACAAAGAATCAAACACCCCAGGAACAAATGGATCACAGTGGGCTCTGGTAGACTATGTCCGGTAATGCAGAAATACCCTGTACATCAAGAGATATCAGTGCATAGTGCCTTCTCTGCTTTGGTTAATGAGGATGCCCAAGCCAGGGAAGCTCAAGGGCCCTTAAATAAGATAGTCAATGGCCAATCTCCTGATAAAGCACCAATTATGAAGAGAGACTCAAGGAACAGAAAACTACTACTACTTGGTGATTCCATCATCAGAGGCACCAACTTGGAAACACAGTTCAAAGGAGGGAAGTTAGTCAAATGCCTCCCAGGCTCTTCATCTAACAAGAATACAAACCAAATTGTTGATGTACTTAGCGCTGAAAGTAAGCACTCCAAAATTGATGTTGACATCCACTTGGGTACAAATGACCTGGCTAGAAACAGTGCCACTACAGTTCAAAGGGACTTTCAAACTCTGGGGGAGAAACTGAAGCCCATTGTTAACACTGTTGCATTCTCAGAAGTTCTACCTGTTCTTGGTAAGGGGGCAGAAAGGCTAAATCGCATAAACAGCTTTAACGCATGGCTCCAAACCTGGTGCAAAGAGGAAGGATTCAGATTTATAGGTGACTGGGGAAACAGATGGACCAACAAGAGACTATACTGTGCTGATGGACTACATCTCTCTGTCGCAGGGAGAAGATTGCTAAGTGAAGAATTCAGGCGGTATGTGGATACACATTTAAACTAGAAAAAGGGGGTGACGGATGGGGAAGGTCAAGTTCTGGACGTCACTCCATGCAAAAGCAGAACAACATCAGAAACAGACACACTTTTAAACCACACAACAAAAACAAGTGGGAAGAAGTAGACAGAACAAAATCAATGCAAAACACACACAAACCAGTTAAATGCTGAAAAGCAATGAGCACAAATGCTCGAAGCTTAGCCAACAAAGTTCCAGACCTGGAAGCCCTAATGGTGGAAACGGACTTGGACATTGTGGCTATTACAGAAACATGGTTTAATGAATCACATGATTGGGATATAGCCATAGCTGGCTATAATCTATTCAGAAGAGACAGAGAAAATGGAAAAGGAAGAGGAGTAGCCTTGTATGTCAAAAGCAATATTAATGCTACTGAAATGCAGGGGGCATGGGGAAAAGAAGAAGCACTCTGGGTTGTGTTGGAAAGAGGAGATGGCACTGTCATCCATACTGCTGTAGTCTACAGGCCTCCAACTCAAATCAAAGAGCTAGATAATGAATTGATTATAGACATTGTCAAAATAGCCACAAAGGGGGAAGCGATCATATTGGGTGGCTTTAATCTACCCGATGTGGATTGGATTACTCCTTCTGCAAATCTGGAAAGAAGCAAAAAAAATTGTGGATGCTCTGCAAGATGCGTTACTTAGACAAATGGTGATGGAACCAACAAGGGAAAGCTCAACGCTGGATTTCGTGCTCACCAACGGTGATAGCGTGTCGAATGTCTGGGTGGGTGCACCTGTGAGCAGCAGCGATCATCACACGGTGTGGTTTGAGATAAAAACCAAGGTGCAGTCCAACTATAGCAAGCTCAAAGTCCTAAACTTCAAAAACACTGACTTCAATAAAATGGCCATGTACCTAAAGGAGGAGTTGACAGGGTGGACGGAGATAAGGGAAGTGGAATTGCAATGGGCTAAACTAAAGGTGGCAATAAAACGGGCAACAGATAAATATGTAAGAAAAGTAAACAAAAACAAAAGGAGAAGGAAACCTATTTGGTTTCCAAAGAAGTGGCTGTTCAAATGAAGGCAAAAACCACAGCTTTCGCAAAATTCAAAAGCTTGCAAACAGAGGAACACAGAAATGAATACAGGATCAAACTCAAAGACACAAAAAGAGAAATAAGGATAGCAAAATCAAAGGCAGAGGAAAAGATGGCTAAAGATGTGAAGTGTGGCAACAAAACTTTCTTCAGGTATATTCAGGAAAGGAAGAAGATCAGAGGTGGAATCGCAGGACTCAGAAGTGCTGGGAATGGACTCGTGGAAAGGGACATAGAAAAAGCAGACTTGCTAAACAAATACTTCTGCTCTGTTTTTACTAAAGAAAATCCTGGAGAAGGACCAACTGTGACTCCCAAATATAAAGATGGAAATGAAGTAGATACCACACCATTCACAGAAGATGATGTGTTAGAACAAATTGCGAAACTGAATGTGGACAAGGCCATGGGACCGGATGGGATACATCCCGGGATACTGAAAGAGCTCAGAGAGGTTCTTGCAGGGCCGTTAAAGGATGTTTTCAACTCTTCCTTGGAAACAGGAGGAGTAGTTCCTCAGGACTGGAGAATGGCTGATGTCGTATCTCTACACAAAAGTGGTGACAGGGAAGAAGTGTCAAACTACAGGCCCGTGAGCCTTACCTCAGTGGCGGGAAAAGTAATGGAGGCACTCCTGAAAGAGTGAATAGTGAACTTTCTCAAAACCAACAGGTTGCAAGATCCGAGGCAACATGGTTTTACTGAAGGACGATCTTGCCAAACAAATCTGATTGAGTTCTTTGACTGGGTGACCAGAGAACTAGATCAGGGGCATGCGATGGATGTCATCTACCTGGATTTCAACAAAGCCTTTGAAACTGTTCCTCATAGGAGGCTTAGCAATATACTCAGTAGTTTGGGGATGGGTCCCAAGGTGGTTAACTGGATCAGAAATTGGTTGACTGATAGATGACAGAAGGTGATGGTAAATGGAGCTCACTCGGAGGAAAGGAAGGTGATTAGCGGGGTGCCCCAGGGTTTGGTCCTGGGCCCGGCACTGTTCAATGTATTTGTGAGTGATATTGCTGAAAGACTGAATGGAAAGGTCTGTCTTTTTGCAGATGACACGAAAATTTGCAACAGAGTGGACTCCCCCAAGGGAGTCCGTAACATGAGAAAAGATCTACAAAAGCTGAAAGAATGGTCAAATGCTTGGCAATTAAGATTTAATGTGAAGAAGTGCAGATTCATGCACTTGGGTAGCAGAAACCCAAGAGAAATGTACACGATAGGGGGCGAGAGGTTGGTGTGCACGAATCAGGAGAAAGACCTTGGTGTGATTATATCTGTGAATCTCAAGGTGGCAAAACAGTGCGACAAGGCGGTGGCAAAAGGCAGGAGGATGTTGGACTGCATACAAAGAGGAATTACCAGCAGAAAGAAAGAGGTTCTAATACCACTGTATAAGTCACTGGTGAGGCCTCACTTGGAATACTGTGTTCAGTTTTAGAGACCATATCTTGCAAAGGATGTAAAAAGAATGGAAACTGTTCAGAGGAAGGCAACCAAAATGATTTGGCGCCTGCATCAGAAGCCTTATGAGAAGAGACTTGAAGACCTAAATATGTACACTTTGGAGGAGAGGAGGGACAGGGGAGATATGATTCAGACCTTTAAATACTTAAAGAGAAATAATGAACAAACAAACCTCTTCCAAAGACGGGGAAGCTGTAAAACCAGAGGGCATAACATGAAGCTGCAAGGTGGAAAATTGAAAGGCAATATCAGGAAATACCTTTTCACTGAGAGGGTGGTGGATGCTTGGAATGCCCTCCCGATGGCGGTGGTGGGGGCAAATACATGTGACAGAATTCAAAATGGCATGGGACAGACACAATGGATCCATTAATAGCAATAGAATAAAATCAAAATAAACTGAACCATCTAATTTCTCAACAAATAGGGGTGTCCTGCATGGAGCGGTGGGTTCACCCCTAAACAAAGACATGGGGAGGGGTGGCTTGCACAGAGTGGCACCTACTCCTGCTATCTTACTCCGGCCATCTTGCTGGGCAGGCTAGATGGACCATACTGGTCTTTATCTGCCGTCATTTGCTATGTTACTATGTAAAACGCACACCAAGAACTTCTGGACTTAAGCCAAAATCAATGGGCAGCTGAAAAAAGCTTTAGAGACTCAGACTGACCTTCAGCCTCAAGTCTCCGAATGCCTACAGTGGTCTTTGGTAATGTTAATGACAGAAAAGATCTTTGTCCTCTAGGAAGCTATTGCCGTGTAAAGAAAGGCAGATTTATTTTTGAAATGTTCATATATCTCCTCTTACTTCTCCTCACCCTCTTCTCCATGTCTCCCATATCTTGTTGATATCCTGTGAAAACCTTTCACATCGGATAGAGAGTGAGGGAACAACTGGGAGGCCCACTGGCTAATCATTCTCTCTTGGGGGAGGGGGATCCCCAGGCATGGTTAAACTTTTCCTGTAGATGTGTGAGTAGCTGTCTCCCTCTTCCCTCCTACCTCTGTCATAGACAATCATTCATATACCAGCAAAGTTCAGTCCATCAATTATATCCTTCGTTGTTTTGCATCTAAGAATTCTCTGTGCTTATTCCATATGTTTATTTATTTATTTATTTACATTCTCTTATATACCGCACTATTCTGCATCTGTGCGGTTTACATTGAACAAACTGAAATTACATTGAACAGGGCATTATAACTTGGAGATAACTATTTTACAGGGAACATGGGCTATGGAGGGTTAAGTGGCTTGCCCAAGACCACAAGGAGCACCTGTGGGACTAGAAACCTCAGTCCTTCCGGCCCAAGGTTGCTGTCCTCTAGTGGGATTTGAACCCCTGACCTTCAGGCCTGAAGTACCTTGCCCCAACCACTAGGCCACTCCTCCACTCCTGTTAAAGAGGGCATGGGATAAGCACAGGGAATCCTTAGTTACACAAAGGTGAAGAGAGATCAGAATTATCAGCTTGGTCCGTCTGGACATCTGCTTGGTCCTTCTCCTTCTTCTACATCCTTGGTAGGCATCTGAAGTACCTAGTTTTTGGTCTGGTTTTACCTCTTCTGGAACTCTCTCTTCTCCTATGATCTCCTGTCCAGGAGTACAGTAGTTTTTCCGCTGCAGCTCTCACTAGTTTTAGTGTGCACGAGGGCCTTATCATGCATGCTTAAATTTACTATATAGCGCCTTTAGTGGCTGAAACTTCCACAATTTTTTTACATCCTTTTCTGAAATCTATTTGAATTAGCTAATCAAGTTACCATTTACATATTTGTACGAATCTTCCATGTTTTATTGTGGTGCTATTAAAATGTCAGCATTTCTGAGGTCTGCATAGGGCTGGGAGTATCAACTTTTGATAGCCCTGAATAGGAAATAATTCATGAAGGTCTAGTAATACAACCGGACTCTACCATTTACTCTCTGTATTTTCATAGAACAAGAGATCTGCATATTTACATCTTACGAATCATCCCCTGGGAAATGATTACCAGTACTAATTCTGGCTTTCTGTGCCTGGTGCACCAGGCATTTTGCTTTCAAAGGCCTAGTCATAAAAACACAGAAAAATGACGGCGGATAGACTACATGGCCTATCCAATCTGCACTTCCACACCAACTACTAAAAGCTTTACAGTCCCTCTAGTCCTCCTCTGTGTCTGTCTCATGGCTTCTTGAATTCAGATACAGTCCTCGCCTCTACCATCTCCACTGGAAGGATATTCCACGCACCCACCACTTCTTCCTTTCACCTTCATCCTATGCCCCCTCTTTGCAAAGCTTTTATGCCACGGAGGTATTTAAACATCTCTATCATATCTCCCCTCTCCAAAGTATACATATTGAGATCTTTAAGTCTGATCCCATATGTCTTATGACGAAGACCACTGACCGCTGAGATGATTGTACATGCACCTGTGCTATCCGCAACGTTGATGGTGAGCCCGCGCTAAGAGCGCCGCACAATCACCATCCAAACTCTGCCCCTAAGGCACCTAATCTCTAAGAAGAGTGCAGGAGTTTTAGTATGGCTGGATTTTTAGCACACGTGAATCGTTGCGATGTACCGGTTACCAATACAATAGACGTTTAAGTAACATAAGTTGATAATTCCATAATTGAAGGTGTTTCTATGACAGTCACTGAGGAGGGAGGGTTTCAGTCTGAATTAGTTCATTTTGACAAAGTATCATTGTATTTTAATAAATGTTGTACTATAATAAATAGTCTTTGACTCCTCCCTCTCCTTCTCCACACACATCCAACTGAGGTAAAACCTGCCATTTCCTTCCCTATAACATCAGCAAAATTCACCCCTTCTTCTCTGAACATACTACTAAAACATTTATCCACTCTTCGGTCACCTCCCATATGGACTATTTCAACCTCCTCCTTGCTGGTCTCCCTCTGAATCATCTCTCTCCCCTTCAAACTGTTTAACACTAGGCTATGCAGCTGATCTTCTGCCAGCCTCTATATCAGGGGTAGGGAACCCTGGTCCTGGAGAGCCGCAGACCAGTCAGGTTTTCGGGATATCCCTAATGAATATGCATGAGATATATATGCATTAGAGATATCCTGCCAACCTGACTGGTTTGTGGCCCTCCAGGGCTGGATTTGGAGACCCCTGCCTTACACCTCTGTCATTTAAGATTGTGAGTGGGCAAGGTGCAGATGTCCTAGACATCGAAAGGGTATATAGAATGTGTCACATTCCTCCTCGATTCTCACCACCACCAAAATGTTGTCTAATAGACAATATTTTGGTGGTGGTGAGAATCGAGGAGGAATGTGACACAATCTATCTAACCTTTTTGATGTCTTGGACATCTGCACCTTGCCCACTCACAATCTTAAATGACAGAGGTGTAAGGCAGGGGTCTCCAAATCCAGCCCTGGAGGGCCACAAACCAGTCAGGTTGCCAGGATCTCTCTAATGCATATATATCTCATGCATATTCATTAGGGATATCCCAAAAACCTGACTGGTCTGCGGCTCTCCAGGACCAGGGTTCCCTACCCCTGCTCTATATGCCCATAGAACCCTCTTCTCAAGTTGCTTCATTGACTCCTTATCCGTTTCCATATCCAGTTCAAACTTCTCCTACTGACCTATAAGTGCATTCACCTCTGCAGCTCCTCCCTACCTTTCCTCTCTTATCTCTCCTTTACACCCCTCCTCGGGAGCTCAGTTTTTCTGGCAGATCCCTTCTACAGTGCCTTGCAAAAGTATCCATCCCCTTAGTGTTTGTCCTGTTTTGTCGCATTACGTACAACCTGGAATGAAATTGGAGGTTCATTTGGATGTTGGATAATGGACCTAACAATATAGTCCAAATTGGTGAAGTGAAATGACAATAAAATACCTTGTATATATAAAACAACAAGTAAAAACTGAAAAGCTGTGAGTGCATATGTATTTGTCTCTTTTGCTAAGAAACCCCAATTAACTTCAGAAGTCACATAATTAGATGATTAGGGTCCACCTGTGTGCAATCAGTGTCCATGATCCATCACATGATGCCTATTCTGAAAGGCCCCTGACTCTGCAACACCACTAAGCAAGCAACATGAAAACCAAGGAGCAATCCAAACAGGTCAGAGACAAAGTTGTGGAGAAGTATAGATCAGGGTTGGGTTATAAAAAAATATCCTAAATTCTGAACATCCCACGAAGCCTTATTAAATCCATTATAACAAAATAGAAAGAATATGGCACTACCACAAAGCTGACAAGAGAAAGCCACCCACCAAAACTCACAGACCATGCAAGGAGGGCATTAATCAGAGATGCTACAAAGACACCAAGGATAACACTGAAGGAGCTGCAAAGATCCACAGCAGAGATGGGAGTATCTGTCAATAGGACCACTTTAAGCCGTACACTCCAGAGAGTGGGGCTTTATGGAAGAGTGGCCAGAAAAAAGCCATTGCTTAAAGAAAGAAATAAGAAAACACATTTGGAGTTTGCACAACAGCATGTGGCGGACCCCCCAATCACATGGAAGAAGGTTCTCTGTTCAGATGAGACGAAAATTGAACTTTTTGGCCATCATTGGAAACGCCATGTGTGGCACAAACCCAACACTTCCCATCACCCTGAGAACACCATTCCCACAATGCAACATGGTGGTGGCAATGTTTTCCATTGGCAGGTATAGGAAGACTGGTTAGGACTGAAGGAATGATGGATGACACTAAATACAAGGCAATTCTTGAGGAAATCCTCTTTCAGTCTGCAGAGATTTGAGACTGGGATGAAGGTTCACCTTCCAGCAGGACAATGACCTTAAATATACTGCTAAAGCTGGTTTAAAGGGAAACATTTAAATGTCTTGAAATGGTCTAGTCAAAGCCCAGACCTCAATCCAATGGAGAATCTGTGGCATTACTTGAAGATTGCTGTACATCAATGCAGCCCATCTAACTTGAAGGAGTTGGAGCAGTTTTGCTTTGAGGAATGGTGAAAATCCCAGTGGCTGGATGTGTTAAGCTAACAGAGACCTGCCCCGAGAGACTTGCAGCTGTAATTGCAGCAAAAGGTGGCTCTACAACGTATTGACGTTGGGGGTGAAAACATATGCACACTCCTGCTTTCAGTTTTATTTTTGTCTTAATTATTGTTTGTGTCACAATAAATGATATTTTGCACCTTCAAAGTCATAGGCATGTTGTGTATATCACATGGTGCTAACCCCCAAAACTCCAATTTAATTCCAGGTTGTAATGCGACAAAACAGGACAAACACAGTAGGGATGAATACTTTTGCAATGCACTATCTGTGTCCTTCTCTTCTATTGCGAACTCCAGACTTTGCTCCTTTCACCTTGCTGCTCCTTATGCCTGGAACAAGCTACCTGAGGCTGTGCGTCAGGCGCCTTCTCTGATCCTTTTCAAATCCAGACTGAAAACTCACCTCTTCGAGGCCACTTTTGGATCCTGATCTGCTTAGTCTCCTTTGGGTTTCCTTACTATTCGACTAGATGTATCCTTGTCCTCAATTGTAATGCTGTCTGTCCTAACTAGATTGTAAGCTCTGATGAATAGGGACCGTCTTTTACATGTGTCTGTACAGCGCTGCGTATGCCTTTAGCGCTATATAAATGATTAGTAGTAGCAGTAATAAATACAGCTCACAGAGAATATACACTTTCATCTACTTTTTGGTTGATTACCATTGCTGATGGATTTACAGTCATACCTGGACATTAGATTCTCCTAGTATATTCTGGCTTATAGTATGCAAGAATAAAGGCATTATGCCTAGACTAATCTCAATATGCAGAGTTGCAGTCTGAGGTTACAGTAACACCCAGGTCTCAACAAGTACCATGGTATAATGATGGCTTATAATTCCACGGAACCACAAAGCCTACAATGTCTACTGTGTCAGAAACCTTGTGGTACATGAGACATTAAAATAGAACCACAATATTTTTATCTCATCTCACATTGCAAAGCAACTGTGACTCTGAAAAGAGTTCACATCCAACAAGGATTCCCAGTACATGAGCGTGAATATCTATTTGGGGCACTGAGCTATTATTGCATATTTTTAAATTGCTTTGTTGGAAGAGATACAGTACAGAACAAGAAAGCAACAGAACATAAAAAGGATAATTTCCTAAGGAGGCACACAAACTATGCACGCTTCCATACGCACGTGCAGGCCCTATTTTCTAAGGTAAAATATGCACACACTTTATAAAATGCCGGCAGCTGGATGCATGGGTACCTGGCATGGCCACCTACACCTGCTCTAGGGCAGGCTTATCCCAGGGTGCCTAGATCGGTGCACTGACGCTCGTATGTCATTGTATTCTATAACTAATATGCATCAGCTGAGGTCGCGCCTACATGCTGCAAAAGCACCGCCCCTGTGCACAGCCCATGGGACCTTCTGTGCAAGTGGAACTTCCCTGTTGCTGAGACAAAATACTGTATGAAATCTTTCAGATACTACGGTTACATTGACAATCAGCTTCTTCCTCCCCCATGCAAACAGTAAGTCTGCATCAGAGGAGGCCGAAGCAGGAGCAGCAGCACAGCACCCAAGGTTTAGGTAACTCATGGGTGGCCAACTCCAGTCCTGGAGAGCCACAAGCCAGTCTGGTTTTCAGTATGTCCCTAACGAATATTCATGAGATCTATTTGCATATGATGGGAGGCAGTGGATGCACATATATCTCAAGAGTATTCATTAGGGACATCCTGAAAACTAGGCTGGATTGTAGCTCTCCAGGACTGGAGTTGGCCACCTCTGATTAACTGCTGCGGTGCTGTTTAAAACCATTGCTACCCACTGCTGGTCCTGGAAAGGGGCAACAGGGCGCCCCTTGGCATTCTACGCAACTGCCTAGTTCAATTCTAAAGGTAGCCCCAGTCCTGTCTGTAACACTTATAACAACATACAATTATGAGCTTAAAAACCTACAAAAGACCTGGAAAACACCGCGTTGGAAGCAATGACAGCACATACGACAGGACCCTACAACTACTAAAATGGGAAAGACATTCAAAGTAGGTGGTCGCATTCATGCTTGCCAATGAATTTAGTGGACATGATCATAAGAACTCTCATACTGGGTCAAACCAAAGGTCCCTCAAGCCCAACATCCTGTCTCCAACAGTGGCCAGTCAAAGTCACTAGTATCCAGCAAAATTCCAAGAAGTAGATTCATTCCTTATTGTTCATACCCAGACACAAGGGATGGCTTTTCCAAGCCAACATAGTTAATAATGGTTTATGGACTTTTCTGCCAAACGCTTATCTAAACCCTTTTCAAATGCAACTATGTAAGCATATTTAAAGCAAACTGGGGAAAGAAGTTATCTATTAGTTCACGGAGTGTCCTCTAATCTTGTTGTTTTTGTTGTTAAATGCCATCAAGTCTGTGTCGACTCATGGAGACCCTCTGGATAGCTGTCCTAAACTGTGTTCGGTCTTCAGTCAGGCGGCTTATTGTTGATAGAGTGGTATCCATAGCTGCTGTTATTGTATCGATTCATCTCGTTGCTGGCCATCATCTTAATATTATTTAAAATGTAATAACAACTGTTGGTGTAGCTGGGTTTAAGAGGTTTGGACAAATTCCTAGCAGAAAAGTCCATAAATCATTATTAAATGGACTGGGGAAATCCACTGTTTACCCCTAGGATAAGCAGCATCAAATCTTTCTACTTTTTAGGAACCTGCTAGGTGCTTGTGACCTGGATTGGCTATTGCTGGAAACAGGATACTGGGTTCGATGGACCTTTGTTCTGACCTATTATGGCATTTCTTATGTTCTTATATTCTTAAACAATCTTAAGCAATCAAGTATTACGCCAAGCATTAGCAGTAAATTTGAGAGACTAAGAACATACCCTGGCTTAGAAGTGAGATTCACGACTGCCATAGTATGCGCAAAACTAACCCATTTGGAGAAACTACCCCGAGTAAGACCATACCATCTTAGGGGGTTATTTTAAAAGCCTTAATCATGATTTGGATGTCCAAAAACGTGCATGTGGATGTCAAAATCACAGAGACATCCCCAGAGTCATTTTACAAATGGCTTTTAAAGATGTCCTCAGGGACGTCCAAGTAGGCAGAGGGCATGGGAGAGGAGGGGCAATGGACTTAGAAGTCCCCGCTTGACTTCAGAAACATCAGGATTTCTCCAACCCAGACCAAGTTTACTCCTGCTCCAGACAGGAATAGGTATCGGGAAAGTGCTTGTTTTGGATGTAAACCATCCAGAGGGTGTACAGTTAAGTGACTTGCCCAAGATCACAATGACAGCAGCAGTGGGATTTCAACCCTGGTCCTAGCCCACTACTCTACCCATTAGGCTGTACCTAGATCTCCAAGTTTTGAAATACTATTCCGGGGATGTCTATGTAGACATCCATATCGAGCACATCCACTTTTGTAAAATCGTGCCTATACCCCCTCCCCCCCCCCCAAACATTCTGGCTTGGACAGCCCAGATTATGCTTGGATGTCCTTTGTAAAATCTGCTGTCATGTTTAGTGAGGAAGTGTAAACCATTTTTGCTACAGCATGGCGGGGTGGCTGCAATAATTCTGTCTAACGCTATATAAGCCAGAGCTCTAATGTGTTTTCTGTGTGGCTTTGCTTTGGAGTTGATAGAGGCAAGATGTATTTTCTTAATGGTCTGCTTTAGATCATATTTTCTTTAGATTATGTGTGAAGCCTCCCTTGAGTTTAAAGTCGATGTCCTTCCTGAAATGCATGTGAGATGTCAGAGGTTTTTCCCTTCCCTCTGCCAGACAGCAGAAAAAAGTAGTGAACTCAGGAGGTTCGACTCATGGTCGGCCCAACCATTAGGCAAGACTAGATGGTCACTAAGAGCGGGAGCAAGCAAAGCAAAACAATAGATGCCGAAAGCCACACAAAAAGCTATCAGAATGTTTTTACTTGCAGGACAGGGAGCACACACATATATATATAAAGCAAAGTTTAATATTTATAAGGATTATTATGGGAGAGGTAGGGTTGGCATCATCATGCTTGTAGGGTTTAATTATAAAGCGTTGGGAGGGGAGGGGGGTGGAGGCTGAACATTTGCTTAGGACACCCAACATCCTTGCACCGGCCCTGGTAGGACTACAAGCCAGGAAGGAGAAAGAGAGCAACACAACAGAACAGTTACAGGAGGAGTTATGGAAAATATTCCCATGTGGAGAGAGTCTGTGTGTGTGGAAGAGGATCCTATAGTGGGCCCAGGAAACCACCAACCTAAAAGACTGGACAAAACAGTGTAAAGGGATCAAAGACGCAGATGAAGCAGCCAAATAGTGTGGCCATGCACCGAAACAGTATTTAACCAATGGTGTGCGACCTCTGGAAAGAGACTACCACAAAGCAGTTTATTTTCCACAAGTCTTCAGTAAAGTTTAGTTGGAGCACCCATTAAGAGTCTCTGAGTATTTGTAGTGAAGCATAAATCTACACCAAGGCCTTGAAGGGAAATCGGTCAACTCCCCTTGGCCAAGAATCTACTCCTGGAAGAAAAGTGCACGTGCTGAGCGAAAGAGGGCAGAAAACCTGGGAAAAATAAGTATTTCTATAAACCCCTTGGGGTAAACGTTGCACCCTATGGCATACTCCAAGACAAGGGTAGAGACCTCTAACATATCTCATGTCCAAGCTGAGGAGCCCTAACCACTTTAGCGTTTCTTCATAGGAGAATCATTCCATCTCCATTATCGTTTCAGCTGTCCTTCTCTGAACCTCTTCTAGTTCCGCTATACCTTTCTTAAGATGGGGAGATTAGAACTGCACACAATGCTCACAGTACAGTCGCACCATGAATTGATACAGAGGCATTATAATATTCGCTGCTTTATTCTCCATTCTTTTCTGAATAATTCTCAGCATTCCATTTGCTTTTTTGATCACTGCCACACACGGAGCTGAGAATTCCACCATATTGCCCATAATGGCATTAAGATCCTATGTGCATCCCTTGGCGCTTGTTCACATTAATTTTCATGTCATTTAGGTGCTCAGTCTCCCAGATTTTCCAGGTCCTCCTGCATCGCCTCACAATCTGCTCATGATTTAACAACTTTGAATGACTATGTCATAAAAGCACCAGTTCCAGTAGCAATTCCTGGGGCACTCCTCTAGGAAAACTGAAGTGTTAATCCTACTCTTTGCTTCTGAGCTTTTAGCCGGTCCCCACAACAGGACATTGGCTCTTTTTCCATGACTTTTTCAGGTCTTCACGAGGCTTTCGTGAAAGACTTTGTTAAAAGCCTTCTGAAAAAACAGATATCCTCTATTAACTGGCTCACTCTTAGCCACATGTTTATGTGCACCTTAAAAAAAAATCTAACAGATTGGTAAGGCAAGACTTCGCTCTGCTCGGCCCTGAAATCGGGTCTATCCATATGGCCAATAATTGTGTGTTTTTCAGAAGAGATTCTATTATTTTAATGGCATTGAGAGGCTCACTGGTCTGTAGTTTCCTGAATGAGCCCTGGAGTCCTTTGAAAGACTGGTGTTACAGGTGCACCTACTCTTGCCCCCTTCCTGGTCAGACTAGATGGACCATGATGGTCTTTATCTGCCGTCATATACTATGTTACACTGACCGTCCTTTAAGGTACCATAGCTGATGTGGATGATGGATTGCAAGTTACTAGGTGTAGGTCTGCAACTTCTAGTTTGAGTTCTCTCAGAACACTGTGGTGTTTATGATCTGGTGAACAAGGGTGCTACATTGGTGAAACAAACCAAAAATTAAGGACACATTAATTTTCATAGATATACCCTGGCAATCTACTTACGGTGACACTGCCAAGAAAACCCAGGAGCTTCTGGGTCACCAGGAGTCAGGACTGACTCGAAGGCACACATTGCATTTGCACCATAAGATATTACAGAGAAAAACAAGATGATACCTCAGGGGGTGAGAATTTCTCAAAGGAAGATCATCCCTTCTGATCTTACAATCAAGGTGCTTAAAGAAAACTTCAGGAGTACACAAGAACGAAAAACATTTGACATCAGGATGATCAACCCTTCATTTAGTAACTGGTGGCACCTCTTTGAGCAACAATAGCTTCAACTAACATTTCCTGTAACTCTTAATCAGTCTCTCACATCACCCTTGAGGAATTTTGCGCATTCTTCCAAGCAGAACAGTTTCAACTCTGCGACTTTGAGGGTTATATCTTGCATCAACAGCCCTTTCAGGTCTTCCGACAACATTTCAACAGGGTTTGAGTTAGGACTTGTTGGCCAAGCCGGAACATGAAATCTATTTATTCAACTATTCTGGGGTCCAGGTTCAGCCCACAGATAGCAGGGTGGGGGGGGGAGGGGGGAGTGACACTCTCCGCTAGAATTTTCTGAAATAAACCAGAATTCATAGATCCATCAAAGATGGCAGGTCCTGATCAAAAAGATCAGCCCCACACTACAATAATCACCATGCTTTACAGTCGGGATGGACTTCTTACTTTGGGAGGCAAAAAAAAAAACATTGGTTATTATGGTCAAGAAGTCTAATTTTTGACCTCGCTGATCAGAGAACATTATTCCAGAAGTCTTGTGGATCATTCAGATGCTCTTTGGCAAACCTGAGGCAGGCCACAATGTTTTTTATAGAAAGAAATGGTTTCTTCCTAGCTATCATCCCACAAACATCCTTCCTGTTCATTTTTTCCTGATTTTTGACACATGAACCCACACATCAGCTGCAGCAAGAGGCCTACATATCTTTAGATACTTGTCTGGGATCCTTTATGATTTTGTGGATGATGTAATAGTTTGGCCTTGGTGTCATTGCGGGAGGAGGAAAGATTATGGGTGGGGTCTCTTTGTCTTCAGCTTTTCCCATTTCTGGACTGTCTGACAGTGGATGAATGGAGTCCCAAACATTTAGAAATAGTCTTGTAACCCTGCACTTACTATTTTACATACTAACTCTAAGTCTTATCGCTCCTGCTTTGTACATTTTGTTTCAAGAAACACAGAATTGTTTAATTTATACCCTTTTTATTGCATATGAAAAACTGGTTTAATTAAAGAAGGATATCATGGAATTCTCTTCATTATACTTTGGATTCACAAACCTTTTTCAGTAATGTATCACAAGAGGACTTGAGACATTGGCATTCCCATGCATTATCATCGTCTCTATCTATCCTCACCCCCACCACTCCCTCTTTCTGAGTAGATTTGGCATAACCTTAAGGCTTATGCCTCCCCCTTCTCCCCGGCTTTGAATGCCTTGCTCGTTGCAGCTCCTCAGAAACTGCCACCCTAGGGCAGCTGCCTAGTTTGTCTACTGGTTGACCTGGCCCTGTACGCAGAGGCCTAGATTCCCCTGTACTATCTAAATCCAATGCAACTGAATCGTTTCTTCATTGACACGATAAAGAGAGGATAGCTCTTGAAACTTGTCACAGATATTTTATGTTAGTCCAATAAAGCATAGTTACTCACCTGTAACAGGTGATCTCCGGGAACAGCAGGAATTTAGTCTTCACATATGGGTATCGTCGGTACCAACGGAGCCTGCGCGGGAACGCTCCCCAGCGTCCAATTAGAAAGCTTTTGGGAGCATCCCACAGCGCCTGCGTGCTGCCTTCCCGCCTTTCCCAACTGCCTCTCTCCAGTTGAGTTTAAAGCTGAGACAAAGAGAGAGAGAGAGGGAAAGAGAAAGAGACAGATAGAGAGATACAACTCCTAGGGGAGGCGGGTGGGTTGTGAAGACTAAATTCCTGCTGTTCCCGGAGATCACCTGTTACAGGTGAGTAACTATGCTATCTCCAGGAACAAGCAGGAATGTAGTCTTCACATATGGGGACTCCCTAGCTTTAGATGCCAGGGAGAGAACCCCGGAAGTAGTATGTCCCTGTGAAAGGGCTCCACTTCCCCCCATGGATCTCTGGCATCCTACCAGGGATGGTGGGTAGGAGTTGATTAGGTATGGAACAGGTGTTGGAGAACAGCCTGACCAAACAAGGCATCCCGGCAGGAGTCCTTGTCCAAGCAGTAATGGGCTGTGAAGGTATGAACCGAGGCCCAGGTGACTGCTCGACAGATGTCGTCGATAGACACAGAGTGCAGATGAGCCATGCACAGGATCTATCTTAAGCCCTAATTGTATAGTACCTTGTATAATAGCCCATGCTGTACCATAGCGCACACTGTACATAGTTCAACCGAATCTAATACACTTCCCCCCCACACGCAAATTATAACACTTCTTTCACTGCATGAATTACACCTCCACTACTTTTGATTGTATTGTTGTGACACCGCCTTGATTTTAGGATAAGACGGTATAGAAATACTGTTAAATAAATAAATAAAATAAATTGTGAGCTGTGACATGGCCCTCCAGAGGAAGATTCTTGCTCTGATAGGTAAATGAAATACACTGTGCAATCCAGTTGGACAGTGTTCTCATGGAGACTGGAAGTCCCAAATGAGAAGGATAAAAAGCAACAAAGAGTTGAGAGGACTTTCTATGTTGCTGTGTTCTTTGTAAGTAAAAGGCTAAAGCTCTTCTACAGTCCAAAGTATGAAGCTTCCTTTCTGCATTTGATGCATGAGGCCTTGGAAAAAACACAGGCAGGTAGACCGCTTGGTTCAGGTGAAAAGGCAAGACCACCTTTGGCATAAAGTGTGGATGAGTCCTAAGGACTACCTTGTCATGATGGAACCTTGTATAAGGAGGATCAGCCACTAGTGCCTGCAACTCACTGATGCGATGGGCTGATGTGATTGCAATGAGAAAGATAACTTTTCAGGAAAGGATTTTCAATGAGGTAGTAGCTAAGGGTTCGAAAGGTGGCTTCATGAGCTGGCCAAGAACCAGGTTTAAGTCCCATGCCACCAGTGGTGGCCTAATGGGGGGCTTAGTTAGAAGAAGGTCTCTCATAAATCTTGCTATAAGAGGATGGGAGGAAATAGGTTGTCCATTTAAAGGCTTGAAAGAAGCTGCAATAGCACTCAAATGGACTCTTACTGAGTTAGTCTTAAGTCCTGCATTGGATAAATGAAGGAGATACTCCAGTAATGATTCCAGAGGTATCGCAAGGGGGCTAAGACCCTTCTGCGAGCACCATATGGTAAACCTTTTCCACTTGAAAGCATAAGAGCGTCTTGTGGAAGGTTTCCTGGAAGCATAAAGGATATCCTTTACTTGCTGAGAAAGGTTAAGATCTTGAAGATCTAGGCCTTCAGCAACCAAGCCCTGAGATGCAAAGACTGAGGATTGGGATGCCATAACATTCCGTCCTCCTGAGACAGGAGATCTAGAGCAGACCCAACTCCAGAGAGGGAGCTTGAGAGAGATGTAGAAGCAGAGGGTACCACACTTGCCGTGGCCAATGTGGAGCTATGAGAATCATACGGCCTCTGTCTCTCTGAAGCTTGAACAGGGTTTTGGGAATTAGGGGACTGGGTGGAAAGGCATAAAGGAAGTCTTGACCCCAATGAAGGAGGAAAGCATCCCTGGCCTGAGAGCCCTGAGCCGGAATTCTGGAACAGAACCGGGGAAGTTTGGCATTCAACGGACTTGCAAAGAGGTCTATGTCCGGGGTTCCCCAAATTTGAAAAATCTTGGCTACCTGGTCTGCATGCAGAGACCATTCGTGTGGAAGCAGACTTCGACTGTCTGCCTGCCCAAGAGTTTTGGATGCCTGAAAGATACACTGACAGGAGATGAATCTGATGCTCTCTGGCAAGGGCCCATAGTCACAAAGCTTCGTTGCAAAGCGACAGAGAGCCTGTTCCTCCCTGCTTGTTCACATAGAACATGGCTACTTGATTGTCCGTATGAATGAGGACTGTCTTGTAGCTGAGCAGGGTGTGGAACACTTGACGAGCAAGGAAAATTGCTCTGAGCTCTAAGAGATTGATGTGTAGATGAGTCTCCTGTGGAGTCCAAGTGCCTTGGGTGGAGAGGTCTTGCAGATGAGCTCCCCAACCCATCAGTGAAGCATCTGTTGAGAGTTGCCTGGGGTAAAGGTTGTTGAAATGGGGACCCCAACAACAGGTTTTGAGTGGACTGCCACCATTGGAGGGACAAAATAAGGCAATTTGTGCTTGCTATTTTGTCTGACAGGCACCCTGATGCCTGGGTCCATTGAGTGGATAAAGTCCACTGGGCTGCTCTCATATGGAGGCGAGCATAAGGAATCACATGCATGGTAGATGCCATGTGGCCTAGTAGTTGTAACATTTCTCGAGCAGTGAGATGAGGCTTTAGCACTGCTTGAGAAGCTAACTACACCATGCAAAGGCAACGAGTCTGAGGAAGATAGGCCCTTGCTTTTCTGGTATCCAGCAGAGCTCTTATGAACTCTAAAGACTGAGTGGGACTTAGGCTGGATTTTGGGATGTTTATGACCAGACCCAAATACTGAAGGATACGCATTGTGCAAGATAGAGAAATCCTGGCCTCTGACTCTGATGGGGCTCGGATGAGCCAGTCGTCTAAGTAGGGGAAGACGAATATTCCTAGAGTGCGAAGAAATGCTGCTACCACAGCCATGCATTTCGTAAACACCCTTGGTGCTGAGGCCAGGCCAAAAGGAAGCACCCTGTATTGGTAGTGCTTTCCTTGAAAAAGGAACCGAAGGAACTTTCTGTGAGTTGGATGGATGAGAACATGAGTGTACGCATCCTTGAGATCTAGAGGACAAAGCCAATCCTGACTCTGAAGGTATGGCAGCAGAGTTCCCAGAGAAATCATCTTGAATTTCTCTTTGAACAGGAATTTGTTCAATTCTCTGAGGTCTAAAATAGGTCTGTGTCCCCCTGTTTTCTTTGGGATAAGGAAATAGGGGGAGTAAAACCCTGTACCCTGCTGAGGAATGGGTACCTCTTCTATTGCCCCTTGGGCAAGAAGCATAGTGACCTCTTGATCTAACAGATTGATGAGAGAGGTCTGAGAATTGAACTGTCTTACCATTGTGGGAGGGGACATGCAGAGAAAGTGAAGCTTGTACCCCTCTTTTATAATGGAGAGAGTCCAATGTTCTGCTGTTATCTGCCCCCATCTGGGGGCAAAGTGACACAACCTTCCTGGAATGGTGAAAGACTCTGGTCCGTTGAGAGCCAGGAAGGCTAAGTTCTCTAGATGGAAGTCAAAGGCCTTGTGGAGGCTGAGACTGCTGAGACGGTTGAGGCTTAGCAGTCTTTGCTTTCCTTTGTTTAGGTGGTTGCTGACTCTTTCGAGCAGGTTGACCTGCAGAACTTCCCTGCTGGGAATAAGAGGGATAAAACCTCTTCTTTTTGGAGAAGAATGGTTTCTTGAAAGATTTCTTCCTTGCAGGATCAGCTGTGGCTTTGGATAATCTATCCAAAGTGGAGTTGTCAGCATCCAACTCATTGGCTTTCTCTTGCCAATTTATGCTGAATAGATTCTCACCTGTACAAGGGATATTGCCCAGTTTGTCCTGCACCCAGAGCTGCAATTCTACGTGCACCTATGGCAATGGCAGAGGTTCTGCTTATGCACTCAAAAGCTGCACAATTGACAAACTTAGAAACATCCTGGGCATGTTTAACCAGTGTGAGAAAATCCTGCCTCTTATCATCAGGAAGAAGAGGGCTCAAAACCTCTAAATCTCCTGTGACTTCCTTAAGGAACATTCCCATATATAAAATATAGGAACTGATCCTGGCAGAAAGCATGGAAGCCTGGAAAGTACGACGTACAAAGGCATCCAAAGTTAGACACTCACGTCCTGGAGGATTAGAGGCATGCCTCTTTGCACTTCTGATCCTTCTCATGGCTGATTTCACTACAATAGAGTGGTGAGGAAGCTGAGTTTTCTGGAAGCCAGGACACGGAGGTACTCGATACATGGTATCCAGTCTACGAGAGTGAGG
The DNA here is from genome assembly GCA_033557465.1 of Ichthyophis bannanicus. Classification (NCBI taxonomy): domain Eukaryota; kingdom Metazoa; phylum Chordata; class Amphibia; order Gymnophiona; family Ichthyophiidae; genus Ichthyophis; species Ichthyophis bannanicus. The sequence continues at coordinate 897,559,912 of CM066035.1, read as the reverse complement.
AGAGGTGGTAAGAGGTGTTTCCCACATTCTCAACATGAGATCATGTAAGATCTCATGGATAGGCAAAGTAGCTGCCTCCTTAGGAGCCTTGGGATATTGTAGAATCTCCAACTCCTTTGCCCTGGGCTCTGCTTCAGGAGCCACAGTAATGGACAGACCTCGAGCCACCTCCCTGATAAAATCCTGAAAGGAGATATCTTCTGGAGGAGACACCCTGCGTTTAGGAGAGGAAGGCTCCTCTAGGAGAAGTACTCCGGTATCGACGGAGCTGTCAGACTCCTCCGAGGACTCAAAGTACCTTCTGTCCAGATGCTCCTGTAGAGCACGATACCCGTACCGACCGAAGTCGGTGCCGGGGGGAAACGGTAACGGGTGTATCGGTACCGGAAGGCATAGCATGACTGGGTGCCGGCAATGCCGACACCGATGTCAATGCTGTCGGTACTGGTACCGATACCGGTGCCGGTACCGGTTGAACTGTCTGATGCGGTTCCGAGGGTGTCGATGCCGCAAGGAGAGCTGCCAGACTGCATTCAATAGCCAGGAACCTCTGGTCTATCTACGCTGTCGATGCCTGGGTATCAGTACCGGAGAAAGCAGCCAGTACCCCAGAGCATGGCACCAGTAGTTCTGCCGAGGTGGAGGCCTCAAGAACATCCTGGAGCCCCAATAATGCTTTGGAAGCCGAAGCCTCCCGCTGGGGCAGTTTTGCCGATACAGAACCCTCAAGGGCAACGCCAGAGGCATTTCGATGCTTGGAAGGAGATCTACCCTTTGAGGACTGGCCAGATTTATGTTTAGTTACCTGAGATCCATGGGAGGAAGACGAAGCCCTGGACGACGTTGATGCCACAGAGGCTGCATTGGAGGGAAAAAGGTTGCTGAGCTTAGCAGCTCGGTTTTGTCGACATCTCTTGGACATCATGGCAGAGACCATACACTCCGAAATGGAGTGGTGAGGACCTAAACATTTAAGACACCACTCATGGGTGTCGGTGACGGAGATGGTACCACCACACTTGGTGCACTTTTTAAAACCCAAAGTGGGTTTTTCCATAATGGAGGAAATTTTGGGCCTAAGGCCCAAAATGGCACGTGCACCTGAGGAAGAAACGTTTGGAAAAAAAGATTATATTATATATATATATATATATATATATATATATTTTTTTTTTTTTTTTTTTTTTTTTTTAAAGGAAGAAAGAAAGAACCGGCGGTACCGGTATGGCGTCGAAGGCAGACGCGACCACAAAAAAGAGGGAGAATAAGAAAAAGTTTTCTGTGGTGACAGGAACGACGACCTGCTGGCTCCATGGAAAATGAAGAACTGGAGAGAGGCAGTTGGGAAGGCAGCACGTAGGCACTGTGGGATGCTCCCAAAAGCTTTCTGATTGGACGCTGGAGAGCATTCCTGCACAGGCTCCGTCGGTACCGACGATACCCATATGTGAAGACTACATTCCTGCTTTTTCCTGGAGATAAAGGTACCACCTACAACTTACTTATTTATTTATATATCCGATTTGATATACTACTTTATAAGAAACTACAAGGTAGTTTAGAACAATCAGACACAACTTGTTTTCTGAACCTTCTTTCCACATATCCAAGTAGACTAACATGGCAGCCACGATTAGCTTGAGATGAAATACCAAGTTCCGTCTAGAAATTTTGCTTTAGAAAACTAACATAACAATAACAGAAGGTTTTACTGGAATAAGGCCTTTGGTCTCTGCTTTCTAGAGGATCTCCTCTATTTTGCACATCCTATGGAGACAGGAGTTAAATCCTAGTTCTTCCTACTACCCAGACAAAGCACAGGTACAAGACCTAGACAGATCTCTATGAGTTGGTGCTATGCTTGCAGTCCTGCGAGGAAGGGCTTGAGAGGAGGCCAATTGGTGTTAGTATTCCTGAGATCTAGTGATCTCCTGGTTCTGCAGTAAGTGGATGCTAAGGACAGAAGATGCACTGGGGAAGTATGGGATGCAGCTCATTCATATTTTCTTTTCTTTCCATTCCTAGCAATATTCATTGCATCAGACTGAAAATGGGAGAGAAAGGGTGAGCCATAGTACCATGCAGGATGGGAAATGACATCATTGACCAACTTTACCCACAGCTCTACTGAGTCGCTTCAATCAGCCAGCTGGGTCCTTTTCTCAACATGAAGCCATCAATGTTTCTGCAACGTAGGGAAACAGTCATTAGAGTCAGCCCTACAGTTTATGGCAAGTGCTCCGCACTACCATGAGAAAAGACATGGATTCCCAGACTCTCTGGATCAGCTGGGATTGTTGATGGTACAGAGGCAGTGATCACAGTCCATGGGTACAGGGATACTCAAATATCACTCAATGGTGACACCCAGTGGTTAGGCCTAGTGTCCTTGTAGCCACCTTCCCGAGGAAGCTGAAGTTTGGGAGAGGCAAATAGGGGAAAAATTGCCAGATAGCTGCAAAGGAAGGTTCTTGGCACTACAGCCCAAAAGAAATGGATTCTCATTGAGTTGGAAGCAACTGCATTTCAAGGAGCACTGAATTCACCACTGGATAGGTGAAAGGCCTTTGTATTAAACCATTGCTGATCCCATCCACCTCCGGTGGTGAATATAATATTCAACGTTGCATTCCAAGACTGCAAGGACACATCAGGAAAATGGAACATGCTCGCATGCCGTCAACATCACACTGCAGGGCAGTGAAAGAAATAAGATTCCTGGAAGGCAGGTACAGCTGGCTGCACTGACACTCTCCCCCCTGCACAGTCATGCAGAAGCTCTGGACATTATCACTATTAATGGTAGCGCGATCTACTCGTTTATTTATTAACTGTCATTAACACATGAATTAAGCACAGGAATCTTGGAAGCTGTCCATGGCCTGCAACTCTATCCTTGCTCCAAATAATACATCGTTACACGGTAAATGATGGCAGATAAAAACCAAAAGGGTCTATCCACTATACCCAGTTCAGATTTGTCCTTTTTAGGTAGGTGTGCAGATAAACTACCAGATGCAACCCAAGACCAACTCCTCTTCCCTTCATGTCGTTTACTCAGCTTCTCACCCTTTCCCTTCCACTCTTCTGCATCTATGTCCTGATCATAGCCAAAGTCTAATGTCTCTACCATCTCCACTTGTAGACCATTTCAGGCCTTGGACAAAGCCCGTAGTCAGGCCTCCGTGCATGTCTCATTACCAAGATTTGTAACAAATCCCCAACCACCATGGTTAATGATGTTGATGTAAATAAACAAATGTTAAATAAAAATATCAGACCTCCCCATGGTCACTGAAATGTGGGTTTTAATTGAGATCTCTTAGTCATTACAGCTTCCACTGTGAAGGTTGTTCCAATCATTTCTTAGAAGCCCGATGCAATCAAACCACTGCTGTTTTAGACTGAACCACCACTCTGTATAGCAGGGGAGGTATCAATAGAGGAAGTGTGGTATAGAAGTGAAAAGAGAAGCAACCTGTAGGGGTTTTTTCAGTTTTGGTGCCTCCACGTGCTTCAAAGATTTCTTTTTTTTTAAAATGTATACATTTTTATTTCATAAAAAAACAAAGCAAGCTTATAAGCCATACAACTACAGGTTTAACCTCCTGCCCCCCCCCCCCCCTCCCCTAGCGAGAATATCCACATTTGACAATATGTAAGATTTTATTTTGTATACCCCCACCCACTCATATTCTTACTCTCTTCCCTTATTTAGTCCTGGGCTTGCCATTCCGAGTATTTAGACCAAATACTTGAAAAGTGCTCCAACCTTGAATGTTTCAGGGCTGTAGGTTTACACATGAGATATATAACACCATGGGATCTTGTCACTTTGCTAATTGTTGGGGATTCCAGCTGCTTCCATTCCCTGGCAGCCAGACATCCCATAGGTACAAAAGACATTTTTTTTTTTTTTACTCAAAAGCACTGCCCCCCAGGAGAGCTATTCCTGGGTGAGCTATTATTCTTTGCTCCAGGATCACACCTAATATTTTAAACACATCTCCCTAGAAGACCTGAATCTTCGGGCACATACACCATATATGCAGGAAGGTGCCCCACTCTCCCACACTGTCGCCAACACAACCCATTTGAATTTTAGTAAATAGACTGAATTTTATCCAGGGTAAGGTAAAAGTGGTGCACCATTTTGTAATTCTGTTCTATGAAATTGGTGGTCAATAGGCTTTTATAGCATCTCTTAAATAATTGGTCCCGGGTGTGGTCCTCCTAGACTACCCCAAGTCTGCTTCCCACTGTCGATGGAAGATTGTTTTGCCACCATTCCCTATCTCCATCACATTACAGAACCAAGATATTGCCCCTTTCATCATTCCTGCTGCAATATCATCTAGAAGTAAGGAGATCCTGGCTATCTATAGGGAGAACTATTCAGGCAACTGGTAACAGAACACGTGAAAGGGCCATACTAGACTTGGTGCTTACCAATGGTGAAAGTGTTTCTGATGTTATAGTGGGAGATCATTTCGCATCCAGTGATCACCAAATGGTGTGGTTCAGCATTAGGACAAGGGTCTTAGACTTTAGGAAAACTAACTTTGCCAAGATGGGCCAATACCTCAAGGAGTCATTAGCGGATTGGGAACAGCTGGGGGATGTAGAAAAAGTGGGCAAAACTGAAAGGGGATATTTTAAGGGCAACCAACCTTTTTGTTAGAATGGTAAATAAAAGTAAAAAGAAAAGGAGATCACTACGGTTTTCAAAAGAAGTAGAGGGAGGTCTTCATGAAATACAAGAGATCACAGAGAGAGGAAGACAGGCATCTATATTTGAAAAAGAGAAGCTAGCAAAGTAGTCAGGAAAGCAAAGATTCAAAAAGAGGAGGAAATAGCAATGCAATAAAATGGGGGGGGGGATAAGACATTTTTCAGATATGTTAGTGAGAAAAGGAAGGGCAAAAGTGTTATTGTCAGACTCAAGGGTGAAGGGGAGGAATATGTAGAAACTGATGAGGATAAAGCAGAATTGCTTAATATTTCTATTCTGTGTTCACAGATGAAGAACCAGGAGCAGGACCTCAAAAAAAACACCCACAAACAGGAACAGAAGCGAGGGGCATCTTGAACAATTTTCAGAAGACTGTATTTGTGAGAAACTAGCTAAACTTAAAGTAGACAAAGCAATGGGACCAGATAGGATACAAACAAGAATAATAAGGGAACTTGGGGACATTCTAGCAACTCCACTGACTGACTTTTTCAATGCCTCGGAGTCTGGAGTGGTGCCAAAGGACTGGAGAGAGGCACATGTGGTCCCTTTACACAAAAGCGGAACTAAGGATGAGGTTGAACACTACAGGCCGGTTAGTTTAACCTTGGTGGTGAGTAAATTATTGGAAGTGCTGCTGAAAGAAAATAATGAGGTTTCTGGAGTCCAACAGATTTCTGGATCCGGGGCAGCATGGATTCACCAAAGGAAGGTCTTGACAGACAAATCTGATTGATTACTTTGACTGGGTGACCAGGGAGTTGGACTGAGGGACAGCCCTAGATGTGATGTATTTAGATTTTAGTAAAGCCTTTGACACCGTTCCACACAGACGACTTATAAACAAACTGAGCACCCTAGGGATGGACCCTAAAGTTACTGTTTGGGTTAGAAACTGGTCGAGTGGGAGGCGACAAGGGTACAGGTAAATGGAGCTCATTCTGAGGAGAAGGATGTTACCAGTGGTGTGCCCCAGGGAGCTTTCCTTGGTCCGATTCTTTTTAACATCTTTGTTAGTGATATAGCGGAAGGGCTGTCGGGTAAGGTTTGCCTCTTTGTGATGATACCAAAATCTGCAATAGAGTAGACACCCAGGAAGGTGCAGATAACATGAGGAGGGATCTAGCTAAGCTTGAAGAATGGCCTAGAATTTGGCAGCTGAGATTTAATGTTAAAAATGCAAGGTCATGCATCTGGGTTTCAGCAATCCAAGGGAGCAATATAGCATGATGTGTCAGATGTCATGCTAGTAACACTGTCAGTAACTGTATCTCAATTCCCTGTTGACTGCACAAAAACAGCAGCAAAAATCTCACTAATTGTAGCTGGCTTGTGTATTCGTGCTTTAAATAAATATGAGAAAATTCTTAAGATTTTCTTTAAACTGTTCTGTTTTAGGGTTTTGTATTACTTAATATACCCAGTACTGGTAAGGATTTATATTGCTGGTACCATAAATATAAATTATTTTTCGTATCTTGAGTTCCATTGTGCTCTGCACTCTTTGGTGGGAGAGGGGCTTCTTTGGTTACAAAATAGGTTTCTCACTTTTTTTTTTAAATACAGTATAGCACAGTTCATAATATGAAAATAAAATTAGTTGTTGTTAAGTGACGTTGAGTCGGTGTTGACTCATGGTGACCCTCTGGATAGTTGTCCTAAATTGTGTTCGGTCTTCCGTCAGGCGGCTCATTGTTGACAGACTGGTACCCATAGCTGCTGTTATTGTATTGATCCATCTCATTGCTGGCCTTCCTCTTTTGCATTGACCTTCTACCTTGCCAAACATAATGTCTCTCTCTTCGCATGATGTGTCCAAAGTATGAAAGTCGAAGTCTTGCCATCTGAGCTTCTAAAGAAAGCTTTGGTTTGATATCCTCTAGTACTGACTGGCTTGTTCTTCGGACAGTCCATGGTATACATAGTATTCAATCGCCAGCACCATAATTCAAAGGCATCAATTTTCTTCCTGTCTATCTTTTTCACTGTCCAACTTTCGCATCCATATGATGTTATTGAAAATGCCATGGCTTGAAGAAGTCGAATCTTTGTATGGAGAGAGATATCTCTGCTCTTGAGAATCTTGTCTATGTCCTTCATAGCCATTCTGCCAAGAGTAATGTATCATCGGATTTCTTGACTGCTTGTTGCTTCTTTATTGATATTTGATCCAAGTAGATTAAACTTGTCCACTATTTCAATTTCTTCTCCATCAATGATGAACCTATTCATTATGCCAGTTGTCATGATCTTTGTCTTCTTTACATTAAGGTGCAGACCCATTTTAAGACTATATTCCTTGATCTTGAGAAGCAAATGTTTCAGATCATCTTCACTTTCAGCCAACAAGGTGGTATCATCAGCACAGTGAAGGTTGTTGATGAGTCTTCCACCAATCTTCACACCTCTGTTTTCTTCATACAATCCTGCTTCTCTGATGATTTGTTCTGCATATAAATTAAACAGATAGGGGGAAAGTATGCAGCAGTGTCATACAACTTTACTGATTTTAAACCATTCTGTTCAAACTGTTGCTTCTTGATCAACGTAAAGGTTGTGCAAGACAATGATCAGGTGTTCTGGTATACCCATGCTTCTTAATGTGGCCCAGAGTTTCTCATGGTTTACCAGTCAAAAGCCTTGCTATAATCAATAAAGCACAAATTCATATCCTTTTGGTATTCTTTAGTCTTTTCAAGGATCCATCTCACGTCCACAATGATGTCTCTCGTTCCTCGCCCTTTCCTGAATTCTGCTTGCACTTCAGCTAGTTCTCATTTCAGGTATGGTTATAGTCTCTGAATAATCTTCAGTAGAATTTTGCTGGCACGTGGGATCAGAGCGATTGTGCAATAATTTCCACAGTCAGTTTGATCACCTTTCTTTAGTATTGGTATAAACACAGATCTTTGCCAGTCAGTTGGCCATGATGTCATCTTCCAGATTTCCTGGTAGAGCCTTATTAAGTATGGTAAAAGCTGCACCGAATTGCTGTAACACTTCTATGGGACTGCCATCAATACCTGGTGCTTTGTTCTTTGATAAGGCTTTCAATGCTGCTTTGACTTCTTCTTTCATCACCAATCATTCCAGATCATAAACTACAGGTTGAAACGGCTTTTGGTCCACTTGATCTTTATCATATAAAAACTCTGTATATTCTTTCCACCATTTCTTGATCTTCTCAGCATCTTTCAACATAGATATTTGAGCATCTAGTAACATTCCAATTCAAGGCTGGAATTTTTTCTTTAACTCTCGTAGCTTTAGGAAAGCCGATCTTGTTCTTCCTCTAATAGTTTCTGCTTCTATTTCATTGCATTCGTCATTCTAGTACTTCTCCTTGTCTTGTCTTGCTGCACGTTGGAAATCTCTGTTGAGTTCTGTGATTGCTTCTCTTTCTCCACTGGCTTTAGCTTCTCTGTGTGTCCATACCCTATTATTAAAGAGGACCTGGGAAATCCACTGCTTGCCCAGGACAAGCACTGAGGAACTTGTATGCCTTTTTGGGAATCTGGCAGGTATTTGTGACCTGGATTAGCCACTGTTGGAAACAGGATACTGGGTTTGAGAAATCTTGGTCTGACCCAGTATGGGACAGAGCTTAGGAAACATGCTGCTAAATATGCCAAACAAGAGGGGTTCAACAGCACCCATGCAGCACCTCCCACTTCCACAAAAAAAGGGAGCAACCTGACACCCAAATATAGCACTTCCCATCCTCTGAAAAACAAGGGAGACTTTGTGACCAAGAAGGGCTTGGCAACCCCAACATAACTCCTGAGGCTGCGCCAGCATGGTGTTAATGTAAATATATATACTGCAAAAACAAAAAGGAAATGCAAAATGCTCGTACACAAAGTAACTAAAAGAAAGTGAGAACTGCGGCACAGTTTATAGTACCAAATTATAAAATTATAACTCATTTCATTTTGTTATAAACTGTGCTATGCTTCTCGCTTTTTCTTTTTGAATATATAATCTACATCCACAGAAACCTCTCCCTCAACAATGGGTGCAGAGCAGAAGTAGGGCATTCATCCACAGAACTCAATATATTAAAAATAAATCTGTTTCTGGTCATCTAACAAACATTCTCCAGTACCAGGCATATTGGAAACTAATATAAAACCCTACAAAAGTCACCAAAGATCTACAAGGCCAAATCTACCATTCCATACCAGGTTAACTTCCAAAACTCACATAAGGGGCCTACCCAGAAAAACAACGCACTATAAATACTACTGTAATCCCTAGAACATCCATACACCTATTTGAAAAGCTGAACAAGTCAAATTACTACAGTACAGTATAGATCCTATGTCCAAACTCCATGTTAACAGAACACAGACCCTCACTAAGTACAAAATAAGTGACTACAATCTAAAGTAAAAATAAAAATATGTAGACAAAACTTAAACTGAATCCCCAAGGTACTTAGATCTGGTGCAAGAGATAAGGGTGTTGGGGCCACTTGGCAATAGTGATCATAGCATGATCGCATTTGATTTAATTAATGGAGGAGGGATGGTAAGGAAATCCACAGTACTAACTTTTAACTTTAGAAAGGGAGACTATGATAAAATGAGGAAAATAGTTAAGAAAAAACTAAAAGGAGCAGTTGTAAAGGTTAAAGACATACATCAAGCTTGGGTGTTGTTTAAAAATACTATCTTGGAAGCACAGACCAGCTGTATTCCATGCTTTAAGAAAAGTGGAAGGAAGTCCAAAATATTGCCAGCATGGTTTAAAGGTGAAGTCAGAGAGGCTGTTGCCAAAAAAAGCATCTTTCAGGAAATGGAAAAAAGCGCCAAATGATGAAAACTGGAAACAGCACAAGCACTGGCAAATTAAATGCAAGGCACTGATAAGGCAGGCAAAGAGAGAATTTGAGAAGAAGCTTGCTGTGGAAGCAAAAACACGTAATAAAGACTTTTTCAAGTACATTCGTAGCAAAAAACCTGTGAGAGAGTCACTTGGACCATTAGATGATAGAGAGGTAAAAGGGGCATTTAGAGGGGACAAGGCCATAGCGGAGAGACTGAATGAATTCTTTGCTTCGGTCTTTACTGAGGAAGATGTAGGGATGTTACCCATGACTGAAGTGGTATTTAAAAGTGATACTGCGGAAGAACTGAAAGAAATATCGATATACCGGGAAGATGTATTACAACTATCTGATAAACTGAAGAGTAGCAAATCACCTGGACTGGATGGTATACATCCAAAGGTGCTGAAAGAACTGAAATATGAGATTGCAGACCTGCCATTAGTATTCTGTGAACTATCATTAAAATTATCTGTAATACCTGAAAACTGGAGGATGGCCAATGTAACGCCAATTTTTGGAAGGGGTTCCAGGGGTGATCTGGGAGAGTGCAGACCAGTGAGCCCGACGTCAGTGTTGGGGGAGGTGGTAGAAGCCATCGTGAAGAACAGGATTGCTGAACATGTGGATGGTAATGGCTTAGTGGGAGACAGCCAACGTAGCTTTGGACAAGGAAGATCTTGTCTTGCTAATCTGTTGTGTTTTTTGAGGGCGTGAATAGACAGGTGGACAGGGTTGGGTCAGTTGATGTAGTGTATCTGGACTTTCGGAGACCCTATGACAGGGTCCCTCATCAGAGACTTTTGGCAAAACTGAGGAGCCATAGGATAGGGGGCGGTGTACTATTGTGGATCAGTAATTGGTTGGGGGATGGAAAGGCTAGATGGCCAATTTTCCCAATGGAGAGGGGTGAATAGTGGAGAACCCCAGGGATCTGTGCTAGGTCCGCTGATTTTTGACGTGTTCGTAAATGACCTGGAAAGGGAAATGACAAGTGAGGTTATCAAATTTGCAGATGACACAAAACTATTTAGAGTTGTTGAAACCCGTGAAGATTGTGGAAGATTGCAAGAGGATCTTGATGGACTGGAGGACTGGGCATCCAAGTGGCGGATGAAATTTGATGTGGACAGATGCAGGGTTATGCACCTAGGAATGAGTAGCCCAGGCTGTGGTTGCACGATGCAGGGTTCCACATTGGGAATCATCACCCAGGAAAAAAGATTTAGGTGTCATCGTGGATAGCATTTTGGAGCCCTCCATTCAGTGTGCAGCGGCGGCCAAGAGAGCAGGTAGAATGCTGGGTATCATGGGAAGGGGAGTGGAGGATAAGGCAGAGGATGTTGTGGTGCCTCTGCATCGTTCCATGGTGCGATCATACCTTGAATATTGTGTGCAGTTCTGGTCGCCGTGTCTTGGAAGGGATGTAGCATTATTGGAGAGGGTACAGAGAAGAGCCACCAGAATGGTAAAGGGGATGGAGGGATACCCCTATGAAGAGAGGCTAAAAAGGTTAGGGCTCTTCAACCTGGAAAAGAGACGGCTGAGGGGAGATATGATAGAGGTCTATAAACTAATGAATGGAGTGGAATGGGTAAATGTAGATTGATTGTTTACGTCATCAGAATATAGAAAGACTAGGGGACATGCAATGAAGCTATAGGGTAACCTATTTAAGACTTGTTGTTAAGTGCCGTCGAGTCTGAGTCAGCTCATGGCGACCCTCTGAATAGCTATCCTAAATTGTGTACGGTCTTCAGTCAGGCGGCTCATTGTTGACAGACTAGTACCCGTAGCTGCTGTTATTGTATCGATCAATCTCATTGCTGGCCTTCCTCTTTTGCGTTGACCAAGCATGATGTCTTTCTCTAATGATCTCTCTCTTCGCATGATGTGTCCAAAGTATGAAAGTCGAAGTCTTCTCATCTGAGCTTCTAAAGAAAGCTTAGGTTTGATCTCCTCTAGTACTGACTGGTTTGTTCTTCAGGCAGTCCATGGTTTACACAGTATTCGCCGCCAACACCATAATTCAAAGGCATCAATTTTCTTCCTGTCTATCTTTTTCACTGTCCAGCTTTCACATCCATATGATGTTATTGAAAATACCATGGCTTGAACAAGTCGAATCTTTGTATGGAAAGAGACATCTCTGCTCTTGAGAATCTTATCTTGGTCTTTCATAGCCATTCTGCCAAGAGCAATGCGTCATCTGATTTCTTGACTGCTTGTTGCTTCTTTATTGATAGTTGATCCAAGTAGGTTAAAGTTGTTCACGATTTCAATTTCTTCTCCTTCAACAATGAACCTGTTGATAATGCCAGTTGTCATGATCTTTGTCTTCTTTACATTAAGGTGCAGGCCCATTTTGAGACTATGTTCTTTGATTGTGAGAAGCAAATGTTTCAGATCATCTTCACTTTCCGCCAGTAATGTGGTATCATCAGTATAGCAAAGGTTGTTGATGAGTCTTCCACCAATCTTCACACCTCTGTTGTCTTCATACAATCCTGCTTCTCTGATGATTTGTTCTGCATATAAATTAAACAGGTAGGGGGAAAGTATGCAGCCTTGTCTTACACCTTCGCTTATTTTAAACCATTCTGTTTCTCCTTGTTCCGTTCGAACTGTTGCTTTTTGATCAATGTACAGATTGTGCAAGAGAACGATCAGGTGTTCTGGTATATCCATGCTTCTTAATGTGGCCCAGAGTTTCTCATGGTTTACACAGTCAAAAGCCTTGCTATAGTTGATAAAGCACAAATAGATATCCTTTTGGTATTCTTTAGTCTTTTCAAGGATCCATCTCACATCCACAATGTCGTCTCTCATTCCTCGCACTTTCCTGAACCCTGCTTGCACTTCAAGTAGTTCTTGTTCCAGGTATGGCTGTAGTCTCTTTTGAATAATCTTCAGTAGAATCTTGCTGGCATGTGGGATCAGAGCGATTGTGCGATAATTTCCACAGTCAGCTGGATCACCTTTCTTTAGTATTGATATAAACACAGATCTTTTCCAGTCAGTTGGCCATGATGTTGTCTTCCATATTTCTTGGCAGAGCCTTGTAAGTACGGTAACAGCTGCATCAGATTGTTGTAATACTTCTATGGGAATGCTATCAATGCCTGGTGCTTTGTTCTTTGATAAGGCTTTCAATGCTGCTTCAACTTCTTCTTTCATCACCAATGGTTCCCGATCATAAGGTACAGGTTGAAACGGCTGTTGGTCCACTTGATCTTTATCATATAAGAACTCTGTATATTCCTTCCACCATTTCTTGATCTTCACAGCATCATTCAACATAGAACCTTGAAGGTCTTGTAACATTCCAATTCGAGGCTGGAACTTTTTCGTTAACTCTCGTAGCTTTAGGAAAGCCGATCTTGTTCTTCCTCTAATAGTTTCTGCTTCTATTTCCTTGCATGCGTCATTGTAGTACTTTTCCTTGTCCTGTCTTGCTGCACGTTGGAAATCTCTGTTGAGTTCTGTGATTGTCGCCTTTCTTTCTCCTGTGGCTTTAGCTTCTCTGTGTTTCTGTGCAATTTTCAGAGTTTCTTCCGTCATCCATTTTGGCCGTTTTTGCTTTTTCACCTTTTGTAGAGACTTCTCGCTTTCTTCCAATCACTAAATTGAAAATAAAATTATTTTTCTATCTTTGTCGTCTGACCATTTTATTCTCTGATTATGCTGGTCCTGATCTGAGGCTTCTACTTTCCCGTCTTCTCTTAGCTTCTTTCTATGATCTATAGTCCATCTGCCATTTCTTGTCTCTTTTGTTTTCTTTACTTCCTTCCATCAGCCTATTTCCAGTCCTAGTAACTCTCCACAGTAACAGCCCCCTTTTCCAGTCGTCCCCTCCCAGTACCTTCCAATTACACCCCCTTGCATTTCCAGGACTGCCACTGGTGTCCACTCTCTTCCAGTCCTCCTCCTTCCCCACTGTCCAGCCCCTTCTAGTCCAAATACCATCCCAGTGCCAGTGCCCCCTCTCTTCCAGCTCTCACCCCCATTACCCAGCCACCTACTAGTCCCATCCCCAGGTGTCAGCTCCCTTCCAGCCCTCTCGTCCCTTCCCTAGTATCATCACCCTTCCAGTCCCCCTCCAGTACCATCCCCAGGTATCAGTTCCTTTCCAGTCCCTCCTCTCCCCTATGTCAGTCTCCTTCCAGCTCACATCTTCTCTTGTGTCAGCTCCCTTCCAGCCCCCTCCTCCCCCCATGTCAGGCCCCTTCTAGCCCCCACCTTCCTCCCATGTCAGCTCCCTTGCAGACCACACCTTCCCTGTGTTAGATCCTGTCGAGCCCCCTCCTCCCCATGTCAGCTCCCTTCCAGCCCCCTCCTCCCCCCATGTCAGCCCCCTTCTAGCCCCCTCCTCCCCCCATGTCAGCCCCCTTCTAATCTCCACCTTCCCCCATGTCAGTTCCTTTCCAGACCCCTCCTCCCCCGTGTCAGCTTCCTTCCAGATCCCTCCTCCCCCCGTGTGAGCCTCAATGCAGACCCCACCTTCTCCTCATGTCAGTTCACTTTAAGCCCCTTCCTCCCCATGTCAGCCCCTCTACAGACCCCACCTTCCCCTTATGTCAGTTCCCTTCTAGTCCCCTCCTCCTTCCCATGTCAGCCACCTTCCTCTGTGTTAGCTCCCCCGCAAACTCACCCTCTCCTTTCTCAGGCAGCCGCAGCTCCAGCCTCTTAGAGAACCACGGCTGTGCTAACAATATTAAGTTTAAATAAAAGTGAAACTGATGAAGGCTTCCCACCTCTGTGAAGGAACCCATGCAGCTGTGTCCCGCCCCCAAAGAAAGTTAATGTAACTTCCTTTGGGGACAGAGTGAGGCTGTACGGATTCCTTCACAGAGGCGGAAAGGCTCCGCACTGGTTTGGCTTTTTATTTAAAGTGAATATCGCTAGCACAGCCGTGGCTTTCTAAGAGGCTAGACCCACGGCTGCAGTGCTATTGTTACTGTCAGGGAATGGTGAGAAGAAGAGAATGAATCCTTATCCCTCCCCCAGCCCCTGTTATGCAATCCCGACACTAAGGGGACTCCCTCCCCGTCTGGAACTGGATGAGTGCCCCAGATTTGCCTGGAAAAAAACTGGTAACCTTACTCCAGTGACCAGTTGGCCAGGAAGCCAAGCTGACTGTTCATTTGCAACTCTGTAAAGACCCACTTTTTTCTCAAAGCGCTAAGGACTGAGGAAGGTGGATTATTTAGATCAGTGCTTTTCAAACTTTTTTCCCATATGACCCCATTTTAACAACTGAAAATTCATGTGGCCCTAGATGATGCCAGCTCCTCCCCCTCCCTCCTCTAAAGCAGGAAGGCAGCAGCAGTCAGCACAGGGGCCCTTGTGTCAGTGTGCAGTGTGTGCTTACAGACCCTTGTACTCAGCATGGCTTTCCAAGCTAACAGGAAGGGGTACAGGCCTATGAATTTTCACTAGCTCACAAGCCACATGTTGACTGTTGCTTGCCACTACTTCGCACAGGTCACAGCGAAAGTCCAGAAAGAAGGGGAAATGGCTATGTTTGTGTGACCCCATCCACTGACGATGTGACCTTATTTGGGATCCCGAACCCAAGTTTGGGAACCAATGATTTAGACTGTGAAGTGTTTTCTTTTGAGAGACAGACCGGCGCATCAAAACTTGAATGAGAGCAGACTCTTACAGCCAGCACTAGCGGAAGCCAGCCCCAGTTGCAAGGTACCATTTCGTTGTGAATATGTTTGGATCTATAGACATTTGTGCTAATAGCAGTTTTAGACTGTGAAGCCTGAAAAGGGGTTTCAGGCTGTAAGCCAAGAGTAAAGTACAGCCAAGTGTGTGGTTTAGTTTGGTTGACCTTATTTGCTGGGAAAGGCTGAACAAGTACTGGTCAGTGGGTCTGGAACCCTCAACTGAATGTTTGGAGCCTTAAGTGATCCCTTAAAGTCAAAGTGTTTTTCTTTACTATGGACTGTAGTGACTGCAAGAAGCCGGCCTTGTTTTGCTTTTCTCTACGCTTCCTTTCATGACATTGGAAGTAAACTTGAAGTGCACAGTTTCAGTGTGGTGTGAAAACCAAGGTCTTTGTTTTCTGACTCAAAGCGACCTGTTGACGTTGGAGTGAGCTGTATCCCCAGCCCTGTGGCGTGGAAAAGGCTCACAGCGCCCCCTTCCTGTGACAGTACATTCCCATAGCCACTCTTTTCCCCTATATTCTAGGCCTGCCAATTTGCTCCATTTTTTTCAGGATAGGTCGATCCAGTTCCGCTTTTACCCCAGTTCATGCTTTGTAGCTCTGATTTCCCTATTGCTGTCCCTAAGAAAAACTACAAGTCCCTGCATTCAATGGGCTAAAACTAGAAAGGGATTAGCCTGTCCTGAAAACCTGGTGTGATGGGGTGCACACATCCCATCACTGGAGAAAAAGGTAAGAAAAGAGAAAACAGGGAGGAACTCCGACTCCAGGCCAGGATTTCGGAGCAAGCCAGAAGGGTGGGGCCAAGGTTTTAATTGTTTATTTCATTGTAAATCGCTGAATCTTTTTGATAATGGCAGCATATAAATCAAACAAAATACATAAGTTAAAAGGCTGGAGGAGAGCAAGGGATCAGTCGGGGGAAAGAGTGGATCTGGGAAAACCAGCCAGAACATCTGTCAGCCTAAAGCTTCAGAAAAGGCTAAACTCTTCTTTCTCTTTGGGAGGTTTGGATAAAACGCTGTTTTGTTTTTAAAAGCTTTCAACAAAAGTCTTGTTTATGGAAGACGTTCTAGGTAACAGCCCGTTGTTTATTTTGGAAGCAATTTTTGACAGTCCTGACAGCGGATGGTGTTGGCAGGATTCAGAAGCAGAAACAGAGGTGGGGTCAGAAGCAGCCACAGAGACCGTGATTTAAAGTTTGGGGTATCAATAAACAAGCAAACCTTTTTCAAAGAAGGAGAAGCTGTAAGACTAGAGGGCATAAGGCAGTAAACTTAAAAGCAACATCAGGAAATACTTCTTCACTGAAAGGGTGGTGGATGGGGCAAATACAGCGACGGAATTCAAGAACTCTAGGGGCTTGTTTACAAAGCCGCGGTAGTGGTTCGCGATCGCGATCGCAGCCGCGGCTCCGATTACGATCGCAAACCGCTACCGCGGCTTTGTAAACAAGCCCCTAGAACTACAGTTTAGCTCTATCCAGCAGGTGCTGTGGTCAGTCTGGCAGGAGGGCCAAACTTTAAGGTGGACCAAGCCATATAAGCCTTTAGGAGGACCATGAGAACCCCACAATATATACTGACATATATATACTGGGGGGATCTTCCTGATAAGAGAGGAACCTCAGGAACATGGGGTACAGAGGCAGGACCTTTGGGAGCAGTGGCCAGAGGCATGTGCTTGGACATCTGGCCTCATAACTAGCTTCATTTAACCATCATTACAGGCCTCTGTACCATCCGGGCTATGCCAATTGTTTCTCTCCAATTATTCTGACCAGTTACTAGTGTAAATCCTCAGATTTACAGACATTTCGCACTTCTCCGTTCACCACCTTTCAATGGCTTTCATGGGGTCTGCCCACACCACAGACCAGGCCATACTGTGCACCCTGGTACCTCTGCTGCTAGACGAACCCAACAATGCTGAGCGAAACGGCTCATGCTACCAGACGCTTTAAACACTTCCCATTGCTGTTCCCAAATTTCAACCCAGTAGGAAAATGCACAGCTTCTGCTATGCTTCAAGAGGATCCGCTAGTCACCTAGAAAATCCAGGCTAAGGCTGCCATCGGCAAGGCTTGCATGGAGAGTGACCTGCAGTGCACTTGCTGAAGTCTCCCAACACCTCCAATATTACATAAAACAGACAGTGGCTCATAGTATTATCCGATAAAGCTTAGCAAATCAAAATTGGACCACTAAAAGGCTGAAGCCACATCATCATAGGAGAACTACGTGACTCGCATTATAGAGAATGAGATGTCACACTGGGACGACAAAGCCAGAACGTCTAAAAAGGCCCGTGCAAGTTCAGGCACAATTCCAGAAACATGGACGTGCCCGATGTGCACGTGAATCTAATATCTATATAGACGTCCCCAAGAGAGTATTCCAGAACTACAACGACTAATAGCATAATGGTTAGAGTAGTGTCTTAAGAGCTAGGTGGTCCAGGATTCAAATTCCAGTGTGGGACTTTGTAATCTAACGTTAATCACTTAATTCTCTCTGGATGTCTTAAGGTGAACACAAACACTTTCCCGATACCTATTCATGCGTAGAGCAGGAATAAACATGCACGTGCCTGCAGACAGCTCCACTGCTTCTGGGATCGAATGGGGATGTGCAAGTCCATTGCCCTTCCCCAGACACACCTCCGCCACACCCCCATGTCTACTTGAACATCCCCATACTGCAGATGTCTGCGAACGGCATTTGTGGAACGGTTATGGAGACACGATCATGATTTTGACATCCATGTGCATGTCTACAAACATCCAAACTACGAGTAAACCTTTTAGAACGAAGCTCGTTATGAATAAAACCTAACCAAAACTAAGAGTCGTCTTCTTTTAGGAAAAGAAATTATTTGAATACTTTGTGTCTGGGGGAAATGCAGGATTTGAAAAAGCACAAACGATATCGGGACGTTCTTCAAAATGGGCTTTTCCCATTCTGTGCCAGTCAAAACTGGCCAGATCAGAAAAATGATAAATTGCAGAATAAGAAAACAGTATAAGACCAGATTATAATGCAGGATCTTCTACTCATATAGCACTTGAACTCTAGCACCATACAGTATTTTCAAGCATAGTAAGAACCTTCCCCTTCACAGGGCCGCTGTACACAAGACGACTTGTGCTGATGTCTTTGCTATCCCTTTTGCTTCATACTGAGCGAGTGAATGCTGAAGATGCGGACAGTAGTTCAACCAAGCTTGATGCTTCCAGGTGCATTTCGCTTTCTCAAGGTCAGTCTGTGTCACTGAGGGACACTTGGTTTCAAGACCGCAGAAACCCAAAACAAGACAAACCACCGGCAGAAACACCAAAACTCTCAAACAGATCCGGAAAGCTGAAGAAACTACTGACCCAATGGAAGAATCAACTTGATAAGCTTTCTCAAAACGGTCTATTCTCACTTATTTGTTCTGTCTAAGCACCCCCTCCCCTTCTACAGGAGACATTCTATATGAGAAAATATCAGTTTGAGTATAAATTACACATTGTCCACTATAATTAACAAAAATAGACAGCGCCAGGCTGAAATTACAAAATGACACACAATTACCCTTCTCCCAAACCAACATAAGTGAAAACACACAACATGGCTTCATTTCAGCATCTATTTCTCAATAATTTAAAGACATGATCACTAGAATGTCAGCTTAAAAGAACAAATTCAACCTCAAGACATGCATTGCTGTAAGACAAGGAACATAACCGAGTGCAGAATATGCGAGAGCTGTAGACCACAGCTCCCAAATATTAGTCTACTCTCATACTGTCATATAGCATAATGGATTGTACTGAGCTACTCCGCTTATCATATATCTTCATGTAAAGGTATCCATGGCTTACATTAGTTTTCACAGCTGGGAAATCATATACTTCTGCAAGTCAGAACTTGCAAGACTGCATTCTTTCTGCAAAGTCAAAACAGTAAGTTATAAGTTGAGGTTGATATTCAAAAAGCGGCCATGGCCGCTGAACTTTAAACCTGGATATCCAATCACCAGCATTGAACATCCGGGTCGTCCAGATTGCCGCGATGTTCAGTCACTGCCCGGTAAGCTTCGACGGTGAATGTTAGGACGGTGTTCACGGCACCTGACTTTCGCCACGTGTCACTAACTGGGTAACGGTGATCTAAAGTAACGGCTGCCACCCCGGAACATCCCTGGCACACCACAACGCTAACCTGTTAGCGTCGGGATGTGCAGCAGTGGCACAGGGCGTTTGTGCTGCTAAATATCCCAATGAGCAACATTTACAAGGTTTGCAGACCCGCAAACTGTGTAAATGCCTTTGAATTTCAGGCCCAAAAGGTTTAGATGCCTGACAGTGTCAGGCTCCTAAATTGACCCCTGAAAATTTACTAGGGCTTAACCTCCTAAATTTATGCTCAAAATTTCACTAAAAAATCTAATTTAAAAGGCTAAAAAATGGGTGGCAAGAGGGGCAGATTTGGAATGAGGAAAAAAATTAGGGGAGGCATAGTCAAAGGGATTTATGCGGCCTGCACATCTGCAACAGCATAAATCCCACTGTCCGGGATAGTCAGCAGCACTAATTCAGGTATTGCTGATGAATATCCCCTGCTAACCTGGTTCAACGCCCCGCTACTAACCAGTTAGCGACCGGGCATTCCCGCAACGGCACTGTTAGCTGGATAGCAGCAATATTCAGCTGTTAACTGGTTAACTAAACCACATAAAGTTAGGACAGATCAAGGCTGCAATCTGCTTAGTGGTGATATTCAGGGCCATTCACCGGATATGCCCCAGCACTGAATATCTGCGGTTAATTTAGAGTGGCAACAACCAGCTGCTGAAAACGCCTCCCTTGGAGCTCAGCACCGATTTCCAGCAATAGGCACCTAAATTAGGCTCCTAAATATGGCCAAATGAATGGCAGGCCTACAGTTATAAGTTTGGGCCCAATTTTCAAAAGGCCGATATTCAAGAGCAGTATCTGGACAGGGGCCGCTGCTGAATATCTGGGTTGGGCGGTACTATCTGTGTAAGTGAAAGCATGTATTGGGTTAGCAGGATGTTTCAGCCGGCACTTATCTGGACAGCAACTTAGGTCTGCTTCTCACGTGGCCTAGCTTGTCTGGATAAATAGCGGCTGAATATCGGGCTAACCAGGTAAGTGCTGCCACTTTCTTGCCCTTGATCTGCCCACTGACCTCCCCTGACTATCTGGATAGCCTCCCACTGAAAATCTGAATAAGACTTCTGAATTTTAGCCCCATATAATTTAAGCTCCTAAACTTAGGTGAGCTTTCAGTAGAATGCTTAAGCTCCTATATATGGCTGAAAATAGGAGGAAAATTTAGGAGCCTACATTTAGGGCCTCTGCTTCTTTTTTTTTTTTTTTTTTTTTTTAATATCGGTCCATATTTGGGGGGAAGAAATACCAGGGTGGCCAACTTGATAGCTCAATGGCTATTCTATAAGCTGCCATACTGTAGGCCAAGGTCCATGCCCAAACCTGGTTTCTGCCCCTTGGGCTGGCCAGGCACAGAACCAATGTAATGCCAGCGTTCACCACAGAAAGGGGAAGTCCTGGCTCTTGTAGAATGGTGACACCCTACCAGGAACAAGGAACTCTAGGGGTTGGGGGAAGAAACCAATTACAAGTACTGTATTCGAAATTAAAATTTGAGGAGTAGCCGCCTAGTGGTTAGAGCCATGAGCTGAAAACAGGGATCATATCACAGTGAGTCTGCTTGGTGACCTTGGACAAGTCACTGAACCCTCCATTGTTTCAGATACAAACTTAAGATTGTACAATCTCTGGGGACAAGGAAATACCTGCTGTAATTGAATGTCCTCAAGCTAATTCAAAAAATAATAAATACTTTTGCCAGTTTGCTTTAGGACATTTTCTTATCAAATCAAAACCTGCAACAATTAGTAACTTAAGATCAGGAAATACGTCCAAAAGTATGAAGGTGCATCAGCCAAAGGATATAGACAGAGTGGGAGAACCACAGTGGAGCCATCAGGATCAGCTTTAAGATTACGGCACCCAAAGACAGAAGACTGATGGGGAGGGAAGGGAAGGGGAGCCCCGCCACCCCAGAGACTGTAGAGTAGGAGCAATGCTCATCCACCCCTGCCCCTACATTGCCAGAACCCCCTAGAAATATGTCAGAATGTACTGCTAGGTTTCACGCGCCTTATTAGAAAATGATGGTACCTAGGACAGTGGCAGTGCGTCTCCCCCTTAGTTCCTCAATGGGGACTTAGAAGAGGTTGTGGGGGGAGGGGGTTCTAAAGAGATGGAACTTTGCCCAAGGACACTGGATTTGTTTGATTTTTAGTCCCAGGATGGAGTTGGTGGGACATTGGGGGCCACTATCCCCAAATGAATAGAGGCCCTCCCATGGAAGGGGACCTTGGCTACTGGGACCACTAGCCCCTTTAAGCATGACCACTGCTGCCTGAAATTCCCTCCTCAAGAATTCTCAACAATAACTATACCTCAGTAAGGCAGAGCTCGACAAACCCCAGGCACCGGGATGCCAAAGCAATGAAAACAGCAGACCTTGCACCTGGGGCTCAGAGCACACCATGCACCATTGCTGCACACGGGTATTGGAATGCAGCACTGTCAGCTGCCAACAGTGTCAGCCCCTTCTACCTGTCCGGCACCTCTAAGTGCATTGCAGAGTGGCAGGACCTGGACTTTTGCTTCTGCTGGTCCCTCCCCTACATCAGCTCTGGCGACCAGCACCGCTGAAGTAGCTGAAATCACACAGAAGAACCTTCCTGTGCCATGCCACAAACAGAAGTAGCTGTTCTCTGCTTACAAACATGGCGCGATGCAGGTGGCCAGAACCGGTGCAGGACAGGTTGAGTAGCAGCAGGGAAAAAACAGACCCTGCTGCTTTTAAATGAAGGTAGAGGTGCAGAGAGAGGAAGAGAATGGAGCTGATACTGGGAACTAGGCTGGGAGAAGCCAGCAGATGCTAATTAGTGAAGATGGGAGAAGCTGTGGATGAGAGGGGGAGGAGGCACAGATTAAGGGGTGAGGGGATGGGAGAAGTGTGGATGAGAGGGGGAGGAGGCACAGATTAAGGGGTGAGGGGATGGGAGAAGCTGTGGATGAGAGGGGGAGGAGGCACAGATTAAGGCGTGAGGGGATGGGAGAAGCTGTGGATGAGAGGGGGAGGAGGCACAGATTAAGGGGTGAGGGGATGGGAGAAGCTGTGGATGAGAGGGGGAGGAGGCACAGATTAAGGGGTGAGGGGATGGGAGAAGCTGTGGATGACAAGGGGAGGAGGCACAGATTAAGGGGTGAGGGGATGAGAGAAGCTGTGGATGACAAGGGGAGGAGGCACAGATTAAGGGGTGAGGGGATGGGAGAAGTGTGAATGAGAGGGGGAGGAGGCACAGATTAAGGGGTGAGGGGATGGGAGAAGCTGTGGATGAGAGGGGGAGGAGGCACAGATTAAGGGGTGAGGGGATGGGAGACGCTGTGGATGAGAGGGGGAGGAGGCACAGATTAAGGGGTGAGGGGATGGGAGAAGCTGTGGATGAGAGGGGGAGGAGGCACAGATTAAGGGGTGAGGGGATGGGAGAAGCTGTGGATGAGAGGGGGAGGAGGCACAGATTAAGGGGTGAGGGGATGGGAGAAGTTGGAATGAGAGGGGGAGGAGGCACAGATTAAGGGGTGAGGGGATGGGAGAAGCTGTGGATGAGAGGGGGAGGAGGCACAGATTAAGGGGTGAGGGGATGGGAGAAGTGTGAATGAGAGGGGGAGGAGGCACAGATTAAGGGGTGAGGGGATGGGAGAAGCTGTGGATGAGAGGGGGAGGAGGCACAGATTAAGGGGTGAGGTGATGGGAGAAGGTCTAATGCTGGGACTGGGGATGGAAGACAGGAACTCATGCTGAAGAATGGTGGAGGTGGGGTCTAATGCTGGTGCTGGAAAAAGGGGGCTGGATGCAGGAGGCTGAAGGACTGACAAGGGGGAGAGAGGGATAATAGGAGTGGGGCTTGGGTAGGTCTGATTCTGGGACTGGGAGGAGGGGACTAGGGTTTAATTGGTGGGTAGACAGGCTAAGGCCAGGGCTGCGGCTGCTGAGGTGAATGGGCAGACATAGTTTTGTACAAACAAGTGGAACATTCATTTGTTTGTAAGTCTGGCTCTTATATTTGTGGTCTGGCTCTTGAAGCCTAAGAAAATTTATCAAGGTCTGTTTGTAGTTGCTTTTCATGTGAAAACTGGTGTACGAAGCCATGTTCATGTGTCATTTTTACATTCTTCGGTAGAACTGGCCCTCCCACTAGGTGAGCTAGGCGATTGCCTAGGGCAGTGCAATTTTGGAGGCTGTAGCCGCCCCCCTCCCCTCCCTTTCAGAAGCTGCTCCCTTATTTCTGTTATTACTGAATGTCATCACCAAAAAGGTTAATGAAGCCACTACGGAGCCTCTCGTTCAAGCGCGCTCAAAGCCCCTTCCATTCCCAACCCCAAGGCAGCAGGAAGTGCATGTTAGAGTGGGCGGGACTGGCGGTGGCTTCCTGCATGCTCGAACGTGAGGCTCTGCATTGGCTTCATTTACCCTTTAAATGCCAACATTCAGAAACAGCAGAAAGAGGGGAGAAATTCCTGGAAGGTTTAGGTAGCTGGGGCAGCAATGACTGAAGGTTTGCCCAGGGATGCCAGCCCTGTTTTTCAGCATTAATGAACTAGTTTGTATGAATTTACATCACAGCAACCTCATTAATGCAGGATTTATATAAACCTTTGGCAGAGCCGGCCCAAGGGTTTCTGCTGCCACCACCTTCTGAGCCGTGCCACCCCCCTCCCCTCACACCAAGCCACACCACTGCCCCCTGTTGCTGCCGATTCCATCAGTGGGATGGCGTGGTACAGCGGCAGCGGCAGCGGCAGGCCATGTGCGTCAGTACACATGGCCTACACTTCTGACCCCCCTTTGTCAAGAAGTTGTTTTGGGAGGATGGCGGTCACAAGCGGCAGGACATGTGTCCTGAAGCACATGGCCTGCTGCTAGGTGGTCACCTAGCCCACCACTGTTCCCTCTAAGCTGTGCGCGTCTGCGCGCACGCACACCTCGCCGAGTGAGCGCACATACTTTACAACAGAGCGCACAAAAATTACGGTTCCGATTCTGATAGAAAACACAGACGTCTTAAAATTTAAAAGTTGTTGTGTATTTATGGTTTTCACAAGTTCTACAATATTTTCTCGTGCAATCAATGTGGTGTACATACTGCATTCTGACGTGCAGTCAAATTTTAAAGTATATAGCTCTGAGTGTCGTTATGTGGCGCACAAAAATTTAACCTTCCTTCAAAAGCTGCACAGCTGATATTTTATGCGCACACAGCCTACAGAAAATGAGAGGGAACATTGTAGCCCACCTAGTGGGACAGGACGGCCCTGACCTTTGGGCAAAATGAACTTTGCACAAATGTTTGCTACAAAGATGGACGCTGTTTCAAAATTGTTTTTTGCATAAAGGGCTTCATGTAATAAATTTTACCAATGTGGAGTTTGGCCATTTTTGCTAATTTTACTGCAAGAAACCCCCTTTGCACATCAGGGCCAAAGTTGCAATGTCTTCAATCAACCGTCAGGAACAGCCGGTCCAGACAAAAAGTTGGAGCTACAAATTCCAGGTGTCTGGAGAGGAGAGTTTAAAAAAAAAAAAAAAAAAAAAGTTCCTAAACCCTCACACTGACCTCTCCATCGGCAGTTAACAGGGCTTGAAAGTTGAGTTCAGCAAAAGCAAATTTTTGGTCATGAGAATCAGAGGGCAGAGAGACCATAATGAATGTCTGAGCTCTGCCCAACTCCAACCAAAGGATCAGGGTATGATGGTAGCGTTTATGGACAGTTCACTTGTTAAATAGAGATCCTCGATCATGGGGGAGGGGAGGCTAGCAAAATATAACAAGACACAATCTGAGATACAGGCAGAATTGAGGACCTAAAGGAGTTTCACAATATAATATGAAATACTAGGGGTATGCACAGCCAAATAAACGTTTGATTCACGTTCATCTAAAATGCAGTTTTCCCAATTTTCATGGAATTTGTTCACTTTCATTTCATCTGTTTTAAGGAATATCATTTTTATTATTATTCTTGTTAATGTTACAACATCCAGTTTACCGTCTAAACATTATACCATAATCATTGTATTACTCTCTACAAAATACACATTTCAAAGCGAATACTTCTATTGCTTCTCCTACGTACAACACTTCTGCTTATCATGCTTCTTGCTTAAAGTTTCTGTTAATAATCCTGAGTATACTCTTACTCTGACACCATAAACTCTGCTCCCCAGTCTTACCCACTTAAGCCTTCATTTTCAACCTATGTTAACAAAAAACCAAAATGAAACATTACCATAGATCGTCATATCTCCTCTCCCAAGCTAAGTTAATGCTCGACTCTCACCACCCTCTTTCCCCATTCCTTCGCTTCCCGTTCTTCTCTTTTCACCCCTACCCTCCCTCCCTCCACCCTTGCTCCCTCCCAACTCTACCCCATTAGCCCTGTGCCCGCCCCTTCATTGATTCACTCATACATACCTCATTCATCCATCTATCCACCTTCACTGCCTTTTCCCCGCATATGCTCATACTCTTATTCTATTGGTCGTTATCGTGTTGTACAGTACAGGATGCTGCTGCCAAACTGGATCCCATATTTTTCCAAATTCCTCCATTTTATTTTTCCCCAGAATTTGGGCCATTTTGTGCTCCATATGCATGAGGTCTATCATAGTCTGCTCCCATTCATTTACCCCAGGGGGGTTTTCAGATAGCCAGAGGCATAAGATACATTGCTTAGCTATTATGAAACCTTTTTCATACAACTTCTTGTGGTGACTCACAAGCAACTCCCTCCCCCCCCCCCCAGGCACCAAACAAGCACCATTCTGGCGAAAGCCCCCTATCCTGCGGTCTCCATCTTACTAGCTTGGCCTCCACTCCTCTCCAAAAACTTTGTATCGACTCACACAGCCAGAATCGATGCATTAATGCCCCTTTCTCTTTTCCACATAGTTTACACACATCCGTCTAACTCAATCCCATCCGCACTGCCCACACATTATGTACATACGCCCGCCAGAGGAATTTATACTATATTTCTTGTATGCATATTGATTCAGAAATATTCTTTATCCCCTTAAAGGCGCCCTGCAATAATTCCACCGTAATTCCTGGCATGTTATCCTGTTTCCATCTCTGAACCAGATCCTCTAATGCTCCCCCATCCCCTGGTGACCACAGCTCATCCCTGATACTGCGCACTGATATTTTCCCTTCCAAGGCTTCCAGGAAGTCCCACATACCCCTTATGTTCAGCAGTGAGCCAGACTCTTTTTGTAAACCTCTGACATAGTGTCTGACGTGCAGGTAGAAATAGAATGTTTTCGAGTCTATATTGTATCTCTGAGACAGAGATTGAAAGGAATCCATTTCAGGGGCCACTTCCATCTTCAAGTGGCTTATACTGACCACCCCGCATCTCACCCATCTCTTTGACACTCCACCCTGCCTCCCTGGTTCAAAGTCTCTGTTCCCCATCAGAGGAAGGCAATCAGTAGCCCTCCAATTTAAGGTCCTCTACTGGCACAAGGCTTTCCATGCCTGCCTCATAGCCTGAGGTTCTCCAAGCAGGTGGTAGGTTCCTCCCTACCTTATGGATTAAATATGCTCTGTGATACGGTTCTGACATTTGGTCTACTAACTCCAATGGTAATGTATCCTCCTTTCCTACTATTAGATCCCTCAGGGGTCTCAGCAAACATGTTAAATTATAGGTACGTAAAGATAGCAGATTCATTCCCCCTTCTACTGGTTTCATTATCGCAGAGAGAGCTATGCGAGATCTTCTACCTTTCCAGAGGAATTTCCCTATGTGACTTTGCAAGAGCATCACATCTCTACGTAATAAGCATATTGGTACATGATGTAAAAGATATACCCATCTGGGTAGTTCTACCATCTTAATAAGAGTTACTCGACCCACAAGGGATATGGGAAGATCCCTCCATTTCTTCAGCTCAGCCACTGTCCTATCTATCATTGGCTTTATATTCACCTCATAAAGCTGTGATGTGTGTTCTGGAATTTGAATGCCAAGATATCGAAATTGACCTGGCGCCCATGTCAACGGGAAGTCCCCCTGCCAGCTCTTCTGAACTATCCCTCTGATGTCGAGTGCTAATGATTTATTTCTATTTATTCGTAATCCCGAAAAGGATCCAAACCTCTCAATCTTCTGCAATGCTAATTCTAATGATCTTTGCGGGTCAGAAATACATAACAGCATATCATCTGCAAAGACACTTACTTTAATACCCCCATTCTATTCCCCTCCCCTCTTCTGTCTTTATGAGGGTAAGTAACAGGGGCTCCAGCTGCAGAACAAACAAGAGGGGGGGATAAGGGACATCCTTAACGCAGGGGTTCAAAGTGTCGGCGTTTGCCGATGACCTGCTGGTACATTTGCTGACCCCCCGGGAATCCCTCCCTCGACTGATGATGGCCTTCCAGCTGTTTGGTAGTTTTGCTGGACTGCGGATAAACGAAGATAAATCGGAGGCCCTGGATGTGTCCGGATGCCTGAAGGGTCATTGGGGGGGGGATTTCCCTTTGAAATGGGCAGAACATCAGTTTAAATACCTAGGTAATGTCTTAACTCGA
This sequence comes from Ichthyophis bannanicus, assembly GCA_033557465.1. Lineage (NCBI taxonomy): Eukaryota > Metazoa > Chordata > Amphibia > Gymnophiona > Ichthyophiidae > Ichthyophis > Ichthyophis bannanicus. The sequence goes on along the minus strand of CM066035.1, from coordinate 897,531,970 downwards.
CTACCTCACGATCTGTATCGGACTAATTTCGAGAAGGTTTTGTCAGGGATGCGGACTCAGCTGAGAGCCTGGAACCCCCTGCCGCTGTCGCTCCTGGGAAGGGTAGCGGCGATACAGATGGTGGTCCTGCCCCGTATCTTATACTGGCTGCAGACCCTGCCAGTGTGGTTGCTGCGCCGGGATTTACTTAGCTTAGAAAAGGAGATTCAGGGGTTCCTATGGAAAGGAGCCCGGGCGCGTATTCCTCTGTCCCGTATGGTTGGTAAATGGAAGACCGGAGGCCTGGGTCTCCCGGACTTGGGGACCTACGCATTAGCATGCCAGGCGCGGCATCTGGGGGACTGGTTGGGCGGGACGGACACCTACACACCTCGGGAATTAGAGGCGGCGGTGGCGGCCCCGGTCTCTCTGATGGGAGTTCTGCATGTAGAAGGGGTACAACTGCCACGGCACATCACACATAGCGGTCTGTTTAACTCTATGAGACGAACCTGGCGTCAGTTAAATAGTCTTTGGCGCCGGAACTGGCAGGTGTCGAGCTGGTTGCCCATTCGTGGTAACGTACATTTCACACCAGGGTCTGAATCTCGGGCCTTCAAGCTGTGGCAGGCCCAGGGTGTCGAATACGTGGGGCATGTAGTGGGCCTCACGGGTCACTGTAAATCGTTCCAGGAGCTGTGTGCCGAGTTCGGCTTACCTCCATCTCAGCACTTTGTGTATATACAACTTGCTCATTATGTGGCTACGCTGCCCAGAGAAGAACTAAGTGTTGATAGGTCGGCGCAAATCCTTGCCTTTTTCGAGATTGGAGGGGAGACCCCCCCGAAGATAGCGGGATTGAAAACTAGGTTGGAGTGTTTTAGGGCGAAGCCGGATTTTAGGAAGGCTGAGCTGGCTTGGGGGTTGGAATTAGGACGTAAGGTATTGCCCGACGCTATCCGTCAGGCTTTGGGGCGCATAGAGGGGCTGGTGGAGGGTGCCAGATGGAGGGAGGTACAATATAAAGCTCTGACGCGGGTGCATTTCTCCCCACGGCGTGCCCTGCGGAGTCGAATTACTCAGGATGGGTCTTGCCCTAGATGCTCCACACCCTTAGCTACCTTAACTCATATGTGGTGGCAGTGCAGGCGCCTTCTCCCATACTGGTCCGGTATTCACAAGTACCTAATGAGAATATTTCAACAACGCTTTCCTTGGACCGGAGTTCTGGTCACACTAGATTTGTTACATCAGACTCTCCCAGCGGGACGATGGGAGCGGCTTCTGGTGCGTAAGGCCTGTCTGGTGGGTAAGGGTCCTATTTTACATCATTGGAGGGACCGAGATCCGCCAACGTATTTGGAGTGGCGCAATAAGTTTCACCAGTTGATGATGGCGGAGCGTTGGGGAGCCCGGGGTAAGGTGAAAAAGTGGTCCACCTTCATGCTTATATGGGAACCGTACATCCAGAGCCTTGGCCCCCGCTGCCGCAATGAAATAGTAAATGTGGGTTATTAAGGCACCTCGCGGAGCTTTGTCGAGAGAGGTTTGGGGATGGATTATGCGTACTTATGTAACTATATCCTGATGGCTGCGACGCCGGGGAGGGGAGGGTGGGAGGGAGGGGGGTGTGGGTGGTATACCATATATGTAAAATGATGTAATTGTCTACCTTGTACTTTCTGTTTGCTGTTGCTATATAATTATATGTGGTGTTAGCCTATACGCGGAGATAAGAGTACACTCTGCGGGGGCTTTTTGTCTGCATTATATTACTTGCTGTGGTTATGATGATTACTAAATAAAGTTTTCAAAAAAAAAGGGACATCCTTATCTAGTACCCCTTTGCAGTGAAAAAGGTTGTGAGTATTCCCCTCCACTGGCCACGCAGGCCCGAGGATCCATGTATAAGGCTTTTACCCATTCCAAAAAAGCCCCTTCAAATCTAAATCTGCGTAACACCTCGAACATATAGGTCCAGGATACCCGATCAAAAGCCTTCTCTGCGTCTAAACTTACTAACAGTAATGGAGTTTCTTGCCTTAGACACATTTCCATTCCCAGCAATACTCGACTGATATTTGAGAAAGCCTCTCAACCTTTCACAAAGCCTGATTGATGTTTACCTGTCAGCCTAGGGAGTATCTTCTGCAGCCTAGTTACTAATACCAACGCTATAATCTTCATGTCATAATTGAGTAAAGATATGGGCCTGAAGCTGGATCCTCGATGTCCTTTCCCGACTTAGGAATGATGGTGATCGCCGCCGTTCGCATATCTCTCGAAAAGAGCCCCATCTCTAGTACCTCTCCATAGAGGGCCATCAAGGTCAGGGTAACTTGAGTAGTTACAATTTTATAAAATTCTGTCCCATACCCGTCTGGTCCCGGGGCCTTGTGCGGGGTCCCTTCTTTAATCGTTCTCTGAATCTCTTCCCCTGTTATCGGTTTATTTAATTCTAGCAGCTCTGCCACTGACAAATTTGGCAGTTGCAGCGCATCCAAGAACCCCCGTTCCTGCTCTCTATCTTCCATTTCCGGGGTGTACAAATCTTGATAGTAGTTCCTGAAAACCTGTACTATCCTCCCCATCTCTCTCTGCTTCACACCCTCCCTCTCTCTAATCATGGTTACCCCTTTAATGCCGCCTCTAACTTTTACCAACCGAGCCAATAATTTCCCCGTTCGATGTCCATATTAAACAACTGGTGTCTATAAAAGTGTATAGAATAGACCGCTCTCTCTTGCAACGCAGTATTCAAGGCTCTCTGGGCTTCGAAGTATTTTTTTATGCATGTCCGGTCTATCAGAACTTCCCTTTTTGCTGCTTGCAGATTTTGGGATAGTCGTAGTATGCTTTCATTAATGCGCCTCCTTTCCTTGGCTACATATGCTATTATGTGCCCACGTAGCACTGCTTTCCCTGCTTCCCAAAATATCGCCACTGTTGTCGCTTGTGCCTCATTAACCCTCAAATATTCCTCCCAATGCTGAAGCAAATATTTTCGAAATTCCTCCTTCCACAGATGCCTAGGGAAGGACCACTTATTACCATAGGTAGTCCTCCCTTTCCAATCCATCCTTACCATGGCATGGTCAGAGGCCGCAATAGGCTCAATCTCTACGTTCACCACTTTACCAAAGTTCTCTCTGGAAACTAGTATATAATCAATCCGAGACCAAGTTTGGTGGGCTCATGACAGATGTGTGTAATCTCTTTCCCCTTCATGTAAAATTCTCCATACATCTATCGAGCCTCCCATTTTACATAAGTATCCCACTCCTTTCTTTGTCCATCCCCCTCCCCTCTGCAGCTGTGATCTATCTAATTCAGGGTCATGTGAGCAATTAAAATCTCCAGCCAGTATCAGTGGTATTTTCAGTGCCCCCAGTAGCTTTTGTAAAAGAAGCTTGAAGAATCGGTGATCATAGACACTTGGCGCATAGATGTTGCCCAAAAATACTTCCTCCCCTTGTACTCGAGCATGCAAAAATAGGAACCGCCCCTGTGGATCCCCCTCCTCTTTGAGTACTTCCACAGTGATCCCTTTTTTAACTAAAATTGCCATCCCCCTCTTTCTACCTCCCGCTGGGGCCGCAAATACCTGCCCAACCCAGTCTTTTTTTAACTTCTCATGCTCCCGTGCACTTAGGTGGGTTTCCTATAATAATGCCACCTGAGCTTTGCCTCTTTTTAATGCTTGCAAGATTTTTGTTCGTTTTACCGGTGTACTTACTCCCCCCACATTCCATGTAATTATCCGCAAATCATGTCCCATGATTCCTATTCCTTATTGTGGCTAGCCCCCGATTCCATATTGTTTGAGACTTCGCCCAGCGTTGCCCAGCCCCAACCCTGAACACTGTACCATAGAAATAGACATCATATCTTCTCTTTCGTTTCTCCGGCAGCGTGTCATGGATTTCCCATATCCCTCTTCCTGCTTAGAGCACTCTCACGCGTTCCTAGTCCCCCTCGCACCCCCACACTCTCAGCATACAATCCCCATTCACACATCTCTAGCTCAATCCCTTCCCTCCTCTTCCCCCCCCCCCCCTCCATTCTCTTACATCCCCTATTCACCATACAATTCCACACCTATTATCCTCGGCACTCCCCTGCTGAGGTCTGAACCCAAGTGATTGCTGCAGGGCTGCCCCGGTTCTCTGTCACTGCCCCTTTCCACAGCATTACGGTTTCATCAGATACACTAACATCTTCATGCAATCCCTTTTTTTACACTATACTCTTGTCACATATTACTGTCTCAAAATGTCTTTGTAGTTCCTACTGCTCTGCTCAGCCCGCTTTGAAGCTTCTAGTATTTACCAGACTTTGCAATATCCTTCCGTGTCCATGCCATGTCCTGTAGTCGAGACTCCGAACTCAAGACGTTGCGCCATCTCCCCCATTAGCTCCTGCTAGGCCAGTCAAGAATTGTTTTGCTGCGGCCGCAGTCTTAAATGTAAGATTCTTGGTGTGATAATCGCAAGATCGCCGGGAACGCCATTGTGAAGCGTAGCTTTTTCTTAAACAGAGCCGCACACACTGGTGTAAATTCCTTCCTTTTGTCTGCCACGACTGCGGAGTAGACTTGAAACATTAAAAGCTTCTGATTCTCCAGCGTTAAACCTCCTTTTTTCCGGTAGACCTGTAGCAGTTGCACTTTATGCTGAAAATTGAGAACACGCATAATTACCACTCGCGGCCTCTGCTGCTCCTTCCGCCATACTCCCAGTCGGTGCGCTCTCTCAATTCTAATGTCGCCCACTAGGTCATCTAGGCCCAGCTCTCTCGGTAGTCATTCTTCCAGAAGAGGCAGTAACATGCGGTCTGTCGTTGATTCTGCTATTCCGACGATTCTTAAATTATTTTGCCGCAACCTATTTTCGAGATCATCCACTTTCCATTGGAGGGCTTCTATTTGTTTTTTTCTGCTCCTTTTGCTCTCTTTCTTGCCTCCCCTCGCCATCTTCGATGGTCGCCACGCAGTGCTCCAGTTCTTGTACCTTCAGTCCCATCTCCGTCAGGAAGTCTCCCATTACTTCCAATTTCTTTATTATTTAATCAAACTTCGGGTTAAGTAGTTTTACTACTTCCTTTGCCAGGTCCTCCATGACTGAATCTGCACTTTCCGCTCCCGGAGAGGTCGGCTGTATCAGCATGAAAGACAGGGCCCCAGATTTGCCTGCTTTCTTTCGATCTCTTCTTGTCGGTAATGGCATGTTTCCTTTGCCTTGGACCATCGCTCCGTATAAGCTTCTATCTGCCACTTTCTCTTTCCAATAGAGTGTATTTATTTTTGTGGCCAAGGTGCGATAAAAGTTAGATTATATTCTCAGGGCAGCCCCGGAGCGAGCAGGAAATGTCCTTACTCACTCATGCATCACGTGGGATCTCATTTCATCTGTTTTATGGTTTTTTTTAGGGTGCATTGTATGCGCACAAGAGCTTTGGTAGGTGTGCATTAATTCGTAGGTATGTGCATACAAGTGATTTGCGCCCACCTTAAACTTTTAAATGCATGTCCACAAATGCACACCCCTAACAGATACAATAATCTTACTCCCAGGCCCCACGTGCTTACTATTCCTGGTGTCTCCTCCCACAAAATACTTGTCCTCCAAAGCTGTGCACTGTAGGGGAACAGGTCTGGCATATCCCAGATTTGGCTGGATGCAACTGTTAGACAGCTGGAGTGTTTGCAGCCGAGCCAACCTCACAAGCACAGTGACATTATCTGAAATACATAAATGTACACAGAGGTGCACAAATACATAGCATCACAAAAAAGACATGCACCGAGATAGGGTGTCATGCAAAAAGTGTGCAAAGAAGTACAATCTCCTAGGAAAGGCATGCATGAAGGTATGAGGTCACTTACAACATGCATAAAAAATATGCAGAAAGGTAAGGTATCATATTAAAAGCACACATGGATGTATTTTTTTTATAAAAAGCATGCACAAAGGTAAAGTGTTGCGCTCAAAGCATGCACGGATGCATGGTGTTATAGAAAAAGCATGCACGGAGGAAGGGATAGATAAAGCATGAGACATCTCCAAGCTCGCCTGCAAAATGAAAATCATGCAACAGGCCAGTGCGGACGCGTTGGCACTTTCTGGCAGCAGGTGTCCTTGCCACTTGCTTTGTTGTGCAATAAATATATTTCAGGGTTATTTCTGTATTTCATCTTGCGCAATCATTCATTCTGGGCCACATGAGTTAGGTTGGTCTCGCACTTAACTGCTGAGACAGAGCTGAGGGTTAAGCATAAATCTCCCACAATTGATGTCACTTTGAAAAAAAAAAAATTCTCCAGATGCCCATCTGGCAACACAAGGGAGAAATTCATATGAGAGGAAACAGGAGGCAATTAACAGCTATCACTACCTAAGACACCGTTTACCTGTAAAAATATTTGTATTTTTATTACTGTCCACCCTATATATGGGCAAAAGTGTGCACATATATTAACTACATGCATGCTTTTACTTGTAGGGTTAAATGAGGAATGAAAACTACATATATAATTTTGAATAATCAAATCTACGCACAGTTTTGCCTTGAAAAACTCGCACAAAATGCAGACACGCTGATTTGGGTGCTTTTCCTCCACTTGTTTTTTTTTTTTAATTATTGGTGCAAAGCTCGTGGAAAAAAGTAGCCATGGGATTTGCACCAACTTGGGTGATTTGAATATCGCCTCCTATAGGACGTGAAGCATTTCTCAGATAGGCCAATGAACTACTGAGCAGAGATCACTATCGCAGGTCAGAGGGCATCTAAGTTGATCCCCATCAGAATCCCATGCTACAGACGAACAGATACTTGTTAGGTACAACTACATGACTAAAGGAAGCCACCTCGAAACGGGGGATGTGGCCAAAATAAAAAGTAAACACAAACACTGGCCACTCACTGCTCACAATTGTTAGTCTGGCATCAAGCATCAGTTTATAGACGGTGACTGCGAACATTAAGCATGGAGCATATCTAGGAGTACAATAAAGGGAAAAGGAAGGAGACCTATAAATAAGAACAAAGAAGGATGTTCTAGAGGGGGAAGAGTAGCTCCATAAGAACATAAGATATGCCATACTGGGTCAGACCAAGGTCCATCAAAGCACACTATCCTGTTTCCAACAGTGGCCAAGCCAGGTCACAAGTACCTGGAAGGTTCCCAAACAGGCACACAGGTTCCAAAATGCTTGTCCCAGGGTAAGCAGTGGATTTCCTGGGTTCTCTTTAATAATAGTTTATGGACCTTTCCTCCAGGAACTTGTCCAAACACTACACTAACAGCTTTTGCTACATCCTCCGGTAACAAATTACAGAGTTTGACTATGCGTTCAGTGAAAAAATATTTTCTTTTATTAGTCGTAAATGGATTACACTGTAACTTCAACTCCAGTTCTCATATGCCGCAAGCCAAGGAGATTTAGCCAAAGTGGCATAGCAAGACCCAAGAGTGAAAGGGAAGCAGATGAGGATAAAACAGAATTCCTTAACAATTATTTCTGTTCTGTTCACAGATAAAGGGGCAGGAGTTGGACCTCAGAATATAAACACACAGAGAAAGAGAAGCGAGGTGGACTTCAAACTATTTTCAGAAGACTGTGTTCATGAGCAGCTAACTAACTAAAAATAAACAGCACAATGGGGCCAAACGGAATCCATTCGGAGGTATTGAAGGACCTTCGGGAAGTATTGGTGGCTCCAACTTCTGACCTTTTTAGTGCTTCTTTAGAATCAGGCATGGTCTTGGAGGACTGGAGACATGCAGATGTGGTTTCTCTACATAAACACAAGTAAGGAAGAGGCTGGGAACTACAGGCCGGTTAAGTCTGACATCTGTGGTGAGTAAGTTAATGCAAACGCTGCTAAAACAGAGCATAGTGCAGTTTCTGGTACCTACTGGATTGCAGGATCCGAGGCAGCATGGTTTTACTAGAGGTAGGTTGTCAGACAAATCTGATCAATTTCTTTGATTTGCTAACCGAGAGTTGGATCAGCGGAGTGCGCTAGATGTGGTGTAGTTATGTTTAGATAAAACCTTTGATATGGTACCATATAGGTGACTCATAAACAAACTGAGCATCCTTGGTATGGGCCCTAAAAGGACAAAATGAGCCAAACTGTTGAGTGGTAATTTTTCTTCCACCACACTTTCAGTGTATCTTCTGGTGGATCCCTCTCTACTGCCATCCCGCTTTCTGTCGGTGTACCTCAGGGTTCTGTCTTGGGACCTCTCTTTTCTCTCTTTACACTCATCCCTTGGTGCACTCATCTCCTCCCATGCTTTTCAGTACCATCTCTATGAAGATGACACTCAGATCTACCTCTCTGTACCTGAAATCTCTTCGGGAATCCAGGCCCGAATCTCTGCCTGCTTATCTGACATTAATGCCTGGATGTCTCACCACCTTCTGAAATTGAACATGCTAAAACTGAGTTCCTTATCTTTCCCCCTAAGCCCACCTCCCCCTTCCTCTATTTCTGTTGATAATGCTCTACTCCTCTCTGTTTCCTCAGCTCACAGCCTCGGGGTCATATTTGACTCCTTTCTCTCCTTCTCTACACACATCCAACAGCTAAAACCTATCACTTCTTTCTCTATAACATTGGCAAAATGTGTCGCTTCTTTTCTGAGCACACTACTAAGACCCTTATCCATTCTCTAATCACCTCCCTTCTATACTACTGCAACCTCCTCTTTGCTGGTCTTCCTCTGAGTCACCTCTCCCCACTTCAATCTTCCGCCAGTGTCGCTATGCTCATGTCACCCCTCTTCTCAAGTCACTTCAGTGGCTCCCTACCCATTTCCACATTCAGCTCAAACTTCTACTACTGACTATAAGTGTCTTCATTCAGCTTTTCCTCACTACCTTTCCTCTCTTATCTCTCCCTACACCCCTCCTCGGGAGCTCCGCTCTTCTGGCAGATCCCTTCAATCTATGTCCTTCTCGTCTACTGCCAACTCCAGACTTCGATCTTTCCACCTTGTTGCTCCTTATGCTTGGAACAAACTACCTGAGTCAGTACGTCAGGCTCCATCTATGGTCTTGTTCATATCCAGGCTGAAAACTCATTTCTTTGAGATTGCTTTTGGATCCTGATTTCTTTAGTCTCCTGTTCTCTTCCTATCTGTTTCCTTACCATTCTCTTGGACATATCCTTGTCCCCAGTTGTTGTGTTGTCTGTTTTGACTATTGTCTGTCTTGACTAGACTGTAAGCTTTTATGATCAGGGGCTGTCTCTAACATGTCTCTGTGAAGTGCTGGTGATTTGGTCACCTTTATTAGCACCAGGTTACCTGTGGTGGAACACTCCTTGCAGGATGCCCCCTTTTTTGAGTTTGACCTAACCACATCGTTATTGGATTTCCTTGGATCGCTCAAAGCTATTTTGTTTTGGTAAGATCTTTTCTTGTTAATACCCTATGGGTTAGTTCCTCTCATCTTAGGAGAGCATTTTCTCACTCCCCTCTCAGTACGTAGACTATAAGGAATATCTTTCAACATACTGTTTCCTCATTAATATGTTGATGTTTTTACTTCTCTGGGAATTCTTTTTTCTGTACGAGACGTGTTCTTGAATGTATTGTTAAACGCTTCAATAAATATGTAATTTAAAAAAAAGAATTTGGCAACCAAGATTTAATACTAAAAAATGCAAGGTCATGCATTTGGGTTGCAAAACCCAAGGTAGTGGTAGAGTATAGGGGGTGAAGTACTTCTCTCTATTTATTTATTTATTTCTAGCATTTACAATACTGCTTGTAAGACAAAAGTCATCAAAGTGGTTTACAATAAAGCATTCTATGCACAAAACAATAATGGGTCTTTGGAGTGATTATACTGGCAATCTTAAAGCAGCCAAACAGATAGAGTGATGGCAAAAATAAAAGGATGCTTATGTACACCGAGAGAGGAATGGCCAGCAATAAGAAGATGATGGAGCCTCGGCGTAAACCTCTAGTGAGACCTCATTTGGGGTACCGGGTGTAATTCTGGAGACCTCGCCTTCAAAAGAATATAATCAAGATAGAGTGGGTCTAGAGAACAGCTACTAAAATGATGACTGGTCTTCATCATAAAGTATATGGGGACAGACTGAAAGATCTAAATTGGTATCCTCTGAAAGAAAGATGAGAGAGTAGAGATGATAAAGACATTTAAATATCTCTGCGGTATAAACTCAAAGGAGGCAGATCTTTCAACTGAAAGGATGCTCTGATATGGGGGGGGGGGGGAGGGGGGAAATGTCCTAGGATGAAGATGAAAGGGAGTAGCCTCAGGAGTAATCTAAAGAAACATTTCTTTATGGAAATGGTGGTGGATGCATGGAACAGCCTCTCAATGGCGGCGGTGGAGACGAGAACTGTATAAGAATTTAAGAAGGCATGGATCAAATGCAGAGGATCTCTGACAAGGACATAAGATTGACCACTGTTAGAAACAGTATGGCCAATCCAGGTCACATATACCTGGCAGGCTCCCAAAAGGTAGGTAGATTCCATGCTGGTTACTCCAGGGACAAACAGTTCATTTCCCTGTCCACCTTAATAATAGGCTTTTCCTCCAAGAACTTGTCCAAACCTTTTTAGCTCTTAATATATCCTCCGGCAACAATTCCAGAGCTTAATTATGCATTAAATAAAAAAACATTTCTCTGGTTGGTTTTAAATATACCTCTTAATAGCTTCAATGTGTGTCCCCTAGTCTTAGTACATTTTGAAAGAGCAAACACTCGGTTCACATTTACCCATTCCAGTCCACTCAGGATTTTATAGACCTCTAGCAATTGTTCAGCATTCTCTTCTCCAAGATGAAGAATGTAACTTCTTTAGCCTTTCCTCATATCCTTTTATTCACTCTTATCTGTAATCTTTTCAGTTCTGTTCACTCTTTCTTTGAGATAGGGTGACCAGGATTGTATGCAATTCTCAAGGTACGGTCACACCGTGGAACGACACAGAAGTGTTGGGATATACTCTGCTTTATTTTTCATTCCTTTCCTTAATGCTGTTTGCTTTTTTGGCTGCTGCCATTCACAGAGCAGAGAATTTCAACATATTATCTACAATGACGCCTACATCCTTTTCCTGTGTGGTGACCTTGCATCGTGCAACTACAGTTTGAGTTGTTCTTCCAGAAGTTCATCATTTTGCACTTATCCACAATGATTTGCTTCTACAATCTCAAGACTCTTGATCCCAGTTTCTCAAGGCCCTTCTGCAATTTCTTAGTTCTCTTGTGGTTTTTAGCACTTTGAATAATTTTGTATCATCTACAAATTTGATCACCTGAGTGGTTATTTCCATTTACAGGTCACTCATAAATATGTTAACAAGCAGTGGTCCCAGTACAGATCCCTGGGACACTCAACTATTCACCTTTCTCCACTGAGAACACTGACCATTTAGCCCTACTCTCTCTTGTGTATCCTAAGGGAGAGGAAGGTAGAGATTAGTACTTGGTACGGATGGGCAGACTAGACAAGCCGTCTGGTCCTTATCTGCCCTCATTTTCCATGCTTCCATGTTTGTGTGTCCACACGGAGTGTGCTTGAGATGCAGTGGTAGGCACAGCCTCCATTGTATGCAAACACAACACATGCGCATTCGGTGTGGATGTTCTGAAAACCCAACCAGCTTTTGGCGCGCAATTGGAGTGGTTTACCCCTCCGCGAGAGTCAAGAAAAAAACAAGCCGGTATTCTGAAGATTTTGGCCGATCTTGTTGCTTGAGTACAACTCTTGGGACTCCTGGTTTCCCTGTTCTGTTATGTTGTTGGTTCTGCCAGTATCCTCAGGGTGCCCGTACCCAAGAACCCACCAGGTAAGATCTCCAATCCCATTTTTTTTCACTGCTAGATCAGCAAACAGAGTAGCTCAGATCAAATCAAAGTTTTTATGTACAACTTTGCTGGGTACATGAAAATGGTCGGGTATAAGGCACTGAAGGCCTGCAGGCAGTGGAAGGAGATATATGTTATGTCTGGCATTCAGATAAAAAATATCAGATATACAGCCATTCACAAGCTGAAAAAATTAAGGATGCCAGTCAGGTACCCACTAACTACTACAATTTATTTCTATAGTGCTACTAGACATATATAAATACACATAGTGCAACCTCCTCCTTGCTGGTCTCCCTCTGCATCATCTCTCTCCCCTTCAATCTGTTCAAAACTCAGCTGTGTGGCTAATCTTCTGCCAACCTTGTTATACTCATATAACCCGCTTCACTGGCTCCCTATCCATTTCCGTATCCAGCTCAAACTTCTCCTACTGACCTATAAGTGCCTTCATCCCGCTGCTCCTCACCACCTTTCCTCTCATCTCTCCCTACACCCCTCTTCAGAAACTCCGCTCTCCTGGCAGATCCCTTCTATCTGTGCCCTTCTCTTCCACTGCCAACTCCAGACTTCGATCCTTCTACCTCGCTGCTCCTTATGCCTGGAACAAACTACCCGAGTCTGTGCGTCAGGCTTCATCTCTGGCCCTTTTCAAATCCAGACTGAAAATGCACCTCTTCGAGGTTGCTTGTGGATCCTGATCTGCTTAGTCTCCTACGTGTTTCCTTACCTTTCCCCTAGATATATCCTTGTCCTCAGCTGTTGTATCGTCTGTCTTGACTAGATTGCAACCTCTGATGAGCAGGAACCGTCTTTTACATGTATCTGTACAGCACTGCACCCTTGTAACGCTATACATATGATAGTAGCAATACATAAAATTTAAGGAAAACAAACAGCACAAAAGGGAGTGTGAGAATTACATTAACTAAGAATATGATTAAAAACAATAAGGTTATGATCATAAGAAAGCACATTCAGATTTAAAAGTAGCCTTGAAAACATGGGGTTTCATATGGCCATAGTGGAAGCAGGGAGTCTATCGCAAGCATATCGTACAGCCAGATCCAAGAGTTCGTAGTGGAGAAGAGAGACTTGCTGAGGGAGTGGAGTTCATGAGCGTGGGGAGAGATAACAGAAGAGCGGCCAGGAACTGCGGAAAGAATGTACCTGGAGCTGAGCGAGAGAGGCCTTAACATGTACGGCAGCGGCTAGGAGAAGAGGGGTTATATGAGGATAGTGACACTGCCGAAAGATAAAGCATCAGCTGACTGGTAGTGGTTGTTGGTGGTGTGTTCAGAAAGGAAGGGACAGAGTTTGGAGACATCATTGATAAAGAAATGACTGGGTCAATAGTCAGCCCCCAAGGTCAGCATTTTTAAAGCAACTGGCCGCCACAGCTTCCACTAAAAGCGGATATTCAGCACCAGAGTCTATCCAGCATCTGCCACTGAACATCCAACAAATACCACAGGCTGTGAAGCTATCTGCTTAGTGACGGTATTCAGCCGCTACCTGGACAGCAAATCCACACAGTAAGGACAGCTAGTGACCTGTCTTAACTTTATGCGGGCACTAATCCTGTTAGTGGATTGAAAATTGCAGCTAACCAGATTAGTGCTAGGCCTGTCCTCACCCTGCCCATGGATCGCCGCAGCACCATCACGGTAGTCAGAAGAGCTATTTACTGGCACTGTCCGGTTATCCCTCTCAGTAGGGTTTATCTGGCTGCTAACTGGATAAACCCCTTTGCATATTGGCCCCCCGACATCTTTTATCAGTGTCTGGAATATGTGCAGTAAAAGAGAGAGAGGCGTCAAGATGACCCCAGGGTTATGGGCTGAGTGACTAGGAGAATGACGTTGTTATGCACAGAAATAAAGAATAGGGGAAGTTGGTTTGAGTGGAAAGATGATAAGTTCTGTCTTGGCCCTGTCGAGTTTAGATAGGTGATGGGACATCTCGATAGCAATATCAGACAAGCAGGCTGAGATTTGGAAGTGGATTACTGATAAAAGTGTCTGGTGTAGAGAGGAAGACCCAGGAGAAGATTGGAGCACCAAGGGAATGAGTATGGGGAGAAAATAAAAGCATGTCGACTTGTGGGATGGCAGTGCAGGATCCATCAAAGGAAAGTGAGATGGAGAAGGGAAGTAAGGAGAGAACCAAGACAGGACAGAACACCAAAATCCAAGTGAAAACAAAGCATCAACTTGATATCAACAACGTTAAAGCAGCAAATGGGTCAAGGAAGATGAGGATTGAGTGAAGACTGGCAAGGGCTGTTTTAGTGGAACGCACAGGGCAAAAGCTAGACTGGAATGGATCGAGAATGGCTTCAAATAAAAGAAAGTCAAGATAGCAAGACAGAGGAGGTGAACAGCATGTTCCAGTAGCCTGGATGTGAAAGGACGGTGGAAGCTGGGACAATAGTTAGCAGGGCAGATAGAGGTCCAGGGAGGTGTTGTGTGGTCACAGCATGTCTGAAGACAGTGGGAAGGGAGCACTTGCACTGCGATGTGATTGACCAAAGAAGTGACAGATGGCGGGAATGATTGCCGGAGAGAGTTGAAGAGCTTGGTGGGAATGGGATCAGAGCAATGTGTCTGGAAAAGGAGAGCTGGGCAGTCCCTGTCCTTAACCTCGCTCTTCCAAAGCATGTTCCTTACCACAAGAAGTGCTCTTCGAACTGATGTCATCTGTATTCATTATGTCATTGATGCCTGAACTGCTGTAGCACATTCTTGTGAAAGATTATCTCTTAAAAAGATCTGAAGGCCAAACTGTGGTTAATCAAAGCATTTCATCCTGCTGCCTAAACTTTTTATCAGTGTGATATGATTATTAAAGCTACAGGACCTTCACTAGGAGCAAGTTGCCCAGACTAACAATCAGATGGCCCAAGCTGAAGGCGAGGACGTGGAACAATATAATAAAGGCATTTATCTGACAGGTACAGTCGACTAAAGAATGAATCCAGTTTTCTAATTTGAAAACAATGAATTATGCCAGACCAACCTAATTTCTTCCTATGACAGAGCAAAAGGGAGAGTAAAAGGGATGGTTGTGATGCATCATCATGTCAGAAAGGAATCTGAAGCTACCAAATGTGAGATTCTTAGAAACCATCTAAGACAGTGGTTCCCAAACCAGTCCTCGGATACCCCCCAGGCCAGTCAGGTTTTCAGGATAACCACCATGAATATGCATGGAAGATATCTGCATGCACTGCCTCCATTGTATGCAAATCTCTCTCATGCATATTCATAGTGGTTATCCTGAAACCTTGACTGGCTAGATGTCTCTTAGTTGAGAACTCTTGACTGTAACTTGTGATTCAGTATTTAAACTCCAACTCACCTGAACCATAGTAAGACTAGAACGCAGGGCTTCTGGGAGGGCTGACTTAAGCAGGGTGAATGACAGAAAAGACAAAGCCCAGTACGAATGACCTGTCAGCCTTCAAAGAGAGGGCTGAAAAGACAATACCCCTCTAAGGCAGGTTAGCAAACGGAAAAAGAGAAATAGATCTGAAACGATAAGAGCAGAAGTTAGCATTCCAAAAATGTAAACAGTAAGAATTACCAGAAAAGAGGCAGAACAGAGGGTGGATAGAAAAGCAAGCACCCATAGGAGAAAGTTACCTACTCAATAAATGGAGGAAATAAATCAGTCAGAGGTAGTGCAGTGCATAGGGACCTCAAGCCTGCCCACATGCCGTAGTTAAAGACGTGGAAGCGCATTCTAATGTGTGCATCCAGAACCGGGATTCACAGAGGTAGACCCGATTCTGATCCCGTGGGGGCTAGACGTGCCCTGCAGGATCAGAATTGGGTCTAGACTCTGTACGTGCAGGCCGGGACCTGATTCTGATCGGCCTGCACATACAGACCCCTGCCCAGCTAACTCAGTCAAGCTCTTGAATGAGGCCACGTTGCCATGATCCCCGGCCACTGACCACAATTTCCTTTCCCCGCAGCCCGACCCCTCATCCGGCCTTCCCATAGCCAGGATCAGGCTGCGGGGAACCCCCCTGCACCCCTCACCTCACTAGCGTTGCCCAGGTGTGCCATCGCCCGACATCCAGGGGAACTTGTTTGTACAGAGAGGCTTTTGCCGGGGATGGAAGGGGGAGGGCTATTCGCGGGACAGAATAGACCCCATAGCCTACTGGTGGGCTTTGAAGACTCCCAAAATATCTGCCCTGGGCCCCAGCATGTCTAACACTAGCTCTCAGGAAGAAGTAAAAAAATAAAGGGACACTAGATAAAAGGGCGATAGCTGCAAAGAAGAAGAACAAGAAAAAGGTAGAAATTTCAGATTTACAAAAAGGGAAGGTGCCAACCCTAAAGCAGGGCACAACATACAACAAGGTAAAATAATTACAAACTAAATTAGAGAAGAGCAGAAGGGCTTGAAAAGCATGCAGAGGTGCGTAGATAAGACCACGGGGACCTGGTCACTACACCTATGGATACTCAAGAGCAGGGTGATTACATGCCCTGCAGCTCTGTCCTACGCATCCTCGAAGACGAGGGGGGTTGTAATGCGATCAATGTTAGACAAAAATGGGGGCAAGGAGAAGGTGGGCTACTATAAACCACTTCATTTAATGTCAGTTCCACTTACCGAGAGGCGGCATGACCCAGAAAACTGCAAAGATCATACTACAAACCCCTCAGTCTAACCTCTGTAATGGTCAAAACCACAAAATCAATACTAGCACCTTGAAAGAGATAGAGACAGACAACATGGAGTCACACAGGGAACATCCTGCTTCAGAAATCTGATTATACTATTTAATAAGGCCAGAGAGGTGCAGTAGACTTTTGCAATCGTTTTCCACTGATCGGCACAGAAATGTGTCAAACAATCTAGACAGTATGGGAGTAGGAAAGACGGTGCGAGGACCTGGTCGAGCAGAAAGACTCCGAGAGTGACAGTTCATGGTGTCCATGGGATACATTACGGTTTGGTACTTGGATTGATTCTTTTCAATCTCTGTATTAAGGATATTGCCGAGTTACTTACCTCTGATACAAAAATCTATAACAGAACAAACATCTCAGAAAAAGCAAAAAATGAAAAGGGGAATTGAAAAAACTAGAAGAATGGCCAAGGATTTGGAAATGACGTTCAGCACTAGTTTTGGCCATTTTGCCCATGTTTGGACATGTTTGTGGTTTGTTTCATTCATATAGCCTTGAAGCGCTATATAAATGCTAAGTCGTAGTAGTCTAGTCATCATCATCATATTGGCATCGTCGTCATCATTAGTGTGTACTAAGGGCCTCTTTATCATCTACCACAGGGCATGTAGCAATAAAATGGGCCATTCAGCAGATAGCACGTGCTAAGTGTTTAGTAAAAGGCTTCCTAAATTTGGTTAAATGCATAAACCTGAAAGTAGTCACTTTAACTTTACACACACTAATTGAGAGAGTTTCCATACAGAGCCAATTCAATATACATTTTTTATATGCAAAAAATTAACAAACGGAATACAAACTAACGCGTGCACATTCCTACCAAAAAGTGTAAAATCATGCATTTGGGAAGCAATAACCCACTGGCCATATATCATCAATGAGGACAAGAAATGGAAACCGTTACATAAGAAAGCGATCTAGAAGTGACCATCTCACGTGACCTCCGGGTAGCCAGTCAACATAAAGTAACTGGGGGACCTAGCGGTACGCTTGATTGCATAGGCAGAGGTATGAGCAGGGAAATGGAGGTCCTCTTGCCCCCCGTATCTAGGCTATGGGCGAGACCAGACTTGAATAATGTGCACAGGTCTGAAGACTGGATATTTGTAATGCCACCGGGAAAATGGCCACCAGAACGATACAAGGCTTGAAACATAAACCTTAAAAAGAAAGGCATAAGACATTCAACCCATAGAAAAGTAGGGAAAGGGAGATACAAATGAAACATTCAGATATTTATCGGGCTTCAATGAGAAGGTGGCATTTCACACAGAAAAGGAAATTTGGGGACAGGGAGTCAAGATCTGAGGTTGCAAGGAAGAAGATTCAGAGAAACCACAAGAAAATACCTTGTTACCGAGAGGGCAGAAGATGACTGAAATAGCCTGTTGGCAGAAGTACTGTAGAATTTAAACATGCCCAAGACAGACACAGAGGACAGTGGTAGAGGCAGGTGTGGGAGAACATAAAGAGGAAATGAGTCCTATGAACTTTTAGAGGGCCAAAAAAGGGGACAATAGAAGCCAATGGGCAGAGAGTGAGCCTACGGCTGTGCTGGATTTACAAGAAAGTTGGGGTAACCTGCACACAGAGCAGCCATGGAAAGAACCTCAATTTCGACGACCATGGAACAGCCAGATGTTTCAGATAACAGCCTCAATAGTTTTGCTGCCTATCTGGATTACTGTAAAGTCTACTAGTAAGGCATGGAAGGAACCTTAGGAGAACCAAAAAGGAAGATGAAAAGCCTAGAATGAGATTTTGTGCTGAGCCATCAACTTGGAACCATTTCAGTGGTATTGACACACATGGTTGGGAACATCAAAGGAAAAACGGAGGTAGGAACAGGGGCTCCAGAATGACAGACAGTAAAAGACCCCCTCCAACTAGCTCTGAAGGAGAACAGCTAGCACCTACCTGAAGACACAAAGAGCCCCAGCTGGGTATGAGGGAGGTTGAAAGAGACTGCTGTGTTGGGGACAGGCAAGGATTGAAACTGTTGGAACCAAGGGGTGTTTAGAGAGAGAGGGGGGGGGAGACTGTTAGAGATTAGGGTGGGTAAGATAAGGCAGCATCCTTGTAGCTATTTGGAAGGTAAGTGCACAAAAAGGTCCACAAAAAACACCCCTTTCTATTGCCCATCCCAACTCCATCACCTCCCTACTTGGTACCTTTTAGTCATTTTTTTCTTTTTTTTTACAAAATCACTACAGACCTACTAGCAGATGTGGTGGCAATGAGCATTGTAAAGGAATTTAAACATGACTAGATAAGACGTGGAGAGTATTTTTCAAAAGATTTTATACAGGTAAACTCATGGGGGGGTTCTACATGAAAAACACCTCTTGAAGATTGCATGGGAATGAAGTTAAATGCATGTACGATAGCCCAAGTCAATCTTAGTCCATCCCCGGGTGGGAAAAGCTCTTCAGGCCTATTCTTCTCCGATTCTAGTCTGAATTATACTCACCGATGTCAAATCGCCTTTCCTTATTGCCCTTCATTCGGTGAAATTTGCACTTCTCTGTAACCCTATACCATAAGAGGTCTTGGCAATTATGAGGAAGATGTTTAGCAGCTCTCTTTCTGTAGGACCTCTAAATAGGAAGTCCTAAATGTAAAGATATGACATCCATTTAAATTAGGACTGCTGTTTATGTGGTCCCGCTAATTAGATAAATGTGTGAAGGTGAAAGAAGATAGACTCGGGAGTAATTTGGGGAGATATTTCTTTATGGAAAGCGTGGTAGATGAGTAAAACAGTCTTCAAGGGGAGGCAGTAGAGACAAAGACCGCATCTGAACTCAAGAAAGCATGGGACAAACACAGAAGATCTCTAAAGTAAAAAAGGGGACTATAGTATTTGATGTGGAAGGGCGGACTGGATAGGCCGTAGGGTCTTTATTTGCCGCCATGTTTCTATGACAGTGGCTGGACATTATCCAGATAAACTTTGGCCTTGCTCCTGGAGCACACCCGGCCCCTTCTAAATTTAAGCGAATAAATTTTAGCTAGATATGAATTTGTGTGGCCAAAATTTACCCATTAGCCAGCAGAGAATCAAAAAAAAATCACTTATGCAAATACCATCTGGTTCTGGCCGCCTACGAGTTTTTGAACATCGACCTGTCTGTATTTTCATTAGCTGCTCACTTACTGAGAATATCCTCAGAAAGACAACCCACTTTCAACCACAGGAATTGTGTAAGTTAAAAGTGCTGCAGGCTTCTGCTTTTGCTAAGAAATCGCTGCTCCCTAGCCTGGAAGGTGGAAAAAAACCCCGCCAAGTTCCAAGAATGGCAGCTAAGATCAACTACTGTGCTGGCGTCAACACTAAGACAAACAACCCGTCATAAGCCTGCAAGCAAAAGCGAGAGCCGGTGTCTTTGCAATGGCCTTTGACAGCTCCTAGCAGTTCACTTTCCTGTTGGGTAGCTTTTCCCAGCCAGAGCTGTTTGCTTTCACTTTCTGCAGGGCGACAGGGAAGAAGATAGTGCTAGTGACTGGAAAACAGAGAGATCACGGCCAGATCTGCAGTGGGGTTTCACACAAGTCACTAAAACACGCAGGTCTTCATCTCCTGCCCTCCCCAAGAACTGTGCCTCCACCCTCTAACGCCTGCCCAAAGGAAAAGGGAGTGAGCAAATTCCTCCTCTGGTTGGGCCTGTCAAGCGCCAGCCCCCTCTCCATGTGTAGAAAACAGGAGCACAACTGGAAACCACTCTTGTCCTGTGCTTCTTTATTCATACCGAAATCAAATGGAACCACAGCAGAGATCTCATGTAGTCGCTTTTTAACAGACTGTTCAATAACAAGAATCCATTTCAAGGATGAGCAAATAGCCGAGCAGGAATGAGAGCCTTATGGTGAATAAAGGACCTCTGTCGAGCACATTAATATATTATAAGGGGACTAGGAAGGGAAGGTCTCCAGTATCGCAGTACACAAAAAAGACTTGTTTGCCCTTCTCCTGTAATCTGCTCAGAGCTCCCAAGTTACCCACTTCCAGGAGGGATATTTTAAGTGAGCCCTAGATTTCTGGCAACCCTCTTCTAATGTTTTATTAGACCTCCAGGGCTGATTAGAATAGGCAGAACAAGGGACTACAAGGACCACTGTGCTCTGGAATATAAGTTCAAGATCAGGGCTAGCCGAAGTCTCCCTGCTGGAACTGGGTAACTTCGCAGCTCTGTCTGTTTTCAGGGACCATTCACCAGGAATGTCTCATGCAAAGGGAAACAAAACCATCTGACTAGGTCATAGCTCCGTCTGGATTTAGGAAATACATGCTACTGCTCTACCTAGTTCAGGATGCTCGACATTGTCAAACTCCAGCATACGACAAAATATTATTACAGCTAGAACTTACGACTTTCAAGCACAATGCTTCAAAACTGGAAAATCCCAGGCCGGAGGCACCTTGTGGAAGTTGCTTGCTGCCATCTTGGAATCTCTCTTAGACTTTCTGCTTTCGTAAAGACCCTTCCACCATCAATGAAGCAGGAATGCAGTCCCCCCCCCCCCCCCACACCCCAGCTCTCTGTGCCTCTGATTACACAATTTACTAAGAAAACTTGGCTGAAAGTGTTGTTAATATGCATATGCCGTGTATGTACGAAGAACATCTCTTATAATGCACTGCGGCATCTATCAATCACCAAAAGAGCAGATATACAAAGGAAAAGAATCGTCGGTCGTAAGTAAACATGTAGCTCAGATTGCCTCCAAAGTCTCCAATTCAGAAGTGAATCTTAGCACCCAGGAAACATTTTATGTTAGTGAGTGAGGGAAGGAGTATTTCAATGGCGTTATGAGTAAATGTGTAAACCTGAAAGCCATTTGGGTTGTATTCCTATCAGAGAGTGTGTGTGAGTGTGAGTTTCTGTCAGAGTGGTTTTATCGTGAGCCCGAGACACTGCACGGAACTGCGATAATGTTTCAGCACGAGCCATGAATGATTGTGACTGTCAGTGATATGATACATGTGAGTGTGAGTGATTATCGCATGTCTATATGTGAGGTTATGAGTGTGACTGATGAGTGGTTTTGATACATCTGACTTGACAGAATATGAGCAGGCACTGATTTAGCAACAGGCATCTGCCTAAGGTGCTAAATTTTTAAGGCACCAAATATCTGGGGTAATAGGATGCCAATTCCACTTGCTTTAGGACAAAGCTTTATGATCTCTGAAGAATAAATTTTCCCCTCCCCATCACTCTCCAGTCCTGTCTATGGCACCACAGTTTTAAATCTGGCCTTGTGTGCCACTGTGGTATGTCTGAAAGTGCCAATGATTAGTGCATGTGATATATCTAAACGTGTTTGTGATGAGTGCGTACATGATATACCTTGTGTGAATGCTTCTTAGGAGAACTCAAAGATACAAACAGCCCTTAAACAAAGATTTTTTTGTCGGATACCTTTCTGTAAGTCAGCTCATAACAAGCTACCTCTGTTAAGGGTCCATTTTAGTTTATTTAAGCATAGTCTTATCAAAAATCCATTTTAAAAAAGTCATGTTTCAAACTTTCTGCCAGACAGTCCAACTGCTTTTGAATGGATGGCATGCAATTTGGATATGAGATTCTCTCTCAGGTGACTATAACAATGCTTACCCTGATGCAAAGCTTAATTGATTGAAAGTTCAAAATGAAACATTTTAAAATGGATTTTTGATAGACTATGATTTGCTGCTTTAGGTACAAATGACAGAACTCCAGTAGAGTTATGGGATGATATCAAGAAGGTTGTGTTGGAAGAAAGCGAGAAGTCTCTACAAAAGGTTAAAAAGCAAAAAACAGCCAAAATGGATGACCAAACAAACTCTGAAAATTGCCCAGAAATGCAGAGAAGCTAAAGCCAGAGGAGAAAGAGAGGCAAGCACAGAACTCAGAGATTTCCAATGTGCAGCAAGACACGACAAGGAAAAGTACTACAATGACACATGCAAGGAAATAAAAGCAGAAACTATTAAAAGGAAGAAGATTGGTTTTCCTAAAGTTACGAGAGTTAAAAAAAATTCCAGCCTCAAATTTGAATGTTACAAGATGCTCAAGGATCCATGTTCAATGATGCTGAGAAGATCAAGAAAAGGTGCAAAGAATATACAGAGTAATTATATCATAAAGATCAAGTGGACCAACAGCCGTTTCAACCTGTACCTTATGATCTGGAACTATAGGCGATGAAAGAAGAAGTTGAAGCAGCATTGAAAGCCTTATCAAAGAACAAAGCACCAGGCATTGATAGCATTCCCATAGAGGTATTACAGCAATCTGATAGAGCTGTTACCATACTTACAAGGCTCTGCCAGGAAATTTGAAAGACAACATCATGGCCAACTGACTGGAAAAGATCTGTGTTTATACCAATACTAAAGAAAGGTGATCCAACTGACTGTGGAAATTATCGCACAATCGCTCTGATCCCACATGCCAGCAAGATTCTACTCAAGATCATTCAGCAGAGACTGCAACCATACCTGGAACGCAAGCAGGGTTCAGGAAAGGGTGAGGAACGAGAGACATCATCGCAGATGCTAGATGGATCCTTGAAAAAACTAAAGAATATCAAAATGATATCTATTTGTGCTTTATTGACTACAGCAAGGCTTTTGACTGTGTAAACCATGAGATACTCTGGTCCGCATTAAGAAGCATGGGTATACCAGAACACCGGATCGAACTGTTGCTTCTTGATCAATGTAAAGGTTGTGCAAGAGAACGAATGGAACAAGGAGAAACAGAATGGTTTAAATCAGCAAAGGTGTATGACAAGGCTGCATACTTTCCCCCTACCTGTTTAATTTATAGGCAGAACTAATCATGATGATCATCAGAGAAGCAGGATTGTATGAAGACAACAGAGATGTGAAGATTGGTGGAAGAATCATCAACAACCTTCACTATGTTGATGATACACATTACTGGCTGAAAGTGAAGACAATCTGAAACATTTGCTTCTCAAGATCAAGGAATATAGTCTTAAAATGAGCCTGGACTTTAATGTAAAGAAGACAAAGATCCTGACAACTGGCAAAATCAATAAGTACAGCGTTGATGGAAAAGAAATTGAAAGAATGGACAACTTTAACCTACTTCGATCACTATCAATAAAGAAGCAACAAGCAGTCAAGAGTTACAATGCCACATTGCTCTTGAGAATCTTGTCTAGGTCCTTCATAGCCATTCTGCCAAGAGCAGAGATGTCTCTCTCCATACAAAGATTCGACTTGTTCAAACTATGGCATTTTCAATAACGTCATATGGATGCAAAAGCTGGACAGTGAAAAGATAGACAGGAAGAAAATTGATGCCTTTGAATTATGGTGCTGGCGGCGAATACTGTGTAGACCATGGACTGCCCGAAGAACAAACCAGTCAGGACTAGGGGAGATCTAAGCTTTCTTTAGAAGTCTCAGATGACAAGATTTTGACTTTCATACTTTGGACACATCATGCGAAGAGAGAGATCATTAGAGAAAGACATCATGTTTGGCAAGGTAGAAAGTCAATGCAAAAGAGGAAGGCCAGCAATGAGATGGATCGATACAATAACAGCAGCTACAGGTGCCAGTCTGTCAATGACCGCCTGACTAAAGACCGAACGCAATTTAGGACAACTATCCAGAGGGTCGCCATGAGTCAACACCAACTCGACAGCCCTTAACAACAACAACATGATTAAATAAAGTAAAATGAACCCTTAACAGAGGTATCTTGGTATAAGCTGACTTACAAATACAGAAAGGTGTCCAACATAAAAATCTATGTTTAAGGGCTGTTTGTATGTATGGGATTTTTTTTTGGTCATGCTGTAGAAATAGGCTCCCATAATTGATCCAATTTGATAGTGTTATGAGAATTCAACATATCTGAGAGTGTGAGGGTTTCTGATATATGTGAGAATGAGTGTGAGTGCTTGCGATGAGTGTGTGTGATGCACCAGAGTATGAGTTGGTGCAATGAATGCATGTAATACACTTAAGTGTGAGTGCGAGTCCTTCTGATGAGTTCATGTGATATAAATGCAGAAATAAATATGTGAAAGTTGTTTGTGATGAATGCGTATATGATATAGCCAGTGTGAGTGTTGTTACGAGAACTCGATATACCCGAGAGCGTGAGGGTTTCTATGTTAGGATGAATGTGAGTGCTTATGTTGAGCAAGTGGGCGACATACCAATGTCAGCGTGAGTTCTTATAATGAATGCATGTAATCTATATGACAATGTGAGTGCGTGTGGTACATCCGAGTATGAGTTCTTGTGGTATGTGTTTCTGATATATCCGAATGGAAGTGTGAGCTCTTGTGATAAGTGTGTGTGATACCCGAGAGTGAGTGTGATATACCTGAGAGCATGAGTGCTTGTGATATATCTGAGTGCAAGTATGAGTTCCTGTGATGACAGCGTATCATATAGCTGAGTGTGAGTGCTTGTGATATAGTGTGAGTGTGAGTGCATATAATATACCTGAACGTGAGCGACTGTGACGAGTGTATGTGATATACCAGAGAGTAAACCCGAGTTCTTGTCATGAATACGTGTGATATGTCTGAGAATGCGAGTGCATGTGATATACCTGGGAGTGAGTGTGAGCTCTTGCGATGAGTGTGATATACCTGGGAGTGTGAGTTCTTGCAATGAGTGTGATATACCTGGGAGTGAGTGTGAGCTCTTGCGATGAGTGTGAGCTCTTGCAATGAGTGTGATATACCTGGGAGTGAGTGTGAGCTCTTGCGATGAGTGTGATATACCTGGGAGTGAGTGTGAGCTCTTGCAATGAGTGTGATATCCCTGGGAGTGAGTGTGAGCTCTTGCGATGAGTGTGATATACCTGGGAGTGTGAGTTCTTGCAATGAGTGTGATATACCTGGGAGTGAGTGTGAGCTCTTGCGATGAGTGTGAGCTCTTGCAATGAGTGTGATATACCTGGGAGTGAGTGTGAGCTCTTGCGATGAGTGTGATATACCTGGGAGTGAGTGTGAGCTCTTGCAATGAGTGTGATATCCCTGGGAGTGAGTGTGAGCTCTTGCGATGAGTGTGATATACCTGGGAGTGAGTGTGAGCTCTTGCGATGAGTGTGATATACCTGGGAGTGACTGAGTACATTTATTTATTTATTTATTTATAAGTCTTTTATATACCGCCACTTCCCAAGATCAGTGGCGGTTTACATCAAACAATAAGAAATACATAGAACATGAAACAGAACATGACCAAAACTGAGCTCCTTATCTTTCCCCCCTTTCTCCATTCTGTAACACTACAGTCCTCCTTGTTTCCTAAGCTCGCAACCTTGCGGTCATCTTTGACTCTACTCTCTCTTTCTCTACACACATCCAACAGATGGCTAAAACCTGCCGCTTCTTTCTCTAAAACATTGGCAAAATTCATCCCGTCCTTTCTGCGCACACGACTAAGACCCTCATCCACTCACTAGTCACCTGCCATCTTGATTACTGCAGCCCACTCCTCACTGGTCTCCCTCTGAATCATCTTTCTCCCCTACAATCTATTTAAAGCTTAGCTGTACACCAGCGTCTCTTTGCTCATATAACCCCTCTTCTCAAGCGTCTTCACTGGCTCCCTATCCGTTTCCGCATCCCGTTCAAACTTCACCTGCTGACCTACAAGTGCACTCATTCTGTGACTCCTCCCTACCTTTCCTCTCTTATCTCACGCTACAGCCCTCCTTGGGAACTCCGCTCCTCTAACAGATCCCTCTTAGCTGTGCCCCTCTCTGCCACTGCCAGCTCCAGACTTTGTTCGTTCCACCTCAGTGCTCCATATGCCTGGAACAAGCTACCTGAATCAGTGCGTCAGGATCGTTCTCTGGTCCTATTCAAGTCCAGACTAAACACGCACCTCTTTGAGGCTGCTTTTGGATCCTGACGCTCCTCATTCTCTTGCCCACTGCTTATGTGTATCTTGTCATACTCTAGTCCCCAGGTTTGTGATTTTTTTTATCTTGATTAGATTGTAAGCTCTGATGAGCAGGGACTGTCTCTTACATCTATATGTACAGCGCTTTGTACGCCTTGTAGTGCTATACAAATTATTATTAGTAGTAGTAGTAGTGATATACATGAGTGTAATATACCTGAGAGTGAGTATGAGCTACTACTACTGAGCATTTCCATAGCACTACAAGTCATACGCAGCGCTGCACATATAGATGTAAAAGACGGTCCCTGCTCATCGGAGCTTACAATCTAGTCACAGTAGCTGTAGACTCGGGATACATCTAAGGGGAATGGTAGGGAAACACAAAGGAGATCAGGTGAATTAAGGTCCCAAAAGGACGGCAAAGAGGTGAGTTTTCAGCCTAGAATTGGAAAGAGCCAGAGAAGGCTCTTGTGATGAGTGAGATATACCCGAGAGTGTGTGTGAGTGCGTGTGACCTTCCTGAGAGTGTGTGTGATGAGTGTGACCTTCCTGAGTGCGTGTGAGTGCTTGTGATGAGTGCCTGTCACATACCCGAGAGTGCTTGTGGTGAGTGGGATATGCCCGAGAGTGCTTGTGGTGAGTGGGATATGCCCGAGAGTGCGTGTGAGTGCTTGTGATGAGCATGAGTGACATACCCGAGAGTGCTTGTGATGAGTGTGACATACCTGAGAGTGCTTGTGGTGAGTGTGACATACCCGAGAGTGCTTGTGTGAGTGGGATATACCCGAGTGGGACCTCTATCAGCCTCCCCCCCCCCTCACCTGCATCGTAGAAAGTGTCCAGCACCGCCGTCTCGCCGAAGTCCAGCTCTCCGAAGTTGAGGCTGCTGAGCTGGGCGGCCTCGGCCTCACACGCCCTGAGCAGACACTGCAGCGCCCCCGCCTCCGGGCTGCCCCCCAGGCCAGACTTGGGGCTATCGTTCAGAACGTAGACCACCCGCAGCGAGCGCCGGCGGAGCCCCCCGAGGCAGTGCCCCCCCTCCCCAGCGCCGGTTGCAGCCTCCGCCACGGGGCCCCCCACCGCCGCCGCTTCGGTGCCCGCTCCGACCGGGACCGGCTCCGCCGCCGCTAGGGCGGCGCTAGCGTCCATCTCCGACCGGCTGCTCAGCGCATGGGAAGCGGCCGACGGGCACGGCAGAGGCAGCCGGGGCAATCCGGAGGGGGTGCCCGCTCCCCCACCCAGGGCTGCAGGGGTCGCCCGGCTGATCAGAAGGGGGCGTCGGGTAACTCTCGTCCGTGCTGCAGATCGGGCGGAAAAGTTAGCGAGAGGAGCGCCGGAAAGAAAGCGGCCGCCCGGGAGCCGAGCCCAGCGCCTGAAACTCCAACGCGAAGGCGCACGAAGTTCCTCCTACGCGCACTGTCAGATGTACGCACAGTCGGGAGGGGCTGCAGGGGAGGGGGCTCAGGACACGAGGTGCGTTTCCGAAACCGGTCCCGGCTCCGTTTACATGCACTCGGCTGACACAGATAAACGAGAGTTTCGTGACTGCTGCACTATAGCAAAGGCGAAGTTTGCTTATTACAAACAGTCTCTGTGAGGCGGGGAGAGGAAGGTGCTGTGCCTGGGGCAGGAGGGACTGTGAACCGATCCCAGGTCCCTGGACTGAGGAGGAAGCGCTTTGAGCCTTGGGGCAGGTAGAGTCCTCCCAGTGCCCCCTCCTTGCTCTTCATTTTGCTCTGGGGTACAGGCACTGGAAGACAGCAAGGACATCCCCCGGCCTCCCCCACACACACGCAAGCGAAAGGGGGGGAGGGCAACGACTATAATGCTATTCGTCTAACTTTGGCAGCAAGCAAAACAATTGGAAATACAACAAAGAAACCCCAGAGGGCAGCACCTTGGCCCAAGGAGAACCAGACAAAGGGAACATCCTGTCAGATAAACCTCACTGAGCTCTACAAAGACGTGTCCGAAGTGATAGAAGTGCACGTTTTCAGTACCCTTACGGTGTGCGCAGACGTGACTCCCTTGAGTTTGTTTACTGTTCGCTCTAAAGCGCTTTGGTCTAAAAGCCTCTTTCTCCGCCAAGGCTGTCTGCACGGTTACCCAGTAAACGTCTGCATAAATACTGCACTAGTCCCTTGGATTTTTGCAACGTAAATGCAAAACTCCGCACTTTATTTGCACCAGATCTTAGCTCTCAAGCACCCTTTAAACTTACTGCTGCTACCGAACATTTCACAGACACATGTAAAAGACGGTCCCTGCTCATCAGAGCTTACAATCTAGTCAAGACAGACAACACAGTAGCTGTAGACATCATGGGCTACGTCTAGGGGGATGGTAAGGAAACACAAAGGAAATCAGGTGAGTCAAGATCCCAAAGTGATAAGAGGTGACTTTTCAGCCTGGATTTGAAAAAGGGTCAGAGAAGGTGCAGACACAGGTAGTTTGTTGCAGGCATAAGGAGCAGCAAGGTGGAAGGAGCCAAGTCTGGAGTTAGCAATAGAAGAGAAGGGCACAGATAGAAGCGATTTGCTAGAAAGAGCGGAGTTCCCGAGGAGGGTGTAGGGAGAGATAAGAGAGGAGAGGTATTGAGGAGCTGCAGAGCGAATGCACTTGCAGGTCAGCAGGAGATGCTTGAACTGGATGTGGAAACGGATAGGGAGCCAATGAAGTGACTTGAGAAGAGGGGTAATATGAGTATGACGAGGCTGGCGGAAGATTTCCAAACTCGAGTTCCAATTTTTCTATAGTACTAGGAGAGCACTGCAAAGAGGCTAGTATTTATTATCTGCAAAGAGACAAACCATTCTTGTTAACTCCTCTGCTATCTCATTTATGAAAACACAGAAGTGAAGCCCCAGGGCTGATGTCTGAGGCATGGAAATATTAACCCTTCTTTCCCTGGTGCTAGAACAATAACATCGATGCTGTCTATTATTCAAGCAGCTTCTAAGCCTGTGAATTATCTTGGGCAGGGGTTCCCAAACTATAGCTCAAAGGCTAGATGTAGGCTGTGATCTTTTCTGACGTCCCATGTTTATTTATTTAGCTGTATTTATATCCCGCTTTTCACTGGGTCAAAGCGGTCAGTTGGGGGATACATTTAACATGAGGGGATATGAGACACATACGCTAATACTTACAGGGAACATGGGCAATGGAGGGTTAAGTGGCTTGCCCAAGACCACAAGGAGTGCCTATAGGACTAGACATCCCAGTCCCTCCGGCCTGAGATTGCTGTCTCCAGGTGGGACTTGAACCCCCGACCCTCCGGCCTGAGATTGCTGTCCCCAGGTGGGACTTGAACCCTGGCCCTCTGGCCTGAAGTACCTTGTCCTAACCACTAGGCCACTCCTCCCATGTTTTTCCTGTCTGCTTTTTTTCCGCCCTTCATGCATGTTTATGCGGCAATCTCCAAGGCGGAACCAACCCTTGCTTAGCAAACTCTGATGGGGATCCCTTCCCCACCTTTCTTATTGATTTGAAATGTCTCATGTGACCAGGGCCGGATTTGCCTATACGCCACGTACGCCGTGGCGTAGGGCCCACAGCTGGCAAGGGCCCACCGGGAATGTTTTTTGCACAGGGCCCCGCGTTTCAGGGGGCCCCGCGCAAAAAACATTCATTTCATCATTAAAATTAAACCAAACAAAAAAAAGCTGTCGCTGCCTCTGCCGGGGCCGCCGCGGCAGAATCGAGTGTGCCGCGGGGCCCCCCCTGCCCAGCAGAGCCTGGCCTGCCCTCCCCGGTATCACCTCTCGAGTCTCAGCTGCCGGCTTTCAGAGCGCGAGGGAAGAGTTTTTCCCTCGCTGCTCTGTTTAAGCCCGCGGGGGCTGATGGGACTTCCCATCAGCCCCCGCGGGCTTAACAGAGCAGCGAGGGAGAAACTCACCTCGCGCTCTGAAAGCCGACGCGTGTGACTGGAGGGAGGCAGCTGAGACTCGAGAGGTGATACCGGGGAGGGCAGGCCAGGCTCTGCTGGGCAGGGGGGGCCCCGCGGCACAATCGATTCTGCCGCGGCGGCCCCGGCAGAGGCAGCGACAGCTTTGTTGTAAAAAAAAATTCGCTGGGCTGGGGTGGGCTGGGGGGGTTAGGACTGGTGATGGGCTGAGGGGGTTAGGAGTGGTAATGGCTGTGGGCTGTTGGGGGGGTTAGGACTGGTAATGGGCTGGGGGGGGGGTAGGAGTGGTAATGGCTGTGGGCTGTTGGGGGGGTTAGGACTGGTGATGGGCTGGGGGGGTAGGAGGGGTAATGAATGTGTGCTGGTGGGGGGTTAGGACTGGTGATGGGCTGGGGGGGGTTAGGAGTGGTAATGGCTGTGGGCTGTTGGGGGGTTAGGACTGGTGATGGGCTGGGGGGGGTTAGGAGTGGTAATGGCTGTGGGCTGTAGGGGGGGTTAGGACTGGTAATGGGCAATGGGGGGGTTAGGAGTGGTGATGGGCTATGGGGGGGGGCTATTGGGGGGCTATGGGCTATGGGGGATCTAAGTCTATATGGGCTGATGGGATTAGGACTGGAAGTGGGAAGATGGGGGCATAGGACTGGTAATGGGCTATGGGGGGGGGGCTTTAAACAAAAAATTGGGTGATGGGGATTAGGACTGGAAATGGGCTGGTGGGATTAGGACTGGGAGTGGGCTATGGGGGGCTAGGACTGGTAATGGGTTGGGGGATTAAGACTG
Source organism: Ichthyophis bannanicus (assembly GCA_033557465.1). NCBI lineage: Eukaryota > Metazoa > Chordata > Amphibia > Gymnophiona > Ichthyophiidae > Ichthyophis > Ichthyophis bannanicus. The sequence goes on along the minus strand of CM066035.1, from coordinate 897,500,842 downwards.
AAGGTGGGCTGATGGAGTTAGGACTGGTAATGGGCTGTGGGCTGTTGGGGGGGGGGTTAGGACTGGTAATGGGCTATGGGGGGCTAGGACAGGAAATGGGCTGATGGGAAGGGGTTAGGACTTGAGGTGGGCTGATGGGGTTAGGACTGGTAATGGACTGTGGGCTGATGGGGGGGTTAGGACTGGCAATGGGCTATGGGGGGGTTAAGACTGGTAATGGGCTGAAGGCTGATGGGGGCAGTCTGCTAAAGTGCTAGGGGTGGTTAGGACTGATAATGGACTATGGGGGGGGGCTAGGACAGGAAATGGGCTGATGGGGAGGGGTTAGGACTTCAGGTGGGCTGATGGGGTTAGGACTGGTAATGGACTGTGGGCTGATGGGGGGGGGTTAGGACTGGCAATGGGCTATGGGGGGCTGACTGGAAATGGGTTGATGGGGGTTAGGACTGGAAGTGGGCTGATGGGGGGTTAGGACTGGTAATGGGTTATAGGGGGGGCTTAAACTGAAAATGGGGTGATGGGGGGTTAGGACTGGAAGTGGGTTGATGGGGGGGCTAGGACTGGTATTGGGTTGATGGGAGGGGCTAGGACTGGAAATGGGCTAATGGGGGGCTAGGACTGGAAATGGGCTGATGCAGGGACTAGAAGGGAATGGATGCTGGGTGAGGCTGGAACTAGAAGGGAGCTGGTGTTGGGGGAGGATTAGAATGGGATGGTGCTGGGAGAGTAAAATGGAGAGGGGAAAAATATTTTGTGTGGGAGGGATAAAAAATCTACAATTGGCCGGGTATTGGGAGAGTAAGTGGGGATTGAGGATGGAGGGGTAAATTTTGAGTAGATGAAATAGGAATGAGGAAAGAGCAAAAGGAGAAAGATTAGTATGTTAAAGCAGATGTAGAGAGAGAATGGAAAAAAAAAAACCAAGAAGACAGAAGAAAGGACAAATGGACAGCAGATGGAGAGTTAGCAGAAGACACAAAGAAACCAGAAGAAAGTGGCTGGAACAATTGCAACTGAAAAAAAATGCACAAAAGGTAGAAAAATATCTCTTTATTTTGAATTTATTAACTGGAATATGTCAGCTCTGGGAAATGTGCATCATTAATTTTTGCGCTTTGTTTAGTACAAGAGGAAATTAATTTATAGTTTTATTTCTACAGTGTTGTTGTATATTCCAAGTTTGGCTTTTGGGGTTCCCAGTTTAATTATTGTCTTCCTGTTTCTAAATTGTGATTCCTTGTTTGGTGATGGTCTATGTTGTGCATGTGTAACTGAGGATATAATTCCTATTTGACATTGCCACTTGTTCTTTCCCCAGTAGGTCATGTATTGTTGTTCTCTGAAATGTATTGGTTTAATATTTGCAGTGTTGCCTTTTGATAGTTAGGGTATGGTGCTTTGTGAGTCCTGGTAGTGCTGTTAGGATATGGCGGGTTTGCTATGGGTTCTAAATGGGCAGTGTTTGTAGTAGTTCCTAATGTGCCTGGCGGTTGGTACTGGATTATAGTAATGTAGAAACCTTTTAGTCTTTCTTTATCCATATACTCATTAAGAGGCATGTTTACTAAAAGTTAGTGTATGGCAGAGCTACTCAATTCCAGTCCTGGTGGTGGTCCACAATCCTGCAGGTTTTCAGGATATCCCTAATAAAATATGCATGAATATATATGCATTGGAGATATCCTGCTTTAACCTTTCCCAGCATTCCCGGCTTCACAGAAACAGCCGCCAGCGTGAAGGAAAAGGCTCTTCACGCAGGCGGCTGTACAGAGGGAGCCGGGCCTCGCGCGGGCTTCCCCGGCCCCCTCTGAAGCCCCTCAGACAGCCGCGATGCTGTCCGGGGGGCCAGGACTGCATGGGGGGGCCCAGGACTGCACGGGGCGGGCCAGGACTGCACGGGGGCACGGGGGGGGGCCCAGGACTGCACCGGGGCGGGACCTGGTCTGCACGGGGGCACGGGGGGGGAACACGGGGGGGCCCAGGACTGCACAGGGGGGGCACAGGACTGCACGGGGACATGGGGGGGGGGGCCCACAATTTTTCTTGGCGTAGGGCCTCACTCTAGCTAAATCCGGCCCTGCATGTGACCCTTCTCTCAAAAAATTTAGGAGTTTATATAAGTTATTTCCTTTTTCTTTTCTACTAAGTGGATGGACATGTCCTTGTAATGGTTCATTGTGTTTACCATTCCGGAGATTATGGTTGGTTTTTCTCTTCCCTTGATGTGGGCTACTAAGGATTTGTTTTCCTTGTTTTCTTATATTTCCCTTTGATGTATTTTGTGATTACTTGCACTTTTGCAGTTTATTAGTCTCTGATTGGCTGACATCATCCTTGTCTCCCCTGTCAATCAGTTTGATTGATGGTTTGCCCGATATATTACTTAGTATAAAGCCTTTCTTTGCTACACCCAGTACAGTGCCCACCCATAATTCCTAAATTGTCTACAGGCCTCCACAGCCTATTGGATTTATCAGGATATCTGAAATGACGAAGCCTGAAGATAGTGCTTCTTCTTAATCAAAGTTGGGATTCTACCAAGTGCCAACTCGTGATCTTGGCTTATGTTTCACCCCACTTGCCCCTTGATCTTGTATTAATCACCAAAGTTATGGTAGCCATCGCCCTTTATTTATTTACCTATGCTTATATACTGCTTTTCACTGTGTCAAAGTGGTTTACATTGAACAAAAAAACAGTTTTTACAAGGAACAGATCAATAACCTAGGTACATAGAGCAGGATAGCAATATAATAAAAAACAGTATTATGCATAACAGGTAACTTCCTAATAACATAGTATATTTAGTATATTTGTTGGCCAAATTATTTTCAACCATTGAACTACATACAATTGTAATAGCTATACCTACCGGTATGTTCTTTAACTATTTACAGATGTAGGTCCTATTATGTGTGTGTCTGCCTCGTTGTTATCATGTTAGTGGGTAGGTTAGGTGGTGGGTCCAAAGTGGTCGGAGAATAAGGGGGTTTTCAAGTGTTTGTGGAAAGAGGGAAGGCTGGTGATGCTCCTTAGTTTGTCAGGTAGAGAGTTCCAAAGGGATGGTGCGGAGAATTCAAATGCTCTTTGGCAGGTATGTTGATTGAACTTTGTTTTAGATTGTGGTATTTTGAGCTTGTTGGATGTGGTCTATTTGTGTTGAACTTCTGAAGGAGGGATTGTAGGAGGGTGTGGGGGGGGGGAGTGAGTGTAGAGCTTTGTGTGTTAGGAGCAAGGTCTTCTATCTAATAATGCTCGTGAGAGGCAGCCAGTGGGGCTGCTTTAGGACGGGGGTAATGTGGTCAAATTTAGCAGCATTCTGTATTGTGTGTGTAGCTGGGTGGAGTGCAGATTGGAGGAGGAAGAGGGTGGCCTGTGGTAGTCCTTGGTAGATATTGTTGCAGTAGTCAGCATGAGGGAGAATAAGGGCTTGGAGTGTCTTCTGGTTTAAGGAGTGGACGGAGTTGCTGTAGAGTCTTAGGGGCTTGTTTACAAAGCCGCGGTAGCGGTTTGCGATCGTAATCGGAGCCGCGGCCCCATTGATTTATTTTATTTATTTATTTAACATTTCTTCTATACCGCGCTATTAAGATCAGTGCGGTGTACATTGAACAAAATATACAACAATGTATGCAAGTAACATTGAGTTTACATAGAACATGGGAATATATAACATGGATTAACAGGGAAAACTATGTACAGTCAACATCATATATGTATATGTTTTTACTATATAAATATGTTAGCTCAAGTGGAGATTATCTGCGTAATTTATGTAGGAGGCGCACATCAATGGGGCCGCGGCTGCGATCGCGATCGCGAACCACTACCGCGGCTTTGTAAACAAGCCCCTTAGTTTTGAGGTATATTGTGTTGGCTGTTTTTGTTATGAGTTTTGAAGGAGATGCTGGACACTGACCCTGGAAACACTTTCTCCATTTGTAAGTACGAGTTCCAACTCCTCCCTTGTGGGTTCTGTTACCATGTACCAGAGCTGGTGGAAGGGTATTGGGTGCCCTAAGCAAACCTTCAGCTTTCCTCCAATTTTGCTCATTAAACTTAACAATTATAATCATCAAAACACCACTCCTTCTACAACAATTCTGTAAGAAGGCATCACTGGACATCAAATGTCTCAGAATTAAGCTTTGCTTTATATGAATGTGTGTGACACTCTCCTTGCAGGTTAGAGGATGTGCTGAGGGCTTTTTGAGTTTGTGCGGTGTCGGGATTTATTGCTCTCTGGTGCCCCTCAGAAGCTGCCGCCCTAGATGACCCTCTAGTCTTGCCTAATGGTAGGGCCGGCCCTGGATAGAAATCCAACTTCTCTCTGTTTGCTCCTGTAGATGGGATTCTTCGATCAACCATCAGCAGGTTACAGTTGAGGATTGCCCTCTGATTCACTGTTGTTTTATGTTTCCAAAAGATTGGCCTAAATCTCTGTCCAGTCATTCTGTCTGTGCTGAAGGGCTGAAGGTTAGATCTTCCCACGATATCCCATTGCATGCATTTCAGTTGCTTTATTTTTCAGGTCAATATTTGACTGTGGCACGGGTGTGTGTGTGTGGGGGGGGGGGGTTAAACACTGGCCACTATGGTTTAATAACATTTGGATATTTAGCATTGGCTGCTAGTGCTATCCAGAGAGCAAACCACATAAGGTTAGGCCAATCTTTTGGAGTCCTAATGTTATGCTCTTAGCTATATGGAGAGTGGGCCCAGTATTGCCACTATTTGGATAACTGGTCTCCACCTATGAACCGACTCGGCACTGTCCAGTTACTGCTGCTGAATATTCCTCTCACAGGCACTTCTGCTAACTGGATAAATCCTTTGAATACTGGGCCTATATATTTTGTACTTAAAGTGCTGATCCTCCACCCTTTTGGCCTGCCCCCTCCTTCCGGAACACACTTGCTGATATTCCGCAGGCGGACTGCTTCAACAGCTCACAGCTGGGAGATATTCTTTGCTAAAAACTAGAGTAATATTTTGGTTTAAAGTTGTTTTTCGTGTGGCTTCTGGGAATTAGCCATACTGCTAAATACTGGGGGCAGCATCAGTCGCTAACCAGGCAGCGGTGGGTAAAAGATAGGCGCAGCAAAACCTAACCGTGCAGCGGTGCAATATCACTGTGGGCTTGAGGGCTGTGCGGCGAACCCAGATATGTAACGCCGGGGCTGCATTTGATCCCGGCATTGAATATCTGGGGTTAAAGTTTGCCGGTGATGGCTATCGCCATAGCAGCACATAGTTGCCCTAAATAACTACGTTAAATTTGGCTGCTACTGCCAATGGCATGTTTTGCCTATGGTGTCGAAACCACAGCTGTAATGCTCAGCCCAGTGAACACAAGCATGACCTCTGCTTATTTTCCCACTGAAAGCCTTCGGTTAAAATGGAAATCAAAGCCAACAAGTACCTGCATACCTGCTTCAGAAGACGGAGAGAATCCACTGAAACGTGGAAAGCAACACAAAAAGAAAGCAATATCGTTAACTGCTTACCCCCCATATTCATCTGTCCCATTCGCATTTCTTGTTCTCGCCTCAGCCCCCCTCCTGTTCCATGCATAATACCTAGCAAGGGAGGGGCTTGAACAGGAAGCAGAGGGTGGTCGCTGCCTGATATTTATGGTCCAGTCCAGTCATCCTGTAAACCCCTGATACTGACCCCAAAGTGATCATCTAGTCTGCCTAATAAAAGCACCAGCTCTGCAGCCACTCAGCTAACCCCCCACCCTACAGGTTCTTCCTATACCAGGACCAGCTCAAATAGGAATAGGAAGTTGCTTGGGGGGGGCGGCCTCTGGGGGGCAGCAGAGAGCAGCAGCAGTTAAAGCAAAATGATAGATCCTGAACCCCCCCCCCCCCACCCCCAACTCAAAGAGCCCTCAGTAGGGAGAGTGGACACACACATACCAGTAGCGTAGTCAGGACGGAGGATTTGGTGGGGCCTGGGATTAACATGGGAGGGCGCAAAGTTCTCTCATTCAACTGTTCCTCCGCGGCTTACTCGTTGAGCCTGATGCCAAAGCGGAGGGGCCAGAGCCCACCCTTGGCCACCCTCCTCCACATACCTACAAAGTAAAGTTTAATATTTACAAGTATGATGTCCATTTCTGCATTTTTACAGGATTGTTATGGAATGGGTGGTGTCGGGATGATTGTGATTGTTGAGTTTAATTACAGAAATCTTGAGAGGGGTAGTAAGGCCGAAAGTTTGCCTAAGGTGGCCAATTCCCTTGTGCCAGCTCTGTCCTATTTGGCCAGCTATTCTTGTCTTCCTGACTCCTCTTGTCTTCAGTGCGGCAGGGGTTCCGCTGAGTCTTTGTGGTCTGTTACCAGAGGGCTGTCCACTGCAGCCTGTGGCGGAGGGGGGATAAAGACTGGGAGGGCCATATAAAGGGCTATGCAACTGCACAGGGTACAAGCACAGAGGGGGGGGGGGCGCTGATATCACTGGGCTTCCAGGAAGCTCAAAAACGGTGAGTTACTGAACGTGGCTGGGGCGCATTACTATCTTGGTATAGTCCTGGATAAAGGCCCCACAGAATGGAGTGCAGAACATTAATAGGGACAGGCCCTCTGGTGCATGAATAATCCTTCGCATACACACACAGGGAAGAGCTTTGTGATGGACTTTTTTACAATTTAGTGAGTACACAGACTTTACCACAGTAGCATCCATTACCAGCTTCTGCATCATATCTGAGCCTGTGAATTAGATACACCCAAGTTCTGTGTTGTTTCCGATTGTTTATCTCCTGAATCCCCCATTCCCATCACTGTACCTCCCCCTTGACCTCTCGTATGTTACATTATTGCCTGTTGCTCTCAGAGGGCCTGCGGGCAATTGTATATGTTTGTGTATACCACTAGACCCAGTTATCACTGTAAATCTTGAGGGTTATGGTGGTAGTTGCCAATAAGGAAAAGGTATTCCCGGGGCTGGCGCTTCCGTTAGGTGAACTAGGTGGTCAACTGGAGTGCCAGTGATTGGCAGGTGGTCCATTGCTGCCATCGGCCACCCCCTAAAAGACACGTGTCACCTCCGGCACTGGGGTGCTGTTGCTGCTTCCGTCCCCTCTCTGTTTTCAGCTGTGTGTGTGTTTGTGTGTGTGTGTGTCTCTCTCTCTCTCTCTCTCTCCTCATAATCAGTTGTAACCTCCCCGTTGCCTCTCTCTGCTTTTGGAGATCAAATATTAACTTTACTTGCCTTATTCACTCTACCTCTGCTCTCTGCAGCCTTCTCACAGTTTAAAATCTCCCCCTCCCTGCCTGCCTCCTATTACTGTGTACTGAAAGTATAACCACCCCCCCCCCCCCTCCCCCATTAACACATTGTTAACCCTCTTCCCCATTTGCCATTTGCAAGTCTGTTACAGGCTGTGCTGTTAGCTTCCGGCTAGGGTCTGACTCTTTAGCCGCTTGCTTGTAAGGTCTGTCTGCCTGTATATATTTGTTTATTGTTAAATACCGTTGAGTCAGTGTCGACTCATGGTGACCCTCTGGATAGTTAACCTAAACTGTATTCGGTCTTATTTATTTATCTTATCATTATTAGAGTGCCTTACTTTTCAGTATTTTTGTTTGATCTTGTTCAGTTCTTCATCTCTGTTTTCAGCTCTGTGGGTCTCTCCCTCCCCACAGTTTACCCCCCTGGTTTATAGTCTCTTAGAGCCACGATCCCTCACAGGTGCACCCTGTCCCCTGCAATTTCTACCACCCATCCTTTTATTTCTTCTGACTTCTGGGCTCCTCTTCATCTCTCTTTATGGCTCCTCAACATTTTATTTATTTAACATTTTTATATACTGTTTTTCTGCAGTTCAAAATTGTTTACAATGAACAATTTGTAGCAGTGTGTTTACAGCTGTTTTACAAGGAACAACATACTTCCTAATTGTTTCCCCTCCTACCAACACCTTCAAGGCCCACCCCTTACCTCCCTTTTGCCGTCCTCACTTCCCCCACCATCTTGTCATCTACCCTGTCACCAGCTCTTGAGCTTCACCAGCTTCTCCCTCTTATTCAGCCATCTCCTCTCTCTCTCTGAAACCACCTCACCCTCGTTACCGCTGTGCTGTCTCCTCTCTGCCCCACACTCTTCTCTCTTCTGGAGATATCAACCCCAACCCTGGCCCCCCCCCTAAACTTTTGGCACACTCTCAGAACAGATCTTCATGCAACAGCTCAAATCGTATTCATATCCCTTTCCTTTCCCACTCCCCTCTCCCTTTCTCATGTGCCTTGTGGACGCACACTCCATCTCAAATAAACTTGTCTTTACTCATGATCTTTTTATCTCTAATGTTCTCTATCTCCTTGCTCTAACTGAGGCCTGGCTCCTCCCAGAGGACTCGGATTCAGTCGCTGCTCTCTGTCAGAACACGCCTCGTTCCAGTGTCTGCGGTGGTGGTGGTGTTTGGCTTCTATTCTTCCTTCTGTCAATTTTAGCCCCTCCTTCTGCCTCAGTCTCACTTCTTTCCCTCCTTTGAAGTCCACTCCATCCATCTGACTTTGTACTCCACCATCTCTCCGATTAACTGTTATTTATTAACCTCCTGACAAGTCCACTTCTACATTTCTCTCTGACTTTAACTCATTGCTTTCCTTCTTTCTGGATTCATCTTCCCCCTCCCTTACTCTCGGGGATTTTAACATTCATGTTGATAACCCCTCTGACCCTTATGCTTTAAAGCTCCTCTCCCTTACTTCATCATTTACCTCCAGCTTTGCTCTACTGCCCTACTCACCATCATGGCCACTGCCTTGACCTTGTATTTTTCTCTAATTGCTTACCCTCAAATGCCTGTACCTCACTTCTTCCCTAATCAGACCATCACCTGCTAAGCTTCACTCTTCATCACCCACCGCCTCAACCTCACCCTGTCTCCTCCATCCTCTTTAGAAATCTTCATGTTGTCGACCCTTTGGCTCTCTCCTCCACTGTCTCATCACCTCTCTCCTCCACTATGTCATCTGAGTCTGTTGACGAGGCCGTAGCTTCCTATAACGCCGCACTCTCCTCGGCTCTGGGTGCTCTTGCTCCGCCCATGCCACATCCTGTGAGGCTTACTGTACCTCAACCCTGGCTTTCATCCACTACCCACTATCTATTTTCCTGTGCCTATTCAATTGAGCATGGCTCAAATCCTGCTCCCTTGCAGACTTTCTAAACTTCAAATTCATGTTTGTCTCTTTGCAGTCAGCCATAGCACTCGCCAAACAAGATTATGTCCATCTGACTAACTCTCTTGCCTTTGACCCTCACCATCGCTTTACAACTCTCAACTCTCTCCTCAAGGTTTTTCCACCTTCCACCCCTCCCTTCCTTTCTGCCCAAATCCTGGCTGACTGCTTCCGTGACAAAATCCACAAGATCACACTCCAAACCTCCAAGAGATCAGCTACTTCCCCTCCTCCCTCTCTTTACTCCCAACTTTTCCCCCTACCTCTGCTATCCTTTCTTCCTTTTCTATGATCTCTGAGGAGGAAACCACTCACCTTCTTTCCTCATCCAAACTCACCACCTGCTCCTCTGATCCTATTCCAACCCATCTCCTTAGCTCTATCTCCTCCACTGTAGTCCCTTCCATCTCTCATTATTCTCAACCTATTGCTCTCCACAGTAACCATCTCTGCAGCCTTCAAGCATTCTGTGGTCACTCCTCAAGAAACCCTCACTAGACCCTACCTGTCCTTCTCCCTATCAACCCATCTCCCTCCTCCTCTTCATTTCTAAACTACTTGAACATGTGGTTCACTGCTGTTACCTCAACTTTCTCTCCTCTCAAGTCCTTCTGTATCCTCTACAATCTGGCTTTCATCCTTTACATTCTACCGAAATGGCTCTTGCCAAAGTCTTCAGTGACCTATTCTGGCAAAATCCAAGAGCCTTTACTTAGTCCTCATCCTTCTTGATCTTTCTACTGCTTTTGACACTGTTGACCACAACATTCTTGATACCTTGTTTTGCTTGGTTTTAATGGCTCTGTGCTATCCTGTTTCTCTTCTTATCTCTCCCATCGCTCTTTCACTGTTTGTTCTGGTGGATCCTCCTCTACTGCTATCTCATTCTCTGTTGGTGTACCCCAAGGATCTGTCCTGGGTCCTTTCCTTTTCTCTCTATATACCCACTCCCTTGGTGCACACATCTCTTCCCATGGCTTTTAGTACCTTCTTTATGCTGATGACTCCCAGATCTACCTCTCTGCACCTGAAATATCTCCGGCAATCCAGGCCTGGATCTCTGCCTGCCTTTCTGACATTGTTGCATGTATGTCTCAGCCCTGTTTGAAATTGAACATGGCCAAAACTGAGCTTCTTATTTTTCCCCCTAAACTCTCCTCTCCCCTTCCTCAATTTCTGTGGATAACTCTTTTTACTCCTTCCTGTCTCCTCAGCTTGCAGCCTTGGGGTTGTCTTTGACTCCTCTCTCTCCTCTCTCTCCTTCTCCACACACATCCATCTGAGAGCTAAAACCTGCCATTTCTTTCTCTACAACATCAACAGAATTCACCCATTCCTTTCTGAACACACTACTAAGACACTTATCCACTCCTTAGTCATCTCCCGTCTAGACTATTGTAACCTGCTTCTTGCTGGTCTCCCTCTGAGTCATCTCTCTCTCTCCCCTGCAATCTGCTCAACACTTTGCTGCGCGGCTAAATCTTCCGCAAGCCTTGTCATGCTCATATTACCCCTCTTCTCAAGTCACTTCATTGGCTTCCTGTCCATTGACTCATCCAGTTCAAACTTCTCCTGCTGACCTATAAATGCATTCACTCTGCGGCTCCTCACTACCTCTCCTCCCCTCCTCAGAAACTCTGCTCTTCTGGCAAATCACTTCCATCTGTGCCCTTCTTCACTATTGCTAACTCCAGACTTCGCTCCTTTCACCTTGCTGCTCCTTATGCCTGGTACAAAATACCCCAGTCTGTATGTCAGGCGCCTTCTCTGGCCCTTTTCAAATCCAGGCTGAAAAATCACCTCTTCAATACCGCTTTCGGATGTCGACTTGCTCTTTTGTGTTTCCTTACTACTCCCCCTAGCTGTATCCCACATCTACAGCTACTGTGTTGTCTGTCTTGACTAGATTGTAAGCTCTGATGAGCAGGGACCGTCTTTTACATGTGTCTGTGAAGCACTGTGTACGCCTTGTAGCGCTATACAAATGTTCAGTAGTAGTAGAAATAGTAGTAGCCCCCCCCCCTGATTCCACTTCCTGGAGGTAGAACCACAGGGGCAGAAGCAGGAACAGCACCACAGTGCTAGAGGTGATGGTAAGTCTTGTGCCATTTTAAAAGCATTGCTACCAATGCATGTCCTTTGGGGGGGGGGAGAGGAGCAAGCAGCAGCAGTAGCAATGTGGATGGACAGTGGGAGCAGGGGGCACTAGGAATGAGGTTCACCTAGGGCTCCTCAAATCCTTGTACTGGCCCTGGGTATTCCAAGCCTCGGCGCCCACAGATGCCATGTTGATATTATTTATACTTTATTCCCCTAAGGGCCGCGTATCACTGAAAACTGATACACAGATGTTCAGGCTTGTCTGTGGTTAACCCTTTGTGTGTAGTTCCCTTACTTGAATTTTGGTTTCCTTCCTAAAAAAAATTAAAAAAGAATATGAGGTGAGTTCTTTGTATTGACTTAACTTGATACATTTTTTTGACTAGCTTTTAAAGGCTTTAATATTTTAGAGTTTGAGAAAAAAAATGACAATGCCAGTATATAAATGCACGACATAAGCATTGCAGTGGGAAAAGGCATGTTGATGGGCCGGGGAGGAAACTGTGCAAGAGGTAGAAGGGTGATCTGAAGGTGGCGAAGCAGTAAATAAATTATGGTTTATTAATGTAATAGGCAAACCACATCTGTGTTGCCCTTTCTCATCAGTCTCAAAGTGTGTTATCATTTTAATGTCCAGTCTTATGCTCTGAGGTTTTTTTACATTTCTTCTTAATATTCCAAGAATAAGGTCATTGACACAGTATTCTGGTCCTGAAAAATGTTCCCCCACGGAGGCATCATCATCATCATCTGCGTTGTCATGTCTTATATTGTGTCTGTGTGAATTAATTCTTGTCTTTAATATTTGGTCTGACTCTCCAATGTGGCATCCTTGTTCACGTTTTCTTAGGGCTTAAGTTGTAGACCAAAAGGAAGTGGGGCTGTGGAGCCAGGGGAGGGAATGGAGGGGCCAGGGTCAGGAGCCACAGAATAGGGACTGGATTAGCGAGCCCAAGCACTAGAGTCTACTCTGCCGCAGACTCGCCCTTCCTCTTCCCCTTCAATTCCTTGCAAGCTTTCTGGAAGGGAGGGGCCAAAGCAGAACACCCCTACTGCTCTGACGTCTGAAAGAAGCGGTGAGACTGTGTTCCAGGCCATTCCCCCAGAAAGGTAAGCCCTTCATTTTCTCACTGAATAATACATACTCAGGGGCGGACCCCACTTAACCCAGCAATCCCTAGTCTGTAATGGCTCTGAAACAGCGCGCAGACATCTTACCTGCAATAAAGATGTTTGCCGCGTGGTCTCCCTGTTAGAATAGTACTTTGCATGGTAGCCCGAGCCCGGAACACCACTCCCTTACTGTATGCCCGAAGGTCCATGATACCCGAGACTTCAGCCACACAGTAAGGTGGTGGTCTAGGTTCAAGCTGCTGCATAAAGCGCTATTCTAGCCGAGAGGCAGCGGGAGATGGCGCAGCAAACATCTTTATTGAAGGCAAGATGTTTGCCACACTCTGACTGTTTAAAAAAAGGTTTCAGGGAGGAGGGGTTCTTTGGCTGTCGCAACCTCCACGAGGGTCCCTCATTTGAACTTATGCCCCTACATGTACTATGTAAGAGCATGACTAGGACCCCCTTGTGCCGAATGCTTTTCCAGTGAGGGTGGCCATGACATTCCGTGATACGCGCTGACACAATTTGCAGCTTGCTATATTGCAGTGACTTGTGCCATTTTCTTCTTTTTGCGCTTCAGCTGAGAACTTGTTTTTCACTAATTTTGCTTCAGATTGGGTGGTCGTCGGAAGGCTAGCACTGGTGGAGCAGACAATCTCTCCTTTTTAATAAAAAGTTCTCTTTTACGTTGGTGAGATCATTGACTAACAGGTAAAGGGAGTGAGTGCACTAGTAGGATACTCATTTTAGGGGCAGCTCCCCTCAGAAATCTATTCTCGGAGGGCAATTCATATACTGTATAGATGTAGCCCACATCCATGAGTGGGGCTCCACATATTTCAAGAATCTTCCAGAAGTGCAATAGGATTTCAGCATCCTTTGATCAAGAGGTCCACTCATTGCGCGTGTCCTTTCTAAAACAGGCGAGAAGAATACAACCTGTGACCCTGCAAAGTAAACGCATCATGAGGCGACGACCAATGGGAAGGCAGCTTTCACAATGCTTGATGACATCACAATACACTTTAGGGTTTTTTCCTCTTGAACCTGCTCCTTTCTGTTTCCAGCTCACTTGCAGTCAGGGATGGGATCAGGCTCTATAAGCCTTCATTCACAACTAACCGAGAATCTATTTCCCTTATTTTAGATGCTTACCCCCCCCCCCCCCACCCCACCCCACCCCGACCTAATTTGGTCACTGCCGTGATAGCCCTGGGCTGGGGGCAGGCACCACAATGTTTCCTGGAACCCTGCCACAATTGACCCCAGTTTTTGCTATTAGGTGTCACCCTTAAGCAACAACCGCAGCTACTTCCTCCCCACGCTAATGGCTGGGAAAATGGCCTCTACAATATCCCTGTGGGAAGCAGAAGACCACATTCGGGGAACAAACCAGGACATTTCACATGGTCGTACACAGCACCAGCCTTTTCAGCCTCTAAAGTTTAACTGGTGCATCTTATGGTCTCCTTAACCTGCAGTCTAGCTGGTGTTATTGCCTAGTGATGGAATAATGCCAAGTGAAGGCTCCCTATGAACCATTTATTTCCTTTCATAATTAATTTACTCTTTAGGCAATTTATTGTAAAACTTGTTTTGGGGCCAGCTGAGCTTTTGTGGTTGCTTTCTGTGATCTGTGACCACAGTGCTGTTCATTGCAGTCTGTGTTTGTTTGTTGGGATGGGGAGGAAGGGGGGAGAATAAAGGCCTCACAGAATGAAGGTTCATTGACAGTTTGATGCACTACTGTGTGGAAGACCCAGGTTTGATTGTCAGGTTCAGCTTCTGTTCCCTGAGCCTACATTGTGGAGGCAGCTGTTGCTCAACGGTGACATCTAATGGCTGAACTTTCATTGCACATCTATTTAATTTCCAAGGTCACCACAGTTTGTGGTCCATAGCCCTGGACTGGGCTAAATAGTGGGTTATGAAATAGGAGGTGGCGAAAATCCCTGGATAGTTGCAAATGAAAGCTTAAGGCATCATAGTGCAAGAGTGCCGACTTCAGATTGAGATGGGAGCTCAAAGGCCAGAATGAAAACTGTTGGGCTGTAACAATAAATAATAAAAAATGCAATGTGTGCCTTTGAGTCAGTCCTGACTCCTGGTGACCCAGAAGCTCCTGGGTTTTCTTGGCAGTGTCACCGGAAGTAGATTGCCAGGCCTTATCTTCTGAGGCAATGGAGGGTTAAGTGACTTGCCCAAGGCCACAAGGAGTGCTAGTGGGAATTGAACCCTGGTTGCTTGGTTTTCAAGTCAGTGTTCTAACCACTAGGCTACTCCTCCACTCTAAATAATAAATGTAACTGAAAAACATGAAACATTTTGAAGAAAACATGCCTTCTGGCCCAGGACGGTCACTGTGGTGATTAAATCAGACACACTGGGGGGGAGGACATAAACTAGGTGAAACATCCCCAAGGAATTGTGAATGGTGACAGGAACCCAGCCCGATTTCCGATGGAGCCGGAAGCACATGGGACATGAGGAAAGCATCAGATCAAAAATAATAAATAAATCTTTTGTGGAAATATTCTGGCAATTTTTGATATTACCAACTCCAATCATTTCTCTAAGAAAACCCACACGAAGCAATCCAGTAGCTTAGTGAGTCCTTGGCAGGTCAGAACCTGTTTCCAGCGCTTCGGTGCATACCTGTGGGTGAGGACTGTCACGTGCTGCTGCTACTTCAGGTTAAAGAAAAAGCTTCTTCTTTTTTAAATTGGATGTTTTCTTCAAAATATTTCATGGTGGTTTCCCCCTGTTCCAGTGGGCTTCCGGCTCCATCGAAACTCAGGCTGGGATCCTGTCACCATTCGCAATTCCTTGGGGATGTTCCCCCTAGTTTATGTCCTTCCCCGGTGTGCCTGATTTAATCATTGCAGTGATCGTCCTGGGCCAGAAGGCTGCATTCCGAGGCCCTGAATCTGGCCACTAGGTGTCACTCTTAAGGAAAGACCATGGCCTCCTGCCTTCTTGGTGCATGTGGGTGCTACCTCTCCAGTTTCTCTAGCCGCAGCTGACCTAGGATTGAACCTGGGACTTTCCACATGGCACAGCTATGCACCGCCGCTGACCTGGTCCCCTGGAAGGACTCCCAAACCCGCTCAGGCTCCATGGTAGACAATTATTGAAATGTATTATATTTCTCCCCCCCCCCCTCCTCCTCCCCATCATTTATTTTCTCCTGCTATTCTCACGTCCCCCTAGCCATGAAGAATCGTCTGACAGAGGGCAAAATCTTCACTGTGTGCAGATATTAATGAATGCATGCAAACTAGAAGAAAATCTCTGAGGTAGATTCTGGTGGTGGTATAAAATACACTGAAAGGGCCACAGGAGAAGCCCGAATGTACTCAGAGAATTTGAAATGGAAAACTATAAGAGGGAACAAGAAGGCTTATGAAGATCAAATTAATCCATACAGTCTTCCCACCTCAACTTTGGGTACATGAGTGTACAAATTCCCATATGCATCCCAACCCCACTCCTTGCCACCATCTTGCTATTTTATCTGAATTTCTTTACCCTTTACCTACCACAGCCGTCCACATCTGTCCAAAGCGTGTGCAAAATCAGCAAAACGTTGTGACCTTCACCATCTCTGCAAGCAAGCCATTTCAGGTTTTATCTTGAACTTCACTTATATGATCAATACTTACAGTAATCAAACACCTAGGACCCCTTCAACGTCTTACTCCCACAATGTTTTATAGTGAGGCCATTGTCCAAAAATCTCCAACCTCCCTATGCTAACTGAGGTTTGAGTTTAAACTATAGTTCCTCCATGCAAGTTAGCTTGGAAGCTAGATGCAGTCATACTATTGCTGTTTTGAATTGTAGCTATTGTCCATCCATACATGTTCGCCCCGATACTTCTTGTCCATTCTCTTTGATGTAATTTTATAGTGACTTGAATGTGTAGGACAGCGTTTTACATGCTCAAGGAAGCATGTCTAAAACCGATTGCGTATACACACATAAAAAATACCCTCTTACTGTGTTAACGTAGGAGCTAGTTTTATAACAAGGAACCTAGGATAAGAGGGTAGCAGATGCCTATTCGGCTTTCCTTCTAAAGGAAAGAGATCGCACCTTAAAAGCTGGCGTGGATATTTGCATCTGCTCTTAGCAGCTGTAACCGAACAAGCATTAAGTATGAAAGCAAAAGCTTAAGTTAAGGCATTTAATAATCAACACACGTACATGCAAATTCTGCCCAGCTCCGCACAGACCATGCTGCTTTCATAAAATAGATTCAGCGTTGTGTCCCACACTTTTTACCTTTCCCTTACTGGTTTTGTTTCCACCGTCTACTCCGGGAGTCCATTGTGATATTTTATTTACTGTTTTTCATACCTCACTTAGAAACTTTATCTTAGGAGAGTTATTGAATGTAGTGAGTTGAAAAGTGCATGTTAGAAGCATTACACTTAGGTGTGTGGCCTCTCCTCAGTCCGAATCAAATTCTGTGCCTGCAGGTGGGTGAACGGATGTGTGTCTGTGAGGTGACAGTGTAATTATGGCAGATTGCATGAGATGTATGTGGGTAAATGGGAGGAGTGTGTGAGCCTGGCTGAGTGATGGGCTGCTTTAGTGTGTGCATCATCAGCTATGTGAGCTGGTGAGGTGTGTGTACACAAATAAGTGGATCAGTTGAGGGGACAGAATGTGAGTTGGTGTTGTATATGACTTCTTATGGGGGATGAAGGGGTATGTGGGGAGACCAGGCATGTAAATAAATGATCTGTCTATGTAAATGGGAGCTTAGACACAGGGAGGGGAGAGATGGCAGTCAACTCATAGCTGCTCTTTGATTATCCCTAAACCTGAATGGCTTCCTCCCAGCTTTCCCTCTCACCTTCCTTTCCCCAACCCTTCTCTATGCCTCATCTGTCTCCCTTGCGCCTTGCCTCTGCCACTTTCACATCTCTTTTGACGCTGTCATCTCCCACCTCCACTTTGGTAGGTGAGACCCGGGCAGGGCTGGCCCGACCATTAGGCAAACTAGGCTGTTGTATGGGGCATCAGCTTCCTAGGGGCAGTAAAGAGCAGGGCCTTCAATGCTAAGCAATAGATTCTCAATAGACAAAACCGGGGAGAAGACACCAGTAAGAAAGCACTAAACTTTTTTTGTTGGGATAGCCAGCCCAGTAGAGAGGAAGAAATCCTCACACCGCCATGGCCTTTTCCCTTTTTAATAAAGTGTTGGAGTTAAAAATCAGTATGCACTTAACTGAAGTTTTAAGCAGTCCATCCCGTCCAGTCAGCAATGTTACAGGCACGACGTGGCACGTTTCGGGGCCATAACAGTGATGCCCCTGCTTCAGGTGTAGGACATTGCTCGGTAGCCGAAATGCAGCATTTCTTTTCCCCGGTTTTGTCTATTGGGTATTTCATTTTCACCGGGTTAGGGTATTTTACATTTGGATTGAAGCAATAGATTCTGACAGCCATGGGGAGTCGTAAGGCTTAAGATTTGACTAGGGCGCCAACACCTCTGGGGCTGTCCCTGGACCTGGACTCCCCACCGGTCACGCTGCTCCTTTCTTCCAGCCTCAAAAGCAGCGCTGCTCTTCGTATGCCTATTTTTTTAGTAAATGTAGATTGCAAATGCAATGTGTGCCAGATTACACATGTGTAAATAAACCGACAGGC
Organism: Ichthyophis bannanicus; assembly: GCA_033557465.1. Lineage (NCBI taxonomy): Eukaryota > Metazoa > Chordata > Amphibia > Gymnophiona > Ichthyophiidae > Ichthyophis > Ichthyophis bannanicus. Next base: position 897,482,774 of record CM066035.1, on the reverse strand, counting down.
AGATGGACCAACTCTTGTTGCAAAAGGCATCTCACACTGAACTGACATTCCATAAGCCTTTTCCATGAAGAAATGTTTTTGAATGTTGCTCCTGAGTCTATCCGCTTGGACCCCCAGGCCATGATCTCATTGTACAGCAATCTCTCCTATGAAAACAGATGGTTTCTTGTGCCCAGTCTATACCTTTGAAGTGTTTACATGTCTGTTATCCCTCCACAGCATTGATTGATCCTCTGGACACATATAATCAGTAGGCAAGTTTCAGGATATCTACAGTGAATATACATGAGATAGATTTGCATGCAACAAAATTGACCTGTGGATATCCTAAAAACCAGACTGGTTGGGTTTGTCCTGGGGGCTATCATGGTAATATAGCAAGTTGCTGGGCTAACTTACTGTAGGATTCACTAACCAGACTGCCGAATAAGGGAGTGCCCCCCCCCCTCCCCCCAGTTCAGCAGCCCGACCCCTAGCAGTAGTATCAGAGAGGAAGTCATCGAAGGGACGCACTAGGATGTTAGCACAAGCCCAATGGAATGACGTTTGTTGGTGTACAGGAGCAAGAAAATGCCAGAACTTCAAACACCGATGCTCACAGACCCTGGAGCAGATAATGTAACTATGTTTCTTTATCACGCAAGTAAAGGATACAGTGTAGCCCATGCCTGTGACACAATGCTCATAGTTATATTAATCTAGTCTCAACAAGCATGTCTCTTTCCCTTTTCTCTGAGTGGATGTCTCGCACCATGGCTAGAAGTGAGATTTTCCACAATGCCATCTCTTGACTGGGGTCTTCTTTTTGAGAGCACATCCTTTTGATCTTTCTTTTAGAGGCTGGAGATCGCCAGTTGGCTGGTTTCCTCAAAACCCCTTGTTTTATAGGATTTTGGTCTATAGAGTATGTCTTCAGTGTGGCATTGCCTGCAGTTGAATAAAATTAAGCGCAGTGCCCTGGTAGCACTCCAGGATTGGTCCAACCCTTAGAGACGAGTGGGCTGGTGTTATCTCGGTCCCGGCATCTATGTCAGGCCAGTACATTTATGTAACATGTATGTGATGAGTGCAGCTTATCATGAACCTCCTCCTAGCTGTTGGTGTTAAATGATTACTTGCAGAGATCACAGAAAAGTCACTATAACGCCACTTAATCTTTCCCTTAAGGCCTAGTACAGGGGCTTCAACCCAGGGCGGACACCCCAGAGTAGACAATATGAGAAGTAATGTAGAAAAATTACAAGCAGGGGCTAATGTTTGACAGTCAAGCTTTAAGATGAAGAAGTGTAGAGTGATGCATCTGGGCTGCAGAAATCCAAATGAGTTGTATGTGACAGGAGGCGACAGGCTGATACGTACAGGCCAGGAGAGAGACTTTGGGGTGATAGTGTCTGAGGATCTCAAGGTGATGAAACAGTGTGATGAGGTGAACATAAGAACATAAGATATGCCATACTGAGTCAGACCAAGGTCCATCAAGCCCAGTATTCTGTTTCCAACAGTGGCCAATCTAGGTCATACGTACCTAGCAGTTTCCCCAAGAGACACAAGTTCCACAATGCTTGTACTGGGTCAAGCATTGATATCTTCGGTCACTTCTTAATAATGGTTTATGGACCTTTCCTCCAGGAACTTGTCCAAACCTTTTTTAAAACCCAGCTACACTAACAGCCTTTACTACATCCTCCGGTAACAAATTCCAGAGTTTGATTACACGTTGAGTGAAAAAATATTTTCTTTTATTAGTCTTAAATAGTTTACCCTGTAGCTTCATTGCATGTCCCCTAGTCTTTCTATATTCTGATAAGGTAAACAATCGATCTACGTTTACCCGTTCCACTCCGTTCATTAATTTATAGACTTCTATCATATCTCCCCTCAGCCGTCTCTTTTCCAGGTTAAAGAGCCCTAAACTTTTTAGCCTTTCTTCATAGGAGTATCCTTCCATCCCCTTTACCATTTTGGTGGCTCTTCTCTGTACCTTTTCTAAAATCGCTATATCCTTTTTAAGATACGGCGACCAGAATTGCACACAATATTCAAGGTGCGGTCTCACCATGGAACGATATAGAGGCATTATAATATCTTTTGTTTTATTTTCCATTCCTTTCCTTATCATACCTAGCATTCTGTTTGCTGTCTTGGCCGCCGCTACACACTGGGCCGAGGGATTTAACATGGTATCCACAATGACGCCTAAATCTTTTTCCTGGGTGGTGGTTCCTAATGTGGAACCTTGCATCGTGTAACCATAGTTTGGGTTGTTCTTCCCTAGGTGCATAACCTTGCACTTGTCCACATTAAATTTCATCTGCCATTTTGATACCCAGTCTTCCAATTTATCAAGATCCTCTTGCAATTTTTCACAATCCTCTTGGGTTTTAACAACTTTAAATAGTTTTGTGTCATCTGCAAATTTGATAACCTCACTCGTTATTCCACTTTCCAGGTCATTTATGAATATGTCAAAAAGCAGCGGACCCAGCACAGATCCCTGGGGTACACCACTATTCACCTTTCTCCATTGGGAAAATTGGCCATTTAGCCCTACCCTCTGCTTTCTATCTTTTAACCAGTTCCTGATCCACAATAGTACACTGCCTCCTATCCCATGACTCTTTAGTTTTGCTAAAAGTCTCTGATGAGGGACCTTGTCAAAGGCTTTCTGAAAGTCCAGATACACAATATCAACCGACTCACCTTTGTCCACCTGTTTATTCACTCCTTCAATAAAACATAACAGATTAGTAAGACAAGATCTTCCTTGTCTAAAGCCATGTTGGCTGTCTCCCATTAGGTTGTGACAATCTACATGCTGAGTAATTTTATTCTTTATGATGGTTTCTACCATTTTTCCCGGTACTGACGTCAGGCTCACCGGTCTGTAGTTTCCCGGATCACCCAGGAACCCTTTTTAAAAATTGGTGTTACATTGGCGATCCTCCAATCTTCAGGTATGAGAGATGATTTTAATGATAGTTCACAGATTACTGATAGCAGTTCTGCAATCTCATATTTCAGTTCTTTCAACACCCTTGGATGTATACCATCCGGCCCAGGTGATTTGCTACTCTTCAGTTTATCTAATAGTTGTAATACATCTTCCCGATGTATCGATATTTCCTTCAATTCTTCCGCACCTTTAAATACCACTTCAGTCATGGGTAACATCCCTACATCTTCCTCAGTAAAGACCGAAGCAAAGAATTCATTCAGTCTCTCCGCCTTGTCGCCTCTTAGTGCTCCTTTAACCCCTTTATCATCTAATGGACCAACTGACTCTCTCACAGGTTTTTTGCTATGAATGTACTTGAAAGGGTCTTTATTTCGCGTTTTTGCTTCCGCAGCAAGCTTCTTCTCAAATTCTCTCTTTGCCTGCCTTATCAATGCCTTGCATTTGACTTGCCAGTGCTTGTGCTGTTTCCAGGTTTCGTCGTTTGGCTCTTTTTTCCATTTCCTGAAAGAAGCTTTTTTGGCAACAACAGCCTCTCTGACCTCACCTTTAAACCATGCTGGCAGTTTTTTGGACTTCCTTCCACTTTTCTTAAAGCGTGGAATACAGCTGGTCTGGGCTTCCAAGATAGTATTTTTCAACAACACCCAAGCTTGATGTACGTCTTTAACCTTCGCAACTGCTCCTTTTAGTTTTTTCTTAACTGTTTTCTTCATTTTATCATAGTCTCCCTTTCGAAAGTTAAAAGGTAGTACTGTGGATTTCCTTACTATCCCTCCTCCACTAATTAAATCAAAGGCGATCATGCTATGATCACTATTGCCAAGTGGCCCCAACACCCTTATCTCTTGCACTAGATCTGGTGTTCCACTAAGGACTAGGTCTAATATGGCTTCCCCTCTGGTCGGTTCATGAACCAGCTGCTCCAAGAAGCAGTCCTTTATTTCATCTAGGAACTTTATCTCCCTAGCATGTCCTGATGTGACACTGACCCAGTCGATACCGGGGTAATTGAAATCACCCATTATTATTACCACGCTGTAACTTTTGTTAGCTTCCTTGATTTCTTTGAGCATTTCATCATCCATTTGGTCATTCTGGCCAGGTGCTCGATAGTACACCCCCACTGCCATTGCCTTCCCCCTTTTATATGGAATTTCAATCCATATAGATTCTACAGCAGATTTAGTTTCCTGCAAAACTTTAATCCTTTCTGAGTCAATGCCCTCTCTAACATAGAGCGCAACCCCTCCACCAATTTGATCAGCTCTATCATTACGATATAGTTTGTACCCAGGTATCACAGTGTCCCACTGGTTGTCCTCCTTCCACCATGTCTCTGATATTCCATTCATATCTAACCTTTCATTTAGTGCTTTATATTCTAACTCTCCCATCTTATTCTTTAGACTTCTAGCATTTGCATACAAGCATTTTAGAGAATGTATTTTATTCATGTTAATTTGGCTATTGTTAGACATGGGTAAATTGGGATCTTTAAGCTCTGTCTGCTCCATACCTGAGGGCATTTGGGCTACTTTACTCTTTTGTGGAACCTCTCTGCTTTTGGTAGTATCCTTCAAGGATACATTCTTCCGAACCATCCGCTCTTGGGCGACTGTCGTCTTTCCCTTAATATCTAGTTTAAAAGCTGCTCTATCTCCTTTTTAAAGGTTAATGCCAGCAGCCTGGTTCCATCCCGGTTAAGGTGAAGCCCATCCCTTCGGAAGAGCCCCTCCTTTCCCCAGAATGTTCCCCAGTTCCTAACAAATCCAAAACCCTCATCTCTGCACCATTGTCTCATCCACGCATTGAGACTCCAGAGCTCTGCCTGCCTTTTGGATCCTGCGCGTGGAACAGGAAGCATTTCGGAGAATGCTACCCTGGAAGTTCTGGATTTCAACTTCCTACCTAAAAGCCTAAATTTTGCCTCCAGAACCTCCCTACCACATTTTCCTATGTCATTGTTACCGACATGTACCAAGACAGCAGACTCCTCCCCAGCACTATCTAAGACCTTATCTAGGTGGCGCGTGAGGTCCGCTACCTTCGCACCAGGCAGGCATGTTACCAGGCGATCCTCACGTCCACCAGCCACCCAGCTATCTACATGCCTAATGATCGAATCACCAACTATAACGGCTGTCCTAACCCTTCCCTCATGGGCACATGGCCCTGGAGAAACTTCCTCGGTGTGAGAGGGTTTTACATCACTGGAGGACAGGTCCTAGTTACAGGATCACTTCCTGCCACACCAGGGTGATGCTCTCCTGTCACGTGACCTCTCTCCTCCATGGCAACAGGGATGCTGCCAGACTGGAGGTGGGACTTCAGGACTATATCCCTGTAGGTCTCGTCTATGTACCTCTCTGTCTGTCTTATGTTTTCCAAGTCTGCTACTTTAGCCTCTAGAGAACGGACTTGTTCCGTGAGAGAAAAGAGCTCCTTGCACCTAGTGCACACGTAAGACCTCTCACCAGCTGGGAGAAAATCATACATGTGACACTCAATGCAAAAGACTGGAAAGCCCCCATCCCGCTGCTGGACTGCTGTCTGCATCTTAGTTTTAAGTTTGTGTCTAGATCTTTAAGTTCTTACTTACTAGGGGTTGCTATGGGTATTTATACCAATAAATCTGTACCTAATACGTTTAATATACCTTGTTCACCTGAAGCTTAATTAATCTCAGATCCTTAGTGTATGACTGATTTGGGTAATGAGCTTCATCTGAAAGCACCTCCTGTCTTTTAAGATGTGTAAGTACCTATAAAGCTACGATTATCCCAGGGGTGGGAGGGAGGGAAATAACAGTTATTGAAAGAGGCGGTGGGCAAAGCCAGAAGGATGCCAGCACGACGAGCAGAAACAGGGAGGTGCTAATACCCCCTGTAAGAGTGACTGGTGAGGCCTCACTTGGAGGACTGTGTTCAGTTTTGAAGGCCATATCTCACTAAGAATATAAAAGACTTTAATCGGTTCAGAGGAAAGCAATGAAAATGGTGTGGACTCTGCATTACAAAATGTATGAATGAAGACTTGTAGACTAGAATATATAGACTCTAGAGCAGGGTTCTCAAGCCAGTCCTGGGGACACACCTAGCTAGGGAGGTTTTCAGCCTACCACAATGAATATGCGTGAGAGAGATCCGCCTGCATCGCCATCATTGTATGCAAATCTCTCTCATGCATATTCATTGTGGTTATCCTGAAAACCTGGCTGGTTAGGTGCATCCCGAACAGTGGGTTGAGAATCCCTGCCCTAGAGGAGAGGAGAGAGAGGGGGATATATGATCCAGATTGTCAAAAGCTTGAAAGATATTAATGCACAAATTAACCTTTTCCAAAGATAGGAAGCTATGGGCTAGAAGATATGAATTTAAGTTGCAAGGAGATTAACTGCAAGAAGAAAATAGTTTTTCAAGGAAAAGGTGGTGGATGCCTGGAATGCCCTCCCACTGGAGGGAACGGAGACAAAAACAGTGACTAGATTCAAAGAGGTGGGGGATAAATACAGAGGTTCCCTATAGAGCAGTGGTTCTCAGCTTTTTTTCCCTTTAGGACACACCTGCATATGGGACATACTGCACAACCTCACAAACCTTTGGTCTGACACAGTAGAGTTAAATGTAAACATACTCTGCATCCACAAAAGCCCTACCTTCCCACTACAACAGGCGCAGAGCAGAATTAGAACATTTCTCCGTTGAAGTCACCATTAAAAAAACATTCTGATTCACAGCAATATCATCTGAGTAACAGCAATATAAATCTCTCCACTACCACCAGGGGCAGCACAACCATTAGGTGAACTGGGCTGTCTAGAGTGTCAATGGTCCAGGGGTAGTCTATTGCCACCGCTTAAGCGCCTTGCCGGGACTGCAGCAGCGGTAATGATCTTAAACAGTTCTGTGATGCTTATTTATTTAAAAATTCAGTGCCACGGGGCTATTGGGCTTCTGCCCTGTCCAGTGCCCCTCCACCCCCATGTAAACAGGAAGTTGGCATTGGGCATCAGAGGGGATGGAATCCAAAGAGCCCCCAGCCCTGACGTTTTAAGGAAAGCACCACGGGACTGTTTGAGGCTCTTGCTACGCTCTTTCCCAGGGTCGCAGTAGCAAGCAACGCATAAAGCGATTTCAGTTACGGTACACAGAGCACAGCGGAAGTGAGATGGCTGTAAAATGCGGCTTGTTGCTGGCACTCTGGGAAGGAGTGCAGCTTTGAACAAATGAAGGAAGAATGCGGTGGCATGCACGGCTGCATCTCTTGCCGCTGAGTTTGATTGCGCTGTTGTGCTTCCTACCGCTGCATGTTCCACCCATCCTGCCACCTTCCGGAGCCTCGCAACACACTACTTGAGCATCACTGCGATATAGCAACGGATGGAATTGAAGTATACACCATTTCCACTAAAAGCAAAACACAAGTGACTTTCACACTTCAAAAAAGGCGTAGAGGAGATAACCCGCAAGGAGCATCAGGTACAACCCTAACCACATTACTGGGCAGTCTAGATGAGCTATGCTGGTCTTTATCTGCCATCCTAGACTAGGCTGCTGCTAAATTACTATATAATCTGCTCGAACTATCGTAACGGCAAGCATATTGCCAGGAGCGTCAAGAGGGCCATTTATATAGAAGAACTGTCAGGGCAAGAACAGTCTGGAATTGATCCTCCCCCCACTAGAATTCAAGGATGACCCATATTAAGTGCTGGGAGAAATTGAAGAGTTGGCACCACCCTGACCTTAGAAAAAACTTAGGAATCGGAGGATGTGGGTGAGGAGGAGGTGTCATCACCTAGACTATTGGGAAATTAAGAGCTGGGCTAGGGAACCCTTATTTGAAGGGATTGGGGGTGAGGTGTATTATTTTTAAACCAGCAGGCATGACAGACAGCATCCAAACTAGTAATGGAACCAGCCCAGTCTGGATTTAATTTTATTCTTAGCTGTTTGAATGAAAAACAAGTGGTTGAAATAAGTGACATCATTTTCTTGTTAAATGTAGGTGTGCAAGAACGACATGTGTGATTCGAGAGGAACCAGTTATGACTATGTCAGGTAAGTTTTGTGGCTTTTCCCCAGAATTGTTTCCTCAAGGCATTCACGTCCCCAACAGAAAGTTTGATTTGTCTGTGGACATGCTGGTAGATCTCCCAATATCCTTTTATCACAGTTGTAAAGATGGCCTTACCCCTCAATACTCATGGGTTTGTAGAAGTGTCTCTTGGGTTTCAGAGGATATATGTGCTCTGAAGAAGGAAAAAAAAACATCTTGAGCGTCAATGGAGGGAGTCACAAATGATGGAGAATAAACTGTTATTCCAGTGTGGCATTAAAGTTAATTGTGATGCAATTAAAATGGCTAAAGGCGACACATTCAAATTTGATGTCCTCATCAAAAAATCCTGCGCAAGAATTGTTTCATGTGGTTGATTTGTTCCATTGTCAAGAGGGAGTTTGCCTTCGGTACTAAAATCATAAAAGAAGTATGAGCAATTTTTGTCATTTTTCCACACCTATTTTCATTTTTCGATCAATGCTTATCAGTAGAAACTTAAAATCTGAAGCCCTTGCAGAACTTTGCTCAGTCTGAATATTATTTTTATTTTTACACAGTTAAACCAAAAGTTTGTTAGCACAGCGTTCCTAGTATTAACAAGGGGGACTCTGACAGTGGTTGGCTGCTAATAGACTCTTGCTAATAGAATCCAAGTAAATCAAAAGTGCTATGGGGTGGTAAGCAACCTGCTGTATAGCCTGGGTGTAATCACCTGGGTGTAGCCTGGGTGCCATAATTTTAGATCATAATAATTCCTGAGTTTCTGGAATTGCTTGTTTTATTTTTACAATCTGCCCAACCTTTTTTGAGAGCTGCAGATTTCGTTACAGTGGTTCAGGCAGTTAATGTTTCCTGCCTGGATTACTGCAATGGTATTTGCACGGGCCTTTCAGCAGTCACAGTTGGTCCAAAATACAACGGTTAGGTTGATCTCAGGATCTGGCCGTCTTGAATGTTGGCGCTTCTCTGGCTGCCAGTTCTGACCAATATAGGCCTTTAAAGCGCTAATGATTGTACTACTTTAACACATAACACACAAAGGATGCCCATTTACTCTCGTAGACTGACAGTGCTCTGTTGGTGATCTTTCTGCCCAAAAGGGGGCACACTTAGACTGCACAACGAAACCCATTGCCTGCTAAAATACCTAATAGGTTGAAAGTCAGGCTTTTAAAAAATGTATTAAAACGTAGACATTTCAACAGGCTTTGGTATGGTTAAATTGTTCTATTTTAAGGACTTTGTGCATTTAACTATGAATCAACTTTACGGAACTGCACATTGAAGCAGTGCAAAATGTCCGCAAATGCACAAAAATGTTAAATTTTTACCCTGTGCTAGGATCTCTTTGCCGAAGTAAACATTTGTACAAAGTCTGCTTCATGTGAACATTTATTTAAATTTGCCATTAATGAATACCTGCGATACAAACTCAAGCAGAGCAGCACATTCATGTCAAAATCCCAAAACTGAGCATGCAGAAAATAATAATAATGATACCTACACCTGTTGATAGCTGGAGCAAGGGAGCATTGCTCCTGCATCACCCCCAGACCCCTTTGGGTGAGTGGCGTACCATGAGGGGGATGGGCTCGTATTATACCACTCAGCTACACGCACCTGGAAGTTCCCTTTCTCGTCCATTTACTTTTTATTCCAATCACTTTTCCCTTTCTTTGTGTTAATATATCTTTCATTTCCTCTTCATGAAATATGCCCAACACTATGGGCTGTGGTCTCAGATTAACCCTAAAGTCCTGCATCAGGGGCTACTTATCTTCAAACAAATTAAGTAGCCCCTGTTGCAGGACTTTAGGATTCATCCAAAAGAGTAGTGTTGTTTTGGGCATATTTAATGAAGAGGAATTTAAAAAGGGATGAGATGGGATACTGCCAGGTGAGTATCCCTGAGCGGAACGAGTATGGTATGGGTCGGATGAAAAAAAAAGTATTTTGGAGGTATCATTTGGTTAACGGTTAGTGCATTAAAAAAACATTTTTTGGATATAATCCCTCTTTGGATTGCTACAGGGAAGGGGGATGGGATCAGTCCACAGATTATTTAAAGGGCTTTACTGGGCGCTGTGCGGACATTTATGCCCCACACCAGGCTTGGGAGGAATACTAGACACCAGGTCTCGGAGGTGCTCCTATGGAGGTCTAGTGGGACCATTTCTTGAGTCATGTCCCATTGGGGGCTGATGCTGGTGCAGGGGCTGTTGGCTCACCCTGGATAGAAGGCCCCTAGAGGGGATGGAGGGCCCAGTGGACCCCTTAAATCTTGCCACTGTCATGCAAAGGGGAAATTGTTTTTTTTTTGTCATTTCTCATGTATTGCCAGTCGGGAGCACGAGAGGCTTCAGGCTGTGCGAACACATGAGAAAGACTCTGCACGGTCTAACTACAGGATGGAAATAAGCCCAGAGCTGATTTGCATTTTGTAACAAAAACAGGTAGTAGTAACACGCAAACATTTTCATGAGTTAGCCTTACTGCTTAAAGCCTCATATATTATCTTGTTAATTTAAATTTGCATTTTAATAAACATAAAATGCATACAAATAATTTGTCTTATAAATATATTGATGTATGATGCTTTGAAGTTTTTTTTTTTTTTTTAAATACTTTATTTTAATCCACCAACAAATACAGGCAAAGAAAAGCAATTAACCAGGTCTCCACGAGGGGTGCACTCTTATCCCCTCCAGGAGACAGCATAACGATACAACTGGTGGCGTTTTTCATGAGATAGTATCCTCCCCCCCCTTCCCCTCCCGTCTTCCCACCCCCTCTTCTACCCCCCCCCCCCACACTTCAGCAGCGTAGAACTGACCTAAATGAGAAGGATTGAGCACTCACCCCCCCACCCTCCGTTCAGCTCCCCAATTGAAGAATTTCATTACGGCTGCGTGCCACCATTTGCTGTATATAGGGTTCCCAAACTGACATGAACACTGTCCAGCGCTTGACATTGCCCCTTACAAGCCATCGCTCCAGCAACATTAAATGGTGAAAGTTATTCCGCCATTCCGTGAAGGTAGGCGATTGGTGTTCTCTCCATAGCCGGAGAATCGGCCCTTTTCCCACCAAACAAGCCTTCCTCAAAAGTAGGCGTTCCCCGGCCTTTACCAGCTCTGGGGCCGCTAGTTGATCCAAAACTACGAAGTGGCCCGTCCAACGAACCCGCTTCTGCAACAACCGACTAAGAAAGGCCCGTATTCTCTCCCAATAAGATCTCAGTCTACGACAGCCCCACCACATATGTAGTAACGTCGCCAAGGGTTCCATACAACGAGGGCAACTACCATCCGTCTCCAGCCGACTCCGAAGAGCCCGCCTCGGTGAAAAATAAGCTCGAGTCACACACTTGAATTGGATCTCTCTCCAACGGGCCCCATATGCCACGTCAACTATTCATTTCAAGGCTTTACCAACCAACCCCGGTGCCACTTCCCCACCCAATTCAACAGCCCATGCCAACTCAACCCCCCGATAGTCGGGAAGGGCCCTATAGCAATCCAAATGGCTCTTTAGCTGGGAAATGGACGGGGGCTTATCCTCCCCCAACCCAAAAAATTCCACAATTCTGGCCGAGCGATCAGTGTGCAATGCTTCTCTCGGCAGTGAGGCCACATAGTGAGCGACTTGCATGTAAGCAAAACAGTGCCTCAAGGGCAAATCATACTCCCGGCTCAGGGCCAAGAAAGACTTACAGCACCCCGAGGGTTCTACCAGATGTCCCACCATCCTTATACCACGTGTCCACCAATCTCGAAACATCGCCGTGTCGGATCCCGGGAGGAACTGAACATTCCCTCGGAGGGGTAACCAGCTGGAAACCCTCCAGGGCGCCATCCAATACCTATTCAGCTGTTGCCAAGTGTGTCTGACCGAGGTCACCAAGGCGCTTTTCTGAGCCACCTCTGGCAGATCCCCGTGTCGCCCATGCAGTACCACCAGCAAGGACCACGGCACCACTAAACTCTCCTCTACCGACCAAGGTGTGTAGTCCTCCGAACCCCCTAACCAATCTCCTAAATGTCGCGCCTGGCACGCCAAGGCATACGTCTTTAAGTCAGGCATTCCCATACCCCCATCTTTCCATTTCCCCAGTAACCTAGCCCACGGAATCCGAGCCCGCTTCCCTCCCCAAAGAAACCCCTTCAAGGAGGCCTCAATTCGACGCAGGTCCCGACTAAGTAACCAGACAGGCAGGGTCTGTAACCAATACAAAATACGGGGCAGTATAACCATTTGTACCGCCGCTATTTTCCCAGGCAAAGGCAAGGGGCGAGATGCCCAAGTCTGCAATTGTATCGTCAAACGCCGCAATGTCCGATCCAAGTTGCGTCTGTACAGCACCTGGGGCTGTCGAGGCAATACTATACCCAGGTAAAGAAATTCCTCCTCCGCCCACCGGAGCGGGAAGGGCTCCCCCCAGGCCCCACGAAGGTGTCCCAAAGTATCCAAGGCTTCAGATTTGTCATAATTAATACGGAGGCCCGCCAGAGCCCCAAACCGCCCAAATTCCCCCAACAGATTCGGCAGAGAATCGACTGGGGAAGTCACATAAACTAACAGGTCATCCGCAAAAGCCGAGATTACAAACTCCTGCGAGCCCATCTCCACACCCTTAATCGCGCCCGAATTCACCACTTTTCGAATCAAGGGGTCCAAGGAAAGTACAAACAGCAACGGAGATAGGGGGCAGCCCTGGCGCGTGCCCCTCTCCAACGCAAACCCCTCTGAAAGTACTCCATTACAAAGGATCCCCGCCGTCGGTGTTATATATAAACTGCGCACCATATTACAGAAGACTTCCCCTATGCCGTATGAGGGCAGCAACTCCCACAGATATTGCCAATTCACCCTGTCAAATGCTTTTTCAGCATCGAAACTGACAAGTAGCGAAGGCAATTGCCGAGCGTGTACCCATTCCAGGGAGGCCAAAATTTTTCGCAGATTCCGAACAGCGTATCGCCCCTTAACAAAGCCCACCTGTGATTCATGAACCAAGCTCCCCAACACTTCACCTAGCCGTAAGGCCAAGACTTTCGCCAGAACTTTTAAATCAAAATTGAGAAGGGAGATAGGCCTATAAGAGGCTGCTAACAACGGGTCCTTACCCGATTTGGGAATTAGAGTGACATGGGCATGGTTCTGTCCCCAAGAGAAGGCCCCCCGGTCCCCCCTCACACTAAACACCTCCCTTAGCACAGGGCTAACACAGTCGCCCAAGATTTTGTAGAATTCCGCTCCCAAGCCATCCGGTCCGGGGGTTTTACAACAGCTGGCCGCAGAAATAACCAACTGTATCTCCTGGGAAGTGAGGGGCTGATCTAGCACCTCCCTCTGTACCTCTGTCAGCCGCGGCAGATTCAAATCTCGCAGATAGTCAGGCAGGGTCGCACCGGGGCCCTCCTCCGCCTTGTATAGGGACTGAAAAAACTCCCGAAAAACCCTGGCAATATCCCCACTCTCCTTATGCACTTTCCCTTTATCGTCCCGCAGGGCCGCCACCAGTGTGGAGCCACGCCTACCCCGCAAATAGCGAGCCAACGATCTGCCAGTTTTGTCGCCATAACAATGCAGGCGATAACGATAGTAGAGTATCGATTTCTTGGCTTTCTGATGCAGTAGCTCATTGAGGTCAACTTGGGATTCCCACAGCCGCCTCTTATTTTCAGCCGAGGGAACTTGGGCACATCTACGCCGGAGTTTAGTAACCTGTTGTTCCAGTGCAAGAATGCGCTCTGCGAGTAAGCGACGTTTCCGCGCTGCATATCCGATGATGTCTCCCCACAACACTACTTTCGCCGTTTCCCAAATCAACTCAGGATCGTCCACATGTACCTGATGATCACTCGCAAATTCCGTCCAACGTTGGCGGAGGAACTGACGAAATTGCACATCGTGGTACAACCCCAAAGGAAAGCGCCAAAGACGCGCTCGAGCACTTTCGCATCCCCAATGTAAATCCAGCCAAACTAAAGCATGATCCGATACTTCCAAGGGGCCAATCTGAGCCTCCTCTGTATGAGCAAACAATTCCTTGGATACAAACAAATAATCGATACGGGCGCTGGTGCCATGTGCTCTGGATGTGTGTGTAAAGTCTTTCTCAGAGGTATGCAGCAGCCGCCATGGGTCAATTACATCCAGCCTCTTGCAAAAACGTTGTAACAACCGAGAGGACAGCCCCCTTTCCCTGGCCCCTTCCCCTCGAGACGTATCCAAGCCCACATCCATTACCCCATTAAAATCTCCCCCTAAGATCAAGGGGCATTCAGGGATCTGCTCCAGTCTGGAGGCCACAGTGCTATAAAACCCAGAATCGGAAACATTCGGGCCATAAAGAGCCCTAACAGTCACCAGCTTTCCCTCCAGTTGGCCATGGACCAAAAGAGACCTGCCCACGTCGTCCGCGATGGTGGACTGCACCACAAATCGAAGCCTCTTATGAACCAAAATAGCAACCCCCCCCCCCTTATTCCCAACTGCCGGAGATCCCCAGACCTGCCCGACCCAGGACCTGCATAGTTTACTATGCTCTTCTGCTGATTGGTGGGTTTCTTGGAGCAAGGCTATATCACAGTTGTGTCGGGCCAGTGCTTGGAGAACCTTATAACGTTTAATGGGGTTGCCCAAGCCACAAACGTTCCATGTGATAACCCTCAGGGCGGAGGGGCAATGTCAAGGCTCTCCAAAAGAAAAGATCTAAGCACATCAGAGGGGCTCCCCCAGCCTGGAGCCTCCTCCTTATCGTTTACCCAGTTACTGTTATGCTGCTTATGTGAACTCCCCAGAGTGTGGTCCCTCCCATCCCTTGCCTCCTCCCCCTTCTCCCCCCCTCCCTGCCCCCCTCCCCCCCTTCCCTCCCCACTCCTTACTTCCCCTCCTAGTCCGTCCATCAGATCGGACACTTCCATTGGCATTCGGACCCACCCCAAGCACACACACACACATTCGCGAGAATCCCCCCCACCCTGCTGTTGGGGAGTACAATTCCCCTCCTACCTCTCCCCCATACTTCCCCCTATGCCTCCCTACTCCAAAATGGCGCCAAGCCCAGGATATTCCTAACCACACATGCACCAATCCCTCCCCCTGCCCGCTCTTTCCCAAAAGCTACATGTGCCAGGGCCCAATTTCAAGGAGAGGAGGGGAAATAAAAAGGAAATACATCAAAAGACAGAAAAACTGTATCCCAGCTTAATCCCCAGCACTACTGTAACAATGTAATGAACAATCAATGCAATTGCATACAAATACAATGTAGCAAACCCAAAGTGAAACACAGCTAGGTGCCATACTCAATAGAGTCAGTTCCCATCACCCCGAGTGTGGCATCTCAAAACGGTAACAAAATGTCAGACATTTCAAGGCCACAAAGCCAGCGGTTTGCCACATAAGTCTCCGCACAGCTACTCTCGTTGTGTGCAATCGCAGCCTGCACCAGACCTTGTCCCAAAGATCCGCTCTTTCACCTCCGGCCTCACGACACGGCCGCTGATGTCTCCTCCAGCCGCGTCAGCCAGGTTCGAGCCACCTCCAGGGTTTCCAGTAATTTTGTCTGTCCACAAAATTCCACCCGCAGCTTCGCCGGGTATAATAAAGAGAAGCGGATTCCCCTGTTCGCTAGCTGAGCACAGAGCGGTGAGAAAGCCCTGCGCTGCTGGCTCACCAACAGTGAATAGTCCTGAAAAACCAGGATGCGGTCATTTTCCCCAACTTGTCTCCGACGAGCGCGGGCCGCTTTCAGCACCCTCTCCTTCTGGCGATAGTCCAGAAAACGCGCAATCACGGCATGCGGCCGCTGCGCTTGGTCTCTCCGCGGGCCCAGTCTATGCACTCGCTCCAGCACAATAGGGCACTCCCCTGGCTCTCCCAGGATGTTCCCCATCCAGTCCAGGAGAAAGCTAGATAAGGCAGTATCAGCCACCGTTTCCGGGATGCCGATAAACCGCAAATTTTTCCTGCGGCCCCGGTTCTCCAAGTCCTCCAGCTTCTCACCTTGCTGTTGCACAAGGGTCTCCAGGGCTTGCACTCTAGTCTGGAGGGTATGCTGGGCATCTTCCACACTCGAGATCCGGTTCTCGGCTTGATCCATCCGTCCAGTAAAATCATTTATTTTTTGCACCACAGATTGCAGTTGATCGCCAAGCTCCGTGAAACGCACGTCCAGGGCCCGCACCACCGCGGCGCTCCCTCCGCCATCTTTGGGTCAGGGCCGCGTGCTTTCTCCCTCTTGGTCGTTTTAGAAGCCATCAGGTGCCGCTCGGGACGCAGTGATGGTTCTACTGCCGCCCCTCCACTATCCCTGTTGCTTTTGAGAGTAGCCTGGGGCATTCGATTGCGATCGGCTAGTTTTTTTAGCTGTTCACTCAATCTTGTACAAAGAGGACGAGTTGTCTTGCCAATATACAATTTGAAACATGTGCACCATAGGGCATAGACGACATAAGAGGAGTTACAATTAGTATTAACTCGCAACGAATAAGATTTGGAAGAGATAATTGCTGGTAAAATAGGATCCATCATGGCACAAAAAATACAACGATTACAATGGTGCACATGTTTCAAATTGTATATTTATTTATTTATTTACATTCTCTTATATACCGCGCTATTCTGCATCAGTGCGGTTTACATTGAACGAACTGAAATTACATTGAACAGGGCATTATAACTTGGAGATACCGTATTTTTCGCACCATAAGACGCACCGGACCATAAGACGCACCTGGTTTTTCAGAGGGGAAAATAGGAAAAAAAATATTCTGTTTTGATTGCCTTATGCATCCTACGGAAAATAGGAAAAAAAATATTCTGTTTTGATTCCCTTATGCATCCTACCTATTTGCTGTGAAAGTGCTTATTATTGCTAGTAATATTGATGTTAGAATACCCCCAAGAGCCTCTAATTTTTAACCCTAGCATATGAAGTCAGGAAACTGGGCTGGAAAAAGAGAAACGATGATTTCCAAGTCTTCCCCAATCCCTGCCAGAAGCCACTTACAGGAATCTGTGTTCTGCTCAAGTGTAGCTATCGTACGTCCTGCTCTCCTATTACCTCATGATATCAGTGGCTTCTGGCAATCTGGGAAGCGCTGGCACCACCACAGAAGATCTCCTCCTTAGACACTCACCGACTCCTTCTTCTGCAGCCGCGGCTCCCTGCCTCGTAGGGAACCGCGGCTGTGCTTTTAAAATCATCTCGGAGCCCTTCCTGTCTTGACGGGCTCCGTGCAGCATTGTCCCGCCTCTAAAGGAAGTTGTTTACCACTTCCTTTGGAGGCGGGACAATGCTGCACGGAGCCCGTCAAGACAGGAAGGGCTCCGAGATGATTTTAAAAGCACAGCCGCGGTTCCCTACGAGGCAGGGAGCCGCGGCTGCAGAAGAAGGAGTCGGTGAGTGTCTAAGGAGGAGATCTTCTGTGGTGGTGGCTGGCACTGGTAAGCCTGAACACGGGGCGGGGGAGGAATGATGCAGTCCCCAAGGACACGGAAGGTCCCGGGGGACCCGCTGCCGCTCTGCAACTTCTTA
Source organism: Ichthyophis bannanicus (assembly GCA_033557465.1). Taxonomy (NCBI): domain Eukaryota; kingdom Metazoa; phylum Chordata; class Amphibia; order Gymnophiona; family Ichthyophiidae; genus Ichthyophis; species Ichthyophis bannanicus. Next base: position 897,465,210 of record CM066035.1, on the reverse strand, counting down.
TATTCGCACCATAAGACGCAGGCACTTTTCCTCCCACTTTTTGGTGAAGAAAAAGTGCGTCTTATGGTGCGAAAAATACGGTAACTATTTTACAGGGAACATTGGCAAGACAACTCGTCCTCTTCGTACAAGATTGAGTGAACATAAGTATAGTATTTTGAAAGCGAAGTTAGAAACACCGTTTGTTCAACATTGTCTTTCTAGTGCTCATACTTTTGCTGATTTTAGATGCACGGTGCTGGACTGCATTCCTGTTAACCTTCGTGGAGGTGATCGGGGGAAGCTGCTGTTGCAGCAAGAACAACGATGGATCTTTAATTTACATACACTTGCCCCACATGGCCTCAACGATAAAATTGATTGGACTTTGTTTTTTTAATTGGTCTCTGTGGAGTTCGGGACCTACATTCTTTTAGGTAGTAGTTTAGTTAGATTCTGCAGGAAATGACGTCAGTTCTTGACAGCGTATTGGAGTATAAAGGCGGGTGCTTCAGTATGTGATGTCAGCAGTGACCGCTTTTCAGGTTGGAGGCATTTGTTGCCCGCATTAATGACTTCTTACTGTTATAGAGATGTAGTTACTATGCTCGAGTTCATTGTCCCTGAGGAAGCCAGTTAAGGCGAAACGAAAGCTTTTGTTGGACTATTAAGAACTGTCTCGGCATTGCCTCTGCTTCTCTGGCTGTCGGATTTTGCATTTGAAAATTGAAACAAGTGTGTGTGGTCCTGTGACGGTGTGGGAATTTTCAACAGAACCTCAAAGTTGAGTATACTGTTTACATTGGAGATGTTGTTATAACTCACCTTACAAAACTCCTTCATTGTTTCTTTGTAGGTTGTACAGCCTCTTTGAGGCTGGTCAGTGCTGCATTGGATATTCTTACGCACTTGGAATATATTGAGTATATTAGAATTTTTTGAAATCCCGAAAAAGTACTTTTAGGTGATGGTGTGAATTTTTAATGAGATATAATTTGATAAGAATTAGTGATATTTAATTGGAATAATAAATTATAAAAGGCTTGGGGCCCGTGATGTGGAATTTACCATCTACCCCTATGGTGACTTGTTTCACCAAGTGCTGGGGAAGATTTCTCTGAGGCCTGTTTGCCTTTATTGAATTGTTGATTGGATATAACAATTGATATTTGTGGAAAGGGGGAGTTAAGGAAGGTTGGTGCTTGGTAGTTTGAATTATTTACAAACAAATATGCTGCAAATTACTTACAATCAACTATGTATATGAGTATATGTAACAGGGTGACAATTTATTTTAGTAACCTGGGGGAAAGGGAAGTAGCAGTCATGAAGGTATGATTTAGGCGAGTATTGGGAGGTTAGAATGTATCAAGGGTGTTGGCGAGACTGATAGTGTTGACTGTAATTCTGGAGTAGTGCTCTTTGAAGAGTGTGTTTTGATCTCTCTTCTAAATGTTTGGAGATCTTTTATTGATTGGATTGTGTCTGGGAGGGCGTTCCATAAAGTGGGGGCAGTGTAGGTGAATGCTCTCGTGCTTGTGGTTTGTTTGCTTTTTCGAATAGATGGGGGGATTTTGAGGGTGTGCTGGGTGCTAGCTCTCCTAGCTCTGGTTTCAGTGGGAAAGTTTAATAAGGTTGAGAGGAAGGATGGTGCGATATTATTGATCAACTTAAAAGTGATCACAAGAGCTTTGTATTTGATTTGGCTCACAATAGGAAGCCAGTGGAGATCGTAGAGTATGGGTGTAATATGGTCTTTTAAGTGGGCTTTGCAGGTAATTCTAGCTGCGACATTCTGGGCCCTTTGGAGTATTGACAGATTCTTTTTAGTTGTGCCCTGTAACAAGCTGGTACAATAGTCAAGACGAGGGGTGATGAGGGCTTGTACTATGGATCTGAAGTCATGGGTGTCAAGGAGGAGTCTGAGGTGTAGAATGATCTTAAGTTTGAAAACTATTGTCCTGGCTGTTTTCTTAATATGTGATGTCATACTAAGAGATGAGTCAAGTATTATGCTCAGATATTTAACATTTTGATTTACTGGGAGTAGGGTGTTGTGAAGGGGGAATGAATGGGGGGGGGGGTGTAAAGTTCCAGTTTCTAGATGTGTATAGTACTTCCGTTTTTATGAAATTAATGTTGAGGTTGTTGTGATTGAGCCATGATTCCGCTTCTTTGATACAGCCTATTAGTTTGTGGTAGGAGGGGTTTGATATATCAATGGGATGGTATAACATGATATCATCTGCATAAATGAAATATCCAGTGTTGAATTTTCTAAATATGTTTGTGATTGGTTGAAGGTAAAGGTTGAATAATAGGGCAGAAAGGGCAGAACCTTGGGGGATCCCTTGCTTTTGAGGGAAGGCTACGGAGATCTCTTGTTCTACTTGTACTTGTAGTATTCGGTCAGATATATTAAGACTGACGTAAAGATAAAGATAAAGATATGTAGGAATTAAACAATTGAAGAATTGTTCCTCCTATACCAATATGGGCCAGTCTTACTTAACCACTTAACGACTGTGCCTTCAGTAATGTCTTCCCGAGCTTAATTGTGCAGAGTAAAAAATATTTTCCCAGGTTTGTTTTAAATCTGCTACTTAGCTACTTCATGGCGTGTTTACTAGTTCTTGTACTTTAGAAAAACATATTTATTTATTTATTGAACCGCTTTTATACCACTTCTTCCAGCGATCAGGGGCGGTTTTCATTGAACAAAAACATGAAGTTACATAGAACATTTAACATTTATTCGACCCACTTAACGACTGTGTCCTCAATAGCAGTGGTTTCCAGATATTGAAGTAGAAGCAGATGGTCAACACTATCAAATGCAGTGAACAGCTTTAATATAAGGAGGGAGGTGATGACTTCCGGTGATGCGGTGAGAGCGAGCAGACGTGCTCTGTTCGCGCTCCGACCGTCCCTCGCTTAAACCGGCAATTTAGAGCCGTTTTCTAGACCCACCACCCGCCGCAAAACCTTTCCCCAGAGACCAGACCGTCTATCGGGGTGTAAAAGGTGAGCTGAACATCCGACAGAGATGGCAGCGGCGCTGCGGACGGGTAAGAAGGAGCGGGACCGTGGGCCGGTGGCCAGCAAGATGGCGGAGGGCACAGGGGCGCCGAACTCCCCGACTTCACCAGCCCGGGTAGAGGACATCTCGGCTGCGGTTGCGGAGGCCTTGTCCACCCAGTTCACCTCCATTCGGGAGAAATTGGACGCGGTGCAGAGCTCCGTAGAGAACTTCGGTACAAGGCTGCAGGAGGCGGAGGAGCGTGTGGGGCGCGCGGAGGACGCCATTGCAACGCTGCAGCAGTCAGTGGACGGCCTACAGACCTTGCTGCGATCCCAAGAAGTTAAAATAGATGACTTGGAGAATCGCTCCAGGAGGAACAATCTGCAGGTGATGGGCGTCCCTGAGGCGGTACCGGACACTGAGCTGCAGCAGTACCTGGTGGGGCTGTTCTCTCCAATGCTGACAGGGGAAGCTGCTGGTGAGCGGATTCAGCTGGAACGAGCACACCAGGTGGGCAGCCGCAATGTGCGGGATTCTAGACCGCGTGTGGTCCTTGTAAAGTTCTTACGCTTCCCCCAGAAGGAGGCCATCTTGCGGGCAGCGAGGGCCCGAGGTGGCGTGGAGGCAGACAACGTGCGGATCCGGATAGCACAGGACTATTCTATGCAACTGAGTCAGCGCCGCCGGGCTTATGCACCTTTATGCCAAAAGTTGATTGACTGTCACATTAAGTTTATGGTGCAATACCCGGCGCGCCTACATGTGATTCGAGACGGGCAGCGCCAGACTTTTGAGTCAGCGGAGGCAGCGGCGACGTACGTGGAGAATATCACCTCAGAAAGCGGAGCAGGATGAAGGTTTTTGATAAGAGGACGTATGTTATCTATACAAAATGGGATCATTACAAGACACTGCTGATTATGTACGGAGCGCTCAGTGAAGGGGTCTTGGAGGGGGCTATTCTTTTTTGAGTCACTTTATTCATACTTGACTAATGGCCCCGTTCCAGTCTTCCTGGGCTTGCCGAGAGCAGACCCCTAGCGGTTGATGGTTGAGGAGGGTGCGTGAGGGGTTCTATCAGTGGGTTTTTTTGCCTTTTGTTAATGCATTGGGATCTGGGTTTGGTTTGTTTTCTGTTGCCTGCTTCTTGTTTTTGGTTTGTTTTTTGTTTTGCTAAGTAGCCCACTTCCATTTCGGGGACTGCATACAGACCGGAACGAGCACACTGGGGGGGTGGGGGTTGCGCGGGGGGGCCTGTCCCACTCCCTAGAGCCTAGTATGTGCTGCCTCACATCCGGTCGCATTGCCAGTGTATAGGGCCCGGCTTACCAACTTGGCCACTAGGCTTACCGCTGGCCGGTACACCCTCCCCTGAACAGGCAACTTTGTTTACTATGGGAATGTCCTAGTACTGCGGTCAGCGTGAGCTTGAGGGCCGGTCAGGCGTGATAGGCCACGGACGCAGAATGTCAGACATGAGAGAGGGGGGGGTACTCCACCCGGGCTCGGGGGGGGGGGGATGCCTGAATCATGTACAATGTTATGAATACTTAAGATGCAATGTTTCCTCTGTATGGCGGGCTCGGGTGCTAGGGGAGAGGGGCTACTAAGTCGGTTGGGGTTTTAGGGCCTGTTCTTGCTTATGAGGGTCGGGGCAGTGGGAGGGGTATGGATGGTAGCGAGGGGCGGTGGAGCGTGCCACTGGAAGATCCACAGGAGAGAGGAGCGGTGGAATGTGGGTGAGAGGATCAATACTATTTGGGGTGGGGGGTTGGGCGGGAGGGAGTTGGGGGTGGGGGGGTTGGGGGGGGAGGGAATGGGGGGTGGGGGGGGAGGTAGGTCGCATCTACAGCCATCCTCACGGCATGTTTCGGATAGAGCAGTGGGAGGGGGGGAGGGGGTTCCAGGCTGGGAGAGCCCTATCCCTGTTAGCAAGCGATACCGGTCAGTCGGGTCTTGACACTGCCCCGCCGCTTTGAAAGTTATCACCTGGAACGTATGTGGCCTGGGAAACCCCATCAAGAGATATAAAGTTCTGCAGGCCTTAGCTAGGCAGAAATGTGACATAGCATTCTTGCAAGAAACCCACCAGACGGCCGAGGAGCATAGTAAACTGCGTCGAGACTGGGTCGGGCAGGTGTGGGGGGCCCCGGCCTCCGGGAAAAAAGGAGGGGTGGCCATCCTGATTCATAAGCGGGTGCGCTGTTCCGTTGAAATGGAAGCGCGTGATGAGGCGGGACGTTACCTGTTCTTACAAGGCACCTTGGAGGGGAAGCCGGTCATTCTGGGGACGGTTTACGGTCCGAACTCTCTAGACCCTCACTTTTATGCTAGCTTGGCCTCGAGAGAGGAGCAGTTGCCTGAGTCCCCATTGGTGTTGGGTGGAGATTTAAATGGAGTTCTAGACGTTGAGCTGGATACATCCAGAGGGGGGAGGCCCGTGAACGGGGGCCGGTGTCGCGGGTGTTGCAGCACTTTAAGTCTCGTCTGGGGCTGGTGGATCCATGGAGGGTGCTACACCCGTTAGAGAAAGACTTCACCCACCAGTCCCGAGCCCATGGCTCTAGCTCTCGCATTGACTACCTTCTGCTTTCCGGTGAGATTTTCGCCAGAGTGGGGGATGTGCAGATAGGGCCCTTCGAGATCTCCGACCATGCCCCAGTGTGGCTGGAGCTGGGTTGGGGGGGGTGACGGATCGGTCACGGCTTTGGCGGTTCCCGCTGGAGCTTTACCGGGACGCTCAGTTTCATAAGTTTCTAGAACAACGTTGGCGGGAATTTGAAGACCACCGAGGTCATCAGGGGGACCCAGAATTAGTGTGGGAGACAGCTAAAGTAGTGTTACGAGGTGACATCATCGGGTTTGTGGCACGTAAGCGGCGGATGCTTGTGGAACGGATCCTCTGATTGGAAAAGCAGGTATCTCTGTTGCGCCGGCGGTTGACACGGGCCCCGACCCCGGGGCTCCAGAAGGAGCTATGGGAAGCTAGAGTGGATCTTAATGAACTGTTACACCAGAGAGCCAAGAAGTCTATTCTCTATTACAGATATCGGCTACAATGCTATGGAGACAAGCCTGGGCGATTGTTGGCTCGCTGTTTGCGGGGTTCGCGAGGCTCTAATATGGTGGCAGCTCTACGAGACGAGAACGGGACGCTGCAACGGGACAGTAGGGAGATAGGCCGAGTATTCCAGGGATTTTTCCAGAAACTATACACAGCGGAGAGTAGTTCACCTTCCGATGTAGCGGAATATCTCCAGAAGCTGAAGCTGCCCTCGCTTACAGCAGAGCAAAGCCTCGCCCTGGGCCGGCCGATTACCACCACGGAAGTGGAGTCGGTTATTGTCGCGGCTAGCTGTTTTAAGTCACCGGGACCTGACGGTTTGGGAGCAGAGTTTTACAAATTGCTTACTAGCCATGTTAGCCCAGCCCTGACGGCGGTGTATGCGCGACGGGTGGAACAGGGCGGCTTCAGATGGGGGAACAACCATGCCCACATTACCTTGATCCCTAAGCCGGGTAAAGACCCAGAATTGCCTGCTTCCTACCGTCCGATCTCTCTATTAAATTTCGACCTCAAGATATTTGCCAAAGTGTTGGCGGACAGACTGGCGGGATTTTTAGATGAATTGGTTCATAGCTCCCAGGTCGGCTTTGTGAAGGGGCGATACATTGTCCGAAATATGCGTAAGATCTTGGCTTCCCTGGAGTGGGTGCATGCCCAGCATTTGCCTTCCCTATTGGTTAGTTTCGACGCGGAAAAGGCTTTTGACCGGGTCTCCTGGAATTACTTAAAGGCCTTGTTGCCGTGTTATGGCCTGGGTGCTCCCTTTTGTGCCATGATCGATTGCCTCTACGCCACCCCAACGGCGGGGATACTTTGCAATGGGGTGTTGTCCGAGGACTTCCCGCTAGAACGTGGTACTAGACAGGGCTGCCCTCTTTCACCCCTGCTATTCGTTCTGTCCCTAGATCCATTAATTCGGGCGGTGGAGACGTTGCCGGCAATTCGGGGGGTGCGAATTGGGTCTCAAACATTTACTGTGTCGGCCTTCGCAGACGATCTCTTGGTGCATCTTCTGTACCCGGAGGAGTCGCTACCGCATCTGTTGCAGGAATTCCAGACTTACGGTCTCTTTGCCGGCCTGCGGATTAACAGAGATAAATCGGAGGCCTTGGATGTCTCCGGGACCTTGCAACGGGATTGGGTGGGCCGGTTCCCCCTTAAGTGGGCTGCTTCTTATTTCACCTACCTAGGTATTCGGCTGACGTGTCAGCCGCAGGACCTTTATAGGTGCAACTTGGACTGGATGCTGACCCGTGTACGCTCCCAGCTACTGGCATGGGGGTCTCTGCCGCTTTCTTTGTCCGGACGAGTGGCGGCGGTGAAGATGGTGATCTTACCTCGCTTGTTGTATTGGCTGCAAACCCTGCCGGTATGGTTGCTCCGGAGAAACTTACGTCGGTTGGAGGGAGTGCTGCGGGCCTTTCTGTGGCGTGGAGCTCGGGCCCTTATCCCGCTGGTGCGGTTAATGGGGAAGTGGCGGGAAGGGGGGATGGGGTTTCCAGACCTGGGTACATATGCGCTGGCCTGTCAGGCTCGCCACCTCGGCGATTGGCTGGGGGGGACGGAGGTTTATACACCTACATCTTTGGAGGAGGCCTTGGTGGCTCCCCTCTCGTTGTTAGGAGCACTGCATACGATGTCCAGGGATCTACCCAGCCGCTTCGGGTGCAGTGTTTTGTTTGGTTCGGCCCAGCGGACCTGGCGGTATTTAAATAACAGATGGGGGACGTCCTGGACGGTTTCTAGCTGGCTGCCTTTGCAGGGTAATGTACATTTTGCCCCTGGGTCGGGGTCGCGGGGGTTCTGGGATTGGTGGAGGAGGGGTATCCGATCTTTAGGGCATTTGGTGGATGCCACGGGACGCTGTAAATCTTTTCAAGCTCTCTGTCAGGAATATGCCTTGACCACACAACATACTTTTGTGTTCTTGCAGGCCTCCCATTATATCGCGTCCTTACCCAGGGCGGCGCTTACTTTGGAAAGGTCAGAGCAGTTGCTTGGCTTCTTTGCCTTGGGGGAGGATACACCCCCCACGATAGCGGCTCTGCGTGCCCGGTTGGACACTATCCGTCCACAGGCCGATTATAGGGGAGTGGAAGCGGCGTAGGGGGCCGAGCTGGGGCGGGAGGTTTTTCCTAACACCGTTAGCACCGCTCTGTGCCGGATTGCTGCGGTGGGGGAGGGGGCGCGGTGGCGGGAGGTGCAATTCAAATGCATTACTAGAGCCCATTTCTCTCCCCGCAGAGCCCTGCGCAGCCATTTGACGGAGGAGGGTTGCTGTCCACGCTGCCTGGCACCCTTAGCCAATCTATTGCATATGTGGTGGTCGTGCCCACATGTCCAGCAATACTGGACCCGCATCAGTGCGTATATCAGTGGCGTCTTACAGCAGCGATTGCGATGGACGGGCGCTTTTGTGGTTTTGGATAGGATGGACCCCCCCTACCCTGCCCGGCGCACAGATCGTATGCTAATGCGGAAGGCCTGTCTGGTGGGTAAGGGCCCTATCTTACGCCTTTGGAGGGAGCAGCGTTCCCCTACGTTTATGGAATGGCGCAACTGTTTTCACCAGCTTATGTTAATGGAACGGTGGCGGGCGCGGGGCAGTGTCAAGCTTTGGACTTCCTTTCTTTTGATATGGAGCACATACATTGATACCTTGGGAGCCCGATGTCGCAACGAGCTTCTACATGTTGGCTCTTAGCGCAGTGGTGGAACGGGGGGTGGAAGGGTGCTAGGGTGAGGATGGTGGTGGGGCGGGGTGGGGAAGGTGCTGGGGAGGGGATGCGACCTAGGGAGGGAAGAGGGGGGGGAGGGGATGGGGAAGGTTACTGCATTAATCAAAAATTGTACTCATCTCCTGTATGTATTCCGGGGGGGATGAGAGTCCACCCCCTCGGAGGTTGTGTGTGCTTTGTTTCTTGTTTTGTTGGTGATGATTAAAATAAAGTTTATAAAAAAAAAGGAGGGAGGTGATGCTTGCAAGTACATACTACTGGTTACAGCTAACGGATGGGCTGTGCCCCGTGGCCTTTCATGAAGCTAGATTAAGTGTGGAGGAAGTGAGCTATGGCCATCTTCAGGAAGCCAAGAAGCTGCAAGTAGATCACTTTGTCCATTAAAGCTAAATTCCAGATCTGCCTTATGTACAGCCATGTCAAGGACTAACAGTTGGTCTTTCCTTGGTCCTGGGGAGCTTGCCGAGATGCGAGTAATATCTTTAGACTCTAGGAGAAAGGAAGACAATTTCCAACTTTAGAGGTGACCACCTCGTGTTGCACCAATCTGCTGCCTCAGAAGAGACTTTCCTTCCAATCTTTGCTGGAAAAGGTTCTGACTGCAAATAGGAGAGGCTGTCCGGGAAAGGTGGAAAGGAGAGAAAGGGGGCAAGAAAATATAGATATAGAGTTTACGAAGGAATATAGGACAAACAAGAAAAATGCTTCTTGGTCACATCTGATTGGCCTGTGTTTTGCTGGCTCAGGTCAAAGCTTGAAGTGTTACAGTCTATTTGTTGACGTGTCACCAAGCTCTCATCCAGAGGGTCTCCCCATCTCCCCTTACTAAGACACTATTTTCATGCAGGAGTTCCATAGGCCCCAGGGATCCTTGCCCAGCACCCCACACTGACTATATTGTGTAATAGAAAAGCTTCTTATCTAGATTCTCTAACAGTAATGTCATTCAGAAAGCTTGAGCCAAGGGCTGGACTGGTGACTCAACAGCCCATGTACTGGATTCTGAAAGGAGCCAGAGTTGGAATGGAGTAGCCACCCAGTGGTTAAAGCAGCAGCCTTGTAACCAAAGAGACCAGTATTCAATCTCACTAGTACTCCTTATGACCTCGGGCAAGTCACTTAATCCTCCATTGCCTGAGGTACAAACAGAGATTGTAAGCTCACCAGCAACAGGGAAATATCTACTGTATCTGATTGTAACTTGCTTTGAACAACTACTGGAAAGGTGTGGGCTAAATACTAAAGTTGGGGGATCCTGGCCAAGGACTGTCACTGTGACGACTAGGTTAGATTGATGAGGAGGGGAAGACGTTTTAGCAAAATCACTGGTTGATTGTGAATAAAAACTAAAAGCATTATAACCTAGAAGGGGCTGAATCAGATTGAGCTGGAAACCCAAAAGAAGCAAGAGAAAACTGCTGGGCCAACCCCCCCATGGGCCCAATTCAGCAAGGCGACTGGCAGGACGTGCAGCCCCGCAGGTCATCCTGCCTGTATTCCCCCACAGACTCTCCCCACACAGGCAGAGCAGCAGTACGGGAAGAGCCGGTGGGGAATGGGAGGGGTGGCCGAGGCAGCAGGACGTACATGGCCAATTCAAGTCACAGTCCTGTATATCCTGCGGGTTAGGGTGAATGTGCTGCTTATTCCACCTCAGAGGTGGAATAAGCAGCTGGGATGGCAGCAATCGGGGCCAGAATGCCCCTCTCCAAGGTTGGGACAGGTGGCAGGTAGTCCCTGCTGCCCGATCCGGGCCCCAGCTGCACAGTCTAGGGTCGGGTCGGGGCGGGGTAGCAGGAGTCAGAAGGGCATGCATGGAGGATGTCCCCGCATATATGCAAGGGCATGCCGGGCCGTCTCAGGGCCCGATCCTGCACCCATGGGAATGTCTGTCTCCCACGGTGCAGAATCGCGTCCTAGTGGGCCCGTCCTGCTTGTGGGCATCCAGACAGCTCGGACATGCCCCTAATACAGGGGTCACCAACCTCCAGAGGGCCGCGGGCCGCACAGCCGACTACCGGCAAACTCGCGGGCCGCACCCCCCTCCCCCCCGCGCGAAAAAAAACCTGCTCATACCTGACCTTGAATAATCCATGTCAGCTCCCTCCCTTCTTCTGCAGCCGCGGCTCCCTGCCTCTTAGGGAACCGCGGCTGTGCTTGTAAAATCATCGTGGAGCCCTTCCTGTCTTGACGGGCTCCGTGCAGCATTGTCCCGCCTCTAAAGGAAGTTGTTTACCACTTCCTTTGGAGGCGGGACAATGCTGCACGGAGCCCGTCAAGACAGGAAGGGCTCCGCGATGATTTTACAAGCACAGCCGCGGTTCCCTAAGAGGCAGGGAGCCGCGGCTGCAGAAGAAGGAGTCGGTGAGTTTGCCTTGGCGGGCCGCACCGGGGTAGAGTCTCGTGGGCCGCACGGAGGGACCTCGCGGGCCGCATGCGGCCCGCGGGCTGCAGGTTGGTGACCCCTGCCCTAATAGAACGGGCTCCATATGGTTCCATCTCTTCCACCCCCAAAATGCCTCCCTCCCTCCATCCACAAAAAAGCCCTTGGATTCCAGGAGGGGAAGATATGATAGTACCGCATGTATGACATTTTTGATACTGTTCCTCATAGGAGGCTTATCAATAAGTGAACAGCCTGGGGATGGGTCTCAAGGTAGTGAACTGGATCAGAAATTGGTTGACTGACAGACAACAGAAGGTGATGGTAAACGGAAAGGAAGGTGATTAGTTGTGTGCTCCAAGGATCGGTCCTGAGATTGGTACTTTTCAATGTATTTCTGAGTGATATTCCTGAAGACTGAATGGAAAGGTCTGTCTTTTTGTAAATGACACAAAAATTTGCAACAGAGTGGACTCCCCTGAGGGTGTGGATAACATAAGGAAAGATCTACAAAAGCTGGAAGAATGGTCTAATGCTTGTCAGTTAAGATTTAATGTGAAGAAGTGCAGTGTCATGCACTTGGGAAGCAGAAATCCAAGGGAATTGTATGTGATAGGGGGCGAGAGGTTAGTGTGCAAGGACCAGGAGAAGGACCTCGGAGCGATTGTTTCTGAGGATCTCAAAATGGAGAAATAGTATGGCAAGACGGTGGCAAAAGCCAGAAGGATGCTGGGTTGCATACAGAGAGGAATTACCAGCAGAAAGGAAGGGTTACTAATGCCACTGTACAAGTCACTGGTAAGGCCTCACTTGGAATATTGTGTTCTGTTTTGGAGACCATATCTCACAAAGGACATAAAAAGACTGGAAACGGTTCAGAAGAAGGCGACAAAAATGATTTGGAGCCTGCGTCAGAAGAGGTATGAGAAGAAACTTGAAGACCAAAATATGTATACGCTAGAGGAGAGGAGGGACAGGGGAGATATGATACAGACCTTTAAATACTTAAAGAGTATTAATGGACAATCAAACTTTTTTCAAAGACGGGGAAGCTGTAAAACCAGATTGCATAACATGAAACTTCAAGAGGGTAAACTGAAAGGCAACGTCAGGAAATAATTTTTCACTGAAAGGGTGGGGGATGCTTGGAATGCCCTCCCGAGGGAAGTGGTGGGGGCAAATACAGTGACAGAATTCAAAATGGCATGGGACAGACACAGTGGATCCCTTTATAGCAACAGGATAAAATCTAAATAAATTTAACTATCTTTTATATCTAAATAAATGGGGGTGACCTGCACGGAGCGTCAGATGCATCTATTTTTGCTGCCTTGCTGGGCAGACTAGATGGACCATGCTGGTCTTTATCTGCCATCATCTACTATGTTACTATGTGATGCCTAGAACTTAAGAACATAAGATATGCTGTGCTGGGTCAGATCAAGAGTCCATCAGGCACAGGCCAGTCCAGGTCGCAAGTATCTATCAGTTTCCCAGAAGGTAGATAGATTCCCTGCTGCTTGTCCCAGGGGTAAGCAGTGGATTTCCCGGGTCCTCTTTAATAATGGTTTATGGGGCCTTTCCTCCAGGAACTTGTCCAAACCTCTTTTAAACCCAGCTACACTAACAGCTATTAGTACATCCTCTAATAATTAATTCCAGAGTTTGATTATGCATTGAGTGAAAAAATATTTCCTGCTTTCTGCTTTTTGAAGGAGTAAACAACCAATCTACCAATTACCCCTTCCACTCCATTCATTATTTTATAGACCTCTATAAAACAGCCCCAACCTTTTTAGCCTCTCCTCATAGGGGTATCCTTTCATCCCCTTTACCATTTTGGTCACTCTTCTCTGTACCCTTTCTAATTCTGCTATATCCTTTCTAAGATTATGGTGACTAGAACTGCACACAATATTTAAGGTGTGGTCGCACCATGAAGCAATACAGAGGCATTATAATGTCCTTGGTTTTATTCTCCGTTCCTTTCCTTATGATTACGTGCATTCTATTTGATTTTTGGCCACCACTGCACACTGGACAGAGGGTTTCAACGTATTATCCATGATGATGCCCAGATCCTTTTCCTGGATGGTGATTCCTAATGTGGATACCTGCATCATGTAACCATAGTTTGGGTTTTTCTTCCCTAAGTGCATAACTTTGCACGTATCTACATTAAATTTAATCAGCCATTTGGACGCCCAGTCTCAGATCAGGCGCATGCCCCCCCTCCTCCTGCCCATACCCCCGTCTAGCGCTGCCTGCTCTTTCCCTGCTGCCGGCGCCACCGTGAAAAAAACAGAGGGCGGCAGCAGCAGGGAAAGAGCAGGCAGTCCTGGATGGAGGTATGGGGGAGAGGGGGAGAGGGGGGGCGTGTGTCCGAGCTGCAAATTGCACAGGGTGCGATTGCAGCTCGATACGGCCCTGTGTGCAAACATCTTGCATTTCCTCCATATAATCTAATCGGCTTTTTGGTATGGTTCAGTCTCTGATTGGATTTCTGAAAAAGCCCCGTCCCCTCTAAGGTGAAAGTACAGATAAAAAATTTTAAAAAATGATAGTATATTTTATTATTATTCTTTTTTGATTAACTGCTTTTACAGAATTTGTTTTATGTTATGACTCTTTTATTATATATGGTTCCTTCATGTTTTATTGTATACGTATAGGAGCACTTTTGTTTTTTAAGTTATATGATTATCATTATTAAATTCACTGTAATTTGTACGTTCTTAGGATTCTATAACACATTGGCTTTTAAATGTTGTTTTATGGTTATCCTTATATTTAATATTTATTGTTGTCATTCTCTTTTGAGGTTTGCTCCCTCTAAAGACCCCCTGAAGAAGGTTTTTGTGCCGAAACACGTAGGGCTAATAAAAGGGGTTTTACCTGAATTGAATATTCGCCAGTCTCCTTTGTACCTGCTTTTTTGGTCTTCTTTGTTAGTGTGCAAGTACCTACCGCTCTCTTTGGTTGGCTTGGGCTTGTTAATAAGATACACAAAGGGACTCTTTACTAAAGGTTAATGCCCATTATTGAAATTAAAGCATGATAAGTGACTGTACCCATAGAAATAAAAGGTCTATTGGCCCATTAAAACTTCTAGTAAAAGGGTTCCAAAGTATAGAGTGTTTGTGAATTAAGAGAATGTTTTCTTGGACTGGTATTTGCTTGTTTTACTTATACGTTTCTATAGAACTTAGTTCTGCCTTTCTTATCTACTATTCACCTACCCATCCCCAATAAAGAACATAAAATTTGTTTAGATACCTCTCCTTTGTCTGGTGTTTCCCACTTCCGTTTCCTCCCCCTTACAATAACTTTGACTGTTTCTTCCAGTGTCGGCCTCTTGCCTCACCTTCGGGGAAACCTTGTGTGTACATGTAAATTGTTACTTCCCGGAAGAGTGGTGTCTTTGTTGTGTCTCGTCCAGCAGAAGGGATCACGGTCCTGAAGCTCAGCTGAGCCGCTGGTGATATGAGAAGAAGGGGACCCGGACCATCTGTCTCACCCTGCCCCAGGTGAGGCCATAACAGCTGGAGTTTCTCTTGAATGTTTCCTTCACTAGGAATTTATTGAGGTTCCTGAGATCCAGAGGAGCACAAAGACTCCCTCGACTTCTTGGGAATAAGGAGCTGCAAGTAAAATCTGACTGATCTCAGACACAGGAACTGGTTCAATGGCGCAGGAGGGTCAATGGCACTGAAGTTCTACTCACAGAAGATTTAACTGTTAGCTGTGATTTTGGTTTGTAGGTAATGACCGGTGGGGAGGATCAATAGCAGCCCATCTTAAAATTTTCAGGACCTAAGGGTCATTTGTACAAAAAAGGAAAATCAAAACAATCTGCTACAGATAGAACCTAAAGGAGCTTAGAGGAAAACTGGCCATGCCTGGGTTGTTGGGCACTGAACCTTTGACCCTCAAAAGCTAAGGGTGGAGACCCACAGTGGAGTCATAGGAGCTGCACAGCCAAAAATGAAGCCAGACAACACTCCCTCCCCCTCCTGAAGATCCCAATGGGTCAACAATCCCATTGGAATTTCACCCCATGGATATGCTGGTTATCTAGCCCTTGTTCCTGGTTCTTCATTGCTGTTTTAGTTCCTGCTCAGTAGCAACTTCTTAGTTTCTGAATCACACCTGGATTCACACTTCTCTACCGTTACTCCAGGAGCCATTTGTTGGTCAAACAAGGACACTTGAGTGGTTAAGGAGAGGTGAAATGAAATCTAAGGATGAAAGATTAATAGTTTCCGCGCAGGGCAGTGGATTACGGATGAGATGGTTCACAGCGAGCATAGAGAAGGCTGATTAAACAGACATCTGCAGATTCGTAAGAAAGAGCTGGAAACAGTGACTCATCTTGTACCTGGTTGTAAAGTACCGATGGCAGGAAATTTCTATACAGAAAGACGTAACAAGGTGGCACATCTCATCCTTTGGAAACTAAGCACTTACAACATCGTTGTACCAGAAAAGCACTAAGATCATGACCCTAAGAGAATTATGAAGAATAACATTCCCATTCCGATGGATAAGAAACCGGATGCAAAGAAACCTGATATAGGAGAGAAACACCAGAACGGCATTGATAATAGAGGTGTCAGTGCCAAACAGTTATTTAATGAATCATGTGGAGAGAGAAGATCCTGAAGAACATAAGAAATACCATACTGGGTCAGACTAAGGTCCATCAAGCCCAGTATCATGTTTCCAACACTGGCTAATCCAGGTCACCAGTACCTGACAGGTTCACAAAAAGGCACACAGGTTCCACCATGCTCATCCCAGGGTAAACAATGGATTTTCTGGATCCTCTTTAATAATGGTTTATGGACCTTTCCTCCAGGAACTTGTCCAAACCTTTGTTAAACCCAGCTACACTGACAGCTTTTACTACATCCTCCGGTAACGAATTCCAGAGTTTGATTACAAGTTGAGTACCAAGAAATGCAGTCAGACACCGAGAAAATGTGACAGAATATTTCTCATCGTATTGGGAGCCATAGGACTAATAAAGAAGAACTTCCAGTCACATCTTGACAAATTACACATACAGTACATATTAAATCTTATATACTCCAGAAGGAAGCTCTCTTTGGCACAATACAAGTATTCAGGTGAGGGTTAGCAGTAAATATGAGAAACTGAGATCATACTTCACATACCCTGGCACAGGAGTGAGGTTCATGGCTGTCATGGTATGCGCAAAACTAACCCATTTGGAGAAATTGCCCCCTACCACCTGGACCTTAGCCTCTCCAGATATGCTGTCATTGAGGGTGTGAGTACCTCCTTGTCAGTGCAACCCTGATAACATATCAAAAAGATAATATCTATTTTACTTGAGGTGGAGCTTGAGACGTACAGGCCTTTGTAAGTGTGTCTGATGGGTTTGCTGTTTGCTGTCTTTGGTGAACATAAGGTTGGTATCTTCTTTTGCACTGATGATACTATGAAAGTTGAGGCCTTTTTGACATAGATGGTCTGGTGTGATATTGCAGACGACATCTATAAAATGGAACAATGATCCTTAATGAGGTCCACTGTTTCCTTCAACTTTTCGCCAAAGAGATTGTTACCAGTATACGTGATAACAAACTTCTTGTGAACATCTTTTCTAAGACCCAAAGCTCTTAACAATGCTAATCCGCATGTGACTATAGCTACAGCAGAGGTTCTTGTGGGGTGAATCATAAGTTGATCAGACGAGTTTTCCACACTCTTCTGCTAAAGATGAGTTTGGAAACTCTGTTTGGAATCAGCAAGCGTCAGTTCCTCGTGCTTTGAATCTTCTCAATATGAGAGTACACAGAGTTGGTGTATTGCGATAAATTAATTTAGTGTGGCACTGTGGAAAACCCATCTTCTTCTCTGATCCACTGGAGCCACTTCTTTGGGGGTTTCTATGTATTTTAGAACGCCAAATACACCCTTCCCGGGTTCAGCTTCTAAAGATAATGTTTTTTCCGTAGACAATCTTCATATAAACTTTGTCTATCAGAAGTACTTTTTGTAGGGGAGAAGGGAGGGGGAATCTGAAGGTAGACCAGTGGATATTCACCTCCCCTGCTCCCTAATCTGTATGATGTAAAGGCTCATAAACTCCTCAGGAATTATCCAGGATAATATTCTGATGAGGCTTGTATGGTACTTCTGGAGACTTATCCCTAGTCATTGCAGCAGAGTTAAGGGATAAAAGTGCAGTTTTTAACTCATTTTGTATTGCTGAATATCCCAGCTCAGGCTGGTGTGAAGATGCAGCGTAGGAGGGGGCCCAAGTGGGCCCCCAGATGCCCTATCTCCTAATCCTCTAAGCCACAAAGAAGCTCCCTGGGAGCCCCAGGGAAGCCCACCCCTGACCCCACAAATGTCCTCTGCTGTATCCTGCACGACCCTCCCATGCACCTCTAAGTTGGGAGACAAGAGCTATGCTCACTCACTCTGTAAGGCCCTGTTACTTACAAGAGACCGATTACTAATTATCACTAATTTCCTGTATATTCCAGATCCAAAGGTCAGTACAGGTGCAATCAGAATCTCTGTTTATTAGATAACTGATGGAACAATACAGGCAAGGGAGAGGAGAATTTCTGTCAGTCATCAGACCTCAGAATCCCTCCTCCCACTGAGTACAATAGTCGTGTTACATATATACGTTTTTTGCTTCCGTGTATGCAGTCTCCACATTCATCCCTCTGTGACTTTTCTCCCCCCTCCCTTCGTTTCCTGCTGCTGACCTCTCTGACCCCTCTGTTCCTGTTTCAACATCTCTAAGGCCTCTGTCTTGGTTATACTCACCACCTGTCAACTGTCTACTGTCTTCAGGGCTAACGGCCCAGCTTTGCATGGTTTCCTGTGTATATGCCTTCTGCAAAAAGTCTCTGCATGGATCCTTCAATCCAAGTATACACTTTGCTAAGGCTTATAATATATGATATTTCCTTATATGGTTCTTTATGCTGGCCTGTTTCTTCTTGCCCACTGTATAGTAGTTTGGTTGACATATTTTTATTAGAGCAGAATAAAAGCCATTGAGTGATTATGAACCAGGAACATATACCTATACCTTATAATCTCTACAATTCCCCCATTTTTTTTTTTTATTGTGGAGGAGATAAGACCAAGTCAGAGAATTCTGAAGTGGGGACTGCAGCATAGGAAGCATTGACATGTGTATGGCATGTTTGAACGGGCATTAGGGAAGTGGACACTTTGGTACACTGTTTCTTACAACAGGAAATGGCAAGAGAAACAATACAACAAAAGGACAAGGCAAAAATTAAAAAGATGCCAGCAGAAATTAAAAGGCCTTTTAGACCAGTACCTAGCGAGTGAAACCAGGAGGTAAGGGATGAAAACCAATTACCTACATTCAGTCCTCCCTTAAAGTCATCAATATGTAAATCTGACAGGTGGCGTATCTTATCCATAGCATTAAGCACAAACACTGAATGATTCACTATGACAATACAACAAATAGTGGCATTAATAAAAGAGCAAAAGGCCTCATTCAGAAGCAAGGAGCAAATCTAGGGCTTGTCTATTTTTGCAGAGTCATTTGTGTATTTTGTTCTAGGGACTCTGACAACTTACTAATAGAATCAATAACAGCTTTCATTTGAACATACAGTAAGCATTGCAGACGGTGTATAGCCATACCAAGTTCAGCAGTTATGTCAGGGGTCTTGAAAGATATCAAGGAAGTCCAGCATCTAACCTACGTGTAATAGCAATGGAAAACAACTTCTTTGGAGATGTGGGTTGTACTGTGAACACGCAGAAGTAAAACTAATTGTCCATCAGGATGAAGGAAACAGATGGTGTCCCAAGGAGCAGGTTTGGCAGCAATTATCTTGGTCAACAACAGTTCATACAGGAAGGAAGTAGATCAAACAGAGGTGACCGTTGGAGAAACCTTCAACTGACATGAGTCCAAGTGTCAGTATTATTCAAGGGGGAAGCAACGGTGACAATGGTGGGCTGGATACAGACTGTGTAGCAGCCACCCGATAAAAAGGATTAAGTACAACAGCAGTGAAACCCTGATATTCTTGGATACATGACAGCATTTAAAACATAATGCAGCAGACACCCGCCACTCTCCAGAGAGAGAGCAGAAGGAGAGAACACACAATACTGTTTATACCATTATACCATTCTATATAAATTGCAAACAAGCTTGAACCAGTTCAAAAGGTCACACAAAAGTCAGCATTATGTAGTTGCAGTAGGGGTCGCTGTTGTCCACAGGTGTGCTGCATCAGATCTGAAATAACTTCTTATCAGAATGTCCTTCACTCGCTCCACCAATTCAGTTGCCTGAAATTCTACAAGTACAAACAAAAGAATGCTATTTCCCTTCCCCCTTCTTCCTCTTGGATTGCGTTCTGGGATTTCTGCTCACACACAACAGCTAATCCTGCTTCTAAAACAATTGTTAAAAGTCAGTATTGTGGCAAACAAAGGGGAGGCAGAAAATATAAATTTAGATTCTTAAACAATGTCCCAGTCCCACTAACTTAATTGGTGTAGTTTTGAATGGATATATGTGCTCATTCTAAACAGAACTCCTGGAACTGAAATTTAAAAGACTTACACTTTTGCTCTGGACACTAACACATAATTTTAAAAACAGGTGAATTTATCCTAAAATCCAATATCGTAGCAAATAAAAACTGGGAAGATGAGGGAACGCCCATGGTGGCACTGGCCTGTAACAACACACACAGTAATTTACCCTGAATCTTACAGTTCGGGGAAACAGACATTTAAAACTGATACTTTTTTTCATGAAAAGACTGGTGGACATCTAGAATGCAAACACTTCCCTTTTTAAGTTATTTCAGAGCAAATCACTGAGAGTTACAGCCAACCTCGACCTCCATGAGGTGCTTGCCATAATATATAAAATCCCTGTTTAACGTTTAATTTTGCTTAATAGCATATACAATCAGAACAAAATCCAAACATGATTAACTTCTTATTCACTCAGGATTTAAATCATTCCCAAGTTGCAATCTGCTCAGAATACCACATTATCCTGCAGGGATCTTAATCTCTACTTTGAAGGTCAAATGGAAAAAGGAAACAGTTTTCTTCTGTTGCACCAGTAGCAAAGAATTCTAAGCAGTTCAATTTCAGAGATCATAAAATCTAATTAAGAAAGTGTTGATTGTGTGAGTGTTATACTAAACCAGGCACTTCCAGAAGGGAAACGGAGAAGGGAAACGGCTGCACTGGTAATTTTTGCTTCAAAAGCAAAGTAACTTTTGAATCACACTCTGCAGATATCATAGCTGTTATTGTTCCTCTATTACCAATTTTGTTTCCAGAATATATATTACCACAAAACAATAATCATATATCAAAGCATGGAAGATCCTCCCATTCATTCACAACAATTACAACTATCACACATAGAACAGAATCAGGTCCCTAAGTTTTCTAAACAGTTTTTTCTTTCTCTCAGCGTCATTTCCGTACCTAGAAAGCTAGCAAGCTAATTACAAAGGAAAAAATACTTCACCGAAAGAGTTCTGAACTTCATCTCCTGTCACACTGAATAAATCCTTTATTTAAACAAACAAGAAAGACTGCTCAATCGAGAGTTTCCTCTAGGTAATGCGTCCATTCCCAGAACAAATCCCTTAGCAGTCCCCCTCCCTCTCTCTAGCTGAAACAGGCAACTTATCCTGCTGCAGACAATTAGCTATCTTTCATCAGGCGACATATAGGAGCAATTATTCATTAAACACAGCCAGGCACTGGCCAGGTAACTGGCAATGTTCAAAGAACAAACCTCAAAGTTTAGAACTCCATAATTACAATTGATGTGTACACTGTTATGTAACTAGACTAGTTCTTTTCAATTGATCTAATTGTCGCCCTCTCTGGTCTGTGAGCATCCCAGATAAGGAGATTTCTTTCATTGTTCTAAAACAAAAAAAAGAAAACAATATTTTATTCTCCTTCACTGTCCCTCAGCCTATAATCAGTAAACCTGGTGTTTTCACTGTGTGGGGGTGAAAATAGACAAAACTTTCTCTATTTCCTTTCCTAATAAGGGATTATCTCTCATCATCCGTTCGACCGGAGTCACTGGGGAAACTTGATTTACCATTATGTCCTGATTGCCATCTTTCTTTCTCCTAAACAGAGACATGATTCCTACGTGCAACCTTTTATTTAAGGGTCTCAATACCCACCCTCTTTATTTACAGAGGAAGGAAGTGCACGAAATGTCCAGGACACCTTTCAAACAAGAATTCGCTTCATTCAAGCCCAGCCAATCTCCTCGCGGAGGTATGGAACCGTGAGCAAGAACACACACACGCTTCGTGTCAGACGACACGTACTGTCTCAATCACTTATCACTCCGTCCCAGTTTATAACAGCAAATTATTCTTACACTTTATTCATATAACAAAAACAAAAATTCATATAACAAAAACAAAAATTAAACAACACTTACCAAGCTTGGTTAAAAATACTTATACTCACGATGCCGTCATTACAGGTCGCCGTCATCCTAGGGAATCCATCACTCACTTCTTCTCCGGTCTATACTACGCACCGGGAACGTACCTCCCTCTTTTTTCTTGAGGGGGATCCAAATCTTTACATACCTCCCTCTTCTTTCTTGAGGGGAATCCAAATCTTTAAATTTGTATCTTGGTCATAAAGACCCACCCGTACCCAATCCCGGGTGTTCGGCACCAATTGTAAGGCCCTGTTACTTACAAGAGACCGATTACTAATGATCACTAATTTCCTGTATATTCCAGATCCAAAAGTCAGTACAGGTGCAATCAGAATCTCTGTTTATTAGATAACTGATGGAACAATACAGGCAAGGGAGAGGAGAATTTCTGTCAGTCATCAGACCTCAGAATCCCTCCTCCCACTGAGTACAATAGTCGTGTTACATATATACGTTTTTTGCTTCCGTGTATGCAGTCTCCACATTCATCCCTCTGTGACTTTTCTCCCCCCTCCCTTCGTTTCCTGCTGCTGACCTCTCTGACCCCTCTGTTCCTGTTTCAACATCTCTAAGGCCTCTGTCTTGGTTATACTCACCACCTGTCAACTGTCTACTGTCTTCAGGGCTAACGGCCCAGCTTTGCATGGTTTCCTGTGTATGTGCCTTCTGCAAAAAGTCTCTGCATGGATCCTTCAATCCAAGTATACACTTTGCTAAGGCTTATAATATATGATATTTCCTTATATGGTTCTTTATGCTGGCCTGTTTCTTCTTGCCCACTGTATAGTAGTTTGGTTGACATATTTTTATTAGAGCAGAATAAAAGCCATTGAGTGATTATGAACCAGGAACATATACCTAAACCTTATAATCTCTACAACTCCTGCCTCTGCACTGCTATCTCGATGAATGATAACACCTGACCCCATGAGGTGCGTCAAGAGGCACTGCATGGGACCAGTCTGCTAAATAAAGCAGTTATTGCCTTATTTCACAGACTGACTCTGCACAGTGCATCCTGGGTTCCGGGGTTTTTTTTGTTTTTTCTGTGGGTTAAGAGGCTTGGGGAGAGGAAAGTGGGAAGGAAGTCAGGACTTTTTCTTTTCATCTCCCTTTCTGTCAGTGCATAAGCGAACCCCCCCCCCCCCCCCCATATTACTCATGATACACTGTTTTATCTGACAGCACACACTTTTTAAAAAATTATTTCTTTATGCAAATTTTACAATAAACCACGAAGTATACTCACATCGTGTACAGAAATCAGAGCAGAAACAAAATAAATTCACCATATAGGTCCACAAAAGAAAGAAATTATTACAAAAGTATTAAACCTAAATTGTCTGCTCCTTCCAGTCCTCAAAATGAGAGGAGGAAGCCAAATTAGATAAGAAAATCACAATCTATTCCGAAACATGCAAGAAATATGATCAGGGCACTATCCTGTTATAGTACAAACTACTGCCCAACAGTCGGAGAATCAATGGAAGCTTCCAAGCGACGGGTGTTTATGAAGGCTACCAGCTGAAAGGGCTCATTAAAAGCCTGGTATTTAACCGGGCATTTACAAGGGTGTTTTAAGAAAAAGAGCCCCCCCCCCCCCAAACTGGTAAACTCCAGGATGAAGCAAATGAAAATCTCTGTGCCGTCACTTGAGTGTCCTTAGCCAATTCAGGATAAATCCAGACCAACAATCCTTTAAATAATAGATTACGCTTCTTAAAGAAAGCTTCAAGAGCCATTCTTTATGTGATAGTAGTGTGAAAGTTATTAGCAGAGTGGAAGGAGTTGGGTTTCTCTTCTAACATTGCTGATATATTTAAAACCTCAGAAGGCTGATCACCAGTTCTCACAGAAGAGTCCAATCTTTTCCCCTTCTGCAAATAAAATGCTTTCACTATAGGTGGTATCAAGTCAGCTGAAACGGCCAACACATCAACTAAATACGTTTTAAACATATCAGTTGGCAAAACCGTTGAAAAACGAGGAAAGTTTATAATCCTCAAATTGCTTGCCGAAGAGGCATTCTACAAACTCAATTTTTGCATTTAGTGCCCCAAGTTCTTAAAACGTTCAATGCTTGTTTATCCAAAACAGTTATTTTTGTTTGTAAATCCAAAATATACTTTTGTACCTCTATAACCTTTGAAGCAGTCAGCTCCACAGCCGCAGAATTCACTTATACCTTTGAGGCTAATAAAAGAGACTTGAGGCAACAAAGCCGGCCTTTCCCTGCCTCGCTGAACTGATTTTAAAACCACCCTTCACTTAATAAAAATGCCTCAATCATTGAAAATAAAAATATATCAATTAGTCTAATATACAGACCCATTCATCCATATCAGACAATCTATCATCCATCTTAGAGACAGCATGCAGTACATCCTTAAACAAATCCCACATGATTCTTGGTGACTTCAACCTACCAGCCTTGAAAAGCATTCATGCATCTCATTTCTTAAATGACATATCAGACATGGGCTTCCAGCAGGTAGTTCAGATACCAACACACAGAAAAGGAAATACATTAGATCTAATTTTTTTCCCAGTAATATCTTAAGAGACATATATTACTCACCCCCTAAGTCACTCCCACTACCATGGACAGACCTCTTCTTAATGGAATGGACTCCACCTGCACCTCCCTCACTGTCTACTACCAATGAATTAACCCCATACAATAGGAAATTAGGGCCTTTGACAAAGATGCATTCTTGATTAATACCCTCTCCCACATAGACTCGACACTAACTGATCTAGATGATATCCTACATAACTGGAACTCCACTATTTCTAAGGCAGTGCAAACTCTACTCACTCACAACAGGACAAGACATAAAGACTCTAAGATAAGGTATACATCTGAATTAAGGAAATTAAAACAAAAATTGTGAAAATTAGAACACAAATGGAGGTGCACAAGATCTGAAAATGATAACAGACTTTGCATGTACACTCTTAAAATGTATAAGGAAGCTATCAATGACAGAAAAAAAAGAATATCACACCACATTGCTTTCCAAATCTCTCAATAGGCCAAGGGAACTATTTGCTATTGTCAATCCCTAACAAAAACACCTAATCCTGATGAAGATCAAATTACCATCAATCCACAAATACTAGCCAACCACTATATGGAAAAACGTAAACCCTCTATTAAATATGATATTTCTCCCAAATCTTTTGACCTACAACCCAACGACTTTAACCTGCACAGTCATGACAAATGGACGTCATTCCACCATATAGACCCAAAACACCTCAAAAACATAATCACAAACTACAAAAAGGGACTGCTACCTCTGGAGAGAGATCTGCAATTGTAAGTATTTACTTCTAGGAAATTTTCTAAATCTTGGTGTAAAAGGAATTCTTTAGATTAAATCTGATTAATCTGTGAATCCAGTGTATTTGTTAAATCAGTCAGGGCCTAGTATCAGCAAAGAGCTTTTAGTTAAATTAAAAACTCAACAGGTAGCTTTCAGTTTAAATTTAAAACACAGCAGAGAACTTTCTAGTTAAATTTAGACCCCAAGACTCCCTCAATCCAAGCAAGGAGTGTGTGAATCACCCAGGACATTGGTCACAGATTAACTTAGAAGCACAGGACAGGGTACTGTGTAGCAGCCAGTTTTTAATATCAGCAGAGGTTCCACTAAAGACAAAAGTAGCCCAAATGCCCTTGAGTACAGACCAGACAGAGCTTAAAGATTGCAAATTATCCCTGTCTACCGAAAGCCAGATTAATATGAATAAAATATAGCCTCTAAAATGCTTGTATGCAAATGCTAGAAATCTAAAAAATAAGATGGGAGAGTTAGAATATATAGCACTAAATGAGAGGTTAGATATGATTGGAATATCAGAGACATGGTGGAAGGAGGACAACCAATGGGACACTGAGATACCTGTGTACAAACTATATCGTAATGATAGAGCAGATCAAATTGGTGGAGGGGTTGCGCTCTATGTTAGAGAGGGCATTGAGTCACAAAGGATTAAAGTTTTGCAGGAAACAAAATTCACTGTAGAATATCTATGGATTGAAATTCCATGTAAAAAGGGGAAGGCGATGGCAGTGGGGGTGTACTATCGACCGCCTGGCCAGAATGACCAAATGGATGATGAAATGCTCAAAGAAATCAGGGAAGCTAACAAAAGTTATGGCACAGTGATAATAATGGGTATCAACTGGGACAGTGTCATGGCAGGACATGCTAGGGAGATAAAGTTTCTAGATGAAATAAATGACTGCTTGTTGGAGGTGGGACTTCAGTACTACTTCCCTGTAGGTCTCGTCTATATACCTCTCTGTCTTCCTTATGTCCTCCAAATCTGCTATTCTAGGCTCCAGAGATTGGACTTGTTTCCTAAGGGCAAAGAGCTCCTTGCATCGTGCACACGTAAGACCCCTCCCCAACTGGGAGAAAATCATACATGCGACCCTCATTGCAAAATATTGGATAACCCCCATTTCACTGCTGGACTACTGTCTGCATCTTAGTTTTAAGGTTTTGCTTAGCTATTTAAGTTGTTTACTTACTTAAAGATGCTAGGGATATCTGTATTAATACAACTATACCTAATGGGCCCAATATTCAACTAGGTAGGCTGTGCGCCGCTATGGTGCATAGCTGTGCCCGCTCACCCTTAAGCCCACATATTCAATGCCGCAGCAATGGCATTGAATATCCAATTTTGGCACACGAGGAAAGCAGCTGCAGAGCCTAACTGGGTAGCAGTGATATTGCACCACTACCCAGTTAGCATCCATGGCTAAAACTAGGTGAGCCAAAAGCTGGCCTAGTTTTAGCTGCAGATCATTAACCGGGTAGCAATGCAATATCACCGCTACCTGGTTAGTGGCAGTCTCCACCTCTACTCCACCCCGGAATGCCCTCAACACTCCCTGATGCTAATTGGATGACATCGGGACATGTAGGGAACTTAGGAAGGAATATTCAATAGCACTAACCATATAAGTGCCATTGAATATCCCCATCTAAGGCATTTACATGGTTTACTGGGCTGTAAACTGTATAAATGCCTTTTCACTATTGGCCCCAATAAGTTTAATGCACTTTGTTTACCTCAAGACTAGTTCATTTCAGGGTCTTCTGTAATCTAACCAGCTGAATTTGACAGTGAATTTGACCTCCTCTTTCCCTTTAATAGGTTTAAGAGCATATAAAACTAAGATTATGCCTGGGGTGTGTGGGAGAGAAAGAACGCTCATCATTAGGAATAGATTAGTAAATGTTGGTTTGCTGCAGTGCCCTTACCTGTGCTTCTAAGGTAATCTTTTAACAATTTCCTGGGTGATTCACACAATCCTTGGTTTGATAGAGGGAGCCTTTCAAATTGCCTCTTTGATCTGTCACTTATTTATTTATTTATTTATTTATTTAACAGGTTTTCTATACCGCCTTTTCCTTAAATCAAAGCGGTTACCAGACACAAGAAGGGAGAACAGAGACAGGGGGCATACACTGACTAAACTAAAGAGTGAAGGTAAAATTGGGATACGCAACATCAAGGAACCGTTACAGTAAAACAAGTTATATGCAGGCTATAATAATAGAGACTGTTAGATGTCTGTGCCATAGTACTCAGTGAAGAGTACAAATTTCAGTTGTTTTCTGAACTCCTTTAAATCATCCATGGATCGCACATCGGGAGGGAGAGAGTTCCATATAAGTGTAGTACATTTACACGCTTTTCTGAAACTACTTGGGGTGCTGAGGGTGTTTGATGTAGTTATTCGTCTTGGCCTGTTGTTATTCTGGAGTAAGAGGTTATGAAGGCTAAAAGCAGAGCATTTATGTCTGATCTTGAATATATTAATTACCATCTTGTATTTGCCTCCTAACTGGAAGACCTCTTTGTAAAGGTCTCTAGAAACAATTTATTTCTTCTGACACGGGCAGGTTTTGCTGAAACACGGCTGTGTTGGGCTCAATAAGTACTCTGTAGCTATTCTCTTTATTTCTGCTTTCTTTTTCTGTCGTGGACCTTTCTATAGGGATCTGCCCCCTTTTTTCAGGTCTTGCCTCTCTTTGATCAGCCATAAAAAGTATGAAAATTAACTAAATAAAGTTAATCAATAAAGCCCCAGACTTCCCAATGTCTCCTCTGATGTTTGTCTACTGCAACTACTGAAAGTACAACAAATTCTTATAAGATTAAAGCTATATAGGAATGAGCTCCGAAATCTTAGGGAAAAGGGAATTCTTTGGGTTAAAGCTGATAAATCTCTGTATTTCAGTGTTTTTGCAAAGTCAGTCTGGGCTTAGTACCACCAAAGAGCTTTTCATAGAAATCAAATCAGAGTATACTGTAGCTTAGCACAGAAGGTATTATAGGGTAAATATTCTTTGAGTAGAAAGAAAGAAATTGTTTCTAGAGACCTTTACAAAGAAGCCTTCCAGTTAGGAGGCAAGAGATCTGTGAACTTGTTTTTTAATAGGCGTTAAAGCCAAGTGACAGATCAAAGGGGTAATTTGAAAGGCTCCCTCTATCAAACCAAGGGCTGTATGAATCACCCAGGAAATGAAGAGATTACTTTAGAAGCACAGGTCAGGGCACTGTGTAACAAGCCAGCTTTTAGTAAGTGTTTCTTTCCCACCTACCCACCCCAGGATAATCTTAGATTTATAAACTCTTAAACCTATTAAAGGGAAAGAGGTGGTCAGAACTAGGACCTCAGAAAACATCCACAAATAGGAGCAGAAGTAAAGGGGATCTTGAACAATTTTCAGAAGACTATGTTCGTGAGGAACTTGCTAAACTAAAAGAAGACAAAATGATGGAGCTGGATGGGATACATCCAAGAATATTGAATGAATTTGGGGACATTCTACTGTCTCTGCTGACTAATCTTTTCAATGCTTCTTTAGTCAGGAGTGGTCCCAGCGAACTGGAGAAAGGCACATGTGGTTCCTTTACAAAAAAATCAGAAGTAAGGATGAGGTTGAGAACTAAAGGCCGGTTAATCTGATTTCTGTGGTGAGTAAACTAATTGAAACACTGCTAAAATGAAAGCTAGTGAGGTTTCTGGAGTCCAATAGATTTCAGGATCTGAGGTAACATGGGCTTACCAGAGGTAGGTTCTATCAGACAAATTAGACTGATTTCTTTGACTGGGTAACCAGAAAATTGGACTGAGGGAGAGCCCTAGATGTAGTGTTCTCAGATTTCAGTAAAGCCTTTGACACCGTTCCACACACGCGACTTATAAACAAACTGAGCACCCTAGGGATGGACCCTAAAGTTACTGATTGGGTTAGAAATTAGTTGAGTGTGAGGCGACAAATAGTACAGGTAAATGGAGCTCACTCTGAGGAGAAGGTGGTTACCAGTAGTGTGCCGCAGGGATCTATCCTTGGTCCGATTCTTTTTAACATCTATGTCAGTGATCTTGCAGAAGGGTTGTCGGGTAAGGTTTGCTTGTTTGCAAATGATACTAAAATCTGCAATAGAGTTGACACCCAGGAAGGAATAGATAACATGAGGAGGGATCTAGCTAAGCTTGAAGAATGGTCGAGAATTTGGCAGCTGAGATTTAATGCTAAAAAATGCAGGGTTATCTATTTGGGCTGCAAAAATTCAAGGGAGTGGTACAGTATAGGGGGTGAAGTACTGTTATCCACAAAAGAAGGGCAGGGCCTGGGAATGATTGTTTCTGACGACCTTAAAGTGGCTAAACAAGTAGGAAAGGTGACGGTGAACGCCAGAAGGATGCTTGAGTGCATAGGAAGAGGAATGGCCAGCAGAAAAAAAGGGGGTATTAGAGCCTCTGTATAAGTCTCTGGTAAGACCTCATTTGGAGTATAGTGTGCTATTCTGGAGACCGCACCTTCAAAAAGATATAAACAGGCTGAAGTCAGTACAGAGGGTGGCTACTAATATGGTCAGTGGTATTCGTTATAAACCATATGAGGACAGACTTAAAGATCTCAATATGTATTGTATACGTAAGAGGAAAGGTGGGATAGAGGAGATATGATAGAGATGTTTAAATACCTCCATGGTATAAATGTATAAGAAGAGAGCTTCTTTCATTTGAAAGTAAGCTTTGCAATGAGGGGGCATAGGATGGCGGTGAAAGGGGATAGACTGAGGAGTAATATGTGGAAATATTTCTTTACGAAAAGAGTGATAGATGTGTGAAATAGTCTCCCAGTGGAGGTAGTGGAGATAAGGAGTGGAGGAGTGGCCTAGTGGTTGGGGCAAGGTACTTCAGGCCGGAAGGTCAGGGGTTCAAATCCCACTAGAGGACAGCAACCTTGGGCCGGAAGGACTGGGGTTTCTAGTCCCACAGGTGCTCCTTGTGGTCTTGGGCAAGCCACTTAACCCTCCATAGCCCATGTTCCCTGTAAAATAGTTATCTCCAAGTTATAATGCCCTGTTCAATGTAATTTCAGTTTGTTCAATGTAAACCGCACTGATGCAGAATAGCGCGGTATATAAGACAATGTAAATAAATAAAATAAATAAATAAAGGACAGTATCTGAATTCAAGAAAGCATGGGACAAATACAGAAGATCTCTAAAGGAAAAGGGACTATAGTATTTGATATGGAAGGGCAGACTAGATAGGCCATATGGTCTTTTTTTTGCTGACATGTTTCTATGTTTCTACATCAAGTAAGGGCATTGTTTAAAAATGCTGTCTTGGAAGCCCAGACCACATGTATTCCCCACTTTAAGAAAAGTGGAAGGAAGGTCAAAAAACTGCCAGCATGGTTTAAAGGTGAGGTCAGAGAGGCTGTTGTAGCCAAAAAAGCATCTTTCAAGAAATGGAGAAAGGAGCCAAATGATGAAAACGGGAAACAACATAACATAGTAACATAGTAAATGACGGCAGATAAAGACCAGTATGGTCCATCTAGTCTGCCCAGTAAGAAGTCAAGAGTAGGTGCACCTGCCACTCCATGCAGGCCACCCCTCCCCATGTCTTTGTTTTAGCATAAGCACTGGAAGTTAGATGCAAGGCATTGGTAAGGCAGGCAAAGAGAGAATTAAAGTCATCTGTAGTACCTGAAGATCGGAGAATGGCCAGTGTAACGTCATTTTTTAAAAAGGGCTCAGGAAACTATAGACCAGTGAGCCTGACATCGGTACCAGGCAAAATAGTAGAAACCATTATAAAGAATAAAGTTACTGAACATGTAGATAGTCGTGATTTAATGCAAAGTTCCCAAACCTGTCCTGGGGCCTCTCCAGCCAGTTGGATTTTCAAAATATCCACAAAGACTGTGGATGAGAGAGATTTGCATACAATGGAGGCAGTGCATAAAAATCTCATTCACGTATATTAATTATGGATATTGGCTGGGAGGCAGGTTTGGGAGCCCCTAGTTTAGTGGATTTAGCCAAGAAAGATCATGTCTTACTAATCTGTTATATTCTTTTGAGGATGTGAATAAACAGGTAGATAAAGTCAGGGGTGGCTCAAGGCAATCTGCTGCCTGAGGCGAAGGATGAGATGGTGCCCCCCTCCCCCCTCCCCCCTCCATAGTGTGTGGGGGGGGGGGCGTTTTCTCAAAACTCCAATCAGGGACTGGACCAAACCAAAAAGCTGATTCGATAATATGGAGGAAATGCAAGATGTTTGTACACCAAGGAACTAAAAGAATGAGCGAGAAACACAGCACACTTTATAAAACTAAATTATAACTCATTTTTATTTTGTTATAAACTGCGTTATGGTTCTTGCTTTTTCTTTTTGAACATATATTTTGCATCCAAAGAAACACCCTCCCTCAACAGTGGGTGCAGAGCAGAACCAGGACATTCACCCACAGAACTCAATATCTAAAAAATAAAAGAAAATCTGATTCTGGTGCTCTCACTAACAAATATTCTCCAGTACCAGGAATATTGGGAACTAATATAAAACCCTACAAAAGACGCCAAATCCACCATAAACTTCCAAAACTCATACAAAAAAAGCAGCACTATAAATACTGCAGCAGGCCCCAGAACATCTAACACCTATTTGAAAAGCTGAACAAGGCAAATTGCTACAGTACAGATCTCTGCGTACAGATTTCATGTTAACAGAACACACAGCCTTGGTCACACACTAGGAACACAGACTCTCACCAAGTACAGAATAAATGATCACAACCTAAAGTAAAAATAAAATATTTAGACAAAAATTAAACCAATACCCCAAGAAGCCAGACTCTGAATGCAGCGCAACACCAGATAAGAGATGCAGTTCCCCATACTGTGTAAACTATAAAGACAGCACAAAGTACAATCACTAAATTGAAAATAAAATTATTTTTTCTACCTCTGTTGTCTGATCATTTTATTCTCTGGTCATGCCGGTCCTGATCTGAGGCTTCTGCTTTCCTGTCTTCTCTTAACACTCTGTCTGCCATTTCTTGTCTTTTCTTCAATTCCTTCCATCAGCCTATTTCCAGTCCCAGTGACCCTCCACACGTGTCAGCTCCCTTCCATTCCCAGTGCCCCCTCCCTGCCAGCCTCCTCCCCATTACCCAGCCACCTATGAGTCTCATCTCCAAATCTCAGCTCCCTCCAGTCCCATCCCTAGGTGTCATCTCTCTTCCAGTCCCCCTCCAGTATCATCCCCAGGTGTCAGATCCCTTCCATCCCCTCTTCCCCCCATGTCAGTTCCCTTCCAGCCATCTACTTCCCCTCTTAGTTCCCTTCTGCTCCCTCTCCTTCCCCCATGTCAGTTCCCTTCCGGCCCCCACCTTCCTCCTATGTCAGTTCGCTTCCATCCCCCACTTTCCCCCTTGTCAGTTCCTTTCTGCTCCCTCTCCTTCATCTCTCTGTTTTTCTGCTCCCTCTACTTCTCC
Source organism: Ichthyophis bannanicus (assembly GCA_033557465.1). Classification (NCBI taxonomy): domain Eukaryota; kingdom Metazoa; phylum Chordata; class Amphibia; order Gymnophiona; family Ichthyophiidae; genus Ichthyophis; species Ichthyophis bannanicus. Next base: position 897,432,697 of record CM066035.1, on the reverse strand, counting down.
CCATGTCAGTTCCCTTCCAGCTATCTCCTTCCCCCTCTCAGTTCCCTTCTGCTCCCTCTCCTTCCCCCCATGTCAGTTCCCTTCCAGCCCCCACCTTCTCCCCATGTCAGTTCCCTTCCAGCTATCTCCTTCCCCCTCTCAGCTCCCTTCTGCTCCCTCTCCTTCCCCCCATGTCAGTTCCCTTCCAGCCCCCACCTTCTCCCCATGTCAGTTCCCTTCCAGCCCCCACCTTCTCCCTTGTCAGTTCCCTTCTAGCCCCCACCTTCCCCCCTTGTCACTTCCCTTCCAGCCATCTTCATCTCTCTGTTCCCTTCTGCTCCCTCTCCTTCCCGCCATGTCAGTTCCCTTCCAGCCATCCCCTCTCTCAGTTCCCTTCCAGTCCTCTCTTCCCCCGTCAGCTTTCTTCCAGCCCCCTGTTTGCCCCTCTGTCAGCTCTGTTCAACTCCCTCTCCTTTCCCCCCTGTGTACCTCGTTCCTGTATCTGAGGTGATACTGGTACTTGCCTAAATATCACCAGTGAGCATTTGCAAAAGCCAGTGCAATGCAGATTTAATTGAAAAACAGTTTAGCTATAATGTGTCTTACTGTGCTAAATCTTCAATTTAATTAGTTCTGGGAAAATAATGTATTACGTAGTTCAAATTTGTTAAACCAATTTGCTAAGTAAACAAGGATCTGGCGCTACAACTGGTATTCATTTTCAGTTGCTGTTAAGTTTCTTTGGGAGATTACAGTCTTGAGTCTGCATGTAGAAAGGCCTGACATAAATGGGGAGCCTTTCCCTGAAGATCCGTGGGCTAGAGCAGACAAGAAAATACCAGCAGAGTACGGTCGTCAGCAGTTTGCCAGTATGAGGAAGGAAGGCAGGCAGGCAGGCGTATGCAGGCCAGTGCCTAGACTACGTCAGCACTCTGCCTGGCTGGGGGTTTTCATTTAGTTGTTACAGAAAGCAGCACCATGCAAACCTCAGAAAAACTGCTACCTAGGGCAGGGCTTTTGCAGTTGTCTTAGCGACTGCTTAGCACATGTCAAATTAGCATTCAAGTGCTGCTAGAAATAATCTCAATTTATGTATTGATGCAATACGGGTGAAGTCAAACTTGATATAGGCAGTTTCTTTCCTTAATTGGTTGTAAGTGACTTGGTCAGCTTTGATGTGCATAAATTCCACAGCATAGTTGTAGTAGTACTTGCTCATCGTCTGGAAGATGTTCCAAACTATACACCTTTTATGCTTTTTTCTTTATAAAACAAGTTAAGATTTGAGAGAGGCCATGGATTACAAACATAGTTTTAAATTTATTTTAAAAGAACTGACGGTTGAAGGTAGTGGTTTTATTTTTTTAAGCTAAACAAAATTAATGGGTATTTTTTAGCAGTTTGAAAACTTGTTTTAAGTAAATAACTGATCTTAAACTGAGCATGACACTTGACTATGTCATAGCGTAGGTAGGCTACTATTTGCACTGCTTGTTTATTTTGTATATTTTCTTACCTAATTCTTTGCTTTTGGGCACTGTAGAGAAGAAAGTAATGTTAAAACCAATGTGGAGCCTCCCGGCACTATGGAACCTCTGCTGCTGCCCCTGCCGCGTCCCGCCCTAACCTCTGCTGCTGCTGCTGTTGCGTCCCGCTCTAGCATCACTTAATTTTGGGGCAGGATGCGGCAGCAGTAGAGGTTCGATAGCGCCGGGAGGCTCTGCTCCGGTTTGCTTTCATTTTAAAAGCTATCGCCATTTGTCCACGGGTTTTTTTTTTTTGGTTTTTTTTTAACTGAAGATGGAGTGAGGCAGCTGTTTTGGGAGCATTTTTACCACCCCCAAAAGTTTGCCACTTGAGGCCACTACCTCACTCTGCCTAATTATAGAGCCGCCCCTGGATAAAGTTGAGCAGGTTGATACAGAGCCCAATTCCATCAGGGGGCACATCCGGGCCATCTGGACCACCCCAAGCAGGACAGGCCCATTTGGATGTGATTCTGCACCGCAGCAGCCAGATGTTCCCACAGATGCAGGATCGGGCCCTGCAAGGGCCTGGCGTATCTCTGCATACAAGCAGGAACGTCCCCCTCTCATGCACCACTGTCCCCTGCAGCGCTGACCCCCTCTAACCCCACCATCCGGCCCCGGATCGGGCAACAAGGATCTACCGTTCTCCACTCCCAGCCATGGGGGGCTGTGCAGGCCCGAATCACCCTGATTCCAGCTGCTTATTCCACCTCCAAGGTGGAATAAGCAGCACGTTCCCCCTGACCCACAGGACATACAGGACTGTGACCTGAATTGGACCTGGACATCCTGCCGCCTCAGCCTGCCCGCACTTTGCCTCTTCCCTCCCCCCACCAGCTTTCTACGTACTGCTGCTCTGGCCATGTGGGGAGAGCCTGTGGAGGAATACAAGTAGGATGGCTTGTGGGGCTTCAACTCCTGCATGTCAGATGCTGCAATCCCCTGATGCCTTCAAAACATTGTCAGGTGGGGGGTATTCTCCCCACTGCAGAGCCGGCATTGCAACTCCTTGTTCAGCCTGGTTCAGTGAGCGTGGGCCATGACAGGAACCAGTTTACGTGAACCAGCCGGATCCCACCACTACTTGAAACCCTCCACAGCGGTGGTCAAGAAAGCAAATAGAATGCTAGGAATCATAAGGAAAGGAATAGAGAATAAAATAAAGGATGACATCATAATGCCTCTGTATTGTTCCATGGTGCAACCACACCTTAAATATTGTGTGCAATTCTAGTTGCCATATCTTAAAAAGGATAAAGCTGAATTAGAAAATGTACAGAGAAGAGCAACTAAAATGGTAAAGGGAATGGAAGGATACCCTTATGAGGAAAGGCTTAAAAGGTTAGGGCTCTTCAACTTGGTAAAGAGACGACTGAGGGGAGATATGATAGAGATCTCTAAATTAATGAATGGAGTAGAATGAGTAAACATAAATCGGTTGTTTACTCCATCAAAAAGTAAAAAGACTAGGAGATATGCAATGAAGCTACAAATGTAACCCATTTAAGACTAATAAGAGAAAATTTTGTTTCACTCAATGCGTAATCAAACTCTGGAATTCATTACCGGAGGATATAATAGAAACTGTCAATGTAGCTGGGTTTAACAAAGGTTTGGACAAGTTCCTGGAGGAAAGTTCCATAACATTTTATTAAAGAGAACCTGGGAAATCCACTGCTTACCCTGGGACAAACATTGTGGAACCCGTATACCTTTTTGGGAACCTGCCAGGTACTTGTGACCTGGATTGGCCACTGTTGGAAAAAGGATACTGGGTTTTATGGACCTTGGTCTGACCAATATGGAATTTCTTATGTTATGGAGTCTTGAAACTGGCATTATCCTACCTTGAAAGACATAATAATTCTCTGTATAATGTCTATAGTAAACCAATATGGAATTCATCCTATTTGTGAAGATGTTGAGTTAGGTCACTTACTATTGATCTACAAAAAAACTCTTTTAAAAGACCTATAGAACAGCCTCCAATATGCTGTCATAGGTCAGGGGTAGATTCTATGGCAAGAGGTAATAAATTTCGTGGAAGCGCTTCTAAAATTCTGCACCATGTTTGCATTAAATTTGAACTAATTTTCCATATTAAAATAAAGATTTTCAATCTTGCTTTGTCCCTGGATAATGTTTTTTTTAATCTTCTGGGCTGCTCTGTGTGGGGGAGAAGAGGAAGAGTGATCTTAGAGGACCAAAGATGGGAAGGATGGGCATGAGGGTGGAAGTGGAGGAAAGTCAATCGGGGCAAGAGAAGGCAGAAAGGGCACGGATAAGAAAGATGGAAAACATCATAGCAACCCAATAAATGATGGCAAATAGAGACCATCTAGTCTGCCCAGCTAGGACGACACCTGCTACACAATGCAGCCTATTCCCATCCTTGCCTTTGGTTTCAGCGTTGTAACTTCTGCTCCATACAGGTCACCTGCTACACCCCCACCCCATGCCCTGTTTTTAGTGGAAATGCTCCATCACTTTGATTCCATCATCTTGCAATATAGCAGCTCTCTGTGTTTATCCCACGCCTTTTAGAATTCCATCACTGTTTCCGTCCCCACGACCTCCGCCAAGTTGACATTCCAGGCCTTTGCCATCCTTTCTGTGAAAAAGTCTTTTCTGATCTTGCTTTTAGGTTTACCTCTTTGTAGCTTATTTATTTATTTAAAATTTCTTATATACCGCACTATTCGGCATCAGCGCGGTTTACATAGAACAGAAAACATCAGACAGGAAAACATGTGTCTGAGTTTACAATAAACTGGACAACAAACTTGGATAACAAGGAAGTATTACAAATAACAGGGCAGCAAAACTTGCATAACCAGGGTAACTATTTACAAGGATAGCCTCCCTGGGACTCAAAAACACAGACCTGTGGATCCACTCTCCAGGGTTGGAGAAGAGAGAAACTGACCCCCCTTTCCAGAACCCTCGACCAGAAACTGAGTGCTGGGGAAAATGTGTGCCATGGGATGGAAGGCTGACAGCTAGCTCCATTTTTCCCCAAGGACAGGGGGATCCCATCTTGATTCTGAAGTGAATGGACCTAATGGTTAGAGCAGCATCTTGCTAAGCTGGGAAGCCAGGGTTCAAATCCCACTGATGCTACTTATGACCTTGGGCAAGTCACTTAACCCTCCATTGCCTCAGGTGCAAAGCTTAGATTGGAAATCACCACAGTAGCTGAATGTAACTCATCTTGAACTCCCACTGAAAGGGCGTGAGTTAAATCCATCCTTTTCTTTCACGCTTTCTTTCAGGAAGTCTAAACCACATGGCCATGCAGGCAAGAGAGTAAAATTACCAGGGCTGGTTCACCTTACCTTGGTAAAAAATGAACGAGTCTGGGGGTAATGCTGGGGCCATTCCAGTCTCTTGGGGAGTCAGCTTTACCTTATTCTCCTTCAGATTTAGCATGATGCACAGAGCAAAAACAGGATTGACACTGACGCTGCAGGACTAGTTACATTGGCCAGTCGGATCTTTTTTCATTAATCGCTGTGGTCTGGCAACTTTCAAAACAGCCACTTGCCAACTGACCTGTAAGCCTTCCTACCTATGCCAACTTGATACAGCCTCTGGATACATACTTAAAATGCTAAATACCTTCCTAAAATCTAAACACACAATATGCACATTGTTATCACAAGCCATACTCTTACTTAAAACCTGTAATGAAATTAATTACATTCACTCTTTTTCACCAGAACCCACACTGTGCGTTTATGTAGATTCAACTGCCTTCAGCATCTAAGCAGCTTGTTATTTGCATCTTAATTATATGTTCTAGAATGTTCCTGGCACTTACAAAAGAAATACTGCGCAGTAATTCAGAATTCAGGAAGACCGAGGACAAGCTCAGATGATCTATAGATGTAGAGAAGCTACTGTAGGTGGAAGCTAGGTCGTCCATGGCATCGCAACCAGCATGGAAAATGTGCAGACTATATCAGCCTGGTGGAACTCGCCCGCTCTCCTGTTCTCGGCTACTACTAGGCATATGCACAGCCAAAAGATTTTGGGCTCGTGTTTGAACTTTTCAGACTTTTTTTGTGATTTTTGGACTTTTATTGGTTTCAGACATTCATTTTAATAAAAAAGAATTCCTGCATGTAAATGGACTTCACATGTGTTAAGTCAATTTACTATGTATAAAAATTTTAAGGTGTGTTAACAAAGCTCATTCTTACCTTCTATAGAATTCGTCATGCATCACTTTTCAGGAGCAAGTTCCACTTTGAAAGAATGTCGCCTCAACTCTTTCTGCACCTTCAAGATGCACTTTTTTCTGGATTTGGTGCCTTGCTATTAAACACCACCTGGAATGTCCTGTATTCAGCCCAAACTATGAAGTGCACAATTGCAAGAAAAGGCAGAAAAATCTTTGGTTTCCAAAACCGTGAGAGACCACAAACCACAATTTGGGCCTCATGTCCCACCAACATGTCCTGAAAACAAGGTGTAGAGAGGACAGGAAACCAAAACGTTATTAAGACATACAGAATCACACAGACAAGGTAATAAAGATATAGCGAATAGACTTCTTACAAAGCAATTTGGATTAATAGCTAAGGGGCTCTCTATGTTGTACGATGCTGCTGGGGAGAGAAGCGCAAGAACAGGGAGATAGGGCAAGCAAGTTGCTGGGATTTGGGAAATATGCACTCAATATTCCGATTCTCTCTGTGTGTGCATGCATACTTTATATGTATATATATATATTTTTTTTCTATACACACATTGTATACCCGCATTGTAAGTGAATCTTTGTTACAGTTGTGGTCAACATTATTGGCACCCTTGCATTTTAGATAGGTTGTGTACAATATCTTGAGAAATAATTGGAAATATTCCAACTGTATGTCTTCGTACTATTTTAATAGAGTGTTCAAAAGGAATACAACAAAAACAAGATGTCTGTGCAACTTAGAGATAGTAATTTCTGAGGAAAAAAAACCCAAAATATGACCTGGACAGGATTAATGACACGCCACTAATATTTGGTTGCACAACCCTTGGCAGTGATGACAGTCCAGAAACATTTTTTGTAGCCACTATAAGTTTCTCACATTTGTCTGCTGGTAGTTTCTCCCACTCTTCAACTGTGATTTGTTCCTGCTCATGAATGTTTCTAGGATTCCTTTTACCAGTGGCAGATTTCAGCTCTTTCCAAAGGTTCTCAAATGGATTGAGATCAGGACTTATTGCTGGCCATTTAAACAGTCCATTGTTTCCTTTTCAACTATTCTTTTGTACTTTCGGATGTATGTTTTGGGTCATTCTCCTGCTGGAGGACCCATGACCTTTGACCCAGACCTAGGCAGCACATTTTGCTTTGACCCGGTGAAAAGTGGGATATAAATACAGCTAAATAAAATAAATAAAATAAAATAAAATAAAATAAAATACCTTGGTAGTCTTCTGACTTATGATTCATTTAATACATTCCAGGCCTCCAGTTCCTAAGGCAGCAAAACAGCCCCACAAAATTATGGAACCTCCACCATATTTAGCTGTAGGAAGGATGCTTTCCTCCTTATAGGCTTAATTTCTTCGTCTGTAAATGTATCGCTGGTCTGCGTTGCCAAAGAACTCAAGCTTGGTTTCACCTGAACACAGAATATTTTCCAAGAAGGATTGTGGTTTCTCAAGGTGGGTTTGGGCAAAAATCAGGTATGCCTTTTTATGTCTGTCTTTGAGCAGTGGGGTCTTCCTTGGCCTTCGCAAATGAAGTCCTTCTTTTTTAGTGCGTGGATATGGTGTGGGTTGAAACCACCACTCCAGATTGCTCCAAGTCAGTCTTAAGCACTTTAGATGTTGTATGTGGTGTTTTACAAGCAGTTTGCACTAAAATTTCTTGGAATATTTTTCCTCTTCCCACCACATCTTGAGAGGTTCTTGACAGTTCCATGAACAGAAAACTTCTTAATAACTTTGCGAACTGTAGACACTGGAATCCCAAGGTCTTTGGAGATGGCCTTGTATGCCTTTGAAGTTTGATATTTGGTGATATTGGCTTTTCTGATGGTCTCAGGCAGCTCTCTTGTCTTCACCATTGTAAAAACGGGAGTGCATGTGGCCATTTTACACATTAGAGCCATCATTCATTGGTTGAGTGAAGTCGTGGGAGTACTGACAATTGATTACAGGTGCGTCTAATTTTACAGCAATGGGAATGTGATTCTTCTGTTCAACAGATTTGAATTGTTTATAAGGTGCCAATAATCATGTCCTAACCCATAAACCCAGATATGTTTCCCACATATTTATTCCAACAACCAATAAGAGAAACCCAAATCTAATATATTTTTGTCGGAACTTACACCTTGAAGAAAAGTTTTCCTTCTCGCAGTGTGATGTTCCTTTTTTTCTTTAAATAGGGACGCAACCCCAAAAAGTGCTAAGGAGAGATTAACCCCTTAGTACACACCGGTAAAATTCTCTTCCAGGCTTTAAATATTTTTATATAAATCAAAGATCCTCTTGGCTCTTCTTCAAACTTCGTCAGCATTTCCCCCAGACTCGTTCTTTTTTACCAAGGTAAGGTGAACCAGCCCTGGTAATTTTACTCTCTTGCCTGCATGGCCATGTGGTTTAGACTTCCTGAAAGAAAGCGTGAAAGAAAAGGATGGATTTAACTCACGCCCTTTCAGTGGGAGTTCAAGATGAGTTACATTCAGCTACTGTGGTGATTTCCAATCTAAGCTTTACACCTGAGGCAATGGAGGGTTAAGTGACTTGCCCAAGGTCATAAGTAGCATCAGTGGGATTGAACCCTGGCTTCCCAGCTTAGCAAGATGCTGCTCTAACCATTAGGTCCATTCACTTCAGAATCAAGATGGGATCTCCCTGTCCTTGGGGAAAAATGGAGCTAGCTGTCAGCCTTCCATCCCATGGTGTACATTTTCCCCAGCACTCAGTTTCTGGTCGAGGGTTCTGGAAAGGGGGGTCAGTTTCTCTCTTCTCCAACCCTGGAGAGTGGATCCACAGGTCTGTGTTTTTGAGTCCCAGGGAGGCTATCCTTGAACCCATTCTAGCTCTTTTCTGATGCCTTGGGGATGGGCTCCTCGGGCCACATGGTCTGCCCCCTCCTCTTATGGCTCAGTAAATGTGTTCCTCATTTCCATTTTCATTGTTGCTTTCTCTCAGTAGTTAAGGGCAGAATCCCAAAAGCCAGTGATGGAGAAAACTGAGTGGACCTAGGCGGCACTGGTTTATACAGTCAACATTCTGACAGCTACCAAACAGATACTTTATTTTCTCTTCATAGACTGTCACTTTATTTTTTACATTTTCTGCTAAAGTGCAGCTTTTGATTACAGCCTTTTGCAATGTAGGAAGTGCCACAAATTCTAGCCTTCCTACGGAATTACTGTAAGAGACTAGGCAATTCCCTATTTCCCACACGGACTGAGCAAAGTGTAGATCCAAAACAATTCACGATAACGCAAACAAAAATCACGATCACCCCCTCTTTCCTTTATTGGTACGTGGTCCAAAACTCTCCAACATAAATCAGCAAATTGATGTTTTTATTTATTTAGTATACATTTGTATACCGCTACTTCCAGCGATCTGCAGCGGTTTGATTACAGATTGGAAATTGTCAAATCATGACAGGAAATTTTTGAGGTATAAACACATTGATTAGACAGGAAAGCACAGCACACAGAGAACTATTTTACAGGGAACATGGGCTATGGAGGGTTAAGTGGCTTGCCCAAGACCACAAGGAGCACCTGTGGGACTAGAAACCCCAGTCCTTCTGGCCCAAGATTGCTGTCCTCTAGTGGGATTTGAACCCCTGACCTTCCGGCCCGAAGTACCTTGCCCCAACCACTAGGCCACTCCTCCACTCCTCCACTCCATGTTGACATTCCTGACAATGTGCAACCATCGGGGCTGACAATACCCCTGTGGTTATGCGTGAACGATGTTCCAGTAGCCGCCTCTTCATCGTTCTAGATGTTTTGCCAATGTACAATTTCATACACGGACAAATCAACACATACACCACAAATGATGATTGACATGTAGTGTAGAACTTACTATATACTTGGCGATGTTGAGATGGATGTTCCCATACTACACCTTCCAACGTTTGTGCACAGAAGTCGCATCTAGTATATTGGAAATGCCCTCAAAAAAGGTGGTGATCGTGATTTTTGTTTGCGTTATCGTGAATTGTTTTGGATCTACCCTTGGATTCTTTGTTACCTGCGAGTTTAAACTCCTCTCTGGATTGGTGGAGCATTTTGTAATCCCCGATTTTTTGGGGAGTGGATAGTTTTACTGGTTTCCATTGGTTCTGGACCAGTCATGTGATCAAGGCATGGAATTTAAAGAACACTGTTTTCCGGGTTCAATCAGAAGCAACGAAGTTTGAAGAAGAGCCAAGAGGATCTATGGTTCGAAACGCAACGTTGGGTTACTAGTTCGTGGTATGACCGCGGTACAGTTGCTCTCACGGATGGTAATTGAAAAGTCTGAAGGAGGATATCAGGAAAAAACAATCGTGAGTTGAGCGATTAAAGCTAGAGTGTTGGCGCTCTCATTTAACCAGCTGTTGAGATGTGGGGGATGACCCCGATTCTTTTTCTGTGGTTGGCAACCTTTCCAGCGATTCGCTTTATATAGAAGAAATCTTCCTGACCAGCTAAGTGACTTTTCTTTGATTTATATAAAAATATTTAAAGCCTGAAAGAGAATTTTACCGGTGTGTACTAAGGGGTTAATGTCTCCTTAGCACTTGTTGGAGTTGCGTCCCTATTTAAAGAAAAAAAGGAACATCACACTGCGAGAAGGAAAAATTTTCTTCAAGGTGTAAGTTCTGACAAAAATATATTAGATTTGGGTTTCTCTTATTGGTTGTTGGAATAATCATGTCCTGGCAATGTCCCAGTTTTTATAGTTTCCAACTATTTCCTTTTTTAATTGGTTTTGTTTTATTTGATTTTTTTTGTGTGTCAAATTGTAGCAGCAGAGCACATACAAACCAATAATACCAGGAGTCTGTTCAGAAGGTCCAAATCATTTATTTGTGCACAAGACTCAAGCAGAATCACATTCAAAATGGCTGAGCAATGGTTTCTAGCAAAACAACAACTTTTATAGCTTTCTTCTCCATTCTGGACATAGGCAAACTTTTTATTGGTCCCAGTAACCCCTTCTATCCCATCTATTGGTCCCGGTACCATTACGTAGTCATCCAATGAGGACCTTGGTCTGGGCACAGCACCTGGTTGCCCCCCTTACAGTCCCCATTACAATGGTCAGTTCTTAGACTCTTGATACATCTCCAAGGTCACTAGCTAGCTGGAATATATGGGAAAGCAGGGCACTGTAACCTTTCTCTCAACAGAGTTAATTAATTCCATAGAAGGTTTTCACAGTCTTATCAGTTACCAATTAAAGCAGTTTTCTCTATTTCTCCTAAGTTTCGTTTCTGTGGAGGCAGCATTCAGGGGGGTTTTCATTCCTCTGGGCCTAACCACAAACTTCATTTACAGGTTAAGCTACTTAGGCCTGTCTGTTTAGTTCAAGCAGCATGGATCATAGGCCTTCGCCTACCACAAAATATGTGTGCCTATATAGTGCAAAGCCATTTCACTGGCCACTTTTTTTTTTAGAACATATTGGACATTAAGGAGTTGAAGTACAAGGGTGCCAATAATGTTGACCACAACTGTTTATTGAGTCTATAGTGTAATATGCAATACTAAAAAAGCACCCCTGTTCCCCAAGATCCAACCCTCAACTGTGTTATAAGTGATCCCATGTTATATCGGTCTACATTGTGTGTCTTTGTTTGTGTATATGTATGTTGTTACTGTTGTTAAGTGTCGTTGAGTGTGTGTTTATATATATATATATATATATATATATATATATATATATAAGAGATAGAGAGAAAAGGACAGAAAAAATGGATACGCATTTCTTAAAGAACCTTAAAAAATTTGGGGAAAGCTAAATCTGTTTGATGTGTGTTAGCTTATGAATTAACCTGTGTTATGTCGATTTCTGCACATTAAAACATTATTAAACTGTGTGTGAAATGAAATGAAAAAATGTCTAAAAATTCAGGAAAAAAGGCAACATGAACTGAAAATAAAATAACATTTTTTTCCCTGTGCAGATCCCTAAAATAAATAAATATAAATACTACTCATGTGCACTTGTTTTTGAACAAAAGGAGATATCGACAAAATCATGAGTTTCAGTTTGTTCCTGGGCCATTGACTGCTCGGAAATGTTCACAGAATCATAATTCATGACTTTTGGCTTTATTGTGTGGAAGAGCAGCCTAGTGGTTAGAGCAACAGCCTACAACCCAAGGGATCTGGGTTTGATTCCCTCTGGTTCTCCTTGTGACCTTGGACAAGTCACTTTACTCTCCATTGCCTCAGAAGGCCTGGCAATCTACTTCCTGTCATACCTTGCCAAGAAAACCCAGGGGCTGCTGGGCCAGCATGGACTTGACAGCACTTTAAAAAACAAACAAACAGATACAGTGAAGCCAAATCTGGGAGGGAGAGGAGGTCAAGGAGGGGTCATCAGTAGCCAGCATAAGGCACCTCAGACAAAGTCTACTTAGTCGTACAGCAATAAACAAAAGGAATAAAATACAATGCTGAAGCATTTATCCCAAAAGGTCCAATCAAAAAGCATATAATGCATCCATGTGATCAATTACTCAAATCCTTTAAGCATCCATTAATAAACAAAAAATCATGAACACGTTTATAGTTCAGTATTTTGAGGAAAATATTCAGATCAGCACAAGCACCGTGTCTGTCCACTGAGTCAATGGCAAAATCTGGAGACATGAGATAATTCACTTTTGTTCTTCCGGGTGTCCATAAATGTGGAAACTGGAGCCTAAAGCCTGGTCTCCTTCAATTGCGATCTTCTGGGTGTTCATAAAGTCACTCCTTCCATTCTTGGAAACTGCAACCCAACACCATATGGCACCCTGGGGTTTCAGCAGGAAACTAACTGCATCAGAGGCTATATCTGCAAATCATGACAAAAAATCATCACTGTACAACCATCTACGTATGTTAGAGCAATGATCAAAACACTTAGAGCCCGATTCCATAAGGGGCACATCTGGGCCATAGCCAATTCTGCACCACGGGAGCTAGGTGATCCCGTGGGTGCAGGATCGGGCACTGAGATGGCCCAGCGTGCCCCAGCATCGCTGTGGGAGACGTCCACTCCACCTCATGGCCAGCCTGCTGTAGTGCTGACCCCCGTTTCCCCACCACGCGACCCTCAGCGAGGCTGGCCAGGGCCTGGATCAGATGGCGAGGACCTACCTTGATCTGATCTCGATCTTGGGGGGGGGGGGGGTTCCGGGCCCGATTGCCACCTTCCCCGCTGCTTATTTCATCTCAGAAGTGGAATAAGCAGAACATCCTACCCCCACCAGCAGGAAGTACAGGGCCGTGACCTGATCGACCCTGTACATCCTGGCACCTTGGCCCACCCCTCTCCGGTTCTCTTCGCACTGCTGCTTGGTGCGTGCGGGGAGACTATGTAGTAGAATACAGGATGTACAGCCCTGCTGTTCGCCTCACAGAATCAAGCCTGGGGGGGGGGGATATTGAAAGGCGTTTATGCAGTTTGAAGACCTACAAACTGCGTAAATGTCACTCACTGTGATATTCAGCAGCACTAACCCGGTTAGTGGGGCTGCTAAATGCCCCAGTGCTACGCGCTTAGTGTTGAGGCATGCCAGGGGTAGCAGCACTATTCAGCTGCTGCCCATTTAACCCTGACCGGCTAGAATGGCTGCCCTAACTTTAGCCAGTTTTGCAATCAAGCCAAAAGCTGAATATTGTTACTGACTGAGTAGCAAAATTGCAATCCGAACAACCTGGGTATTCAATGCCGGTGCCCAAATATGGCCCCAGCATCGAATATTAAGTGCACTGACCACTGCCACTGAAAATCCCCCCCCCCCCTTACTTTCTTTTGAAATGGCTCAACTCACACAAGCAGCCACCAGTTCAGAGAGCATGCATGCCGGGACTCCAACAACGATGTCATCATTTTGCCTCCTACCGTATTCTACCAATGCAGCTGCACCATTGCAATATTCTGTCAACGATCTTAAAAACACAGACCAATTATCTTGACTTAATCCAAACGGCATCACAGCATTCAATGAGAAAATCCGCTTCTCTTCACACCTCAACAATTTTAGATTGTAGTCACCACCTCGGGGGTGTTTAATCATCTGCCACACACTAAACCATAAATCTACAAATATATGATCATGCTGCCGACAGTGTGAAACTAATGGAGCATTAATGTCTCTATTTCTCAAATGACTTCTGTGGTCAATCTTTCTAATGTCCAGGTTGCGCTTAGTTTTCCCTACATAGATTAATGGACGCAGGCACTATATCATTTACGCTACTCCCAGAGTTTGGCAAGACGTTGAATCTTTCAAAATAATAGGTGAATGCCCCAGTGTTACGTGGACCTGTGAAAGATTGTGTGTAGAATGAGCAGCAACCACAGGGATAACCTCCACGTATTGAATTATGTTCCAGGGCAGAAGGTACAGATTCCCGATAATGAGATCATACCACCAAGTCCTGCAAAGTCTTACTGCATTTAAAAGAAAATATCGGTCTTTCTCACTAGGTCTTATATGATGTATCATTGGCAAATAAAGAAGTGTTCGAGTACATACCATCACCGAGGAGGTCTCTCTGCTCTGTGGTAAAAAAGCAAATGTTTTCTAGGTGCTCATCCAGCACATTCATATATTTGCAGTACAGTTTTACTAGGATATCCTCTCCTAAGAAACTGCTCTTTCATGATTTTAATTCCTGACTGGCCGAACAAATCCTGTGTAACTGCAGGAACTGGTCCACTGGAATATTCTCTTCTAATTTGCGAGAATGGCAGCTATCAAACTTGGAAAAGTGTTTTTGTCCAGAGGTTTTCTAAAGTTGGAGAACTGGAAACTTTGGTGTGTCAACGTGATCGCTAAATCCAACAACTCAGTTCTATGTGAAAGGAAATTATATTTGTGACCTTAATTTAAAGTTCATGGGCGGCGTATTCAGAATGTTTAATGCAATCAGCAGACCTGCTAACCACATTCATTGCAGCGAGCGAGATTTTCATTAGCACATAGCTGTTTTGTGCCACTAAATATTCCTTTCTGATGTCCCGATACTAATTGCATAGCATTGGGCGTTCTGGGGGCGGCGCTCAAGATAACTGGTCAACAGCGATATTCAGCCACTTGCTGGTTCTCTCAAATCTGCTAAAGTCAAGCACATTAAAGTCTGGCTTAACTTTAGCCAGTTTAGCTAACTGGACACACTGGATATTAATGCTAGTGGCCGAATATGACCTCAGCATTGAATATCTGGGTCTATGTTAAAGCGACGATGGCCAGCTGCTTTAAATGCTACTTAATATCGGCCCCCACAAGTTTCACCATTGCAAAAACTGTTGTAATGAAGATGCACGGCCTACTCGGATCAAAAAAACATCATCAGTAAATCTTCATCACAGAGCTACATGCGGTTTGTAGGGTGAACTAGATTTAAATAAGTTTGTCAAATTGTCCTACATATACTGTTATTTGACTACATCCAGCGTCATTGTAGCTCGCAAGGTGGTGCTCTTCACCTGAAGGTAGAAATCTTCCCTAAACATAAATTGTTTTTTTTTCAGGACTAAGTCTGCCAAGTCACACAGAAAACCAGTAGGCGCTTGCCTGTTGTTGATATCCCATTTTTCTAATGTTTCCAAAATGACTTGTACAGCAGTGTCTTGTGAGATATTGGTATAAAGTATCTAAACATCAGCAGGTCCCAAACAGAATTTCATCTAGGTGCCCTGATAACTTTCAAGCTGGGTCATAATGTCCACTGAATCGCGTATGTAAGGTTGTACACCAAGGACTAAAGACCTCAAAAATGTATCTTCAAAAATGGATAAGGCTTCAAATGAAGAACCCTTTGCAGAAATAATAGACCAACATGGTGAATTGTCAAAATTCTTGTGAATTTTAGGTAAAATATTAATAATTGGGATGACAGATTTTCAAAAAATCTAACTCTTTCTATGCGATGTATCCCTAATGCAAGCCTTGCTGAATCTTGTAATCAACCTCATATTTAAAATGTTTCTCTCTGATAAAAAGAAGTTTCTAATAGTTGTCTAATCACCTCTTGAATGTGTTTGTCTGTGTCCATCACTGCAATTGCTCCCCCCTTATCTGCTGCCTTAATTATGCTTCACAAAAGACAATCTCTGAATGCAATATCGTAGCTAATAAATTATTCAGTCGTGACCATGGGGAACAATAATAGCCACTTACGCTGGTCTTATACACTTATTAAAGGAAGGAAGGAAAGGACCTCCGTGCTGGCTCTACCCCTCAAAGGGAAAAGCTTTCGTGCTCCATCATGGGTCATAAAAACCTTCCGTTACCAAAAGGACATCTACCTAACCTTCTTACACCTTATTTCATAAATTATACACAAAACACACTTTTTTAAACATTATTAAGATCTGTCTTTAGAATTATCAATGCTGTGTATCAGACCATTATTAAAACACCAACAGTTCATTATATCATGTCTCTAGATTTGTCCAGTGATCAGTGAATAGTTACAGTGCTTGTGTTGATCTAAATATTTTCATCAAAATACCGAAGTATAAATGGGTTCATGATTTTTTGTTTATTAATGGATAAGAACATAAAAAATGCTATACTGGGTAAAACAAGGTCCACCAAGCCCAGTATCCTGTTTCCAACAGTGGCCAATCTAGGTCATAAGTACCTAGCACGTTCTCAAAAAGAAACACAGGTTCCACAATACTTGTCCTGGGGTAAGCAGTGGATTTCCCGGGTCCTCCATAATAATGGTTTATGGACCTCCTCCAGGAACTTTCCTCCAGGAATTTGTCCAAACCTTTTTTAAACCCAGCTACACTAACAGCTTTTACAACATCCTCCGGTAATGAATTCCAGAGCTTGATTAATTACACGTTGCATGAAAAAAAAATTTCTCTTATTAGTCTTAAATGGGTTACACAGTAGCTTCATTGCATATCCCCTAGTCTTTCTACTTTCTGATGGCGTAGTAAACAATCAAAGTTTACCTGTTCCATTCTATTCATTATTATATTAAATTGCTAGCTCTCTGACTGGGAGCTCTTAAAAGGGTTTTTTGTATATTTTTAAAGCAAGGTTACTTTCTTTTTGGTGCTTTAGTGGAACTTTCCTTGAGCACAGTAGGTGGCTGAACTCTAGTAACCTCCTCAGTGTTGGAAACTGATAACACCTAATCAGGTGATAGTTCCCTCCCTACCCACCCCGACTCCTACCTACCCCTAGTGAGCAGTCTTGCTTTATAGGGCACCTCCCCATTTAACAAATCACAGAGAATTGGACCAGCACATTTTGAATATAATTAAAGAGATTTAACTGCTTTTTCTCTGAAAGAACAGTTGGGAAACTGGCTGGTACTTGGTAGATCTCTCTCTTTTGCTTTAACAGATACCTAAGCTCCACGAACAGAACAATGGCTGGGAAAAATCGTATCGCTAAAGTTGTTGCCCCCGTTACAGCTTCTGCCTCAGTCCAGTCAGAGGTCCTAATGCCAGTTGAAGGACCGGTTCCATGTGCAGGGTGCCTGCATGCTGAAACTCTGAGGAAACAAGTGGAGGAACTCAGAGAGGAGGTGGCGAGACTGAGGAGCATTCAAGACAGTGAGAAGTACATTGATGAGATGCTTCTTGCAGCAACCAAGCTCTCCAGTACAGGAGAAGATGGGTGCCAACAGAATGTCAATGGTTGGACACAAGTCACCAGGGCCTGCAAATTCACCAATCCAACTTCTCCAGCCCTTGAATTGAAGAACCATTATGCAGCCCTGGAAGTGGAGGAGGTGAAAGCATCCCTGGAAAGGGAAGAACCAGAGCTCAAGTACCCCAAAGTTCAGAATCAGTGACCAGAAGGAAACAAAGGGTAGTGGTGGTTGGAGACTCTCTTCTGAGGGGTACTGAGGCATCCATCTGCCGACCAGACTTGATGTCCAGAGAGGTATGCTGTCTGCCTGGTGCCAAAATCCAAGATGTTACGGAGAGTTTGCCGAGACTCATCAAGCCCACTGACTATTACCCAATGTTGCTAATCCATTTTGGAACAAATGATACTGCCAGGTATACCTCGGAATGTATCAAAAGTGACTTCATGGCTCTAGGACAGAGGGTGAAGCAGTTAGGTGCATAGGTGGTGTTCTCTTCAATTCTCCCTGTTGAGGGTAAAGGCCAAGGCAGAGAGGCTCGCATCCTGGATTTGAATGCATGGCTGCGTGGATGGTGTCATCGAGAGCGTTTTGGTTTCCTAGACCATGGGATGCTGTTCCAAGGGTTGCAGAGCAAAGATGGCATCCATCTGTCCAAGAAAGGTCAACGCATCTTCGGTAGTAGACTGGCTAATCTACTGAAGAGGGCTTTAAACTAGATTCGTTGGGGATGGGTGAAGATAGCCCCCAGGTAAGTGAAAGCCCTCAGGTAGGTGATACATTAAATACCTTTATGGAAATGGGTAACAGGGGGTAACATATGGAAAGCAGTGTGTATAAATGCCCGTAGCATGGGAAATAAGATCCCTTACGTTGAAGCTTTGGTGGGAGTGGCTGACTTGGATTTAGTGGCAGTTACAGAAACATGGTTCACAGAAAACCATGATTGGGATGTAACTATACCTGGCTATACTTTATTCAGAAAGGACAGGGTAGGAAGAAGGGGAGGAGGAGTGGCACTATATGTAAAAACTACTATTAAAGCTTTGGAATTACAGAGCTTAAAAGGGAAAGAGGAGGCATTGTGGGTTACACTAGAAAGAGGGAAAGAGAAATCTATTTGCATTGGTGTGATATACAGACCTCCCTCACAAGAGGAAAAGGTGGACAGAGAGTTAATTGAAGATATACGCAGCATTGCTAGGAAAGGGGAAGTGCTACTGATAGGAGATTACAATATGTCAGATGTTGATTGGCACATTCCTGCTGCAATATCATCTAGAAGCAAGGAGATCCTGGATTCTCTACAGGGAGAACTATTCAGGCAATTGGTAACAGACCCCACACGTGAAGGGGCCATACTGGATTTGGTGCTTACCAATGGTGAAAGTGTTTCTGATGTTGTAGTGGGAGATCATTTTGCATACAGTGATCACCAGATGATGTGGTTCAGTATTAGGACTAGGGCAGTTAGAGTCCATTCAAAGGTGAGGATCTTAGACTTTAGGAAGACTAACTTTGCGAAGATGGACCAATACCTCAGGGAGTCGTTAGTGGGATTGGACCAGCTGGGGGATGTAGAAAAACAGTGGGCAAAACTGAAAGGGGATATTTTAAGGGCAAACAACCTTTTTGTTAAAATGGTAAATAAAGGTAAAAGGAAAAGGAGACCACTATGGTTTTCGAAAGAAGTAGCTGAAAAAGTGAAGAAAAAGAGGGAGGCCTTCATGAAATACAAGAGATCACAGAGAGAGGAAGACAGGCATCTGTATTAGGAAAAACTTAGAGAAGCTAGCAAAGTAGTCAAGAAAGCAAAGATTCAAAAGGAGGAGGAAATAGCCAATGCAATAAAATAAGGGGAAAAGACATTTTTCAGATATATTGGTGAGAAGGGGAAGGGCAAAAGTGGTATTGTCAGACTCAAGGGTGCAGGAGAGGAATATGTAGAAGCTGATAAGGATAAAACGGAATTGCTTAACAAATATTTTTGTTCTGTGTCCACAGATGAAGAACCAGGAGCAGGACCTCAGAAAACACCCACAAATAGGAACAGAAGCGAGGGACATCTTGAACAATTTTTAGAAGACTGTGTTCGTGAGAAACTAGCTCAACTTAAAGTAGACAAAGCGATGGGACCGGATGGGATACACCCTAGAATACTGAGGGAACTTGGGGACATTTTAGCAACTCCACTGACTGACCTTTTCAATGCCTTGTTGGAGTCGGGAGTGGTGCCAAAGGACTGGAGAGAGGCTCATGTGGTGCCTTTACACAAAAGCGGAAGTAAGGATGTGGTTGAAAACTACAGGCCGGTTAGTTTAACTTTGGTGGTGAGTAAATTATTGGAAAGACTGCTGAAAGAGAAAATAGTGAGGTTTCTGGAGTCCAGCGGATTACAGGATCCGAGGCAGCATGGATTCACCAGAGGCAGGTCTTGTCAGACAAATCTGATTGATTTCTTTGACTGGGTGACCAGGGAGTTGGACCGAGGGAGAGCTCTAGATGTGGTGTATTTAGATTTCAGTAAAGCCTTTGACACTGTTCCTCACAGGAGACTTATAAACAAACTGAGCACCCTAGGGATGGACCCTAAAGTTACTGCTTGGGTTAGAAATTGGTTGGGTGGGAGGCGACAAAGAGTACAAGTAAATGGAGCTCACTCTGTGGAGAAGGATGTTACCAGTGGTGTGCCCAAGGGATCTGTCCTTGGTCCGATTCTTTTTAACATTTTTGTTAGTGATATAGCGGAAGGGCTTTCGGGTAAGGTTTGCCTCTTTGCGGATGATACCAAAATCTGCAATAGAGTAGACACCCAGGAAGGTGTAGATAACATGAGGAGGGATCTAGCTAAGCTTGAAGTATGGTCTAGAATTTGGCAGCTGGGATTTAATCTTAAAAAATGTAAGGTCATGCATTTGGGCTGCAGCAATCCAAGGGAGCAATATAGTATAGGGGGGTGAAGTACTTTTGTCCACTAAAGAAGAGCGGGACCTAGGCGTGGTTGTGTCTGATGATCTTAAAGTAGCTAAACAGGTAGAAAAAGCGACAGCAAAAGCTAGAAGGATGCTTGGGTGCATACGGAGAGGAATGACTAGCAGAAAAAAGGAGGTGATAATGCCTCTCTATAAGTCTTTGGTGCGACCTCATTTGGAGTATAGTGTGCAATTCTGGAGACCGCACCTTCAAAAGGATGTGAACAGGATGGAGTTGGTGCAGAAGGTGGCTACTAAAATGGTTAGTGGTCTTCATTATAAAGCATATGAGGACAGACTGAAGGATCTTAATATGTACACCTTAGAGGAAAGGCGGGATAGAGGTGATATGATTGAGATCTTTAAATACCTCCGTGGCATAAATGTTCAGGGAGAGAGCCTCTTTCAATTGAAAGCATGTTCTGCTACGAGGGGACATGGGATGAGGGTGACGGGAGATAGATTCAGGAGTGATATGCGGAAATATTTCTTTACAGAAAGAGTAGTGGATCCATGGAATAGTCTCCCAGTGGAGGTGGTAGAGATGAGGACAGTAACTGAATTCAAAAAAGCATGGGACAAACACAGAGGATCTCTAAAGGTAATAAGGGGACTGTTGTAGTTGTTGATATGGAAGGACAGACTAGATAGGCCATGTGGTCTTTTTCTGTCATCATATTTCTATATTTCTAATTATAGACCGCTATCATATCTTCCTTAGCCGTCTCTTTTCCAGGTTGAAGAGCCCTAACGTTTTAAGCCTCTCCTCATAGGGGTAGCCTCCATCCCCTTCACCACTTTGGTGGCAAATTGTACCCAATATTCAAGTTGTGGTTGCACCATGGAATGATACAGAGGCATTATAATATCCCTTGTTTTATTCTCCATTCCTTTCCTTATGATTCTTAGCATTCTATTTGCCTTCTTGACTGCTGCCACATACTGAGCGGAGGGTTTCAATGCATTATCCATAATGATGCCTAAATCTTTTTCCTGGGTGGTGGCTCCTAATGTGGAACCTTGCATCGCGCAACCATAGTTTGGGTTGTTCATCCCTAGGTGCATATCTTTTCATTTGTCCACATTAAATTTCATCTGCCATTTGAACGTCCAATCTTCCAATTTATCAAGATCCTCTTGAGTTTTACCAACTTTGTTTTTATTTTTTTTAAATTATTTATTTATTGAATTTTGAACAAAACAGCAAGAACAATCTTACAATCTTGCGAAAGACAATAGAGTGTGTAGGTGAAAAAAGAAAATACAATCCAGAAGTAATTAATAGACATTAAATCCTACAAATTCAATCGTAGTCCACATACTGGAGGGAGAAGAAAGGAAATACAAAACCAGAGCAGGAGCACTCTGGAAAGTATAGTTAATTAAGATATACATATAACTACAAGGGAAAAACCAAGTGACCCCGAAGTACCCTGAACATACTATTAACGAGAGAAAGGAAGGTACAATTATTCTGGGACATCCATAGAAGAGAGTCTGGCATTAATAAATATACCCAAATCAGTAGGATTGGTGAAAACATATCTCATAGAATTAATTATAACCAGACATCTACAAGGGAATCTTAAAAAGAAGCCCACCCCCCAATTTGCAACACCCCAGCCTTATGAAGAAGAAATTGTTTCCGCCGCTTCTGGGTTTCCCTAGTTAGGTCAGGAAACATAGATATAGATAAACCAAGAAATGTCTCCAAACGCTTCTTAAAAAACATCTTTAAGAGCCATTCTTTATCTGAGACTAGAGCACATTGCACCAATAGAGTTGATGGAATACAAGATTCTCCACCAGTATCCTCGAGCAGGCCAGATACATTCAGAACGTCAAATTCCACATTAGACACAACTGTTGGAACCTCAGTATTCTTTTTCCCACACGGGAGATAATAGACCTTATTTAAGGGTGACATAGTAACATAGTAACATACATAGTAAGTGACGGCAGATAAAGACCAGCATGGTCCATCTAGTCTGCCCAGCAAGATGGCAAGAGTAGGTGCACCTGTCGCTCTGTGCAGGCCACCCCTTCCCATGTTTTTGTTTTTGTTTTTGTTTAGGGGTGAACCCACCACTCCATGTAGGACACCCTTATTTGTTGAGACGCTAGATCAGCGATGGCGAACCTATGGCACGCTTGCCAGCTGTGGCACGCGAAGGCCTTGCAGCTGGCACGCGTGAAGGTCCGCAAAAAAAGAAAAAGCGGGCTCTGGCTGCTGCCGCAGACGCGGCAGCATGCAGTGTCCCGCGGGGCCCCCTCCGCCCGCTAAGCCCCTCTGCAAGGGCTTTCAGATTCGCGAGGGAGACAGCGTCTCCCTCGCGTCTCTGTTAAGCCCGCAGGGGTTAATGGGAAATTTCCCATCAGCCCCTTTAGACGCGAGGGACTGATGGGAAATTTCCCATTAGCCCCTGCAGGCTTAACAGAGACGCGAGGGAGACGCTGTCTCCCTCGCGAATCTGAAAGCCCTTGCAGAGGGGCTTAGCGGGCGGAGGGGGCCCCGCGGGACACTGCATGCTGCCGCGTCCGCGGCAGCAGCCAGAGCCCGCTTTTTCTGTTTTTAAATTTGCCGGGGGGGGGGGGGTTAGGACTGCTAATGGGCTAGGGGGGGGGTTAGGACAGCTAATGGGCTGGGGGGGGTTTGGTCTGGTAATGGGCTAGGAGGGGGGGGGTTAGGACTGCTAATGGGCTAGGAGGGGGGGTTAGGACTGCTAATGGGCTAGGGGGCGTTAGGACTGCTAATGGGCTGTGGGCTGATGGGGGCTGTCTTGAAATGTGGTGATGGGGGTTTAGGACTGGTAATGGGCTGGGGGGGGGTTTGGACTGCTAATGGGCTGGGGGGGGGTTAGGACTGCTAATGGGCTAGGAGGGGGGGGGTTAGGACTGCTAATGGGCTAGGGGGGTTAGGACTGCTAATGGGCTGTGGGCTGATCGGACCTCTCTGGAAATGGGATGAGGGGGTGTTACGACTGGTAATTGGCTATGGGTGGGGAGAGGACTGCTAATGGGCTAGAGAGGGGGGGTTAGGACTGCTAATGGGCTGGGGGGTTAGGACTGCTAATGGGCTGGGGGGGGTTAGGACTGCTAATGGGCTAGGAGGGGGGGGTTAGGACTGCTAATGGGCTAGGGGGGGGTTAGGACTGCTAATGGGCTAGGAGGGGGTTAGTACTCCTAAAGCTCTAGGAGGGGGGGGTAAGGACTGCAAATGGGATAGGCGGGGGTTAGGAATGCTAATGGTCAAGGAGGGGGGGGGGGTTAGGACTGCTAATGGGCTAGGGGGGGTTAGGACTGCTAATGGGCTGTGGGCTGATGGGGGCTGTCTGGAAATGGGGTGATGGGGGTTAGGACTGGTAATGGGCTATGGGGGGGGGTTAGGACTGCTAATGGGCTAGGGGGGGGGTTAGGACTGCTAATGGGCTGATGGGGAGGGGTTAGGACTTGAGGTGGGCTGTTGGGTGGGGTTAGGACTGGAAATGGGCTGATGGGGGGTTAACACTGGAGGTGGTCTGATGGGGTTAGGACTGGTAATGGGCTATGGGGGGGTTTAGGACTGATAATGGGCTATGGGGGGGCTGGGACAAGAAATGGGCTGATGGGGAGGGGTTAGGACTTGAGGTGGGCTGATGGGGTTAGGACTGGTAATGGACTGTGGGCTGATGGGGGGGTTAGGACTGGCAATGGGCTATGGGGGGCTGACTGGAAGTGGGGGGTTAGGACTGGTAATGGGTTATAGGGGGGGGCTTAAACTGAAAATGGGGTGATGGGGGGTTAGGACTGGAAGTGGGTTGATGAGGGGGGGATAGGACTGGTATTGGGTTGGGGGGCTGCTAGGACTGGAAATGGGCTGATGCAGGGACTAGAAGGGAATGGATGCTGGGTGAGGCTGGAACTAGAAGGGAGCTGGTGTTGGGGGAGGATTAGAATGGGATGGGGCTGGGAGAGTAAAATGGAGAGGGGAAAAATATTTTGTGTGGGAGGGATAAAAAATCTACAATTGGCCGGGTATTGGGAGAGTAAGTGGGGATTGAGGATGGAGGGGTAAATTTTGAGTAGATGAAATAGGAATGAGGAAAGAGCCAAAGGAGAAAGATTAGTATGTTAAAGCAGATGTAGAGAGAGAATGGAAAAAAAAACAAGAAGACAGAAGAAAGGACAAATGGACAGCAGATGGAGAGTTAGCAGAAGACACGAAGAAACCAGAAGAAAGTGGCTGGAACAATTGCAACTGAAAAAAAATGCACAAAAGGTAGAAAAATATCTCTTTATTTTGAATTTATTAACTGGAATATGTCAGCTCTGGGAAATGTGCATCATTAATTTTTGCGCTTTGTTTAGTACAAGAGGAAATTAATATATAGTTTTATTTCTACAGTGTTGTTGTATATTCCAAGTTTGGCTTTTGGGGTTCCCAGTTTAATTATTGTCTTCCTGTTTCTAAATTGTGATTCCTTGTTTGGTGATGGTCTGTTCTGCATGTGTAACTGAGCTGAGGTATTCTGTTTATATAATTCCTATTTGACATTGCCACTTGTTCTTTCCCCAGTAGGTCATGTATTGTTGTTCTCTGAGATGTATTGGTTTAATATTTGCAGTGTTGCCTTTTGATAGGTAGAGTATGGTGCTTTGTGAGTCCTGGTAGTGCTGTTAGGATACGGCGGGTTTGCTATGGGTTCTAAATGGGCAGCGTTTGTAGTAGTTCCTAATGTGCCTGGCGGTTGGTACTGGATTATAGTAATGTAGAAACCTTTTAGTCTTTCTTTATCCATATACTCATTAAGAGGCATGTTTACTAAAAGTTAGTGTATGGTAACATTATGCAAATATTTATGCAAATGAAGCACCTTATGCAAATGGGGCTTTAATTGACGTGCTGGCACTTTGAGGAAATTCTTTGGTTTTGTGCGGCAGTTTGGGCACTCGGGCTCAAAAAGGTTAGCCATCACTGCGCTAGATAGTTCAGAAGTTAGATGGTACCGTTTATTTTGCTTTTATCCTGTTGCTGTAAAGGGATCCACTGTGTTTGTCCCATGCCGTTTTGAATTCCATCACCGTGTTTGCCCCCACCACTTCCATCGGGAGGGCATTCCAAGCATCCACCACCCTTTCAGTGAAGAAATATTTCCTGACATTGCCTTTCAATTTACCACCTTGCAGCTTCATGTTATGCCCTCTAGTTTTACAGCTTCCCCGTCTTTGGAAGAGGTTTGTTTGTTCATCATTTCTCTTTAAGTATTTAAAGGTCTGAATCATATCTCCCCTGTCCCTCCTCTCCTCCAAAGTGTACATATTTAGGTCTTCAAGTCTCTTCTCATAAAGCTTCTGACGCAGGCTCCAAATCATTTTGGTCGCCTTTCTCTGAACAGTTTCTAGTCTTTTTACATCTTTTGCAAGATATGGTCTCCAAAACTGAACACAGTATATTCCAAGTGAGGCCTCACCAGTGACTTGTACAGTGGCATAAGTACCTCTTCCTTTCTGCTGGTAATCCCTCTTTGTATGCAGCCCAACATCCTCCTGGCTTTTGCCACCGCCTTGTCGCACTGTTTTGCCACCTTGAGATCATCAGAGATAATCACACCAAGGTCTTTTTCCTGAACCGTGCATACCAACCTCTCACCCCCTATCGTGTACTTTTCCCTTGGATTTCTGCTAACCAAGTGCATGACACTGCACTTTTTCACATTAAATCGTAGTTGCCAAGCATTGCAGTGGAGGAGTGGCCTAGTGGTTGGGGCAAGGTACTTCAGGCCGGAAGGCCAGGGGTTCAAATCCCACTAGAGGACAGCAACCTCAGGCCAGAAGGACTGGGGTTTCTAGTCCCACAGGTGCTCCTTGTGGTCTTGGGCAAGCCACTTAACCCTCTATAGCCCATGTTCCCTGTAAAATAGTTATCTCCAAGTTATAATGCCCTGTTCAATGTAATTTCAGTTGTTCAATGTAAACTGCACTGATGCAGAATAGCGCGGTATATAAGAGAATGTAAATAAATAAAATAAAATAAATAAATAAATAAATTAGACCAGTCTTCCAGCTTTTGTAGATGTTTCCTCGTGTTAACCACTCCTTCGGGGGAGTCCACTCTGTTGCAAATTTTGTGTCATCTGCAAAAAGACAGACTTTTCCATTCAGTCCTTCAGCAATATCACTCACAAATATATTGAACAGTGCCGGGCCCAGGACCGAACCCTGAGGCACCCCGCTAATCACCTTCCTCTCATCCGAGTGAGCTCCATGTACTATCACCTTCTGTTGTCTGTCAGTCAACCAATTTCTAATCCAGTTTACTATCTTGGGACCCATACCCAAGCTACTGAGTTTATTGACAAGCCTCCTATGAGGAACAGTATCAAAGGCTTTGCTGAAATCCAGATAGATGACATCCATTGCATTCCCCAGATCTAGTTCCTTGGTCACCCAATCAAAGAACTCAATCAGATTTGTTTGGCAAGACCATCCTTCGGTAAAACCATGTTGCCTTGGATCTTGCAACCTGTTGGTTTTGAGAAAGTTCACTATTCACTCTTTCAGAAGCGCCTCCATTATTTTTTCCGCCACCGAGGTAAGGCTCACGGGCCTGTAGTTTGACACTTCTTCCCTGTCACCACTTTTGTGTAGAGGTACAACATTAGCTATTCTCCAGTCCTGAGGAACCTCTCCTGTTTCCAAGGATCTGTTGAAGACATCCTTTAACGGTCCTGCAAGAACCTCTCTGAGCTCTTTCAGTATCCTGGGATGTATCCCATCCGGTCCCATGGCTTTGTCCACTTTCAGTTTAGCAAGTTGTTCTAACACCTCATCTTCTGTGAATTGTGTGGTATCTACTTCATTCCCATTTTTATATTTGGGAGTCACAGCTGGTCCATCTCCACGATCTTCTTTAGTAAAAACAGAGCAGAAGTATTCGTTCAGCAATTTTTCTTTTTCAGTGTCACTTTCCACGAGTCCTTTCCCAGCACTTCTGAGTCCTGCAATTCCAACTCTGATCTTCTTCCTTTCCCGAATATACCTGAAGAAAGTTTTGTCGCCACCTTTAACATCTTTAGCCATCTTTTCCTCTGCCTTTGATTTTGCTATCCTTATTTCTCTTTTAGACTCTTTGAGCTTGATCCTGTATTCATTTCTGTGTTCTTCTGGTTGCAAGCTTTTGAATTTTGCGAAAGCTGTGTTTTTTGCCTTTATTTGAGCAGCCACCTCTTTGGAAAACCAAATAGGTTTCCTTCTCCTCTTGTTTTTATTTATCTTTCTTACATATTTATCTGTTGCCCCTTTTATTGCCGCCTTTAGTTTAGTCCATTGCAATTTCACTTCCCTTATCTCTTTCCACCCTGTCATCTCCTCCTTTAAGTACTCGGCCATTTTATTGAAGTCAGTGTTTTTGAAGTTTAGGACTTTGAGCTTGCTATGATTGGCCTGTACCGTGGCTTTTATCTCAAACCACACTGTGTGATGGTCGCTGTTGCTCACAGGGGCACTCACGCAGACATTCGACACGTTATCACTGTTGGTGAGCACTACATCCAGCGTTGAGCTTTCCCTGGTTGGTTCCATCACCATTTGTCTAAGTAATGCATCTTGGAGAGCATCCACAATTTTTTTGCTTCTTTCCAGATATGCAGAAGGAGTAATCCAATCCACATCAGGTAGATTAAAGTCACCCAATATGATTGCTTCCCCCTTTGTTGCTATCTTGGCAATATCTATAATCAATTCGTTATCTCTCTCTTCAATTTGAGTCGGAGGTCTGTAGACTACAGCAGTATGGATGACAGTGCCATCTCCTCTTTCCAACGCAATCCAGAGCGCTTCTTCTTTTCCCCATGTTCCCTGCATTTCAGTAGCTTTAATACTGCTTTTGACATACAAGGCTCCTCCTCCTCCTTTTCCATTTTCTCTGTGTCTTCTGAATAGATTATAGCCAGCTATGGCTATATCCCAATCATGCGATTCATTAAACCATGTTTCTGTAATGGCCACGATGTCCAAATCTGTTTCCACCATTAGGGCTTCCAGGTTTGGAATTTTTTTGGCTAAGCTTCGAGCATTTGTGCTCATTGCTTTCCAGCATTTACCTGGCTTGTGTGTATTTTGCATTGATTTTATTCTGCCCACTTCTTCCCACTTGTTTTTTATGTGTGGTTTAAGAGTGTGGCTGTTTCTGATGATGTTCTGCTTTTGCAGGGGGTGGCATGCAGATGTTGACCTTCCACATCCATCACCCCCTTTTGGGTGGTATCAGTTCTGAAGGGACTTTCAAAATCTCCTGCAAGTACCTTTTAAACATGTCGAGTGCTGTAATACCAGTTAATCTTGGAAAATTTAAGACCCGCAGATTAGCAGCCCTGGTGGCATTTTCCAGTACGTCTTACTTGTATTTAATAGCCCCATTATCTTTAGACAAAGCAGAAGACATATCAGAGAAAGTTTCTAACTGAGTTCCAAGATCTTTTAACTGTGTTTTCATCTGATCACAAACCAGACACAGCCATTTCAATTTTACCAGCATTCTTCTGAATGTTTACCACATTCTCTTGGACCCGAGAGGATAAGACTGAAGTCTGAGAATGAATCGCCACGGAAAGAGATGCAATGGCCTCCCATATGGATTCCAGTGTAAAAACGTTTGGACGTACCAAGAAGGATGAGACACTCATTGAAAGAGTAGAAACAAACTGTGGAAGTAGCCTTCCATCCGAAAAAGGAGTCACCAGAACATCCACTGTCGAAATTGCACCCGAAGCCTCCCCGAAGCTCTCAGAGGTCAACGGAACTGAGCCACCTGCAAGCTCCCCTTCAGCGGCGCCAACAGCCCCCACACCAGGAGACAGCAGCGTCGCAGCAGCCGGGGCTGGGTCTGAAGCAGCTGGGCACGGTGGCAGCGTCCTCTGCACAGGAGAGAGAGAGGTCTCCCCATCCGATGGGAGCGCCAGAGCCTCCTCTCTCAGCGCTGCCAAGCCGGCTCGAATCTCCTCCCTTTGATCCAGGGAGAGTTGAATGAAACAGTCCATAGGACCGACAGATGGTAGTTGGGGCTCAGAGGGGAAAGCCCTCAACTTTCTTTTACGTTTAGGCATCGAACTGAAAGAAACGCTTCGCGGCCATCTTGGAAAGTCTCCGCCAACAACTTTGAATAATTTTGTCTTATTTGCAAATTTGAATACCTCACTTGTTATTCCCAATTCCAGGTCATTTACAAAAATATTAAAAAGCAGCGGCCCAGCAAAGATCCCTGGGGTACTCCACTATTCACTTTTCTCCATTGGGAAAATTGGCCATTTAGCCCTACCCTCTGCTGTGTCCTTTTAACCAGTTCCTGATCCACAATAGTACACTGCCTCCTATCCCATGACTTTTTAATTTCGCGAGAGTCTCTCATGAGGGACCTTGTCAAAGGCTTTCTGTAAATCCAGATACATTATATTAACTGACTCACCTTTGTCTACCTGTTTATTCACACCTTCAAAAAAATATAAGAGATTAATAAGACAAGACCTTTCTTGGCTAAATCCATGTTGGCTTTCTACCATTAAACCATGACTATCTACATGTTCAATAATTTTGTTCTTTATAATAGTTTCTACTACTTTTCCCGGTGCTGACGTCAGGCTCACTGGTCTGTAGTTTCCCGGATCACTTCTGGAACTCTTTTTAAAAATTGGCATTACATTAGCCATTCGCCAATCTTCAGGTGTTACAGATGATTTTATGATAGTTCACAGATTACTAATAGTAAGTCTGCAATCTCATATTTCAATTCTTTCAACATCCTCGGATGTATAACATCTGGTCCAGGTGATTTGCTACTCTGTAGTTTATTAAATAGTTGTAATATATCTTCCCGGTTTATTGCTATTTCTTTCAAGTCTTCCGATGATCACCTAATGGTTGGGGCAAGTTACCTCGGCCCAGAGGGCTAGGGGTTCAAATCCCACTGGAGGACAGCAAGCTCGCACTGGAGGGGCTGGGGTTTCTAGACCCACAGGAGCTCCTTGTGTCCTTGAGCAAGCCACTTAACCCTCTGTTGCCTCAGGTACAAAATATAGATTGTGAGCCCTTTGGGGACAAGAGAAATCTATGCCTGAATGTACACCGCCTAGATTGCACTTGCACCAGGCAGTATATAAATGCCAATAAAAAATAATAATAATCTTCTTCAGTAAAGACTGAAGCAAACTATTCATTCAGTCTCTTCTCTATGGCCTTGTCCCCTCTTAGTGCCCCTTTTACCCCTTTATCATCTAATGGTTCAACGGACTCTCTTACAGGTTTTTTGCTATGAATGTACTTGAAAAAGTTTTTATTATGCGTTTTTGCTTCCACAGCAAGCTTTTTTTCAAATTCTTTCTTTGCCTGCCTTACCAATGTCTTGCATCTAACTTGTCAGTGCTTGTGTTGTTTCCAGTTTTCATCATTTGGCTCCTTTTTTCATTTCCTGAAAGGCTTTTTTGGCTACAGCAGCCTCTTTGACTTCATCTTTAAACCATGCTGGCAATTTTTTGGACTTCATTCCATTTTTCTTAAAGTGTGGAATACAGCTGGTGTAGGCTTCCAAGAAAGTGTTTTTGAACAGCACCCATACTTGATGTAAATCTTTAACCTTTGCAGCTGCTCCTTTTCATTTTTTTCTTAACTATTTTCCTCATTTCATCATAGTCTCCCTTTTGAAAGTTAAAAGGTAGTACTGTGGCTATCCTTGCTGTCCTTCCTTCATTTATTAAATCAAACGCAATCATGCTATGATCACTGTTGCCGTGTGGCCCCAACACCCTTGCATCATATGTGGTGTTCCACTAAAGACTAGGTCCAAAATGGCTTCCCCTCAAATGTTTAAAGAATTCAAGTAATTAATCATCATAAGGGTGCACTATATGATTCTTGACTGGACTTTTAAGATAAATTAAGTCACCAAAAGAAGTTTGCCTGGGCATGTGATGGCACTATTGCCACATTAACCATTGCTTGTATTGAAGATTTTGATACTCCCTCTAAAAAATTGTTTTCTTATACAACGTACAATAAAAAAAATCAAGAACAAATGAAATGCAGGGTGATTGTTTAGAAAGTTCTTTATTTATTTGAAATATAGCAATGCTTTTCTGAAACGCTCTATTTTATTCCTTTGTTTGCAAATCTTTGACAGGCAGCCAGAGAATCACATCCCTGCCGGCGTTCTGCAAATACCATGGACCATGTTGTCTCAGTAGGGCTGAACATACAGCTCGTAGAGTGAGAAAGGGTTGCTCACAGGAGTTAGCATTTAAAGCAGAAAAAACAAGTGCACATATTTAGTTCAATTTAATTACAGCATTTATAATCCGCCTTTACCATCCAAGAATGTACAAAGCGGAATACGGAATCATATTAAACATACATGTACGTTAAAACACATCAAACCGTTTCTGAAAAATACTTCTTCTATAGCCTGGTCTTTAAAGACTTCCAGATTTGGAAATAATCCAGTAGATTCCTAATCTGTTGGTAAACTGTTCCATAATTTTGGAACTGCACCACAAAACTGTCTATTTTTAATCCTTCCCTGATGAAAGGAGGCAACCGATGGCAAAATTAATGTACAATGAGTCAATGATTGTAAAAATCTCCCTGATGAACAAATCGTCAACTTATTTGACAAATAGACTGGATCAATCTTGTGAATAGCGTTAAAAGCCAAGCATAACATCTTAAACAATACCCGAGCTTCTATACATAGCCAATGAAGGTTAAACAGCAAGGGTGTAGCTCTCTCCCTATGACTGATGTGTGTAATCATTCTTCCTTATCGTCCCTCCAGTCCAGTCCCGTACCTCTTCCAGCAACTTGGAGACTGAGCATGTCACATTGATGACACTGGTACTAATATCGTGGGACCGCCCACTCTCACCAGTATACTCAGTCTCCAAGCAGCTGGAGGAGATGGTGAGTCAGGGTGCTGGACTCACTGAAACATAGAAATATGATGACAGAAAAAGACCACATGGCCTATCTAGTCTGTCCCTTCCAAGGGACAACTAAGGAGTTTTCTCTAAATTCTCAGTTAGATTTGGAATTTGGTTTTGATTTATTTTTATTTGCTGCAGAGAGGTGCTAAAATTTAAAATAAAAAAGGGTCTGACTGAAAGAAAAAGGAAACAAATTCAACAGGAGAGCAGCCCCTTCCCCCCTCCCTTGGTGTTCGGGGGTGGTGGTGGGCGGTGAAACCGGGGCATTGGCGGCTCCCAAACCCGTAAGAGAGTGAGGAGCCACCGGGCTGACAGGACGGCAGCACAGACATCCCCCGAGGCCCCTCCTGCAGCTGAAGCCGTGTTAACAGCTGAGCTCGGGAACTGAATGGCAGCCAGAGAAGTGAAGCGGTGAGAGTCGGGGAACTTACTTTGCTGGCTAGTGGTGCGGGCAGTGTGAGTTTGGGGAGGAGCGCATCGACAGACACCACTGAGGAGAAAGAAGGCCTGTATTCCGCCGAGGCCTGTGACCATGTGGTGAGCAGTGCAGTGCCACGCAGGAAAGGAATCAAGAGTCTTTTTTTCTGCTCCCTCAGGCTTCTTTCTTCATTTGCTCAGTGTACAAGCGGGCACCGGGTCCCCGAGGGATTTCTGGCGGTAGTTTGAGGAACGAGCCAGTTAAAAGCCATATTTAGCCTGAAAAAAAAAGGAGAAAAGAAGGCTTGGTAAAGTTATTTGGGAGAATTACAGCCTTGCTTTTGTAGACTGTATAGTTTTCCAAGAGATCTAGAGGGGTCAGGGTTTGCTCAGGAGACCCTACTATTGCTGCTATGCCAGCTAGACCGCAGTGTCTCAACTGGATTGCGACGGAGTACAGTATCGGGGGAAGGCATTTGTAGAGGGTATGCACAGACAGCCATCTCTATGGAGCAATCTCTTCAAGGCAATGTGGGTCAGGAGGCATCTCCCTCTCCTTCCCTGGCGTTGGCCCAGGAGTCAAAGAGGGCCAGGCAGGTGGAAGTGGAATCTGCTGGGTGCCCTCCGGCCTTCCCAGGTCCCTACACAGTCCCAAATCTTGCAGACGTGGGAGTCCTGTGGGTACTTTCCCCAGTGTTTGTGCTCCTTCTCCATAAGGCATTTTGCTTGTGTCAGCAGGGCTCAATTGGGTGGGCCCCTTGGTGTCTCAGCAGTGCACTAAGCGTGCAGGGGGCACGGTGGAGCGTGAGCCGAGTGTAGCACTGGCAAAGAGGCCCCTGACTGAGGAGGAGGGGCAGGGACAGTCCTCATTGTCGGGAGATCCAGAGGAGCATCTTGACACGAAGTTTGAGGGAGATGAAGAACTGGAAGATGGGGAGATCCCAGATCAGGAGGACCAGGTGCGGGTGTTCCGAGGGGAAGAGTTACTGGTACTAATCTGAGAGTCATTGAAGACTCTAAATATGGCCTCTAGCCTCCCCGCAATG
This sequence comes from Ichthyophis bannanicus, assembly GCA_033557465.1. NCBI lineage: Eukaryota > Metazoa > Chordata > Amphibia > Gymnophiona > Ichthyophiidae > Ichthyophis > Ichthyophis bannanicus. Next base: position 897,399,006 of record CM066035.1, on the reverse strand, counting down.
GAGGAGTCATTGGAGGACCCCCTCATACAGGCGGTATGTAAGACACAAAAGGTTTTTCCACTGCATCGCGTAGTCTGACAGATGATACAGGATGAATGGGATCTCCCAGAGGCGAGCCTAAGAGTTTCAAGGACCATGGCACGTCTCTACCCACTGGCAGATCAGGATCGTGAACTTTTCTGGTCCTCGAAGGTAGACGGGCAGTTTCGGCGATTACCAAGACGATCCCGGTGGAAGGTAGTGCAGCACTTAAGGATGTCCAGGATTGTAGGCTGGACAGCCTCTTGAAACAGACCTTTGATGTGGAATGCCCTCTTACTGCAGGCCTTGGTCTGTGGAGCCTGGGTGGCTAGGGCCTGCCTCCGCTGGTCTCAGTGGGTTCTGCAGAAGGGGGAACCAGATCAGACGGGGGAAGCGGCCAGATTGGAGTTGGGGGCAGCTTATCTGGCAGATATTCACTATGACCACATTAGGGGTCTTTCAAACAGCATGGCCTCCATTGTGGCAGCCCGCCGCTATTTGTGGTTGTGAAACTGGGCGGCAGACAGTTCTTCCGAGGCCCAGCTCAGTAAGCTGCTCTTCAGAGGCAGGTTACTGTTTGGGAAGGACTTGGATAAGCTGGTCAAGGATCTGGGGAGTCCCAAAGGGGGACGGCTGCCTGAGGATAAGCAGAAACAGCCTCGTGTCGCTCCAGCTGCCCGGGGTCAGCTGCGTGACTTCAGGTGCTTTTGTTCCATGCGTTTTATACCATATCAGAAAGGTAGATATCCAGCTAGAGGACAAAGGTTTCAAGGGTTCAGAGATGCAGGCCGGGGTCTTGGCTCCAGGGCTCCCTCAGGACCTAAGAAGTTTCAATGAAGTGAGGGGGGCCCAGGCTGCAGTGTAGGAGGTCGGCTGTGGGAGTTCTACCCGATCTGGGCCCAGATCACATCCGACCAATGGATGTTGGAGGTTATCCAGGAGAGGTATGCCCTCGACTTGGCTCGGCTAGTGGACAACTCCTTCGTGCAGTCTCCCTGCAAGGCGCTGGCCAAGGCAGCAGTGGTGGCGGAGACTCTATCGAGGTTACTGCAGCTCAGGGCCGTGGTGCCTGTCCCCCATGACCAACTCAGGTGTGGTTAGTACTCCATTTACTTCATGGTGCCAAAGAAGGACAGGGTCTTCCGACCCATTCTCAACCTCCAGCAGGTCAACTACTGCTTGCGAGTCCTGCATTTCCATATGGAAACCTTGTGCTCTGTCATAGTTGTGGTCAGAAGAGGAGAGCTTTTAACATCCCTTGATCTTACGGAGGCAGATCTGCACATCCCGATGCAGCCGGAACACCAGCAGTTTCTTCGCTTTGCGGTACCTATGGGACATTTTCAGTTTCAGACGCTGCCCTTTGGTCTAGCCATGGCACCTCACACCTTCACCAAGGTCATGATGGTGGTGGCAGTGACGCTCCTCAAAGAGCATCCATACCTCGATAACTGACTGATCCGCGCAAAATCCAAGGACAAGAGCAAACGAGTAACATCGCAAGTGGTGCAGTTCCTCCAGAGTCTTGGCTATGTGATCAACCTAGCCAAGAGACATTTGGAGCCATCGCAGGATCTGGAGTACTTGGGCGTGCACTTCGACACTCAGGGAAGAAGAGTCTTATGCCCATCTCGGTGGTTGGTGGTTCCGCCGAGGGATCTCAATTTGGTGTTAGCGGCGTTGTGTGGCAAGCTCTTTGAGCCACTGAATAGAGCATTGCTGAAGGACTTGACCCTAAAGACGGTGTATCTCATGGCGATATGCTTGGCACACAGAATCTCCGAGCTGCAGGCCCTCTCTCGCCAGGAGCCGTATCTTTTCTTTTCTAGGGAAAAAGTGGTTCTCCGTTCGGTGCCTTCTTTTTTGTTCAAGGTGGTCTCGGCTTTTCGTTTGAACCAGACAGTTTCTTTGCCGGTACTGGACAATGCGAAGAGCAGTGCTAAAGGGCCCCAGTTGCATTGCTTGGACGTGCGTCGCATCCTGAGAAGATATTGGAAGAGGATGTCTGTTTGGAGGGCCGCGTAAAGGGGAGGTGGTGGCCAAGGCCTCAATTTCTAGGTGGATTAGAGAGGTGATTTCTTCCGCGTATGTCTTGAATGGTAGGCAGGTGCCAATGGGGCTGCGGGCCCATTCTACAAGGGCTCAAGTGACCTCATAGGCAAAGTTTAGCTTGGTGCTGCCAGTCAAAATCTGTAAGGCGGCAACCTGGGCTTCGCTGCATACTTTTGCTAAACATCGCCTGGATGTCCAGGCAGTGGGAGATGCCTGTTTTGGATCGGCGGTGCTTTAGGCCAGTTTGGCAAGTCCCTCCCATTAAGTTGACTGCTCTGATGCATCCCAGAGGTGCAGGACTGGACTGGAGGGACGATAAGGAAGACAAAATTAGACTTACCTGCTAATTGTTGTTCCTTGAGGAACTCCAGTCCAGTCCCGGATCTCACTCAGAGTACTGGTTAACGGTGTCTGGGGCCTGAAGTAATTTTCAGATGGATGCTAATGGTCCTGGGGGGATGGGTTCCTCGAGATCTGGGGAGGACGAGGCAGAAGTTGGACCTAGGGGGTACTCTATCTCATGTTCAGTCCTGAACAGCTTGACCCGATAGGGTCACAGGTAAGCCCCCTCTTTTGGGGGGGAGGGGAGGACAACTCTCTTTCTTCAAATCAGGAGGGGGCTAGTTTTGGTTCTATTAGATAAATAGTTACAAAATTTAACCAAAACTTATTTGTTGACTCCGGTGAGTCTGCTTTGTCAGTAGGTTACTGGTGAGAGTGGGTGGTCCCACGGCCAGTGTCATCAAAATGTGACATGCTCAGTCTCCAAGCTGCAGGAAGAGGTACACTACCCAGATCTGTGGGACAGGACTGGAGTTCCTCAAGAACAACAATTATTAAGAACAACAATTTTGTCTTCCTGCTGTGTTTTGAACATGTTGCAAATTGAGGCAGAAGGCGTTCTCCACTATGACAGAAGACTTGGACATGTCTGAGCTACCCTTCTTTCTTAGTGATTCATTACAGAATCAAAGGGGGGGGGGGGACTGTGGAAAGGTTCCTGAGGGGTACTAGGGTCTCTTGGTAAAGCTTTGAAAGTGAAATTTGAAATGTGCTGACCATGTTACAGAGGATGTGTATGAATAATTGTGAAGCTGTCAAGGTTGTATCCTGTAGGAATGACGAAACAGAAGCCTATGTCTATGGAATGTTTGGCATAATTCAGCAAAATTAATGATATTTGTGATTAACTTTGCATGTAAAGTACAAATGTGTTCTGTGCATGATGCACAGATAGAAAAAATTGCCGCATTGTACATTTTTGTTTTAACAAAAGTAAGTGCTACAGACAGCAGAGGTATAGGGGTTATGGGAGACTTCTCAAGTTTGCAGTCCTGTAACTTCCTTCCTAAAGTTTTAGCAGAGAGGTTTGTTATTGTATAACTGTGTGATGTGTTATTATTTCTCATTTGCACCAGGACCAGAGTAAAGGACATAAAGGGCCGAGGAAGGATCCCTGCGCTGTTGCCCCCAGACAGGCGTATGAAAACTCAAACAGTGACCCTTATGTATCTGTTCCTTTTGTTTTTTTGCCCCGATAGTCACGATGGGCGCATAGCCCTCCCCACTGACCTCCAAACCAGATATTCAATGCCTTGGCGACAGCATTGAATAGCTGGTGATCGCTGCCAAAGCTAACCGTGCAGCAGCAATATTGACTGCTGCCCGGTTAGTGATTGGCACCTTAAAGATAGGCGAGGGTTGTCCTCATCTATCTTTAAGACGCTGATCGTTAACTGGGCAGCAGCCAATATCGCTGCTGAATGGTTAGCACCATTCCCTGCCTGTGCTCTGTCCCAAAATTCCCCGATGTTAACCAGATAGCATCGGGGCAAGTAGGGCACTTAGTTGGGGATCGTCAACGGCACTAACTGTGTAGGTGCCATTGAATTTCCCCATCTAAGGCATTTACATGGTTTACTGAGCTGTAAACTGTGTAAATGCCTTTTGAATATCGGGCCCGATATTCCTTCCGTTGTGAGCCGAGGTGTCTATATTAATCAGACAGTTACAATTACTTTGATTATTGTCAGTAACGTGAGTCAAACCATTACCTAAGATAAGAGCCTTCCTAAGCATTTTTGATAAACAACTGAAATTAGTTCAATTTATTCACCATAAAACTACCAGTCATGCTTTAATGTTGTTACCCTTTGAGTAATGGGATTAACTATACCTTGTAAATTGTCACAGTTGGACTATAAATCAGAAGTGTAATTAATGATATGTACAATTGTACACCTGACAAGGGAGGGTGTCTAGTAGCATGCAGCCTAAATTTAATTTGGTAGAAAAAAAACAGAATAAATTAAGGAATGTAGATAGTTATGCAAGATAACAGACCGCTACAAGGACAGATGCTATCCATTTATGCCACAGAGGTATTTAAATGTCTCTATCCTGACTTTTCTCTAAAGTATACACATTAAGATCTTTAAGTCTGTCCTCATCTGCTACATAACAAAGACCAATAACCCCGTTAGTAGCCACCCTCTGCACCGACTCCAACTTGCTCATATCTTTTTGAGGGTGCAGTCTCCAGAATTGCACATAATATTCCAAATGAGGTCACACCAGTGACTTATACAGAGGCACTATTAGCTCCTTTTTCCTGCTGTCCATTTCTCTCACTATATATCCAAGCATACTTCTGGCTTTCGCCATTGCCTTTTTTACCTGTTTAGCTACTTTAAGATCGTCAGACACTATTTATTTATTTATATTTCTTATATACCGCACTATTTGCAATCAGCGCGGTTCACATGGAACAGAAACATCCGACAACTTAAATATGTCTGGTCATTACATTAAACAGGAAATGCAACTTGGAAAAAGGGTACACTATATACATATGAGGTGTACTGAAGAAAGGATAATGTTTGGTGTTTACATTGTAGGGGACGCCTGTTGCGAGGGCTTGCCTAGTTGACTACTATTATTGTTGAGGTGCTCGTTATTCGAGTGGGACTGAGGATTGGAGATGTCAGTGAGATATTTGGTGAAGAGGAAATGTTTAAGGGCCTTTCTAAATTGGCTCAAGTTGGGGATTGCTCTGATATGTGCTGGTAAGGTATTCCATAGACTTGGGGCACAGAGTCGGAAGGCTCTGTTAGCTGTTGTTTTGGTGCATTTAGTTGCTTCTTTTGGAATTACTAGCATGTTGGACTCTGCAGATCTTCTTGGTCTGTTAGGTGCAAGTGGTTGGATGAGGTCAGATAGAGAGGAGGAGGAGAGCTCATTGCCAGCTTTGAAAGTCATGAGCAAGGTCTTAAAACAAATCCTGGCTTGAATGGGAGCCAGTGTAACTGCTTCAGGAGTGGTGTCACATGGTCTCTCCTGGATGCGCCAAAGAGTACTCGTGCTGCACTGTTCATAGCAAGTTGAAGGGGATGCAGGGTGGACCGGGGGAGCCCTTGTAGTATGGAGTTTGAATAATCGAAATGGGGAATAATCAGGGCTTGGTAAATGGTGCGGAAATCATCTGGTTCGAGTAACGGGCGTAGGTGTCTGAGGGATCTGATTTTAAAGTAGATTGCCCTTACGGTATTGGCTACATGTTTCTTCATGTCGAGATTTTGGTCTAGCGTCACTCCGAGGTAACGTATAGCAGGTTTAACTTGTAGTTCGGCATCATTTACCTTAACGCAGCTGGGTGGTATGAAATTTGGGTTCCTTGAGATGAAAAGAACCTCTGTCTTTTTGTGTTGGATTCGCAGGTCTTGTGATAGGAGCCACTCAGATATAGTGTTGAAGCAATTAGTTAGAGGGGCGAGGTCTAGTTTATCTAATGATATTTTGGCATGTATAAAAGCACATCGTCAGCATATAACATGCAACTAACATTGAAGGATCTAATGATTTTGCAGATGGGTTGGATGTATATATTAAACATCAAGGATGATAGGGATGATTACGCCCAGGTCCCACTCTTCTTTAATTTTATTTATTTAACATCTTTCATATACCGTCTTTCTACCAGTCAAGATGGTTTCCAGAGAACTCAGTTCAGTAAGATTAACACTATAATGATAAGGTGCACAGTACAGAAAACATTTGGTCTTTTGTGGACAGAAGTACCTCACCCCCAACACTGTACTGCTCCTTTGGATTTTTGCAGCCCACATGCATGACCCTGTATTTTTTAGCATTAAATTTCAGCTACCAAATTCTAGACCATTCTTCAAACTTAGCTAGATCCCTTCTCATATTATCTATTCCTTCTTGGGTGTCTACTCTATTGCAAATTTTGGTATCATCCACAAACAAGCAAACCTTACCCGACAGCCCTTCCGCAATGTCACTATCAAAGATGTTAAAAAGAATCAGACCAAGGACAGATCCCTGAGGCACACCAATGGTAACCTCCTTCTCAGAGTGAGCTCCATTTACCTGTACCATTTGTTGCCTCACACTCAACCAATTTTTAACCCAATCAGTAACTTTAGGGTCCATCCCTAGGATGCTCAGTTTGTTTATAAGTCACCTGTGTGGAAAGGTGTCAAAGGCTTTACTGAAATCTAAATACACCACATCTAGGGCTCTCCCTCTGTCCAACTCCCTGGTCACCCAATCAAAGAAATCAATCAGATTTGTCTGATAAGACCTGCCTCTAGTGAATCCATGCTACCTTGGCTCCTGCAATCCATTGGACTCCTCTCTATTCTCTCTTTTAGTAACCTTTCCAATAATTTACTAACCACAGAGGTTAGACTAACTGGCCTGTAGTACTCAATGTCATCCTTACATCCTCTTTTGTGTATAGGGACCACATGCACCTTTCTCCAGTCCTCTGGCACCACTCCCGACTCCAAAGAGGCATTTAAAAGGTCAGACAGTGGAGCTGCTAGAACGTTCCCAAGTTCCCTCAGTATTCTTGGATGTATCCCATTCGGACCCATGGCTTGGTCTACTTTTAGTTCCTCATGAACACAATCTTCTGAAAATCATTCGCGTCGTTAGTGGGATGGGAGCAGCTGGGGGATGTAGAAAACAGTGGGCAAAACTGAAAGGGGATATTTTAAGGACGACAAACCTTTTTGTTAGAGAGGTAAATAAATGTAAAAGAAAAAGGAAGCCATTATGGTTCTCAAAAGAAGTAGCTGAAAAAGTGAAGAAAAAGAGGGAGGCCTTCATAAAATTCAAGAGATCGCAGAGAGAGAAAGACAGGAAAGATATTTGGAAAAACTTGGAGAAGCTAGCAAAGTAGTCAGGAAAGCAAAGGCACAAAAAGGGCAAAAGGTATTGTCAGACTTAAGGTGCAGGGGAGGAATATGCAGAAACTGATGAGGATAAAGCAGAATTGATTAAGAAATATTTCTGTTCTGTGTTCACAGATGAAGAATCAGGAGGACCTCAGAAAATACCCAGAAACAGGAACAGAAGCAAAAGGGACCTTGAATGATTTTCAGAAGATTGTGTTTGTGAAAAACTAGCTAAACTAAAAGTAGACAAAGCAACGGGACCGGATGGGATACATCCGAGAATACTGAGGAAACTTGGGGACATTCTAGCAGCTCCACTGTCTGGTCTTTTCAATGCCTCTTTGGAGTCGAGAGTGGTGCCAGAGGACTGGAGAAAGCCACATGTGGTCCCTTCACACAAAAATAGACTTAAGGATAACAGTGAGAACTACAGGCCGGTTAGTCTCACCTCTGTGCTTAGTAAATTATTGGAAAGGCTACCAAAGGAGAGAATAGTGAGGTTTCTGGAGTCCAATGGATTGCCGGATCCAAGGCAGAATGGATTCACCAGAGCAAGGTCTTGTCAGACAAATCTAATTAGTTTCTTTGACTGGGTGACCAGGGAGTTGGACCAAGGGGGAGTCCTAGATGTGGCGTATTTCGATTTTAGTAAAGCCTTTGATGGTGTTCTACACAGGCAAGCTATAAACAAATTGAGCACCCTAGGGATGAACCCTAAAGTTACTGATTGGGTTAGAAATTGGTTGAGTGAGAGCTCACTCTGAGGAGAAGGTTACCGGTGGTGTACCATAGGGATCTGTCCTTGGTCTGATTCTTTTTAACATCTTTATTAGTGACTTTGTGGAAGGGCTGTTAGTTAAGGTTTGCTTGTTTGTGGATGATACCAAAATCTGCAACAAAGTAGACACCCAAGAAGGAGTAGATAACATGAGGAGGGATCTAGCTAAGCTTGAAGAATGGTCTAGAATTTGGCAGCTGAAATTTAATGCTAAGAAATGCAGGGCCATGCATTTGTGCTGCAAAAATTCAAAGAAGCAGTGCAATGTAGGAGATGAGGTACTTCTGTCCACAAAAGAAGGGAGGGATCTTGGCATAATTGTGTCTGATGATCTTAAAGTACCTAACCAGGTAGAAAAGGCGACGGCGAAAGCCAGAAGGATGTTAGGGTGTATAGGGAGAGGAATGGCCAGCAGAAAAAAGAAGGTGATAGTGCCTCTGTATAAGTCTCTGGTGTAATCTCATTTGTAGTATTGTGTACAATTCTGGAGACTGCACCTTCAAAAGGATATCAATAAGTTGGAGTCAGTGCAGGGGGTGGCTACTAAAATGTTTAGTGGTCTTCATTATGAAGCATATGAGGACAGACCTAAAGATCTTAATATGTACACCTTAGAGGAAAGGTTCTATAGGGAAGATATGATAGAGACATTTAAATACCTCTGTGGAAAAAAATGCACATGAGAGTCTCTTTCAATTGAAGGCAAGCTCTGCTATGAGGGGAAATAGGATGAGAGTGAAAGTGGATAATATTCAAGAGTAATATGCGGAAATATTTCTTTATGGAAAGAGTGGTAGGTGCGTGGAATAGTCTCCCAGTGGAGGTGGTGGAGATAAGGACAGTATCTGAATTCAATAAAGCATGGGGCAAACACAGAAGATCGCTAAGGTAAAAAGGGGACTATTGTAGTTGATATGGAAGGGAAGCCGAGATAGGCCATGTAGTCTTTTTCTGCCATCGTGTTTCTATGTTTCTTCTGCCTTTGTTTTTGCTATCCTTATTTCTCTCTTTGTCTCTTTTAGCTCCATCCTGTATTATTTTCTGTGTTGGGGATATGGTTAAGACAGCCATGGTAAAGGGTGTCTCAATAGGGCAGCAGGGGATGTGTGGCAAGGTGGACATACGGTCTAATGGTGCATATATGTGTGTGAATCACTGGTAGGATGTGCATATTTCTTAACTATAATAATAGTTAACCTATGGAGATGTGAAAGTGAAATATCAGAGGGTGGGAGGTATATATGGGTATTGGGGTGTGCGTGTGTCAGGGGGCTATGTGTGTATGTGTGCGAGTGTGTTGTGTGTATCAGGGAGTGCTCCCAGTCTTAACATGTGCAATTGAAAACACCAGTAATGACTGACAAGACATTGAACAGGCTGCTCTTCATACCTTCACTTCTTACTGAATTCACACCCGCCTTCTCGCCCCCAGGGATACAAGCCATCCATACTGTCAGTTTCTAGGGCCAGACTTGAGACCACGCCACATCTTCATTTTCATTCCTAAACTTTACAGCACCCCACCACCTTCCCTTCTTACTGAACCCGTATATAGGAAGTTCAGATCAGGACTAAAAACTCATCTTTTCACCCAAGTCTTTGGGGAGTGTTAGTGGTACCTTCGGTCAAGCTGGTCAGACTGTGCATCACACTGTAGGCCAGTGTCTCCTCATACGTTCTCTTTCCCTGTCTTTGAGTCATGATGACGTTCCTTTCTTAATTTCATATTTGTAAACCGCTTTGATATGTTACATTGAAAGTGGTATAGTAAATTCTTTTATAAACTGAAACCTGTGCACCAGCTCAAGCAGGATGTTGGCACCAGATGGAATTCCACTTATAAATTGCTGGAGAAGTTAGTGTAGCAACAGATGACCCTGTATCAGATATCACTGGAGACCGAGATTGGCATCGAAAGCCCCCCATATCACTTGACTTGGACAAACAGTACATAGGTGATAAAGAAGGTCCTAAAGCCCTTTAAGGATGCCACAGAGAACCGAGTTCCACAAGAGCTACCGTAAGCCTTTTCCTCCTGATAGTGAATACTTTATAGTTGAAGTTTAGAGGGTTTTTGGTAGCAATAGGGATTCACAACAGAGGTCTTGGTGACGGTGGACTTCTTACCTGGTCAAGCGGAAAAAGGTTGCAACCCCTTATGAAGTAAGATGCTTTGTGCTAGCTGGTCGCTCTGGCTTGTGGGGTGAAAAGAACTATCGCTCTGCAGTACAACACACTGACTTACCTGAAGGAAAAGAGGGTGACTGAGATGAAAGTAAGGGAACACCAGAGGCAAGGGGGCTCAGACGATGGTGATGCATTAGGGGAAATAGTAGACACGCTGGCAAACATTACTGATACCATAAGCACCATCCTGTCACTTACTACTCCCCCTTCCCCCAAGCTTTCCATGCAAGTGGCCCATGAGTCCCAACAAAGAAAACTCTGTTAACCAAAGCCCTAGTTACAGTGATAAGCAGCAGAGACCAGTCTCTCACAAGACAAATTCCTACATGGATTTCAGCAACACGCTACTGTATAGCACCCATCAAGGCCATTCACATAGAGCTTAGCATACTGAGAACACAAATCGGTAGTCTGACCAGACCTGGTCAAGGATGTACAACATTTCTCATCCTGCCCTCCAACCAGTGCTCAGTGAATGTACGTTCTCCATGGAAGGGAACATGGTGGCTCTGTATCATTCACAGCTAGCAGGACCATACCAAGCCCTGTGCGAGCGGTGTGGCCGCACAGGGCGCTAAGACTTAAGGGGCACATTTCGGCTCTCTGCTGTTGCCAGCCGCCGCCTTGAGCTGAAATGCACCCCTTAAGTCTTCTCGCCGGCACAGAGCTATACTGAGGGGCAGCTGCCCACACTGTCTACCTTCACTGTCTAGCTGTGTTTTTGAGAGTTTGCACTGCAATCTTTCTGGGATGGTGGCCATTTCCAGTGGCTACCTTTTAGCCCCCCATATCAAAACGTAAAAGAAAAAAAAAAAAAGGAAATAAAATAAAAAACAGAAAAAAGTCTCCCTTTGCTGCGGCACCAGTCTCACCATTGCATTTCTGTCCCAGCCTGCTCTGTTTTCTGCTGTACTGCTCTTGAGATACAAACCACACAAATCCCACTCTTGCAGCGCAGCCTTTCTGCAGCCTGAGCTCATGTTTCCAGTGGACCCATTTAGGCCCACATGGCAAAGTTTAAAAAAAAGAAAGAAAAAAAATGAAATAAACAAAAAGACTTCCTTTCTCTGATGCTGCTGCCTGTGTCAGGCACTCTGATAGCACTGCTCTCCGATGCAACTTACTATCAGAGGGGGGTCAGAAGAGGCAGGCCAGGTGTGCTGAAGGACATGGCCTGCCGTGGGCAAAAAGCAGCCGCTTTTGGAAATACTGCTGCTGCCACTGCCAACCTCCCCCCTTCCCAAAATAGCCACTGCCGTTGCTGTCACCCACGTGGGCCGGCTGCCCAGCTCGCCTAGTGGACGGGCCGGCACTGGTCTAGCAAGCCTGAAAGCCTAATCAACCCTAACTATTATGGGGTGACAGATTGCCCTCACATCCACCATCCTTCATTACTGTACTTGTCAATTATCTGTCATCTACCACAGGACCGCACCACGTTAGCAATGTGCCCTGTGCGACTGGTGAACCTGGCACCCCCCTCCACAGCTGCATGCAGAAGCTCAGTTTTGTCAGACTTCCTAAAAGCCCAGTGATGACATCAGCGCCCCTTCTGTACTTGTGCTCTGTACAGTCCCACTGCTTGCACAGCCCTGGTCTACCACAAGTGTTAGTTAGTCTATCTTGTTGCTGCATTGGTCTTATTCTGCTCTTTTGGGCTATTGCCACCAGTACTTTCGCTCCACTCCCACAGCTTTTTGGGCCTTCACCATGTTGTATCCCCTAATTTTTATTTAGATCCCTCAGCATGTCATCTAAGCAGTTCATGAAGACTTCTCCACCCAGGGGGATCTTCCCCCATATAGAAGGTTCCTATGTTGAGACCAAAGTCCTCAGTACCAGGACTCTTAACTTGTGGGTACACAGCAGAACTCCCCCCAACTCCTGTGTTTTAGAGTCTTGCAGCCGATCTGGGTGCTGTGCTGTGCTAGTCCTCCTTGCTCTGTTACGTCTCTCAAAGTGCCTTGTGTATTTCCACCAAGCACAATACTGCTTTGCACCCCCACCCCTTCCACTATCTTGAGGGGTTCATTGTGCTGTTTAGGAAATGTTTTGGCACCACAGTAAAAAGTAGCATTGGGCCCTAAGCCAAAACCACCACAGGACCCTGGGGTAGCATTTCGGGGGGTGGCGACTGGGCATTCCTGAATTCAGTAGCACGAGTGCAATTAGCATCACCTCAACAGGGTTTCCTTTATGACGTTATTCAGCTGGACAAGTGTCACACTCTCAGTCTCTGCAATTAGAAGTTTCTCTGCTTCATAGAGCAGTTAAATAGAACAAGGAATCATGCATTGTCAAACATGGGCTCCAGTTTGTGGAATCAATTGCTAGTTTCTCTCCCTCATTTATCAGATATCTTGGATTTTAGGAAATTAATGAAGGCAACTTTATTGAGGCAGGTTTTTGGCAATGTACAGCACATCTTTGATTATGTCATTTATTGCAACCTGTTAAGGACACTAGATTGGCAGGATACAAACATGTTAAACAAATAAAATGTATGGCATTAGTTACCCTCATGGTCTGTTTGCTGCATTGAATGCAGTACATGTAGGGGGGACAGACAGACATACCCACTTCCCTGCAGGTAACCTGAAGCTTAGCACTACACACATGGCCACACACGCATTGCCAGCAAGGGCATTAGTAAACATACTCCTTTGTACCACATCTTCCATCTGAGGGCAGTTTCTAGTACTCATCCTGCAACTCTACTCTCTGCCCCCTTTCTGATACACCACGGGGTCCATGACCCTCTTGATGGGTTGTAGTGCGGGTTTTATTGAAAAGATGGCCAGTCTCACTGTTCCCCCAAGGACTTTAATGGGGATAAATGGTTCAGCTCCCAAAGACTAAGCACAAAGTTACATTCTGACAAACAAAAACAAGCCTAAAAATCTTTGGTATGTACATGCCTGAAAGAAAGAAATAAATAAAACACACAGGGGCTGCATCAGACTCTCCACTCTTCTCACCTTTTCTCTCTGCCTGCGTCACAACCCACCTGTCTCAGGTACATCCTTCCTTTTCCTGCTATCTCTCTGCCGCCGCCACCTCCTCCTCCTCCACCTCCACCTCCACCCTACACTTAATAGCCCACATACCTGTGCTGTGGGGTCATCACCAGATTACTACCAGCGGCCCACGATTTCGCTGTTACTCTAACCTTCGTCTCTGCCTGCCTCCTCCCTCCCTCCCTCCTCGCCTCCCCCTCAAGCTCCTCTCAAAATAGGTCTCTTAAACTGTCGATCCCTTAGATCTAAAACTCTTCTCATTCAGGACCTCATCATACAATCCTCCTTCGATCTCACCCTCCTTACCGAAACGTGGTTGAAGGAAGGAGAGGATGCCCTCCTCACCCACTGCCTTCCTCCTGGCTTCTCTGCGGCCTCCGTCCCTCGCATAGGCTGCTCAGGCGGTGGGGTAGCGGCTATCCTGCACCCCACCCTCACCTTTACTCAGATCAATTCTATTCATTGTATATAGGTTCTTTCAAATATGTACAAAGTTTCCCAAAGTTAAAATCCCAGTTGAATTCTCCTGTTATATGTAAACTCATCACAGTCTGTTGCTTGCAATAAGTATTCCTGTTTAATGTAAACCGCGCTGATGAAAAAGAGTGCAGTATAAAAGAACTATAAGTAAGTAAGTAAGTAAGTAAGTAAGTAAGTAAATAAATAAATAAATAAATAAATAAATAAATCTTCTCCCCCCTGCTGCATTATCCTGAAGCTCTTCTACTCCATCTCCACACTTCACCCCCAACGCACATTCTCCTCATCTATTCCCCCCCAGCTCTCCATCCTGATCTTTGGGACTCTCTTCTCCTAACCATCTCCGATCTCTCCCTTGCTTTCCCTCACCTACTCATTGCAGGCGACTTTAATCTCCATCTCGATCCCCCCTCTTCTTCCAGGGACCACACCTTTGCCTCTCTCCTTCATGACTTGTCCCTCTTGCAACATGTCCCATTTCCTACTCATTTGGCCGGCCACACTCTTGACCTCCTTTTGACCTCTTCCTCCTCCACCCTATTACTTCATAATCTGTCCTCTCTTCATCTTCCTTGGACCGACCACTTTTGCCTCTCCGTCTCCTGTTCCCACCTGAAGGCACCATCCCCACCTTCCATCCCCTCAACATCTCCCCATCTGCGATATTCTCGTTTCATCACCCCACTCACTATCCAACGTTTTCCCCCTGCGACTGAACTCTTTCCCACCGAATTCCCCTCCCTCTCCCCCAACTCTCAAGCCTCTTCTTGGTCCTCCATACTCTGACACCCTCAACCACTTAGCTCCCCTGCAGCCCCGTCCACCGAGGCGTCACCCTTCACAAACCTGGTTCCACAGCAGCCTTCGCCTACTTCACGCTCACCTTCGCAGGGCCGAACGACTTTGGCGGAAGGCCCCCTCCCCAGCCACCCTGTCATCCTTCAAAGCACACTACTCACACTGTCGCTCCAAAGTACATCTTGCCAAACGAACTTACTTCTCTAATACCATTTCTAACGCCCCCAACCAGACCCGTCACCTCTACTCTACACTCAATTCCCTTACTTCCCTTCATCCTACCACTCCTATTGCATTCGCCCAGCCTTCCCCTCCTGGCCTTGTTTTTCAGTAATAAGATCTCTTCCCTAAGGGCCTCTCTCCCTGCCTGTCCCGCTCCTATCCACTCTCCCCCCCCCCCCATTGCTTCACCCCCCTTCCTCTTGCCTCTCACACACATGGACTTCTTTCTCTCCAACCACTACAGCTGAACTCCATCAACTTATTTCCTCATCCAATAAGACTTCTTGTTCTCTCGATCCTATTCCCCCCTCCTGGCTACTTATACCCTCCCTGGCGCTCCTTCCCCCCTATTCTCACTATGCTTAACACCAGCCTTTCCACGGGGATCTTTCCCCATTCCTGGAAGCATGCCCTAATCTGCCCCATCCTCAAAAAACTTTCTCTTGATCCTCTTGTTCCATCTCACTACCGCCCAGTCTCCAATCTTCCCTTCCTTTCTAAACTTCTCAAAAAAATCGTTTTCGCACAGCTTTCTCACCATCTTGACTCCACTAATTTCCTCCACCCCCATCAATCAGGATTCCGTCAGGGCCACAGCGTTGAAACTGTTCTGCTTGCTTTCACCAATGCACTGCATGTGGCCCACGATCACGGTGATATCTCGGTGGCGGTAGCCTTGGATCTGTCTGCTGCCTTTGACCTAGTGGATCACTCGCTTCTTCTTCTTCGCCTATGGGAAGCAGGTCTCCGTAGCACTGTTTATCACTGGTTCCACTCCTTTCTCTCCTCTCGATCATGCACAGTTCTCTCCTCCTCTCCTTCCATCCCTTCTTCCGAGCCATTTCCTTTACCCTGTGGGGTCCCTCAAGGTTCTGTACTTGCTCCTCTCCTCTTCAACCTCTTCCTTGCTCCACTCGCCCTACTGATACAACAGACTGGAATTTCTGTTTTCTATTATGCAGATGATATAATCCTCCTTCATCACACTTCCCCCTCTCACCCAGACCTCTCTGCACTCAACTCGTGTCTCTCTATTGTTGCATCCTGGCTAACCCAGAACTGCCTTCACCTCAACCTAACTAAAACCAACGCAATCTGGTTCTCCCATGGCAGCCCGCCCCCTTTGCTTGCTCCATCTTTTTCCAACTCTCCCATACCCTTGGTTTCCACTTTTCGCTATTTGGGTGTGCTTTTTGACTCCGACCTTTCCTTTCAAGCTCATGTTTCACATATCACCAAGACCTCTTTCTTTTTTCTTCGCCAAATTCATGCGATTCGCCCCTTTCTCTCTCCATCTGCACTTACCACACTGCTACTGTCACTAGTCGTGTCACGCCTTGACTTCTCTAACTCTGTTTTCATCGGTCTCCCCAAATCCCAACTTAACAGACTACAGAGGATCCAAAATACTGCTGCCCGCATCATCACCCACTCTTCCCTACGAGATCACGTCACCTCTACTTGTACATCTTCACTGGCTACCTGTAACCTTTCACTCCTGATTTAAGCTCCTCACCCTTATTCACAGAGCTCTTCACATCAACACCCCACAATACTTGGCAGATCTCATCACCTTTCACACTCCCAGACACACTCCTCCTTCATTTCATCTCAACCGCCTCAATCTTCCCTCCCCTTCCCTTCCCTTGCTCACCTTCAGTCCACCCGCTCCTCAGTCTTCTTCTTCACAGGCCCTGCCCTTTGGAATTCGCTTCCCCCATCCCTTCAACTTGAGCCCCATCACCCTTCCTTTAAGCGTGACCTAAAGACCCACCTCTTTTCCCTGGCCTTTGACCTTCCTTCCCCTTTTGTGTGATCCCAGCCTCTGCGTCTTGTCCTGTATCCCTTTTCTCTCCTGCTTTCCTGTAACGATTGTAACTTCTCTTTCCTTCTCTCCGGCCTTGTGCCTTCTTTAAATTGTTTGTATACTGTAAACCGCTCTGTTGCCCCAGAAGGGCGGTATATCAAATGAAATAAACAAACACATGCAGAGTGAGCATGCATGAGATCCAGGGCCGGCCCGTCCATTGAGCAAGAATGTTTTTTGCACAGGGCCCCGCGTTTCAGGGGGCCCCGCGCAAAAAACATCTTGCATCCCAGATTCCCAGCTAAGTTTTAAAAAAAAAAACCAGAAACAGGCTGCTGCTGCCGCTGCCGCCGTGGCAGCAGCAGAATGGAGAGGGGCCCATTTACAGTCCTTACCACCCCCCCCCCCCCACATCAGCCCAGCTAAGTTAAAAAAAAAAAACAGAAACCGGCTGCTGCTGCTGCTGCTGCCGCCGTGGCAGCGGCAGAATGGAGAATCCCGCGGGGCCCCCCTGTCCTGAAGTCTTCTATGCGGCCTCCGTCGGCTGTCAGAGCTGCGCGAAGAGAGAGAGCTTCTCCTCTCGCAGCTCTGTTAATCCCGCCGCGGGGCTGTTGGGAAATCCCATCAGCCCCGCGGCGGGATTAACAGAGCCGCGAGAAAGGGAAACTCTCCCTTCGCGCGGCTCTGAAAAGCCCGCGCTGAGGCCGCTTAGAAGACTACTGGACAGGGGGGCCCCTCGGGATTCTCCATTCTGCCGCTGCCACGGCGGCAGCGGCAGCAGCAGCCGGTTTCTGTTTTTTTTTTTTTAAACTTAGCTGGGCTGATGGGGAGGGGGGGAGGGGTAAGGACTGTAAATGGGCTGATGGGGGGGGTAAGGACTGTAAATGGGCTGATGGGGAGGGAGGGGGCGAAAGTAAAGTAAATGGGCGGATGGGGAGGGAGGGAGGGGGTAAGGACTGTAAATGGGCTGATGGGGAGGGAGGGGGGGTAAGGACTGTAAATGGGCTGATGGGGGGGGGAGGGAGGGAGGGGGGTAAGGACTGTAAATGGGCTGATGGGGAGGGAGGGGGGTAAGGGCTGTAAATGGGCTGATGGGGGGGGAGGGAGGGAGGGGGGTAAGGACTGTAAATGGGCTGATGGGGAGGAGGGAGGGGGTAAGGACTGTAAATGGGCTGATGGGGAGGGAGGGAGGGGGGTAGTAAGGACTGTAAATGGTGATGGGGGGTAAGGACTGTAAATGGGCTGAGAGGGAAGGGAGCTAGGACTGTAAATGGGCTGATGGGGAGGGGGGAGGGAGGGAGGGGGGTAATGACTGTAAATGGGCTGATAGGGAGGGGGGAGGGGGGAGGGAGGGGGGGGGGGGGTAAGGACTGTAAATGGGCTGATGGGGAGGGAGGAAGGGGGGGTAAGGACTGTAAATGGGCTGATGGGGGGGGGTAAGGACTGTAAATGGGCTGATAGGGAGGGAGGGAGGGAGGGGGGTAAGGACTGTAAATGGGTTGATGGGGGGGTAGGACTGGTAATGGGCTATAGGGGATTCGGACTGGAAGTGGGCTGATGGGGGGGTTAAGACTGGGAATGGGCTATGGGGGGGTTAGGACAGGTAATGGGCTGATGGGGGGTTACAACAGGTAATGGGCTATGGGGAGGTACGACTACAAGTGGGCTGATGGGGGGATTAGGACAGGTAATGGGCTATGGGGGGGTTAGGACAGGTAATGGGCTGATGGGGGGTTACAACAGGTAATGGGCTATGGGGGGCTAAGACTACAAGTAGGCTGATAGGGGTTTAGGACTGGTAATGGGCTGTGGGGGGCGTTAGGACTGGTAATGGGCTGTGGGGGCGTTAGGACTGGTAATGGGCTGATGGGGGACTAGGACTGGAAATGGGCTGATGCAGGGACAAGAAGGGAGCAGATGCTGGGTGGGGCTGGAACTAGAAAGGAGCTGATGTTGGGGGAGGATTAGAATGGGATGGAGCTGGGAGAGTGAAATGGAGAGGGAAAAATATTTTGCGTGGGAGGGAAGACAAATCTACAATTGGCCGGATATTGGGAGAGTAAGTGGGGATTGAGGATGGAGGGATAAAATTTGAGTGGATGAAATAGGAATGAGGAAAGAGCAAAAGGAGAAAGATTAGTATGTTAAAGCAGATGTAGAGAGAGAATGGAAAAAAAAACAAGAAGACAGAAGAAAGGACAAATGGACAGCAGATGGAGAGTTAGCAGAAGACACGAAGAAACCAGAAGAAAGTGGCTGGAACAATTGCAACTGAAAAAAAATGCACAAAAGGTAGAAAAATATCTCTTTATTTTGAATTTATTAACTGGAATATGTCAGCTCTGGGAAATGTGCATCATTAATTTTTGCGCTTTGTTTAGTACAAGAGGAAATTAATTTATAGTTTTATTTCTACAGTGTTGTTGTATATTCCAAGTTTGGCTTTTGGGGTTCCCAGTTTAATTATTGTCTTCCTGTTTCTAAATTGTGATTCCTTGTTTGGTGATGGTCTATGTTCTGCATGTGTAACTCAGCTGAGGTATTCTGTTTATGTAATTCCTATTTGACATTGCCACTTGTTCTCTTTCCCGAGTAGGTCATGTATTGTTGTTCTCTGAAATGTATTGGTTTAATATTTGCAGTGTTGTCTTTTGATAGTTAGGGTATGGTGCTTTGTGAGTCCTGGTAGTGCTGTTAGGATACGGCAGGTTTGCTATGGGTTCTAAATGGGCAGTGTTTGTAGTAGTTCCTAATGTGCCTGGCGGTTGGTACTGGATTATAGTAATGTAGAAACCTTTTAGTCTTTCTTTATCCATATACTCATTAAGAGGCATGTTTACTAAAAGTTAGTAGTGTATGGTAACATTATGCAAATATTTATGCAAATGAGGCACCTTATGCAAATGAGGCCCCGCACCGAGTCTCCGCACATGGCCCCGCACCCCCCTTGGGCCGCCCCTGATGAGAGCAAACTGTTTTCTTGCTTGAATTCTGCAAATTAACAGTGCTTTGAGTTCCTTAAAGGAAAGAAATGACCAACAAATTGTATACAGCGAAATCAACAAGCTGGTAAGTTACAAAATCTTGTCTCATCCAAGCACACTTGTCTGTGTCAGTGAAGTCATTTTCCAGTGCTAGTGCAGTAATGACATTTAATCTTTCTGCATCGGAAAAGATGGTCAGTTTTCTGCTTTTGTACAGTAATTTTCTATTTACCTCTAAATACATTAAAAAACACACCAAACATTTACAAATGTTAAGAAAAAGGAAGTGTGGTATCTTTCAATCCCAGCAAACTGCAGAAGGATTAAACTACTCATCTTTCTCAAATGAATGCTACCTAGAACACAAGTTTCCAAAGACATTTTTTCCAGAGGTCTCATTTTAATTTTCTTCTTGCCTGAAAGGGTAAATATCTATCCATGGAAGGAGTAAGTGACCCCACCCCCAAAACAGTGTGATTTTGTTGAGTGGAGTACCCACTGGCCCCAAAGCTGAGGTGGAAAGGAGTTAAGAGAGCAGCACAGGATCAGTATGGCATTGAGATGGAAAACCACCGAGCTGAAAGAGTTTACTTACTCAGGGGCAAAGCTTGAGCACAGAAGGAGAGCAAGATGGCGGCAGTAGCACTCAGGTATCAGAAAAGGACAAGGCAGACGGTGACGGGAAGCTGGTGCCCTGCAACGGTAACTTTGACACAGATTAGCACTAAGGCAGAACTGAAGGCGCAGGTAACTGCTACTCGATCCGAAGTAAGTGGTATGGTGCAAAGCTCAGAGAGGAGCTGACTGAGCTAGGCCCGAGGGCAAAAGAGCACAGGGAGGGTATTGAGCAGCTCGGCCAATCAGCAAGAACTCTTGAAAACCAATTTGTTGTTTGGTAGGAAGAGAAAGACGCCTTAATGCTCAAGATTGATGATTTAGAAAGACCACAATAGAATAATCTGAGGATTCAGGGTGTACCTGAGGAGCCTGAATTTGCAATTGCATGGTGATGGCGGCTAATGCTATTTGCAAAGATATATTGAGCTAAGACAATACGGGGAAGGCTCCTGCGTTCATAAGGATGGACAGAGCTCACAGGGCCTTTAGTCCCCCAAAAGGTAATTTACCCCATGACATAGTGATCTGTATGCACAACTCTGAATTGAAGATTGCTGTGAAAGTATGATCCCTGAGCAGATTTTATTGGCAAGGTCATCAGGTATCAATCTATGCTGATTTGGCAGCTGGGATCCTGTAAAGACAAAAGGAACTTGGCAGACTTACTGCACGATTGAGGTACGATCAGCTCTGCTATCATTGGTATACACTTTTGGGCTAACATTTACCAAAGAGGGCCAGACTTGGTATGTGCAGACCTATGAGGAGGATCTGAAGGAGGAAAATATATCAGCGAAAGATTTGCCACAACCAAGCAAGAGAAAGACCATCTGTAGAGCAATATGGGCGGAGGTCTGTGGCATCTAAGAGAGGATCAAAGAAGACAAAAAGGACTGAGAAAAGCTGTAGCAACATGAGCATCAGTGAAGACCCCTTGGAGGGCGGACTCTGCATGAGCATCAGTGAAGACCCCTTGGAGGGCGGACTCTGCATGAGCATCAGTGAAGACCCCTTGGAGGGCGGACTCTGCATAAGCATCAGTGAAGACCCCTTGGAGGGCGGACTCTGCATAAGCATCAGTGAAGATCCCTTGGAGGGCGGACTCCGCATAAGTCCTGCTGATGGCTGAATGGAGACTCTGGCATTTTGAGTATGGTGTACTGTATATGGAGACGGCAGAGAGCGAGTATGGAGGAATTTCAGTTCATGTTTTTGAGATTACTGTGTTTGAAAGTTTGCTTGTGTGACTGCAGAGGGGTAGATGTGAGAATAGAGGTGTTGGGATGGGGGCAGGGAGTAACAGGTGGGGGTTGGATGGGGTGGTCATTACTTGTGGTGAAGTCACCTTTGGAGGAAAAGGGTGGAGCAGTTGGGGGGGGGGGGTAAGGGAGGAGGGAATGGAAAATTAGGGTAGAAGGGAAGGGAGAAAGAGGGGATGAGGATAGTACAAGAGGAGCGGGGGGGAGGGGGGTAGTTGCCTCCATTAATGTAAAAGCGTTAAACTCATGGCAAAAGCAAAGATATTTAGGGAGGGAGGGAGAATGGTTAAAGGCAGGCAGACAGACACAGTTTGTGTTCAGGAAAAACATTAAAAAGTGACCCACGAGAAGAATTTCATAACCCAGTTATTCTCTAGGGTGTATCTGGCTGCAAATAAAGAAACCCCCAGGAAAAGGAGGGGGGCGAATTTTGATAAGGGATAAAAGGTTGGTGGATGTTCAAAAGGTAGTGAGAGGGAATGTCTCTTCCTACAAGTGGTGCTGGGAGGCACTGAGATGGTGGAAACTATTATTTATGCTCCAAATGAAAAACAAGGGGAATTTTATAAGCGACGTCTGGAGAAAGTGATGAGGTTTAAGGACCTAACACTAATTTTGGGCAGTGATTTGAACCTCACGATCAATCCAAGAGTAGATAATAGTGTGTGAAGGATTCTATTGGGGGGGAGGGGAAGACAGGAAATAGCTGGCCCAGTTAAAAGCATTACTAGGGATGGAAGATGGGTGGAGGTTGGAAATCCCTCAGCAAGGGAGTACAGCTTTTACTCTAAACCACACAACTGGTATAGTCGAATAGATATGATATGGGTGGGAGGTATCTTAGTTAATAAGATAGTAGGGGATGAAATCAGACAAATCACATGGTCAGACCATGCTCCGGTCAGTGTAAAATTGGATTTGGATAAGGAGGAAAGGGGAATGAAATTTTGGAGGCTTAATAATGCTCTACTTGTAGAAGAATGTGGGAGGAAAATACAAGAGATAATTGAGGAATATTTTCAACTGGATAAGGGAGTGGGCGTACTCCTGGGGGTTGTCTTGGATGGGATAAAGGTGGTAATGAGGGCCATTTTATTAGCTTGGTATCCAAATTTAAAAATGAGAGAAGGGCTAAAGAGGAAAAGGTATATTTGGTAATTAAAGTTTGCAGCTTGTCATTTCTATGAAGGCTTATGTGCATCAGTGATGCTGAGGGCTAAGCTATCGGTAGTTTAACTATTGGCAGGGTCTCCCAAGATGGACACGTCTCAGCTGAGGTGCCAGACTAAGACAAACCATCCATCTGGACAGCAGCAGAACGGGATGGTGTTGGCGGTGGAAGATCACATTTTTGTGACAATGGCAACACTAGAATTACCAGCGCGGAAGAAAGGCCTGGCAATCTACTTCCGTATCTTGCCACAAAAACCCAATGGATAGTCACAACAAAGCAAATTGCACTATAGTGTTGGAAGATGAGACCTCCAGGTTGGAAGGCACTCAACTAGCTACTGGGGATGAGCTGAAGACTTTTCAGAGTAAAGCTAACATTTATGATGTGATTGGATTAAAGACCTTGGGACGCCTGACTGCTGATGTAGCTGCGCATGAAATGAGAGTCAGAAGCTGCAAAGATGGACCATGGGAAGTTGGAGGTGGTCAAGAATAAAATGGAATGTGTACAACCCAATCTGTTGGGTGTCAGTGAACTGAAATGGAGTGGTATCGGGTACTTTGCATCTAATGATCACATGGTCTACTATGCTGGCAATGAAAGACAAAGAAGAAATGGTGCTGCATTTATAAGCAAGAAGAAACGTGCAAGAACTGTAATGAAATACAATGCAGTCAGTGTATGCTTAATTTCTATCTGTCTAAGAGGAATGCTCATCAACACAACTATAATTCAGGTATTTGCCCCAACAATAGCTGCAGAAGACGAAGTTGATGAGTTATATGAACAAGTACAAGCTGAAATTGACAGAACATGCAAACAGGATATCCTGATAGTAATGGGTGACTGGAAAGCAAAGGCTGGCAAAAAAGGAGGAGGCAAAGTGGTTGGAAAATATGGACTTGGCAACAGAAATGAATCTGGAGAATGACTGATAGAATTCTGCAAGACCAACGATCTATTCATCTCAAAAACCGTCTTCCAGAAACACAAGCACCGACTGTACATATGGATTTCACCCAATGGATTGCACAAAGATCAAATTGACTACATCTGTGGGAGTCAATGATGGAAAAGGTCTATAACAAAAAAGACAAAACTTGGGAGCCGACTGTGGTACAGATCACCAACCACTAGCATGCAAACTGAAAAAGAGCAAGCCACTCATGAATGTAGCAAAATATGACCTTGAGAATATATCACAGGAATTTAAAGACTGCCTGCAAAATCGATTTGCTGCTTTAGATACAAATATCAGCTCCAGATGACATCAGGAAGGTTGTGTTGGAAGAAAGTGAAACATCTCTACAAAAGGTGAAAAAGCAAGAATGGCAAAAATGGATGCCTGAAGAAACTCTGAAAATTGCACAGAAACGCAGAGAAGCTAAAGCTAGAGGAGAAAGAGAGGCAATCACAGAACTCCACAGAGATTTCCAACGTGAGGCAAGACACAACAAGAAGTACTATAATGACGCATGCAAGGAAATAGAATCAGAAACCATTAGAGGATAAACAAGATCAGCTTTCCTAAAGCTATGAGAGTTAAAGAAAAAAAATTACAGCCTTTAATTGGAATGCTACAAGATGCTCGAGGATCCATGTTGAATGATGTTGAGAAGATCAAGTAAAGATGGAAAGAATATACAGAGTCATTATAGCATAAAGATCAAGTGGACCAACAGCTGTTTCATCCTGTACCTTATGATCAGGAACCATTGGTGAAGAAAGAAAAAGTCAAAGTGGCATTGAAAGCATTATCAAAGAACAAAGCACCAGACATTGATGGCATTCCCATTGAAGTATTACAGCAATCAGATGCAGCTGTTATCATACTTACAAGGTTCTGCCAGGAAATTTGGAAGATAAATTCATGGCCAACTGACTGGAAAATGTGCTTATACCAATATTGAAGAAAGATTATCCGACTGATCGTGGAAATTATCACACAATCGCTCTGATCCCACATGCCAGCAGGATTCTACTTAAGATCATTCAGCAGAGACTACAGCCATACCTGGAACGAGAACTGCCTGAAGTGCAACCAGGGTTCAGGAAAGAGCGAGGAATGACAGACATCACGGATGTGAGATGGATCCTAAATAATACCAAAAAGATATCTACATGTATTTTATTGATTACAGCAAGGCTTCTGACTGTGTAAACCATGAAAAACTCTGGGCCACATTAAGAAGCATGGGTATACCAGAACACCTGATGGTTCTCTTGCACAATCTGTACATTGATCAAGAAGCAACAGTTTGAACGGAACAAGAAGAAACAGAATGGTTTAAAATCAGCAAAGGTGTACGACAAGGCTGCATACTTTCCCCTTACCTGTTTAATTTATATGCAGAATAACTCATCAGAGAAGCAGGACTGTATGAAGGACAACCGAGGTGTGAAGATGGTGGATGACTCATAGGCAGCCTTCGCTATGCTGATACCACATTATTGAAAAATTAAAGAAATTATCTGCTTAAATGTTTACCTTATGAAACTAGTAGGACATAATGTTATTGTGTACCAAGGTCTCAGTTTCAACTAGCGCAGCTTATATATCAAAGGGGCACTATGTACCTTCTTTAAATTATGCTGCTGTTCACATCAACGACCTTTTTAGTATGTACACTTTGACCATTATTGTCCTATTTTTAAACTTTTGTCAAGTGATTTTCTTCAAAACTTTATCAAATTATTTATCTTAGAATTCTTTCTAGTGATCAAGAGAAAATTCACAGTGCTTCAATTGTACTTCAATTTTCTTTCAAAACGTTTTCAAACATATCCATCTGTAAACATGCTTATTCAAATTTCCCTACTGTTGCAGAAAAACTTTTCTCATTGTTAAAGCAAAAACATCATTGCTGCAACTTGTAAGAGAAAATGTATCCTTATGGGTACTCAGCTTCAGATGTGAACTTCAGATGTTATGCTAAATTCTGAGGTAGAAGCAAAGGTGTTTTCAGCTGCAGTGTAAATCCCGATGCCGGATATCTAAGGCGCCCAAGCGTTTCACCATATCTTTCTTCAGGGGATTTTATTCAATGAGTCTATATGGATCACAAAACAAACACAGCCAAAGTGCTTCTTATTGACATCCTTCTACCATGTTTCATATTTAACTTGTATTCTATTATGTTGTTAAAAGGATTATGAAAAAAACATACCGTAGAAGATTTCATCTCTCGTTCAATTGCAAACTGAACAAACTGGACTGCCAGCCGATGCGACAAGGCGAAAAAACGCCGCGCATGCTCCTTAGAATGTTACACTGAACCGATGGAGATTTAAAGGTTGGAGTGCCTGCTCCACACACCCATCAATCAGCGCTAGTACTCACACACAATCTGACCAATCAAGTGAAGCATTTAGGCCATGTGGGCGCACTGTGTTTAAAATGAATATCCAGCGCTGCTCTTTATATGATAAAGTCTGTTCGCGTGTCCTGTTACCCGAAGGGAAATCCACCTGATCCAAAATGAAACAATGTAGTTGTTCAAAGCTATGATTAGCCTCTAAACAATGTTGAACCATTGGTGCCTCCAACACTTTGTTGTTCACGCGGTTCCGATGTTCCATCATTCGAAACTTAAACGATCTGATAGTCTTCCCTATATACAATAGGGAACAAGGGCATCGGACCACATACACTACGTATGATGATAAACATGTAGTGGCTTTTTTCGCCTTGTCGCATCGGCTGGCAGTCCAGTTTGTTTAGTTTGCAATTGAACGAGAGATGAAATCTTCTACGGTATGTTTTTTTCATAATCCTTTAAACAACATAATAGAATAAAAGTTAAATATGAAACATGGTAGAAGGATGTCAATAAGAAGCACTTTGGCTGTGTTTGTTTTGTGATCCATATAGACTCATTGAATAAAATCCCCTGAAGAAAGATATGGTGAAACGCTTGGGCGCCTTAGATATCCGGCGTCGGGATTTACACTGCAGCTGAAAACACCTTTGCTTCTACCTCAGAATTTATTATTTTTATTTTTATTTATTACAATTTCTTATATACTGCGCTATTTAGCATCAGTGCGGTTTACATTATAACTTAACGACCATAACAACAAGCTGTCAGGTTTACATCGAACAGGAGTATAAACTTGGAAAACAGGGTTAACTATATACATAATCTATTTACATTGGAAGGATAGATAAAAGTCAGATAATGCACGTAGGTCTTTTCTAACTAAATTGGGTCAATTCCTGGAGGGTATGTCTAGGATCAATTGCTGTCAGGTAAGTGTTGGAGGAACAAGTGGGTTTTGAGGGCCTTCCTGAACTGATATAGGCTGGCTATGGCCCTAATGTCAGGGGGTAGAGCATTCCAGCATTTGGGTACGTAACAGCTGAAAGTCCTGTTTGTGGTTGACAAGTTGTACTTTGTCGAAGCCTTTGGTATTGCAAGCAAGTTTACAGCTGTTGATCTTCTGGATCTGTTGGGAGGGACAAAGTGGATAAGATGAGTGAGTGAGGAGGCTGAAATACCTTTGATTGCTTTGAAAGCTAATAGAAGGGTTTTGAAGGTGATTCTCCCATTGATTGGTAGCCAGTGCAGCTGTTTGAGAATGGGGGTCACGTGGTCGTATCTGGATGCTCCGTAAAGGATCCTAGCTGCGGTGTTCATGGCCAACTGTAAGGGGGTTAATGTGGATTGGGGGAGACCTTGTAAGATGGCATTTGCAAAATCAAAGTGCGGCAGTATCAGCGCTTGATATATGGTTCGGAAGTCATCTGGGTCCAATAGGGAGCGTAGGTGCTTGAGAGAGCGTATTTTGAAGTAGACGGCTTTGACTATGTTGCTTATGTGGCTTTTCATGTTAAGATGTTGATCCAAAGTAACTCCCAAATATTTTATTGCATCTTTGGTTTGCAAATCAGCTTCATTGACACTGACATGGGATGGGGGGGTAAAGTAGGTGTCTCTGGTGATGAATAGCACTTCCGTTTTTTTATGTTGGATGCGAAGGTTCTGTGTTTGGAGCCAAGTTGAAACTGCGTTGAAGCAGTCTGTGAGGGGGGTCAGGTCCATGTGAGTTGTGGAGAAGGGCATGTATAATAGGATATCGTCTGCATATATCAAACAATTCACGTTGAATGATCTTATGATATTGCAGATGGGCTGCATGTAGATATTGAAAAGTAATGAGGATAACGATGAGCCCTGGGGTACTCCTTGCTTTTGATGGAAATGTGTTGACTCCTCTGATCCTGATTTCACATATTGCCATCTGTCGTCAAGGTAAGATTTGCACCATTCTAGTGCACTGTTGCAGACTCCCTTCTCCTTCAGTCTTCCGAGGAGAATTTCGTGACTCACGGAGTCGAACGCCGCGGCAATGTCTAGAAATATGAGCACAAAACCTTGACGGATGTTGTCAATTCCAGTGATGATTTCATTGAAAAGACCAGTGAGTAGTGTCTCTACCCCATGATATTCTCTGAATCCGTGTTGGCAGCTATCTAAGGGGGAAGCAGCATCGATGTGATCTTGAATTTGCCGTTGTGCTTCTTTCTCAATTATTTTGGCCAAGAGGGGGATGCTGGCTATTGGTCGGTAAGAGTCAGTTCTTTGTGGATCAAGCTTGGGGTTCTTCAATAGTGGTCTAATGGAAGTCTGCTTAAGTGAAGTGGGGAAATATGATGTAGTGAAGGATAGTTTCATTATTTTTGCGATGACCGGGCTGAACACATCACGTAGCTCCTTGATCCAAAAAGCTGGACATGGGTCAGTTTGTGCGGTGGAGGTGTTGAGAGATGTTATGGCGTCCTCGATGCATTTAGTGGATGGTGTAGAAAATATGTTAAGTGGTGATAGGCCCGTTGGTTCTTGATATGGGGCTGCTACCACCTTATTGGTTTGCACGATTTTGGATTGTAGATAATCCGCAAATTCCTGCGGGTGAATTTCGCTGTGCTGTATCGGGGAAGGTTCTTTTGAGAGGGATTTTACTAGATTGAAAAGATCACGTGGCTTGTTCAGGGACCTCTTTAAGGTGTCAGTGTGATATTGTTTCATTTTGGTAGTGATTGATTCTCGGTGTATTGCAAGGTGGGATCGGTAAGCGGTCTGATCTTCAGTTGAATGCGATCTGCGCCATCGGCGTTCAAGTTTACGTAGTTGCGTAAGGGATGTTCGCAGCTCAGGAGAGAACCAGGGGGCGGAGCATCTTTTTGACCTTGCTGTAATCTTCGGGTTTGGGCGTTGTGAGATGGCAAGCAGGCTAGAGTTCCAGTAAGCGATTAGTTCATCAAGGTCTGGTGTAGTTTTGTTGATGAGTGATGGGGTCTCCGCCAGGATGTGTTCCCTATCGAAGGGGCGAAAGCATCTGGTGGTAGTTCGAGAGGATGTGTTCGAAGGTCGGCTTCTGTCTAGTTGGACATTGTTGATGGGTATCTGTATGATGATCAATTTGTGGTCGGACCAGGGTACTTCTATGACTGATATCGGAGGATAGTGGCTTTGGTCAATGACAGGGTGTGGAGCAAATACCATGTCAAGAATGTTCCCCTTTGTGTGTGTGGGTTCACCGATGATTTGTTTGAGACCTAGGTCATCCATTGCCTCAAGGAACGCATTTGCATGGCTTTGTGGTAAGGACGGGAGATTGAAATCGCCCATTAACCAATTTGGCTTATTGGGAGAGAGGGTGTTAGCTGCGAGGTCAATAATAGATGGAAGATCTTCTGGAGAAGTGGATGGTGATCTATATATCAGGTTGAGGGAACATTGTTGATTAGCAATGGAGAGGATGTCTAGGCTGTTTGTGCTGGAAGAGTCTAGAATGTGGAAGTTGAGCTCAGATTTGGAGATTATGAGTACACCTCCTCCTTTTTTGTTTTCCCTATGCCGCGTATGTATTGAGAAATTGGGGGGTAGTAGCTGGTGTAGGATGACGTTGTCTTCTGAAGATAGCCATGTTTCTGTGATCATAAGTATTTCCAGGTCATAAAAGGAGATTGTGTCAAGGACCACTGGCCATTTATTGCGAATGGAGCGTGCATTGATGATGGCACATTTTAGGGGTCGGCGTCTCAAATTTAGCATAACATCTGAAGTTCACATCTGAAGCTGAGTACCCATAAAGATACATTTTCTCTTACAAGTTGCAGCAATGATGTCTTTGCTTTAACAATGAGAAAAGTTTTTCTGCAACAGTAGGGAAATTTGAATAAGCATGTTTACAGATGGATATGTTTGAAAACGTTTTGAAAGAAAATTGAAGTACAATTGAAGCACTGTGAATTTTCTCTTGATCACTAGAAAGAATTCTAAGATAAATAATTTGATAAAGTTTTGAAGAAAATCACTTGACACAAATAATTTGATAAAGTTTTGAAGAAAATCACTTGACAAAAGTTTAAAAATAGGACAATAATGGTCAAAGTGTACATACTAAAAAGGTCGTTGATGTGAACAGCAGCATAATTTAAAGAAGGTACATAGTGCCCCTTTGATATATAAGCTGCGCTAGTTGAAACTGAGACCTTGGTACACAATAACATTATGTCCTACTAGTTTCATAAGGTAAACATTTAAGCAGATAATTTCTTTAATTTTTCAGTAGTAACTGCTTGATAACGCGACCAATTTTTTGTAGTAGATACCACATTATTGGCTGAAAGTGAAGATGATCTGAAACATTTGCTTCTCGATAAAGGAACCATCTTAAAATGGGCCTGCATCTTAACCAGGGCAGGCCTGTCCACTAGGTGAGCTAGGCAGCCGCCTAGAGCAGTCAGCCTGGCTGGGCAGTGGCAAATATGACCGGCCGAGGCCCCCCCCCCCCAGCTGCTGCCGCTTCCATTTGGGAGAGGGAGGTAGGCAACGACAGCTGCAGGTGTTCCTAAAGTAAATGCTTTTTGCCATCGCTTTTATGCTCATGACAGGCTATGCCCTTCAGCACACATTGTCTTCCACTTCTGACACCCCACTAACAGTAAGCTGCATTGGAATGGGATCAGACATGGCATGCCATGTGTGCTGAAGGGCATGGCCTGCCACAGGCAAGGAAACAGCAGTAAAAAGCTGCTGCTTTTTGAAATATTGCCACTGCCCGCCTCTCTCTCCCAAGATGGAATCGGTGGCAGCAGTGGAGGCAGTGGCAGTAGCTTGGGGGGGGGGGGGTGGAAACGGTGGCAGCAGGAGAGGGTGCTGTTAGCCCTAGGCAGAATCCTTGTGCTGGCCCTGATCATAACCTAAAGACGACAAAGATCCCAACAACTGGTAAAATCAGTAAGTTCATCATTGATTGAGAAGAAATTGAAATAGTTGACAGCTTAACCTACTTGAATCATCAATGAAGAAACGACAAGCAGTCAAGAAATCCGACAACACAATCCTCTTGGCAGAATGGCTATGAAGGACCTTGACAAGATTCTCAAGAGCAGAAATGTCTCAACTTGTCCAAGCCATGGTATTTTGAGTAACTTCCTATAGATGCGAAAGTTGGACCATGAAAATGATAGACAGGAAAAAAATGGATGCCTTTGAATTATGGTGCTGGCGATGAATACTGCATATACCGTGGACTGCCCGAATAACAAACCAGTTAGTACTAGAGAAGATCAAACCTAAGCTTTCTATGAAAGTTCAGATGAAAAGACATCAACTTTCACACTTTGGACACATCGTGGAAAGAGAGATTGTTAGAGAAAGACATCATGCTTGGCAAGGTAGAAGGCCAATGCAAAAGAGAAAGGCCAGCTATGAGATGGATCGATACAATAACCGCAACTATGGATGCACTCTATCAACAATGAGTTGCCTGACTCAAGATCGAACAGTTTAGGACAACTATCCAGAGGGTCGCCAGGAAGCAACACCTATTCAACGGCTCTTAACAAGGAGTTGTAGAGGGAACACCAAAGGACAGGAGACCTGAGGGTTCTATTAAATTTGGAGGGGATGCATGCAGAATTGGGAAAGCTGATAGCTGGAGAGGCAGCAATCCCGATAGAAAGGATCAAACAGGTTTACTTTGAGTATGGTAACAGAGCTAGTAAAGTGCTCATGCAACAACTTACATATACAACGCTGCATACACCTTGTAGCACAGTAGTAGCAGTAAGATTAAAAAGCAGCAGCAGATGGTGAATATCTGGAAAAGTAAAAGAAACGGTGTATGGGTTGGAGAAGATAAGCGATGTATTGAAATATTTTTATGCTAAATTGTATAAACAAGAGGTGGTAAATGAGGCGACTGGGAGCAGAGAGTAAGAGTAGTTATTCATCTGTAACAGGTGTTCTCCAGGAGCAGCAGGAATCAGTCCTCACATATGGGTGACATCGACGTCGATGAAGCCCCTTGCGGAGCATTTCCCCAGCTTTCCATGAAAGCCTTTGGGAATGCAGGCACGCATGCGCGGTTTCCTTCCCGCCTAAAGGTGCCATCTTACCTCAGTCAAATGACATAGCTAAGAACAGCACACAAAAATGAAAAAATAAACTATGTACAACTGCAACTCCCAGGGGAGGAGGGAGGGTTGTGAGGACTGATTCCTGCTGCTCCTGGAGAACACCTGTTACAGGTGAGTAACTACTCTTTCTCCAGGACCAAGCAGGAAGTCAGTCCTCACATATGGGTGACTCCCTAGCTCTTGGCTACCAGGAACCCATGCTGAACAAGAGAACTCCCTCTAGTCCCAGCATCAAAGAAAGGCTTTTCACTGACAGAACCTCCACCGGTAGCCCAACAGAGGGCAGGAGTTGCCTAAACCTCAAAGAGATTCCGGAGTACTGCCTGGCCAAAAGCACTGTCCCTACGGGACTCCCTTTCCAGACAGTAATGGGCCGCAAAAGTCTGGCTTGAAGACCAAGTAGCAGCCCTGCAGATGTCTACCAACGGTACAGAGCGGAGATGAGCCACTGAGGCAGCCATTGCCCTGACACGATGGGCCGTGACCCGACCCTGCAAAGGAAGGTCAGCCGCCTTGTAAGCCCAGGTGATACAGTCAGCCACCCAGGTGGACAAGGTATGCTTGGACACAAGCTAACCCCAAATTATTAGGGTCAAAAGAAATGAAGAGCTGACTAGCCCTTCTGTGCCCTTGCGTACGGTCAAGGTAGAAGGATAAGGCCCTCCTACAGTCCAGGGTATGCAGAACTGCTTCAGCCTGGCTTGCATGAGGCCTAGGGAAGAATGTTGGAAGAACCACCTCCTGATTGAAGTGGAAAGAGGAGACAATCTTTGGGAGGAACTTTGGATGAGTCCTGAGGACTACTCTGTTCTTATAGAATCTGGTGTAAGGTCTATCACAGACCAGGGCCTGAAGCTCACTCACTTGCCTAGCCGAGGTAAGGGCTACCAAGAAGAGTGCCTTCCAGGACAGGAAGCGTAGAGGACAAGTAGCCATCGGCTCAAAAGGTGGGCGAGTCAATTGCTGCAAGACCACATTCAACTCCCACTCAGGAGCAGGACGACGGATTGGAGGCTTGAGCAAGAGCAAGCCTCTGAGAAACCGGGACACCAAGGGGTGAACCGATAGAGAATGTCCTTCCACCAGTGAGTAGTGAGCTGCTAGAGCAGAGAGGTGGACCCGAACAGAATTGGACTTAAGTCCTTGATTTGATAAGTGCAGTAAGTACTGAAGCACAACTGGTACAGTACAGAAGGGATCCTCTGTACATAGCTGACACCACATAGAAAACCTTTTCCATTTCAGGGCATAGGTTTTCCTAGTGGACTGCTTCCTAGAGGCTAGAACAACCTCCTCAACTTCCTGAGGCAGGCCCCAGGGAGCCAAAACTACCCTTGCAGCCCCCATGCCATCAAATTGAGAGCTTTGAGATTTGGGTGCAGAAGGGAACCCTGATCCTGAGAGAGAAGGTTGGGTTGCAACCCCAGAGGCAGTGGGGGATCCACCGGCAGTTGAAGCAGAAGTGGAAACCAAGGCTGTCTCGGCCACCTGGGAGCCACCAGCAGGACCGAGGCCTTGTCCTGAAGAATCTTGAACAGAGTTCGGGCCACCAAGGGCGTGGGAGGAAATGCATACAGGAGGCCCTGAGACCAGGAAATCAGAAAAGCATCTGCTGCTATCCGCAGAGGATGCAGTTGCCTGGAGCTGAACTTTGGCAGTTGTTTGTTCAGAGGACTGGCAAAAAGATCTATGGATGGAAGTCCCCATTTCAGGAAAATTTTCTGAACCACCAAAGGATGGAGCTGCCACTCGTGGGGCTGCAGAATCCTGCTCAACTTGTCAGCCAGGTAGTTCTCCTGGCCAGGTAGATACACTGCCTTGAGGAGCATGTTGTGTCTGAGAACAAACAAGCAAAGGTTCTGTGCTTCCTGGCAAAGAAGCCTGGACCCAGTTCCGCCCTGCTTGTTCACATAGAACATAGCCACCTGATTGTCTGTTTGAACCAGGACAGACTGGTGAGCCAGGGTGGGAGAGAAAGTTTTGAGGGCTAACCGAATAGCCCTGAGTTCCAAGAGATTGATCTGCTGTGCAGCTTCCCAGGGAGACCATAGGCCCTGGGTGCACTTGCCCAGACAATGAGCTCCCCAGCCCTGCAGGGAGGCGTCCATGGTCAACACCACTGTGAATCCAGGAGTCTGAAAAGGCATACCTCACAGCAGTTTGGGTGGATGCAGCCACCAGGTGAGGGAGTTCAGAAACTGTCTGGACACCCTTATTCTGTCTCTGAGGCTGCCTGTGGCCTGTGACCACTGAGACCGAAGGCACCACTGTGCAGGCCTCATATGGAGCCTGGCATTGGGGGTCACATGTACTGTCGAAGCCATGTGGCCAAGAAGCCTCAGGCAGAGTCTGGCGGAGACCAGTGACTGGCTGAGAAACTGGCTTGCCAAGCTGATCAGTCTTTGGGCTCTGTCTTCTGGCAAGAATGCCTTTGCCAGCAGAGAGTCATAAGAAAATAAGATATGCCATACTGGGTCAGACCAAGGTCCATCAAGCCCAGTATCCTGTTTCCAACAGTGGCCAATCTAGGTCATACGTACCTAGCAGTTTCCCCAAAAGACACAGGTTCTGCAATGCTTGTACTAGGTCAAGCATTGATATCCTGGGTCCCTTCTTAATAATGGTTTATGGACCTTTCCTCCAGGAACTTGTCCAAACCTTTTTTAAACCCTGCTACACTAACAGCCTTTACTACATCCTCCGGTAACAAATTCCAGAGTTTGATTACATGTTGAGTGAAAAAATATTTTCTTTTATTAGTCTTAAATAGTTTACCCTGTAGCTTCATTGCATGTCCCCTAGTCTTCCTATATTCTGATAACGTAAACAGTCGATCTACGTTTACCCGTTCCACTCCGTTCATTAATTTATAGACTTCTATCATATCTCCCCTCAGCCGTCTCTTTTCCAGGTTAAAGAGCACTAACCTTTTTAGCCTTTCTTCATAGGAGTATCCTTCCATCCCCTTTACCATTTTAGCGGCTCTTCTCTGAACCTTTTCTAATAACGCTATATCCTTTTTAAGATACGGCGACCAGAATTGCACACAATATTCAAGGTGCGGTCTCACAATGGAACGGTATAGAGGCATTATATCTTTTGTTTTATTTTCCATTCCTTTCCTTATGATACCTAGCATTCTATTTGCTCTCTTGGCTGCCGCTGCACACTGGGCCGAGGGTTTTAACATGTTATCCACAATGATGCCTAAATCTTTTTCCTGGGTGGTGGTTCCTAATGTGGAACCTTGCATCGTGTAACCATAGTTTGGGTTGTTCTTCCCTAGGTGCATAACTTTGCACTTGTCAACATTAAATTTCATCTGCCATTTTGATGCCCAGTCTTCCAATTTATCAAGATCCTCTTGCAATTTTCCACAATCCTCTTAGGTTTTAACAACTTTAAATAGTTTTGTGTCATCTGCAAATTTGATAACCTCACTCGTTATTCCACTTTCCAGGTCATTTATGAATATGTCAAAAATCAGCAGACCCAGCACAGATCCCTGGGGTACACCACTATTCACCTTTCTCCATTGGGAAAATTGGCCATTTAGCCCAACCCTCTGCTTTCTATCTTTTAACCAGTTCCTGATCCACAGTAGTACACTGCCTCCTATCCCATGACTCTTTAGTTTTGCCAAAAGTCTCTGATGAGGGACCTTGTCAAAGGCTTTCTTAAAGTCCAGATACACTATATCAACCGACACACCTTTGTCCACCTGTCTATTCACACTTTCAAAAAAACATAACAGATTAGTAAGACAAGATCTTCCTTGTCTAAAGCCATGTTGGCTGTCTCCCATTAAGCCATGACTATCTACATGCTGAGTAATTTTATTCTTTATGATGGTTTCTACCATTTTTCCCAGTACTGACGTGAGGCTAACCGGACTGTAGTTTCCCGGATCACCCCTCGAACCCTTTTTAAAAATTGGTGTTACATTGGCGATCCTCCAATCTTCAGGTATTAGAGATGATTTTAATGATAATTCACAGATTACTAATAGCAGGTCTGCAATCTCATATTTCAGTTCTTTCAACACCCTTGGATGTATACCATCCGGCCCAGGTGATTTGCTACTCTTCAGTTTATCTAATAGTTGTAATACATCTTCCCAATGTATCGATATTTCCTTCAATTCTTCCGCACCTTTAAATACCACTTCAGTCATGGGCAACATCCCTACATCTTCCTCAGTAAAGGCCGAAGCAAAGAATTCATTAAGTCTCTCCGCTATCGCCTTGTCGCCTCTTAGTGCCCTTTTAACTCCTCTATCTTCTAATAGTCCAACTGACTCTCTCACAGGTTTTTTTGCTACGAATGTACTTGAAAAAATCTTTATTTGCGTTTTTGCTTCCGCAGCAAGCTTCTTCTCAAATTCTCTCTTTGCCTTCTTTATCAATGCCTTGCATTTGACCTGCCAGTGCTTGTGTTGTTTCCAGGTTTCATCGTTTGGCTCTTTTTTCCATTTCCTGAAAGATGTTTTCTTGACAACAGCCTTTCTGACCTCACCTTTAAACCATGCTGGCAGTTTTTTGAACTTCCTTCCACTTTTCTTAAAGCATGGAATACAGCTGGTCTGGGCTTCCAAGACAGTATTTTTCAACAACACCCAAGCTTGATTTAAGTCTTTAACCTTTGCAACTGCTCCTTTTAGTTTTTTCCTATTTTCCTCATTTTATCATAGTCTCCCTTTCGAAAGTTAAAAGGTAGTACTGTGGATTTCCTTGCTATCCCTCCTCCACTAATTAAATCAAAGGCGATCATGCTATGATCACTATTGCCAAGTGGCCCCAACACCCTTATCTCTTGCACTAGATCTGGTGTTCCACTAAGGACAAGGTCTAATATGGCTTCCCCTCTGGTCGGTTCATGAACCAGCTGCTCCAAGAAGCAGTCATTTATGTCATCTAGGATCTTTATCTCCCTAGCATGTACTGCCGTGACACTGACCCAGTCGATACCGGGTAATTGAAATCGCCCATTATTATTACCGCGCTGTAACTTTTGTTAGCTTTCTTGATTTCTTGAGTCCAACTTTGCCCCTATGAACTCCAAGTTCTGGGAGGAGAGCAAAGTGGACTTTGCGAAGTTTATGACGAACCCCAGGCTTTGGAGAAGAGCAATAGTTCTGAGGGTGGCTTGTCTGGCCTCCTGGCATGTCTGACCCCTGATGAGCCAGTCGTCCAGGTAGGGGAAGACAAAGATTCCCTGATTTCTCAGGTAGGCCGCCACCACTGCCAGGCATTTGGTAAAGACCCTGGGAGCGGAGGTGAGGCCAAAAGGCAGTACTCTGTACTGATAATGGTTTCCTCCCACAATGAACCTGAGGTACTTTCTGTGGTCTGGATGAATGAGGATGTGAGTGTACGCATCCTTTAGATCCAAGGAGCATAGCCAATCTCCCTGCTGGAGGTAGGGCAGAAGTGTTCCAAGAGTAAGCATCTTGAACTTTTCCTTCTCCAGGAACTTGTTGAGGTTTCGGAGGTCCAGAATAGGTTGAAGACCACCGGTTCTTTTGGGTACCAGGAAATACCTGGAGTAGAACCCTCGACCATGCAAGTGGGGAGGCACAGGCTCCACTGCTTTGTCCACCAACAGACCTTGTAGCTCCTGAAGGAGAAGATCTGTGTGCAGGGGAGAACTTGGAGGCTCCCCTGGAAAGTATGGAGGAGGCAGTTGTTGGAAGTGTAGTGCATAGCCCCTGTGGACTATTTTTAACACCCAACTGTCTCCAGTGATGAGTGGCCACTGATGGGCAAAAAGAGTGAGGCGACCTCCTGTGCAGGGTTGGGAGAGCAGGGACGGAGAGGCTATGCCTAAGGATTCAAAAAACCCCACCCTGCTGAGTGGGAGCAGGGGCCGGAGGCTTGGGGGTCCTCTGCCTACGGGGCCCATTACCCTTCCCATTGGCTTGCTGACCCTGAGGGATAGCTTGGGCAGCCTGATATTGTGGGTACTGTTTGTAGGCAGTGCCCTTCCTCGGGTAAAAGGGCTTTATACCCGAGCCCTTCTTCTTGTGAGAAGGGGCAGAAGCTTTCCTAGACAGCCTTGTCCTTGTGAGGTGCTCGGTCTCGAGCTGTGCGGCCTTCTCGGTCATGGGCTTGCCAAACAGGCTCTCACCTCAGCAAGGGACATTGACCAACTTGTCCTGAACCCATGGCTCGAGGTCCGATGACTGCAGCCATGCCTGGCGTCGAGCCGCGATGCCGGCTGCTGCAACACGGGCCGAAGCCTCAAAGCCATCGTAGGCGGCGCGGGACAAATTTTGAACATTCCCGGATCCCCGAGGACAAGGACTTGAACCTCTGCAAGGGTTCCCCGGAGAGACCAGCAGAGAACCCGGCCAGATCCTTGGCCAGGTCTCGCAAGTAGATGCCCATGTACAGCTGGTAAGACTGGACATGGCAAGCAAGCATCGAGCCCTGGAAGCACTTTCTACCAAAACCATCGAGGTTTCGGGCCTCCCTGCCAGGGGGCACCGCGGAGTGCATCTTCTGACTTTTCAGGCGATGCATGGCCGATTCCACAACCATGGAATGGTGTGGTAGCTGCGCCTTCTGAAAGCCAGGGCTCTTCCGGAGTCAATAGATTGAATCGACCCGCTTGCTTAAAACCGGCGCCGAGGCTGCTGCCTCCCATATTCAAAAGAGGAGCCGCTCCAGCATCGGAGGAACCGGTACAGTAAAGGCCTCCTTCGGAGGAGAGTCATACTGCAGGGCCTCGAGCTCCTCGGCTCGAGGCTCCTCCTCGGGGTCCGCAGGGATAGCCAACGCAGTGGCCATATCCCGGACGAACTCCGAGAACCGGGTATCCTCCGGAGGGGATCTACTCCGGGGTTCAGACTGTGGTGAGTCCGATGGGACGCACCGAGTCTTGAAAGTGTCGGGGGACTCCTCGTCCTCCGTCTCCCATGCGGACTCGTCCGATGAGGAATCGGGGTCCAACCTCGCGGGGCCTGCGAGCACCCGCTCCGATGCCGAAGGCACCGGCGTCGACGCCCTCGGTCCCGAACAGGAGGTCGAAGGAAAACGAGAGACTGAGGTAAGATGGCACCTTTAGGCGGGAAGGGAACCACGTATGCGTGCCTGCATTCCCAAAGGCTTTCATGGAAAGCTGGGGAAATGCTCCGCAAGGGGCTTCATCGACGTCGATGTCACCCATATGTGAGGACTGACTTCCTGCTTGGTCCTGGAGAATTTGAAGGACTGCCCCCTGACTGAGTTGGGGGAGGAGGAGGTTGAGTTCCTGAATAGGCCCATAAGTGAGGGGGGAGGTGGCAGAAGCCACTGAAATCAAGCAAAGCCCCTGGTTTAGATGGATTTTATAAAAAGAATGTCAAGAATCCCTTAACATTAGTACTGAATAGTGTAGCAGAAGAGGGGAGAATTCCAGCATCTATGAATATGGCAGGGAGTTTTATTTATTTATCAGGTTTTTTTTATACCAGTTTATCATTTCAATCAAAGTGGTTTACACTGAAACTTAAACTTGGTAATGTACATGAAACAGGGACATTGATAACTTGGAGTTTTCTGAGGCAATGGAGGG
The DNA here is from genome assembly GCA_033557465.1 of Ichthyophis bannanicus. NCBI lineage: Eukaryota > Metazoa > Chordata > Amphibia > Gymnophiona > Ichthyophiidae > Ichthyophis > Ichthyophis bannanicus. The sequence goes on along the minus strand of CM066035.1, from coordinate 897,359,424 downwards.
TTAAGTGACTTGCCCAAGGCCACAAGGAGTGATAGTGGGAATTGAACCCTGGTCTCTGGGTTCCCAAGCCAGTGCTCTAACCATTAGGCTCCTCCTCCACTCCAGTTTTACCCAAACCAGGGAAGGATATAACTGTTTATAGTTCCTACAAACCCACATAAATCTGGATGCCAAGCTATTAGCAAAGATTCTGGCTACTTAACTGCTAAAATATCTTCCTAAATTGGTCATGAATGATCAGAATGTGTTCATCTCTGGGCAACAGGGTGGGGATAATAAGAAAAATGCTCAATTTAATATGGAAATTTAAAAGGCAGGGAAGGGAACTAAGTTTGTAACAGTGGATGCTGGAAAAGCTTTTGAATGGATGGAAAGAAGTTATGTTTAGGGTTCTGGAAGTGACAGGGGTGAGAGAGAGGTATATTAAGAGGATTAAAGCCGTATATGTGGCTCCCTCAGCACAAATTAAGATTAACGGAGGGTATTCAGTTGAGTTATCTTTGGGTAGGGGAACTAGACAGATATGCGTGCTATAACCTTTGCTTTTTGCTTTGGTGATAGAACCATTGGCGGAACAAATTAGGAATCGGGGGGGGGGGGGCATTAAGGGAATAAGGATGGGGGATTCTCAGCTTAAAATAGCTCTTTTTGCTGACAATATGATTTTCACAATACAAGAGCCATTTATCTCATTACCAGTGTTAATGGAGTAAATCCAAATATATAGTGTCATGTCAGGTTACAAGATACATTTGGGGCTAACTGAGGTTTTAGGTGTAACTATATCGGGAGACTTAGATGGATGCTTGAAGGAATATTAATACTTTTCCTAGAATATTCTTCCTGTTTGCATCACTGCCATGGCAGGTTCCACAGGTCTTTTAATGACAGATGCAGGCCAGATTTCGAAATATATTTGGAACGGTAAGCCACCCAGGGTGGCGAAAAGGGTGATTTTTCATAAAAGGAAGGGGAGATGGGTGCCATGTTTACAGGCGTATTATGAGGTGGCCCAGATTAGAGCTATATTTGATTGGCATAGGAGGGGGGAGGAGAAATAGTGGGTTAATTTGGAGGCGGCCTTTTGGAGGGGGAACTATGGCATCCAGGGAATGGGCGGAAGGGTGATGGAGCAGTGAATCCACTATTGCATGATACATTGAAAATTTGGGGAAAGTGTAGGGGGATCCTCCGAGGGGGGTGGGGGGGAGAGGGAAGGAATTTTCTATGTTATCCTTTATATATGAGAATGTAGACTTCAAACTGGGACTAGTGAATGGAAGATTTAAAAGTTGGATGGGAAAAGGGTTGTTACAACTGGAGCAGTGTGTGTGACTGGAAGGATGGGTAAAGCCTTTGAGGAGATAAGGGAGGAATTTGAACTGATGGAGGGCAACAGATCCTTTTATATGCAATTAGCCCATTTCCTGGAGAGTAGGGAAGTGTTGCATGAGTTTTATAGAAAGTACACCCCGTTTGAAGTTTTATTGACTCCTGTCTGAACTATATGCATTATTGGTGCTTGAAGGGCCACAGCAACCGGCTCATCTCAGGTGATGGAAGGAAGAGATACCAGGGAGTGTGGGTTGAGGGTAAGTGAGCAGCTACATGTGAGCACGGGAGGAGACTAGCTCCAGGATCAGCCCTCTTGAAAAATAGTCTAAAGATTCATATGCTGCTGGCTGAATGCCGTGACACTCATGGAGGTAATGTACATGAACTCGGTTTGGGGGTGGGGATGGTAGGGCTGCTGAGGGAGTTCACTATCAGGTTTACCTCCAGACAGAACCTCAGTCCGTGAGGAATCCAGTTCACTCAACTGGGTTGGACTTATAAGGGAAGATGCTTCTTTCTTTGACAAATGCTCGTCTTGGGAATCATCTCTCCTTCCCATCCTTTACTGCAAACACCCACCAAGAAGGGTGGAAGTGAAGTTATGACGCTGCTTGCTTTCACAATACCAGCGCTGAGGTTCACCAAGAACAGTGCATGTCAGACTTTTACAGCAAATACCCAATTTTATTCCTCTGCAACACTTTTAGTCATCCCCCCCCCAGTATTGTTACCTTTAAACAAACAGTATTGGACTACAATTTAAAAACTATGTCAAATCAAACATCTCATGCCCCACTTTTCCCATCACCTGCCCCCAGTCAGAACTATGGATCTAACAAATGAAACTGGAATTGCCAGGGCTGGTACATGGAAGCTGTGGCAACACACAGGATCACGGCATACCAGCCCCGTCTTTTCACGGTTATTTTACCAAGGATGCACTGGATGCACAAAATGCTTCAGAAGTGGCAATGGCATGTACTTTTATCCATTGTGAGCATAAAGGGAGAGTTCATTCCTCAGAGGGATGCCAAAGTTATAAACAGAGACAGCAAATGGAACTGGGCAGAAAGGGTGCTGCAAATGTGCAGTTAGTGCTTCTTGAGAAAAGAGCTAATATCTTATAGGATAGCATGCAAGGATAACTTTTTTAGGGTAGGAACCCAAGGACAATCATCCCCTTACGTAGCGTATATCTTGATTTGCCCTTGTAAAAAAAATTGTGGGACATGCAAAAAAGCCCAGTGAGAGTTCACCTGTGCATGAAGTCCTTGCAGCTCAGATTGTGAACCATTGCAAACAGCATCAGCATTTATTTGAACATCTACTGTGGACAGCGCTGCATTGAGGGGGTGACCATGAGGCAAGACTTATAATTATAAGGAACAATTTTGGATTTTTAAATTGAATTCGCTGGCTCCAAAGGGATGAAACCAACAAGCAGACTGGTACGTGTTGTTATGAATGCATCTGTTCCTTTAAGATGTGATGTCATCAGTTCCTGCTGGCAATAAAACGCTGTGGCCATTTTTATCTGGCTGAAGTCTGAAACTCAGTTGTGAGGAATGTTGGCAGCGTGTGGACTTAAACGCTAATTTATTTCAGATAAGTGTTAAAGCAATTGAAATCCTGATGCAGAACTATGTTAAAAGTAATAAGTTCAAAACACAATGTTGTGTTGATATGGGGTTGTTATAAGAGCATGGAAATACTGTACACTGAATTTGAAATTATCTACATTAAGGAATAGAGTAAAAAGGACCTCCTTGGAGTTTAATGTGTGTGGCAAGGTGTCAGATTTACAGCTGTGGAAACTGCATGCAATTTATCCAGATAAGGCAGGGCACATTTTATCTCTATTCATTTGCTCCACATTTGTGCTGGGAAGGTTGGGGGGGGGGGGGGTATAGTGTGAGGGGCTGGTTCTGTCTCCTTTTCTGAAGATGCTGTACCACAATTTCCAGCACCTTCAAAGTCCTGAAAAAAATATTTTTTTGTTGGACCTAATTAATAATCCAAACCAGCACCAAACAGCTAGTTTAATGGAGAAATTTTACTTACCAATAATTTCCTTTCCTGGAATCCTGCTAGACCAGTCCAGACTAGTAGGTTGTGTCCCTCTGCCAGCAGATGGTAAGAAAGAAAAAAATTCCCAAAGCTTTGTGCAATCACCCTTGGTATACTAAACATCCCTCAAGGGGAGCTTCGGTATAACCGAAACAAGCAGCAGGAGTTCAAACAGCCAAAGAAGCACAAAACCAGACCAAAAATGAGTTCATGACTGAATAACTCTTATAACAAGCTAAACTGAACAATGTGAAACAGGACCCGCAGGCCAAGGAAGTATGTTCATGGCGAGGTACAGCAATGTCACCGATACATAAAGTGAGTCTTAGTTAGGCAACGGACTAAACAGTTTAGAGGGACAGGTCCTGGACTGGTCTAGCAGAATTCCAGGCAAGAAAATTATCGGTAAGTAAAATTTCTTCTTCCAAATTCATCCTGCTAGACCTGTCCAGGGAGTACCATAGCTAAACCACTCCAGGGCAGGAAGAAAGAGCTGCAGCCAAGACAGAGGATTTGAAGCAAGCTGCTTCTCAAGCTTGGACATCTAAGAGATAGTGACATGTAAAAGAACATAAGTACATAAGATATGCCATACTGGGTCAAGACCAAGGTCCATCAAGCCCAGTATCCTGTTTCCAAGTGACCAATCCGTGTTATCCACAATGACGCCTAAATCTTTTTCCTGGGTGGTGGTTCCTAATGTGGAACTTTGCATCATGTAACCATAGTTTGGATTCTTCTTTCTTAGGTACATAACTTTGTACTTGTCCACATTAAATTTCACCTGTCATTTGAATATTCAGTTTTCCAATTTATTAAGGTCCTCTTGCAATTTTTCACAATCCACTTGGGTTTTAACAACTTTGAATAATTTTGTCTCATCTGCAAATTTGATTACCTCACTCCTTATTCCTATTTCCAGATCATTTATGAATATGTTAAAAAGCAGTGGACCCAGCACATATCCCTGGGGTACTCCACTATTCACCTTTCTCCATTGTGAAAATTGGCCATTTAGCCCTACCCTCTGCTTTCTATCTTTTAACCAGTTCCTGATTCATAATAGTACACTGCCTCCTATTCCATGACTTTTTAATTTTGCCATGAGGGTCCTTGTCAAAGACTTTCTGAAAATCCAGATACATTACATTGACAGACCCACCCTTGTCTATCTGTTTATTCACATCTTCAAAGAAGTATAACAGATTAGTAAGACAAGACCTTCCCTGGCTCAAGTAGAGAGGACCAGGTGGCTGCTCTGCAAATAATTAGCGGAGCTACTCATGAGCATTCTGCCCAGGAGATAGCCTGAATTCACGAAGAATGTGCTCGAAGACCTATGGGCACAGGTTTGTTCAATAAAATACAAGCTGATTCAAGGGCCTGCTTGATCCTGTGTGCAATGGTCACTTTGGAAGCAGCCGCTCCTTTTCATGGACCAGAAGCCAGGACAAAAAGGTAATTGGAGAGACTAAACATATTAGTGAGTTTAAGGTAACGGCATAACACTCTACCAATATCCAACAGGTGAAGGAAGCACAACTGATTGGTCAACATGAAAATCTGAAATGACATAGGCATAAAGGAGGGCACTATCGGAATGGTAACCCCTTTCGGGGAAAGACAGAAAAGGATCCTGGCAAGAAATTGCCTGCAGCTCCAAAAGGTGCCATGCTGAAGTGACTGCTAAAGAAAAATAGGCTCAAAGGGGGCACACGGGTGACCATGTGAAGCACTAAGGGCAGATCCCAAGAAGGGACGAATGGGGGGCCTCAGGAAGCAAATAACCTGCAGAAAAAGGGAAACATCTACATGAGAAGCAAGAGACCGCCCATGGAGAGCCCTCCAAAAGCATGTCAAGGCCTCAATATGCACCTTTAAAGAATTAAGGACAATACCCTTATCAAATCGATCCTGAAGAAAGGAAAAAACGTCTAGAATATCAGCTCACCAAGGGGAGAGGGATCTCTTAGAACACCAAGAAGAAAAAAATAAAAAGACACCACATCCGAGCATAAGCAAGTGAGGTAGAAGACTGTCGAGCCCATAGTAGAGTGGCCACTACTTGTGGCAAGTAACCTTTGTGATGCAAGCAACACTGCTCAATTGCCAAGCCGTAAGCGAGTAAGGAGCCTCTGGAAAAAGGAGACCTCTCTGGACACTGAAAAGTAGGGGCGCCTCCTGCAGGAGGCAGTGATCATTGGCATACCATGAATGCCCACGCCACCAGCACTACCCATCCGGAGTGTGACTCTATCCGACGGAGTACACGGCCAATTAGTGGCCAAGGAGGAAAGATTTAGAGAAGCTGTTTGAGGGCCAGGTCTGAACCAGAGCATTTAGGCCGTGAGAGTTTGGTTCCTTTGATGACTGAAGAAGATTGACATCTTGGCATTGGAAGAGGTGGCCATTAGATCTAGTGTTGAATGACCCCACTGATACACAATGTTCTCAAATGCCCACGGAGCTAGCTCCCACTCGCTGGGGTCCAGGATATACCAAACTCAGGAAATCCGCTTGAATGTTCTCCATTCCCACAATGGGCTATGCAGAAAGAGCCGGGAGGGATGGATTCTCCCCAGGGAAATAGAGGACTCATTTCCAGGGACACTCCAGGACAGGTGGTCCCACCCTGTCTGTTGAGATAAGTCACAGTGGTAGAATTTTTGGAAAGTACTCAGACTGCTCGACCCTAGAGGTGGGATTGAAATTAAAGTAGAGCCAGATGAACAGCCCAGACTTTGAGGCGATTGATGGCCCAAGAGGCTTCTTAAATGGACCAAGATCCCTGTGTTGCCTGTCCCTGGCAGTGCACTCCCCAGCCTGCAAGGCTGGCATCTTAGGTGACCACCACCCAACATGGAATTTCCAAGGGAAGGCCATTCAACAAGTGATGAGAACAAAGCCACCAGCAAAGTCTGCGGTGAACCACTGAAGAAAGGAGTAGACGAATCTGATAGTACTGGGTGGATGGGGACCAGAGTGACAGGAAAAAGTACTGACGTGGACGCATGTGAGCACGGGCCCACGGTACTATGTTGAGAGCAGAAGCCATGATGCCGAGGAGTTGTAGATAATCCCAGAGCTTCTTGTATCTGTCTTAAGAGAAGAAGATGTGATCCACGCTCTTATCGAAGTGGGCGCTGAGGAATTCCAGAGACTGAACTGGGCACAGATTGGCATAATTGACCACCCAGCCAAAACTGTCCAGAAAGGACAGAACCTGAGAGACTGCAGAAGTAGCCTTCTCGAAACTCGTTGCTCTGATCAGCCAATGGTCTAGATAAGGATAAACCCATGTACCTTGGAGCCACAGGGAAGCTGCCACTACCACCACCACCTTGGAGAAAGTGCAAGAAGCTGTGGCAAGACCAAAGTGCAGGACACGAAACTGATAACATCGACTGAGGACCGTGAAATGTAAATACTGCTGATGATCTTGGTGGATTGGAATGTGAAAATATGCTTCAGCCAGGTTCAGGGATGCAAGAAATTTGCCTGGCCGAAGAGATTGAATGATTGTCCTGAGGGTTTCCATCTGGAACCACGCACCTGAAGACAGTGATTTACTCCCTCAAGGTCCAGGATAGGGTGGAAGGAGCCATCCTTCTTGGGAATAAAGTAAATGGAATAGTGACCAGAATCTCTTTCTGAGGGAGGAACTGGGCATACTGCATTAAGTTGAAAAAGGCAGTGAGAGTCAGGCATACAGCTGCTGTCTTGGCCGCAGAACCGCATAGAGAAGATGACATTTGGCACGGGCTCGGTGAAGCTGAGAGCACAACTGTATTACTACCTCAAGTACCCACTGGTCTGATGTTATCTGGGTCCATTCGCAGGAAATATACTGTAAGCACTTGCCTACAGGGGGCACCCCAGAATGGACCTGGAAACCATCAACAGGAAAATTTGGCAGAAAAGGAAAATGTGTTGGACGAGGAGAAACTGTTCCCGGTTTTGACGGATACCCTGAAAGGATGGAGGCTTAGAACCAGCCCTATTCGAAGAACCACCAAATTTGCCAGGCCAGTAGCGACGAACATCTCTAACGTGGACTCTATAAGATGAGGACGTGGAAGACAACGTGGCAGGATGCTGAAAACTGGATTTGGGCTTATCCCCCGGCAAAGTTGAGACTTGACTTCCCCCAAATCCTTCACAAATCTTTCCAAATCCTCACCAAAAAGAAGGGCAACCAATGAAAGAAAGCTTGGTGAGATGGGACTTTGAAGCAGCATCTGCATTCCAATGACGGAGCCACAGACAATGCCGAGCCACTATAGTAGCAGCCACAGACTGAGCAGATAAACACAGCAGATCATAAAAGACATCTGCAAGAAAGGCAGTGACAGAGACTAAACGAGGCAAAGCTGGATCATCCAGTCATCTGGAAGTGACTGAAGCCATTGGAGCAGAGCACGTGCAACGAGACCTCTGCAAACAGAGGCCTGCAATGCCAAGGTCGATGATGAGAAAGTGTTTAAGAGACCCTCGCCTTGCGATCCATCTGATCACGGAGGGCAGTGCCGGCCTCCACAGGAATGGTTCTGTGTTTAGTGGCTGCAGTGGCTAGGGCGTCTATTTTAGGGAAACGCAACCACTTGTCTGATCATCCGAAGAGCAAAGGTAAAACCTCTCCAAGCGACGAGCGGAGCATAGAGACACATCAGGAGAATCCCACACATGAAGAAAAGCAGGAAAAAGGCAACTGCTGAAAACAGAGCACCCTGAAGAAAGAAGGGAGGAGCACGTGGTCAGAGGAACAAGATACAGCCTAAAAACAGATTGGGATGCTGCTTTAAAAGAGAACCACAAAAGAAATAAAACTCACTGCTCTCGAAAGAGGAAGGGTTCGGAGAATAAAAAACTGCCAACTTCCTCAGCAATTGGGTCTTTAAAAATCCTCCTCCAAAAAAACACCCTATTCCAACAAACTTTAAGGAATTAGAAAAATAACTTAGCTGATAGACATCTTGCTTGCAGAACAGTCAGAATGGAAGGCTGCAAGCTCCTCATGAGCAGGAGCACTTCCCTTCAGAGGTGCTCTACTGGTCCTCTTGGCCAGGAACAGCTCTGGAAAGAAAGGAAAACTGTCGGCAAAGGAGCACTACAGTGTGCACAACTGCTAAAGATAGCTACACTGATACCAAATTTCTTCTCAGAGAACACCAGGAGCTAGAAGCCCACCATCTGCGAGACAGAGAAAATACTGAAGCTCCCCTTGGGGGATGGGTTTTTATACCAAGTGTGATGTCACAAAGCTTCGGGAATTTTTCTCTGTCTCACCATCTGCTGGTAGGGGACACAACCTACTAGTCTGGACTCATCTAGCAGGATGTATTTGGAAAAGTACATTTAGTACTAGTAGAGCCACTGTGAATACACTTTCAAGGCTATGAAAACTCTCCCAGGCAGATCCTAAAACAGAGGGCAACAATATTTAAGATGTACTTTTAGGCTGGGACTTATGGTTATGGTTATGGTTTAGGCATTTGATATACCGCCCTTTACTTACGCATCAGAGCGGTTTACATGTATACTAACAGGTACTTTTTATTCCCTTGTCCCCGCAGGGCTCACAATCTAAGTGTACTTACTCATGAGCCAGCAGCTAGTAGGCCAAGGGAGCGCTGATGCAAAATCAAATCATTTACTCAGCTTGAAGATCTTGTATTGTGGGTTGGCAACTCACACCCAAATAGAACAGCTCAAATTTTACCTCTCAACATTTTAATGCCGATATACAGTGGTGTGCAAGTCTGGAATCACTTGTAAATTTGACGTTTTTTCAACTTTGTGACCTTATATCTTAATTTCTTTTTCCTCCCAGAGGCTTTTTCTGTGTATCTCATGATAAGTGATAGATTTAGCTATTAGGGCCAACTTTTAGTATTGGTTTGGCCCTTATTTTCTGAGTTTGTTCCCCATAGTTGTCCTGTTGATACATTTTATGTGAAAATCGCGTAATGTACATCGTTGGCCAGCGATATATTATTGTAAGTATGCTTTAAAATATTATGGACACACGCCAGGTTTCCTTCAAATTAATGTATGTGGCCTTGAAAAAGGCCGTTTTTGTGTGTCAGTGATGGCTCAATATTTGATGGGCCACCCTTTGTTCTTGATCACCTGACTGCACCTTGTCGGCATTGAATGAACCAATCTGACAAGGTGATCGTTGGTGACAACACGGTTCCAAGCTGCAATGAGTGACTCAATCAGCTCACGCTTTGGTGTTGGATGCCTCTTGGATATTTCCAAGGCCACCTTGTGCCACAGAGGTTCTTGATTGGATTCAGATCTGGAGACTGGGCAGGCCAGTCCATTGACTTGATGTTGTTCCGCTGCTTCCAGCTGATCACCTGTCTGGAGCGATGGCAGGGTTCATTGTCATCTTGGAACAGGAACTGGCCAGGAAACAGCTGGTATGCTGATGGCACCATGCACTTTTGCAGTATGGTGATGTACTTGGCCCCGTTGACCAACGCCACTGACAGCCATGCAGACCCAGACTATGACCTTCAAAGGATGCTTCACAGTGAGGTTGAGAACTCAGGCTTGAATTCCTCTCCAGGAAATCTCCTCACATAGGTGTGAGCCTGGTTACCAAACAGGCAGAAGGTGCTTTCATCGCTGAATAGCACCTTTTCCCACATTTCAGTAGACCAGGTTGAGTGCTCTCACCCACACGATCCGGTTGCACCTTTGTATGTCAGTCATCAGTGGCTTATTCCGTGCTTTGCAGCCCCGGAGACCAAACTGCAGGCACCGGCAATGAATTGTTGATGAGCTGACACTGACCTCACTTTTGTCTGACCACTCTCGAAGTAGCTGAGGAGAGGTCAACTTGCGATTACTCAGTGAATTGCGTCGTAGTGTGCTGTCCTGGCGTGATGTTGATGCATGTGGACGACCTGAACGAGTCTTGTCCTCCACTGAACCCATTTCTTTCTTCTTCTGTACAATCTTAACAACAGCGCTCTGACTGCAGCCAACTTTCTTGTCTGATGGCTTGAAAATCCTTCCTCGCTCATAAAGGACACACGAACACGTTACTCCAACATCAGGGTCCAAGTCATCTTCATGGTCGATCCAGAAAGCGTATGAAATTCAAAAATTCTGCGTGTTTTTATAGCTGCACTGTTGCCTAGATATCTGCATTGTGATCGGTTTGTGAAACCAGCCTCCTGATTGGTCAGAAAAAATGTGTGCATATTGGATAATCTTGATCGTTTTGACGCAGGATCCACAAAATTCGCAGTAGCTACCTCCCAGTGTCCATAAAGTATTTAAATTGGAAGCAAGGAATGCAAAAAAAGTAAACTCTAATAGCCAAATGTATCCCTTTTAACGTGGTAGAAAGTTGAATATGCTGGGCTAACGCAAAATTTAAAAATAAAACATTAGAAAGTACGAAAAACACAAAACTCACAAGTGATTCCAGACTTTTGCACACCACTGTACATTAAACAGTAACATTCAGACAAATCTGAGCACCCTAGGGATGGACCCTAAAGTTACTGCTTGGGTTAGAAATTGGTTGGGTGGGAGGCGACAAAGAGTACAAGTAAATGGAGCTCACTCTGAGGAGAATGATGTTACCAGTGGTGTGCCCCAGGGATCTGTCCTTGGTCCGATTCTTTTTAACATCTTTGTTAGTGATATAGCGGAAGGGCTGTCGGGTAAAGTTTGCCTCTTTGCGGATGATACCAAAATCTGCAATAGAGTGGACACCCAGGAAGGTGTAGATAACATGAGGAGGGATCTAGCTAAGCTTGAAGAATGGTCTAGAATTTGGCAGCTGGGATTTAATGTTAAAAAATGTAAGGTCATGCATTTGGGCTGCAGCAATCCAAGGGAGCAATATAGTATAGGGGGTGAAGTACTTTTGTCCACTAAAGAAGACTGGGACCTAGGCGTGGTTGTGTCTGATGATCTTAAAGTAGCTAAACAGGTAGAAAAGGCGACGGCAAAAGCTAAAAGGATGCTTGGGTGCATACGGAGAGGAATGGCTAGCAGAAAAAAGGAGGTGATAATGCCTCTGTATAAGTCTTTGGTGCGTCCTCATTTGGAGTATAGTGTGCAATTCTGGAGACCGCACCTTCAAAAGGATGTGAACAGGATGGAGTTGGTGCAGAGGGTGGCTACTAAAATGATTAGTGGTCTTCATTATAAAGCATATGAGGACAGACTGAAGGATCTTAATATGTACACCTTAGAGGAAAGGCGGGATAGAGGTGATATGATTGAGATGTTTAAATACCTCAGTGGCATAAATGTTCAGGGAGAGAGCCTCTTTCAATTGAAAGCAAGTTCTGCTACGAGGGGACATGGGATGAGGGTGAAGGGAGATAAGATTCAGGAGTGATATGCGGAAATATTTCTTTACGGAAAGAGTGGTGGATCCGTGGAATAATCTCCCAGTGGAGGTGGTAGAGATGAGGACAGTAACTGAATTCAAAAAAGCATGGGACCAACACAGAGGATCTCTAAAGGTAAAAAGGGGACTGTTGTAGTTGTTGATATGGAAGGACAGACTAGATAGGCCATGTGGTCTTTTTCTGTCGTCATATTTCTATGTTTCTATTCTAGCAATTATCAATGTATTTACAGCCTTATAATGGTGGTGCTGAAGATGAGAACTTTGCAGCATTATACAGAAAAATAAGTAGCAGGAATAAGTAGCAGCAGCTGAGCCAGTTTTGCAGGACGAATGACCTAGTGGTTAGAGCAGTGGTTCTCAAGCCAATCCTCAGGACACACCTAGTCAGTCGGGTTTTCTGGATAACTACAATGAATATGCACGAGAGAGACCTGCATACAACGGAGACAGTGCATGAAAATCTCTCTTGTGCATATTCATTTCGGTTATCCTGAAAACCTGATTGGCTATTTGGACTGAGTTGAGAACCACTGCGTTAAGCACTGGGGCCGAGTACCAGAGTTCAAAGCCTACGTCTCCCCACTGGCAACTTTGTGAGCCTGGGCAACTCACAGCACACTAACAGTCACTAAAGTGTACCATTTACCCCAGGGCCCATTTTATGCAATGCAACTTTTTTTTATTAATAATGCATATTAACTGCGTGCTAACATAGCAGCACTCCGTAATAAATCCAGCCGATTTCCTGCTGCCTCAGGTACCCGCTTAGATTGTAAGCTTCTTGGGTAGGGGCTTACAATGCCCAAATTCTAGTCGTCATTGTATAGTGCTGCCTATAATTCTGTCTTGCGATAAAGGTATCACTCATCATTTTTGGGAAGTGGCTCACATGCAAGATTGGGGTAGTTACCAAAACCTAAAGAACAGAGTCTGAAATGGCACAGCCAGGTGTGAGTGGAGTATGAGGTGTCAGACATCTTCTGGTTGGTTAAATGAGCATACCAGCTGATCATTATGGAGGTAATATTATGCAAGATTCCTGCCCTCTGACTGGCTAACAGCTTCCAACTTCAAGCACAGGAACAGGATGCGAGATGTCCAAGAGCAGTGCTTTTTGAAAATCATCTTGAGTTCCTGCAAGTTAAAGATTTTTTTCTCTATCTTTGACACCACCACAACAAACAAAGGGATTTGCTTTTCTGGATTTCAGATCCCCAACATCACTGTGTGCTGTTTGAAAAATGGCAATCTAAGGCTGCCTTGAATAAAATTAGGGCCACGTGCCCCATCTCCAACAGAAGCATCTTAAATATGTCCCTCTGGGGCAAATTGGAAAATGCCTGACCGCAGCAATACCTTGAAGCAACACATCTCGAGCACTGGGAGAACTTTTAATATTTCGGGTACAACACAACGCAATGGCATAAAAAAATAAATAAGCCTGATCCCTCCGCTTCTAGAAATAAAAACACAGCTGCTAAAATGTAACCAAAAAAAGTCATTCTATTTCATCAGATTTATAAAGCGTACAACATAGTGGCAAGTGACATTACATAAATACCAAGAACAGTATAAAAAAATCAAAGATAAAAACAGTATCACGACAAACTCTCGAACCCCTGTGCATTAAACATAATTGTTTTCATCTTTTATTATTTTTAATTAAATTTTCTCTCTTTCATTGTATGCACATTCTGTTTTTCTCCAAATGAAGGAAGGGATGGCCGGAGAAGGGTGAACACAACAGATGGAAACGGAGTCCGCACGCATCACTGTAGGTCTCTGGAAGAGCATAACTTAAACAGGAAGGAGAAGAAATGTCACATTTGCTTTCATCTATGGTGCGCGGGCCTATTATTTCCCTTCTCCCCCACCCCAGTGGGACCAGAATGAATGTCATTAGCCTTACATTACGGATATTTTATTTCATAATAAACCTCATTCTCTCTGGCACCAAGGTACAAATTTCATTCCTAATCATTTTATTATTATAAATGCACCTTTGTGCAATCTCAACCTGCTTTTAGCCTTTAGGTTGGGTATGTCCACAGCAGAATCTAGGTCTGCAGAATGAGGCTCCAAATTAATTCTCTACTATGCATGGCACAAACAGTTTCAAACCCGTGATATAAGATGACCACCATCCTTTTCCCCCCTCCTCCCTCCCCCCCAAAAAGAAAAATCTTAAGTTGTAAAAAAAAAAAAGTCATAAAATTATAAAGCTTGTAAACTCGTAATCTGAAATACATTTTATTTATGGAAAAACGTCATCAAAACAGTACCGCTCTGGACTGAACCGCCTGAGTATTCTTCGTTTGTGACTGTGAGGAAGCAGATGATTATAGCACAGTCACGGACAGCACATGGAAGAGAAGCAGCATTTCACGCAGGGTCACTTTCCTCCAACGTTAGAATTTCGGTTGTGCTATCAAAACATTTGTGCTAATCTCTCGAGCAAAGATGCTGAGGCACAGTCATTTGGCACAGTTATTTTGGCTGGGGGGCAGAATTCTTTAAAGTCTCAGACTTCGGATGCAAAACGTTCAAACGTTCCATCCGTTCGGCATTCATTTTGATTGAAGAGTTTTCTTTATTTCCATAACTTCCATCTATAGGGATCAAGAGAAAGCAAGAGTTTTGTGTATTTAATTGTCAATAATAATGATGTAAAAAAAAAACAGACTAAGCAGCACTCAGAAAAACACACTGCTACAACCCTAAAGATTTGGAGAGGCAGTAAACTGTATGGAATGGCAGTTACAACCCTGATCACCTTAGTAGACAGACTGTATGGGCCATTTTGGCCTTTATCTGTGGTCATTTACTGTTACTATGACAGTTACGGCCATTCCCCATGAAATGTTTTCTTATTTCTTCATTCACTTTTTATCTACCCATTCAATAGACTTGTTGCCAACCTTTTCTGATATCCCCCCATTTAGTGACTTTATCACACCATCAATTACTTTCCCTTCTACCCTCAAACATGCCCCGTCACACCCCACAATAAAAAGGACCCACCACCGCAAGCAACTACCTTTCTTAGCAATTTTCTGCAAAAAAGAAAAGCGCCTATTAAGAATCTATCCATCTATGTGTGCGCGTGTATCTGGACATGTATGCAAAGAGCATGCAGGCCGGAGCCAGGAGCTGTAGAGACAGTGGGAAGCCTAGGCCCTGTCACTAGAAAAGGTGATGGCCACTCTCAACAAGCCCACTCCTCCATTCTTCCCTGCCCCGTGGAGATAAAGCTTAGTAATGTAGGGACTGGTCCAAGGCCCACCGACAGTGGATGTGGCAGAAGAGTGAGATTGTAAAGGCGTGTGAGGTCTTCAGCCAGACCATATCCGTTCCTGGCTTCCCATAAAGGAGGCAGGACCTGGGTGAGAAATATGCATCGGGTACCCTTACCGTCTTTACAAATCCATCCTGCTACTACTGCTGCCACTGGGTGGGCCTTTGACAGTCCCTATTTTAGTAAGGTTATTGAGGGAGCTGCTAAGAAAGGGGCACCATCGTGCCACACTAAGCGTGCATGCTACAACTTATTTTCACTCCTCCCAAGCTCCTTGATTACTTGGGCGACGATGGCTTGATTTGCTACTTGACACCCTCCAATTAGGCTTCTGTCAATGATCTGCTTTCACTATCCCTTTTTACATCTCTGCAACTTTCATCTCCCTAATTATCTTCGTGCCTGTCCACTCATACATTAAGGAGCAAGTCCTGTCTAGCTAATGCACGCTTTCACGCACATGTCAAACGCAGCAGAAGTGGTCAAATGTATATGTCAATCTAAGGTGCATTCGCTCATGGCAGCCCTAGAGCTATGCAAATGTCATAGTAAATCACACAGAAATTATATTATTCTAGAATTTACACAAGGACTTCTGCACTGTTCCCACGCTCCCCCCAAACTCCACCCACGTGCGTGCCACAATAAAAGTATGCGCCTCAGCGTCCGCATCGGTTACGCTTGCAAATCACTAAAACATGATTTACATGCACATACCCTTATACAACTCCTTATAGAATTACCCTCTGTCTTTTTGGCCAGCTCTTCCCCCTCAAAACTCCGCTTCTACTGCTTTTGCTTGTGAAATCTTATCCATCCCATAGTCACTTGGGTGCACAACTCAAGAAATTCACCCCTGTTATTTTATCTCCCTCCTGTTCCATCTTCTAGCTGCCATCTTTCTCTGTAGCTCTTACCCTCTCCACCCCTCTACGTCACTTTCCCATAAAACTATACTTTTCCTACGCTACTGAACATTACCAAAGACATTTGTAATCTACTGCAGCGCTACTTTTGCAGAATTCTGGCGTTTCATCTGAAATACTGACAAAATCTGATCCTTCTGTTTTAACCCAACTAGCTTTCCTCTTCAGTGCCTTAACCAGGTTTGCTTTTTCCCTTTTTCCCCAGCAGAATTCTTCATCTGTCTTCCTTCTAGCTGTACTCCAACTATGAATCCGTCTCATGTTCTACACTTTCCAAACACTCTCAATCTACCTTGAAAGTCTTCTTTCTTACCCTCCTAAGACCTCCACCATTCAGGATACCCGCCTGTTAGCTCGCCATTGCAAACACCATGAACAGTCCTCATCCCTATCACTGCCTTTCCCCCAGACTGTAGATGCTCGGTTTCCATTTTGATTGACTGACTCTCCTGAATTATTATATCAGATGTCTGGGAATAAGTCTGCACATTTTTTAATTCACATTTTCTCAGCAATTTTACTAGTCCTAAAATTGTTTCCAGGAAGTGCAGTAGTCTTCCCATCTCACTTTTTGTGAGGGAAGGGGTCATGCAGTTTCATCTTGCTCCTCTGAGCTCCCAGCTAAAGCAGAACTAGGGCTATAATTCAGTGCCTTGAGCCTATAACTTCCGTTGAGAATTTTCTCCATATTTCACATCCTTTCCAGACTTACTTTAACTCAATCTTAGCAGTGATAGTCCGCAACCAGGGATCATGTACCAAAGTGCCTCTTAGAACCCTGCAATCTGACCACTAGGTGTCACTGATGGGCAACAGAGATTCTGTCCCTCCTGAGGCTGAGGACACTAACTTTGGAACACCCTTGGCAGACCTAAGAGTAGAAGAACGGCCTTGGGAAGCCAACCGAGGTTCTCTGCATGGCAGTACTACCAAGTCACAAGCCTCATATACCTACTTTTTCTTAAGTCTGTCAATAGGCTGGACAAGTCGATACATATGTTATCTTTATTTTCTGAAGGCTTTTAGTAGTTTTTGTAAACTAATCATAGCATTGTGTTTATGCCTGCTTAATAATCTGTTTATACAAAGATAATAGTAAAAATTTAGAGTGCATGTGTATCTATGAGTTAAAACATGTAACACTGCATGCCTAAAAATAGTGAACGGGTGGAAGAAACATTTGAAAATACATAAATATTTGGAAACATTTATTTTAAATGAGCACAAACCAAATTCTTTTTTGACTGTGCACGCTCCTATACTGTAACACAATACCCGGGTGCATCATTACAAACGCATGCTAGAATGAGGCAGACACTCGTATGCTATACATCCGTGCTTTCTCCTGGTATCATGGAATTTTCTTGAATAAAACTAGGCATTCCTAATATGAAGGCTCAATGCAATTATTACGGGACCAATCTGAGTAAGACAGAGGTTCCCAATCTTTTGGGTTGTGTGGTCTCTTTATTGACCTCCAAAAAATTCAAGTACACCCAAGTTCATCACTACCACTCTTCCCAGACACCCTTATCCTCAGCACCAAGCCTATCTTCACTAAGCCCCATCTATCTTCCGTCCCCTTCCTGTCTGCACCAGTATCTCTCTCCTCCCCACCCCCCCAGCCAATCCTCCTCTAGTCTCGGTCTCTCTCTTCCCCCAGCCAGTGTCCTCCAGTCGTTTTCCCTAGTCAGTCCCTAACAATCTCTCTTCCCCACCACCTATCTACCCCAGCCTCTTTTATTTCTTCTCTTTCTGCATCCTGTGGACTCCCTGCAATAGTTTCATGGACTCCCAGGAGTCTGTGGTCCACAGGCTGGGAAACACTGGAATAAGTCACACCGAGGTAAAGTATGTGGATTCCTTCTGTAACATACCTTTAGCCAATTATCAAATATGTGCGGCTGAGTCGCTAATGGCCAGACGAGAGACAGCTCTCCCTCCATCAAAACATTTCCCCAAAACCACTTACGTTAGGAGCAGCTAAATACAGCTGTGGACAATTGCTCTCTTCAAGACAACTTTCTGGTTAGGTGCCTAGATCCGTCTGAAAATTGACTTCTGTTTTACTACTTAGTTATTCTTAATATGCTTTAACAGGATTTTCTCTATATTATTTTATTTATAGTAGAGATATGTTCTATGTCTGATTCCCAAAAGACGGTTCGCGAAGAGGATGAAGTGCAGCGTATTGCACGACTTCGTCCTGTACATTCTTACACAAGCAAGAAATGAATTTAATGAAATCATAACTGAGAAAAGGAGAATGGAAAATCTGAGAAATCTCAATGCCTGATGGAGTTGTCAAATTAACAAAATAGCATCTTAACATAGCAGCTGTTGGCCTATAGGTACCACTCAGCCCACCTGGCCTGCCCAATTGTCCCCTGCCTATGTTCCCGCAGACACTACTCCAGCCTCCAGTGAAATCCCTCCCTTTCCACTGGCCCCTGACATGTTTGATTTCTGTCAGTGTACCTTAAAAAAACTGAATGCACGCTAAATAGATTTAAACACTAAGTGCACCTTAATTCATCTGTTAATGAGCATTAAATAAATTTTGTTCGTGCTAAAAATTCCTTATTAAACTGAATGTGTAAAACTAACTGAAACACACTTGAAAATTGGGAACCAATCACATTTTTCTTGCCTGCGCACATCCCTATCTGTCATGGTCCTGATCTGCTGGTAGGCATGCACAAGCCTCTCGGTGAAGAATTATTATTTCTTCACATTTCCCCTGTGCCTCCAATGGTCCTGGTACTTCGTTATTTACTATCTTGGACTATTTCTATCCGGCTGCACACACAAGCCATAGGAGATGGGATTCAAGAACTTAAACGTGTGTACCAGCAAGGACAGGAGATATCAGAGACCTCAGTGACATAAATAATGCACAAACCATTTTTTCTGGAAAAGGAAGAGCTCGTGATATGAAATTTAGGAGGAGTAACATTAGAATATATTTCTTCACCGAAAGGGCAGTGAATGCATGGAAGAGCCTCCCAGTGGAAATGGAGGAGGAAAGGGAAAGCCGGGCCTGGGAAAAGAACAGACGACCCTTGGTTGGGAAATTAGGCAGACTAGATAGGCCTTATCTGCTGCTGTGATCTATGTTTCAATATTCCACCTCTCCCTTCATTTGCTTCTACTGATGTGTTTTATTGCCACATATCCTGTGCGACGTCAGTAGGACACTGTACCTGCAATCGTAGACGGATCTTTTTCTCTTCATCCAATTCAGTTAATAACTGTTTAATTTCTTTTCTGAAAACAGAAAAAAAAAATGAAATGCTTTTAAACATTTTTTGCTGCGCAGACTCAAAATATATGGATATGAAGACGGGTTTAGTCTGGTAACAGAGAACATGAAAGAAAAACTATCAAAGTTATAAAAAGTACACACAAATTTGTATACGCTCTTGCAAACAAGTTCATATAGTCATTAAAAATGAAACACATCAGGGGTTAAGAGACCAATGACTGCCTGAGGCTCTTACGCTTCTGTGTTTTTAGAATATTACAGGAAACAGAAATGCAGAAAACGGCCAAAATGTAGAAAGAAAACATCATTTCAAATAGTAATGGGTGAACATCCTCACACCTTCTTTAAATCTTAGTAAATTAGACCTGAATCTAAATGGCACAGTGTAAGTCAGCTTTGACACGGCTCAAATCTTACTTGAGTTATTAAAAGACACAAATTGCGATTTCTGCAAATGCTGACAGATTTGTGCATATATTTGAAAAGATGAGATTCAGCGACGAGTATGTTCACCATATGAGAATAATTTACAGGAGGCATAGGTTTGGAGGTGGAGAAGGTGTCTGCATAAATTACAACTCTGCTCATGCTCTGCCCAAATCCTAAACAAAGCCATAGAGGGGGTAATTTGCATGGAATGGGTACAATTCTGACCACCTCACTGGGCAGACTAGATGGACCACACTGGTCTTTATCTGCCTTCATTTACTATGTTACTATGTAATAAAAAGCATATAAGTTGATCGGTGCCAGCAGCACGGAACTAAAGACCCATATCCAGCCGCCGGCAATGAATGTCTGGGTTGGCCGGATAGCAGAGAAGCTAACTGAGGAGTGGCGATATATTCAATCGCTGCCCAATTAGCTTTTGCGATGAAAGTTAGACCCTCTTTCAGGTGCCTTTCACCGGTTAGAGATAACCAAGCAGCGGCTCAATATCACTGCTGCCCGGTTACTGCTGGATGCCGTCTCCGCTCTGTCCCCCTCCCCGAATGCCCTTGATAGCATTAGGGTGTTCAGCAGTGGCACCCACGAATATTCAGTGGCACGAACCGTGTTGGTGCTGCTAAATATCCCCCCCATAAGTGCCTAAATGGGTCTTTATAACATACTAGCACAAATTCTGCAGATATTGCACGCCTATTGTGGGTACTGACACAAGCACTGATGTTAGCACACACTACCTGAATAAACCACGATACTGCCCAGACTCTGCCCCCGAGGATGCCTACTTTCCCAGTACGCTCCCAAATGCATCCCACGTACTTTTAGGGGTGACCTAATTTTGTAGGAGGTGTTTTACACGCAGACGTAGTTTACATAATTACCTTCTATGTACGTTTCACTATAAATGGACATGTGAACTAGGTGCATTTTGCATGGTCTGGGTTTGATGGAAAATGTGGATCTTCTTCCAGAGCCACTGAGGGGTGGCTGCTCTGGAGCCCCATGCTACAAGGGACCAAAAGCCGGCCTCAAGATGAAAGAGGCATAGCCCCCTTTGGAGCCCCTGCATGTTCAATACTGGTCCCAGGCCATCTGATTTTTTCTGGTCAAATCGGGAGGAATTTTGGAACAGATCTGCTTATCAAAGGAGTTCTATAGAGGAATTACTTGGAGTGCTTTGGAAAGAGATTCAGCGACTCAAAGATATTCAGTCCTTATCCTATACATGCGTACATGCAAGGTGGTTGCCTTCTAAATCCTAACAGGGTCCTTTACCCATTATAAGCTGAATGCACAGACTGCAAGGTGGATAGTGAATCAGTCCTTCATTCTACAATGCACCAGGAATTCAGACTTTAATAGAGGGTTACTAATCTTAGAGATGGTTTCTCTTTTTCTGTCCTCGTTTTCTAAAAGGTATTTCAGCTTGAACTGCAAACAACTTGATGTTTTATTTAGTTAAATAGCAAACAGTTCCAGATTTATCAGAACTGACTGTATGTCTGTCCCATTTTGACTTGGATTATGCATGTGTTTAAAGTTAATCTGAGCTCATTTGCCTAACCCCTCAACTTGATCTTTCTGCTGAAATGGGTCTTTGAGTGATTAAGTTTAAGTAGTTTATTTATTTAATAGGTGAAGTATAATGAAACAAACGGCCAGTGTGCTCTGTCAGCATTAAAAATTAAGCTAACAGGCAAGTTATTTGGTCGCAAGTAAATCATGCAGCTGATTTGGTTTTTTTTAAGAGACTTTTGGAAAGGTATGCACCCATGGCTCTAGGTGAAACAGCAGATAAATACCATGCTAGCCATGATAAAATTAAAAATTGCTATAAGAAACTAACAAAGCCTTTGGTGGGGGGAGACCACACTATTAAAAGGTTAAGGAATATTTTAAGCTGCACACTTTCTGGACTGCTAAAAGTCTCTTCCTTTGAATATACATGAATAAAAAGGGTAGTTACTCATCTATAGCAGGTATCTCGGTGGACAGCGGGAATAAGTACTCACGTATGGGTGATGTCATCTGATGGAACCCACGCGGGAACACGCCCCAGCTACTAGAGGAAGCTTTTGGAAGGTTCAACTGCGTCCGCACGCCATCTTCCCGTCTGCCACTGCAGCGCAATCTTGGACTAGTCTGATACTATAGCTATAGCAGAATACATCTCCCAGAGAAGGTGGGAGGGTTGCGAAGACCTATTCCTGCTGTCTATGGAGAACACCTGCTACAGGTGAGTATCTACCTTTTCTCCATGGACAAGCAGGAATGAAGTCCTCTGCGTTCTGCGGAATGGCAAAACAGATCTATCGAGGGGGTGCCCCACTCCTGAAAGAAGCAGGCTGCCACCTCTCTGTCCAGCTCATGGGCAAGCAGACAAAACCAACAGGGGCAAATTCCATCTGCGTAATGGGCAACAGGCCTTAGTAACTCAAGATACAGAACTATGTACAGTAGAAATTGTTCTCTCCCTTTTTTTTTTGGTAACCTGAGCAGAATAAAATGGGCTTAGAGGGGATGGAGTTGGATTCTAATCACCAAACAGATTCTGAAGTACAGATTGGCCGAAGTTGCTGTCGCATCGGGAATCCCCATCTAGACAGTAGTGAGATGTGAATGTTTGGACAGATGGCCATGTTGCAGCCCTGTAGATCTCTTCCATGGAGACCCAGCGCAATTTGGCCATTGATGCAGCCATGGCTCTGACATTGTGAGCTGTGACATGACCATCAAGGCTCAGGCCTGCCTTGGCATAAGCGAAAGAGATGCAGTCTTCTAGACAAATTGAAAAAAAGCGTTTTGAAATGGCAGCCCCCAGCTTGCTGGGGTCAAAAGACAAAAAAAAGCTGGATGGACTTTCTATGGGCTTTTGTCAGATTCAAGTAGAAGGCTAAGGCTTGTTTGTAGTCCAACATGTGCAACGCATGAGGCCTTGGGAAAATTGTCGGTAGAACAACTGACCGATTAAGGAGGAAATTCAATACCACTTTTGGAAGGAATTTAGGATGAGTACGGAGGACCATTCAATTATGATGGAATCTGGTCTAAGGTGAATGAACTACGAGAGCCTAAAGCTCGCTCACTCTGCATGCTGAAGTGACTGCTACCAAAAACAAAATCTTCCAGGCCAAGAACTTCAGAGGGCAGGAATCGAGTGGCTCAAAGGGATCTTTCATGGGCTGCGCAAGAATCACATCGAGGTCCCAAGACACCAGGGGAGGTTTGTAGGGAGGCTTCAAGAGAAGCAACACCTGCATGAAGCAAACAACTAAAGGCAATGTTGAAGTGGACTTCCCCTCAACATCTCAATAAACAGCTCCATTTGCACTAAGGTGGACCTGATGGAGTTGGACTTAAGTCCAGACTCTAAGAGGTGTAGAAGATATTCCAGCAGCTTTTGTGTGGGACAGACAAAAGAATGTAGGGCATGGCCCTCACATCAGACAGCAAACCTCCCAAAGCACACCACCCATCCACTTCAGATGGCACAGAACATGGCTTCCCTCACCATCACTGGATCAACAAAACACAACCACATCACACCTACACAGAAGTAACTACACTAGCTCCCCATACAGTCTCGCATCAAGTTCAAAACAATCTTGAATATCTTCAAAATCCTACACAACACTTCAGTGGACACCATACAAAATTTGATCAAGACAAAGACAACCGACCCAGAAGAAACACAGCAAGAACATGATTATCACACACAGTGCTTTCTCAAAGACTAAACAGATCACATCCACGTACGCGCTTTCACTCTCCACACCAGCTCCATGGAACACCCTCCCAGAAAGCATCAGAAGCACGGAAGACAGTGAGGATTTCAGAAAACAGCTAAAAACATTCCTTTACACAGAGCACTTTGGAAACATCACATAGTGCACCACATATTGACCACCCCAAACATAAGGATGACACAGGCCTCCGAGCACAGCAAGACTGAAAGACCACACGAGACACTCCCTAAAACACCTCCATGGCCTAATCTATATATAAGTTCTCATGTTGTAAATTACCCTGCTTGCCAAGTTTCCCCCCATTCTATTGTTTCAATGTAAGAAGCTAAAAGTTGTCATGTAAACTGCTTTGACTTAAGGATAAAGCGGTATATAAAACCTATTAAAAATAAATTTACAAGAATAAGACTTCCGCATAGAGGCCCTCCCAGAGGCTAAAAGGACATCAGTTATGCCGGTGGGTAGGTTGAGCTCAGAAAACACTAGCCTCTCAACATCCATGCTGTGAGGGCCAAGAACTGGATGTTGGCGTGCAACTTCATCCCCTCCTCCTCCTGCAAAATCAGATTCAGGTACATGGCCCAGCTGGAGTGACTTTTGACTGGAGAGCTGCAGCAGGAGAGTGAACCAAGTCTGTTTGGGCCAGTAAGGGGCGATGAGGATCATCGTGCCTCTGTCTTTTATGAGCTTCAGAAGTGTCTTTGCAATGAGCGGCATTGGAAGATACGCATACAGAAGACCCTCCCTCTGGAGTGAAGCAGGAAAGCATCTGAGGCTAGTCTGTGCTGTGTGATCTTCCCCTGGAACAGAACTCATGAACGCTGGCATTCTGCGGCGTGGCAAAACAGATCGAGGGGGTGCCCCACTCCTGAAAGAAGCAGGCTGCCACCTCCCTGTCTACTGTTCATGCATGTGGTTGGAGGACTCGACTCAGTGCCTCCCAGAATGTTTTGGTTGCCTGGCAGGTACGTGGCTCTCAAGTCCATCCCATGTGTGATGGCAAACTTCCACAACCTGACTGCTTCCTAACAAAGGAGGTATGAGCCTGTTCTTCCCTGCACGTTGATGTAGAACATAGTGACTTGATTGTCTGTCTGGATCAGAACAATTTGGTTGGCCAGTCGATCCCCAAGAGCCTTTAGAGCGTTTGCTACAGCTCTTTGCTCCAAGAAGTTGATCTAGTGGAGACTTTCTTGAAAGGACCAATATGCCACGAATATGAAACGCATCGAGATGAGCTCCCCAACCCAGTCTAGATAGATCTGTCGCCAAAATGTTTTGAGGTGGAGCAATTTGGGAGACCTTTGAGCAAATTGTGGTGGACTGTCCACCACTGTAGTGACAAAGATGATGATGACACATACGCTCCAAATCGACCTGTGGCCTGGGTCCTCAGAGTCCACTGAGCCTGCCTCAATATGGAGGTGTGCCAAGTGTTCTTCATGCACAGTAGAGGCCATGTGGCCTAGTACAGCTAACACCTTGAGAGCAGTTACCTGCTGATTCAATTGAGTCTCCCACACCAGCGTCGACAATAGGAGGAGAGAGTTGTGTGGGAGGAAGGCTCTCGCCTCAGTCAGGTTGAGCAGGGCTCCTATGAATTACAATTGTTGGGTGCCTGGAGGTGGGATTTTGGGTAATTTATGATGAACCTTAGTAATTCCAATACCCGAATGGTCAATCATTCTTAAACCCCTTCTGGAGTGGTATTCTTGATCAGCCAATCGTCCAGATAAAAAAAGACAAACGCACTTGGCATCCGGAGGTAAGCAGCTAATATCACGAGACATTTTGTGAAAATGTGAAGTGCTGAGGCTAGGCCAAGGCAACACTCGGTACTGGAAGTACTGTCCTCCCAGGATGAATCTGAAATACTTCCTGTGAGCAGGATTGTATCTGTATGTGGGTGTACGCATCCTTAAGATCCAGGGAGCATAGCCAATCTAATCTTTGAAGATAAGGAAGCAGGGTACCTAGAAAAATTATTCTGAATTTTTTCTTACCATGTATGTGTTTAGATCTGAAGTCTAGGACAGGATGGCATCTCCCTGCCTTCTTGGGGATCAGGAAATACCTGGAATAAAATCCTCACCTCCTGGGAATGTTCTAGTGGCAACACTGACTGACATTTTCAATGCTTCTTTAGGGTCAGGAGAGGTCCCAGAGGACTAGAAAAAGGCACATGTGGTCCCTTTACACAAAAGCGGAAGGATGAGGTTGAGAACTACAGGCCAGTTAGTCGGACCTCTGTGATGAGTAAATTAATAGAAACACAGCTAAAACAGAGGATAGTGAGGTTTCTGGAATTCAATGGTGTGCAGATCTGAGGCAACATGGGTTTACCAGAGGTAAGAACTTGTCAGACAAATCTGATTGATTTCTTTGACTGGGTGACCAGAGAGTTGTACCGAGGGAGAGCCCTAGATGTGGTGTACTTGGATTTTAGTAAAGCCTGTGGCACCGTTCTACACAGGAAACTTATAAATAAACTGAGCACCCTAGGGATGGACCCTAAAGTGACTGGATTAAAAATTGGTTGAGTGGGAGGCGACAAAGTGTATAGGTAAATGGAGCTCACTCTGAGAAGGATGTTTCCCAGTAGTGTACCCCAGGGATCTGTCCTTGGTCCGATTCTTTTTAACATCTTTGTTAGTGACATTGTGGAAGGGTTGTCGGGTAAGGTTTGCCTCTTTGCAGATGATACCAAACTCTGCAATAGAGTAGACACCCAGGAAGGAGTAGATAGCATGAGGAGGGATCTAGCTAAGCTTGAAGAATAGCCAAGAAGTTGACAGCTGAGATTTAATGCTAAAAAATGCAGATCATGCATTTGGGCTGCAAAAATCCAAGGGAGCGGTACAGTGCAGGGGGCTAAGTACTTCTGTCCACAAAAGAAGAGCAGGACCTGGGCGTGATTGTTTCTGATGATCTTAAAGTGGCTAAACAGGTAGGAAAGGCGATGGCGAAAGCCAGAAGGATACTTGGATGCATAGGGAGAGGAATGGCCAGCAGAAAAAAAAGGAGGTGATAGTACCTCTGTATAAGCCGCCGGTGCAACCTCATGAGGATTGTGTGCAATTTTGGAGACCACACCTTCAAAAGGATATAAACAGGATGGAGTCAGTGCAGAGGGTGGCTACTTAAATGGTCGGTGGTCTTTGTTATAAACCATATGGGGACAGACTTAAAGATCTTAATATGTATATGTGAGAGGAAAAGTGAGATAGAGGAGATATGATAGAGATGTTTAAATACTTCCATGGCATAAATGCACAAGAGGAGAGCTGCTTTCGAATGAACATAAGCTCTGCAATGAGGGGGCATGGTATGAGGGTGAAAAGGGATAGACTCAGGAGTAATATGCAGAAATATTTCTTTACAGAAAGAGTGGTAAATGCGTGGAATAATCTCCCAGTGGAGGTAGCAGAGATGAGGACAGTATCTGAATTCAACAAAGCATGCGAGAAACACAGATGATCTCTAAAGGGAAAAAAGAGACTATAGTATTTGACATGGAAGTATAGGTTAGATTTGTTTATTTATTTATTTAACAGGTTTTATATACTGCTTTATCATTTCAATCAAAGCGGTTTACATTGAAACTTAAACTTGGTAATGTACATTAAACAGGGACATTGATAACTTGGATTTTTCTGATGCAATGGAGGGTTAAGTGACTTGCCCAAGGCGTGCTAGTGGTAATACGAACCCTGGTCGCTGGGTTCCCAAGCTAGTGTTCTTAACCATTAGGCTACTAGAAACACGTCAGCAGAAAAAGACTATATGGCCTATGTTTCTTTGCTCTGGTGGCACGAGCTTGATCACGAAATCCATCAAGAGGGTGGTGATTTGTCTCTGAAGCAGTTCCTGATGCAGATTGTCGAGGTGATGCACTCTCGGGGGGGGGGGGGGGGAGCAATTCAAAGGTAGTACAAATAAATGTAATCTGTAACTGTTTTGGATGATTTGCAGAATCCATGTGTCTGAGGTTATGAAGAGCCACCTTTGGGCAAAAAGAGTGAGCCTTCTCCAGGCCAGAGGGTCTTCCATTGCAGTTACTGGTAGAGTGGCTATGCTCTGAAAGAACCAGTCAAAACCCACCACCCCTGGCTCTGGCTGAGGAACAGGCTCGGCTTTCTGAGGCTTTTTTCACTACAGTTGTGGGCAAGGAACCTGTTTTGGTTGGGAGGTTTGGGATCCAGGGAAGTACCTGTGCCTATGATAGTAGTAGGTCTTTTTCTGCCCCCCCTTGTTACCTCCTGCGAGAGGAGGCTGGCTTGGAAGTGCACCTTGAGAGTTCACAAAGGGCGACATGGTGCTTTTTCATGAAGCCAGACTTTTCTTCAACTTGTTCTCCGAAGAGATTCTCTCCACGGCATGGCAGCAAGCTTGTTCTGCACCGATTGTTCCATGTCTAAGGGCTGGAGCCAGGTGAGTCTCCAGGCACCAATACCCAAGGCAGAAGCTCTCGATGCCATTTCAAAGGTATCATAGGTTGCCCAGACTATGAACTTTGAGCAGTCCTTGCCATGACCCTATAGGAAATTATACTGTTCCAGTTTCTCTGGAGGGAGATACTGGGACAGATCAATGAGGTCACATATGTTCTTCAAAAAAATGCTCATATTGAGCTGGGTAAGAGGCCATGTGGGTCATGAGCATGGAACTCTGAAAATACTTTCTCCCTAAAAAGTCCAATGTCCGAGGAATGAGTCTTAGAACTCTCTGATCTCTTAAGGCGGATTCGGCCAGCAAGAAATGGTGTGGAAGCTGTGCTCTCTTGAATGAGAGAGCCTTCTGAACTCTATATATGGAGTTAAACCTTTTACTGACCAGAGGTACAGTGAGATGTTCTCCCATATTCTCATCTATACTCTCTGTAGGATGCGGTGCACAGGCATTGTCACCACCCTCCTTAGGGACCAGGGAGTTCTGAAGGATCTCCAACTCTTCTGTCCTGGACTCATTCTAAGTCTCCAAAGAAAACGGCATGGCCTTGGCCATGTCCCTGACAAAATCTTGGAAGATCATGTCCTCAGGAGGGAAATTGCACCACTTATGAGGGAGAGAGGATCCGACGGAAGTTCAGGAGACCTATCCTCTGACAAGTCTTTGGACTTGACACTGGTTACCCAGCCTTCTGAATCCAACTCAGAGAGGAAGTCAAAGTACTTCCAAGCCTCTGCCTGTATCTTTCTCCTGACCCTCAAGGATCGAAAGCTCCTTTGGGAGCGATGATGCACCGATGCTCATCTAGACTTCGAGAGTGCATCAGACCCCAAAACACTAGATATCGGCTGGGCAGGCACCAGTGTGAGTCCTTTGATACCCCGATGTCGGTGTCTCTCTCACAGGCAAATCATGGTTGTAGATGTCGACGCAGCCAATGTCAAGACCTTGGCCTTTTGCACGGCCAAGAGTGCCACGATCCGTTCCTCAAGAGCCTGCTGATTCCAAAGGCTGTGGGGCTGTGTCCAACTTCGACTGGAATCTGAACAGAGTTATCAGCGGCTTGGTCTCGGTAAGCCATTGCTGCTCATCCGATATTCTGGAGGATGAGCTCTCGTCTCCCTTCAGGGCAGCTTAGAGGGGCGTGCTTGCGGATCCTTATCACTCTCTACGCCATGCTGCGAGGGGCTCCGACAATGGTGCACTAAAGTCTTCACTATGTATGATCTCCCTTTGGCATCGATGAAGATGAAGACGAATCCTTCCTCATCCTCAGGTGGAGGATCAATCGATGGCCGATGCCCCGGGGCACTATGGGTGTTCAGCTCTGAATGGACTCAAGAACTCCTTGATGTTGATGCATTGCCAGCGTCCGATGCAGCCTTTGAAGTCATCGAGACTGGAGCAGTCAATACTGATGGATTGAACTTGTGAGCACCAAAAGGTGATTCATGCAGCTTCTCTTAACCCTTGTTGAGTCTTTTTTTTGTCATCTGCAAACAAAAATTATAAGAGGGCTGATGATCGGGTCCCAGGCACTGAAGGCACCAACTATGAATATCTGTGGCAGATATGGTCTTTGAGCACCGGGAACACTTCTTAAACCTGCTGGCCAGTTCTTGGAACATATCGCCCGGAAAGATAGCTGTGGTGAAATCAAATGGCTCGATTTTGAAAAGAGCAGGGCCTGGCTGGTGCATCAGCACTTAAAGGGGCAGAGGTGCCACAGAAAAGAAAAGAAATTTAAAATGACCAAAATGGAGGTGAATAAAAAGGAAGAGAGAAACATAATTAAGATGGCAGGCAAAGAGGTTACTGTAAAAACCCAGAATGGTGGCAGGATCCCCGAGGGGGGGGGGTGGGGAAGCAATTACTAAAGCAGACACATGTCGAAAGGCATCCGTTAGGCTCCGCAGAAAAATGAAGACTAATCCAAGATGGCTGCAGCAGCAGGCAGGAAGATGGCGATGGAAACTCCCAGAGGCTCCCACTAGTAGCTGGGGAATGTTGCCGCATGGGCTCCGCATCAGATGACATCACCCATATGCGAGGACTTCATTCCTGCTTGTCCACAGAGAATTATCTATACCAACGAGATAGGCCATGTGGTCTTTTTCTGTCGGCATTTTAGATGTTTCTATATTGAAAGCAAGTTCTGCTACGAGGGGACATGGGATGAGGTTGAAAGGGGATAGATTCAGGAGTGATATGTGGAAATCTTTCTTTACGGAATGGTGGATCCATGGAATAGTCTCCCAGTGGAGGTCGTAGAGATGAGGACAGTAACTGAATTCAAAAAAGCATGGGACAAACACAGAGAATCTCTAAAGGAAAAAAGGGGACTGTTGTAGTTGTTGATATGGAAAGACAGACTTGATAGGCCATGTGGTCTTTTTCTGTCGTCATTTTTCTATGTTTCTATGAATCTAATATTACTGGACTTGATGACAGTGATAAGGATGTGTAGTTACGCTGGGGTCCCAAAATTGCAAACATATTTAGAAAAACAAATGATAGAATGGTGAAATATTTGCACAGATTACCCAATAACTGTATTTACACAATCTCCAGAAATCAGTTTCCAAAATATAATCAATCTGAACGAGTGTAGACCTCATAAGTATAAAATGAATATTAACGGGAGAACTTTGTGAGACCAAGGGGTATATTTACAAAGCAGCGGTAGCAGCCTCCGTGTGATATTGGAGCCATGGCCCCACTGAATTCAATGGGACCGCGGCTCAGATATCGCATGGAGGCTGCTACTGCTGCTTTGTAAACATACCTCCAAGATAAGAATTCAGAATCAAAGTCTTGAAAACAAACGCAATAAAATTCATCATTTGTTAGTAGATTTTTAAAGAGAAAGGAGGCAACATGTAATTTCAACCTGAGGTTGCAAAAATACTAAGGTTGACATTGACTGCATAATCCCGAATAAAGCCCAGCTGGATTATCTAAAAGGGGCAGCAAACACAGTCTACTGGGGCCTCAGATTTCTCTCAGCACAGCGATTCTTGCCGAGTAATACCTCTCCTTACTTTGCTACTGATTGTATTATGCATAGGGTTAATGTTTTTTGGGGTACATTGTTTATTACAAGGCCGAAGGCCTGCCAGCAGCGACAGCTTTCTTTGGCTGGTTCAAATGTATACCACAATCACAGGTAACTTCTTATATCATATTTAGGTAACCCGAACACTGTCTTGAAGGACTAGAAAAAGGGACACTTACTTCTGGAGAGAGATCTGCAACTGTGAGTAAATACTTCTGGTAATTTTCTAAAAGGAATTCTTTGTATTAAAGCTAATTAATCTGTGAACCCACTATTTTTGTTAAATCAGTCAGGACCTAGTAGCAGCAGTTTAAGTTTAAATTTAATACACAGAGGAGAACTTTCTGGTTACATTTCATACCCAGCAGAGAGCTTGTAGTTTAAATTTAATAGTCACTCAGAGCCTAGCATCAGCAAAGTACTTTTAGCTTAAATTTAAAACACAGAAGAGAGCTTTCTGGTTAAATTTAGAACCCAGCAGAGAGCTTGTAGTTTAAATTTCATAAGACGTTAGAGCCTAGCAGCAGCTAAGAGCTATAATTTAAATCAAATCAGAATATAGCTTACCTCAGCAGCACAAGACAGGGTACTGTGTAGCAGCCCTCTTTTAATAAGTGGACAACCAGTGGGACACTGTGATACCTGGGTACAAACTATATCGTAATGATAGAGCTGATCAAATTGGTGGAGGGGTTGCTCTCTATGTTAGAGAGGGCATTGAGTCAGAAAGGATTAAAGTTTTGCAGGAAACAAAATCTGCTGTAGAATCTATATGGATTGAAATTCCATGTAAAAGGGGGAAGGCAATGGCAGTGGGGGTGTACTATCGAGCGCCTGGCCAGAATGACCAAATGGATGATGAAATGCTCAAAGAAATCAAGGAAGCTAACAAAAGTAACAGCACAGTAATAATAATGGGTGATTTCAACTACCCTGGTATCGACTGGGTCAGTGTCACATCAGGACATGCTAGGGAGATAAAGTTCCTAGATGAAATAAATGACTGCTTCTTGGAGCAGCTGGTTCATGAACCGACCAGAGGGGAAGCCATATTAGACCTAATCCTTAGTGGAACACCAGATCTAGTGCAAGAGATAAGGTTGTTGGGGCCACTTGGCAATAGTGATCATAGCATGATCGCCTTTGATTTAATTAGTGGAGGAGGGATAGTAAGGAAATCCACAGTACTACCTTTTAACTTTCGAAAGGGAGACTATGATAAAATGAGGAAAACAGTTAAGAAAAAACTAAAAGGAGCAGTTGCAAAGGTTAAAGACGTACATCAGGCTTGGCTGTTGTTGAAAAATACTATCTTGGAAGCCCAGACCAGCTGTATTCCACGCTTTAAGAAAAGTGGAAGGAAGTCCAAAAAACTGCCAGCATAGTTTAAAGGTGAGGTCAGAAAGGCTGTTGTTGCCAAAAAAGCATCTTTCAGGAAATGGAAAAAAGAGCCAAACGACGAAACCTGGAAACAGCACAAGCACTGGCAAGTCAAATGCAAGGCATTGATAAGGCAGGCAAAGGGAGAATTTGAGAAGAAGCTTGCTGCGGAAGCAAAAACGCAAAGTAAAGACCTTTTCAAGTACATTCGTAGCAAAAAACCTGTGAGAGAGTCAGTTGATCCATTAGATGATAAAGGGGTTAAAGGAGCACTAAGAGGCGACAAGGCAATAGCGGAGAGACTGAATGAATTCTTTGCTTCAGTCTTTACTGAGGAAGATGTAGGGATGTTACCCATGACTGAAGTGATATTTAAAGGTGCGGAAGAATTGAAGGAAATATCGATACATCGGGAAGATGTATTACAACTATTAGATAAACTGAAGAGTAGCAAATCACCTGGGCTGGATGGTATACATCCAAGGGTGTTGAAAGAACTGAAATACGAGATTGTAGACCTGCTATTAGTAATCTGTGAACTATCATTAAAATCATCTCTAATACCTGAAGATTGGAGGATCGCCAATGTAACACCAATTTTTAAAAAGGGTTCCAGGGGTGATCCGGGAAACTACAGACCGGTGAGCCTGACATCAGTACCAGGAAAAATGGTAGAAACCACCATAAAGAATAAAATTACTCAGCATGTAGATAGTCATGACCTAATGGGAGACAGCCAACATGACTTTAGACAAGGAAGATCTTGTCTTACTAATCTGTTATGTTTTTTTGAAGGAGTGAATAATCAGGTGGACAAAGGTGAGTCGGTTGATATTGTGTATCTGGACTTTCAGAAAGCCTTTGACAAGGTCCCTCATGAGAGACCTTTGGCAAAACTAAAGAGTCATGGGATAGGAGGCAGTGTACTATTGTGCATCAGGAACTGGTTAAAAGATAGAAAGCAGAGGGTAGGGCTAAATGGCCAATTTTCCCAATGGAGAAAGGTGAATAGTGGTGTACCCCAAGGATCTGTGCTGGGTCCGCTGCTTTTTGACATATTCATAAATGACCTGGAAAGTGGAATAACGAGTGAAGTTATCAAATTTGCAGATGACACAAAACTATTTAAGGTTGTTAAAACCCAAGAGGATTGTGGAAAATTGCAAGAGGATCTTGATAAATTGGAAGACTGGGCATCAATATGGCAGATGAAATTTAATGTGGACAAGTGCAAGGTTATGGACCTAGGGAAGAACAACCCAAACTATGGTTACACGATGCAAGGTTCCACATTAGGAACCACCACCCAGGAAAAAGATTTAGGCGTCATTGTAGATACCATGTTAAAACCCTCGGCCCAGTGTGCAGCAGCGGCCAAGAGAGCAAATAGAATGCTAGGTATGATAAGGAAAGGAATGGAAAATCAAACAAAAGATATTATAATACCTCTATATCGTTCCATGGTGAGACCGCACCTTGAATATTGTGTGCAATTCTGGTCGCCGTATCTTAAAAAGGATATAGCGATTTTAGAAAAGGTTCAGAGAGGAGCCACCAAAATGGTAAAGGGGATGGAAGGATACTCCTATGAAGAAAGGCTAAAAAGGTTACGGCTCTTTAACCTGGAAAAGAGACGGCTTGAGGGGAAATATGATAGAAGCCTATAAATTAATGAACGGAGTGAAACGGGTAAACGTAGATCGATTGTTTACCTTATCAGAATATAGAAAGACTAGGGGACATGCAATGAAGCTACAGGGTAAACTATTTAAAACTAATACAAGAAAATATTTTTTCACTCAACGTGTAATCAAACTCTGGAATTTGTTACCAGAGGATGTAGTAAAGGCTGTTAG
The DNA here is from genome assembly GCA_033557465.1 of Ichthyophis bannanicus. NCBI lineage: Eukaryota > Metazoa > Chordata > Amphibia > Gymnophiona > Ichthyophiidae > Ichthyophis > Ichthyophis bannanicus. The sequence continues at coordinate 897,325,220 of CM066035.1, read as the reverse complement.
TGTAGTTGGGTTTAAAAAAGGTTTGGACAAGTTCCTGGAGGAAAGGTCCATAAACCATGATTAAGAAGGGACCCAGGATATCAATGCTTGACCCAATACAAGCATTGTGGAACCTGTGTCCCTTGGGGAAACTGCTAGGTACATATGACCTAGATTGGCCACTGTTGGAAACAGAATACTGGGCTTGATGGACCTTGGTTTGACCCAGTATGACATATCTTATGTTCTTATGACATTGTGATACAGCAGGCACAAAACCCAGCTAACTGACTTTGCCTCATCCAAATGTCAGGTCATGCTCGGCCCACAAATGAAGTATAGCTGGCCACTCCTGTTACATACTTTTGCTGGTCTTTCATTGTTTCCACGATAGTCCTCAGCTCCTTGACTTGTGTCCTCAGCTCATCCAAGGCCGACTGGCTGTGGCTCCCATGCTCAGTCTTTGGCTTCCCTTCTGTGGTGCTGGGCAATGAGGGAGTGCCTGGCCTGTGGCCTGCTGTTGCTAGGGTGATGGAATGGAATGCAGGTGGCGAGGATGAGGAAGATGGGGCTGTGTGCGAGCTGCTCCCTCCTCCGGCTTTCTGGGGCAATGAAGTTCTAGTTTCAGATACCTGTGATACAGAAACAAAACAGTGAAGGGGGCTACAGTACAAACTGAACAAAAAGTATGTCTGCTTTTCATTCACATGGGCAGTTATAAAGTGACCTCATTAGGCATAATTTGATAAAGCATGCAAAATGGTTATTATCTGGACAGCAGATGCCGCTAAAGATATGGTATTGGCATGCAGCGGCAGCCCTATCCTGATAGCAGCGATATTCAGCTACCATCCGGACAGACCTTTGTAGAGTTAGGACTGCCTTTTTGCAGTCCCAACTTTATCAGCAAAATTTATCTGGATGGCGGCTGAAAATCACATCAATCTGGATCATCTCCAAGCTCCTCCCCTGCTCTGCCCACAAACCACAATGACACTATCCGGATGGTGCTGCGGTGGTCGAGGATACATTCTGCAGCACTTTCCAGATAGACCATCACGTGTGTTTATCTGGTTAACAGATCCTACTAACTGCATAAACCCTTTTGAATATTGATCTCTGTTATATACAGGCATTCCTGGTCATAGTTTGTGTGGAGAAGAGACGGACACACTTACTTTGTAAAATACACACGTAGAATACAAGCACATATCTGTACCTGCTTTGGAGCAGGTGTAAATTTATGTGAAAGTATTTGTGCATTACTGGGTGCCTATGTTGCCTTTCTAAAACAAATTATTTCAACCAAACAAAGACTACGCTGTGTCCAATGCTGTTCGAAGAAGAGTTATGGCTGGTTTGTTTCTTGCATGACTTGAAAATTCACTGGCCCTGGAAGCAGGCGGAAGCCAAAACATCATTGTAGGGCTAATGTGAGAAGAATACTATCAGCAAAGAAGAAACACGTCTTTTTAAGATAAGTGATATTGTTGATTGTTGCAGCATTTTTTGATTTAAAGTTTTGGAGCTGTGTCTGAAAAAACACAAATGTTCATGTCGCTAAGTACAAAGAATTAAAAAATGTAAACAGCTTTGAGGCAATGAATGAAAATGTGCTGTGAGGGGAATCGAAGCATATATGATCCATCCGTATGCTATTCTGAGCTCTCTTTTAAACAAAACTTGTTTCTCAAAAAAATTGTAGCATTTGTTTTGTTGAAATAATAATTTGTTTTGTGGGAAACACAACAAAACGTTTGTGGGTTGATGCAACCTTTATAAAACAGGCACATTTTTGGAAATCTTTGTAGGCGCATTTTTATAAAATTAATCCCACTACGCATAGTAAGAAGGTAATTTTCAAAAACTATATGCAGGGCAAAAGTGTTATTTGTAAACTGCTGAACTTGTGAGTGGGTGAAAGAATGTGTCTCATTCCCCAACAAGCACTTTCACACATACTTAAAGGCAGCATTCTCATGGGCATGGTCTGCAGTAACATGCACAATCTTGTGTTTTCAAAACTATGCACATTGTTTTGGTTAGAAGAGCAGCTGCAAGTCTCTGGGAATACTCTCCCCTTAAAAAATTTTGTAAGTGGAAGTACACATTCTAGTTAAGATGTATGTCCTTCCATGCCTCCCTAATTTTAATAAATCCTGTTTTGGTTGTAATGGTTTTATTTGCTTTTATTTTTTATTTTATCTATTGACTTGTATTAATTTGTAATCTGCAAAGAAAAAGGAATTCTTGAATTGGGGCTATACAAAATTTTGTAAATAGGTATAAACACAAATATATTTGTATCCTGCCATGAAACAAAATAAGATTAAAGAGGTACCCAAAAACACTTTCCTGCACTATCACAAAGCTAAGCAGTCCCTGGTTCCCAGTCTGGCTTCTTATACTGCATGGCTAACAGATCCCGCCTCCCACGTCCACATATTCTCATGCTACCATCAACTCCTCCCCAAAATCCAAGACGTTTCCACTTTTACTTTTGCAATCTCCTTGGTCCCACCAAAGCTGACTACTAATCTCAGCACGTCTTCAATCTCTCTGTACTATTACTTATCTTCCACTCGCTGTAATGTGACCTGAACTGGCCACCATACAAAAGCTTCAACATATCTGAATGTTATTTCATTTGTGAAACCATCAACATTTTTTTCCACATGGGCAATAGCATTACAGAGATCACAAAACATCCTGTTCTTTTTTTTTTTGACCTAGCAATTTCATGGATCTGCTGTCAAGAGCTTTCATTCACAGCTATCTGAGGATTTTCCCCTGCTTTACCTCTGCTGCCTCCAACATATTTGATTATTGCTTTGACAGTCCTCAGCTGCGGATCATGCACTGGGGCTGTTTCAGAACCCTTCAATTTGTACGCCCTGAATTCCGCCAATAGATGCCACCCTTAAGCAATGACTATGATTCTCCACCTAGCAGAAGACCAGATTCTGACATCAAACCAATGAGTTTCTGCATGGTGCTGTGGAGCACTCAACACTAGAACCAGTAGTCCATTGTTAATGTTAAACCAGAGATACAAAATTTCAGTCCTTAAGGTCAAAAACAGGTCTGGATTTTTAGGAAAACCACAATGAATAACCATGAAAGCCAGACCTGTTTGTGACCCTTAAGGAGTGGATACATAGTTCCTCATCAACATGCATTGAATTAGTGCTACCATTAAAATGTCTACTGATCAAGAATGGCCTGGTGAGAAGACACCCAAGGGAAACTCATTAAGGGACTTGTCAAGCCAGAGAGAGTTCAAACAGCAGAGTCTGCTTCATTCACAGAAAAGCAATCCCTGCAGATTTACCTGGGATACTGTAATGGTCCTGGGTACTTTCTTTGACACATCTGCAGGTTTCTGAACAAGGGAGGTAAACTCCTCCTTTTCTTCTTCCGGGCTAGGCGAGTCCAAAAAATCAGGACTTGAAAGAGAAGACTGTAATAATGACAAAGAAAAACACAAATGAAAAACTGTGCAGTGTATTCAAGAAGAGGCATGACCTATTTGACTGACAGGTGCTCGTGAAGTCACATTTCTTTCTGCATTAAAATATGAAATACTTGTACAGAAAATGTGTAAGTGAACAGGACTTTTAGATAATCACAGAAATGTCATGGCACATTTTAGAAATAATGTCTAGGTACAATCTGGACATACAGGCAAATCACAAGATAAAAGGCCAGACAACTGCGTTCCAGCCTGATTTCAGAAAGTTGCATATGGCCAAAATAGAAACACAGAAACATGATGACAGAAAAAGACCACATGGCCTATCTAGTCTGTCCTTCCATATCAACACCACAATAGTCCCCCCTTTTTTCCTTTAGAGATCCTCTGTTTGTCCCATGCTTTTTTGAATTCAGATACTGTTCTCATCTCTACCACCTCCACTGGGAGACTATTCCACGGATCCACCACTCTTTCCGTAAAGAAATATTTCCGCATATCACTCCTGAATCTATCTCCCTTCACCCTCATCCCATGTCCCCTCGTAGCAGAACTTGCTTTCAAAAGAAAGAGCCTCTCTCCCTGTGCATTTATGCCACGGAGGTATTTAAACATCTCAATCATATCACCTCTATCCCGCCTTTCCTCTAAGGTGTACATATTAAGATCCTTAAGTCTGTCCTCATATGCTTTATAATGAACACCACTAACCATTTTGGTAGCCACCCTCTGTACTAACTCCATCCTACTCACATCCATTTGAAGGTGTGGTCTTCAGAATTGCAAACTATACGCCAAATGAGGTCGCACCAAAGACTTATACAGAGGCACTATCACCTCCTTTCTTCTGCTAGCCATTCCTCTCCATATGCACCAAAGCATCCTTCTAGCCTTCACCGTCGCCTTTTCTACCTGTTTAGCTACTTTAAGATCATCAGACACAACCACGCCTAGGTCCCACTCTTCTTTTGTGGACAGAAGTACTTCACCCCCTATACTATATTGCTCCCTTGGATTGCTGCAGCCCAAATGCATGACCTTGCATTTTTTAACAATAAATCTCAGCTGCAAAATTCTAGACCACTCTTCAAGCTTAGCTAGATCCCTCCTCATGTTATCTACACCTTCCTGGGTGTCTACTCTATTGCAGATTTTGGTATCATCCGCAAAAAGGCAAATCTTACTCGACAGCCCTTTCGCAATATCACTAAGATGCTAAAAAGAATCAGATCAAGGACAGATCCTTGGGGCACACCACTGGTAACTTCTTTCTCCTCAGAGTGAGCTTCGTTTACCAGTACCCTTTGTTGTCTCCCACCCAACCAATTTCTAACCCAAGCAGTAACTTTAGGGTCCATCCCTAGGGTGCATAGTTTGTTTATAAGTCGCCTGTGAGGAACAGTGTCAAAGGCTTTACTGAAATCTAAATACACCACATCTAGGGCTCTCTCTCGGTTCAACTCCCTGGTCACCTAGTCAAAGAAATCATTCAAATTTGTCTGACAATACCTGCCTCTGGTGAATCCATGCTGCCTCAGATCCTGTAATTCGCTGTACTCCAGAAACCTCACTATTTTCTCTTTCAGCAGCGTTTCCAATAATTTACTCACCACCGAGGTTAAACTAACCAGCCTGTAGTTTTCAACCACATCCTTACTTCTGCTTTTGTGTAAAGGGACCGCATGTGCCTCTCTCCAGTCCTCTGGCACCACTCCAGACTCCAACGAGGCATTGAAAAAGTCAGTCAGTGGAGCTGCTAGAACATCTCCAAGTTCCCTCAGTATTCTTGGGTGTATCCCATCTGGTCCCATTGCTTTGTCTACTTTAAGTTTAGTTAGCTTCTCACAAACAGTCTTCTGAAAACTGTTCAAGATGCCCCCCGCTTCTATTCCTGTTTGCGAGTGTTTTCTGAGGTTCTGCTCCTGGTTCTTCATCTGTGAACACAGAACAGAAATATTTGTTAAGCAATTCTGCTTTATCCTCATCAGCTTCTATATATTCCTCCACTTTACCCTTGAGTCTGACAATACCACTTTTGCCCTTCCTCTTCTAACATATCTGAAAAATGTCTTATCCTCCCCATTTTATTACATTAGATATTCCCTCCTCTTTCTGAATCTTTGCTTTCCCCGACTACTTTGCTAGCTTCTCTAAGTTTTTCCAAATATAGATGCCTGTCTTCCTCTCTTTGTGATCTCTTGTATTTCATGAAAGCCTCCCTCTTTTTCTTCACCTTTTCAGCTACTCCTTTCGAAAACCATAGCTTTTTCCTTTTATCTATCATTTTAACAAAAAGGTTGTTTGCCCTTAAAATATCCCCTTTCAGTTTTGTCCACTGTTTTTCTACATACCCCAGCTATTCCCATCCCACTAACGACTCCCTGAAGTAGTGGCCCATCTTGGCAAAGTTAGCTTTCCTAAAGTCTAAGATCCTCACCTTTGAATGGATTGTATCAGCCCTAGTCCTAATATTGAACCACACCATCTGGTGATCACTGGATGCGAAATGATCTCCCACTATATCATCAGAAACACTTTCACCATTGGTAAGCACCAAGTCCAGTATGGCCCCCTATGTGTGGGCAGGGGCGGCCCAAGGGGGGTGCGGGGCCATGTGCGGAGACTCGGTGCGGGGCCTCATTTGCATAAGTGGCCTTATTTGCATAAATATTTGCATAATGTTACCATACACTAACTTTTAGTAAACATGTCTCTTAATGAGTGTATGGATAAAGAAAGACTAAAAGATTTCTACATTACTATAATCCAGTGCCAACCGCCAGGCACATCAGGAACTACTACAAACGCTGCCCATTTAGAACCCATAGCAAACCCGCCGTATCCTGAAAGCATTACCAGGACTCACAAAGCACCAGACCCTACCTATCAAAAGGATACACTGCAAATATTAAACCAGTACATTTCAGAGAATACTGGGGAAAGAGAACAAGTGGCAATGTCAAATAGGAATTACATAAACAGAATACCTCAGCTCAGTTACACATGCAGAACATAGACCATCACCAAACAAGGAATCGCAATTTAGAAACAGGAAGGCAATAATTAAACTGGGAACCCCAAAAGCCAAACTTGGAATGTACAACAACACTGTAGAAATAAAACTATAAATCAATTTCCTCTTGTACCAAACAAAGCGCAGACGTTAATGATGCACATTTCCCAGAGCTTTCATATTCCAGTTAATAAATTCAAAATAAAGAGATATATTTCTACCTTTTGTGCATTATTATTCCATGAGTCCATTTCAATTCAAGCCCCCACCACAGCCCATTTCCAATCTTAGCTCCCCCCAACAGCCCATTTCCAGTCCTATCCTAGCTGCTCCATCAGCCCATTTTCAGTTCTAGCTCCCTTCCCTCACAGCCCATTTCCATTCCAAGCTCCCTCCCCATCAGCTATTTGCAGTTCAAGCCTCCCCGTCCACTCAGTCCATTTCCAGTCATAGCAATCCTCCAACCCATTACCAGTCCTAGCCCCCCATCAACCCATTTTCAGTTTAAGCCCCCCCTATAACCCATTACCAGTCCTAACCCCCCATCAGCCCACTTCCAGTCTTAACCCCATCAGCCCATTTCCAGTCAGCCCCCCATAGCCCATTGCCAGTCCTAACCCCCATCAGCCCACAGCCCATTACTAGTCCTAACCACATCAGCCCACCTCAAGTCCTAACCCCTCCCCATCAGCCCTTTTCCTGTCCTAGCGCCCCCATAGCCCATTAGCAGTCCTAACCCCCCCCCCATAGCCCATTAGCAATCCTAACCCCCATCACCCTATTTCCAGACAGCCCCCATCAGCCCACAGCCCATTACCAGTCTTAACCCCCCCAGCCCATTTCCAGTCCTAACCCCCCATTTCCAGTCAGCCTCCATCAACCCCCAGCCCATTACCAGTCTTAACCCCCCCAGCCCATTTCCAGTCCTAACCCCCCCATCACCCCATTTCCAGACAGCCTCCATCAGCCCCCCGCCCATTACCAGTCTAATCCCCCCAGCCCATTTCCAGTCCTAAACCCCCCCCAGCCCATTTGCAGTCAGCCTCCATCAGCCCCAGCCCATTAGCAGTCTTAACCCCCCCAGCCCATTTCCAGTCCTAACCCCCCCTCACCCCATTTCCAGTCAGCCTCCATCAGCCCCAGCCCATTAGCAGTCTTAACCCCCCCCAGCCCATTTCCAGTCAGCCTCCATCAGCCCCAGCCCATTAGCAGTCTTAACCCCCCCTAGCCCATTTCCAGTCCTAATCCCCCCTCCAGCCCATTTCCAGTCCTAACCCTCCCCTTGCACATTTCCAGTCCTAACCACCCCTCCAGCCCATTTCCATTCCTAACCCCCCCCTTGCACATTTCCAGTCCTAACCCCCCATCACCCCATTTCCAGACAGCCTCCATCAGCCCCCCCCCTTCCCTTCCGGCAAATTTAAAAAAAAAACCAAAAACCTGGCTCTAGCTGCTGCCGCTGCCGCGTCCGTCGCAGCAGCGGCAGAATGGCGTGTCCCGCGGGGCCCCCTCTCCTCGTCGAGCCCTCTGCAAGGGCTTTCAGATTCGCGAAGGGAGAGTGCTCCCTCGCGTCTCTGTAAAGCCCGCAGGGGCTAATGGGAAATTTCCCATCAGCCCCTCGCGTCTAAAGGGGCAGATGGGAAATTTCCCATTAGCCCCTGCGGGCTTTACAGAGACGCGAGGGAGCACTCTCCCTTCGCGAATCTGAAAGCCCTTGCAGAGGGCTCGACGAGGAGAAGGGGCCCCGCGGGACACGCCATTCTGCCGCTGCTGCGACGGACGCGGCAGCAGCCAGAGACAGGTTTTTTTTTTTAATGTAATTAAAAAAAAAAGCAGAATGTTCTTTGCGCGGGGCCCCCTGAAACGCGGGGCCCTGTGCAAAAAACATTCTTGCTCAATGGACGGGCCGGCCCTGTGTGTGGGTTCTGTTGCCAGTTGCCTGACTAGTTCTCCCTGCAGAGAATCCAGGATCTCCTTACTTCTAGATGATTCTGCAGCAGGGATGTGCCAAACATCTTGCATATTGAAATCCCCTATCATTAGCACTTCCCCTTCCTGGCAATGTTGCGTATGTCTTCAATTAACTCCCCATCCATCTCTTCTTCCTGTGAGGGAGGTCTGTATATCACACCAATGCAAATAGATTTCTCTTTTCCTCTTTCTAATTTAACCCACAGTGCCTCACTTGGATTGCTGCAGCCTAAATGCATGACTTAGCATTTTTTAACATTAAATCTCAGCTGACAAATTCTCCCTTTTAAGCCCTGTATTTCCATAGTTTTAATATTATTTTTTTATAAATATAGTGCCACTCCTCCTCCCCTTCTTCCTACCCTGTCCTTTCTGAATGAAGTATAGGGCGTTCCAAAAAATTGATTTCAGAAAAGGCATCGTCGTCAATGTTCCCTCTAACTTTCTGTAGGCTGTGTACGCATAAAATATCAGCTGTGCAGCTTTTGAAGGAAGATTATATTTTTGTGCGCCACATAATGACACTTGGGGGCATGTTTACTAAAAACCGCCAATGTGCGCGCCGCACAATAGCGCACTAAAAGCGGTACTTAAGAGCGCTTAAGTGCCCCGCACACGTGCGATGAAGCCACGCACCCGTGCGCGTCACACTAACGGGCGCCGCACAAGAACGGGCCCACAAATGTCCGAGAGAGGCGTGGAAAGGCTAACGGAGGGCGGAGAAAGTCCCCGGAGGGGTGGAGAGACGGGGTTAATGGGCGGGGAAGGGAGAGGCACCCCGCACATTATCGGGGCCGAATTTACAAGGAAAAAATAGCGCGAGTGAAACACTCGCGGTAGAGGGCAGTTAAAGGGAAGAGAAACCATTTCCGTCAGCAATGTACAGGAAAACCGGGGAAACCTGCAAAACGTAAGCAGTGTGATACATGTGCACAGCACAAAAGTGAAAATAAAAATAGAAAATGACCACAACAAAAATATTAAAAATAGTAATTCAGCTGGGGAACAGTTATAGTAATGGGCAAATATAAAAACCACACCCAGGAAAGCTCCAGAAAAAAGAAATGAATTTTGGAAGGGTCTACGGAGCGGAGACTCCACCAAAACTAATTGCCATCTTTGGAGCTTTCCTGGGAGTGTTCCTTATGGTTGCCCATTAATAGCACTGTTGCCCAGCTTGGCTAAAAGCATAGCCCCTGTTTTTCGTGGTCATTTCCGGGGTTTATCTGCACGTATGTGACCAGACAAGGTGAATGAGCCCACAGTAAACATGTGCAGAGCAGGGTTTGCGACCCCATCCTGCCAGGTTTACCATCTCCAGGGACTGCACTGTCTCTGTGGCCACAGTGTGGTGCAGCGGACAGAGCCAGTACCTCTAAGACCAGAGGGTCACAGGTTCAAATCCCAGCTGCAGCTACTGCCAACCCTGTCCACATATTTTTCCCACAACTACACCGTGATAGTAAGGACAAACCTTTATTGCTGAGAACATAGGCATGGTTAATACGCCTATATTTTACCACACCAAACACAGACACCATAAACAGGCACATTATCTAGAGCAGAGTCTCCCAAATGCAGTCCTGGAGGGCCAAACACCATTCAGGTTCCATGCTTCCCCTAAGAAAGATGCCTGTGCTGCATATGTCTGCACCACCCCCATGGTATGCAGATGTAGCTCATGCATATTCATAGGGGACAGCATGAAGACCCGAACAGTGTCTGGAACACCAGGACTGGAGTAGGGAAACTCTGCCGTAAAGCAGCAGACAACAGGGCCAGACACACCCACACCCACAGGCCCCATTGGCCAATGCCTCCTGGAGAGGCAGGACATTGGGCCCTGCATGCATCTCACAGATCTAGCACCTGCGTACCTTAGCAATGCCACCCTATACCTGGGTACACGGTACACAGCCCTCAAACGTTTGATGTGGGTACCGGCAGATAGACAGTCCTACGTTCAGCACTGTTTGCTTCTTGAGCTCCATCAGAACAAGCTGTCTGATGTCTGCGGTGCGTGCTCCAGGTCTGGCCCCTGACAGTGTTTACCACCCTGGGGAGTGACCCCCAGCAGTACTGTGTACCATATCCATGGCTGTACCGTGCCCAGGACTGGTGTGGTGGGCAGGGCTAACAACCTCCTCTATAGTAGCACATTGCTGGCATAGGTGTGGGGGTGTGTGTCTGTCTATACAGTGTGTGGTGGCTGCAAACACCTTCCACAGCCCACACTGCCAGCACTGTTGCCAGTATTGGCCTGCCAATGTGCATAATGAGCAGCAAAGTACCATGGGTATAGCTCAGACAGGGTGACCTCTGTATGTGCTGCTGGGGGATCACTCCACCCTGACTGTGCAGTGACCACAGCATGGCTAGGCACCCCCATAGTGCTATATAGTATTCCTCTCACGTGATATATATGGGTGTCCTTTTGGGGCCCAGTCACTGACGTAACTGCTTGTGTGTGCTGCCATCCCAGTTCTGGGTGCATGCATTTCCACCAGGACTAACTAGCAGACTGTATTCACCTGGTCTGTGTCTTGAAGGGGTGTCATGCAGGGTGCAGCAGCTGATGGCTTGCTGCAGGAGAATATCTGACAGCGGTGGGGTGCAGCTTAACATATCCAGGCCTAATGTCTGTCTGATATTGTGTTCTGGGGGTGTATAGAGCTGCTGTGACTGCCCTGTGGGGTGTCTGTTCCCCAGTAGGGCCGGGGTTGATGGTCCACTCTACTGCCATCATTGCAGGGGGGTAGAATGTGGATCCGTTGATAGGTGACCCTGTTTGCCACCCTCAGCCGAGGGGGGGGGGGGGAGTTGGTGGTGCATGGCCCACCTAGGGGTCCATGGGGGGTTCCCCTGACTGAGACAGACAGATATATCCAGGATGTTTCTGCAGAAACAACCTATCTCACAGATTAACAACTGCTTTGGAGCTCTGACATGGCCTCTCAGCCATGGAGGGTGTTGTGGACCTGGTCCTGGGCGCCTCATCGCACCCTCAGGGTGAGCACAGTACCCGCACAATGCGACGGGGTGTAGCTACTCTGTGCCAGTGGAACACCCGCTCAGTACACCCTACCAGGCCGGGGTGCTGTGTGGGTGCACATGGACACTTCCTCCTGCCAGGCCGGGGAGCTGTTGAGGTGCATTCCCCATCTTGTGTGCATCTGTGGACAGCTGATTTGCATGTGCAGTGCATCATGGGTACGGGTGGCCTAACCCTATCCTGTCTACAACAGCAGACTGTCTGTGGGGTGACGTGCAGGCTCTCTGCAGCCAGCCAGGGGCTTGCTGTCAGCTATAGAGCTGTAGCCCAATGGTTACGTCACTGCCTATGACACCAGAGGTCATGGGTTCAAACCCACAGTGGGGTTATCTGATAGGGTTTTCCACAGCATTGTTTTATTTCTTGTACATATGTTGCTGCCAGCAATAACACCCTCAGCGTACTGTACCCATGGGGTGCCTCTGCGGGTGCTTTATTGGGCGCCCTATTGGCCACCTTATGGTTGCCGTCCATATAAGGTGCACTATACCTTACCCTGTGCCGCAACATATATGGTGCCCTATAGGGGACATTCTAGGGTGCCTTGGCGGACAGTGAGCTGTAACATGTGCCGTATGGGCCGCCTTATGTTAACACGCTTTGCGTGTGCATCTGCTAGTCGTGAGTACTAAAATAAACGTAACTTGCCCCCTACAGCACTCATCCCCATAATATATAATGCCTCAGCCAGACTTGTTTACTGGGCACTGTACGGATTTGAACCCCTGCTCCCTGCACCATTGGTCAGTGTCCAAACCATTGTGCTGTGGCTCTGTTACTGTGCATGAGCATCAGCGCACCACTTCTGCCGCCCACTATTTGAATGCCTCCGCACACATCAGCACGCAGCCTGATGCCCATCAGCGCGCCGCCTTCTGCCGCCCAAAATGACAGTGCGCCGCCTTCTGCCGCCCAAAAATTATTTTGCCTCCTCAACCACTTTTAACCATTAAAGTTGATGCCTCAGCTGGCCTTTTTTGTGGAGCACAATGGGGAGTCGAACCTGTGGCCCCTGCACCATTGGTTCGTGTCTTCACCGTTGTGCTACGGCTCTGTTCCTCTATGTGCCCAGCGGCGCCCCACTTAGCCTTCCCACGCGCTAATGTGGGCCCCGCACATTTGCGCAGCGCGCACACGTACGGTCGGTTTTTTCCTTTTTTCAGCCTGATCCGCCCACTCCTTATATGGCACAGGCACACTACCGCGGCCCCGCACGTTAGGAATGTTTAGTAAACATGCCCCTTGGAGTTATATACTTTAAAATTTGACTACACATCAGAATATAGTATGTACACCACATTGATTTTAATCAAATTAAATGAAAATAGATGATTACTAAATGAAGCGGAAAATTTCTAGTAATTACAATCACAAATGCGGTATTATTTCAGTTAATTTTTATTGAAAGTCATTGTTATTTCATGTAAATAATTTATGTATGGAAGAAGAGAATGAGCTTACTATTCTCAAAATGTTTCTCTTCAATCTTTCAAATTTAACCAGTCTGAATAAATTTTATCAAGGTCTACCGATTCGCCATCTTGAAGATGACTCTTAACATGCATCAGCATTTCCAAATGTTCTAACTGTAAGTGATTCCTTATTTTGGTTTTTAAACTGTTCATCAAGCTGAAACTATGCTCACAATCTGCACTAGAAGCCAAAAAAAGTTCCACCAATATCCATCAATTTCGCTAAATCTGCAAAGTGAGCATTCTGAAACGCCAAAGTCACCATATCCAGAAAACTGTTTATCAGTTTGCTTTTGATTTTTTTCTGCGACTAAGAACTTGAAGTCATTGTACTGCTGAACAACAATATGTTCCTCCATAAGAAACTGTTTGTACTTTAAGCAGAGTGATCGGACGTTTTCAATTCCAAATTCATAATCACACTATACTATTGCTGTCAAGTCAAAAGCAGACCCATTCCTCAATTTCATTTTCAGGAAATCTTTCCCCTAAATGCAGATACAGCATGCCATTGTTAATGAAGCTATTTCAGATAAAACATCATTCAAAATTTGCAGTGTTAAATGGAATTGATGGCTGTTTAGCTTTTTATAACAGTACTTTGCAATGGGATCATTGTCCTTTTCTTCTTCAAAGTATTTTAATAATGGATCATAATTTTGAATAATTGCTTGAAGAGCAAAATGTCTAGATAACCACCGCACTTCATTCAGACTCACATTCAGCAGCATCTGCTTTCTTTAAATTGTGACCTTTAGTAGAAGATCGACAAAAGGTTGTGTAAACAGTTCTCATGAACGTTTCAACTTCTTTCATCAACTTTACTTCCTTCCATGATTCAGAGATCCCCAAATCTTCATGATGGGCAACACAATGCTGCTGCACTAAATGAGAAACTTTTTTTTTAGCTGCGCAGCAACACCATTTATTCTGCCTGACATGACAGAGGCACCATCCAAAGTAAACATGACCATTTTGTTAAGGTCAAGCTTGTATTTCCCATAGAATTCCCGGAGTGCACTGACTATTGATGCAGCATCATATGCTTCCAACTGTAGCATCCCACCAAATGAAGTTTTATAAAGACATGAATTTACTGGCTGATATTTGAAGTACAGTATTAAGTATTTGTTGACAGAAATGTCTGTGCTTTCATCAATAGTTAATGTATGATACGCTGCTGATGCAACATCTGCTATGAGCTTATCTTGGACATTGATGTTTATAATTTCAAGAAATTCAAACAAATAGGTTTTGCTTCTCCAGCTTTCAGGTATGGTTATGTACTTGGACATGTGTTCATTAATATCTTGAACAGAGAGCATGGAAATATTCACCCGAACAGCCAGCAAAACACTATCAATTAAAATTTTAATTTCTTCTGGTGTAGAACGCTTCCGTTCATTACTAAATTCGCCTTTTCTCTTTTTCAGCGGTGCTCTCAAGCAACAAGTTAAATAATCCTCTTACATTTGGATTTTTAGCTCTAGGTTTCTTAACATTTTCAGTATGAGACTTACTAGACAGATGTCGTTTCAAAAAGTCCAGTTTCCATATATCATCCCAAAATTTGCCACTCGAAAACTCTGATGGTTTTTGCATCTTGGCAGTATAAACAGACTACTCCGTCATCCTCTTTGTAAGTGAATATTTCACGCAGTTGAACGCACGTTTTATCCCGAGATTTCGGTGTCTCCGTTTCAACAATTTTTTCAAGCCATTCAGGCTTAAAAGCTCCACCTGTTTTCTTACTTTCTGTACCTCTCTTCGCTATCGGTTGACATTTTAAAAATTAACTTCTTTCAGTTTTCAATGTAATAAAAAATTTAATAATGCAAGTCGAATTACAGATTACAATTGGCCTACTCACACATGTCGCAAGCCAAAGTACGGAAGTGGAAGTTTCTCAATGCGCCAAGTTTAAGACTAAAGATCTTATATCCTGAAGGTCTATAAGATTGCACTAGAAAATATTGTAGAACTTGTGAAAACCGTAAATACAACAACTTTTAAATTTTAAGACATCTGTTTTCTATCAGAACCGTAATTTTTGTGCGCTCTGTTGTAAAGTATGTGCGCTCGCTCGGCAAGGTGTGCGCGCGCGCACACGCGCACAGCTTAGAGGGAACAGTGGTCGTCGTCAGTCATGGCCACACAGACATCCCCCCAGAACTGGCACATCTATCCTATGCGGCATGCACATCCCTGCCTGCTATTTTGCAAGCAAAAATGTGCATTGGTGTGCCAATTAGAAAACATGTGCCCACATTTTCCATCCTTTTTTGGTTGTGAATAGTGTTGTGGATACCGAGTACCTCCTTTACTACGCCCTCCAGGTATTTTGATGGCAGAACAAGAGCTTTTCTGATGCCATTTCGTGTCTTAGAGCAGGAATAGATATGGACATTACTCCTGGGAAACTTTAGACGTGCTCGCCATTTCTGAAATCAGTTTTCTGGACCATCCTGGACACAACTCCCCCATGCGACATGGACATGTTCATCCCAGAGGCGTCCATATAACCAGACTTCCTAAAATGGCTCCAGGGACATCTTCAGGATTTGCACATCTACAGGCCCTTTTTAGATGTCCAGCTCATGAATGCTGCTGCTGTTAAGTGCCATCAAGTCAGTGTCTACTCTTGGCGACCCTCTGGATAGTTGTCCTAAACTGTGTTCGATCTTCAGTCATGTGATTCATTGTTGAGAATGGCATCCATAGCTGCTGTTATTTTATCTATCCATCTCATTGCTGGTCTTCCTCTTTTGCATTGACCATCAACCTTCCAAAGCATGTCTTTCTCTAATCTCTCTTTTCGTACGATGTGTTCAAAGTATGAAAGTCAGCCTTGTCATCTGCGCTTCTAAAGAAAGTTTAAGTTTGATCTCTTCTAGTACTGACTGTTTTTTTTCTTCGGGTGGTCCATGTTAAACATAGTATTCTGTGCCAGCACCATAATTCAAAGGCATCGATTTTATTCCTATCTTTTTCACGGTCCAACTTTTGCATCCATATGACGTTATTGAAAATACCATGGCTTGGACAAGTCGAATCTAAGTAATCCATCCTGCTTGAAGGGCTTCCCATGTTAAATTTTTAATTTCCTCTACAAGCAATGGAGTATGGTCCTGCTGATAAAGGGGGAGCAGTTGTAATTCAGTCTACATTGGACTATCATCGACATTAGTATAGGACAACTGGAGCAACAAAATATTAAACAGAACTGAAGCAGGACCCTACTCCTTTGCTTGTGGAAGAAATTAAAAATTTAACATCGGGAACCCTTCAAGCAGGGTGGATTACTAACAAGGAATGTAGATTTTTGGTGAAATCTCACCTGCGGATTCCAACCATTTACACAGCTCCAAAAATACATAAATCTTTAACAGCACCTCCTGGGCAACCATTTGTCTCGTCGAGACTGTTTTGGAACCATTATCTCAATTTGTTGATATTTTTTTACACCAGATAGCTGCAGGGGTTCAGTCTTTTGTTTGTGATTCTACTCACTTTATAATGAGACTTGATACCCTTACATTGGACATTTCTTCTTCAATTTTGGTAACAATGGACGTTACCTCCTTATATACAAATATTGATCAGCGTGAAGCCCTTTTGGCGATTGCTAACCATATGATTGAATTGCCAACAAGATTGCCTAAAGTATTTTTGTTACAGTTATTAGAATTGGTGCTTACAAAAAATTTTCTTTATGACAATAAAATTTTATTTGCAAGTTTTTGGAATAGCGATGAGGGCGACTGTTGCCCCCTCGGTTGCTACATTGTACATGGCTATGTTTGAGTCCCGATTTATTTATACTTCTTTTTTTGCACATATACCTTTTTGGATGCAATTTTTAAATGATATTTTTTTTCATCTGGCAGGGCTCATTATTGGAATTACAGCAATTTTGTGAATGGATCAATACAGTAAAATCTAATATTCAATTCACAGTCAAACAAATTCAATGCAATTGGAATTTTTTGGACTCATTGATATACAAACATTAAGATAGGTTGATGATCACTTTGTATCGTAAGCCTGTACAGCAAAATAATTTACTTCGTTATCACAGTTTTCACCTGGGTCCATTGAGGAGAAGGTTACCACTTGGACAGTACTTTCGCCTCTGCAGAACATGTACGACTTTACCTGTATTTAAAAAGCATGCTACAGATCTTATTCACAGGCTTTTGGGGAGAGGTTATCCATATGACATCATCAATAAAGCCTATAAATGAGCTAGATTTGCTCATAGGGAATGGCTATCATCATCAAACCGGAAGAACTCTAATGACTCATCGGATCGTTTTATAGGGGTTTTGCCTTTTATGGTTCGACCTTCTCATGTAGTTTCCATTCTTAAGGAAACATTGGCATGTTTTAGCTTTACATGCCTGTTTCCAAGGGGACCTGACTATTGCATTCACCTGCTGCAAAAACATCAGGGATTGGGTAGTAAAATATATTATTCCTACTGATAGACTGAAGGATGATCTGCTTACCCGGGCCATTTTCCTTCTTCCTAGTGTAAATTTTTTTCAAGTGCCTTGACGGGTGAAACCTGAACCAACCCACTCACTACCAGGACATATTCAGCTAAATAGCATACTACTTGTGATACATCCTTTATAGTTTACATTCTCATTTGTCCCTGTCCTTTGTTATATGTGGGGAGAACCAGTAGACCCATTAAGCGTCACTTAGGAGAACATTGTTCTCGATTAAAAAATAGGATCTTTGCGGCGCCTATTGTATCCCATTATGTTGAACTGGGCCATAATTAAGACCAGCTTAAGTGGAGAGTGATTCACTACATACCCACTAATATACGTGGGGGGATAGAGAATCTTGACTTCAGTATCAGGAACAACGCTGGATTTAAATGTTGGGATCTATGCACCCTGCAGATCTCAACTTAGAAATTGACTAGTGGAGTTTATTATAGAACATCCCTCATTTTTGTTCCCTGATAGTTATAGTGTTTAAGTTGTGATCTTGCCATTGGCTATGATGTCATATTGTTGACATTTAAGAGCATAGTGATGACTTCACATTCATGCTATAATGGGGGAGAGACTTTGGCAGACCCGTTAATGGCAGCTCCGTGTCAAGAACAAGCCTGATGCAGAGCTCAGAATTTAGAGAGAAGCTCGAAACACAGTTTGTGTCGCTATGATGAGTGACAGATGTCTTTAATCATTTAATGTCCATGAGGATTGCCATATGCTTGGAAGAAAGAAATTTTTGGGAAATGTTCTTCCCACATTTACAAGTTAAGTGCTTGCTTTTCTTTTAGTTTGTGTTTCACTTATGTATTTACAGAGTCTTGACGCTTTCTTGAGTGTCATTTATATAGAATAAAAAGGAAACTGTTATTCGAACGGCTTTGTCAGCCTTTCTCAAAAAGATGCAGACAAAAAAAAAGATCACTATTCTAATTTGTTATCCTTTTTGCTCATGGATTATTTAGTTTAGGTTTTTACTGGTTGTAATTATTGGTAAGATTTAAGATTCAAAGACACAGAAAAGAGTAGTTGCTTTTCTGTAACAGGGGTTTCTCCATAGACAGCAGAGGTATGTAGTCACACTCAATGGTGAAGTCTCTGGACTGAGCCTTGAGTGGATCTTCCACAGCCCGGAGAAGCTTTATTGCTTCACTGAGCATGCGTGCCTGCTTCCTGCCTGCTTGTGTGGAGAGAATCAATTTGTACCAGGGCAAAGAAACCAAGATAAAAACTGGAAAGAGGTGATGCCAGTCCATTTGGTGGTGTTGATTCCTGTGCTGCATTCTGTTTTATTTATTTATTTATTTTGAGGGGAAGGCAGGTGGGAGAGTGTGACTACATACACCTCCTGTCTATGGAGAACCCTTGTTAAAGATAAGCAACTACGCTTTCTCCGGAGACAAGCAGGGAGATGCAGTCACACTCAATGGTGAGTCCAGAGCTGGGGGACACCTGGTCAGGTAAGTTTGGTTGTCTGAAATGTCTGTGTCAAGGTGGCCCCAAACTTAGCTCAGGTGGAGGAGAAGGATCAGGTAGCAGATTCTGGAGGACAGCCTGACCAAAGGCAAAGTCCATTGTGGATGAATGATCCAAACTGTAGTGCTTAGTGAAGGAGTGGATGGATGACCAGGTAGCTGCCCTGCAGATGTCTTGGGTGGAGAAAGAAGCCAGACTGGCTATGGAGGCAGCCATGACTCTGAACTTGTGAGGGGCAATACATCCTGGAGAAGTGAGAGCTGCTTGCTTGTAGCAAAAAGCAATGCAGTTCACAATCCACAAGGAAATGGTCAGCTTCGCTGCCGATTGCCCAGGGTTATTGAGATTGAAGGTCAGAAACAACGGAGATGGCTTGCGGAGAAGCTCAGTATGATGCAAATAGTAGAGAACATCCCTTCTACAGTCCAAGATATGCAATTTCTCCTCTGGAGAGGCAACAGAAGCTTTTGGAAAGAAGGCAGGAAGCACTATAGGTTGGCTGATGTGAAGGTCAGAAACCACCTTCGGGAGAAACTTAGAATGTGTCTGAAGGACAATCTTGTCATGGAAGAATCGCGTATAGGGGGGGGGGGGATAATGCACCAGTGTTTTAATTTCTCCCATACGTCAGGCCGAAGTCATGGCAATGAGGAATACCATTTTCCAGATGAGATAGTTGAGTGAAGACGATAGGAAAGGCTCAAACAGCAGCTACATCAGCTGAGACAAAAAACATTGAGGTCCCAGGCTGGAGTAGTCAGTCGGATGGGGGGGGGGGGGGCTTGGTGTTCATGAGGCTTCTCATAAATTGGGAAACCATTAGATGGACTGAAATGGGCTTGCCATCGATGGGGTGGTGCGAAGTGGCAATAGCTGAGAGATGAAAATGCACTGAAAGTCTGTAGGCCTGGGTGGTACAAGTGAAGGAGATAAGACAAAAGCTGGCTCCTGTCCATTTGTTACTGCCTGGTGGGCAAGATTGGCCCACTTGCACTGATATGAATGTTGCATAGAGGGTTTTCGAGAAGCAGCGAGAACAGAGAGGACATCCTGTGGCAGTGAAAAAAATTCAACGTTTGGTGCTCTGACAATGCCTGGTGTCCTGAAACGGGCATGCCGTGAGAGATAAGGACTGGAGGTTGAGATGCAGAAGGTGGCCGAGATGCAGAGTCAGGAGGCCTGGCTGAATCCCCAGAGGTATAGGAGAATCCTGTAGCAGCCCCAGTAGATGGGGATACCAGATCTGGTGGGGCCATGGATGTGCTATCCGAATGACCAATGCTTTGTCTTGCTTGATCTTGAGCAGGACCCGCGAGATGAGCGGAAACAGAGGAAATGCATACAGAAGACTGTGAGACCAGTCCAGTGCAAAGGCATCGGGCGATCATCTGTGGAGGCAAGGCTGAATCGAACAGATGACGGGACACTTGGCATTGTCCGCAGAGGTAAATTGTTCTTTGGGAGGAGACGGAGGAGGACCTAAGATGTCCCGTATGACTGCAGGATGGAGGACCATTCATGTGGGTCCTGCTAGAGGCTCAATTTGTCGTCAAGCTGGCTGCGAGTCCCTGGAAGATAGGCTGTTCCTAACATGGGGTCAAAGGAAAGGGTAAAAGTCCATAGTCATGTGCCTTCGTGACAGAGATGACAAGAGCCTGTACCACCCTGCTTGTTGATGTAAAACATGGAAACCTGGTTGTTGGTGCCTACCAGGACAATCTTGTGATGCATCCAGTCAGCAAAAACCTTTAGTGCGCAGTAGACTGCTCGAAGTTCGAGCACATTGATATGCAAGGCCTGTTCATGGTGAGACCATGCGCCCTGAGTGGAAAGACCGAGTAGATGGGCCCCTAGTCCATACATGGACGCATTGGTGGTAATGATGTGATGTGATGGCATCTGGAATGGGCAACCCACCAAAAGATTGGTTGGAGTTGCTCCCCACCTGAGGCTGTCTAAGAGAACTGCTCGTTGCGGGCCTTCGAGAGAAATCCTAACCTGGAAGTCGGAGCATTGACACCAGTTGAGTCTGAGATGCCATTGAAGAGGATGCATGTGCAGCCGGGCGAGTGGCACCACATGTACAGCCACCGCCATGTTCCCCAAGATTTGTAGGATCAGGCAGGCCGGTGCTGATCAGCATGTGGCCAGTGTGCTGATGAAGGACTGAAAGGCCCTGAAGAGGCCATGGCTCAGGACGGGAAGGAAGGCTTTGGCTTGCAGAGTGTCTAGATGTGTCCCAATGAAATCTAAAGTTTGTTGAGGGATGAGCTCGGATTTCTCAGAATTGAGGATGAAGCAGAGGGTCTACAAATTGACGGCAGTGTCTCACACAGCTCGGGTTGTTATATCTTGGCAGGCACCTGAGATCAGCCAATCGTCTAGGTAGGAGCAAACGCAGTAGCCTTGACACTGAAAGTGGGCTGCAATTACCGCGAGACACTTCGTAAAAATGCAAGGGGTGGAGGAGAGCACAAAAGGGAGAACTTTGTACTGATCATGATGGTCGAGGAAGGTGTACTGAAGGAACTTCCAGTGGAAAGAGTGGATGGGGATATGGGTGTAAGAATCCTTGAGGTTTGGCGAGGTGAGCCAATCCTGATGACTGAGCAAAGGAAGGATTGTGCTCAGAAACTGCATCTTGAACTTTTCTTGCTTGATGAAGAGATTGAGGTGACGGAGGTCAGGGATTGGCCAGAGGCTGCCAGACTTCTTAGGGATGAAGAAAAACCAGGAGTAAAACCCCTGACCCCTCTCAGGAAGCAGTACAAGCTCGATGACATCGTTGAGGAGGAGTTGAGCTATCTCTGTTTGCTAGTTGGGGCATGTGCTGCTTCAGGGAATAGTCTGTCTGGGCCAGGGGCCAAGGAGGCAGTGTCATGTCTAAGTGAAGCTTGGACCTTGGCTGAACAATGGAGAGAACCCAACGATCTGTGGTGATGGACTGCCAGGGGACTCTGCGAAGTGCTGGATGCGATCCCCGACCAGCAGATACTCAAAAGCTGGGGGAGGGGTTGGGAAGGGTAGTCTTCGGGAGTGCCTGGGCTTTCCTTTCTGGTGGGCGACCCTGCTGGGGGTATGGTTGATAAGGCTGGCCCTGAGCCCGAAGGAGGGGTTGCCACAAGTAGGGCTGGTAGTGCCACCACGGGTAAAATTGTTGAAAGTAATTATGATGAAAAGGATGGCAATAAGATGGCAGAGAGAAGCGGCGGGAGGAGGAAGCTGCCTCCACCAGCTGAGCCGAGTTTTCTCAGACTGTGGAGGAATGGTCTTTGACCTCCAAGACAGACTCCTGAACTTTAGACCCAAAGAGACGGTCACCCTGGCAGGGGAGTCTGCTAAGCGATCATGAAGGCTTTCACGTAGACCGGACATGCAGAGGCAGGCCGTGCATCTGGCAGAAATAGCTGTAGCCATGGACCAGGCCACAGAGTCATAGATGTTGTAGATGGCATGAATGATATGGTAAAGGGATTCATGTAAGTGTGCAATCAGAGAAGCAGGATCTGCTAAAGAGGGGTCATCCAGCAGCAGCAGACGGTCATTAAGGTAGTGCGGCATATGTAGCTGATGGGGTAATATGTGCATGGTAAGGGTACTGCTCTGGTAAGCTTTTTGCCCCATAGCATTCTAAGGTCTGCTGCTCCTAGAGAGCAAAGACTTTATTCAGGTATCCAGTGAGCCTTTGTCCCTATCCATGGTGTGTTGCGAGTCTTGCTTCTCAGACACTACAGGTTGATGTGCTCTTTGCTGTTCTGCCTGGAGGCATCTGGGAAGGCGGCTTAGAGCCCCTTGGATTTTTTAAAGACCACTTCAGAGAGGACAGATTGATAGGGGAGCTCAGTATGATGAAATCCTGAAGCCAGCAGGACCTTGAGGTCTACGCAGTGGGAAACAGAACTGCCTGAAGTCTTCAAGAAAGAAGACTGTAAATCCTGAAGGACCTGAAGCATGGGAAGTGCAGGGACCTCCTTGGGAGTACTACAAGCTTTTAAAATAGAATGAAATCCTGCTGGTTAGATGGGGACTGCGAAGCACTGAAAGCAAGAGCGTGGTAAAGTTTCTGGAGGAACTTCGGATAGAAAAGATCCTCAGGCGGATCATCTTGAAAGTCCTGTTCCAGGGGAAATGGAACAGGGTCATCCTCATAGGATTCACATGGCTCCCAGGAATAAGGCGGGAGCAAGTGAATGTCCACATCAAAGGGCGAAGGCTTGCACCAATCAATCAGTGACCTCCTGTGTGTGGGGTAGCTGGGGATCTGAGGGTGCGCTTGGGCACGACTCAAGCTCTTGAGGAGAGGCCTGCAAGAGGGCAGAATTATCCTGTAGAACCTTCTGGAGAAGAGTGAGGAGAGAAGACTGAAAAGCCTTTGGGGACCCCCGGGTAGGGGGAGGGTAGTAAAGTGTGGAGGGCACAGGTTTGTGCTTAGAATCGTGCTTACCAGACTGAGCTGGCGGAGGGCGCTGATGTTTATGCTTAGCTTTAGCCTTTTGACCTGATGGAGGCATGTTCCCCAGAGTGACCGAGGAGGAAGCCAACGTACTTGAAGTCAGTTCAGGAGGGGGAGGGGCACTACTCTATGGCAGGGACAGCTAAGGGGGAGCACCAGACCCTGCAGCTGAGCCCAGAGGTGACAATACCCAGTGCTGTGGCTGCCTTCAAAGACCTCCCCTCCGAGCCTGTGCTTGGCCCGAAGGGAAGAGATGAAGAGTCGTCTGACATGACAGCTGGCCCCACAGAGGTGGCAACACCTAGCAAGGCCTAGCTCTAGGAAAATGAGAGAGTTGGCCCCGTAGAGGTGGTGGACTAACAACATACCGCGGATGGGGGCAAAGGCTTTATTTGGGTATCCAGCGAGCCTCTGCATTGCAAGTTGGCGTGCTCTTTGCTGAATAGAGTTAGTAACACCAAGCAAGGATCCCCAGCTACAACACATAGTCAACCAATCCCTTTCACAGGGCATCATGCCTGATGCCCTAAAACTCACTACACTCCGACCAATAATAAAGAATAATAAGCTCGATTCAAAAGATCCGAACTCCTACAGACCCATAGCCAGCATTCCGTTCATAGCCAAAATTATAGAGAAAACAATTCAAATTCAGTTACAGGAACACATTGATGAATACAAACCCCTTGACTCACACCAATTTGGTTTCCGCCCATTCCATGGAGTAGAAACCCTCCTAATCACTCTTATGGACTTCCTCATCAAGGGCACAGATAACAAACAACATGGCTACCTACTCCTATTTATAGATATCTCAGCCGCATTCGATAACATTAATCACCTGACACTGATCAACAGACTAGAAAACCTAGGAATAGGCGGGATTGTCCTTAACTGGTTCAAATCCTACATTTCACACCGATTAATACGCGTCCAAATTGACCAACAAGCATCAGAAACATTCCCCCAAGGACAGGGAATACCCCAAGGATCAGCCCTATCAGCCCTCCTATTTAACTTGTACCTGCAACCAATAACTAACATATTTAAAAAACACAAGATTAATCACTTTATATACGCCGATGACATCATGCTAGCTATCCCCATAACCACAAAAAACCCTACATATGACCCGCTATCCAAATGCATGGCTGAGACCTCCTCCTGGATGGAAACTAACCACCTCAGCATAAACTTCAAAAAAACCGAGGCAATGTTTGTGACAAGATCATCTATGACTGAGAACACCTACCCGGAAACAATCACTATCAACAAAACCTCCATACCTGTCAGAAAACAGGTAAAATACTTAGGAGTAATAATAGACCACACTCTCACCATGCTACCACACATAAAACAAACAGTAAAAACCATTTTCTATAAACTCAAAACAATTCAACACCTAAGGCCACTCCTAGAAACACCAGACTTTAGATCCGTAGTAGGTACACTGATCACCCCTCACTTCGACTATTGCAATAGTCTCCTAATAGGCCTCCCGCAAAAAAGCACATACCTTCTTCAAAGAGCACAAAACATCTGTGCTAAAGTGATTGCTAAAGCTCGCCTAACAGACCACGTAACCCCTATACTGCTAGACCTCCACTGGCTCCCTATTAACAGCCGAATTAAATATAAAATTATCCTAACAACCTATAAACTCATAAACGACATAACCCCCTCACACCTATCTACATTACTGCAATCTCCAACCTCGACAAGGACCCTCAGACAAAACGCAGCCCACTCTCTCATCATACCAAAAACCATCCGCAAAACTAAGAACACCACCAGCTCCAGAGCATTCTCATTCGCTGCTCCTACACTCTGGAACGACCTCCCCATTGAACTTCGTACCATAAGAGACCTCTTCCAATTCAGAAAAGAATTAAAGACCTACCTGTTCACTGAACACTTCGAAGTCCCCTACTACCCCAAAGCTAGCTCCACAACAAACGTGGTCACACATGCACAAACTCCCTTAATCCAAACAATGTAAACACAAGCCTGCCCCCCTCCACACACACGCCCCAAGACGACATAAAAAGGAACTAAATTCCAACACCTACACCAATTTCTGACCAACACAACACACACACCACACACTGTAAATATATATTTGTAAAAAGTTAGATGTGTTTGTTTTAATACCTACAAAGTTTATATTACTGTTCAATGTAAATAGTTGAATTCTATTGTTCTATGTAAAATGTATACAAACTGTGTACAAGACTGTTAACCTGTTATATGTAAACCGCCCTTGATCTCTGGAAGGGGCGGTATAAAAGAAATAGTTAAATAAATAAAAATAAATAAATAAATAAATAAAGGATCGACTCAAGAAAGGTGAAGGAAAGAGCTCCTCAATGTTTAACACACAGTATTTTGCCTTTTTCCTGTCAGTCAATGAAAATGGAGTGTGGCCGCAATTGAAAAAGCACTTTCTCGTGGTCGCGCAGTGAATGCAGACACGTTTATCTTTTGCCGGCCACAGTGAGGTGTAGGCAGAAACATTTATCGTTTTAACTGCCCAACGGCTTGAAAATCGTGTGGCTGATAAAAACAATAGAAATAACCCAGTGTGAGAACAGAGCGAGGGCACCACAAAAAAAAGCAAAAATAGGCAGAAATGCAGCTAAAAATGAAGAGGAAGGGAGACCCTGCAGGCTTCTGCGTGGTAGAGAGAAAAACTGATTCTCTCGGCACAAGCAGGCGGGAAGAAGGAATGCATACTCAGTGAAGCAACAAAGCTTCTCTGAGCTGTGGGAGATCCACTCGAGGCTTAGTCCGGGGACTTCACCATTGAGTATGACTGCATCCCCCTGTTTGTCTCCGGCAAAAGATTCTTCTGAGGGGTAAAGCACTATAGGACAGTGCTAAGAGGGTGCATACTTTGACATACAAAATTGAATGAACATATTTCTCTTGTCCTTCAATTACTCTATTGGTTTTCAGTTGAATGGTGAGCCCATTTTAAGAAGCTACTTGTGAAGAGTCAGATTCGGGCTATTTTTTCCCACTTCAATTTTGATTTCATTATATTATCCTTCTCAATCACTGAGAACACAAAACAAAGGACTATTATCTGTACCCAGAACTACAGAAATATATGGGATTAGACTTTCTCACAGAATGCCATCATTCCCGGGAGAGGTGGAGGTGTGTTATGGCTAGCTGTTCAGCATCCATGCCATCAGGGCAAGGGACTGGAGGATTGGGATGGAGAAGCAAATAGGGTCTTTGAAGGCAGCCACAGCACTGCGAGAGCAAGTTCAAGCCTGGCCCAGGGATATCGGGGCCGCTTGGGACAGCTGCAGAAGCAGAGGGAACCATGGCTGCCAGTGCCACTGAGGAGCAATCAGAATTACCAAGTCCTCATCTGACAACCTTGAGCAAGGTCTTGGGAACCAGGGGAGTAGACAGGTGCACATACAGCAGGCTCCCGGATGAGGATAGGAGAAAGGTGTCTGTCGCCACCCATTCCAGGGTTGGCCTCTGTAAGCAGAAGCATGGCAGTTGTGCATTCTTGGGGCTTGTGAAGAGGTCTAACGTTGGGGTTCTTCAACATCTAAAGATGAAGGTGGCCACCTCCATCTGCTGAGTCAATCGGCAAGCAGATTGTCCTAGCCTGATAGGTAGACGGCCCGGGTCATGCCCTTCTCCGCGGCAAAGGTCCAGAGGCGAATCACCTCACACTAGAGGAGGAACAAGCCCATTCTCCCTTGCCTGATGATGCAAAATGTCGCTACTTGGTTGTCTATCTAGATGAGGACAACCTAGCCCGCCAGGTGGGCCTGGAACACCCGAAGGGCATTTGTCACAGCTCAGAATTTCAGGAAGTTGACCTGGAGGGCTCCCCAGCTGAGCTTGGAGGCGTCTGTAGTAAGGATGCGTTGGGCCGGTAGGGCCTGGAACGGTAGGCCAGCCATGAGATTCTGTTGGCTCTCCCCACCAGGTGAGAGAGGCCGCTAGATGCTGGGTGATCCGGACCTGATCATCCAGTTGGCTTGTGGCCTGAGTCTATTGAGAGCTGAGGATCCACTGGGCCTGCTGCATTAATAGATGGGCCTGCGGAGTCACGTGAACTGTCGAGGCCATGTACCCAAAAGGTGCAGCAGGAGACAGGCAGAAGCCATTGAGCAACCCTGCACTTCTTTGCTAGGGTCGCCAGATGCTGCACCCTCTCTAGAAGGAGGAAGGCTCTGGCCTGGGTGGAATCCAGAAGGGCTCCTATGAACTCAGGAATTGGGTCGGTAGCAGAAGCGACTTCGGGAAGTTGATCACAAACACCAGATGCTGCAGCAGCCTGATGGTGCAGTGGGCCGCGTGATGTACCTCCTCTGGTAAGTTGGCCTTTAGGAGCCAGTCATCCAGATAAGGGAAGACAAAGACTCCCAGCAAGTGGAGGTGAGCAGTGACTACCACCAGGCATTTGGTGAACACCTGGGGGGTGAAGAAAGGCCAAAGGGGAGCACCCTGTACGTGTAATGGCAGGCTCCAATGACAAAAGCGAAGATATTGATGGTGCCAGGGATGGATCAGGATATGGGTATAGGCATCTTTGAAATCCAAGGAGTATAGCCAATTTCCCTGCTGGAGGAAGGGCAGCAATGTTCCAAGGGATAGCATCTTAAACTTCTCCTTGACCAGAAAGCAGTTTAGGTCCCGCAGATCCAAGATGGACCAAAAGCCTCCTGTCTTTTTTGGGACGAGGAACTACCGGAGTAGAACACCATGCTCCAGAAGGGCCAAGGGACTGGCTCTACCACCTGATCCTTGAGCAGGGATTAGAGTTCCTTCTATAGGAGCGCTCTGTGCAGGGCGGTCATGGGAATTTCCCCTGGAAAGAAGGGAGGAGGCATCTGGTCGAAATGCAGAAGGTAACCTTCTTGCACCGCCTGCAGCACCTAGGTGATGCCCAGCCAGAGGTAAGCAAAGTAAACCAGATGTCCTCTCATGTGCCTTTGGCCCTGACCCTTGGGAGGGAAGATGGACTATGCTGAAGGAGTCAAAAGCCACTGTCCCAAGCTGCAGCGCTGTTTGGGGCTTGAGGGCTTTCTATTTATGGGGGTCATGTCCCTGGCCCTTGGCCTGCTGACTCTGTTAGGTAGCCCGATAGGCTGGAAATTGGGGGTATTTTCCATAAGCCTTTTTCACCTTTGGGTGGAAGGGCTTTTTCCCCGAAGCTTTCCGGCGGGAAGGGTCAGTGGTCTTCTGGGACAGCCTAGTCCTGGCCAAACACTGGCTCCAACTCGGCAGCCTTGTCTGTAATGGGTTTGCCAAAGAGCTTCTCTCCTTGGCAGGGGGACATTGGCCAGTTTGTCCTGTACCCATTGTTCCGTTCGAGGACTGTAGCCAAGCCAGGCGGTAGGCACTAATGCCCACTGCAGCCACACAAGCCATGGACTCTAAGCCATCATAGGCTGCTCGAGTCTGGAATTTGAGCATTCCTTGACTGAGAAGACGAGGGTTTGGAAGTTCTTGAGAGACTCACCTGCCAGCCCAGCTGGGAACCCGGTGAGCTCCTTCGCTAGGTTCCTCAGGATAATGTCCATGTACAGTTGGTAAACCTGGATGCGGGTCGCAAGCATTGAGCCCTGGTAACACTTTCTGCCAAACCAGTCCATGGTGCCGGCCTCCCTACCAGGAGGCACCAAGGAGTGCATCTTCTGACTTTTTATTCGACGTAAGACCAACTCCACCACCATGGAGTTGTAAGCCAGCTGTCTCTTCTGAAAGCCAGGACTCTTACCAACTCGATACTGGAAATCGAGTCGCTGGCTCACTATTGGCACAATCACTAGGCTCTCCCACATCCTGAACAGGAAGCGCTCCAGGATGGTGGGAATCGGCACCATCAGTGCCTCCCCTCGGAGGGGCCTCGCACTGGAGGATCTCCAGGCTCTCAGCATGGGGCTCATTCTCCTGTTCTGCTACGAAGGCCAGGACCTTCAACATCCCCCAAAGTCGAGGAATGCGAGGTCCTCAGGTGGTGACCTCTGGCGCTCCTGAGCGGGAAATGGTTCAAAGAGGACATCCCTGTATAACATGGTGTCGGGCAACTCATCATCTGTCTCCCAACCCGACTCGGAGCCAGACAAGAAACTCGAGGCCCAGACGGTCATCGGAGCAATGAGCTGCCTGCGCCGATGGAGAGTGAGGTGCCCAACGCGCCGACCCCGACGTGGCTCTGAGTGAAAAAATCATTCCAGCACTGGCTGGACGTCCTCCGGGGAGGTCCTTGCAGTGGAGGGTCCCACTGTCGGCACAGCCAGGCTGCGTTCCAAGGCCGCCATCTTGGCTTCAATGCTAGTAGGCTCCATAGTGACTAGTTCGGGCCTTGAAGGCATCAAGCCTGATGCCGGCTCCTTCGAAGAGGAATCACCAATGGTGATCACGTCAGAGGACTGAGCCTGATCCCTCCGATGTGTTGGGAGTCTCCTCCTGCTGAGGCAGCTTCAAGGGCCGCTGCTGGCCATCTCTCTCTACGTCGGATTGAGGACTCCGAGGCCAGGTACAGGAGGTCTTACTCCCAGCTCCGGGATCAGACTTCAACTTGGATGATGTCTTGGACCCACGGGGGATGTTCTCCGAGGATGACCCCCGGTCCAAGGCTCCACGATCCTGGGGCTTGGATCAAGCATGTGCACATGACGCCGAGTCATCAGACGCAGTCTCAAAGGGCAGTGATTTCAGACTCAAAGCCGGTACTGCAGCAGAGGCCTTCGAGCCAAACAGCTCCCCCTACTGCTTTTTACAATTCATCTGGCTCTTGTTAGACATCTGCAGGCTGAGCGGGCAAGTGAAGTCATCTTGATCCACACAG
The DNA here is from genome assembly GCA_033557465.1 of Ichthyophis bannanicus. NCBI lineage: Eukaryota > Metazoa > Chordata > Amphibia > Gymnophiona > Ichthyophiidae > Ichthyophis > Ichthyophis bannanicus. The sequence continues at coordinate 897,294,995 of CM066035.1, read as the reverse complement.
AAGCACTTGATACAGCAACAATAACTGTAGCGGTCCGTTATAAACATGGTACAGGGGCATTTACCACATTGCTTTTTAGGGCTGGTACCTATTCAGAAACTAATGTCTGAACCAACAGCATGGCTTCCTGTTACAAGATGGGGTCTGCTCTGAACCAAAAACTGAATTAAACAAGATGGATTCCTGTTTTGTTATAACTCAGCATTAAAACTTGCAGATCAAGCAATTCTACAGATTTATGTACTTCAAAGCAGAAGTATTATTCCAGCTGACTACGTGCAGAAGAACTCATTGCTAAGACCTTCACTGTACTACTGGTACTAGCATTTGCAACAATGTATGGACTTGTACACCAGCAACTTTCACACCATAGACCTTTGTTTGCAGAAGGACCACCTATTAGCTGTTCCCGGATTTGCTGAAGATGACATACAGGATTTGAGACCAACCAATCATCAGGCCATCAGGATAGCGTAGTTACTCACCTATAACAGGTGATCTCTGGGAACAGCAGGAATTTAGTCTTCACATATGGATGACGTTTGTACCAACGGAGTCCGTGTGGGAACGCTCCCCAGCGTCCAATAGGAAAGCCTTTGGAAGCATGCCACTGTGCCTGCATTGCTGCCTTCCCATCTTCCCATCTCTCCCACCTCAGTTGAGTTTGTAGCCAAGAGAAAAGGAGAGAAAAAGAAAATCTACAACTCCTGGGGAGGAGGGTGGATTGTGAAGACTAAATTCCTTCTGTTCCTGGAGATCACCTGTTGTCCCTAAGTCTGAAAGAGGTGCTGGAGAACAGCCTGACCAAACATGGCATCCCAGTGGGAGTCCTTGTCCAAACAGTAATGAGCAGCAAAGGCATGCACAGAAGACCAGGTTGCTGCTTTGCAGATCTCATCATTATTCACTGAGCATAGATTTGCCATCGAGATGTCCATGGCCCGAACATTTTGGGCAGTGACATGACCCTCAAGGGATAGTCCTGCCCTATCATAAGCAAATGAGATGCAGTTATCCATCTTGAGAGAGTACGTTTAGAAACTGGCAGATGCAGGTGATTAGGGTCAAAGGAAATGAACAACTGCGAAGCTCTTCAGTGCTCATGAGTTCTTTGAAGATAAAACGCTAAGGCACGCTTGCAAGTCAAGAGTATGCAGGGTTGCCTCTGCTCTAGACATATGCTGTCTAGGAAAAAAGTCAGGAAGGTAAATTGACTGATTCAGAAGGAAAGGAGATAGGATTCACCCCCATTTTATGCCAAAGGTGCTAAGGACAACTTTGTCATGGTGGAACTGGGTATAAGGCGGATCCGCCACCAAAGCCTGAAGCTCACTAATGCGTCTAACTGAAGTGAGGGCAATAAGGAAGATTACCTTCTATGACAGAAACTTTAGTGAGGTTGTGGCCAAAGGTTCAAAAGGCAGCTTGAAAATCTGCCCTAGCATGACATTAAGATCCCATGCCACCAGTGGTGGCCTGATGGGAGGCTTGGTCAATAAAAGACCTTCATGAAGTGCACCACAAACGGTTGTGAGGAGATGGGTTGCCCATCCAAGGGATGGTGAGAGGCAGCAATTGCACTGAGGTGAACCCTCACCGAGTTAGTCTTGAGACCAGAGGAAGATAGATGGAGGAGATACTGAAGGAGAGCCTCCAAAGGAGCTGAGAAAGGATTGAGATCCTTCTGAGAACACCAAGTAGAGAACCTACACCACTTGAACACATAAGAACGTCTGGTGGATGGCTTCCTGGAAGCTAACAGGATGTCTTTTACCTCCTGAGTAAGGTTAAGACCCTGCAAAGCTATGCTTTCAGCAGCCAAGCCGTGAGATGGAGAGACTGTGGATTGGGTTGAAGCAGCATCCTCTCTTCCTGGAAGAGGAGATAAGGAGCTGACCCGACACTCAGAGGGCGAGTCTGAGACAGATTTTGCAGGAGAGGGAAAGCGTAGTTACTCACCTGTAACAGGTATTCTCCAGGGACAGCAGGAATCAGTCCTCACATATGGGTGACGTCAGCGCTGACGGAGCCCCCATGCGGAGCAAATCCCTAAGGGTGCCATCTTGCTCAGTCAAATGACATAGCTAAAAAGACAGTGAAATGAATAAAAATTAATAGGACTGCAACTCCAGGGGAGGAGGGAGGGTCATGAGGACTGATTCCTTCTGTCCCTGGAGAACACCCGTTACAGGTGAGTAACTACGCTTTCTCCAGGAACAAGCAGGAAGTCAGTCCTCACATATGGGACTCCCTAGCTATAGGCTACCGAGAACCCATAACTGAAAATAGGCTCCCTCTAGAAGAGCCGCAGCAGCCATGATAGGAGTTCAACTGAGAACGTAACACTGATACCAAAGGGTTGGAGGGTAGGAGTTGCCTAAACCTCAAACAGGTTAAGGAGTACAGCCTGGCCGAAAGCACTGTCCCGTTGGGACTCTCTATTCAGACAGTAATGGGCTGCAAAAGTATGGCTTGAAGTCCAGGTGGCAGCCCGGCCGATGTCTGCCAGAGGAACAGACTGGAAGTGAGCCACTGATGCCGCCTTAGCCCTGACTCGGTGGGCTGTGACTCAACCCTTCAAAAGGAGATCAGCTGCCCTGTATGCCCAGGTGATACAATCCACCACCCAAGTGGACAACGTACGCTTGGAGACAGGCATCCCCAGTTTACTGGGGTCATAAGAGACGAAGAACTAAGAAGCTCTTCGATGTTCCTGCGTACGCTCCATGTAGAAGGCCAAAGCCCTCTTATAGTCCAGGGTGTGTAGAACTGCTTCTGCCCGACTGGCATGCGGCCTGGGAAAGAAGGTCGGAAGTACCACCACCTGATTGAGGTGGAATGAGACCACCACTTTCGGAAGGAACTTGGGGTGAGTGCGAAGCACCACCCTGTTCCTATAGAACCGTGTGTACGGTCTATCGGAAAGCAGAGCCTGCAGCTCACTCACTCATCTTGCCAATGTGAGTGCCATCAAGAAAAGTGTTTTCCAAGAGAGGAAGCGGAGATGGCAGGTAGCCATCAGCTCAAAAGGTGGGCGAGTAAGCTGCTCTAAGACCACATTCAAATCCCATTTGGTCGCCGGAGGGCAAACCGGGGGCTTCAGCAGAAGTAAACCTCTCAGGAACCTGGACACCAAAGGGTGTACAGAAAGAGGTTGTCCTTCCACTGGAGATTGGTGTGCTGATAAGACACTAAGGTGGACTCAGACAGAGTTTGACTTGAGGCCTAAATCCGAGAGGTGAAGCAGGTACTGCAACGCCACTGAGACTTGGAAGGAGAAAGGGTTTTCTTCCTGCTTATCACGCCACACCTCAAACCTATGCCACTTAAACGCATAGGTTTTTCTAGTTGATTGCCTTCTTGAGGCTAGCAGCACATCCTCTACATTTTTAGGGAGGAGAAGTGGAGCAAGAATTACCCTTTCAGCAGCCATGCCATCAGGTTGAGAGACCTGAGGTTGGGATGCAGAAGAGTGACCCCCCCCTGCGATAGGAGGTTGGGGTGTAATCTCAGAGGAATTGGACCATGGCTGTCTCGGCCACCTGGGTGCTACCAGGATGACCGAGGCTTTGTCCTGAAGGATCTTGAATAGAGTCTGGGCCACCAGGGGCGTGGGAGGAAACGCATACAGGAGGCCCACAGACCATCATATTAGGAAAGCATCTGCAGCCACCCTGCATGGGTGTGGCTGTCTGGAGCAGAAGCAGGGCAACTGGTAATTCTGTGGGCTCGCAAACAGATCTATGGATGGTCACCCCCAGCACTGGAACAGATGCTGGATTATGTTGGGATCCAGTTGCCACTTGTGCAGCTACAGAATTCTGCTTAGCTTGTCGGCCAAGAAGTTCTCTTGAGTGGGCAAGTAAACTGCTTTGAGGTGCATACCCTGGTTGACTGCAAAGGAGTATAAGTCCATGGTCTCTTGACAGAGGATGCGAGACCCTGTGCCCCCCCCCCCCTGCTTGTTCACATAGAACATTGCCAGTTGGTTGTCTGTCTGAATTAAGACAGGCTGATGAGCCAGGGTTTGACAGAAGGTCCGTAGAGCTAGGCGGATAGCTCGAAGCTCTAGGAGATTGATCTGTTGTGTGCTCTCCTGTGGTGCACAAGTGTGTGCTCGAGTGCACAATTCCTGGCAATGGGCTCCCCAGCCCAGCAAGGATGCATCTGTAGTCAGCACTTTCGCGTGCGAGGGAAGCTGGAAAGGCACGCCCTCCAGTAGGTTAGAACATAAGAACATAAGATATGCCATACTGGGTCAGACCAAGGTCCATCAAGCCCAGTATCCTGTTTCCAACAGTGGCCAATCTAGGTCATACGTACCTAGCAGTTTCCCCAAAAGACACAGGTTGTATGGCTGAAGCCACCATGTCAACGACTGTACCAGTCATTTGGACACTTTGATGCTGTTTCTGAGTCAACCTTTGTCCTGTGTCCACTGAGCTGTTCTCATGAGGTGGCGGGCATTGGGTGTCACATGTACCGTGGAGGCCATGTGACCAAGGAGGCGCAGAAAGTGTCTTGCTGAGATCTGGGATCTGCGGCTTACTTGCTGCACTAGGGCCACAAGTCTCTGTGCCCTGTCTTCCAGTAGATAAGCCCTTGCTTGAAGTGTGTCTAACCTTGCTCCTATGAATGCCAGTCCCTGAGAGGGAACCAGAGGGGACTTTGTGTAATTTATCACAAACTCTAGATGCTGTAGCAATAGGATAGTGCGAGACGTGGCCTGGTGGGCTTCCAGGGCTGACTGGGCTCTGATAAGCCAGTCGTCCAAGTAGGGGAAGACAAATACCCCTTGGTTTCTTAGGAAGGCCGCCACCACCGCTAGGCACTTTGTGAACACCCTGGGTGCAGAGGCTAGGCCAAATGGAAGCACCTTATACTGAAAGTGGTTTCCTCCCACCACAAATCGTAGATATCGTCTGTGGTCTGGATGAATGAGGGTGTGTGTATAAGCATCCTTTAGGTCTAAGGAGCATAGCCAATCTCCCTGGCGGAGGTAAGGCAGCAATATTCCAAGGGAAAGTATCTTGAACTTTTCCTTCACCAGGAACTTGTTTAAGTTTCGCAGGTTGAGGATGGGTCTTAGGCCTCCAGTTCTCTTTGGTATCAGAAAATACCTGGAGTAGAAGCCCTTTCCCTGCAGGTGGTGGGGCACCAGTTCTACCACCTGATCCTCGAGAAGATCTGCCAACTCCTTTAAAAGGAGGTCCCTGTGAAGAGGGGATCTGAGAGGCTCTCCTGCAAAGTAAGAGGGAGGTGCCTGGATGAGATGTAGCCGATAGCTCATTTGGACTATCTGTAGAACCCAGGTATCTGTTGGGATGGCTGGCCACCTGTGGGCATACAGAGTCAGCCTTCCTCCTGTGCATGGCCTTGCTTCCTTGGAGAGAGAGACTATGGTCTGGGAGTCAAAAACCCCTTCCAGGCTGGGCCGAAGCCATTGCCTGGGGCTTGGGGGCTTTTTGCTTACGCGGGCCATGCCCCTGTCTCTTGGCCTGCTGCCTCTGTTGGGGAGCTGGGGGGGCCTGATAGGTGGGGCAGTTGCAGTAAGCAGTACCTTTTCTCGGGAAAAAGGGCTTCTTACCCGAGCCCTTCTTCTTAGAAGGGACAGAAGTCTTCTTCTCAAGTCTTGTCCGGGTCAGGTACTCGGACTTGATTTCGGCAGCCTTCTCTGTCATGGGCTTGCCAAAGAGGTTTTCACCTCGGCAAGGGACGACCAACTTGTCCTGTACCCATGGCTCCAGGTCTGACGACTGCAACCATGCCTGGCGGCGTGCCCGATGCCAGCCGTGGCCACCCAGGCCGATGCCTCGAAGCCGTCAGGCTGCTCGAGCCAAACTTCGAGCAAGCCCGGATCCCAGTGGAAGAAACTTGTAAGCGCTGCAAAGGTCCCTTGGAGAGCCCAGCTGAGAATCCAGCAATCTCCTTTGCCAGGTCCCGTAGGTACATGCCCATGTATAACTGGTACGTCTGGATTCGGCATGACAGCATCGAACCCTGGTAGCACTTTCTGCCGAGGGCATACATGTTGCGGGACTCCCTGCCAGGAGGCAATGAGGAGTGCATCTTCTGGCTCTTGAGCCGGTGCATGGCCGATTCCACAACCATGGAGTTGTACGGCAGTTGTGCTTTCTGGAACCCAGGGCTCTTGTGAACTCGGTAAATGGAATCGATTCGCCTGCTGAGTACCGGCATCGAGGCCAGTGTCTCCCACATGCGGAGCATCAGCCATTCCAGAATGGGAGGCACCAGTACAGTAAGGGCTTCTCAAGGGGGAAGTCATACTGGAGGATCTCGAGCTCTTTGGCTCCTCCTCGGCCTCCGCCGGGAATGACAAAGCCTTTGCCATTTTCCGGACGAAGCCCAAGAACAGAGTGTCCTCCGGAGGAGACCTTCTCCGAGGTTCAGATCCCGGGGAATCCGAGGGGACATATTTGGTCCGATGGGTACCCGGTGACTCCTCGTCCTCCGTTTCCCAACCGGACCCCTCCGAGGAGGAATCAAGCGGCTCCAGCCCTGAGGGCTTTGGTCTCGGCTGCCCTGATGCCGGTGGAATCGGCGTCGATGACCTTGGTCCCGAACGGGAGGTCGAGGGGGAACTCAGCCGAGAATCGACTCAAGCTCTTAGAGTCTCGAGGATAGGATTGGCTCGGCCTCTGGGGTCAACTTCGACATCGATGTCCCGGTGAGACCGGCAATCAGCGCCCGCTGCTGGTCCATGAAGGCAGACATGCTGCGCTCCAAGGCCGCCATCCTGAGACCGAGCTAAGGAGGCTCCGCAGCCCCTGGATCAGGTCCCAACGCTGTTGGGCCCGACGTCAGCTCTCCTGGAGGAGAGTCCATGACGAGGACAGTGCTTACCTGCCTCGGTGTCTCTGGTTCCTTACGAGGGAGTTTTGCTAGCCTCTCCGACTCCAAGGATCTTGGACGGTGGGTCAGGCTCCACGACCTGGCCTGTGAGGGATCAGGCTGCTCGGAGCCATCTGAAGACACCGCCCTCACGGATTTTTTCTTCCTCCGGTGTTCCCGCGAGGGAGACCCCCTTTCAGAGGACACCCAATGCTGCTCAGGATCAGAGAGCTCCCGAGAGGTCGAGGCCTCTGATGAGGTCCGGGCCTGGGCGGACTCAGGAAAAATCCTATCATTTTGCTGTTGCCTGCTCCTCAAGGCCTTGGAAGACATTTTCTTACACGGGCCACAGACCTTTGGGTCGTGTTCGGGCCTGAGGCAACGGAGGCAGCAGTTGTGTGTGTCGGTGAGGGACATTAATCTCATGCACCGATCACACTTTTTAAACCCACAGGCAGCCATCGGGGGAAAAAGGGCCCCTGAGAGGTCAAAGGACCGCACTGCCAGCTAAAAAGAAAAAGAGCGCAAACGCTAGTCTCTAAGGACAAAAAACAAAAATTTGGACCGGACTCAATACCGGTGTACCGAGCCGAGGTGGGAAGGGGAACCGGCCATACAGAAAAGTAATTTTCTTACTTTTTAAATACGTTTTTCGCGAGGGAACTTGGACAACGTCCGTTGGGCTCCGCGGAAAAAAGGAGACTGAGCAAGATGGCACCCTTGGGCAGGAAGGGGACCGTGTATGCGTGATGCAATCCCAAAGGCTTTCTTAGAAAGCTGGGGATTAGCTCCGCATGGGGGCTCCATCGGCGCCGACGTCACCCATATGTGAGGACTGACTTCCTGCTTGTTCCTGGAGAACATGGGGCTATGAGGATCATGAAGCCCCCCGTCTGCCTGAAGCTTGAAAAGCATTTTGGAAATCAGGGGAATGGGAGGAAAGGCATACAGGAGACCCCAAGTTCAATGGAGGTGGAAAGCATCCACTTGTTGGATGCTGGACACTGGAGTTCTGGTGCAGAAGCGAGGAAGCTCGGCATTCTGCGGTGTGGCAAAGAGGTCTATCTCTGGAGTCCCCCAGGTTTGAAAGATGAAGGATGTTGTTTCCAGATGGAGAGACTATTCGTGGGGGAAGGACGATCTGACTCAACCTGTCTGCCAAGACATTCTGCTCTTCTGGTAGATACATCTCTTGAAGGTGTATCTGATGAGCAATGGCAAAAGACCAGAGCTGAAGAGCCTCCCTTCAGAGGGGCCAAGAGCCTCTAACTCCCTGCTTGTTCATATAGAACATGACAACTTGATTGTCTGTCTGGACCAGAACCCTCTGGCCTCAGACGATCCTGAAACATCTTGAGGGTGTTGAAGATAGCACGAAGCTCTAGTAGATTTATCTGGAGTTTTGACTCCTGTTCTGTCCAGAGGCCCTGAGTGGAGACAGAGCCTAAGTGGGCTCTCCATCCCAATTTGGAGGCCTCTGTCGTCAGGGTGCATTGATGTGGAGGCATCTGAAAAGGTGACCTGACGAGGTGGTTTTATGGGGCACATCATCATTGAAGGGATGAAGTGTAGATACTTCCTGTGTTCTGGATGAATGAGAATGTGTATACGTTTCCTTTAGATCTAGGGAACAGAGCCAATCCTGACTCTGGACATAGGGCAAGAGGGTCCCTAGTGAGACCATTTTGAACTTCTCATGGACTAGGAACTTCTTTAGGTTCCTGAGGTTTAGGATGGGTCTTTGGTATGAGACAGTACGGAGAACAGAAACCCATCTCTTGCTGAGATGTGGGAATTTCTTCTATGGCATCCTGTGATAGAAGAGAAGTTACCTTCTGCAGTAGGAGAGCAGTGAGGGGGGGTGTTTAAGATTGATATTCCCCCACTAGAGTGGACAGGGGCAGGCTCTGTAAATGAAGCCTGTACCCTTCTCTCACTATGGTTAATGTCCACTGCTTTGAGGTGATGAGATTCCACCTGTGGGCATAATGACAAAGTCTGCCTGCTATGTGGAGGGGGTGGGGGTTTTCTATAGGCAGGGTGACTTGTTCTCTAAGAAAAAGTAAAAAAAACGGTGCAGATTGGGTCTGCGCAGTTGATTGAGCTTTTGGGAGCTGTGACTTCTTCTGTTGCTTGGGAGATTGTTGCCTCTTTTAGGTACCCTGAGGTTGGTACTGAGAAGCAGGGATGTAAGAAGGGTAAAACTCTTTCTTCTTACCAAAGAAAGTTTTCTTTGCAGCTGCTTTCTTCCTAGCAGAGTTGGCTGTAGACTTAGACAGCCTAGAGTGGTATTCTCAGATTAAGCTTTATCCTGCCAGTCTTTGCCAAACAGGTTTTCACCTATGCAGGGAACATTATCCAGTTTATCTTGAACCCATTGTTCAAGATCTGATGCTTGAAGCCAAGCAATTCTCTGTGCACCAATGCACATGGAGGTGGCCCTGCTAGTGCACTCAAAGCAATCAAAGGTTGCCCCCATTGACAAATTGAGATATTCCCAGCATGTCTGACCAGTGCAAGGTAGTTAGTCCTCTTGTCATCAGGGAGAAGAGGGGCCACTGATTCAAGATCTTTGGTGACCTCCTTGAGGAACATACCCATATAGAGTATGTAGGAACTTATTCTTTGCTTGAAAGCATCAATGTCGAAAAGCATTGAGCGCTCTCGACTCTCTACCTGGAGGCTTAGAAGAATGTGTTTTAGAATTCTTAATTTGACACATTGCCGATTCTACTACCATTGAATAATGTGGAAGCTGCGTCTTTTGAAAACCGGGACAACTGGTACTCGATACATGGTATTGAGTTGTTGAGTATGGGGAGAAATAGTAAGGGGCGTTTCCCACATCATGGACTATGCGGTGAATTGGGAGTGTGGCTGTCTCAGGAGCTGTAGGGTATTGGAGGATTTCCAATTCCTCTGCTCTGGGATCCGTCTTGGATGTCGCTGTAATGGAAAGGCCCTTAGCTAGGTCCCAAATAAATTCCTGAAAGGACATGTCCTCGGGAGGGGACATACGCCACTCCGGTGAAGGAGAAAGGACTTCCGGAAGACTTTGTAGTCTTTGGGTATTGACTGATTCGGCGTGAACAATGCCCTTGCTCTGCCAAGGCCCGGTACCGATTGAAGTCGGTATCGGAAAGGGGGGCTTGCCTGATTGATACCTCTGTACAGGGAATGGACTCGAGGATAGGCATGGGCGGCAGCACAGCAAGCGGCATATAAGTCTATGCGGTGTGCATCGGAACTGTGGATGGTGCTGCTGTTGGCAGTGGTACTGCCGGCAAGGATTCTACCGGAACCGAAGCTGCTAGTACAGCCACCAAGTTCTGCCCTATGGCAAGGATACGCTGATCCATAGAGCCCGCTAATGCTTGGGTATCTGTGCCGGAGATATGTGCTACCGTCCTAGAGCATGGCACCAGGAGCTCTCTGGAGTGGAGGCCTTGGGAGCATCCTGGAACCCCTCAATAGCTTTGGAGGGAAGGTCCTCCTGCCGGGGTTGTTTGGCCAGTCGATCCATCTCCAGGGCAACGCTCGAGGCATCTCAATGCTTACAAAGAGATCTACCCTTGGGGGGGGGGGGAGGGGTGGCCTGTCTTCAAAGAAGACTTATGTTTCGATATCTGAGAACATGAGAGGAAGACAATACCCTTGATGACGTCAATGTCAAAGAAACCACATCTGAGGCAAAGAGTGATCCTAACTTTGGGGCTCAATTCTGTAGGCCTCTGTCATCTTCTTTCACAGAGGACATTTTGACAGCTGGTGATCAGACCCAAGGCATTTAAGACACCAGTCGTGGATATCAGTGGCAGAAATGGTACTGCCACACTTAGAACATTTCTTAAAACCACTAGCTGGTTTGTCCATAGTGTCAACAGACAAAATGGAAGGCTTAAGGCCTAAAATGGCATTGATGCGCCTGAAGAAAAATTCTAAGGTTTTTTTTTTTGTCTTTTTTTGGTAAAGAAAAGAACTGAAGGATCAGTTCCGGCATTGACGGGAAGGCAGATGCAAACCACAAAAAACAAAGAATGAAAGAATTTTCTGCGGTGACAGGATTTGCTTCCTGCTGGCTCTGCAGAAAACAAAGAACTGAGGTGGAAGAGTTGGGAATGTGGAAAGGCAGCAACACAGGCGCAGTGGTATACTCCCAAAGGCTTTCCTATCGGACGCTGAGGAGCATTCCCGTGCGGGCTCCATCGGTACCGTCACCCATATGTGAACACTACATTCTTGCTTGTTTCTGGAGATAAAGAATTATACGCTGGACACAAAGGGACAGAACACAGATACAGCCCAGAAAACACCTGCAGCACTCTGGAACATATAGAGGCTGGCAGAACCCCTGGAAACTTTAACTTCTGACACGACTGTTTCGCTTGCCTGTCTCTCTCTGGCTGGAAAGTCAGATAGTGCCCAAGGGCAAAACCTCGGGACGGAGTGAATCTCTCCTACAGACCTGCAGCGTGGTGTGACTACGTAGTTCATCTCAGCTGACGTCGGACCTCAGCCGCACTTTGACTTCATGTCGGTGCCTGAGACTATTTCTTGGACCCAGCCACAAGGGTTCTGCAAGAGCTAAGATACTGGTCTGTAATCCCCCCCTCCCCCCCGAAGTTGGGGCTAGCTTAGACATACAGATAATGTACTGTGCGTCTGAGAGCAGAGCAAATCAGTGAGTTGGTTCTTAAAACAGAGATTAGATCACTTGGAAATTGTAGGGCTGCATAACATACTACCTCAGAAAACTAATTTATGCTAATAGTACATTATTTTTGCTATAGGTAATAAAGTCTAATTTATATACAAACACAGGGTTAGTTCTTGTTTTATCATGTGGTTTGTTTGCCAGGTAGACCTATGGAATCCTGGAAAAAAAGGAGAGTAGCAGTTTTCCCTAGACATACTGAGTATTTATGCATGTGTATTTATCTGCTACTGACAATATTTCCTGCAGCTTAAATCCGCTGACCGAAGACATAGCGGAGAAGACAGCACCTGTGAGATCAAACTCAAGATGTCTTGGTCAGGGAGGGCACAAGAAAAGACCCTCGCACTGAAAAAGAAAAAAGGACCTGAGAAAACATGACGCCGAGGCAAGGGTGGACTTGAGCGGTGAGGTGGTGATCAGGAACAGACTGGCAAAAAGGAGAAAAAACGCTAAGAGAAGGGTTAGAAAAAAAAAAATCATCTTTTACCAGGGGCAACAGACAGGACATCTACAGGGCTCCGTGGAAAAAAGAAGACTGAGGTAAGACGGCACCCTTGGCAGGAAGGTGGGGAGTGAATCCACGCTGGCTCCGTCAATGTCAACATCAGCCATATGTGAGAACTAACTTCCCGCTTGCTCCCGGAGAACCGCATAAATGACCTCTTATAAAATTTCTACCAGAACAGCATATGCATTACTTGTTGGTGCATGCTTGGATGCAGAGCATGTGCATGGGTGGCGTGTTGGTGGGGCGCACAAGTACAATGGCAGATGTAAAATACTATAATTTGCATACATTTTTGAAAAGTATAAGCACTGGCATGATACTCCAGCTCTAGGGCTGTGTAAATGTCTGTGCCTTAACGTAAGATGCAGTCTCTGCTATATATGCTAGTATTTTATAAAGACAAATTTGATGTTTACTTGATTTTATAAAATAGGCTTAACACAGGCACCTTAAAAGGTGATTTTTTTTAAACTAGGCACCCCTTATAAAAAGTACCTTCTAAATGTCCCCTGATGAGACCCTAATCTAATTTTGGCCTGAATGTCTGAAGATACTTGGCTGGTCATGTGTCTCTGAGATATAGCAGAACTAAGACATTTTCATGACAAGCTCCCATAACCCAGGGCATTCTGTATTGGTCTTTCAGAATCCTGCTGCCTGACCGGTCCCACTCCCCACCCACGCCCTCTTCACCCACTTGCCATGAATCCTGCCACTCCATCTCTTTCTTGCACCAAGCTTTATTAATGGGATTTAACAGGCCACAGCTTGCAGATCATTCCCCCAACATTTACATTGTGCAAGAGATCATGATAACAATACCAACCATAATAATAATAATCATAACAACAATAATCCTAACCCCCAAAACAGGACTGTCGTGGAGGGGGTACCACACCACCGTTTCCTGGTTTGCAAGACTTCGGCCTGCACTGTGGCTGAGGATTCCCCTTTATCCAATCCCATCACCAACCCCTCCGTGTTGGTGCCCAGGTGCAATCCTTGTGCTTTTAATGTTCATGGTAACTGAGGCCAGGCACCCCCAAATGGTACCTGCATCCCTCAATATGTGGCACCCTTCGTTTGGTGAGGTCCTGCCACCAGAAGGGGCCACGGCCCAACTCACCACATAGTGAGAACCGAACCAATGGCCCTCCGCAGATCCACATTGAAAACTTCTAGGCCAATACCGTTCAGGTGGACCTCATCCCCTTTATACATAACTGCTCTCCCGGCTATGATGCCCTCGTGCTTAATTACCACCCCCTCAAGGCCCAGACAAAGTTCCTCACCTCAGCATTCAACATTTACTTGCTCTTCTCAATACCCTCCGGCCGGATGGCCCCCACCCATCTTTGCTGGGGGATGATCTGGGACCAGATGATGCCCGCTTGCAGCTCAGCACGTATCCAAGCCAGGTCCCCCAATCTTAATGATCAGATCTACACCCTTAGTGGGCACCAAATCATTGCCGCTCAAATACGGGACAATGAAATCCAGCGGGTGGCTTATCCGCTGCTGGCTAACAAGCACAGGCCACAGCTGATCCCACTGCATCCCCCTCTTACCCTGCCTCTGTATGATCATGGTGTCCGAATGGAAGCAAAGCTGCTTTCCGAATCGTCTGCCCATCGCTCTCCTTTTTTCCCAGTAAATGTAGGGTAAAAGGAAAGGAGGGTTAAATTGGGTACGTTACTACCGATGTATAGCTTGTACCTATCAGAGGCCATCTCTCAATAGCTTGGATTTGTCCAGCCCCGAAACGCAATCTGTGTGTGGTAGTTGATGCACTTATCCTGAAGGAGTGGAGGGTAAGGCCCGTCCTTTCAAACCCTGCTTCCTCTACTGCCCTGAGCCACATGGCTTTGAACTGGTACTGAGATAAACAAGACCCATCAAGATTCCGCAAGAGCGCTCCCACCAGTGGTGGATGTACCCATAGATATGCCCTGATGCACCCACCGGGCAAAGGTCGGACACTGGTGGCATGTAGCCACACCATTTTGTCCTTCTGTCGCTGGTCAGTCAGACTTACCTAGGAAGAGACATACCCTATCCTCCACCACCATGACATCCTTTATGCTCAGAGCGGTGTCTGCAGTGTCCAGTCTGGACCGGGGTATAGCATCACTTATCCGGAAGACACCGAAAAACAATAGGGCTAGTCTGAATAGTCTTTTTTTGAATCCATCTCTGGTCACCTCAGCCGCCTTTAGGATAACTTCCCTCAGCAAGAGCACAATGAAGGGCCTGCACTGGTCTGGCCTATGCATAGCCTTCCTTGCCTAGACTTCCATCATCTTCCCAACCATGAAGTCTTACATTATGTCCCTACCTCACTCAGTTTCAGGAAAAAGGCCATGCCCACCAGCATCAGCTTAGCATGTCTGAGTGAGGTTCCTTCTCTCCGCAACCATTTATAAATTCCAGCAGCTGCCCAAGGCACAAACCCTGTTCGGGGTTGGATCCCCGCTGCGCAGCAAAGCTCCGCAGCTAGACCCATGCTCTCCAGTAGACCCTTCCATGTGCTGGATGACAGCGATGTTATCAGCAATCTGCCAGCATTCAGTATCAAGTGCTCCACATTTCTGATGGCATGGGGGGTCACCTTGTGGGTTGCTGTCAGGGCGAGTCACCTGAAATGATGAAGCTGGAAACGAGAAAGAGCATCAGTGATCTCATTAAATTCCCCCGGCACGTGGCAGGCAGTAATAAACACATTCAGCTCCAAACTCAGCAATATCAACCTACTAACCAGCCTCATTACGTTTCTCACCTTAGCCAACTGTTTATGGTATATACTACTACTGCGTTGTCAGACTGAAAGATTATTCATTTATTCGTAAACTGGGGCTTCCATATGGCCATAGCTACCATGATCGGGATCATCTCGAGGAACATAATGCCCTTGGTTTATTCTACTTTTGCCACTCCTCAGGCCATCTCACTTGGCACCACTGCCCCTTGAAATAGATCCTGAACCCAATGCCATCTGCGCATCTATAAATAGCTCAAGTTCCCTGTTGCTGGTGAGGGCTTCTCTCCATATGTTCCTGCCATTTAACTTCACTAGGAACTCCTTGACCACACGGCCAAGTCATCCCGCATGTTAGCGCTGATCCTAATGAAGTGATGGCTCCTGTGAATGCCCTTAGTAGAATCTGCTAACCGCTTAATGAAAGCCTTGTCTATGGGCATCACCCTGCATGCAAAGTTCAAGTGCCCAATTAGGGACTACATCTGCTTCAAGGTGACCTTTCTTGCCAAACGTCGTCTGCAAAGCTGCCTTCAGGGTCACTACCTTGCTGGCTGGGAGGCATATCACTATTTCCATAGTGTCTATTTTGATCCCCAGGAAGGATGACCGTTGGGAGGGCCCTTCTGTCTTATTCTCTGTGAGTGGAATCCCCAGTTCTGCATCCTTGTGCTGAAAACTCTCTAAGTTCCACCAGTAAGCCTGCCAATCGCTTGCCATCGGCAAAAAATCATCAAAGTAATGTATGCTTTTATCCCTGCCTATTACCCTCTCTGCTATCCATTGCATGGCAGAGCTAAAGTCCTCAAAATACATGCAGGACATGGAGCATTCCATTGGAAAGCATTTGTTGAAGTAATATAGGCCTCCAATTCGGAATCAGAGCAAGTGGAAGCTATCTGAATGTATCAGCAATAGCATGAAAGCCACCTCCACATCTGTCTTTACCAACCATGCCCCTCTCCCTGCACCCTTACCAGGTGCCAAGGGTTGGTCCATGGAGGCATATTTTACAGAGCAGACTGATTGCTCCAAATGGTCATTCACTGAATTTCTGTCTGGGTACAACAGGTGGTGTATGAGCCAGTACTCCTCTGGTTCCTTCTTCGGGACCAGGCCCAAAGATGAAATTATCAGGCTATGAATGGGCCTGCATCCGAAGGGCCCCAGCTATTCTACCCAGTATTCGCTCCTTGTCCATTTTCCTCTGCACCACCTTCCTTTCTTTCTAACACCAATTTCAAGTTGCCCGCCATCCACGGTCTTGTGGGGCCGTTATAAGGTATTTGGAAACACACATAAAATTGAACTAACCATTCTGCCTTCTGCTTGTTATAACCCATCAAATTCCACTGCAATGCCTCAATCTTAATGGGCATCGTGGCCCGCCCGAAAGTACCTGCTTTATCGCAGCCATTGGGGCTCCTCTTCCTGTTTCTTCCCGCATCTGGATTGGGGGTACCCTTCACTGCATATCGCACAGTGTGTCTGCACTTGCAGATATTGTTGAATCTATAGGCGCCCTCACTGAATAGTCTGCACACCTCCCACCAGATGCTGGAGGTGGACAGGTGGAGCCCACCACTCTCCCAAATGCCGAGCCTACCTTCTCCCCAAAAGGGCTGCTGTGACCCTGCACTTTCCCAGGCCATCCTGGCAGGGAAATCACGGCCTCTCTGGAACCCCACTGCCCTTGGGTCATCAGCCTAATCCATAGGTCGATATCCTTTCAATCCCAGCTGAGCCCTTTATTCCTTGACATGTTCTTGCAGAACTGCTCATCATAATCTAACCAGGCATTTTCCCATATACCCTGTATGCCTCACAATTGCTGTCCTGGTACTTCAGTCTTCAACACTATTTAGGGTGCTTCTTGCCAACCACGCTGGCCAGGATAAGGAAGGTGGTGTATCAGTTTGCAATCTTTCTCAGTATACTATCTGCCTTTCTACTGGCCAGTCGCAGTTAATGTCACTCCACCTAATGAGCAACGAGAAAATGTCAATGTATTTCGCCTTCCATATCTTTTCTTTCTGAGCTGTTTTCGTTCTGAGCGTATACAATATGCTAGTAAAGCAGACATATTCCGCCGACCTTGTCTCAGACACCAGCACCCTGTCACTTCCCTGTGCATCAATCGGCTGACTCTCAACCTCCCCTCTGTCCCAACTACAGATGTGCCTGCCCTAGGAATGTCTTCCGGAGGCATCACTCCGACCCACTGGCGAACCCAAAGCTGCTTGTACTGCACTTGGTGCTGCACTGTTATTTGCTATCATTTGCACTAACTTATGCAACAGCCCCAGGAAACCTGCCTGGTTCCCCCACGCCGACCTCTTCAACTGACTCCCCCACCCCCCATACTTGAGTTGCCACTGTAACTCCCTCCCTCCCCGCTTCAGTGACCTCCCCATTCTGAGTTGTCTGGGCTCAGTTTCAGCCTCCCGCGTTACACTTCCCTACCACCACTCAATCCCCCATTCACACCTGCCAGCTGTGCCACCCCCCAAAACCACTTGTTCCTCCCTTGACCCCCCAACATTATCCCATATCTCAGATGGGAACTGTTCGTACTAACCCTCTGCCCTTGCCCCCTGGATATCACCGCTAGGCTGACTCCCACGTCCCTTGGTGCAGTCTTGCGTTTCCTCCAGTGAACTCAGGAGAGACTGCACACGTCCTGCTCTATGGACAGCAGCCATAGCTCTCAACCTGTTCATGAGGTTGCGCAGCCAGGGTGCATCCAAGTTCCTTGCTGCCCCCCCCCCCCTTGGTGGCGCTGCATTTCATGTGTCCATGCAGCTCTCGTAGTTGCTTGTCCGGCCAGGCTTGGGCACCTGATGCCCAGGTATGGACCCAGAGTTCCGCTCTGTGCTCCTGTTCCCTTTCCTGGCCACTTTGGGACTGCTTCTTTGCTGTGCTGCCCTTTTCCAGTGCTTGTCTTGTACTATGCAGCTCTGGCTGTCTTCTTGCTTTGCCCATCCATCTTCTTCAGCTTCTTATTCGCCTGTCCTCTGTTTTTGTCCTTGTTGCTCTTCCTCTTAACCTTCTGCTGTCCTCTGTTCTCTTTTTATCCATGTTTCTGGGTCATACCTGTGTCTCTGCAAGGGATTTTGGGGCAGCCTCCCTTTAAAATCCCTGCCTGCATTGAAGCTCCGCCCCTGGCAGTGATGTCAGTGTACCCAAGATGGCTGCCGCCAGCAGAGCCTTCTCCCTCTCCCTGTTGCTTTGGCAGGCTAATAGCAAGCAGGCAAATGGAGAAGGGCGGGGGAGGGTCCCGGTATAATACCTCTACTGCAGCAGGTATGCTGGATCCCAGCTTGCTGCCGTCTCCCCAGTCCTTATGGCCTGCAGCCGCCTCCTCCCATGGGTCTCATCCATGCGGCCTTCTCACCTGTGGCCTCTGTCTCAGCCCACTGCAGCTCATTGCTCCTTTGTGCAGCGCCTAACTGTGGTAGCTCTCCTGCCGCAATCCGGTTCCCGGCCCTTGTGGCTGCCACTGCTCTATTCTGGCTCTGCTTGTGCCACATGTGACTGGGGTCGGGCACACCAGGGATCTGGAATCGCTGCACCAAGCCGCCGTACTCTTGAGTCAGTATCCTAAGCGGCTGGACCACGCTTTCAATCCTTTTTTCTTGCATGGTTTGTCTCCCCCGCATGACTGCAGACCTGCTGGCCTCTTAACACTTGCGGCTCTTTGTTCACTGCTGCTCATGGGCTCTGGGCAAAATGGGAGGACCACACACTTGGCCTGAGCCTTTATCCGGCCATGGCTCCCACCCCCTTGTTGTCTGCCTATTCCAGGCTGTCCTTGGTGAGTCCTCCTCCTCCCATTAGCCCAATTATGGGCCAGCACCCCTTCGTAGCTGGCCTGACATAAGACTGAATCAAACAAACATGTAAAGCAGAAACATCCTTCAGGGAAAATAGATGGAAACAGTGGGAGGGAATACATACAGATGTAAAGGACTGAGAGGGCGGTCGTCTGCCACTAGCTTTGGGTCTGGACACGGTTGGATGATTGAGCTTCTCTCCCGTCGATACCACAGAATCAAACCCTTCCAGATCTACAAAAGCAAAGGTTACATTAAGAAGTTCTCTCTTCATAAACTGAAAACCAAACACACACAATTTAAACATATTGTAACCCAATTTATTGTTAATGAATGTTTTTGTGATTTTATAAAACATGTTTGAAAACAGCCAGTTATTTTCTCCGAGCACCTAGTACACTAATACGCTGGAATTTGTTGTTACCTGTTAATTTTCTTTCCTCGAGTCCTGCTAGACCAATCCAGATGAGTGGGTTATGCTCCCCAACCAGCAGATGAAGACAATCATAACCTTCAGTGATGACATCACTAGTATAAGGACAGGTGCAGCCCTGAAACCTATCTGTACACTACTGCCATTGTAACCTGAAAGACACTGGAACAGAGAAGGGATAGCGTGGTTACTCACCTGTAACAGGTGATCTCCAGGAATAGCAGGAATCAGTCTTCACACATATGGGTGACGTCTGCATCGACGGAGCCCCGCGTAGGAACACTCCTCAGCATCCAATAGTTATGTTTTGGGAGCATCCCTCCATGCATGCATGCATGCCTGCCTGCCTTCCCAAGAGTTCGTCTCAGTCAGGCATACAGCATAAGAAAAAAAAACCCGTAGGAAAAACGAAAAGGAAATACAAAAAGAAAATGTTAGTCCCATCCACAATTCCGAGGGGAGGCGGGCAGTTTGTGAAGACAGATTCCTGCTGTTCTCAGAGATCACCCATTACAGATGAGTAACCACGCTATCTCCAGGAACAAGCAGGCATGCAGTCTTTACATATGGGACTCCCAAGCTCCTGACTACCCTTAAGGCCCATGTAAAGCCCAAGCCCACAGGAAACAACCCAGAAGCTGCAGGAGGGTAAAGTAGGGATCTGCCAGACTCAGCCCCTCAGGCACACTCTCCAGGCAGTCGCCCAAGGATGGTGAGAGATGTAGTTAAACATTTGGCTTGGCCAAATTGGGCATCTCGAGTAGTGTCTTTGTCGAGATAGTAATGGGTAGCAAAGGTACAGAGAGAAGACAAAGTGACTGCTCGACAAATCTCTGAAATGGAGAAAGAGCATAGGTTGGCAACTGTGGTGAACATAGCTTGGATATTGTGGGCAGTGACATGTCCCTGTGGGGAAAGACTGGCCCGTGTATATGCAAAAGAGATGCAGTCAGCAATCCAGGTGGAAAGGGTCCGCTTGGATACCGGGAGACCCAGATGACTAGGGTCAAAGAAGACAAAACGTTATGAGGATTTACGATGACCCTAAGTTCTTTCAAGAAAGCAAGCAAGAGCTCTTCTGCAATCAAGCATATGTAACTAGGCTTCCATTCGAGAAGAATGAGGTCTCGGATAAAAAATGGAAGAGAAATGGATTGATTAAGGTGGAAAGAAGAAACCACCTTTGGTAGGAATTTAGGATGAGTTCGGAGGACTACTTTATCATGGTAGAGGCAAGTGTAGGGAGCGTTAGCTTGCAACTTAATGTATAATGTATAAAGTTCACCTGTTACCCTTGCTTAAATCTCCCTTTGTTTGCTATGTATAAAGTTCACCTGTTATCCATGTTTAAACTCCCTGTTCTATGTAAGTTCAATGTATGGCTGTTCCTCATTGTACAAACTTGTTTATTGTAAACCGTGCTGATGCTGAATAGTGCGGTATAGAAAAAACTTAAATAAATAAAAAAATAAATAAAATAAATAAATAAAAACTTGCTAATTCGAAGGGCAGAAGTGAGAGCAATCAGAAAAATGACTTTCCAACTAAGGAATTTCAGTGAAGCCAAAGCTAGAGGCTCAAAAGTGGGTTTGAGCTGTTGTGCTACGACAATGTTGTGATCCCATGCTACAGGAGTATGGAGGATTGGCAGTTTTGTTAAGAGTAGGATGCACATAAAATGCATTACAAGTGGATGTGAAGAAATTGGATGATCCACAATTGGGTGGTGAGAGGCAGAGATTGCACTTACGTGGACTCTCACCTAATTAGTTTTTAGCCCAAACATGGAGAGAACAGGAGATATTGGAGCAAGTTCTCCATGGGACAAGTAAAGGGATTGAGAGTACTCTGAGAACACCAGAGAGAAAACCTACACCACTTAAAGGTATATGTACGTCTGGTAGAATCTTTTTTGGAAGACAGTAAGATCTCTTATGTCCTCTGGGAGGTGTAATGAGACAAGATGAAGAGTTCAGCAGCCACGCTGTCAGCTTCATTGCGTACAGGTTGGGGTGCAGAAGCGTCCTTTGGTCCTGTGAGAGAAAATTGGGGGCACACCCCAGATGGAGAGGTTGTCCTTGCGTCAGTTGAAGGAGGAAGGGAAACCAAGGCTGATGTGGCCAGAACGGGGCGATGAGCATCGTCCTCCCTCTGTCTAATTTCAACATGATGAGTGTCTGACACTAGAAGAAGTGATGGGAATGCATCGAGCAGACCTTGGCTCAATGAAGCAGGAAAGGATCTGAGGTCTTGCTCTGTGGAGACGGGATCCTTGAACAGAAGCAAGGGAGTTGGGAATTCACTGGAGTGGCAAAAAGGTCAATACTGGGTGTTCCCCATAGACAGAACAAATGTTGCACTGTCTCTCGATGAAGCATCCATTCGTGGTGAAGAATAAGGGTGACGAATAAGGCAGAGTTTATCGGCCAGCTGATTCTGCTCCCCCTGAGAGATAAACAGCTCAGAGAAGAATCTGATGCGCTATTGCGAAAGCCCAAATACAGACTGCCTCTTTGCAGAGGAGGTGAGATCTGGTACTGCCCTGTTTGTTGATATAGAATATAGTGACCTCATTGTCAATATGAATGAGTATTCTCTGTCCTGATAAGTGGGAACAAAAGATGTAAAGGGCACTGGCAATCGCTCCGAGTTCCAACAGATTGATGTGATAAGCAGCTGCACGTGGAGTCCACTCCCCCTGCATGGTAAGACCATGGAGATGGGCTCCCCAGCTTTGCATGGACACATTGGTAGTCAGGATACACTGTGGTGTAGACTGTTGAAAAGGTAAACAAACGAGAAGGTTCTGGGTGGTGCAATACCAATTGAGGGAGGTTGCAAACTGATGCGAGACCTTGTCCACGAGGTGACCTGTGTCCACTGATCTGAGAGGTTCTACTGCCCTGGTTGCATGTGGAGAAAGGCATACGGAACATGGACCGTGGAGGCCATAGCATGTCTCTTGCAGTTACATTTGTTTGTTGTTGGCAGTGGGTTGCCAGGGAGATGAGACTTTGACGGTGGTCCACAGGCAGGAAGGCCCGAGCCTTTGTGGTATTTAGACGAGCAAGAGCCAGAGCACACAGAGCAGGCCCACTTCAGTGCAAGAGCAGAAGTGCAGCAAGTACACATCTCTTAAACAAGCCATGATACAAGAGTAAAGCCTCTGGAGTCCAATATGGCATGTCCAGAGTAGCTCCCTCACTGAAGCAAGTTATAGAACACACAGACCTCAGAGTCATACTCAGTACCCAGCTTCTCGAGGGCAACTTGCAGAGCACAAACTGGAGTGCCTACAGCATATCTCAATTGGTGCTGGACATGAGCTATATGTTGGGTGCAGGCTCCAAAGTAAGAGATGAAGCACATCTCTTCACTGCTGCTTTTGGATCTTGACTCACCTGGTCTCCTTTGTGTTTCCTTACCATTCTCCCTAGATGTATCTCATGTCTACAGCTACTGTGTCGTCTGTCTTGACTAGATTGTAAGTTCTGATGAGCAGGGACAGTATAGTTACCTGTAACAGGTGTTCTCCAGGGCCAGTAGGAATCAGTCCTCGCATATGAGTGACTTCGGTGCTGACAGAGCCCACGCAGAAGCATCTCCCCAGCCTTTCAAGAAAGCTTTTGGGAGATGCACCATGCCTCCGTGGTCCGGTCCACTTCCCATCCAAGGGTGCCATCTTGCCTCAGTCTAAATGACATAGCTAAGAAGTTCAAGGAAAAAATAAAATATGTTAAAGAAGCAACTCCAAGGGGAGGAGGGAGGGCTGTGAGGACTGATTTCTGCTGTCCCTGGAGAACACCTGTTACAGGTGAGTAACTACGCTTTCTCCGGGAACAAGCAGGAAGTCAGTCCTCGCATATGGGACTCCCTAGCTACAGGTTACTGAGAACCTGTAAAGAAAAAATGCCACAGCGACCTGCAAAGGGGCGAGCCGTGATCAGCACCAGCTGAATCCCTAATGAGAGACTCTCACAAGACCCAAGTGTCTGGCTGAGAACCAGCACCTCGATAGCCTGAACACAGCAGGGTCTGAGGGCAGGAGCTGCCTACACCCCGAAGAGATTATGGAGTTTGGCCTGGCCAAAGGCGCTGTCCCATCGGGACTCCCTCTCCAAGAAAAAGTGAGCTGCGGAGGTATGGGCCGAAGTCCAGATGGTGGCACGGCAGATTTCTGTCAGGGGGACAGAATGCAGATTTGCCACAGAAGTAGCCATGACCCTGATGCGGTGCGCTGTGACTCTCTGGGTCCAGTGAAATCCCTGCTTGCTCATAGTCAAGGGTAATACAGTCCGCCACCCAAGTAGATAGAGTTTGCTTGGTCACTGGGAGTCCCAGAAGGCTAAGGTCATAGAATACGAAAAGCTGTGGTGCTTTGCGGTGGCCCTGAGTCCGTTGCAGGTAAAAGGACAGGGCGCTCTTACAGATTGTGGAAAATGGTCTCTGCCCTACCGGTATGAGGCCTTAGAAAGAATGTGGGGAGTATTACCTCCTGGTTGAGGTGGAAAGGGGACACCATCTTCAGCAGAAACCTGGGGTGTGTGCAGAGCACCGCCCTGTTCTTCTAGAACCTCGGGTAGGGGCCGTTCCGCCATCAGAGCCTGGAGCTTGCTGACTCTACATGCTGATGTGAGTGCTTCCGGGACAGGTACCAGAGGTGGCAGGTAGCCAGAAGCTCAAATGGAGGCTCAGTGAACTGCAAGACCACCACACAGATTCCACACTACCGCTGGAGGGCGGACAAGAGGTTTGGAATGCGGACACCAGGGCTGACCTGAGAGGGGTTTTCCCTCAACAGAATGGTGATGCACTGTGATGGCACTCAAGTGTACTATGACCGAATTGGACTTTAGTCCCACCTGCGACAGGTAGAGCAGGTACTGGAGTACTAGTACCAATTAGGATAATTTATTTATTTAACTAGGCTTATATACCACTTTTCTACCAAAGCTATATACATTCAGGTACTGTATATATATTTTTCCCTTGTCCCCTTGCTCAGTCTATGCTTTTGCACCTGAGGCAACAGAGGGTTAAGTGGCTTGCCCAAGGCCACAAAGGCCATGTGGGACTAAAAACCCCAGTCTTTCCAGTCCAAGGTTGCTGTCCTCTAGCGGGATTCAAATCCCTGGCCCGGGTAACTTGCCCCAACCGTTAGGCCACCCCTCCCCCTCCCTGCTTGTTTTTCTGCACACCACAACAAGAAACGGCGCCATTTGAAGGCGTATGCCCTTCTTGGGAGGCCTTACACGAAACCAGAAGGACCTCTTCCATGTCTTGTAGGAGGTTGAAAGGAGTAATGCTACCCTTTCAGCAAACAAGCTGTGAGTGACAGGGATCCCAGGTTGAAGTTTAGGAGAGAGCCTTGCTACTGTGAGAGTAGCCCTGGGGCTCAGCCCAGGGGAATCAGCGACGCTGCCGATAGGGAGAGCAGCTGTGGGAACCAGAGCTGCCTGGGCCACCGAGATGCTTGAATAGCGTCCTGGTGACCAGTGGTGTCTATGGGAAGGCGTACAGGAGGCCTTCCATCCATGGGATGAGGAACGCATCTACTGCCACCCGGGAAAGGTGTGCTGGCGGGAGCAAAATTGGGGCAATTGCATGTTGTCTGAGCTGGTGAACAGGTCCAAAGGGATGTCCCCAGACAACAGCCAGGAGGCTACTGCTGGATCCAGGCACCACTAGTGAGAATGGAGGATTCTGCTCAATTAGTCCACCACGGCATTGTCCTGGCCTGGAAGGTAAACCGCTCTTAGGAGCATACCCCTGAATGCTGCCTAGGCGCAGAGGGCTACTGCCTCCTGGCAGAGGGGGGTATGACTCTGTTCCCCCTTGTTTGTTCACGTAGAATATTGCGAGCTGGTTGTTGCTCTGGATCAGCACCGGTAGGTGCTGTAGCTGGTGGCAGAAGGCTAGGAGAGTCAGGAATATCACTCAGAGCACCAGCAGGTTGATTTGCAGCCTGGATTCCTCCTGGGACCTGCAGCCTTGCATCTAGAGGCCTCTGCAATGCGCTCCCCAAATCAGTAAGGCGGTGTCCATGGAGAGGACCCTCCAGGGGGTGGGTGCTGGAAGGACATTCCTACTTGAAGGTGACATGGGTTCTGCCACCATCTAAGGGAGTCCATCAGCTGACGGGTCACTTTGACTCTGTCCCTGAGCCTGCCTGTGGCTTGTATCCCCCTCATGTGCAGGTGGACATATGAAGTCACGTGAACGTGGAGGCCATGTGACCCAAGAGGCAAAGTAGGAGCCAAGCAGGTAGTGTCCAGTGTCAGTTTACCTCTGTGGCCAACTCCCTGAGGCATACTGACGAGGAAGGCTTTCGCCTGGAGGGTATCTAGATGCGCCCTGATGAACTCTAGGCACTGGGCCAGAAAGAGGTGGGAGTTGGGGTCCATCATAAACTACCCCAAGTGCTGCAGAATATTTATGGTGCGCTCAGTGGTACATTGTGCCTTTGCAGCCATGTCCCCTTTTATAAGCCAGTCATCCAGGTATGGGAAGATGAAAGCCACTTGGAGCCGGAGTGGGCTGTGACCACTGAGAGGCATTTTGTGAAGACCCTTGTTGATGAGGCCAGACCAAAGGGCAGCACCCTGAATTGGTAGTGCTGTCCCCCCCACCATGAACCAGAGGTATTTTCTGTGGCTGGGATGGATTAGGATGTGTGTGTAGGCATC
The DNA here is from genome assembly GCA_033557465.1 of Ichthyophis bannanicus. Taxonomy (NCBI): domain Eukaryota; kingdom Metazoa; phylum Chordata; class Amphibia; order Gymnophiona; family Ichthyophiidae; genus Ichthyophis; species Ichthyophis bannanicus. The sequence goes on along the minus strand of CM066035.1, from coordinate 897,269,211 downwards.
CTTCAGGTCTAAGGAGCAGAGCCAATCTCCCTGCTGGAGGAATGGCAGCGGTATTCCAAGGGAGAGCATCTTGAACTTCTCCCAGACCAGAAACCTTTTGACTTCTCAAAGGTCCAGGATGGGCCTGAAGCCCCCTGTTCTCTTGGGAATGGGAAATACATAGAGTAGAAGCCTGTGCCCCAGAGATATTTCAGAACCAGCTCCACTGCCTTGTCCTGGATTAGGCCTGCTAGCTCGCTAAGAAGCAGCATCTGTGAAGGAGAGATCTGGCGGGCTCTCCTGGGAAGAGGGTGACGCCCGCTGTAGGTGGAGGAGGTATCCCTCCTTGACCACTTGTAGCACCCAGGTATTGAAGACGATGGCTGCCCAACTGTGGGCAAACAGGGCTAGGTGCCCTGCTGTGGGCAACAGAAGACTCCCTGGGGATAGGGAGGTCGCGCCCAGGCAGTCAAAGGTTCCCCCCAGTCCAGGCCAGAGCCGGCACCTGAGACTTCGGGGCCTTTTGTTTTCTGGGACCATATCCCTGGCCTTTTTGTTGCTGGCCCTATTGAGGGGGCTGAGAAGACCTGGAAGTGCTGTGTACCGCTAAAGCCCCCTTTCTTCCTCTGGAAGAAGTGCTTTTTCCACAGGGCTTCCTTCCAGGGTGCACCGAGGTCTTCTTTGAGAGTCTGGTTCTTGTCACATACTCTTGTCTCTATCTCTGCTGCCTTATCCACCACGGGCTTCCCGAATAGATTTTCTCCTATGTAGAGGACATCAATCAGTTTGTCCTGTACCCACTGTTCCAGGTCAGATGACTGCAGCCATGCCTGGCCTCGTACCCTGATGCCTGCATCAGCCACCCACCCTGGCTGATCACTCAAAGCCATTGTAGGCTGCTCGGGACAAAAGCTTTGAGCATTCTTTTACCGCCAAGGTCAGGATCTTGAACCTCTGTAGGAGTTCCCCATTGAGGTCTGCCGAGAACCTACCAAGCTCCTTCGACAGTTCCTTCAGGTACATGCCAATGCAGAGTTGGTAGAACTGGATCCGGCACGTTAGCATCAAGCCCTGAAATGCCTTCCGGCAGAGGGCTTCGAGGGTCCAGGCCTCCCTGCTGGGTTGGACCGAGCAATGTTTTTTTGCTTTTAAGACAGCACACTGATGACTCTACGACCATGGATTTGTGGGGAAACTGGGTCTTTTGAAATTCTGGGCTTCGGTACATGGCGTTGAGGCACCTACTAATGATTGGTACAGACACCGGTGTTTCCCACATCCAGAAGAGGAGGCAGTCGAAGATCGGAGGCACTGGTACCGTAAGGATTTCCTTAGACTGTACCTTGTATTGGAGTATCTCTAATTCCTCTGTGCATGGATCCTCCTCGGTCTCGATAGTGAAAGCCTTGGTCATGTCCCGCACAAAATCTAGGAACGCAACATCCTCGGGCGGGGAACAACGTTGGGTCGCCAGTGGAGATGGGTTCAAGGGCACGTCTCTGTCACCTCGTGTCCAGGGACTCTTCATCCTTGGTCTCCCATTCGGATTCAAAGTCAGAGTACAAGTCCGACGCCATGCAATATCCTCGGTCGAGGACTGCTCTCAGCGGTCTGTGGCCTCCAGAGGATCATCTGTCTGAGCCATAGTTGCTCGCTGGGAAGGACTGGTGTCTTGAGCAACAGATCTGGGACCTCATCCGGGGCCTATCGAGGCCTGTGGTACTCGAGGACCGGCTCGACATCCTGGGAAGTCCTCGATGTCAAGGGTCTCATCGTCAGGGCGGATGAATCGGACATAACACCTGCTGCATGGCTACGAGGGCAGATATACTACTCTTCAGGGCTGCCATTCTGGTCTCCATACCAGTTGGCTCTGTAGCCTTCAACACAGGCACAGAGGACTTCAGGCCCAGCATCGGTACTGTTGATGAGGATGGCCTTGGAGGTTTGAGGCCAGTCGGCGGGTGCCAACTCCTCCTTACAGGGAAGCTTGCAAGGCTGCTCCTGCCCCGACTCCTTGGACTAATACCTGGGACTGTGGGTCGTGTGGTGGGATTTCCCCTTTTTCCCTGATCCGTCCTCCAAGGAGGTCTTCAAGGGCTGTTTCTTCTTGTGCTCCATCTCCGGGGATTTCCGCTTGGAGGAACAGCAGCTGTGGGACTCTGAGGTGGCTCTGGCTTCGCGGGGCACTGAGGTATCAAGGAGGCTCTAGAGCGTGGTATCACCGGAGACTCCGGCGCAGAGTTGAACTTCGGAAAAAGTTTTCCTGCTGCTGATGGCAGCTCTTTAAGGCCTTTGAGATCTGCAGAGCTCGCAGTTGAGTCGTCACCTCCAGGTTGAGGCATCGGACGTAGCAATCGTGTGGGTCAGTGAGTGACATTTTGCCACACCAGTCACACTTTTCAAAGCCACTCAAGGCCATTGGAAAAAGGGGGGCCCCGCCTCCCGGCTGGAGTCTGAGGCCTTCGGCTGAAAAAGGCACAAATACCGGTCAAGGAACCCCCCAAAAAATGAGAAAAAGGGATAGACTAACCCAAGGAGCGATGCCAAGTCAAGTTGGCTTGGTGGCAGGAAGGAATCGATATGCAAACTAGAAAAACTTAATAAAAGGCAGACCTTTTCTGGGGAAAACAGGACAACGTCTGATGGGCTCCATGGAAAAAAAGGAGACTGAGGCAAGATGGCACCCTTGGGCGGGAAGTGGACCATGCATGCGTGATGCATCTCCCAAAGGCTCACTTTGAAAGCTGGGGAGATTCTTCCATGCGGGCTCTGTCTGTGCCGACATCACCAATATGTGAGGCCTGACTTCCTGCTTGTTCCCGGAGAACATCTTTTACATTTGTTTGTGCAGCACTGCGTACGTCTTGTAGTGCTATACAAATGCTCAGTAGTAGAAGTTCTAGTGTGCATCCTCCAGAACAAGGAGGAGAGCACACAGCATCCAGCGCACACTACCACCAGAGCCTGGACATGGAGTTCAGAGAGCGAGCTTCCTCCGACCCACATGCAAGGCATACTAAGCATTCCCCTGCAGAGCACATACATGGAGCACAGTACAGTCGACCGAGCAAGACAAAAGACAGAGTGCACAAAGTGCACTGCCTCCAGAGCTAGACATGGAACATACAGGGAGTTTCACCTCCACAGCAAGAAATGCAGTATACAGAGGGCATGCTGTCTCCAGAGCAAGATGTGGAGCACACAGGAAAATGAAGGGATCAAAGGCACACTCGCTCCGGCAAGTGCAAAGTGGGAAACAGTAGAGCAAAACAAAAAATCATAAACAAATAAGAACTCGTAAGTATTAAAAAAATATATAGATTAAACACAATAATCACATATAAAAAAAAATATAAATATAAAATACTATAATCATCAACATAAATAATCATGATAAACATATGAGGAGGAGAAAGAGGGAGGAGGACTCCCAAATTGTACTCACCCTCGCTGGCATGGACTCTATGGAACCACTACATCTGCTGCCTCACCAAGACAAAACCCCTAGGCCAAGTCTTAGGGCACTCAAAGCGGATATCTGACTGCTCCATCAGGGCCAAAGGTTGTGATAAGGAAGCTTATCAGAGCACAGAGAATAGTGACAAAGGAAAAGAATTTACCCTAATCAAGGGACCTGTTTTGTCAGGTCAGAGGAATAAAACTGCATGTTTTCCAAAAAGACAGGTTATTCCAGGCTGCAATGGCTGCAGAAAGCCCCTAGTGGAGATGAGGAGAAGGAGTATAAGCCCAGAGTGAGAAACCCTTACGTCACTCCTAATTACTCAGCTGTCAGGAGGGAGTTTGACCATCAACACCTGAGGAGTGAAAGGGAGGGGTTGGAAACTGGGAACTTTAAAACTAGAACAGAATATTCAGGAAAGGAGGAGAAGGATGAGAAGAAGGAGAAGAGGGAAAAGGAGAGAGAAGCTCAGAGAGATTCGTGTTCTTGGAGAGATTCCTATGAGAAGCCAGCTTCAAGGGATTGGAGAAATCCAGGGGTTTGGAGAACTTCAGCTAGGAACCCTAAAGCAGCCGGTAAGAGGACAGAAGCAGCTGAAGGGAGAAGGAACACGAATACCTTTTGGAAGAGGTATGGAGCAGATGCCCTGAGGTCCAGGAATACAGACTGGAGGACAGGTCATAAAAGCTCAAATGCATACTGGCCAGAGTATCTAAGAGGACAGCCTGATGCCAGCTTTAACTCAGGTATGAACTTTGGACGTTTGTCTAACCTAGAGCAATGCAAAGTGCTTAGAAACAGTTCCTTTCTTAATGGAGGTCAGTTAGTAAAATCCTCTGAGCCAGACCCTGATATAGAACCCATGCAGATAGAAGAACAAGATATAATTCCAGAGGAAGACGATTCTTTCATGGACTGTTCTTTATGCAAAGTTGCTAGCACAAAGAAATCCTGAAAGTGGATCAAACATAAAAGGAAATATTCTAGTAACTGGCACATCAGAAAGTTTGTGTGGAAAGAAAGAAGGTTTGGGAGAAGTGAAATACTTGTGCAGAGAAGGTGAAAAGCTGTTGATTGAAGCTTGTTACCCAGCTGATATCAAAGCAGAGCACAGCTTAGGCTGTGCACACATTGGATATAAAAAAGTTCTTTGAATGTGGAAAAGAAAAGCTGTTTTGTGAAGAAGCTTTTACTTTTGATTTGCTATACATCAGCACTGCTGAGCAGGTTTGTCAGCAGTGGCTGAGAGAAAGACTTTCCGTTGTTTAATGGACTTTACAAGTTACTTGCATAAGCTTTCAGTTGTATTGTTATTTTGAATATAAATCCTGGAGAAGACATCCTAAGGTGTTACCAAGTGAATCTGTGTGCATTTTGATTTACCTCATAAATAAATTCTGTCATTGCCTTAACACTCGAGCCAACTACCATAGTCTTCATTTACCTCAAAGGCAAGCACCGCATGACTGGACTACCATTACCATAATCCTTTGCAAGATAGTCAGTCTGGAACATTGCCAAAGTGGTGAATCCTATATAACAAGCACGCCCCTCCATACATATGTAAGGGGCTATGGGCGTGACAAGGTCCATAGACTGATCCCTGAGAGCTCTCTTTATGCTCTATCAGAGAATAATCTTTATACCAATTCCTGTCAGCTTCCCCAGCCAGGAACACGACCACTGCGTCATAGGCCATATATGTCCTAGGAAGCCAAGCACACTGAAATCTAAAAATCCTGCTGCACCAGTCCACTGCACCAACTGCTGGAGGCACAGAAATATGAACACATTCCCCTGCTGCACCAGTCCTTATACTGGTGATGTCATCACTGAAGCTCTTTCTGCTGGCTGGGGGCATAACCCACATGTTTGGACTGGTCTAGGAGGATGAATATCTTTTTCTGGTTTCTTGCATGGTTATACTGTCAGTACATTGAAAAAAAATTCAGACTGGTGTCATCTATCCTACCCTCACTGTGTGGGCTGCTGCCTCATTTCTAGACATGGAGTCCTCAATTTTGTCACTTTTGCTTTTTTTTTTTAATTCTCATTTTTCTGCATATAAAGATAATTTTATGTGCGGAAAAGTCCCTTTATATAACTGCATGGCCGTATACACACCTATACATTGGCTTGTATTTATTTGGGTACAGAAAATAGACATTCCTGATAGACAGAGTTAGGGCAAAGATGGGGGTAGAGTTGTTATATAAATGCAGAAATATGGGAGTACATAAACATTTATACAGGGCCAACCCCAGGCAAACCTTACGTTTTAAGCCCCTCCCCCATCCCGAGATTTTGATAATTAAACTCAACAATTGTGATCATCTGAACATCACACTTCCAGCAACAAACAGGATATCATACTTTTAAATATATTAAACTTTTCTTTGTATGTATGTGCGCGCCCAAATTCCCTGCGGGTAAAATGAATGTGCTGATGGCTCTCTGAGTTTATCGAGCTATTGTTTTTCTTGACTGCTCCTGCCCCTTAGTAGTTGCCACCCTAGGCAGCTGCTAATGGTTGGGCCTGCCCTGCATTTACACCTTCTTTGGAGCAGGTAGAAGTCTGTACGCATGAATGTGCGCGCTGTTGTAGCTAGTTCTGGGAAGTTATTTTATAAAACCAGACACGAACCCGTTTACTAAAGTGTGCCAAGTAGTTTGTGTGTGCTGTTAGCACATGACTGCAGCAACCGTTACTGTGCTGGCATGACAGTGCATGCTAATTCACTCGCCATCTGCAAGCTCTGCTAAGGGCTGGGAACTGGGAGAGCTATCAGCAAAGAGGCGGCAGGGATTGTACATTACAGTACTTACACTGTACTTTACCACCTCAAGAGGTAGCATTAAATGCATCTTCATTAATTACGATTGCATTTAACATGCCCACTGCAGCAGCATCTCCCCTCTCCCACAAGACCCTGTACATAACCCCTCCGTCCCCCCTCCCCCAGCACTAAGAGAGATCAGGAGCAATCCCCAGCTGCTCCTACTCCATTGGCAGCCCAGGATCAAAATGACAAGTCTCACCCTAGTAGTAGTCTTGCAATACTACAGTTAGGCATTCAGCCGCCAAATAAGGGTAGGAGGAATCTAGGAGAGACTTTTTTTTTTAAAGGATGCAGGCAGATATAGGGGGGTTGGAATGGTATATGGAAGATATTAGTAAGGGTGTCAGCAAAGATTCAGGGGCTGCAGTAAATGTATCACAGATAATGTGGATGTACTTATCCACAGTACTACCATTTACTTTTCAAAAGGGAGATTATGATAAAATGAGGAAAATAGCTAGCAAAAGAGTAAAAGAAGCAGCTGCAAAGGCTAAAGATTTGCATAAAGTGCGGGCATTGTTTAAAAATACTATCTTGGAAGCCCAGAACAGATGTATTCCATGCTTTAAGAAAAGTGGAAGGAAGGCCAGAAAACTGCCAGCATGGTTTAAAGACAAGGTCAAAGAGGCTGTTGTGGCCAAAAAAGCATCTTTAAGGAAATGGAAAAGCAGCCAAATGACAAAAATGGGAAACACAAGCATTGCCAAGTTAGATGCAAGGCATTGATAAGGCAAAGAACATTTGAAAAAAAGCTTGCCCTGGATGTAAAAATACATAATAAACACATTTTCAAGTACATTCATAGCAAAAATCCTGTGAGAAAGTTAGTTGGACCATTGGATGATAGAGGAGTAAAAGAGGCGCTAAGTGAAGACAAGACCATAGCAGAGAGACTGAATGAATTTTTTGCTTTGGTCTTTACTGATGTAGGAAATTTACCTGTGCCTGAAATGGTATATAAAGGTGATGTATCAGAAGAATTGAAAGAGATCTCGATAAACCGGGAAGATGTATTACAACTATTTGATAAACTGAAGAGTACCAAATCACCTGGACCGGATAGTATACATCCAAGGGTATTGAAAGAACTGAAATATGAGATTGCAGACCTACTATTAGTAATCTGTGAACTACCATTAAATTCAACTGTAGTACCTGAAGAGTGGAGAATGGCCAATGTAATGCCAATATTTAAAAAGGCCTCCAGTGGTGATCAGGGAAACTACAGACCTGCGAGTCTGCATCAGTATCGGGCAAAATGGTAGAAACCATTATAAAGAATAAAATTACTGATCATGTATATAGTCATGGTTTAATGGGAGAAAGCCAACATATATTTAGTCAAGGAAAGCCTTGTCTTACTAATCTGTTATATTTTTTTGAAGGTGTGAATAAACATGTAGACAAAGGTGAGCCTGTTGATATAGTGTATCTGGATTTTCAGAAAGCCTTAGACAAGGTCCTTTATGAGAGATTCTTGGTGAGATTAAAGAGTCATGGGATTGGAGGCAGCAGGGCCATACCCAGCGTGAATCATGCCCTGTGAGACTTGCACATCGAGCGCGCGTCCACCCCCGTATCTCCATCCAACCACTTTCTGGATGGCGGCAGGAGAGAAGAGGTGTGCCCGATGTACAGTCGCCAGCACTCTAAGCAGATCTGTCCCTCCTTGCTCTGATGCCATGTCAGAGGAGGGAGAGACTAGATCTGCTTAGAGTGCCACGAGAAGGCTTTACACTAAAAGCCCCAAAGTGCGTCAATTGACGCAAATGCATCTTCAAAGTTGTATACCAGCGCCACCGCTAGAACCATGTCAGTCATGTTCCATGACTTTGTTAGCAAGGTCAAGATGTTCAAATATGTGCATCGAAAATTAATGACTGATGCACCACCTAGCGGGAAAATGAATTTATACCTAGAAGCCCCAAAGTACGTCAATTGACACACTCAATTGTCTTGGATGCGTCAATTGACGTACTTTGGGGCTTCTAGGTATAAATTCATGTTCCCGCTAGGTGGCACAGCTCAATCACTGTTTATAGTTTTACTCAGACATTACAAACAATAAACACACGATGACATCATGTAATAACGTCACATACTGCACGTATTTAACAAATAACTAACTTCATATTAATTCACATCTGCATTTCATGCTAAACGCAGTCGTCGTGATAATGCATCAACTGACGCACTTTGGGGTTTCTGGGTAAAATTCCTTTTGGGGCTTCTAGTGTTAAGGGGCACATTTCAGCTGTCTGCCGTTGTCTGCCGCCACTGAGTGAAGAAAAAGGGGCGGGAGCAGGCAACGGCAGAGAGCTGAAATGCGCCCCTTAAGCCTTTGCACCCTGTGCGGCCGCATCGCTCGCACAGGGCTAGGTACGGTCCTGGGAGGTAGTGTGGTATTGTGGTAGTGTGGTATTGTGGCAGTGTAGTATTGTGGTTAAAAGATAGAAGGCAGAGAGTAGGGCTAAATGACCAATTTTCTCAATGAAGAAAAGTAAACAGTGGAGTACTTCAGGGATCTGTGCTGGGCCCGCTGCTTTTTAACATATTCATAAATGACCTGGAAGTGGGAATAACGAGGGAGGTGATCAAATTTGCAGACAGAAAATTATTCAGTTTTTAAAACCCGAGAGAATTGTGAAAAATTGCAAGAGGACCTTGATAAATTGGAAGACTGGGTGTCCAAATGGCAGATGATATTTAATGTGGACAAGTTATGCACCTAGGAAAGAACAACCCTAACTTTGGTTACACGATGCAAGGTTCCACATTAGAAATCACCACCCAGGAAAAAGATTTAAGTGCCACCGTGGATAATACGTTGGATTCCTCTGCCCAGTGTGCAGCGGCAGTCAAGAAAGCAAATAGAATGCTAGGTATCATAAGGAAAGGAATGGAGAATAAAACAAAAGATATTATAATGCCTCTGTATCGTTCCATGGTTCGACTGCACCTTGAATATTGTGTGCAATTCTGGTCGCCATATCTTAAAAAGGATATAGTGAAAGAGAAGAGTCACCAAAATAGTAAACTAACATAAGAACATAAGATATGCCATACTGGGTCAGACCAAGGTCCATCAAGCCCAGTATTCTGTTTCCAACAGTGGCCAATCTAGGTCATATATTTATTTATTTATTTTATTTATTTACATTCTCTTATACACCGTGCTATTCTGCATCAGTGCGGTTTACATTGAACAAACTGAAATTACATTGAACAGGGCATTATAACTTGGAGATAACTATTTTACAGGGAACATGGGCTATGGAGGGTTAAGTGGCTTGCCGAAGACCACAAGGAGCACCTGTGGGACTAGAAACCCCAGTCCTTCCGGCCCAAGGTTGCTGTCCTCTAGTGGGATTTGAACCCCTGACCTTCCGGCCTGAAGTACCTTGCCCCAACCACTAGGCCATTCCTCCACTCCAATGTACCTAGCAGTTTCCCCAAGAGACACAGCTTCCACAATGCTTGTACTGGGTCAAGCATTGATATCCTGGGTCCCTTCTTAATAATGGTTTATGGACCTTTCCTCCAGGAACTTGTCCAAACCTTTTTTAAACCCAGCTACACTAACAGCCTTTACTACATCCTCCGGTAACAAATTCCAGAGTTTGATTACACGTTGAGTGAAAAAATATTTTCTTTTATTAGTCTTAAATAGTTTACCCTGTAGCTTCATTGCATGTCCCCTAGTCTTTCTATATTCTGATAAGGTAAACAATCGCTCTACGTTTACCTGTTCCACTCCGTTCATTAATTTATAGACTTCTATCATATCTCCCCTCAGCCGTCTCTTTTCCAGGTTAAAGAGCCCTAACCTTTTTAGCCTTTCTTCATAGGAGTATCCTTCCATCCCCTTTACCATTTTGGTGGCTCTTTTCTGAACCTTTTCTAAAATCGCTATATCCTTTTTAAGATACGGCGACCAGCATTGCACACAATATTCAAGGTGCGGTCTCACCATGGAATGATATAGAGGCATTATAATATCGTTTTATTTTCCATTCCTTTCCTTATGATACCTAGCAATCTATTTGCTCTCTTGGCTGCCACTGCACACTGGGCCGAGGGTTTTAACATGGTATCCACAATGACGCCTAAATCTTTTTCCTGGGTGGTGGTTCCTAATGTGGAACCTTGCATCGTGTAGCCATAGTTTGGGTTGTTCTTCCCTAGGTGCATAACCTTGCACTTGTCCACATTAAATTTCATCTGCCATTTTGATGCCCAGTCTTCCAATTTATCAAGATCTTCTTGCAATTTTCCACAATCCTCTTGGGTTTTAACAACTTTAAATAGTTTTGTCTCATCTGCAAATTTGATAACCTCACTCGTTATTCCACTTTCCAGGTCATTTATGAATATGTCAAAAAGCAGAGGACCCAGCACAGATCCCTGGGGTACACCACTATTCACCTTTCTCCATTGAGAAAATTGGCCATTTAGCCCTACCCTCTGCTTTCTATCTTTTAACCAGTTCCTGATCCACAATAGTACACTGCCTCCTATCCCATGACTTTGTAGTTTTGCCAAAAGTCTCTGATGCTCTTGTTTTTCAGTTCTCAGGGGTTTTTTTTGGGGGGGGGGGAGGGTTGGGGGGGGGGGGGAGGCTCAAAGAAAAGAGATGGTAAACTAAGACTAGTTTAACACACCACTCCAGACTTGGCATTCAACAGCTCTGTATTATTCCACCTTAAATCTTCAAACCTACTCTTTTGAAGGAGAAATCCAATGGCAAACAAATCCTTCAACTCTACTCCAAACATTACCCAAATTCTAGTGCAACAAAGTGAGTCATTCATTAATGGCTTACACATATTGTTTACCACAGAGCCCCGGGGCAAATAACACACATTAATGACATTAGCCTGTGCTGTTAGCAAATGGTCCCCAAAGTATTTTTGGATGATAGAAGTTTGCATTGAACACTATCGTCTCAGTCTTTACAAGGACTACACTGACCTTAATTAGATAACTGCCTGCCAAAAGTTAATGTGCCAGAGGTATAGAGTATACATTTGTTGCTAACTACCAGCCTCTGCAAATTCTATAATGTATCACAGCCTATAATAAAACACTTTTTAATGATAATGGATTATTGCATTTAAGAGGACTATCAGAGTAAAAGAAATAAAGGAAGCATGATATATTTACAAAAAGACAGACATGAAAAACAGGAAGAAAAGATAAGGATTTTAAGTTTGGTGGCACAGAGGCCTGAATCCTGCCAAAATTCAGTGAGAGGATTTGCCCCTCCTCCTCAGAATCTTGCTGTGCTTTAAGTTCCTGTGACATAATCTAATTCCTTTCGCCTGGTGCAAGGATATGAGGCACCATAGCTGCACCCTCATTCCTGCTGCCACCCCCCCCCCTCCCCCGGGACATGAAGTGTCAGCAAGGACATTAAAACAGCAGTGCAGAACTTACCCATTGCCTCCGAACCTTCCCCCATGCAAACAAAGTCTGCACTGGAGGGGACAGATGCAGCTGGTCAAAACAGCACGCAGTGTCGGAGGTGCTGGGTAAGTGCTTAGTCTTCGTTTTAATGTCATTGCCGACGCTACAGGTCCCGGAGAGGAGCATCAGTGGGCTGCCCTCGAAATGTTGGTGCTCTACAAGACCGCCTAGTTTACCTAACGGTCCTAGGGTGCCAACAAAAATGCACCTATTTTATAAAGGCAAGCTAGGCACCTACGTGATTCTGTAAAAGAGGCTCCCAGAACACTTGTCTCAAAGCAGGTGCAGATATTCACATGCACATCTGTATGTATGGGCACCCCGATTCCATCCCTGTTCATCTCAAACTATCAGGTTGATGCAGAAAGCCGGTGCTAGAACCGCGCTAGACTGATTTTAACAAAACGTTCCTGACAATGCAGACATTTTAACGTGCGATGCAAGACGGTTAGGTTATGCAAATGCCCACCACGGTAACCATGCGCATGCAAATGAGCCACTGCCGTGTTAAACTTGGCGAGCAAGCCAAACACATGCGCACAAGAAGTCTGCACTAGTTTGACATGCTCTCCTGGTACTGCGTGGCTAATTTGCATATCAGTCCCAAAAGTATTTTGACGACATTGGGGACAGCCTCTGATGCCATCAAAATACTGTTGGGGCCGGTGCCTGACAAAAGAGAATCCCTCGTGGCCCAGCAACCCCGATCTCCCCACCCGACAGCATTCTGATGACGTCAAGGATGATTGCGGTATCGCGAAAAGCCCCCAATGCTATCAAAACACTGCCAGAGGCCGGTGCTCCGACAAAAAGTAATTACCTGGTGGTCTAGCGGCCCCTGAAACCCCCACCCCCACCCAAAGTAAAAGTGAAATCACCCCAAGCAAAAATAAAGTAAAATTTATCTGGTGGTCTAGCGGCCCTTGAAGCCCCCCAACCCAAACTAAGAGGAAATCACTCCCAAGTAAAAACAAATAAAATAAAAATTACCCGATGGTCTAGCGGCCTCTAAATCAAAGTCCCCCAGTAGCAAACAGGCAGGAGTGCTGCCTACAGTATGAGCTCCCGCTCTGGTCCACCATCTTGTAAAATGGCGCACCTTGCCCGCACGGTGCATCCTAGGATGCACCAGGCAAGATTAAACTCTCTTATAAGGTACCTTATATGGCAGTCTAACCCCACCCGGTGCATCCCAGGATGCACCGCACGGGGCCAGGAGCACCATTTTACAAGATGGCGGACCAGAGTGTGAGCGCATAAGCAGCGTTCCCACCTATTTGGTGCTGTGGAACTGGGATTTAGGGGACGCTAGACCACCAGGTAATTTTTACTTTATTTTATTTTTTTATTTTTTTTTACTTGGGGTGATTTCATATTTACTTTGGGATGGGGGTTCAAGGGCCGCTAGACCACCAGGTGATTACTTTCTGTGGGGGCACAACCCCGAAAGTGTTTTGATGGCGTTGGGGGCTTTTCCCGATGCCTGATCATCTAAGGAGATGATTTAGGCATCAGGAGAAGCACCCGGTGCCATCAAAATACTGGTGTGGGCACGTGTTAGATGTTTACTTCTAATCAGACCCTGTAGTAAAAGTTTTGGCGCTATGGCTGGTTGTGAAATCCTCTACGCCCGTTTCTGCATCAAGCATAGCCATGATATGCATACCAGCCCAACTGATTAAAATATATTAAAATTAATTTCATTTAAATAGATTTAAATATGCGTGGCGTTAATTGGGCACTAGTTTTTCCTTTGGCATTTCCATCTATTTTCTGCATTTAAAGAATCATAAAATGTGCTTAAAAGTGGCGTTATGGGCTTGTAAAGCCGGCGCTATCTTTCTGCATCGGCCTGTATGCCCCCGGGAATGCCTACATACATATTGTGCAGAAGTACGTGCTAGGTTGCTGTTCTTTACTCATGCAAAATGCTGCATAAAATTACCCCTTAATACTTACAGCAGCCTTGAAAGCAGTGTCCGGGAGCGGAACTTAAAAAGGTAAAGAGGAGGAAACAGATCTGCATGGCAGCTATTTACACGAGAAACGTGCATTTCTTAAACAAAGCTTAGATTTAAAATCCAGTATCAGTGAAGGCTATTTTCCACGCCAGCCCGAGGAGCACGCCGGGCCAGCAGCCTTAAGGAGGCGGCGCCATCGGGCGCATCAGCTGCTGCATGCTGGCCCGAGGAGCACGCTGGGCCAGCGGCCTTAAGGAGGCGCCATCAGGCGCGTCAGCTGCTGCATACTGGCCCGAGGAGCACGCCAGGCCAGCGGCCTTAAGGAGATGACGCCATCGGGCGCATCAGCTGCTGCACGCTGGCCCAAGGAGCACGCTGGGCCAGCAGCCTTAAGGAGGTGCCATCGGGCGCATCAGCTGCTGTAGGCCGGACCGAGGAGCACGCCAGGCCAGTGGCCTTAAGGAGGAGACGCCATCGGGCACATCAGCTGCTGCACGCCGGGCCATCGGACGCGTCAGCTGCTGCATGCCGGCCCGAGGAGCACGCCAGGCCAGCGGCCTTAAGGAGGCAGTGCCATCAGGCGCGCCTGAGGGCCTCGCCAGAGGGCTCTTTGGCGTGGCCCTCTGACGGCACGTGCCAGGGCGCCTTGGTCCCCGCCTAACACAGCACCAGCAGATCACCTGGTAGGCACCACGGAGCAACGCGTCAGAGTACAAACGCTCCTCCACACCTCACACCTCCGCAGCTCACCTTCTGACCCCAACCATCTCCTATATGAAGCAAGCACTCACCACTGCTACTGCTACCCACAGCCTATTGACTTCATTGCTACCCATAGTTCCCTCACTACCATAACCCCATTACCTGCAATTACTTCTGCATTGAACCTGCTTTCCTTTACTCGAATTGAACTTGCTTCCCACTGCTTGCACTGAACTGGCTACCCACTGCTTGCACTGAACTGGCTACCCACTGCTTGCACTGATCTGGCTACCCACTGCTTGCACTGATCTGGCTACCCATTACCCACATTGAATCTGCTACCCACTGCTTACATTGAACCTACTGCACAGGCTATAGTCTCCCCACTACCCATTGCTTGTATCCTAACCTTCATTGCATAGCATGAAGTCCCCACTTGTAACATATACATATACTGCATAGTGTTTAGAATCCGCAGCCATCTCATTGCTTGTATCTTAACCTATATTGCTTAGCGTCTAGTCACCACTTGTATCCCATCATATACCGCACAATGTTTAGAATCCGCAGCCATCTCATTGCTTGCAAGATAACTTACACTGTCTAGCCCCCACTACTCCTCTTCTATGGCCCCACATCACATTGTCCTGCTCTTCCTCATACTCCCCAACTGCCTCCCCTCCTACCAGCAACCTCACCCATCTTCCCCCTACTCTCCTTCTACCTCACTTCTCCCTCCATTCTATCCTCTAACCTAGCATCTGCCCTTGAGCTTCATCACACCGTCCCACTCATTCAACCAGCCCCTCTCTCCTTAAGACAACCTCACCCTCGCTTCAGCCATACTGCCTCCACTTTAACCCGCTCTCTACTACTCCTTCTCCTTCTCTCATCAGGTAATATCAACCCCAACCCTGGCCCCCCTTGATTTCTTTCACATTCTGAGAGCAGCTCCTCACGTACCTTATCTAATCTCATCCACATCCCCCTCCTTTCCCCTTCCGCCCTCCCTCACTCTTGCCCCAATCTCTCAACCAGAGACATCGACCCCAACCCCATCCCCTTTAGAGTTCTGTCTCACTCTAATAAGAAATCCTCACATAGCCTATCATCAACATTCCCCTTTCACTTCCCCTCCCTCATGTCCCTCTTTGACAGCACACTCACCCAGAGACAACCACCTGTACCCAGGTCCCTCTAGACCTCTGTGTTACTCTAGAAATAGATCCTCACGTAACAGCCCCACTAGATCACGTTCTTACTCTGGAAAGAAATCCTCACGTAACTTATCCAACCTTATCTATTCCCTCTCCTCTCCCCCTCTGCTCTCCCGTTCTCATGTGCCGTATGGAACGCATGCTCAGTCTCTAATAAACTTACCTTTACTCATGATCTCTTTATCACTAATGCGCTACACCTCCTTGCCCTGAGACCTGGCTCCTCCCAGACGATACCGCATCCGCTGCTGCTCGCTGCCATGGCGGCTACCAGTTCTCCCATACACCTCGATCCACTGGCCGCAGTGGTGGTGTTGGGCTTCTACTTTCTCCTGCTTGCCAATTCCAACCCCTCCTACTGCCTCAATCACACTCCTCCCTCTCCTTTGAAGTCTACTCCATTCACCTCTTCACACCACTTCCCCTTCGAATAGCAATTATCTATCACCCACCCGACAAATCCAAATCGACTTTCCTTACCGACTTCGACTCCTGGCTTTCCTTCTTTCTGGAGCCCTCCCTCCCCCACTCTCATTCTTGGCGACTAACATTCACGTTGATAACCCCTCTGATTCCCATGCTTTAAAGTTCCTCACCCTCACCTCCTCATTTAACCTCCAACTTTGCTCCATGGCCCCCACACACCTGCACAGCCACTGCCTTGACTTCTAACTCTTCTCCCTCAAACTTCCGCAATTTAATCCTTCCCTCATCTGACCATAACCTTTAATCTTCAGCTTCCGCCGTCTCAACCTCGTCCTGTCTCCTCTGACCTATTTAGAAACCTTCATAATATTGATCCCTTGACTCTCTCCTCCACTATTTCCCCATCTCTTTCCTCCATCAAGTCCTCCTCCAAATCCGTCGACGAGGCAGTATCCTCCTATAATGCTCCACTATCCTTGGCTCTTGACACACTGGTTCCACCCACCCCACATCCTGTTAGACGTTCTGCTCCCCAGCCCTGGCTTTCATCCACAACCCGCTATCTATGCATCTGTGCCCGTTCTGCGGAATGTGCTTGGACCAAATCCCGATCCCCAGAAGACCTTCTACACTTCAAATTTATGCTTGGCTCCTTCCAATCAGCCATAGCCCTTGCCAAACAAAATTATTACATCCATCTGACTAACTCCTTTGCCTCTGATCCTCGCCGCCTCTTCAATACCCTCAATTCTCTCCTCAAGGTGCCCCCGCTCGCCGTCCCGCCCTCCCTTTCTGCCCAAACCCTAGCCGACTACTTCCATGACAAAATCCACAAGATTACCCTCCAATTCCCCACTCTCTCATCTACCTACTCCCCTCCTCAATTCTCCCTCTGCTACCCTCTCCTCCTTCCCTATGATCTCCAAAGAGGAAACCGCACTCCTCCTCCAAACCCACCACCTGTTCTTCTGACCCTATCCTCACCCATCTCCTACATCCTATTTCCTCCATCATTGTCCCCTCCATCTCTTATATTCTCAACCTCTCACTCTCCACTGCAACTGTCCCCGTTGATTTCAAACATGCTGTTGTCCCACCTCTCCTCAAGAAACCCTCACTTGACCCCACCTGTCCCCCTATCGACCCATTTCCCTCCTTCCTTTCATATCTAAACTACTAGAACGAGCAATCCATCGCCGCTGCCTCGACTTCCTCACCTCCCAGGCCCTCCTAGACCCAATACAATCCGGCTTCCGGCCCCTACACTCCACTGAAACGGCACTTACAAAAGTCTCCAATGATTTGTTCCTCGCTAAATCTAAGGGCCTCTACTCTGTCCTCATCCTTCTCGACCTCTCCGCTGCCTTTGACACTGCTGACCACAATCTTCTCCTCACCACTCTCTCCTCCCTTGGTTTCAAGGGCTCCGTTTTATCCTGTTCTCCTCCTACCTCTCCCATCGTTCCTTTAGTGTATGCTCTGGCGGCTCCTCCTCCTCCCACCCCGCTCTATGTCGGTGTACCCCAGGGATCTGTCTTGGGCCCCCTCCTTTTCTCTCTCTATACCCAATCCCTTGGCACGCTTATCTCCTCCCATGGCTTTCAGTACCATCTCTATGCTGACTCCCCCCAAATCTACCTCTCTACACCCAATATCCCTCTAGCAATCCAGTCCAAGATCTCTGCCTGCCTTTCTGACATTGCTGCCTGGATGTCTCATCGCCACTTGAAATTGAACATGGCCAAGACTGAACTCCTCGTCTTTCCCCCCAACTCCTCCCCTCCTCTTCCCCCT
The DNA here is from genome assembly GCA_033557465.1 of Ichthyophis bannanicus. Taxonomy (NCBI): domain Eukaryota; kingdom Metazoa; phylum Chordata; class Amphibia; order Gymnophiona; family Ichthyophiidae; genus Ichthyophis; species Ichthyophis bannanicus. Next base: position 897,251,363 of record CM066035.1, on the reverse strand, counting down.
TTCTCAGTCTCCGTGGATGGATCTACGATCCTTCCTGTACCCTCAGCCTGCAATCTGGGGGATTATCTGACACCTCTCTCTCCTTCTCCACACATATCCAGCTCGTAGCGAAGACCTGCCGCTTCTTTCTCTACATCAGCAAAATCCACCCCTTCCTGTCTGAACACACTACCAAAATGCTTGTCCACTCTTAAATTTCCTCTCGCTTCGACTATTGCAACATACTCCTTGCTGGTCTCCCCGCGAGCCATCTCTTCCCCCTTCAATCTGTACAAAATTATGCTGCTCGACTAATCTTCCGCCAGCCTCGCCATACCCACATTACTCCTCTTCTCAAGTCGCTTTACTGGCTCCCCATCCAATTCAAACTCCTCCTACTGACCTACAAATGCATTCACTCTGCAAATATGCAATGCAATGTGTGCCTTCAAGTCAGTCCTGGCGACCCAGAAGCTCCTGGGTTTTCTTGGCAGTGTCACCGGAAGTAGATTGCCAGGCCAGCACTTCAATACCTCTCATCTCTTATCTCTCCCTACATCCCCACTCGGCAACTTTGCTCCGCTAACAAACTACTTCTATCTAGGCCTTTCACTCGCACCGCTAACTCTCGACTTCGCTCCTTTCACCTCACTGCACCCGCCTGGAACAGCTTACCTATGTCTATATGCCAAGCACCCTCCATGGCCCTCTTCAAATCCAGGTTAAAGACCCACCTCTTCACTGTCGTGTTCAGATCCTGACTTCTATCCTTCATCTTAACCTAACCCCCACCTCAAGACTGAACTGTAAAAACCATATTGTACTTTGCACTGATTGAATAATGCTCTGTATTGTCGTGACTAGATTGTAAGCTTGGACGAGCAAGCCTCCGACGAGGCAGGGATTCTCTCTTGTATGTATGGCTGTACAGCTGCATGTGTGGCATTATATAAGTGTTAAATAGTAGTAGTAGTAGTAATTCGTCCTCCTACAAAAGGTAAATTTCTATTTTCTTAAGGGAAGGGGGTGTTGCTGCTCTAGATTTCTTTGTGCCTTCTGTTACCAGGCAGCAAAGGGTATTCACTGTAGTTTCATGCTCCTGGAGATGCACACTTGACTTCACTGGGGGGTAGGGGAAAGCAGAAAGGTACCATGTCAGAGGCCCTAACAAATCCAACCACGGCCTAACACGTGACTCAGTAACAGTACCACATGTTGCCCCGGGGGAGTTCTGCTCCTCAGTCCAGCTTCAGCTCTTTTGGTCAGCTGGGGCCAAAAACTGCAGAGGAAATGTTCAAAGTCTCCTGGTGGGTGAAAGGATGAGGTGATAGTGAGAGCATCTGTATCGCACAAGTGACTCCTAGTGACCAGGTGCTAAAGGGAGCCATAGATGCTGGTTGTTGGCCAAGGACTCTTATTGTGATATGTACATTAGATGAAATGGGGAGGACAGCATTAAAAACAGGCCCTCCACCTGGATCCTTATGAATGAAAACTCACAGCACCAGAACTTCAGTAGATGCTGCTTCGAATAATGAAGGGAAATCATTAGTCATAGAAGGAAAACTACTGGACCAAAGAAAAAAAACTAAGCAACAGACAAGGGAATTCACGTGAACACCTTCTCTCTGATCCTTTTGTTTAAAGGGGAAAAAAAGAAAAGACAAAACTCAGTCAAATTGTTCCAGTAAATCATCACAAGCACCTTAGATCCCTGGAGTGACAGTCTCTCTTCCAATTGCTATACAAAGTCATCTTCACTAGCCAGACAACGTAGTTATTCACCTGTAACATGTGTTCTCCAGGGACAGCAGGAATCAGTCCTCAAATATGGGTGACGTCGGCGCCAACGGAGCCCGTGTGGAGCAATTCCCCATCTTTCACAGAAAGCCTTTGGGAATGATACCGTATATGCGTGTCCCCCTTCCCACCCAAGGGTGTCATCTTGCTCAGTCAGATGACATAGCAAAAAAGGACTTAATGTAGTAAGGCAATACTAAGGGTAAGAGGGAAGGTTGTAAGGACTGATTCCTGCTGCCCCTGGAGAACACGTTACAGGTGAATAACTACGCTTTCTCCAGGAGTCAGTCCTCACATTTGGGGCTCCCTAGCTCCAGGTTGCCAAGGACCGAACCATGATAGCACCACCGGCGACTCGACAGGTGGCCATAAGTTGCAGGAGGCAAGTCCCTACAGAGACTCTGCAAGACCCTTGCATCTGGCAACAGCTTCACTCCGGTAGCCTGAACACAGAAGGGTCGGAGGACAGGAGTTATCTACACCCCAAAAATATTAAGGAGTACTGCCTGTCCGAAGGCCCTGTCCTTATGGGACTCACTCTCCAGGCAGTAATGAGTTACAAACATATGAATCGAAGACCATGTGGCGCCTTGCAGATTTCTGTCACCGGCACCGAGTGGAGGTTGGCTACCGATGTGGCCATAGTCTGCATGCGATGTGCAGTGATCCGGTGCTCAAGGGAGAGGCCACTCGCTCATAAGCAAGGGCAATGAAGTCTGCCACCCAAGTGGACAGAGTCCACTTCATTAATGGAAGACCCGGTCTATTGGGGTTGTATGATACAAAGAGCTGAGAAGCTCTGCGATGGGCCTGTGTCCGTTGCAGGTAGAAATACAGGGCCCGCTTACAGTCTAGCGCATGCAGTATGAGTCCCTCCCTGCCAGTATTTGGCCATGGGAAGAAGGTAGGTAGGACCAACTACTGATTGAGATAGAAGGGGGATACCACCTTGGGGAGAAATTTAGGGCGTGTGCAGAGTACCACCCTGTTCTTATAGAACCGTGTGTACGGCAGATCCACCACCAAGGCCTGGAGTTCACTCACTCTCAGAGCTGAAGTGAGTGCCACCAGAAAAAACACTTTCCAGGATAGGTATCATAAATGACAAGTGGCAGTTTGGTGAGTTGGGAGAGCACCACATTTAGGTCCCATTCTGCCGCAGGGGAGCAAAGAGGGGGCTTTGATAGCAAGAGGCCCCACAGGAACCTGAAGACTAGGGACTGGTTTGAGAGGCGTATTCCCTCTATAAGGTGATGGTGAGCGGCTATGGCGCTCAGATGTACACTCAGAGTTTGACTTCAGACTGGTGTGTGAGAGATGCAGTAGGTACTACCGTACAAGTTGCACGCGGCGGGAGAAGGGATTCTCTTCTCCCTCTGTACACCAAATAGAAAATCTTCTTCATTTGAAGGCATATGCACGTCTGGTGGAAGGTTTTCGGGAGGCCAGTAGGATCTCCTCAACTTCTCCCGGGAGGTTTAAAGGGGCCAGGGCTACCCTTTCAGCAGCCACACTGTCAATGTTAATGACCTCAGGTTGGGGTGCAAGAGAGCGCCCTCCTCCTGGGACAGAAGGTCCGGGTCCTGACCCAGTGGGACTGGGAGTGCAACCGACAAGGAGAGCAGCAGAGGAAACCAGGGTTGCTGGGGCCATCTGGGGGTGATCAGGATCACTGATGCCTGCTCGCTCTGGACCTTGAAGAGGGTCTTGGCCACTAGTGGAGTCGGTGGAAAGGTATAAAAGAGCCCTCTGACCATGGGATCAGGGAGGCATCCGCCGCTACTCTCCCCATGTGCGGCTGGCATGAGCAGACGTGGGGTAGCTGCAGGTTGTCTGGGGAGGCAAACAGATCCATCACGGGTCTGCCCGAGAGGTGGAAGAGTCTTTGCACCACCCTGGGGTTCAGATGCTATTCGTGTGGGCACAGGACTCTGCTGAGCTTGTCCGCTAAGTAACTCTCCTGACTCAGGAGATATAGTGCTCGTAGGAGTATTCTGTGGTGCACAGTGAAGGAGAGCAGAGTAATCACCTCCTGACAAAGGGAGTGCGAGCCCATGCCCCCGTTTACGTAAAACATAGCAACCTGGTTGTCCGTCTGGATCAACACAGATTGGTTGCACAGCAGGTGGCAGAATGCTCACAGAGCTAGGAAGAGTTCCAGGAGGTTAATTTTTAAGAAGAAGGACTCTTTTGGAGACCAGGTGCCTTGAGTGTGGAGTTCTCCACAATGCGTTCCCCAACCCAGGAGGGAGGCATCCATGGTCAGGACCCTCTGAGGTACAGGTGCTTGACATGGCAACTCTGGCCTGGAGGTGGCATAGGGACTTCCACCAGTTGAAAGAGGCCACCAGTTGGTGGGCGATTCTGATTCTGTTCCGCAACCTGCCCATGGCCTGAGTCCATTGAGAGCGGAGGCATCACTGGGCTGCCTGCATGTGCAAGCGGGCTAGGGGCAAGACATGGACCGCTGAGGCTATGTGGCCCAGTAGGCAGAGGGGGAGACGAGCAGATAACTGTTGAGCCTGGCACTTCTCCTACCAGTTGTACAAGGCAATGTGTCCTCTCTTTTGGGAGGAAGGCCTTGACCTGTAGTATGTGCAACTGGGCCCCTGTGAACTCCAGATTTTGGGCCGGAGAGAGGTGTGATTTGGGGTAGTTGATGACAAACCCCAAGTGCTGCAGGAGGCGGATTGTTCACACTGTGGCCTGGGTGGCCTCGAGGGCCATTCTGCCTCTAATGAGCCAGTCATCCAAGTAGGGAAAGATGAAGGCCCCTTGCAGCCACATGTAAGTAGCCATGACCGCCAGGCACTTTGTAAAGACTCTTGGTGAGGCAGCCAGGCCGAATGGAAGCACCTTATACTGGTAGTGCTCTCCTCCCATCACAAACCTTAGGTAGTGCCTGTGGAAGCGGTGGATCAGGATGTGGGTATACGCATCCTTCAGGTCTAAGGAGCACAGCCAATCTCCCTTGTGGAGGTAGGGCAGCAGTGTTCCAAGGAAGAGCATCTTGAACTTCTCCCTCACAAGGACCCTGTTCAGATTTCGCAGATCCAGGATGGGCCTGAGGCCCCCAGTTCTTTTGGGGACAAGGAAATACCTGGAGTAGAAACCCTTTACCCACAGGTGTCTGGGTACGAGTTCTACTGTCCTGTCCTTGAACAGGCCTGCAAGTTCTGAAATTAGCAAGATCTGGTGAAGGAGAAGTTGCACTGGTTCTCCTGGGAAGAACTCTGGTGGTGTTTGCTAAAACCGGAGGAGATAGCCCTCCTTCACCACCTGGAGGACCCATTGATCCGTGGTGACCCCAGCCCACCTGTGGGCGAAGAGCACCAGGCAGCCAACTGTGGGCTGGAGGGGGACTCTGGGGAGGGGGGGGGGGTAGGAGGCCCTGCCCAGGAAGTCAAAAGATCCCCCCAGGTTGGGTGGGAGCTGGAGGCTGGGGCTTCGGAGTCTTTGGCTTTCTCAGCCTGTGGCCCTATTCTTGGACCGAGGACCCTGCTGTTGCTGCCCCGAGAAGGGTTGGTAATGGCCCTGGTGAAAATACCCCTTTTTCCTCAATGGTTTCTTTCGGGGGAGGGTTGAGATCTTCCTCAAGAGCCTCTGCCTGGTCACAACATCTGCCTCAATCTCGACCACCTTGTCAGCCATGGGTTTGAGAAATAAGTTTTCCCCGGTGCAGGGGACTTCTAGCAGTTTTTCTTGTACCCATTGCTCAAGGTCAGAAGTTTGCAACCAGGTCTGGCACCGGGCACCGATGTCAGCTGCTGACACCCAGGCTGCCGACTTAAAGCCGTCGTAGGTGGTGCGGGACAGGAACTTTGAGCAATCCTGAATCCCTGCTGTTAGGGCCTGGAACCTCTGGAGTCATTCCCTGGTGAGGCCTGCAGAGAAGTCTTTCAATTCTTGGATGAGGCCCTTGAGATATATGCCTATGTATAGTTCATAGGTCTATATCTGACAGCCCAACATGGATCCTTGGAAGTACTTGCTCCCAAGGGCGTTGAGGGCTTGGGCCTCCCTGCCCAGGGAAAACAGAAAAATAGTTCTTCTGACTTTTGAGCTTCTGCATAGAGGACTCCATGACCATAGAGTTATGTGGGAATTGAGATTTTTGGAAGCCAGGGCCCTTCTTGACGCGATAGATGGCATCAAGGCATTGGCTGACCACCGGCACCGAGGCCGGGGTCTCCCACATCCAGAGGAGCAATCACTAGAGGATGGGTTTGACCTGCACCGTAAGAGTCTCCTTTGGTGGGGGACTCATACTGGAGAATTTCCAGTTCTTCAATGCACAGGTCCTCCTCCGAATCGGTCGGGAACGAGAGAGCCCGGGCCATGTCCCGGCCGAAGTCATGGAAGGCCATGTCCTCGGGGGAAGAATGGTGTTGGGGTTCCAGAGGGAAGTCTCGAGAGATGCCTTGACATTGGTCTCCCAATCGGAGCCAGAGGATGTCAAAGATTCTGAGTCTTGGGGCTCTTTGGGTCTCACGTCAGACTCCTGGAAACTGGCCAGGAAGGACTGGACTCCTGAGGATCAGGACTGGGACCGTGATCAGTGCCTAGGGCTTGCCCAAGGCTATCGTCACTCAGGGCCTGGCTCGATGCCAGAGGCCTCTCCTGCAGTCAGGGGCCCGGCTTTCAGGGCAGATGATGTGGGCGAACATGACATCATCGCCTGCAGCAGGGCCAGGATTGCAGAGATGTTCTGCTCGAGAGCTGCTATTCTGGACTCATTACCAGAAGGCTCTGCAGCGTTTGGCATGGGCACCGAGAATTTCAGGCCCGACGCTGGCACTCTCGTAAGTGCATCCTCGACAAGGACTATGGCCTTGGGGAGCCTTGCAGTGTCACCGCCAGCCAAGGACTCCTCAGAGATCTTAGGAGGGTGCTGCTCAGAGTTGCCCGAATCCCGTCACGACACTTTACCAGGTTTCACTGGTGGAACCTTGACTGGCTTCGAGGATTTCTTCTTTTTCTTCCTGGGGTCCGGCGTCTTTATGGAGCCGCTGCCATGGGACTCCAAAGACGTCTGGACCTTTCGGGATGTGCTCTGCTTGGGGCTCAGCACTGGGGAAGCCAGGGCTGAGTCAGACTGCGGTAACAGCTTCTCTTGCAACTCAGATCTTTTCCTATTGGTTCGCAGGTGGAACTGTTGGGTCGCGGCCAAGGCAGTGCAAGCAGCAGTCGTGAGTGTCTGTAAAAGAAATAGTTTGGCCACAGCGGTCACACTTTCTGAACTCATCGGGGGACATAGTGGGAGACACCCGGCTGGGGTCAACGGCCCCTGGGCAAAAAAAGGGGTGGGAACGCCGGTCACGGAAAGCCTCAAAAAGAAGGGAAGAGCCGAGGATGTGGCCAGCTTGAGGCGGGAAGAGGAACCGGTACGCAAACTGGGAAAAAAACAACTTTTAAGGATAATTTTAGAGGATTTTTCCAGGGAACAGAACAAATGTTTTTTGGGCTCCGCGGGAAAAAAGGAGACCGAGCAAGATTTATTTATTTTTTTATTTATTTATTTATAGCTTTTCTATACCGCACTATTTGCCATCAGCGCGGTTTACAGATAACAAAGATTGTGCAATGAGGAAGGACCACATTGGGCGGGAAGGGGACTATGTATGCATGGTAGCATTCCCAAAGGCTTTCTGTGAAAGCTGGAGAATTGCTCTGCATGGGCACCGTCGGTGCCAACATCAGCCATATGTAAGGACTAACTTCCTGCTTGTTCCTGGAGAATGCGTTTGATTCTCAGCTCCCCAAGTGGACCAGGACCTGGGAAGCTGCAGTGGGAGTGTCCACAGCCCCTGAGGAAAGAACGTTGTAGACCGTGTGCAATACCAATACCCAGTAACCAGATTTAGGGTCCATGACTGTAGAGCTCTGGAATGAGTCCTGCTGCTTTGTCGCTGGCCAAGGACTCTCACTGTAATGCCACAGCTAAAGCTGGGCAGAGATATAAAATGGGGCAAACTGCCCGATACTTATGAATGAAGGCTCATGGTGCCAGATCCCAGCCCCAGTACCCACTGAGCTGAAAGCTTCAAAACAGGAGGAAACAGAGAATGGAAAAAAAAGAAAAACAGTTACCCACGTAGCCAACATAATGTCTTGTCTTAAATTGCAGGGTGCCATGAGTGTCCCCATAACTGCTGTTTTATAAAGACAAGTAGGCGCCTATGTGTCTTTATTTACTAGCACGTGTGGCAGAGAATGTGCCTTGAGTGTAGGCACGATCTTATGTCTGTTTCCGGGAAGGTGCAAATGCTCACACATACTTTATGCATGCATGTGCCTAGATCAGTGGTTCTCAACCCAGTCCAGGGGGCACACCCAGCCAGTAAGGTTTTAGGACAACCACAATGAGTATGCATGAGGGAGATTTGCACGCACTGCCTCCATTGTATGATTTTATGTATAATGATTTTATAGTATTGTCTCCTTAGGGACGAAATTAAAGATTTATCTGCATGTAAAGCTAATTTCACATATGAAAAAGGCTTTTTATAGAACTGCACAGACGTACACATATGTGCAGCGGTGGCCAAGAAAGCACATAGAATGCATGGAATCATAAGGAAAGGAATGGAGAATAGAACAAAGGATATTATAATGTCTCTGTATCGTTCCATGGTGCGACACCTTGAATATTGGATGCAATTCTGGTCGTCATATCTTAAAAAGGATATAGTGGAATTAGAAAAGGTTCAGAGAAGAGCCACCAAAATGGTAAAGGGGATGGAAGGATACCCCTATGAGGAAAGGCTTAAAAGGTTAGGACTCTTCAACTTGGAAAAGAGACGGCTACGGGAGATATGATAGAGGTCAATAAATTGATAAACAGAGTGGAACGGGTTAACGTAGATTGGCTGTTTATGCCATCAAAAAGTAGAAAGACTAGAGGACACACAATGAAGGTACAATGTAACTTATTTAAGAATATTAAGAGAAAATATTTTTTCACTCAACGTGTAATCAAACTTTGGAATTCGTTACCGGAGGATGTAGTAAAAACTGTTAGTGTAGCCGGGTTTAAAAAAGGTTTGGACAAGTTCCTGGAAGAAAGCTCCTAAACCATTATTAAAGAGGACACTGGAAATCCACTGTTTGCCCCACGACAAGCATTGTGGAACCTGTGTGCCTTTTTGGGAACCTGCCAGGTACTTGTGGCCTGGATGGGCCACTGTTGGAAACAGGATATTGGGCTTGATGGATCTTGGTGTGACCCAGTATGGCAGTTCTCATGTTCTTACGAAGTACCCATGCCAACAGATTGTGCATACTTTTACATGGACTGCACATGGGCATTCCTAGGGGCATAGTTTGGGCAGGGCAGAGGCAGAGTTGCGATGTACTCACGTGTTTTATAAAATACATGAGCATACGCAAACATTTATACCTTTTTCGAAGCAGATGTGAATTTGCACATGGCCATTTCCATGCTACTTGGGCTAGTTCTGGGAGTCTATTAAATAAAAGTGATTATGTGCCTAGGTTGCCTTTATAAACTAGGGTTTTTTTTTGGGGGGGGTCTAAGGATTTATTAGTACATGCTGATGAATGTGATCCTTATTAACAATTTTCTATGGAAAACGCACGCCAAGTGTGCTATCTCTCACTGATTGTCTTCTGTCTTCCAGGGCGCATCAGACAAAGATACTCGCACACTGAGCAGAGCTGCTAAAGTCAGGAAACACTTTTACATACCATTCAGACGGATCTTTCATAAAATGAAATCCCACGCTCCTAACAAAGTTACACAGACTTGGCAATAACACCAGCAAGGCAGCAAAGGAACGAAAACGAAAGCACATGCATTAAACCTACCGTGATTCCTATAAGCAACACAATGCCACATGAAAGGGTTAGGACGGAAATCCAATGATGACTACAGCACATATCCTACACTACAGCATTCTCTGCTAAAATGCAAAGACCGACCATTACCAGCCACATGAACACTACTGGAGGGGATGCTGTGCAACAGGTGCGCTGCGATTAAGTAACATGCATATCTAACAAAAGGGAACATTAGATGGGGGAGGGGGAGAGAAGAGCTGGAACAAGCCTTACCCTCATCAAGTGAAGAAGAGTAGTTACCCATGGGAAAGATATGCAAGTGGAAAAAGCTTGATGAAACACGGATGGAAAGCAAAAGAAAAGTGTCACTAAAAATGGAAACAAAACCAGAAAGCGAGATGTGAGGAGAAGCATGCCAGAAAATCTTCAGCATGTACTGTAGGCTGCATGTCACATGAAGTCTTCTCCTCAGTGCAGGGTCCTTTATTTTTAGACAGACATTTATCCTTTTTTTAAAATTACAGATTAGCACACCGTACTGAAATACAAACACTAAATAAATCTTAAACATATGGAACATCTCTCAGCGGTAATACACTTGTTTTTCGATAGGATTTTAATATTTTGATCCAGATCTAAATTTTCGGCAAAATAAAGAGAAATGGGCGAAATGCCTGAAGTCCTTTTACTCATCCAGTGTTGAAATAGTGCCGTTACTGACAAATGTTTTAGTAGGCAATTTTCAGCAACTGGTTAAGTGCAAAGCATGTGAATACATTTGTACCTCTGTATTGGTAAATTATATAACAGAGTGCATAGGCAAGAAGGGCACTTGAAGCTCAATTTTGCAAAAGGAGCTTAGGTCAGAAAAGCGTAGTTACTCACCTGTAGCAGTGTTCTCCAGGAACAGCAGGAATCTGTCCTCAAATATGGGTGATGTCGGCATCTATGGAAAAAGAAAAGCAACTCCAGGAGAGGCGGGAGGATTGTGAGGACTGATTCCTGCTGTTCCCTGAGAACACCTGTTACAGGTGAGTAACTATGCTTTCTCTGAGAACAAGCAGGAAGTCAGTCCTCACATTTGGGATCTCCTTAGCTACAGGCGATCCAAAAAGTGAACTGTGAAGAACAGCAGAAAGTACAGTACGGTTGCAAGACCTCAGCAGCAACCCCAGCATCGATTAGGGAACCAGCTCTCTGGTAGCCTGGACAAACAGAAGGACTGGAGGGCAGGAGTTGCCTCAAACCCCAAACAGATGGCAGAGTACCGCCTGGCCGAAGGCCTGCTGGCCCTGTTTGGGAGCTGGAAAGGCTGGGCACTGGTGAGTAGTTTCTGTAAGCCTTCCTCTTCTTTGAGTAAAGTTTTTTTCCCCAAAGCCTTCAGTCAGGGTCAGCGGTCTTTTTGAAGAGCCTGGACATGGTCAGAACTTAGACTCAAGCTCGGATTCTCCACCCAGCAGGGGATATTGACCAACTTGTCCTGAACCCACTGCTCCAAGTCAAAGAACTGTAGCCAAGCCTGGCAGCAGGCACTAATGCCCACCGCAGCTACTCTGGCCACCAACTCAAAGTTATAGGCTACAATAGTAATAAACTTGGAGTACTCCTTGACTGTAGAGGTCAGGGCCCGAAACCGCTGAAGAGGTTCCTCCAACAGTCCAGCCAAGAACCCAGTGAGCTCCCTCGCCAAGTCCCACAAGTAAATGCCCATATACAGCTGGTTAGCCTGGATCCAGCTGATGAGCATTGAGTCCTGGTAGCACTTTCTGCCCAAGGCATCCATTGTGCAGGCCTCCCTGCGTCTTCTGTCTCTTTATCCAGTGCATGGCCACCACCATGGAGTTATGAAGCAGCTGTGCCTTCTGAAACCCAGGGCCTGTTCACAATCTGCACTGAGGCCAGGACTCCCACATGTGGAAGAGAAACCATTCCATGAATTGGGGGGGGGGGGGGGGAGACAGGCAACTTGAGTGCTTCCTTTGGAGGGGGCCTTGTACCGGAGGATCTTGAGGACCTCCACCTGAGACTCCTTCTCAGTGTTCGTGGTGAAGGCCAGAGACTTCACCATGTCCTTAAAAACTCCAAGAAAGAAAGGTTCTCAGGTGGGGACTTGCATCGAGTCTTCTGGAGGAGAGGGGTCCGAAGGGACATCTCAATGGAGGCAGGAATCAGGGGACTCATCATCGATCTCCCACTCTGACTCAGGAGACAATCTCGAGGACGCTCCGGGCATCGGGACCTCGCCAATTGGTACCAGGAAATGTCATTGGGCTGAGGGTGCTCAAGGACCGGCTCCATGATCTCCAATGACACCTTTGTAGTGGAGGGACCGGTGGTCAGAACCAATGACCTGGAGGAACCAAGCACTGGTCCCTGCTGCTGGGCCAGCAAGACTGTGCTCGAGGGCTGCCATTCTGATCTCAAGGCCAGAGGGCTCCGCAGCTGCTGGCATGGGCACAAAGGCCATCACGTGAGGCAGAGGCCACTGTGGTGGCACTACCAGAGGGCACCAGTTCTACGAGCGACACTGGGGCAAAGACGGAGGTCTTCCAAACATGGATTCTCTCTGCTTCTCAGTTTGTCCGTCCCTTGCTTGTCATCTGCTTGTCATCCCAGTCAGCACAGAGGCACCAGAAGGAGCAGTTATGCCGATCCATGCGGGACATGGTGTGCATGCAGCAGTCAAACTGTTTAAACCCACTGGCCGAGGACATAGCGGGAAAAATGGTGCCTGCGAGATCAAATTCACAAGTCCAGCCAGGGAGGGTACAAGGTTTCTGGGGCATAGAAGGGAAAAAAGACATGTGGTCTCTTTACACAAAAATGGAAATAAGGATGTGGTTGAAAACTACAGGCCGGTTAGTTTAACCTCGGTGGTGAGTAAATTATTGGAAGTGCTGCTGAAAACAAAAACAGTGAGGTTTCTGGAGTCCAACGGATTACCGGTCCGAGGCAGCATGGATTTACCAGTGGCAGGTCTTGTCAGACAAATCTGATTGATTTCTTTGACTAGGTGACCAGGGAGTTGGACCAAGGGAGAGTCCTAGATGTGGTGTATTTAGATTTCAGTAAAACCTTTGACACTGTTCTGCATGGGTAACTTATAAACAAACTGAGCACCCTAGGGATGGACCCTAAAGTAACTGCTTGGGTTAGAACTTGGTTGAGTGGGAGGCGAGAAAGGGTACAGGTAAATGGGGCTCACTCTGAGAAGGAGGATACCTGTGGAGTGCCCCAGGGATCTGTCCTTGGTTCCGATCTTATTTAACATTTTTGTTAGTGATACTGCGGAAGGGCTGTTGGGTAAGGTTTGCCCCTCTGCGGATGATACGAAAATCTGCAATAGAGTAGACACCCAGGAAGGTGTAGATAACATGAGGAGGGATCTAGTTAAGCTTGAAGAATAGTCTAGAATTTGGGAACGGAGATTTAATGTTAAGAAATGCAAGGTCATGCATTTGGGCTGCAGTAATCCAAGGGAGCAATATAGTATAGGGGGTGAAGTACTTCTGTCCACAAAAGAAGAGCAGGACCTAGGCATTATTGTGTCTGATGATCTTAAAGTAGCTAAACACACAGAAAAGGCAACGGCAAAAGCTAGGATGCTTGGGTGCACAGGGAGAGGAATGGCTAGCAGAAGAAAGGAGGCGATAGTGCCTGTATATAAGTCTTTGGTGAGACCTCATCTGGAGTATTGTGTGCAACTCTGGAGACAGCACCTTCAAAAGGATATAAACAGGTTGGAGTCGGTATAGAGGGTAGCTACTAAAATCGTTAGTGGTCTTCGTTATAAAGCATATGAGGACAGACTTAAGGATTTTAATATGTATACTTTAGAGGAAAGGTGGGATAGAGATGATATGATTGAGACATTTAAATATCTCCATAGCATAAATGCACAGCAGGAGAGCCTCTTTCGATTGAAAGCAAGCTCTGCTATGAAGGTCAGACATAGGATGAGGGTGAAAGGGGATAGACTCAGGAGTAATATTTATTTATTTACATTCTCTTATATACCGCGCTATTCTGCATCAGCGCGGTTTACATTGAACAAACTGAAATTACATTGAACAGGGTATTATAACTTGGAGAAAACTATTTTACAGGGAACATGGGCTATGGAGGGTTAAGTGGCTTGCCCAAGACCACAAGGAGCACCTGTGGGACTAGAAACCCCAGTCCTTCCAGCCCAAGGTTGCTGCCCTCTAGTGGGATTTGAACCCCCGACCTTCCGGCCTGAAGTACATTGCCCCAACCACTAGGCTATAATATACGTAGATTTTTTTTATTTTTTTTTACAGAAAGAGTGGTAGATCCGTGGAATAGTTTCCCAGTGGAGGTGGTAGAGATGAGGACAGTGTCTGAATTCAAAAAGGCATGGGACGAACACAGAGGATCTCTAAAGGAAAAAAGGGGACGTAGTTGATATGGAAGGGCAGACTAGACAGGCCATGTGGTCTATTTTCTGCTGTCATGTTTCTAAAAACAGCGCCGAGGCAGCAGCAGTCCTGGGAGGCGAGAAGGCACCAGTACGCGTACTGAAGGAAAATAAGAACGAAGGAGAAAAAGAAACAATCAACTTTTTCTGGGGTGCAAACATCCAATGGGCTCCTTGGGGAAAAGGAGACTGAGGCAATATGGCGCCCTTGGGCAGGAAGGCAGCCACACATGTGTGGTGGATCTACCAAAGGCTTTCTTTGAAAGCTGGGGAGATGTTACTTCATGGGCTCCATTGATGCCGACGTCACCCATATGTGAAGATCGACTTCATGTTCCTGGAGAATGAAATTTCCAAGTTGGGCCATTCACAATTTTCAGCCTATTTTACACAAGGCCCGTTCAATATGGAGCCTTTCGTAAAATACATACAGGACCGCAGGAAAAAAAATGTGTATTTTCCTAAACATATAGCAGAAGAAAACATATTAGAAAAATATACATGTACAAAAAGAATGGCTTCGCTCGGTGCCTTATGGGACATATTTACTAAACCACACTACCCAGCAGTATAGGGTTTAGCAAGCATTTTGGGCACCACACTAAAAAAAGTAGCACAGGCCCTTATACCGTAAATGCCACTCTACCTTGGTAGTTGAAACTGGGGCAGGGACTGGACAGGACAGTGGGGGAACACAGGCATTGCCAGCATGTTGAAGCTTAGTGGCCTGTGCTTGCCAATCTTAGCATGGATGCAATTACCATCACCTTGATGGGCGATACTGTGCGCCCTCGCTTGAGTGGTGCCATGTCTTTGGCCCACGCTAACTGCAGGGGGACAGAAGCACTCTCTCCCCCCGAAGTTAGCAGTGAGGGTCTTAGTAAATATACCCTAATGTGTTTAATATACACATCATGCAAAGAGAAAGATTATAGGAAGACATCATGCTTGGAAAGGTTGAAAGTCAATGCAAAAGAGGAAAACCAGCAATGAGATGGATCGGTATAACAACAGCAGCTATGGATGCCGCTCTCAACAATGAGCCACCTGACTGCAAACTGAACACAGTTTAGGACAACTATCGCCATGAGTCGACACAGACTCAACAGCACTTAACAACAACAACATGGGACTCATTCTGGAGGTCCTATTCATGCTTTGGACATCTGAAAACGGGCATAGAGACATCCAAAAAAAATCGACGTCTCCAGAGCCATCTTAGAAGCTGGGTCTCTGGATGTCCCCAGCATGAGGAAGTCTAAGCCTGAATGGGGGCACAGTGGAGATGTGGCTGGGGCATGCCTTGGAACCTGGACATCTCTGCCTAAGTTTAGAACTTCTCCAGGCACAAGCAGGCATCTGAAAAGTGCTGGTTTTGACTGAAAACATTCAGAGGATGTAGAGGAGAAATCACTCCATCATCCCCAATACTCAGCACCATTTCAATTACAGCAGCAGTGGGATTTGAACCCTGGCGTTCCTGTTCCTAGCCTATTACTTTAAGCATTAGGCTATTCCTAGACGTCTAGATTCTGAAATACTATTTTGGGGATGTCTTTGTAGCTGTCCCTGCAGACATCCATATCGGGCACGTCCACATTTGTTTAATCTTGTTTGCACCTGGACGCTCCTGCTTTTTTCACAGTATTCTGGTTTAGACGTCCCAGATTATACTTCAACATCCTTTCTAAAATTCCTCTCCACGTTTCTGTGCATCTACTTTGTATGACCAGATTCCCCGAGTACTTTTAGAAAAAGACTGTTTTATTGCTCAAGCCTCTTATAAAATTAGGCCCATAATTAGCAGTAAATTCTCAAAGTACAACTGGTAATCTTAAAATGTGTTAATGCTTATGGGGATAAGTTTCAAAGCCATTAACACACAGAGAACGGTGGTTTATGTGCATAAAAGGCTCATTATAAAAGTTGCTTAGATTTTATGAGAAAAAAAAAAGCGTGAGAGAGTTATGCTTGCCCTGTTCAGCTCCCTGAATTAGTTTTACTAGGCACTGTGCACGTTAGTGGTGGAAGATGGTTAGCTCCTTATTCCCAGCTGACTTTAAGTGGAGACAGAGCTGGAAATAAAAATCAACGCCACAGAGGCGCTGATAAAGCAGCATGACTAAGGAGCTTTCCCCTTTGTTCACAACTTTGGGCACCTTATCGATTAAGATGTGGGATTGTTGGAACTTTTGGTTCTGTTTGGCCACAGTGATCATGCATACCTTTAGCAGTCCCATTTTGTAAGGTGAAGGCAATTCTGTAGTTGGTCATGGACATTACCACCCTGGTAACTTCAGGGATTGCAAGGACAAACTGTCGGTATAGGCCTCAGACTCCGATTATGCATTGTATAAAACCCAACTGAATTCTTTCAGGTACTGGTCTCCCCTCGTTGTCTTTATAGTAATGCAAGTTCAATTAATTTTATAAACTGCACGCTCTTTTTGATTTAATAGTTGATGAAAAACGGATCTTTGCTGTATAACAAAAATCTGGCATTCTGACGTAGATGTATATTCATTAAATCCAGGGCCGGCCCATCCACTAGACAGACCCTGGTGGGCAGCACGGCATGATTTTCTTTTTTGACGTGGCGGCTTTGTGCTGCCATTTTGGTGCCCATGGCAGGCCATGCACTTCAGCACGTGGTACGAAAGCCACGGCCTTCCACTCCTGCCCCTCTCCCTTGCAACCTCCTGTAGGAGGGGAGCAGGAGTGGTAGGGCATAAAGTGTGCACACAGGCGTCGAAGCAGCGGCACAAAGTCACAGTTTTTCAATCGTGGGAAAGTCGTGGTGCCTGCATCCCCGCCGCAAGTCCTACATTTGAACGATAGGGCGGATGGGAAAGTAGTTTTATTTTCTGACTATTCTACTACTCCCCGAGTTCACTTCCAATGGAAAGGTCAGTTTTAGGCTTCTCCCAGAAGTGATGGGCCCTACTCATGAAGTCAGCCTCACCTAGAATTTGCTGATTTTGTAGAAAATTATCATCTTTGATAGGTCTGAGCTGACGATGACCAAGAAATTAGTTCCTTAGTCCAACCATTATGTTCTGAGATTTACTCTCTGGGGAAGGGTTGCTAGTACAGGCCCCGTCCATTGCACCATTTATAAAAGGTAGACAGTGCTATCGGTAGATAAACAATTTTTTAAAAACTGGGATGTGAGAGGCTATGGTTCAGAGGGAAGAGACTTTATTTGGAATAAGCTAGAGTGCTCTGAATTGTGAGCAGTTGTTGGACAGGTGAATATTACTTTCCAAGCAGAGGAAGAGAGTGATGAATCATGTGAGAGTGGTCTTTGCTCCCGGGCATACCAAACAAGTGCAGATGGGAAAGAGATAAAGGAGAGAAGGTTCCTGGCATAACCAAAGATCAGAAGAATTTAAATTGACTTTTATAGACTGTATACATAACGAGTTACCAGGCGCAGGTTTTAGAGACTGATTATTCAACTGTTTTTTCATCTTAATCCTAGGAGACTCTTTTTTGGATACTATAACTTATGCCCTTATGTGTAGACAGAAGTGTTGCTTTGACACAAAATATAAAAAGCAAAGACAAGACACTTTATAGAGAAAAATGATCTTATAGCAGCATTGAACAAATCCAGAGCACCTTTGGCTGTTGTGTTATGGCTACGAAAGGGCCTTGTGTCACTTAGGAATGAGTCTGTCCTGGTTTTACCATCCACTCCATCCATGGACTTGCAGTTCCAATTTCTATAAAAAAAGGACGGCTATAAGTCCTACAGGGCTGGGGTTAGACATGTAGGGGGCCCAGGGCAGAAACTGGTGAGTGGGTCTCAAAGTCCGCCTGAAGGCTATGAGGCAGACTTGGGTTCCCTGAGGCAATTGCCCTTTTTGCCAACCCCAATGCAGGCCCTAAAATCTTAGCCTGAAGTGTGGGGCGATGAGTGGTGTTAAAACTAGGTCTGGTGCAATCTGCCAATGAGATTAAGCCAGTTAGCCACCCGGATGATGATATTCAGTAGGGATTATGTGGTTAAAGTTAACCATCTCGCTCTCTCTCATTTCCCAGTTAAGATTAAATGATGAAATCGGGTCAGTACAAATCGCAGTCTAAAAGTAACGAGATAAGTTATTTGGTTAACTAGACTTAACCAGTTATTTCTAACATCATAGAACTGATTATTGGCGATATCAGGTTAAGTAATCATCATGCCTCCAGCACACTTCTCCAGCCTCCTCCTTTTGAACATTGTCCAGACAAAAGGTGAACGGTCGCAGCCCCAAAATTTTAAAAAACTAAATTTGTCCACTTAACTCCTGAATGCATTGTCGGTCATTTTACGTAAAGGACACAAGTACGTAAGAATTGAACTTGGTTAAATTGAAGAAAGGACTGAAAGCCTTATTTTTACTACAAACGTTCTCTGTCTCTAGCAGCAGATAGTCTAGATATAACCAGGAAGGGAGTGGTAATGACAGCAGGTGACATTTCTGTTTATGTAAAGCTCTGTTCATTCAGTGTGCGTTTTAGATGCTCTAAGCTCTTAGCATATGGGTTTAATTTTGTGTGGTTACTATAATTGTGTGTGTAAATGTTTCATGTATTTTTTTTATTATAAGTATTTTATTGTGTTCCATTCAGAACCATGAAAGATCAGGTAAAGCGTAGTTACTCACCTGTAACAGGTGTTCTCCAGGGACAGCAGGAATCAGTCCTCACATATAGGTGGTGTCGGCGCAGATGAAGCCTGCATGGAAGCTTTCAAAGAAAGCCTTTGGGAGATGCACCACACATGCATGGTCCACTTCCTGCCCAAAGGTGACATCTTACCTCAGTCTAATATAGCTAAGACGGCAAAATAAAGAATGGTAGAGAAGGAACTCCAAGGGGAGTAGGAAGGGTTGTGAGGACTGATTCCTGCTGTCCCCGGAGAATACCTGTTACAGGTGAGTAACTACGCATTCTCTGGGAACAAGGAGGAAGTCAGTCCTCACATATGAAACTCCCCAGCTACAGGCTACCGAGATCCTGCAAAGCAAAAATGCCACAGCAACCTATAAGGATGAGCCGTGATCAGTAGCAGTTGAGTTCCTACTGAGAGATCCTAGCAATACCCTAGTGTCTGGCAGAGAACCAGCACTCCAATAGCCTGAACACAGAAGGGTTGGAAGGCAGGAGTTGCCTATACCAAGAAGAGATTATGGAGTACGGCCTGGCCAAAGGCATTGTTCCATCGGCAGTAGTGAGCTGCGAAAGTATGGACTGAAGATCAGGTGGCAGCCCAGGAGATTTCAGTCACGGGGCGGATGCAGATTTGCCATAGAAGTAGCCATGTCCCTGGCGCGGTGTGCAATGACCTGCTGGGTCTAGTGAGATCCCTGCTTACTCATAGACAAGGGTAATGCAGTCTGCCACCTAAGTGGACAGAGTTCGCTTAGTCACTGGGAGCCCTGGATGGCTGGGGTCATAGGATACGAAAAGCTGTGGTGCCCCGAGTCCATTGCAGGTAAAAGGACAGGGCCCTCTTACAATCCAGATTGTGGAGAATGGTCTCTGCCCTACTGGCAAAAGGCCTCAGAAAGAAGGTTGGGAGAACCACCTCCTGGTTGAGGTGGAATGGGGACACCACCTTCGGCAGAAACTTGGTGTGTGTGGAGCACCACCCTGTTCTTATAGAACCTCATTGTAGGGGGGCTCTGCTATGACTCTGCAAGTTGATGTGAGTGGTACCAGGAAGGCGACCTTCCAGGATAGGTACTGGAGGTGGCAGGTAGCCAGAAGCTCAAATGGAGGCTTAGTGAGCTGCGAGAGCGCCACATTGAGATCCCACACTCTACCGCCAGAGGGCGGATGGGGAGTTTGGATAGCATGAGGCCCCGCAAGAAGAGACACACAGGGGGCTGAGCTTAGAGGGGACTTTAGTCCCGCTTGCGATAGGTGAAGCAGGTACTGGAATACCACTTGTACTGAGCAAGAAAACTCGTTCACCTGACTTTCTGCACACCACACCGAGAATCTGTGCCACTTGAAGGCGTATGCCCTTCTGGTGGAGGCCTTACGAGAGGCCAAGAGAATCTGTTCCACATCCTGTAGGAGGTTGAGGGGGCTAATACTACCCTTTCAGAAGTCAAGCTGTGAGTGAGAGGGACCCCAGATTGGGATGTAGGAGAGAGCCGTTCTCTTTTAAGAGTAGCCCTGGAGCTTGTCCCAGGGGAATTGGCGATGCTGCCAATAGGAAAAAGAGCAGTGGAAACCAGGGCTGCCTGGGCCACCGAGGGGCTATCAGCATTAGCAATGCTCTGTTGTGCTGGACCTTGAATAGTGTCTTGGATACCAGTGGTGTCAGTGAGAAGGCGTACATAAGGCCTTCCGTCCACGGGATGAGGAACGCATCCACTGCTACCTGGGCATTCACTACGGCTGGTGAAAGCAGAGAGCAGAATCTGGGTAATTGTGTTGTCCAAGCTGGCGAATAGGTCCAACGAGGGGATGCCCAAGAAGCGTAACAGCTGTGAGACTACCCAGGATCCACACGTGCCACTCGTATGCTGGAGGACCCTGCTCAATTTGTATGCTAGGGCATTGTCCTGGCAGAGGGGGTATGACCCTGTTCTCCTGTTTGTTCACGGAGAACACTGAGACCTGATTGTCGGTCTGGATCAGCACTGAATGGTGTTGGAGCTGGTGGCGGAAGTTTCAGAGGGCTAGGTATACTACCTGGAGCTCTTGCAAGTTGATTTGCATCTGGGATTCCTTCTGGGACCAGCAGCCTTGCATCTGGAAGTTCCTGCAATGCACTCCCTAGCCCATTAGCAAGGCATCCATGGTGAGGACCTTTTGGGGGCTTTGTGCTTGGAAGAGCATCCCAGCCTGGAGGTGACCTGGACTCTGCCACCATCCAAGAGAGTCCACCAGCTGATGGGTCACTTTCACTCTATCCCCGAGTCTGCCTGTGGCTTGCATCCACTGAGAGCAAAGGCACCATTGGGCTGCCCTCATGTGCAGGCGGGTATATGGGGTCATGTGGACCATGGAGGCCATGTGTCCTAACAGGCAAAGTAGGAGCCGGGAGATAGCATCTGGCATCGGTGTACTTCTGCAGTACCTCCCTGAGGCATTCTGACCTCTCCTGGGGGAGAAAGGCTTTTGTCTGGAGGTTATCTGGTTGTGCCCCTATGAACTCTAGGCCTGGGATAGTGTGAGATGAGACTTGGGGAAGTTTATGACGAACCTCAGGTGCTGCAGGGTGTTGGTGTGCCCGGTGGTGCACTGTTCCTCTGCAGCCATGACCCCCATTATGAGCCAGTCATCCAGGTAAGGGAAGACGAAGGCCCCTTGGGGCTTGAGATGGGGGCAGGAAGAAACCAGTATGAAAATCAGAGGAAACAATAAAAATCAGTCTTTTTCCGGGGAAAACTGGACAACATCCAATGGGCTCCACGGAAAAAAAGACTGAGGCAAGGTGGCACCCTTGGGCGGGAAGTGGACCACGCATGCGTGGTGCATCTTCCAAAGGCTTTCTTTGAAAGCTGGGGAGATGCTTCCACGCTGGTTCCATCGGCACCGACGTCACACATATGTGAGGACTTAATTCCTGCTTATTCTCAGAGAACAAATAATTGTTTGAATATTGGCCTCTCTAATCCTAATACAGGACCACATATGTTGCAATGGTCTGCTCAAGCAGCAGATCTCCAAAACCTTATTTCCCTGTAACGTGGGGAAGAAACCCCTTTCTGGTGTGATTGCTGGGTATGCTCAGTTGGAGATGCCGAGATCAAAGGGGCAGCCAGTGAGGGGAGGGGAAGGAGAGAGAGAATCTAGAAAAGTGATACTACATTCTTCTGGGCTCAAATCCAAACCTGATACCTTATTGCTTTTACAGGCTCTCATACAAGACTGACCTGATCATCACTTAAAATGCTCTCTGGATTTCTTCCTGTATCTCACACTATGTTTTTCATCCTTCCCCTGCACTCCAGCAGCTCCTGCCTCCCCCCACACCACCAGCCTGATAGTTCTCTTAACCCAATAGGGCAGTTTTCTTCACCCTTACCAGACGATGTCGCTGCTGAAGAGAACGGGGCTCACTCTCAACCCCTTCCTCTCACCTCCTAACAGTATCACTGATAGAGAGAACTACCCCCCACCCAATTCAATATCTCATTTCTGGAGCTCCCACACAAATATGCTTATTCAAATTACAGACATACTTTTCTCCCCCGGTCTAGCCCCACCCTGAGAATATCTCCTAAACCTCTGCGTTGGGCAAATGCTGGTAGTTTCACCTAAGAAGAGGGTGGACAAGAACAAAAAGCCCAATTCCATGGGCAAAACAGCATTTTGCCTGTGCCAATGGCTTTGACTACTGCCCTCTATTATAAAACATTTTTAGATATATTGCGGTTGAAAATGTGTCATCTAGGCTCAGCATCAGGTTGAGATTAATGCTACAAACTCATCCAGTAACTTCTGGGTTACAGAACAGCTCTATTAAAAAATAAAAAACAGGAGCTTCTACCTTGCAATGAGAATTCATCTGCTAATGATCTTAATTGTGCATTGGTCTGACACTGAAAAACGACATTTTACTGTATGGAAAGTTAGATGTGCACACCAAGTACTGCAGCTGCTCACTGAGCACTAATGAATTATTTTATTTATTTAAAAAAGGGAAGGCTGTTTACAGACAAAAACACACTGGGATAAAGACAAATGCATTCGCTTTAGATGAAAACTTAATGAATAGGCAAACGTTTCCATTAGCACTTCTTTTTGCGTATAATTTCCGCCCTAAGGATTCTCTACATAGCCCTTCCCTACAACTGTGTTGCTTCCAAACAGAGGTGCTGCCTTTTGCATACAGGACCTATGCAAGGAAACAGGCATTTCTCAGGATAAAGGATGAGAAAGGATAAATAATCCTGTACTGGAATCCCAATCTAGCAGAACCTCTCCATGATGGAAGGAATGTCCCAGGTTAGAAGTCTACTGCAAAATTCAAAACAGGGGTCCCAAAAAGTATTCCACTGTCCTTACTTTGCTAATTTAATATTGTGCCCTGCGGAGGTTTACAGAGTCACTTTTCAGCCTCTCACTCCTACAACAAAAATCCTACAAAGCAAAGCAAGAACATCTGCAAGGTATTGACCCGAGGACTTTGAGCAGCATTTGCATCTTAAATACAAGATCTAGAGGTTGCCAAATGCCTCAATTCAGACAGAGAAGTGTGCGCGAGGTGGCATGCTTAGGAGCAGCCAAGGAAAGCTGGTCCTGAAAACTGTATGATGGCAGCAGCTTTACCTTCATTGCTAGGCACTCTGTCCATTACTACTGAGTCTGATGCCCGAAACACAAGGAGTGAACGTATGCTGCAGAAA
Organism: Ichthyophis bannanicus; assembly: GCA_033557465.1. Lineage (NCBI taxonomy): Eukaryota > Metazoa > Chordata > Amphibia > Gymnophiona > Ichthyophiidae > Ichthyophis > Ichthyophis bannanicus. Next base: position 897,227,990 of record CM066035.1, on the reverse strand, counting down.
CAGCACTGCCAGACAATGAAAGAGGAAAGCGTGCACCAAAGAAGCCAGATTGCATTAAAAATGGAGGGCATCCATCAGCCATGAAATCTAATGCATACACGCAAAACACAAAGATTGCACCCCTTACCCAAATTCGGTCTCTGGTCTGCAGTTGCTGTTGATCTGAATGACGGAAGCAGGTGTTGGGTGCTGAAACCAGACCCTTCCAAGTATTGCAGCCACTGGTCCTGCCTTCCTCCTTCAACACCCCTCTCTCACTAGTGTTTGGTTACAGAAAATTAGCAGCAAGCATCCAAACATCTCCCCCTCGTTTCCACTCTTCTCTGTCTGAAGGTCAGTCAGCACCCAAGCTTGGCACTTATCCAGTGAACTTCAAGCAAACCTCACCCGCGTCTAGTTCTCACCTAGGAAAGCTGCAGCAGTCCTCCCACTGCAGCACATCCCACGCAGTTCTGCTATTTTTCCAAACGCGTAAATGTGTGAAAATGATCAGATGCGATGTATGTGTCATACTAACAAGCTACATCACTGGTGCCTGAAGGGACCTGAAGTTCTTGTTCTGAAAGCTCATAGATTAAAGAAGCATCCTCCCCCTACAAATAACCCTACCAAAAAGGTCCTCTTTGCAAGCTACTACCCCCAAAAGTCCCCACTCCACCTCCTTCCTTCTAGTACAGAGCTTGGTGATAAAAGAGTAAGAACAATTCCCAGGGGCTCCTGCCCTATTGGCGATGGCCGACACAAGGCTCCCCTTTGCCTTGCCCAGTATAATGGATCAAGGCCTAAAAGTTGTGATTTATTCTCAGATGAGCATTTTGGTTTAACGGACCTTTGAACAAACACTGTTCCATAGTCCATGGTCCCCTAGAGTCCATAACACCATTACAGGGGGTCTACAGGATACCACGCTGGAAACAGCAAGGGGATGGGAGATAGAGGGGTAGATGGGACAGGTTGGGTGCCGAGAGGAAGGGCCGAAGAAGAGTGATGGAGATGAACTGGGAGTCCCTGGTCTTTTTGGAGGCTAATGAGTCCAGACAACCAAAAGGTCTGGTAATTTCTGCTCTATAGTATTTATTGTATCTAATTAAACCCATATTATCTCAGCAACAAATTTTTACATCCAATACCTTCTAAAGCTGTGCTGAAGTGTCCTGATTCAGAAATGAATTTAAAATTTTCATCTTTCCATACCCAAACTGTAGGTGAGTTACATTTCAGATACAGTAGATACTTCCTGTCCCCAACAACTTAGGTTTGTTCCCTGGGGAATGGGAGGTGAAGTGACTTGTCCAAAGATAAAAGGAGCATCTGTAGGAGCTGCTGAATTTGAACCTTGGTTTTCATGGTTATCAGCCGGCTGCGCTATCTACTAAGCTTCACTCCACTTGGAAGCAGTGTGGAGGCCCTGGGAAGGCTGGAAAGGGACAGAGAAGACATTCCTGGCAGAAGATAACCTCTATAGTTAAAAAAAAACTAAACAAAACCCCACACACAATTTGTTAATACAGCCCTTCGGGAAATCATTTTTAGGAAAAAGTATGGGAAACTATTTCCAGAATTCTAAAATTAGAACGTGCTCTCTCTTATCAGTTGGGAATTTTTAAGTTTTGTGTGTTGGCTGGGACTATGCCACATAGTTGTATGTAACGGTTCGGCATACCATCATCTCTGGCTTTGAAAACAACCTTGCAGCATGTTAAGCTTTTCATTTTGTTCAAATGTTAAGAAGTGTCTTTAGTCTAGCTGAAAAGAATATTCTGGAGTCCTTGGGTCCCAGGCAAAGCTCTGGACGGTATGGGGTAATGGGCATAAACCTGTCAAAGGGCAAGTGGTGTTCTCCTTGCACACAGAGGGAAGCATAAGAGGGCAGGCAAGTCAATGACCCGAGTCCTCAAGGAACTGAAGGAGAAAAGAATGAGGAGGGAGGCTGAGCCTGGGGGTTTGGGGCCTAGTACAGTATAAGAAAGTTGTTTCTGCATGTGACCAATTAGGTTACAATCTGTAGACAATGGACAATCCCCTAAGCTGGTTTGGTTCAAAGGAGAAGGGACATTCTATAGGAAAACAGAAGGCTGTGTGGTAAAGCAATGACCAACAACAAAGGGGACTGGGGAGACCAGGTGAAGGAGGTAATCTTTTCTTGTACTGGGGAGAAGACAGGGTGTAAAGGGCACTTGTCTGCCACTGCAAGGAGAGGATCTACTAAGGGAGGAGTGGCTTAGTGGTTGGGACAAGTTACCTCAAGCCAGAAAGTCGGGGATTCAAATCCCACTAGAGGACAGCAACCTTGGGCCGGAAGGACTGGGGTTTCTAGTCCCACAGGTGCTCCTTGTGGTCTTGGGCAAGCCACTTAACCCTCCATTGCCCATGTTCCCTGTAAAATAGTTATCTCCAAGTTATAATGCCCTGTTCAATGTAATTTCAGTTTGTTCAATGTAAACCGCCTTGATAGCATGAAAGGCGGTATATAAGAAATGTTAAATAACCAGGTGCATCCCTGTCCTCCTAGTGGAAGAGTTGAGTTTTGGCATCTCTGCTGATTTTGTACTTTTGAAAGACTTCTCTCTAATCAGGAGATATATGCCCATGTTAAAGGAGGAAGTTTGTGAAGTTTTTGGTGTCCAGGGAGCGTGTTGCACGGTTATTGTTGAAGCGGGTATTTGTGGCAGCTGGAAGTAATGCTGTAATTCATTCTGGTCTTTTACCCAAGAGGTGTGAAGTGAAGGGAGTACTGAGGACCTATTTACCCACTCGGGACTGACTTTCAACCAAAGAGGAAAGGAGAACATGGGAGAAGACTTCTGGTCTAAGGATTGTGAACTATCTAGATGTCTGCTACTCTTGCCCATTTTCTACTTGTAATGTGTGTTGTCTCTTGTATTTTTGAAATACTACAAATACCTGCATTTTGGGGGTCGCCAGGTTACAGGTGTTTTACATAAATTACCTTTGCCACTCGTGAAGCATTACGCTCCAGTTAAGGCCTTAGGCTTGGCTCCCTCCAGGTCCACAGCAAGATAGCAATGTGCTGCGAGACTGGTAAACCCAGCATCCTCCACACCCACCCCCCCAACTGCATGGAGGAACTTGCTTTTGTCTAGCTTCCTGGAAGCCCAGTGAGTACATCAGCGCCCTTCTGCACTTACGACCTGTGTGACCTCACCCTTGCGACAGCCTTGACTCCCCCCTTTCCACCAGGGCCCTTTGTATTTCAGGTGCTCTGCTATGCTGTGAATGTTTGCTGTTTTTATTTTGATTTAAAGAGGCAGGCACCTGTTCATAAATTCTTCCATAACCCATCCTGAGGGGCTCCTCACCCCTAACACTACAGGCAGGGGCTGCACACGATTCATAGGCAGCAACTATAGGAAACTACAAGCTCTTATGCGATGTGGCGGTCAGCTGATGAATAATGTCCAATGTAATTAGACAAACGCATTCTCTTGACTGCTAAATGTATGCACTTATCTTCTGTCATTACACTCCTCCTCCTCTGTAATTTAGCTTTTATTTTTTTAAGTTTGTTTTGTGTCAGTGCTGTATAAAACTTTCAAGAAAGAAATTTGCACTTGAATGCAGCCCTTCATCCCTGTCATGCTGAGGAGTATGTAGGAAAGCAGAACGCTGTGGTGTTAACTGCAGAGCTTGGAAACTATAGCTGCACAGAGCAGCAATTATGCATTGCCTCCATTAGAAAGAGCCAATCATAACCTGGGCAGAAATCAATATTACAAAGCAGCTCCAGCTTACCAAGGTCATTGCTTTTATCCGAGGAGTCTCTCTCTGGCATGTTGCCTATTAGCTCTGCCTTTGGACTGTCACTTCTGCAATTACAAAACCAGAAAAGCCTTTTATTTTAGGTGAAAGAGGTTATTTGCAAATTACACAAATGGATGACAGAAGGGAAGAAAGCTGTCCTTTCAAGGAGAGCTACTGAGCTGGTCAGAAGGGCGGAGAGCAGCTGAAAGCATTTGGATTAAACTGAACTGCAGGGCACGGTTACTCAAAAATGCAGAACTCCACTAGACAGGATCAAAGCGGGGCGTGGAGAGACAACCCCCCCCCCCAGGGGCATAGCATTCAGTAGAATCATCCAGCCAGACTAAAGAAAGGGCATCTTATTTCACTCTCAGTCCTACACAAGCTTTCTCGAGGTATCTGGGTAAACCCTGGGACCTGTATTCATCTGGTCCTGCCAGCACAAAGTTAAATGCCAACATTTTGATAAGGTAATGAGTCAACCGCACCTATTTTATAAAGTTAAGTACATGTAACTTTACAAAACAGGGGCCTATGTGATGGGGTGGAGGTGGCAGATCTAAGTACAATCACCAACACCATCCATGTGGCAGGAGTAAATGCCTCGGCCTAGATTTCTCAAGAACATACAGAAATGATAACTCCACCCACATTCTGCCCAGCTCCACCCATGTGCACATCCACAGTGAAAGTACACACCCTTAGCCTGCTGTGCATACTTACAGAATGTACCCACCAAAGTACACACCTAAGTCACTGAAAGTAAGTAATTTATGTGCCCTGATGGCGTGTATCTGTACACAGCTCCTTATAAAATTATCCTCTGTATGTATATGCAATAGTGTTCATCATTTAAATGGGACTGTCAGTATGTCTATGGAGCTCTGCTCTTTCTGTGGCCTCTTATGCAGGGTAGTCAAATTTTGCTGCTCTGTGTATTTTTTTTTTTTAACCAGTCTCTGGCCCGTCCCTCGCATCACCCATTTTGTATATAGATAAACACCACTGTTAATGAATTTATGCAGCAGCATTTATCTGCATAACTAATGTGCATTTTTCTTTTTTTATTAACCCCATCCCCAAATCACCCACTCCATTTAAACATCATATGAACAATTATAAGGTTACATTTTACTTACCAGATAATATCCTTTCTTTGAGTCCTGCTAGACCAGTCCAAACAAGTGGGTTGTGTTCCCCTATCACCAGATTGGTGGAGACAGATAGCCAATGAAATGCCCAAGTTTCAATGACATCACTCCCATGCCTCTATCAGTCTGAGCCATTAGAGGGCACCTCAGTATTCATCTCAAAAGATATGGGAAAGCATGGCAAACCTCACACAACTTTTACGTGGGCAACAATGATGAATTAAACAGTAGAGAAACTATGTAAGGAGAGACTGAACAGCAGGCTGCCCATAGGATATGGACCTGCAGAGCCAAGCATATAAATCGCAGCAGACAAAGGTACCGTCACAATATAACAGACCAAACAGTTCCAGGAATGGGTTCTGGACTGTTCTAGCATGACTCAAGAAAAGGACATTATCTGGTAAGTAAAATGTCATCTTCCATATCGTCCTTCTAGACCAGTCCAGACAAGTGGAACATACCAAAGCTACACCCCCACTGGGTGGAAAGACGACACAGCAGCTTGCAAAACCTTAGAGCAGGGGTTCCCAAACCTGTCCTGGGGCCTCCCCAGCCAGTTGGATTTTCCGGATATCCACAATGAATATACATTAGAGAGATTTGCATACAATGGAGGCAATGCATGCAAATCTCTCATGCATATTCACTGTGAATATCCTGAAAACCCGACTGGTTGGGGAGGCAGGTTTGAGAACCCTGCCTTAGAGCCAAAGGCCATGTCCACCCGAGCGTTGACATCAAAGTGGAAATGCTTGAGAAAAGTGGAAAGTGATGCTGACGTTGCCACCTGACAAATGTCTGCAGGGCCTACCGAGCTCCGCTTCACTCATCAGGAGGCTAGCGCTCGGGTAGAATGGGTGCACAAATCCTCCAGAACTGGCCGGTTCCACAACAGATCTGGCAAGGCAATGGCCTCCTTAACCCAGCACTCCAATGCAGACTTGGCTGCTCTGACATTCTTGTGTGGGCCAGCAAACAGCACCAAAAGATGATCTGACTTCTGGAAGGAATTTGTACCTCTAAGTCCACAAAGCAAAGATCCTTATCTTTCCCTCTACACTGCTCCTTAGAAAAGGAGTGCAAGCAAACCACCTGGTTCAAATGAGAGAGAAATCACCTTGGGTAAAAACTAATGCATAGGCCACCTCTGATAAGGACAAATATGGATACCGGCCTGCAGACCGGAAATACACCTTGCCAAACACATTGTGACCAAGAAAACAGTCTGGAGAGTCAAGTCCTTCAGAGTACACTTCAGAGGTTCAAAAGGCTCCAACACCAGGGCCCTGAGCACCAGAAAAGAGATCCTAGGAAGGGACAAATGACCAGATGGGAGGACGCAGAAAATGTGAAACATCCGGGTGCAAGGCTGAAGACCTTCTAGCTATCAAACTTCTGAAACAGGACAAGGATGCCACCTAGGTTTTTAGGGAGGTAAGGGAAAAAAACCTTTTCCAGACTGTCCTGCAGAAGACCAACAGAGCCGGCACCTTGACAGACTTGGGAACAAGCTGTTGTGTGCCATACCTACAATCAAAGAGGTACCAGACTCACACACATGCCAGGCTGGTAGAACTCCTCTGGGCTTTGAACAGAGCAGAAACTACTGCAGAAGAATAGTACTTACACATCAGCAGTCTCCCTTCAAGAGCCAAGCAGTAAGCGAGAATAGCCCCCCGATGCAACTGGCTCCGAAATGGGGCAGTTGAAGAGGAGGAATCTGCAGGAATCGCATCAGATCCCTAAACCAAGCTCTCCTTATCCAATCAAGCATCACCAGAACAAGCCAGCCTGGATAGCACTCTATGCGCCGAAGCACATGCCCCAACAGCAGCCATGGAGGAAGCACATACAGCAGGCACTGCCATGGCCAAGACTGAACCAGGGCAACAACGCCTTTGCACCCAGTTTCCATGTGGTGAATGAAGCAATGGCACACTGTTATTGGAGTAGGGGCCATCGATTCCATCATGGGGTGACCTCAAGTGTGGAGAAGCATCTGAAGCACCTCCTGACTCAACTCCCGCTCTCTGGGATTGAGAGAGTGATTACAGAAGACGACCATCCCAGCAGTGTGCCGAGCTGACAGAGCTAGGAGGCACACTTCCACCCAGGTGAACTAGAGAGCCATCTGCAGGGCCACTCTTGCATACCTCGTGCCACCTTGGCGATTGACATATGCCTTGGCATGGCCCGAGAACACTCGTACCACCCTGCCTTTGACCAAGGGTGGGAAAACACAAGGGGGACAACTAGAAAGCCCTTGCTTCGAGAGAGTTGAGGGACCACACCACCTACATCTGGCTCCAACAGTCCTGGGTTGTTCAGTCTTGACAAGGGCTTCCCCACCCATTAGACTGGCGTCCATTGCCATAAATCTGCAACTGATCATCCAGCGGCATGCCCCTCTTCAGATAATGTGGGTGCAGCTGCCACCTCAAGCTGGCTCTCACTCCCAACTGGAGCGGAAGCCTGAGCTCGAACTCTGATCAGGAAGGGCCACCGGAGCAGCCTCATATGAGCATGCCATGGTAACATCTTGATTGCTGCCACCATCAGGCCGAGAAGCTGGAGATAATCCCAAACCCTGGGAGCCTGTTGAGAATAGAACATTTCAAGTTGTTCCAACAAATTTTGCACTCACTCCTCTGGCAGGAGACTCTGCCCACTCGAGCATTGGACTGTGCTCCTAAGGACTGGGAAGACTCCAACAAATGCTTTCTGTGATTGACCACCAAGCCAAAGCCTTCCAGGACACCACTTGGGCCGAAACCAGAGAGGCCTCTGATTGGCCTCAGATGAGTCAGTCGACCAGAAATGGGTGTACACATAAGGCCAGATATTGAATTTAGCCAGCTATGCGCTGCTATGGCTACAGTGCATAGCTGTCCCTGACAACCTCTAACCCCAGATATTCAATGCTGGGGTCATATGCGGCCCCGGCACTGAATACCCAGGATTGCCACACATGCCCTGGAGCCGCAGAAACTAACTGGGTAGCGGCTATTTTGCACCGCTGCCCGGTTAGCTTCCACGGGTAAAACTAGGCCAGCTTTTGCTTTGCCTAGTTTTACCTGCAGGTCACTAACCAGGCAGCGGTGCAATATCACCCGGTTAGCGATTGTCGCCACCTACGCTCCTCCCCCGACACGCCCCAATGCTATGTGCTTAGCATTGGGGCATGTAGGGGAGACAATTGGGGATATTCAGCGGCACTAACACGGTTTACAGGTCTGTAAACCATGTAAATGTCTTTTGACTATCGAGCCCACAGCCCTTAGCGCAGCATCCACCAACATGACCCTAGAGAACATTCTCAGAGCAGCAGACCCTGAAGGGAGGGTGGCAAACAGACGGTGTGAGCTAAACATGGCAAAATGCAGACATCTTGGAAACAAGCTTCAGTCAAAACCAGAAATACCCCCCCCCCCCGACACCATATAAATTATAGGGAACGCAGGCGTGCCCACACAGAAGATCGCCGAGACGTGCCAAAGTAAACCGTGGCACCCTCACCTCCTGACTGGCCGGAAGAGCCGTGTTCCCTCCCTGAGGGCAGTTTCACCCATATAAACATCGCTGGTGCGGTCCTCCGCGACGCGGAGGAGTGTGCCGTGGGCGCGCGTCGAAGGTGCGAGCCCAAGGAGCAGGTCCTGCTCCTTGGGGCGAGTCCAGAGGCGAGTCCTTTGAGCCCATGCGACCACCACAGGCCCAGGTATTGCCCCTACCACTCACGCTTCTACTCACTCGGCGTCTATTTCGTATCCTCAACACTCTGACTTCCTGGTATATGAGTAAAGGTAAGTCCCACTCTTGGTTAATACCCCTACTGCTCCTTCTTTTATTTTTTCCTATCTCTCTGTTTACCCCTCTATTTTCTATTACTATGGCTACTATTCCAGTGCACTGAGGCCATCGTCCCGTTTCTTCTTCCCTCTTATCCCCTTTACCCGGATGCCAGGCACGAAACCTTGCAAACCTAACCTATTGTCACACGCATCCTTCTGCTCCATCTCTTTCTCCATCCCTTTTGTTACTGCAACTTGCTTTACTGAACTGTCGCTCCATTCGCTCCAAAACTATATTGGTTCACGATCTCATTTCCCAGCATTCCCTTGATATCCTTTTCCTGACAGAGACATGGTTGAGGGATGGAGAAGAGCCCCTTCTTAACCGCTGTCTGCCCCCGGGCTTTGCTGCCTTATGTACCACTCGTCGGGGTAGGAGTGGCGGGGGTGTTGCTGTTCTCCATCGCTCCTCCCTCTCTATCCAGGAACTTTCGCCACCAGTCTTACACTATCCTGAATCATTGCTCTTCCATTTAGACCCCTCCTTCCCCTCCTCTTCCTCCTCTTTCTATTTTCTGCTCATCTACGCCCCCCTTCCCTGTCTGCCCAATCCTGGGACTCCTTATTATCCACCATTACTGAAATTTCCCTTCTTTATCCTCACCTCCTAATTTTAGGAGATTTTAACATTCATGCTGACTCCCCATCCACCCCCGTGACTCTGCATTTCTAACACACCTGTCCGATCTCTCCCTTCACCAACTAGTCTCCTTTCCCACCCATGCCGCTGGCCATTCCCTCTTATTTCTCATGATCCTTCTCCTTTTCTAACTTCTTCCCTTTCAGCCTTATCTCTTCCCTGGTCTGACCACTCCTGTATCCTTTTTTCCTTTGCTACCCCATCGCCTCCCCCATCATGTTCTCCCACCTCCGCTCCTAGTCCTGCTTCATCCTCCCAGTCTCGTCATATTACCGCAAACACTCTTCTCCAGTTCCCATCCTCTGATACCCTTTTCTCCCCAGATTTTTACTCTCTTTCAGTTGATTCCCAGGTACATACCTGGCATACGACCCTTGTGTCTGCTCTTGATACCCTTGCCCCACTCCGCACTCTTCGCACCTCTCCTGCCCCCACTCGACATCCTTGGTACCACCCCGGTCTCTATCTCCATCGTCGATATCTCCGTCGGGCTGAGCGCTCTTGGCGTAAGCACCCCTGGTTCTTCTACTCTCTCACATTTTCACTACTGTCACAAACTCTATCGCTCTCTTCTTCATTCCGCTAAACAAGATTATTCCAAGCTTATTTCTTCATCAGCTAATTCCTCTCGTACTCTTTATTCTGTTCTTTGCTCCCTCTCAGTCCTGCAGTCATCGCCCACTCCCTCTCTCTCCCTCCCCTCTCCTGACCCTGCTACTTTAGCATCCTATTTCTCCTCTAAAGTCCTCTCTCTTCGTCTTTCTTTTCCTTCATGCCCCTCCCCTCTCTCCCCAGTACTCTCATCTCCAACCTCACCATCCTTTTTGTTCCCACCATCATCCCCCCTATCTTCTGCTTCCCCCCCTCTTTCTCATCGTTGGTCTACTTTTGACCCAATCACAGCACCTATGCTCTCCAAGGTCTTCTCTTCTTCACGGAAAACTACCTGTCTTTCTGACCCCATCCCCTCCCATTGGCTTTTAGAACATCTCTCGCTTTGTCCTCTTTCATCCTTTCTATCTTTAACTCTAGTCTTGCCTCTGGTGTCTTCCCCTCTTCCTGGAAACATGCCTTGGTCCGTCCTATCCTGAAAAACGGTTCCCTGGATCCCTCTTCCCCTTCAAATTGGCGCCCTATCTCTAACCTTCCTTTCCTCTCCAAACTCTTAGAGAAATTGGTTTTCCTCCAGCTCTCCATGCACCATGAGGCTTCCCTTACCCTTCACCCCCGGCAATCTGGCTTCCGTCCTGGTCATAGCACCGAATCTGTTCTTCTTTCACTCCTCAATGAACTGCATGCTGCCCACGATCACGGTTCTCTCTCCCTTGCTGTCTTCACTAGATTTTTCCGCTGCCTTTGACCTTGTTGATCATCACACCCTCCTACTTCGACTTCAAGATGCTGGTCTCTCTGGTCTGGTCCTAAAGTGGTTCCACTCTTTTTTGTCTTGTCGTTCTTTCTCTGTCCTATCCGGTGCTGCTTCCTCCCCCTCCACCCCCCATTTGTGTAGGGTTCCTCAAGGCTCTGTCCTCTCTCCTGTTCTCTTTAATGTCTTTTTGGCCCCCCTCACTCTCCTGGTTCAACAGTATGGTGTTTCCACACATTATTATGCTGACATCTTTCTCCTCTATCACACTGATTCCTTGGCTCCAGAAATCACCCCTCTCAACAACTGTCTTTCTGCTGCTGCTTCTTGGATTTCTTCCAACTTCCTCCATCTCAATTTCAAGAAAACTGCGGCGATCTGGTTCACCTTTGGTCACTCCCCTCCTCCTCTTGTACCGGTTCTCTCTTCCTCTCCTATCCCCTTAGTCTCCTCTCTTAGATACTTAGGTGTTATTCTTGATTCTGCCCTCACCTTTAAGAGTCACATTTCATCCTTGGTCCAACGTTCCTTTTTTGTGTTAAAGCAACTCCGTGCTGTCCGTCCTTTTCTCTCCTCCTCCTCCTCTCTGGCTACTCTTCTTTGCTCCTTAGTTCTCTCACGCTTGGACTATTGTAACGTTTGCTTAGCTGGTCTCCCTCAATCTCAACTGTCCCGGATCCAACGTCTCCAAAATACAGCTGTCCGTATCCTCTCTCATGCATCCCGCTTTGATCATGTCACCCCCCTCCTTTTGTACCACCATTGGCTCCCTGTTTCATATCGCATACAATTCAAAATTCTTATCTTTGCCCACAGAACTATTCACACTGGTGTTCCTTTGTACCTTGCTGATCTGATACACCTTCACACCCCCCACCGTTCTCTCCATTCTGTTCACTCCAACCGCTTGTTCCTTCCTTCCCCATCCCAAGCCCACTTAGAATCTACACGGTCTTCCGCTTTTTACTTTCTTGGGCCCCGCCTCTGGAACTCGCTCCCCCCTGCCCTCCGATTGGATTCTTCTTTCAAATCCTTTAAAACCCACTTAAAAACTCACCTTTTTTGTAGGGCTTTCAACCTTTCGCCCCCTCCCTCATCTCCTACTACCTTTCCCCTTAACAAGTATTGTAATTAACTTTTTTATTGGTTGTCTTGTCTTTTTTTTTTTAATTTTCTGTTTCTCTTTCCTTTCCCCCTCTTGGAAACTTCTAAATTGGCATTCTCTTTCCTTTCTGCAGCCTTTTATGATTTTATGATTGTAAACCGCTCTGATACCCTGTGATGGGCGGTATATAAAATTTTAAATAAACATAAACAAACAAACATACTTCCTGGGGCCTCCATATTGCCCAGATCATGCCGCTATCTGTAGAAAAAGGAGACAAAATCCGCCGCATTGGAGCTGACAGCATGGAAGTAAGCTCCTTCCTGCTCCAATACCTCATCCCCTGGCACCATATAAATTAAAGAGAACACAGATATGCCCATGCCAAAGGACCCTTAGACGTGGCCCTTTGAGTGGACCTTGGACAACAAGAAAGTGACCACCCTGCACACCATGCAGCCAGAGGTAAGTCCAACAACATCATCTTAGCACCACAAGAACACCCATTTGGAGAAACTGCCCACAAGAACACATTTTAACAGTCTCCAAAGCAATCACAAGCAAGCACCACATCACAAACTTCTACAGAAACGTCAAGGTCCCAGAAGAAAGGCAGTGTCTTCAACGTCCACAGGAGCAACTTGATCCTCACAAGCAACTCTCTACTACCACTACTGCTAGTCCTGCTACGGATAATTCTCTCACATAGGGGCTACCCCACCACAAGCTATCACCTTCATGATCCCCATATTGAGAGATATCCAACTAAACCTGCCATGGCAACACATCCACAGGCCAGCAAACAAAAGGTCCCAGAGACTCCAGCAAGTCAAAATCACCCCACAACAACACACCCTCCATAACAACCCACTCCTGTATACACCCATAAGTTGTGAATTAATGCTCGTTTGGTACAAAACAAAATAAACACTATAAAAGACTTTATACTGGACCATCAAAAAGACAATGTGTGGACCGAATCCTGGCTAACAGATGCGGATAATGTCATCCTGAACCAACACACACCACCAACATACTCTGCCTATAGCTGCCTTAGAACAAATAGAAGAGGAGAAGGAGAATTAATACTTGCAAGAAGCCACTTAAAATGTAATACAATTGCTACAACCAGCACAGAAGAAAGCAACACCATCATCATCGCCAACAAATACCTCACTATATGCCTCATTTATAAAGCCCCAACTGTAATACAGACAAACACTCTGCACTCCTGGAGACCATACGCACATACACATCTTCATAAAAACCCCATATAACTCTATGGGATCTAAGCCTCTCATCAGTGCCCAATAAGGAAGCTAGTTCATTTCTCAAGGCCATGGAATCACTAAATTATGCACAAATTATATATACCACAACACACCAACAAGGAGCAACGCTTGATCTTGTCTTTGTCCCCAACCACATGTTGGAACACTACACCGCCTAGCGCCCCACACCACCACCAGTACCCTGGTCCGACCACGATATGATAACACTTGACATGAACATCCACCCATTCATGAACATGATCATCGAAGATTCAAACAATTGAACAAACAACTCTTCCTACAAGAAATCCTTCCAAGACTAAACCAAAACTTATCAGACCTGGACGACATAATCGACAACTGGAACGACATCATCTCAACTGTTGCAACAGCAACACGCAAAAAGACGACTGTACACAGAAACCATTCCGCAACCTGGTACTCGAACAAAATTTAAAAAGTAAAGAAAATGCTAAGGAGAATGGAGTGAAAATGGAGACACAATAGAACCCTGGGCACTCTTCAATGATACAAGCACAAACAAAATGAATACGACGACCTGATCAACAAATGTAAACGAGAATACCACACAAATCTTTTTATGAAATCAGTCAACAAACCCAGAGAACTTTTTGATATGGCACGAACACTCACCAAAGTGCCCACGCAAAAAAGGGAGGCAGCATACACCCACAGAATATGGCCAAATTCCTGGAGACAAAACACAAATACACACACCCCAACACCAGGATATCCAGCACACCTCAAATCCAGTGGAACATGGGATGACTTCCACATACCAACCATAGAACAAATTGAACACATTATCTTCAATCTGACCACCACCACATCCCCACTAGATTCATGCCTGGCATCATGGATAAAGTTAACTAAAAAGGAACAGAGCCCAATCCACCATAAGATAACATGCCAATCACTTACACAAGACTACATGCCTCCCATGTTGAAACAAACCTCCATCAGATCTATACTCAAGAATGTCTCACTCGACCCTAATGACCCTGGTGCATACTGACAATCTCCAGCCTACCATTCCTGGTCAAAATCATAGAGTACACCAAGAGCTACAAGACCACGTCAACCAACATGCACAAATGGACCCCCACCAACATGGATTCAAACCTAACCACAGCGTAGAAACCCTACTAACATTCCTTCTCGGCAGACTCACAAAAGGCAAAGATGACACCAAAAACGGCTTCATCCTAATCTTCCTTGACATATCAGCTGCCTTCAATTCCATTATCCACCACATACTGCTGCAAAGACTAAGAGAAATAGGCCTCAACAATCACATCATAAAATGGCTCCATTCATATCTGAAGCGCCGACAGCAACAAGTCAGAGTTGGCCCAAACAAATCTAGGTCATTTAGACATCAGGCAACCCACAAGGTTCATCCCTCTCCACTTTGCTATTCAACCTTTATATACAGCCCATCAGCGACATCACAACAAACCACAACTTGCTGTATCACCTATATGAAGATGACATGATATACACACCATTCAACACAAACAAACCCAAATACTCAACAATAACAAAATACTTGGAGGCAATGGTAAAGTGGCTAAACACAGGCTACAAATAAACAGTGGTCCTCCACGTCACCAGAAACGCCACATTTGTTCCCCCATCAACCATAAAACTACTAAATGACAATTTAACAGTAAAGAATAAAGTGAGATACTTGGGAATAACACGATCAAAAATTCAACCTACAATCACACAAACAGAGCAATAAAGAATTCATACAAGATGAAAATCGTCCAAAAACTAAAGCCACTGCTCAACCAAAACTACTTTTAGACTGTCTGTCAAGCCACAATAACACCGCTTCTGGCTACTACAATCTATTAAATCAAGGTCTCCCGAAGCATGCCATTCACCCTCTGCAATTGGCCCAAAACACGCATCATCAGAAGGTCAACGAAATACAATCATATAACAACCCCTCCTGAACCAACTACACTAGCTCCCAATCCAAGCATGCACCAAATTCAAGACAATACACACCACACTCAAAAATGTTACGCCACGCATCTGCAGAAATGCTACAAACACTGGTCTCAAGAGACTCTGAAACCTGACCTAGAAGGACCAATGACAAGAAGCTGCTCATCACATCTAACGTCCAACAAAAAACCAAACAATCTACATGGAAAAGAGCCTTCTCCCCATCAGCATGGACACTAGGGAACTCCCTTCTGGAAGGCATCAAATCCCCAACACACCAAAGACTTCAGAAACTAAAAACTTTACCTTATACAGAATATTTTGGAACCATTACAAAGCCCAGCCAGAACATATAAAACAGCCCACTGTTTATCCACCCAACCCTTCCCAATTTTACCAAGTTAAGATCCAAGCTTATGCTTCCTGTTCATTGTAATCATCTATATCATGTTATAATATAAACAGTTTATCATGTTAAATGTAAACCACTTTGACTGAAGGATAGAGCGATATAAAAAAAACATTAAATAAATATCTCTGCTGATCCTCCTGGATCAGGATAGGAAAACAAGCTTCAGCTAAAACCAGTGATGCTAGGAACTCTCTTCGGCGCATCGCTGAAATCACAGATCTGTTTCCATGCAGAAATGCAACATGCAAAAAGGAGCACTGACCGCTTTGAGGCTATTGGTCAGAAGGAGCCATCCTTCTCTGGCATTCTGAGAGAAATGGAATATCTTCCCTTTGCCCGCTTGGCTGGGGGCACTGGCACCACTGCCTTTAGGCGCAGTAACTTGTCCAACGTGACCCATGTGGTGCCTCTCAGGTCCACCAAACCACATGGAGAGATGTAAACGCCTCCAGGATCGACTGCTTGCAGATCAGGACATAGATGCTTTGAATAGTATTTAGCACCCTTGGTAACATTCGGGAATGGGCCCCAAAACCTACATAGTGATGAACGGGAGGAACACCCACCATAAGCCCCATCAAAAGGAGTAATTACGGGTCTGAAATCCAGAAGCAGAGAAGGGGGACTTTCTTCCACAGGTGCAGCAGTCACAATACTTCCATGGTCACGTAGGTGAGCTGGCAGGTTCCCACTGCCCAAATCTATCAGTTTTAAGCAGGAACTGGAGAGATCCTGGAGACTTCCTTCTGGAGTAGGATATTTCCGCACTGCCTGGGACATTTGTTTATTACTTTTAACATTCACATAGAAGGTTATTTTAGAAGAGTGCATGGTATCTAGATGCATAACAACTGGCATTTACATGTATAAAAGGCATACCTGTGTAAGTAATTTTACAGTGATTCCGTTTACACTATAGATGCTGGGAACGCATACATTTTAAGAGGACTTGTTTTGGGCATTGTTTAGGCAGTCCACAAAAATATACATGAAGGTAACAGGCATATATTTTTTAAAACTGTCCTAGCAGCATTTACACTGGTACAAGGCACAGGTGTCAGCTACCTCATCGTTTGGACCTGAGTTCCCTGGCAGTGACTGAGGGAAAATTGTGCTACCTCAGCAGTGTCTAACATCATGTTAAAGAGTTATATTACTTGACCCTTTAATTGACTCCTATTGTACATGCAGTCTTGTGATATCCAGCACTTATATGTCTATTTGCAGCAAACACATGTATGTTGCCAGAGTGGTGCTTACACATGTTAAGCCCTGGGTAACACCGCTCCTGGGTTTTTTTGAACATGTGTTTTTGTAAAACTGGTGCTCCTGCTGGATGTGCTGACAAATATGCATGCATTGGCCTGTGTCCTTAGCCATATTTTACAAAAGGCTCAGCATTCAGCAGAACCTTTTGCAAAATGACTTGGGGAACTAAACATTCCAACTTTGACATCCCAATTCATACCTGGATGTCCTATTCAAAATGATGCTCTAAGGGAGCTGCAATAAAATTATGGGGATTCGCTTATAAGAACATAATGCTGTGACCACCTGATGGTGTCATGTGTGCCACTTGGGGTGATGTTTGCTCAGGCTAGTGAGCATGTCATTTCTCGAGGACAAGAACATACCTGATGTGAACAGGTGGTGCAGCCGGTCTTTCTGGTCTTCGAGGAGGTAGTGTGCCAGGCCTGCTTAGTGAACTAGTCTTGGGTGGCCGAGGTTTCTTGGGAGGTATGGCAGGAATCGAAGGCCTAGGCACATCCACCAATTTTTGGTCTCTCTCTGGCCTTTCTTTGTATTCATTTTATGATCAGAAAAAAGAAAGAAGAAAGCTATTAGTATCTGGCTGAAAACCATCACAGAGGCCGGCAACAGAAAACATTAAGTAATTTAAGACAATTGCAGCTTTAAAATATCCACTGGCTTACTGTAATCAAAATAGCAATATGAGTCAGAGGAAGGACAATTTTCAAAAGTCAATTACTCAGGTAAAGAGGGTACCACAAGCATCGAGGATCAAAGACATGGGTGACTGGAAAGGTAGGTGAGCTCAGAGTTGAGGTTAGGTTGGAGGAGATATAACATGTAATTTTGGATGAAGTAAATGTCTGCAAAAAATACCAGTGCAAATCCCCGTGGATACATTTTTCCTACACAGTGCAATTTCCCTTTGAGAATCGATGGAAAGTTCATAGACAGTACCCAACTCTCATTTGCACCAATCCACATTGTTTTGAAAATGGCCCCCTTACTGGGAAATTCACATAGAGTGCGAGAAGGCCAGATCTCCCATGGTGCAAACTATTTCTTGCAGGGCCACTGAACAGGTTCCTGGTGTCACAGGGATGGTGACATTTTCCTTACCAGATAATGTCCTTTTCCTTGAGTCCTGCTGGACCAATCCAAACAAGTGGGTTGTGTTCTACTACCAGCAGATTTGTGGAGGAAAAGAACCAATGAAAAGCCCAGGTTTCAATGATATCACTCCCATGCCTCTATCTGCCTCAGCCACCAGAGGTCTCTTCAGTGTTCATCCCAAAGCATACGGGAGATCTTGGTAAGCCTCACACAAGCTCAACATGGGTAACAAAAAGTAATCAAACAGTAGAGAACAATGTACAGGAAAGCATAAACAGAAGGCTGTCGTAGAAAGCATAGTTACTCACCTGTAGCAGCTGTTCTCTGGGAACCGCAGGAATCAGTCCTCACATATGGGCAATGTCAGAATCGGAAGCTGTATGGGAAACACTCCCCAGCTTTCAGAGAAAGTCTTTGGGAGGTCAACCACGCATGCATGCTTGTCTTCCTGCCCGAAGGAGCCATCTTACCCAAGTATGACAACAGCATAATAAAGCTTAAAAGAGGAAACAACCCCATGGGGAGGAGGGAGGTTAGTGAGGACCAAGGCCTGCTGTTCCCGGAGAATACCTGCTACAGGGGAGTAAACTAGGCTTTCTCCAGGACCAAGCAGGTGGTCAAGTCCTCACATATGGAACTCCCAAGCTAGAGGCTACTGAAAAAACCTGTAAACAGCCCAATGGGACAAATAGAAAACACCAAATCAGGAAGAACAGCAGAAAAACGCTGAACAGTTCCGAAAGTCAGCATCAAGCAGAGGCATCAACATCAGTTAGACTCTAGGGTAGCCTGGACGGACAGAAGGGCCTGTGGGAGGGGGATGCATCAATCCCCAAAGAGGTGCCAGAGAGCATAGTTACTTACCTGTAAAAGATGTTCTCTGGGGATAGCAAGAATCAGTCCTCACATATGGATCATGTCTCCGCTGATGGAACCCGCATGGCAGCATCTCCCCAGCTTTCGAAGGAGATTTTTAGGAGATGCACTACGCATGTGTGGTTCCGTTCCCACCCAAGAGTGCCATCTTGCCTCAGTCCAATGACATAGTTAAGACGGCAAAAATTAAAATACGGTAAAAAAGCAATTCCAAGGGGAGGGTTGTGAGGGCCGATTCCTGATGTCCCTGGAGAACACCTGTTACAGGTGAGTAACTACGTTTTCTCCAGAAACAAGCAGAAGTCAGTCCTCACTTATGGGACTCCTCAGCAACAGGCTACCAAGAACCTGTAAAAAAACGCCAAGGCGACCTGACTGAGGTGGAATGCTGATTCCACCTTCGGCAGAAACTTTGCGTGTGTGCGGAGCACCACCCTGTTCCTGTAGAGCCTTGTGTAGGGTTCCTCTGCCATCAGAGCCTGAAGCTCTCTGTCTCTGTGAGCTGTGGTGAGTGCTACAAACTTCCAGGAGAGGTACCACAGGTAGCAGGTGGCCAGGGGCTCAAACGGAGGGTTAGCGAGCTGTGAGATCACCATGTTTAGATCCCACTCTGCTGCTAAAGGGCAGGGGGGGGGGGGGTTAGGATAACATGAAGTCCCGCAGGAATTGGAACACAAGGGGCTGCGCCGAGAGGGGCTTCCCTTCAACAGGATGGTGATGCACTGCAATGCCGTTCATGTACTCTGACCAAATTTGACTTTAGTCCCACCTGCGACAGTGGAGCAGGTACTGGAGTACTTCTTGTTCTGAGCAGGAGAACAGCTTTTCCAGTCTTTCTGCATGCCACACTGAGAAACAGCACCACTTGAAGGCCTACACTATTTTGTGGAGGCCTTATGCAAGGCCAGAACCACCACCTCCATGTCCCATGGAAGGCTGAAGGGCGCTAATGCTACTCATTCAGCAGTCAAGCTGCGAGTGACAAGGACCCCAGGTTGGGGTGTAGGAAAAAGCAGCCCTGGGGGGCTTGGCCCAGGGGAATCGATGACGCTGCTGACAGGGAAAGCAGCATGGGAACCAGGGCTGCCTCGGCCACTGAAGAGCTATCAGCATTAGTGATGCTCTGTTACGCAGTACCTTGAATAGAGTCTTGGCAACCAGCGGTGTTGGTGGGAAAGCACACCATGGGATGAGGAAGGCATCTGCTGCCACCTGGAAGGGTGAAGGTGGAGAGAGCAGAATTGGGGCAACTGCGTGTTGTCCGGATTGGCAAACAGGTCCATCGAGGGGACACCCCAGAGACGAAACAGCTGGGAGGCTACTACTGGATCCAGGTGCCACTCGTGCGGCTGCAGGACTCTGCTCAGTTTGTCCGCCAGGGTATTGTCCTTGCCTGGGAGGTAAACCGCCCTCAGGAGCATCCCCGTGTGCCACATAGGTGGGGAGGGCTACTGCCTCTTGCCAGAGGGAGTATGACCCTGTGTCCCCTTGTTTGTTCATGTAGAACATTGTGACCTGGTTGTCAGTCTGGAACAGCACAGAGTGCTGTGCAGCTGGTGGCGGAAAGCTCGAAGAGCCAGGAATATCACCCAGAGCTCTAGCAGATTGATTTGCAACCAGGATTCCTCCTGAGATCAGCTTGTAGTGCGCTCCCCAGCCCAGTAGGGAGGCATTCGTAGTGAGGACCTTCTGAGGGAGTCTGCCAGCTGCAGGTCACTCTCACTCTGTCCGTAAGCCTGCCTGTGGCTTGTGTCCACCACTGGGCTGCCTTCATGTGCAGGCAGGCATATGGGGGTCATGTGAACCGTGGAGGCCATGTGTCCTAACAGGCAGAGTAGGAGCCAGTCAGGTAGTGTCCAGCATCAGTGCACCTCTGCGGCTAACTCTCTGAGGCTTCTGACCTTTTGTGAGGGAGGAAGGCTTTCACCTGGAAGGTATCTAGTCACGCCCTTATGAACTCTAGGCTGGGGTGAGGTGGGACTTGTGATAGTTTATGATGAACCCCAGCTGCTGCAGGGCATTTATGGTGTGCCAGACGGTGTTTTGTGCCTCTGTAGTTGTGGCCCCCTTTATGAGCCAATCGTCTAGATAAGGGAAGACGAAGGCCTCTTGAATCCAAAGGTGGGCTGCGACCATTGTAAGGCACTTCATGAAAACCCTTGGTGACGAGGCCAGACCAAAGGGCAGCACCCTGTATTGGTAGTGCTATCCCTTTACCATGAACTGGAGGTATTTTCTGTGGGTGGGATGAATTAGGATGTGCGTGTAGGCATCTTTTAGGTCTAAGGAGCATAGCCAGTCTCCCTGCTGGAGGAATGGCAGCAGTGTCCCAAGGGAGAGCATCTTGAACTTCTCTCCTTGACCAGAAACCTTTTGATCTCTTCCAGGTCTAGGATGGGTCCAAGGACCCCTGTCCTCTTAGGGATGAGGAAAATATTTGGAATAGAAGCCTGTGCCCCAGAGACTTTTGGGTACTGGCTCCCCTGCCTTGTCATGGATTAGGCCTGATAGCTTGGTGAGAAGCAGGGTCTGGTGAAGGAGAGGTCTGATGGGCTCTCCTGGAAAGTATGAGGGTGGCACCTGCTGTAGGTGGAGGAGGTAGCCCTCCCTGACCACTTGAAGCACCCAGGTATCGGTGGTAATGGCTGTCTACCTGTGGGCAAATAGGTCTAGGCGCCCCCCTATGGGCTACAGAGGACCCCGTGGAGGTGGGGAGGTTGCGCCCTGGCAGTCAAAAACTCCCCCAGACTGGGCCAGGGCCAGCGCCTGGGACTTTGGGGCCTTTTGTTTTTGGAGACCATGTCTGTTCTCTTTTGGTTGCTGGCCCCGTTGAGGGGTCGAAAAGGCCTGGAAATGCAGTGTACCACCAAAGTTCCCCTTCTTCCTCGGGAAGAAGGGTTTCTTTCCCAGTGTTTTCTCCTGGGGGTTGCACAGAGGTCTTCTTCGAGAGCCTGGTTCTCGCTGGGAACTCTGTTTCTATCTCCACGGCCTTGTCTGCCATGGGTTTCTCAAATACTGTAGGTTCTCACCTAGGTAGGTGACAATCAGTTTGTTCTGCACCCACTGCTCCAGGTCAGACGACTGCAGCCATGCTTGGCGTCATCTGCTGATGCCTGTGGTGGTCACCCTGGCCGAAGAATCTAAGCCATTGTAGGCTGCTCGAGAAAAAAAAACTTTGAGCACTCCTTTACTGCTGAGGTCAGGGTCTTAAATCTCTTTAGGGGCTCCCCATCGAGGCCTGCCAAAAATCCCCCAAGCTCCTTCAACAGTTCCTTCAGGTACATGCAAATATAGAGCTGGTAGGACTGCATCCGCCAAGTTAGCATTGACCCCCTGAAAGCAGGCACTGAGAAATGAATTTTTTGGCTTTTGAGCCAGTGCATGGCCAACTCCACAACCATCAATTTGTGGGGACGTTAGGTCCTTTTGAACCCAGGGCTTTGGTGTACCCAGGTACATGGCATCAAGATGCCTACTGACAATTGGTACTGACGCCAGTGTTTCCCACATCTAGAGGAGTAGATGGTCGAGGACTGGGGCACCAGTATCATAAGGGTCTCCTAAGGAGTGGTCTCATATTGGAGTATCTCCAATTCTTTGGTGCCCGGGTCCTCTTCAGCCTCGGTCTCAATAGTAAGAGCTTTGGCCATGTCCCTTGACTGTCTCCTCCACCATTTCTCCATCTCTTTCTTCCATTATGTCTTCCAAGTCCGTTGACGAGGCAGTAACCACCTATAATGCTGCACTCTCCTCGGCTCTGGATGCTCTCGCCCCACCCACCCCACGTCCTGTGAGATATTCTGCACCCCAGCCCTGGCTCTTATCCACTACCCACTATCTATGCACCTGTATCCGTTCTGCTGAACATGCCTGGCTCAAATCCTGCTCCCTGGAAGACCTTCTACACTTCAAATTCATGCTTGGCTCCTTCCAGTCAGCCATAGCTCTTGCCAAACAAGACTACTACATCCATCTGACCAACTCTCTTGCCTCGGATCCTCACTATCTCTTTACTACCCTCAGTTCTCTCCTCAAGGTGCCCCGCCCCAGGCCCCGCCCTCCCTGACTGCCCAAACCCTGGCCGACTACTTCCATGAGAAAATTCACAAGATCACCCTCCAATTCCCCACTTCTTCATCTACCTCCCTTCCTCCCCATTTCTCCCCCCCATCCCTGCTACGTCCGCTACCCTCTCTTCCTTCCCTGAGATCTCTGATGAGGAAACCACACTCCTCCTTTCTTCCTCCAAACCCACCACCTGTTCCTCTGATCCTATCCCCAGCCATCTCCTAAGCCCCATCTTCCCCACCCATTGTCCCTTCCATCTCTCATATTCTCAACCTTTCGCTCTCCACTGCAACTGTCCCCGATGACTTCAAACATGCTGTGGTCACACCTCTCCTCAAGAAACCCTCACTCGATCCCACCTGTCCTTCCAACTATCGACCCATCTCCCCCCTTCCCTTCATATCTAAATTACTTAAATGTGCAGTCCACCGCCGCTGCCTCGACTTCCTCTCCTCTCATGCCCTCCTGGATCCTTTACAGTCTGGCTTCCGTCCCTTACACTGTACTGAAACGGCTCTTACCAAAGTCTCCAGTGACTTATTCCTGGCTAAATCTAATGGCCTCTACTCTATCCTCATCCTTCTCGACCTCTCTGCTGCTTTTGACACTGTTGACAACCTTCTCCTCGATACCCTCTCCTCGCTTGGTTTTAAGGGCTCGATACTATCCTGGCTCTCCTCATACCTCTCCCATCACTCTTTCAGTGTACGCTCTGGAGGCTCCTCCTCCTCTCCTACCCCGCTTCCAATTGGCGTACCCCAAGGATCCGTCCTGGGTCCGCTCTTCTCTCTCTATACCCAATCCCTTGGTGAGCTTATTTCTTCCTATGGCTTCCAATACCACCTCTATGCCGATGACTCCCAAATCTACCTCTCTACACCGGAAATCTCTCCAGCAATCCAGACCAAGATCTCTGCCTGCATTTCTGACATTGCTGCCTAGATGTCTCACCGCCGCTTGAAACTGAACATGGCCAAAACTGAACTCCTTATCTTTCCCCCCAATGCCTCCCTTCCTCTCCCTCCTTTCTCAGTCTCTGTCGACAACTCTATAATCCTTCCTATATCCTTGGCCCGCAATCTGGGGGTTATATTGGACTCCTCTCTCTCCTTCTCCACACAGGTCCAGCTCATAGCTGCAGTTTCTTTCTCTACAACATTAGCAAAATCCGCCCCTTCCTTTCTGAACACACTGCTAAAACGCTCATCCACTCCTTAATCACCTCTCGCCTCGACTACTGCAACCTACTCCTTGCTGGTCTCCTTGTGACCCCATCTCTTTCCCCTTCAATCTATCCAACATGCTGCTGCTCGACTAATCTTCTGCCAGCCTTGCCATGCCCACATTACTCCTCTCCTCAAGTCACTTCACTGGCTCCCTA
Source organism: Ichthyophis bannanicus (assembly GCA_033557465.1). NCBI lineage: Eukaryota > Metazoa > Chordata > Amphibia > Gymnophiona > Ichthyophiidae > Ichthyophis > Ichthyophis bannanicus. The sequence continues at coordinate 897,203,766 of CM066035.1, read as the reverse complement.
TCCGTTTCCACATCCAGTTCAAACTTCTCCTCCTAACCCATAAATGCATTCACTCTGCGGTCCCTCAATACCTTTCAACTCTTATCTCTCCCTACATCCCCTCTCAGGAACTTCGCTCTTCTAACAAACTACTTCTATACAGGCCTTCCACTGGCACCGCTAACTCCAGACTTCGCTTTCACCTGGCAGCACCTTAACACCTGGAACAACCTACCTGTCTCGATACGTCAGGCACCCTCCCTAGCCCTCTTCAAATCCAGGTTGAAAACCTATCTCTTCACTGATGCTTTCAGATCTTGTCTTTTCTAGGTTGTAAATGTCATGGTTGTTTTTGCCCCGATCAGACTGTTGCTCTGCTTTTTGTTGTTTGTCTTGACTAGATTGTAAGCTCTAATGAGCAGGGACTGTCTTTTACATGTCTGTACAGCGCTGCGTGCAACTGGTAGTGCTTTATAAATGCTCAATAGTAGTAGTAGTAGTCCCGCATGAAACCGAGGAAGGAGACGGCCTCGGGTGGGGAACGGCATCGGGGCAGACAGGTCCGAGGGCATATCTTGGTGTTTCGTTATGTCCATGGAGTCGTTGTCCTCTGCCTCCCATTCAGACTAAGTCCAAGTATAAGTCCAATGCTGTGCGATCACCTTGGTCGAGGTCTGCTCCGGACAGTCCATGATCTCCAGAGGATCTGCGGTCCGAGCCGCAGGTGCTCGCCGGGAAGAACCCATGTCCTGAGAAACAGAACTGGGATCTCGCCCGGTGCTCTCCAGAGGCCAGTGGCGCTCAAGGACCAGCTCGGTGTCCGGGGGAGCCCTCGATGTTGAGGGTCCTGTCGTCGGGGCAGATGAATCGCATGAGCCAGATAAATGGCCACTGCATAGCCATGAGAGTAGATATTCTGCTTTCCAAGGCTATCATCCTGGTCTCCAAACCAGTTGGCTCTGCAGCCTTAGACACAGGCACTGAGGCTTTCAGGCTCGGTGTTGGTACTGTCGAGGGAGAGTCCTCGATGAGAATGGCCTTGGAGATCCAAGGCCGGTCAGCAGGTGCTGACAACTCCTCACCGGGCAGCTTGGATGGCCTCTTCTGCTTACTCCTGAGACTGTGAAACGTGGGGTGGGATTTCACCTTCTTTCGGGATCCGTCCTCCAAGGTGGTCTTTGAGGGTTTCTTCTTCTTGCACTCCACCTCTGGGGATTTCCACTCAGAGGAACCGTGGCTGTGGGACTCCAAAGAGGCTCAGGCTTTGTGGGGCACCAATGTATCAGAGGGGGCCCTGTAGCATAGTGTCATCAGAGACTCTGGAGCGGAGTCAGACTTCTGGAAACATTTATCCTGCTGCTGCTGATGGCTCTTTAGGGCCTTTGAGGTCATGGTTCTGCAGAGTTCACTGTCGGAGTCATTATGCTCCAGGCCGAGGCACTGGAGGCAGCAGTCGTGCAGGTCGGTGAGACATCATTTTACCACACCGGTTGCACTTCTTGAAGCCACTGGGGGCCATCAGAAAAAGGGGGTCCCCGCTGCTCGGCAGGGGTCCAAGACCTTCCACTAGGAAAAGGGCACGAATGCCGGTCGAGGGAAACCTCAATGGAAAATGAGTAAATAAACTAGAGGAGCGATGGTCAAGGCAATCTGGCATGTGTGCGGGAAGGAACCGGTACACAAACCAGACAAAACCTTTAACAGAAATCATGTTTTTTCCAGGGGAAACTGGACAACATCCGAAGGGTTCCACAGAAAAAAGGAGGCTGAGGCAAGATGGCACCCTTGAGAGGGAAGGGGACCATGCATGTGTTGTGCATCTCCCAAAGGCTTTCTTTGAAAGCTGGGGAGGTGCTTTCGTGCAGGCTCCATTGGTGCCGTCACCCTTATGTGAGGACTGACTTCCTGCTTGCTCCCGGAGAATATGGCTTGACCGAAGGTGCTGTCATGCCGGTAATCTGCATTTAGGCAGTAGTGAGCTGTGAAAGTGTGGACAGACAACCACATAACAGTCCTACAAATCTCTACTGCAGAGACAGAGAGCAGGTTAACTACAGAAGCTGCCATAGCTGAGACATTGTGTGCCATGACATGGCTGTCCAAATTCAGCCCAGCCCAGCCTGGCATGAGCAAAGGATGTGCAGTCCGCCACCCAAATGAAGAGGGTGCATTTGGAGATAGCGACACCCAGTCGGTTGGAGTCAAAAGAGATGAAGAACTGAGGGGAGAGGCGGTGGGTTTTAGTGCATTCCAGATAAAAAGCCAGCACTCTCCTACAATCCAAAGTGTGTAAGGAGGCCTCAGCCCTGTTGGCATGTGGTTTGGGAAAAAAGGTAGGTAGGATCACTGACTGGTTGATGTGAAAAGTGGAAACCACCTTAGGCAGAAACTTGGGATGAATTGCGAAGGACCACTTTATTCATGTGAAACCTGGTATACGGTAGAATCATTACCAAAGCTTGTAGCTTATTGACACTGCGCTCCGAAGTGAGCGCAACCAAATAGATAACCTTTCAGATAAGAAATTTGAGAGAGCAAGAGACAAGTGGTTCAAAGGGTGGAGCAAGCAGCTGGCCAAGGACAACACTCAGGTGGGGATAGGACAACAAAAGACCCCTTATGAACTGTCTGATGAGAGTATGGGAGGAAAGAGGCTTACCAGCTACTGAATGATGGTAAGTTGCCAGGGCACAGAGGTGAACTCTGAACAAGTTAGATTTCAATCCAGAGTTAGAGATGGAGCAAGTAAGAGATTACCATCTCCACAGAACAAGAAAAGGTTTCTAAAGCCCTGTCCGCACACCAGCGTGAAAATCTGTGTCACTTAAAAGCATAGGAGTGTCTGATGGAGTCCTTGAGGGAGGCAAGAATCTCTTCTACATCTGTCAGAAAGTTGAAGTTTGCAAAAGCTATCTGCTCAGCATCCAAGTTGTGGGTGACAGGAATTTGAGTTTAGGATGGAGGAGAGTACCCTCCTGTGTCAGCAGTTCCAGGGTATAGCAGAGAGGAATCGGCAGCCTCTGGAGAGTTGAAGCAGCAGAGGAAACCAGGACTATCTGGGCTAATGCGGCGTTATGAGTATCATGGTGGCTTTGTCCACCTGCAGTTTGAAGAGGGTCTTGGCCACTAATGGAATCAACAAGTAGACACAGAGAAAGCTGTTGCTCCAATCCAGAAGGCAGGCATCGGAGCTTATCCAATTACTGCAGGGGACCCTGGAGCAAAACTGCGGTAGCTTGGCATTGTAAGGAGTGGCAAAAAAGTCCATGGACGGGGTGCACCACATCCGAAAGATGTGGTCAGCTACCTGGGTAATGAGAGACTATTTGTGTGGTTGGAGAACTCTGCTGAGTCGATCTGCCAATGCATTGAGCTCACCCAGAAGATAAATTGCCCAGAGGAGCATGTTGTGCATGGAGACAAACTTTCAGAGATGGAGTGCTTCCCAGAAGAGGAGATAGGAACCTGTGCCGCCTTGTTTGTTGATGTATATCATGGCCACCTGGTTGTCCGTTTGTATAAGGACGACTTGATTGGAGAGCTGTTGCCAAAACGCTTGTAGGGCATTAGCAATGATTCGGGGCTCGAGAAAATTGAGTTAATGGAGGCTCTCCACCATCGTCCACAGACCTGTGTGCGCAGGCTATCCGAGTGTGCACCCCAGCCCAGTTTGGAGGCATCAGTCGTCAGTACTCTCTGGGGCTGGAAGGGAAGGCCCTCAAGCAGTTGCTGTTGGTCCTGCCACCAGGAGAGGGATTCCTTGAGCGGTGGGGTAGGGGAAGACAAAGATGCCTTAGGACCGAAGGCAGGCGGTGATGACCGCTAAGCACTTTCCGAAGACCCATGGGACAGAGGCAAGGCCGAAGGATAGCAATCTATATTGATAATACTGCCCGCCGAGCATGAAACTGAGGTACTGACGGTGCATGGGATGAATTAGCATGTGCGTGTAGAGGCAGCTTTGAGATCCAAGGAGCACAGCCAATAGTGTCAGTGTAGGTAGGGCAGCAATGTTCCAAGGGAGACCATCTTGAACGTCTCTTTTTCCAGGAAGCGATTGAGACTGCAGAGATCCAGAATGGGTCAGTAGCCACTGGTCTTCTTGGGAACCAAGAAATAGCAGAAGTAGAACCCTCTTCCAACTTGAGAAGGTAGAATGATCTTCTAAGAGGGCCTGGATCTCCTGATGGAGAAGCATGCAATGGTGCTGCTGGAGAGGGTACTCCCCTGGAAAGAAGGTGGGAGGAAGCTGTTGGAAATGCAGCTGGTATCCCCCATGGACCACGTGGAGGGCTCAGGTGTCAAAGGTTACAATGGGCCATCTGTGAGCAAGTATACCAGCCGCGCCTCCCCACCTGAGGTGGAATGGAGTCTGGGAAGGGAAGATAGGCCATAGTCCTTGTGCAGGAGTCAAAATCCCTCACCAAGCTGTGGCTGTGGCTGTGGCTTAGGAACCTTAGGATTGTGGTACTGCTTCTGGCCCTGAGACTTAAGCTGTTGCCCCTGTTGGGGTTGTTGGTATGAATGGTACGGAGTGTATGTACAATAGTACCTTCTCTTCTTTGGGTAAAGAGATTTTTTACCCGAGGCCTTCTTTCGAGCAGGGTCAGTGGTTTTCCTCAAAAGGCGGGTCATGGTGAGTTGCTCAGTCTCCAACTCAGCAGCCTTTTCCGTCATGGGCTTGCCAAAGAGATTCTCCCCTAGGCAAAGGACATCAGCCAACTTGTCATGAACCCATTGCTCCAGGTCTGAGGATGGTAACAATGCCAGGCGGGCACCAATGCCCACTGCAGCCACAGACTCGAAGCAGTTGTCGATGGCCCTGGTGTCGTATTTGAAACACACTTTAATTTTCCCCACCAGGCTCCTAAAACGCTCAAGGTGTTTTCCAGAAAGACCCGTGGAGAACCCAGCCAGCTCCCCTGCTAGGTCCTGCAGGTACATACCAATGTATAGTTGGTATGCCTGGATTCTGGCCACAACCATCGAGCCTTGGTAGCACTTTTTGCCAAAACCATCCATGGTGCGTGCCTCCCGACCCAGGGGCACCGAGGAGTGCGTCTTGGAACTTTTAATCTGGCGTATGGCCAATTCCACCACCATGGAAATTATGTTATGCCTTTTCAAATCCAGGGTTCTTGCACACCAGGTAGAGGGAGTCGAGGCGCCTGCTGACTGTCGGCACCATAAACGGTGTCTTCTACATTTAGAAGAGTTGGGGTGAGGGATCAGAGGAAAGGTCATGCCGGACCATCTCCAGCGATTCCTCCTCAGTCTCCCATTCCGTGTCAGAGAGGAAGTATCTCCCTGACAGATGCCCCCGGCAATGGTGCTAGAGGCAGGGATGAGGAAACCCTCTGTATCAAATGAGAGCGAGAGTATTCACGAGAACTGCCTAAGATGACGCCTTCAAAATGGGCTGCACATTGCCAAGGGGGGGTGTGTGTGTGTGTGTGTGTGTCAATGACTGTTCCTTTTAGAGGCGCTCCTCTTCGAAGGAGAGCCGCCATTCCAGTGCCGCATGACCTCTTGGCTCCGTGCAAAGCCTCAGCCTCAGTGGGGGCCTTTGAGGGTGCTGAAGCTCGGGTCGATGCCGATGCCTCAAAACTGAACAGTGATTCCTGCTGCTGTTCACAGTTTTTCAGCCCTTTACGCATCATCTGCAAACAAAGAGGACAGGTTGAGGGCTTGTGATTAGACCCAAGGCACTGAAGGCACCAGCTGTGGCAGTCCATCATAGAGATGGTCTGACCACACTGGGAGCACTTCTTAAAGTCACTAGGCAGCTTTGACATGGTCAGGAAGATGGCTTCCGCCAAGTCAAAGGACAAACGTTTTAGTCTACCAGGGCGGCGCGAGAGAAAAAACCCATGCACCAAAAAAAGAAGAAAAGAAAAACTCCATAACCCAATGCCCCAATGCAGACTTAACTGCTGTGTCATTTTGTGCAGGCCAGCAAACAGCACAAAAAGATGGTCTGATTTACAAAAATAATTTGTAACCTCCAAGAACCGAAGTGGCACCCTCCGGACATCCACAAGGGGAAGATCCTTACCATTCCCCTGACAGTCTTCCTTAGAGGGCAGGCAAACCGCCTGGGTTTACATGAAAGGGAGAAATCACTTCAGGGAAGAAGGAAGGCACAGGCCAAACAGAAACGGCCTCCTCATAAAAAGATAGGCAAGGATCTTGGCAAGACAGAGCCAGCAGCTCAGAATCCTCCTTGTGGAACAAATCGCAGCCAAGACGACCGTGTTCAGCGTTAAATCCTTCAGAGTAGCGTACTTCAGTGGCTCAAAGGCCTGAATCAAGCACCAGCCACAGATCCCAGGAAGGGACTACAGACCGGAGGGGAGGATGCAGATGCCAAATCCCCTTTTAGAAGGCATGTAAGGGTGTAAGGCTAGAAACTTACCAGCCAATGGATCTTTGAAACAGGCCAAAGCTTCCACCTGAACCTTCAGGGAGCTAAGAGAAAAGGCCCTTCTCCACACCATCCTGCAGAAAAGGCCAACAAAAGACTGCACCTTTGGCTGACTCAAGGGTTGGCTACGGTGCACCGCACCAGCACGCAAGGCACCAGACCAGCACTTATGCTAGGTTTGTAGATCTCCTTCAGGCTCTGAGGGGAGTGGAAAACCAGCACCGTAGAGCAGCCCATACATGCTAACCATCTTCTTACAGGAGCCAAGCCGTAGGTGAGAAGGGAGTCGGGTACTCCAGGACAAGCAGTCCCCAACACAATAGGCCTCAAGACAGAGACAAACGAAGAGGTGGCACTTGCAGGAGCCACATCTGATCTGAATCATGCTCTCCTCTGCCAATCCAGCATCACCAGAATAATTCTTCTTGGGCAGTGCTCCATACGCTGAATCACATGCCCCACCAGGGATCATACAGGAAACACATACAGCAGGTGTTGACCTGGTCAAGGCTGAGTCAGGGCGTGGACACCCTCGGACCCCAACCATCCTCTGTATGGCAAATGAAGAAGCATCATACTTTGGCACTGGAGCAAGTCACCATCAGATCCCTCTCGGGGCAATCCTAGCGGCACAGAAACAACTGAAGCACCTCCTGACTCAAACTAGAGCGTGCTGGCTAAGAAACTGTTTCCACATAGCCAACCTGGCAATGTGCAAAGCCAACAAACTAGAAGGTTCTTTGCCGCTCAGGCAAACAAGAGAGCTATCTTCAGGGTTACCCAGGCACTTCTTGTGCCGCCTTGCTGATTGACATTAAGTCACCACCGTGTCATTGTCCGAGAATAGTTGAACTGCCTGGCCCTCAAGTGGGGGCGGAAATGCAGAAAAGCCAACCTAATGGCCCTCACCATTGATGGACCACACCCGCCTCCCTGCGGTTACAAAGGCCTCAGGCTGCTCAGCCTTGGCAATAGGCTCCCAAACCCGAGAGACTGTCATCCATTGTCAGAAGGATCCATGAGCAATCCTCCAGTGGTACACCCTTCCTCAGAAGACTGAGCTGCGCCACCACCGCAGGCTGGCCATCACCATCTTTAAAAGCGGAAGCCTGAGTTCAAACCGCTGAGAACTTGGGGACCATCAAGTCAGTAAGGACTGCTGGGGCAGCCACATATGAGCAAGTGCCCATGGCAGCAATTGAAGAGTAACCCAGACCCTGAGAGCCTGCTGCGAACAGAACAGCGTTAGGCAATCCAACTGCCTTTGACTTTCTCCTTTGGCAGGAAGACTCTGCACATTCGAGTATTGAAACGTTTCCCAGGAACTCCAGGGCTTGGGAATGCAACAACTGGGTCTTTCCCCAACTGATCACCCAGCCAAGGCTTATCAGAATGGATACCACTTGGGGAGCTACCTAAGACGCCTCTGAAAGAGAATGGGCTCAGATGAGCCAGTAGTCCAGATATGGATGCACACAAATCCCTTGGGGCCGTAGTGCCATAACCACTGCCACCATGACATTGGAGAGCATCCTTGGGGCAGTGGAGTCTCTGAATGAGAGGGTGGCCAAATTGAAGGGGAGAGCCAAGCATGGCAAAACATAGATACTTTGCTGATCTACCAGATCAGGATACGAAAATATGCCTCTGCCAAAAACAGAGATGCCAGGAACTCCCCTTGGTGCATCACTTGAATCATGGATCACAAAGTTTCCATCCAGACGCACATGACAAGTGCTCGTTGACACACTTGAGGCCGCAGGGTCTGAATTTCCATGAATTTCCATGACAGAATTACCAGGCCTGTTGTAAAAAGGAAAAGAAACCCAGGGAGGACAATCTGGACTCTGGGAGCTCTCCTCATGGAAATGATCCCCCTACACCAGGGGACATAGTTGTCATCGATCCCCTAGAGTTTGGGGAGCAGCACACAGCGTAGTTGCTGGAACCTCAGGCCAACTGTTTATCCTTACCCACAGCGTTATCCGCCACCTCCTGCCCAAAGGCAGGCATAGTCAGACTAACCGCATCCCTACGTAGAGAGGGGGAGCAATCCCTCCAGGTATGACGCAGAATCTGCCATGCAAGAAGAGCAAAGTCCAGAAGACACAGGCCAAATAACGTTTCCTGGTAGATGACAGAATTAAGGCAAGTATCACAACAGTGCACGTAAGACTACGGTGGCCTTGAAGGCACACATTAACAGCACTATTACAGCAACATGCGTTACAGATGCTAGGGTAGGAACATGCATTGGAGCTGCTTGAGTGGAACACGCACACGGACTGCGTGACCGCCAGGGGCACAATAGTAAAAACGCTACTAACGTGCAGAAAATGGCAGGAAACTCCCATACCATGCCAATGTTTGCCAGCAGTCCACCTGAGTTGTGTCCCAGACAGAATCCAGAGCCCCCAACAAGGACAATGACGAGGTTGAGCCTTGGTACTCACCCCATGAGAGCCCCAGGCAGAGAATCTATGCCAGGCTCAGCTCTACTCCCCTGAAACATTTGCTGGCTTTGCCGGCACTGTGTTTAAGGTGGCTGGCAGGCAGATTCTTCTGAGAGTCTTCTGTAATCTTCAGAGGGAACATAGGAGGAGAGAGAGGACATTGAGGTTGTGTGAGAATGCTGAACTCTTCCAGATCCTTCCAATTTTCTGGCTGCTCAACAGGCCCTTAACAGGATAAGAGCATGGAGCTGAACCAATTCTCTCCTATGGCTACTGAAAAGACCATGGTCTAGTGGAGCCTCCCACATCGCGCTCAAGAGAGTCACTCTCAAGGTGGTCGTTCACAAGTGTTTTAATCAATCTTTTCCTCTCAATTATTCAGATTTTCTACAGAGCGTACAAAATCCATCCACCATCTGCTGGAGACAAAGAAATACCGAAGAGACCTCTGGCAGCTGAGGCGGATAGAGGCATGAGAGTGATGTCATTGAAACCTTGGATTTTCATTGGTTATTTATTTATTTACATTCTCTTATATACCGCGCTATTCTGCATCAGTGCGGTTTACATTGAACAAACTGAAATTACATTGAACAGGGCATTATAACTTGGAGATAACTATTTTACAGGGAACATGGGCTATGGAGGGTTAAGTGGCTTGCCCAAGACCACAAGGAGCACCTGTGGGACTAGAAACCCCAGTCCTTCCGGCCCAAGGTTGCTGTCCTCTAGTGGGATTTGAACCCCCGACCTTCCGGCCTGAAGTACCTTGCCCCAACCACTAGGCCACTCCTCCAATCGCCACCAATCTGCTGGTAGGGGAATACAACCCACTTTACTGGACTGGTCTAGCAGGACGATACGGAAACTACATTTAGTTGGTCTAAATGTAAATGTTCCTGGAAGCATAGCATGCCCAGCTGGGGGAGGGAGATCAGCTGTTTAAAATGTATGAGGACTTTTGGGCCTGCATAAGCTTTATTAATTGTTTAAGGAAGAACTAAGCTGGAAGCTTCTCTTTGAAAATTTGTGAAAGCTCTGTAACCGTAAGGGTGCTCACCTGCCTTGCTGCTCAGTCAAAAATGTCCTTTAACTGACCAGTAGGAACTTACTGTAAGTTCGGGTGGCATCCCTTGGGGCTCTGGCTGTGTAGTGAGGCTTTCAAGCAACATGAGCCAGTTGAATCAGGTTCGAAGCACAAAGCAAAGCTTTTATTTAGCATGAAAAAAAGAAGCTTGTCGGCTTTACATCAGCACATCCTCCATGCAAATACAGGATCTCGGGATTCCTCTTTCTGGTTTGGGTCTCTTCCCCCCTTTTCTCTGGGCCTGGGCTTTTAACTTCATCCCCTGGGCCCACTGTGGACTGGGCTGTTGCCCCTTAAGGAGGACTGGGGGATTTCTCAAGTATACTCTTCCTATATAGTAATCATTTTTCCCCAGACACAAAATACGAAGCACATCTAGACTACAGCTAGCAATTAAAGTGATTAAGCATCCACCCTTTTCACTTGGATTCTTACTTCTCTACTGAGGTATATTTGTTGATCGTTAGTTCTGCTTAATCGTGCGTCACATTATGACTCCAGGTCAGGGAAATTTGGAGGCTGTTGTGCATCATCAGATACCCCTGCAGCCATCGCACTCATTCACAGGAAGTACAAACTACCATCTTGTGAACCAGCCACCTCATCCAAATTTCCCTTCCCCTTTATAAATAGATCCAAGACAATTTAAACTAACATTTTTAAAGAAAGGCCCCATGAGCTACTGCATGCAGTCGACTACACGGGAGGAGGACTGATCTAATTTGCACAGCAACCAAACGGACCCAAATTTTCCTACATGCATTTTTTTGTAAAAAGTAAAGCTGAGAAATAGTCTAAACTTGCTGATATTTTCACCTACTTTTTTCACCTACTTTTTTTCTAAGACAAATTTTGAAAAAATAAAGGGCAATAACATGCGTTATTTCACTGAACGCATAAATTCCCACCACAATGCGCAATAAAAGCTAATGAATACAAATCATGCAAATGCATGCAAAAAGAGAAATTATACTTACCTGCTAATTGTGGTTCCTTGAGGAACTCCAGTCCAGTCCCACACCTCTGGGTAGTGTACCTCTTGGAGACTGAGCATATCATCTTTTTGATGACACTAGTGTACATTATGCAGCTGGCACTGCCTACCAGCCCCAGTATCTATTGACAAAGCAGACTCAGAGGAGCAACAAATAAACAGTTAAACATGCAACAAACACTTCTATGACTAAATAAACTAGTACCCCCTCCATCCCTTGGGAAAGATACCCCGTTCCCCCCCCCCCTCCAGGATGGGGAGGCCTATCTGTTGAGCGCCCGAGCAACTCCAACCAGTGGGGAGCAAGCAACCGACAGATCTCCCCCCCCCCAAACGCTGATTACACCCCCCTCCCCAGTTCTTCCTGGCCACTTCCTCCACCAAGGGAACCAGCTTCAGGACCGGGGTGTGCACAGGTCATCACAGAAAGCACTCAGGGAGGGTTCAAGGACTGGACAGGAGTTCCTCAAGGAACCACAATTAGCAGATAAGTCTAATTTCTCTTTCCTCATCATCTCTCCAATCCAGTCCCGCACCTCTGGGATGTATCAGAGCAGTTAAACTAACGGAAGAGACCTACACAACCGGCCTAAAGCACTGCTGATCCAAAATGAGTGTCCCCCACATCCAGGCGATAATGCCCTGAGAAAGTATGCCACCCTACAGATTTCCACCGGCGGAACTAAACTATACTCTGCCCACGAGGCTGCCTGAGCCTTTGTGGAATGCGCCCGCAACCCCGCCAGCACTGCTTTACCGTATGCCGACACGATTGCCTCCCTGATCCATCTGGAAATGGAGGCCTTAGCTGCCGCCTCACTTTTGCATGGCCCGCCAAACAGAACCAACAGGGTCCGATCTCTTAAAGGATGATGCCCTTTTCACATACTTTCGCAGGGCTCTTTCAACATCCAGGCAGCACAGCTGTGGAGTGGCAGAGCGCCTATCTGCGCTTGCCAGAGCCGGTAAGGAAACAGCCTGATTTACATGAAATGCTGACACCACCTTGAGCAAAAATGAAGGTGCGGGTGCAGGATCACTTTCTCCTTCGAGAAGGAAAGGAATGGCTCCTGGTACGACAGGGTCTGTAGCTCCAAAATCCTGCGTGCTAAGCAAATCGCCACCAGGAATACAGTTTTCAGAGTAAAAACCTTCAGGGAAGCGGGACAACGGCTCAAAGGATTCCCCAGACATCGCCATCAGCACCAGATTGAGATCCCAAGGTGGTATCACCGCCCTCTTCGGTAGACATTAGTGGGACACCACCTTTAGACTTTCCTGCAATAATTGGAAATCACCGCCAGTTGCACCCTCAAGGAACTGGCAGCTAGACCCTTATCATAACCGGATTGCAAGAACGCCAAGATGTCTGGAATGGAGGCAGTGGAAGGGCGTGCTTGCCTCTCTCCGCACCACAATTCAAAGATGTGCCCTACGCGGATGCATGCCAGGTTCACAGACCTCCTCTGGGCCTGTAGCAGGGTCACTATCACCGAGCCCGAATATTCTCTCTTCTTCAACCTCACCCTTTCAAGAGTCATGCCATAAGTGAGAACTGATCCACCTGGGGCATGCGAAGCGACCCCTGTGTCAAAAGGTCCTTCCGAACCAGAAGCCACCACAGTCGATCTGCCATTATCCGAATCAGGTCGGCATACCATGGGCGCCTCGGCCAGTCCAGTGCCACCAGAATTACTAATCCCCTGGGCGCCTCTATCTGTTGCACTACCCAGCCTATGAGCACCCATGGGGGAAAAACAGAGAAGACCCTCTTCGGGCCGCCACTGAATTAGAACATCCAGGCCCTCGGACATCCTCTCTTCTTCTGCTGAAAAACCGGCAGGCCTTGGCCAACTTGAACATTGCCATTAGGTCCATGACCAGTGTGCCCCATCGGCAGACCATCTGCTCGAACACCACCTGGTTGAGCTGCCACTCTCCGGGGTCCACTCTGCTGAGGTAGTCTGCCATTACACTGTCGACTCCTGCTACGTGCACCGATGATAATGCCTGGAGACGAATCTCTGCCCATCTGAACAGCCTTTCAGCCTCCTCCTCCAGGGCTGCAGTGCCCGTGCCTCCTTGCCAGTTGATGCAAGCCACCATGATCACATAGTCTGAGAGGACTTGGACCCCCTTCCCCTGCAACCATAGCTTGGAACTTTCTAGCGCCAAGGTCACTGTTCGCATCTCGAGCCTGTTGATTGACCACAGGGCTTCCTGCGGATTCCACTGTCCCTGAACAAAGTGTTCTTCACAATAGGCTCCCTGACCTGACAGGCTGGCATCGGTCATCAGTGGAACACACACCAGGGGACTTGAGTGGCATGGCCTCTTCCAGGCTCCCCAGATGCAGGCACCACCTGAGGGCTCTCCTGGTGCTCCACGGGCAGGGGATACTTGGGACAGGGGTTGACTCTGATGGGACCACCAATGGAGCAGCACCTTCTGCAGCGGTCACATGTGTGCCCTTGCCCAAGGGACTAGCTCGAGTGTGGCCGCCATGGTCCCCAGAACCTGCAGATAATGCCACACTGACGGTCTCACCATCTTCAGGAACTGCCGTATCCACTGCTGTAGCTCCTGTGCCTGGCGATCTGGCAGGAAAACCCTGCCCATGCTCAAAGCACGCTCCCAAATACTCTAGCTCCTGGGCTGGCCATAACTGACTCTTGGCCAGGTTGACCCCTCAACCGAGACTTTGAAGGAATGCCCCCACCCACACTGTTGCTCTTTCGCCGTCATCCCTGGACCTCGCCTGGATCAGCCAATTGTCTAGGTACGAATGGACGAGAACCCCTTCCTTGTGGAGAGCAGCCGCCACCATCACCATGACCTTGGTGAAGGTACGGGAGGCGGTTGCCAGTCCGAAGGGCAATGCTCAAAGCTGAAAATGGCCCCTTGGCACTGCAAAGCAGAGAAAGCACAGTTACTTACCTGTAACAGGTGATCTCTGGGAACAGCAGGAATAAGTCTTCACATATGGGTACGTTGGTACTGTAATGGGGTAGATCCGTCCCTTGCCATGCAGTCAGAGGAAACTGAGGAAAGTACGTCAGATTCTGACAGTCAAGTAAAGCACATGGCTGCAGGTTGCCAGGTGAGATATAAACAAACCCAGCCACGAGTGCAGCAGCCCCGCCCAAGTTGCAAACAATCCCCAGGCCCTGAGTGTAATAGGATTCACCTGGGTGGGGGAGGAACGAAGCTAAGCCCTAAGGCTGATAAAAAGCACTCATTAGAAAGCAGTGAGAGTGCTGGAGAGAGAGTTGGAAGCAGTTCTGGAAGGAGAGCTGAAAGGGGAACTGAAACGGGAACTGGAAGGAGAACCGTTAGAAGGACTGATAGCAGAGAGGCTGAGAGTGATTTAAGCAGCCCTGAGAACCGACCAAGGAAAGCTTCAGCTGAAAAGGTACAGAGAACTCAAACCCAAAGACTACAGGAAAGCTACTCTCAGTTAAAGCCTGGTGTTGAAGGTAACTGGAGAGAAAAGCCACACAGAAAGTCAGTTTGGGTGTGCCCAGAAGCTCCGGTGAGAGGAAGGTACAAATCTCTAGACTCTGCTGATATTGAAGAAGCACTGACGAGAAAACCTTACAGGCAAAGGCCAGACAGTGGTCTCTGTAAAAGGAACAGGGAGAAAACAAAGAATACCAGTTTTCTCTGGGATAGTAAAGCTCTCTGGGACTCTCTTAAAGGTAAAGAGAATTGTTTTAAATCCCTGTGTGAATGTGTTCAAATGTATCCAGCGGGGGAAGGGCTGGAAGATATGCAAGTTGAATCCACAGATGAATGTATAATTGATGAGCCTATGGATTGTACACTGACTATAGCAGATACCGTAGAATCACTTCGCTGAGTTGGATGTATAAAGCTGTAGGAACAGCATTGAGAAGCAAAGTGAGCATTGCTGCCTTTGAAAAGAAACGTTTATTGATTCCTGTGTTAAAGGACTGTATAGTGAAAGCTGGAAGAAAAAGGAGTCATTTTTCTTCAGTTCCTGATTTACTTTTCTTTGTACCAGAAGCATGGTTATTTTGTCCTAAGTTCTTTGTTCTTACCAAACCCCGGGACGGGGAAATAAAACCTCATTTTGACCTTACCACTTTTGTTATTTCTATTCCTCTGCTTGGGGAGTGTTTGGGACTTCATTACCCAGAGGGTGTGTACTACGCCTGCACTACCCCCACTTCCTGGCTCAGGATATTCACCAGCCTGACCCTCTCTGCATGCCCTAGGACTCAGGGTGGGCCACTGGTGACAGTACCGACGGAGTCCGCGTGGGAACGCTTCCCAGCGTCCAATCAGAAAGCTTTTGGAAGCATCCCAACACGCCTGTGTGCTGCTTTCCCGCCTTCCCAACTGCCTCTCCTCAGTTAAGTTTTAAAGCTGAGACAAAGAGAGAGAGAGCAAGGAAGGGAAAGATAGAGATAGAGAAAAAGCAACTCCTAGGGGAGGTGGGTGGGTTGTGAAGACTTATTCCTGCTGTTCCCAGAGATCACCTGTTACAGGTAAGTAACTGTGCTATCTCCAGGAACAAGCAGGAATGAGTCTTCACATATGGGGACTCCGAAGCCCAGAGGGAGTCCTAGCATGTTGCAAGTCTAGAACGAGCCATGCTATTCCTCAGGACCTCAGGCATCCTGGGGATGGAGGGTAGGAGTTGAATACAGAAAAGGAGCTGTGGAACAGCTGGCTAGAACAGGGCTTCAAAAGGGGAAGATCCTGTACAGAGGGCATTTAGTAGTATAATATTGTAATGTGGGCCTCCCTTGTTGGCATTGCACAAGTCCACTGAGCTACATATGGATCTGTTAGAAGAGCCAGTGAATGTGCTCAAGGGGTACCTCACTGAGAAGTAGAGGTAATGAAGTAGAACAAAAACAAGTGGAGGTCAGAACCCTTCAGGGTGAGAAAATAGCCCCAGGGGAAAAAACTGGGGTAGTATAAGAAGTAGAGCTTCAGCGGAGACGCAGAAGGTACTATGAAAGAAAGCTTAAGCTGTTTTGGTCCAAAAACAGTACAAACCTTGGACCAAGAGAAAAAATGAGTCTGACCTAACTGGACTGGGGTTGGAATCAGTCCATGTAGGGGAGAAAGGGTATGGAGACCCTTGTATCTGATAAGAAAGTAAGGACAGACTCAGGAGCGCTAAGCTTTAGAGTAACTGAAGCTCTACAATGTCTTTCCTTAATGGGGTCAAGTAGGAAAGAAAAAGGTACATGGAGAGCTTCAGGAGTACTTAACCTGAAAGGTTATGGTAAGGAAAAAATGTGTTAATTACCACAGGAAGTGGTTATAGCTGTAGCCCTCTAAGAATGCTGGCACAGCATTGATAGAGGTAGTGCCCATCTGTCAGGCTTATATAAGAATGTAGGGATATCTGAACCTGACAGACAGATAGATAAGTAGATGGATACAGATCTATCTAAAAATATATCTCATTATAACGATAAACATATATGTATACATATATATAAATTTAAATATATACACCTAGAGGGTATATAGGCATATAACTATAAGAGATATGTATGGGCAGAAGACACACCGATAGATATAGATAAGTATATATATGTATCTATATATCTATATATACCTATATGAATAGGCAGGCATATAGGCACATGTCTCCAGGTATAAGGGTGGAGAGATGTCCATAAAACCTCATCCCTCCTAGGGATATAGGGAGAGAGAAAGATTTATCTGATAGCAAGAAGGTTGATACCTGCTTGAATAGATACATAGAGAATCCTCTTTTCCTGGTTATGACTGGCAGAGTCAGAGGAGAGGTCTCCCTAACAAGAAGAAGTCTGAATTCCTTGCAGAATTTGAGCTCTTGAATAACCAGGATGGCCTACGTGAAAATGGCAGAGGATAACTTAAGTCTGCAGACAGGAAGTCCAGGTATCTCCAGAATTGCAGTATGGAGAATGGAGAGAGGACGCCTCTGGAGGAAGATACCCTAGTGACCCACCTATGAGGGCAAGAAGGGTATTAGGCGTCCTCTAGCTGCCATTGAAGAAATTGACCTGTGGCGAGAAGACCCAAGGAGATATGGGCCAAGCTAGGGATTTGGCTCTCTAAGTCTTTCTCGCAATGAAAGGCCTGAAGCGTATGCCTCAAAAGAGATTTAAGATGAGATGGTAAGGGTAGGGAATACCTGCCAGACATGAACATGACTGGGGGAGCCCCCTCTAACCATCTGGGGTTATCTGCTAGGCAAGATACTAATGCTCTCTAGCAAGGCCCCATAGTGCAAAGCTACTCTGTAGAGATGCAGAGAGCATGTTGCAGGTTGGTTAGAAGAAAAAACTGGCTGTGAAAAGCCAGCAGGTAACCAGCTAGTCTGCCAAGGACAAAGGGGCGAAGAATAGAAGTTAACCAACCAGACTGTGATAATCCCTGGTTCTGTAGAGAAACAAAACCAGTGGCTTAACCACTAGGAATTGCTGTATCTGCAGCAACTACCAGAGCAGTATTGAAAAGTTCTTTTCCCTGCTCCTTTTTTAGACTGGGAAAAAGAAACAACAGACATGATAGGAGTCCCTATTGTCTGATGAGCTGCTCTAAGGTAAGAAGGGGGGGGGGGGAGACATCTCCAGAAGGGAGAATCCCCCGGTAGAACAGGTAGAGGACCATAGGGGCTTACCCGTTTAAAGAGCCACTCTTACAAGCAAATGTTGTAGTAAGAGGGAGGCAAGACAGAGTTGCAAGAGACCGACTATGGAGGTGGTCTCGGACAGATGAGATGATACATGCCAGTACAGGGAAACAACTGTCTATTGATAGTTGCTACCTCTCTTTCCTCCAAGAGGAAGAGGAAAATCTATTGATTATGGGCATGATCATCATAAAGACTCTTAGAGTTAGAGAAAGATGTCTCATGAAGAGATATCTAGGTAGGTTAGGATGAAAATTAGTGCAGATACTTCAAGTGAAAAGAAGCAGACTGCTATCCTAACCCCCAACCAAAAGGGACAATGATCTATTTGAAACCCTGCGACTGCTGGGTTTGTTGACCCTGTTGAGGTTGTGGATTCTTCAGACCAGGGCGATGTTTCCCGTTTGGGAACATCTGAATGATGGGCAGATGATGGGTAAAACCTTCTCCCCCTAGGGGAAGAAAGTTTGGTAGGACATTTCCTACCTACTGGGAAAGAAGGCGGCGTAGGACAGCCTCTGGAAAAAGGAAAGTCAGTGGATAACTGAGTAACCTGAAGTAAAGACTCCTTGTTGAAGAGATTTTCTCCAGTGCAAGGAGTATTTCCCAGTCTTTCTTGTGCCCATTTATCCAAGTCTGAAGCTTGAAGCCAGGCTCTACGTCGTGCCCCTATAGCTATAGCAGACGTCCTGCTAACAGACTACAAAGGAGTCTAGGGTAGCACGAGTAAGAAACCTAGAGATATTTTGAGTATGACTAACCAGTGAGGAATAGTCTGTACATCTGGGCTCTTGAAGAAAAGGAGTCAAAAGATGTAATTGCTTTGTGACCTCCTCAAGAGATAGACCCATATAAAAAATATATGAGAGAATTCTTGTTGAAAGCATGGATGCCTGGAAAGTTTGGCGTCCAAAGGCATCTAAAGTCTTAGACTCACGACCTGGCGGATAAGAAGAGTGCTTTTTAGTACTCTTCACCCACCTCATTGCCGATTCTACCACAATGGAATGATGAGGAAGTTGAGTCTTTTGAAACCCTGGAGAGGGGGGCACCTGATATAGAAGATCAGATGCTCTAGAAGGTGGGGGTACCTTTAAAGGAGCTGCCCACATTTGTAGAAGGAGATCCTGCAAAGAATTATGCAAAGGAAGCATTATGTTCTCCTTTGCTTTGTTAGGAACAGAGAGGTATTCTGTATTCCCATATGTAGGATCTTGTCCAGGAATAGGAATGGCAAGTGATTTTGCCATATCCAGGAGGAAAGTCTGGAAAGAAGGATCCCCAGAGGGAACTTCCCTTAGATAGGCTAGATCTGATGAAGAACTAGCGTTGGCACCGAGGGATCTATCTAAGTATATAGGAATAGAAGATCCTGAATGGTGCAGTATGGGATCCTTAAATGGTGGTCGCTGGTACTGCAGGTCAGGACCAGCGACAGTCGGTAACAGGTCGTCCATGCTAGGGATCGATTCCAAACTCGGCATCGAGGGAAGCGAGCCTGACGAGAAAAGCATGGAAGTTACCGACAACAAAGGTAAAGTGGATATCGGTACCAACTTCGGTACCGTATCTGATACCGGTGGATGAAGGCCAGCCGGTGGCAACTCTAATGGTGTCGGAGGAACCGAGAGTTGTGGATCCGAAGTATCGGAACCGAGCCTTCGGTACCAACAGGAGTTGGTACCAAGGCGAGTCGGTACCCAGTCCTCCAGACTGGAGATCGATTCCAGACTCGGCATCGAAGGAAGCGAGTCTATCGATGCACGTCTGGAGGGTACCGGCATCGGTACTAGTATCGGTGTCGATACCGATACTGGAAAATCGGTCTGAAGCGTATCCACCGGGCCCGTAGGTACCAAGGACGCCAGACGACGATCCTTGGTGAGGAATGTTTCATCCAATACCAGTGCCGATGCCGGGGTATTGGTACCGCTCGAAGCGGATGCCACCACCGGGCATGGCTCAGATATGTTCTGTGAGGGGTGAACCTCAGGAACAACCTGAAACCCCACACAGGCTTTGGAGGCCGAAAACTCCCATCGGGGTTTTGAAGCCAGTGGATTCTTGAGGACAAGGCCGGAGGCATCTCTATGCTGTGCATGAGAACTGCCGCTCGAGGACTGGCTAGTCTTAACAGACTGTTTTTGGGTTACCTGATCCTGTGGAAAAGAAGATATGGTCGGTGCCCTGAGCGTGTCAAGGGGAACTCGATCTTGAAAACTTCTTCTCACAATACTACTGCCCGAGGGCTCCGAAGGAAAATGGTCAGGACCCAAGCAGGTTAGACACCAATTGTGAGTATCTAAAAATAAAGTTGTCCCGCCACAGTTTGTACATTTCTTGGGGAAAGTGGCTGGCGGTTCCATGAAGGAAATGGAGAGGCCTAGAAGGCCTGAGAAACCGTGAGACACTAATGAAGAAAAAATATTCCTTAAAAAGGAAAATTTTACAAGAAAAGAAAAAAGAAACACCGGCAGTACCGGTGGCGTCGGGAAAGGCAGCCGCGACCACAAGAAAACTAAAAAATAAAAGAAGAATTTTCTGCGGTGACAGGAGGACGTCCTGCCGGCTCCGCGGAAAAACGAAAACTGAGGAGAGGCAATTGGGAAGGCGGGAAGGCAGCACGCAGGCGTGTTGGGATGCTTCCAAAAGCTTTCTGATTGGACGCTGGGAAGAGTTCCCGCGCGGACTCCATCGGTACCGACGTACCCATATGTGAAGACTCATTCCTGCTTGTTCCTGGAGATACGGATGATGTTCTGGATGGATGGGAATGTGCAGATATGCCTCCGTGAGATCAAAAGAAGTAAAAAACTGTTTCCTACCGCCACAATTACTGATCTCAGCATTTCCATGTGGAAATGTGGTACCCGGAAACAGTGGTTCATGCCCTTGAAGTTGAGAAACGGGTGAAAGGAACCTAACTTTTTGGGCAGCACGAAATAAAGAGCAAACTAACTAAACCTATCTCCTTAGTTGCCCCTTTAGTCAGTTCAGCATGCTGGCTCACTACCTCCTCCAGCTGCTTGGAGACTGAACATACTGGGGCTGGTGGGCAGTGCCAGCTGCGTAAGTACACTAGTGTCATCAAAAAGATGATATGCTCAGTCTCCAAGCTGCTAGAAGAGGTATACTACCCAGAGGTGTGGGACTGGACTGGAGGGATGATGAGGAACACTTCTTTAGTATTCAAATGAATACCACAGCTTGCAGTAAATCACTGCAAGCTGCATTAGTTTTGGGAAAAGCATGTCAACACAAAGCTGGTATTACTTTTTCAGCAGAAGCATCGGGCCACTAATACGAGGCCCAATTCTCCCAAGCTGCCATGGTAATCTGGAACTGGTGAGCCAGGGATTCCTCCACCTCCTGACACCAAGGAATTGAGCCCCACCCATGACACCCCCACCCTCTGCCCACAAAAGTGCCCGATCGGCCCCTCCCCCCACAAAGCCCCTACTTAAATCATTCCATCCCCCAAAAGCCCCATTGGAAGTCCCCCACACCTCCATCTATTACCCTAAGGGCCTACCTAAAAGGAAGCCTAGTGGTCCAATGGGCGCAACTCCCAATCCTCCTGTCCCTGCTGTCACCAGTTCAAAATGGCAGTTGTCTTGTGGTGCTATTGGCTAGGGGATTGCACTACCAAGACCCTTATCTACTTTCTCGTCACCTTGCTCCTCACTGGTCTCCCAATGAATCATCTATCTCCCCCCTTCAATCTATTCCAAACTCAGCTGCAAGGTTAATCTTTGTACCAGTGTCACTACCCTCACGCAAACCCTCTTCTGAAGTCACTTCATTAGCTCCCTATCTGTTTCTGTATACAGTTCAAACTTCTCCTTCTGACCTAGAAATGCATTCATTCTGCAGCTCCTCACTATCTCTCTTCTCTTATCTCTCCCTACACCCCTCCCCAGCAACTCCGCTCATCAAGCAAATCACTTTTATATATGCTCATCTCTTTACTGCGAACTCCAGATTCAGTTTCTTCCACCTTGCTGAACCGTATGCTTGGTATACACTACTTGAGTCACTACCTCAGGCTCCATCCCTGGCTCTATTCAAATCCAGGCTAAGAATTCATTTCTTTAAGGCTGCTTTTGGATCCTGACCCCTTTTATTCTCCTGTCTACACCCTTGTGGCTTTGGGAAAGTCATTTAATCCTCCACTGCCTCAGGTAGAAACTTACTGGCCAATGCAGAAAACTAGTGCGGCTTTTAAGCACAGATAACACCACTTTTATGCACATTTACTGCTACCACCAAATGCAGAAAAGAGACGGACACGCGCAACAGCAAAGGAAAAACTAACACACAATTAATGCCAAGAGTATTTAAATGCATTTAAATTATAGGCAAATAAGCTGCACATAATAAAATGGTATGCTAATATTGGCTGCACCCGATGCAGAGAAATGCATAGAGGATTTCACAACCAGTCTTAGTGCCAATATCCCTATGCCTGGATCCGAGCTGGCTTAAACATTTAACGTGTGCCCCCTGACAGTATTTTGATGGCTTCGGGTGCTTACCCCAATGCCTGGATCATCCGAGGAGAAATGTCGAAGATGATCCAGGCATTGGGGAAAACCTCCGATGCCATCAAAATACTGTCGGGGGGGCGGAGCCCCTGACAGAAAGTCAATCTCTGGTGGCCCAGCAGCCCCGATCCCTCCATCCCACCACCCAACTAAAAATAAACCTGGTGGACCTGCAGCCCCGAACCCCTCACCCAACTAAAAATAATGCTGGTGGCCCAGCGGCCTGGAACCCCCCACCTGGTAACTTTACAAATGAGTGGGAGCGCTGCCCACGTGCTCTCGCTCTATCTTGAAAAATGGCAGTGCCTAGCCCTGATAGTCTGACCCTGCCCGGTGCATCTCCATTTTTCAAGACGGCGGGTCAAGAGCGGGAGTGCATGGGCAGCACTCACACTCATTTGTAAAGGTACCGGAAGAGGGGTGGTGGGTTCAGGGCCGCTGGGCCACCAGGGTTCTTTAGTTGGGTGGGGGGTTCGAGGCCACTGGGTTATCAGGGATTCCTTTTCTGTTGGGGGCACTGGCCCCTGACAGTATTTTGACAGCAATGGGGGCTTTCTCCGATGCCTGAATCATCCGAGGGGAACTCCCAATGCCATCAAAATACTGCTGGGGCTCATATGCAAATAGTCTCGTGGTGTCACTGTTTCTCTGGGAGAGCATACCAAACTTGCACCAACTTCTGTGCACGTGTTTGGCCTGTTCTCCAAGTTTAACGCTGCCATTTTCGGCCAGTTTAACAAAATGGCTAATGCATGGCCAAATTGTATATGTCTTTGAAGGACTACCAAAAGGGACTGCTACAACTGGAAGTAGATCTACACTTGTGAGTATTAATCTTCTGGAATAAACTCTAACTCTTGGGGAAAAAGGGACTTCTTGAGGTTAAAGCTGATAAATCTGTGTATTTTAAAATTCAGTGCTTTTGCTGAGTCAATGTGGTATTAGTACCACCAGACAGCTTTGTATTTAAGTCCAAACAGAATATAGCTTAGCATAGAACACAAAATAAGTATACAAAGACTTTGAAATACATTTGTTTCTACAGAGCTTTTCAATTAAATCAAATCAAAGTACAGCTTAACCTAGAAAGTTAAACAGAGTATAGTACTGAAATAAATTTGTTTCCAGAAAACTTTTTTATTTAAATCAAATGGTAGTATATTTTAGCAAACAAGTAGAATGCGTTGGGTGTTGGGGCTGCTTGGCAAATCGTAGTATAGCTTAACATACAAGTAGAATGGGTTGGGTGTTGGGGCCACTTGGCAACAGTGATCACGTCTGATTTAATAAATGCAGGAAGGATGGTAAGGAAATCCATAGTACTCTTAACTTTTAAAAGAGACACTATGATAAAATGAGGAAAATAGTTAAGAAAAAACTAAAAGGAGCAGTTGCAAAGGTTAAAAATTTACATCAAGCTTGGTTGTTTAAAAATACTATCTTAGAAACCCAGCCCAGTTGTATTCCATGCTTTAAGAAAAGTAGAAGTTCAAAAAACGGCCAGCATGGTTTAAAGGTGAAGTCAGAGAGGCTGTTACCAAAAGAGCATCTTTCAGGAAATGGAAAAAGGATCCAAATGGATCTATGGATTGAAATTCCATGTAAAAAGGGGAAGGCGATGGCAGTGGGGGTGTACTATTGACCGCCTGGCCAGAATGAACAAATGGATGATGAAATGCTCAAAGAAATAAAGGAAGCTATCAAAAGTTACAGTGCAGTAATAAAAATGGGTGATTTCAATTACCCCGGTATCGACTGGGTCAGTGTCACGGCAGGACATGCTAGGGAGATAAAGTTCCTAGATGAAATAAATGACTGCTTCTTGGAACAGCTGGTTCATGAACCAACCAGAGGGGAAGCCATATTAGACCTAGTCCTTAGTGGAACACCAGATCTAGTGCAAGAGATAAGGGTGTTGGGGCCACTTGGCAATAGTGATCATAGCATGATTGCATTTGATTTAATTAGTGGAGGAGGGATAGTAAGAAAATCCACAGTACTACCTTTAACTTTCAAAAGGGAGACTATGATAAAATGAGGAAAATAGTTAAGAAAAAATTAAAAGAAACAGTTGCAAAGGTTAAAGACTTACATCAAGCTTGGGTGTTGTTGAAAAATACTATCTTGGGAGCCCAGACGAGCTGTATTCCATGCTTTAAGAAAAGTGGAAGGAAGTCCAAAAAACTGCCAGCATGGTTTAAAGGTGAGGTCAGAGAGGCTGTTGTTGCCAAAAAAACATCTTTCAGGAAATGGAAAAAAGAGCCAAACAACGAAACCTGGAAACAGCACAAGCACTGGCAAGTCAAATGCAAGGCATTGATAAGGCAGGCAAAGGGAGAATTTGAGAAGCTTGCTGCGGAAGCAAAAACGCGAAATAAAGACTTTTTCAAGTACATTCGTAGCAAAAAACCTGTGAGAGAGTCAGTTGGTTCATTAGATGATAGAGAGGTTAAAGGGGCACTAAGAGGCGACAAGGCGATAGCAGAGAGACTGAATGAATTCTTTGCTTCGGTCTTTACTGAGGAAGATGTAGGGATATTACCCATGACTGAAGTGGTATTTAAAGGTGCGGAAGAATTGAAGGAAATATCCATACATCGGGAAGCTATATTATGACTATTAGATAAACTAAAGAGTAGCAAATCACCTGGGCCGGATGGTATACATCCAAGGGTGTTGAAAAAACTGAAATATGAGATTGCAGACCTGCTATTAGTAATCTGTGAATTTTCATTAAAATCATCTGTAATACCTGAGGATTGGAGGATCGCCAATGTAACGCCATTTTTTAAAAAGGGTTCCAGGGGTGATCTGGGAAACCACAGACCGGTGAGCCTGACGTCAGTACCGGGAAAAATGTTAGAAACCATTATAAAGAACAAATTTACTCAGCATGTAGATAGTCATGGCCTAATGGGAGACAGCCAACATGGCTTTAGACAAGGAAGATCTTGTCTTACTAATCTGTTATGTTTTTTTGAAGGTGTGAATAAACAGGTGGACAAAGGTGAGTCGGTTGATATAGTGTATCTGGACTTTCAGAAAGCCTTTGACAAGGTCCCTCATCAGAAACGTTTGGCAAAACTAAAGAGTCATGTGATAGGAGGCAGTGTACTATTGTGGATCAGGAACTGGTTAAAAGATAGAAAGCAGAGGGTAGGGCTAAATGGACAATTTTCCCAATGGAGAAAGGTGAATAGTGGTGTACCCCAGGGATCTGTGCTGGGTCCGCTGCTTTTTGACATATTCATAAATGATCTGGAAAGGGGAACAACAAGTGAGGCTATCAAATTTGCAGATGACACAAAACTATTTAAAGTTGTTAAAACCCAAGAAGATTGTGGAAAATTGCAAGAGGATCTTGATAAATTGGAAGACTGGGCATCAAAATGGAAGATGAAATTTAATGTGGACAAGTGCAAAGTTATGCACCTAGGGAAGAACAACCCAAACTATGGTTACACGAGGCAAGGTTCCACATTAGGAACCACCACCAGGAAAAAGATTTAGGCGTCATTGTGGATAACATGTTAAAACCCGCGGCCCAGTGTGCAGCGTTGGCCAAGAGAGCAAATAGAATGCTAGGTATCATAAGGAAAGGAATGGAAAATAAAACAAAAGATATTATAATGTCTCTATATCGTTCCATGGCGCGACCGCACCTTGAATATTGTGTGCAATTCTGGTCGCTGTATCTTAAAAAGGATATAGCGATTTTAGAAAAGGTTCAGAGAAGAGCCACCAAAATGGTAAAGGGGATGGAAGGATTCTCCTATGAAGAAAGGATAAAAAGGTTAGGGTTCTTTAACCTGGAAAAGAGACGGCTGAGGGGAGATATGATAGAAGTCTATAAATTAATGAACGAGTGGACTGGGTAAACATAGATCGATTGTTTACGTTATCAGATTATAGAAAGACTAGGGGACATGCAATGACGCTACAGAGTAAACTATTTAAGACTAATAAAAGAAAATATTTTTTCACTCAACGTGTAATCAAACTCTGGAATTTGTTACCGGAGGATGTAGTAAAGGCTGTTAGTGTAGCTGGGTTTAAAAAAGGTTTGGACAAGTTCCTGGAGGAAAGGTCCATAAACCAATATTAAGAAGGGACCCAGGATATCACTGCTTGACCCAATACAAGCATTGTGGAACCTGTTTCTTTTGGGGAAACTGCTAGGTACGTATGACCTAGATTGGCCACTGCTGGTAACAGGATACTGGGCTTGATGGACCTTGGTCTGACCCAGTATGGCATATCTTATGTTCTTATAAATGACGACAACTGGAAACATAAGCACTGGCAGGTTAGATGCAAGGCATTGATAAGGCAGGCAAAGAGAGAATTTGAGAAATAAATAGCTTGCTGTGGAAGCAAAAATTCATAATAAAAACTTTTTCAAGTACATTTGTAGCAAAACTCCTGAGAGAGTCAGTTGGACCATTAGATGACAGAGGGATAATAGGGGCAGTAAGAGGGGACAAGGCTATAGCGGAGAGACTGAATGAATTCTTTGCTTCGATCTTTATTGAGGTAGATGTAGAGATGTTACCCATGACTGAAATGGTATTTAAAGGTGATGTCGCGGAAGAATTGAAAGAATTATTAACAAACTGGAAAGATGAATTACAACTATTTGATAAACTGAAGAGTAGCACATCTTCTGGCCAGATGGTATACCTCTGAGGGTGTTGAAAGAACTGAAAAATGAGACTGCAGACCTGCTATTAGTAATCTGTGAACTATCATTAAAATCTGTTAATACCTGAAGATTGGATGATGGCCAATGTAACGCCAGTCTTTAAAAAGGGCTCCAGGAGTGATCCGGGAAACTACAGACCTGTGAGTCCGACGTCTGTACCAGGAAAAATGGTAGAAACCATTATAAAGAACTAAATTACTGAACATGTAGATAGTCATGGCTGAATGGGAGACAGCCAACATGGTTTTAGCCAAGGAAAGTCTTGTCTTACAAATCTGTTATGTTTTTATCGAGGTGTGAACAAACAGGTAGACAAAGGAGAGTCGGTTGATATAGTGTATCTGCATTTTCAGAAAGCCTTTGACAAGGTCCCTCATGAGTGACTTTTGGCAAAATTAAGGTCATGGGATAGGAGGCAGTTTACTATTGTGGATCAGGAACTGATTAAAAGATAGAAAGTAGAGGGTGGGGCTAAATGGCCAATTTTCCCAATGGAGAAAGATGAATAGTGGAGTACCCCAGGGATTGGTGCTGGGTCCATTGCTTTTTAGCATATTCGTAAATGACCTGGAAATGGGAATAACGAGCGAGGTAATCAAATTTGCAGATGACAAAATTATTCAAAGTTGTTAAAACCCAAGAGGATTGTGAAAAATTGCAAGAGGACCTCGATAAATTGGAAGACGGGACATTCAAATGGCAGATGAAATTTAATGTGGACAAGTGCAAAGTTATGCACCTAGGTAAGAACAACCCAAACTATGGTTACACGATACAAGGTTCCACATTAGGAACCACCACCCAGGAAAAAGATTTGGATGTCATCGTGGATAACACGTTGAAACCCTCCACCCAGTGTGCAGCGGCAGCTAAGAAAGCAAATAGAATGCTAGGTATCATAAGGAAAGGAATGGAAAATAAAACAAAGGATATTATAATGCCTCCGTATCGCTCCATGGTGCGACCACACCTTGAACATTGTGTGCAATTCTGGTCGCCATATCTTAAAAAGGATATAATGTTATTAGAAAAGGTAGAGAGACGAGCCACTAAAATGGTAAAGGGGATGGAAGGATACCCCTATGAGGAAAGACTTAAGATTAAGATTCTTCAACTTGGACAAGAGATGGCTGGGAAGATAAAAACAGAGGTCCACAAATTAATGAATGGAGTGGAACGGGTAAACGTAGATCGATTGTTTATGTCATCAAAATATAGAAATACTAGGGAACATGCAATGAAGCTACAATGTAACCCGCTTAAGGCTAATAAGAGAAAATATTTTTTTCATTCAGTGCACAAACTCTGGATGTAGTAAAAGCTGTTAGTGTAGCTGGGTTTAAAAAATGTTTGGACAAGTTCCTGGAAAAAAGGTCCATAAACCATTAAAGGGGACCCAGGAAATCCACTGCTTGCCCCAATACAAGAACTGTGGAACCTGTGTGTCTTCTGGGGAAACTGCTAGGTACTTGCGACCTAGATTGTCCACTGTTGGAAACAGGATACTGGGCTTGACTGACCTTGGTCTGACCCAGAATGACATATCTTATGTTCGTATAGCCCCTTTCTGCATGCCAGCGTTAAAGTCACACACTGTTGGTGTGCTGCAAATAGACTAAGAAGTTGAGAGTGCACGACTTCAGTGCCAGCTTTCTGCACTGGCCTGTTAGATTATATGTCTTCTAAGGTCAGAGAAGTACCTCTTGTACCTGATTGTTACTCATCTTGAACTACTACTAAGAAGGCGTGAGCTAAATACTAATATTAAATAAAAATAAAGAACACACACATGTATTTTTAATCATTTATTTAAGAATTCCGTAGTGCCCTGTTTTGTTTGTCTGTCTTAACAGATTGTAAGCTCTGCAGAGAAGGGACTGTCTTTTATGTGTAGAACACTGTGTATACCTATTAACGCTATATAAATAACTAGTAGCAACAGCAGCATTTGGAACCAAGCGACAGCTCAGATGGGAGTGAGTGGGGTCACCACCGTCCAGTCCCAGTGGTCCTGGGAACAGAATTAAAGATCACAATACGAATACTTTGGAAGAAAGGCGGTAGAGAGGTGGTGATAAGAGACATTTAAATACCTCATTGGTAAAAATGCATGTGAAGTGGGTCTCTCTCAACTGAAAGGAAGCTCTGGAACAAGGAATGATAGGATGAAGGTGGAAGAGGACAGATTTAGGAGTAATCTAAAGAAATATTTCTGTATAGAAATGGTGGAATAGTTTCCCAGAGGAGGTAGTCAAGAGCTGGATCTGAATTCAAGAAAGCATGGGACGAACACAGAGGATCTCCGAGGGAGAGAACAGGATTGTAGAGCTTACGGGTTGGAATGGAAGGGCTGACTGGATAGACCATATGGTCTATCTATATCTACCATAATTTTCTGTTTCTATGTAATGACCATGACGCCCTTCATTTCCTTTCCCCAATCCCTCTTTCCCCTCCCCTAGGGGCTATAAACATCCTTGCTTCTGCAATATTCCCAACTTCAGCTGATTCAGGGAATATAAAATTCAGGAAATAAAGCGGGAACTTTCCACAAGGCCGTGCACCCCACCGCAAGACTTGTCCTGAAGCAGTCTTTTTGAGGGTTGGCCAAACTCGAGTTGACATCTGAGTCCGTTGGGGTCCTATTGGCACCTTTAGGAGTCTGTCTGCTTGGGATTTCAAGCTTAAGATAAGTGTTAGTGGTAGGTTTTTTGATTTCTTTAAATGCATTTAAAATTACAAAAAGTGTACACCTTGGAAGTCAATGAATGATATATATAGGGGTTTATTCAAGGGCTGTGTTTAGCGTTTAGTGCGTGTTGTGTACAGCCGGTTACCCCTCCCCTGAGGCTACTTATCCCACACATACATTTATGAGATCAAATGGTTTTTAAAGACTTCTCTAGAGACTGCCTTATTTTCTTTTATAGTTCCATCTGTCTGCAGAGGTTAGTAATATTACAGCTCCCTCTTTATTTTTCTTATTAGTTATTTAGTGTTTTTTCTTTTGTAAGATTATGAATGACTAAACATTACCACTGCATTGGCCTGGAATAAACTTGGCTAAAGAAAATTTCAACTTCAATTGTGCTTAGAAACATAGAATGTCACAAAGATTATATGGAAGGTCTGTCCGATTCCAAGGAAATGGCAAACTGAACCCAAATTAAGATGCATCTAACACAACCATGGAGCAGCTAGAGAGCAAGGGGGGTTTCAAGCCCCGTCACTTTTCATAGAAGGCTAATGAAAGGATCCCTACCTTTTTCTTCTCCTCTGTTTGGAAGCGATTCTGGTCTTTCTGGAGGTATTTTTCTGATCTCATGCTTTCTCTCTGTGGTACCTTGGGAAAGAACAAAAAGGAAATGAAGCTAATATCAGCCCACACATTGCATTAGAGTTAATAGTTACAATGGCAAATTAATGTTTGCGCGTACAGTGACTCGGCTTTTAAGGAGATGGGAGTCAGTGGAAGCTGCCTGATGAAGGCATCTGAGTTACAAAATAAGATTATCCCAGAAGTGACCTGCTTATCAGAAATAGATTTATAGAGCTAGCAGAGATTAGAGAAAGCTCTTATCCAGCCACTTCCAGTACTCTTAGAGGTCATTTTCTCCACCTACTAGAATTAATTGGAATGTACACAGCCAAAAAAAGTGCAGTTCGTATTTGTTTAAAACAAATTTTCCTTATATTTATGCATTTTTCGATCAGGTTTCTTTTTTAAGAATTGCACTGTATATGCGCAAGAATGTTTTTAAAGCATGCAATCGATTGTGAGCACATTAATTCACAGATACACGCTCATGTAAGCGAATTGCACACATTAATGGGAGACAGCCAACATGGCTTTAGCCAAGGAAGGTCTTGTCTTGATAATCTATTTTACTGAAGGTGCAAATAAACAGATTTTCAGAATGCCTTTGATGAGATCCCTCGTGAGGGGCTCTTGGCAAAAATAAAAAGAAATGGGATAGGAGGCAATGTGCTACTGTGGATCAGGAACTGGTTAAAAGATAGAAAGCAGAGGGTAGGGCTAAATGGCCAATTTTCCCAATGGAGAAAGGTGAAGAGTGGAGTACCCCAGGGATCTGTGCTGGGTCCGCTGCTTTTTAACATATTCGTAAATGACATGGAAATGGGAATGAGTGAGGTGATCAAATTTGCAGATGACACAAAATTATTCAAAGTAGTCAAAAACCCAAGAGGATTGTGAAAAATTGTAAGAGGACCTTGATAAATTGGAGGACTGGACGTTCAAATGGCAGATGAAATTTAATGCAGACATGTGCAAAGTTATGCACCTAGGGAAGAACAACCCAAACTACGGTTACACGATGCAAAGTTCCACAGGAACCACCACATAGGAAAAAGGCATCATCATGGATAACATGTTTTGAAACTCTCTACCCAGTGTGCAGCGGCGGCCAAGAAAGCAAATAGAATGCTAGGAATCATAAGGAACGGAATGGAGAATAAAACAAAGGATATTATAATGTCTTTGTATCGTTCCATGGTGCTACCACACCTTGAATATTGTGTGCAAGTCTGGTCGTCATATCTTAAAAAGGATATAGCATTATTAGAAAAGGTACAGAGAAGAGCCACCAAAATGGTAAAGGGAATGGAAGGATACCCTTATGAGGGAATGCTTAAAAGGTTAGGGCTCTTCAACTTGGAAAAGAGACAGCTGAGGGGAGATATGATAGTGGTCTATAAAATAATGAATGGAGTGGAACAGGTAAACGTAGATTGTTTATTCCATCAAAAAGTAGAAAGACTAGGGGAGACACAATGAAGCTACAATGTAACCCATTGAAGACTAGAAAGAGAAAATATTTTTTCACTCAACAAGTAATCAAACTCTGGAATTTATTACCGAAGGATGTAGTAAAAGCTGTTAGTGTAACTGAGTTTAAAAAAGGTTTGGACAAGTTCCTGGAGGGAAGGTCCATAAACCATTATTAAAGAGGACAAGCATTGTGGAACCTGTGTACCTTTTTGGTAACCTGGCTGGTACATGCGAGCTAGATTGGCTACTGGGCTTGATGGACCTTGGTATGACCCAGTATGGCATATCTTATGTTTAAATTATAAAATTTAACAAATAAAATACATTTAGGTGAATTTTCAGCACAAAATTTAGATGCCAAAACTTAGCAACTCAGTTTCTTTTTTTTAATATCAGACCCTGAATTTCTGATGAAGCTTTCATGTCATATCACCAACAAAACATCTCCATGCGCCCAGCACCATTTCTTCAATATAAATAGTCAGCATTCACATTAAACCCATTAAATAGATGCTGCCAATTCTTTCTATGTTGTTTGTAGCTTTCTAGTGCTCTTGCCGAAGGGAAAAGAAGACAAAAAAAATATATAACAAGTTGCATGGGAGGTATGATGCTATGGGGGTAGTTTGGAACTGTTTCTTCAGATCAACAAACTGAACTCTCCAAGGTCAATATATAAATGTTCTGTCTCCACTGAAGTGCCTTTTATTTTTATTTTTTTATTCATTCAAATCATTTATATTGATAACTTTTGCCATTTATATTACTGAGTAAAATTATTCATTTAAAAATGGGGTGTGATTCAGAGTTTTCTATGGCTGGATAAAACATATTTAAGCAGTGATATTTAACTACTAAACACATAAGTTATCTGTTTAAGTGGTGCTGCCAAAACCAGGTATAAAGTTAAATGGATATTTAACCTGTTTAACTGTATCTGTGGAATTTCAGACAGTGCCATTGAAAAGCCGCGTAAAATTGAATGGCTATCCATATAACTATGTGCCAAAAATTTACAGCCGAAAATTGCACTTACTATTCACGTGGTTACTACAGCACCAGTGTTTCAAAACCACCAGAAACTCGCAGTCAGAGCACAGACATTTCCAGCAATCTGCCAACCTATGCTACAACTTGTCTAAGGGTTAGAGAGAGATTGGAGTTTCCTTACTGCACCCCGCAATAGCTTTCTCACGCTGCAAAACGTTAGCAAAATTAGGTGGGTTGTATTTTTCATTACTGCCACTAGATGGCTGTGTCACTCTAACAAACCATGTGCCACGCTCACAGTAAAAGGAGACCTCTCCTGGCAGTGGGTACAAAACAGCTGTGCAGGGGTTTGGGAGAAAAGTGGATTACTCTGTGGACGTGTTTCTATAATTCAGGAACAAAATATGCTTTACTGTTACAGCATTATGCAGGTCTGATTGTTTTGCAAACCAAGCTAATTCTAATACACAGGGCGTATTCTCATTCATATTTATTCTTCCTTTCCCTCTTATTAAGCGCGTTTCGCTTAAGTGATAGTGCCTATTGGGAAGGGTTCATCTGTCTGTCTGTACACATCTGTTTGTGCAGCAGCATAAAAGGCCTATAGAGACCCTGATCCTGCCAGCAGGAAGGGAGATACAGCCCTAATAAAGCGCTGGACGTCCTCAGGTCCCACCGACAAGAACAGCAGGGCTGCAGCCTTAAAGTGCGAGCGGAATCTCCGGGTTCCATCACCAACAAAAACAGGGCTGTGGCATTAAAGGGAAAGGGCAAGTGGGGTAAAATCAAAAGCGAGTGGAGCAAGAGAGGAAGAAAGGAAAAGAGGGACAAAGGATTGGGAAGGGGTGGGGTTAGAGGAGGAACAGAGAATAGAGTGTGTGCAAAGGAGGGAATGAAAGGTAAGGAGGGTAGGTGGGTGGGAGGGGAGGGCGAGGGGGAGAATGCATTTCTGAGTGATGGGAAGGAAGCAGAGTGCAGGAGGAAATGAAGGGAAATTGTGCAAGAGGCTGGGAAGGCAGGAAGTGAGTGCAGAAGGAAAGCCGAAAGTGCAGATGCCGCCACAGAGCCCCGACACATATCCCTCTACCTCCTCCAACACACACACGCCCACCATACACACACCCCACCACACATATTCCTCCACCTCAACACACACACATCCCTCCCACCCCACTAACACACACACACACATCCAACACAAATACATCCCCCCACATCTCCACAGATCAATGCAGGGGTGGGAATTGGAGCCAGGTAGGAACTGGTTCGGCCCATGGCAGGAAGCAGCTGGTTCCTGGTATTACCTGTGTTTGCTGAACCGGTGTCCCGGCGGCAGCAGCACTTGCGGTCGACAAAGCCCTCGAAGGTATATTGATGGCATTGGGGGCATTTGCCAGTGCCATAATCTCCGAGATGCCATCAACATACCTTCAGGGGGCTTTGATTCCAGTCAGTGCCGCTGCCACCGGGACAGAGCTTGTCTGCACCGGTTTGGTGAACATGGGGAACTATACGGAACTGGTCTGCACGAACCGGTGCGAACCAGCTGGATCCGACCACTGGATAAATGTCTGAAATCTCCCCATGGCAGTAGATATGATCATAGCTCTGATTCACATACACCTCATATACCATCAGCCCCTATGCGCCCACCCGGCCCCACATCTCCTGCTACCATACTGAGACAGACTTTCAATCAGTCCCCTACATAGACATTTCCAAGTCTGCGCATGGAGGAAAGGGGGAACGTGTCATTGTGGCCTAGTCTAAGTGTGTACTTTTCAGCTTTTACTGTCACAGAATTCAGAGGTTTTGAGGTCTAATTGTATATGTGTGCTTTTCCTTAAACGTCAAGTTTCCAACAACCACTCGACAGGCTGCCTTAATAGCACACACCATTATGTGGATGACGGCAGATGGTTTTTACTACTAGTGAAAACAGTGAAACCCTGATGTGATAGTAAAGCAGGGTAGGGGAAGGGGTTAGTGTCATACAGTGCCTTGCAAATGTCTTTACACACCTGCACATATAATTCAAATGAAGTAAAGCAGTTATTTGTTTCACTGACCTACACAACATACTCTACACTTTCAATGTGAAACAACAAGTACAGAAAAATTAAAAAAAAGTAATGAAGAATAAGAAACCAAAAAAATCTTAACTGCATGGGTCTTCACACCCCTTGATGCAATATTTGGTGGAAACCCCTTTGGAGGAGTAACAGCCATGAACCTTTTACGGTACGCGCCTACCTCTCATCTTGTACAAATCAATCTCTTGCATCCCCGCCAGTCAGGCTTCAGAGCTGGTCGTAGCACAGGAAGAGATCTCCTTTCTGTTCTCAATGAACAAAGGTGATATCACACTGGCTCTCTCTAGACCTATCATCTGCTTTCCATCTTATTCTCCTCTCGCGTCTTTCTTCTGCTGGTTTAGGGGTCCGCGGTTCTCCAGTGGTTTCATTCATGTCTCTCATCGCGCTCATCACATTTCTTACCGGGATTGTTCGTCCTCTCACTTCCCTCTCTCCCCTGTGGTGTCCCCCAGGGGTCAGTTCTTGCATCCCCTTCATTTTAACGTCTTTCTAGCCCCCCCCCCCCTTGCCACTTTGATGCAACAGCAGAGTGTCTCCGTATGTTTTTATGTTGAGAACATCCTGCTGCTTTTCCATGTGCGCTCCTTCTCTCCTGACCTCTCCTCGAAGTAAGAAAATAAAGAAAAGACCGGTGGTACCGGCATAGGCGTCGACGGTGAAGGCAGACGCGACCACAAAAAGAACATTTTCTGCGGTGACAGGGTTTGCTGCCTGTCGGCTCAGCGGAAAACGAAAAACTGAAGAGGGAGAGTTGGAAAGGCGGGAAGGCAGCGACGCAGGTGCTGTGGGATGCTCCCAAAAGCTTTCTAATTGGACGCTGGGGAGCGTTCCCACGCAGGCTCCGTCGGTACTGACGATACCCATATGTGAAGACTACATTCCTGCTTGTTCCTGGAGATAACAAATTCCTATTTTAATGCATTTGAATGTGAACGTACAAGGGTGTGAAGATATTTGCAAAGCACTGTAGAGACATAGAACATGACAGCAGAAAAAGACCATTGAGCTTATTCAATCCGCCCAACCACACCAACTGCTTCACTACATAATTTATTCCTCTTCCTTCTTGAATTCAGATTGCCATCGTTTTCACCCCTCCACCTGTTCCATACATCTACCATCCTTTCGTAGAGAAGCATGCCCTTCATTACTCTTGAGTCTACCCCTTCTTCAGCTTATCCTATGATCTCCCAGTGAATTTATACCTTGAAGGTATTTAAATGTCTATCATATCTCCGCTCTCCTACCTTTCCTCCAAGGTATACATGTTTAGATCTTTAAGTGTGTCTCTATACGCTTTATAACGAAAGCCACTGACCCCTTCAGTAGCCGCTCTCTGGATAGACTTCATTCAATTTCTATTCTTTTGAAGGCTTGGTTTCCAGAATTGCACGAATGATGTCCCACCTGAGACTTGTGCAGGGGCACTATCGCTTGCCTTTTCCTGCTACCTAGTCCTTCCAGATTTTGTCATCACCTTTTCTACCTGTTTAGCCACCTTATCAGATATGATCACCCTCCCCCCCCCCCCCCCCAGTTCCCATTCTTACTTTGTGCACAGAACCTCTTTAGCCCCTATACTGCACCACTCCCTTGGCATTTTGCAGCCCAAATGTACAGTATGAGCCTGTAGGTTTTAGCATTGAACCATAGCTACCTCTGCCTTGCTCCATGGTGCAATCGCATCTGAGTACTGTGTGCAATTCTGGCTACGCACACCTAAAAGCGGATATGGCATAATTAGAAAAGATACAGAGGATGACAACCAAAATGATGAAGGGGATGAACGATTCTCCCACGAGGAAAGGCTAAAGAGGTCAGGGCTCTTCAGCCTGGAGAAGAAACTGCTGAACCCAGAGTGGAACAGAACAGGTAGATGTAAATCGATTGTTTACTCATTCAAAATGCACTTCACTAGATCCCTCCTTACATTTCCCACACTTCCGTGTTGAAGCTTTCTGGAAGACAAGACAAGCCTCTCTCGACAGACTTTCCACAGAGCCCTAGAAAAAACTGGGGGCTGTCATTTCATCTCTGGATTCACAGAATTTCTTCTCATAGGACTCTAATCAAGTGCAGATTATGACCGCGGCAGTGATACTGCCTCCAGTAGTCTGTGTGGACAATACGTAGGCAAACCACAAAACCTCATCTTCATTTGGCAAAAATGGGGAGTTCCATGTGCCCTGTCACTTTTATTCCAAGTCAATGTCAACTTAACCCTCCATTGCCTTAGGTACAAATTTAGATTGTATGCCTTTGGGGACAGGGAAATAGATATTATACTTTCATATAACTTGACCAAGTACTACTGGAACGGCGTAAGCTAAATAACAATAATACTGAAATGATGCAAAAGTATACAAAATCCTGTTCAATAAACAAACAATAAGGCATTAATTATTCCTATATGTTCTATATTAATCATAGCTCATAGGATCTAAATCAATTGTTTTAAATACAAAATAATAATTCTAAACAAAGAATTGCCTTTAATAAAGCAATGAATTATCTAAATCAACTTAAATAAATCAATAAACCTATTAAATTCAGCCAGCAACAAGGTAAAAGGTCATCATGCTTCTGTACTGCCTTGAAATTGAAGGCCCAAGGTTTACGCCACAATCATCAATAATCATCTTCAAGTCAAAACCTTGACACCGGGGCGACTGAAGCTTACACTCATTTTCTATTAGGTTAGATATCAGAAGGCATTATTACCTGTCCCTGGCTTGATGACAGGAGCGAGCGGAGGCGGCTTCTTCGGTCTCTGCAATGCACAATGGAGTAAGAAAACTTTAAGATACAGATAAACCTCTTACATCCGGCAATAAGAAATCGCCGCACATAACCAGCAACACAAATGATGAGCAGAGACATTAAATTGTATACACAAAAACCAGCTTCATTTCTTATTTAATGTATTAATATATTTGTAACTTTCTACTGCCTTTTTGAAAGTAAAACAAAGCAGCCCAAAAAAATGTGATCAACTGCACTGGAGACAGAACAAAAACTCTACATTACTGCGTCTATACTGGTATAGTATCGCTATAAAAATAAATATTTACCCCCCCTGTCAAAGGGCTTCCCACTTCAGCTCATCATTTCTATATTGCTACGAGGCATATGCAGTGTTTTGTAGCTGTATTTTTGGGTAGGCAGTAAACGGTTTGAAAAAGCGCCTCTCACCCAGAAGTCAAAGGAATGGCATGCAATATTCAGCAGCAGCTGAATTACTGTATCTGTGACGAGGAGCGAATAAAGTTTTCTCCTTAAGTCTTGCTGAGTGCCCTCAAGTGCTGACCCCATTGTATTAAACCTATACTAAATCTCTGCAAGGACACACTACAATCGAGGCATGATGGTGGGGGGGGGGGGGGGGGGCAGAAGCAAGCATACATACTGGCTGTATCTCATCCGGGGTGAAAGGTGCCTACCTGTAGCCTAAGCACTAGAGCTACAGATGCTGGTAGCAATAGTTTACAGGCTGCAGATGAGGAGAACGTCCTTGCTACAGATAAAGGCCTCACTGCAGCAGGGGATAAACCACAGAAATTAATGAAAAAGTTAAGAGGATTAACAATTAAATAATCCCGCATAGATAAAGAGGAGATAATGTAGGCTACAAACCTTATATTTAAATGGAGAGGGTATACAAAGACTGCCAAAAACTGGAAGAAAGAAGATTACCACTACAGGAAATGTTGCAAAATGCAGCCCATGCAAATTTAAGATCCCTAATTAAGAAGCATGTGAGTGATATCATCTTAAAACAACCAATGGCTTCTGTACAAAAAGAGACAGACAGAGAAAGAGAGAAGAGCAAGGAGGGAGCATCCGAAGAAAGGAATATGCACAGAGAGAAAGAGAATTCCCTGAAAGGAACAAAAGAGGAGGTTGAAAATGATGTACAGGGAGGAGGAGAGGATTCGGAGAATAACTGATGCAGTGAGAGAACAAGGGAACCTGGACAGGAACACCAGAAAAAAGGTGGAGAACACGAAGAGGCTCGTAACGGCACACTAGATGGAAGGCTGAGGTAGAGAGAAGGTCTGGAAACTGAGGACCCAGAGGTAGAACTAAAGGATGAACCCTTAGCCCAAACGAGGTCAAAGAAAGATGTTCATTTCCCCTATCTCTGGACTTTCACTGTGACCTATGCCAAGTATTGGAAGTTAGCAGTCAGAGTGCGGCCTGTGAACCAGCGAACATTCATAGGCCCTTGTCCCCTTCTGGGTAAGCTTCCTATTCGACAGGAAGTCCATGCCGAGTACTGGGAGGGATCTGCAAGCACACACTGACACAAGGGACCCTGTGCCGACTACTCTTGCCGCTGCTTTCTGCTTTAGGCGAGTGGGAGAGAGTGAAAGGAAGATGAAGTCCGGCTATTTTGATTTCATCATCATTGGGGTCATATGGGGTAAAAGTTAGGAAAGCACTGCCTTAGCCTATGTGAAAGGGATGAATATAATAGGTTTCAGGCAACGGAAAGATTGCTCAAGTTACATCTAAAGAGAAAGCAAATGTAAACAGTTGTTCTTTTACTGTTCTATGTAATATGTTATGTTTCACTGTAAACCACTGATAATATAGAAAAACGGTACATAAAAAATGTTAAGTAAGATATGTAGATATGTTCATTCCCTGTTGAATCCAAGTTTTTAATCCCTTGTTTAATGTAAACTCTATGTGGCACACCCACATAGTAATATGTTGTTTATTGTAAACCGCACTGATATTGTAATAGCGCGGTATATAAGAAAAGTTAAATAAATAAAGATGAATAAGGTCATAACCTGTATAAAGAGATCATCTATTGACATCATGGAAAAGGGCCTGACGAAACAGAACACGATACTGTCACCTCCTTGGAAAAAATGCATTAAATGAAAAAGAACGCTGCTGCAAGCAGAGATGTTGCTGAGAATTGGGGATCTCAAAGGATTAAGAGCAAAGACAATGAGAACGATTGAAAACATCAAACTGAAACATGCTGCCTTAACAGAAGATGAGTGGAGCACATGAATTTATCAACTGAATGAAGCACCAAATTTTTAAAAACAGTGGAGATACGAAGAAAACAGAAAAGAGATATCAAAACTATTTAGAGAGAACCCAAAACAGTGCTACAGGGCATTAGTAAAGAGCATTAGTGTGGCAAAACTACCACTAATGGAAGCTGAAGCATTCTGTAGAGACTTATACAAAGACCCTGTAGAGCAGAAGTGGACTACTCTGTCCTGGTGCACCACAATCCAGCCTGTTTCAGGATGTCCCTAATGAATATTCATGAGGTATATTTGCACCCATTGCCTCCCATTGTATGCAAATATACTCCATGAATATTCATTAGGGACCTCCTCAAAACCGGGCTGGATTGTGGCGCACTAGGACTGGAGTTGGCCACCTCTGCCTGTAGTGCACAATATGCATGAGCACCAACTTCTTAAAGAGACGCATCCCTAAATTCTTGTTTTTCAGCTACATGACAGTGCAACATGCTTTTAGTGTAGTACCAACTTAAGCAATCTTCCTATGTTCCTGCTGTAGAGCACAACTGAGAAGAATTTGGAAAGGCAAACAAACATGAAATGGCCTGAAGTAATGAGCGAGTTAGAAAGCAAATTAGAGAGTCCCGAACCAGAGTAATCAAATTTTGGCTCAAACAATTATCACTTTACTAAGATCTGGCAAACTGCAAAATTAATTGGCCAAGCAGCCAGACTTGACACCACAATGGCTAACAGGAAGAACACTTTTTCTTCCAAAGGGGGATTCCAAGTAATGTTTCCAAAAGTTATAGACCAATAACCTCTCTAGTTACAGTCTATAAGCTGTTCACTGCAATAGATGCTGACAGAATACACAATCATATAGATTCCAGTATTATGCTGCAACAGAGCAAAAGGACAATGAGAGAGGAATATATG
Organism: Ichthyophis bannanicus; assembly: GCA_033557465.1. Taxonomy (NCBI): domain Eukaryota; kingdom Metazoa; phylum Chordata; class Amphibia; order Gymnophiona; family Ichthyophiidae; genus Ichthyophis; species Ichthyophis bannanicus. The sequence goes on along the minus strand of CM066035.1, from coordinate 897,163,108 downwards.
GAACCAAGTATCACTTAATGCTAAAAAGCACTACCATAACCAGTGCTAAGGAAAGGGTAGTTACTAACCAGTAGCAGGCGTTCTCCGGGAGCAGCACAAATCAGTCCTCGCATGTGGGTATCATCAGTACCGATGGAGCCCATGTGGGAACGGCTCCCCAGCATCCAATAGGAAAGCTTCTGGGAATACTTCACTATGCCTGTGCATCTGCCGTCCCACCTTCCCCAACTCCTCTCCTCAGTTGAGTCTGCAGCTGAGAAAAGAGGAAAAAAATGCCCAATTCTTCCTAGGGAGGAGGGCAGGTTGTGAAGAATGATTCCTGCTGTTCTCCGAGATCACCTGTTACAGGTGAGCAACTACGCTATCTCCAGGAACAAGCAGGAATGCAGTCTTCATATATGGGACTCACTAACTCTCAGGCACCAGATGGAAGAGACATCTTTGAGGCTAAGGAATGGAGCCAAGAAGGTGTGGACACAAAGTGGCCACAGCGGACTTGAGCACAGCAAGCAGACGTATGGAGCAAGGAGTCAGGTGCCAAAGAAGTGTAATGGTAGGAGTTGTGATTAAGTCCCAAAGAGATGCTGAAGAACAGCCTGGACAAAGACAGCATCCCAACAGGAGTCCCTCTCAAGGCGAGTAGTGAGTAGTGAGCAACGAAGATGTGAAGAGAGGGCCAGGTGGCTGCCCAGCAGATGATCTCTACTGAGACAGAAAGGAGATTGGCGACAGGTTTCCATTGCCCTCACAGTGTGAGAAATCATGTGACCCTCGAGACACTATCCCGCTTGAACACAGGCAAAAGAAATGCAGTCTGCAATCCAATTGGATAGGGTGTGTTTTGACACTGGAAGACGTAAGTGGCTTGGGTCAAAGGAAATAATTGAGAGGATTTTCTAAAAGTCTTGGTCCTGTCAAAGTAGTAAGCAAGGGTGCGCTTGCAATCCAAAGAATGCAATGTTGTCTCTGTTTTGGAGGTATGCAGTTGGGGAAAGACTAGCAGCATCACAGACTGGTTGAGATGAAAAGTGACTACTACTTTTGGAAGAAAATGTGGATGGGTACAGAGAACCACCTTGCCATGGTGGAATTGAGTGTAGGGGAGATCCGCTAACAAAGCTTGTAGTTTGCTGATGTGAAAAGCTGAGGTGAGGGCAATAAGGAAGACGACCTAAGGTAAGGGGAAAGCAGAAGACCCCTCGTTGCACCAAGGGCTGTGAGGAAATTGGATTCCTGTCCAATGGCCTGTGATTGTCAGAGTTCATCTCGGTGTCACTGTGGCCTGAGTTAGTCTTAAGTCGTGTGGAAGACAAGTGGAGAAGATATTGTAGAAGATGCTCCACTGGGCAATTAGAAGGGTTAATCTGCTGTGAGGTGCACCAAAGGGTGAACAGTCACCATTTGAAAGCATTAGAACATCTGGTAGACAGCTTGTGGGAAGCAAACAGGATGTCCCTGACCGGTGAAGGGAGGTCAAGGTCATCAAAGATCATGCCTTTAGCTGCCATGCTGTGAGATGGAGGGCTTGTGGATTGGTGTGGAGGAGTTGCCCCTGAGGAGGTCAGGAGCATGACCCAAATTGAAGGGCGGAGTCTGTGCTAGATGAAGAAGCAGAGGAAACCATGGCTGACCGGGTCAATAAGGGGCTATTAGAATCAAGGAACCCTTGTCGACCTGCAGTTTGAACAGAGTTTTGGATATCAGAGGGGTTGGCGTAAATGCATAAAGAAGGCCTGTGCCTCAGTGAAGGAGAAAGGCGTCTGCTGACAGAATGTGCCGGGATGGAATCCTTGAGCAAAAAAGCAGAAGATGCGCATTCTCTGGAGAGGCAAATAGATCTATTCTAGGGGTCCCCCCCATGTTGAAGATCCACGATGCTATGTCCTGATGCAGAGTCCACTCGTATGGATGTAGGATACAAATGAGTCTGTCTGCCAGGACATTGAGTTTGCCTGGGAAATACACCGCTTGGAGGTAGATGTGATGTGCTATGGCAAAGGACCAGAGGCAAAGGGCTTCTTGGCAGGGGAATAAGAACGCGTTCCTCCCTGATTGTTCACATTGAACATGTCCACTTGGTTGTCTATCTGACCCAAGACATGTTTGCCCAAAAGCTGAGGTTGAAAAACCCAAAGGGCATTCGTGAGAGCATGAAGCTCTAGGAGATTGATCTGCATTCGAGATTCCTGCTCTATCCACTATCCCTGTGTAGTGAGACTGTCCAGATGTGCTCCCCATCCTAGCTTGGAAGCATCTGTTAGGGTGCATTGAGGTGGAGGCATCTGAAAAGGTGATCGAGAAGATTTTGGGGAGAGCACCACCAGCGAAGGAGTTGACAAGAGGAGGAATGATGCAAATCTTGTCTGAGGGACAGCCCAGATAACGTCTGACCTGAACGTGCTAAGGTAATCTTCCTTAGAGAAAGTGCTTTATCATCACAGAATAAGATACAAACTATCAGCTTGCAATCCCTGCATTCTTGTAAAGCTTTGGAATTAGAGACCAGCCTCTTAAAGATCATGAAAAACTTTATGTACAAACCAGAATGCTCCTCTATGCCCACAAGATCATTTATAAGAGCCAATACATGCCAACACTGCACATTCCTCAAATCAAAAGAGGACTGGACCTCATAGAATTAAAGATTATACATACAGAGCCATCATCGTAGATCTCCAGGCCTACTTAACAGTAACAAACCCAAATGCAGAAAGTGTTGAAATATGAAACACCCAGAATCTCTCTACATCGTTAATCTTGGACAAGCATTCTGACAAGTAAAAGGAATGAGCGAAAATCCATCTGCACATACAGGTAAAGAAGCAAGAGAACTTGGAAAACGAGAAAAAAAAAACTATTCAAAGAAACAGATCAGCAAATGAGTCAAAACAAGTGATAAATGCACAAATACAGTCAGAAATATGAAGTGTTACTCCATGGACTATACATCAATCAAAACTGGACGCATGACTGTTTAAGAGATGAATGAAAGCCCAAGGATGAGAGATTGACAGCTGCAGCCCGGGACAGAGGATTATAGGACAAGATGGTTTCATGGTATGAATAGATAAAACTGGGAACACTGACATATGTAGACTCTAAGTTGTTAAAACCCAAGAGGATTGTGAAAAATTGCAAGAGGATCTTGATAAATTGGAAGACTGGGCATCAAAATGGCAGATGAAATTTAATATGGACAAGTGCAAGGTTATGCACCTAGGGAAGAACAACCCAAACTATGGTTACACGATGCAAGGTTCCACATTAGGAACCACCACCCAGGAAAAAGATTTAGGCGTCATTGTGGATACCATGTTAAAACCCTCGGCCCAGTGTGCAGCGGCGGCCAAGAGAGCAAATAGAATGCTAGGTATGATAAGGAAAGGAATGGAAAATAAAACAAAAGATATTATAATGCCTCTATATCGTTCCATGGTGAGACCGCACCCTGAATATTGTGTGCAATTCTGGTCGCCGTATCTTAAAAAGGATATAGCGATTTTAGAAAAGGTTCAGAGAAGAGCCACCAAAATGGTAAAGGGGATGGAAGGATACTCCTATGAAGAAAGGCTAAAAAGGTTAGGGCTCTTTAACCTGGAAAAGAGACAGCTGAGGGGAGATATGATAGAAGTCTATAAATTAATGAACGGAGTGGAACGGGTAAACGTAGATCGATTGTTTACGTTATCAGAATATAGAAAGACTAGGGGACATGCAATGAAGCTACAGGGTAAACTATTTAAGACTAATAAAAGAAAATATTTTTTCACTCAATGTGTAATCAAACTCTGGAATTTGTTACCGGAGGATGTAGTAAAGGCTGTTAGTGTAGCTGGGTTTAAAAAAGGTTTGGATAAGTTCCTGGAGGAAAGGTCCATAAACCATTATTAAGAAGTGACTGAAGATATCAATGCTTGACCCAGTACAAGCATTGTGGAACTTGTGTCTCTTGGGGAAACTGCTAGGTACATATGACCTAGATTGGCCACCGTTGGAAACAGAATACTGGGCTTGATGGACCTTGGTCTGACCCAGTATGGCATATCTTATGTTATGTTCTTATGTTAAGAACTGGAAACTGCTTCTCATCTCGAAGCTGGCTACAAAGTTCTGATGGGCAAAAATTTCTATACAGAAAGGCACGAGGTGGTGACATGTCTTATCCATTGGAAACTTTGCAAACATTTTAACATCGCTGTACTAGTAAGAAACATAGAAAAATGACGACAGAGAAAGACCACATGGCCTATCTAGTCTGTCCTTCAATATCGACGACAACAGTCCCATTTTTTCCCTTTATAGAAACACAGAAAAATGACAAAAGATAACTAAAGCACAGGGATCACAACCCTAAGAGATTAAGAGAGAATAAAGAGGTTATGATCACCTGGGACATTCCCATTCTGACTGAGCTGGATGGAAGCAAATTGAACATAGTGATTAAGAAGAAAAACTCATAATGGTGAAGAGGGAGAAGATCCTCAAATATCAAGAAATTTAGTCAGAGACTAAGAAAATGTAGCAGAAAGATACATAAATGTTTCTCATCCTATTACGTGCCACGGGCCTAATTAAAATCAGTTTGCAAAAACATCTTGATAAGGTTGCGTCTACAATGTTACCACCTAAGAAGGAAGCTCTCTTTTTGGCACAACCCAATTACTAGGGTGAGCTTCAGCGGTAAATTTGAGAGACTGAGATCTTATGCCACCAGGGCTGGTCCTAGAGTTGGTTCAAGATGTTGCCACCCCAGACCTTTAAATACTTAAGGAGAAATAATGAACAAACCTCTTCCAAAGACGGGGAAGCTGTAAAACGAGAGGGCATAACATGAAGCTGCAAGGTGGAAAATTGAAAGGCAATATCAGGAAATACTTTTTCACTGAGGGGGTGGTGGATGCTTGGAATGCCCTCCCGATGGAGGTGGTGGGGGCAAATACAGTGACAGAATTCAAAATGGCATGGGACAGACACAATGGATCCATTTATAGCAACAGAATAAAATAAAAATAAACTGAACCATCTAACTTCTCAACAAATAGGGGTGTCCTGCATGGAGCTGTGGGTTCACCCCTAAACAAAGACATGGGGAGGGGTGGCCTGCACAGAGTGGCACCTACTCCTGCCATCTTACTCCGTCCATCTTCCTGGGCAGACTAGATGGACCATACTGGTCCATCTGCTGTCATTTACTATGTTAGGCAAACCTTAAGCTTTATGCCCCCCCCCCCCCCCCGGCTGTCAGAATCTATTGTTTAGCTTTAAATGTCTTGCTCTTTCACACCCCCTAGAAGCTGCTGTTCTAGGTAATTGTCTAGGCTGCCCAATGGCTGCCTCAGGTTATTCATTTAAAACCACAACAGAACGTATCCCGGAGAGAGGACGGACTGGTGTTCATAAACAGAAGCTCGCTGCACAGAGAAGTGAATTTTAGTAATTATAAATCCTACAACCTTGGCTAAATTACTGTCACACCTTACAAAATAAATAAATCTTAACTTAGACTTTAAATGATAGAGTCAGAAAGGCAAAGCATGGGAAGAATGTTCTTTCTCCGCTAATCTTATTCTTGGTATCTCTATTCTTTTAATCCCACCACTTAGAATTTTTGTATTACTTGAAATTATGGGTGTTTCCTCTCAAAATAAGACAAATTTTCCCTCAAAATATAATCTTGACTATTTCTCAATTCCCTTACGACTTAAATTCTTATAACTTTGAAAATGTTAGCAAAATAGTACCATCATGCCCCAAGCTCCCAAATAAAACAAAGGTATTCCATACAGACGACAACTTTGAGCGAATGAAAATTAATGCAGACTACGTCGTCATACTGCATGTGAGTTAGCCCAAGAGTTTGTCTTTATTGTCTGCAGTGTCCTGGAGAAGGAGTCAATCGTCTACTATGAATTTAATTTGCAATTTTATCATCATCACTGAGGTCTGCTTGAAAGGAGACCTGGCTGGAAGAGCTGGGGAGCACTAATGGCAACTAGATCAATAGCATGGATGACCGCCGCTTTCACCCTGAAACTGCTGTGGGACCAGAGATGGGGAGCAGTACAGATTTTCACTGCTCAGCCTGCTCTCCCCTTCTAGGGTCTTGGTTCCTCTACACACAAAATTCAGTTGCTCCATGCATGCACACATGCTGATGTGCACAGAGGGGCAAAACGTCCCCAGAAGATGCTCTCAACTTAGCAAAGAAATGCACCCACGAAGGGCACAAGCGAAGGCCTTGCACACAGTCCTCTTTCCATAAGCAATTAGATCAAAAATCACTCAGAAGTTTAGCCTGATTCACACAAGGCTGCGGTGGCAGCTGGCACTACGATTAGTATTTTGTTAAAAAGTCATATGATTTGTACTTACATTAACCTCCTTCTCAAAATCAGGGGGAAGGAGCTTAACAAAGTTGTCTGGAAAGACTCCTCTCCTGCCATTCACCTCTCCCAGCCACCAGCCTACATCCAGGCAGTCCTAAGAGTAAACCAGAGCACAGACTGCATTACACATCAAACAGGTAAAGGGGATAACTAGGTACTTATAGTCAAACATACACAGCTTGCATTAAAAGTGACATATTCAAGCTGCCCCACAAATCCAAACAAGAATAGATTACTTTAGTTTATGGAAATAACCCAAGTTTTCATTCGTAAAAGTGAACACTAAGATGCAAGGATGGTGTAGGAATGTTCCTTTCCCCTGGAGCAAAATCTCAACAACTCTGGTCCTAAAAGCGCAAGGTTTAGAAATCTCTAATCATTACTATAATAGTAGGACCTCTGAAAATTACAAAGACATATTTATTTATTATTTATTACATATTTATTAGCTTTTATATACCGCGCTATTTAGTATCAGAGCGGTTTACAAGGAACATTAACAGATGAGCAATTTTACAGAGAACAGGAACAAACATCAGAACCAGTAACTTTACATTAAACAGGCAAGAACAACAATTCTTGGTAAGAAAGGCAGGGAGCTAAAATACAAGTAAATGGTTAAACTAAAGGGGAAGGGTGGAGGGAGAAAAGGGGAAGGGTGGAGGGAGAAAAGGGGGAGGGGGAGGGGGAGGGGGTGGGATCGGGCGGGGAAGCAGGGGGAGGAGGGAGAACAAAACACAAAATCAAGTTCTTTGGTTAGCATTAAGAGAGTCCTTCGAAGTCTTATGTGGACAGCATTATCGGAGACCTTCATCATTATGTTATGTGGTCATAAGCCAGCTGGAAAAGATGAGTCTTTAAAGCCTTCCTGAAAGTAGAAAGGTCCCTGATGGTTCGGACTGAGGCAGGAAGAGCATTCCAGTGTGTTGGAGCTTATAAGGAAAAGGCTTGGTTCATGGCAGCTTTAGTGCAAGTCCTTATGACAGAAGGAGAGACCAGGGTGTTTACTATGTTAGATCTTCGTGTTTGATTGTTTGGGGTTAGTTGAACTATTGCTGACAAGGAGGCGGCGGATAAATTGTGGATAATCTTGAATTTTAGAAGAGGTCAGACGGCTGGAAATGGGGAGCCAGTGTAGTTGCATCATGATGGGTGAGATGTGCTCATACCTAGATACACCCTGGAGAGATCGGGCAGCAGTATTCATGGCCAGTTGGAGTGGTTAGAGGATTATTTTGGGGTGCCATGAACGAAAATCCATGGGGTCGATTAGTGGGAGTAAATGATGAACGGTCCTTATAGAAACATAGAAACATGATGACAGAAAAAGACCACATGGCCTATCTAGTCTGTCCTTCCATATCAACAACTACAACAGTCCACTTTTTATCTTTAGAGATCCTCTGTGTTGGTCCCATGCTTTTTTGAATTCAGTTACTGTCCTCATCTCTACCACCTCCACTGGGAGACTATTCCACGGATCCACTACTCTTTCCGTAAATAAATATTTCCGCATATCACTCCTGAATCTATCTCCCTTCACCCTCATCCCATGTCCCCTCGTAGCAGAACTTGCTTTCAATTGAAAGAGGCTCTCTCCCTGAACATTTATGCCACGGAGGTATTTAAACATCTCAATCATATCACCTCTATCCCGCCTTTCCTCTAAGGTGTACATATTAAGATCCTTCAGTCTGTCCTCATATGCTTTATAATGAAGACCACTAATCATTTTAGTAGCCACCCTCTGCACCGACTCCATCCTGTTCACATCCTTTTGAAGGTGCGGTCTCCAGAATTGCACACTATACTCCAAATGAGGTCGCACCAAAGACTTATACAGAGGCATTATCACCTCCTTTTTTCTGCTAGCCATTCCTCTCCGTATGCTAGCCATTCTTCTGGTAGACAGCCTTGATAACGTTATGTATGTGGGTAGACAGACAATTGTTGGTCAATGGTTACCCCCAGGTAGCGAACTTCCGACTTAGTGATGAGCTCAACATCTCTCACCCTTAGAGAAAATAGTGGGGAAAAAGATTGGTCTCTAGAAATAAATAAGATCTCAATCTTCTTCCAACTGATCTTCAGGTTGTGAGTGGAGAGCCAATCAGAGACAGCAATGAAACATTCCGAGATGACTGAAACGTCAGGGCTGTCAGTGGAGAAGGGGGTATAGAGTAAAACATCATCTGCATAGATGTAATATAGAATGTTGAAGGACTTGATAATTGAACAGATTGGCTGTATGTAGACATTGAACAGCAAGGCTGAGAGCGATGAACCTTGTGGGACTCCTTTTGATTGCTGGAAGGTGCTTGAAGACTGTGTTCCCAATCGGACCTGTTGCCGGCGATCTGTCAAATATGATCTAAACCAGTTGAGGACAGAGTTCCCGAATACCCTTCTGTTGTAGGCAGCCCAGGAGAAGGCTGTGGCTGACGGAGTCGAAGGCAGAGGCGATATCCAAGAAGATTAGGATGAATCCCTGCCTCTTCTTATCTATGCCGGAACAGAGCCTATCTAAGAGAGTTACAAAAAGTTTCCACTCCATGCTGCAGATGGAATCCATGCTGTTGTGGGTCAAGAGGGGCATGGAATCAATGTGGTCTTGGACCTGTTGCTGGCCAATCTTTTCTAGGTGAGGAAGAGGAGGCTGGAGATTGGTTGGTATGAGCTGATCTCCGATGGGTTTGATTTTTTTTTTTTTTTAACAGGGGTTTGATGTAGGCAGATTTAAGGGATACTGGTAGAGAACCTGTGGAAAAAGATAGGTGTACTATTCTGGAGATAGCTGAACTTAGGTTAGATCTTGCCTGCTTGATCCAGAAAGCAGGGCAAGGGTTGGCTGGGGAGGTAGATGTGTTGATTGTGCTGATGATGTTTTCTATTTGTTCTGCCAAGTAAGGGTAGAAGGAGTCAAAAGTTGGTATAGGAGCAATGCCAGAGAAAGGCGGTTCAGATAGGGAATCTTCATCATCAAAATTAACTGAGAGTGAGGTAATCAAATTTGTTTTATTCTGGAAGTGGAGGGCAAAAATCAGCCAGGCTGGGGGTAATTGCTGGTAAATTCTTGGTGACATAATTTGTAAGAGATCTAACAATACTGAAAAGCTCGTGAGGCTTGTTAAGTGAGCGCGTAAGGGTGTTAGTATGGTATTCGCTTCTCTTGAGATAAACTGCTTTTCGGTGTTCTTGAAGTTTAAACAAGTAGGCAACGTGGTCGATGATATGCTTGGAATGCCGCCAGCGTTGCTCCAACTTCCTGAGGAGCAATAAGGAAACACAAAGATCGGAGGTGAACCATATCGCTGTGTGCTTCCTCTTAGTGGATTTAGTGGAAGGTGGCAAGAGTGAGGCTTGAGCTAGGGTGTTATTCCATGTGTCTATTAGCTCTACCAGATTGTTGGTATCAGGGTTGAGGTCTTCAAGAACATTCATGAGGAATGACTCTTAATCAAAGGGTCTGAAGCGGCGTGTGGATGATGGAGGATTGAAATTGAGTGGCAGGTTGTCATCTCCATTGTCTGTAGGAATACGGAACAGTATGGCGGTTGTGGTCAGACCAGGGGACCGGGAGAACAAGTGGGGGGTCCTGGCTGGTCAGACTATGGAGGGGTGAGGGAGCAAAGATGAGGTCCAGGGTATTATCTGCTGCATGCGTGAGTGAATGTATCAACTGATGAAAGTCAAGGGCTTTCATAGCATTGAGGAAGGCCGAGGAGTGTTTAGAAGGGAGGGCTGGAAGGTTGAAATCACCCAGGAGCCAGAGCGGATTGCGTTTGGTATTCCTATCCCTATCGCAAGCTAGGTCAAGGATGGTGGCAAGCTCATCCGCACATGTGGATGGTGAGCGGTATAAAAGGCTCCTAGACACATAGCAGGACATTCAGCCAGAATTTGGGATGGGGGCCCAAAATGCTGTCAGGGCCAATGCTGATTTAGGTCCCCTACCCTCGTCACCAATATGTTCTGCCCACTTCTTGCCCTCCCAAACTAAGGAAGCATCACATCTGGATACATAGTTCTGTCCGCTTTTAGTTTTGCTGCATCCAGGTAAACATTGTCTTCTATAAATGATGTCATATCTATCCCACTCCCATATGTACCCCTGCTATGTACACCATATGTACCCCTGCTAATCAGCAATCCTTGTCCAAAAGATCCTCATTGGTGGATACTGAAGAACTTGTTTAGCATGTGATTTATTTACATTTTTTGTATCCCACAAAACACTGTGGTTCCAGGCAGTTTACAAAAGAATAAATACATATTATAACATAAAAACATACTATTCAAAAATAAAATTATACATTAAAAGTTCTCTCCATAAAGGGCTCCTCGTCACCTTTTAATCTTACAGTTCCAACCCAAAGTCCTGAACAAGGTCTGGGCACCTCAGTTCACCTATTTTCTTCTGCTTGATTTTGTCGTCCTGCCCTCAACTGAAAGGAAGCTCTGGAATGAGGGCGAATAGAATGAAGGTAAAAGGGGATAGACTTAGGTGTAATCTAAGGAAATATTTCTTTATGGAAAGGTTGGTGGATGCGTGGCGGAGAGATGAACTGTAACCGAATTCAAGAAAGCATGGGAAAAGCATTAAGTCTCTCAGGGCAAAAGGGTAAAGTTTAGTAGTTGACATGGATGGGCAGACTGGATGGTCTATCTGCCAAAGGTTTTTAGATTTTTATGATTTATTTTCTTATCTCTTTCAGCTTTACCAGAATTTTTTCTGTGTTCTGAGATCCTTTGAATGATAAATTTTATCTTTCAGTCATTCCTTTGAAGGACCATAATAAATAAAATTAATTTCCTTCTACTTTTACTTACTGTTCAAACACAATAGTGGTCAACATTATTGGCACCCTTGCATTTTAGGTGTATTGTGTACATTATCTTGAGAAATAACTGGAAATATTCAACTGTGTCTCATCATAATATTTTAATAGTCTGTTCAAAGGTATACAACAACAAAAGATATCTATGGAACTTAGCCGTAGTAATTTCCGAGAATAAAAGAAAATATTTATTTATTTATTTATTACAATTTCTTATATACCGCACTATTCGATATCAGCGCGGTTTACATTATAAGAAAATGACCAGAACAACAAGCTGTTTGGTTTTTACATAGAACAGGAATACAAACTTGCATAACAGGGGTGAACTATATACATGAAATAATTACAAAGAACAAGATTGAAGGCAACAGTCACATAAGGAAAATATGTGCATCATCTGCATGCGGGGTGCTGGCACTATCTCAGAACTAACAATGGTTACTTTCTTAGGTGGGGTTACCTAGGTTTCGTTGCTGACCGGGTAGTATTGGAGGAAAAGGTGATATCTGAGTGCCTTCCTGAACTGAGTTAGATCTACAATGGCCCGAATGTCGGGTGGTAGACCATTCCAGCATTTGGGAACGTAGAGACTGAAGGCCCTATTTGCCGTTGTACTGTTGCATTTTGTCAATGCCTTCGGGGTTATTAGCAAGTTTACAACAGTTGCTCTTCTGGATCTGTTGGGGGGCACTGTGTGAATGAGTTCTGTAAGTGAAGAAGATGAAAGGCCATTGATGGCCTTGAATGAGAGGAGTAAGGTTTTAAAGATAAGCCTTCCGTGGATAGGGAGCCAGTGAAGCTGCTTCAGAATAGGAGTCACATGGTCACTTCTGGAGGCTCCGTGGAGGACCCTTGCTGCAGCATTCATGGCCAGCTGTAACGGGCTCAGTGTAGATTGGGGGAGACCTTGTAAGATGGCATTGGCAAAGTCGAAATGGGGTAAGATTAGTGCTTGGTATATAGTCCAGAAATCGTCTGGGTCCAGTAGGGAGCGCAGATGCCTGAGCGTACGGATTTTGAAATATACAGCTTTGACTATATTGCCTATGTGAGATTTCATATCCAGACGTTGGTCCAAGGTGACTCCAAGGTATTTTATTGTTTCTTTAGTTTGCAAGTCAGCTTCCTTGACTCTTACATGGGATGGAGGAATAAAGTTGGGGTCTCTCGCGATGAAAAGCACCTCCGTTTTCTTGTGCTGAATGCGGAGGTTTTGAAATTGGAGCCATTCTGAGACCGCATTGAAACAATCTACCAGTGGTGTAAGGTCCATTTGAACTGTAGAGAACGGCATGTATAAGAGTATGTCATCAGCATATATCAAACAGTTCACGTTAAATGATCTAATGATATTGCAGATGGGTTGCATGTATATATTGAACAGGAGAGATGACAAAGAGGAACCTTGAGGCACACCTTGTGTTTGGTGGAAGCGTTTTGATTCTTCTGATCCGGATTTTACATATTGCCATCTTCCATCCAGATAAGACTTGTACCATTCGAGCGCGGTGTTGCATACGCCCTTCTCTTTCAATCGCCCGAGAAGTTCATGACTTACCGAGTCGAAAGCCGCGGCGATGTCTAAGAAAATGAGCACAAAACCTTGTCGGATGTTATCAATGCCTGTGATTATATTGTTGAATAGGATAGTGAGGAGGGTCTCAACTCCATGATATTCTCTGAACCCATGTTGGCAATGATCTAGGGGAGCTGCAGAGTCTATATGGTCTTGAATTTGCCTTTGTACTTCTTTCTCAATTATCTTAGCTAGGAGAGGAATACTAGCTATTGGCCTGTAAGAATCGACCCTTTGGGGGTCTAGTTTGGAGTTCTTCAATAGTGGCCTAATGGAAGTCTGTTTGAGTGCTGTGGGGAAGGAACCCGTTGTGAAGGAGAGGTTCATCAGTTTTGCGATGAAAGGACTGAACTCACCGCATAGCTCCTTAATCCAAAAAGCTGGGCAAGGGTCAGTCTGCGCTGTGGAGGTGTTGAGAGACGCTATTGTATCCTCAATACATTTAGTGGATGGTGTGGAAAACTTAGAGGGGTTAGGTTGGTTGGTTCTTGATACGAGGCTGCTGAGACCTTGTCAGTCTGTACGATCTTGGATTGTAAGTAGTCCGCGAATTTTTGTGGGTGAATCTCATCGTGTTGTTCAGGAGATGGTTCCTTCGAAAGAGATTTGACCAAGCTGAAAAGATCCCGTGGTTTGTTCAGAGATCTCTTTAGAGTGTCGGTGTGATATTGTTTCATTTTAATTGTGATTGCTTCTCGGTGCATTGATAGGTGGAGTTGGTAAGCGGTCTGATCTTCCTTGGAGAGCGATTGGCGCCATCGTCTCTCAAGTCTGCGTAGATGTGTGAGAGAAGATCGCAGCTCAGGAGAGAACCATGGGGCAGAGCTTCTTTTTATCCTTGATGTGTTATTGGAGTGCGGGCGTTGTGAGATGGCATTAAGGTTGAAGTTCCAGGAGGAGATTAGTTCTTCAAGATCGGGCGAGGTATTGTTGAGGAGTGAGTGGGTCTCAGACAGGATGAGTTCCCTGTTAAATGGGCGAAAGCTTCTTGTTGACGTTCGTGATGTGTTAATCTTTCGGTTGCTATGCAGCTGCTTATCGCTGATGGGTATCTGGAGATTGATCAGTTTGTGGTCCGACCAGGGTACATCAATAACCGACATCATTAGGTCGTGGTTTTGTTCAAGGACCGACTGAGGAGCGAACACCATATCAAGAATATTGCCCTTTATATGTGTGGGTTTGTTGATGATTTGCTTGAAACCCAAGTCCTCAATGGCATCGAGGAAGGCAGTTGCATGGTTTTGAGGTAATGATGGGAGATTGAAATCACCCATTATCCAGTTTGGTCTATTGGGATTGAGGGTGTTGGCCGCTAGGTCAATAATGGTAGGGAGGTCCTCTGGAGAAGCAGACGGTGTTCTGTACAATAGGTTGATAGAGCATTGCTGGTTTGCAATGGAGAGAATGTCCAGGTTGTTTGTGCTGGAGGAGTCGGTTATGTGGAAATGAAGGTCTGATTTGGTGAGTATGAGCACTCCTCCTCCTTTTTTGTTTTCTCTATGTCTTGTGTGTATAGAGAAGTTGGGGGGTAGGAGTTGGTTGAGCAGAACGTTGTCGTCCGATGATAGCCAGGTTTCCGTGATCATAAGTAGATCCAGGTCATAAAGGGAGATTATGTCTAGGACAACAGGCCATTTCTTGCGTATTGAACGTGCGTTTATGATGGCACACTTTAGGCTTCGGCAGTTCTGAGGTTTTTCCAAGTTGGGTGTCTTGGATAGCTGGAGTGCTATGTGTATCAAGTGAGAGCGGCGCGTGTAGGTGTCGCTCCCTGGGTGGGAATACTGGGGTCCTGACCATCTTTTTCCATGGTTATTCAAGATGGGGATATGATTATGAGATGGAGAAAGGGCATGGGAGGTTCCAAGCCAATGTGAAAGGAGGGAAAAGCTAACAATGGCGATGAAGTGAAGGGCCATTTTGGATGTTGTGATTGAGCGTGTTTGAGATAGTGTGATAATGCAACAGTAGGTGGTGAAGTAAGGAGGTAAATCATGCAATAATGAGATCATGCAATAAAGAGACCAAGTAATAATTCAATAATGCAGTAATGGGGTAGTGCAATAATGAGATAATACAGCAATGAGAAGTTATGAGAGAAAACAATAATGAGATAGTATACTGAGATTGTACAATAGGGAGATATGTAATAGTGTGAGTATTCTAAGGTACATATAAGTAGGCCTATATGAAAAGTAAGTGTAGGTACTCTAACAGATTACATACATTAATACAATGACGAGATGATACAATAATGAGATGATGCAATAAAGAGATAATACTCTAACAGGTTACCTACATACGGGTATGCCACCTTGATAGATCAACATAGTAATGGATTATATAGGCTATGATGTTTAGTACCTCGCAAGGATGTATTCGGACCCTTAGATTGGATTGACCTGAACAGGATTAATGGCATCCTAAACTAATATTTGGTTGCACTCTTGGCAGTGATAACAGCCTCCAAACATTTCTTGTAGCCATCTATGTAAGTTTCATACATCTGTCTGCTGGTAGTTTCTCCCACTCTTCAACTGTGATTTGTTCCAGCTCATGAATGTTTCCAGGATTCCTTTTATCAATGGCAGATTTCAGCTCTTTCCAAAGATCTTCGATTGGACTGAGATCAGGACACACTACTGGCCAGTTTAAAAGAATCCATTTGTTTCTTTTTAACCATTCTTTTGTACTTTTGGATGTATGTTTTGGGTCACTGTCCTGTTTGAGGACCCATAACCTCTGATACAGACCTAGCTTTCTGATACTAGGTAGCACATTTTGCTCCAAAATACCTTGGTAGTCCTCCGATTTCATGATTCCTTTAATGTATTACAGGCATCCAGTTCCTGAGGCAGCAAAACACTATAACGTTATGGAACCTCCACCATATTTAACTGTAGGAAAGATGCTTTATCCTTACAAGCTTCACTTCTTTGCCTGTAAATGTATTACTGGTTTGCATCGCATTTCATCTGTCCACAGAACATTTTCCCAGAAGAACTGTAGTGGGTTTGGGCAAAGATCAGCCATGCCTTTTTATGTCTGCCTTTGAGAGGTGGGGTCCTCCTTTGTTTAATTCATGGTGTATGGTGTGGGTTGAAACCACCAGTCCAGATTGCTTCAGATCAGCCTTAAGCTCTTTGGATATTGTATGTGCTGTTTTTTCCAACAGTTCGCACTAATCTTCAAAGACTTCTTGGATTCATTTTCCTTTTCCCACTACATCCTGGGAGGTTCTTGACAGTTCCATGAGCAGAAAAAATCTCAACACTGTGAACTGTAGACACAGGAATCCCAAGGTATTTGGAGATGGCCTTGTACCCCTTTGAAGTTTGATGTGATAATGGCTTTTCTGACGGTCTCAGGCAGCTCTCTGTCTTCACCATTGTGAAAATGGAACAGGGAGTGAATGTGGCCACTTTAAACATTAGAACCATCATTCATCGGTTGATTCAAGTCACTTGAGTACTCACAACTGTGTTTAATTGTACTGCAATGGGAATGTAGTTTTTCTGTTCAAACTGACTTGAATTGTTTATAAGGGTGCCAATAATCATGTCTATAAATCATAAAACCCCACACATTCACCCTTAAACTATCCCACAAAATAAGTGAAATTGAACAAGATCCTAACTTGCTAGCCCATCTCAAAATGTTTTATCCACCTCTTTTTTTGTCAGATCACTCACCATGAGAGATTGCTCCCTCCTGAAGTGAGTCGTCCTTTTTAATCAAAATATTTATAAAAACTGAAAACCAGTTTCCCGAGTGCTGTGATGACTAGGTCCTCACAGTTTGACCCATCATGCTTCACAAGGCCCTCAGTTAAGTACATCTCTGGGGTGAGAGGAAGTTTGAATGAATGATGGGATTGCTCGTGCCAGGTTGTGATTTTTTTCATAAGTTGTAAATTGCTGCACAACAAACAGGAGTGTATGGACAATGAGATGGTTTATCTTGTCAGGATTTTGGATTACCCTCAGCAATGAAAATTTGATGTAGTTGGTTACGTGCTTTGTGGGAACATTCAGGCGAGTGGTATCCCGTGCTGAAAGGCTGGTTTTCAGTTTTTTTTTTTTTTGATAAATCTGTTTATTGATGGTAAAGAATACAATAACAAGCAAACAACCAAACAATATCCAAATAGGTACAATCGGCCTGTTCCATAGCACCTCCCGGGTAGGGCTGTGTCTTGTCCACCACCCTGGGAGTATAGCAGCAGCAAACAAATACAGCAAGGTATCACATCAAGTGCACCCAATCATCCCCCTCTTACCCCCCCCTTATCCCCCCCCAACCCAAGGTCACCGGTGCATTCCGAACTAAGGAGCCTCCCCCTTTATTCCTCCCACGGCACTATGCTACCCTGAGTATCTCGCTGCGGATTTTGGGCTCTAGTGATTGTATATAAGGCATCCAAATTAACAAAAAGGTGGCCCATCTCCGGGGGTGCCGCTGCGCACTCCGCCGTTCCAAAAGCATAAACTGATGCAGGGTGTTACGCCATTCCCAAAACGTAGGGCCCGTAGGTTCCCTCCACCGGTGAAGGATGGGACCCTTACCCACCAGACAGGCCTTTCGCACCAATAATCCTTCCCATCTGCCCTTAGGGTGGAGTGGTCCCGTCTGATCCAAGATTACCGACAGCCCGGACCAGCTAATCCGCTGTTGTAGCAGACCGCCCAGGTACTCGCCGATCCGAAGCCAATACCGGCGGATGACTGGGCATCCCCACCACATATGGCCCAAGTCCGCCAGGCCACAAGAGCATTTGGGACACCCCCCATGTGTTGTAAGACAGCTTCTCAGTGCTCTTCGCGGCGAAAAATGGGCTCGAAGAATGCTTTTAAACTGGATTTCGCGCCATCGGGCCCCCTCCACAAGGCACGCAATCCTACCCAACGCGCCCTGGATCGAGCCCGCGGGTATCTCCCTACCTAAGTCTCTCGCCCATGCTTGTTCTACCGTCGCATGATCCGGGGGTGGGTCGAATGAATCAAGTTTTCTCTTAAACAGAGCAATCGTCAGGGGCGTTTCCGACCCCAGGGCAAAAAAAATCCAGAATCTTCGCAGAGCGCTCCGCTTGCAGTTCTCGCCCAGGCAGTGTTCCAATATAATGAGACAATTGCATGTATGCAAAGACTGAGTTCCCAGGGTTCAGATCATATTCCCCACAAATAACGTCCAGGGCCTTACATCGCCCCTCGGTGTCCACCACATGGCCTAACCGCGTAATCCCCGATTGCTCCCAACGCTGAAAAAACACCGAGTCTGACCCCGGCGTAAAGGAGGGATTTCCCCGCAGGGGTAGCCAGCTGGAGACCTCCGGGCTACTCCCCCAATATCTGTTCAACTGCTGCCATGTACGTCTAGTAGCCTGCAACAGAACACTTCCAACCAGGCGTGCCGGCATAACCCCCCGCCCAAGATGCAAGACCGCATCAAGAGTTTGCGGCGCCACAAAGGCCTCCTCTAAGGCCCGGGGGGTGTAAACCTCCGTATCCCCCATCCAATCGGCAAGATGTCGGGCCTGACACGCCAAGGCATATTTCCAAATGTCCGGAACCCCCACCCCTCCCGACTTCCATCCCCCCTTCATCCGGACCAACGGAATACGTGCTCGGCCACCTTTCCAAAGAAACCCTCTAATAGCTCTTTCAACCCGCCGCAAATCCCGTTTCAATAGCCAGACCGGAAGGGTCTGCAGCCAATAAAGCATCCTGGGAAGAACCACCATCCCTAAAGCTGCTACTCGCCCCAGAAGGGACAATGGAAGGGGTGCCCACGCCTGCATCTGCGCTCTGATTTTAGAGAAGATGCGTTCAAAATTCGCTTTATAAATCTGAGATGGTATTCGAGTCAGCAAAATGCCGAGATAAACGAAGGAATCCGTAGCCCATCGAAGCGGAAAATTCCCAGGCCAGCTATCTTTCAAGTTCCCGCCCACATCTAGCGCCTCCGATTTAGCCAGGTTAAGTCTTAAGCCTGCGAATCTACCGTAGAGGGAAAACTCCTCCAACAACCGGGGCAGTGTTTGTTGAGGCTTCGTAAGATGCATCAGTAGGTCATCGGCAAAGGCCGCCACCTTGAACCCGTAAGAGCCAATGCGCACCCCCGGGATATCGGGCGACTCCTCTATGCGCCGTATCAGTGGGTCCAGGGACAGCACAAAGAGCAGGGGGGAAAGAGGGCAGCCCTGACGCGTGCCCCTCTCCAGGTTAAATTTCTCCGATACCTCCCCGTTGCATAATATTCCCGCTGTTGGATCCGCATACAATAACTCCACCATCCTACAGAAGGAATCGCCCAACCCGTAATACGGTAAGAGGCCGTGCAAATAGTCCCACTGCACTTGGTCGAACGCCTTCTCCGCGTCGAAGCTGACTAACAACGACGGCGTCCCGCGCTCGTGCACCCATTCCATCGATAGCAAGATCTTACGCAGGTTGCGCACGGCATATCGCCCTCGGACAAAACCAACTTGGGAATCATGTACCAGATCCCCCAATACCGATGCCAACCTGTCCGCCAGAACTTTAGCCATCACTTTGAGGTCAAAGTTCAGCAGAGAAATCGGCCTATAGGACGACGCCTGCGTGGGGTCTTTGCCTGGTTTGGGGATTAAAGTAATATAGGCATGGTTGGGGCCCCATTTAAATCTACCCTGTGCCACGCGCTGTTGATACATTGCCACTAAGGTGGGGGGCACGCAATCCCCAGGATTTTGTAAAACTCTGCCCCGAATCCATCTGGGCCAGGCGCCTTACAGCAGGCAGCTGTCTGTATAACCCTACAAACTTCCTCCATTGTGATCGGGGCATCCAGATAGGCCCGTTGGTCCGCCCCCACCTGGGGCAGGTCTAGTTTACTTAAGTAATTCTGCATGGCAGCCGGAGACCCGTCCCGCCGTGCATATAGCTGTTGAAAAAAGGCACGGAACGTATGGGCTATTTCCTTCTTTCCCCTCTGCAGTCCCCCCCGCTCATCCCGAAGTGCCACAATCAGCCTAGATGCCCGACTGCCGCGGAGGCAGCGTGCTAATAATTTCCCCGGCTTGTCTCCAAACCGGTATAGCTGATAGCAGTAGTACTCATGGGACTTCTTCGCCCTCTGATGCACCAATTCATTGAGTGAAGTTTGCAATTCCCAAAGCCTGCGCTTATGTGTTCTACTGGGATCCCCCGCACAGCGCCGTCGGGCACGGACTACTTGTTTTTCTAGCTGAACGATTTGCGCCGCAAGCAATTTACGCTTCCGCGCGGCATATTCGATAATATTACCACGCAATACAACCTTGGCTGTCTCCCAGAACAGTTCTGAGTCTGATTCATGTTGCTTATTGTACGTCGTGAAATCCTGCCAACACTGTCCGAGGTGAGTGCGAAAATTAGTATCGTAGTACAGGTCCATGGGAAACCGCCAGACACGCGTGGAGGTGGACAGGTCTCCCCATCGGAGTTCCACCCAGACTGGGGCATGATCAGAGATTACCAACGGGGCTATGTGCGCATCCATTACCCTTTCGAAAAGCCTCTCCGAAACCAAAACATAGTCAATGCGCGCCTCGGAGCCGTGCGCCCGCGACTGGTGAGTAAAATCCTTTTCGAGGGGATGAAGTAAGCGCCAGGGGTCCACCGTCCCCAGACGACGACACAACCCTCGCAGCGTTTTAGTAGTTGCAACCCGCGTTCTCACACTCCCCCCTCCACATGTATCCATGTCTATGTCCAACACCCCGTTCAGGTCCCCAGCCAGGATTAACGGCACATCTGGCAGCTGTTCCACCCAGGATGCCAGTCGGGCATAGAACGGCCGATCCACAACGTTGGGTCCGTATACATTGCCCAGCACAATAGGCCTACCCTCCAAGTAGCCATAAAGCAGGATAAATCTCCCTTCTGGGTCCGAGCACTGCTGTTCCATCTCAAAGCAGACCCGGGCGCTGACCAGAATGACCACTCCACCCTTTTTCCCCTTAGCCGGGGCGCCCCAACTCTGCCCCACCCACATTTTCTGTAGTTTAGCATGCCCCGCCCCCCCAATCGCCCCCCCCCTCCCCCTCCCCTCCCAACCCCCCCATTCCCCTCATCAGCTCTATCAGGCCAAGCACCACACCGCTCACCCACCGAACCTCCCGGCCTGGCTTCGTCCCACCTCCCCCCCCCATCTCACTTGTCCCTGCCCCCCCCCCCTGAACTACAGTAACCCCCCCCAGGTCCTCCTCCCCCTCCTCCCTAGGGAGCCTATAAAGGTCCCACTAGGTGCCCTCCACCTCCACCCCCCACCCCCCCCCCCATTACTAACCCTCACGTCTGCCTCCCCCCCCCTCCGCCTAGAGGCTAACCCAGCCGCAAGCCTGCTGTAACCCACTGCTCCCGCTAACCAGCAGCCCTCCAACTCCCCAATCTCAGCAACAGCATTAACATAATGGTGGAAGGAAAAAGTAAACAAGATATGCAGGGAGAAAGAAGACGGGAGAGGGGGGAGGCGAAAAAACCAAAGAAGCAGGGGGAGCCACCCACATCTGATTGCCCCCTCCGCTTGCAGGCCGCTGAGTATCTTCCCCGCAGGCCCAACCGAGGCCAGAGCCACGGGGGAAGCCCCAACCTCGCCATGATAAAATCCTACTGGACCTCCCACCCGGCGAGCGGCTAGCCAAGCACCCCAGAGACAGAGCAAGATACAGTATCTTTACAAGGCAACATCTCAGCAAAATAACAGTTACAGTAGCAAGTAACAAAGGAGAAGGGAGCAGAGTTTCATCACCCCATCCGGCAGGCCCGCTCCAGCCCTCTCCGGTCACTGAGTCTCTGTAGGGCTCCACACTGCAGGTCCGCAGGACAGTGCTCCTCAAAAGCGAAGTCGATAGCGAGTCTGCACACAATGGGAATACCCGGATAAGGCCTCCAATTCCTCAGGTCGCGGCGGGGAGTGTTGGCGCCATCCGTTCTCGTGCAGCAAGTTGGTCCACATACGGCTGAGCGGCAGCTGCAGAGTCAAAGGCACGGTGGACACCCTCATGCGTCACGTGTAGTCGGGCTGGATATTGCACCGTGAAGCGGATCTTGGCCTTTATCAGTTTCTCGCAGAGCGGTGCATAATCCCGGCGTCGCCGGCTCAGGGCGATGGAATAATCCTGAGCGATGCGGAGCCTCGAGTTATTGTAGACCAGCTCTCCCAGCTGTCGGGCCGCTCGCAGTATCCGCTCCTTCTGGGGAAACCGCAGGAATTTCACCAGGACGATCCGGGGCCGGCTATCGCGGGCTTGGACAGGGCCTACCCGGTGGGCCCGCTCGATCTGCAGCGGGTCGTCCATCTCTTCATTTTTCAGCAGCGTGGCTATCAGGGAGTCCAGGTAAGGGAGAAGATTTTTATCTGTCACTGCCTCGGGAATCCCCATTATCCGAAGGTTCTTCCTTCGGGATCGGTTCTCCAGGTCGTCAAGTTTTGTGGCCTGTGACTCAACCTGGGATTTCAGGTCTGCTACCTCCCGGGTCAGCGTCTCCACTTTGTCCTCTGCCTGGCCAAGCCGGTCCTCCGCTTCCCGCAGTCGGCTCCCCAATGCATCAACGGAGCTCTGTAGCCCATCCATTTTCTCATGGAGGGCTGTGAATTGTGAAGACAGGGCCGCTGCTACGGCTGCGGACACCTCGTCCAGGTAGGCAGGAGATTTCGGGGAAGTTGGCGCCATGGCCGTCTCCGCCATCTTTCCGGCTCCCACCATGCGCTCCCTGTCTCTCCGGGTGGATTTCACCGCCGTCGCCATGCCCCTCTTCTCCACACCGAAGCCGGCTATAGAAGCGGTAAGTGTTACGGTCTGAAGATCGCCAAATCAGAACCCGGTCTCGGGGGTTTTAACGGTGTAAAAATGCCGGTTTGGGCTAGGGGGTTGCGGAGCACACCTAGGATGCGACCACTACTCTGCCCGCATCACGTGACCTCCTCTGGTTTTCAGTTTTTATAAATATTTTGATTAAAAAGGAGGACTCACTTCGGGAGGGAACAATCTCTCATGGTGAGTGATCCAACAAAAAAAAAAAGAGGTGGATAAAACATTTTGAGATAGGCTAGCAAGAAATAATCATGTCCTGGCAATGCTCCAGTTTTTATAATATTTCCTATTAATTTCCTTTTTGAATTGGTCTTGTTTTATTTGATTCTTTTGTGTGTCAAATGTGTGCATATATAGTCCAAAGCCATTTCAATGGACAATATTTTTTTTTAAGGCGATATTTGACATTGAGGAGTTGAACTGCAAGGGTATCAATAATGTCATTATGACAGCTCCTTTAAGTTTGGTCCTCTGCTTTCTACTTATTAATGTACCTCTTGCCACCCTGTCAACTCATACTTAACGTAGCCTGCCATTTTACCAAAGTTAGCATGTTTGACATTTAGGACTTTTGACTTATGTGAATCTTCCTACTCCTTCGGCCATTATATCAAACCATACTGTACCATTTATTATTTTATTTCATTTAAGCCTTTTCAGTTGTAGTTCAAGGCAGGTTACATTTAGGTATTGTAGGTATTTCCTGTCTCCGGAGAGCTCACAATCTAAGGGGGTTGATGCAGAAACCCGGCGCTAGAGCTTTAACACCAGCCTAACACAGGGTTGCCAAACACAGGTTTGGTACAGACGTTTTGGGCAGCCTTGTTGTAAGCAAACGGCATGCAAATGTGCTACAGGGAAAAAGTCCACGTTAAACCAGGAAAGCAGGCCAGGCACGCGGGCATAGGTAGTTACGTTAGCAGTACACCTAGATGCTGTGTTCAGAAAGGTGCTTGTGCGGAATGCTGTGTGGAACATGAGTCATCGCTCTGCTCCGAAGTTCTACTCGGAATATCATCGGCGTTCCGAGCACAATGGCTGCTTTTATATGCCATACTGCATAGAGCTTCCCAGCACATGCGCATACTGTATATTTAAATGCCGCGCAGATGTCTGCGCTAACAGCAGTGCGTTTTTCTGCATTGCCACTGTTCGTTTTTTTTGTTTTTTTTTTAAATTTACATTTGTAATCGCCTACTTGAAGGAAACTCTCAAACCCAAAAAACTTCACAAACTGACAAAAGCTTGCCTAAAAAGTAATACCTTCACTATTACTCTTACTACTTATTTGCCATGCCCGTCATGTCACTGGTGTTACTTGCTGGGCCAGATAAAGTGGCGAGTAGGCACAACATGGAGGTGAGAAACGGGTGTCATGTTAAGGAGCTGTCTTCTGAGGCTATGCACACATTCGGAGAATGGAGAGATCTGGTGTCAGCAGCTGAGGTTTTTCACCTTTCAGAGCTTCCCGATATAGACAACCTCTTGTGGGAGGTGCTCAGACAGGCCTATCCTCACGCGAGTGGGAAGTTTGCAGGGCACTACTGGCAGTGTTTCAGGTGAGCTAAGTGAGTGCTTCATTTAGCTGGTCTCCTTATTTGATCTTCCAAAGGGAGGTAATCTTCTTTTTTTTCAAAACCAGTTAGCGGGTTCTACCTTGAATTGGAATTTGGTTAGTGTTTTGGGGAACACTAAGTTGCACCTTGTTGCCAAGCATTAATAAAGGACTTGGCCATTGATGTGGTGCTTCCTAGGGACTGAGATCACCCCATGGGCTCTGCAAGCCTGGTATATGCTGAGGGGAGATATGATAGAGGTCTATAAATTGAGTGGAACGGGTAAACAAAGATTGGTTGTTTATAAAAAGTAGAAAGACTAGGGGACCCACAATGAAGTTACCATGTAACCCATTTAAGAATAATAAGAGAAAATACTGTTTCACTCAATGCGTAATCAAACTCTGGAATTCATTACTGGAAGATGTAGTAAAAAGCTGTTAGTGCAGCTGGGTTTAAAAAAGATTTGAACAAGTTCCTGGAGGAAAGGTCCATAAACCATTATTATAGAGGACCCAGGTAATCCACTGCTTACCCTGAAGCAGCATTGTGGAACCTGTGTGCCTTTTTGGGAATCTGCCAGGTACTTGTGACCTGCATTGGCCACTGTTGGAAACAGGATACTGGGCTTGATGGCCTTGGTCTGACCCAGTATGGCACATCTTATGCTCTTATCTAGCACTACTAGGCATATTCAGTGCAGTACACATACATACTCTCCTATGAAAGGTTAGTAAGTCTTTCGTTTCCCACACTTCCTGTTTGTCCATTACAGACACCTCCTCCTTTCTTAAGCATCAGGTCCAGTACAGCCCCTTCCGTCATGGGTTGCATCGCCATTTTTCTGAACAGTGCCCCCTAAATGGCGTCTGTAATCTCTTTACTTCTTACTCAATTAGCAGATAGAATAGTCCTTTCCACATCTGGCAGGTTAAAATCTCTGTCAATTTTAATTTCTTCTTATCTGCAGGGCTTTCAGAAGGACAAAGCATAACCCACTCCGCAGCTGAATGAAGATGCACTTGATCTTTTACTGTAATTACCTTTCTAACGAGTCGCCGAGAAAGATGAACTGTGGCAGACACACAGATGTGATTCGCCGCAGAATAGAATTATCTGGGGGTTTCATATTTCCTAAATTGCTTCAGTCAGATGATGACTATTTGCCTGCCGTTGTGTAACGAGCAGAGCTGCCTCAGGTAGCGTAATTACTACCTCTTGTTGTTCCAGTTTTTAAGGCAGCCCTGGTGTGGCAAAGGGCACAGAAGAATAATCCACGATCTCCCCGACTACCATAATACATGATCAAGTAAAGACACAAGGGACAAAACAGCTTGCACCCGATAGTTTTATCCATTGTTCTTTAATTTAATTACAGGGTCAACAATGGATTGTGTGTCTGCTACTTACATCAAGTATAGTGTTTGGAATGTAGGCTCAGCCCTTCCTTAGTATCCGTATTGCTGGTGCATTGGATTCACAAAGGAATCACAAGCTTTGCACACGTAGCTTAAAAACAGGGCAAACAGAGGAAACTGTAAATGCAAACACATATCCCCAGCTTGCTTTCTCAATAAACTTGCAAAGTAGTAATGGAGCCAGGACCGTACCAAGCTAGAAATGCATCCTGGGATACTCTCGTACTTGGTGCCCCCCCCATCCATCCATCCACATGCAGGAACTCTGTCTTGTTGGGCTTTCTGGAAGCCCAGTGATGACATTGATGCCCCTTCTATATTTGCGCCCTGCGCAGCTGCACCGCTTGCACACCATCTTGGGTATGGCCCTGACTGGAGTGCTCCTTTATCTGCTCTATGATATAGGCTCAATAAAGAGAGGTATATGTTAAATCATATATCTAGATAGACAGATCTCTTTACATACATGGGCCAATTCTCCGCTTTGATAGCCAGCAGTTTTTTTTTAAATTAAACGCCTACCACAACTGAAAACGTTTTGATAGTGATATTCAGCACACTATCCAGATAAACTTAGGACAGCCCTTTCTGATGTCCTAAATTCATCTGGATAGTGGATGAATACTGTCACTCTGCCCTCAGACCATCCCAGCACTAGCCGGCTAGCGCTGTGACGGTCAGAGGAAATATTCAGTAGCACTAGCTGGCTAGTGCTATGACGGTCAGAGGAAATATTCAGTAGCACTAACCGGCTAGCACGGAGGTGGTCAGAGGATATATTCAGTAGCACCAGCCGGCTAGCACTGAGGTGGTCAGAGGATATATTCAGTAGCACCAGCCGGCTAGCACTGAGGTGGTCAGAGGAAATATTCAGTAGCATTAGCCGGCTAGCACTGAGGTGGTCAGAGGAAATATTCAGTAGCACTAGCCGGCTAGTGCTATGATGGTCAGAGGAAATATTCAGTAGCACTAGTCGGCTAGTGCTGTGACGGTCAGAGGAAATATTCAGTAGCACTAGCCGGCTAGTGCTGTGACGGTCAGAGGAAATATTCAGTAGCATTAGCCGGCTAGTGCTGTGACGGTCAGAGGAAATATTCAGTAGCACTAGCCGGATAGTCTGGTTGGCACTTACCCGGTAAGCAGGCGCTGCTAATTGGATAAGTGCCTTTTAACACTAGCACCATTGTATTTATTTGGAACATAAGAACATAAGATTTACCATACTGGGCCAGAACAAAGGCCCATCAAGGCCAGTATCCTGTTTCCAACAGTGGCCAATCCAAGTCACAAGCCTCTGTCAGGTTCTCAGATGGTATCTTTATTGCCAGACTTGATTAACCACCCTTCCTAACATCAGAGCGGTGGTACATAGTTGCAAGTAGTAGAGGCCGAGGCCGAAAAGGAAAAGAACTACAATATCGACAGGAAAGAAGCAGTGTCACACCAAGGGGAAGAGAGAACCAGTAGAGAGAGGAGGGCAGCCTTATAGGTCAGGAGAAGGGAGGTCAAAAGCCAGACAGAAGAGGTGCATCTTGAGGACAGACTTGAAGTTAGAGTACGATTGTTGTTGGCAAAGGGGAGGGAGTTCCAAAGGGAGGGGGCCAGAAAAAAGAATGCAGTATGGCGGGTCCGTTCCAGATGAGCCAGGGTAGGGGGATGGGAGATGCCGGCGGTGATAATGGATGGAAGGAAGGGTGCAGGGCACTGAATGGTAATGCACAGAGTCAGCCAAATATTGAGGTGTATGAGTATGGAGGGCCTTATGGGTGAGAATTAAGATTTTATAGGAGACGATATGAGACAGGCAGCCAGTGCAGGTCGATGAGATGCAGTGTGATTTATTCCATGATGCTTATCCCAGGGGTAAGCAGTGGAATTCCCTGAGGCCACCTTAATATTGGTTTATGGACTTTTCTTCCAGGAACTTGTCCACGCCTTTTTTTAAACCCAGCTATAACAGCAGCTTTTACTACATCCTCCGGCAACGAATTCCAGAGCTTAAATTATACATTGAGTGAAAAAAATACTTTCTCCGATTTGTCTTAAATGTATTAATTAGTAACTTCATTACACGTCCCCTTGTCCTTTTTGAAAAAGATACAAAACTGATTCATGTTTACCTTTTCCACACCTCTATCATATCTCCCCTAAGCTGTCTCTTTTCAAGCTGAAGAGCATTAACCCCCCCAGCCTTTCTTCATAGAGGTACCGTTCCATCCCCTTTATTGTTTTGGTCCTCCTTCTCTGTACATTTTTTAATTCCCCAATATCTTTTGATATGCGTCACCAGAATGCCACACAATACTCAAGGTGTGGTCGCACCATGAAGCGATACCGAGGCATTATAATATCCTTTGTTTTATTCTCCCTTCCTTTCCTTATGATTCCTAGCATTCTATTTGTTTTCTTGGCTGGCGCTCTGCACTGAACAGAGGATTTCAATATATCCAGGATGACATCTAGATTCTTTTCCTGGGTTGCAGCTCCTAACATAGCACCTTGCATCGTGTAGCTACAGTTTGAATAATAATTCTCTACAGGTATAGCTCTGCACATGCCCAGTCTCCCAGTTTCTCATGATCATCTTCCAATTTCTCCTGATCCTCTTGTGATTTAACAACGTTTAATACTTTGGTGTCATCTCCTGATCTCATCACCTCACTCGCTGTTCCCAATTCCAAGCCATTTATAAATATGTTAAAAAGCTGTGGGCCCAGTACAGATCCCTGGGACACACCACTCTTCAGCTTTCTTCATTGAGGAAACTGACCATTTTACTGCGTATGCCTTCATAAAATTACTCCGGGGAAAGTAGGTGCAAACATTTATACCTGCTCAGAGGCTACTGTAACTGTGTGCATGTAATGAGGGTAATTTTATAAAGTCCTGCCCCGTTAGATTTAAATCTGTTTATTGATGCTGAAAACCACGTACAATGGCCATACCAATACACACAATTGAACAGTAATAGCAGACCCTCAAAGAGCCAAACAGGACCCATTTACATTTTCCAGTTTTTCCCTGCCATTATTTTCCCCCTCCCCCCCTCAACTCCACAATGATGTTCAGGTCTAGACATGAAGTTAACCACCGCCCTCCAGAACCAAGACTCTCAAAAGCAGCTTCTAACTCCCCCATCCTAACCCCCCCCACTCCTTCCTCCACCAATCCCTACCCCAGAGGATCCAGTGACTCTGATGGATCCCATGGAGAGCCACCCCTAGAAACCACCCCCCTACCCCCCAGTTTTGAGTGCAATCCCAAACACACAACCATTCACACGCCTTTCTCTCCGACTCCTCCACGTAGCATCTTCAAAACGTATTTATGTACCCATAGCTTGGTAGTGAAGGTAAAAACTGTAGATACTTTTCTCACATCAACATTAATTTTGTCCTACACTACAGGGACCCACCCATGTCCATTTAATCCATAAGCAGTAAGGAAGGGCCCTCATGTGAAGCATTCTGCCAATGCCAATATGAGGGCCCTTCCTGCAACCGTCAGGACTGCATGATCACTTTTTTCCCCAACTAAAAGGGTCTTCCAAACCCAAAGCACCTCAATGCCATAGACCCCTGAAACATACAAAATGACTGCCCTAGCACCTCCCCCGCCGGAGTTTCTGCCCCACAATAACCTTGATGAATCCCAAAACCTGTTCTCAAAACCTAACTTGTGGGCACTGCCACATCATATACCCCAAGGCGTCCTCCCCCTCCCCACATGACAAACACACTGGTGAGGGCACCACTCCCACCTGAAATGCCTGGACCCTTGAAAAATATGTCCTTAGGAAAAATTTATATTGATATTCCCGGAGCCGGGCACTGTACACCACTCCTGGAACATGGGCCAGAACAGACAGGAAATTAATCATCCAGCTCCTGTCACCAACTACTGTAGTCATAAATCTAACACACACTGGTTTCACTTCCTCACAGTGTATACTTCTGTGCGCCACTGAAATAGTCAACTTCCACTCATCCTCCTCTAACCCCCAAATATGTTGTAACTTATCCTCAAATCCCTTTTGGCAGACTCTTCCTGTTGAAACTTGTATATAGTTATCCCTGTTAAAACCCAAGTTGTATTACCTGTTCCTTGTAAAGTTCAATGTATGTTTCAGCCTACATTGTACAATTTAATGTTCTTTGTAAACCGCACTGATTCTAAAAAGCACGGTATAAAAAAGAGACTAAAATAAATAAATAAATAAATAAATAAAGAACATACATAATGTTGTAGCATTCCCTATCATGCAAACCAAAATCCCTCCACACTTGTTCAAATGTTAACATCCTCCCCTGTTTGTCGAATACTTGCCCCACCCCTCTAATCCCCACTCCCCCATCTCTGCCACCCTAGGGAAATTCTACGTTACCCTGTAAAGGCAAATACACACTCACTCTGGGGTCCTGCTTCAACAAGATGCAAGAGGAATGCAGGCACTTAGAATTTTCGCCATAGGGACATGGAGCAAAGAAACCAAATCTAATGGGTATTCCTACGCACATTCATATGGTGTATAATTGGAAGGTGATGCCACTCAATACCGCAAGCAGTCTATATTATATAAATGAAAATCGGGCAGGCCTGTTCCTCCCTTTTTCCAATCCCAAATAAATACATGGTATGTGCGCCCTCCTTCCAACCCAACAAAATGCCAAAATCAAACAACCCAAGGCCCGCAATGGAGTGGAGTAGCCGCCTAGTGGTTAGAGCAACTGCCTAGAACCCAGATGATCAAGGGTTCAATTCCCACTGGCACTCCTTGTGACCTTGGGCAAGTCACTTTGCCAGCCTTTTCTTCCGAAGGTAGAATGGAGGGTAATCTACTTCCAGTGATACATTGCCAAGAAAACCCAGAGGTAGCTGGGTCGCTATGAGTCAACACTGACTTGATGGCACAAAAAAAAAAAAAAAAAAGCCCGCAAATCCGTATGCAATAAATATAATGGTAACATCTGAAGCATATAAAGCCAATAGGGGAACATTATTATCTTATATAAACTAATCCGCCCCAACAGGGACAGGGGTTAGTTTTTCCAGACTGCTAAGGCTTCCTTCATATACTCCAGCAGAGGTCGTACATTACCACTACACAATCTGAACCCCACATACTGAAAGGAGCTTTCAACCCAACATAATCGGAAATCCCCTTTCCATTCTTTATGAAAAGAATCCACCCAGAAAGGGCTTCAAATTTTAAGCAATTTAATTTCAAACCCGACTGACCACCAAATCTCTGAAACTTCTTTATCAGCATTTTTAAGGATTCCTCAGGATCCACAAGATGTACTAAAATGTCATCTGCAAAGGTGGCTATTTTGAACACCGATCCCCTAATAGCACCTCTCGTATCTCAGGGCTCCCATGAATAATATGTTAACAGCAGATCTAACCCAGGATAAACAAAAAGGGTGACAAGGGACAACCCTGCACAAGCACAGTTACTTACCTGTAACAGGTGATCTCTGGGAACAGCAGGAATAAGTCTTCACATATGGGTATCGTCGGTACCGATGGAGCCTGCTCGGGAACGCTCCCCAGCGTCCAATAAGAAAGCTTTTGGGAGCATCCCACAGCGCCTGCGTGCTGCCTTCCTGCCTTTCCCAACCGCCTCTCTCCAGTTCGAGTTTTAAAGCTGAGACAAAGAGAGAGAGAGGGAAGGAAAGATAGATAGAGAGATACAACTCCTAGGGGAGGTGGGTGGGTTGTGAAGACTTATTCCTGCTGTTCCCAGAGATCACCTGTTACAGGTAAGTAACTGTGCTATCTCCAGAAACAAGCAGGAATGAGTCTTCACATATGGGGACTCCCTAGCTGCAGATGCCAGGGAGAGACCCCAGAGATGTGTGTCCTTGAAAAGGGCTCCACCTCCCCCCATGGATCTCTGGCACCCAACCAGGGTAGGTGGGTAGGAGTTGATTAGGAATGGAACAGGTGTTTGAGAACAGCCTGACCAAACGAGGCATCCCGGTGGGAATCCTTGTCCAAACAGTAATGGGCTGTGAAGGTATGAACCGAGGCCCAGGTGGCCGCTCGACAGATTTGGTCGATGGACACAGAGTTTAGGTGAGCCATTGAGGCTGCCATGGCCCTCACATTGTGAGCTGTGACATGGCCTTGCAGAGAAAGGTTCCTACTTTGGTAGGCGAAAGAAATACACTGAGCAATCCAGTTGGACAGTGTTCTCTTAGAAACTGGAAGTCCTAAATGGGAAGGATCAAAAGCAACAAAGAGTTGAGAAGACTTTCTATGTTACTGTGTTCTTTGTAAGTAAAAGGCGAGAGCTCTTTTACAATCCAAAGTATGAAGATTCCTCTCTGCACTTGATGCATGAGGTCCTGGAAAAAAAATAGGTAAGTATACCTCCTGGTTCAGATGAAAAGGCGAGACCACTTTGGGCATAAAGTGAGGATTGGTCCTGAGGACTACCTTATCATGATGGAACCTTGTATAAGGAGGATTAGCCACCAAGGCTTGCAACTCACTGATGCGACGTGCTGAGGTGACTGCAATGAGAAAGATAACCTTCTAAGAAAGAAATTTCAAGGAGGTGGTGGCTAAAGGTTCAACGGGTGGCTTCATAAGCTGGCCAAGAACCAAATTTAAGTCCCATGCCACTGGAGGTGGTCTAATGGGAGGTTTAGTTAAAAGAAGGCCTCTCATGAATCTTGCTATAAGAGGATGAGAGGAAACAGGCTGTCCATTGAGAGGCTTGAGGGACGCTGCAATAGCACTCAAATGGACTCTTACCGAATTCGTTTTGAGGCCTGCATGGGAAAGATGCAGAAGATACTCTAGTAAAGAATTCAAAGGTATTACAAGAGGGTTAAGACCCTTCTCTGAACACCAAATGGTAAATGTTTTCCATTTGAAAGCATAGGAACGTTTAGTGGAAGGCCTTCTAGAAGCATGAATAATATCTCTTACTTGCTGAGAGAGATGGAAAGCTTGAAGGTCTAGGCCTTCAGCAACCAGGCCCTGAGATGGAGAGACTGGGGGTTTGGGTGCCACAACGTTCCATCTTCCTGGGAGAGAAGATCTTGAGCAGAGCCCAACTCCAGGGACGGAGCTTGAGAGAGATGCAGAAGTAGAGCACTTGGTGTGGCCAATGTGGTGCTATGAGGATCATAGAACCTCGGTCTCTCTGAAGCTTGAACAGTGTTTTGGGAATTAGGGGAATGGGTGGAAAGGCATAAAGGAAGTCTTGACCCCAGTGAAAGGGGAAGGCATCCTTGGCCTGAACTCCCTGACACGGATTCCTGGAACAGAACCAGGGAAGTTTGGCATTCCACGGACTTGCAAATAGGTCTATGTCCGTGGTTCCCCAAATTCGAAAAAACCTGGCTACCTGGTCCCTGTGGAGGGACCATTCGTGTGGAAGCAGAACTCGACTGAGTCTGTCTGCCCAAGAATTTTGAAAGCCTGGAAGATATACTGCCATAAGATGAATCTGATGCTCTCTGGCGAAGGCCCACAGTCGCAAAGCTTCATTGCAAAGCGACAGAGAGCCAGTCCCTCCCTGCTTGTTTACATAGACCATGGCTACTTGATTGTCCAAGTGGATGAGGACTCTCCTGTAGCTGAGCAGGGAGTGGAACACTCTGAGAGCTAAGAAAATTGCTCTGAGTTCCAAGAGATTTATGTGTAGTGAAGTCTCCTGTGGAGACCAGATGCCCTGGGTAGAGAGATCTTGCAGATGAGCTCCCCAACCCATTGGAGAGGCATCTGTTGTAAGGGTTGCTTGGGGAAGTGACTGTTGAAAAGGGGACCCCAGCAACAGGTTTTGAGAGGACTTCCACCACTGGAGAGACCAAAAAGGCGACTGAAGTTTGCTATTTTGTCTCACAAGCAACCTGATGCCTGAGTCCATTGGGTGGACAAAGTCCATTGAGCTGCCCTCATGTGAAGGCGAGCATATGGAGCCACATGCACAGTGGATGCCATGTGGCCTAAGAGTTGTAGCATTTCTCGAGCAGTTAAAAGGGGCTTTAACTGTATTTGGGAGGCTAACTGCACCAAGCGTAGGCAACGGGCCTGAGGAAGATAGGCCCTTGCAGTTATGGTATCCAACCAAGCCCCTATAAACTCGAAGGACTGAGTAGGGGTGAGACTGGATTTTGGGATGTTTATTACTAGTCCCAAATACTGAAGGACACGCATTGTGCAGGTTAGACAAGTCTTGGCCTCTGCTGGAGATGGAGCTCGAATGAGCCAGTCGTCCAGATATGGGAAGATGAATATTCCTAGAGTGCGTAGAAATGCAGCTACTACTGCCATGCATTTCGTGAACACCCTTGGTGCAGAGGCCAGAACAAAAGGAAGCACCCTGTATTGGTAGTGCTTTCCTTGAAAAAGGAACTGAAGGAACCTTCTGTGAGTTGGATGGATGAGGACATGGGTGTATGCATCCTTGAGATCTAGAGAACAAAGCCAGTCCTGACTCTGAAGGTATGGAAGCAGAGCACCGAGAGAAATCATCTTGAATGTCTCCTTGAATAGAAATTTGTTCAATTCTCTGAGATCTAATATGGGTCCTGTAGCCCCCTGTTTTCTTTGGAATAAGAAAATAAGGGGAGTAGAACCCTGTGCCTTGTTGAAGAGGTACTTCTTCTATTGCCCGTTGGGCAAGAAGGATGGCAATCTCCTGACCTAGAAGGTTGAGGAGAGATGTTGGAGAATTGAACTGTTTCACCATGGTGTGGGGGGGAAGGCTTAAGAAATGAAGCTTGTACTCTTCCCTTATGATGGAGTGTGTCCATTGCTCTGCTGTGATTTGCTCCCATCTGGGAGCAAAGTAAGTCAACCTTCCTGGGATGGTAATGGGCTCTGGTCCTTCCAGAGCTAGAAAGGCTAAGTTCTCTAGTAGCGAGTCAAAGGCCCTGAGGAGGCTGAGGCTGATGGGCCGTGGAAGGTCTAGCTGCCTTTGACTTGGCCTGTTTAGGTGGTTGCTGACGCTTTGCAGCAAAACGGCCTGCAGAAGATGCCTGCTGACCATAAGCAGGATAGTATCTTCCCTTTTTGGAAAAAGATGTCTTTTTAAACAATGTTTTCTTAACAGGAGCAGAGGTAGACTTTGAAAGTCGATCCAAAGCAGAGTTTTCAGCATCCATCTGAGTGGCCTTTGCTTGCCAATCCTTACCAAAAAGGTTTTCACCTGTACAAGGAAGATGTCCCAATTGATCTTGGACCCAGAGCTCCAAATCAGAAGCTTGTAGCCAAGCAAGTCTGCGTGCCCCATGGCAATAGCCGAAGCTCTGCTTACACACTCAAAAGAGTCAAAGGCTGCACGGTTGGAAAATTTGGAGACATCTTGGGCATGTTTGAGCCAAGTGAGAAACTCCTCTCTTTTATCCTCTGAAATGAAAGGGGTTAAAGTCTGCAGATGATCTGTTATTTCTTTTAGAAACATTCCTATATAGAGACTATAGGAATTGATCCTAGCAGCTAGCATAGCAGCTTGGAAAACCCTTCGGCCAAAAGCATCCAGGGTCCTGCATTCACGCCCTGGAGGATTAGATGAGTGTCTTTTTGCACTCTATCTTCTTCATGGCACACTCTACCACAATAGAGTGGTGAGGAAGCTGAGTCTTGTGGAAGCCAGGACAAGGAGGGACACGATACATGGTGTCTAAACTGCGAGAATGAGGAGAGGTGGTGAGAGGTGTCTCCCACATCCTCAACATGAGATCATAAAGAATCTCATGAACAGGTAAAGTAGCTGCCTCCTTAGGAGCTTTAGGATATTGTAAAATATCCAACTCCTTGGCTCTGGGTTCTGACTCAGGGGCCACTGTGATAGAGAGGCCCCTAGCCACTTCCCTAACAAAGTCTTGAAAAGACAAGTCTTCTGGAGGAGACATTCTTCGTTTAGGTGAAGACTCCTCCTGAGGAAGTAGTATTGATGCTTCTACAGAACCCTCAGACTCATCAGAGTCCTCAGAGGAATCGAAGTATCGCCTGTCTGGATGCTCCTGTAAAGCCCGATAACCGTATCGAGTGGGATCGACATCGGGAGTAATCGGTACCGGTTCGGTACCGATGGGCATCATAGGACAGGATACCGTTGCAGTCGACACCGAAGCCGATGTCGATGCAATCGGTATCGGTACCGGGAGCGATGCCGGTACCGGAGCCGGTACCAGCAACAGGGATTGTTGCGGTACCGGAGGCGTCGCAGCCTGTATGAAAGCTGTTAAGGTGCGCTGCATGGCCAGAATCTTCTGATCCATCGACGCCACCAGAGTCTGGATGTCGGTACCAGTGGGAGCCACCGGTACCCCAGAACACGGCAACAGGTGATCTGTCGAGGCCGAGCCATCGATGTCAACCTGTGACCCCAAAGATAATGCTTTGGAAGCCGGAGCTTCCCGCCGGGGTAATTTTGCCGGTGCAGAATCCTCGAGGGCAAGCCCGGAGGCATCTCGATGCTTGGAGGGAGATCTACCCTTCGAGGACCGGCCAGATTTATGCTTGGTTACCTGAGATCCATGAGAGGAAGAGGAGGCCCTGGAAGACGTCGATGCTACCGAAGCTGCATCAGAGGGAAACGGGGTACTGAGCTTGGCTGCTCGGTTCTGCCGACCTCTCTCAGACATCATGGTACAGGACATACAATCCGTGATGGAATGGTCAGGTCCCAAACACTTTAGACACCAGTCATGGGTGTCGGTGACAGAAATAGTACCGCCACATTTTGTGCATTTTTTAAACCCAGAAGCGGG
The DNA here is from genome assembly GCA_033557465.1 of Ichthyophis bannanicus. Taxonomy (NCBI): domain Eukaryota; kingdom Metazoa; phylum Chordata; class Amphibia; order Gymnophiona; family Ichthyophiidae; genus Ichthyophis; species Ichthyophis bannanicus. The sequence continues at coordinate 897,126,760 of CM066035.1, read as the reverse complement.
CTTCTCCATGAGGAAAATATTTTTAGGCCTACGGCCCAAAAACTGAAAATGCACAGTAGAGATAAAGCGTTTTTTTTTTTTGAAGACGACAGACGCGACACAAAAGAATAAAGAAAAAATAAAGAACTTCTTCTTTTCCGGAGCCAGCAGGTCGTGTTCCTGTCACCGCAGAAGAACTAGAGAGAGGCGGTTGGGAAAGGCGGGAAGGCAGCACGCAGGCGCTGTGGGATGCTCCCAAAAGCTTTCTTATTGGACGCTGGGGAGTGTTCCCGCGCAGGCTCCGTCGGTACCGACAATACCCATATGTGAAGACTCATTCCTGCTTGTTACTGGAGATTGCTAAATACTTGACATACTTGTAAGAACTGAAATACCCAGCAGCCACCATTGTTAAGGTAACCATTCCACTACAGTTATCATTGTTGCTTTTTAAGGACTCATTTAAGCGCAAAATAGTCATTGCACATTTTTCAACGGGTTAGTCACAGATGTGTAGCTAATTACCCCTATATGAGTAGCCTTTGTTGTTTCTAATAAAACTATTGTTGATTCTAAAGTGCACCGATGTGTAGCTAGGTACTCTCATACAAGTAGCCTTTGTTGTTTCTAAAAAGTACATTGTTGTACAAGTTAGCCTCATTGAAGTGCAAAGTATCTATTGTTGTACAAGCTAGCCACTATTGTTAACCTGGCTATCTCCCATACAAGCAATTATTGCTGCCCCAATATTGTCAACCTAGCTATCTCCTATACCAACACCCAGTGGTGCCCCACAATTCAACATGGCCATATCCATCCTAAACCTAACCAGCTTGTACCTCCTTAGCAACGCACTCATCGGCCCTCTCACTTCGACATCCAACTACAACCCCATTCCAACCCTTCAAGGCTGAGGAAAAAGATATCAAGGCAGCACATGTTATAAACCATCAGAATTACATCAAAACTCACACCCACGCTTAATCCACATACCAATCCAACACTCCGAAAACCCAAAGTGGCACAGCCCCAAAGTCAGCGAAACCTGAAATGTGCCCTCAAATGCACGCTCGGTCCACAGGAAATGGCCGGCCATCACCGAACTTATAACCCACCTTGAACTAGACATCCTACTGGCCACTGAATCATGGCTCACCGACTCAGACTCAGTCCTTATTAACCAACTCATCCCCCCCAACTTCTCAAGCCACACTTGCCACAGACCTAACCGCAGAGGAGGTGGCACATTCATCCTATCAAAAACAGAGCTCCAATATCAACTGATCAAATCCAGCAGCACAACACACCTCGATACACTCACCATAACCAACAGCCACAGCACCATCAGCCTAATCTACAGATCACCATCCTCCTCCCCTGACGACCTTGCAACCATAACTGACCTTGCCTGTAACCCCAAGAACACTCACAGGCCAAACTGGATACTGGGAGACTAACCTTCCAGCTCTCCAAGATACCCACTCCAAAGCCTTCCTTGAAGCACTCAACGAACTTGGCTATGAACTGATAGTTGAAACACCCACCCACCCACCGGAAATATACTAGACCTCATATTCATCCCATGACCTGACATAAGCCCGAACTACAACTTTGATCTAGATATCACCCCAGTCCCATGGACCAATCACAACCTAATCAAATTCCAGATACCCATGCTTCAGGACAGCAACCTGCCTAAGAGAGCAGCCGAAAGCTCACCCTCGGATCCACAAGACGATTCAGACCATTCGACGAAGAGGTGATCCTCAACAAAGTCCTTCCAAACCTCAAGCTAGATTCACCTGACCTGAACGAACTGATGGTCACATGGAATAAAAGCCTGAATTCCTCCACATGCCTACCTACCTCAATCAAGCCAACTACCTCACACAAGACACCAAGCGGTAAGAAACCGGCACAATGGTACTCCGCAGAGCTACGGTCCTCACTACTTCTCCTTAGGAAACTAGAAAGAAGATGGCAGCAATCCCGGTCCCCAACCGACCAGGCAGCCTACACCGCCCACCTGAACTCACGCCGAGACTATATCAGTGAAAATGAAAGAATACCACTCCGAACTCCTACGCCGCTCACTAAACAAACCTCACAACCTCTTCAACTTAGTGAAGTCCATGACGAAAGAACCTTCACCCACACAGACTACAATGTTACACCCGCAGGAATACGCAGACAACATACAAGCCAAATCCAGCAACATCAGCATAGCCACAAAACCCACTCCCAGACACAACCCATACCAACCACTACTGCTCAACTCGCTCACAACACCATCAGCCAGAGGCACTGAGGACATCATTGCAACCATCAACGCCACCATTGCTCCAAACGACCCCTGTCCAGCACATTGGATAAGATCTTAGCGCGAAGAACTCAGTCCGACTCTAGCCAGGATCATGGAGCGGTCCTTCTCCACAGGAATGTTCCCAACATGCCTCAAGCAGACGTCGATTCTGCCCCTTCTGAAGAGCAACAAGCTGGACCCCCTGAAGGATGAATCCTATCGACCAATCTCAGGCATCCTGCTTCTAGCCTAGATTGAGAAGGTAGTTCAATGGCAAATCCAAGAACACAGACTCCACTGCCCCACTCAAACCATGCCAACATGGCTTCAGGGAATCACATGGCATCGGAACACTTCTTGCCACGCTTTTTAACACATTAATCACAGGGAGTAACAACAGATGAGGATATGCCCTGATCTTCTTGGACATCTCCGCAGCTTTCGACTCAGTCAACCACGAGCAGCTCCTGATACGCCTCCAAGAAAAGGGAATCCAGGGCTCAGCCTGGAGCTGGTGCAAATCGTATCTAACCGATAGATGGCAGCAGGTATGGACAGGCTCTACGACCTCTGAGCCTTTCCAACAAAAACATGGCGTTCCCCAGGGTTCCTCGCTATCTGCCCTATTATTCAATATATATATGCAGCCCATATGTGCAACCATCCGTTCCTTCAACATCTCCTGCCTGATTTATGCAGATGACGTACTACTCTTTACCCCATTCACTGTCGCTCAACCAGACTTCTCTTCACTGGTAAAATGCTTTGATGCCGTCACTGACTGGCTTAACTCAGAGTCTCAAGATAAACGTCAGCAAGACAGAAGTGCTGTTCATAATGCAAAATCAAACCTTCTCCCCACCGGCAACATTAAAGACAAGAGACAACGAGCTCCCGAGCTATCCCACCATCCGCTACCTAGGAGTCACACTGTACCAGCACCTCGACCTCAAAGCGCACATAAGCAACACTCAAGAAAGTCTACCATAAGATGAGAACAATTCGACATCTCCAACTTTTGCTGCAACCAGAGGACTTCCGAACAGTTTTCCAGGTGCTAGTAACCCCCCACTTTGACTACGCCAATGTGATCCTTCATGGACTCCCTAATAACACACTTAAATCCACTACAGTGAACAATGAACGCTGCTGCCCGATTCCTACACGGGGCCTCTAGAAGGGAGCATATCACTCCAATCCTAAAGGACCTGCACTGGCTACCAATCTACTGCCGATTCATCTACAAAGTTGCACTCTTAACTTTCAAGGCCATTAACAAAAAAACCTCCAGCTCCTTGACAAACCTTATCCACCCCACACCTAGAGCAAGAAGGTCCTCCGCCACCAACACACTAATAACCCCCAGTGAAGTAACAAAATGCACCCAGGCAACAAAAAACAGAGCATTCATGTTCTACGCAACTACCTGCTGGAACGAGCTCCCAGTGACCATCCGCACGATCACTGACCTTGCCCAATTTAGAAAGGCACTAAAGCACCACCTTTTTCTCCTACACTATGCCCAGGCCAACACCACATCCTCACCTGACACAGCCCTACGACCTAATCATAAAGAACAGTCAACCCAATAGATAATTTACATCCCTGTACATAGCTCTCAGCTCTCATGTTGCTATAGCTGCACAGCGACTTCCTGCCCACATTGTATATAGTCTGTATATAGCCTGTATATACTTTCCCTTGTTATCAATCCAAGTTATATTACCTGTTCAATGTAAGTGCAAAGCAGGCTCTTCCTACTCTGCAGAAAATGTTATCTGTAAACCGCACTGATTTTAAAAAGCGCAGTATATAAAAGCATTAAATAAATAAAATAAAATAAATAAATAGTTCCTCTCTGAAGCCCAAAGCAAGTGGTAACCAGACTATTCACCAATATAGAAGCACAAAGCACACCATACATAGCCCTCACTGCTGCGCTCTAAATACCTCTCACCCCAAAACTCTCCAAGACCGCAAACAGATAGCCCCAGTCCACCCGATCAAACGCCTTTTCAGCATTGAAACTCAATGACAGGGTGGATTGGGACAAAACCTGATCCAAGGAAGTCAAAATGTTGCGCACATGTTTTGCTGGAAATCTCTCTTTCACAAACCCAACATGATGCCCGGATATGAAGTCTGGGGTCACTACTGCCAAGTGGTCAGCCAAAATCTTGGAGTAGAACTTGAAATCACAATTTAAGAGGGAAATGGGTTGGTATGATGCCACATCCAAAAGGTCTTTCCCAGTTTTTAAAATTAGTGTGACAGACCCATCTCTCTGAGGCTGCTATTTGAATCCCAATGCTCCTCATTCTCCTGCACACTACTTATGTGTATTTTGCGGCTCCTTATAAAATTATCTCCATATGTGTATACTGAATAAAATAAGCAAATATGTGCCTAAATGTCAATGTGGGAACAAAATAGTTAAAGAGGATTTAAGTCATGAGTTACCTCATTATATGCACTGAGATTACGTTCAGTGCGACAAGTGTTGTGGTTTATGTACATTTACGTTCAGTGCGACAAGTGTTGTGGTTTATGTACATTTACGTTCAGTGCGACAAGTGTTGTGGTTTATGTACATTTACGTTCAGTGCGACAAGTGTTGTGGTTTATGTACATTTACGTTCAGTGCGACAAGTGTTGTGGTTTGTGTACATTTACGTTCAGTGCGACAAGTGTTGTGGTTTGTGTACATTTACGTTCAGTGCGACAAGTGTTGTGGTTTGTGTACATTTACGTTCAGTGTGACAAGTGTTGTGGTTTATGTACATTTACGTTCAGTGCGACAAGTGTTGTGGTTTGTGTACATTTACGTTCAGTGTGACAAGTGTTGTGGTTTATGTACATTTATTTGGAATGGCTTCACTTTAATAAACAGTTTTGACTTTTCTCTTGTGTTGGGCAGAGTCTGCTTTTAGGCTGACTGTTCAGTGCAGAGTTGCTTTTTTGGGGGGCGGGGGAAATTTATCTCACACCTTTTCAGTAGTATCGCAAGGTGAGTTATAGTCAGGTACCGTAGGCATTTTCCTATTCCCAGAGAGTTTACAATCAAAGCTTGTACCTGAGACAATGGAGGGTGATGTGACTTGCACAAAGTCACAAAGATCAACAGGATTACGTGAATCCTGGATTCCCAATCCCCTGCTCTAAGCACGAGGCTACTTCACCACGCAAGGCTTTGGGTCTCTTGTAGATCTAATAGTGCAAAAACAATAAGAGGAACCTACAGTTCCTTTGGTGTTTCTGCACCTCAAATGTACTCTGCACATCTTCTCATTAAAGGTTAACTGCCAAATTGTCAACCAGTCTCCTAATTTTTTTAAGTGATCTACAAAAACTAGAAGACTGGTCAAATGCTTGGCAGCTAACTTTTAATGCAACTTATTGCAGAGTGACACATATGGGATGCATCAAGGAACTCAAGGAAGATGTATGAGATAGGAGGGGAGAGGGTGATGTGCATGGACCAGGAGAGAGACTTTGGGGTGATAAGACGATGGTCAAAGCCAGAAGGATGTTGGGCTGCATAGAGGAGGTTATAACCAGCAGGAAGGAGGTGGTGATAATGCCTCTGTACAAGACACTGGTAAGACCTCACTTGGGGTATTATGTTTAGTTTTGGAGGCCAAATCTTGCTAAGGACATAAACAGCCTATAGTCAGCACAGAGGAAAAATACCAAAATGGTAAGAGGTCTTCATCAGAAGGCATACAGTTGTGGTCAACATTTTTGGCATCCTTGCATTTTAGGTATGTTGTGTACATTATCTTGAGAAGTAATCGGAAATAGCCCAACTGTACATCATACTTTAATAGTATGTTCAAAGGTATACATCCAAAAAAAGATGTCTGTGCAACTTACATGTAGTAATTTCTGGAAAAACAAAACAAAAAAAACAAAATATGACCTGGACAGGATTAGTAGCACCCTATGTGAAAAGGCTAAAAAAGTGCTTATTTTATAAAGGCTATTAAGGAAACACAAAGCCCGTTTTATGGAAGATATCCAAACATGAGAAAAAAAGAAATCAATCCTGTAGCCAATGTTGATGTGGTACGTGATATTCTAAAATGGATCTCCATGCTATGCCACAAGGAGTAGAGGAGTGGCCTAGTGGTTAGAACACCGACTTGGTAACCAAGCAACCAAGGTTTGATTCCCCACTAGCACTCCTTGTGGCCTTGGGCAAGTCACTTAACCCTCTATTGCCTTGGAAGGGAGGCCTGGCAATCTAATTCCGGTCACACTGCCAAGAAAACCCAGGAGCTTCTGAGTCGCCAGGAGTCAGCACTGACTCAAAGGCACACATTGCATTTGTGCTATGCCTCATCAGTTCCTGCTTCTAATTATGTGCCCAATCCCAAAACAATTTTCGAAGAGAAAAAAAACCCACTTTCTTAAAATGATGTTATACAGAGAAAGTTCAATAGTTATTCCAACAGGGTCTTGGTATTACATAAGAACATAAGATATGCCATACTGGGTCAGACAAAGGTCCAGTATCCTGTTTCCAACAGTGGCCAATCTAGGTCATACGTACCTAGCAGTTTCCCCAAAAGACACAGGTTCCACAATGCTTGTACTGGTTCAAGCAGTGATATCCTGGGTCCCTTTTTAATAATGGTTTATGGACCTTTCCTCCAGGAACTTGTCCAAACCTTTTTTAAACCCAGCTACACTAACAGCCTTTACTACATCCTCAGGAAACAAATTCCAGAGTTTGATTACACGTTGAGTGAAAAAATATTTTCTATTATTTGTCTTGAATAGTTTACCCTGTAGCTTCATTGCATGTTCCCTAGTCTTTCTATATTCTGATGACATAAACAATCGATCTATATTTACCCGTTCCACTCCGTTCATTAATTTATAGACTTCTATCATATCTCCCCCTCAGCCGTCTCTTTTCCAGGTTAAAGAGCCCTAACCCTTTTTAGCCTTTCTTCATAGGGATATCCTTCCATCCCCTTTACCATTTTGGTGGCTCTTCTCTGAACCTTTTCTAATAACGCTATATCCTTTTTAAGATACGGCAACCCGAACTGCACACAATATTCAAGGTGCGGTCGCACCATGGAACGATACAGAGGCATTATAATATCCTTTGTTTTATTTTCCATTCCTTTCCTTTTGGTACCTAGCATTCTATTTGCTCTTGTGGCCGCTGATGCACACTGGGCCGAGGGTTTTAACATGTTATCCACAATGACGCCTAAATCTTTTTCCTGGGTGGTGGTTCCTAATGCGGAACCTTGCATCGTGCATAGTTTGGGGTGTTCTTCCCTAGGTGCATAACTTTGCACTTGTCCACATTAAATTTCAGCTGCCATTTTGATGCCAAGTCTTCCAATTTATCAAGATCCTCTTGCAATTTTCCACAATCCTCTTGGGTTTTAACAACTTTAAATAGTTTTGTGTCATCTGCAAATTTGATAACCTCACTCGTTATTCCACTTTCCAGGTCATTTATGAATGTGTCAAAAAGCAGCGGACCCAGCACAGATCACTATTCATCTTTCTCCATTGGGAAAATTGGCCATTTAGCCCTACCCTCTCTGCTTTCTATCTTTAAACCAGTTCCTGATCCACAATAGTACACTGCCTCCTATCCCATGACTCTTTAGTTTTGCCAAAAGTCTCTAATGAGGGACCTCGTCAAAGGCTTTTCTGAAAGTCCAGATACACTATATCAACCGACTCACCTTTGTCCACCTGTTTATTCACACCTTCGAAAAAACATAACAGATTAGTAAGACAAGATCTTCCTTGTCTAAAGCCATGTTGGCTGTCTCCCATTAGGCCATGACTATCTACATGCTGAGTAATTTTATTCTTTATGATGGTGTCTACCATTTTTCCCGGTACTGACGTCAGGCTCACTGGTCTGTAGTTTCCCGGATCAACCCTTTTTAAAAATTGGCATTAAGTTGGCCATCCTCCAATCTTCAGGTATTACAGATGATTTTAATGATAGTTCACAGATTACTAATAGCAGGTCTGCAATCTCATATTTCAGTTCTTTCAACACCCTTGGATGTATTCCATCTGGTCCAGGTGATTTGCTACTCTTCAGTTTATGAAATAGTTGTAACACATCTTCCCGATGTATCGATATTTCTTTCTATTCTTCCGCACCTTTAAATACCACTTCAGTCATGGGTAACATCCCTACATCTTCCTCAGTAAAGACCGAAGCAAATAATTCATTCAGTCTCTCCGCTATCGCCTTGTCGCCTCTTAGTGCCCCTTTAACCCCTCTATCATCTAATGGACCAACTGACTCTCTCACAGGTCTTTTTGCTACAAATCTTTATCTTTATCTTTATTAAAATACTTGATATATCGCCCAGGCCGAGGCATCAGGGTGGTGTACAATCATAAAATTAACAACTGCTAATAAAGAAAGAAGGGAACGCCATAAAATAATAGGACAGAGGGAGGGCTAGTAAAACCATAAAATAATAGGATAAATAATAATAAAAACAGATAGCAGATAGCCAGGGTGCAGGAAGGTTAACAGGGAAGGAGGGAAGAGGAGGGGAGGGACGTAAGGAAAAAGGGGAATGGGAGGCGTAACTAGGGAGAGGAAACACCATCAACAGGGGGGGGGGGGGTAGATCAAAAGCCTAACAGAAAAGGTGTGTCTTAAGAAGGGCCTTGAACGGGTATAGGATGATTCAGTGCGAAGTGGGAGGGGAAGAGAGTTCCAGAGGGCAGGGACTAAGAAGAAGAAAGCAGAGTGACGAGTAGATTCGAGGTGAGCCTGAGTAGGTGACGGAAGAAAAAGACGATTACCGTGTGATGAACGAAGGAAACGGGGAGAGGGCTGTAGACGAATAGAGTCAGCTAGATACTGGGGGGTGCTCGAGTGAAGGGCTTTATGAGCGAGGATAAGTAACTTGAACATGAACCGGAACTTAACGGGGAGCCAGTGTAAAGATAAGAGACATGGTGACACATGAGCATGAAGGGGGGAGGAAGAAACAAGACGGGCAGCAGCATTTTGAACAAGTTGTAGACGGCGGAGTTGGTAGGAGGGAAGACCAGCATAGATAACATTACAATAGTCGAGACGAGAAATAACCAGAGACAAGACAAGAGTGACAACGGAAGGAAGAAGGAAGAATAGAACGAACAGCCTTGATACGACGTAGGTGAAAAAAGGAGGAGCGTACAACAGAAGAGATATGATCGTGAAAGGAAAGGGATGAGTCTAGGGCAGGGGTCGGCAACCCGCGGCTCCGGAGCCGCATGCGGCTCTTTCTCACCTTTGCCGCGGCTCCGGAGCACACTGCCCGCTTTAAACGTCGCGTTATGGGCTCCCTCCATGTCAGCTCCCTCCCTTCTTCTGCAGCCGCGGTTCCCTGTCTCTTAGGGAACCGCTGCTGTGCTTTTAAAATCATCTCGGAGCCCTTCCTGTCTTGACGGGCTCCGTGCAGCATTGTCCCGCCTCTAAAGGAAGTTTTGGAGGCGGGACAATGCTGCACGGAGCCCGTCAAGACAGGAAGGGCTCCGAGATGATTTTAAAAGCACAGCCGCGGTTCCGTAAGAGGCAGGGAGCCGCGGCTGCAGAAGAAGGGAGGGAGCTGACATGGAGGGAGGGAGCAGATATGAATGGATGGATGGATGGAGGGGGGCTGACATGGAGGGATGGAGGGGGCTGACATGGAGGGAGGGGGGCTGACAGGTAGGGAGGGAGCCGATATGAATCGATGGAGGGAGGTGGGCTGACATGGAGGGAAGGAGGGAGGGGGGCTGACCTGGAGGGCTGGCGGGAGCTGACATGGAGGGATGGATCGAGGGGGGCTGACATGGAGGGATGGAGGGGGCTGACATGGAGGGAGGGAGCAGATATGAAAGAATGGAGGGAGGGGGTCTGACATGGAGGGATGGAGGGGGCTGACATGGAGGGAGGGGGGCTGACATGAAGGGAGGGAGCAGATATGAATGGATGGAGGGAGGGGGGCTGACATGGAGGGATGGAGGGGGGCTGACATGGAGGGAGGGAGCTGATATGAATGGATGGAGGGAGGGAGGGAGGGGGCTGACATGGAGGGATGGAGGGGGCTGACATGGAGGGAGGGGGGCTGACATGGAGGGAGGGAGCAGATATGAATGGATGGAGGGAGGGGGGCTGACATGGATGGATGGAGGGGGCTGACATGGAGGGAGGGGGCAGACATGGATGGATGGAGGGATGGAGGGGGGATGACATGGAGGGAGGGAGCTGATATGGATGGAGGGAGGGGGGCTGACATGGAGGGATGGAGGGGGCTGACATGGAGGGAGGGGGGCTGACATGGAGGGAGGGGGGCTGACATGGAGGGATTGGGGAGGCGGGCTGACATGGAGGGAGGGAGGGAGGGAGGGGGCTGACATGGAGGGATGGAGCACTGGTAATGGGGTTGAGGGGACGAGCACTGGAAATGAGCTGATTAGGGGAGGCTAGGACTGGTAATGAGCTGATGGGGGGTAGGACTGGTATTGGGCTGATTAGGGGAGGCTAGCACTGGTAATTTATTTTATTTATTTATTTAACAAGTTTTCTATACCGCCTTTTCCTTCAATCAAAGCGGTCACAAGAAATACAAAGGTTATAGGCAAGGGAAACAAACACAGTATAAACATAACAGTACAATGGTAATATAGGAAAAATAACAAGGGTTAACAATAAGGCAAATTAGTTAAAATAATTAAAATAAATATAATATATTTAGTCAATTGTTGATCCATATTGTTCAATGAAAAGTGTAGTTTTCAATTGTTTACGAAAGTCTTTTAAATCATCCAGTGAGCGTAAATCAGGAGGGAGAGAGTTCCAAATTAAAGGGGCGGCCAAAGCAATTGCTCTTTGTGAGGTACATTTGCATGATTTAGAGTAGTTTTTTGGGGTGCTGAGGGTGTTAGAAGTGGATAACCTTCTTGGTCTTTTGTTGATATCATGGAGTAAGAGGGCATGAAGGCTGATTGCAGAACTGTTGTGTTTCATTTTGAATATATTTATGATTAATTTATACTTTATGCGAAGGATTATTGGGAGCCAGTGGAGTTCTTTAAGGATGGGGGTAATGTGTTCATAATTTGAGGATCCATTGATGATTCTAGCTGCTGTATTTTGTGCCATTTGAAGTGGCTTGAGAGCATGCTTAGGCAGTCCATTGTAAATAGGGTTGCAGAAATCCAGAATGGGAGTAATGAGTGCCTGACAGACTGTTCGAAAGTGATCATAAGAGATAAGAGGCTTAAGTCGTCTAATTATCTTCATTTTGTAATACGCGTTTTTAACAGTTTTTCTTATATGAGAACGCAGGTTTAGCTTCTTATCGAGGGTTATTCCGAGGTATCTTACTTCGTCCTTAACTGGAATCTTTGTGTTGTTGCATGTAATGTAAGGTGGAGGGATAAAGCTGGTGTTTCTAGTTACAATAAGTGCTTCCGTTTTGTTCAGGTTTATTGCAAGGTTATTATTTGTTAGCCAATTTGAAATGCTGGTAATACAGTTTGAAATTTTGCTGTAATCTGGGCAGTTGATATCAATTGGAGTGTAAATCATGATATCATCCGCATAAATCGTGTAATCTATTTGATGATCTGCTATTATGTGACAGATTGGTTGGATAAACAAATTAAAAAGAAGTGAAGAGAGTGCAGATCCTTGCGGCACGCCTTGTTTGATTACTATGTGACGTGAAGTGTTTAGGCCAATTTTAACTTGGAACTGTCTATCAACTAGGTAGGATTCAAACCATTTTAGGACGGTGCCAGTTAATCCGATGCTCTTTAGTCTTGTTAAGAGGATTGCATGGTCCACTGTATCGAAGGCAGCTGAAATATCTAAGAAGATCATTAAGGTACCTTTGTTGAAATTATCTATTGTTTGAGTGATGTCATTAAATAAGTATAGTAGGAGCGTTTCAACACCATGGTTGGGGCGGAAGCCATGCTGATGTATATCAAGTGGCGCATGTTCATCAATATGGTCTTGAAGTTGTAGCTGTACTGCCTTCTCAATAATTTTTGCTAAGAGTGGTAAGCTGGAAATTGGTCTATATGCAGCTGGATTGTCTTTTTCAAGGTTGGTTTTTTTATGGGTAGGCCTAATTGTTGCTAATTTAAGTTGTTCTGGCATGATTCCATGAGTTAAGGAGTTAGTTACAAGATTGTGAATAAAATTAATAAAGTTTGACTTGGTAGCTTTGATCCAAGGTACAGGGCAAGGATCTGTGGGTGCAGTGCTTGTGTTAAGTGCAGCAATGATGTCTGAAAGTTGTGTAGTCGAGGGAGTGTAAAACTTGTTCCAAATTGTACTTGGTAAAATAAGGCTGTTGTTTTCAGGTTGTTTTAAAGGTGGTGTTTGGCCTATTTTCAATTGAAGATGATCTGCATATACTTGAGGACTGATCTGAATGTCTTTATCAGAGCTTGGTTCGTTGACTAGATTTTTTACAATTGCAAAAAGTTCTCTAGGTTTGTTAAATGCTTTCTGTATAGTATTTGTGTGGTGCTCTTTTTTAGTTTTGTTGATGAGATCGTTGTAATTCTTTTGCTGAATTAAATATAAATTTTGAGAGGTAGGAGATTTTGATCGTCTCCAGTGGCGTTCAATTCTCCTTAATTCCCTCTTAGCATTGCGTATGTTTTTGGAATACCATGGAGCATGATGTCTGTTTTTGAATGTTCTTGAGTCTGAAAAGGCCTTGGATGCAGTGCTAATGGTGTTATACCAGTTGTTCACTTGTTTGTTCAAATCAAGTTCAGTTGAGTCAAGGCAAGGTAATGTGTCAAGTAAGAACTGCTCTTTATTGAAGGCTTTAAATCTTCTTGGAGTAAATGTAGAAGTTTTTATCTTATCAAGTTTGTCAATCCTGCTTGAGAATTCTATTTTAATTCTAAGGTGGTCTGACCATGGGACTGGTGTGATTATGGGTGAGGAGAAGCTGTCATTATTTACAAGGTGGTTGGGGGCAAAGAAGAGATCTGGCGTAGATCCGTATTTATGTGTAGGAGCATTTATTAATTGTGTATATTGTAGGGAGTCCATAGCATGCAAGAAGGTTTCCTTATCTGTATTAGAAGAGGAGTTGAGGTTGAAGTCACCTAATACAATTAGAGGTTTATGGCAAGTGTTGACTGCACAGATGGTCTCTAAAATAGAGGTTAGCTCATCAGCTGGGGCGTGAGGGGCTCTATATAGGAGGCTGATAGCTAAGTGTTTGTTACCCACTGTGATAGAGCTGGATTTATCAGAGGTATTAGAGGCGATAGTTTGTAGCTGAAAAGATTTTTTTGCAATGATTAGAACTCCACCTCCTCTTTTCTGTGTGCGAGGGTTGTTAAAGGCGGAATATTCTGGTGGGACCAGTTGGTTTAGTAGAACGCTGTCAGTAGGAGTTAGCCATGATTCTGTAATGCAAAGGATATCTGGTTTTTGGTCATAGATATGGTCTCTGATTGTGTGAATTTTATTTCTAACTGATCTTGTGTTCATTAATTCAATGGAAGTTGGCGTGTAAGACCTTTTTTGAGGATTCTTAGGATTTGTTTGCTGGTGTTGATAAGAGTTGTGTTTGTGTTGTGATAATATATGTGAATTTATTGAACTGAGGAGAATATGGTAAATTGGCATGTAGGTTGAGGGGGGATTAGCACTGGAAGCGAGCTGATTGGGGGGCTTTGACTGGGCATGGGCTGATTGTGGGGAGGGGAGGATAGAGCTGCTGGCCCTGGAAGATAACTGGGGGCTAAGGCTACAAATGGGCTGATATGAGGGGATGGGAGAATGGAACTGGATCTGAGAGGGGCTGCCATGGTATTTGTACTAGAAGGGACTGGTCAGTGGGGAAGGAGGGGGACTGGAAGGAAATGGACACCAGTGGCAATCATGGGAATGCAAGTTGACATTGGAAGGTACTGGGAGTGAGGACTGGAAAGGGGCTGATATTGGGGAGGGTTACTGGGACTGGAAATAGGCTGATGGAAAGAAGTGAAGAAAACGAAAGAAGAAGAGATAAGAACTGGCAGATGGACCATAGACCACAGAAAGAGAGCTAAGAGAAGACAGGAAAGCAGAAGCCTCAGATCGGGACCAGCATGATCAAAGAATAAATTGGTCAGACAACAAAGGTAGAAAAAATAATTTTATTTCATATTAGTGATTTGACTACAAAATCATCATAATTTTGAAATCAAATATTGTTACTTCTTGTTGTTATATTTTCTGGCGTATTTTTTTTGGTGTGCGAAGGAAGAGGGGTAGTCTTATATGGCGAGTATAGGCCAAACACCTATATTTTAACAGGAAAAGTAGGGGGTCGTATATAGCATTAAGGTAAGAAACAATATATGCAGTGTTAGATTTGTTTTAAATGTCGCAATGGTTTTGCGGCTCCCAGTTTTTTTTTTCCCTTCGGAAACGGGTCCAAGTGGCTCTTTATGTCTTAAAGGTTGCAGACCCCTGGTCTAGGGTAACACCCAGGTAGCGAAGGGTTGGGGCAAAAGGAATGGGGTGAGGGCCCATGACGGGGAGCGGGGGGGAGGGGGGGGAGGGAGACCGAAGGTGATCCATAGTGCAGAGGATTTTGCAGAGTTGGCGTGCATAAAGTTAGTGTCAAACCAGGAGGCGATGGAAGAAAGACAGAGGTTCAGGGGACCCAGATCTGAGGAAGAGGGAGAAGTGTGGTGGACCAAGAGGATATCATCGGCATATATGTAAAAGGAGAGGGCGGACTGCTGGATTAACAGGGCCAGGGGGGCAAGAAAAGCATTGAAGAGCAGAGGGGCTAGAATAGAACCCTGAGGAACACCACCTGTAGCGGGAGTGGGGGCGGACGTTGAAGCGCCGGAGTGAACCGAAAAGGTACGACCAGAGAGGAAGGAATGAAACCACCGAAGAACAGTGCCACAGATACCAAAGCCAGACAATCGAGACAGAAGGGTGCGGTGATCGACTACGTCAAACGCAGAGGACAGGTCCAAAGAAACCACGAGAGAGATATCACCACGATCGTGAGAACGGTGAAGTTCGGAGAGCAGGGCAGTGAGGATGGTTTCTGTGCTGTGACCTGTGCGGAATCCAGATTGGCGGGGGTGAAGGGCGTGAGTGGAATCGAGGTGAGAAGCCAGCTGGAGAAAGACAAGTTTCTCAAGAACTTTAGAAAAGAAAGAAAGGTTGGAGACAGTCGCCAGTTGGCAGGAGAGGAGGGGTCAAGGGTAGGCTTCTTCGGGAGGGGACGGACGATAGCATGCTTCCAACGGGAGGGAAATAGACCGGAAGAGAGACTAGAGTTGAAAATAGAGAGAATAGAAGGCACGAGCGCAATGTCAGGGTTGAGTAGCCAGGAAGAGGGCAATGGATCAAGGGGGCAGGTAGTATGATGAGCAGACAAGATAGCCTTAATAAGTTCAGAGGAGGAGATGGGGGAGAAAGAACACCAGCTGTGCGGAAAGGTGTGGGAGAGAGGCAACACAGGCTGAAAGGGGGGAGAGACAGGGGGGAAAGGAGGGGGAGACAGAGGGGGCGGGCAGGAAGAAAAAGAAGAGCGAAGGGAGAGAACCTTGTTGGTGAAAAATGAGGCAAGGGTGGAGGGGCTGGGGGGAGGATTGGAGGGGGCAGAAGGGATAGAGGAGATGGATTTAAGGACAAGAAAAAGACGTCTGGCAGAGTTTGATGATGCGGAAATGAGATGGGAATAGTAGGAGAATTTAGCAGAAGAGATTGCGGACCGGTAGGAGAGTTGAAAAAGTGTCTCATGCATTTTTGCTTCTTCTCAAATTCTCCCTTTTCCTGCCTTATCAATGCCTTGCATTTAACTTGCCAGTGCTTATGCTGTTTCTAGTTTTCGTATTGATTCAGTCCGCTTCAGAGGCTCAAGGGTTCTCAACTTCCTCACTCCGCTTCATCAACTTACAGTGCACCACTAATACTACAGACCTTGATAATTATCATACAAGTTTATACATGCCTATTCAACCACGCAGTTTTAAAAGAGCCATTGCCCACATATAGAACATTTTTCACATGCAGAAAAGGTTTCTTAAAATTACCTCCCCAAAGAGAAATCAGAATCTCAAGTTTATTTTTAACTAGGCTTATATACCACTTTTCTATGAGTCAAAGCAGTGTACATTCAGGTACCATATACAGGGTGGCCCAAAAAAAGTGAGAACAACTTGTAGCATATAAGTTATTTAAAAATTCAAAGAGACAGATGTAAACGATTGACAAATTTAAAAAAAAATATGGCGACCGGAAATTGTCAAAATAAAGACATTATATAGCTAAAAAAGGTAAATAAGTAAACTATTTAAGCTTTTAATTTATGAGATGTTCTCACTTTTTTTGGGCCACCCTGTATATATTTTTTCCTCATCTCTGAAGGGCTCAGAATCTATTTTATTTATACATGAGGCAACGGAGGCTTGTAGGGGGGAGATGGTTTTGAAAGAAATACCACTGGCCAGAGTGAGACATAGTCTGAGAAAGTTTCCAGCCCATCACAAGTAGCAGCTTTACACAATAGGAATTGCTAAACTGGACTAGGTCCAAATTTTCCTGCTCACCCCCAAAACATTGCTTTCTTTAAATAAAAATATTCACACCAAATCATGACTATTTATCAATAAAGCCGTACACTGGAAAAAAGAGGGAGCAAAATATTTAAGATTATATTTTAAGAAAAAAACAGAACAAAAGTCTTCTATTGGATAGAGGACTTATGGGTTGGAATAATTTTTCTTTAACAAAACTCAGCTCGGGCCCAGTCACTAGTAGATAGGTCAACCTCCCAATGACCTGATACAGCTGCCACCCATGGATGCTGCAACTTAGTTTAAATGTGGATCATTACGTCAACTCTGTCTTGATCAATACTCTTGTGTAGCAAGATGCCCTCTTTGTAGCCTTGGGCAAGTCACTTAACCCTCCATTGCCTCAGAAGAAAGGCCTGGCAATCTACTTCTGGTCACACTGCCAAGAAAACCCAGGAGTTGCTGGGCCTACAGGAGTCAGCACTGACTTGAAAGCACACATTGCATTGCATTATAGCAAGATGCATTTATGATACTGTACATCACAAGGAAAAGGAATAGTGAGTTTAGTAGCCAATCATCACATAGAGCGCATATAGTCCCGCTCTCCACCAGCAGGCCAATCAGGGCTTCTTCAGCAGCAACCGGCAGCATAAGAGGGAGCGCCTCCTGGTGTGCCCGTACCTGAGGGCCTCGCCAGAGGGCTCTTTGGCGAGGCCCTTAGGCGGGGAACGGAGGCGAGGAGACAAAATACTTGTAACAGACGGAAACCAAAGGACATCCAACATAACCAACCAGTTAACCAGAATACATTTGACAGAAATAATTAATAACTGTTTGACTGATATGAACAATTGGCTCACAGCTAACTTTAAAATAAACCCAGATAAAACAGAAGCGTTGTTCATTTTTAATAATCAGAACTTAATAACTCCTAAAGAAATCAATATACTAAACAAACCCATAAAGGTCAGCGAGGAAGTAAAATACTTTGGTATAATCATAAACAAACATATTAACTTAAAATCCCATATAAATAAAATTACAGCTAGAGTATACCATCGTTTAAAGATCATTAGGAACCTCAAGCCAATTTTACAACTAAATCACTTTTGAACGGTATGTCAAGCAGTTATAACACCACTCCTCGACTTTGGAAATATCCTTTATCAAGGTCTTCCAAAACATACTACCCATCCCCTCCAATTGGCACAAAATACAACAGCAAGAACTATAATGAATTCTCCAAAATTTGATCATATAACTCCCTTGCTTCAAGAATTGCACTGGCTTCCAATCATTATGAGATCGAAATACAAGAACCTCATGAATATTTTCAAAATTTTACATGAGTCATCAGCAAACGTTCTAACAACTATTATTTCTAAGGACAAAGGTTCAAGGCCCAGACGCTCACAGTCTACTAACAGAATTAATGCCCACTTGAAGTATAATAGATCCAAACAAATGACATCTAATAGGGCTTTCTCCTTTATGGCACCACAACTATGGAATTCTATTCCTAGTGATTTAAGAAATGAGTATGATATCAAAGATTTTCGAAAGTCCCTTAAAACGTACCTATTTATTGAAGCATATGGCAATTAATCTAATTCCAATAGAACAAAATGTTTTAACCCTTTGAATTTCAATTTTCCTATAATTAAATTATTTTAACTTTGTAAGATTGCAGTTATTTGTTTAATGTAATTGTAATGAATTATTAAATGTAATTTTTCTGTAGTTTATGTATAATTTAATGTAATGTACTGTAGTTTACTGTAATGTACTATCTTGTCTCCCCCCCATCGATGTAGTCCCTCTGTTGTCTTGTTGACCACTTTGATTGAAGGATAAGGTGGTATATAAAACTGATTAAATAAATAAATAAGAGCAAAGATCCAGCAAAGGACTACAAAACAGACTTTCCCTGGACATTATTTGTAGTAAAGACCACCAGTCAGTATTTCATAACCAGAATATGACGACGACGGATTTGTAAGTTGCACTAATACCAGTATTTATACTTGCTCTGTAATATACCCTACCTAATATCCACTATGCTAATCTCACAGAAATCAGTTATAGAATTGAAGTGGTTACTCTAAACTACCTTACATCCATGTAAATGTACAGCTACTCCCTGATTGATCGCCTTCTCAGGATAACATTATATTGCGCCTAATCACTGCCTACCAAGATACTGCTGATCATTATATGCTACATACTACTCAGCTCAGGATCCCACTCCCACCTTAAAGTCACACCAGAAATGTTATACCAACAGATCAAACTTCTCCTACAGAAGATTCAAACACGATCTTGCTGCGGCACTTCACAGAAGCAAATCTCAGTGCACCAGGATTAATACAATCAACACTGAACATTGGTTCCAGGCCGCACCAATGCTGTTACCCAATTTAATTGGAAGTAAAAATGCTAACATCAAACTCACCCCCATCCAAGCTACTATACATGCTACTCATACTAATCGCCTCCCTAGCTGTATCAACTAGCCTACACTACAAATATTCTAACACCATCCCTATAATATATACCCTAAACAGGAACAGTCCCTTGCCCACAGTCACTAATTCAGGAAGCACTCAGAAAGTCAACCCTACCAGGCTGATTAACATAAAATTAACCTCACACAAGCCAACTTCCCCACAACTCCAGACACATCAGAATTGCACCCTCATATGCTGCCTGACAAATACGAGATCACTAAGAAGTAAGTTACCAATTTTCACCGACCTACTCAAAGACCAAAAACCTGATATTATATGTATAACAGAAACCTGGTTATCGGACTCAGACACAGTCCTCATCAACCAACTTAAGACACCAGGATACGAAATATTCCATACTCACAGACCAAGCAAAAGAGGAGGAGATATTCTAATCATTATAAAAGAAACACTCAAAGCAAAAATCATAGCATCTGACAACATTGCTAACATTGACACACTCATTCTAAAAATTAAGAACCTCCGCATCTGTTTAGCTTATAGACCACCGGATAAAAATTCTGAGAATACTGACATTCTTACCAAATTATTGGGCTCATCTTCAGACTCAAATCCAGTGATACTGATGGGTGACCTAAACCTGCCATCCCTCTCCAATTCTAATCTAAATTCATTCTGGAATTCCGATGAAGACTTAAAATTCCACCAAATCATCAACAGTAAAACCCACAGAAAAGGAAACCCTCTTGACCTAGTTTTCCTCCCAATATCCCTGCTGGGCACCGTCAACCCATCATCTTTGGAGATAAACCCCGTACCATGGTCCGACCACCACCTTATCAAGTTTAGACTCAATCTTGATGAAAATTAACAAAACAAACCCTCACAACCACCAATATCCTACAGATTCAAAAAATTCAATAAAGATGAGTTTCTAGATCAAATATTACCTCATCTGTCACTTGAACCAGTTAACCTGGATGAAACAGTAGATAACTGGAACATAGTAATATCCAATGCCGCCATGAACAACAGTTCACAGAAACAACCAACAAGACAATATAACGCCCCCTGGTTCCACTCTGCACTGAAATCAATGAAATCTGAGCTTAGAAAAGAGGAGCGAAAATGGTGTCGTTCAAAAACATTGACGAACCAACTAAGCTATGTAAACTTACTCAATAAATATAAAAGATGACTATTGATAAGGCAAAGAAAGACCACTACTCCAATATTCTAAAAAAAAAAAAAATTCAACAAATCAACCTAGAGAGATCTTTAGCATAGTACAAAACCTAACAAATAAAAATTATAACTCAGACTCATTGGACTACGAGATATCCCCTCAAACCTTAGCTAACTACTATATGAATAAAGTAAAGCTACAGTCTCCTACACTGGTACAAGATATAACACTGACAGACCAACTCAATACATGGTCCAACTTCCACCATATCTCAAAAGACACCCTCAAGAATATAATCGCAAAGTTAAATACTACTACCTCCTACCTAGACCCTTCTCCGGTCCACTGGCTAAAAACAACAGCTCCTGAACTCACAAATTTCATTCTCCCCATAATTAGCCTATCGCTCAAGAACGGATACTTACCACCCTCTCTCAAACAAGCACAAATACGTCCAATCTTAAAAATAACAATCTTGACAAAAGCTCACCTAATTCATACAGACCAATTTCAAGCATACCTTTTCTAGCCAAATTAACAGAAAAAGTAGTTCAGATTCAACTCCGAGACTTCATAGATTCATCGGCCCCCTCTAGACGAACAACAGTATGGTTTCTGACCACACCATGGAGTTGAAACACTTCTTACAGTTCTGACACTCTGTCAAGAGGCATAGATAACTCCAAACAAGCATTTATCCTTCTATTCTTGGACATCACTGCAGCTTTTGATAGCGTAAACCACCTATTGATACTAAACAGACTTCAACAGATCGGCATAAATGCAAAATGTCTTCAATTTGTTTACATCATACCTACAAGACAGAACCTAAACAGTGAGGATTAACCAAGATACATCAACATCTTTCAAACAAAAACAAGGTCTCCCCCAGGGATCTGCCCTCTCGGCCCTCCTTTTCAACTATATCTTCAGCCCATTTGTCATATTTTCAAAATATTCCGCATATACTACCACATATATGCGGATGACAATGTTTTACATTCCATTCACGATCCCAAACTCTCCAACAAAATTACTAGCAGATTGCTTTAAAGACATTTCACAGTGGCTTAAAAACCACAACCTGTACATTAATTACTCCAAAACAGAAGTACTGTACGTCACTAGAAATCAAACTTTTGTACCACTGACGTCAATCTGCCTATAGGAAACCAACATTACTGTAAAAAATGAGGTCAAATACTTAGGTGTCATTCTGGACCAGACCCTCAGTATGGAAACTCACATAAAAAACACTGAAAAAAATACACTACAAACTAAAGCTACTATTTATTTATTTATTTAATGGTATTTCTATACCGCCTTATCAAACAATCAAAGCGGTTTAACAAACAATACATACAAAGGCAGTGAAAATGTCAACAAGCAGCAATGAAAATTACATAGTTAGATAAGTTAGTGTGTTTTGCAGTGTGATATAATGCACTATATACATTGTGTACTATAATACAACGTGAGCTATGATACAGCTTACAATATGATTGTTCTTTCTTAAACACCGAATTAATTACTCAATGAGGCCATAATGATCGATAAACAGGACAGTTTTTAGTTGCTTTCTAAAGTCTTTAAGGTCCTGAGCTGCTCTTAAATCATTTGGTAGAGAGTTCCAAATATTTGGTGCCGCAAACGAGAATGCCCTTTCGGTAGTATCTTTACGTGCTTTTCTAAAGTCAAGTGATGTGCTGACTCTGTTGGCAGATCCTGATCTTCTAGGTCTCTTGCTGACGTCTGATTGAATGAGAGTAGTCAGGCTATTTGCAGAACAGTGTTGCTTGATTTTAAAAATGTATATAATGGTTTTATATTTTATGCGAGATGCTATAGGTAACCAATGCAGTTCCTTCATAATGGGAGTTATATGCTCATGGCTTGATAATCCGAAAATTATACGAGCAGCAGTGTTTTGAGCGAGTTGCAAAGGTTTAAGTGACTGCTTTTGTAGACCAAGGTATATGGGATTACAAAAATAAAATAAGGGGGTGATTAACGCTTGGCAGACGTTACGGAAATGGGCAGTTTCGAGTAAGGGTCTTAGTCTTCTAATAATCTTCATTCTGTAATATGCACTCCTGATTGTCTTACTTATGTGTGTTTTAAGATTCATTTCTTTGTCCAGAGTCATGCCAAGATATTTTACTTCAGATTTTATAGGAATAATAGTGTCTTCTATCACGATGTCAGGTGGAGGAGGGAAATCAGGGTTACGAGATACAAATAAGGCCTCAGTTTTGCTGAAATTGATTTCCATGTTATTGCTTTTACACCAAGCAGACATTTGTGAGAGACAATCCATAATTCTATAATAGTCAGGGTTATCAATTGAGATAGGCGTAAATATCATTATATCATCTGCTAAAGCAGCTCCGCTCACTGATCCATCTACAAGACTTTAAATCTGTTATACAATCTATCACTACCCCTCACTTTGACTTCACGAAGTCCATACTACAAGGACTAGCAAAACAAACTCTCAGAAGGCTTCAACTAGCCCAAAATGTGACAGCCAAAACAGTCCTAAACATTAGAGCCATAGAGCATATTACACCCATATTATCAGAACTACACTGGCTACCGATACATAGCTGTATAATCTACAAAATCCTGGTTACCACCTTTAAAATAATCCACAACATAGCCCCATCCTTCCTGAATAACCTAATCACTATTGAAACTTCAAACAGAACCCAAAGAAGCAAAAAGAAACACAAACTTGAAATCCCAAAGGACTTTAAAAAAGCCAAAAAATTAACAAATAAAAAAGCATTCTCACATGCTGCAGCAACCCTCAAGAACGAGCTCCCCGAGGACATCAGAGAACAAAATGACATTAAAATTTTCCACAAAAACCTTAAAACATTCCTCTTTACCACACACTATGGCTCACAAACAAGCACTGACACTAAAGCCGACATCACAGCAAGTCAAACAACTAGCAACTCAAATAGCGAGTCAAACTTAAAAAAGAAATTTATGTGAAGCAGCATGTTAGAACAAATAAAACATCAACTATGCTCAGTATAGCTACTCTTAAAGTTTGTATCTCATCAATGTATACAGTCATTTTGTTCCATGTAACTGAATAAGACCATGTTTAGTGTATTTTTCAGAACTATTGTTGATCATGTGGAAAGCGCGGTATAAAAATGTTTGTTAAATAAAAAATATAGTTGAATGTATTCTCTCTTTAGCTTTCTGTGCTTCCTGTTTTATAGGAAACGGAACTCTAGAGGTTGAACAGTTGGATCAATTGGGTTTGCACAAAATTAGATAGGATTTGGGAGGATTATAGAGGTTGTTTTTTGGTTTCATCTTGGAATATAGTAAGTGTTATATACTGAGCTCAATACTTAGGGGTATGTTTACTAAAGTGTGGTAACGTTACCAGCGCTAAGTGCAGCATTAACGTGAGTAATGCCATATAAGGAAGTGGGCGTACCGGCGTTAAGTTAGCAATGGCCGTGTAACGCGTGTTAAAGGGCGCCTTGGCCAGTTAGCGCACGTTAACGGGACACTGCACGTTAAAGCTTAGAAACAAAACACATTACAAGGCTGACAAAGCGCTTTATAAAGTGCCTTATCCTTAGGTGCCGTATAAGGTGTCCTAAGGATGTTAAGGTGACCTAAGATATGGTGCCCAAGGGCAGTAAGGTGGCCCAAGTTGACAAGCATGAAATGTAAGGGCAAAAAACTGATGTAACCCTAACACTGCACAGAGCACCAAGGAAAGGCAATGGACAAATGATGGAAGGAAGTAGAGGTGGGAGCTGATGGACCTGCCAAATCTGCATGCAGCCGATGTGGCAGCCAGTAAAATGGACAAACATATTGGAGGCAGCTGTACCGATGCACAGGGTGTTGGCAATGTAAAGTGCTACAATGACAGAGGGTGGAAGAGGATGGGAATACTTGTCCGTCAGTGGAGGTGGCAAGATATTTGCAATGACAGGAGGACAGAGGAGTAGTAGTGCCATGCAGAGCACACACAGGAGAGGCAAGCATGAAGAGCTGCAATGCAGAAAAGGGTACCAGTGCAGGACATGGGGTAGCAGCCAGCACATGAAGACAGGACGCTACACAGCTGACAGACGCAGAGAGACAGACAGAAGGATGGATTGCAATTGTGATGCTGGCAGCACAGATCTGCAGAGATATGACTGTCACAGGAATGAAAAGGACTTGCCTCGGACAGGCCTAATAAAATGAGACCATGGAGGGACTGAACCCATGACCTCTGCCTAGAACGTCATTGTATTAACCAGTGGGCTATAACTCTATGGCTTATGTCTCAGCAATCGCTGGCTGCAGAAAGACTGCAGGTCACCGCACAAACTGTCTGCTGTGTCTACCAGGATAGATTAAACCCACCAGTACCCATGATGCAATGCACTTGCAGAACAGCAGTCTACATCTTATCATCAGATGGGGTATGCAGCTCTCCAGCACCTCAGCTTGGTAGGAGGAACTGACCGTGTGTAATACTGGCACAGAGTTGCCACACACCATGCCATTGTGTCGGTTCTATGTTCACCCTGAGGGTGAGGTGGGGCGGCCAGCACCAGGTCCGCAGTACCTGGGTTGCTTGAGATAGGCTTTGCTGCAGGGCCCCATCATTGTCAGTGTGTGACAGGTATTCCTTGCAGCCACACCTAAGATAATTCTGTGTCCATCTGTATTCCACGATCACATCTAGCCCTTGGAGACCAGGAGCCACACAAGTTAAGCATATCCAGTGTGGTTGCCATGGTCAATTGTCATAAGAGCAGGCGGGTGTTTGGACCCACATGCAGATTATGTAGCATCATCTACCAACCCACCCTGTCTGGGTCACGGTGGTGGATAGGATCTGCCCCCAACAGACCCACACTCTACATCTTTGCAATGGAGGCAGTAGAGGGGCATGATGGAGGGCTGTGAGACCATCAACCCCAGTCCTGCTGGCGAAAGGGCACCGTCCAGGGCAGGTGATGCAGATCTGCACTTATCACACAGGCACTAGGCCTGGAAAAGCTCAGCTGCCCCCCCCCCCACCACAATATGACATTCACCAGCAGAGGGCACAGTCAGTCTGCACCT
This sequence comes from Ichthyophis bannanicus, assembly GCA_033557465.1. Classification (NCBI taxonomy): domain Eukaryota; kingdom Metazoa; phylum Chordata; class Amphibia; order Gymnophiona; family Ichthyophiidae; genus Ichthyophis; species Ichthyophis bannanicus. The sequence continues at coordinate 897,101,187 of CM066035.1, read as the reverse complement.
GCTGCACCCTGCAAGGCGTTCCAGCCATACACATGCTGACAGTCCGCTAGCCAGTCCATAGTGCATGTCCCCAGAGGAACTATGTGCCCCCATAAGCACAGACACCAAGCAGGTATCTTAGTGATTGGGCCCCAGAACAGGGAACACACAAATATCACTTGAGAGAAACACTGTATAGCACTCTGTGGGAACCTAGACATGCCATGGTCACTGCTCAGTCAGGGTGAGAGTGACCGCCCAGCATGACATGCTGTGGTCACCCTGTCCATGCAGGTGGTGGTCGGGCACTGCAATGTCCCAGCCATTGCCCCACACCCTGTGCAGATGCATCCTGCCCAGTCCGCTCTCTCTGGACCATACCCACAATACCTTGCTTCTCATTATGCACATTGGCAGGCTAACGCTGGAAACAGTGTAAGCATTGTGGGCTCAGTAAGGTGTAGGCAGCCACAAAACACTGGATAGACATACACACACTACCACTCCTATTTCAGCATTGTGCAAAGATAGGGGTGGTTGGCAGCCCTGCCTGCCACACTAGTCCTGAGCACAGTGCAGGCATTGCTAAGGTATGCAGGTGCTAGTAGTAGTGCTTTGGTGGTAAGTGCTGCTCCATGCCGGGCCCAACAGCCTGACTCTCCATGAGGCTTTGAATAGTGGAGCCTGTGGGTATGGGTGTTTGTGCCCCTGTTGGCCCATGTTCTAGGGAGTGAACATGTTTATGTTGTATGTGCAATGTGGGGTAAAATGTAGGGATATGGTCTGCAGGAGCCACAGCTGGGACTTGAACCTGTGACCTTCTGCCCCAGGACACACTGACTGTGTGTATTGCACCATACTGTTGCCACAGAAGCAAGTCAGTCCCTGGGGAAACCATCCATGACTGTTCATCCGACAGACCTTGTCTGTTGCACTGCACGCCACCCACCTGAACAGGGCTTGGCCTTGGGTCTGCTGTGGGAAGATGCCACTGCCCCCTCCACCAGCACCCCTCCCCCACCATGCGGACATGCCCATGTGGTGCTGGTGGTGCGCAGTCCCAGGCCATCCAGTGTGCAGGTAGGTGGCTGCCTAGGGTGTGGGGTTTGGGGTAGGGGTGCCTACATAGACATCCTCTCTTCCCCCCGGCACCGCCTGCCAATGTTATGTGCCCTTTGGGGTACCTGCTGGGTAATGTCCCCTGCATGGGACACTGTGGGACAGACTCGTGGGCATGTTTGACCTTGGTTAGTTGCTGTCTTGCTGATTTCCAGATTTTGCGTTCCTATGTGCCACCTAGGCATCTGCCTAGCCCACCCTGTGCCCCAGCTGCCCCACTGCATGTCCCGCCTGCAGCCCCCTATGCCCCATTTGCAGCATCGCCATAGTGCCCTTTCATACCTGGGCACTATGCTGTTGCTGCACATGTAGCACTATCACTTTTTAGGGGCTCCCTGCCTATGCTGTACATTGCTGACACTGAAATGGTTTCTCTCTCCTGCAAATGTGCATGTAACGACAAGTTTTCACTCGCGGTAATGTTCAGCCCTTCAGTTCCCCACGTTAGTGTAGCAGGAGCCTCTCCCCGCCCATTGACCCCTTCTCTCCGCCCTCTCTCCACCCTCTGTGGGACAACGCTGCCGGAGACATTAATGCGCGATAATATTGCATCTGGTAATGTTAGCACGCGTTAATGTTACATTTTGTAACGTTATCGCGCGTTAACGTAGCCACTGCTACATTACCGCACTTTAGTAAACATACCCCTTACTATATTCCAAGCGGAAACAAAAAAACAACCTTTATAATCCTCCCAAAACCTATCTAATTTTGTGCAAACCCAATTGATCCACTACTAACAAAAACAGAGTAATGTATTACTGAATGTTTCTAACTGTGTTCGGGGTACACCAAAGTCCCTGGAGAAGTATTTACAGCAAATTTAAAAAGCTCACCTTTTTCACAATTGTTATTATTTCACCCTCCTTGATTGTCAATTCATCTTCATTCTGGGCTTCATATGGAAATAACACTTTGCAATATTCCCTACCTGGAAGAAAAAAAAATAATATATATATTACTGCCTTTTGCATTCTCTTTCATTTCAAAGTTAATTTCTAGACTTTCTCCCTTCTTGACATCATCCAAATAAATGAACATTATAGATTATATGAACAGACTGGCATTCACTGATCACTATACCGCATGCTTCAGAAGACAATAGGATCAGAACCAAACAATACTAGAACACAAGCCCTGGATTTCAGGGGTGCTAAGGGAAGCCTTATTTATTTATTTAACTAGGCTTATATACGCTTTTCTATATACCCCGCCTTGCCAGGGGTACAGCATTTAAGAGGTACAGAGAAACCATGAACAGCAACAAGAATCCTGAAATGGCAATGGATATTTAAAATAAAAATTGGAAAGCATGGTCAAGGATTTGGCAACAGCACCTTAACATCCCTCTCCCAAACATCAAGGTACCAGTCAGTCTGACGAGGCATTTGAGGGTAGTACATCCCTGCTTCCGTCTTTGCTTGGTCAATTTCCTTTCATTGTTGACTTACTTTATAGTAAAAATTGCTTCAAGGAAAGCTAAGGTTGAAACATTTATCTGCTGTGCTGTCGCACACTGAGCCATCTCACTGTCAGGGCCAGGCCAACCACCAGGCAAACTAGGCTGTCACCTAGGGCAGCAACTTCTTGGGGGCAGTAAAGAGTGGCTATAGTTAAAGCAAAGCAATGGATCCTAACAGTCACGCGAACTCAGACTTGTCAATGCTTACTTTCACCCACAGGAAGAATGGGCAATTTTTCCCTATAAGTGGCTTTTGGAAATTTCCCTCATTATGTATATATTTACAAAACAAAGTTTAATATTTAAAAGTATGAAGCCTGGACCTGTGTAAGAATGTCCACGTGTTTGGCGTGTTATCTTTTGTCGATAAAAAGACCTGAACTAAAAATATGATGTACAAATACGCGTTTTTATTGCATTTTCTGGGAGAGATGGTATTGAGACTATTATGATCGAGTTTAATTATCAAAATCTTGGTGAGGGAGGTGCTAGGGGTCTAAAAGGTAATAATGAGGGGGCACAAGACTGATGGTTTGCCTAGGGCGTCTAATAATTTTGCACCGGCCCTGCATACTGTAGGAGAGCAGGAGGAGAATGGTTCTTCGGCAACACTTCCCATGTCCATATGGATGTAACAGATTCCCAGCTCAAGATGGCTGGGGTTGGAATATGCTGCAGAGACCATATCACAGCCTCTATTGAGGGGAGTTTACAGTCAACCACTGTGCGACAATGGCCACATGATTTCAGGGTTCCGGAAGGAACCCTGGTTCACCTCCCCAACCCAAGCCTATTGCTGTAGTGTCTGGACTGACTCTAATTGGGAGGAGGTTACAAAAAAAGGGGGAAAACCTCCCCAGACAGTTTGTGAGGAAGCTTCATGGTGTCGGACCCTAGCTCCGATTCAGACTGATCTAGAAGCCTAAAGGAGAAAGAAGAAACTGTTCTGTTACAATACCCACAAAAAGAGAGACTGCAAAAGGTTACAAACAGCCTTACCCTTCGATCTGTTGTCAGCTTCTATTTTCACCGGTTCCTGAGTTGCCATAGCTGGAGGCAATTTCTTCCCAATTGTCTGAAATAAAGAAATTACGTCATCTCATAACTTGTAGGTCCGTTTATCAAAGAGTTCTTTTATGGATGTAAAACCAAAGAGGAATTTTATGGTCTGGACTGTACCATGCAGTGCTTTACAATCCACACACAAACTGTGAAACTGGGCAAAGTAGGCTGGCACACAAGACCGAGTTGCAGGTGGCCCTCTGCTTCACAGAGGTAAAAGTGCGTCACAGAGACAAGGCGTTCACGTCCCAAGAATAGCAACAAGTGACCATGCACCGCTGGAGTCCTCTCGGCTGGTCAGAGCAGCACGCCCTTCTGCTCACTGCAAAACCAAGGTTGTCATCGAGAGAGAGATCGAGGGTGTAGAACAGTATGCTGACATATTCCAACCACACTGAAGCGAAACTTCAGGTTGCAGATTTCAGCTCCTCCTTGTTCCTATTCCAAGATCAGCTTTTGGCACAGCACCCAGCTCTTACCTGGCCAACGATGAATGCCAGACAAAAACGCAGAGGGAGTGGCAGATGCCAGGCATTTTCTGACACTGCAAATTTTTAACCCGCCCTGCCTACTTTTTTTTTTTTTTTTTTTTTTTTTTTAAATAGATGGGGAAAATGTCCACACTTCTGAAACAGCTCAGCCTGCCAGGGCACATCTCTTAGTGCTGGGAAGCTCGGAGAGGGCAAAGCAATGAGAAGGCAGCAGAGGACGACGAGAATTAGTCATGGAGAAATGGCAGACAAATCTCTCAAGGTGTTTGCAGCATATAATAACATTTATTTTATTTATTTACATTCTCTTATATACCGCGCTATTCTGCATCAGTGCGGTTTACATTGAACAAACTGAAATTACATTGAACAGGGCATTATTTGGAGATAGGGAACATGGGCTATGGAGGGTTAAGTGGCTTGCCCAAGACCACAAGGAGCACCTGTGGGACTAGAAACCCAAGTCCTTCCAGCCCAAGGTTGCTGTCCTTTAGTGGGATTTGAACCCCCGACCTTCCGGCCTGAAGTACCTTGCCCCAACCACTAGGCCACTCCTCCACTCCAACATAGCAAATACAGAAAGACCGACCGGCCCATTCAGACCGATTCTGTCCACACTGCCAAGTATACACCCTAGCTGTTAACCCCGAGGTGTGACCACCTGTAAGACCTCTCTCCTTATCCAGGAGGGTCTTTTTGCCTTCCTTCTTTGCCACACCACCATCTTGGGTAGATGAGTCTACATATCCTTCATTCCTTCTCGCACTCCTCCTGACCACAAAGCTCTGCAATAATTTAAGTAGCCACCAGTACTACGAACATTGTCGAAACATTCAGCTTCCTAGGTCTCCTGAGTAGCCCAGACACACCCAGCCATGTGAGTTACTGCATTTCCACTGGGCACTCCACATATTACAGTATTGCCATTGAGACCTAAGCTGATAATAGTGAGCCTCCTGTGTAGCCTCCAGAGCAAGCCCAACTACATGAGTCCTTGCACCTCTATTATAGTTATTTTAATACTCTCCGACTGCGCAACCTGTCATGCAAACATAATCATGTGGTTGCCCGTGCTTGTACTAGAGCTTCTACCATTTCATATAACCACTTTACCATTCATTCTGACAGCCCAACACTCATTGTTGTATCAGTCTAACCTGGCACTATAAAAATAATTGAACACATTCCATTGGATCATGCTTTATGCCACTTCTTCATTTTCAGCAACTAAAGATACGCCAAGCTTAACTCCATGCCCTCTTAACTCCATTAATGTTTCAGCTGCTGGCACCCACTCCGGGAAGACAGTTCAGATATTTTTGTGTGCAAAAGTATTTCCTGATGTTCCTTCTCATTTTCGTATCATGGGGCCTCATATCATTCCCCCTTATCGTAAAACTTTATTTCCCTTGAAACAGGTTTGCTTTTTGTGTTTTAATCCCTTTCTGGATATTACTTAAACTCTCTAAGAGATTGCAGAATTATTAAAAACGAATTTCAGAGCACCTTGTCTAAAGGCCATTGTCCTGTAAACATGAATATTTAACGAGAATCACATAGAAACATGACGGCAGAAAAAGACCATATGACCTATCTAGTCTGCACTAACATATCAACTACAATAGTCCCCTTTTTTCCTTTAGAGATCACCATTAATAACTCTCAGCAGCCCTTTCAGATTAAAAGCGGGCATTACAAGTAACTCAACACTTTATAAAAATTGGCTACACTCCTAACTTCACATGGAGAGGTGAAAATCATTTACTGTAGCTTCTGCCACACCTCTTTCACATTCAGCTCACAGGGATACTTGGCCAGTGAACGTTTTCCATTCCATCCTGTCCTATTAAGTATTTGCTAGATGGTAGACAATCACAAAGCCCTAATTAAAGGTTGTTTGGTGTTCTGTGTCTGAATGTTGGTGTACACACTAGGCATGTGTCTACCAGTCTTTTTTTTTTTTTTTTAATAGTTACTACAAAATGCAAACGACTTAATTTGTGTTTCTTATTTCAGACACTCTAGACAGAGAGACATGCGTATTAACCAACAATCCCACAATTCCACCGAGATTCCACTTTACACTCTACCTACCTAGACTACACCCTGTACTAGGGTCCCAAACGTGGGTGGAAAGGGTGTACCATACAGTATGTTAGGTTAGCAAGGGCTTCTGTGGTTGGACAGCTGGTAAATTTTATGGCTCTCATATATGCTTTTCCAAAGCGCCATACCATGCAACAAGTCACACACATCTCCTCAGAGTCCCATTATGGTCTTTCTATTAAGCACAGAATTGGAGAGGGACAGCTTATGGCTGGTCATACTGTACAGTCCTGGCTGGGACTGAGCAACATGAAGACCGCAAAACAACCAATGAAGAATAATGCTGAGATGGTCCAAAAAATTACGGGGCATGCTTACTAAAAGGCGCTATGGTAGCATGTGTTAAGCCTGAAGGTTAGCTCAGGAGGTGAAGTAGACCCATGCTAGCAGTCGGAGGCGTGCCCAGTATATCTCCTGCAGTTACAGCGAGGAGACGCACCTCAACGCGCAAAACTACAAGCATACAATGCGCCACCCACTGAGGAAGGAGTACATGTATACATGCTAATTAGCTACATTTGTGCTTAGCACATGCCAATGACACACACACTAACCGCAATGTGCCGTCAACATCCCCACACCACCCCTAACCCACCCAAGTTACCGCCCCATCACACGCTAAGTGATTAGCCCAGGGCTTTTACTATGCTGCCGCATGGTAACAATTAGCACAGTGCGATTGGCGTGGAGTAAACCCTGCGTTAACCTTGAGCACACTTTAGTAAACAAGCCCCTATATGCATTATATTATGTAATAATACATATACATGCATGATGAGATATAAATCCACACAAAACTAGATTGTACAGATATATATGTTTATAAACAGGTATGAACTATTTTGGAAAAAAAGAAATACAGCCGACAGCTTTTATCAGTGTGAAGAAAAAAGCTTTAGCTGTCAAACGTCATCCACAAAAACAATTATATGGTTTCATTGATGGCCTATTTTGCATTTCAGCTATTCTCAAGCAAGCCTCAGTAAGAAAACATTCCATTCCAAGCACACTGTAGTACAGGGAAAAAGCCCCCCCCCCCCCCCCCCACCATTTCACTACTGACAATTAACTAGAGCATTTCCTTTGGTAACTCAAAATAGCTGTAATCATTGGTGACCGGTGTAATCATCATTCATTCATTCCTAGCCCCCCTGTGCTGCTAAGTGCATCAACAGTAATTCAGACTATCATCAAAGCTGTATTCTCACGTTTAACCCTCTGCTTTCCTAGAATAATTTTGTTCACCAGCTAGTCCTGGTCTGTCAGAGCCCCGTATCTCAAGCTGACAAGTACTTCCTCCAACATTGTAGTTTGGCACCTCTGATACACTCAGTCCTATAAATAGGCTTCTAAGGAGGACGCCAAAACTGCAGAATGGATCCATCCCATACCTAGGGGCATTCAGCCCTCCACACGCAACTAAAGGGAGCTGGGATCAAGTCAGCAACACATCTACTCAATACACCTCAGCAGCACTGCTTCTTAAGTTTGTTGATCAGAATAAAAAGACGATTTGTAAGGAAGTTCAAACAGTACCTTGAAAGAGACTGGATGGTCCAATGTCTGTATTTAGGACGACTGTCTGACACCTGATACTGCATCTGAATTATATACAGGGTGTAGTTACATTATCTTCTACTTTGTGATGTCACATTAATAAATATTTGGCATATGATTATCCAGGTAATCAAGTTTATATTAGCCTACTTTCATAAAACAATATTGTTTGTTTATAACTTATTATAGTTTTTAGTATATTTTGAACTAGATATACTGCATTTCAGGCATGTCAAGGTGGTTTACAGAGATTAAAAAATGTAAATTAAAAATCAGAAAGGGGGAGAAAAGAAACTGGACTAAAAATATAGGAACATAAGATATGCCATACTGGGTCAGACCAAGGTCCATCAAGCCCAATATCCTGTTTCCAACAGTGGCCAATCTAGGTCACAAGTACCTAGCAGTTTCCCTAAGAGACACAGGTTCCACAATGCTTGTACTGGGTCAAGCAGTGATATCCTGGGTCCCTTTTAATAATGGTATATGGACCTTTCCTCTAGGAACTTGTCCAATTAAACCCGTCTACACTAACAGCTTTCACTACATCCTTTGGTAATGAATTCCAGAGTTTGATTACACATTGAGTGAAAAAATATTTTTTCTAATTAGTCTTAAATAGGCTACCCTGTAGCTTCATTATTTACGCCATCAGAATATAGAAAGACTAGGAGGCATACAATTGATCTACATTTACCCGTTCCACTCCATTCACTAATTTATAGACTTCTATCATATCTCCCCTCAGCTATCTCTTTTCCAGGTTGAAGATCTCTAACCTTTTTAGCCTCTCTTCATAGGAGTAGCCTTCCATCCCCTTCACCATTTTGGTGGCTCTTCTATGTACCTTTTCTAATAACGCTATATCCTTTTTAAGATACGGCGACCAGAATTGCACACAATATTCAAGGTGCGGTCGCACCATGGAACGATACAGAGGCATTATAATATCCTTTGTTTTATTTTCCATTCCGTTCCTTATGATACCTAGCATTCTATTTGCTCTCTTGGCTGCTGCTGCACACTAGGCAGAGGGTTTTAACATGTTATTCACGATAACGCCTAAATCTTTTTCCTGAGTGGTGGTTCCTAACGTGGAACCTTGCGTCGTGTAACCATAGTTTGGGTTGTTCTTTCCTAGGTGCATAACTTTGCACTTGTCCACATTAAATTTCATCTGCCATTTGGATGCCCAGTCTTCCAATTTATCAAGATCCTCTTGCAATTTTCCATAATCCTCATGGGTTTTAACAACTTTGAATAGTTTTGAGTCATCTGCAAATTTGATAACCTAACTCATTAATTCATAAATGACCTGGAAATGGGAATGCTAAAAAAGCAGTGGACCCAGCACTGATCCCTGGGGTACTCCACTGTTCACCTTTCTGCATTAGGAAAATTGGCTATTAAGCAGGGGAAGGAAAAACACAGAAGAGAGGGAGTAAACTGCTTTCGCCATGTTTTCATCAAGGACTGACAGATGGAGCATAAGCAATCTGGAAGTAGTAGGTCTTAAGGCCTTTTTAAAATTTTCTGAGACACATTGCTTTCTTCACGTATAGCAGGAAGGAATTCCAGAGCACAAGGGCTAAACAGTAGAAAGCTGATCAGCAGATGGATTCTAAGAGTGCAGTACACTTAGCAGGGATAACTAGGAGATGCACTTTCAGACTGTAAAATCCAATTTGGGGCATAGGGGGTAAAATGTGAGAATAAATAAAGGGGAATAACAGTGTAAAATGCTTTGAGCTAATGTGAAAAGTTTAAACTTGAACCGGAAAACAATAGGAAGCCAGTGAACCTTCATCAATAGAGTGGTCACATGATCAAATTTGAGGCACCATGTAAAAGTTAACCAGCAGCGTTTTGGACTCACTGGAGTTTTATCAGGTTTACATTAGAAATACCATGTCAAATACTGTCAAATACGTGCAGCAATCAAGTCTACAAATTACCAATGTGAGTAGGAAAGAATTTCTTACAGCATAAATATGTGAATTGAAGGTTAGTTCTGAATCGATTACACATCCCAGTATCTTAAGAGTCAGGACTGTAGTGAACGCATAGTTGTCAAGGACTGGAGTTACTGAAGGTAATGGATGTTAGGCCGATGATCCACATAGTTTCTGTTTTTGAGCACTTTAATTTAGGATGATGAGTGACCAGTCAGTTATTAATAGCTTGGAGACAGAAATTTAATTGGCAAGATTTGGGGTTTGGTAATTAGTGGCCTACGAGTGGCCTAGTGGTTGGGGCAGTAGCCTTGGTCCGGGGGAACCTGGGTTGAAGTCCCATTGGGGACAGCAGCCTCGGACTGGATGGACTGGGGTTTCAGTCCCACTGGCACTCCTTGCAACCTTGGGCAAGCCACTTAACCCTCCATTGCCTCAGGTATGACCTTAGATTGTGAGCCCTTTGGGGACAGGGAAATACATACAGTACCTGAATGTAACTTCCTTAACCACCTAGCTGCTACCCGCTATAACTATAAAACTATAACTAAAGTATATGTGACCAGTTGTATATTGTCAGCATCATAAAATAAGCGATACCAAAATTCTATAAGGTTGGTCAGGGGATGAGGAAAATGTTGGAGAGCGGAGGAGAGTGTAGTTACTCACCTGTAGTAGGTGTTATCCGAGATCAGCAGGCATCAGTCCTCACATATGGGTAACGTCCCAGATGGAGACCACGTGACAACACTTCCCAGATTCCAAAGGAAACTTTTGGAAGGAGCTCCACGCATGCGTGCCAGTCTTCCTGCCTGAAGGAGCCATCTTACCTCAGTATGATGACAGCTTAATTAAGCCAAAAGAGAAAATAACTCCATGAGGAGGGAGGGTAGTGAGGACTCATTCCTGCCGATCCCCAAGAACACCTGCTACAAGGTGTGTAACTATGCTTTCTCCGGGACCAAGCAGGAAATCGGTCCTCACATATGGGACTCCCTAGCTACAGGCAAACAAAGAACAAAAACTGTAAAAGGCCCAATGGGGCAACCAGAAAAAACGAACTAAGAACAAGCAACATGAGCAAGAGCCAACATCCAGCAGAGACATCAACATCAGATCATGGCCATGGTAGCCTGGTCATGGCCTATGGTAGCCTGGACAGACAGAAGGGCCAGTGGGAAGGAGTTGCTTCAATTCCCAAAGAGATGGTGCAACACAGCTTGGCCAAAGTTACTGTCACGCTAGGAATCTCCATCCAGACAGTAGTGGGCTGTGAAGGTCTGGACTGAAGAACACATAGCAGACCTACAGAACTCTGCTGTGGAGACTGCGCGCAAGTTAGCCACTGAAGCAGCCATAGTTCGGACACTGTGAGCTGTGACATGATGTTCCATCATCATCTCAACCTGAGCATAAGCGAAGGAGATGCAGTCCGCCACCCAAATGGATAGGGTGCATTTTGACACCGTTACCCCCAGCCTATTGGGTCAAAGGATACAAAGAGCTGCGAGAAGTGCCGATGGGCTTTCATCCTCTCGAAGTAGAAACCCAGTGCTCTTTTATAGTCCAAGGTGTGCAACGAGGCCTCAGCTCTTTTAGCATGAGGTCTTGGGAAGAAGATGGGTAACACCACTGAATGATTGAGATGAAGAGCAGAAACTACCTTAGGTAGGAATACTGGGTGAGTTCAGAAACTACCCAATTCTTATGAAACCTGGTGTACGCAGGGCCAGCCCAAGGGTTTCTGCCACCCTATGCAGAAACCTTGGCCTTGCTGCCACCACCCCCCCCCCACCCCAGCTGCTGCAGCATTTCAGAAAGTGGAGGCTTTTTGCCACTGCTTTTGGAAATAGTGCTGCTGCCCGCCTCCCCCCGCAAACTGAATCGGTAGTAGCTGGGGAGAGGGGGGGGGGGGGGAGGATTGGCATGGCTGGTCATGTGTGCCGCATCCGTCTAGCTTGCTTATTGGATGGGCTGGTTCTGGGTGCATGGCAGGTGTGCCATCAGCGCTCGCAATTCGCTGAATCTGCGTGCAGAAGTGCAACTAGAAAAATGACCTTCCAGGTAAGGAATTTGAGCAAGCAGGAGCTAAGCGGCTCCAAGGGGGGGGGGTGAGGGGAACTGTCCAAGCACCATATTACGGTCCCACACCACCAGGGATGGTTTAGTAGGGGGGGGGAGGGAAGATAGTAAAAGGTCCCGCATAAACAACCCACTAAGAGATGAGCAGAGATCAGGTTGATCAGCTATGGGCCGATAAGTGGCCACAGCACTGAGGTGCATACTGACAGAGTTGGACTTCAGACTAGAGTCTGACAGGTGCAGAAGAGAAGACAAAACTGACTCCAAATGCAGGAGAAGGGGTCCAGAGACTTGTTCTCACACCATATTTATTTATTTATTTATTTATTTAACTATTTCTTTTATACCGCCCCTTCCAGAGATCAAGGGCGGTTTACATATAACAAGTTAACAGTCATGTACACAGTTTGTATACAGTTTACATAGAACATAGAACAATAGAAATCAACTATTTACATTAAACAGTAAATATAACATTTATAGGTAATAAAGCAAACATATTAAACTTTATACAAATGAATATTTACAGTGTGTGGTGTGTGTGGTGTGTGGGGCAGGAATTGGTGTAGGTGCTGGAATTTAGTTCCTTTTTTCGTTTTCGTCTTCAGGTGTGAGGGGGGGGGGGGGGAAAGTCTTGAGGTTACATTGTTGGGTTAGGGGATTAAGGGAGTTTGTGTATGTGTGACCATGTTTGTTGTGGAGCTGGCTTTGGGGGAATAGGGGATTTCGAAGTGTTCAGTGAACAGGTAGGTCTTTAATTCTTTTCTGACCTCCACCACTTGAAGGTGTATGCACATCTCATCGAGTCCTTATACAAGGCGAGGAGGTAAGCGGAGTTCCGCGAGTACTACCCACTCAGCATCCAAGCTGTTAGCGCTAGAGACGACAGGTTGGAATGAAACAGAGTCTCGTTGTCCTGCAAGATAAGGTCCAGGACACAGCTCAGTTTGAGCGACTGCAGTTGAGACAATTGGAGGAGGAGTGGAAACCAAGGCTGCCTGGGCCAGTGTGGTGTAATGAGGATTATGGTAGCACCGCCCACCTGCAACTTGAAAAGGTTCCTGGCCACCAGAGGAGTCGGTGGGTAGGCACAGAGAAGACCCTCGCTCCAATCCAGGAGAAAAGCACCAGGAGCCAAGTGATTCTGGCAGGGCACTCTGGAGCAAAACAGGAGTTGGGTGTTGCGGGGAGTGGCAAAGAGGTCTATGGACAACATGCCCCACATCAGGGAGATGCAGTTGGCAATGGCAACCTGCCTGTTCAGAGTCCACTCGTGTGGCTAAATAACCCTGCTGAGGAGATCCACTAGGATGTTGAGCTCCCTTGATAGGTATACCGAGGAGCATACTGTACGAAACGGCAAGCTTCCAGAGGAGGACTGCCTCCCAGCAGAGGAGGTATGAACCCATGCCGCCCTGTTTGGTGAAGTAGAATATAGCCACCTGGCTGCCTGTATGAGGATGACCTGGTGGGAGAGCTGTTGCTGAAAAACTCAGAGCATTGGCCCGAGGCTCCAAGAAGTTGATCTGATGGCAGCTTTCCCCTGCAGTCCAGAGGCCCTGTGTGGATATGGCCATTCAGATATGCCCTCCAGCCAAGTTTGGAGGCATCAGTCATTAGGACTTGCTGGTGTGGTGGGGCCTGGAAGGAAAGCCCCACAAGCAGGCAAGTAGGGTGCTGCCAACAGGACAGGCACTCATGGAGGGGCAGAGTCACTGCAACCCTGTCCGAAAGAGATTCTGTTGCTTGATGCTACTGTGTGCAGAGAGTCCACTGCGACAGACGCATCTGAAGTCAGGCCGAGGGGGGTAACATGGACAATAGAGACTTGGAATGCCCTGCAAATGGAAGTGGTGAGGGCAAATACTGTGACAGAATTCAAAATGGCATGGGACAAACACAGTGGATCTCTTTACAGCAACAGGATAAAATCAAAATAAACATCTCTCATATATCTCAACAAATAGGGGTAACCTGCACGGAGCAGTGGGTACAGCCCTAAACAAAGGCATGGGGAGTGGTAACTTGCACAGAGCATCAGGTGCATCTATTCTTGCCACCTTGCTGGGCAGACTAGATGGACCATGCTGGTCTTTATCTGCCATCATATACTATGTTACTGTGTGGCCCAGAAGGCACAGCATCTGCCGAACCATGACAATCGGGCAACTCTGGACATCTCTCATCAAGTTACTAGGTATTGGGCCCTGTCTACTGGAAGGAAAGCTCGAGTCAAATGAACTCGAGACGTTGAGAGGAGTGCAGGTGGGACTTTAGGTAGTTGATGACAAAGTCCAGCTGTTCCAGCACCTGAATGGTGCGCTGAATGGACTGCCAGACTTTGACCAGCATCCCACCCCTGACCAACTATCCTCTCTGTGACAATAGAGGTCTCTGCTGCTGCTGCCGCAGCCTTCAGTGCCAAAAATGCCAGCTCCCTCGGTGGGGACCCTTTGATGGTCATGGCCTTGGAAGTCCCACATCAGTCCTTCAGGGCCTCAGAAGGCAGCAACATCTGCAACTAGAAGGGCCGCTCCTGACTCTCACCTTCAGAGTTACGTTGAAGGCTGATGCGATGCCCATAGGCCTTCGTCCTGGGCATAGCACCACCCTTCGACACCAATGAGGTTGAAGTCCGGTCCTTCTGGGGGCGCTCCTTATTTATTATTTATTTATTTATATTCTCTTATATACCGCGCTATTCTGCATCAGTGCAAACTGAAATTACATTGAACAGGGCATTATAACTTGGAGATAACTATTTTACAGGGAACATGGGCTATGGAGGGTTAAGTGGCTTGCCCAAGACCACAAGGAGCGCCTGTGGGACTAGAAACCCCAGTCCTTCCGGCCCAAGGTTGCTATCCTCTAGTGGGATTTGAACCACCGACCTTCCGGCCTGAAGTACCTTGCCCCAACCACTAGGCTACTCCTCCACTCCACTTATAAAAAGAGAGCTGCCGTTCCAGTGGCCTACAACCCCTCTGCTCTGAATAGGCATGGTGGGGGCTTCAAGGGAATCAATGTCAGGGCCGATGTCAATATCTTGGAACCAAACTGTGATTCCCGCCACCATTCCTGGTTCTAAAGCCTCTTGTGCGTCATCTGCAAACAGAGAAAACAGTCCAAGGGCTCATGGTTGGGCCCAAGGCATTGAAGACACCAGCTGTGGCAGTCCATGAAGATGATGGTCCGGCCACACTGAGTGCACTTCTTGAAGCTACTTGACATGGCAGGGAAGACAGCTTCTGCCAAGTCAAAGGACTCCAATGTCCTCACCGACAAGGGGGGTGCAAGAGAAAAATCCTGTAAGCCAATTCGAAAAAAAGGAAAACCTCCCTGAGAAAAACACAGTGCCGAGGAACTGATGTTCCCGGAAATGGTAGGAAGATGCTGTACAGCACACGATACCAAAAAATCTTATTAAAGAACTAAAATCTGGGACACAGATGTCTGGAGGGCTCCATGGAAAAAAGACAACTGAGGTAAGATGGCTCCTTCGGATAGGAAGAACAGCATGCATGCATGGAGGACCTTCCAAAAGCTTCCTCTGGAAGATGGGAAGCATTTCCGTGCAGGCTCAGTCAGTGACATCACCCATATGGGAGGGCCGACTTCCTACTTAGTCCCGGAGAAAGAGGGAAGCCTTGATCGATACCAGATTTGAGGGAGAGAATGCCTGATAAAGAATTGAATTGTACTTGGTATGCATAATTGCTCAGATATGAGGTAAGTCATTGTAGAACTATATATATGAGAATCAGAGCAGGGATAATTGGGAAAGACAGCAGAAAGGTCCAATGAAAGTAAGAGCGTGATGTGACCTGAATCAAAACACTTATGGATGTCATTAAGGAGTTCTATCAGCGTGGTTTTTGTTCTGTAACCCACATGGAAGCCCAATTGATATGGATGTACCTCCAGTACCTGACTGTAACTTGCCTTGATCTACCACTGGAAAGGTGTGAACTAAATACTACTAAAATAAATAAATAAAAAATCAAATCAATATTAGCCTTTTCTAGGAAATCATTTAATTGATTGCGTGAACAGAAGAATGGGCCTAGAGGTAGATGGAGTAGGATTCTAATCGCCAGATTCTGTAGTACTGACTGGCCGAAGTTGCTGGCAGGAATCCCTTCGAGACAGTAGTGAGATGTGAATGTGTGCACTGACGACCACGTTGCAGCCTTGCATGTCTCTTCCATGGAGATCAAGCACAAATTGGCCACAGACACAGCTATAGATCTGACAGTGTGCCTGCCTGGGCATAAGCATAAGAGATTCAGTCTGCTAGCAAAATTGAATGAGAACATTTGGAGATGGCAACTTCTAGTTCCTGGGTCAAAAGAAACAAAAAGATGGATGGAATTTCTATGGGCTTTGCCCACTCCAAGTAGAAGGCCAAGGCTCACTTACAGTCCAACATGTGTAACAGTTTCCCCTTTGTGGGCATGAGGTTTTGGGAAAAACCTTCGAAGGACAACTGACTGATTAAGATGGAAATCCGATACCACCTTTGAAAAGAAATTTAGGATAAGTATGGAGGACCACTATTATGATGGAATTTGATGTAAGGTTGATGAACCACGAGATCCTGAAGCTCACTCACTCTGTGTGCTGAAGTTACCCACACTAAAAACAAAACCTTCCAGGCCAAAAGCTTCAGGTGGCAGGAGTTGAATGGCTCAAAAGGAACTTTCATCAGCTGCGTAAGAACTAGAGTGAAGGCCCAAGACATTGCAGGAGGTTGTAGGGAGGCTTCAAGAGAAGCAACCCCGCATAAAGCGATCAACTAAAGGCTGTGCAGATATGGACTTCCCCTCTACACCTTGATAAGGCGCAAATGCACTGAGGTGAACCCTGACAGAGTTGAACTTTAGTCCAGACTCAGAGGTGAAGAAGATACTCTAGTAATTTTGGTATGAGGCAGGCAAAGCACAGTTACTTACCTGTAACAGGTGATCTCTGGGAACAGCAGGAATAAGTCTTCACATATGGGTACGTCGGTACAGACGGAGCCTGCGCAGGAACGCTCCCCAGCTTCCCAAAAAGGAAAGCTTTTGGGAGCATCCCACAGCGCCTGCGCGCTGCCTTCCCTAACCACCTCTCCTCAGTTCGAGTTTAAAGCTGAGACAATAGAGAGAGAGAGGAAAGGAAAGAGAGAAAGAGATACAACTCCTAGGGGAGGTGGGAGGGTTGTGAAGACTTATTCCTGCTGTTCCCAGAGATCACCTGTTACAGGTAAGTAACTGTGCTATCTCCAGGAACAAGCAGGAATGAGTCTTCACATATGGGGACTCCCTAGCTAAGATGCCTGGGAGATCCCCAAGGATATGAGACCCTGGGAAGGGTTCTACGTCCTCCTATGGATCTCAGGCATCCATCCAGGGAAGGAGGGTAGGAGTTGTTTAAGAATGGAACAGGTGTTTGAGGACAGCCTGACCAAACAAGGCATCCCGGCGGGAGTCCTTGTCCAAGCAGTAATGGGCTGTGAAGGTATGAACCGAGGCCCAGGTGGCTGCTCGACAGATCTGGTCGATGGACACAGAATTTAGATGAGCCATAGAGGTGGCCATGGCCCTCACATTATGAGCTGTGA
The DNA here is from genome assembly GCA_033557465.1 of Ichthyophis bannanicus. Taxonomy (NCBI): domain Eukaryota; kingdom Metazoa; phylum Chordata; class Amphibia; order Gymnophiona; family Ichthyophiidae; genus Ichthyophis; species Ichthyophis bannanicus. Next base: position 897,083,775 of record CM066035.1, on the reverse strand, counting down.
CATGGCTCTCCAGAGAAAGGTTCTTACTCTGGTAGGCGAAAGAAATACACTGAGCAATCCAATTGGACAGTGTCCTCTTAGAGACTGGAAGTCCCAAATGAGAAGGATTAAAAGCAACAAAAAGCTGGGAAGACTTTCTATGTTGCTGTGTCCTTTGTAAGTAAAAAGCAAGAGCTCTTTTACAATCCAGAGTATGAAGATTCTTCTCTGCACTGGATGCTTGAGGAGCTGGAAAAAAGAAAGGTAAATATACCTCTTGATTAAGATGAAAAGGTGAGACCACTTTAGGCATAAAGTGTGCATTGGTCCTAAGGACTACCTTATCATGATGGAACCTTGTATAAGGTGGATTAGCCACTAAGGCCTGCAGTTCACTGATGCGGCGAGCTGAAGTGACTGCAATGAGGAAAATAACCTTCCAGGAAAGAAATTTCAAGGAGGTAGTTGCTAAGGGTTCAAAAGGTGGCTTCATAAGCTGACCAAGAACTAAATTTAAGTCCCATGCCACCGGAGAAGGCCTAATGGGAGGTTTAGTTAAAGTTAGGCCTCTCATGAATCTTGCAATGAGAGGATGAGAGGAAATAGGTTGTCCATTGATGGGCTTAAGGGATGCTGCAATAGCACTCAAATGGACTCTTACTGAATTCGTCTTAAGTCCTGCATTGGAAAGATGCAGGAGATAGTCTAACAGAGAATTTAAAGGTAGTGCCAGAGGGTCAAGACCCTTTTCAGCACACCAAATGGAAAATCTTTTCCATTTAAAAGCATAGGAACGCCTGGTGGAAGGTTTTCTGGAAGCATGGAGGATATCCTTCACTTGCTGAGAAAGATTCAAGCCTTGAAGGTCTAGGCCTTCAGTAACCAAGCTCTGAGGTGAAGGGACTTGGGGTTTGGGTGCCACAAAGTCCCTTCCTCCTGGGACAGAAGGTCTGGAGCAGCTCCCAAGTCCAGGGATGGGGCTTGGGAGAGATGCAGAAGTAGAGGGTACCACACTTGGCGTGGCCAGCGTGGAGCTATGAGGATCATAGATCCTTGATCCCTCTGGAGTTTGAACAGAGTCTTGGGAATCAAGGGAATGGGTGGAAAGGCATACAGGAAGCCCTGACCCCAATGAAGGAGGAAGGCATCCTTGGCCTGAACCCCCTGACACGGAATTCTGGAACAGAACCGGGGAAGTTTGGCATTCCACGGACTTGCAAAGAGGTCTATGTCCGGGGTTGCCCATTCTTGGAAGATTCTGAGTACCTGATCCATGTGCAGGGACCATTCGTGTGGAAGCAGAACTCGACTGAGTCTGTCTGCCCAAGAGTTTTGGATTCCTGGGAGGTATACTGCCAGGAGATGGATTTGATGCTCTCTGGCGAAGGCCCACAATCAAAGCTTTGTTGCAAAGCGACAGAGAGCCAGTTCCTCCTTGCTTGTTTATGTAAAACATGGCTACTTGATTGTCCGTATGAATGAGGACTGTCTTGTAGCTGAGGGGGGTATGAAAGACCTCGAGAGCTAGAAAAACTGCTCGAAGCTCCAAGTGGTTGATATGAAGAGAGGTCCTGTAGATGAGCTCCCCAACCTGTTTGGGAGGCATCTGTTGTGAGGGTTGCTTGGGGCAACAACTGTTGGAAGGGGGACCCCAGCAACAGATTTTGAGTGGACATCCACCATTGGAGAGACCAAAAGAGACGTTTGGAGGTTGCTATTTGGTCCTGATGCTTGAGTCCACTGGGTGGACAAAGTCCATTGAGCTGCTCTCAGGTGTAGGCGAGCATAGGGTACCACATGCACTGTGGAAGCCATGTGGCCTAGCAGTTGTAGCATCTCCCGGGCAGTTAAGTGGCTCTTTGACTGAATCTGGGAGGCTAAAGGCACTAGACGTTGGCAACGGGCCTGAGGAAAGTAGGCCCTTGCAGTAGTGGTATCCAACCAGGCCCCTATGAATTCTAGGGACTGAGTAGGTGTGAGCTGAGACTTTGGGAGGTTTACTACAAGTCCCAGATACTGCAGAATGCGCCTTGTGCGGTCCAGGGAAATCTGGGCCTCTGACTGAGATGGAGCTCGGATGAGCCAGTCGTCCAGGTATGGGAAGACAAATATTCCCAGAGTGCATAGAAATGCAGCAACTACTGCCATGCATTTGGTGAACACTCTTGGAGCAGAGGCCAGACCAAAAGGAAGCACTCTGTATTGGTAATGTTTTCCTTGGAAAAGAAAACGTAGGAATCTTCTGTGAGATGGATGGATGAGGACATGTGTGTACGCATCCTTGAGATATAGAGAACAAAGCCAATCCTGACTTTGAAGGTATGGAAGGAGAGTGCCCAGAGAAAGCATCTTGAACTTCTCCTTGCATAGAAATTTGTTCAATTCTCTGAGATCTAAGATGGGTCTGTATCCCCCTGTCTTCTTTGGAATGAGAAAATAGGGGGAGTAGAACCCTGACCCTTGTTGAAGAAGAGGAACTTCTTCTATTGCCCCTTGGGCAAGAAGGGTAGCCACCTCCTGACCTAGAAGGTTGAGAAGAGATGTGGGAGAATTGAAGTGTCTCACCATGGTGTGGGGAGGAAGGTCTGAGAAATGAAGCTTGTAGCCCTCTCTTATGATGGAGAGGGTCCACTGTTCTGATGTGATTTGCTCCCATCTGGGAGCAAAATGAGCTAACCTTCCTGGAATGGTGAGAGGTTCTGGCTGTTTTAGAGCCAGAAAGGCTAAGTTCTCTAGCATCAAGTCAAAAACCCTGAGGAGGTTGGGACTGCTGAGTTGCAGCAGCCCCTGTAGACTTAGGCCTGGCCTGTTTAGGTTGCTGACGTTTAGTGGCAAAGCGACCTGTGGAAGATTGTTGGCCAGAAGTAGAAGGAAATCTGCCCTTTTTTAAAAAAGACTTTTTAAAAGGCTTTTTCTTGGCAGGAATGGAGGTTGACTTTGAAAGTCTATCCAGAGCAGCGTTTTCTGCATCCATTTGAGTGGCTTTTATTTGCCATTCTTTGCCAAATAGGTTTTCACCTGTACAGGGAAGATTTCCTAAGCCTTCTTGAACCCAGGGTTCTAAATCAGAAGCTTGGAGCCAAGCAATTCTGCGAGCAGCTATGGCAATGCCTGAAGCTCTGCTGGCACCTTCAAAAGAGTCAAAGGCTGCCCTGTTGGAAAACTTTGAAATGTCTTGAGTATGCTTAAGCGAAATGAGGAATTCTTCCCTTTTATCCTCTGGAAGAAAAGGGAGGAAAGTGTGCAGTTATTCTGCAACTTCTTTTAGAAACATACCCATGTAAAGACTATATGAGTTGATAATGGCAATAAGCATACTGGCTTGGAAGATTTTCCTTCCAAAAGCATCCAAGGTCCTGCATTCTCTTCCTGGAGGAGAGGAAGAGTGTCTCTTTGTACTCTTTATCCTCTTCATAGCTGACTGCACCACAATGGAATGGTGAGGAAGCTGAGTTTTATAAAACCCAGGACAGGGAAGGACACGATACATAGTGTCCAATCTGCGAGAATGAGGAGAGAGTGTGAGAGGAGTCTCCCATAAATCAATCATGTGTTCATAAAGTATCTCATGAATTGGTAAGGTGACTGCCTCTCTAGGAGCCTTAGAATATCCTAAGATATCTAATTTTTTTGCTCTAGGCTCCGATTCAGAGGTTACTGAAATAGAAAGTCCTTTAGCTACTTCTCTTATGAAGTCTTGAAAGGACAAGTCCTCTGGAGGAGACATTCTTCTTTTTGGAGAAGAAGGCTCTTCAGGAAGGGCTATGGATACTTCAGGAGACTCATCTGATGTATCAGAATCACCAGAGGAATCAAAGTACCGCCTGTCAGGGTGCTCTTCTAACGCTCGATACGCATATCGAGCAGTATCAACATCGGGCGTCCTCGGTACCGGATCGGTACCGATAAGCAGCCCTGGACAAGGAACCGCTGCAGTTGGTATCCTGGTCGATGTCGATGCAGTCGGTACCGATATCTGCGCTGGTGCCGGTACCGGAGCCAATACCGACAACGGAGTTTGTTGTGGTACCAGCGGCGTCGCAGCTTGAATGAAGGCCGTGATAGCTTGCTGTATGGACAGAACAGTCTGATCCATCGACGCCATGAATGCCTGGAATTCGGTACCGGGAGATTGTGCCGGTACCCCAGAGCATTCTAACAGGTGATCGTCGAGGCCGTGCCATCGATGTCAACCTGTAACCCCATAGGAGGAGTTTTGGAAGCTGGAGCTTCCCGCCGGGGTTGTTTTGCTGGTGCAGGATCCTCGAGGGCAAGCCCGGAGGCATCTCGATGCTTAGAGGGAGATCTACCCTTCGAGGACCTACTAGATTTATATTTGGTTACCTGAGATCCATCAGGAGAAGAAGACCTGGAAGATGTCGATGCTACTGACGCTGCATCAGCGGGAAACAGCACATGGAGCTTAGCTGCTCGGTTCTGTAACCCCCGTTTAGACATTAGAGAGCAGGACGGACAATCCGGAATGGAGTGTTCAAGACCCAAACATTTAAGGCACCACTCATGGGTATCTGTAACAGAAATAGTACCGCTACACTTAGTGCATTTCTTGAACCTGGAGGCTGGTTTTTCCATGAGGGAAATTTTCTTGTGGGCCCTGTGGCCCAAGAGAAAAAATACACTAAGTGAGGAAAAATATAGATTTTTTTTTTAAAGAAAGAAAGAAAAGACCGGCGGTAGCGGTCCGGAGTCGGGGAAGGCAGACACGCGACCAAAGAAATAAAATAAAGAACTTCTTCAGCGGTGACAGGGCTCGACCTGCTGGCTCCGCGGCAAAGAAGAACTGAGGAGAGGTGGTTAGGAAAGGCGGGAAGGCAGTGCGCAGGCGCTGTGGGATGCTCCCAAAAGCTTTCCTTTTTGGGAGCTGGGGAGCGTTCCCGCGCAGGCTCCGTCGGTACCGACGTACCCATATTTGAAGACTCATTCCTGCTTGTTCCTGGAGATAGGGATCTAGGGTATGGTCCTCACACCAGACAGCAAAACTCTTCCACTTGCATGAATACAATTTTCTCGTTGTGGCCCTCCTCGAGGTCAAAAGGATATTATATTTATTTATTTATTTAACTCGTGCCTTTTCCAGTAGAAGTTCAAGGCAAGTTACATCAAGGTATAGTAGTTATTCCCCACTCTCCAAGGGCTTATAATCTAAGTTTGTACCTGAAGCAATGGGGGGGCTAAGTGACTTGCCCAAGGCCACAAGAAGTGCCAGTGGGATTTGAACCCTGGTCTTTCCTGTTTTAGACTGCTTCCCTAACCATTAGGCTGCTATTCCACTCCACACATTAGTCATGCTGACCAGCAGGTTGAGCTCTAACATGCACTTTTCAACATCCATGGCATGAGTACCAAGGACTTGATGTTAGGGGTTCCAGGGGTGATCCAGGAAACTACATACCAATAAGCCTGACAGCAGTACCAGGCAAAATGGTAGAAGCTATCATAAAGAAAAAAATTACAGAACACATAGATAGTCATGGTTTAATGGAAGAAAGCCAACATGGCTTTAGCCTAGGAAAATCTTTTCTTACTAATCTGTTATATTTTGTTTGAAGGTGTGAACAAACAGGTAGACAATAGTGAGCCGGTCGATATAGTGTATCTGGATTTTCAGAAAGCTTCTGACAAGGCCCTTCATGAAAGACTCTTGGTGAAATTAAAAAGTCATGGGATAGGAGGCAGTATACTATTGTGGATCAGGATATGGTTAAAAGATAGAAAGCAGAGGGTAGGGCTAAATGGTCAATTTTCCCAATGGAGAAAAGTGAATAGTGGAGTACCCCAGGGATCTGTGCAGGATCTGCTGCTATTTAACATATTCATAAATGACCTGGAAATGGGAATGAGTTAATCAAATTTACAGATGAGACAAAATTATTCAAAGTTGTTAAAACCCAAGAGGATTGTGAAAAATTGCAAGAGGACCTTGATAAACTGGAAGACTGGATGTTCATATGGTAGATGAGATTTAATGTGGACAAGTGCAAAATTATGCACGTAGAAAAGAACCCAAACTATGGTTACACAATCAAGATTCCAGATTAGGAAAAGAATTTAGGTGTCATCCTGGACAATATGTTGAAACCCTCCGCCCAGTGTGCAGACACAGCCAAGAAAGCAAACAGAATGCTAGGAATCATAAGGAAAGGAATAAAGAATAAAACTAAGGATATTATAATGCCTCTGTATTGTTCTATGGTGCAACTGCACCTTGAATATTGTGTGCACTTCTGGTCATCATATCTTAAAAAGAATATACGTAGTAGAATTAGAAAAAAGGTATAGAAGGCTGGGGGCATTCCAAGATGGTGCATGCAACTTTTGGTGCTCTGTCTGTGGTTTCTGATGGGGAAAAGAAGGAAAGGTGGGCTGGACAAGCAGCCACAGACTGCCCAGCTTACCTTAACTCCTGTTGCCTCAGGTCTGATGGATGTTTATTTGTGCCAGTTGGAGCAGCAGTCAGCTGAATTGGGGCAGCTTCCTCAGTGGTGAGACTGCGGAAGAAGAGTAGCTCAGAATCTCCATCGAGTTCTGACCTCACTCCCCCTGACGCAGGGCCACCTTGGATGTAGTCAGGGTCTGAGCGGGTGGTGGTTGGCTCTGGAACTGTCAGTGCTTTTTCACCCCCTACCCCCTTGGGGTTGTCCCTAGAGCTTGCTGCAAGCAGTGGAAGGATCCAGAGGGACTATGAGCAATTCTGTTTGCTACCCCAGAGCAGAGGTCCAATGGAGCCAGCGGGCTTGGATGGCATTTCCCTGCCAGAGGGATCCAAGGAGATAGCAGCTAACTTGGGCACCGAAGAGGGTAAAGCTGTATTTTCCTTTGAAGTAATCCGGTCCGAACAGGTCACTTTAGAGTCAATTTGGAATGTGATCAAAGAGCTTGGGGAAGCTATTACTCCTCAGATAAAGGAGTTTCATGGGCAGATAGAGAAGAATTCGAAGGCTACTGTAATAAATGCTATAGCAACTGGAACACTTCAGTCTTCTGTTGAAGAACACTTTCTCTGCACATGAATCGTTTTGATACTCGCTCAGAAGCATTCATTAAGGACGCTACTAGCTTTAAAGCTTGTTTGGAGCAGTTGGACAATCACTGTAGGCTATCAAATTTAAGGCTGATAAATTTTCCTAGGTGTTCTAATATCTGAGCTAAGGAAATGTTTAAGTTATATTTAACAGAAATGTTGGGTATTCCTGTTGATTTTTGCCGCCTTTGGTAAAGATATACTATCTGCCTAAAGGCCGAAAGGCCACGTAGAAGTTGAGATCCCTGGACCTCAAAATGCAGAGGTGTTAAATGTTACTGCTTTGTTAGAATCATCTGAATCTGAGGTGATTACTCCTGCTGTTTGTATCTTAACTTGAGCTTTAAAATCAGATAGCATGGCCCCTTAAATTATTCTTCAGGAAATGTAATGTTTATTTTATCTTTTTAGTCCAGATATTTCCTGACCTGGCGAAGGATACTCTGCACTGAAGGAAAGAATTTTGTGATCCTGAGGCTCAGGGTTCTGCAGCTAGGTGGGATGTTTTTCCTAAAATACCCATGCAAGAGCCTAATTAAGTTGCTAGGTAATTCAAATATTTTCTTGTATCCATCTCAATTGATTTCTTTTTTGAATGCACATGGTTCCCCTGGAATAGGACAGGTGGAACCTCCGAATACGTGATATTGGGTAATGATGACTGTGTAAAGCTGTATTCTTCTGTGTAGAGTATCGAATAATAATTTTCTGATTGCTGCTGCCCCTAATAGAGGGCTAGAAGTAGGGATACATGTATTTTTTTCTTCCCATCTTTATTTATATTTATACATGAATTTAACGTATCATGGTATGTTTTTGTACCTCACATTTCCTATGCAAGTTGGTTTTTTGCATTTTTATGTGAAATTATAAAGATTAAATTTTTTTTAAAAAAAGTATAGAAAAGAGCCACCAAAATGGTAAAGGGGATGGAAGGATACCCCAATGAGGAAAGACTTAAAATGTTAGGGTTCTTCAATAAGAGACAACTGAGGGGAGATAAGATAGAGGTCTATAAATTAATAAATGGAGTAGAAGGAGTAAAAGTAGATAGGTTGTTTACTCCTTCAAAAGGTAGAAAGACTAGGGGACATGCAATGAAGCAATAAGTAATCCATTTAAAAATAATAAGAGTAAATAGTTTTTCACTCAACGCATAATCAAACTCTGGAATTCAATACTGGAGGATGTAGTAAAAGATTTTAGAGTAGCTGGGTTTAAAAAAAAGTTTGGACAAGATCCTGGAGGAAAGATTCATAAATCATTACAGAGGACCCGGGAAATCCACTGCTTACCCCGGGACAAGCATAGTGGAACCTGTGTATCTTCTGGGAACCTGCCAGGTATTTGTGACTTGGATTGGCCACTGTTGGAAACAGGATATTGGGCTTGATGTACCTGGGTCTGACCCAGTATGGCATTTCTTATGTTCTTATCATTACGTTCTATGAAATCAGGTCCAGCGCCTGGCCCAGTCGAAGTGCCTCCCAACTGGAGAGCTGCAGCAGGAGAGCAAACCAAGGCTATTGAGGAGCAATGAGAACCATGCCTCCGTCTGTTTTGAGCTTCAGGAGGGTCTTTGCAATGAGAGATATTGGAGGATACGCATACGAAGACCCTCCCCCCACTGTAGGAGGAAAGCATCTGAGGCTAGACTGCTGTATGATCTTACTCTGAAACAGAACTGATCCACTTGAGAATTCTGAATCACCATGAACAGATCAAGGGAGTGCCCCACTCTTGAAAGATGTGGTCTGCAACCTCCCTGGTTCAGCGTCCAGTCATGCAGTTGTAGAACGCATCTCAATCTGTCTCACAGAGTGTTTTGTTCACCTAAATGATATGTGGCTCTCAATTCCATCCCGTGAGCAATGACAAACGTACACAACCCGTTTCCTAACACAGACACCTATGTTTATTTTTATTTTTTATTTTTTTATTTAGCTGTATTTATATTCCGCTTTTCACCGGGTCAAAGCGGTCAATTGGGGGATACATTTAACATGAGGGGATATGACACACATACGTTAATACTTACAGGGAACATGGGCAATGGAGGGTTAAGTGGCTTGCCCAAGACCACAAGGAGTGCCTATAGGACTAGAAATCCCATGTGCCTATGTGCCTTTATAAAATAAGCAACCAAAACTAGCTCCAGCAGTGTGCAAATTTTCACCAATTCTTAGGCAGGTGTAATTGTGTGCATTTGCTCTCTGCTTGGATATGCAAATTTTATAAATAGGCATTCATCACAGCTCTGTGCCTGCCCTGCCAAACTATACTCTCAGGAACACCTACACATAGCATGCATATAAGTATGTTCTTTCATGTCAACATAGATACTTATATGACATATACTGCTGCTCAGTTTTGTAAGATTACCCCTTAGAAGATTAGATACATCCGACTGGACTCGGGAAAGTTTTGAAGAACCATCGTAACACATTTAACCCAGTACTAAACACAAACAAAAGCCAATGAAGGTTTTCCAAACAAGAACAACCCTATTTATAACTACAGCCAGTTAAAAAATGAGTAACCGAATACTGTTTAGAGAGCACAAATCTGTGCTCCAAGTAATCCTATGTGCAGTGCTTTTCAGTAGTTCACCCTGAAAGTAGTGAGTGCATGAATTACTTTGGTTCCAAGAAGGGGAGGTGCTGGAGAATCATATATAGGAAGTAGCCTAATTGTTAGAGTAGCGGATTGAAAATCAGGGGAAGCCAGGATTCAAATCCCACTATTACTCTGTGACTTTGCGCGTCACTTGATCCCTCCACTGTCTCCTGGACCAGGAAACACTTCCGCATTTGAATATAATTTGCCTTGAGCTATCACTGACAAGGCTTGAGCTAAATCTAACAGAGAAAAGAACTATGCAAAACAGCTTTTAGTTTTAGCCCATCCCCTACTAGGCTTATGCATTTGTTTCATTAGCATGCCTTAAAAATATCTGTGCATAATACATTTATTTAAAGAACGCTAATCTATGAATGGAGGAGTCTAGTGGTTACAGCAATAGCCTAACTACCCAGGAGATCTCCATGTGGCCTTGGACAAGTAACTTTACCCTCCAATGTCTTGGAAGAAAAGACCTGGCAATCTACTTCTGGTTATACCTTGCCAAGAAAACCCAGGGGCTGCTCATTCACCAGGAGTCAGCACTGACTCGATGGCACTTAAAAAAAGAAATCTACTAATACATACATTAAGAGGTATAATTAGTAAAATGCGCTTTTTTAGTATGCAATAAGCACAGAAATTAGCATGAGAAGTAAAGCTGCGCTCTGTTGGGGGTGTGGCCATCATGTTCCTCTGCAATTATCATGAGGAGATGCACTTCAACGAAATAACTTGCAAAAGCACCTAATGCAGGTGTACTTACCACCATGCATCGACGAGGAGCTAAGTACACCCGCACTAACAGCAACATTCACAGTCAATGCCCAGTCAGAGTCCCATTGTGCATTACACAGTTAACATGGAATTTTTACCGCATTATTGCATGGCAACAGTACAGCTCAATATGCACATGGTAAATTCTGTGCTAATCATTAGCACACTTAGTAAAGACACGCCTGAGAGCTAGAGCTACTAAGTCACACTACTGTTAACACAACAAACCTTATTTTAATGTAAGCCCCATTTTATTTCAATGGAGCCTAGTTACCAATGTGCGTTAACGGTAGCGCACCTTACTCTAGCCTCTGTCGATCAGCGCATGTTAAAACACTATATCATGCTTTAAAACATTTATATTTAAATGAAATGTGTGAAATGCAACGAAAAGTACTCTAAAACTGAGAAAAATTCTGAAAAAAACTCCAAGCCAAATATTTTCAGCCTGCGCAGATCTCCAGTTCCTGCGAACGTTTCCATATTATTACATGGTTAAGGATACTGAATTCCTAACGTCAATAAAATCAAGAGGCAGAGTACCCAGTTCCAGGCGAAAACTATCTCAAGGCCACACTGCCTTAAAACTTGATTGACTTACATATAAATTAACAAAAAACCTCTTTAATTGAAAAAGGACTCTTTTCAACAAGTGGGATGGCCTATAGCTTTCTGGTTTCTCAAGAAAGCTCTTTTTTTTTTTTTTAGTGCACAGCACATTACTGCAACTTTTAAAGCCTCTGCATGAACACATCTCTCAAAAGGAAATTACCAATTAATTTAAATTGTACCCCTAAGGCCATCTTTGAAGTCTAAGTAGCCATGATGAGCAAGAGTCCCTAGAGCTGGTAGTGGCTCTTATTCCTAACCATAACTCTATCAATCTACTTATTTTCCAGGATCATCAAAATGGTCCCACTGGGAAACACTACTCACTTAGCTTCGTTTAAAAAGGAGGTCAGAAACTCTGACAAACTCATTCTACCAGAGGCAGTAACTAAACCATTACCTCTAAATCCTTCCTGATATGACTAATTTTGTTAGAGAAATACCTTGCAAATTTGTTGTGATGAAGGAAAAATCCCCATTATTTTACTTTGGGGTCTGATTTAAGGAGAAACTTTACATACCTGATCATTTTCTTTCCTTGAATTTTGCTAGACCAGTCCAGATGAGTGGGTTATTTGCCCTTGCCAGCAGGTGGAGGCAGATCTCAGCAATTTTCAGTGATGTCATCACTTGGTATATCAACTCTACAGCAGTGAGAGAAGCCAGTATTTGTCTGTCTCCAGCAGATGGCAAGGTGCAGTGCAGATGGACCTGTCTCCTCTGGCTTATATCATGGTGCTGTGGCCTGTGTGACCGAGACCTGTATGTCCAAGGCTGGTTGGAGCTTGGGAACGCCTCTTTTTTCTTGAGCCAGCAGCTGCCCAATATCAGTCTCCCACGGATTCCAGCACTGTTGAACCAGAGAGGAGCAAGAAAACCCCATGGGAGCCCTGAGGGGCCTGATAAGTTGAGCCCAGGCCTCACTTCCCTCTTATTGTCCTTAATCTCGGGGTTTTGTTTTGTTTTTTTGTTTTTAATTTTGCCTTTTTCTTCCTATTGATTTCAATGGGCTGTATTTGGTTTTCTTGCTGTTTGTAACAAATCAGCTCCAGGTCAGCATGGGGGTCTGGGGCTTTCCTGTTCAGGTGCTCCAGTCAGTCCAACAGGCGCTGGAATTCCCTCTTCAGGACACCATTTCACCACAGTCCTGGCTTCTTTATCGGAGGGGGAAGGGGGGGTCTTATGATCTTCTCTCTCCCTTTCTTGCTGCAGTACTCAGCTACACATGACCAATGCAGACTACAACCCCAGTATTTTTTTAAACATGGCTGCTGCTTTTTATTTATTTATTTTCTTTAACTAACAGGCTTTTATACCGCTTTACCATTTCAGTCAAAGCGGTTTACATTGTAACTTAAACTTGGTAATGTACATTAAACAGGGACATTGATAACAGATTTTTCTGAGGCAATTGAGGATTTAGTGACTTACCCAAGGAGTGCTAGTGGGAATCGAACCCTGGTCTCTTGGTTCCCAAGCCAGTACTCTAACCATTAGACTACTTCTTCCCTCCTTGCCCTGATTGTGATGGAAATACCCAAACACATTTTTCACAGCATTTTAGGACTATTTCTGTAACGCCTGTCACCCGGGCTGCTTTAACAGGATGATTAAGGAAAGGGATCACTGGCCAATATTGTGTTGCTGCAATGTTATTAGAAAAATGTTTCCTCTTGGCCCTCTTAATTCTGGCATAATCCTTTAAGGAGAGTTAACGACCTATTTTCGCTCTCAACAACTCTTCACCTGTCTTATTTTCAAGTCTTTCTTCTTTTAAAAACCAGGGAGCTCGCATCCTATGAGTATCACTATCAACCCCACTCTGGCAACAGATGGTCCTAACTCTGAACTCCAGATGGTCACCATATCACCTACAGGTCTATTGTGCATCTGCACTGTAATATCACTCATGACTTCTGTCAATGGCATAAATGTCACCCAAGTAGCCCCTGCAGCGCAGTGGGGCCAGGAAAGCACAGTTACTTACCTGTAACAGGTGATCTCTGGGAACAGCAGGAATGTAGTCTTCACATATGGGTACGTCGGTACCGACGGAGCCTGCGCGGGAACCCTCCCCAGCGTCCAATCAGAAAGCTTTTGGGAGCATCCCACAGCGTCTGCGTGCTGCCTTCCCGCCTTTCCAACTATCTCTCCTCAGTTGAGTTTTATAGCTGAGACAAAGAGGGGGAGAGAGAGGGAAAGGAAGAGAGATATAGAGAGAGAGACAACTCCTAGGAGAGGTGGGTCGGTTGTGAAAACTTATTCCTGCTGTTCCCAGAGATCACCTGTTACAGGTAAGTAACTGTGCTATCAACAGGAATAAGCAGGAATGAGTCTTCACATATGGGGACTCCCTAGCTTTTGATGCCAGGGAGAGAGCCCATAAGTTGTGTGTCCCTGAGACAGGGCTGCACTTCCCCACCTGGATCTCTGGCATCCCATGAGGGATGGTGGGTAGGAGTTGATTAAGTATGGAACAGGTGTTGGAGAACAGCCTGACCAAACAAGGCATCCCGGCGGGAGTCCTTGTCCAAGCAATAATGGGCTGTGAAGGTATGAACAGAGGCCCAAGTGGCTGCTCGACAGATGTCGTTGATAGACACAGAGTTCAGATGAGCCATTGAGGCTGCCATGGCTCTCACATTGTGAGCTGTGACATGGCCCTCCAGAGAAATGTTCTTGCTCTGATGGGCGAAAGAAATACATTGGGCAATCCAGTTGGAAAGTGTTCTCTTGGAGACTGGTTGTCCCAAATGAGAAGGATCAAAAGCAACAAAGAGTTGAGAAGACTTTCTATGTTGCTGTGTCCTCTGTAAGTAAAAAGCTAGAGCTCTTTTACAGTCCAGGGTATGAAGATTCCTCTCTGCACTTGATGCATGAGGTCCTGGAAAAAAGACAGGTAGGTAGACCTCTTGGTTGAGGTGAAAAGGCGAGACCACCTTAGGCATAAAGTGTGGATTAGTCCTAAGGACCACCTTGTCATGATGGAACCTTGTATAAGGTGAATTAGCTACTAGTGCTTGCAATTCACTGATGCAGCGTGCTGATGTGATTGCAATGAGAAAGATAACCTTCCAAGAAAGGTATTTCAAGGAGGTAATAGCTAAAGGTTCAAAAGGCGGCTTCATAAGCTGACCAAGAACCAAATATAAGTCTCATGCCACCGGTGGTGGTCTAATGGGAGGTTTTGTTAAAAGGAGGCCTCTCATGAACCTTGCTACAAGGGGATGAGAGGAAACAGGTTGTCCATTTAGAGGCTTGAGTGAAGCTGCAATGGCACTCAGATGGACTCTTACTGAATTTGTCTTAAGGCCTGCATTAGACAGATGCAGGAGATACTCCAGCAACGATTCCAGAGGTATGGCACGGGGGTTAAGACCCTTTTCAGAACACCAGATGGTAAACCTTTTCCACTTGAAGGCGTAAGAACGTCTTGTGGAAGGTTTTCTGGAAGCATAAAGAACATCTTTTGCTTGTTGAGAAAGATGAAGATCGATGGAGATCTAGGCCTTCAGCAACCAAGCCCTGAGATGCAGAGACTGGGGATTGGGATGCCACAACTTTCCGTCCTCCTGAGAGAGGAGGTCTGGAGCAGACCCTAACTCTAGGGAGGGAGCTTGAGAGAGATGTAGAAGCAGAGGGTACCACACTTGCCGTGGCCAATGTGGAGCTATGAGAATCATGTGGCCTCTGTCTCTCTGAAGCTTGAACAGGGTTTTGGGAATTAGGGGAATGGGTGGAAAGGCATACAAGGAAGTCTTGACCCCAATGAAGGAGGAAAGCATCCCTTGCCTGAGCCGGAGTTCTGGAACAGAACCGGGGAAGTTTGGCATTCCACTGACTTGCAAAGAGGTCTATGTCCGGGGTTCCCCAAATTTGAAAAATCTTGGATACCTGGCCCATATGTAGGGACCACTCGTGTGTGAAGCAGAACTCGACTGAGTCTGTCTGCCCAAGAGTTTTGAACCCCTGGAAGATAGACTGCCAGAAGATGAATGTGATGCTCTCTGGCGAGGGCCCACAGTCGCAGAGCTTCGTTGCAAAGCGACAGAGAGCCAGTTCCTCCCTGCTTGTTTATATAGAACATGGCTACCTGATTGTCCGTGTGGATAAGGACTGTCTTGTGGCTGAGCAGGGTGTGGAAAACTCGCAGAGCAAGGAAGATTGCTCTGAGTTCCAAGAGACTGATATGTATACAAGTCTCCTGTGGGGACCAGATGCCCTGTGTGGGGAGGTCCTGAAGATGAGCTCCCCAGCCCATTGGAGAAGCATCTGTTGTAAGAGTTGCCTGGGGTAGAGGCTGTTGAAAGGGAGACCCCAGCAACAGGTTTTGAGGGGACTTCCACCAATGGAGGGACAAAATGAGGCGACTTGTGTTTGCTATTTTGTCTGACAGGTGGATAAAGTCCACTGAGCTGCTCTCATGTGAAGGCGAGCATATGGTACCACATGAACGGTGGATGCCATGTGGCCTAGCAACTGTAGCATTTCTCGAGCAGTTAGTAGGGGTTTTGACTCTGCTTGAGAAGCTAACTGCATCAAGCGAAGGCAACGGGCCTGAGGAAGATAGGCCCTTGCCTTTGTGGTATCCAGCAACGCCCCTATAAACTCCAGGGACTGAGTAGGGATCAAATTGGATTTTGGGGTGTTTATTACCAGCCCTAAATATTGAAGGATATGCATTGTGCAGGTTAGAGCAGTCTTGGCCTCAGATTGAGTGGGAGCTCGGATGAGCCAGTTGTCCAGATAAGGGAAGACAAATATTCCCAGGGTGTGCAGAAAAGCAGCAACCACTGCCATGCATTTCGTGAACACCCTTGGTGCAGAGGCCAGGCCAAAGGGGAACACTTTGTATTGATAGTGCTTCTCCTGGAAAAGGAACCGAAGGAACCTTCTGTGAGATGGATGGATGAGAACATGAGTGTACGCATCCTTGAGATCTAGAGAACAAAGCCAATCCTGACTCTGAAGGTATGGCAGCAGAGTTCCTAGAGAAACCATCTTGAATTTTTCTTTGACTAGGAATCTGTTCAACTCTGAGATCTAAAATGGGTCTGAAGCCCCCTGTTTTCTTAGGGATAAGAAAATAGGGGGAGTAGAACCCTGTGCCTTGTTGTTGAGAAGGCACTTCCTCTATTGCCCCCTGTGCTAGAAGAGTGGCAACCTCCTGCTCTAACAGGCTGAGGAGGGAGGTTGGAGAATTGAAGTGGTGCACTCTTGTGAGAGGGGGCAAGCTGGAAAAATGCAGTTTGTACCCCTCTCTTATGATGGAGAGTGTCCAATGCTCTGCTGTGATTTGCTCCCATCTGGGAGCAAAGTGACATAACCGTCCTGGAATGGTGGAGGGCTCTGGTCCTTCTAGAACCAGGAAGGCTAAGTTCTCTAGCAGAAGGTCAAAGGCCCTGAGGGGGCTGAGATTGCTGGGCTGGAGCAGGCCTCGCAGCCTTTGCCTTCGTCTGTTTGGAGGATTGCTGACGTTTGGAAGGGAACTGAGCTGCAGAAGATGCTCTCTGACTATAAGCAGGATAGGATCTTCCCTTTTTAGAAAAAGGTGTTTTCTTGAACAACCTTTTCTTAGCAGGAGCAGCTGTAGATTTGGATAGTCTATCCAAAGCAGAATTTTCAGCATCCATCTGATTGGCTTTTGCTTGCCAAT
This sequence comes from Ichthyophis bannanicus, assembly GCA_033557465.1. Lineage (NCBI taxonomy): Eukaryota > Metazoa > Chordata > Amphibia > Gymnophiona > Ichthyophiidae > Ichthyophis > Ichthyophis bannanicus. The sequence goes on along the minus strand of CM066035.1, from coordinate 897,067,093 downwards.
CTTTACCAAACAGATTCTCACCTGTACAAGGGATATTTCCCAATTCATCTTGGACCCAGGTCTCCAAATCAGATGCTTAAAGCCAAGCAATCCTACGTGCACCTATAGCTATAGCTGAGGTTCTGCTTACGCATTCAAAGGAGTCGAAAGCTGCACGATTGGAGAATGTGGAGATATCCTGGGCATGTTTGAGCCCAGTGAGAAATTCTTGCCTTTTACTGTCAGACATAAAAGGACTTAAAGTCTGCAAATGGTCAGTGACTTCTTTTAAGAACATTCCCATGTAGAGACTATAAGAATTAATTCTCGCAGCAAGCATGGAAGCTTGGAAGACTCTTCTACCAAAAGCATCCAGGGTTCTACATTCACGTCCTGGAGGATTAGAGGCATGTCTCTTGACACTTCTAATCTTTCTCATTGCAGACTCAACCACGATGGAGTGGTGAGGAAGCTGAGTTTTATGGAAACCAGGACAAGGAGGGACACGATACAAGGTGTCCAACCTGCGAGAATGAGGAAAGGTGGTTAGAGGTGCTTCCCACATCCTTAACATGAGATCATACAGAATCTCATGAATAGGCAAGGTAGCTGCCTCCTTAGGAGTTTTAGGATATTGTAGAATATCTAACTCCTTAGCTCTAGACTGACTCTGGTGCTACTGTAATAGAGAGGCCCCGAGCCACCTCTCTGATAAAGTCTTGAAAAGACAAGTCCTCTGGAGGAGACATCCTTCGTTTAGGAGAGGACTCCTCCTGTGGAAGAAGCATCGCTGCATCGACAGACTCTTCCGAATCCTCAGAGTCCTCAGAGGAATTGAAGTATCGTCTGTTGGGATGCTCTTGCAAAGCCCGATACCCGTACCGACTGGGATCGGTATCGGGTTTCACAGTACCGGGGTATCGGTACCGGAGGGCTGCAGAGGGCAGAGTACTGGCATGGCGGACACTGATGCCGATGTCACAGGTACCGGAATCGGTGCCGATGGCGATACCGGAGCCGGTACCAGCGGAGTATTCTGTTGCGGTACCACGGGCGTCGATGCCACAAGGAAAGCCGCCAGACTGCGTTCGATGGGCAGAATCCTCTGATCCATCGACGCCGCCAATGCCTGGAAGTCGGTACCGGTGGAAGCCACCGGTACCCCAGAGCATGGCACCAGGAGATCTGTTGAGGCCACACCATCTAGATCATCCTGGAACCCCGATGACGATGCTTTAGAGGCCGAAGCCTCCCGCCGGGGTAATTTTGCCGGTGCAGAATCCTCGAGGGCAAGGCCAGGGGCATCTCGATGCTTAGAAGGAGATTTGCCCTTCGAGGACCGGCTGGATTTATGTTTAGTTACCTGAGATCCATGTGAGGAAGAAGCAGCCCTGGAGGACGTCGATGCCACCGAAGCTGCATCAGAGGGAAACAGGGTACTGAGCTTGGCAGCTCGGTTCTGTCGACCTCTCTTAGACAACATGGAACAGGACACACAATCTGTAATGGAATGGTCAGGGTCTAAACATTTTAGACACTAGTCATGGGTGTCGGTGACGGAGATAGCACCGCCACATTTTGTGCACTTCTTAAATCCTGAGGCAGGTTTTTCCATATTTAAGGAAAAAGGTTTTTGGCCCTAGGTCCAAAACTGAAGTACACCTGAAGAAAATAAATGGAAAAAAGGTCTTTTTTTTTTTTAAAGAAAAGAATAAGAACCGGCGGTACCGGTCTAGCGTCGAGGAAGGCAGACGCGACAGAAAAGAAATAAAGAAAAAATAAGGAAATTCTTCTGCGGTGACAGGAACACGACCTGCTGGCTTCGCGGAAAAAGAACTGAGGAGAGACAGTTGGAAAGGCGGGAAGGCAGCACGCAGGCGCTGTGGGATGCTCCCAAAAGCTTTCTGATTGGACGCTGGGGAGCGTTCCCGCGCAGGCTCCGTCGGTACCGACGTACCCATATGTGAAGACTCATTCCTGCTTGTTCCTGGAGATAGGAGAGGACCAACTTATAGCCACTCCCATATCTTCTGAGGCAGATCTCTCCTACTCTGGAAGGGGAAAGAGAAGACACTTTCTGATACTTTACTTGGGAGCCTTTTGACACAGACTTCCATAAAACTCTTAATAATCAGACTCAGGACTAACTTTCTAAACTGTTCTTTTGACCTGTTCCTAAGAAAATCACTAATGATCCTTAGCATAATTAGTCGGACCAAAGCATAGCTGTGAAATTAATACCCTCCATTTTAGAATTACTACCAATGTGCCCATCCATTGAATTAAAAAACATCTCCAATGGAAGTCCGACTTTAAGTGTATATGGGCACCCTAGTTACTTGTGTTAAACTGTGTGCCGTAATCAAGCATTTTTAGGCTCTCCTGACATTACTTAGCATCTCTAAAGTTCCTTTGAGGGTAACTTTATAAGGGGGTATATGCCTGGTTTAAGAGGGCAAATAGGTGGCTACTTAGGCATTATTTTATAAACATACAGGCAGAAACCGCACTATCAATGTGGGAGCAGGCATTTAGATGTCCTTCAGAGCAGATGTAAATGTTCATGCGTAAGGTTTGTAAGCATGCACATATATTAAGATATATTATAATCAATGTGCTCCTCCCAGACTGTGTTCCTGGCTATGCCTACCAGAGCAGGAATTTTATAACAGGCTATATATGCATTAAAATGACTTTATTGAACCCGGCAACTTCTAAACCGGCGTTCAGAGAAATATCCTCAGGAACACCGAAGGAGCACATAAGGAGCGTGTCAGGCCCCTTATGACACGCCCCTTCGGACACGCCCCCGCAGGCCACGCACACGCAGCCGCGTGTGAAGCAAGCAGATCTTATGGGGCTCGGTGGGGTCCTCAGTCCCAAGGGCGACCAACCAAAGCCTGCTGATGACCGGGCAGGGACCCGACTCCCACCTGCAACGCTGCTCCGCGGACCAGGAACACCTGCGGCAGCTCTCAGGCAAGAAGATCTTTTCCTCTCTCACCGTGTTGCAAGACCAGCTGAAAATTTAAAGGGCTCGGGGGGGTCCTCAGTCCCAAGGGCGACCAACCAACGCCTGCTGATGACCGGGCAGGGACCCGACTCCCACCTGCAACGCCGCTCCGCGGACCAGGAACACCTGCGGCAGCTCTCAGGCAAGAAGATCTTTTCCTCTCTCACCGTGTTGCAAGACCAGCTGAAAATTTAAAGGGCTCGGGGGGGTCCTCAGTCCCAAGGGCGACCAACCAACGCCTGCTGATGACCGGGCAGGGACCCGACTCCCACCTGCAACGCCGCTCCGCGGACCAGGAACAATTATCATCCACACATGGACTCCTTGTCTGCAGTCCTATGCTAGGTTAACTGTTCCACAGCACCTTTTTCTCTTCAACTCCTACCCTCCATCCTCAGGATGCCTGGTGTTGTGGGGGATAGCATGTTCCAACCTATGACATGCTGGGACTTCAGGCATCTCAGCTTGGGAGTCCCCATATGTGAAGACTCATTCCTGCTTCTTCCTGGAGATAGCACAGTTACTTACCTGTAACAGGTGATCTCTGGGAACAGCAGGAATAAGTCTTCACAACCCACCCACCTCCCCAGGAGTTGTATCTCTATGTATCTTTCCTTTCCTCTCTCTCTCTCTTTGTCTCAGCTATAAAACTTAACTGAGGAGAGGCAGTTGGGAAAGGCGGGAAGGCAGCACGCAGGCGTGGTGGGATGCTTCCAAAAGCTCTTTGATTGGACACTGGGAAGCGTTCCCGCGCAGACTCCGTCGGTACCGACGTACCCATATGTGAAGACTCATTCCTGCTTGTTCCTGGAGATAACAAGTTACTTATGATCACTTTCAAAGTCATTAGAAAACTATCGCCCCTATCCCTCTCGCAATTAGTCAAAGTCGTACCTAACAACCGACAAAGATGAGAGCAATTGACCACCTGGTTACTTCATCTGAATTCCATAAAAGTAAAAAATGCACAAATAGGGCTTTCGAATATATCTCCCCTATGCTCTGGAATGCTTTACCAGCTAGTCTTCGAAACATCACAGAGCTCGCCACCTTTCATTCCCTCCTCAAAACTCACCTCTTTACTGAACATTTTGGTTAAAACTCACCACAATTCAACACAGATCCTACATAAATAACTACTCTCCCCCTACTATTCAAACTATACAGACCCATAATATAACAATCTCCCCCACCAATACCCCCTGAACTTACCCTTTTGCTTCATAACATTTCTTGTATATTAATTGTAAATAAGTTATTTTCTCCTGAATCATGTAAATTGATTGCAGCACCAGTTATTTTGTTAACATGTTCTATGTACTTGTTGTTCAATTGAAAACCTCTATGATTACCTGAAATAGCAGTATAGAAAACACCCAAATAAATTAAATAAAACATATATGCGCCAAATGGCCCAAAAGGCTCCTTCTATAAAGGAGTGGATAGGTAATTTTGCCCAAGACGCAGTAGGAGACTGGATTATAGCAGGGGATATGAACTGTGCCTTAGTGGCGCATGATAGGTCTAACTTTGGGGGGCAGCAACACAAGCGGGAAGGAAAAGAGCTTAGATGATGTTTGTAAAAGTGGGGACTATTGATATATGGAGAGAACACAACAAATTGAGTAGTGAATATACCTGCTATACAGCCCGCAAAGACATATGCCTGTCTAGATTACATTTTAGTGTGAAGAGACCAGATGGGGAGGTTTGATAGACTAGAAGTTCATCCTCAAATCATGTCAGACCACAGACTGGTAACGGGTTGCTGGAGACCCTTTGCACAAAAAGGCAGAACAAATTGGTCCAGGGGTCAGGCAATTGTACCCCAACTGAACCAAGTTGTATGTACCCGTTCATTGTAAGTGCACAGCAGTATGTCTGTTATGCGCAGAAATGTTAAATGTAAACCACACTGATTTTAAAGAGCGCGGTATATAAAAGCAAGAAATAAATAAAATCCCTGTGGCAACATGACGACAACTAAGTGAGGAGGCAGCCTGAATTCTGAGTAGGCCAATTATGGTGATAGAAGTACTGTACAGGAGGCCATCAAAACACTAACTAAAGGTAAAACGGCCAGAGGCAATGACTTCCCAGCTGAGATATATCAATCTTTAAGTGAGGAATGGTCACCGCTCCTGGCGAGGGTTTTCTCGCAGGCAATCCAGGGAAACTCACTCCCCAAATCTATTTTGTAAGCAAACATTATTGTCATCCCTAAAGAGAGAAAAAAAAACCCAGAGTGTGGAAGCTACAGACTTATAGCCCTAATAAACAGCGATGCAAAGTTTCTCGCAAAAATATTAGCAAGCAGAATGGATAAGCTCCTCCTAAGTTTGATTACCCCAGATCATTCTGCATTTGTTACAGACTCATATAGGACAATGTCCGAAGAGCAATAGACCTGATAAACCTTATACAAAGTCATAAAATCCCAGCACTCTGCCTAACATTGGATGCTGAAAAAGTGTTTGATCGAGTGGAATGGGGATTTTTGTTTAAGATGTTAGAAAAATTTAATGTGGGTGTGAAAGGTTTCCTAAGGGGCATCAAAGCTCTTTATCAAAATCCAACAGCGTGATTATTAGTGAATAATGGCTGCATATACAAAGAGGTAGGAGGCAGTGTTGTCCACTGTCACCAATCCTAATTGCCATAGTAATAGAAGCCTTTGCAGCTAAAATCCGGCTGAATGAACAAATCCATCCAATACAAGTGGGAGGGACAAACCACAAAGAGATATTGTATACAGATGACACATTGGTCTTTATGGCCAACCCAAGACAGTCCATTCCAGAACTGCTAGAAGAAATCAAAGACTTCTCCCTAGTTTCAGGGTTCAAAATGAATCTGGGTAAAATATATATACAAGACTTTCCATTCCAGTGGGTAGATCAGAAGTTTAAGTATTTGGGGGTATATATAGGGCGACACTTGTAAGACCTCTACAGACTTAACTACTAGCCACTGAGGGGTAAAACCTGAAGCTGAACTTCAAAAGTGGGAGAAGTTACACCTGAGTTGGTTAGGCAGAGTGGCCACCTTGAAAATGACACTTATTCCCAAGTTCAATTGCCTGTTTTTGCAACTCCTGATAGGCATCCCCATGTCCCACTTGCAAAAATAGCAGAAGAAACTTTTTAAATCTGTAATGGGGGGGGGAGGGGGGGTGAGACCCGAATAAGCAAAGCGCGCCTAACCTGAGATAAAGAACAAGGGGACTTAAGTTACCGGATTTGAAACAATATTATAGGGCAACGGTCTTGCGAGTGTTGCAGACTTATCATGAAGGTTCTGAAGCAGCAGGGTGGATCCTCTTGGAGAGGGCCGCTTTGATGCCGGAAGGACTATGGCATAAACTATAGAATCTAGGAAGGGGAAAAAAACATTGCTCACCCTTTCATCACTCCACTAATAGCCCAGATAAGATACTGTATGAAAATGAAATATCTCCCCCTCCATGTTTTCACAATGGTTCAAATTAAAAAAAACTACTATCAGTCTCAAGTACAGAATTTAGGGAATTAATGCGTAAGTTGGAAGAGAAGGGAATAAATGCCTTCCCAACCTGAACCACTGAAGGAATGTGCTATTCAATAGCAAATCTGGAAGAACTGGCCAAGCTAAAAATCGCCTTCTACCAATACTTTCAAATTAGACACTTCCTGACACGTCCAGGAATGAAAGAACAGATATCTCGCCCGTCCACATGGTTAGAGTGTATACTATTTGGGGGACTAGGTAAAAAAGCTATGTTATCTAAATTCTATCAAGGGTTTATGCAGGCGGACTACCCGGTGGTCCCCATGCACGTGGCCTGTTGGCACGCATGGTTGGGGAAGGAGTTAACAGCACGAGATTGAGAAAATATCCATATAGGGATTAGTAAGTAGACAAGAGTGATAAAGTGGAGACAAGTGCAGCTTCAGTTGATACACCGTACATATATTATCCCGCTTCAGCTATACAAAGCAGGGAGAAGGACCTCAGATGTTGGCGGGAATGTGGGGAACTTGGCTCCTTCTATCACATGTGGTGGGATTGCTCTAAGATATGTACCTACTGGGAGACCATGGTGGACACCCTTGAAGAAATCACAGGAGAATCAGTGAAGTGTGACCCAGAGGAATTCTTGTTGAGCATAAGGGAACTAATATCCCAGACACATCAAATGTTGAAAGCTAAGTTACTATTACCGGCAAGAGTCACAGTGGCATGGAAATGGAAAGCAGAAAAAGGCCCCTCCCTCAATTATAGAATGGTGGACCAAGGTGTGGGAAGCTGCCAAGTTTGACAAAATAACTTGGGAACTTAGAAGGGAACCAAGGTAGCAAAGAATCCATATGGGCTCCATGGGATAAGTTGAACCAGAAGGAGAAGGGGCGGGGTCAAAAGATTTGTCAGCAATCCCCTTGGACCCAAAGGAGTGATAGGGATACACCCTCCATGCACCTGGTAAAGCTGGAAGGAGGACACATGAAAATTAACTAAGAAATCCTGCATGTTACTGAATAAAGCGTAGTTACTCACCTGTAACAGGTGTTCTCCAGGAGCAGCAGGAATCAGTCCTCACATATGGGTGACGTCGGCGCTGACGGAGCCCTCGCGGAGCAATTTTCCCCAGCTTTCAAAGAAAGCCTTTGGGAATTGCAGCGCGCATGCGCGGTCCTCTTCCCGCCCAAGGGTGCCATCTTGCTCAGTCAGATGACATAGCTAAAAGACAGCAAAAAATTAGCAAAAAACGAAAGCATAGAACTGCAACTCCAAGGGGAGGAGGGAGGGTTGTGAGGACTGATTCCTGCTGCTCCTGGAGAACACCTGTTACAGGTGAGTAACTACGCTTTCTCCAGGACCAAGCAGGAAGTCAGTCCTCACATATGGGACTCCCAAGCTTAAGGCTACTGGAGACCCTAAGCACAAAAATGAGCTCCCTCTAGCTCAGTAGCACAGAAGGAAGGAATCTTCTCAATATGTCTCCAACCGGTAGCCCAACATCCGGGATGGAGGGTAGGAGTTGCCTATACCTCAAAGAGGTTACGGAGGACTGCCTGTCCGAAAGCACTGTCCCTGCGGGACTCCCTCTCCAGGCAGTAATGGGCTGCAAAAGTCTGGCTTGAAGACCAAGTAGCGGCCCAGCAGATGTCTGCCAATGGAACAGAACGGAGGTAAGCCACCGACGTAGCCTTCGCCCGAACACGATGAGCTGTGACTCTACCTTCCAACACGAGGCCGGCTGCCTCGTAAGCCCAAGCGATACAGTCAGCAATCCAGATGGACAGAGTACGCTTGGAGACAGGGAGCCCCAACTTGTTGGGGTCATAAGACACGAAGAGCTGAACAGTCCTTCGGTGCTCCCGCGTACGGTCAAGGTAGAAGGTCAACGCCCTTCTACAGTCCAGGGTATGCAGGACCATTTCAGCTCGGCTGGAGTGTGGCCTGGGAAAGTAGGTCGGAAGTACCACCTCCTGGTTGATGTGAAAAGGGGATACCACTTTGGGAAGAAACTTAGGGTGAGTCTGTAGGACTACCCGGTTCTTGTAGAACCTAGTGTAAGGAGGATCAGATACGAGGGCCTGCAACTCACTAATGCGTCTAGCAGAAGTGAGGGCTACCAAGAACAAGGTTTTCCACGAAAGAAAACGAAGTGGACAGGTAGCCATAGGCTCAAAAGGCGGACAGGTAATCCGCTGCAAAACCACATTGAGATCCCAGTCCGGGGCTGGCGGGCGCAAAGGTGGCTTAAGGAGAAGGAGGCCTCTGAGAAAACGAGCCACCAGAGGGTGGCTGGAAAGAGGTCTACCATCCACCGGCATGTGATGCGCAGAAAGAGCACTGAGGTGGACCTTGACCGAGTTGGACTTAAGTCCAAGGTTAGAGAGAGAGAGCAAGTACTGCAAGACCACTGATGCTGAACAGGAGAAGGGATCTTGAGACTGCTGAGTACACCAGACGGAGAACCGACGCCACTTAAGAGCGTAGGACTTCCGGGTGGAGGGCCTCCGGGAGGCCAAGACGACCTCCTCCACATCTGGAGGTAGCTGCAGAGGAGCAAGGACTACCCTTTCAGCAGCCAGGCCATCAGATGAAGGGACCGGAGGTTGGGGTGTAGGAGAGTCCCCTGATCCTGCGACAGGAGGTCGGGCTGAAACCCCAGAGGAAGAGGAGTGTCCACCGCCAGCTGCATTAGAAGCGGGAACCAAGGTTGTCTCGGCCACCGGGGAGCTACTAGGATCATCGATGCTTTGTCTCTGAGAACCTTGAAGAGCGTCCGAGACACCAGTGGCATGGGAGGAAAGGCATACAAGAGGCCGGTGGACCATGGAATCAGAAAAGCATCCGTCGCTACTCTGAGAGGATGCGGCTGTCGAGAGCAGAATCTGGGCAGCCGCCGGTTCAGAGGACTGGCAAACGGATCCATGGTGGGGAGACCCCACTTGAGAAAGATTTGCTGAACCACCATCGGATCCAGCCTCCACTCGTGTGGATGGAGGATCCTGCTGAGCTTGTCGGCCAGGTAATTTCCTTGACCTGGGAGATAGACAGCCCTGAGGAGGATGCCGTGGCGGACTGCCCAAGAGCACAGCTGTTGCGCCTCCTGACAGAGGAGGAAGGAGCCTGTTCCGCCTTGTTTGTTTACGTAGTACATGGCAACCTGGTTGTCCGTCTGTATCAGCAGTGACTGGTGGGACACCAGGTGAGAGAAGGCTCTGAGCGCTAGGCGGATGGCTCTGAGCTCCAGGAAGTTTATCTGATGAGCAGACTCCCAAGGATTCCAGAGGCCTTGAGTACATGACCCTTGGCAATGTGCTCCCCAACCCAGGAGGGAAGCATCGGTCGTCAGGACCTGAGAATGCGGAGTGGGCTGAAAAGCCACCCCTAGCACTAGGTTTGGGAGATGAAGCCACCATCGCAGAGATGAGACCAGCTGGTCGGAGATCTGTACTGAGTCCGCAAGGCTCCCCGTGGCCTGATGCCATTGAGTGCGAAGGCACCACTGAGCAGGACGCATATTCAGTCGGGCATTGGGGGTCACATGGACCGTGGAAGCCATATGGCCGAGCAGTCGCAGAAAGTGCCTGGCGGAGACCAGCGCATTGCTGTGAAAGTGGCTGGCGAGATCCATGAGCCGCTTGGCCCTGTCCAGAGGGAGGAAGGCCCGCGCCTGAAGTGTGTCCAACCTGGCGCCTATGAACTCGAGATTTTGAGAGGGGAGCAAAGTGGACTTTGCGAAGTTTATGACAAAACCCAAGTGCTGGAGCAGAGCCACAGTGCGATGAGTGGCCTGAGCGGCCTCTGGTGAAGATGGGGCTCTGATGAGCCAGTCGTCCAGGTATGGGAACACAAAAAGACCTTGAAGTCTTAGATAGGCCGCCACCACTGCTAGGCATTTGGTGAACACCCTGGGGGCGGAGGATAGGCCAAAGGGCAGTACTCTGTACTGGTAATGATTTCCTCCCACAACAAATCTGAGATATTGTCTGTGGTCTGGATGAATGAGGATATGAGTATACGCATCCTTTAGATCCAGTCTCCCTGCTGGAGGTAGGGCAGCAGGATTCCAAGGGTAAGCATCTTGAACTTCTCCTTTGCAAGGAACTTGTTGAGGTTTCGCAACTCCAGGATGGGTCTGAGGCCTCCTGTCCGTTTCGGAATCAGGAAGTACCTGGAGTAAAACCCTTGACCCTTCAGGTGGTGGGGCACCGGTTCCACGGCTTGTTCCTGAACGAGACTTGCTAACTCCTGAAGGAGTAAGTCCCTGTGCAAAGGGAGTCAGGGAGGCTCCCCTGGAAAGTAGGAGGGAGGTACCTGGTGAAAGTGAAGAAGATAGCCCTTCTGAACTATGTGAAGTACCCAGGTATCTGTGGTGATGTTGGACCACCTGTGGGCAAAGTGGACCAGCCGGCCTCCTGTGCTGAGAGAAACCAGCTGAGGGGGAGAGGCTATGCTGATGAAGTCAAAAACCCCCACCCTGCTGAGCAGGGGCCGGTGGTGCAGGCTTGGGGGCTTGCTGCCTACGGGACCCATTACCCCGTCCCTTGGCCTGCTTTCCCTGTGGGGGAGCAGCTGAGGCCTGATACTGAGGGTAGTATTTATAGGCAGCCGCCTTCCTCGGGTAAAAGGGCTTTTTCCCCGAGCCTTTCTTCTTTTGAGAAGGGGCAGAGGTCTTCCTTGAGAGACGAGTCCTGGTGAGAGTCTCCGTCTCGATTTGTGCAGCCTTCTCATCCATGGGCTTGCCAAAGAGGTTATCACCTCAGCAGGGGACATCGACCAACTTGTCCTGCACCCAGGGCTCGAGGTCAGATGTCTGAAGCCAAGCCTGGCAGCGTCCACCGATGCCGGCCGCAGCCACTCGAGCCGATGCCTCAAAACCATCATAGGCTGCTCGAGATATAAACTTGGAGCACTCTCGAATACCAGTTGACAAGGTTTGGAACCTCTGCAAAGGTTCGTCGGAGAGATCAGCAGAGAACCCGGCTATTTCTTTAGCCAGGTCTCGGAGATACATGCCCATGTAGAGCTGGTAGGTCTGGACTCGACAAGCAAGCATAGAGCCCTGGAAGCACTTCCTACCGAGGGCATCCAGGCTTCGGGCTTCCCTACCAGGGGGCACCGAGGAGTGCATTTTTTGACTCTTAAGTCTATGCATGGCCGATTCCACCACCATGGAATGGTGCGGTAGTTGTGCCTTTTGGAAGCCGGGGCTCTTGCGGACTCGATAAATGGAATCGACCCGCTTGCTTAACACCGGCGACGACGCCGGGCTCTCCCACATGCGGAAGAGAAGTCGTTCCAGCATCGGAGGAACCGGTACAATAAAGGCCTCCTTCGGGGGAGAGTCATATTGGAGGGCATCGAGTTCTTCGACTCGAGGTTCCTCCTCGGGATCCGCGGGGAAGGCCAAAGCCTTGGCCATATCCCTCACGAAGTCCGAGAACCGGGTATCCTCTGGGGGGGGACCGTCTCCGAGGTTGGGACTCGGGGGAGTCCGAAGGGACACACCGAGTCCTAAAGGAACCAGGTGACTCTTCGTCCTCGGATTCCCAGGCCGACTCCTCGGAGGAGGAGTCGAGCAGCTCCGGTCGGGCGGGCACCGATGCTATCTGCTCCGACGCCGAGGGAGTCGGCGTCGACGACCTCGGTCCCGAACGGGAGGCCGAAGGAGACCTCGACCGAGGATCGACTCGAGCCCTCATGGACTCGAGGATCGGCTCAGTCTCCGGGGTCGACTTGGAGGTCGACGTCCCAGCGGTCAGGGCAGAAACACCGGCGAGGCCAGCGATCAATACCCGCTGCTGGTCCATGAAGGCAGTCAGACTGCTCTCCAAGGCCGTCAACCTGAGTCCGAGCTCAGGAGACCCAGCAGCCCCCGACTCGGGCCCCGACGGCGGGTCCTTCGGAGGCGAGTCAACGAGGACAACAGTACTTACGTGAGCGGGCAAGTCCACCTCGAGTCGAGGATGTTTTGACGGTCTCTCCACCTCCGAGGACCCAGGACGGGAATCGGGGCTATGCGACCTGGCCCTCGAGGGACCAGGAGCGTCCACCGATCCCGCCCTCGCGGGTTTCTTCTTCCGATGATGTTCCCGGGTAGGAGACCCCCTTTCAGAGGAACTTCGACGATGCTCAGGACCAGAGTCCCGAGACGTCAAAGCCTCTGACGAGGTCCGAGCCCGGCCGGAGTCAGAGAAGATACGCTCCCGCTGATGCTGCCGACTCAACGCTTTTGAGGACATTTTGCCACACGGACCACAGATCATGGAGTCATGATCGGGTCCGAGGCAGCGGAGGCAGAAGTCATGAGTGTCTGTAAGAGACATGAGTTTCTTACAGAGGTCACACTTTTTAAAGCCGCTGGCAGCCATTGGGGGGAAAAGGGCCCCTGTGAGGTCGAAAGATCGGGCTGCCAGGGAAAAAGGAAAAAGGCGCGAAATCTGTCACGAAGGACAAAAAAACCGAAAAATAAGGAACGGACTCGCAACCGGCGTCGCGAGTCCGGGCGGGAAAAGAACCGGCGTCGAACCGAAGGAAAAAGAGAAATAAAGAGAAAAAAATCAACTTTTCGGCGGGGATTCACAGATAATGTCTGCAGGGCTCCGCGGAAAAAAGAAGACTGAGCAAGATGGCACCCTTGGGCGGGAAGAGGACCGCGCATGCGCGCTGCAATACCCAAAGGCTTTCTTTGAAAGCTGGGGAAAATTGCTCCGCGAGGGCTCCGTCGGCGCCGACGTCACCCATATGTGAGGACTGACTTCCTGCTTGGTCCTGGAGAACAAGTTTTGTCTTAATGAGGGAAACTATGGAATGCTGCTGTTATAAATAAAAGTTTAGTATTAGACTATAGAAATATTTGTGAAAACTTTGATGCATGGTAGGAACAAGATGGCAAATTGAGATAGGTGTATGCTGTGTATATGGAATGAGAGGAACAGCACATGAAGATGACAGATGAGGTCAAGACAGAGACCGAAAATTCACCTTTGTCAGTGGATATACTAGTGGAGAGGTATGACCGGATACAGATCGGACTATAAAGCAAAAGACAGTCAGCCAAGTATACCACCTCAACAGATGAACAAAAGCTGGGACTATGTAATAGCACACATGCTGTAAAACAGACAAATGAACCAGCAGACTGTACAATCTTGTTAATGTAAAGGTTTGAATAAAAATCTATATCTTTAAAAAAAAAAAAATCTTTATAAAAGAATTTTCTTTGTATCTCTCCCAGACACGCTTTTTTCGAAGGTGCACATCTTTTTGTTAATTTGTTTAATGTGTGCCATTTTCGTTCTGCTTTTTCAAGGAAGACGACTGTTAAGGTTGCAGGATGAAGAGAGTCATTCTACTGTTAAAGTCATATAAAATCATGGACGGTATTCATGTAATTTCAGAAAAGCCTTTTTTCGGAGACTCAAAATGGAAATAAAAGCCAGACTCCTGCTGTTTGGACACAAAGGAAACCCTCAAGCCAAATTTTTTCACCCTATCAGTTCATTTTCCAAACTATAAGTGCTCAATATTTATATTTTTTTTGAAGCTGCTAAATGAGGAACATCTGCATCTGCATCTGACAACCCAACCCTCCGGCCCACAAGCTAATCTCTTATGTCCTTTCCACATGTACCAAAATTAGCAGGAAGAGGAGGCGTGGAAAACTGAGCCTTCCACATCTGCTAGACTTAAGCCGCAGTCCAGACAATTAAACTCCACCTTGCCAATGATGTAAGAACTGAGGCTGTTTCAATCTTATATGAAAATATCACCTGGTCTGCACCCTTCAAACATGTGTCTTACTCCAGTGACAAACAAGCTATGGCTTGAAAACCATGTGAGCCCTGTTAGGATTCAGAGTGCTGCGTGCAGAAATTTCTTAAAGTACCAAGCAGAAAGGAGTTGAGAGTAAAATTCTAAGCACAAGGAAAAAGCTATTTCAGCAGGTCTCGTTTGAGACAAAGACAGCTGCTGAGCATCTTGGCATCACTGAGTTTGACTACCCTGACCAGACATCATTGACAAGGAATGATGAAGTCAGCTTTCCAGGGACACGCATTAACTTTGTCACATATGGTTTTGTCAAAGACGGTTCGGTGCAATGGAAAAATACCCCAAAATTTTAACTGTAATTGTGGGTGACCCTGGGGCTCTCCATGAAACCATACCTGCAGAAGACATGATCAGCAGATGGCATATAAACAATACAAAACTGAAACTCTTCTCCCAACAAAGAGGACACCATTTGTCAGGCTGCCCCTTCAGGACACTGAACTCTCCCCTACATACTGAGCAGGGATCTTCACAGTTTTACCCCAGCGAAAGTAAATATGAAATCTCAGAATCATCTCTTTTATATTAACCACTATTTTTGTCATTATAAGCATAGAATGGTTAACAATTTTGAGTTTGTCTTAGTGTGTGTGCATATAAAGGAATCACTTCATTCTTATTTTTGTGTGTGACATTTGGTATACCACTACAGGCACACTATATGGCACCATAGCGGTTTACAATCAAATCCATGGTTAACAGGACAAAAGACAGTCTGAAGTACAAACAACATATAGATCCAATAATGTAAGGGGGTAAGCACAGCAGAACAGTCATCTGGAATACCAATTAAGCAGAATACAATGGGGTGGGGGCAGACCCAGTGAGAGAACCAAAACATATAGATGAAGACTGCATAAGATTTCTGAAATAGCCAGGTTTTCAACTTTTTCTTAAACTTCTGATGAGACAACTCAAAATGAATATCTGGGGGGAACGAATTCCAGAGGGTGGGGACGTTATAAGCAAAGGTTGCTGAACGGATCCATTCTTATCAGAGTTGCTTATATGAAGGAACCACCAATAAATGGGCTTGGGATGAATGGAGGGAACAGGAGGGGATATATGGACAAGACAAGTCAACAGAAAATAGAAGGCCAGAATAAAAGGCTCTGAGTCAGCATCAAAATCTTAAATTTGATGCGGCTGGAAATAAGGAGTCAATGCTTTTAAACTAGGAGGAGTGTAACATGATCAAAGCAACCAACATTATAGACAAGGCGGGCGGGTGGCGGCAGAGGCAAGGGTGGGTGGCAGCGCCGGCACATATGGGCGGCCGCAGCACCCCCACTAGCTGCCGCCAATTCTGTTTGGGAGGTGGGTAGCAGCCGTATTTTCAAAATCAGTGGCTTTTGCCGCTGCTTTTGAAAATACTGCCGCTGCCCACATCCCCCTCCCTGGATGGAATAGGTGGCAGCTGGGGGGGGGGGGGGCGGGGCGGGGCGGGGCGTGGCGGCGGCAGCTGGAAGGGGTGGGGGGCGGTAGCAAGGTAGGGTTCTGCCACTCTAGGCCAGCCCTGAGTATAGAGCAATTTCACAGTAGTATTCGGTATAAGTTGCAGTCGCCTAATGGAACATTGAGGGGTGGTAACTAGGAATGCATTACAATAATCCAGATATAAAACTAGGGTAGGAATCCATAGCCTTAGGAGTGAACATCCACTAGAAGCTTCAGAGAGATCATCAGTTGGAGGGAGTAAAAGGATTTCCTAACCAAGAAGGAAATATAGGGCTGAAAGGATAGATCTTTATCTAAAATGACCCCTAGAAAAGTAACAGAATCCGTCACTTGAATGCGAATATCCGCCATCGTAGGGTGTTAAGCAATAGAAGAATCGTTCTTGGTAAACCAGAGGGCAGAGGACTTAGAAATATTCAAGGCCAGTTTCCGAGATGAGAATCATTCAGCAATCTTGGTAAGAGAAGTAGTAAACTTTCCAACACACAGGAAAAGGAATACACTTGACCTAATCTTCATACTCGACACATTCCCACATTGCTATATATCTGTCCCTCCCAGAGCTATTCCTGTCTCATGGTTAGACCGCTACCTAATCAACTTTAAACTATCATACCATATAAACCACCCAATACCAAAACCCACCTACATAACGCATACAAGATATAAAAAATTTGACAAAGATATCTTTCTAAGAGAAATTATACCGTATATCACCTCCCCACATATAATGATCTTGATAGCTGTATCGCAAATTGGAATACAATAGAGAGCCGCAATCCTCACAAAATCATACACCAATAAATCTAAAATAAGACAAAAACCATCTGAACCATGGTAGTATTCTCAAGAGATAAGGCAAATAAAAAAAAAACAGTTGAGGAAACTTGAATGAAAATGGAGAATGTCTAACTCCCACCTTGATAAACAACTATATAATAAAAAACTTCAAATATACCAAAATACAACAAACAATAGCAAGAAAAACTACCATACGAAGATCCTTATAAATTGTCTGAACCGTCCCAGGGAAGTTTTTGAGATTGCCAGAAATCTAATGGGTGCACCAAATCAATTAAATAACCCTCTTATTACACCTCAAACTCTTGCAAACTACTACATTACCAAGCTCACATCTATATCGGGCTTTCCAATACCATCTACCTTCAATCAAAGGACGTCTAATCTCACCTAGCCTAATTTCCATAAATTAATTGCTTACAGAACTAGACAGAGTGATCTCTAACATTAACAATGAGTGGAGGAGTGGCCTAGTGGTTGGGGCAAGGTACTTCAGGCCGGAAG
Source organism: Ichthyophis bannanicus (assembly GCA_033557465.1). NCBI lineage: Eukaryota > Metazoa > Chordata > Amphibia > Gymnophiona > Ichthyophiidae > Ichthyophis > Ichthyophis bannanicus. The sequence goes on along the minus strand of CM066035.1, from coordinate 897,050,010 downwards.
GTTGGGGGTTCAAATTCCACTAGAGGACAGCAACCTTGGGCCGGAAGGACTGGGGTTTCTAGTCCCACAGGTGCTCCTTGTGATCTTGGGCAAGCCACTTAACCCTCCATAGCCCATGTTCCCTGTAAAATAGTTATCTCCAAGTTATAATGCCCTGTTCAATGTAATTTTCAGTTTGTTCAATGTAAACCACACTGATGCAGAATAGCGCGGTATATAAGAGTGTAAATAAATAAAATAAATAAATAAACACCAATACCTCGAAGTCTTGACCCCTGTCCAGTTAGCTGGCGCCTTACATCCTTGAAATGGTAAACATGTCACTCACAAACTCCTTATGTGAGCCTCAATACATCCAATATTGAAAAACAAATCCCTGGACAAACTATGCCCACATCCTATAGGCCAATATTCAGCCTGCCATTTTTGGCTACAGTCATTGAAAAAATTGTTCACTCACAGCTTCAAGACCACATTAATACGCATGCTCCATTAGACACACACCAATACGGTTTTAGACCACACCATAGTATCGATATCCTTCTTACTGGGCACTTTGATAGCCTGCTAAAGATCATTGATAACCCTAAACAAGCAGTCCTCCTAATATGTTTAGATATTGCAGCTGCTTTTGACTCGATTAGTCACACAATTCTTATCGAAAGGCTCAAGCAAGTTGGATTCTACGGCACCAATTTACTATGGTTTCAATCCTACCTTGCTGACTGATCCCAGCAGGTCAAAATAGGACAACTGACATCGGTCATTCCTGCAGAAATGGATACTGCAGGGATCTGCCCTCTCCGCACTCTTATTTAATATATACTTTCAACCTATCTGCAACATCATTCAAGGATTCAATATCAGATATTCCATCTATGCAGATGTGATGCTATACCTTCCATTTGATAAAGCGCAACATAATTTTACCAGCATCATCACTTACTTTACCAAAATTTCACAATGGTTAAATGAACATAACCTCAAAATTAATTACAAAAAGGACCTCAGTTTTCTTGTAACAAGAAACCAGAATTTTACCCCATCACCAGATCTAAAATTTGGGAATGTGTCACTCATGACAAAGAATGAAGATAGATACCTTGGTGTTATCCTTGATGGATCCCTAAACTTAACAACCTATCTAAAAATGACAGCTGGTATAATCTATAACTAACAGACTCCTCAAACACCTGAAGCCCCAACTACCACACCAGAATTTTAGATCTATACTCCAAGCTATGATATTCCTCAACATGGACTTCTGCAATAGCATCCCTACAAGGGCTCCCAAGATAGGCTAGAAACTATCCTAAAATAGCTCAACATGTTGCTGCCAGGATTATTATCAAAGCAAACCCATCAGAACACATTACTCCCATCCTATACAAGTTACATTGGCTGCCTATACATAGAAGGATCAAGTATAAAATACTAATGACTACATTCAAACTAATAAAGAACTTATCACCATCACACCTAACTGAATTCATAAAGAGCCCCTCAAATGACAGACTAAGAAGGGAGTGTAGGCAAAAAACACTTCTTGTACCTGCATCCTACTGAAAATTTATCACGGTGACGACCAATAGGGCCTTTAGCTTCACTGCACCAATGTTATGGAATTCCCTCCCAAACTTAGATCCACTACTGACCTAACAGCATTCAAGAAAGAACGCAATACGCATCTTTTTATAGAGCATTTTGGCACAACTGAACCAATGCAAAATCTCTTCCCCACATAATATTGTCTTCCCAATCCATACTCATGATAAGCTAGCTGTGTTGTGATCAGCCCTTACATTTCAATTAGAATTACCAGACAGATGTAAAATTGAGCATCCTTGTAAATAAGCCTACATGTACATACATTTCTTGTTTTACAGTCTATATGTACGTACGTTTCTACTTGTAAATAAGTTACTTTGTTTTATTGCACTGACCAGTTGCATACTTGCGAATTTATACTCATTGTTCTCTGTTGTTACTTGTTGAAGCTTGTCATGCTGTAACAGTTCTTGACTAGTTATCTGTAAACCGCTTTGATTTTCCTGAAAGGCGGTATATAAAACCATTCAATAAATAAATAGAACAGCAGTAATGATGGTCCCATTGGTCATGACCGATAATCTGTATATCGTCTGCATAAATGTGTAACCAAAATTGAAATCATGAATCAAAGCAGCAAGTGCAGAAATTAAAATGTTAAACAAGATGGGGGACAGTAAGGAACCCTGTGGTACACCACACAGGAGAGGGAAAGTAGAGGAAATATCTGCTGTAGTGAACACTTTAAAGGTATGCTGTGAGAAATAGGATTGGAACCAAGCCAGGAATGAATCAGTCAGACCTATAAATATCCTGCAATCTCTGTAATAAAAGACGACGGTCGACAAGATCAAAAGCAGATGAGAGGTCTAATTGGATTAAAAGCACCTCTTTCCCCACCATCCAGGTGGATAAGAATGTCTCAGTGCTATCCAAGGGCCTGAAGACCAGATTGCTTAGTATGAATAATTCCCTCATACGTGACAGCGAGAAGTGTTACGGCTCATTTCAGAGATTTCCTAGAGCTTATGATGAAAATGCTCACTGATCCATGCTTTAACGACAAATTATATCATTTTACTAGGATTTCTGTCTACAACACTGTTAGAATGACATGCTAGATGTACTCTCATGATACTATGTCCCAGGTTTACCACTTCTGAAGCCTACATGAACACCTGTTCAGAAAGCTTACTGTCTGTTAACCCTGCAGGCCAAAGGGAAAAAGAAACAGCATTAAGAAATGTGTCAAGCTACCAGACTGCTTTTAGTTCAAAAGGATGAGAGAGTCTTCCAATAAATTGGATGAGAATCCTGAGTCTTGGACGCTGGAGCTAGAAAAATATTGCTGTAGGATCGCTGATTCTTAATCTACCACTTTGAAAGACTTATCTTTGGGGATATGGGAATGGGTAAGCATCAAACATGCCGCAGTCTATACCAGAAACAAACCTGGCTCTGCAGTCCCATCCACCAGCTCTCTCACTGTATGATTTGCCGTGCTTCTGTGGAAGTCATTGTGTGCGTCTTACATTCAAAAAATATCATCTGCACTGCAACTCTGGGAGATTTTCAAATGATTCATTCCCCCTAAGTGTCCTCTTGATATGCCACCCAAAAATGTACCTTAACTTTTAAATGAAAAAGAAACAATGACAGCAATGTTCTGCGCATTTCCTGCAGGTGAGGATGTGCCCACACTTGTAAAATACAGTTTGGAATGATGTCCAATCTCTGTGCATGTAAATACTGCATTCATGTATATTTTACCCATGGTGAAAAGTGCGCACACGTTCAATCCATGGCTGAGATAACGTAGTTACTCACCTGTAACAGGTGATCTCCGGGAACAGCAGGAATTTAGTCTTCACATATGGGAATCGTCGGTACCGACGGAGCCTGCGTGGGAACGCTCCCCAGTATCACATAGGAAAGCTTTTGGGAGCATCCCACAGCGCCTGCGTGCTGCCTTCCCAGCTGTCCCTCTCCAGTTGAGTTAATAGCTGAAAAAAGAGAGAGAGAGAGATACAACTCCTAGGGGAGGTGGGCAGGTTGTGAAGACTAAATTCCTGCTGTTCCCGGAGATCACCTGTTACAGGTGAGTAACTACGCTATCTCCAGGAACATGCAGGAATGTAGTCTTCACATATGGGGACTCCCTAGCTGCAGATGCCAGGGAGATGGCTCCAGGAAGTTGTTAGCCTTTGTGAAAGGGCCATACTCTCCCCCCCCCCCCCCCCCCATGGATCTCTGGCATCCTACCAGGGACGGTGGGTAGGAGTTGATTAAGTCTGAAAAAGGTGTTGAAGAATAGCCTGGCCAAACAAGGCATCCCGGCAGGAGTCCTTGTCTAAGCAGTAGTGGACTGTGAAGGTATGTACCGAAACCCAAGTAGCTCCTCAACAGATGTTGTCGATAGACACAGAGTGAAGATGAGCCATTGAGGCTGTCATGACTCTCACACTGTGAGCTGTGATATGGCCTTCAAGAGGAAGGTTCTTATTCTCATAGGAAAAGGATATGCATTCAGCAATCCAGTTAGATAGAGTTTTTGGAAACTGGAAGTCCCAAATGACTAGGATCAAAAGCAACAAAGTTGAGAAGATTTTCTGTGTTGCTGTATCCTTTGCAAGTAAAAAGCCAAAGCTCTTTTACAGTCCAAGGTATGAAGGTTCATTTCTGCACTGGAGGCATGAGGCCTTGGAAAGAATACAGGAAGGTAAACCGCTTGGTTTAAATGGAAAGGCGAAACCACCTTTGGCATAAAGTGTAGATGAGTCCTAAGAACTACCTTATCATGGTGGAACCTTGTATAAGGAGGACCAGCCACTAACGCTTGCAATTCACTGATGCGACGTGCTGATGTGATTGCAATGAGGAAGATGACTTTCCAGGAAAGGAATTTCAAAGATGCAGCAGCTAATGGTTCAAAGGGCGGTTTCATGAGCTGCCCGAGCACCAGATTTAAGTCCCATGCCACCGGCGGTGGCTTGAAGGGAGGCTTTGTTAAAAGAAGCCCTCTCATAAATCTCGCTATGAGAGGATGAGAGGAAATAGGTTGTTCACTTAGAGGCTTGTAAGAAGCTGCAATAGCACTAAGATGGACTCTTACTGAATTTGTCTTGAAACCCGCATTTGATAAATGAAGGAGATACTCCAGTATCGATTCCAGAGGTATCGCAAGAGGGTTAAGACCCTTCTGTGAGCACCATATGGTAAACCTTTTCCACTTAAAGGCATACGAGCGTCTTATGGAGGGTTTCCTAGAAGCATGCAGGATATCCTTTACCTGTTGGGAAAGATTAAGATCCTGAAGTTCTAGGCTTTCAGCAACCAGGCCCTGAGATGCAGAGACTGGGGATTCGGATGCCAGAGCATCCCGTCCTCTTGGGAGAGAAGATCTGGAGCGGATCCCAATTCCAGAGGCGGAGCTTGAGAGAGATGTAGGAGCAGAGGTACCACGTTTTCCGTGGCCAACATGGAGCTATGAGGATATGACCTCTGTCTCTCTGAAGCTTGAACAGGGTTTTGGGGATGAGGGAAATGGGTGGGAAGGCATATAGGAAGTCCTGACCCCAGTGAAGAAGGAAGGCGTCCCTTGCCTGACAACTTCGAGACGGAATTCTGAAACAGAACCGGGGAAGTTCAGCGGACTTGCAAAGAGGTCTATGTCCAGGGTTCCCCAAATCTGAAATATTTTGGCCACCTGGTCTGCATGGAGAGACGATTCGTGTGGAAGCAGAACTCGACCAAGTTTGTCTGCCCAAGAGTTTTGAATGCCTGGAAGATACACCGCAAGGAGATGAATCTGATGCTCTCTGGCAAGGGCCCATAGTCGCAAAGCTTCGTTGCATAGCGACAGAGCTTGTTCTGCCCTGCTTGTTCACATAAAACATGGCAACCTGACTGTCCATTTGAACTAGGATTGTCTTGTAGCTGAGCTGGGCATGAAATACTCGAAGAACAAAGAAGATTGCTCTGAGTTCTAGGAGGTTGATGTGAAGACAGGCCTCCTGTAGAGTCCAGGTACCCTGGGTAGAGAGATCGTGCAGGTGGGCACCCCATCCCACCTGTGATGCATCTGTTAGGGTGGCTTGGGATAGGGGTTGCTGGACAGGAGACCCCCCACCAGCAGATTTCTGGGTGATTGCCACCATTGGAGGGACAAAATAAGACGGTTTGAGTTTGTTATTTTGTCCGACAGGCAGCCTGAGGCCTGTGTCCACTGAGTGGATAAAGTCCAATGGGCTGCTCGCATATGGAGGCAAGCATAAGGAACCACATGCACGGTGGATGCCATGTGGCCTAGCAACTGTAGCATTTCCCAAGCAGTGAGTCAAGGTTTGAGCACTGCTTGGGAAGCTAGTTGTACTATGCGAAGAAAGTGGGGGCTGCAGAAGGAAAGCCCTTGTCTGTCTGGTATCCAGATGAGCTCCTATGAACACTAGGGACTGACTGGGAGCAAGATTGGATTTTGGGAGGTTTATGACCAGTCCCAAATACTGAAGGATTCGCATTGTGCGAAACAGAGCAGAGCTGGCTTCTGGGACTGTAGGGGCTCGAATGAGCCAGTCGTCTAAGTGAGGGAAAACGAATATTCCCAGAGTGCGGAGAAATGCTGCTACCATAGCCAAGCATTTTGTGAACACTCTTGGGGCAGAAGCAAGGCCAAAGGGAAGAACCTTGTATTGGTAGTGCTTTCCTTGAAACAGGACTCGGAGGAATCTCCTGTGATTTGGATGGATGAGAATATGAGTACACACATCCTTGAGATGTAGTGAACAAAGCCAATCCTAACTTTGAAGGTATGGCAGCAGAGTTCCTAGAGAGACTATTTTGAATTTCTCTCGGAACAAGTATTTGTTCAATTCTCTGAGGTCTAAAATGGGTCTGTGTCCCTCTGTTTTCTTTGGAATAAGGAAAAAGGGGGAGTAGAACGCTGTACCCTGATGGGGAATGGGTACTTCCCTCTATTGCTCCTTGAGCAAGGAGCACTGTGACTTCTTGACTTAAGAGACTGTCGAGAGAGGTTTGAGAATTGAACTGTTTTACAATTGTAGGAGGGGGCATGCTGTGAAAATGAAGCTTGTACCCCCCTCTCGTACAATGGGCAGAGTCCAATTTTTTGCTGTTATTTGGTACTATCTGTGGGCAAAATGACATAACCTGCCTGGGATGGTCGAGGGTTCTGGACCGTTCAGGGGCAGAAAGGCAAAGTTCTCTAGGAAGGAGTCAAAGCCCCGGAGGAGGCTGAGCCTGCTGAGCTGACTGAGGTTTTGCAACTTTTGGCTTCTTTTGTTGTCTAGGTTGTTGCTGTTGTCCCTTTTGGGCAGTCTAATCTGGACGGTGTCCCTGCTGGGGGTATAGGAAGGATAAAACCTTTTTCTTATTGAAAAATGGTTTCTTAAAGGATTTTTTCCTTGCAGGATCGGCTGTAGATTTGGACAATCTATCCAAAGTGATACTGTCAGAATCTCTCTCAGCCTTCTCCTGCCAATTCTTGCCAGAGATTTTCTCCTGTGCAAGGAATGTTTCCTAATTTATCCTGTACCCAAATTTCCAAGTCAGATGCCTGAAGCCAGGCAATACAACGTGCACCAATGGCAATAGCAGAGGTTCTGTTATGCATTCAAAACAGTCAGAGGCTGCACGATTTAGAAACTTGGAAACATCCTGAGCGTGTTTGACTAGAGTAAGGTAGTCTTGCCTTTTGTCATCAGGAAGGAGGGGGCTCAAAAGCTCCAAGTCTCCTGTGACCTCTTTAAGGAACATTCCCATATACAAGATATAGGAACTGATCCTAGCTGAGAGCATGGAAGCATCGACGCTCAAAGGCATCAAGAGTCCTACATTCACAACCTGGAGGACTGGATGCATGTCTCTTTGCACTTTTCATCCTTCTCATGGCTGATTCCACCACCATTGAATGGTGTGGTAAATGAGTTTTTTGAAAGCCAGGACAAGGTGGAACTCGATACATGGTATGGAGTCTTCGAGAATGAGGAGATGTGGTTAAAGGCGTTTCCCACATCCTTAGCATAAGATCATGTAAGATCTCATGAAAAAGCAGAGTAGCTGCCTCTTTGGGAGCCTTACGGTATTGGAGAATTTCCAACTCCTTTGCCCTAGACTCTTTTTCAGGAGCTACTGTGATGGAAAGTCCCCGGGCCACATCACTGATAAAGTCCTGAAAGGACATATCCTCTGGGGGAGACATTCTGCACTGAGGAGAAGAGGAATCCTCGGGGAGAAGTACTCTTGTATCGGCAGTCAGAGTCTTCAGACTCAGAGGATTCAAAATACCTCCGATCCCGGTGATCATGCAAAGCACGGTACCGGTATCGATCGAAGTCGGCATCGGGTTGTTCCGGTACCGATCTGTCGATGCTGGAGACAGATGCATGACTCGGTATGGGTGGCATGCCCGCTGATGTTAATGCAGTCGGTACCAGTTCCGGTGTCGGTACCGGTTGAGGTGTCTGAAGCAGTTTCAGTGGTACCGAAGCCGTGAGAAGAGCCGCTAGACTGCGTTCAATAGCAAGGACACTCTGGTCTATCAACGCTGCCGACGCTTGAGTGTCGGTACCGGTAGAAGCGGTCACAACCCCAGAGCATGGCACCAGTAGTTATGCCAAGGTCAAGGCCTCAAGAACATCCTGGAACCCCGTTAGTGCTTTGGAAGCTGAAGCCTCCCGCCAGGGTAGCTTTGCCGGTGAAAATTCCTCAACGGCAATGCCAGGTGCATCTCGATACTTAGGCGATCTACCCTTTGAGGACCGGACAGATTTATGTTTAGTTACCTGAGATCCATGGGAGGAAGATGAGGCCCTGGAGGACATCGATGCAACAGACGCCGCATTTGAGGGAAAAAGGGTGCTACGTTTAGCAGCTCGGTTCTGGCGGCCCCTTTTTGACATCATTCCACAGGAGAGGCACTCTGAAATAGAGTGGTCAGGACCTAAACATTTGAGACACCAATCATGGGTGTCAGTGACGGAAATGGTACCGCCACATTTAGAACATTTCTTAAAACCTAAAGTAGGTTTTTCCATTTTTAAGGAAAAAATTGGGCCTAGTGCCCAAAATGGCGCCTAGCACCAAGGAAAAAAAAAGTTTCTAAAGTAAAATACCTTAGAAACTATAATTTTTTTTTTAAAGAAAAAAGAAAGAACCGGCGGTACCGCAGACGCAGCCACAAAAACAAAGATTAAAGACAAAATTTTTCTGCGGTGACAGGGTATGTGACCTGTTGGCTCCGCGGAAAACGAAGAACTGGAGAGGGACAGTTGGAAAGGCGGGAAGGCAGCATGCAGGCGCTGTGGGATGCTCCCAAAAGCTTTCCTATTGGACGCTGGGGAGTGTTCCCGCGCAGGCTCCGTCGGTACCGACGATACCCATATGTGAAGACTACATTCCTGCTGGTTCCTGGAGATAGCATTGTTATTCACCATCTTTATCTTTATTCATTGCTTGATATACCGCCCAAGCTTGTGCGTCAGGGCGGTGTACAATATAATCGATAAAAGCACCATAACAGGTGATCTCCAGGAACAGCAGAAATCAGTCTTCATGTATGGGTATTGTCGGTACTGAAAGAGCCCGCATGGGAATGCTGCCCAGCGTCCAATTGGAAAGCCTTTGGGAGCACTCCACCCTGGCTGCGCATTAGTTGAGTTTGTGGATGAAAGAGGAAAAAGTATACCCTACAACTCCTAGGGGAGGAGGGTGGGTTGTGAAAACTGATTCCTGCTGCTCCCGGAGATCACCTGTTACAGATGAGTAACAGCATCTCCAGTAACAAGCAGAAATGCAGTCTTTGTGAGGGACTCACTAGCTCCCAAGGCACCAGACTAAACAGACAACCACGAGGCTAGACAATTGAGCCAGAGAGTAGCGATCCCGAATGGCCTCCTTGGACTTGAGCACAAACATGGTTAGAGAAGTCTGGTGGCATAAAGGTCCAGGACAGAAGGTAAGAGTTAAGATTAATTCCCAAATAGATGCTAAAGGACCACCTGAGCGAAGACAACATCCCAATGGGAGTCCCTGTCAAGGCAGTAACGAGCAGCGAAGGTGTGAACGGAGGACCAGGTAGCTGCCCGACAGATCTCTTCAATAGAAACAGAAGGTTGGCAACAGAGGTTGGCCATGGCGTGCACATTGTGTGCGGTGACGTGACCGTCAATGGAGAGCCCTGCCTAAGAATAAGCAAAAGAAATGTAGTTCGCAATCCAGTTGGATAGGGTGCGTTTAGACTACTGGAATTCCAAGATGACTTGGATTAAAGGAGACGAGAGGATTTCCTGAAATTCTTGGTTCTGCCCAAGTAGAAAGCCAAAGCATGTTTGCAATCTAGTGTGTGCAGGGCTGCTTCAGTTTTGGAAGCATGAGGTCTGGGAAAGAAGACCGGGAGCATTACAGACTGATTAATATGAAAAGGAGAGACCACCTTCAGAAGAAGTGTGGATGGGTCCAGAGAACTACTTTGTCATGGTGGAAGTGAGTGTATGGAGAATACGACACTTAGGGCCCTGCAGCTCACTGATACGGTGAGCAGAGGTGAGAACAATGAGGAAGATGACCTTCCAAGAAGCCTTAGAAGCTGCGATAGAAACACATTGAGGTCCCATGCCACCGGCAGAGGTCTGATGGGTGGATCAGACAACAGCAGACCCTGCATGAAGCACTGCACCAAAGGGTGCGATGAAATAGGCAGCCTGTCCACCAGCTCATGGTAGGCTGCAATGGCACCAAGATAAACTTGGAGCGACTTTGTCTTAAGTCTGGTGGTGAAAAATGAAGATACCGTAGAAGCAGATCCACCAGACAGGCAGAGGGATCAATATGTTTCGGGGTACACCAGAGGGTAAACCACTGCCACTTGACGGCATAAGAACATCTGGTAAACAACTTGTGTGATGCCAGCAAAATGTCCTTGACCTGCTGAGGAAGGTTAAGGTTATTCAAATTTTGGCTTTCAGCAGTCAAGCCATGAGCTGGAGTGCCCACAGGTTGGGACAGAGGAGCACTCCATGCTCCTGAGAGAGGAGGTTGGGCATGTGCCCCAAGCTGAGAGGTGGAGTCTGTGCTAGACGAAGCAGCAGAGGAAACCATGGCTGGCGGGGCCAGTAAGGGGCTATTAGAATCATGGAGCCCCTGTCAGCCTGCAACTGAACAGGGTTTTGGCTATTAAGTGGATGGGTGGGAATGCATAAAGCAAGTCCCTGCCCCATTGAAGAAGGAAGGCATCAAGCACCTAAATGCGTAGAGAGGGAAGCCTCGAGCAGAACAGCGGCAGTCATGCATTCTCCTGTGTGGCAAATCCCCCAGAGATGGAAGATCCAAGAGAACGTGTCCTGATTCACAGTCCACTCGTGTGGACAAAGGATGCGGCTGAACCTGTCCGCCAGGAGGTTGAGTTCGTTGGGGAGATACACCTCTCCCTGAGATGGATGCGGTGTGCAATGGAGAAGAGAGAGGCAAAGGGCTTCTTGGCAGAGGAGATAAGAGCATGTTCATCTGGACCAAAACTTGTTTGCCTGAAAGTTAGGGTTGAAAAACCCAAAAAGCATTTGTGAGAGCATGAAGCACGAGGAAATTGATTTGCATCCGAGATTCCTGTTGTGAAAATTGCCTTTGAGTATTGAGACTGTCCAGATGCACCCCCCCCAGCTGAGTTTTGAAGCATCCGACCACCAAGATAAACAAGACCACTTTACTACTAGACTTCAACCTACCCTCCCCTCCACCAAAATCAAGCATCGCCTTCCTAGATGCCATGAAAGCCATGGAATTTGAGCAGATAGTACAAACCCACACCCACCCACGACAAAGGCAATACAAACCCACACCCACCCACGACAAAGGCAATATTCTTGACATGATCTTTAACAACCACGCCCCCCCTCCACCCCCCACACTCCCTGCACAATTATAAATACAACCAGTTCCCTGGTCCAACCACTGCTTCATCAACTTCAATCTTCCACTTCTCCTCAAACCCCCACAGCCCAACAAAACCAACAAAGAGAAGATTCAAACAAGTCAACAAAAGATGACTTCCTCAACATACCCCCTCTTTTTGATGACAAAGCTAACAACCCTGAAGTATTCCCGGATTTATAGAAGACCATCCACAAAGCCTCAGTAGCCCTGACAAACTTACATCACAAGTCCAACAAAATCCTAAAAACCCCATGGTACAACACCAGAACTCTGGAGAATCGAAACCCACCTACGGAAACTAGAAAGGAAATGGTGAAAAAACAAACACCCCACTGACTGCAACCTCTACATGACTGCTGGATGAATACAGAAGACAATTCAAAAAAACAATACCACTCTAAACCAATCAACTCATCCCTCAACCGTCCAAAAGAACTCTTTAATATTGTGAAATAACTAACCAAACTCCCAACCAAGCCTACTCCATGACATGCAATCAACCCTCAACAACTAGCGGACTACTACAAACAACTACGACCACCTCAGCTATATCATCTCTCCTCACCACAACCATCCACCACTGCAGTTCCCTGGTCATCCTTCCGCCCAATAAGCAGAAGCCACATTGAAACCATCATCGCCTCACTCACACCACCACCTCCACTCTTGATCCATGTCCAGTCTCCTGGATCAAGGCAACGAAAACAGAACTCAGCCTTATCATCACTAAATTTACCCAAGCATCCCTTACCCAAGGGCTTATGCCCAACAGCCTCAAATCTGCCTCAATCCACCCAATCCTCTAAAATCCCAATCTCGACCCAATGGACCCCACTTCATACAGACCTATCGCCAGCCTCCCTTTCATAGCCAAAATCACAGAAAAAGTGGTATGCCAACAACTCCAGGATCATATCAAAATTAAATGCTCCACTTGACCCCCAACACGGCTTCTGCCCCTACTATGGAGTTGAAACCCTCCTCCTCTCCTTCCTAAACAAACTCATCCAAGGCATCCAGTCAGCACAACAAGAATTAATCTTAGTTTTCCTCGATATCTCAGCTGCATTCGACTCAGTAAACTGCACTATTCTTCTCCAATGCCTCCAATCTATCGGAATCCAGAATACAGTATTGAACTGGTTCCAGTCCTTCCTGTCCAACTGTCAGCAGCAAATTAAGATGGGCAAGGCCTTCTCCACTCCATTCACTCAAATTCAAGGTGCCCCACAAGACTCCACTCTCTCTGCTCTTCAACATATATCTACAACCACTCTGCTTGATGTCCCACAACTTAATCTACCACCTCTACACCGACAACCTCATCTATCTCCCCTTCAACACCAATCAACCCACATTCACAAAGTTACAGCTCTGCTTCTCTGAAATTTCACAGTGGCTCACAAGTAACCACCTCTCCAACTACAAAAAAACCCCACGAAGCCCTCTTCATCACTAAAAACAGTACATTCACTCCCCCTACAACCATAATCCTAAACACTCATATCAAAGTACAGCAAGAAATAAAATACACCTGCACCACTCTTGATCACAACCTCTCCTTCAAACAAGTGAAGAAAACGGCAAACTCAATCTTCTATAAGATCCGCACTCTCCAGCACCTCTGCCCAATCCTGCCCCCCCCCCCCGACTTCAGGTCTGCACTACAAACAACAATCTTTCCAGTCCTTGACTATTGCAATTCCATTTACTAAGGTCTCCCACAATCAACCACTCTCCCATTACGTACAGCTCTCCATACCGCTGCGTATAACCTTCTGGCAGCCTCTAAACAGGAGCACATTACCTCCATCCTCAAACAATTCCAATGGCTTCCCCTCAACACTCACATCAAATACAAAACATTGATGACAACCCACAAAGCACTATCTAGCATCTCCTTCTCCAAACTCCTCAGCCTTCTCCAGCCCTTCCAACCAAACAGAGCCAGCTGCCAATCTATCAGCAACATCGCGATTATCCCCCACTCACAAACTAAGAGCACTCAGCAGGCTTGCGCAAGAGCATTTGAATGTACACACCTACACTATGGAACTCTCTCCCCGTCACCATCGGGTGCAAAGACCTTTCCTCACTCAGGAAACATCTGAAGACTCATCTATTCATCGAACACTATGGTCCTATAACTTAACCCCATGCACCCCAAACAAATACAAAACAGTGTATATAGTTATTTGTACATAGCTACTATACACATCCATGTTTTATTGTAACTTTGAGTTGTTTGCAAATCGCTTTGACCTGGTGAAAAGCGGTATAAAAGCACAGGTAAATAAATAAATAAATCTGTTAGGCTGCATTGAGGTGGAGACATCTGAAAAGATGGCCCTGCGAGTAAGTTTTGAGGGGTGCACCACCATTGAAGGCAGTTGACCAGAGGAGTGTGATGCAAATCTTGTCTGAGGAGCGCCCGGTTGCCTGGGTCCATTGAGACAGCATCATCCATTGAGCCTGTCACGTGTTGCCGGGCCTATGAAACGACATGGACCGTATAAGCCATGTGACCTAGAAGGTGCAGCACCTGTCAAGTGGTGCTGTGCTGCTTATTACAGAGTTGGTCAGCTGGACAAGACAAACAGAGCGATCCTGTGGAAGGAAAGCTTGGGCCTGAAAGTATCCAGAAGCGCTCTGAAGAATTTGAACTGCTGTGATGGTACCAGGTGAGATTTGGGAAAGTTTAAAACAAACCCCAGATTCTGAAGCACTGTGATGGTGCGATGATGAGATTGGTTAATAAAGGGAGAATCCCCCAGAGGTAAAACTATCGCCTAAATAAGGGAAGACAAAGACCCCCAAAGTACGAAGGTAGCCTGCTACTACTGCCATGCACTTTGTGAACATTCTGGGTGCAGATGTCAGCCTGAAGGTAAGCACACGATACTGGTAGTGGGACTACTGAACCCAAAACCATGGAGAGGGTGGATCAGCAAATGAGTGTATGCCTCCTTGAGGTCTAGAGAACACAGCCAATCATTTTTCTGGAGGAAGGGCAGAAATGTTACAAGGGAAATCATCTTGAATTTTTCTCGAACAAGGAACTTGTTGAGATCTCCAAGATCTAGAATGGGTCTAAACTCTCCTGTCTTCTTGGGAATAAGGAAAAAAGCGTAGTTACTCACCTGTAACAGGTGATCTCCGGGAACAGCAGGAATTTAGTCTTCACATATGGGTATCACCAGTACCGACGGAGCCTGCGCAGGAACACTCCACAGCGTCCAATAGGAAAGCTTTGCGGAGCATACCACAGCGCCTGCGTGCTGCCTTCCCACCTTTCCCACCGTCCCTCTTCAGTTGAGTTGATAGCTGAGACAAAGGAGAGAGGGAGAGAGAGAAAGAGAGAACTCCTAGGGGAGGTGGGTGGGTTGCGAAGACTAAATTCCTGCTGTTCCCGGAGATCACCTGTTACAGGTGAGTAACTACACTATCTCTAGGAACAAGCAGGAATGTAGTCTTCACATATGGAGACTCCCTAAATGAAGATGCCAGGGATATGGCCCCAGGAAGCTTCAACCCATTGTGAGATGGGCCATGCTTTCTCCCATGGATCTCTGGCATCCCACCAGGGATGGTGGGTAGGAGTTGAATTAAGTCTGAAAGAGATGTTGAAGAACAGACTGGCCAAACAAGGCATCCGGGCAGGAGTCCTTATCCAAGCAGTAGTGGGCTGTAAAGGTATGTACCGAAGCCCAAGTGGCTGCTCGACAGATGTCGTCGATAGATACAGAGTGAAGGTTAGCCACAGAGGCTGCCATGGCTCTCACACGGTGAGCTGTGACCTGGTCTTCAAGAGGAAGACCCTTACTTTCATAGGCAAAGGATATGCATTGTGCAATCCAGTTAGAGTCCTTTTGGAAACTGGAAGTCCCAAATGACTAGAATCAAAAGCAACAAAGAGTTGAGAAGACTTTCTATGTTGCTGTGTTCTTTATAAAAGAGCTTTAGCTTTTTACCTACAGTCCAAGGTATGAAGGTTCCTTTTTGCATTGGAGGCATGAGGCCTCGGAAAGAATACAGGAAGGTAGACCGCTTGGTTTAAATGGAAAGGGGAAACTACCATCGTCATAAAGTGTGGATGAGTCCTAAGAATGATCTTATGGTGAAATCTGGTATAGGGAGGATCAGCCAATAGAGCTTGCAACTCACTAATGCGGCGTGCGGAGGTGATTGCAATTAGGAAGATGACCTTCCAGGAAAGGAATTTCAGAGATGTAGTGGCTAAAGGCTCAAAGGGCGGTTTCATGAGCTGCCCGAGAACAAGATTCAAATCTCATGCCACTAGTGGTGGTCTAATGGGAGGTTTTGTTAATAGAAGACCTTTCATAAATCTTGTTATAAGTGAATGAGAGGAAATAGGTTGTCCATTTAGGGGCTTGTAGGAAGCTGCAATAGCACTAAGATGGACTCTTACTGAATTGGTCTTAAGACCAGCATTTGATAAATGAAGGAGGTACTCCAGTACCGATTCCAGAGGTATCGCAAGGGGGTTAAGTCCCTTTTGAGAACACCATATGGTAAAGCGTTTCCACTTAAAGGAGTATGATTGCCTTGTGGAAGGTTTTCTAGAAGCCTGTAGGATATCTTTTACCTGTTGAGAAAGGTTGAGATCCTGAAGGTTTAGGCTTTTAGCAACCAGTCTCCGGAGATGCAGGGACTGGGGATTCGGGTGCCATAGCATCCTGTTCTCTTGGGAGAGAAGATCTGGAGCACACCCCAACTCCTGAGGTGCAGCTTGAGAGAGATACCATGTTTGCCATGGCCAACGTAGAGCTATGAGAATCATAAGACCTCTCTCTCTCTGAAGCTTGAATAGTGTTTTGGGGATGAGGAGAATGGGTGGGAAAGGCATAGAGGAAGGCTTGACCCCAGTGAAGGAGGAAGGCGTCCCTTGCCTGACAATATCGAGCCGGAATTCTGGAACAGAACTGGGGAAATCTGGCATTCAGTGGACTTGCAAAGAGGTCTATGTCTGGGGTTCCCCAGATTTGAAATATTTGGGTAACCTGGTCTGAGTAGAGAGACCATTCGTGTGGCAGCAGTACTCTGCGGGTGTTTGTCTGCCCAAAGGTTTTGAATGCCTGGAAGATATATCACGAGGCGGTGACTTTGATGCTCGCTGGTGAGGGCCCATAGTCATAAAGCTTCGTTGCATAACGACAGAGAGTCTGTTCCTCCCTGCTTGTTCACGTAGAACATGGCTACTTGATTGTCCGTCTGGACTAGGATCGTCTTGTAGCTGAGCTGGGCTTGGAATATTCGAAGAGCAAGGAAGATTGCTCTGCGTTCCAGGTGGTTTATGTGAAGACAAGCCTCCTGTGGAGTTCAGGTACCCTGGGTAGAGAGATCGGGCAGGTGGGCCTCCCATCCCACCTGTGATGCATCTGTTGTTAGAGTGGCCTGGAATAGGGGTTGCTGGAAAGGAGGTTCTCCAGTGATTGCCACCTTTGGAGGGACGAAATAAGACATTGTAAATTTGTTATTTTGTCCGACAGGCAGCCTGTGTCCACTGAGTGGATAGGGTCCACTGGGCTACTCGCATGTGGAGGTGAGCATAGGGAACCACATGTACAGTGGATGCCATATGTCCCAGTAGTTGGAGCATTTCTGGAGCAGTCAGGTAAGTCTTCCCTGCTGCTTGGGAAGCTAGTTGCACTATGCACAGAGCGGGGCTGTGGAAGGAAAGCCCTTGACTGTCTGCTATCTAGACGAGCTCCTATGAATTCTAGGGACTGAGTAGGAGCATGATGGGATTTTGGGAGGTTTATGACCAATCCCAAATATTGAAGTATTTGCATTGTGCGAGACAGAGCAGAGCTGGCTTCTGGAGCCGTGGGAGCTCGAATGAACCAGTTGTCTAAGTAAGGGAAGACAAATATCCCTAGAGTTCGCAGGAATGCAGCTACTACCGCAATGCATTTCGTGAATACTCTTGGTGCTGAAGCCAAACCAAAGGGAAGAACTTTGTATTGGAAATGTTTTTCATAAAACGGGAACCGTAGGAATTTCCTGTGATCTGGATGGATGAGAATATGAGTATATGCATCCTTTAGATCTAGAGAACAAACCAATCCTGACTTTGAAGATATGGCAGAAAAGTTCCTAAAGATAGCATTCTGAATTTCTCTCGGAACAGATATTTGTTCAATTCTCTGAAGTCTAAAATGGGTCTGTGTCCTTCTGTTTTCTGTACCCTGTTGTAGAATGGGTACTTCTTCTATTGCTCCTTGAACAAGGAGTGTTGTGACCTCCTGATCTAAGAGATTGTTGCCAGGGGTCTGAGAATTGAACTGTCTTACGACTGTAGGAGGGGGTATGCTGTGAAAATGAAGCTTGTATCCCTCTCGTACAATGGACAGAGTCACATTTTCTGTTATTTGGTGCCATCTGTTGGCAAAATGACACAACCTGCCAGGAATGGCTAGGGGTTCTGGACCGTTCAGGGGCAGGAAGGCTATGTTCTCTAGGTAGGAGTCAAAGTCCCTGAGGAGGCTGAGCCTGTGGAGCTGGCTGAGCTCTTGGCCCCTTTGGCTTCTTTTGTTGTCTAGTTTGTTGCTGTTGTCCCTTTTGGGCAGCCTGAACTGGACCGTGCCCCTGCTGGGCATAAGAAGGATAAAAAACTTCCTTTTTTTTTCTGAAAAAGGTTTTTTTTTTATAAGATTTCTTTTTGGCTGGGTTGGCTGTAGATTTTGACAATCTAACCAGGGTGATATTGTCAGTATCTATTTCATTAGCCTTTTCCTGCCAATTCCTGCCAAAGAGATTTTCTCCTTTGCAAGGGATATTTCCCAATTTATCTTGTACCCAAAGTTCCAAGTCTGATGCCTGAAGCCAGACAATCCGACGTGCACCAATGGCAATAGCAGAGGTTCTGCTGATGCATTCAAAGCAGTCAAAGGCTGCACGGTTTACAAACTTGGAAACATCCTGAGCATGTCTGACAAGCTTCAGGAAGTCTTGTCGTTTATCATCAGTAAGAAGGGGGCTCATAAGCTCCAAGTCTCCTGTGACCTCTTTTGAGGAACATTCCCATATATAGGATATAGGAGCTGATCCTGGCTGAGAGCATGGAAGCTTGGAAGCATCGATGCCCAACGGCATCGAGAGTCCTGCACTCACGGCCTCGAGGATTAGAAGCATGTCTCTTTGCACTCTTCATCCTACGCATAAGCCGATTCCACTACCATTGAATGGTGTGGTAACAGTTTTTTGGAAGCCAAGACAAGGTGGAACTCGATACACTGTATCGAGCCTCTGAGAGTGAGGAGATGTGGTTAAAGGTGTTTCCAACATCCTCAGCATAAGATCATGTAGGATCTGATGAATAGGCTGAGTAGCTGCTTCCTTGGGAGCCTTAGGGTATTGAAGGATTTCTAATTCCTGTGCCCTAGGTTCCTTTTCAGGAGTTACCGTGACTGCAAGGCTCGAGCCACATCATGAATAAAATCCTGAAAGGACATGTCCTCCAGAGGAGACATTCTGCGTCGGGGAGAAGATGGTTCCTCCGGAAGTAGTACTCTGGTATCAGCAGAGTCATTAGAATCATCGTAATCGGAAGAGTGGAGTGGAGGAGTGGCCTAGTGGTTGGGGCAAGGTACTTCAGGCCGGAAGGTCGGGGGTTCAAATCCCACTAGAGGACAGCAACCTTGGGACGGAAGGACTGGGGTTTCTAGTTCCACAGGTGCTCCTTGTGGTCTTGGGCAAGCCACTTAACCCTCCATAGCCCATGTTCCCTGTAAATTAGTTATCTCCAAGTTATAATGCCCTGTTCAATGTAATTTCAGTTTGTTCAATGTAAACCGCACTGATGCAGAATAGCGCGGTATATAAGAGAATGTAAATAAATAAATAAAATAAATTCAATATATCTCTGATCCTGGTGTTTGTGCAGAGCATGGTACCGGTATCGCATGAAGTCGGTATTGAGGTGTCTCGGTACTGATCTGTTGATGCCGGAGATAGACTAAAGACTGGGCATGAGGGAGTATACCTGCCGAGACCGGTGTCGGTACCGGTGCCTGTTGAACCGTCTGTAGCGGTCTCAACGGTATCGAAGCCATAAGAAGAGCTGCCAGACTGCGTTTGATAGCGAGAAACCTCTGATCTATCGACGCTGCTGATGCTTGGGTGTCGGTACCGGTAGAAGTGGCCAGAACCCCAGAGCATGGCACCAGTAGTTCTGCCGAGGTGGAGGCCTCGAGAACATCCTAGAGCCCAGTGAATGCTTTGGAAGTCGAAGCCTCCCGCCAGGGCTGTTTTGCCGGTGAAGTTTCCTCAAGGGCAATGCCAATGGCTTCTCGTTGCCTAGAAGGAGATTTACCCTTTGAGGATTGGCTAGATTTATGTTTAGTTACCTAAGATCCATGGGAGGAAGATGAGGCTCTGGAAGACATCGATGCAATGGACATCGCATCTGAAGCAAAAAGGGTACCGAATTTTGCATCTCTATTCTGCAAGCCCCTTTTATACAGGAGAGGCACTCCGATGGAGAATGGTCAGGGCCTAAACATTTAAGACACCAGTCATGGGTGTCGGTGACGGATATGGTACCGCCACACTTAGAACATTTTTTTTTAAACCAGTAGCTGGTTTTTCCATTTTTAAGGAAAATGGGCCTAGTGCCCAAAATGGCACCTAGCACCGAGGAAGAAAGTTTCTGAAGAAAAATACCTCAGAACTATATGTGTATATATGTATGTGTATATATATATATATATATTTTTTTTTTTTTTAGAAAAGAAGAAAGAACCACCGGCGGTACCAGTAGGTGTCTAACGAAGGCAGACGCGACAACAAAAAAATAAAGAATAAAGAAGGAATTTTCGCAGGTGACAGGGTATGGGACCTGTCAGCTCCGTGGAAAACGAAGAACTGAAGAGGGACAATGGGAAAGGCAGGAAGGTAGCACGCAAGTGCTGTGGGATGCTCCCAAAAGCTTTCCTATTGGATGCTGGGGAGCGTTCCTGCGCAGGCACCGTCGGTACCAACAATACCCATATGTGAAGACTACATTCCTGTTTGTTCCTGGAGATGGGAAAGTAGAAACCCCTGTCCTCTTGGGTGGGAGGAACTCTTTCGGCAGCACCCTGAGTTAACAGGGTGGCCACCTCGGCTGACAGGAGATTGGCCTGCAAAGGATTTGCTGGATAATCTCTTGTGGAGATGGTGGGGGGTAAGCTTTGGAAGTGATGTGGATAGCCCTTTTGAACAATGCTGAGAGTCCACTGTTCTGATGTGATGAGATGCCACTTGTGGGCATAAGAACAAAGTCTGCCTGCTAAGTAAAGGGGTTGAGGGCCCTGCAGAGGTAGAGTGGCTATGCTCTCCAGAAAGGAGTCAAAATCCAGGTGCTGACTGTGCTGGAGCAGCTGATGATGGTGCCTTAGTTGCCCTAGGCTTCTTAGCCTGATGAGTGCCTTGTTGCCTCTGTTGTAAGCAGCCTGAG
This sequence comes from Ichthyophis bannanicus, assembly GCA_033557465.1. Taxonomy (NCBI): domain Eukaryota; kingdom Metazoa; phylum Chordata; class Amphibia; order Gymnophiona; family Ichthyophiidae; genus Ichthyophis; species Ichthyophis bannanicus. The sequence goes on along the minus strand of CM066035.1, from coordinate 897,029,057 downwards.
GTGGATAAGGAGGATAATACCTCTTCTTTTTAGAAAAGAAAAGACATCTTAACATTAGCCTTCTTTCTTGAGGGGTCAGAAGTCTTTCTGGAGAGCCTCCGGAGGGTGAGGTCATTGGCCTCAAGTTTACCAGCTTTCTCTCGCCAACCCTTTCCAAAGAGGTTTTCTCCAGAACAAGGAATATTGGCTAATTTATCTTGAACCCTCTGCTCGAGATCAGATTCCTGGAGCCAAGCCATCCTGAGAGCAGCAATGCATATTGCTGAGGCTCTGCTGGAAAACTCAAAGCAATGAACAATGCTGTTGTAAGGAATTTGAATGTATTCTGATTTTGTTTAACTAAGGCCATGAATACATCTCATTTGTCATCGGGCAGGATAGGGGGCAAGACTTTCAAAATCTCTGCAGATATCCTTAAGATATATGCCCATGTAGAGCATATAGGAAGAGATCCTGGACATCAGCATGCATGGTTGAAAACAGCAATGTCCAAAGTCATTGACAGCTCTAGCATCCTTGTCCAAAGGCATGGAGGAATGAGTCTTCCAACTCTTGATGTGGTGCATGGCCGATTCCACTACCACAGAATGGTGTGGTAATTGAGGCTTTTGAAACCCCGGAGATAGTGGAACTCGGTACACGGTATCGAGCCTTTTACTGATAGGCAGATCAGTTAGTGGGGCCTCCCACATAAGTAGCATTAAATCCTGAAGGATTTGATGCACCGGTACTGTGGCCGCCTCCTTGAGTGCTAAGGGGTATTAGAGAATTTCCAATTCCTCTGCTCTCGGTTCTGTCTCCGATGAAACTGTAATCTGGAGACCTATCGCCGTGTCCCTAATGAATTCCTGAAAAGACATGGCGGGGATCGACGCTACTCATGAAGAGGGGAAGGATCGGAAGGGATGTCCCAGGAAATTCTGGAATCCTCTGATGCGACTTCAAAATTGGAAGAAGTGTCTGATCCTGAAAGGAAGTCAAAGCATTGGCTATCCCATGCTGTTGTCAAAGCCCAATGCAGATGCTCATGTAGAGCTGCATCAGTACCGGGAACGGAAGAGACGGTGTTTGTCGGCTCCAACGGTGGCATTGGAGGGAGAAGCTCCTCGAAACAGGCTCAAGTGGAGGCATGGGACCAGGAGGCACCAACCTCGAGGTGAGAACCAGTGCCTGTGTCACTGGAGCTGTCAATACCACTGGTACCAAGGCTGTCAGGAATGCTGCCAAGTTCCTCTCAATAGCAAGGATACGCTTATCGAGGGAGGAGACTGATGCTCAGGTTGAATCGTATATGAGTTTTGAGACACCATCCCCAAACACAGTTCCAGTAGCTTTCCGAAAGTTGAGGCCTCGGGAGCGTCCTGGAGCACCTGTGATATTTTGGAGAGTTGGTCCTCCCACTGGGGCTGTTTGGCAGGCCGGTCAGCATCAGATGCACCTCTTGGTGAATCTCAATGTAGGGACTTACCTCTATGTTTGGTATTGGACTTTGATACAGATGCCATAGTCTTAGACTTATGTTTGGACTTTGAAGAGACCTGAGAACCAAGAAAAGGGGCAGATGTCGTTGACGATGCCAAAGCAACAGAACCAGAATCCAAGGCGAACAGAGAATCAAACTTATTGGCCCAGTTCTTTAGGCCCCGTTTAGTCATTTGTTGGCACAAGAGATTCTTTGGTAGATGGTCTGGGCCCAAACATTTTAAACAGCCATGTTTATCGGTAACTGAGATGGTACCACAGCATTTGGTACACTTTTTAAACCCACTGGAATGTTTTTCCATCGTGGCAAGAAAAAATAGGCCAAGGCCTAAATTAGCGGTGAAACCACTAAGAAAAAATTAAAAGAAATGTAAGAAAAGCAAAAGAAAGATGGGACTGGTATCCGGGAGGGTACCAGCATTGATAAGAAGGCAGAGCACAGATAAAACACCAGAAAAGAACATTTTTTTGGTGGTGACAGGAAGAGAACCACCTTCTGACTTCGAGGAAAACAAAGAACTGAGGCGAGGATGTGGGAAGGCAGACGTGTAGCCGCGGTGGAGTGCTCCTAAAGGTTTTCCTATTGGACGCTTGGGAGCATTCCCACGCAGGCTCCGTCGGTACCGATGATACCCATACATGAAGACTGCATTCCTGCTTGTTCCTGGAGATATGGCAAATTACTGTTGGCAGCGAGGTCAGAAGAATGAGTGCACACATGTAGATATCTTTTTGTCCATCATTTTTGAAAGCACCTTATGCTAGTTACAGAATATGAACAATTGGATTTTATATTTAATTCCTTGCTGTTTCCAAATCATATTTCAAGGCAAGTTACAGTTCAGGAACAGGAGTTATTTCTCCTATCCAAGAGGGCTCAGAATTTAAGTACATGGGGAAACAGAAGTTGAAGCGACTTGCCCAAGGTTACTAGGAATATCAGTGGGATAAGCTTGATTTGAACCCTGGCTGCTTCTGTTTTTAGGCTCTTGCTCCAACCACTAGCCTACTTCTCCACTCAACATGGATATACATTATGGGAAACACTGAAAATTCTTAGGCACCAGCAGGAACTTGGAATCTGAAAACTCACCTCCCCCTTTGCTCTCTTTCTCCCCCAGGTGCATCATTCTTCCTTCCTCACTCTCAGGCTTCTTCACCCTCTTCCCACCTCCTCGCTAGGTATTCCCCTTGCTCTCTTCCCATCCTCTCACTCCATATTCCCCTTCTTGCTGTTCACATTTCTCCGTCAGAAGCCTCCATACTCTTTCCCACCTCCCTATCAAGTTCAAAGTTCAATTTTCAATTTAATACACTGCAAACCAGAAAAATCATCTAAGCAGTTTACAGTCTATTCAATAAGAAACAAATACAATACTGTACATGTACAGTTGTGGTCAACATTATTGGCACCCTTGCATTTTAGGTGTGTTGTGTACAATATTTTGAGAAATAATTGGAAATATTCCAACTGTGTCTCTTCATAATATTTTAATAGTATGTTCAAAGGTATACAAAAAAAAAGAATAAAAAAGATGTCTATGAAACTTAGACATAGTCATTTCTGTGAAAAAAATATATAACCTGGATAGGATTAATTTTATCAAACAATAAACCTCGTTGAAATAGAAGGTAAACGAATGTATGCAAAATAACTACAAACCTCCCTTTAAAAAGGATAATACCTGAAACACCCAAAAATTATTATGAAAGAGTGAAAGAATCATCAGCTTGGAGTCAGGGTTCACCACTCGAGAGACTTAGCTCCAATGTACAACAGCGTGCCACCCGTTACTCCCCTTAATCATCAGCTCAGTTTCACTCATATCATCTCTTTCCTTTATTGTGCAACACTATTATTTTGCCGTTTTATAAATATTAGCTTTAAATAGTCTGCCATTTTTATCTTCTTTTTGTTTTATGCTTTCAAGGCAAAGCATAGCATAACAACGGGGCCATCCTTAATTGTAACGTCACTACCACCAAGAAATATGATCAACTGGAAAGTCCAGGCACACCAGCCAATAACCTGTGCTCAAATGAATGTAGGCAAGTCCTCATAGACATCAGTGGAGCAGTAAAAAAAGAGCTCTATTTGCTTAGCAAAAATCATTTCAATGACATAACACTGAAATGACTTTTGCTTATATACATTCATTTGAGCGCAGGTTATTGGATGATGTGCCGGGACATTTCAATTGAGCATATTTCTTGGTGGTGATGTTTCAGTTAAGGAGGAACTCGTGATGAGCTTCTACTACTACTACTATTACTGCTATTAATCATTTATATAGCTCTACAAGGCGTATGCGGAGCTCCACAGGTACAAATAAAAGACTATCCCTGCTCGATAGAGCTTACAGTCTAATCAAGCAGGGGTGGCTCTATAATGAGGCAAAGTGAGGCGGCTACCTCAGGCGGCAAAGTCTTGAGGGCGGTAAAAAATGCCCCCAAAACAGCCGCCTCACTTCGCCTTCAAAAGTTTTAAAAAAATAAAAAAAAAAGAAGTGCACAAGTTGCTGCCGAGTCTGCTTCTCGGCAGTGGCAAACTCACCCTCCTTTTCCAGGCAGCCGTGGCTCCCTGCCTCTTAGAGAACCGCGGCTGTGCTGTGACTGCAGTTTTAAATAGAAACGAAACCAGTGCGGAGCCTTCTCGCCTCCGTAAAGGACCCCGTGCAGCTTTGTCCCACCCCCAAAGGAAATTACATGTAACTTCCTTTGGGGGTGGGACAAAGCTGCACGGGGTCTTTCACAGATGCGAGAAGGCTCCGCACCGGTTTTGTTTTTGTTTAAAACTGCAATCACAGCGCAGCCGCGGTTCTCTACAAGTCAGGGAGCCACGGCAGCCTGAAAAAGGAGGGTGAATTTGCCGCTGCCAGCCATCAAAAAAAACCACCACCAAAAAACAAAACAAAAAAAACCCCGAGGAGAGGAGCCGCTGCAGCAGCAACAGGAAGTGCCCTGCGGCTGCCCCGGCAGAGTCCTCCTGTCTCCCTCAGCATGGCTTTACAGAGCCGTGAAAGGAGATGGGAAATTTTCTCTTCATGGCTCTGTAAGCCATGCTGAAGGAGACAGGAGGGCTCTGCCGGGGCAGCCCCGGGGCACTTCCTGCTGCCACTGTGGCAGCAGCTTCAACAGCAAGCAGTTTTTTTTTTTTTTTTTATTTCCCGGGGGGGGGGGGGGGGTTAGGACTTGTAATGGGCTATGGGAGGTTCTAGGACTGGAAATGGGAAAATGGGGGGGTCAGGACTGGTGGTTTGCTATGGGGGGCTAGGGCTGGAAGTGGGCTGATGGGGGGTTTAGGACTGGAAATGGACTGATGGGGGGGTTTAGGACTGGAAATGGGCTGATGGGGGGCTTAGGACTTGTAATGGGCTATGGGGGGGGCTAGGACAGAATGTGGGCTGATGGGGGGGTGTTTAGGACTGGTAATGGGCTATGAGGGACTAGGACTGAAAGTGGGCTGATGGGGGGGATAGGACTAGAAATGGGCTGGGACTGGAAATGGGCTAATGAGGGAGGGGAGGAGAGTGCTGCTGGCCCTGGAAGAAAACTAGGGGCTAGGGCTACAAATGAGCTGATGCGGGAGGATGGTAGAATGGGACTGAAAGGGAGCAGATAATGGGAGGGTCTGCCAGGGGAAGGAGCGGGCACAAAGGGATCTGACGCGGGGGAAGGAGGGGACTGGAAAAGAGCTGACACCTGGGATGTACTGAAGGGGGACTGGAAGGGAGCGGACATTTTGGGATGAGAGTGGTAGGTGGCTGGGTAATGGGGAGAAGGCTTGAAGGGAGCTGACATGCAAATGGCACTGGAAGGGGGATGGGCAGAGGTTAGGGTGACTGGAAGGGAGCTGACCTGGAGGGTGGCACAGAGTGGACGTGAGCTAATATCTGGGATGGTATCTGGACTAGAAGGGGCTGGACAGTGGAGAAGGAGGGGGGGCTGGAAGGGAATGAACACCAGTTGTAGTCGTGGGAATGCAAGGCAGTTGACATTGGAAGGTACTGAGAGGGAAGGACTGGAAAGGGGGCTGATACTGGGGAGGGTTACTGGAACTGGAAATGGGCTGATGGAAGGAAGTGAAGAAAACGAAAGAAGAGATAAGAAATGGCAGATGGACCATAGACCACAGAAAAAGAGCTAAGAGAAGACAGGAAAGCAGAAGCCTCAGATTGGGACCAGCATGATCAGAGAATAAAATGGTCAGACAACAAAGGTAGAAAAAATAATTTTATTTAATTTTAGTGATTGGACTTTGCGCTATTTTTATATTTTACACAGTATTGGGGAACTGCATCTCTTATTTATGTGATGTTGCACTGCATGTGGACTCTGGCTTGTTGAGGTTTCAATTTAAATTTAGCCTACATATTTTTACTTTAGATTGTGGTGACTTATTCTGTACTTGGTGAGGGTCAGTGTTGTGCGTGTGTGACTGAGGTCAGGTGTTCTGTTAACATGGAATTTGTACATAAAGATCTATACTATACTGTAGTAATTTGACTTATTCAGCTTTTCAAATAGGTGTATGGATGTTCCAGGGCCCACTGTAGTATTTACAGTGATGCTTTTTTTGGATGGGCTCCTTACGTGAGTTTTGGAAGTTTGTGCTGATGTGGTATGGTATGGTAGGTTTGCTCTTTGTTGTAAGTTTTGTATTAGTTCACAATATGCCTGGTACTGGAAAATAGTGGTGGTTGTTAGTGAGATGATCATAATCAGATTATTTTTTAAAATATTGAGTTCTGTGGGTGAATGTCCTGTTCTGCTCTGCACCTACTGTGGATGCAAAATATATGTTGAAAAAGAAAAAGCAAGAACCATAACGCAGTTTATAACAAAATAAAAATGAGTTATAATTTAGTTTTATAAACTGTGCTGTTGATTCTTGCTGTCTTTTAGTTCCTTGATGTGCAAACAGGACCGTACCTAGACCTGTGCAAGCGGTGCAGCTGCACAGGGCGGAAAGGCTTGGGAGGCGTATTTCGGCTGTCTGCTGTTGCCCTGCCACCGCTGGCAGGACAATAGCAGGCAGCCAAAATGTGCTCCCCAAGCCTTTTCGCAGCATTTTAAGCAGGTCTGGTCCCTCCCTCCTCCGACTCGATGTCAAGGAGGGACAGATCTGTTTAAAGTGCCGGTTCCTTTCAGATCGGGCGCATGCCCCCCTTCTCTCTCCTCCCCATTCTTCCATCCAGCGCTGCCTGCTCTTTCCCTGCTGCTGGCGCCTCCGTGAAAAAAACAGAGGGCATCAGCAGCAGGGAAAGAGCAGGCAGCGTTAGACGGAGGTATGGGGGGAGAGGGGGGCATGCACCGAGCTGCAAGTCTCACAGGGTGTGATTGCAGTTAGATATGGCCCTGTGTTCAAACATCTTGCATTTCCCTCCACATAATTTAATCGGCTTTTTGGTTTGGTTCAGTCTCTGATTGGCTTTCTGAAAAAGCCCCGCCCACCTCTAAGGTCGGGGGGGGGGGGGGCCCTTTTCATACTTCACCTCAGGCAGTAGATTGCCTTGAGCCGCCCCTGTAATCAAGACAGACAGTAGAAAAGTTGAGAACAAGGGTACAAATAGGGAAAGGCAAGAAGACACAAGGAAAACAAGGGATCAGGATCCAAAGGCAGCCTCAAAGAGGTGAGTCTTTAGCATGGATTTGAAAAGAGGGAGAGATGAAATCTGATGCATAGATTCAGGTAGTTTATTCCAGGGATAAGAAGCAGCAAGGTAAAAGTTCATGTTATGCTTTGCCTGTTTTTTTTTTTTTTTTTGCAAAAAGCAAAAAAGATAAAAATAGCAGAATATTTAAAATTAATATAGACTTATAAAATAGCACAATAGTAAAAGGTATTGCATAATAGAGGAAAGGGATATTGTACAAGTGAACCGAATCAATGATTGATAAGGGGAGTAACAGGTGTCACGCTGTTATATATTGGAGCTAAGTCTCTTGAGCAATGATCCCTGACTCCATTCTGATGGTTCTTTCACTCTTTTAAAACAATTTTGGGTGTTTCGGATATTTATCCTTTTTAAAGGGAGGTTTGTAGTTATTTTGCTGGACAGGATTAATGGCACCCTTCACTAATATTTGGTTGCACAACCCTTGGCAGTGATGGCAGCCTCCAAACGTTTCTTGCAGCCATCTATAAGTTTCGTACATCAGTCTGCTGGTAGTTTCTCCCACTCTTCAACTGAGATTTGTTCCAGCTCATGAATATTTCCAGGATTCCTTTTACCAATGACAGGTTTCAGCTCTTAAAGGTTCTCGATTGCTGGCCAGTTTAAAACTGTCTACTTGCTCTTTTTTAACCATTCTTCTGAACTTTTGGATGTATGCTTTGGGTCATTGTCCTGCTGGAGGACCCATGACCTTCAAATTCAGATCTAGCTTTCTGACACTAGGTAGCATATTTCGCTACAAAATACCTTAGTAGCCCCTCCAACTTCATGATTCCTTTAATATGTTCCAGGCCTCCAGTTCATGAGGCAGCAAAACAGCCCCGCAACATTATGGAACCTCCACCATATCTAACTGTAGGAAGGGTTGTTTTTTTCTTATTAGCTTCATTTCTTTGCTTGTAAATGTATCGCTGGTCTGCATTGTCAAAGAACTCAAGTTTGGTTTCATCTGTCCATGGAACATTTTCCCAGAAGGATTGTGGTTTCTCAAGTGGCGTACCTTTTTATGTCTGTCTTTGCAGCACCTTAGGGATGCCGGTCTCAGCTCCCCCACCAATGCTGCCTGCCCTTGCCCCACAGCCACTTTTAGGGTTCCCTTGGTGGCAGCAGGACCTCCAATTTTAAAAAAACACACACACACGTGGCTCAACTCCTCCATGCTTTTATGCTGGCCTGAACCCCTTTCTCTGACGTATGCTCACGTCAGAGGAGGGAGGGACCAGACCATCCAAACACAGGTTTTTGCAACTCCGCCTTTGAATGGCTGGTCTGGTCCCTCCATCCTCTGACATAAGCATACAGCAGAGGAGGGGTACCAAGCCAGCCGTGCAAGTGTGGAGTCAAAGAGACTCAGGTGTTTTTGTTTTCAATTGGAGGTCTTGCTGCTACTGCCATGGGAACCTAAAAGTGGTGGGGCAAGGGCTGGTCAGGTAGGAAGCCGGCTGGAGACATGGAGGCAAGATAGGGAGATGCTGGGCATGGGGCAAAGGACAAACCGGAGGGTGGGGGGGGGGGTGGAAAGGAAGCATCAGATGTGCAAGTCACAGAGGATGCATTTATGGCTTGTACGGCCCTGTGTTTTTGAGCAGTGGGGTTCCTCCTTGGCCTCTGACCATGAAGTCCTTTGCTTAGTGTGCGGCATATGGTGTGGGTTGAAACCACAACTCCAGATTGTTCCAGGTCAGCCTTAAGCTTTTTAGATGTTGTATGTGCTGTTTTTTTCAACAGTTTGCACTAACCTTCAAAGGCTTCTTGGATTCATTTTCCTCTTTCCACCAAATCCTGAGAGGTTCTTGACAATTCCATGAGAAGAAAACTTCTTAACATTGTGAACTGTAAACACAGGAATCCCAAGGTCTTTGGAGATGGCCTTGTACCCCCCTTTGAAGTTTGATGTTTGGTGATATTGGCTTTTGAGTCTCAGGCTGCTCTCTTGTCTTCATCATTCCTTTGGAAATTTTTTTTTATTAAATTTTCCAAATTAACATATCAAGGTACACTCTTGTATAGAAATGGCATTACAACATAGAATACTAGGCAATAAAGAGAAGGAAATCATTACAAGCTGCTATAAAGTCCACAGTACAGGGACAAATAAAACAAAGTAAGTAAACAGGGGTTGGTTAGAAGTCGATGGTTGCTGTCAAAATTCCTACCAGCTAAAGGTGTGTACAGGAAAATGTTTTCTGCTCATTTGGATTTTTTCCCCCAATTTTGGGACTTTTTCTCTTCCATTTGTCTCTCATATTTATTTTAACTCATAGTAGTCAACTTAACTCATGTTAATTCATAGGTTAACACAATAAATTACATTTATCATGCATTAAATTATCATAAGGTACATTAATCGAAAGCACATTCTTACTATCCGTGTTTAGCTAGTGTTCCTTGCACGTCTTCTCCTATAAAATTCTATAAAACAAGTGTTCTCCCTTACAGAGTGCCACTCCACAATGGTGGAATCATTCCTCATCTGTACTATATTTGCAGTGTTATACAGTGCTACAACTGTCCTGACCTGCTACTTGCTTTTATAGCAGTGCAGGAAAAAGGTTGAAAGCGACTGCCACACCTAACTGCCTCATGACAGAAATAAGTTTCTAGCCAGTAAATAAATAGCAAATGAAGTCATTCTGGCAACCACTGTTGTTTTCCTGGGGTGGGGAGATTACCAGCCACCAACAACCAAGCTGTGCCCAAAACAGTTTTTCTTATTCTGCCAAAACGGATATGACAAAGTCTCTACCACTACAAGGTGGCTTGCCAACCTTATTATTGCGTGCGTGTGGACAGACTGACTTTAGAGGAAGGGTCACAGCTAAACCAAGCCTTTCACCTCTAGGTCAGGTGGTTGAACTCATAGCTAAGGCAGCTGTGAAACGAGATGACGGCCTCACTCCAGTCCCAGGGGCCAGAGAAGACACGCTTACATCACAGCTCCTGTCAGATGTTATCGGCACGCCTCGTCACAGACTTGTAACGCAGGTATGACGAGAGAACACAGAGTTCACAGAACACCGGGAATCAGATGTGCATACCTCGCACTGAATGGGGTTATGGGTTCACCAATTAGCATCATTTTTCAGGCAAGATGATCTATTCCTACTATTATCCTATGGCCTGCATGAATTTATAGTTGCAATTTCCCTAAGCAAGTCCCTGCATATAGTGGGTAAAGCTAGGGCTGGATCACCTCACCCTGGAAAAATGGAGACAACTGGTAAGCCTGTCCTAAGGAAGGAATGTATTTAAAACACTGATATGTCACCAATCCTCTCTGCTTTAGGTGGCTTACAATACATACCTAAAAGATGATGCATCTCTCTTTTCTAGGAATCTGCATATTGCATGAAAGATAAAACATTTCGCTGAAAGCACATATAATTCAATGTTCACACATCTTTTTTTTACAACTTTAGGCATTTGATAAATGAAGCAAACCAAACCTCCATGCAAACACCAGTTGCAAACGGAAGGGTCCCTATTTCTCAACGATACAACTTACTTCTTCAGTGAGCATACCATCTTGGATAAGCCAGCTGTGGTGAAATTAACGCTATACTCCAGTTCCAGACAATTATGCAATTTCCCTGTGCTGTAGAAGAATTCACTATGAGATTAAGGGCAAACAAAAAATCAGCTCTAACTTGCTAGAATATCAGTAGGCACATTTAGTATTTTTTCCCTTCTCCTCCTTCTGGGCCCCCATCAAGCCTGCATCGTCTTTAAGGCCACGCTTTTGAGGAAGAATTAGTAAACACGTGGGTTTCAGCATGCTTCATGCTTCGTGCCTAGTAGCCACCGAAAACTGAGTGCAAAACTGTCCAAACACAAAGTCAAACTTGGCAGCAAACTCTAACAAAGTTTATAACGCAGAAATAAGAGGATCAAAGACCCTTCTTGCTAAAAGAAACACTGGGCCCTCATCAGTCACTTGTGCCAGGCACAGTGGCACTGGCCTCCCTTTGTAAGCATGTTAATTAATACGTGCTGTGTGCCAGGAATCCTCTCCATGACCAGAAACAAAAGATCTCGAAACGCAACAGTCTGGCCAATTCCTGCTGTCTTTATTGGGAAAGACAAACACTGCAGGATACAAAGCTTCACTGACAAGTGAATCAGTCAACAAAATCCATGTGCTTTTCACTGTTACTCTCTTCTTTATTTGGCATTAGTCATGCCGACTTGGTTCGTTAATGGTAAAGGGTCTGACTAATTAAATGCCACTGTTGAAGAAAAAAAGGCAACTTGCAGTACACTCAGAAAATAAAGAACATCCTGCAAATCTTTTCAGAGCGACAGCAGGCTGGCGCCATTGTCTGGTAAAAGACTTTCTACAAAGCCTTGGCAACACAAGAAGCCAAGAGTGTCACTTGCTATAATTAAGAGTGGAATGCCCAACAAGCAGAATAGGCAACTGCCTAGGGTCGGCTGCTTCACCATCAGAATGCTTACCCGGTTACTGGAAGTGGACAGTCTGCATAGCTCTGTCCTTATTTTAGATTACCTGAATGGAATCTTGCGTGATGCAACATGCTTGTCAACCTGGTAAACCCCAAGAAACTGGGTTATAGCAGAGGCGTGTCTCTTTGAAAACATCAGAAATAGAAATCTGAAAACAAACCTACATATTTATGCAAAGTTCCTGGCTGCCATCCATCAATGTTTCTTAGAGTATGACAATTATACTAGACAAGTGATATCAAAATAGTCAACATAAACTGAAGCAGACCACGTCCCTCATCACACACAACTTTAGGCTTCTCCTCATGAACAAAAAGTCAATCTGTTTAACGGGGGTATAGTAAGGGTGTGTATTCATCGGCATATATTCAGTCTGGGCACCTAAAAAATGTTTGTGCATGCAAATCACTTTTACACCTGTACACCTATGAATTAATGTACATACTATCAATTTGCATGTGCAAAAAAGCTTTAGCATGCAGAGAAGACATACATGCATGCAAGATGAATGGGTGCAAGCACATTAAAATCAAGAATATTTCTGAAAACACAAAACACTAAGTGAACTTTGTTTTGGCCATGCACATCCCTAGAGAATAGGGAAAAAGAAAGTATCTGGATCAGATTGTACATCTTCACAGGCGGTGTTTGTCCTTTTCAGCAGTGTGTAGTGCTGCCAGACAGTCTGGAGGCTCCTACTCCAAGAGCTAGACCAACCCTACGAAGTCTGACTCCAGTGTTTTGTAAGAGGTTCTTAGAGTAGGACCAGGAAAATCCTGGGAGGCCTACTGCACTTGGACAGCATTCACACATCTTTAAGAAGCAATAAAATTCAGTCCAGACTCAAAAGATCTGTTCTAAACCAAAACGAAAAGTTTTCTGGTGCTGGTTACTAAGAGGTCTACTTGTGGTGTTCCCCACTTTTGAAATGACAAATCTGGTTACTGAAATGCCAAAGAACATTTGTGAGGCTGCAGAATGTAACTCATCTGTTAATTACTTCTCAAAACAGTTTAACAGGCTGGGGTGGACTCTTCACCATGGTAGAAACCTCAACAGATGTTGCATGGACACTCATGATAGAGGCTGAAGAGTCTAGTTCAATTGAAATTTCAGTTCCCATTGTATTCTTCTATATGTAGATGGGCAAAGAGAGTGATGTGTACTGTTGAGGTCATGTGACCCCTACACTAAGTTCCGTTTCCATTAACTGAAACAATCCTAAGGCCTGCAGCAGTTTAACTGTGGCAAATGATGCCTGAATCACGGCTGAAAAATGAGTATTCCATTCAACCAATTATCTAGATAAAGATAAAACCTGAAACCCCTGCTTTGGGATGGGATTTAGCATGAATCTAAAGAAGGTAACAACCCAGAAACATCTCATTTATTATTTGTAGACGATCTGAAGCTTTATAGTTCCCACGACCAACAATTAGCAGAGCAACTCTGTGTGATGAAAAGCTTTTCTGATGACATCAGGATTACCTTTGGCCTTGACAAATGTGCTTAATGCAACTTTTTTTTTTTTAAGAGGAAAACTGAGCAAAACAGAAAACATCTCCCTGGCTGAAAGCTGTGACATCAAGGACCTTAAACAGGAAGGCGTATATATGTATCTCAGAGTAGAAGGAATGACACTCAAGCAGAAATTACTGACAGGAAAGATAAATAAAGAATACTACAGGAGATTAAAATTATTACTGAAAATTGCTTTAACATCACGGAATAAGATAGAAGCCATCAATCAGCTGGCAATTCCTGTACTTTCATACAGCTTTGGGATTGTGGACTGGCCACTTAAGGATCTTGAAAAACTGGATGTGTGAACAAGAAAACTCCTCCATGCCCATCAAGTGATTTACAAGAATCAGTGTATGCCAAGATTGTACATCCCTAGGGCTGAAGGAGGGCTAGGACTCAGAGACTGATTACACATACAGAGCTACTATCATAGGCCTCTGATCCAAATATGCAGAAAGTGAATATGAGAATCTCTTTCCATCATCAAACTTGGACAAGTGTTCCAACAACTAAAAGGAATGAATGAAAATCCACAAGCATGCACGGGGAAGGCAGTAACAGAATTTGCAAAACGAGAGCAAAGGGTCTTTAAGGAATTAGATCAACAAACAAGGAAAGACAAGTGGCAGATGCACAAATACAATGGGAAATACAGAGTATTACTCCAGGAACCCACTGTCTATCAAGAATGGGCATATGAATGGTTAAGGAGGGGTGAACTGAAACCAAAGGATGAGGTATTGATAGTTGCAGCCCAGGACAGCGGCTTACGGATGAGATGGTTTACAGCGAGCATTGAAAAAAAATGGTAATGCAGACATACAGTATGTTGATTCTTTAAGAAAGACCTGGAAACGGTTACTTGCCTCATAGCTGGCTGTGAAGTTCTGATGGCAGAAAATTTCTATATAGAAAGACAAAGTAGAGCACCCATCCATTGGAAACTCTGTACACATTACGTCACTGTGCCCGAAAAGCACTGGGATCATGACTCTCAGAGAATTACAGAGAATGAGGAGATTATGATCACCTGGGATACTCCCATTCTGACCGATAAAAAGGAGGATGCGAGGAAACCGGATATAGTGGCTAAGGAGAAAAACACCAGAACGGCATTGATAATAGCGGTGTCAGTTCTAAGCAACTACTCTGTGAATCACGTGGAGAGGCAGAAGATCCTGAAATACCAAGAAATGCAGTCAAAGACCAAGAAAATGTGGCAGAAAGATACAGAAATATTTCCCATCATGTTGGGTGCCATGGCTTGATGAAGGAGAATTTCCAAGCGCATCTTGACAAACTACCCATACAAGTTACATCTTACGAACTCCAACAAGAGGCTCTCTCTGGCACGATGCAAGTATTACGCCAAGCCTTAGCAGTAAATTTGAGGGCTTACTCCCCATGCCCTGGCTTAGAAGCGAGGTTCACGATTGTCATGGAATGCACAAAACTAACTCAATTGGAGAAACTGCCCCTCAACCATGGGCAACAATGAGTGAACAACAGTAGAGAAACTATGTACAGGAAAGCATAAACAGAAGGCTGTCAGTAGAAGATGAACCTGCAGAGCCAGGCATAAAAATCATAGTGGACCCAAGGGTACTGCACCAGAAGAATAGAGCAAATATGGTTTCAGGGGCAGACATTCAAGTGGTAATGCTTGACAAAACTGTAAAGTGATGCCCACATTGCTGCCCAACAAATGTCTGCAGGGGCTACCGAGCTCCACTCCACCCATGAGTACAATTGTACTCCGATAGAATGGGTGCGCAAACCCTCTGGAACTGACTGGTTGTACTGAGGCAATGGCTTCCATAATCCAGCGCCCCAAGGTCGACTTGGCCGCCACACCACCTTTGCGCGGGCCAGCAAACAATACAAAAAGATGGCTGGACTTACAAAAGGAATCTGTAACCTCCAAGTATTGGAGAAGCACCCTCTGGAAATCCACAAGGCAAAGATGCTTATCCTTCTCCCGACACTGCTCCTTAGAGGAGGAGGGCAGGCAGACCACCTCGTTCACGTGAAAGGGAGAAGCACCTTAGGCAAGGAAGGCAGGCACAGGCCAAATGGCAACAGCCTCCTTTGAAAAAGACAGATAAGGATCTTGGCAAGACAGAGCCTGCAGCTCAGAAATCCGCCTTGCGGAACAAATTGCAATCAAGAAAACAGTCTTGAGCATCAAATTCTTTAAAGTCATGCACTTCAATGGCTCAAAAGGTGCCGCCATCAGGGCCCTGAGCACTAGACACAGATCCCAGGAAGGGATCACAGACCAGAAGGGAGGAGACAGATGCTGAACTCCCTGGAGAAAGCATGAGACATCTGGGTGCAAGACTAGAGACTTACCAGCCACCAGGCCACAGAAACAGGCCAAAGCTGCCACATGAACTTTCAGGGAACTAAGGAAAGGCCCTTCTCCAGGCCATCATGTAGAAAGGCCCACAGAGAGGACACAAAAAAATACAAAAATACATCTTTGCCGTCTTAAGAGCCAACTACTGAGTGCCACACCATCACTCAAAAAAGCACCAGATCCACACATATGCTAGCTTGGTAGACCTCCTCCAATCAGAGTGGCAACCACAGCTAGAGAAGTAGCTCATACATGTTAGCAGTCTCCTTTCAAGAGCCAAGCCATAAGCGAGAAAGGAACTGGGTCCTCCAAGACAATTGGTCCCTGCCACAATAGGCCCCAAGCAATGTTCCCTCTAATTTTCTGTAGGCTGTGTGAACATAAAATATCAGCTGTGCAGCTTTTGAAGGAAGGTTAAATTTTTGTGCGCCACATAACGACACTCGGAGTTATATACTTTAAAATTTGACTACACATCAGAATACAGTATGTACACCACATTGATTGCACTAGAAAACATTGTAGAAATTGTGAAAACCGTAAATACATAAGAACTTTTAAATTTTAAGACATCTGTGTTGTTTTCTATCAGAATCAGAACCGTAATTTTTGTGCGCTCTGTTGCAAAGTATGTGCGCTCACTCGGTAAGGTGTGTGCGTGCGCACACGCGCACAGCTTAGAGGGAACAGTGGCCCCAAGACACGGGCAACCGAAAAGGAGGTACCTGCATGAGTTGCATCGGGTCTCCGAACCACGCTCTCTTTAGACAATCTGGCACCACCAGAACAAACCTACCCAGATGGGGTTCTATACACCGAATCACATGCCCCACCAAGGTCCACAGTGGAAACACATACAACAGGTGCTGACGGACAAGGCTGGAACAGGGCATCAACACCTTCGGACCCCATTTCCATGCAGCGACTGAAGGGGCAAGTTCTAGCACTGGAGCGGGTCATACTCAGATCCATTTCAGAGTGACCCTAGTGGCGCAGAATCAACTGAAACGCCTCCTGACGCAACTCCCATTCTCCAGGACCAGAGAGTATCAGTTGAGGAAATCCATTTCCACAATGCCCACCCTGGCAATGTGTTGAGCCAACAAGGCAATGAGGTTCTTCTCCATCCAGACAAATAGGAGAGCCATCTCCAGGGCTACCCTGGTACTCCTCATGCCACCTTGCCAATTTACATAAGCCATTGCCGTAGCATTGTCTGAAAACACTCAAACCACCTGGCCCTCAACTAGGAGCTGGAAATGCAGAAGAACCAACCTAATGACCTTTACCTCTAGACAAATGATGGACCACAATTTCCTTGCAGTTCCAGCAGTTCTAGGGACCACAGAGTCAGAGAACACTGGAGTGACCACTTATGAGCACACACCCAGGGCACCACCCCTATGATCGCTGCCAGCAATCTGAGGAACTGAAGAAAATCCCAGACTCTGGGAGCCTGCTGCGCACAGAACAGCACCAGGCAAGCCAACAGCCTTTGACTTTCTTTTCTGGCAGGAAAGCTCTGCACATTTGAATGTCAAAATATGCTTCAAGGAACTCTGGAGACTGGGAAAGTAATAGCTGGCTCTTTTCTAGATTGATTACCCAACCAAGGCTTTCCAAAAGGGACATCACTCAGGTCGCCATCTGAGATGCCTCTGAAAAGGAACAGACTCGGATGAGCCAGTTGTCCAGATATGGATGGACACAGAACTCTTGGCGCCATAGCCGCCACCACCACCCATGACCTGGGAGAACATCTTCGGGATGATAGAAGGCCCGAAAGGGAGGGCGGCAAACTGATAGTGAGAGAGTCAAGCATGGCAACACAGATACCTTTGCTGATCCACCAGGATCAGGATATGAAAATGCACCTCTGCCAGAGCAGAGAAGCCAAGAACGCCTATCAGCACACATTGCTTGAATCACAGAGTGCAAGGTTTCCATCCAGAAGCACAGGATGTGCAAATGCCTGTTGACCCTCCGAAAGGAACCATCCTCCTTTGTACCACAAAATAGATGGAGTATCTGCCCTTGCCCCGCTCGTCTGGCAAGAAGGGCATCATTGCCTTTAGGTGCAGCAACTTGTCCAAGGTGAACTGCACAGCAGCACTTTTGATCTGAGCCCAACAAGGAGAGATGGCAAAGGCATCCGGAATCGAGATTCTGCATTCCAAGACATAGCCAAACTGAATGGTGTCTAGCATCCAGCGATCCTTGGTAACCCAGGCCCTTTCCTGAAAGAAAATATGAACCCTGCCCCCAACTGGAGGAACCAGGGAATGTATCCCAAAACCTTCATTGTGCAGCCCAGGAGGATCCTCCCCTGGAAGGGACAGAGTCCCTGGGCCAACGCACTCCACGAAAGGACTGAGAATGAGCCCAAAGCCTAGAAGCAGAGGGTAAGAAAGTTGTTTTTTTTGTTTTGTTTTTTTAAGGCAGGTAACAAGAGTCCCAAGAATCCCGGGCATCCAGCTAGCGTGCCCTCAGTGGATGAGTGGAGGCTGACGAGAAGGGATGGTAGGTGCAATAATTTCCAGTTAATCGGGTCCCCTTTCTTCAGTATTGGTATAAACACAGATCTTTTCCAGTCAGTTGGCCATGAATTTAATCTTCCAAATTTCCTGGCAGAGACTTGCAAGTATCATTCCATGGTGCGACCGCAACTTGAATATTGTGTGCAGTTCTGGTCGCCATATCTTAAAAAGGATATCGCGTTATTAGAAAAGGTACAGAGAAGAGTCGCCAAAATTGTAAAGGGGGTGGAATGATACCCCTATGAAGAAAGGCTTTACAGATTAGGGTTCTTCAACCTGGAAAAGAGATGGCTGAGGAGAGATATGATAGAAGCCTATAAATTAATGAATGGAGTGAAATGGGTAAACGTAGATCGATTGTTTACGCCATCAAAATATAGAAAGACTAGGGGGCATGCAATGAAGCTACAGAATAACCTATTTAAGACTAATAAGATAAAATATTTTTTCATTCAACATGTAATCAAACTCTGGAATTTGCTACCGGAAGATGTAGTAAAAACTGTTAGTGTAGCTGGGTTTAAAAAAGGTTTGGACAAGTTTCTGGAGGAAAGGTCCATAAACCATTATTAAAGTGGACCCAGAATATCCACTGCTTGACCCAATACAAGCATTGTGGAACCTGTGTCTTTTGGGGAAACTGCTAGGTACGTATGACCTATATTGGCCACTGTTGGAAACAGGATACTGGGCTTGATGGACCTTGGTCTGACCCAGTATGGCATATCTTATGTTATGGTAACGGCTTCATCTGATTGCTGTAATACTACAATGGGAATGCCATCAATGCCCAGTGCTTTATTCTTTAATAAAGCTTTCAAATGCTGCTTTGACTTCTTTCACCACTAATAGTTCTCGATCATAAGGTACAAGATGAAATGGCTGCGGGTCCACGATCTTTATGGTATAATGACTCTGTATATTTTTTCCACCTTTTCTTGATCATGTCAGCATCATTCAATAAAAGATATTAGGGAGGCAAAGAGTGAGGACGTTTTGAGGGAGTATACATTAAATAAGCTAGGAGAAGAAGAAATGGGTTTGGATGAACAGACCAATTTCTGAGGAAGAGGTGCTCGAAGCTATAAAGTATGAAAGCAGAAAAATCTTCAGGACTGGAAGGGCTTACTGCTAAATTCTATTGTAAATTTCAAGGACAACTGGCCAGACCCTGGGTCCTGGTATTTAATAGAGTAGTAGAGGAGGTGAAGTTCCTGGTTCCATGTACATAGAAGGAATAACTGTGCTGCCTAAGCTGGGTAAGGTTATTAACGTGTGCAGATCGTACAGACCCATATCTCTAATAAACCTGGATGCTTAAGCTGTTGGCCACTCGCTTTCAGGGGTACATGGCAAAGCTGGTGAAAATAGATCGGGCGGGATTTATACCAGGTAGGAAAGAGGGAGACAACTGATGCTGAAAAAGAATTCAACTGGATTGAATGGGGTTTCATGTTTAAAGAGATGGAGAATATGGGGATGGGAGAGCACTCTCTCAATTGGGTTAAGACCCTATATGAGGCGCCAGCTATGAGGATTAGGATAAATTGGGGAGGCACTTGGAAGTATTTAAGTTAAGGAGAGGGATGAGTGGGGTTGTCCACCATTGCCCCTACTCTTTACCCTGGTTATATAACCCCTGAAGGAAATATGTAGTAAGATAGTCCTTAAAGGGCTTAAAGGGGGAAATGATCATTATAGAATCGCACTGTTTGCAGATGTTATTTTTACAATACATGAGGCCTTGACATCCCTACCAGTCCTATTAGAAGAAATATTCAGATATAGTGTAGTATCAGCTTACAAAATCAATGTGGGGAAAACAGAAGTGTTAGGTAGGAATATTCTGGGGGAATTAGAAGGGAGACTGAAGGAGCCTTTCCTTTAAAATGGGCAGAGAGAAGTATTAAATACTTGGATTAATTCAGGGATGCATTTAGGGAAGATCTTTGACCAAAATTACCAGCCACTCTAATAGACGATAAAGAGGATATTGGGAGATGGAGATGTTTCACACATCTTGGCTGGGAAGGGTGGCAGTGGTTCATATGAACTTACTTCCTTGAGTGCCATTTCTGTTTATGTCGTTGCCCTGGGAAGTGAGAAGGAATTTTTTGAAAAAGCTGTAAAATATAATTATGGACTACATCTGAAGTGGAAAGCCACAGAGTAGTTAGGAATGTGATGCTCCAAAAGAAAAGACGGTGGTCTGGGGGTTCCCTGTGCATAATCATATTACGAAGCAGTCTAAATGTGGGCATTATTTGAATGGAGGTGGTGAGAAGAAGAGAATTAATGAATAACTATAGAAAAAATGGTACGAAAAGGAATGTTAGAAGAGAAAGTTTGTTGGGGGGGGGGGGGGGTTACTGGGGAGATGGGGAACCCAATGATTAATGCCACACAAAGTGTGGAAGGGATGTAGGGAAAAAAAACCCTGATGGGGGAGGGGGGAAGAGATGTTCTCTAGGCTAGCTCCTATTGTGAATGAAGCATTCCTGCCCAGGAGGGTATACGAGAGATTTAAGATACAGGGGGGGAAAAAGGGGTTAAGGGGTTAGGACAAATTATAGGACCAGGCAGAGAGATGTGGAAGTTTGAAGATGCAAAAGAGGAATAAGGGTGGGTGGAGGGGAAGATACCATTACTTGCTATTGAGGCACTTTCTGGGAAAAAGATGTGAAATGGGATTTAGGCAGCAAGCCCATACATTTTGAAGCGTTATTGGAAATGGTAACACAAACTAAGGGACTGGTCTCATAGCTATATATCTTCTTGCCAAACCGGAGCCAGAAGCCTCACCATTATCAAATTCTGGGAAGAAAAGATATCAGTCTGACCTCTTTGGTGAGTAAATTGATGGAAATGCTACTAAAAGGGAACACGGTGAGGTTTCTGAAATCAAATGGATTACAGGATCTGAGACAACATGGCTTCATTAGAGGAAGGAAATGGAAACCCAGG
The DNA here is from genome assembly GCA_033557465.1 of Ichthyophis bannanicus. Lineage (NCBI taxonomy): Eukaryota > Metazoa > Chordata > Amphibia > Gymnophiona > Ichthyophiidae > Ichthyophis > Ichthyophis bannanicus. The sequence goes on along the minus strand of CM066035.1, from coordinate 897,008,049 downwards.
GACACAGAACAATCACTAAATTAAATAGAACCAACATAATATTGCCTGTAGTGCAGGCAAAATAGATATATACTTCATTATTTTTTGTCGGGTCTCACAAAACAGGGGAGAGTAATTATACAGCAACAACCCAATGTCAATGTGACTTCACAGTGAAAGAAACAGAACTTTAAGCTTCATCAGTCCAGAATCCACAATATCCGCAATATTCATAGATGACACGCGTGTTTCGGGCCAGCCGGCCCTGCTTCAACTGCGACTCGCTTAGAAGAATCTGGGATTGCCAACCATTCATTAGAGGCAGGTCTTGTCAGACAAATCTCAATTTCTTTGACCGAGTGACCAGAAATTTGGACTGAGGGAGAGCTCTAGATGTGGTGTACTTAGATTTCAGCAAAGCTTTAGACACTGTTCTGCACAGGAGACAAATAAATTGAGCGCCCTAGGAAACTGGTTGATATAATGTAATAAAAAGGATACAGGATAAATGGAGCTCACTCTGAGGACGATGTTAATTTGGCCTTGGTCTGATTCTTAACATTTTTGTAAGTGATACTGCAGAAATATTTTACAGAAAGAGTAGTAGATGCATGGAATAGTCTCCCAGTGGAGGTAGTAGAGACACGGACTGAATCTGAATTCAGGAAGGCATGGGACAAACTCAGAGGATCTCTAAGGAGAAAAAAGGGACTGTAAAACTTAGTAGCTGGTATGGAAGGGCGGACTACATAGGCCGAATGGCCTTTATCTGCCACCATTTTTCTAAGTTTCTATATTTAGATTTCAATTTATAAATAAACTGGGCACTCGGATCAGACCCTAAAGTGTCTGACTGGATTAAAACTGAGTGGGAAATAAATGGTAATAGTAAATGGAGTTCATTCTGAGGACATTACAGTGGTAAACGCAAGGGTTGGTTTTTAGTCTGGTTCTTTTTGATATTTTTGTGATACTGTGGAAGGGCTGTCAGGTAAGGTTTGCCACTTTGCAGATACCAAAAATCTGCAACGTTAGGACACCCTGAAAGGCACAGATAGCACGAGGAGGGATCCAGGGAAGCTTCAAGAATAGTCTGGAATTTGGAAGTTGGGGGTGAAGTACTTCTGTGCACAAAAGAAGACTGGAGCCTGATGATCTACAAGTGGCCAAAAAAGGTAGAAAATTTGACAGTAAAAGCCAGGAGGATGCTTGGCCACACAGGAAGGGGAATGGGCAGGAGGAAAAAAGGAGGCCATAGTGCCTCTGTTGAGACCTTATTTGGAACACCTTCAAAAAGATGTAAACAGGATGGAGTTGGTACAAAGAGCCGCTCTTAAAAAGGTCCGTGATCATTATAACACATATGGGGACAGACGTCTAGATCTCAGCAAGGATACTCTGGGAAAAAAAGAAAGAGGGGAGAGAGATATTTGAACACCTGCATGATATAAATGCACAGGAGGTGGACTTCCTTCAATGCAAAGGAAGCTCTGGAATGAGGAGGCAAAGGATAAAGGTTAAAGGGGATAGCTCAGTAGTAATCTGAGAAAGTATTTATTTACAGAATTGGTGATGGATGCGTCGAACAAACTCCTAGTGAAATGTTAGAGACAAGGACTACATTTGAATTCAAGAAAGCATGGGACAGGCACAGAGTAACTAAGGATGGGGAAGCGATTGTGGAGCTTAGTATTTGGTATAGCTGTCAAGAGTGGATAGGCAGCAGAGTCTATCTGCCATCGTTTTCTGTGTTTCCACAATACAATGTGCCGACTGCTGTTCTGCATTAGTTGGATGGTGCCATGGGATAGCGGCATACCAGTGCTCGGTCTTTTCTGACTTTCTCCAAATTGGAAGTGCAGATTAGCTTTCCTTTCTGCCTGCAACTGGGCTTATAAAGCTGCTGTGCTCTCGTGCATACTCACCTTAGATGAGGAAAGTTTTTGCTTCTTCTCAGACAGGATCCTTAGTTGTATTCATTTTGGTCTTACCAAAAAGAGAATGATCATCTCTATCTACCACAAATTAAGAACCCTGAAGAAGCTTCGCCCTCTATTAACCCCAGATCTATTCCAAACTGAATGCCAGGCCAGGATCACACCTATCTTAAGACTATTGTAACATCATATATCAAGATATACCTAAACACAGCCTTCACCCCCTACAGATGGCCCAGAATACTGAGGCAAGAATGATCTACAGAGCCCCTTGACGGGTTCACATCATCCCCATATTAAGGCAACTTCACTGGCTTCCCATCCCGGTAAGAATCAGATACAAGGTACTCATCAGAACATTTAAAGTCTTACCAGGAATCAGCTACCTGCCTTCAGACCTTGATATCAGGACCTAAGAAAAAAGGCTCCAAAGACATAACACCCTCAACCTCCTCTCCATCCTACTTCAGAGGATTAAGAGCAAGCAATCCACTTGTAACCGTGCATGCGCCCTATTTGCATCCACATTATGGAATTCCCTATCCCTGGACCTTAGAGGATGTCCAGACAAGAGTGAATTTCAGAAAAGATTAAAGACATACCTCTTCCAAGAGCATTTCAACACAACTTCAGCCCCAGAGACACAAACTACCTAGCAGCCTCTAGATCAGCGGTTCTCAACCTGGGGGTCGCCATAGGATTTAGCAGGGGTCGCCTCACTCCAGTTTAAAAAAAAAAAAAAAATCGCACAAGTTGCTGCTGCTGCCGAGTCCGCTTCTCGGCAGCAGCAAACTCCCCGCCTCCCTTCTTCTGCAGCCGCGGCTCCCTGCCTCTTAGAGAACCGCTGCTGTGCCTGTAAAAATGTTGCAGAGCCTTCCTATCTCTCGACGGGCTCCATGCAGCATTGTCCCGCCTCTAAAGGAACAACTTCCTTTGGAGGCGGGACACCGCTACATGCTTTGGAGGCGGGACAATGCTGCACGGAGCCCATCGAGAGACAGAAAGGATCTGCAACGGCAGCCGCGGTTCCCTAAGAGACAGGGAATTGTAGCTGCAGAAGAACAGAGCAGTAGCAGACAGACATAGGGAGAGGGGAGGAGGGGGCAGGGAACCTGCAACGGAGCTAACATGAGGGAGGGCGGGCTGAGAGAGGGATGGATGGAGGAAGGGGGGCTGACATGGAGGGATGGATGGAGGGAGGGGGCTGACATGAAGGGAGGGAGGGGCTGACATGGATAGAAGAGGGGACTGACAGGGAGGGAGGGGGCCAACATGGAAAAAGGGGAGAGACAGGGGGACATACTGGACAGACGGGGATAAATGCTGGACAGAGGGGAGGAGACAGTGCGGGTTAGGATTATAATGGGCTGATGGGGGGGCTAGCACTGGTAATGGGCAGATCGGGTGGGGGGCTAGGACTGGTAATGGGTTGATTAGGGAAGGCTAGGACTGGGAATGGACCGATCAATGGGGGGGTTGGGACTGGTAATGGGCTGAAAGGGGGGTAGGACTGGTAATGGACTGATGGGGGGCTAGCATTGGAAATGAGCTGATTGGGGAGGTTAGGACTGGAAATGGGCTGATGGGGGGAAGGACTGGTAATGGGCTGAATAGGGGAGCCTAGCACTGGTAATGGGGTTGAGGGGGGACTAGCACTGGAAGTGAGCTGATTGGGGGGGCTTCAACTAGAAATGGGCTGATGGGGGGGTAGGACTGGAAATGGGCTTATTAAGGGAGCCTAGCACTGGTAATGGGGTTGAGGGGGGACTAGCATTGGATGTGAGCTGATTGGGGGGGACTTCAACTGGAAATGGGCTGATGGTGGGGAGGGGAGTATAGAGCTGCTGGCCTTGGAAGAAAACTGGAGGCTAGGGCTACAAATGGGCTGATGTGAAGGGATGGGAGAATAGGACCGGAAGGAGTGGATGCTGAGAGGGGCTTGCATGGTATTTGGACTAGAAGGGGACTGGAAAAAGGCTGATGGAAAGAAGTGAAGAAAATAAAAGAAGAGATAAGAAATGGCAGATGGACCATAGACCACAGAAAGAGAGCTAAGAGAAGACAGGAAAGCAGAAGCCTCAGATCGGGACCAGCATGATCAGAGAATAAATTGGTCAGACAACAAAGGTAGAAAAAATAATTTTATTTCATATTAGTGATTTGACTACAAAATCAATTTTGAAATCAAATATTGTTACTTGTTATTGTGATTAATTATTGTGGCTTAAATAAGTAAATTCTATAAATAAAAACATATTGCAAGGGCTTATAATATATTAATAATTCAACAAATGATTACAGCGACAATGCGTTAACGGTAAAGGAAGAGACACGCATTTGATTTTATCATTGGGGGTCACCACAAGTTGACCAATGGTAAAAGGGGTCATGGTACAAAAAAGGTTGAGAACCACTGCCCTAGATTAAGCAACCTTCTAGACGCACTCTCACCCAAACGTAAGAAACTGCGCATTGTATAAATGTTAATCAATTACATTCTTTATTTACTTTGTACATAGTTAGTATGTTTGTTTCATCGTACAAGAGTGCTCCGTGATGCCCATTGAGGTTTGTTGGTTCTCTGTAAATCGCTTTGAATGGTAGAAAGGAGGTATAAAAATAAGTGTAAATAAATGTGTCACTGGGGATGCCAAATATTCTGCCAGCCTTGATTTTTCCACGCTTACAAGTCCTTGCAGACATCTTGCTACTGACAAACCTAGCTATCCTGATCATGATGCAGTCCCAGGCAAATGACGTGGGCCTTGTCACTCACTATTTGTAAGGCCCATTTTCCAGTTGCAGGGCGAGCAGTCTTTAACAAGGTTTCTCAGAAGACATAGCAAAAATAAAAAATAAAAAAACACGAAGTGGAACTCAATTTTTTAAATCTTTCTTTAAGAGGAACAAGCTATAAAATAAATGAAGCATGCTAAATTCTTTGTTGTGAAGAGAGAATAATTCAGCCACAGGGGCTGAGACAGACACAATATGTCCAGTCAACAGAGCGGAAATAAATTTGTGTTATCAGCGAAGGGTCTTGATTGTGTGGAAACTTCTAAGCATGCTCAGAAAATCGTTTCTAGTTCTCTCTTAGCTCTGACAGTGACATTACCCGCTTGTGTAGCTGATTCATCTTGCCTGTTATTGGAAGAAGGGTCCTGCTTCTTATCGACACCTGTGTAATCAGGTTCCAGTGCTCAAAACCATGAATAGTTTTGGCAGCTTCCTAGACCACAATCAAATACCAGGCGATCGTCTTTCAAAACGAATAATTAAAAATAAAACGTCTCTCTATTCCTCCCCCACCCCATCTATTCAGTTTGAAAAACAGAGTTGAAATCCTGTTTCTAAATGCAAACATATTACAGAACATTCAATTAGCATTATCTAGCATGTCCAAATTAAAGACTTTTTAAACAGGAAATGTAAAGGTAAATAGTACGTTGCCATCCATAGGAAACTTGTGTTTTATTGACTGTGCTGTAAGGATTTACAAAAAAAAAAAAAAAAAAGGAAGACATCTCCTTTCACAGTCACTGAACCTTGGTACATCAAATAAGTTATTACATAAGAAAAGACTATAGTGTCTGACATGCCTGGAACGCCTTGAGTTTTCACAAAGACCCATTCAGCAGAGGTGCTCGAGGTGGAGGAGCAGCCCAGCCGATACAAGCAGTAACAGGAGGAGTTCCTGGGAGTATACAGCACAAATATCCATTCCAATTTCTTTCCTGTTTTTCAAGATATTTTTATGCAACAATGCAACATACAATTAGCATGGGACGAGTTGGTTTGCTTAGCAGTAATGTCATCGTGAGTAACACGGTGCATGTTCAATACAGGCTGCCTGACAGACGACAGCTTTAATGCGTTACTGATAAGTTCAATGCGCATTTACGGTTCACAGGGTGCAATCTGAACAAAAAAGAAAATTTTGCAAAGGGCCAATTTACTTAGCTCAATGGGTAACTAAATTGTACAAGGCAATGGCTCTCGCTGATGACTTCACTATTTAAAATGGCTAGCCCTCACGTTAACAGGTTTTGTATTAAAGTATTACATAAACTCTTGAAAATCGGAAAAACGTTTCAGGTTTTCTGCATTATCACATTGCCACCATTTACTAAAACCTTCCAGGGACAGACATTTCTGTAGAGCAAATTCAACTCTTTTGAATCTAGACTAGCAAGATCACGGTTATTGGGCACACAGAATTCAAGCGTGTTTCCAACTTTTCTGCTGCATCTGTGCCACTAAATTACAAGCTTTAGTATTCTTAAAAATAAAAAATAAAGCCCTTGCTCCCCCCCCCCCCCTGGCCAAACATGGCTGCAACTTCTCTGCAGCACTTAAAGTCATGCAAACTACAAATCTAAATTATTCCCTGCAGTATGAGTTAAAAAAAAACAAAAAGTATACAAAGAATCAAAACCAGCTGTGATGTTTAATGGCTGAACTGACAATATGAAAGCACAGCTAAACAGATCCAAGACAGCATGTGTCTTCACAAATGAATTCCTGACATTACCAAATTTTTTTCATGTTGCTCTTTCATCTGCTTCACAAATTCTTATTTCGATATCCTCTATGCAGTAATTCAGAAAAGCCCTTAAAAGAACAGAAAAGGGGAGACATCTACATTTCTTCCAACCGCATGTGAACAGAGAATTTAACAGGACATTGTTTCATACAATGGAAAGCAAAAACTAACATATATTAATGATAAATACCTCATCTGCTGGGGTGAAGTATGCTTTGCTAGAGTCAGAACGTCCAAGCAAAAAAGAATTCCTCCCACTCTCTCACTTCCTCTTAGCAGCTAAATGGACAAAGCCTGTCAGAGCAAACCTAAGACTGAGTCACACTTAGGGGCCCCAAACCAGCACATAGAAAAACAAGGCTGGCATTTGTTTGTGATACAGGAAGCCTGCAAACTATTCATGGCTTTTGGGCATGCTATGCTGGAGGTTTCCGTCTCTTGCCTTCCTTTCCATACTCTGCCCTGGTGATCGGTTTTGTTGAGAACAGCTACAAAGAGGAACAAGTCACGTAAGAAGGGAAGGCAGAGAAAGATGAACATGCACATATTCTATATATAGCCAAAGAGAGGCTCCTGCCACCCTTTCCAGTCCATTTAAAAATGAGATTAAAATTTAAGCAAATAAGGAAAGTACACCTGCGAGGTCCCAAGTTTCCAGGACAGATCATGCAGCTTTTGCCAGATCTAAACTTGGAGCTGGATCCAACTTTTGAATATGTCAAGTGTCAACCGATGTTTTAAGGACTCTGCAGTTATGCAAGGTTTAAACACTACAGTCTAGTCACTGACCCGACTAAGAAAACTTAACTCTCAAAAGCTAGTCACCAAGGTACAGTAAAAAAGGTCTCATCTACAACCAGGTTGTTGACCCTTGTTTTTACTTTTGATATATTCTAATGGACTAATTTCAGCAATGATAATACTTTGCTCAATAAGGGGAGGAAAGGAAATGAAAACATCTACTTTTGGAAAAGATGCAGATCACAAGGCGGCTACAGCTGAGGAGAGTCATTAGGAGCCTCTTTTATGAGATACATTTCAGGTTTGGGCTTTTTTTTTTTTTTTAACAGGAAAGAAATGCTTATAGTGCTTGAAAGCCTCATACGTACTACTTCCATTATTACAAAATTATTGGCCCTAATGGATTCCTCTTTTGATTGTATTCTTATTTACCCATCTTCTTTTTGTCCTACAATATGGTGATGTTTGTTCTTACCTATTAATTTCCTTTCCTTGAATTCAAACAAGTGGCTTATGCTCCCCAACCAGTAGATGGAGGCAGAGAACGTCAAGCTTCAGTGATGTCATCACCAGTATAACTTGTGGTACCGTCCTGGAACTTGTCGGTTAACTATTTGCCATAGCAGATCTGTAGGATGCTAGATCACCAAGGTTAGCAGGCCCTTAGAAACTTCAACTTCGCAAGTCTGTGATATGCTGTACTGGAACGATTCCAGCAGTACCTTTGAGGGGCACTGTTAGAAGAGATTGAAAACAATGGAAATTGGCAGATAAGAACAAATATCACCTTCCTTATCATCCTTCTAGACCAGTCCAGATGAGCGGGAAGCACCAACGTTTTACAGATCAGAAGGGGGAAGGAGACAAGGCATCCCAGATAAACCTGCCTCCTATGCAAGCCTCCGCCAAGTCATGCTCGAGAGAAAAGACAATTGAGCAGATGCCCATCATCAACTCACTATCCATTGTCATACGAGCATCGATGTAAGCTACCAACAGGGCAGTGTTTGCCTCAATCTAAAGAGCGAGGGAGCCCACCCATTTATGGCCCATCGAGATCTTCGGAACTATGATGGACTGAAAGCAACTTACCAACCAAGGGGTCGAGGTATGTCTGAGCTTCCTCAGGAAAACAAGCAAAGAGCTCAAGAAGAGCAACTCAAGCAATGTGAGCAAAACCTAAAAACAAATGCATATGTGAGCAAGAACTTAGATGAGCAGCTAAACAGAGAGGACCAGTTGCCCAGGAAACTTTCCAGGGATATGACCCCAAAGAGCATCAACAAATCAAATAGCCCCAATTCCCATTGAAAGATTGGTTTCTTTTTTTCTCCCTTCCGGACAGCAATGTCCGCACAATCCCACTCTGCCCAGGTAAGGAACAAACTAGCGTCTGCTGAATAAGCACAGTTACTTACCTGTAACAGGTGATCTCTGGGAACAGCAGGAATAAGTCTTCACATATGGGTATCGTCGGTACCGAAGGAGCCTGCGCGGGAACGCTCCCCAGCGTCCAAAAGGAAAGCTTTTGGGAACATCCCACAGCGCCTGCGCGCTGCCTTCCCGCCTTTCCTAACCGCCTCTCTCCAGTTCAAGTTTTAAAGCTGAGACAAAGAGAGAGAGGAAAGGAAAGATAGATAGAGAGATACAACTCCTAAGGGAGGTGGGTGGGTTGTGAAGACTTATTCCTGCTGTTCCCAGAGATCACCTGTTACAGTTAAGTAACTGTGCTATCTCCAGGAACAAGCAGGAATGAGTCTTCACATATGGGGACTCCCCAGCTAGAGATGCCTCGGAGATCACCCAGGTTGCGAGTCCCTGGGAAGGGCTCTACCTCCACCTATGAATCTCAGGCATCCAGTCAGGGATGGAGGGTAGGAGTTGATTAGGTATCGAACAGGTGTTTGAGAACAGCCTGACCAAACAAGGCATCCTGGCGGGAGTCCTTGTCCAAGCAGTAGTGGGCTGTGAAGGTATGAACCGAGGCCCAGGTGGCCGCTCGACAGATTTGGTCGATGGACACAGAGTTGAGATGAGCCATAGAGGCTGCCATGGCCCTCACATTGTGAACTGTGACATGGCCTTCCAGAGAAAGGTTCTTACTCTGGTAGGCGAAGGAAATACACTGAGCAATCCAATTGGACAGAGTTCTCTTAGAGACTGGAAGTCCTAAATGAGAGGGATCAAAAGCAACAAAGAGTTGAGAGGACTTTCTATGTTGCTGTGTCCTTTGTAAGTAAAAGGCAAGAGCTCTTTTACAATCTAGGGTATGAAGATTCCTCTCAGCACTTGATGCATGAGGTCCTGGAAAAAAGACAGGTAAATAAACCTCTTGGTTCAGATGAAAAGGTGAGACAACTTTAAGCATAAAGCGTGGATTAGTCCTAAGGACCACCTTGTCATGATGGAACCTTGTGTAAGGAGGATTAGCCACCAAGGCTTGCAGCTCACTGATGCGGCGAGCTGAAGTGACTGCAATGAGAAAAATAACCTTCCAGGAATGAAATTTCAAGGAGGTAGTGGCCAAGGGTTCAAAGGGTGGCTTCATAAGCTGGCCAAGAACCAGATTCAAGTCACCATGCCACTGGAGGTGGTCGAATGGGAGGTTTAGTCAAAAGAAGGCCTCTCATGAATCTTGCTATAAGAGGATGAGAGGAAATAGGTTGTCCATTGAGAGGCTTAAGGGATGCTGCAATAGCACTCAAATGGACTCTTACTGAATTTGTTTTAAGGCCTGCATGGGATAAATGCAGCAAATACTCCAGTAAAGAATTCAGAGGTATTGCAAGAGGGTTAAGACCCTTCTCTGCACACCAAATGGTAAACCTTTTCCATTTAAAAGCATAGAAACGTCTAGTGGAAGGCTTTCTGGAAGCATGAAGGACATCCTTTACTTGCTGAGAAGGATGCAAATATTGAAGGTCTAGGCCTTCAGCAACCAGGCTCTGAGGTGAAGAGACTGGGGATTTGGGTGCCACAACGTTCCCTCCTCCTGGGACAGGAGGTCTGGAGCAGAACCCAAGTCCAGGGAGGGAGCTTGGGAGAGAGGTAGAAGTAGAGGGTACCACACCTGGCGTGGCCAATGTGGTGCTATGAGGATCATAGACCCCTTGTCTCTCTGAAGTTTGAAGAGTGTCTTGGGAATTAGGGGAATGGGTGGAAAGGCATAAAGGAAGTCTTGCCCCCAATGAAGGAGGAAGGCATCCCTGGCCTGAACTCCCTGACACGGAATTCTGGAACAGAATCGGTGAAGTTTGGCATTCCACGGACTTGCAAACAAGTCTATGTCTGGAGTTCCCCAAAGTCGGAAGATCCTGGCTATAAGGTCCCCATGGAGGGACCATTCGTGTGGAAGCAGAACTCGACTGAGTCTGTCTGCCCAAGAGTTTTGAACCCCTGGAAGATACACTGCCATGAGATGAATCTGATGCTCTCTGGCGAAGGCCCACAATCTCAGAGCTTCGTTGCAAAGCGACAGAGAGCCAGTCCCGCCCTGCTTGTTCACGTAGAACATGGCTACCTGGTTGTCCGTGTGGATGAGGACTGTCTTGTAGCTGAGCAGGGTGTGGAAGACTCTGAGAGCTAGAAAAATTGCTCTGAGCTCTAAGAGGTTGATATGTAGAGATGTCTCCTGTAGAGACCAGATGCCTTGAGTGGTGAGATCTTGAAGATGAGCTCCTCAACCTCTTGGAGAGGCATCTGTTGTAAGGGTTGCTTGGGGTAACACCTGTTGAAAGGGGGACCCGAGCAACAGATTTTGAGTGGACTTCCACCACTGGAGGGACCAAAAGAGGCGACTGGAGGTCGCTATTTTGTCTGACAGGCAACCTGATGCCTGGGTCCATTGGGTGGACAGAGTCCACTGAGCTGCCCTCATGTGAAGACGAGCGTAAGGAACCACATGCACAGTGGATGCCATGTGGCCTAACAGTTGTAACATCTCTCGAGCAGTTAAATGGGATCTTAACTGAATTTGTGAGGCTAACTGCACCAAACGTAGGCAACGGGCCTGAGGAAGATAGGCCCTTGCAGTTGTGGTATCCAGCAAGGCCCCTATGAACTCTAAAGACTAAGTGGGGTGAGGTGGGATTTTGGAATGTTTATTACAAGTCCCAGATACTGAAGGATACGCATTGTGCAGGTTAGAGAAGTCTGGGCCTCTGAATGGGATGGAGCTCGGATGAGTCTGTCGTCCAGATATGGGAATACGAATATGCCTAGGGTGCGTAGAAATGCTGCTACTACTGCCATGCATTTTGTGAACACCCTTGGTGCAGAGGCCAGACCAAAAGGAAGCACTCTGTATTGGTAGTGCTTTCCTTGATAAAGGAACCAAAGGAACCTTCTGTGTGTTGGATGGATGAGGACATGGGTGTACGCATCCTTGAGGTCTAGAGAGCAAAGCCAATCCTGACTCTGAAGGTATGGAAGGAGAGTACCGAGAGAAATCATCTTGAATTTCTCCTTGCATAGAAACTTGTTCAATTCTCTGAGATCTAATATGGGTCTGTAGTCCCCTGTTTTCTTTGGAATAAGAAAGTAGGGGGAGTAGACCCCTGAGCCCTGTTGAAGAAGGGGTACTTCTTCTATTGCCCCTTGGGCAAGAAGGGTAGTAATCCCCTGACCCAGAAGGTCGAGGAGAGATGTCTGAGAATTGAACTGTCTCACCATGGTTTGAGGAGGAAGGTTTAAGAAATGAAGCTTGTACCCCTCCCTTATGATGGAGAGGGTCCACTGCTCTGCTCTGATTTGTTCCCAACTGGGAGCAAAGTAAACCAACCTTCCTGGAATGGTGAGAGGCTCTGGAGGTTCTACAGCCAGAAAGGCTAAGCCCTCTAGTGGTAAGTCAAAGGCCCTGAGGAGGCTGAGGCTGTTGGACCGTAGCAGTCCTAGCAGCCTTAGGCTTGGCCTATTTTGGTTGTTGTTGTCTCTTTGTGGCAAAACGACCTGCAGTAGATGACTGCTGACCATAAGCAGAATAATATTTCCCTTTTTTGGGAAAAAATCCTTTTTTGAACAACCTTTTCTTAAAAGGAGCAGAAGTAGACTTTGAAAGTCTATCTAAAGCAGAATTTTCAGCATCCATTTGTGTGGCCTTTGCTTGCCAATCTTTGCCAAAAAGATTTTCACCTGTACAAGGAAGGTTTCCTAGGCCATCTTGAACCCATAAGAACATAAGAACATAAGATATGCCATACTGGGTCAGACCAAGGTCCATCAAGCCCAGTATCCTGTATCCAACAGTGGCCAATCTAGGTCATACGTACCTAGCAGTTTCCCCAAAAGAGTTCCACCTTGTCCTGGCTTCCAAAAAACTCAGTTACCACACCATTCAATGGTAGTGGAATTGGCTATGCGTAGGATGAAGAGTGCAAAAAGGCATGCTTCCAATCCTCCAGGCCGTGAGTGCAGGACTCTTGATGCCTTTGGGCACCGATGCTTCCGAGTTTCCATGCTCTCAGCCATGATCAGCTCCTATATCCTATATATGGGAATGTTCCTCAAAGAGGTCACAGAAGACATGGAGCTTATGAGCCCCCTTCTTCCTGATGATAAACGACAAGACTTTCTTACTCTTGTCAGACATGCTCAGGATGTTTCCAAGTTTGTAAACCGTGCAGCCTTTGACTGCTTTGAATGCATCAGCAGAACCTCTGCTATTGCCATTGGTGCACGTTGGATTGCTAGGCTTCAGGCTTCAGGCATCCGACTTGGAACTTTGGGTACAAGATAAATTGGGAAATATCCCTTGCACAGGAGAAAATCTCTTTGGTAGGAATTGGCAGGAAAAGGCTAATGAAATAGATACTGACAATATCACCCTGGATAGACTGTCAAAATCTACAGCCAACCAGCCAAAAAGAAATCCTATAAAAAACCCTTTTTCAGCAAAAAAAGGAAGTTTTATCCTTCTTATGCCCAGCAAGAGCACGGTCCAGTTCAGGCTGCCCAAAGGGACAACAGCAACAAACTAGACAACAAAAGAAGCCAAAATGGCCGAGAGCTCAGCCAGCTCCACAGGCTCAGCCTCCTCAGGGGCTTTGACTCCTACCTAGAGAACTTAGCCTTCCTGCCCCTGAACGGTCCAGAACCCTTAGCCATCCCTGGCAGGTTGTGTCATTTTGCCAACAGATGGCATCAAATAACAGCAGAAAATTGGACTCTGTCCATTGTACGAGAGGGGTACAAGCTTCATTTTCACAGCATGCCCCCTCCTACAATCCTAAGACAGTTCAATTCTCAAGGTTCCCAAGGTTCCAAATCAGCAGCTTATAACCAAGCAACTCTGCGTGCACCTATGGCAATGGCCGAGGCTCTGCTGGCACCTTCAAAAGAGTCAAAGGCTGCACGGTTGGAAAACTTGGAAATATCCTGGGCATGTTTGAGCCAGGTGAGGAACTCTTCCCTTTTAACTTCTGCAATAAAAGGAGATAAAGTTTGCAGGTGATCTGTAACTTCTTTTAGAAACATTCCCATATAGAGACTACAGGAGTTGATTCTGGCAACAAGCATACTGGCCTGGAAAATTCTCCTGCCAAAGGCATCTAAGGTTCTGCATTCTCTACATGGAGGAGGAGAAGAGTGCCTTTTTGTACTCTTATCTTTTTCATAGCAGACTCCACCACAATGGAGTGGTGAGGGAGCTCAGTCTTATGTAAACCAGGACAAGGAGGAACACGATACATGGTGTGCAACCTGCGAGAATGAGGGGAAGTGGTGAGAGGAGTCTCCCATATGCCCAACATGTGATCATAAAGAATCTCATGTATTGGTAAAGTGGCTGCCTCTTTAGGAGCCTAAGGATATCCAATTTTCTTGCTCTAGGCTCTGTCTCAGAGGCCACTGAGATGGAAAGACCCCTGGCCACTTCCCTGATGAAGTCTTGAAAAGACAAGTCCTCTGGAGGAGACATTCTCCTTTTTGGAGAAGAGGGCTCCTGAGGATGAATTACCGATGCTTCGACAGAAACCTCTGACTCATCAGAGTCTTCAGAGGAATCGAAGTATCGCCTGTCTGGATGCTCCTGCAAGGCCCGATACGCATACCGAGTGGTATCGACATCGGGAGTGATCGGTACCGGATCGGTACCGATGGGCATCACTGAACAGTGTATCGCTGCCGTCGACCCCGAAGCGAATGTCGATGCAATCGGTACCGGCACCGGAACCGAAGCCGGTACCTGTGCTGGAGTCGGCACTGGCAACGGAGTTTGTTGCAGTACAGAAGGCGTCGCAGCTTGTATGAATGCCATTATGGCACGCTGCATGGTCAGGATATTCTGATCCATTGACGCAACCAATGTCTGGATGTCGGTACCAGTGAGAACCACTGGTACCCCAGAACATGGCAACAGGTGATTGGTCGAGGCCGAGCCATCAATGTCAACCTGTGACCCCATAGATAAAGCTTTGGAAGCCGGAGCCTCCCGCCGGGGTAATTTTGCCGGTGCGGATTCCTCGAGGGCAAGCCCGGAGGCATCTCGATACTTGGAGGGAGATCTACCCTTCGAGGACCGGCTGGATTTAAGTTTGGTTACCTGAGATTCATGTGAAGAAGCAGCAGCCCTGGAAGATGTCGATGCAACCGAAGCCGCATCTGAGGGAAACAGGGTACTGAGCTTAGCTGCTCGATTCTGTAGACCTCTTTTAGACATCATGGAGCAGGACTCACAATCCGCGATGGAATGGTCAGGACCTAAACATTTTAGACACCATTCATGGGTGTCAGTGACAGAAATAGTGCCGCTGCACTTAGTGCATTTTTTAAAACCAGAAGCGGGCTTTTCCATGAGGAAAAAATGTTCTAGGCCTAAGGCCAAGAAGAAAAGGCACTGAAGTGAGGAAAAACAGTAGTTTTCTCTTTTTTTTTTTAGAATAAAGAAAGAAAAAAACGGCGGTACCGATCCAGCGCTGAGAAGGCAGACTCGCGACCAAAGAAATAAAATAAAATAAATTCTTCAGCGGTGACAGGAACACAACCTGCTGGCTCCGCGGAAAAGAAGAACTGGAGGGAGGCGGTTAGGAAAGGTGGGAAGGCAGCGCCCAGGCGCTGTGGGATGCTCCCAAAAGCTTTCCTTTTGGACGCTGGGGAGCGTTCCTGCGCAGGCTCCGTCGGTACCAACGATACCCATATGTGAAGACTCATTCCTGCTTGTTCCTGGAGATAATTAGAAACACACAGTAAGAGAAGCTCCCAAAATGTGAGCACCCTCCTAGCAAGTCATGGAGTGCCCAAAATGTGTGAGATTTAGCCAACTGGGAGTAAAACCTGTGACCCTGCAGATCAGAGGCTGGTGACTTATAGCTGGGGATCACAGAGGTCTCCATTCAGCCAGCTATCCTCCACAGTGGAGGGATGACCATCTCTCCTTGTGTCCCCACCTGCTTCTACAGGGTGACTTGGGCACTACATGTCTCTAGATGGCCTACTGGAGGAAGCCTGATCAACCTCATTCTCCAAGAGTCTTTAAGCTGCAGGCACTAAGGCAGCTAAAGCCTGCTGAATACAAAAAATTACTTTCACAAAAATTGCCATGATAGAGAGGGTAACAGTTCTCCTGAAAACACTTCACTAAAGCCAGGCTTCATTGCAGCTCTGAGCCATCCACAACACCCCATCACAGCCACCCCTCCATGTGGAACCATGGCTGGGAGACCAAATGGCCAAGCTTTGCACCGATGAACTGTGAAGAATCCTGACACTTCTGAAAGGATTTGGGCCCACCAACATTTAAGCCTACTGTGCCACAATCTACTGAGCCCCTATCACGGTCAGGCTGTTTCAGCCTTTGAAACTGTTCCTCCTGCTCTTCCTCACAGGAGAGTCAGAAGGAGATGGTTGCACTTATATGCAGTATATACTACATGGAGCACAGTGTCAGCTCAGCTCTTACCAGCGGAGGTCTGGGCCTTTGGTCCACCAAGGTATGGAACCCTAATGATGGACTCACTGGCGACGCAGACCAGAAACAAGTACCTGAGAGGGTGGAATCAGTTCCATGAATTCTGTCAACAGAAGGGGATCAGGAATGGTGATCGGTTCCGGACAGACACTATCATACCTAACCGACAGGCGGATACATGTAAAGGTAGGCCACAACACCTCTCGACCCATAAAAGTCCTCCAAGGAGTACCACAAGGATCCGCACTCTCAGCACTATTGTTTAACATCTACATCCAGCCAATATGCGACATCCTGAAAAAGAACAGCATTCAATATACTATCTATGCAGATGACATCATGATATACACACCTATCTCAATTCACGACCCGGACTACTCTAAAATAAACTGCCTCACACAAATGACAAGATGGTGTCAAAACAACCACCTCGCAATCAACTACAGCAAGACTGAGGCACTAATCATCACTCATAACCCAGACTTCATCCACCCACCGGACATCAAGATACAAAATACAACCATACCAATAAAATCGGAAGTAAAATACCTCAGAGTGACTCTGGACAATGAACTGAACCTCAAGACAAACGTAAGCAAAACAATCAAAAATGCATACTACAGATTGAGAATCATCAGAAGACAGAAACCCCTCCTCGCCACTGAGCACGTCCGTACCGTATGCCAAACACTAATAACCCCCTTACTGGACTTCTGCAACCCAATCTACCTTGGACTAGCAAAACAAACACTCAAACCACTACAACTAGCACAAAACACCGCAGCCCGCATAATATCTGGATCAACAAGACATGAACACATCACACCTATTCTGAAAGACTTACACTGGCTCCCAATCAGTTCACGCATCAAATACAAAACAATCAAACATATTTAAGATCAAACAATACACTTCAGCTAACAGCCTGCACACCCTCATACAACCAGACACCAGCACACACCCAAGAAGAAAAGGAACCTCCAACCGAGTCAGCACCCCAAGAGACTTCAGAAACACACGCAAGGACACCACAGAAAGAGCACTCTCCCTGGCTGCACCTACAATCTGGAACAACCTCCCAGATGATCTGAGATCAACAACGGACCTCAAAGACTTTCGCAAACAGCTGAAGACAACGCTGTTCATAGAACACTATGGACACGTCACATGATCTAACTACCAGGAACAACCAACATACCTCCCTCCGACCCACTGAAAAGAGAATGTATAACGACACATGATGTTTCTTAATTCTAAATGTATAAAAGAATGTACTATAAAACACGATGTATCATAGCGCACAATGTACATAGCTCAACATAATCAGACAACACAACATACACACAAGTCACGATATATTCTTCACTGCATGAAAAACACTATCACCCCTTTTGATTGTTTGCTGTGAAACCGCCTTGATTGTAAGAAAAAGCGGTATAGAAATACAGTTAAATAAATAAATAAATAAAATCATTCAATGGCTATTGGCATGCCAAGAAGGTGGTTGAGCAATCAGCGGTCCAGACGTACCTGGCTGCCATAACCTTCTTCGCCAGAGTGATGGGAGAGCGGAGCCCATCGGCCAACTTAGTCGTCGCTAGGGTGGTGAGGGCATGGTCGGCTGGACGTAGCTGAACACCAGACCGACAACACCCAATTACTCAAATTGCTGAGGGCAATGCTGAGGGCCACGGACGTGGTCTGCCATGACCCATTTGAAGTACGACTCTTCCGATGTGCTTTTGCAATGGCATTCTTTGGCGCAATTAGAGTAGGTGAATTAGTGGCACCATCGAAGAGCGCACGAGGAAAGAGGGGGCTGCAGTGACACAATGTGACGTTACAGGACGGAAAATTAGAAAACCTTATACGCGTATCTAAAACTGACCCAACAGGGAGGGGAGTCAGGGTGTCTTTGGCACCTTTGAAAGAGGATGATACCTGACCAGTCCAAAACATACGAGAGTACATCAGGATCCGGCCACAAGGGGGAAAGTGGTTCCTCGTCCACAAAGATGGGACACCACTCTCGTGGCTCCAGTTCGCCAGAGTGCAAAAATTTTGTATTAGGCAGTTAGGGCTGTGAGAGGAGGAATACAGCACACTTTCCTTCCGGATAAGGGCCGCCACAACTGCAGCAGGCCACAACTGCAGCACAGACACAGTGAAGGAGCAAGTCATGGAAATCAGCAGGTGGCGGTCGGACCGCTATAAACTGTACATGCGTCCGGAGGAGAAGCCACTAGACACCCCCCCTCCCGCCGCAGAACATGTCAGCAGTTGTAGGGTCAACACAGTCATAACTCGAATGTCTTGATTGGTTTTGTTTAAGGTGCGGACAACACCAGAGGTACACGAGAGGTATGGATCTGCAGCCACTCATTTATACACTGGGCACACAGAAGGACCGGGACTGACCACTAGGGCTTAATCTAGGAATGAATGCTGCGAAGGTATCGATCGTCTGGATGGGACTGCACGGTATGCTGTGGGACCAGTTGGTGTCCACGCTCCTACATAAGAGGACGACGCAGAGGGCTCCCTGGGCATTGATAGTACACCTAGGGGGGGAATGATTTGGCAGGGACCCGCAGCATGGACTTGGCCAGGAAGATGCAGGGGGATATGTTAGCACTGTTTGACGCGTTCCCAGGTACCAACTTGGCCTGGGGTCCTGCATCATACCGCACAAAGTATGGAGAGGTGAGCGCTCGCATCGGGACATCGAAAAGACCTGTCGCAAGGTCAACCGATGGATGATGCGATTTATAGAAACCGTCGGAATATACTGTGTTGAGGCATGAACTCATTGCAGAGAGATGCCCAGAACTCGGACGGGTGCACCTGACACAATTGAATTGTTATGGAATAGGTCGAGGCTTGGCTGCAGCTAGGGATAAATGGGGGCCCACCGACAAGCGAGGAGTCACTGTCGGCAGACAGTGGCGCAAATAGGGACGCAGAAAAGGGGACTCACAGCCAAGTTAGGGATAAAGGGGGAGTGGCCTGGAGCAAATTATCCTCCCCCAAACAGGGTGATGGGCTGCAGCAGGGACAAAGGGAGAGGGTGCCACCGCTTCACACGTCCTCCGCGCTTAAACGACACAGGGAGGAGTGAGGGAAGGGCACAGAACAGACGTGAACGGCTCCAAGCTGACTTCGGATGGGGTAGCATCGGAGCCGGGAGACGGGCCCTGTTGCGGCGGGGATAAGGCATGTTTCTTACAGCATTCTTTACCTGAGTGACATGTTATGGGAGGTGCGTCAACGATAAAATGAAAGGGGGCTGGGCTTCAGATGGCTCCACATCCCAAGGCTGTGGATCCCCCAGTGAACCTGTTAGAATGTATAAAATATGTATAAAGTTGAACTGTTTGAAGTAGAATTGTGAAGTAAGATGATTCTACAATGATATCTGAGTTGTATATGTCAAATTAAGATTAGATATGTGTGTAAATTAATGATGCTGCGGCCAAGAATTACCAATAAACAAGTGGCAATGTTGATAAAAGGTAGCATGCAGGTGTTCACTGCGGGACGGGGGAAGGGGAGGGTGAGGGTGAAGAGTAATGAGGAATGGCTGCCCTCTTGCCTGGCTGTGACATAATTGAAGCTCTCTACTTCTATCTGCTGGCTGGAGAGTATAATGCACTCATTTGGACTGATCTAGCAGATAAGGAAGATTTATTAAATTTCTTACACTTCTTTTACCATGGAAACACTAAGGGTAATTTTCAAAAGCATTCCCGTGGGTAAAACAGTACTTTACCTGCAAGAAGTGGACTTTTATAAAACTGCCTACAAGTCACACGTGCAAAGATATGCGCATACTTCCTGTTCACACATAGGTTTTACCTGTACTGAGCGGGGAACGAGTGGAAAGATTCATGAGACTTGGTGTAGACACAAAAAAAACTTCTCATTTAGCTATTATTACTTACATACCAATGTGTCAGATTCACTTAGTAACATAGTAAATGACGGCAGATAAAGACCAGCGTGGTCCATCTAGTCTGCCTAGCAATATGGCAGGAGTAGGTGCACCCCTTCCCATGTCTTTTAGGAAGTAGGTGCACCCCTACCCATGTCTTTGCTTAGTGGTGCACCCACCAGGAGCAGGTGCACCCCTCCCCATATCTTTGTTTCTTTGTTTGTTTAGGGGTGAACCCACCGCTCCCCCCCCCCCCATTGCTTCATGTAGGACACCCCTATTTGTTGAGAAATTAGATGGCTCAGTTTATTTTGATTTAATCTTGTTGCTGTAAAGTGATCCACTGTGTCTGTCCCAGATCACTTTGAATTCCGTCACTGTGTTTGCCCCCACTTCCATCGGGAGGGCATTCCAAGCATCCACCACCCTCTCAGTGAAAAAGTATTTCCTGACATTGCCTTTCAATTTACCACCTTACAGCTTCATGTCATGCTCTCTAGTTTTACAGCTTTCCCGTCTCTGGAAGAGGTCTGTTTGTTCATTATTTCTCTAAGTATTTAAAGGTCTGAATCATATCTCCCCTATCCCTCCTCTCCTCCAAAGTGTACATATTTAGGTCTTCAAGTCTCTTCTCATAAGGCTTCTGATGCTGGCTCCAAATCATTTTAGTCACCTTCTTCTGAACAGCTTCCATTCTTTTTACATCCTTTGCAAGATACGGTCTCCAAAACTGAACACAGTATTCCAAGTGAGGCCTCACCAGAGACTTATACAGTGGCACTAGTACCCCTTCCTTTCTGCTGGTAATTCCTCTTCGAATGCAGCCCATCCTCCTGGTTTTTGCCATTGCCTTGTCGCACTGTTTTGCCACCTTGAGATCTACAGAAATAATCACACCGAGGTCTTTCTCCTGCTCCGTTCACATCAACCTCTCGCCCCCTATCGTGTACATTTCCTTAGGATTTCTGCTACCCAAGTGCATGACACTGCACTTCTTCGCATTAAATCTCAATTGCCAAGCATCAGACCATTCCTCCAGCTTTTGCAGATCCCTCCTCATGTTTAGCACTCCCTCGGGGGAGTCCACTCTGTTGCAGATTTTCATGTCATCTGCAAAAAAACAGACCTTTCCATTCAGTCCTTCAGCAATATCACTCACAAATACATTGAACAGTGCCAGGCCCAGGACCGAACCCTGCGGCACCCCGCTAATCACCTTCCCTGCCCCCAGTAGGCTTATGCCTGAACTGAGAGCACACTCAGAAAACTGTTAAGGCTACACAAGGAAATCAAGCAGTTTGACTATCCCCAAATGTAATGTAAGACCAGCAATTAGCAATTTTCTAAATACCTAAGGTTTAACCCACAGCTAATATTCTGTTTGCAATAAAAAACCCAGCAGAGATAGAAAGCTTAGTCTTATCTGTGTCTTGGGCAGCTCCGGCCTTTCAGACTGGCTGGCTGTGATCGGTATGAAAAGCCAGGTGTCTGATGATCTAAAGTAGCCCCTCCCTGGGAGATGCCTTTCAAGCAGACATATATTTTTAAAAGCCTGCCTTGGCTGCAACACTGTAAATATTCCAGTGAAGGCTCTCCAATGTATTGTTGGATTCCATCCATTCTTCCCTATGAATCTGTCACGGGTTTTCTTTTTTGGTTTGGGAGGGGGGTCAAGTTCTTCTGATGCAGTGAGACCGAAAGCAATAGCATCAGCTCAACCCACAAACAAGGATGAAACCACAAAGACAACTGAATTCAAACACTGTTCCTTTGCAAACAGACATTTAAAAGATATTAAAAACACTATTTTTCATCAGGCACTTAGACATTTGACAGCTGATTGGGGCCATTAAAAATATTAGTGGAAACATTCCTTGTTGTATGACTGATACACCAGTAGTTAAGAAATAAAGTATAAATTATATTTCAGACTTCTTTTCCTAGGTGTTTATAAATTGTATGTGTCAGTGTTTTGTTTTGTTTTTTAAAACTCTGTTTATTGAAAACCAAATAGTACATATCATGCATAACAATATACAAAAACAGCATTCCTGGTGATCTCTCAATCCAGGATTATTCAGCAAATCAGTCCTACAAAATACAACAAAAAAGAATTCACAATATTCCCCTCTCCTCAACCTCCCCCCCCAACCATTCCCCCAACCTCCCTCCCACCCCACAGCCTCTCCCTTCAGCAACCAACCCCCACAGTAAACATGCACCGTAAATATACCATTAGTATCCCATTTCTCCTCTCTCTTCCCACATCCATCCTCTAGGCCAGTGATGGCTAACCTTTTTGAGCCCGAGTGCCCAAACTGCCGCACAAAACCAAAGAATTTCCTCAAAGTGCCAGCACGTCAATTTGCATAAATATTTGCATAATGCTAACATACACTAACTTTTAGTAAACATGTCTCTTAATGAGTGTATGGATAAAGACAGACTAAAAGATTTCTACATTACTATAATCCAGTGCCAACCGCCAGGCACATTAGGAACTACTACAAACACTGCCCATTTAGAACCAATAGCAAACTCGCCGTATCCTAACAGCACTACCAGGACTCACAAAGCACCATACCATACCTATCAAAAGGCAACACTGCAAATATTAAACCAATACATTTCAGAGAATAACAATACATGACCTACTGGGGAAAGAGAACAAGTGGCAATGTCAAAAAGGAATTACATAAACAGAATACCTCAGCTCAGTTACACAGTTGCAATTGCTCCAGCCACTTTCTTCTGGTTTCTTCATGTTTTCTGCTAACTCTCCATCATCTGCTGTCCATTTGTCCTTTCTTCTCTCTTCTAGTTTTTTTTTCCATTCTCTCTCTCTACATCCGCTTTAACATACTAATCTTTCTCCTTTTGCTCTTTCCTCATTCCTATTTCATCCACTCAAATTTTACCCCTCCATCTTCAATCCCCACTTACTCTCCCAATACCCGGCCAATTGTAGATTTTTTATCCCTCCCACACAAAATATTTTTCCCCTCTCCATTTTACTCTCCCAGCCCCATCCCATTCTAATCCTCCCCCAACATCAGCTCCCTTCTAGTTCCAGCCTCACCCAGCATCCATTCCCTTCTAGTCCCTGCATCAGCCCATTTCCAGTCCTAGCCCCCATCAGCCCATTTCCAGTCCTAGCAACCCCCCAACTCAATACCAGTCCTAGCCCCCCCCATCAACCCACTTCCAGTCCTAAACCCCCATCACCCCATTTTCAGTTTAAGCCCCCCTATAACCCATTACCAGTCCTAACCCCATCACCCCATTTCCAGACAGCCCCATCAGCCCAAAGCCCATTACCAGTCCTAACCCCCAATACCCCATTACCAGTTCTAACCCCCCCATAGCCCATTACCAGTCCTAACCCCTCATCACCCCATTTCCAGACAGCCCCCATCAGCCCACAGCCCATTACCAGTCCTAACCCCCCCTAGCCCATTAGCAGTCCTAACCCCCCCTAGCCCATTAGCAGTCCTAACCCCCCCCATAGCCCATTACCAGTCCTAACCCCCCATCACCCCATTTCCAG
Organism: Ichthyophis bannanicus; assembly: GCA_033557465.1. Classification (NCBI taxonomy): domain Eukaryota; kingdom Metazoa; phylum Chordata; class Amphibia; order Gymnophiona; family Ichthyophiidae; genus Ichthyophis; species Ichthyophis bannanicus. The sequence goes on along the minus strand of CM066035.1, from coordinate 896,984,469 downwards.
ACAGCCCCCATCAGCCCACAGCCCATTAGCTGTCCTACCCCCCCGCCCGCCTGCCCGCCCGCCCATTAGCAGTCCTCCCCCCCCAGCCCATTAGCAGTCCTAACCCCTCCCCCCTAGCCCATTAGAAGTCCTAACCACCCCCCCCCCCCCCCCGGCAAATTAACAAAAAACAGCTGGCTCTGGCTGCTGCCGCTGCCGCGGCAGAATGCAATGTCCCGCGGGGCCCCCTCCGCCCGCTAAGCCCCTCTGCAAGGGCTTTCAGATTCGCGAGGGAGAGCGTCTCCCACGCGTCTCTGTTAAGCCCGCAGGGGCTAATGGGAAATTTCCCATCAGTCCCTCGCGTCTAAAGGGGCTGATGGGAAATTTCCCATTAGCCCCTGCGGGCTTAACAGAGACGCGAGGGAGACGCTCTCCCTCGCGAATCTGAAAGCCCTTGCAGAGGGGCTTAGCGGGCGGAGGGGGCCCCGCGGGACACTGCATTCTGCCCTTGCCGCGTCCGCGGCAGCAGTCAGAGCCAGCTTTTTCTTTTTTGCGGACCTTCCCGCGTGCCAGCTGCAAGGCCTTCGCGTGCCACAGCTGGCACGCGTGCCATAGGTTCGCCATCGCTGCTCTAGGCCTTCTCAACTCAATTGAAGCACTTCATTCCGGACACAAGGACTAAATATTTGGGAGCCGTATATGTCAGTGTTTATTTTCCGATCCAAAATGAAAAATAAGCCCTCCACTTATACTTAAAAGAATACTTATGGTTATCACACAATGTTAATTAAGCATCGCCTAACTCTATCACTTGTGTGCAGATTAACCAGTGACAAGAGGTCTCAGACTTTCAGCGGCAATGCTCCAGTTATTTTTTAGAGTAATATGCCTGATTGCATCAACGTCCTCAATATATCTCTGGGTTTTTTTCTTTTATACTTAAAAGTTCATTTTAAACGTTGTCTGTTTACTATCTCCAGATAACTTGCGATGCTTGAATAGTGCAAATTTTATCCCACGTCTCAGAATCTTCTGAAGCTTTTAAACTATCACGTCTCAATCTTTTAATGCCATACATGAGATTGTGCTTCACAGCTAAATCAATATGAGTTTCTGCTTGTTCGTGCGTGCATACTTATTTACTAAATATAGCATTTAATTTTGCTTATCTGGTCATCGCTGATCATATCCCCAATGCCATCCACTGGGTACCGCACTTTGCGTTTCGTTAGTCTTCTTCAGGGGGAATTGAAATGATCACGGCACGATTTATTACTGCACAGCTGAACTGTTAATAGCACGATCTACAACACAAAATTTACTATGTTTCAGTTTAACCAATGCGACTACATTGCAGACTTAAACAGGATGTTACTGTTTCTAAAAAATCACCTACCTATGAAACTCGCGGTTACTCTTTACACTTGCAGTCATCAGGGCTTCCTTCTAACCTGGTTTGCTAAGTGCCACAAAAACGCCGCGCATGCGGGTGGCTATACACGCCAAAATTTAAAGAGCATTGACGTCATTCGAACAGCCAATCCAATGATAATACCCACCCATTGAGGGACTAACTTATTTGAACAGCATCACTATTCAAACTTAAATGCAGGCACGCCATTCAATCCAATTATTTAGACCTGTGGCTCCCACCGTGCCTAAACGGAAAATCCATCGCTGCTCTTGAATCACCAAAGTTTGAGCTCGAGTTTTCCCTCCTTGTCCAGTCAACACTCTTTCAATCACAAAACATCTGAGGTCAGTGAACTGATGTTGATGTTCCACACAGTGTGCCACTATAGGGGCATCTAATGACTTACACTTGAGCCGGCTCCGATGCTCATTGATCCTAACTTTTAATGATCTTTCAGTCTTCCCTATATAGAGAAGTTTGCACGGGCACTTCAAGGCATAAACTACATGATCAGATGTACATGTTGTAGAGTGTTTCAAAATGTGCAATTGCCCTCGATATTCAAATTGTGTGAGCTCTTCAGTTATCATGCAGATGTTACATGCCCCGCATGGTTTATGACCTCTTGTTTCTGACTCGATGGTTTCTGATAAAGATCGTAACCGTGTTGGACTCAAACTATCTTTTAAATTGGAATGTCTGGTCCATACACATCGCACTGTTTTATCCTCAAGTCCTGGTACTGTTCTTAATACATTTTGATGTTTCCTTATGATACGTTTCACATCTCCACTGAAGGGAGAAAATTTGGTAATCAAATTAATGTTACTCTCATCTGTCATGGAACTCTTCTGTTTGGTTTGCAACAATAAAGCTCTATTATTAAACAGAGCTCGTTTATAGGCTGTTTTAACAATTGATCGGGGGTACCCTCTGTCATAGAGATCCTTCATCAATTTTTTTGCCTGTAGCTTATACTCTTCCGTGCTCGAGCAATTCCTTCTATATCTTATAAATTGGGAGAAGGGTAGACTGTCCCGCAACTGCCTTGGGTGATTACTATGATAATGCAGAATTGTGTTCCTATCCGTGGGTTTTTTATGTATGGAAGTCAATCAACCATTTGGACTTTTTTTATTGTGACATCTAGAAACACAATTTGTTGCAAGTGGCTTGTGGAGGTAAATTTTATGTTGGAATCCACCTGATTCAGCCAATCCACAAATAAACAAAATTCAACCCCCGAACCATTCCATAAAAGAAAAACGTCATCTATGAATCTTTTCCACAAAAGCAGTTGCGATTAATATGGAGAACTGTCCAACCACTTACTTTCAAACCCATACATGTATAAGTTGGCCACGGAAGGGGCGCATGTGGCCCCCATGGCCACTCCTGATCGCTGCTGATAGAACGTACCCTCAAACTCAAAATAATTGAAAAAAATTGTAAGTTCAGCCAAATCAGAGATAAATTCCAACTGGTTGAAAGTCAGATATGCTTGCTCACATAGAGACGTCATTATCGCTGTATGGGCTGCTTGTTGAGGAATGCTGGTATACAAAGCAGCGACGTCCAAAGTAGCCAGCAACACCGATTCATTAGATGTTGCTGGCTACTTTGGACGTCGCTGCTTTGTATACCAGCATTCCTCAACAAGCAGCCCATACAGCGATAATGACGTCTCTATGTGAGCAAGCATATCTGACTTTCAACCAGTTGGAATTTATCTCTGATTTGGCTGAACTTACAATTTTTTTCAATTATTTTGAGTTTGAGGGTACGTTCTATCAGCAGAGATCAGGAGTGGCCATGGGGGCCACATGCGCCCCTTCCGTGGCCAACTTATACATGTATGGGTTTGAAAGTAAGTGGTTGGACAGTTCTCCATATCAATCGCAACTGCTTTTGTGGAAAAGATTTATAGATGACGTTTTTCTTTTATGGAATGGTTCGGGGGTTGAATTTTGTTTATTTGTGGATTGGCTGAATCAGGTGGATTCCAACATAAAATTTACCTCCACAAGCCACTTGTAACAAATTGTGTTTCTAGATGTCACAATAAAAAAAAGTCCAAATGGTTGGTTGACTTCCATACATAAAAAACCCACGGACAGGAACACAATTCTGCATTATCATAGTAATCACCCAAGGCAGTTGCGGGACAGTCTACCCTTCTCCCAATTTATAAGATATAGAAGGAATTGCTCGAGCACGGAAGAGTATAAGCTACAGGCAAAAAAATTGATGAAGGATCTCTATGACAGAGGGTACCCCCGATCAATTGTTAAAACAGCCTATAAACGAGCTCTGTTTAATAATAGAGCTTTATTGTTGCAAACCAAACAGAAGAGTTCCATGACAGATGAGAATAACATTAATTTGATTACCAAATTTTCTCCCTTCAGTGGAGATGTGAAACGTATCATAAGGAAACATCAAAATGTATTAAGAACAGTACCAGGACTTGAGGATAAAACAGTGCGATGTGTATGGACCAGACATTCCAATTTAAAAGATAGTTTGAGTCCAACACGGTTACGATCTTTATCAGAAACCATCGAGTCAGAAACAAGAGGTCATAAACCATGCGGGGCATGTAACATCTGCATGATAACTGAAGAGCTCACACAATTTGAATATCGAGGGCAATTGCACATTTTGAAACACTCTACAACATGTACATCTGATCATGTAGTTTATGCCTTGAAGTGCCCGTGCAAACTTCTCTATATAGGGAAGACTGAAAGATCATTAAAAGTTAGGATCAATGAGCATCGGAGCCGGCTCAAGTGTAAGTCATTAGATGCCCCTATAGTGGCACACTGTGTGGAACATCAACATCAGTTCACTGACCTCAGATGTTTCGTGATTGAAAGTGTTGACTGGACAAGGAGGGAAAACTCGAGCTCAAACTTTGGTGATTCAAGAGCAGCGATGGATTTTCCATTTAGGCACGGTGGGAGCCACAGGTCTAAATAATTGGATTGAATGGCGTGCCTGCATTTAAGTTTGACTAGTGATTCTGTTCAAATAAGTTAGTCCCTCAATGGGTGGGTATTATCATTGGATTGGCTGTTCGAATGACGTCAATGCTCTTTAAATTTTGGCGTGTATAGCCACCCGCATGCGCGGCGTTTTTGTGGCCCTTAGCAAACCAGGTTAGAAGGAAGCCCTGATGATTGCAAGTGTAAAGAGTAACCGTGAGTTTCATAGGTAGGTGATTTTTTAGAAACAGTAACATCCTGTTTAAGTCTGCAATGTAGTCGCATTGGTTAAACTGAAACATAGTAAATTTTGTGTTGTAGATCGTGCTATTAACAGTTCAGCTGTGCAGTAATAAATCGTGCCGTGATCATTTCAATTCCCCCTGAAGAAGACTAACGAAACGCAAAGTGCGGTACCCAGTGGATGGCGTCGGGGATATGATCAGCGATGACCAGATAAGCAAAATTAAATGCTATATTTAGTAAATAAGTATGCACGCACGAACAAGCAGAAACTCATATTGATTTAGCTGTGAAGCACAATCTCATGTATGGCATTAAAAGATTGAGACGTGATAGTTTAAAAGCTTCAGAAGATTCTGAGACATGGGATAAAATTTGCACTATTCAAGCATCGCAAGTTATCTGGAGATAGTAAACAGACAACGTTTAAAATGAACTTTTAAGTATAAAAGAAAAAAACCCAGAGATATATTGAGGACGTTGATGCAATCAGGCATATTGCTCTAAAAAATAACTGGAGCATTGCCGCTGAAAGACTGAGACCTCTTGTCACTGGTTAATCTGCACACAAGTGATAGAGTTAGGCGATGCTTAATTAACATTGTGTGATAACCATAAGTATTCTTCTAAGTATAAGTGGAGGGCTTATTTTTCATTTTGGATCAGTATATATACCCTCTGGAATCAGACCTCGTAACTAGAGTGTTTATTTTCCAGCTAATTAGGTGGTTTTTAGGGGTATGAAAAATCAGTGTTTACTGGTATTTTTGCAAAACAGGTACTATTTGCTGGATATCTTTTCTGGTAGAATCAATACATGTACGTGTTACTTAGGAGTCATTAATCTCCAAGACAGACAAAAACAGGGTCGACGATACTTTCACCTCTCTCCTGACTTGTATCTGAGGAAGTAGTGTTTTTCCAGTGTTTATCCTGTAAACACCAGTTTTATTGATTTATTTATTTTTTGCATTGGGGATGTTCTATCAGTTTATCAGTTAACACATAAAATCAGAAGCCCTAATTATATTTTGCCAAGACCCAAGATTGCAATCAAAAGGCATCTAAGAGGTATGTATGTTAAGTTCCCTACCAAATATTTCTGTATTAAAATCTGATTCATTTTTCAAAAATGCCAGGTTTTGTTCCCAATAAATGCAAGTTGAATGGGACTAACAGAAATTCATTGGGTAAAGGACTAGGACTGCCTCTTGGGTGGGGGGGCGAGAGGGTGTCTGGTTTAGATGAAAGGAATAAGACAAGATACATCAAAATGAAATAAAATTGTTAAGAACATGTTTACCAACTGAAATCATGAATAGGAATGAAGTAAGCCAATGAGACAGTCAGCCTTGATTTACTCAGAGCGTGCGATACAAAAACATTTCACGGCTTCGTTTGAAACACTAGAGGATCTCAGAATATCAGAAAAAGTCATGCCCTTCACATCCTTTGCATAGTCTCTCCTAATTATTCATGGGTGGCAGTAATATAAATCACGCACAAATTTATTTTTTTGCTACCATCATTTTTAAAAAGCTTTTCAAGCTGTTCCTCTAGAAAGCACAGTTACTTACCTGTAACAGGTGATCTCTGGGAACAGCAGGAATAAGTCTTCACATATGGGTATCCAGTTGGACAGTGTTCTCTTAGAGACTGGAAATCCTAAATGAGAAGGATCAAAACCAACAAAGAGTTGAGAAGACTTTCTATTTTGCTGTGTTCTTTGTAAGTAAAAAGCGAGAACTCTCTTACAATCCAAGGTATGAAAATTCCTCTGCATTTGATGCATGAGGTCCTGGAAAAAAGACAGGTAAATATACCTCTTGGTTCAGATGAAAAGGTGAGACCACTTTAGGTATAAAGTGTGGATTGGTCCTGAGGACTACCTTATCATGATGGAACCTTGTATAAGGAGGATTAGCCACCAAAGCTTGCAACTCACTGATGCGGCGTGCTGAGGTGACTGCAATGAAAAAAATAACTTTCCAAGAAAGGAATTTCAAGGAGGTGGTGGCTAAAGGTTCAAAGAGTGACTTCATAAGCTGGCCAAGAACCAGGTTTAAGTCCCATGCCACTGGAGGTGGTCTAATGGGAGGTTTAGTTAAAAGAAGGCCTCTCATAAATCTTGCTATAAGAGGATGAGAGGAAATAGGCTGTCCATTGAGAGGCTTGAGGGACGCTGCAATAGCACTCAAATGGACTCTTACTGAATTTGTTTTCAGACCTGCATGGGATAGATGCAGGAGATACTCTAGTAGAGAATTCAGAGGTATTGCAAGAGGGTTTAGACCTTTCCCTGAACACCAAATGGTAAATCTTTTCCATTTGAAAACATAGGAACGTCTAGTAGAAGGCTTTCTAGAGGCATGAGCAACATCTCTGACTTGCTGAGAGAGATGAAAATCTTGAAGGTCTAGGCCCTCAGCAACCAAGCCCTGAGATGGAGCGACTGGGGGTTTGGGTGCAACAACGTTCCCTCTTCCTGGGACAGAAGGTCTGGTGCAGAGCCCAAGTCTAGGGAAGGAGCTTGAGAGAGATGCAGAAGAAGAGGGTACCACACTTGGCATGGCCAATGTGGTGCTATGAGGATCATGGTCCCTTGATCTCTCTGAAGCTTGAATAGTGTCTTGGGAATTAGGGGAATGGGTGGAAAGGCATAAAGGAAGTCTTGACCCCAGTGAAGGAGGAAGGCATCCTTGGCCTGAACTCCCTGACACGGAATTCTGGAACAGAACCGGGGAGGTTTGGCATTCCACGGACTTGCAAAGAGGTCTATGTCCGGGGTTCCCCAAATTCGAAAAATCCTGGCTATCTGGTCCATGTGGAGGGACCACTCGTGTGGAAGCAGAACTCGACTGAGTCTGTCCGCCCAAGAGTTTTGAACGCCTGGAAGATATACTGCCAGAAGATGGATGCGATGCTCTCTGGCGAAGGCCCAGAGTCGCAAAGCTTCGTTGCAAAGCAACAGAGAGCAAGTCCCGCCCTGCTTGTTTACATAGAACATGGCTACTTGTTTGTCCGTATGGATGAGGACTGTCCTGTAGCTGAGCAGGGAATGGAACACTCAGAGCTAAGAATATTGCTCTGAGTTCCAAGAGATTGATATGCAGAGAAGTCTCCTGTGGAGACCAGATGCCCTAGGTGGAGAGATCCTGCAGATGAGCTCCCCAACCCATTGGAGAAGCATCTGTTGTCAGAGTTGCTTGGGGTAGCGACTGCTGAAAAGGGGACCCCAGCAACAGATTTGGAGGGGACTTCCACCACTGGAGAGACCAAAATAGGTGACTGGAGTTTGCTATTTTGTCTGACAGGCAACCTGATGCCTGAGTCCATTGGGTGGACAAAGTCCATTGAGCTGCCCTCATGTGAAGGCGAGCATATGGAACCACATGCATGGTGGATTACATGTGGCCTAATAGTTGTAACATCTCTCGAGCAGTTAAATGGGACTTTAACTGTATCTGGGAGGCTAACTGCACCAAGCGTAGGCAACGGGCCTGAGGAAGATAGGCCCTTGCAGTTGTGGTATCCAGCAAGGCCCCTATAAACTCCAGAGACTGAGTAGGGGTGAGATGGGATTTTGGGATGTTTATTACCAGTCCCAAATACTGAAGGACACGCATTGTGCAGGTTAGAGAAATCTGGGCCTCTGACTGGGATGGAGCTCGAATGAGCCAGTCGTCCAGATATTGGAAAACAAATATTCCTAGAGTGCGTAGAAATGCAGCTACTACTGCCATGCATTTCGTGAACACCCTTGGTGCAGAGGCCAGACCGAAAGGAAGCACCCTGTATTGGTAGTGCTTTCCTTGAAAAAGGAACCGAAGGAACCTTCTGTGTGTTGGATGGATGAGGACATGGGTGTACGCATCCTTGAGATCTAGAGAACAAAGCCAGTCCTGACTCTGAAGGTATGGCAGCAGAGTACCGAGAGAAATCATCTTGAATTTCTTTTGGAATAAGAAAATAAGGGGAGTAGAACCCTGAGCCCTGTTGAAGAAGGGGTACTTCTTCTATTGCCCCTTGGGCAAGAAGGGTAGCAATCTCCTGACCCAGAAGGTTGAGGAGAGATGTTGGAGAATTGAACTGTCTCACAATGGGTTGGGGAGGAAGGTTTAAGAAATGAAGCTTGTACCCTTCCCTTACAATTGAGAGGGTCCATTGCTGTGCTGTAATTTGCTCCCATCTGGGAGCAAAGTAAGCCAACCTTCCTGGAATGGTGAGGGGCTCTGGTTCTTCCAGAGCCAGAAAGGCTAAGTTCTCTAGTTGCAAGTCAAAGACCCTGGGAAGGCTGAGGCTGCTGAGTCGTGGGAGGCCTGGCAGCCTTTGACTTGGCCTGTTTAGGTGGTTGCTGACGCTTTGCAGCAAAACGACCTGCAGAAGATGCCTGCTGACCATAAGCAGGATAGTATCTTCCCTTTTTAGAAAAAGTTGTCTTTTTGAACAACCTTTTCTTAGCAGGAGCAGAGGTAGACTTTGAAAGTCGATCCAAAGCAGAGTTCTCAGCATCCATCTGAGTGACCTTTGCTTTCCAATCCCTTCCAAAAAGGTTTTCACCTGTACAAGGAAGATTTCCCAGTTCATCTTGGACCCAAAGTTCCAAGTCAGAGGCTTGTAACCAAGCAATTCTGCGTGCACCTATGGCAATAGCCGAGGCTCTGCTTACACACTCAATAGAGTCAAAGGCTGCACGGTTGGAAAATTTGGAAACATCTTGGGCATGTTTAAGCCAAGTGAGAAATTCCTGCCTTTTATCTTCTGAAATAAAAAGGGCTAAAGTCTGCAGATGATCTGTGACTTCTTTTAGAAACATCCCCATATAGAGACTATAGGAGTTGATTCTGGCAGCAAGCATATTAGCTTGGAAAACCCTTCGGCCAAAAGCATCAAGGGTCCTGCATTCACATCCTGGAGGATTAGATGAGTGTCTCTTTGCACTCTTTATTTTCCTCATGGCAGACTCTACCACAATAGAGTGGTGAGGAAGCTGAGACTTATGAAAGCCAGGACAAGGAGGGACACGGTACATGGTGTCTAATCTACGAGAATGAGGAGAGGTGGTAAGAGGAGTCTCCCACATGCTCAACATGAGATCATAGAGAATCTCATGGATAGGTGAAGTAGCTGCTTCTTTAGGAGCCTTAGGATATTACAAAATATCTAGTTGCTTGGCTCTAGGCTCTGACTCAGGGGCCACTGTAATGGAGAGGCCCCTAGCCACTTCCCTAATGAAGTCCTGAAAAGACAAGTCTTCTGGAGGAGACATTCTTCGTTTTGGAGAATCAGACTCCTGAGGAAGAAGTACCGGTGCATCGACAGAAACCTCCGACTCATTAGAGTCTTCGGAGGAATCGAAGTATCGCCTGTCTGGATGCTCCTGTAAAGCCCGATACGCGTACCGAGTGGGATCGACATCGGGAGTATGCGGTACCAGTTCGGTACCGATGGGCATCATAGGACAGGGTACCGTTGCAGTTGACACCGAAGCCGATGTCGATGCAATTGGTACCGGCACCGGGAACGATGCTGGTGCCGGAGTCGGTACCAGCATTGGAGACTGTTGCGGTACCGGTGGCGTCGAAGCCTGCATAAACGCCATTAGGGTGCACTGCATGGACAGAATCTTCTGATCCATCGACGCCACCAGAGTCTGGATGTCGGTACCAGTGGAGGTCACCGGTACCCCAGAACACGGCAACAGGTGATCGGTCGAGGCCGAGCCATCGATGTCAACCTGTGACCCCTTAGACAATGCTTTGGAAGCTGGAACTTCCCGCCGGGGTAATTTTGCCAGTGCGGAATTCTCGAGGACAAGCCCGGAAGCATCTCAATGCTTAGAGGGAGATTTGCCCTTCGAGGACCGGCTAGATTTATGTTTGGTTACCTGAGATCCATGGGAGGAAGAAGCAGCCCTGGAAGACGTCGATGACACCGAGGCTGCATCAGAGGGAAACAGGGTACTGAGCTTGGCTGCTCGGTTCTGCCGACCTCTTTTAGACATCATGGTACAGGACACACAATCCGTGATGGAATGGTCAGGACCCAAACATTTTAGACACCAGTCATGGGTGTCGGTGACAGAAATAGTACCGCCACACTTCGTGCACATTTTGAACCCGGAAGCGGGCTTCTCCCTGAGGAGAAAATATGTTCAGGCCTAAGGCCCAAACCGAAAATGCACAGTTGAAGAAAGAAAATGGTTTTTTTTGGTTTTTTTTTAAGAAAGAAAAGAAAAGACCGGAGGTACCGGTCTGACTTCGAAGAAGGCAGACGCGAGACAGAAAAATAAAGAAAAAAATAAAGAATTCTTCTGCGGTGACAGGAACATGACCTGCTGGCTCCGCGGAAAAGAAGAACTGGAGAGAGGCGGTTGGGAAAGGCGGGAAGGCAGTGCGCAGGCGCTGTGGGATGCTCCCAAAAGCTTTCTTACTGGACGCTGGGGAGCGTTCCCGCACAGGCTCCGTCGGTACCGACGATACCCATTTGTGAAGACTCATTCCTGCTTGTTCCTGGAGATTCACCCTTCCTCCTCTCCCCATTTACACCCACCTTTTGAGGGCAGCCATATTTGCAATAGAGGCACAGATGAACTAATATGAAATGAGGTCCGTTTGGTCCACACTGCATTTGATGTATTTTCTAAAATAATGGAGGAAGGTCAATTGGATTCTGAGAGCATGAGGTGTGTAAGTCAACAAATATGGACATCGTCATTAGTTAGGTTTTTTTTTAACGGATAAAGATATTGTAGCTTTGGCAACGTGGACTCAATAATTGGATAGACTGAATAGGTCACATGGTCTTTTTCTAGCATTAGCTACTATGTTAATAGGTTCAGGAACCCTTGAGACTCACAGCCCTTGTATTTAAAAGACCCCATAGACCTGGAGAGAGAACCTTTTCTATAATAACACTTTATTTTATAGTGCTACTAGACATATGTAGCACTGTACAATGGTGATATACGTATACATTCATAGATGACAATGACCCTTTGGACATCCACCAGAATGGTTTCCGACAGCATCATGGCGTGGAGACCCTCCTCTTGGCCCTACTTAATAAGCTTCTCAAAGGACTGGAAAACAGAAGCAAAATGTTCATGCTTGTTTTCATAGACATATCAGCCGCCTTTAATACCGTATATCACGCCACGCTCCTAAACAGACTCGCTTCCATAGGCATTAGAGGTGCCCCTCTGAAATGGTTCGCCTCCTACATAAACAACAGAATGCAGCAAGTCCACTTCAACAACGAGAAGGCCACAACTTTCCCCCAAACCCAAGGCATACCTGAAGGCTCGGCCCTGTCTTCCCTCCTCTTCAACCTTTATCTACGGCCAGTTTGTAAAACATTCCAGGAACACCAGATCAGTTATCATATCTATGCTGATGACCTAATGCTCTACACTCAACTTGATGTAGACAACCCGAACATCAGTCAACTGGAAAAATGCCTCAGTGAGCTATAATTCTGGCTGCAACAGAATAACATGGACATTAATCACAAAAAGACCGAAGTGATGTTCATTTCCAGAAAACCAGATTTCAACCCACCAGAACACGGCAACAGGTTTGAGAAAAAGAAAAGAAAAAACCCCACCGGCGGTACCGGTGGCAGCGGGAAAACAGCCGCGACCACAAGAAAAGAAGAAAGAAAAAATTAAAGAAAAATGTTTCTGCGGTGACAGGAGGACATCCTGCCGGCTCCGCGGAAAAACGAAAACTGAGGAGAGACAGTTGGAAAGGCGGGAAGGCAGCACGCAGGCGCTGAGGGATGCTCCCAAAAGCTTTCTGATTGGACGCTGGGGAGCGTTCCCGCGCAGGCTCCGTCGGTACCGACGTACCCATATGTGAAGACTCATTCCTGCTTGTTCCTGGAGATAGACATCATGCTTGGTAAGGTAGAAGGTCAATGCAATAGAGGAAGGCCAGCAATGACATGGATCGATACAGTAAAAGCACCTACGGATGCCAGTCTGTCAACAATGAGCTGCCTTACTGAAGACCGAACACAATTTAGGACAACTATCCAGAGGGTCACCATGAGTCGACACCGACTCGATGGCACTTAACCAAAACAGAATGAGGCATTTTGGACTGTTGACTGAAAAGGTGCCTAAAATGATTGTGGTCTGAAGCATGGGTTCTGAGGTCCATTACCACCCACCACCCCCCTTTTTTAATAGTGTACTATTGGCTGCATGATCCTATACTGAGAAAAGTGCTGTAGCATTTGGGCAGTTTTTTGTTAAAGGGTCCAGAATAATTCTATACAAAGTCACAAGTGGCTCGTGGGTGTCTTCAGCAGAAGGATCATCCCAGTATAGTCACACTTGCAGTTTTCATTCTGAATCAGAAATGCTCTAGCCAGTAAAATTTAGTGGCCAACGTCTGCAAACTGTATCTCTACATACAAAGCTCCACGAGTACATTAAAACTGCATACATAAAAAGCTAGATTTCCATGTCACACCTCTCATGACCAGTGCGAACAAACAGAAATTAACTTTTTATTCCATTTCTCCTTTGAGAAAGGGTGAAAAAAACATTGCTGCATACAGATATTTCAATTATTTTCCTATTTTGTTTCTAGGCGAGAACAGACTTTAGTCAGCTAGCACAGCTCAAGGCAGCAGTCAAAGAGTAATTTCAAGAGAGATGACAGTTGTCGTTGCTTATTGTTAGTTCACCTGTTGCGCGTATGCACAGACAGGCACACATTTCATTTAACAAGCCACTATAAGTGTGAGTCCTGCTCCCTACCAACTTGCAACACTTCATAAGGAAAAATACGCTCATGTTCTATATACCCTGCTTTATGAAGGTAATTTTATATAGCTAAGTTGCCTAGGCTTGGGGTAGAGGAGACACCTATTTTATATAGCTATGGTGCCTTGACTATGGCGCCTGTGTGTCTTTATAAAATACTAACACAAATCCTGTAGAAACCACACTTAGAATGAAGGAGTGGACATTACTCTCGACCAAATGTTAGCGTGAACGTTACCTGCATAAAATACAAACATAAATCATGCTGCCACGGACTCGTGGCTTTCCTTCTTTCTGGATTCATCTTCCCCCTCCCTTATTCTCTGGGATTTTAACATTTATGTTGATAATCCTTCTGACTTTTATGCTTTAAAGCTCCTCTCCCTTACCTCATCATTTAACCTCCAGCTTTGTTCTACTGCCCCTACTCACCAGCATGGCCACTGCCTCGACCTTGTATTCTTCTCTAATTGCTTACCCTCAAACTGAAATTCAGTTCTTCCCTTTTAGACCATCAGCCGCCGCCTCAACCTCACCCTGTCTCCTCCAACCTTTTTAGAAATCTTCATGCTGTCGACCCTTTGGCTCTCTCCTCCACTGTCTCATCACCTATTTCCTCCACTATGTCATCAGTCTGTTGACGAGGCCGTAGCTTCCTATAACGCTGCACTCTCCTCTGCTCTGGATGCTCTTGCTCCGCCCATGCCACAATCTGTGAGGTGTACTGTACCTCAACCCTGGCTGTCTTCCACTACCCACTATGTTCCTGTGCCCACTCAGCTGGGCATGCTTGGCTCAAATCCCACACCCTTATGGACTTTCTACACGTTAAAGTCATGCCTGTCTCTTTCCAGTCAGCCATAGCACTCATACAAGACTATTATGTCCACCTGACTAACTGTTTTGCCTCTGACCCTCACAGTCTCTTTACAATTCTCAACTCTTTCCTTGAGGTGCCTCCTTCTCCAACCCCTCCTTCCTTGTCTACCCAAACCCTGGCTGACTAAGTCCAGGCAAAATCCACTCCAATTTCCCACGAGGTCAGCTACATCCCTCCTCCCCCTCTTCACTCCCAACTTCCCCCCTCCCCCTACCTCTGCTACCCTTTCTTCCTTTTCTATGATCTCTGAGGAGAAAGCTACACACCTTCTTTCTTCCTCTAAACCAGCAGTTCTCAACCTGTGGGTCGTGACCCTCACGGGGGTTGCCACAGGATTTAGCGGGGGTCGCCTCACCTCACTCCGCCGTTAAAAAAAAAAAAAAAAAAAAAGCAAGCACCCAAGCTGCTGCCGCTGCTGAGGCCGCTTCTCGGCAGCGGCAAACTCGCCGCCTCCCAGTCCCTTCTAATGCAGCTGCGGCTCCCTGCCTCTTAGGAAACCGCGGCTATGCCAGTAAAACCATTGCGGAGCCTTCCTGTCTCTTGATGGGCTCCGTGCAGCATTGTCCTGCCTCCAAAGGAAGTTGTTTACCACTTCCTTTGGAGGCGGAACAATGCTGCACGGAGCCCGTCGAGAGACAGGAAGGCTCCGCAACGGTTTTACAGTTATAGCCGCGATTCCCTAAGAGACAGGGAGCTGCGGCTGTAGAAGAACAGCAGGGCAGTAGCAGGCAGACAGGGAGAGGGGAGGAGGGGGCAGGGAACATGCAACGGGGCTGGGATGGAGGGAGGGAGGGAGGGAGGGGTCTGACATGGACAGGGGGGATGACATGAATGGAGGAAGAGAGGGGGGGCTGACATGGAGAGAGGGAGGGGGCTGACATGGACAAAGGGAAGAGACAGGGGGACATACTGTACAGACGAGCAATAAATGCTGGACAGAGGGGAGAGAGACAGTGCGGGTTAGGATTATAATGGGCAGATGGGGGGCTAGGACTGGGAATGGACTGATCAAGGGGGGGTTGGGACTGGTAATGTGCTGATAGAGGGGTAGGACTAGTAATGGACTGATGGGGGGGGAACACTGGAAATGAGTTGATCGGGGAGGTTAGGACTGGAAATGGGCTGATTAGGGGAGCCTAGCACTGGTAATGGGGTTGAGGAGGGATTAGCACTGGAAATGAGCTGATTAGAGGAGGCTAGCATGGTAATAAGCTGATGGGGGGGGTAGGACTGGTAATGGGCTGATTAGGGGAGGCTAGCACTGGTAATGGGGTTGAGAGGGGACTAGCACTGGAAGCAAGCTGATTGGGGGGCGTCGACTAGGAATGGGATGATTGTGGGGAGGGGAGGATAGAGCTGCTGGCCCTGGAAGAAAACTGGGGGCTAAGGCTACAAATGGGCTGATACGAGGGGATGGGAGAATGGAATTGGAAGAGAGTGGATCTGAGAGGGGCAGCCATGGTATTTGTACTAGAAGGGCATGCTCAGTGGGGAAGGAGGGGGACTGGAAGGGAATGGACACCAGTGGCAGTCATGGGCATGCAAGTTGACATTGGAAGGTACTGAGAGTGAGGACTGGAAAGGGGCTGATACTGGGGATGGTTACTGGGACTGGAAATAGGCTGATAGAAAGAAGTGAAGAAAATGAAAGAAGAGATAAGAAATGGCAGATGGACCATAGACCACAGAAAGAGAGCTAAGAAGACAGGAAAGCAGAAGCCTCAGATTCGGACCAGCATGATCAGAGAAAGTGTAGTTACTCACCTGTAACAGGTGATCTCCGGGAACAGCAGGAATTTAGTCTTCATTGTCGGTACCAATGAAGCCTGTGCGGGAACACTCCCCAGCGTCCAATAGGAATGTTTTTGGGAGCATCCCTCAGCACATGCGCGCTGCCTTCCCGCCTTTCCAACTGTCCCTCTTCAGTTAAGTTTGTAGCTGAGTGAAAGGATAGAGGGAGAGAGGAAAGAGACAGAGAGACAACTCCTAGGGGAGGTGGGTGGGATGTGAAGGCTAAATTCCTGCTGTTCCCGGAGATCACCTGTTACAAGTGAGTAACTACGCTATATCCAGGAACAAGCAGGAATGTAGTCTTCACATATGGTGACTCCCTAGCTGAAGATGCCAGGGAGATAGCCCCAGGAAGGTGTCACCCTAGAAGGTGGGAATCCTTCCTCCCATGGATCGCTGGCATCCCACCAGGGTTGGTGGGTAGGAGTTGATTTAGGTGTGAAAGAGATTTTGAAGAACAGCTTGGCGAAAGAAGGCATCCCGACGGGAGGCTTTATTCAGGCAGTAGTGGGCTGTGAAGGTGTCTACCAAAGCCCAGGTGGCTGCTCGACAAATGTCATCGATAGACACAGAGTGGAGATTAGCCATAGAAGCTGCCATGGCTCTCACATTATGAGCTGTGACATGGTCCTGAAGAGGAAGACCCTTACTCTCATAAGCAAAGGATATGCATTGGGCAATCCATTTAGATAAAGTTATTTTGGAGACTGGAAGTCCCAAATGACTAGGGTCAAAAGTTCTAAAAAGTTGTGAGGACTTTCTATGTTGCTGTGTTCTTTGTAGGTAAAAGGCTAAAGCCCTTTTACAATCCAAAGTATGAAGGTTTCTTTCTGCATTAGAGGCGTGAGGCCTCAGAAAAAATACAGGAAGATAAATTGATTGATTTAAATGAAAAGGCGAAACCACCTTTGGCATAAAGTGTGGGTGAGTTCGCAGAACCACCTTATCATGATGAAACCTAGTATAAGGAGGATCAGCCACTAAAGCTTGCAATTCACTAATGCGACGGGCAGAGGTGATTGCAATTAGGAAGATGACCTTCCAGGTCAAAAACTTAAGGGCTGTAGTGGCCAAAGGTTCAAAAGGCGGCTTCATGAGCTGCCCGAGAACTAGATTTAGATCCCATGCCACCGGTGGTGGCTTGATGGGAGGTTTAGTTAATAAAAGGCCTCTCATAAATCTTGATAGGAGTGGATGAGAGGAAATTGGTTGTCCATTCAGAGGCTTATAAGAAGCTGCAATTGCACTAAGATGGACTCTTACCAAATTGGTCTTTAGACCAGAATTCGATAAGTGAAGGAGATACTCTAGTATCGATTCTAAGGGTATGACCAGGGGGTTTAATCCCTTCTTGGAGCACCATATAGTAAAACGTTTCCACTTGAAGGTATAAGATCTTCTTGTGGAAAGTTTCCTAGAAGCCTGAAGGATATCTTTTACCTGTTGGGACAGGTTGAAATCTTGGAGGTCTAAGCCTTCAGCAACCAGACCGTGAGGTGCAGGGACTGGGGATTTGGGTGCCATGGCATCCCGTTCTCCTGGGAAAGGAGATCTGGAGCATGCCCTAACTCCAGAGGTGCCGCTTGAGAGAGATGTAGAAGCAGGGAATACCACGTTTAGCGTGGCCATCGTGGTTATCATGCGACCCCTGTCTCTCTGAAGCTTGAAGAGTGTTTTGGGGATGAGGGGAATGGGTGGGAAGGCATAAAGGAAGTCCTGCCCCCAGTGAAGGAGGAAGGCATCCCTTGCCTGACAATTGAGAGCCGGAATCTCTACAGGGAGAACTATTCAGGCAATTGGTAACAGACCCCACACGTGGAGGGACCATACTGGACTTGGTGCTTACCAATGGTGAAAGTGTTTCTGATGTTGTAGTGGGAGATCATTTTGCATCCAGTGATCACCAGATGGTGTGGTTCAGTATTAGGACTAGGGTTATTAGAATCCATTCCAAGGTGAGGATCTTAGACTTTAGGAAGACTAACTTTGCGAAGATGGGCCAATACCTCAGGGAGTCGTTAGTGGGATGGGAACAGCTGGGGGATGTAGAAAAACAGTGGGCAAAACTGAAAGGGGATATTTTAAGGGCAACCAACCTTTTTGTTAAAATGGTAAATAACGGCAAAAGGAAAAGGAGACCGCTATGGTTTTCTAAGGAAGTAGCTGAAAAAGTGAAGAAAAAGAGGGAGGCCTTCATGAAATACAAGAGATCACAGATAGAGGAAGACAGGCATCTGTATTTGGAAAAACTTAGAGAAGCTAGCAAAGTAGTCAAGAAGGCAAAGATTCAAAAGGAGGAGGAAACAGCCAATGCAATAAAATGGGGGGATAAGACATTTTTCAGATATATTAGTGAGAAGAGGAAGGGCAAGAGTGGTATTGTCAGACTCAAGGGTGCAGGGGGGGTTATATGTAGAAGCTGATAAGGATAAAGCGGAATTGCTTAACAAATATTTTTGTTCTGTGTTCACAGATGAAGAACCAGGAGCAGGACCTCAGAAAACACCCACAAATAGGAACAGAACCGAGGGACATCTTGAACAATTTTCAGAAGACTGTGTTCGTGAGAAACTAGCTCAACTTAAAGTAGACAAAGCGATGGGACCGGATGGGATACACCCTAGAATACTGAGGGAACTTGGGGACGTTCTAGCAGCTCCACTGATTGATCTTTTCAATGCCTCATTGGAGTCAGGAGTGGTGCCAAAGGACTGGAGAGAGGCTCATGTGGTGCCTTTACACAAAAGCGGAAATAAGGATGTGGTTGAAAACTACAGGCCGGTTAGTTTAACTTCGGTGGTGAGTAAATTATTGGAAACGCTGCTGAAAGAGAAAATAGCAAGGTTTCTGGAGTCCAGCGGATTACAGGATCCGAGGCAGCATGGATTCACCAGAGGCAGGTCTTGTCAGACAAATCTGATTGATTTCTTTGACTGGGTGACCAGGGAGTTGGACCGAGGGAGAGCTCTAGATGTGGTGTATTTAGATTTCAGTAAAGCCTTTGACACTGTTCATCACAGGCGACTTATAAACAAACTGATCACCCAAGGGATGGACCCTAAAGTTACTGCTTGGGTTAGAAATTGGTTGGGTGGGAGGCGACAAAGAGTACAAGTAAATGAAGCTCACTCTGAGGAGAAGGATGTTACCAGTGGTGTGCCCCAGGGATCTGTCCTTGGTCCGATTCTTTTTAACATCTTTGTTAGTGATATAGCGGAAGGGCTGTCGGGTAAGGTTTGCCTCTTTGCGGATGATACCAAAATCTGCAATAGAGTAGACACCCAGGAAGGTGTAGATAACATGAGGAGGGATCTAGCTAAGCTTGAAGAATGGTCTAGAATTTGGCAGCTGGGATTTAATGTTAAAAAATGTAAGGTCATGCATTTGGGCTGCAGCAATCCAAGGGAGCAATACAGTATAGGAGGTGAAGTACTTTTGTCCACTAAAGAAGAGCGGAACCTAGGCATCGTTGTGTCTGATGATCTTAAAGTAGCTAAACAGGTAGAAAAGGTGACGGCAAAAGCTAGAAGGATGCTTGGGTGCATACGGAGAGGAATGGCTAGCAGAAAAAAGGAGGTGATAATGCCTCTGTATAAGTCTTTGGTGCGACCTCATTTGGAGTATAGTGTGCAATTCTGGAGACCGCACCTTCAAAAGGATGTGAACAGGATGGAGTCGGTGCAGAGGGTGGCTACTAAAATGATTAGTGGGCTTCATTATAAAGCATATGAGGATAGACTTAAGGATCTTAATATGTACACCTTAGAGGAAAGGCGGGATAGAGATGATATGATTGAGATGTTTAAATACCTCCGTGGCATAAATGTTCAGGGAGAGAGCCTCTTTCAATTGAAAGCAAGTTCTGCTACGAGGGGACATGGGATGAGGGTGAAGGGAGATAGATTCAGGAGTGATATGCGGAAATATTTCTTTACGGAAAGAGTAGTGGATCCATGGAATAGTCTCCCAGTGGAGGTGGTAGAGATGAGGACAGTAACTGAATTCAAAAAAGCATGGGACCAACACAGAGGATCTCTAAAGGTAAAAAGTGGACTGTTGTAGTTGTTGATATGGAAGGACAGACTAGATAGGCCATGTGGTCTTTTTCTGTCATCATGTTTCTATGTTTCTATCCTGGAACAGAACCGGGGAAGTTTGGCATTCAGTGGACTTGCAAAGAGGTCTATGTCTGGAGTGCCCCAGAGATGAAATATCTTTGTCACCTGGTCTAGGTGGAGGGACCACTCGTGAGGCAGCAGTACTCCACTGAGTTTGTCTGCCCAAAGGTTTTGAATGCCTGGAAGATATACCACTAGAAGGTGAATTTGATGCTCTCTGGCGAGGGCCCACAGTCGTAAAGCTAAATTGCATAATGACAGAGAGCCTGTTCCACCCTGCTTGTTCACATAGAACATGGCTACTTGATTGTCCGTCTGGACTAGGACTGTCTTGTAGCTGAGCTGGGTGTGGAATACTCGAAGAGCTAAATAGATTGCTCTTAATTCCAGGAGGTTTATGTGCAGACCAGCCTCCTGTGGAGTCCAGGTGCCCTGGGTAGAGAGATGATTCAGGTGTGCTCCCCAACCCACCTGTGATGCATCTGTTGTTAGGGTGGCCTGAAAGAGGGGTTGATGGAAAGGAGACCCCACTGTCAGATTTTCTAGTGATTGCCACCATTGGAGGGACAAAATTAGTCGTTGAGAGATTATTATTTTGTCCGACAAATGACCCGTGGTCTGTCCCCACTGTGTGGAGAGGGTCCACTGAGCTGCTCGCATTTGGAGGCGAGCATATGGGACTACATGAACTGTGGATGCCATATGTCCCAGTAACTGTAGTAGCTCTCGAGCAGTGAGGGAGGATTTGCCTGCTTGAGAAGCTAGTTGCATTATGCGAAGACACCGGGCTTGTGGAAGGAAAGCCCTTGCCTGTCTGTTATCTAGACAGGCTCCTATGAATTCTAGGCATTGGGAAGGAACTAGTTGAGATTTTTGGAAGTTTATTACCAATCCCAAATATTGGAGGATTCGCATTGTACGGGACAGTGCAGTGCTGGCCTCTGAAACTGTAGGGGCTCGAATGAGCCAGTCGTCTAAGAAAGGGAAGACAAAAATCCCCAGGGTTCGTAGAAATGCAGCTACTACTGCCATACATTTCGTGAATACCTTTGGTGCTGAAGCCAGACCAAAGGGAAAAACCCTGTACTGGAAATGTTTTCCCCTGAAAAGGAAACGTAAGAATTTCCTGTGATCTGGATGGATGAGAATGTGAGTGTATGCATCCTTTAAGTCTAGAGAGCAAAGCCAATCCTGGCTTTGAAGGTATGGCAGAAGAGTTCCTAGAGAAATCATTTTGAATTTCTCTCGAAACAGATATTTGTTCAATTCTCTGAGGTCTAGAATGGATCTGTGTCCAACTGTTTTCTTTGGAATAAGAAAATAGGGGGAGTAGAACTCTGCAACCCGTTGAAGAATGGGTACTTCTCCTATTGCCCCTTGGGCAAGAAATGTGGAGACCTCGTGATCTAGCAGATTGTCTGCAGAGGCTTGTGAATTGAATTGCTTTAGAATTGAAGGAGGGGGCATGCTGTGAAAATGAAGCTTGTACCCCTCTCCTACAATGGACAAAGTCCAATCTTCTGCTGTTATCTGATGCCATCTGTTGACAAAGTGGCATAACCTGCCCGGAATATTGGGGGGTTGGGGACCCCTCAGAGGCAGGAAGACTAAGCTCTCTAGGAAGGAGTCAAAGCCCTTGAGGGGGCTGAACCTGGAGAGCTGGTTGGGCTCTCAGGCTTTTTGGCTTCTTTTGCTGTCTAGTTTGTCCCTTTTGGGCAACTGGACCTGGAGTTTGACTCTGCTGGGTATAGGAAGGATAAAACTTCCTCTTTTTGCTAAAAGAGGGTTTTTTGTAAGGCTTCCTTTTGGCTGGAGTGGCTGTAGACTTTGACAATCTGTCTAAGGTAGAATTGTCAGCATCTAACTTGCTAGCCTTTTCCTGCCAGTTCTTGCTGAAGAGATTCTCTCCCGTGCAAGGAATGTTGCATAACTTGTCCTGTACCCAAGTCTCCAAGTCTGATGCCTGTAGCCAGGTAATTGGTCGTGCGAATGGCAATAGCAGAGGTTCTGCTGATACATTCGAAGCAGTCAAAGGCTGCACGATTAACAAACTTGGAGACATCTTGAGCATGCTTAACTAGAGCAAGAAAATCTTGTCTCTTGTCATCTGGGAGAAATGGGCTCATAAGTTCCAAGTCTCCTGTGACTTCCTTGAGGAACATTCCCATATATAGGATATATGAACTGATCCTAGCTGAAAGCATGGAAGCTTGAAAAGTTTTGCGCCCAAAAGCATCCAGAGTCCTGCATTCACGACCTGGAGGATTGGATGCATGCCTCTTTGCACTTTTCGTTCTACGCATGGCTGATTCCACTACCATTGAATGGTGTGGCAGCTAAGTTTTCTGAAATCCAGGACATGGCAGAACTCGATACATAGTATCAAGTCTCCTAGAGTGAGGAAAAGTAGTCAGAGGTGTCTCCCACATTCTGAGCATCAAACTATGCAGAATTTCATGGATAGGCAGAGTGGCTGCCTCCTTAGGAGCTTTAGGATATTGGAGAATTTCCAATTCCTTTGCTCTGGGTTCCTCCTCAGGAGGTACTGTGATTGAAAGACCTTTGGCCATATCACGGATGAAATCCTGAAATGACATCTCCTCTGGAGGTGACATTCTGCTTTGGGGAGAAGAGGGATCTTCTAGGAGAAACCCTCTAGTGCCAGCAGAATTGTCAGAGTCTTTGGAATCGGAGGAATCTAAGTACTCCTGACCCCGATACTTCTGCAAAGCACTATCCCAGTACCGATCGAAGTCGGTACTGAGTTGACCCGGTACCGCTTTGTCAATTCCAGCCAGAGATGGCATGGAAGGAGTTCCCACCGGGGCCGGTACCATCGGTATCGGTACCGGCATCGGTGTCAATGTCAGTACCGGTGCCCATGGGACCACCGGTACCACAGCTGAAAGAAGAGCTGCGATGCTGCGCTCAATAGCGAGGAACCTCTGGTCTATCAACGCTGCCGATGCCTGGGTGTCAATAACGGTAAGGATGGCCGGAACCCCTGAGCATGGCACAGGTAGTTCTTCCGAGGTTGAGGCCTCGAAAACATCCTGAAGCCCCCATCAAAACTTTGGAAGCCAAAGCCTCCCGCCAGGGCTGTTTTGCCGGTATGGTTCCCTCAAGGGGAACACCAATGGCCTCTCGATGCTCAACAGGAGAGCTACCCTTTGAGGACCGGCTTTTATGTTTAGTTACCTGAGATCTATGGGAGGAAGAAGAGGCCCTTGACGATATCGATGCAATGGATCTGGCATCTGAAGAAAAGACAGTACTGAGCTTTGCAGCCAGGTTCTGTCTTCCTCTTTTAGTCATCCCCATACAGGAGAGACATTCAGTTGGAGAATGTTCAGGTCCTAAACATTTCAGACACCAATCATGGGTGTCAGTGGCGGAAATGGTACCGCCACACTTAGTACATTTTTTAAAACGACTAGTTGGCTTTTCCATGTTTTAGGAATATGGGGCCTAGTGCCCAAAATGGTGCCTAGCAACAAAGAGAAAAGTTTCTGAAAAGAAACAGTCTAAAGCCTAGGTTTTTTTTGTTTTTTCTTTAATGAAAAGAAAAGAACCGGCGGTACCGGTAGGCGTCGTGTGGTAGGCAAATGCGACCACAAGATAGCACAGTTACTTACCTGTAAGAGGTGATCTCTTGGAGCAGCAGGAATAAGTCTTCACATATGGGTATTGTCGGTACCGACGGAGCCTGCGCGAGAACGCTCCCCAGCATCCAGAAAGAAAGCTTTTGGGAGCATCCCACAGCGCGTGCGCGCTGCCTTCCCGCCTTTCCCAACCGCCTCTCTCCAGTTCGAGTTTTAAGCTGAGACAAAGAGAGAGAGAGAGGAAAGGAAAGATAGATAGAGAGATACAACTCCTAGGGGAGGTGGGTGGGTTGTAAAGACTTATTCCTGCTGTTCCCAGAGATCACCTGTTACAGGTAAGTAACTGTGCTATCTCCAGGAACAAGCAGGAATGAGTCTTCACATATGGGGACTCCCCAGCTAGAGATGCCAGGGAGATCTCCAAGGTTGTGAGTCCCTGAGAAGGGCTCTACCTGCCCCCATGGGTCTCGGGCATCCAACCAGGGATGGGGGGTAGGAGTTGATTAGGTATGGAACAGGTGTTTGAGAACAGCCTGACCAAACAAGGCATCCCGGCGGGAGTCCTTGTCCAAGCAGTAATGGGCTGTAAAGGTATGAGCCGAGGCACAGGTGGCCGCTCAACAGATTTGGTCGATGGACACAGAGTTGAGATGAGCCATAGAGGCTGCCATGGCCCTCACATTGTGAGCTGTGACATGGCCTTCCAGAGAAAGGTTCTTACTCTGGTAGGCAAAAGAAATACACTGAGCAATCCAATTGGACAGAGTTCTCAGAAACTGGAAGTCCCAAATGAGAGGGATCAAAAGCAACAAAGTTGAGAGGACTTTCTATGTTGCTGTGTCCTTTGTAAGTAAAAAAGCGAGCACTCTCTTACAATCCAGGGTATGGAGATTCCTCTCTGCACTTGATGCATGAGGTCCTGGAAAAAAGACAGGTAAATACACCTCCTGGTTCAGATGAAAAGGTGAGACCACTTTAGGCATAAAGTGTGGATTAGTCCTGAGGACTACCTTGCCATGATGGAACCTTGTATAAGGAGGATTAGCCATCAAGGCTTGCAGCTCACTGATGCGGCGAGCTGAGGTGACTACAATGAGAAAAGTAACCTTCCAGGAAAGAAATTTCAAGGAGGTAGTGGCTAAGGGTTCAAAGGGTGGCTTCATAAGCTGGCCAAGAACCAAATTCAAGTCCCATGCCACTGAAGGTGGTCTAATTGGAGGTTTAGTTAAAAGAAGGCCTCTCATGAGTCTTGCAATAAGAGGATGAGAGGAAATAGGCTGTCCATTGAAAGGCTTAAGGGATGCTGCAAAAGCACTCAAATGGACTCTTACTGAATTTGTTTTAAGGCCTGCATGGGATAAATGCAGCAAATACTCTAGTAAAGAATTCAAAGGTATTGCAAGGGGATTAAGACCCTTCTGTGCACACCAAACGGTAAACCTTTTCCATTTAAGAGCATAGGAACGTCTAGTGGAAGGCTTTCTGTAAGCATGAAGGATATCCTTCACCTGCTGAGAAAGATGCAAATCTTGAAGGTCTAGGCCTTCAGCAACCAGGCTCCGAGATGAAGAGACTGGGGATTTGGGTGCCACAACGTTCCCTCCTCCTGGGACAGGAGGTCTGGAGCAGATCCCAAGTCCAAGGAGGGAGCTTGAGAGAGATGCAGAAGTAGAGGGTACCACACCTGGCGTGGCCAATGTGGTGCTATGAGGATCATAGACCCCTTGTCTCTCTGAAGTTTGAACAGTGTCTTGGGAATTAGGGGAATGGGTGGAAAGGCATAGAGGAAGTCTTATCCCCAATGAAGGAGGAAGGCATCCCTGGCCTGAACTCCCTGACACGGAATCCTGGAACAGAACCGGGGAAGTTTGGCATTCCACAGACTTGCAAACAGGTCTATGTCCGGGGTTCCCCAAATTCGGAAGATCCTGGCTATCTGGTCCCCATGGAGGAACCATTCGTGTGGAAGCAGAACTCGACTGAGTCTGTCTGCCCAAGAGTTTTGAACCCATGGAAGATACACTGCCATGAGATGAATTTGATGCTCTCTGGCGAAGGCCCACAATCTCAAAGCTTTGTTGCAAAGCGACAGAGAGCCAGTCCCACCCTGCTTGTTCACGTAGAACATGGCTACTTGGTTGTCCGTGTGGATGAGGACTGTCTTGTAGCTGAGCAGGGTGTGGAAGACAGAGCTAGAAGAATTTCTCTGAGCTCCAAGAGGTTGATATGTAGAGATGTCTCTTGTGGAGACCAGATGCCCTGGGTGGAGAGATCTTATAGATGTGCTCCCCAACCCTTTGGAGAAGCATCTGTTGTAAGGGTTGCTTGGGGTAGGGATTGTTGAAAGGGGGACCCCAGCAACAGATTTTGAGTGGACCTCCACCACTGGAGAGACCAGAAGAGGTGACTGGAGGTTGCTATTTTGTCTGACAGGCACCCTGATGCCTGGGTCCATTGGGTGGATAGAGTCCACTGAGCTGCCCTCATGTGAAGGCGAGTGTAAGGAACCACATGCATGGTGGATGCCATGTGGCGTAACAGTTGTAACATTTCTCGAGTAGTTAAATGGGACTTTACCTCAATTTGTGAGGCTAACTGCAACAAGCGTAGGCAACAGGCCTGGGGAAGATAGGCCCTTGCAATTGTGGTATCCAGCAAAGCCCCTATGAACTCTAGTGACTGAGTAGGGGTGAGATGGGATTTTGGGATGTTTATTACAAGTCCCAGATACTGAAGAACACGCCTTGTGCAGGCTAGGGAAGTCTGGGCCTCTGACTGGGTCGGAGCTCGGATGAGCCAGTCGTCCAGATATGGGAATACAAATATTCCTAGAGTGCGTAGAAATGCAGCTACTACTGCCATGCATTTTGTGAACACTCTTGGAGCAGAGGCCAGACCGAAAGGAAGCACTCTGTATTGGTAAAGCTTTCCTTGATAAAGGAACCGAAGGAACCTTCTGTGTGTTGGATGGATAAGGATATGGGTGTACGCATCCTTGAGATCTAGAGAACAAAGCAAATCCTGACTCTGAAGGTATGGAAGGAGAGCACCGAGAGAAATCATCTTGAATTTCTCCTTGCATAGAAACTTGTTCAATTCTCTGAGATCTAATATGGGTCTGTAGCCCCCTGTTTTCTTTGGGATAAGAAAATAGGGGGAGTAGAACCCTGAGCCCTTTTGAAGAAGGGGTACTCTTTGGGCAAGAAGGGTAGCAATCTCCTGACCCAGAAGGTCGAGGAGAGATGTTGGAGAATTGAACTGTCTCACCATGGTGTGAGGAGGGAGGTTTAAGAAATGAAGCTTGTACCCCTCCCTTATGATGGAGAGGGTCCATGGCTCTGCCGTGACTTGTTCCCATCTGGGAGCAAAGTGGGCTATCCTTCCTGGAATGGTGAGAGGCTCTGGTTCTTCTAGAGCCAGACAGGCTAATTTCTCTAGATGTAAGTCAAAAGCCCTGAGGAGGCTGAGGCTGTTGGGCCGTAGCAGTCCTTGCAGACTTAGGCTTGGCTTGTTTAGGTTGTTGCTGACGCTTTGCAGCAAAACAACCTGCAGAAGATGCCTGCTGACCATAAACAGGATAATATTTCCCCTTTTTGGGAAAGAAAGCCTTTTTGAATAACCTTTTTCTAACAGGAGCAGAAGTAGACTTTGAAAGTCTATCTAAGGCTGAATTCTCAGCATCCATCTGAGTGGCCTTTGCTTGCCAATCCTTACCAAAAAGGTTTTCACCTGTACAAGGAAGATTTCCTAATCCATCCTGGACCCAGGGTTCCAAATCAGAAGCTTGTAACCAAGCAACTCTGCGTGCACCTATGGCAATAGCCGAGGCTCTGCTGGCACACTCAAAAGAGTCAAAGGCTGCACGGTTGGAAAATTTGGAAACATCCTGGGCATGTTTAAGCCAGGTGAGAAACTCTTCCCTTTTATCTTCTGAGATAAAAGGAGATAAAGTATGCAGATGATCTGTAACTTCCTTTAGAAACATCCCCATATAGAGACTATAGGAGTTGATTATGGCAGCAAGCATATTGGCCTGGAAAATTCTCCGGCCAAAAGCATCCAAGGTTCTGCATTCTCTTCCTGGAGGATTAGATGAGTGTCTTTTTGCACTCTTTATCTTCTTCATAGCAGACTCCACCACAATAGAGTGGTGAGGAAGCTGAGTCTTATGAAAGCTAGGACAAGGAGGAACACGGTACATGGTGTCCAACCTACGAGAATGAGGGGAGATAGTGAGAGGTGTCTCCCATATGCCCAACATGTGATCATAAAGGATCTCATGAATTGGTAAAGTAGCTGCCTCTTTAGGAGCCTTAGGATATTGTAAAATATCCAATTTCCTGGCTCTAGGCTCTGATTCAGGGGCCACTGAAATGGAGAGGCCCCTGGCCACTTCCCTAATGAAGTCTTGAAAAGACAAGTCTTCTGGAGGAGACATTCTTCTTTTTGAAGAAGAGGGCTCCTGAGGAAGGAGTACCGATGCTTCGACAGAAGCCTCTGATTCATCAGAGTCTTCGGAGGAATCAAAGTATCGCCTGTCTGGATGCTCCGGCAGACCCCGATACGCGTACCGAGTGGTATCGACATCAGGAGTGATCGGTACCGATGGGCATCACAGAACAGGGTACCGCTGCAGTTGACACCGAAGCCGATGTCGATGCAATCGGTACCGGCACCGACAACGGAGTTTGTTGCGGTACCGGAGGCGTCGCAGCTTGTATGAATGCCGTAATGGCACGCTGCATAGTCAGAATATTCTGATCCATCGACGCAACCAATGTCTGGATGTCGGTACCAGTGGAAACCACTGGTACCCCAGAACATGGCAACAGGTGATCGGTCGAGGCCGAGCCATCGATGTCAACCTGTAACCCCATAGATGAAGCTTTGGAAGCCAGAGCTTCCCGCCGGGGTAATTTTGCCGGTGCGGGATCCTCGAGAGCAAGCCCGGAGGCATCTCGATACTTAGAGGGAGATCTACCCTTTGAGGACCGGCTGGACTAATGTTGGGTTACCTGAGATCCATGGGAGGAAGCAGCAGCCCTGGAAGATGTCGATGCCACCGAAGCTGCATCAGAGGGAAACAGGGTACTGAGCTTGGCCGCTCGATTCTGTCGACCTCTTTTTGACTTCATGGAACAGGACTCACAATCGGTGATGGAGTGGTCAGGACACAAACATTTTAGACACCAGTCATGGGTGTCGGTGATAGAAAGAATACCGCTGCAGTTCGTGCACTTTTTAAACCCGGAAGCGGGCTTTTCCATGAGGAAAGTTTTGCTAGGCCTAAGGCCCAAAAGGAAAAAATGCACAGAAGTGGGAAACGGTAGGTTTTTGTTTTTTTTTTAAAAGAAGAAAGAAGAAAAGACCAGCGGTACCGGTCCGACGTCGAAGAAGGCAGACGCGCGACCAAAGAAATAAAAGAAAATAAAGAACTTCTTCAGCGGTGACAGGAACACGACCTGCTGGCTCCGCGGAAAAGAAAAACTGGAGAGAGGCGGTTGGGAAAGGCAGGAAGGCAGCGTGCAGGCGCTGTGGGATGCTCCCAAAATCTTTCTTTCTGGACGCTGGGGAGCGTTCCCGCGCAGGCTCCGTCAGTACCGACGATACCCATATGTGAAGACTCATTCCTGCTTGTTCCTGGAGATAAGAAATTTAAAGACGGAATTTTCTGCGGTGACAGGGAATAGATCCTGTTGGCTCCATGGAAAACGAAGAACTGAAGAGGGACAGTTGGAAAGGTGGGAAGGCAGCACGCATGTGCTGAGGTATGCTCCCAAAAGCGTTCATATTGGACGATGGGGAGCGTTCCCGCGCAGGCTCCGTCGGTACCGACAATACCCATATGTGAAGACTACATTCCTGCTTGTTCCTGGAGATTAAATTGGTCAGACAACAAAGGTAGAAAAAATAATTTTATTTCATATTAGTGATTTGACTACAAAATCATAATTTTGAAATCAAACATTGTTACTTGTTATTGTGATTAATTATTGTGATTTAAATAAGTCAATTTTATAAATAAAAACATATTGCAAAGGCCTATAATATATTAATAATTCAACAAATGATTACAGCGACAATGTGTTAACGGTAAAGGAAGAGAGACGCATTGGATTTTATCATTGGGGGTCACCACAAGTTGACCAATGGTAAAAGGGGTCATCGTACAAAAAAGGTTGAGAACCACTGCTCTAAACTCACTACCCTGCTCCTCTGATCCTATTCCCACCCGTTTCTTAAGCCCCATCTCCTCCAATGTTATCCCTTCCATCTCTCATATTCTCAACCTATCGCACTTCACTCCAATTTTCCCTGCAGCCTTCAAAGCATGCTGTGGTTACACCTCTCCTCAAGAAATCCTCACTAGACCCTACCTGTCCTCCTAACTATATCAACCCATCTCCCTCCTCCCTTTAATTTCTAAACTACTTGAATACGTGGGTTCACTGCAGTTGCCTCAACTTTCTCTCCTCTCAAGCCTTTCTGGATCCTTTACAATCTGGCTTTCGTCCTTTACATTCTACTGAAACCGCTCTTGCCAGTGACTTGTTCCTGGCAAAATCCAAGGGCCTTTACTCGATCCTCATCCTTTTTAACCTTTCTGCTGTTTTTGACACTGTTGACCACAACTTTCTCCTTGATACCTTGTCCTCACTTGGATTTAAGGGCACTGTGCTATCCTGGTTCTCTTCTTATCTCTCTCATCGTTCCTATAGTGTTTGTTCTGGTGAATCCTCCTCTGCTGCTATACCACTCAGTTGGTGTACCCCAAGGATCTGTCTTGGTTCCAACTCCTTTTCTCTCTCTATACCCTGTTCCTTGGTGCACTCATCTCTTCCCATGGCTTTCAGTGCCATCTTTACACTGATGATTCCCAGATCTACTTCTCTACACCTAAAATCTCTCTGGTAATCCAGGCCCTGATCTCTGCCTGCCTTTCTGACATTGCTGCTTGTATGTCTCACCACTGCTTGAAATTTAACATGGCCAAAACAGCTTCTTGTTTTTCCCCCATAAACCCTCCCCTCCCCCTTCCTCCTCTCTCTACTCCTCCCTGTTTTCTGAGCTTGCAACCTTGGGGTTGTCAGACTCCTTTCTCTCCTTCTCCACACACATCCAACTGATAGTTAAACATGCCCGTTTCTTTCTCTATATCAACAAAATCCACCCATTCCTTTCTAATCACACTAAGATACTTATCCACTCTTTAGTTACCTCCAGTCTAGACTATTGTTACCTACTCTTTGCTGGTATCCCTCTGAGTCATATCCCTCTGAGTCATCTCCCTCCCCTCTCCATTCAACACTCTGCTGCATGGCTAATCTTCCACCAGCCTCGTCATGCTCATATTACCCCTCTTCTCAAGTCACTTCATTGGCTCCCTATCCGTTTCCACATCCAGTTCAAAACTTCTCCTGCTGACTTATAAGTGCATTCACTCTGCGGCTCCTCACTACCTTTCCTCTCTTATCTCTCCCTACACCCCACCTCAGGAACTCCGCTCTTCTAGCAAATCACTTCTGTCTGTGCCCTTCTCTTTTATTGCTAACTCCAGACTTCGCTCCTTTCACCTTGCTGCTCCTTATGCCTGGAAAGCACAGTTACTTACCTGTAACAGGTGATCTCTGGGAACAGCAGGAATTAGTCCTCACATATGGGTACGTCGGTACCGACGGAGCCTGCGCGGGAAAGCTCCCCAGCCTTTCAGATGAAAGGCTTTTGGGGCCTCCCACTGCACATGCGCGCTGCCTTCCTGCCTTCCTGACCAGCTCTCCTCAGTTCGAGTTTATAGCTGAGACAATAGAGAGAGGAAAGGAAGATAGATAGAAGATACAACTCCTAGGGGAGGAGGGTGGGTTGTGAGGACTAATTCCTGCTGTTCCCAGAGATCACCTGTTACAGGTAAGTAACTGTGCTATCTCCAGGAACAAGCAGGAATAAGTCCTCACATATGGGGACTCCCTAGCTAAGATGCCTGGGAGATCCCCTCCAAGGGTAAACCATCTTCGTATGGATCTCAGGCATCCATCCAGGGAAGGTGGGCAGGAGTTGTTTAAGTATGGAACAGGTGTTTGAGGACAGCCTGACCAAACAAGGCATCCCGGCGGGAGTCCCTGTCCAAGCAGTAATGGGCTGTGAAGGTATGAACCGAGGCCCAAGTGGCTGCTCGACAGATCTGATCTATGGACACAGAGTGAAGATGAGCCATAGAAGTAGCCATGGCTCTCACATTGTGAGCTGTGACATGGCCTTCCAGAGAAATGTTCTTACTCTGGTAAGCAAAAGAAAAACACTGAGCAATCCAATTGGAAAGTGTACGTTTGGTGACTGGAAGTCCCAAATGAGAAGGATCAAAAGCCACGAAAAGTTGGGAAGACTTTCGATGTGGCTGAGTCCTGTTGAGGTAAAAGGCAAGAGCTCTTTTACAGTCAAGAGTATGAAGGTTCCTCTCTGCACTGGATGCATGAGGAGCCGGGAAAAAAACAGGTAGATATACCTCTTGATTAAGATGAAAAGGCGAGACCACTTTAGGCATAAAGTGGGGATTCGTCCTAAGGACCACCTTATCATGATGAAATCTGGTATAAGGTGGAGTAGCCTGCAGTTCACTGATGCGGCAAACCGAAGTGACTGCAATAAGGAAAAGAACCTTCCAGGAAAGAAATTTCAGGGAGGTAGATACCAACGGTTCAAAAGGTGGCTTCATAAGTTGACCCAGAACTAAATTCAAGTCCCATGCTACCGGAGGAGGTCGGATGGGAGGCTTAGTGAGGGTCAGGCCTCTCATGAATCTTGCAATAAGAGGATGAGAGGAGACAGGTTGTCCATTTATAGGTTTTAAGGATGCTGCAATAGCACTTAAATGGACTCGTACTGAATTCGTCTTGAGGCCTGCATTGGAAAGATGCAGGAGATAGTCCAGTAGAGAATTCAAAGGAAGTGCTAGAGGGTCAAGACCCTGTTGCGCACACCAAATGGAAAAACGTTTCCATTTGAAAGCATAGGAACGCCTAGTAGAGGGTTTCCTAGAGGCATGAAGGATATCTTTCACCGGTTGGGAAAGATTAAACTCATGAAGGCTTAAGCCTTCAGTAACCAAGCTCGGAGATGTAGGGACTTGGGGATTGGATGCCACAAAGTCCCCTGCTCCTGAGACAGAAGGTCTGGCGCAGCTCCCAGGTCCAGGGAGGGTCCCTGGGAGAGATGCAGAAGTAGAGGGAACCACACTTGGCGTGGCCAGCGTGGAGCTATGAGGATCATGGATCCGTGATCCCTCTGTAATTTGAACAGAGTCTTGGGAATCAAAGGAATGGGTGGAAAAGCGTACAGGAATTCCTGACCCCAATGTAGGAGAAAGGCATCGTTGGCCTGAGCTCCCTGACACGGAGTCCTGGAACAGAACCGGGGAAGTTTGGCATTCCACGGACTTGCAAAGAGGTCTATGTCCGGGGTCCCCCATTCCTGAAAGATTCTGCGTATCTGGTCCATATGCAGGGACCATTCGTGTGGGAGCAGAACTCGACTGAGTCTGTCTGCCCGAGAGTTTTGAACTCCTGGAAGATATACTGCCAGAAGATGAATTTGATGCTCTCTGGCGAAGGCCCATAATCTGAGAGCTTCGTTGCAAAGCGACAGAGAGCCCGTCCCTCCTTGTTTGTTGACATAGAACATGGCTACCTGATTGTCTGTCTGGACTAGGACAGTCAGGTTGACAAGGAGGGTGTGGAAGACTGTGAGGGCAAGGAAGATTGCTCGCAGTTCCAGAAGGTTGATGTGAAGGGTGGTCTCCTGAGGAGACCAGGTGCCCTGAGTGGAGAGGTGTCGGAGATGAGCTCCCCACCCTGTTTGGGAGGCATCTGTTGTGAGGGTTGCTTGGGGCAACGAAGGTTGGAAGGGAATCCCCAACAACAGATTTTTGGAGGATGTCCACCACTGGAGAGACCAAAACAGTCGTTTTGAGGTGAGTATTTGGTCTGAGAGCAGTCCTGATGCTTGAGACCACTGGGTGGCCAAAAGCCATTGAGCTGCCCTCATATGAAGACGAGCGTAGGGCACCACATGGACCGTGGAGGCCATGTGGCCCAGAAGTTGCAGCATTTCTCTGGCTGACAAGTGACTTCTGGACTGAGCCTGGGAGGCCAAGCTTATTAGCCTTTGGCCTCGGACCAGAGGGAGGTAAGGCCCTTGCAGTGGTGGAGTCCAATTGGGCCCCTATGAATTCCAGGGACTGAGTAGGGATGAGTTGGGACTTGGGAACGTTTATCACCAGTCCCAGATATTGAAGAATACGCCTTGTGCGGTCCAGAGAAATCTGGGCTTCTGACTGAGATGGAGCTCGGATGAGCCAGTCGTCCAGATATGGGAAGACAAAGATTCCCATGCCTCTGAGAAATGCGGCTATGACTGCCATGCATTTTGTGAAGACTCTTGGAGCAGAGGCCAGACCGAAGGGTAGTACTCTGTACTGGAAATGTTTTCCCTGGAACAGAAAGCGAAGATATTTTCTGTGGGATGGATGGATGAGTATATGAGTGTACGCATCCTTGAGATCTAGAGAACAAAGCCAATCCTGACTCTGAAGGTATGGAAGGAGAATGCCCAGAGAGAGCATTTTGAATTTCTCCTTGAATAGAAACCTGTTCAATTCTCTCAGATCTAGGATAGGTCTGAAGCCCCCTGTCTTCTTTGTTATGAGAAAATAAGGGGAGTAGAAACCTAACCCCTGTTGTGGAGGAGGAACCTCCTCTATTGCCCCTTGGGCAAGGAGAGAAGAGACTTCCTGACCCAACAGGGTCAGAAGAGATGGGGGAGAACTGAATTGCCTCACCATGGTATGGGGAGGAAGGCTGGAGAAATGAAGTTTGTAGCCCTCGCTGATAATAGAGAGGGTCCATTGCTCTGATGTGATTTGTTCACATCTGGGAGCAAAATGAGCTAGCCTTCCAGGAATGGTGAGGGGCTCTGGTTGTTCTAGAGCCAGAAACGGCAGGTTCTCTAGGGGCAAGTCAAAACCCCTGAGGGGGTTGAGCCTGTTGGGGTGTAGCAGACACTGCAGGCTTTGACTTTACTTGCTTAGACTGCTGACGCTTAGCAGCAAAGCGAGGCTGAGCAGATTGCTGGCCAGTATTTGTGGAAAATCTGGCCTTCTTATAGTAAGGCCTTTTAAAAGACTTCTTTTTGGCAGGGGTAGAAGTAGACTTAGAAAGTCTATCTAGAGTGGCATTTTCTGCATCCATTTGAGCAGCTTTAATTTGCCAGTCTTCACCAAATAAGTTCTCACCTGTACAGGGCAGATTCCTGAGGCCATCTACAACCCAGGGTTCTAGGTCAGAAGCCTGGAGCCAAGCGAGACGTCGGGCTGCAATAGCAATTCCCGAAGCTCTGCCTGCAACCTCAAAGGAATCAAAGGCTGCCCTGTTGGAGAACTTGGAGACCTCTGAAAGTTGTGTCACCATAGAAAAGAAGTCCGCCCTTTGATCATCAGGGATAAAGGGGGCAAAATGCTGTATCTTTAGGGCAAGTTGTCCAAGAAACATGCCCATATAAAGGCTATAAGAATTGATCCTGGCTATAGGCATACTAGCCTGGAACATCTTTCTACCAAAAGAGTCCAGGGTCTTACATTCTCGCCCTGGAGGGGTGGAAGAATGCCTTTTAGGACTCTTTATTTTCTTCATGGCAGACTTCACCACAATAGAGTGGTGAGGCAGCTGAGTTTTCTGGAACCCAGGAGAAGGAGGGACCCGATACATGGTGTCCAACCTACGGGAATGGGGAGACAGTGTTAAAGGAGTCTCCCACAAATCCATCAAGTGTTCTTGAAGGATTTCATGGATAGGCAGAGTGACTGCCTCTTTAGGAGCTTTAGAGTATCCTAAAATATCCAATTTTTTTGATCTGGGTTCTTTTTCAGAAGATGTAGCAATAGAAAGTGCTTTAGCTACATCAACAATGAAATCCTGAAAGGATAAATCCTCTGGAGGAGACATCCTCCTCTTTGGAGAAGAGGGCTCCTCAGGAAGAGCAAGCTCAGCAGAGTCATCAGAGGAATTGAATTCATCAGAAGAATCTGAGTATTCTCTCTGTGCTTTCAATGCACGATATGCATACCGAGCGGTATCGACATCGGGCGTATCGGGCATGGGATCGGTACCGGGCGAAAGCCGGAATCCGGCATGCGGAACCGATCGACTCTTGGAAGTCGATGGTCTCGGTTCCGGTGTGGATACCGGAACCGGGGTCGGTACCGGAGGGCGTCGCAGCCTTAATGAATGCCAGAACGGCCTGCTGCATGGTCTGGACAGTATTGCCCATAGACGCCACTGCTGCCTGGATGTCGGTACCGGTATGGGCCGGTACCCCAGAGCAGTCCAACAGGTGATCAGTCGAGGCCGTGCCATCGATGTCAACCTGTGACCCCATGAGTGCTTTGGAGGCCGGAGCCTCCCGCCGGGGTTTTTTGGCCTGGGCAGAATCCTCGAACTCAAGATTGAGAGCCTCTCGATCTTTAGAAAGAGATTTGCTTTTAGAGGATTTGCCCACAGAAGTTTTGGTTACCTGAGATCCATCCGGAGAGGAAGACCTGGATGACTGTGATGCTTCTGAAGGAAACAGCACATGGAGCTTGTTGGCCCGGTTCTGCAAACCACGTTTAGACATCTGGGTGCAGGATGGGCAGTCCGGTATGGAGTGGTCAGGTCCCAAACATTTAAGACACCATTCATGGGTGTCTGTGACAGAAATTACAGCACTGCACTTGGTACACTTTTTAAAACCAGGGACTGGCTTCTCCATGAGGAGAATTTGTGTAGGCCTTAAGGCCTAACAAAAGTTACCAAGCTGTGCTGAAGAAAATAAAAAAAGTCTTTTTTTTTTTTTTTTTATAAAGAAAGAAAGAGAGACCGGCGGTACCGGTTTCGGTATGGGGAAGGCAGGTACGCGGTCTAAAGAAACCAACAAATTTCACAATTTCTTCAGCAGTGACAGGAACACGACCTGCTGGCTCCGCGGAAAAAGAGAAACTGAGGAGAGCTGGTCAGGAAGGCGGCGCGCATGTGCAGTGGGAGGCCCCAAAAGCCTTTCATCTGAAAGGCTGGGGAGCTTTCCCGCGCAGGCTCCGTCGGTACCGACGTACCCATATGTGAGGACTTATTCCTGCTTGTTCCTGGAGATTAAAACTACCTGAGTCTGGCCCTTTTCAAATCCAGGTTGAAAACTCACCTCTTTGCTGCTGCTTTCAGATCGTGACTCACCTGGTCTCCTTTGCGTTTCCTTATCATTCCCCCTAGATGTATCCCATGTCTACAGCTACAGTGTTGTCTGCCTTGACTAGATTGTAAGCTCTGATGAGCAGGACTCTATCCATTCAAAGTCTGGGTTCAATTCCCTTGCCAAATCTTCTGCTACCTCAGCTGGCCAGGGCTCGAGATATAGTGGATTCAACACCCACAACCACTGGGAAGGGGGAGTCAGTTAACGAGCAACAGCGGATTGATTTAAGGACAGTGATTCCAGGGTTCCCGATAGCATCCTGATGCACAGCTTCTAGTCAATGAATAGATTAACCCTTTGAAGGCCTACTTTAAATTTTTAATCCACATTCTGCAGCTGGGTTAATTTTTGCATATTTCAGGAAAATTGTACCCGTCTTATTCAATATGTTCTAATAGTGATTTTCCTTCTGCTATGGTCATGTATTATATACCATTTGATAGGAATATTTAGTCAGAATTTTGGATCCCGAGAGTTTTGGGCTCGGCCTGGAAAGGGTTAAGGCATGAGTGTTTTAAGGGGAGGAGATATAAAACAAGGGGGGGAAAACGCCATAAAAAGTAGCAAATGAAGTCTCTGGATGCCACAGCTCAAAAGTGGTCAGTTTCAATTGGTCTAGGTGGCCTTCTACCCCACCCCTAAAAAAAAACCAATTCTTGAAGCTTCTAAAAAATGGTGGCTAGAACCAACCACAGACTCTCCACTACTCAACAGAAGACAGAAGATTAAGGGGCATAATGAAGGACTGTACAATAACAAGACAGTCGCAAACCAGTCTGCTTACGTAATCTGAGAAAAAAAGCAATATTTGTCCTGCAACGTCACGAACAGCAAAAACTTTTGCAGAGAATAAAACGCGAAAGCAAGAAAACGGCACAAATTAGTGTGGGATTTGCACTGGATCCTTAAATTTAGCTGTCATCTGACTTTCAAAGTATCAGAATCTTACAGAATTTTCTTTTTATAGTCAACTCCCACCAAGATCTGAAGCTGCTATAACTGCTTCTCCGTTTCCACTCCATGCATCTGCTGAATCCTCCGTTTGCTACATTCATCTGCACTGCAAAGCCAACAGGCGCTCTGGGTCCATAATGCAGGAGGCAAAGTGGGGCCAAAGATCTCTCACACACACAAAAGTACAGGAATGAGTTAGTATCTCTACTGAAATTGAATGAAATGTATTCTTAACAGGATTTTGTTACATATTCTGAAAACAGATGTTGAAAGAACACACTGGATTTGCAGGCTAGTAGGGTAGACCGGCACTGAATGCCTCACTCAAATTCATTAATATTGAGCAAGGAGATGCTATAAGCAAACATTTGTTAATGCCCTCATTAACGCTGGTGAGGAAAGAGGCCCGTTACTTAAAAGAACCACCATTCTTATCTCTATAAAGAACCACCATTCTTATGTCCCAGTAGTCTATAAAAGACTACTGGGACACAAGCTTATAGTGAAGAATCTCAAAACCAGCTGTGATTAACATGACCACACTTTAAAAAGTAGAAGACAGCATAAGTATCACAAGGGTCAATCTAAATGTCAAGTAACACATAAGTACCTTTTCTACTAGAAGAACGTCGTTTTCTACTTCTATTGACCTTGGCCTTAGCTTTATGGGTTTGTCTTTGAAGATATCCCCAAATCCAAATCCCTTTATTTTCTTGGGCTGTATTTCTGAAGCAGAGGTGTCATTTGCCCCTTCTGATTTGGTGCTGCTCGAGTCTCCACCGTCACTCTCAGAGCCTCCCATGTCCCTCAAACCTAAGAAAGGTCAAGAAAAGAAAGCGGAAAAAAGGAGATTAACAATAAGTTTACAAACAAGCACTCTCCACTCTTACCCCTACTTGTGGCCTCTTGAGAGCAGGAATAAGCCCTCTACGGAACAGGCACAAGGAAATTTGTCAGCCTATCTGTAAACTCCTTCCCGCCCTTGTGGAAAGTTGCACATATTAAGCTTGCTCCTCTACTGTTAGTACCCAGCATGTATGAACTGGTGCCCATCCTCACTCATCCTCTCCTCCTCATCTTAGGTTCAAGATCTATGATCAGTCACTGCTGGCTCTACGCATCATCAACCTGTGCTCCTGGGCAACACAAGCCGCTGTGGCCCTGCGGTGGAGGTAGTATTTAGATGCTTCTATTTTATATGCTAGAATATGTGCAAATATAATTGTATGAGCAATTGTTATTTTTTGGCAGGTACATATAAAATTGATCGCAGTGCTCTTAACTGGTATTTAACATGCATGCTAAATCTTTTTTTAATGAGTCCCCACTGAAAATAAAATTTAAATGTTTGATCATGTTTTAGTGCAAAGGCCCCAAAATGCTATAAAATTCCCTATTGCAAACATGTATTTAGGATATTATAGAATAAGCTGGATTTATTGAATCTCTCATTTTCCTGGAGAGAAGATCTCAGCACAAATGGATGAGTGCAGATCCATATAAGCATACTTATGGCTTTGCCTCCAATTTCAACTGCAATACGAGGATCCTTTCTGCCATTTCACGCATCTGCCACTCTTTCCGTAAAGAAATATGCAGAAATATTTCTTTACGGAAAGAGTAGTGGATCCATGGAATAGTCTTCCAAGTGAAGGTGGTAGAGACAAGGACTGTATCTGAATTCAAAAAAGCATGGGACAAACACAGATGATCTCTAAAGGGAAAAAGGGGACTGTTGTAGTGGTTGATATGGAAGGACAGACTAGATAGCCCATGTGGTCCTTTTCTGCGGTCATGTTTCTATGTTTAAATCATTTTAAAATTAGCATGCAACACATCGTGGAATAAAATGAAAGAACACAGGATTATATACATATATAAGTTCTAGAACAAATTTCACCCCAAAGCAAAATATATTTTCTTGCTCTAACAAAATTATCAACCAATCAGCTTTCGCTTTGTCTTAAAATTTCACGTGCCTACTCGGAGGCATGGGGGTTCACTCAACTTTGACACTGCTGGGGACAGGGAAATACCTATATACCTGAATGTAACTCACCTTGAAATACCATTGGAAAGGCGCAAATTAAATTCTAATAAATAAATAAATACTACAAGGCGCGACTGCATTACCATGCGCTTACATACATTAATGCGCATAATTTACCCTAGGTCCCATTTTATGCAATGGGACCTATTTATTTATTTATTTACATTCTCTTATATACCGCGCTATTCTGCATCAGTGCAGTTTACATTGAACAAACTGAAATTACATTGAACAGGGTATTATAACTTGGAGATAACTATTTTACAGGGAACATGGGCTATGGAGGGTTAAGTGGCTTGCCCAAGACCACAAGGAGCACCTGAGGGATTAGAAACCCCAGTCCTTCCGGCCCAAGGTTGCTGTCCTCTAGTGGGATTTGAACCCCCGACCTTCCGGCCTGAAGTACCTTGCCCCAACCACTAGGCTACTCCTCCACTCCACTCCACTATTTACTAAAAGAAATCTAACCCTTAGATCATACTCACAGAAGAATTTCATTTAAAATTTGTTACTCTTTGTGAAGGTTATTAAGATTTATTTACTTATATTTTTCTGCTACCAAATAAATGATGTTCGAGCAGGCCACCCAAAGACTGTGAAACATTTCTGCTTCACTTCATCATCTTAAAATGTTGCAGACTCCCCCGGAGGGTATCAAATCTCATAAATTTGAGGTGCCACCTACTGGTCAGATAAGATTATAACCACCCCAGCAATGTGAAATATAAACAGACGAGCCACTATCTGGTTCCTTACCTAGTTTTATTTGCTGCTCTTCTTGCATAAGTCCAGTGTTATCAAATTCATCATGAAGCTCTTTGATGAAATTGGAAGGGAACATACCAGTCTTTCCATTAAGAATTCCTTCCCACCATCCTTCCTCTACCTAAAGCAAGATAGATAAAAATGAAAAAAGAAGACTCCTCAAATATGGTCAAAACATTTTTGCATCAAATATCAAATTATCATCATGCATTGATTCATAAGTTTTTAGATACAAGAAGGGTAAACTTTAGGACCGCCAGCGCAACTTGTGCAGCCTATGTACATAGGTTTCGCCACACCACCTCACCCAAGCAGGACAAATTCTCACTTTATAATATCTTACTGGATCCGAAGCAGCATGGATTCACCAGAGGCAGGTCTTGTCAGACAAATCTGATTGATTTCTTTGACTGGGTGACCAGGGAGTTGGACTGAGAGAGTGCCCTAGATATGGTATATTTAGATTTTAGTAAAGCCTTCAACACCGTTCCGCACAGGCGACTTAAAAACAAACTGAGCACCCTAGGGATAGACCCTAAAGTTACTGCTTGGGTTAGAAATTGGTTGAGTAGGAGGCGACAAAGGGTACAGGTAAATGGAGCTCATTCTGAGGAGGAGGTGGTTACCAGTCATGTGCCCCAGGGATCTGTCCTTGGTCAGATTCTTTTTAACATCTTTGTTAGTGATATAGCGACTGTCGGGTAAAGTTTGCCTCTTTGCAGATGATACCAAAATCTGCAATAGAGTAGACACCCAGGAAGGTGTAGATAACATGAGGAGGGATCTACTAAGCTTGAAGAATGGTCTAGAATTTGGCAGCTGAGATTTAATGTTAAAAAAAATGCAATGCCATGCATTTCGGCTGTAGCAATTCAAGGGAGAGATATAGTATAGGGGGTGAA
This sequence comes from Ichthyophis bannanicus, assembly GCA_033557465.1. Classification (NCBI taxonomy): domain Eukaryota; kingdom Metazoa; phylum Chordata; class Amphibia; order Gymnophiona; family Ichthyophiidae; genus Ichthyophis; species Ichthyophis bannanicus. The sequence goes on along the minus strand of CM066035.1, from coordinate 896,942,736 downwards.
GTACTTCTGTCTACAAAAGAAGAGCAGGACCTAGCAGTGATTGTGTCTGATGATCTTAAAGTAGTTAAACAGGTAGAAAAGGTGATGGCGAAAGCTAGAAAGATGCTTGGGTGCAAAGGGAGAGGAATGGCCAGCCGAAGAAAGGAGGTGATAATGCCTCTGTATAAGTCTTTGGAGCAACCTCATTTGGAGTATGGTGTGCAAGTCTGGAGACCGCACCTTCAAAAGCATATAAACAGTTTGGAGTCGATGCAGAGGGTTGCTACTAAAATGGTTAGTGGTCTTCGTTATAAAGCATATGAGGGCAGACTTAAGGATCTTAATATGTATATTTTAGAGGAAAGGCAGGATAGAGGTGGTATGATTGAGACATTTAAAAACCTCCGTGGCATAAATATACACGGGGAGAGCCTCTTTTGATTGAAAGCAAGCTCTGTAACGAGGGGACATAGGATGAGGGTGAAAGGGGATAGATTCAGGAGTGATATGCGGAAATATTTCTTTACGGAAAGAGTGGTGGATCCGTGGAACAGTCTCCCAGTGAAGGTGGTAGAGATGAGGATGGTATCTGAATTCAAAGAAGCATGGGACAAACGCAGAGGATCTCTAAAGGGGAAAAAGGAATTGCTGTAGTGGTTGATATGGAAGTGCAGACTAGATAGGCCATGTGGTCTTTTTGCTGCCGTCATGTTTCTATCTTTCCCCTAGTCACCTCTCCCCTGAGAGCCTAATCAGCACAAATGGAAAAGGAAAGCAGCTGCATATCAAATCGCATCATTATCTGCTTTCTCTGCCTAGCTCGGGGCCAACTGCAGAATTGGAACCATAGGGCTCCATAATGTCCAAGTGTGCAGCAGCAGCCAAAAAAGCAAATAGAATGCTAGGAATCATAAGGAATGGAAAATAAAACCAAGGATATTATAACGCTTCTGTATTATTCCACAGCGTGACCGCACCTTGAATATTGTCTCTTGGTTTAAGACAACAAGAAGCTCTATTAGCCCTTACATACTTCACATTGTACAAGCCTCCCTCCAGACCGGCTCCGTACCAGCACCTCTAAAATGCGCCACAATCCGCCCCATCCTAAAAGGATCAAAGATTGACCCCACCTCACCTACTTCCTACAGGCCCATCTCTAGTATCCCCTTCCTTGCTAAGATAACTGAAAAACTAGTCCAAAATCAACTTCAGAATTTCATAGATGAACATGCTCCCCTTGACCTATTCCAACATGGCTTCAAAAAGAACCATGGAGTTGAAACCCTCTTTACGTCTGTCTTAGATTCATTATACCTATGCACCCAGAATCCCACCCAAGGATGCCTTCTCATATTTCTCGACTTATCCTCAGCTTTTGATTCCCTTCCCCACCACCAACCCTTAGACAGGCTCTACGAAATAGGACTGAGGGACACAACCTTAAGTTGGTTCCACTCTTACTTAGAAAATAGAACACAACAGGTCCGTATAGGGAAAGCACAGTTACTTACCTGTAACAGGTGATCTCTGGGAACAGCAGGAATAAGTCTTCACATATAGGAATGAGTCTTCACATATGGGTACGTTGGTACCGATGGAGCCTGCGCGGGAACGCTCCCCAGCTTCCCAAAAAGGAAAGCTTTTGGGAGCATCCCACAGCGCCTGTGCGCTGCCTTCCCGCCTTTCCTAACCAACTCTCCTCAGTTCGAGTTTAAAGCTGAGACAATAGAGAGAGAGAGAGGAAAGGAAAGATAGAAAAGAGATACAACTCCTAGGGGAGGTGGGTGGGTTGTGAAGACTTATTCCTGCTGTTCCCAGAGATCACCTGTTACAGGTAAGTAACTGTGCTATCTCCAGGAACAAGCAGGAATGAGTCTTCACATATGGGGACTCCCTAGCTAAGATGCCTGGGAGATCCCCAAGGATATGAGACCCTGAAGGGGGTCTGCGTCCTCCTATGGATCTCAGGCATCCATCCAGGGAAGGAGGGCAGGAGTTGTTTAAGAATGGAACAGGTGTCTGAGGACAGCCTGACCAAACAAGGCATCCCGGCGGGAATCCTTGTCCAAGCAGTAATGGGCTGTGAAGGTATGAACAGAGGCCCAAGTGGCTGCTCGACAGATCTGTTTGATGGACACAGAATTTAGATGAGCCATAGAGGTGGCCATGGCCCTCACATTATGAGCTGTGACATGGCTCTCCAGAGAAAGGTTCTTACTCTGGTAGGCGAAAGAAATACACTGAGCAATCCAATTGGGCAGTGTTCTCTTAGAGACTGGAAGTCCCAAATGAGAAGGATCAAAAGCAACAAAAAGCTGGGAAGACTTTCTATGTTGCTGTGTCCTATGTAAGTAAAAAACAAGAGCTCTTTTACAATCCAGAGTATGAAGATTCCTCTCTGCACTGGATGCATGAGGAGCTGGAAAAAAGACAGGTAGATATACCTCTTGATTAAGATGAAAAGGTGAGACCACTTTAGGCATGAAGTGTGGATTTGTCCTAAGGACTACCTTGTCATGATGGAACCTTGTATAAGGTGGATTAGCCACTAAGGCCTGCAGTTCACTGATGCGGCGAGCAGAAGTGACTGCAATGAGGAAAATAACCTTCCAGGAAAGAAATTTCAAGGAGGTAGTGGCTAAGGGTTCAAAAGGTGGCTGCATAAGCTGACCAAGAACCAAATTTAAGTCCCATGCCACCGGAGGAGGCCTAATGGGAGGTTTAGTTAGAGTTAGGCCTCTCATGAATCTTGAAATAAGAGGATGAGAGGAGATAGGTTGTCCATTGATGGTCTTAAGGGATGCTGCAATAGCACTCAAATGGACTCTTACTGAATTTGTTTTAAGTCCTGCATTGGAGAGATGCAGGAGATAGTCTAACAAAGAAGTTAAAGGTAGTGCCAGAGGGTCAAGACCCTTTTCAGCACACCAAATGGAAAATCTTTTCCACTTAAAAGCATAGGAACGCCTGGTGGAAGGTTTCCTGGAAGCATGGAGGATATCCTTCACCTGCTGAGAAAGATTCAAGTCTTGAAGGTCTAAGCCTTCAGTAACCAAGCTCTGAGGTGAAGGGACTTGGGGTTTGGATGCCACAAAGTCCCTTCCTCCTGAGACAGAAGGTCTGGAGCAGCTCCCAAGTCCAGGGAGGGGGCTTGGGAGAGATGCAGAAGTAGAAGGTACCACACTTGGCGTGGCCAGCATGGAGCTATGAGGATCATAGATCCTTGATCCCTCTGGAGTTTGAACAGAGTCTTGGGAATTAAGGGAATGGGTGGAAAGGCATACAGGAAGCCCTGACCCCAATGAAGGAGGAAGGCATCCTTGGCCTGAACCCCCTGACACGGAATTCTGTAACAGAACCGGGGAAGTTTGGCATTCCACGGACTTGCAAAGAGGTCTATGTCCGGGGTTCCCCATGCTTGAAAGATTCCGAGTACCTGATAAATGTGCAGTATCAAACATTTTCATTGACATATCTGCAGCTTTTGACAGTGTTCACCATACAACGATGATAAGTAAATTGCAACAAATAGGAATAAAATCCACGGTCCTAAAATGGTTTTCCTCATACTTAAACAACAGAACCCAAACGGTCCGCATCGGTGACCGTACATCAAAAACTTACAATCAGGAACTAGGACTCCCCCAAGGCTCTGCCCTGTCAGCGCTCCTATTTAATATATACATAAAACACATTTGCCAAATATTCAAAAAGCACAATGTATTATATCACATCTACACAGACGATATAATGTTGTATGTACCCTTCACTATACCAAACATCCCTACATTACTGATCAATACTTGCCTCAGCGAAATAAACAATTGGCTAAACGAAAATAACTTATATATTAACCACGCAAAAACGGAAGCCCTTATAGTGACCAAAAACACATCATTCACCCCTCCACCACACATCTCACTGCAAAACAATGATATCAAACTAAAAAATGAAATACGGTATCTGGGAGTTATACTAGACAAACACCTTAGTATGGACTCACAGATAAGAAATATAACAAAGAAAGTCTATTTCAAACTTAAAATATTAAAGCAACTCCGCCCCCTATTACACATACTTGACTTTCAACGCATAATACAAGCGATCATAACACCCCACTTTGACTTTGCAAACCTAACCTTACTAGGTGTAACAAATCAAAACTTAAAAAAACTACAACTAGCTCAAAATGCAGCAGCCAAAACCATCATAAAAACAGTTCCCTTCCAACATATAACGCCTATCTTAGAATCCCTGCACTGGCTCCCAATCCAATGCCGCATACAATACAAAACCTTGTTAACCACATACAAGGCCCTAAACAATACAGCACCCTATACTGTAAATAACCTAATCACCAAGGAACACGGTCACAACCTACAAAGAAGAGACCAATTAAATAAGTTAATAACACCAAAGGAATTTATAAAAGCCAAAAAATCAACGAACAAGAAAGCCTTCTCCCATGCCGCCCCCATTCTGTGGAACAATATCCCAGCTGAACTACGATCATTACCCCAAATCATGGAGTTTAGGAAAAAACTCAAAACATACCTATTCTCAACACACTATGCTTCTGTATCAAACTCACCAACACAACATGAAAAGGGATAGCTGCACCAACAATGATAATCAGCCCTCGACCAGGAACAAGTACTAACACACTGTAAGATATCCAGAGATTCTATGTAAAACTGTATTTTAGTTCTAAACATGTTCAATGTATATAGTTCTCAACTATCAACCTGTTTCTGATAGTTTGAACCCATTATTGTTATTATAGAAATTGATTTTATTGTTAACACCGTTATATGTAAAAACAGCATGATGCTTATTACTGTTCCTTGTAAAACAGCCTTGCTTGTTAATTGTTGTTCATTGTAAACCGCAACTGATCTATGGAAGTGGCGGTATATAAAACCTGCTAATTAAATTAAATTAAATTAGGGTGGTCCATAAAAATGAATTCCTGAATTCCTTCGCTCCCTGGCCTGATTCTGGTTCCATTTAGGTAGAAAACACTGTGTACAAAGTTTGAAGCCAATCAAATAATATTTAGGGGTGGCTCAACAAGTCTTGAGATTTCCCCCTGGGAGCAGATGACGAAATGTTGCATCATCTTGTATCATCCACTCAGTTCCACGCTGATTACATTTGATTGCGTCATATTTGAACTAATCTCGTCTCTGAGAGGTGGCAAAGACATTGTACTATTATCTTTGTATCTTTATTCTTTTCAGATGGCGAAAAAACGTGTTTATCTCATTGAAGAAATGTCCACCACAATTCTGGGGGCCAAGCTCCCCAGCAAGGAGCAAGTGTTAAGTGTATTTTTACATCACCATATGACATTAAACAAAGGCATTAATGAAAGTGCATCTATTGTAACAAGTGAAGTAGAAGCTTACTGGGAAAAGGCCAGGCTTCCTGTTCAAAGAAATGACAAAATTCAAGAAAAAGTAAAGAAATTGTTCAATCAGTGGAAACATTTGAAGAAAAACAAAGGGAGAGGAGGGAAACAAGAGGCAAATGAAAAAGAATTCCAGGTTGCAATGAAAAACCTATTTGATGTGGCGCATGCCAATGCAATGTCTTTAATTCATATTCAAGACAAAGAATTCTTAATAGCGCAACGAGAACCAGGGCGCCACGGCTCAATGTGCGCGATGGACAAGAAACTGGCCAACACGGAAGCAAGATCGCAACAGCGAGAAGAACTGAAAAGGCGCAGACAAAAACATGTTGCCGAAGCCGAGGCAACTACAAGCCAAGTTCAGCTGGAAGGATCTTCTTCCTCAGCAGAGTCAGGTGAAGACTCGTCGACATCTGCGGATTCAGATAACGGACAGAAGAAAGCAACTCCACAAACGAAGCAGTTTCGACCTAACAATTTCTGGACCCCAGAGCTTACAGCAGCCCTGGATCGGACAGAGACAACGGATCGCAATGGTCTGTTTGTGGTAGCTGAAACCGCCAGAAGTCTGGGACATTATCCTGGGGAGCTCAATATCAGCCGCTCCAGCGTCAAGCACCATAGAGAAAAGCACCGTCAGTAACAATGGACGGACCTGCACAACGCATTCAAAGCCGAAGGCAAAACATGCATTGTGCATTGGGATAGCAAGTTATTGCCATCTCTCCTCTGTTCAACCACATCCGTTGACCGCCTTCCAGTTTTGATAACGGCTGTCTCCACTGGAGAAACACAACTTCTTGGTGTACCAAAACTGACGACAGGAACGGGCGAGAATCAAGCTGCAGCAGTTTATGAACTGTTACAGGAATGGTGTTTGGATGAAAAGGTTGCAGGCTTCTGCTTTGATACAACTGCATCGAACACGGGACGTCGATCAGGAGCATGCATTCTTCTAGAACAGAGACTCCGTCGCACAGTCCTTCATTTGGCATGCCGCCATCACATTTACGAAATAATTCTTGGTGCAGTATTCTCTACATGCTCTGGAGCTTCATCGGGTCCCGATGTCCAACTCTTTCGCCGGTTCCAAAAGAATTGGGGCTCCCTTGACAAGTCCAACTATCAAACTGGAAAAGATTGGAGGTGCTGCAACCTGACAGGGACCGCATCATGAAGTTTGCGGAATCCAAGTTGGCACAGGGTGTACGGCCCTGTTTCGTACAAAAAATGGACCACAACCTAATTATTATTATTACTAAGTAACTGAAATGATCAGATCCAAAAAGTCAGTACAGGTGCAATCAGAGTCTCTGTTTATTAGATAACTGATGACCAAATACAGGCAAATGGGGGAAGAGAGTTCTATCGGGCACTAGGCACCTCAAGAATGCAACTCTCCCCCTTGAATATGAAAAGCATGTTACATTTATACCTTTTTTTTCTTCCGTTTTTCTGCATACAGTCCCCAGAGCTATTCCTTTGTGTTCTCTCCCCCTCCCCCCCCCCCCTATTTTTTACTCCCCTTAGTTCCTGTTGCAAAATCCCTCCTGGCCCCCCTCCTCCCATACTCACCAACCATGATCCAGCTAATCTGCTTTCTTCAGAGCCTGGCCTAGCATATATGTTGGTAGCTTTGTGGTTTCCTGTGTATGTTTTTCTGTGCACATAGACCTTACAGGCCTTTATCTGATATCCCCTTGTAGGTCCAAGTCTAGACTCTCCAGCCCAAACTGGCACCTTGCAAGGCTCATGATATCTCCTTATATGGTTCTTTCCGGTGCTGGATCTCTTCTTGCAAAGGTCTGAATGCTGGCTCACATGTTATAGCAGCGTGGCTGTTCTTCTGTAGCTATTTTTTGTGAGATTTAGGGCAGCCATTAAGTGATTATGAACCAGGAACATTATTAATCCTTAGCACTTAAAAATTAAAAGCAAATCTATCATACTTAACCCCAAATCTGTCCTACTTAACCTCTACCTCTACAAGTACTTAAACCCTACAAGGGCAATCACCGAGATGATTACCTGGAATTCTTGGAGTTAACGATTGTCTGCCTTGGAGGGAATCTTCCTAGTTTCAATTTCAAGAAACCCGGAGCTTTCCATCATGCCAGATGGATGGCAAAAGTCTTGTACTGTCTCAAGATTTGGACAACTCAAAGATCTTACCCAACGGGAGAAGTCCTGTGTTCGTGATGTGAGCATTTTCTCCATCCTGATTCATGTGGAAGCCTGGTTTTCTGCCCCTGATGCCGCAATTGCTCCTCGAACAGATTTGGAGATGCTGAAGAAACTACACTCTTACCACAATGACCGTGTTGGAAGAGCAGCCAGAGACAAACTGCAACAGCATCTGTGGTATGTGTCAGAGGAGCTTGTGGCACTGTCACTGTTCGATGAAGCTGTTTCAGCACCGACAAAGCGGGCCATAGTGTCGACCATGATCCCGGCAGAATCAGATGAAAGCGATGAGGATGATGACAAAGACGAAGATCCCCCAAAGCGGGTCGAATTGAAAAGTTCCATGATTCCACCACTTGAATCTTTTGCAACTCGCAAGTCAATCCGTTTCCTGAAACACCTCGACATCAACAGTGATTTTCTTAATGCAGACCCAGAAGACTGGGAAGAGAATGCATCATTCAAAGATGGTCTGAAGAAAGTAAAAAATCTTCCAGTGATCAACGATGTGGCTGAGCGAGGGGTCAAACTCATTGAGGAGTTCAACGGCCGACACACCACAAAAGAAGAGCAACTCCAGTTCCTTCTGGGTGTTCTCGCAACACCGTAAGATGTTCCCCACATCGTCAAAGTCCTTACTAGCATCTGGACCACACTGCGTGCTTGGCAAGCATGATACCCCCGTCTATGAGCGGATAATACCCAGTGGTCTGACGAACCCTGGGGGGATCCGGGGGCCTGATAGATAGGGACCTTGAGCCACCCCTAAATATTATTTGATTGGCTTCAAACTTTGCACACATTGTTTTCTACATAAATGGAACCAGAATCAGGCCAGGGAGCAAAGAAATTCCTCCTTTTATTTTTTCCCCTTTGGCAGTGGACCACCCTAATGTACAGGGACCATTCGTGTGGAAGCAGAACTCGACTGAGTCTGTCTGCCCAAGAGTTTTGGATTCCTGGGAGGTATACTGCCAGGAGATGGATTTGATGCTCTCTGGCGAAGGCCCACAATCTTAGAGCTTTGTTGCAAAGCGACAGAGAGCCAGTTCCTCCTTGCTTGTTTATATAAAACATAGCTACTTGATTGTCCGTATGGATGAGGACTGTCTTGTAGCTGAGGAGGGTATGGAAGACCTTGAGAGCTAGAAAAACTGCTCGAAGTTCCAAGTGGTTGATATGAAGAGAGGTCTCCTGAGGGGACCAAGTGCCCTGAGTGGAGAGGTCCTGTAGATGAGCTCCCCAACCTGTCTGGGAGGCATCTGTTGTGAGGGTTGCTTGGGGCAACAACTGTTGTAAGGGGGACCCCAGCAACAGATTTTGAGTGGACATCCACTATTGGAGAGACCAAAAAAGACATTTGGATGTTGCTATTTGGTCTGAGAGAGCTCCTGAAGCTTGAGTCCACTGGGTGGACAAAGTCCATTGAGCTGCTCTCATGTGTAGGCGAGCATAGGGTACCACATGTACTGTGGAAGCCATGTGGCCCAGCAGTTGTAGCATCTCCCTGGCAGTTAAGTGGCTCTTTGACTGAATCTGGGAGGCTAGCTGCACTAGACGTTGGCAACGGGCCTGAGGAAGGTAGGCCCTTGCAGTGGTGGTATCCAACCAGGCCCCTATGAATTCCAGGGACTGAGTAGGGATGAGCTGGGACTTTGGGAGGTTTACCACCAGTCCCAGATACTGCAGAATGCGCCTTGTGTGGTCCAGGGAAATCTGGGCCTCTGACTGAGATGGAGCTCGGATGAGCCAGTCGTCCAGGTAAGGGAAGACAAATATTCCCAGAGTGCGTAGAAATGCAGCAACTACTGCCATGCATTTGGTGAACACTCTTGGGGCAGAGGCCAGACCGAAAGGAAGCACTCTGTATTGGTAATGTTTTCCTTGGAAAAGAAAACGCAGGAATCTTCTGTGAGATGGATGGATGAGAACATGTGTGTACGCATCCTTGAGATCTAGAGAACAAAGCCAATCCTGACTTTGAAGGTATGGAAGGAGAGTGCCCAGAGAAAGCATCTTGAACTTCTCCTTGCATAGAAATTTGTTCAATTCTCTGAGATCTAGAATGGGTCTGTATCCCCCTGTCTTCTTTGGAATGAGAAAATAGGGGGAGTAGAACCCTGACCCCTGTTGAAGAAGAGAAACTTCTTCTATTGCCCCTTGAGCAAGAAGGGTAGTTATCTCCTGACCTAAAAGGTCGAGAAGAGATGTGGGAGAATTGAAGTGTCTCACCATGGTGTGGGGAGGAAGGTCTGAGAAATCAAGTTTGTAGCCCTCTCTTATGATGGAGAGGATCCACTGCTCTGATGTGATTTGCTCCCATCTGGGAGCAAAATGAGCTAACCTTCCTGGAATGGTGAGAGGTTCTGGCTGTGTTAAAGCCAGAAAGGCTAAGTTCTCTAGCATCAAGTCAAAAACCCTGAGGGGGTTGGGACTGCTGGGTTACAGCAGCCCCTGTAGACTTAGGCCTGGCCTGCTTAGGTTGCTGACGCTTAGCGGTAAAGCGACCTATAGAAGATTGTTGGCCAGAAGTGGAAGGAAACCTGCCCTTTTTGAAAAAAGACTTTTTAAAAGTCTTTTTCTTGGCAGGAATGGAGGAAGATCTTGAAAGTCTATCCAGAGCAGAATTCTCTGCATCCATTTGAGTGGCTTTAATTTGCCACTCTTTGCCAAACAGATTTTCACCTGTACAGGGCAGATTTCCTAAGCCATCTTGAACCCAGGGTTCTAAATCAGAAGCCTGGAGCCAAGCAATTCTGCGAGCAGCTATGGCAATGCCTGAGGCTCTACTGGCCCCTTCAAAGGAGTCAAAGGCTGCCCTGTTTGAAAACTTGGAAATGTCTTGAGTATGCTTAAGCCACATGCAGAATTCTTCCCTTTTATCTTCTGGAATAAAAGGGAGGAAAGTGTGCAGCTTTTCTGCCACTTCTTTCAGAAACATACCCATATAAAGGCTGATTCTGGCAATAAGCATACTGGCCTGGAAGATTTTCCTACCAAAAGCATCCAAGGTCCTGCATTCTCTTCCTGGAGGAGCAGAAGTGTGTCTCTTTGTACTCTTTATCCTCTTCATAGCTGACTGCACCACAATGGAATGGTGAGGAAGCTGAGTTTTCTGGAACCCAGGACAAGGAGGGACATGATACATAGTGTCCAACCTGCGAGAATGAGGAGAGAGAATGAGAGGAGTCTCCCATAAATCAATCATGTGTTCATGAAGAATCTCATGAATTGGTAAGGTGACTGCCTCTCTAGGAGCCCTAGAGTATCCTAAAATATCTAATTTTTTTGCTCTAGGCTCTGATTCAGAGGTTATTGAAATAGAGAGTCCTTTAGCTACTTCTCTTATGAAGTCTTGAAAGGACAAGTCCTCTGGAGGAGATATTCTTCTTTTTGGAGAAGAAGGCTCTTCAGGAAGGGCTATGGATACTTCAGGAGACTCATCTGATGTATCAGAATCATCAGAGGAATCAAAGTATCGCCTGTCAGGGTACTCTTCTAACGCTCGATACGCGTATCGAGCGGTATCGACATCGGGCGTCCCCGGTACCGGATCGGTACCGAGAAGTAGCCCTGGACAAGGAACCACAGCAGTCGGTATCCTGGTCGATGTCGATGCAGTCGGTACCGGCATCGGCGCTGGTGCCGGTACCGGAGCCGATACCGACAACGGAGCTCGTTGCGGTATCATCGGCGTTGCAGCTTGAATGAAGGACTTTATAGCCTGCTGCATGGACAGAACATTCTGATCCATCGACGCCATGAAAGCCTGAATGTCGGTACCGGGAGAAAGTGCCGGTACCCCAGAGCAATCTAACAGGTGATCGGTCGAGGCCGTGCCATCGATGTCAACCTGTAACCCCATAGGAGCAGCTTTGGAAGCCGGAGCTTCCCGCCGGGGTTGTTTGGCTGGTGCAGGATCCTCGAGGGCAAGCCCGGAGGCATCTCGATGCTTAGAGGGAGATCTACCCTTCGAGGACCTGCTAGGTTTATGTTTGGTTACCTGAGATCCTTCAGGAGAAGACCTGGAAGATGTCGATGCTACTGCCGGTGCCTCAGCGGGAAACAGCACATGGAGCTTAGCTGCTCGGTTCTGTAATCCCCGTTTAGACATTAGGGAGCAGGACGGACAATCCGGAATGGAGTGTTCAGGACCCAAACATTTAAGACACCATTCATGGGTATCTGTAACAGAAATAGTACCGCTACACTTAGTGCATTTTTTGAACCCGGAGGTTGGTTTTTCCATGGGGGAAATTTTCTTGTGGGCCCTGAGGCCTTAAGAAGAAAAATACACCAAGTGAGGAAAAATATCGATATTTTTTATTTTTATTTTTTTTAAAGAAAGAAAGAAAAGACCGGCGGTACCGGTCCAGAGTCGGGGAAGGCAGACACGCGACCAAAGAAATAAAATGAAATAAAGAACTTCTTCAGCGGTGACAGGGCTCGACCTGCTGGCTCCGCGGCAAAGAAGAACTGAGGAGAGTTGGTTAGGAAAGGCGGGAAGGCAGCACGCAGACGCTGTGGGATACTCCCAAAAGCTTTCCTTTTTGGGAAGCTGGGGAGCGTTCCCGCGCAGGCTCCGTCGGTACCGACGTACCCATATGTGAAGACTCATTCCTATATGTGAAGACTCATTCCTGCTTGTTCCTGGAGATTGACACATCCCTACCATTTATCCTAAAACAGGAGGTCCCCCAAGGATCCAGTTTATCTGCGCTACTATTCAACATTTTCCTTCAACCAGTTTGCAAGATTTTCCAACGCCATGGAATCTATTACCAATTATATGCGAATGACATTATGTGCTTCACCCCATTCAATTTAGCAAACCCAAACTTTACCAACATAAGCAAATGCCTCACAAACCTAATGACTTGGCTCTTGCATCATAAACTCCTAATGAACCAATCTAAAACCGAAGCTCTTCAAGTATTTACCAACACTTCCTATACTCTACCAAAAACCCTTACTCTTGGTGATCTCACCCTCACTATTAAAAATCAAGGGCTTGGAGTGTTTATTGTTTTTTGCGTGGATGTATCTTGTGTAAGTGATTTAACGAGGTCAGGAAGACGGCTTTTAAATGGTAACGAATACTTTTGTTCTATCGGTTTCATGTATAAGGTAGTTATGATATAATTATCTTGTTTTTGAATAAGCATATCTAAAAAATCTATTTTCTGCTGGTGATATGACATTTAAAACTGTAAATCTTTCTTACACATATTGATCTATTATTGGAATTGGTGTAATTCATCAAGGGTACCTGTCCATATCATATATCATATGATATATATGATATATCATATCATATCATATATCATATCAAATCACATATCCCCCGTCCTAAGAGATCTACACTGGCTACCGATAAGTTGTAGGATCTCTTTCAAGGTTCTACTAACCACATTTAAGGCTATAAACATAGCACCCCCATCAATCTCCATGCTCATCTCCCAACCCACCAACAACAGATCCAAGAGGTTGCATCACACTAATACACTCATAACCCCAAGAGACGCCACAAAATGGGCACAATCCTCCAACGGGCATTTGTGTCCTACGCACCCAGTTCATGGAACAACCTCCCACAGAATATCAGAGCAATCAAGGACATCACTCAATTTAGAAAAGTCCTCAAGCACCACTTGTTCATCACGCACTTTCACAATGCTCCAATTCCCCCAGCGCTGCATAGCATCACAAACATCATCCCACAACCTGATAAATTAAAAGCTTACACTAGTTAAGTAAGAGGAAGTGGTCCGTAAATGGAATGCACACAATCTCAATCCCTGCTCCACCTGTGTAACATTGTCACATCAGTATGTAATTTGTACATAGTTTTCCCTGTTCTCTCTCCAAGTTGTCCTCCCTGTTCGATGTAAACTCGAGTGTGCCCTGTGGTCCTCGAGTCATTCTGTTAATTGTAAACCGCGCTGATAAAGAGCGCGGTATAAAAGAAATGTTAAATAAATAAATAAAATAAATATACAAAAATCATCATCTGAAAATCTTTTCCAGACAGTAATCTTTGTGTAAGGGAATGAAAAATAACTTTTTGGACTTTGTCTATTTTTTTTCTTTTGCCCATGAATATACTTATTTTGGGGATCATCAATAAAGCTACTTTACCTAAAGATACCCTTAAAGCCCACTTGATTTTTGCAAGAACATGAAGTGGGTTATTTGTATACCTCACTCCAGCTTAGACCTTGAGACACTTGTTTCCTCCTAGCCACCGAGACCCCTTTCCACGTCTGCCAGTGCTTCCTTCTTTCATGCAGCGCCCTTTGGGCTACTTCCACCCCCTACATGTATATATCAAAACAAAGAAAGCTAATATTTAAAAACATGAGGATAATTTTGAAAATTGTTTTTTTCACGCAAAATCCACAAGCTCTTTTACTTTATAACAACTGAGGGAAGCAAATGCATTCTTTCCCTCTGAAGGTGTAGTTTTCAAAATTAACCAGCGTAAATGACTTTCGACTCTTCTCCCTATGCTTAAATTATGCATTTTTACAGGATTGTTCTTGGAGGTGCAATAGTGAGGTCATTATGAAGGTTTAGCTTAATTATCAAAATCTCAGGGGCAGGAAGGACAAGGGAGTGATGGCAGGGAATTGGCCTATGCGCCTGGAAATGAATTGGGGGGAGGGAATACAAATCTAAAGGTTTGCACAGGATACTTAATACCCTTGGCAGTGGTTCTGAACTTCAGTCGCTTAGCCAACTCCCCAAAACAGTACATATGCCCTACTGATCAGTGGGGAACAGAAGGAGAAAACTGATTGATTCATGCATAAGTCTATTCTAACTAAAGCAATTCTTTCCTCATATATGTTAACCTGGTATGGCGCCGCACTCTTGGATAAAATCCACGCCTTCAGCTGTAAATCAGGCACCATTTCCTAAATGATGCAGCAGATTAACTCCCCGCTCTGCACACTACAGATCACCAATCACATTTCTGTTGAACTACAAAGCACTTGGCAAGGAACGGCACACCAATTCTTGAAATGAAGGCTTTTACAATTTGGCCTATAAAAGAGAGATTTTCAAAAGGCTGCTAGAGGCTCCTTTCCCTGTGGCTGGTAATAAGGGGTTTGAGCTGAAGTTAATTTGCAGCCAAGTTCTGAATGCATCGTGTGTCAACCGCCTGCTGGGTAACTGAAAGGAGTCTGTATTGTGAACGTCCCCCTCAGTTTTCAGTGGCACCTGTCACGTACTAGCTGACTGCAGGAGGAAGGCTGGGGTTTTATCAGCATTATGCCGCCTTATTATATAAAATTATATAGGAGATGAATCGATGCAGTCAGCATAAAATACAATGGTGTGGCATATAATATCAATATTTCAGAAAATGCACCAAACTAGAAATGCTGGGTTTTGAAAAAAGGCTCATCTGTATATCACAAGCTCTTGCACTCTGCTGTGCTACTAGATTTTATTCTAGACTTTTCCAAAAGACTACAAATGAGATGAGAGAGCATCACTATCTCAGCTCCTCTGGTTTTCTATCCAAAAGCTTTGTGCTAGGAGTTTGTATTTTAGTGGTGTTTCTCTAGAGCATGCTGGGTCTTTTTAATGGCTGCATGCATTTGAGATGGGGACAGGCAAGAATTTTTGAGTAAAAGGTGGTGACATTTTACTTACCAGATAATGTCCTTTCCCTGAGTCCTGCCAGACCAGTTCAGACAAGTGGGTTGTGTTCCTCTACCAGCAGACTAGTGGAGACAAAGAAACAATGAAAAGCACAGGTGTAAATGACATAACTCCCATGCCTCTATTCACCTCAGTCACCAGAGGTCCCTTCAGTATTCATCCCAAAGCGTATGGGAGAAACATGGCAAGCCTCACACAACCTTAACCATGGGCAACAATGAGCGATCAACAACAGAGAAAGCGTAGTTACTCACCTGTAACAGGTGTTCTCCAGGAGCAGCAGGAATCAGTCCTCACTTATGGGTGACGTCGGCGCCGACGGAGCCCTCGCGGAGCAATTTTCCACAGCTTTCAAAGAAAGCCTTTGGGAATTGCAGCGCGCATGCGCGGTCGTCTTCCCGCCCGAGGGTGCCATCTTAGCCAGTCAGATGACATAGCTAAAAAAGACAGCATAAAAATTTGCAAAAAGAACATAAGCAGACGATTGCAACTCCAAGGGGAGGAGGGAGGGTAGTGAGGACTGATTCCTGCTGCTCCTGGAGAACACCTGTTACAGGTGAGTAACTACGCTTTCTCCAGGACCAAGCAGGAAGTCAGTCCTCACTTATGGGACTCCCAAGCTCAAGGCTACCGGAGACCCTAAGCACAAAAATGAGCTCCCTCTAGCTCAGCAGCACAGAAGGATAGAATCTTCGCTGAATTATCACCCACCGGTAGCCCACATCCGGGATGGAGGGTAGGAGTTGCTCAGACCTCAAAGAGATTACGGAGGACTGCCTGTCCGAAAGCACTGTCCCTACGGGACTCCCTCTCGAGACAGTAATGGACCGCAAAAGTCTGGCTCGAAGACCAAGTAGCGGCCCGGCAGATGTCTGCCAGCGGAACAGAGCGGAGGTAAGCCACTGACGTAGCCTTTGCCCGAACGCAATGAGCCATGACTCGACTTTCTAAGGAGAGTCCGGCTGCCCCATAAGCCCAAGAGATACAGTCCGCCACCCAGATGGACAGAGTACGCTTGGAGACCGGGAGCCCCAATTTATTGGGGTCAAAAGACACAAAAAGCTGAGCAGCTTTACGGTGCTCCCGCGTACGGTCAAGGTAGAAGTTCAAGGCCCTTCTACAGTCCAGGGTATGGAGGACCGTTTCAGCTCGGCTGGAGTGCGGTCTGGGAAAGAAGGTTGGAAGTACCACCTCCTGATTGACGTGAAAAGGGGAGACCACTTTAGGCAGAAATTTTGGGTGAGTCCGTAGGACTACCCTATTCTTGTAGAACCTAGTGTAAGGGGGATCAGACACGAGGGCCTGCAATTCACTTACGCGTCTAGCGGAAGTGAGGGCTATCAAGAACAGTGTTTTCCAAGACAGAAAACGGAGAGAACAGGTAGCCATAGGTTCAAAAGGCGGACAGGTGATCCGCTGCAAAACCACATTCAGGTCCCAGTCAGGCGCTGGCGGGCGCAGAGGTGGTTTAAGTAGAAGGAGACCTCGGAGAAACCTCGCTACGAGAGGGTCGTTTGAGAGAGGTCTGCCGTCCACCGGCACATGATGTGCTGAAAGAGCACTGAGGTGAACTTTGACGGAATTGGACTTAAGTCCCAGATTAGAGAGGTGCAGCAAGTACTGCAAGATCACCGACACCGGGCAGGAGAAGGGATCCTGAGACTGTTGGGTACACCAGACTGCAAAGCGACGCCATTTAAGGGCGTAGCATTTGCGGGTAGAGGGCCGTCGCGAAGCCAAGACGACCTCCTCCACCTCCGCCGGCAGGAGAAGGGGAGCAAGGACTACCCTCTCAGCAGCCAGGCCATGAGGTTGAGAGACCTGAGGTTGGGGTGCAGTAGGGACCCCTGATCCTGAGTGAGGAGATCCGGTTGTACCCCCAGAGGGATTGGATCCTCCACCGCCAGTTGTAGCAGGAGCGGAAACCACGGCTGCCTGGGCCAGCGAGGGGCCACCAGGATCATGAAGGCTTTGTCTCGGAGAACCTTGAAAAGAGTCCGAGAGACTAGCGGAATGGGAGGGAAGGCGTACAGAAGGCACCCCGACCATGAGATCAGAAAGGCGTCCGCCGCAACCCGAAGGGGGTGTGGCTGACGAGAGCAGAAGCGCGGAAGCTGCCGGTTGTGAGGACTGGCAAAGAGATCCACCGTGGGGAGGCCCCACTGGAGGAAGAGCTTCTGAACTACCAAGGGATCCAGACGCCACTCGTGCGGCTGGAGGACCCTGCTGAGTTTGTCTGCAAGGCAATTTTCCTGGCCCGGGAGATAAACTGCCTTGAGGAGAATGCCGTGACTGACGGCCCAAGAGCAGAGCTTCTGTGCCTCCCGGCAGAGGAGGAAGGAGCCCGTGCCCCCCTGTTTGTTCACGTAGAACATGGCAACTTGATTGTCCGTCTGGACAAGGACGGACTGTTGGGAAGTCAGGTGGGAGAAGGCCTTGAGAGCTAGGCGGATCGCCCTGAGCTCCAGGAAGTTGATCTGTTGAGCAGACTCCCACGTGGTCCAGAGGCCCTGAGTACGTGCCTCTTGGCAATGTGCTCCCCAGCCCAGGAGGGATGCATTGGTGGTCAGCACCCGGGTCGGCTGAGGTGACTGGAAAGGCATTCCGAATATCAGGTTCGGCAGCCGGAGCCACCACCGGAGAGACGAGATCAGCGGTTCGGAGACGCGCACTAGGTCTGCTAGGCCGCCCGTGGCCTGTCGCCACTGCTGGCGGAGACACCATTGAGCAGACCGCATATTCAGGCGGGCATTGGGGGTCACATGGACGGTGGAAGCCATATGGCCGAGCAGTCTCAGGAAGCGCCTGGCGGAGACCAGGGGCTGGCTGCGAAAGCGGTCGGCTAGGTCCATGAGCCGTTGAGCCCTGTCGAGCGGTAGGTATGCTCGCGCCTGAGGGGTGTGCAGCCTTGCGCCGATGAACTCGAGATCCTGTGAGGGGAGCAAAGTGGACTTTGCGAAGTTTATAACAAAGCCCAAGTGCTGCAGCAGAGTCACCGTGCGGCACGTGGCGTTGGTGACCTCCTGAGCGGACGCTGCTCTGATGAGCCAGTCGTCGAGGTACGGAAAGACATAGAGGCCGTGAAGCCGGAGATGGGCCGCCACGACCGCGAGACATTTTGTGAAGACTCGCGGTGCGGAGGACAGGCCAAAGGGCAGTACCCTGTACTGGTAATGATTTCCTGCCACCACAAACCTTAGGTATTGGCGGTGGCTTGGGTGGATGAGGATGTGCGTGTAGGCATCCTTTAGATCCAAGGAGCATAGCCAATCTCCCTGCTGGAGGTAGGGCAGAAGGATTCCAAGGGTAAGCATCTTGAACTTCTCCCGCACAAGGAACTTGTTGAGGTTGCGCAAGTCCAGGATGGGTCTGAGGCCTCCTGTCCGCTTTGGTACTAGAAAGTACCTGGAATAAAAGCCTAGACCTCTCAGGTGGTGGGGCACCGGTTCCACCGCCTGCTCCTGCAGAAGACCCGCTAACTCCTGAAGGAGTAGTTCCCTGTGCAGAGGGGGTCGTGGAGGTTCTCCCGGAAAGTAGGAGGGAGGGACCTGATGGAAGTGGAGAAGATAGCCTTCTCGCACGACCTGAAGCACCCAGGCATCTGCGGTGATGCTGGACCACCTGTGGGCGAAGTGAACCAGCCGGCCTCCGGTGCTGGGAGGAACCAGCGGGGGGGGAGAGGCTATGCTGAGCGAGTCAAAAACCCCCACCCTGCTGAGCAGGGGCTGGTGGTGCAGGCTTGGGGGCTTGCTGCCTACGGGACCCGTTACCCCGTCCCTTGGCCTGCTGGCCCTGTTGGGGAGCTGCAGGGGCCTGATAATGGGGGTATTGTTTGTAGGCAGCCGCCTTCCTCGGGTAAAAGGACTTTTTCCCCGAGCCCTTCTTTTTCTGGGAAGGGGCGGAGGTCTTCCTAGAAAGCCTGGTCCGGGTGAGAGTCTCAGTCTCAATCTGCGCAGCCTTTTCCGCCATGGGCTTGCCAAAGACGTTTTCGCCTCGGCAGGGGACATCGACCAACTTGTCCTGCACCCAGGGTTCAAGGTCTGACGACTGAAGCCAAGCCTGTCGGCGGGCACCGATGCCGGCTGCGGCCACTCGAGCCGAGGCTTCAAAGCCATCATAGGCTGCTCGGGACATGAACTTTGAGCATTCCCGAATGCCAGTGGACAAGGCTAGGAACCTCCGCAAGGGCTCCTCGGAGAGACCAGCGGAGAATCCGGCCAGTTCTTTAGCCAGATCCCGGAGATACATGCCCATGTATAGCTGGTAAGTCTGGACACGACATGCGAGCATAGAGCCCTGGAAACACTTCTTGCCAAGGCCATCCAGGTTACGGGCCTCCCTTCCAGGAGGCACCGAGGAGTGCATCTTCTGGCTCTTAAGACGATGCATGGCCGATTCCACTACCATGGAATGGTGTGGCAGCTGTGCCTTTTGAAAGCCAGGGCTCTTGCGGACTCGATAGATAGAATCGACCCGCTTGCTCAGGACCGGCGAGGAGGCCGGACTCTCCCACATGCGGAAGAGTAGTCGTTCCAGCATAGGAGGAACCGGCACAGTAAAGTGTTCCCTCGCGGGAGAGTCATACTGGAGGGCGTCGAGCTCTTCGGCTCGAGGCTCCTCCTCGGGATCCGCAGGGAAGGCCAAAGCCGTGGCCATATCCCTAACGAAGTCCGAGAACCGGGCATCCTCCGGGGGGGACTGCTTCCGAGGCTCGGACTCCGGTGAGTCCGATGGGACACACCGAGTCCGGAAAGAATCAGGTGACTCTTCCTCCTCAGACTCCCAGACCGACTCCGACGAGGACTCGGTGGGGTCGGCCCGGGCAGGGTGCGGCGCCAGCCGCCCCGACGCCGAGGGAGTCGGCGTCCTCGGTCCCGAACGGGAGGCCGAGGGTGACCTCGACCGAGGATCGACTCGAGTTCTCATTGACACGAGGATCGGCTCGGTCTCCGGGGTCGACTTGGACGTCGACGTCCCGGCGGTCGGGGCAGCGGCGCCAGCGAGGCCAGCGAGCAGTGCCCTCTGCTGGTCCATGAAGGCAGACAGTCTGCTCTCCAAGGCCGTCAACCTGAGTCCGACCTCAGGTGACCCAGCAGCCCCCGACTCGGGCCCCGACGGCGTCGGGCCCGACGTCGGCTGTCGCGGAGGCGAGTCCAGAAGGACCACAGGACTTACCCGGGCAGGCATCTCCGACTCCAGGCGAGGTCGCTTCGGGATGTGTTCCTTCTCCAAGGACCCGGGGCGGCTGTCGGGGCTATGCGACCTGGCCCTCGCGGAACCAGGAGCGTCCACCGACGCCGCCCTCGCGGGTTTCACCTTCCGACGATGGTCCCCGGAGGGAGAACCCCGGTCGGAGGAGCTCCGGCGACGGTCCGAACTGGAGCCTTTCGACGCGGAGGCCTCCGACGAGGTCCGGGTACGGCTGGGGTCAGCGAAGATTCTCTCGCGCTGATGCCGCCGACTTCTCAACGCCTTTGAGGACAGTTTGCTGCAGGGCCCACAGATCAGTTCCTCATGATCTGGGCCCAGGCAGCGGAGGCAAAAGTCGTGTGTGTCGGTTAGTGACATATTTCGGTCACACCGGCCACACCGCTTAAAGCCGCTGGCAGCCATCGGGGGAAAAAGGGCCCCTGCGAGGTCAAAGGACCGGGCTGCCAGGGAAACCGAAAACGAAAGCTGACTAAGTCAGAAAAACCGAAAAAAGGAAGAGGACTCGTGACCGGCGTCGCGAGTCCGGGCGGGAAAAAGATCGGCGTCGAACCGAAGGAAAAAAGAAGAAAATCAACTTTTTCGCGGGGACAAGACGGGGACGTCTGTAGGGCTCCGCGGAAAAAAGAAGACTGGCTAAGATGGCACCCTCGGGCGGGAAGACGACCGCGCATGCGCGCTGCAATTCCCAAAGGCTTTCTTTGAAAGCTGGGGAAAATTGCTCCGCGAGGGCTCCGTCGGCGCCGACGTCACCCATAAGTGAGGACTGACTTCCTGCTTGGTCCTGGAGAACTATGTACACTATAAACAGAAGGCCGTCAGTAGAAGATGAACCTGCAGAGTCGAGCATAAAAATCATAGCAGACCCAAGAGTACCGCAACAGAAGAACAGAGAAATTCAGTTTCAGGGGCGGGCCTTGGACTGGTTTAGCAGGACTCAAAAAAAAGACATTAACTGTTAAGTAAAATGTCACCTTCTATATTGTCTTGCTAGACCAGTCAACTGGATGGAAAGACTATAGCAGCTTGCAAAACCTTTAAGCCAAAGGCTGTATCTACCTATGCGTGGACCTTCAAGCAGTAATGATTGACAAAAGTAGAAAGTGATGTCTTCATCCTTGCCCAACAAATGTCTGCACGGCCTACCGAGCTCTGTTCTGGCTACGAGGACGCTTGTGCTCAGGTAGAATGGCACGCAAACCTTCCGGAACCAGGTGGTTCCGCAAATGACAGGTTGAGGCAATAGCCTCCTTAATCCAGCGCACCAAGGTCAATTTGGTCGCCACATCACCTTTGCAGGGGCCAGCAAACAAACCAAAAAGATGGCCAGACTTATGAAAGGAATTCATAACCTCCAAGTACTGGAGAAGCACGCTCTGGACATCTGCAAAGCGAAGATCCTTATCCTTCCACCGACACTGCTCCTTAGAGGAAAGGGGCATTCAGACCACCGGGTTCAAGTGAAAGGCACCTTAGGCAAGGAAGGAAGGCACAGGCCAAATGAAAAGACATAAGAATGTCGGCAAGACAGAGCCTGCAGCTTGGAAATTCACCTTGTGGAACAAATCATGACCAAGACCATTCTGAGCAGCAAATACTTTAATGTAGAATGCTTCAATGGCTCAAATAGCACCACCATCAAGGCCCTGAGCACCAGACACAAATCCCAGGAAGGAATCACAGACCAGAAGGGAGGACAGACACTGAACCCCCTGGAGAAAGTGCAAGATGCAAGGTTAGAGAGACTTACCAGCCACCAGACCACAGAAACAGGCCAAAGCTGCCACCTGAACTTTCAGGGAGCAGAACATTCCAGGCCATCCTGCAGAGAGCGCACCTTGGCCACCTCAGGAGTCAACTGCTGAGCCTTGTACCATAGCTCAAAGAGGCACCAGATCCACATGTATGCTAGCTTGGTAGACCTCCTCTGGGCTCCTAGCCGAGTAGAGACCTTTACAGCAGAGTAACCCTTATCTCCTTTCAAGGGCCAAGCCGCAAGCAAGAAGGGAACTGGGTCCTCTAGGAAGATTGGTCCCTGCCACAATAGATCCTGAGATGGGGCAAAGGAAGAGAAGGAGCCTGCAGGAGATGTCTCGGGTCTCTGAACCACGCTTTCCTTGGCCAATCCGACATCACCAGAACAATCCTGCCCGGATAGCGTTCTATACACCGAATCACATACCCCACCAGGGGCCACAGAGGAAATACACATATAGCAGATGCTGACTTGGCCAAGGCCGGGACAGGGCATTGAAGCCCTCGGACCCCTTCTCCGTGTAGCAACTGAAGAAGCAGCAAACTCTGGCACTGGAGCAAGTCACCATCAGATCCATTTCAGGGTGACCCCAGCAATGCAGAATCAACTGAAACGCCTCCTGATGCAACTCCCACTCTCAAGGATCCAGAGAGTGCTGGCTGAGGAAATCTGCTTCCACACTATCCACTCTGGTAATGTGCTGAGCTAACAAGGCTAGGAGTTCTTCTCCGCCCGGGTCACTCAGGTAACCAAGAGAACCATCTCCAGAGCTACCCTGGCACACCTCATGCTGCCTTGCCGATTGTCATAATCCACTGCCATGGCATTGTCCAAGAATACTCAAACCACCCAGCCCTCAACCAGGGGCCAGAAGCGCAGAAGAGCCAACCTGATGTTCCACTGCTCAAGGCTGTTGATGGACCACACTGCTTCCCTGCCGTTCCAACGGCCATGGGCAGCACGGACTTAGCTATCAGCTCCCCAGCCCGAGAGACTGGCATCCATCATCAGAAGGATGCGGGAGAAATTGTCCAGTGGCATGCCCTTACACAAATCACAGGGCTGCTGCAACCACCACAGGCTGGCCTTCACTATCATCAGGAGTGGGAGCCTGCACTCAAATTCCAGAGAACTCGGGAACCACCGAGGCAACAGGGACCTCTGGAGAGGCCACCTGTAAGCATGTCCTCCATAGCACCATTTCTATGGTTGCTGCCATCAATCCGAGGAGCTAAAAATAATCCCAAACTCTGGGAGTGTGCTATGCACAGAACATTGCCAGGCAAGCCAACAGCCTTTTGACTCTCCCCCTCTGACGGGAAACCTCTGCCCACTCTTAGGAACTCTAGAGACTGGGAAGGCAGCAACTGTCTTTCCCTGAGTGATTATCCAGCCAAACCCAAAGAGACACCACTCGGAACGCCACACGAGATGCCTCTGAAAGGGAATGGGCCCGGATGAGCCAGTTGTCCAGACAGGAATGGACACAGAAGCCTTGGTGCTGAAACCACTGCCACCGTGACCTGGGAGAACATCTTCGGGGTTTTGAAAAGCTCGAAAGGGAGGGTGGCAAACCGATAGTGAGAGTCAAGCATGGCAACACAAAGATTCTTTTGCTGATATGCCCAGATCGGGACATGAAAATACACCTTGGCCAGATCCAGAGAAGCCAAGAACTCCCCTCGGTGTACTGCTTGAATCAAAGAGCACACGGTTTCCATCTAAGACGCACAAGTGCTCGTCGACCCTCTTGAGGTCCAGAATGGGTTAGAAGGAATCATCCTTTTGGGCACCACGAAATAGATGAAGTATCTGCCTTTGCCTCGCTCATCTGGTGGGAAGGGCATCACCTTTAGGTGCAGCAACTTATTCAAGGTGATCCACCCAGCAGCACTTGATCACAGATTCACAAGGGGAGATGACGAAGGCATCCAGAATCAGCTCTTTGCATTCCAGGAATAGCCAAACTGAATGGTGTCTAGCACCCAGCGATCCTTGGAAACCTGGGTCCATTCCAGAAAGGAAAAGCGAAGCCTGCCTCCACTGGAGGAACCAAGGAATGGGCCCTAAAACCTTCACTGCACCGTCCCAAAGGGTCCTCTTCTGGAAGGGATCAAGTCCCTGGACCCACATGCTCCACAAAAGGACTGAGAATGAGCCCGAAGCCCAGAAAGCTTTCTAATTTTTTTTTTTTTTTTTAAAGGTCAGTAACGAGAGTCCTGAGACCCCCGGAAATCCAGCCAGTGCATCCTCAGTGGATGGATGGAGGCTGCCAAGAAAGGGGCACCAGCCCATTTCACTGGCCCCTTGGACTTGTCTTCCGGAAGGTGGTAGATTTTGTCTTGCCCAAATCCTTCACCAGCTTCTCCAAAGCGGCTCAAAACAGAAACTACCCCTTAAAAACCAGTTGAGAGAACTGAGCTTTGTAAGATGTGTCCACTGCCCAGTGCCACAGCCAAATCTAATGACATGACACAGTCGTCAGGGCACCAGTGGCATTCAAATATACCAGGGCATACATGGCATTAGAAAGGAAGGCCATAGACAACTCAAAAAAGAAGGAAAATACCATCTGGCAGAAGAGACTGAATCCACTGGAGCAGGGCTCAAAACAGGCTGGTACATACCACAAGCTGCAGAATGGCCGTTGGTAAGCTGACTCCTCAACCACAAATCCACCTTACAGTCCAGAAAATACCTTAAGGCCAATCTGCCTTCCACACGAATAGTGGTCCGTCTGGTATCCGTAGGACTCTCACATTTACCTTGGGAATGCCAATCACTCAAAGCACCCATCTTCCGGGAGAGCAAAGATTTTCTTACGCACCCTAAACCCTTTAGGCAGGGAATCGGGAGAGTCCCACTCTGGAAATGGGAAGAGAGTAGTAGATTTTCGTACCTCTTGAAGCAGCAGGTGAACCTTCGGCTCCTGCTCAGTGCTGAAAGCATTCGTCAAGTTTAAGGCAGATGGTACCCTGGCAAGCAACGCTGCCAGATCCTCCTTCCCAAAAAAGCAGATCACTCCAGCATCTTCACAATCTTTTGAAGGTGAGAGTGCTTCTACATCCACATCAGAGTCCAGTACTGAGCCATCTGAATTCAAGTTATAGTCAAAACCTCGGACAGCTGTTCCCCATCACCAAGGGTGGGGCACCACATGCCAGGGACACTTAATCAAAGGAAATCAAACAGGACTTTCATTCTCCATCTGCCCCGCACAAGACTGCACCTGAGAGCACCCGGAGGTCACAGGATCTGAATTTCCATGCCTGGTACCCGTAACTGCTGTTATCGTATCAATCCATCTCATTGCTGGCCTTCCTCTTTTGCATTGACCTATCTTGCCAAGCATGATGTCTTTCTCTAATATTCTCTCTCTTCGCATGATCCAAAGTATGAAAGTCGAAGTCTTGTCATCTGAGCTTCTAAACAAAGCTTAGGTTTGATCTCCTCTACTACTGATTGGTTTGCTCTTCAGGAACTCCATCCACCTTTAACTAACTCCACACACACATATCAAAACCTCTATATAGATGAATGGTCTGAATTCAACCCTATAACCAAGGATATACTCAAGAACACTGTTTTAAATCTAAACACAACAACATTCAACCTAGATCCATGCCCAGTATCTTGGTTAAAGAACACTCTCCCAATTTTATCTTCATTCATACTCCCTATAGTCAATTTATCCCTTAAAACTGGATACTTACCCCCCTCACTAAAACATGCCCTGATCCGCCCAATACTCAAAAATGCCACCCTTGACAAAACATCACCTAATTCCTACAGACCCATTTCTAGTATTCCTTTCATGGCAAAACTAATAGAGAAGGTTGTACAAATCCAGACTCAAGAACACATAGACACTTCAGCCCCACTTGATGAACAACAATATGGGTTTCGCCCACGCCATGGTGTTGAGACACTCTTAACAGTACTCATTGACACCCTTGTAAAAGGAATAGACAATCCCAAGCAAGCATTTTTACTCCTATTCATCGATATCTCTGCAGCATTTGACAGCGTAAGCCATTCTCTAATGCTTAAGAAACTCAAACAAATAGGAATAAATTCAACTGTACTTAATTGGTTCACCTCTTATCTAAGCAATAGAACACAAACAGTACAAATTGGCAACCTTACATCCAAGACATACAACCAGGAACTAGGTCTCCCTCAAGGATCAGCACTATCAGCCCTCCTATTTAATATCTACATAAAGCATGTCTGTAATATATTTAAAAAATTCAACGTCTACTATCACTTATATGCAGACGATATAATGATGTACATTCCATTTACAATCCCCGATATACCAATTCAATTACTCGTTGAGTGTTTTAATGAACTAACTACATGGCTAAATGAAAATAACCTCTACATCAATCATGCAAAAACAGAAGCCCTAATTGTAACAAGAAACCTCTCATACTTACCCCCTACACACATCACTCTGCAAAACCAAGAAATCAAACTAAAAAAGGAAGTACGATATCTAGGTGTAATACTTGACACACATCTCAACATGGAAACACATATAAGAAATACAACGAAGAAAGTATACTTCAAACTCAAAATCCTAAAGCAGCTACGCCCGCTAATGCACCTACAAGATTTCCAGCAAATAATACAAGCCATAATCACGCCTCATTTCGACTTTGCAAACCTAATACGCCTAGGCACAACAAAACAAAACTTGAGAAGACTACAAATTGCACAAAATGCAGCGGCCAGGACCATTATGAAGGTCCCCCCATTTCAACATATCACTCCGATACTGGAGAACTTACACTGGCTTCCGATACAAAGCCGAATAATATACAAAACTCTTACAACTGCCTTCAAAACTCTAAACAACATGGCACCACCCACCCTAGCCAACCTTATCACTAAACAACCTACTAATAACTCACACAGGAGAGATCATACAAACAAATTAAGGACTCCGAAAGAATTTATAAAATCCAGAAAGATAACAAACAAAAAGGCATTCTCACACGCTACCCCCACCCTATGGAATGCCCTTCCAGTTGAAATAAGATCACTTGTAGAGATTAAAGAATTCCGCAAAAAACTTAAAACGCACCTGTTCACATCATACTACGGATCTTTGCCAAACACACCTCCACTGCTAGAAAAAGGATAATACCAAGTAAGTTTCCCCATAAACCAAACTAGAATTGACAAATGATGTGAAACTCTATATGCTTATTATCCTTAAATGTCACATACAACACTGTATCTGTTACTTATTTTGTTCCCTGTAAATAGTTCTTGCTTGTTCTATTATTGTAATGTAGTTGTTATGGTTCTAAGATGTTCACTGTAAAAACAGACACCTGTCTGTTATGTTACCTTGTTCTATGTAAACCGCATTTGATCTTGGGAAGATGCGGTATATAAGAAACTGTTAATTAAATTAAATTAAATTAAAGTATACGCAGTATTCGCCGCCAGCACCATAATTCAAAGGCATCAATTTTCTTCCTGTCCATCTTTTTCACTGTTCACCTTTCGCATCCGTATGATGTTATTGAAAATACCATGGTTGAATAAGTTAAGGCAAGTACCACAACAGCACGCACTAAGGCTGCAGCAGCCCAAAGGCACGCATTAGCTGTACTTTTACTATGGTGCATGTTATAGGCACTAGGGTAGGAAAGCGCATTGGAGATGCATACAGACCGCACAACAGAAGAAAATGCTACTAGTATGTGCAGAAAACAGCAGAAAGCCCCCACATTGTGCCAATGGTCATCAGCAGTCTACCCCACATTGTGTCCCACACACATAGAATCAGGAGACCCTAACAAGGACAATGACTAGGCCAAGCTGAAAAGTAGCAAATCACCTGGACCGGATGGTATACATCAGAGAGTGTTGAAAGAACTGAAATATGAGATTACAGACCTACTATTAGTAATCTGTGAACTATCATTAAAAGAATCTGTAACACTGGAAGACTAGAGAATGGCCAATTTACATAGTAACATAGTAAATGATGGCAGATAAAGACCAGTATGGTCCATCTAGTCTGCCCAGTACGATGGCAAGAGTAGGTGCACCTGCCGCTCCGTGCAGGCCACCCCTCCATGTAGGGCACCCCTATTTGTTGAGAAATTAGATGGTTCCATTTATTTTGATTTTATCCTGTTGCTGTAAAGGGATCCACTGTGTCTGTCCCATGCCATTTTGAATTCCATCACCGTGTTTGCCCACACCACTTCCATCGGAAGGGCATTCCAAGCATCCACCACCCTTTCTGTGAAAAAGTATTTCCCGACATTGTCTTTCAGTTTACCACCTTGCAGCTTCCTGTTATGCCCTCTAGTTTTACAGCTTCCCCGTCTTTGGAAGAGGTATGTTTGTTCATTATTTCCTTTTAAGTATTTAAAGCTCTGAATTATATCTCCCCTGTCCCTCCTCTCCTCAAAAGTGTACATGTTTAGGTCTTCAAGTCTCTTCTCATAAGGCTTCTGACGCAGGCTCCAAATCATTTTGGTCGCCTTCCTCTGAATAGTTTCCAGTCTTTTTACATCCTTTGCAAGATATGGTCTCCAAAACTGAACACAGTATTCCAAGTGAGGCCCCAGCCACCGCCGCCTGCATTGACAGGGCAGAAACATCAAACGCCTGTCTCAACAAGCTCTCGACCTTTCTATCCTGCGCGTCCTTCAACGCCGCAGCACCTTCCACCGGGATAGTAGTCCGTTTAGTAACCGCGGAAACTGCCGCGTCCACCTTCGGCGAACGAAAAAGCTCTCTATCAGCCTCCGATAGAGGATACAACTTAGGCAACAGTCTAGCCCCGCGCAAGGCGGATTCTGGACTGTTCCACACCTCCTGGATCATAGCCTTAAAAACCCTATGGAGCGGAAAGACTTTGTGGGAAGTGCGCACCGCCTGCATCAAGGGATCCTCCAACTGGTCCTCCGCAGCGGAATCTTCCACGGGTATGTTCAATACTTTGAGGGTTTCGGCAATCAGTGCCGGAAGTTCCTCTTTACGAAATACACGCACTATTCTACTACTCTGCTCGTCGTCAAACAACTCGCCGTCTTCTAAATCTTCCGCAGACTCTAGCCCGAGAGCCTCCCCCAGCCCCTCGTGGGACTCATCCCCAGGAGGTGCAGATTCCGCAACACTCGGGGGCCGGCTCTTCTTTTGTGGACCGGTGTCTCCCTCTACTGAAAGTGGGCGCTTCAGCCCACGGCGGGGCGGGACCGAACCTCCACCCGCCGGCCGCAAGAGAGCCAGAGCCTCCTGCATGAGAGAGAAAAAGGCGGGTGGAATTCCCAGGGATCCCTCCTGGATACCCCCCGCCAACAGGCGCTCTGGCACCTCAGAAATCCCCGGACCAAGGACCGTCTCTGCCTGCCTTGATGTCCCTTCTGTAGAAGACAGGAGGGAGATCCGCACTGGAGCCCTCCAGAGGATCCTCCATGACAGCACCCACAGCAGAACAAGTGGCACAGACTCTGGCTTCCAAATTACTACTTCTACGAATGCCACAAACCAGACACCGAGGACTAGGAGGCATGCCTATGCACACAGCCCTCTACCAGCAAAGCAGAGACACCTTGCTGAAGCAAACAGAGCAGAAAAAAAAAATCGCGATTTTAAAAGTGCTCAAAAACGCTCCAAATCGCAGGATTAGATAGAGCTGGGGTCAATTAGCTGATATCTGACCAAAAAATTCAAAAACGAAGCTCCTATCCCTAAAAAAAAACACGAAGAAAAAATGACTTTAAAAATCCAAGATGGCCGCTGGACCCGATCCCGCCAAAACAAGGACTATAAAAAGTACCCAAAAGGTCTAAACAAACTCCCCAGAGCTGTTCCAGGCTACCCCAAGGCCTCTATCACTGCCTTTAGAAATAAAAAGCCCCAAACTCTACTCACCCACACACAGGAGAGGAGGGGGGGTCAAAACTCTGTGAGTGCTGTCCAGCGTGCCTGTCACAAGCTCTGAGTAGCAGTTATCAGAGCCAACATCAGAGTTAATAACCGCTCAGGGCAGCTCGGGGAACCCCTAAATCAGTTAGGGGACCCTCAGAGCCTACTGCTGTATTTAATTGCCGCAGTTAATTGCCTTCAACCTTCTCCTCACCCACCAAGGGGGTTCGGTAGAAAGGAGACCTGTGTCCTTTGCAGCTCCCCTGCTTGTTTGACCTATGGGGAGACTGACAGAGAGAAAGAGAGAAAAAAACAGATCAGATAAAGGCAGAAGGGACACAGCCAAAGAATTCCTCCACAGCAGCAGCCCAGCACCTAAACCTAGAAAATAATAAAACACTAAAGCTCTGCTTATTTGTTCCTAAGGAGCCCAGTTCTGGGCTCTGACTTCCAAGCTGCTTGGAGACTGAGATACTGATGTGTGGGCGGTCCTTGGGGCTGCATATAGCTGGATGATCAAAGAGTTGAAGATATTCAGTCTCCAAAGCTGCTGGTGGAGGTTCACAACTCTATGGTTCCGGGACTGGACTACAGAGACGCTAAGGAATTCCTCTTTGTATGCAGCCCAACATCCTCCTGGCTTTTGCCACCGCCTTGTCGCACTGTTTTGCCACCTTGAGATCTTCAGAAATAATCACACCAAAGTCTTTCTCCTGATCCGTGCACACCAACCTCTCACCCCCTATCGCATACATTTCCCTTGGATTTCTGCTACCCAAGTGCATGACTCTGCACTTCTTTGCATTAAATCTTAATTGCCAAGCATTAGACCATTCTTCCAGCTTTTGTAGATCTATCCTCATGTTAACCATTCCCTCGGGGGAGTCCACTCTGTTGCAAATTTTTGTCTCATCTGCAAAAAGACAGACTTTTCCATTCAGTCCTTCAGCAATATCACTCAAATATATTGAACAGTGCCGTGCTGTGCCCAAGTCACCTTCCCTTCATCCGAGTGAGCTCCATTTACCTTCTGTCGTCTGTCAGTCAACCAATTTCTGATCCAATTTACCATCTTGGGATCCGTCCCCAAGCTACTGAGTTTATTTAATGCCAATTTTTAAAGAGGGTTCCAGGGGTGACCCAAGAAACTACAGACCAGCGAGCCTGATGTCAGTACCGGGAAAAATGAAAATAAAATTAGTGAACATGTAGATAGTCATGGTTTAATGGGACAAAGCAAACATGGTTTTAGCCAAGGAAAGGCTTGTCTTACTAATCTGTTATATTTTTTTGAAGGTGTGAATAAACAGGTAGACAAAGATGAGCCGGTTGATATAGTATATCTGAACTTTCAGAAAACCTTTGACAAGATCCCTCATAAGAGACGCTTGGCCAAATTAAAAAGTCATGGGATTGGAGGCAGTGTAGTATTGTGGATCAGGAACTGGTTAAAAGATAGAAAGCAGAGAGTAGGGCTAAATGACCAATTTTCTCAATGGAGAAAGGTGAATAGTGGAGTAGCGCAGGTATATGTGCTAGGCCCGCTGCTTTTAATATATTCATAAATGACCTGGAAATGGGAATAACGGGAGAGGTGATCAAATATGCAGGTGAGACAAAATTATTCAAAGTTGTTAAAACCCAAGAAGATTGTGAAAAATTTCAAGAGGACCTTGCTAAATTGGAAGACTGGACAACCAAATGGCAGATGAAATTTAATGTGGACACGTGCAAAGTTATGCACCTAGGAAAGAACCACCCATTATAATGCCTCTGTATCATTCCATGGTGTGACCGCACCTTGAATATTTTATGTAATTCTGGTTGCCATATCTTAGAAAGGATATAGCAGAATTAGAAAAGGTACAGAGAACAACAACAGAACTGGTAAAGGGGATAGAAGGATACTGCTATGAGGAGAGGCTTAAAAGGTTAGGGCTATTCAACATGGAAAAGAGACGGCTGAGAGGAGATATGATAGAGGTCTATAAATTAGTGAATAGTGTGGAACAGGTAAATGTAGATCAGTTGTTTATGCCATTAAAAAGTAGAAAGACTAGAGGACATGCAATGAAGCTACAATGTAACCCATTTAAGACTAATAAGAGAATTTATTTTTTTTACTCAATGTGCAATCAAACTTGAATTCATTAGGATGTAGTAAAATCTGTTAGCATAGCTGGGTTTAAAAAAAGGTTTGGACAAGTTCCTGAAGGTAAAGGTCCATAAACCATTATTAAAGAGGACCAGGGAAATCCACAGATTGCCCCAGGACAAGCATTGTAGAACCTGTGTGCCTTTTTGGGAACCTGCCAGGTGCCTGTGACCTGAACTGGCCACTGTTGGAAACAGGATACTAGGTTGACGGACCTTGGTCTGACCCAGTATGGCATTTCTTGTTCTCTCGGTACTCACTGCCTGAGAGCCCCAGGCAAAAATCCATGCCAGGTTCAGCTCTATTCCCCTGAAACTGTTTATTTTGCTTTTTGCAGGCACCGCATTAAATGAGACTGGCAGGTAGACTCCTCCGAGAGACTTCTGTAAACTTTGGGAGAGAGTGGGGGGACAGAGGAAGAGGGAAGTGGCATTGAGGCTGTGGAAATCTTACAAATCTTTCTATTTTTCTGGCTGCTCAACAGGTCCTTATTATGGTAGGAGCATGGAACTTAACCAATTTTCCCTCCTTCTAGACTGCAATCTAGTGGCGCCTCCCACATTGCACTCAAGTGAGAGGAGTCATCCTCAAGGTGGTCATTTACAAGTGTTTAAATCAATCTATTCCTCTCAATTATTCAGATTTTCTTCAGATAGGAGAAAATCCATCCACCATCTGCTGGAGAGAAAGAAATACTTATCACACCTCATTTTGACTTCTGCAACAGCATACTGCAAGGTTTACCAAGGAAGATTACTAATCAACCCCAAATGGCTCAGAATGTTGCAGCACACAATCTGCAAAACCCATAGAACAGAACACATAACCCCTACTCTAAAAACTTCACTGGTTACCAGTTAAAAGCAGGATCAAATATAAAACACTTATGACCACCTTTAAACTCATCAACAACATTGCTCCGTCATACCTTTCCTCCCTAATTAACACACCCACCACCGAAAGAATCAGAAGACCCATCAAAACTCAATAAGAGTTCCCACAGTGTTTTGTAAAATGAACCGATCCACAAGCAACAGAGCATTTACCTATGTTGCACCTACCCTCTGGAATGCTCTACCGCATACTTTAAGGGCGATTAAAGACCTCCAGACATTCCGGAAGGAATTCAAAACATACTTATTCACTGAATACTATGGTAATATACTCAACAATGAAATACTTAAAATCTACTCAACTTAGCTGCAACCCGCACACATACCCACTCCCTACACCCACTCCCTACACAGATTCCTGGCTAATCACTGAACAACAAGACAGAACTGCAAGGACACTCCGATGTTATTAATAATGTTGTTCACTGTATATAGTTTGTATATAGCTATTTTGAAAACATTGTGCATGTGAATACTTCACTTGTAGTTTATGTTTCACTGTTACCCTGAGTTTCATGTATACTGGTTTGTTTTATTGTAAACCACCCTTGATCATGGGATGAGGCGGTATAGAAACAAAAATCACTAAATAAAGAGCACTCTGGTGGCTAACACGGATAGAGGCAAGGGAGTGATGTCATTGAAAACTGGGCTTTTCATTGGTTCTTTGTCTCCACCAATCTGCTATTAGGGGAACACAACCCATTTGTCTGGGCTGGTCTAGCAGGACGATATGGAAGCATAATTTAACATCCAGTGATTTTCTTGGCAACGCCAGCTGTCTTCTGTCTACTATGATCTACTTCCTAAAAAATATGAAGCATTCCAGATGTATGTTATGCACAGTTAATACAAAAACAATTCTGTATGTTTAAAGATTAACTGGCTTAACAATGATCTTTGAAAACAGTGGCATAAGCTACATCTCTCAAACTGTTTCTTGGTGCTATAACATCCTCTCTTGAACCCATGCCTAAGCCTGAGATTATGTGCTTCTAATTTGTCCAAATCCTCCAAAAGATATAAACTATCTTAAAATATCACAATCGTATGTAGTAAACAGCGAGTGCTATTATGTGCCCTGCACCCTCTCCTCTCCTAATCTCACTGAGCTATGCTATTTTCATACCTCGGGGTCTACATCAGGGGTGGACAATATTTTTTGCCCCAGCAGCACAGTAGCGACTCTTGCCAGGACTACAAAAGTTGGGAGAACGCGAGACAGAGCACCTCAGGAGCAGGAAGTATCCCCGACTACTCCACAAACCCTGGGCTTAGGAGTGAGGCTCATGACCGTCATGGCATGCGCAAAGCTAACCCATTTGGGGAAATTGCCCCAGACAGCTTTTAAGGAGCAGAGGGTTTTTCTAGGAGAGGGCACCTGCAGCGATAAGGAACTGGTGCTGTTAGGATGAGAATTTTCCAGGCAGAGTTATCACAATAAATCAGGCTCGCACTGCAGGCTGAATGATTCATTCTGGGAGAAAGCACATTGATTCCCTAGCTTATTTTCTAACAAGTAACAGCAGAAGAATTGCAGCGACATAGGTGCTCTGGGTGAAGAGCAATCCACCACTCCTACTCTCCTGAAGCTCAATATTTTGCTGCAATCTCAAACTGAAATCAAATGCCTGGATTCATCTTGTCCTAGGAAAGGTCAAATAGCTGCAGTGACAAAAAAGTCTCTTAACATTTCATAAAGCAATTAGGTCCATTTCTGTGATTCAAGCAGCTGTTCTACCTATAAACGGGATTGGGTATAGGGGAAGCTTCAGGGCAGAATTAATCCCTTGGAGGGGGAGAGCCCTAGGCAAGCAAGAGTATGAGCCCCCCCCTCCCCCCATCAGTGTAAATACTTAACTCATACAAACAGGGCCTGTGGGGGGAGGAAAACCAGGAGAGAGGGAAGCAGCAGGTAAGAGGCACTACCCCCGACTCCTCCTTCCAACCGAAAAAGCGTGCACAGAGGTGGGGGGGGGGGGGGGAATAGACAGAGGAGAAATCTGGGCCTTTTTAATGGTAGCATACATGTGAGACAAGGTCTGGCAAGGTTTTTAAGAAACATATTTAACAACTAGTGATTTTCTTGGGAACGCCAGCTTTGTTCTGTCTATTCTGATCTACTCTACTTCACGAAACATATGAAGGACTCCAGATGTTTTATGCACTGTTAGTACAAAAAAACTGGTATGTTTAAAGATTAACTAGCATAACAAAGGACTTTGAAAACAGCGGCACAAGCTACATTTCTCAAAACATTTCCTTTTTTCCTTAATGTTATTCCTTCCTCTTTTGACTAAGGCCCATGTGGGAGATGCATGGCAGGCCTTGAACACGTACGCAGATTACTCAAAGGCCCACCACTGATGGCAGCTTTAAAGGGTTTCCCTGTAGCTGTATTTCTGTTTGGGCATGGTCTTTATCTTTCTTTATCTTTCTTTAAAATTTATTATACCGCCTAAACCAAATTAGGCATGCAGCGGTTTACAATAAAATCAAAATGGAACTACTGAGAAAAAAAAGAAAGAAGCGGAAAAGGAACGCCAATTCTCTAAAATAAGGGACAGCAAAAAGGAACAGTACAACAGTAATATTAGAAATAAAAATAAAAAAAAAGACACAGGGGAGGAGAACAGTCAGGTACTTGCAGGGGAGCAGTCAGGTACGTGCAGGTGAACAGTCAGGTACTGGCAGGGGGAGGGGGAAGAGGAAGATCAAAGGCAGTGCAGAAGAGGTGAGTTTTAAGATTAGCCTTGAAAGTGTGAAAAGAAGATTCCAACCGTAACGAAAGTGGCAGCGAGTTCCAAAGACGGGGGCCAAGGAAAAAGAAAGCAGAAGAACGGGTAGATTCGAGATGAGCCTGAGAGGGAGGTGGGAGAAAGACGATTAGCATGGAGGGATCGAAGAACTCTGGAAGGACAGTAAAAATGAACCAGGTTAGAAAGATAAAGCGGGACACCAGTGTGCAGAGACCTGTGTACGAAAATCAGAATCTTATACTGTATGCGAAAAGGGATAGGTAACCAGTGCAGGCGAATAAGCAGAGGGGTGTGACATGAGCAGACCGAGGAGCGTGAGACAGAAGACGAGCTGCTGTGTGGTGAACTAACTGAAGGCGACGAAGCTAAGTGGAAGACCGGCCAAAGATGCATTACAATAATCCAGCCGAGAGATAACCAAAGTGATAAGAAGTGTGGTCAGAGAGGAGGGGGAAAGAAAAGGCCGAACTGCACCGAGTTGTCGTAGAGTGTGAAAAGAGCGTTGCACGACAGAGGAGATATGGGCTTTAAAGGTTAAAGCAGAATCCAGGGTGACACCGAGATAGCGCAAAGACGTGACCAGAGGAATGGGACCAGCAGGAAGAGACGGGGCTAGAGAAGGAATGGAAGCACCAGCAGTGAACCAGATTGCTGAAGTTTTGGACAGGTTGACGTGTAAAACGTTATCTGAAAACCAGGAAGAAACCGCAGAAAGACAGGCATCCAGAGAACCGATATCCGGTGTGAGTGAGCAAGTATGAAAAAGGAGAAGAATATCGTCTGCATAAAAGTATGCAGAGATACCGTGCTGCTGTATAAGTAAAGCAAGGGGAGCCAAGAAAATATTGAATAGGGGAGCCAAGACAGAACCCTGGGGAACACCACAGTGAAGAGGTGTCGGAGAGGAGGAATCAGAACCGGAAAGAACGGAGAAAGAACGACTAAAGAGGAAGGAATGAAACCAACGGAGAACTGAACCAGAGAGACCGATAGATCTAAGCCTAAGAAGAAGAGTGCGGTGATCGACGACATCGAAAGCAGCAGAAAGATCAAGTGCAACAGCTACAGAAATAGAACCCTTGTCGTGAGCGGTATGCAACTCATTAAGAAAAGAAATACGGATAGTTTCAGTACTGTGCCCAGGACGAAAACCGGATTGACGGGGGTGAAGAACCAAAGAATCCTCTAGGTGTACAGAAAGTTGAGAGAAGACCAATCTTTCAAGAAGCTTGGAGAGAAAGGAAAGATTAGAGACGGGACGCCAGTTAGACAAAGTGGAAGGGTCCAGTGAAGGTTTTTTCAAAAGGGGACGTATCAGGGCGTGTTTCCAAAGCGAGGGGAAGGAGACACAGGACAGACTAGTGTTGAAAATAGAGAGAACCAAAGGAAGCAGAGCTAGTGAGGGTTCAGAAAGCCATTGCGAAGGGATAGGATCAGAAGGACAAGTGGTTTTTCGGGCTGTAGAAAGAACATGGATTAATTCTGAAAGGGTGATTGGTCGGAAGACAGACCAGCAGTACGAAAGAGGGGGGGTGGGAAGAGAGGACTGGGATGCGGATGGAACTGGGGAAAGAGGGGGAGGAGGAGAGAGAAGAGGGGGCAGGAAGGGAAAAGCTGGCGAATGGTAAGAACCTAGTCGGCAAAGTAGGAGGCCAAGGCAGCTGGGGTGGGATTAGAAGAAGGCGAAATAGGAGGTGCGATACCGGGGGATGATGACATTGCAGAGAGAGAGTGAAGGACGCGGTAGAGTTGACGTATGGAGTTAGTCGAGGAGGAGATAAGTTTAGAAAAATAATCCCGTTTTGCTGCATTCAGCAGAGAACGATAATGAGTGTGGCAGTAGCGAAAGTGAGACATTGTGGCCGGGGAAGGGTGCTTATGCCAACGACGAATAGAACGCCGAAGGTAAGAGCGATGAAGACGGCGCCCTGGGTGAAACCAAGGAGAGTTGGGGCGACAGCACCTGATAGGCTGGGGACGTAGGGGTGCAACCGTATCCAGGGCAGATGAGGGAGTGGTGTCCCAGCACTGGGCCTGAAGATCCACTGGGAGCAGATGGAAGTTATCAGGGAAAAGCTTATCCGAGGGAGGGAACTGGAGGAGTCAGGCGTATGACGACGACTCAGACGGGTAAGGGGTGAAACAGAGGAAACGGAGGGGGGGAGATGGGGCATGAAAGGGTAAAGGATATGCAAAAGTGATCGGACCATGGGAGAGGCTGGGAAGAGAAAGAAGAAAGGGTGGCGGGCGAGTGCTGACGGGAGATCACAAGATCCAAAGTGTGACCGGTGGAATGGGTCACACTTTGGATCTTGTGATCACGGTGCTGCCACCCTCGAAGTCTATGCTTAAGTTGGCCTCTGATAGAGGTAGGGCACTGGGAGCAGCAACGCTGTGGCAAGAGGGTGGTTTGGGAGGGAGATGGGAGGGGGGATTGGGAAGGAAGAGAGAGAGAGAGAGAGAGATATTCGACACCTGGAAGGAAGGTTGGGAAGGGAAGTAGAGAGGTACAAGACACTTGGAAAGGGGTTTGGGAAGGGAAGGATAGAGATGCTGGACACCTGAAGGTGGGTTGTGAAAAGCAGATGCTTTTTCATACGTGCAAGAGCTTTCTTACATAAGCAAATCGATTGTACATGCATTAATTTGTAGGCATATTTGTGTACAAGCAATCTGCGTGCACTTAAAATTTTTAGGGGTTCAAATGAACTGAATGTGCACTCATGAATGCGCATTCCAGTTCTTTGGATTCCTGGACAAAGCAGCAGTATGTCAGCTTTGTCCTTGTTCCATTCCATGTGGTTGCCTGATGGAGCTCATCAGTAAGCAGGTGAGATCCACAAACTATCTATTTGATTTAACACCCCTAAGCCCAAAACAGGTGGTGTGATCTTGTGTCTAAAGGCTGCCTTCTCTTTGGGTTGAGCCCTCTGGTACCGGAAGATGCAGAATCCCATGGCTTGGGAGGGAGGTACTGATATACACCAAGAGATCCCAGAGCAGAAGCTGGGTCAGCACACAACCGAGAAACAGACCCTGGAACAAGGGCGACTTCACAATGGAGAATCCAAACAGAGATCGAAGAAAGGAAGGTAAGATAAAAAGAACAATAAATGAAATCAATAAGGTCATAATCTGCAACAGGGAACCATTTCTCAACATTAGAGATAAGTCTAATCCAATGCTGTGCAGCAAAAATGGTTACTGAGAGAACCCTCCTGAAAAGGATACGGGGTCAGGTAAAAAGATAGATATCTCCCCCTTGGGAAAAGCACATTGAAGGTAAAATTAAATCACTGCATGCAGGTATCTCAAAGGCTAAAGATTACTAGAGATATTAAAAGATCCAAAACATCAAACTGAAATATGCTGCATTAAACAGAAGATCTTAAATTCATCTGCTCCAATAATAAATTTAAAGTAGCAGCAGAAGCATAAAAACTGTGGAAATATGGAAAAAAAAAAAACAGGAGAGAGATATCAAGAGCATCAGTATGGTGAAAATACTGTCAACTAAAACAGAATCAGAAAGGTTTTGGAGAAATTTATATGAGGACAACCGAGAAGCAAAATGGCTACTCAACACACGAGAATTTGGAAAAAGCAAACACCAAATCTTGGGAACAGCCTGAAGTAACAAAGCAGTAAAGAAAGTAATTTAAAAAGAAGAGGTCAGACCCAAATGACCAATTTCTGGCTCATAGACGTTAACATCTGGAAAACTGCAAAAATCAACTGGTCAAGCAACCAGACTTAAGAGCACGTCTCCTTCCAAAGGGCGATACAAGCGAAGTTCCCAAAAATTACAGACCAATAACTTGTTTGCCTAAGGTCTACAAGCTGTTCACTGTAGTAGATGCCAGCAGAATATATGATCACATCAATTCCAAGAACATCACGGTTACAAAATAGGGCAACAAGAGGGGAACATATGGAAACAAAGACCAGTTAATGCTGAAGAGAAGCAGAAATCTCAGTATAGTATGGACTGACTATAAGAAAGGGTTTCATAGCACCACACACTTGTGGATAATAAACCGCCTTGAAATGTACAATTAAACTCTAGATCAATGGTTCTCAACCTTTCTTCTACTCTGACAGAACGGTCAGACAATAACCTGCAGATGAACAAATTGCTCAAATACTTGATTGTATTTGAAAATGATGCAATTGAAATATAAAATATTCTTAACAGAATTCACATTTTTTTAGGAACTGTTAGGGCAAAGTTAATAAATTTTATTCTCTCACAAAACCATTAATCTCCGCTTACACTTCTGTGAGACGTCTGGGCTGATGTGCTACACACAGTTTTTCAGCATGTGGTTGAACGGTAGACAAAGTCGCACTTAACTTACTGTTAATATCAAGATTATTTTTGTAGCTATTTCGGAGTTTATACAAAGCAGGGCTAGGATATTTCCCTTTACAGATTGACATACATAAAAAATATATTCAAATTCAGGTATCGCCTCAGTAATAGGTCATTGGGGACGTGGCTTTGATGTCGCACGGAAGCCGCTAATGCTGATTAGTAAACATACCCCTAAGCCTACTTAACAACATCCACAGGCTCAAATGCACAAAAACTGTTGAAGAATAAAAGTAAACATCCAGAATCCGGGTCCATTATTAAACTTGGGCAAGCATTCCAATGAGGACGACAAATGAGTATACACAGGAAATGAAGCACTGAAATTTACAAAGCAAGAGAAAGATACTTAAAGAATTAAGTGGCAAATGCACAAATATAGGGAGAAATACAGTAACCATTGTTGTTGTTGTTGTTGTTGTTAAGTGCCGTCGAGTCGGTGTCGACTCATGGCGACCCTCTGGATAGTTGTCCTAAATTGTGTTCGGTCTTCAGTCAGGCGGTTCATTGTTGACAGACTGGTACCCGTAGCTGCTGTCATGACTGAAAACCAGACACATGAATGGCTAAGAAGAGCAACCAAAATCTAATGAGAAATTGATAGTTGTAGCCCAAGGCAGTGGGGCTTACAGATGAGATCTTTTATAGCAAACCCCCCCAAAAAAATATATTGGTAAATCAGGAAAATGCAGATTCTGCAAAAGCTAGAAATGGTTGCTCATCTCATAGCTGGCTGCAAAATTCTGATGGCAGGAAATTTCTATACAAAAAGACACAATACGATGGCATCTTTTATCTATTATATACTTTGTAAATACTATAACATTGCTATCCTGGAAAAGCACTGGGATCACAACCCTAAGAAAATTATGGAGAACCAAGAAATTGTGATTACCTGGGACATTCCCATTCTGACCGATAAAAAGCTTAATGCAAGGAAACTGAACCTAGTGGTAAAGGAGAAAGAGGTGTTAGTGCCAAGTGACTAATCTGTGACTCATGTGGAGATGGAAAAGATACTCAAATACCAAGAACAGCAGTCAGGTATGAAGAAAATATAGCAGAAAGATATAGAAATATTTCCCATTGTGTTAGATGCAGGTTGCCTACCCATATTATATATTATAAATACAGAAGGAAGCTCTCTTTGGCAGGATGCAAGTACTATGCTCAGCATTAGCAGAAATTGAAGAAACGGAGATCCCTCTCCACATATTCCAACTTAGAAGCGGTGTCCATTACTATCACATTATACCCAAAACCAACACAGTTGGAAACACTGCCCCTGATAACCCAAATCTAGAGTGAAGAAAGGTCAGCAGGAAATGCAAGAGAGTGACAATGATGAAGCTCTGGCGAGACCAGGCAATGACTGGATCTGTGTGTCCCCAAACAGGAACCAGATGGCCTGTGAGAGGAAATAGACATGAAATGGATAGCAACTATCCAGCCAATGGGATATACTGATACCCACTGGTAGGAGGTCAAAGGTTCAGCCCAGGAAAAGATCCCTTAGGAAATAAGCCACCTGCAGGGTCTTGGAAGAACCTCCCTGGCAGAATACCTCTGAATAGACACATGACACATTCATCACTCCAGCGAAGGTCTTCATTCACTGCTGAAACTCGGATCAGGTCTTCTTTACCCCATGAAAGACAAATACAAGATGGTGAGTTTTCTCCCTTAGAGCAGTGATATCCATTTCACCACCACTGCTTTCTCCTTATCCAGCTCCCTTTTCAAGCCTCACTAAACTGGAAAGCAAGACAGCGGGCTGCTGACTCTTTCTTCCACCATCGGTTGTGTTATGTCACTCTTAAAAACCCCTTCCTCAGGCCTACAGTGAGAACATTCCATCCATCTCGGTGAGCCACTGTGAACTACAGACAGTTCTAGCTGACTAGACTGAGCAGAATATTCTCAGCCTTCCCTAATTTCTATTACTACTGCTTATCAGTTGCATAGTGCTACAAGGCATACGCAATGCTATAATATAGATGTAAGAGAGTCCCTGCTCATCAGAGCTTACTGTCTAATCAAGACAATGATCACCACAGCTGGGGATCAGTGTATGGTAAGACACACATAAGTGGTGAACAGAGCTGCCTTTACCTATGGGCAAAAGGAACAGCTGCCTCATCCCTATACAATGGAGGCCCAGATGCCCATAGGTAAGTGTCCCTGCACTTGACCCTGTGCCCACTGCTGCCACCCCTCTCTGGGACCATTAACGGTGGCAATATATTAAAAACACAGCACTTCTGCGCCGGTGTTACCTTCTCTTTCAGCACTGTGGTGCCTTTCATGCTTCCGCCACTCAATGGCGCCAGAAGAGAAGGAGCCGCGGTGCCTTTTTAATACATTGCCATTGCTGCATATGCCGGAGAGGGACAGCCATGGCGGACAGAGGAGGGGGCCCGCGAAAGGAGGGGGAACCTTGAACATGGGGGGTCCCATAAGGGGCTGAAGCAGCCCTGGTACTGAACTGTTGCCCTGAGCGAGGGGCATCAGGATCCAAAAACAGCCTCGAAGAGGTGGGTTTTTAGCCTGGATTTGAATAGGGCTAGAGAAGGAGCCCGACGCACCGACTCAGGTAGTTTGTTCCAGGCATATGGAGCAGCGAGGTGGAATGAACGAAGTCCAGTTGACAGTGGCAGAGAAGGGCAAAGATAAAAGGGATCTGCCAGAAGAGCGGAGGTCAAGCCATGAACCAGAGTTCTGAACAGACTGAAGGGAAGATAGATGATTCAGAGGGAGACCAGCGAGGAGCAGGTGACAATAGTTATGATGGGAGGTGACCAGAGAGTGGATAAGCGTCTTGGGTAGTGTGTTCAGAAAGGAAGGGATGAATTTTGCTGATGCTATATCTAAAGAGCAACTGCCTAGTACCTAGATCATCAAGGATTCGATTCCCACTGGCACTCCTTGTGATCTTGGGCAAGTCACTTTACCCTCCATTGCCTCGGAAGAAAAGGCCTGGCAATCTACTTCCGGTGATACATTGCCAAGAAAATCCAGAGACAGCTGGGTCACTAGGAGTCAGTACTGACTTGACAGCACACAAAAAAAATAAAAAAAAAATAAAATTATATATATATATATATATATATAAATAAACAGGAGGTTTTAGCTATCTGTTGGATGCGCAACAACTATATACGGTCTGTTCTTTGAACGATATTAGTGTCAATCAAATGATGTGTATTCACTCAAAACGTAACCGGACAGTACAGATGTACTACATGTATTACTTATAAATGCACTCACACACGTCTCAAATCACAGATTCCTTTAGGAGGTCTCAGATTTTATGGCACTGATCTTGACTTTGAAAACGTCAAACCGTAGGTGCCTATTCGCATCAATGACCTTCCCCAGGAACTGTGTTATTCTTAATATTATATTATGCTTGAAAAGTTCTCTCTCACAATACTTCGATCTTATTGTGGGAAAATTGCTCAACTTATTTCCCAAGTTGTTTAACTTATCTCCCAACGCCGTCCTTCGGTACCTGAAAAGCCACTGAGGAAATTTGAAAAGTGAAACATGGATGAGGTACCGAAGGACAACCTTGGGAAATAAGTTAAGCAACTTAGGCTGTTAGTGCTGCTGGGTTTAAAAAAGGTTTGGACAAGTTCCTGGAGGAAAGGCCCATAAACCATTATTAAGAAGAGACCCAGGATATCAATGCTTGACCCAGTACAAGCATTGTGGAACCTGTGTCTTTTGGGAAACTGCTGGGTACGTATGACCTAGATTGGCCACTGTTGGAAACAGGATACTGGGCTTGATGGACCTTGGTCTGACCCAGTATGGTATATCTTATGTTCTTAAAAAGAGAACCGGCAGTACCGGTAGGCGTCGAATGAAGGCAGACGCGACCACAAAAAACAAGAAATGAAAGGTAAATTTTCTGCGGTGACAGGGTACCACGTCCTGTCGGCTCCACGGAAAACAAAGAACTGAAGTGAGAGAGGTACAGAGGCAGGAAAGCAGCACGCATGCGCTGTGAGATGCTCCCAAAAGCTTTCCTATTGGACGCTGGGGAGCGTTCCCGCGTGGGCTCCGTCGGTACTGACGATACCCATATGTGAAGACTCATTCCTGCTTGTTCCTGGAGATTATAGTGTTATCCACAGAAAGTGAGGGAGGTGGGGGGTTTAGTGGAAAGATAAGCAGCTCAGTTTTGGCACTGTTCAATTTCAGATGGCACTGAAAACATCCAGGCAGCAATGTCGGATAAACAGCAATCTAGGTCTAGATTCCTGGAGAGATTTCAGGTGCCAAAAGTCAGATCTGGACTGTACTACTCTGGCCACTTCTAAGGGGGAGTGCCATTGCAAAATGGTTTATCTGCTCACTATTCTAATACCATTTCACATCCTCCACTGGGAAGAAAAAACACAGTAAACAGGAATATGGGGCCTTTATATTTGCAGTATTGCTATCTCCTAACCCTGTTCCTACAACAGTCCTTTGTAATTTATCAAATAGGTCAAACACACAAAAATCTCCAAAAAAAAAAATCAAGAAAAATTAATTTCAA
Source organism: Ichthyophis bannanicus (assembly GCA_033557465.1). Lineage (NCBI taxonomy): Eukaryota > Metazoa > Chordata > Amphibia > Gymnophiona > Ichthyophiidae > Ichthyophis > Ichthyophis bannanicus. Next base: position 896,897,898 of record CM066035.1, on the reverse strand, counting down.
ACACACACAAACCAAACTTTACTTTGTGTACACACCCACTGGGTTCCCACTCATCAGCTGGTACACTATTTCAAGCATCTACCATTTTCTCAAGTCATCTGTTTCGTCAGCCCTCCCCACTTCATACCATGACTCCTGGTCTCAAACTCCTTTCCCATAGAAAAGTTCATCTTCTAGTTTATTGAAGCTTGTCAAATATTTATATTTTTCTATCATATCCTATATTTCTAGTCTTTTCTCCAGTGCGTACATTTTGATTGTCTTAAGCATCTCTTTTGTAAGAGGTTGCTGCAGGACCTGTGTGATTTGAATAGTCCCTTCTTCAAACTGCTTCCATTCTCTCAATGTCCTTATGTAAACAGGAGTGCCAGAAGTGAACAATTCCCAGGGTGAGGTTTCTCTAAAGCAATGTTTCTTACCCTGGGCGCACGCAGCCTGTCAGGTTTTCAGGGTATTCATGATGAATATGCACGAGAAAGATTTGCATTCAATGATGTCAGTACATGCAAATCGCTATCTATTCATTGCAGGCATCCTGAAAATCCACTGGGTTGAGAACCACTGCAGTAGAGGCTTACACAGGGACATTGTCATCACTTTTTTCCTGAAAAAGAAAAACCTGCATGGTTCATTTCTCCAAAGAATAAAACAAAACTTAGAAATCAGAAAGGAGATGGCCCTAATTTTTCTTTGTTCTAGCTGCTGACTGAATTATTGAAGACATTTTTCACAGCTGCTGCTTTAAACGTGTAAGCAGTTATGCCTAGAAATCTATCATGAAATACTGTCCCCTTCATCCTCGTCCGTACTTGGCAAGATCCTTCATATTTCAAAATAGATACAAAAGCATTTTTCAAACTGAATTATCAAGTATACAGTGGCCTCTATGATGAAATACATTAAGAATTAGTTTGAGCAGAATCGTACATTCCAGCATAACCGAAGAAAAATAATCTTTTCAGGCCATTAGTGGTCAGTGTGCCCCTAGGATTGATTCCAGAGGACCATAGCGGAATCCCTGCGGGGATGGCCAGCAGCTCATAGAGAAACCCGATGACCTAGTATGGGACATGAGTTACAATCCTCGGGCGTGCTGATGACTAAGCAATAGAGGCCCGTGACGTGATATAACAGGGAAAGAAGCCATTTCTATTTAACACCTGATCTCAGACAAATTAGGTCCATTCTTGACAGGGTGCACTTGGAAGTTGCTTTTATCCTATAATTTTTTCCAGTTCTGCTTCTGTATTCTTAATTATTCTGCTTTGCATTCTGTGTTCCTAGTCTTCCCTTATCTTCTCTCCATATTACTATCCCCGTCTCTCTTCCCTCTTAGCATGCCTCCACCAAAGTTGGTTTGTAAGCAGGGCACCCATAAAGAAAAACAGGAACATCCTTCCCCTCTCCTTGAGGAACCTGTCCAGACTGTTCCTCATCCTCTGCTTTACTGCAACAGTCTGGGGAGCAGCAGCGACTACTAAAACTATTCTGTTATCCATATTAAATGAAACGTGCATGTCTTGGGAGAAGGGGGAATATCACCCTAGCAGTATCACTCGACTTATTCAGTGTTTTTGATCTAGTCCAGAGGTACTCAAATCCAGTCCTGGAGGGCCGCAAACCAGTCAGGTTTTCGGGATATCCCTAATGAATATGCATGAGATAGATTCAAATACAATGGAGGCAGTGCATGCAAATATATCATATGCATATTCATTAGGGATATCCCAAAAACCTGACTGGTTTGCAGCCCTCCAGGACTGGATTTGAGTACCTCTGATCTAGTCCATCACCCTCTTCTGCTCTCACGCCTTTCCTCTGCCGGGTTCAAATCTACTGTTCTTCACTGGTTTCACTCCTTTCTCTCCCTCCGTTCATACTATGTCTCATTTCAAACTTCTACCTCCTCCACCTTCTCCCTCTCCTGTGGTGTTCCACAGGGATCGGTGCTCGCTCCCCTGCTGTTTAATGCATTTCTCGCCTCACTGCTGGTGCTTATTCAGCAGCAGGGTGTGTTAGCCTAGGCGGATGACATCCTGCTGCTGTTTCATACCCACATCTTCTTGCCTGATCTTTCCCCAATCAACTCGTGTCTCAGCTTAGTGGCCTCCTGGTTGAAATCAAACTACTTACATCTTAATGCAGGAAAAAATCTCAGCCCTTCGGCTGTCTGATTCACTTACACCTCCATTCATATCCCCCTCTCTTGAAGATAACATTATGCCCATAGCACAAACTAAGTATTTAGGTGTTACCTTGAGTCTTCTCTTAGCTTTCAGTCACACTAACTCGGCAGTTCGCCATTGCTCCTTTTCCCTCCGCCAGATCCATAGTATTCGTTCTTATTTTCCATCATTCGCTATTACCACACTTCTGCTTTCTTTAGTTATTTCAAAATTGGACTATTTATTTTATTTATTTACATTCTCTTATATACCGTGCTATTCTGCATCAGTGCAGTTTACATTGAACAAACTGAAATTACATTGAACAGGGCATTATAACTTGGAGATAACTATTTTACAGAGAACATGGGCTATGGAGGGTTAAGTGGCTTGCCCAAGACCACAAGGAGTACCTGTGGGACTAGAAACCCCAGTCCTTCCGGCCCAAGGTTGCTGTCCTCTAGTTGGATTTGAACCCCCGACCATCCGGCCTGAAGTACCTTGCCCCAACCACTAGGCCACTCCTCCACTCCATTTGTGACACCATTTATTCTGGACTTCCTCAGTATCAGCTAAAGCATCTACAATCAGTACAGATTACCGCTATTCGCCTCCTTCACCAGGCCTCAGGGTCAGATGTTTCTCCGTTGTTCATAAAATCCCACTGGCTCCCTTTTCCATACAGAATTCATTATAAATTACTAACTCACAAGGTTCTTAACTCAAGTATCCTAGAATATCTCTCCTCCCACATAATTCCTTACGCTCCTACTCGCTCACTCTGTTCAATACATGCGCATCAAACGCCTATCTGGAAGGCACTCGAAACTCAGCTTTCTAGGGCTCTCACTTTGGAATTCACTCAGTTTCCCTACGTACCAAATCTTTTTTTTCTAGATTTAAAACAGCTCTTAAAACCCACCTATTTCACCAAGCTTTTAATATATCCTCTTCTGCAACTTAGTAATTAAGGACTCCGGGCACTCAACTGTTTCCACACCTGGAATTCCCCGATACTCTGCATTTCTCCCATCCTCTCTTTCCCTCCCATGCTAACCTATCTTTAATACTTTCTTTTAATGGTGTTCTTTTCCTTTTTTTTCTTACGTTTTTATTATTGTAAACCACCCTGATACAATGTTCGAAGAGCGGTATATCAAAATTTTAATAAGCCATTACCATAAAATAGAATACTTGTAGGGCCTACAAGTTCTCCTGTGATGTTTCGCCTCCTCCACTCACATGAGCTTCCTGTTATATGGCAAACCTTACAAGCAGAGGGCACATGCCACCACAGGACCTGTCAAGTGCAGGACAGCTTGCAGGCTCCTCACAGACTTTCGGCATTGGTGTTTGTGCTTTTGCTTGGAACCTATCGGCGATATGCAGGACAGAAACACCACAGCCTTAGGCCCGAAATGAGGCATAGCAACAGACGCAACCCTCTGATACCTTTCAAAAATTGGTGCTGGAGGCAATTGCCTATGCCTAAATCCGGGCCTGGCCTCTTATCTCTTGCTATGTTTTTTATGTTCTTAAGTCTCTCTTGTCTCTTCCTTCTCCCTTGTATGCTTCCTCTCACACTCTTTCTAACTGAAACTGGCTGTGCCACGTCAGCCCTCGAGATAGATTCAGGAATTAGAGGCCAGCAAACATCAACCAGATCCGTTCCTAATCATATTCACTGCTCGGTTTCATACCATCAGGCACTCCAAGCTCTCAGAAAACAGGACACAGCTTTTACATACCAAAATCGGGTGTTAAGCTCTAAAAACCTATTTAGCATCTGATAATGCGTTATCTTTCATTGTATACACACCAGCCCCATTTACTAACATACATTAATAAGCTAGTGCATGTAGACAGAGGCTTCTGGAAATTCAGAGGGCTGTATTTCCAGCTAGTGTAAATGGCCTTTAAAAAGTACTCCCATGCCATGGACCCATACAACAAACAGCAGAATGCACACAATTTCAGCTAAGATATATTTTTCTAAAGAAATCCTGCTATTTTATGCAGGGAATCCCACAGATTCTCACTGTAAAAATCTTAAAATGGTCACAATCATTTTTAAAAAATTTGAGATATGCATACGCAAAATATTTTAGATTCGTTTTCAGACTTTCCTAATTCTCAAGCTTCTTTTTTTATTTCAATTGTTTTAATAAAACATTTTTAAAGCACTTTACAACTTAACATGCACAAATTTATTGTTATGTGCGTTAATTCGTAGATGAAAGTACTTAAGATTTGTGCATGCTAACAAATACACATCCCTATTAAAAATAATTTACTGGTCCAGAGACTCTGAGTAAGGCAAACACCTTGCCTTCAACGGGGTCCCAGAGGCAGATAAGTTGATCACCCACTGAGTCAGTGGCAGAGAGGAGCCGTAAGCTCATGTCCCAACACTTCTCCAGACACACAGCCCAGTTCCATAACATTAGATGAACTCCCCCCTCTCCAAGCAAGATTAAGAGGTTTCTTAAAAATGGCAGAGAAATAAGAGCAAAATAAGAGACAATAACTCTCTCATGCAAGCAACTTCTGGAGCACAATGAAAGGTGACATTTTACTTACCAGTTAATGTCCTTTTCCTGACTCCTGTTAGACCACTCTAGACAAGTGGTTGTGTTCCCCTACCAGCAGATTGGTGGAGACAAAGAATCAATGAAGAGCCCAGGTTTCAGTGATATCACTCCCATGCCTCTGAACCAGAGGTCCTCTTCAGTATTCGTCCTAAAGCATATGGGAGAAACATGGCAAGCCTCACACAACCTCAGTTGTAGGCAACGAGGAGTATATCAACAGCAGAGAACTATGTACAGAAAAGCATAAACAGAAGGCTGTCAGTAGAAGATGAACTTAAAGAGCTAAGTATAAGAATCGTAGTGAACCCAAGAGTACCACAGCAGAAGAACAGAATACAATTTCAGGGGCAGGCCCTGGACTGGTCTAGCAGGACTCAAGGAAAGAACATTAACTGGTATCGTTCTGCTAGACCACTCCAGACAAGTGGGATGTACCAAAGCTACAACTCCACTGGGTGGAAAGGTACAACAGCTCGCAAAACCCTTTAGCATAAGGCTGTGTTCACCCGTGTGTGGACATCCAAGCACTTGACAAAAGTTGAAAGTGATGCCGACGTTGCTGCCTGACAAATGTCTGTAGGGGCTACCGAGCCCTACTCCACCAACGAGGATGCTTCTGCTCGAGTAAAATGCGCATGCAAATACTCCAGAACTGGCTGGTTCCATAAAAGATATGCCAAGGCAATGGCCTCCCTAATCCAGTGCCCCAAACTCGACTTGGCCGCCGCTTCACCCTTGCATGAGCCAGAAAACAGCACAAAAAGATGGTCAAATTTACAAAAGAATTAGTAATTTCAGGTACCGGAGCACCCCCCGGACAACCACCAGGCGAAGATTCTTATCCTTCCCCTGACACTGCTCCTTTGGGAAGGAGGGCAGGCAGACCACCTGGCTCACATGAAAGGAAGCAAGCACCTTAGGCAAGAAGGAAGGCACAGGCTGAATGTAAACGGCCTCCCTTGAAAAAGACAGAAAGGGATCTCAGCAAGACTGAACCTGCAACTTGTAAATCTGCCTTGCGGAACAAATCGCGATCAAGACCAATGTCTTGAGCATCAAATCCTTTAGGTTAGTACATTTCAAAGGGCACCACCATCAGTGTAGGGATCACAGATTGGAGGGAAGGATGCAAATGCCAAACCCCCTGGAAAAAAGGAGAGATGTCCAGGTGCCAGGCACAAGACGTGCCCGTCACTAAACCCCAGAAATAGGCCAGAGCTGTCACCTGAACTTTCAGGAAGCTAAGGGAAAGGCCCTTCTCTAGGCCATCCTGTAGAAAGGTCAACAAGGAAGACGCCTTGGTGGCCTCAGAAGCCAACTGTCGCATCAATGCTCTAAGAGGTACCAGATCCATGTACGTATGCTAGCTTGGTAGACCTCCAAGCAGAGTAGAGACCAATACTGGAGAGTAGCTCTTAAGTGCTAGCTATCTTTTCAAGAGCCATGCTGTAAGCAAGAAGAAAATCGGATCCTCCAATATGATCAGTACCTGCCGCAATAGACTCTGAGACAACCAAAGAGGCAATGCCTGCAGGAGCTGTATCAGGTTGCCGAACCACATTCTCCTCGGCCAATCTTGTGCCACCAGAACAATCCTTTCTGGGTGGCGTTCTATACACCAAATCATGCGCCCCACCAGGAGCCCAGGAGGAAACATGTACAGCAGTTCCTGACCTGGAAAAGGCTGGGTCAGGGTGTCGACACCCTCTGACCCCATCTCTGTGTGGTGACTGAAGCGGCAAGCTTTGGCACTTGAGCATATTTATTTATTTATTTATTTTTATTTATTTAACATTTTTATATACCGCACTATTTATTATCAGCGCGGTTTACATAGAACTACAAAACATCAGATAAGATACATATATCTGTTTTTACATGGAACAGGAAGAAAAACTTGGAAAACCGGGGTAATTGTAACAAAGGATAATAGACATTGAACTATATACATATGATAGTAATATTACATGAAAAGGTATCTTGTTAGATAGGAACGGGATTAGAGCTGTTTGGATGAACTTGTTCTCTGGAAAGTATTTGATGAAAAGGTGATGCTTCAAGGCCTTTTTGAACTGGGGGATATCAGAGATGGCCCTAATGTGTGGTGGGAGGGTGTTCCACAGTTTTGGAGCACATAAGCTGAATGATCGGTTCACAGTTGCAGAGATGTATTTTAAGGATTCTTTTGGAACTTTAAGCATGTTTAGTTCCGAGGTTCTTCTAAGCCTGTTGGAGGGGATAGGTTGTATCAACTCTGATAGAGGGGAGGGAGCAGGTCCTTTGTGAGCTTTGAAGACTAGTAGCAGGGTCTTGAAGGTGATTCTCGCTTGGATAGGGAGCCAGTGTAATTGTTTCAGGAGAGGTGTTATATGTTCTCTTTTTGGTACCCCGAAGAGCACTCTTGCAGCACTGTTTAATGCTAGTTGAAGAGGGTTGAGGGTTGATTGGGGGAGCCCCTGTAGTATACAATTTGCGAAGTCAAAGTGTGGGATAATTAAAGCCTGGTAGACAGTACGGAAATCATCTGGATCAATTAGTTGGCGAAGGTGTCTAAGGGAGCGAATCTTGAAATAAATTGCCTTTACAGTGTTGGCTATGTGGGTCTTCATGTCTAGATTCTGATCCAGGGTAACACCAAGATAACGGATGTGGGGTTTTACTTGCAACTTAGCATCATGGACTTCAAGGAATGTAGGTGGTGTGAACTTAGGGTTTCTTGAGATGAAAAGTACCTCTGTTTTCTTGTTCTGGATTCTGAGATTTTGAGTCAGTAGCCAGTCTGAGATGGCGTTAAAACAGTTGGATATGGTGGTGAGATTCATCTTATCAATGCAGAATGGCATATATAATAAGACATCATCAGCATAGATCATATAATTGACTTTGAAGGACCTGATAATGTTGCATAAGGGTTGCATGTAGATGTTGAATAATAATGATGACAAAGAGGAACCTTGTGGGACTCCTTGACCTTGGTGAAATGGATCTGATGTTTCACCATTTGAGCGAACTTGCTGCCATCTTTCTGAGAGGTAAGAGTTGCACCATTCAAGAGCATTTCCACAGAGGCCCTTCTCTCTTAGGCGGACAATAAGAATGTCGTGACAGACCGAGTCAAAAGCAGCCGCAATATCTAAAAAGATGAGGACAAAGCCCTGTTTGATGTTGTCGATGCCAGAGTTTAAGCTGTTGAGAAGTGAGGTGAGGAGCGTTTCGACCCCGTAAGATTCCCGGAATCCATGTTGACAGGTATCCAGAGGCGCTTCAGTGTCGATATGGTCTTGCAATTGTCTGTAGACTATCTTTTCGATTATTTTCGCAAGGGTGGGTATGCTGGAGATGGGTCGGTAGGAGTCTGTTTTTTGCGGATCTAATTTGAGGTTTTTTAGTAGAGGTCGGATGGAGGTCTGTTTGAGGGCAGAAGGGAATGAGCCAGTGTCAAATGATAGACTTATGATTTTGGATATTGTTGGAGCAAGTTCTTTGCGGAGGTCCTTTATCCAAAAAGCTGGACACGGATCGGTGTGTGCTGTGGATAAGTTGAGAGATGAGATAATATCTTCAATTAGCTTCAAGGAAGGGGTGGAGAAAGAAGCTAAAGGAGCTGGGAGTGCATGAGCATTCAAGATAGTGGGTATTGTAATTTTATTTGTGCAGCATATCTTAGATTGTATGTAAAGGGCATAAGCTTGTGGGTTGATTTCACATTGGTGCTCCTGTGAGGGTTCTTTGGCTAATTTCTTAACGAGGGTAAATAGGTCGTGAGGTTTGTTTATAGCATGTTTAAGGATGTCTGTATGATATAGTCTCATTTTTTCAGAAATAGCTTCGCGGTGGGTTTTAAGATGTTGCATGTATGCAGACTGATTAGTATCATTGCGTGATCTCCTCCATTTCTTCTCAAGTTTTCGCAAATGTTTTAGGGATTCTTTCAGATCTGATGTAAACCAAGGTGCCGTAGCTTTTCTTCTTAATGACTTATTTCTGGTCGGACGAGATGAGATGCGGTTGAGTCTGTTGTTCCAAGAAGTGATAATCTCTTCCAAGTTTAGGGTAGAATCATTAAATAGAGCATCAGTTTCCTTGAGGATTTGTTCTCTGTTAAAAGGTTGGAAGCTTCTGGAAGTGGTATTTGCATATTTGTTTAGGTTCTTGTCATCGGAATATTGCTGCTTTTGAATGGGAATCTGGAATATAATGAGGTTATGATCTGACCAAGGAACCTCTGTAATTGCTAGAATAATATTCTGAAGTTGGTTGAGAGCGGATAGTGGGGCAAATATGAGATCAAGGATGTTGCCTTTTATATGTGTGGATTGTTGTATGACTTGCTTGTAGCCTAGTGTTTCTAGGGCATCTATGAAGGCGTCAGATTGGTTGTCTTGTAGAGATGGTAGGTTAATGTCTCCTAAGATCCAATTGGGTCTGTTTGGATTCTGTGAATTGGAGGCAAGATTTATAATGGTTGAGAGATCATCTGGGGAAGGTGATGGCGCTCTGTAGACTAAGTTTATAGAGTAGAGGTTGTTAGAGATAGAGACTGTTTCGAGTAGATTGTTGCTAGAAGAGTCAACCATTTTAAGTTGGAGTCCGTTCTTAGCGATGATAAGAACTCCTCCACCTCTTTTGCCTTGTCTGCAGCTGGTGAAAACCTCATAGTTATTGGGAAGGAGCTGGTTGAGAATTATATTGTCTTCTGGAGAAAGCCATGTTTCGGTGACCATAAGTAAGTCGAGGTTATTGGATGTTATTATATCTGTGACAGCTGGCCATTTTTTACGAAGGGAGCGAGCATTAATGAGGGCACATTTGAGGGGGCATGGTTGATTGTAGTTTTCTGAGTTTGACTTTGTAGTGTGTTGAAGAGGTATGTATAATAAATAATGGTGATGAGAACGTTGGTCCCAGTTTACATTGTGGTAATTGGTGCGTGACCATTTTTGCCAGTTGTTATGTAAGATAGGTATGGAATTGCCTGAGGAAATTAGAGCCAGTATCTCTGGTATCAGACCTATGAGGAGGAGGTATAGGCCTAGAGTAATTTTGCAGTGGAGGGCCATTGTGAGGCTGAGATGAATATCGTTTGAGAGGGAGAATTAAAGGATAGGGTTTGTACTTTATGTGGTGAAGTGTTTAGTCTTTGGCTAGGGGAAAAGAGATTTGCTGGGAATTAGTTGGATACAGGAAAATTGTTACAAAGCTTACCAAGTGAAAGTTGCGATTTGATTAGGCAATGATCTTTACTGGAATTTAGAGAGGGAGAGATAATTGCTTACCAAATGTGCAAGTACTGAGAAGAGTGTCTACAGATTGATACAATGTAACAATATGTGAAATGTATTAGTCATACTTGAGACAAACTGATACTTGAGAGGATGCTAGCAACAATGAGTGGTGAGGTATTAGCAGACACAGTGGTGAGAAAGCAACATTGCAATATTGGAAACATTGTGCACAAGATGTGAAACATAGATATGTGCTTAGCCGTAAGAAACAGCAAAACCTCCAGGTAAATTTACTATGTAGAGCATATGGTAGTTTAAATATTAAAACCTTTTATGACTTAAATTTCAAGTTTCTTAAGAAAGTATAGTGCAATAACATTTGGTAGTATACATTACAGATTATTTAGTAGAGAACTGTTCATGGTAGTGGCGGTTACTTTTCATTAGGTAAGATTTTTCATCGAGGATTGTGCTCAGCTCGAACCGGGGGGATTGTAATGAAGGTTGTAATCGAGGAGAAGGGCTGTATCAGTTAGCGGCGGTTCTTTATGGGAGTCTTTGTGTCTTCCCGCGAAGTTGCTTCAAGCCCTGTGCTCAGGCCCAACCAGTGCCCCGCCTAAGGGCCACGCCAAAGGGCCCTCTGGCGAGGCCCTCAGGCGCGGGCCCGACCAGGCGCGGGCCCGCCTGGCGGCGGCTCCTTTTTGTAGCGGCCTGCTGCTCCTCCCCTCCCACAGCCCCGAATGGGCTGGAGTAGCTGCTTGGAGATCCATGAGATCCATTTTGAGGTGACTCCAGAGGTGCAGAATCAACTGAAATGCCTCCTGATTCAACTCCCACTCTCCAGGGTCCAGAGAGTGCCGGCTGAGGAAGTCCGCTTCCACACAGTCCAACCCGGTAATGTGCTGAGCTGACAAGGCTAGGAGGTTCTTCTCCACCTAGGATAGCCATCTTCAGAGCTACCCCAGTGCTCCTCATGCTGTCTTGCCAATTCACATAAGCCCATGGCATGACATTGTATTAAAACACTCAAACTGCCTGGCCCTCAACCAAGAGCCAGAAATGCAGAACAGCCATCTTGATGGCCCTCACTTCGAGGCAGTTGATAGGCCATACCGATTCCCTGCAGTTCCAACGGCCCTGGGCCATACAGTCTTGGCAATGGGATCCCCAGCCTGAGAGACTGGCATCCGTCATCAGCAGGATCCAGAAGAAATTGTCTAATAATAGGCCCTTCCTCAGATCACAGGGATGCCGCTACCACCACAGATTGGCCTTCACCATCAACAGAGGTGGAAACCTGCACTCAAACTCATGAGAATGCAGGGACCACCAAGTCAAGAACAACTGATGGAGCGCACATGTGAACACACGCCCATGGCACCATCTCTATGGTCACCGCCATCAATCCAAGGAGCTGAAGATAATTCCAGACTAAGGAAGCCTGCTGCACACAGGACAGCCTCAGGCAATCCAACAGAATTTTGACTTCCTCCTCTGGCAGGAAAACTCTGTCTACTCAAGTGTCAAAATGTGGTCCCAGAAACTCCAAGGACCTGGAAGGCAACAGCTGGCTTCTTCCCTGATTGATCACCTAGTACTACTACTACTGATCATTTGCATAGCGCTACAAGGCATACGCAGCACTGTATAGGCACATGTAAAAGATTGTCCCTGCTTATCAGCACTTACACTCTATTCAAGACAAACACAACAGCTGAGGACAAGGATACATCTAGGAGAATGGTAAGGAAACACATACGAGACTAAGTGGATCAGGATTCAAAAGCAACCTCAAAGAGATGAGTTTTCATCCTGGATTTAAAAAATGCCAGAGATGAAGCCTGACATACAGACTCAGGTAGTTTGTTCCAGACATAAGCAGCAGCAAGGTGAAAGGATCGAAGTCTGGAGTTGGCAGTAGAAGAGAAGGGCACAGATAGAGATCTGCCAAAAGAGCAGCATTCCTAAGGAGGGGTGTAGAGAGAGATAAAAGAGGAAAGGTAGTGAGGAGCAGCAGCAGACTAAGTGCACTTATAGGTCAATAGGAGAAGTTTGAACTGAATACAGAAGTGGATAGGGAGCCCATGAAGCAACTTAAGAGGGATATATGAGCATATCGAGGCTGGCAGAAAATTAGTTGAGCAGCAGAGTTTTGATCAGACTGAAGGGGAAAGAGATGATTGTCATGGTGGAATTGGGTATACGAAGGATTTAACACTAAAACCTGCAGTTCGCTAATGCAACGAGCTGAGGTGAGGGCGATGAGGAAGATTACCTTCCAGGACAGGAATTTTAAAGAAGTAGTGGCTAAAGGCTCAAAAGGAGGCTTTATCAGATGCGCTAGGAGCATGTTGAGATCCCAGGACACTGGTGGTGATTTGATCGGTGGGTTGGAAAGCGAGAGACCCTGCATAAACCGTTGCACCAAGGGGTGTGAAGAAATAGGTTGCCTGTCCACTGGCCTGTGATAAGCCAAGATGACATTAAAATGAACCCTGAATGAGTTAGTCCTGAGACCTGCTGAGGACAAGTGGAGGAGATATTGTAAAAGGAATTCCACTGGGCAGACAGATGTGCCAATATGCTTCAGGGTACACCAAACAGTGAACCTCTGCCATTTGAAGGCAAATGAATGTCTAGTAGACAGCTTACACAACACAAGTAGGATGTCCTTGACCTGTTGTGGAAGGTTGAGGTCAGCAAAGATGATGCTTTCAGCAGCCACACCGTGAGATGAAGGGCTTATGGATTGGGATGGAAACGCAACCCATGATCCTGAGAGAACACATTGGACACATGTCCCAGGCTGAGAGGTGGAGTCTGCATCAGTCCAAGCAGCAGAGGAAACTATGGCTGATAGGGCCAGTATGGGGTTATTAGAATCATGGAACTCCTGTTGGCCTGTTGCTTGAACAAGATCTTGGGTATCAAGGGAATGAGTGGGAATGCATAAAGAATATAGACAGTGCAGGGAAGGGAGCCTTGAGCAGAACAGCGGAAGTTGTGCATTCTCCTGGGTGCTGAACAGATCTATTCTAGGGGTCTTCCACATGTGGAAGATCCAAGATGCCATCTCTCAATTTAGGGTCCCATTCGTGTGGGCGTAGGATATGACTGAGTCTCTCCAAAAGGAGATTCAATTCACCCGGGAGATACACCGCCCCAAGATGGATGCGGAATGCAATGGAGAAGAACCAGAGGCAAAGAGCTTCCTGGCAGAGGAGATAGGAGCCCGATCCACCCTGCTTGTTCACATAGAAAGCACAGTTACTTACCTGTAACAGGTGATCTCTGGGAACAGCAGGAATTAGTCCTCACATATGGGTACGTCGGAACCGACGGAGCCTGCGCGGGAAAGCTCCCCAGCTTCCCAGAAAGGAAAGCTTTTGGGACCTCCCACAGCGCATGCGCGCTGCCTTCCCGCCTTCCTGACCAACTCTCCTCAGTTCGAGTTTAAAGCTGAGACAATAGAGAGAGGAAAGGAAAGAGAGAGAGAGAGATACAACTCCTAGGGGAGGTGGGTGGGTTGTGAGGACTAATTCCTGCTGTTCCCAGGGATCACCTGTTACAGGTAAGTAACTGTGCTATCTCCAGGAACAAGCAGGAATGAGTCTTCACATATGGGGACTCCCTAGCTAAGATGCCGGGGAGATCCCCCTTCAAGGGTTCCTCATCTTCCTATGGATCTCAGGCATCCATTGAGGGAAGGTGGGCAGGAGTTGTTTAAGAATGGAACAGGTGTCTGAGGATAGCCTGACCAAACAAGGCATCCCGGCGGGAGTCCTTGTCCAAGCAGTAACGGGCTGTAAAGGTATGAACCGAGGCCCAGGTGGCTGCTCGACAGATCTGATCGATGGATACAGAATGAAGATGAGCCATAGAGGTGGCCATGGCTCTCACATTGTGAGCTCTGACATGGCCTTCCAGAGAAAGGTTCTTACTCTGGTAAGCAAAAGAAATACACTGAGCAATCCAATTGGACAGTGTTCTTTTTGAGACTGGAAGTCCCAAATGAGAAGGATCAAAAGCAACAAAAAGCTGAGAAGACTTTCGATGTTGCTGTGTCCTGTGGAGGTAAAAGGCAAGAGCTCTTTTACAATCTAAAGTATGTAGGTTCCTCTCTGCACTGGATGCATGAGGAGCTGGAAAAAAAACAAGTAGATATACCTCTTGATTAAGATGAAAAAGTGAGACCACTTTAGGCATAAAGTGAGGATTTGTCCTAAGGACTACCTTATCATGATGGAACCTTGTATAAGGTGGATTAGCCACTAAAGCCTGCAGTTCACTGATGCGGCGAGCAGAAGTGATTGCAATAAGGAAAATAACTTTCCAGGAAAGAAATTTCAAGGAGGTAGTGGCTAAGGGTTCAAAGGGTGGCTTCATAAGCTGATCAAGAACCACGTTTAAGTCCCATGCCACCGGAGGAGGCCGAATGGGAGGCTTAGTTAAAGTTAGGCCACTCATAAATCTTGTAATAAGAGGATGAGAGGAAACAGGTTGTCCATTGATAGGCATAAGAGATGCTGCAATAGCACTCATATGGACCCTTACAGAATTTGTTTTAAGGCCTGCATTGGAAAGATGCAGGAGATATTCGAGTAAAGAATTCAAAGGTAGTGCTAGAGGGTTAAGACCCTTTTGAGCACACCAAATGGAAAATCTTTTCCATTTAAAAGCATAAGAACGCCTGGTGGAAGGTTTCCTAGAGGCATGGAGGATATCCTTCACTTGTTGAGAAAGATTGAAGTCTTGAAGGTCTAGGCCTTCAGTAACCAAGCTCTGAGGTGAAGGGACTTGGGGTTTTGGGTGCCACAAAGTCCCCCCCTCTTGAGACAGAAGGTCTGGAGCAGCTCCCAGATCCAGGGAGGGGGCCTGGGAGAGATGCAGAAGTAGAGGGTACCACACTTGGCGTGGCCAGCGTGGAGCTATGAGGATCATAGATCCTTGATCCCTCTGAAGTTTGAACAGAGTCTTGGGAATCAAAGGAATGGGTGGAAAGGCATACAGGAAGCTCTGACCTCAATGAAGGAGGAAGGCATCCTTGGCCTGAGCTCCCTGACACGGAATTCTGGAGCAGAACCGGGGAAGTTTGGCATTCCACGGACTTGCAAACAGGTCTATGTCCGGGGTTCCCCATTTCTGAAAAATTCTGAGTACCTGATCCATGTGCAGGGACCATTCGTGTGGAAGCAGAACTCGACTGAGTCTGTCTGCCCAAGAGTTTTGGATTCCTGGGAGGTATACTGCCAGGAGATGGATTTGATGCTCTCTGGCGAAGGCCCACAATTTTATAGCTTCGTTGCAAAGCGACAGAGAGCCAGTCCCTCCTTGTTTGTTTATGTAGAACATGGCTACTTGATTGTCGGTATGAACAAGGACTGTCATGTTGATGAGGAGGGTATGAAAGACCTTGAGAGCAAGGAAAATTGTTCGCAGCTCCAAAAGGTTGATATGAAGGGTGGTCTCCTGTGGAGACCAAGTGCCCTGAGTGGAGAGGTCTTGGAGATGAGCTCCCCAACCTGTTTGGGAGGCATCTGTTGTGAGAGTTGCTTGGGGTAACAAAGGTTGGAAGGGGGCCCCCAACAACAGATTTTGAGTGGACATCCACCATTGGAGAGACCAAAAAAGACATTTTGAGGTTGCTATTTGGTCCGAGAGAGCTCCTGATGCTTGGGTCCACTGGGTGGACAAAGTACATTGAGCTGCTCTCATATGTAGGCGAGCATAAGGCACCACATGAACTGTGGATGCCATGTGGCCTAGCAGTTGCAGCATCTTCCTGGCAGTCAAGTGGCTTCTGGACTGAGTTTGAGAGGCCAAGTGCACTAGACGGTGGCAACGGGCCTGAGGAAGATAGGCCCTTGCAGTGGTGGTATCTAGCCAGGCCCCTATGAATTTCTAGGGACTGAGTAGGGGTGAGTTGAGACTTTGGCAGATTGATGACAAGTCCCAGATACTGCAGTATGCGTCTGATGTGGTCCAGGGAAGTCTGAGCCTCGGACTGAGATGGAGCTCGGATGAGCCAGTCGTCCAGGTATGGGAAGACAAATATTCCCAGAGTGCGTAGAAATGCAGCCACTATTGACATGCATTTGATGAACACTCTTGGAGCAGAGGCTAGACCGAAGGGGAGTACTCTGTATTGGAAATGTTTTCCCTGGAACAGAAATCGTAGGAATTTTCTGTGGGATGGATGGATGAGTATATGTGTGTACGCATCCGTTAGATCTAGAGAACAAAGCCAATCCTGACTCTGTAGGTATGGAAGGAGAGTACCTAGAGAGAGCATCTTGAATTTCTCCTTGCATAGAAATTTGTTCAATTCTCTCAGATCTAGAATGGGTCTGGTCTGTGCCCCCCTGTTTTCTTGGGAATGAGAAAATAAGGGGAGTAAAAACCTGACCCCTGTTGAAGAAGAGGAACCTCTTCTATTGCTCTTTGGGCAAGAAGGGTGGTCACTTCCTGACCCAACAGATGCAGGAGAGATGGGGGAGAATTGAACTGTCTCACCATGGTATGGGGAGGAAGGCTGGAGAAATGTAGTTTGTAGCCCTCTCTGATGATAGAGAGGGTCCACTGTTCTGATGTGATTTGCTCCCATCTGGGAGCAAAATGAGTTAACCTTCCAGGAATGGTGAGAGGCTCTGGTTGTTGCAGAGCCAGAAAGGTTAAGTTCTCTAGAATTAAGCCAAAAACCCTGAGGGGGTTGGGACTGCTGGACTGTAGCAGCCCCTGCAGGTTTTGCCCTGGCCTGTTTAGATTGCTGACGCTTAGGAGCAAAGCGAACTTGGGAAGATTGTTGGCCAGTATTTGTGGAAAATCTGGTCTTTTTGTAGAAAGGCTTCTTAAAAGATTTTTTCTTGGCAGGGGCAGAGGTAGACTTAGAAAGTCTACCTAAAGCAGCATTCTCTGCATCCATTTGAGTGGCTTTGATTTGCCACTCCTTGCCAAACAGATTTTCAACTGTACAGGGCAGATTGCCCAACCCATCTTGGACCCAGGGTTCTAGGTCAGAGGCCTGGAGCTAAGCAATTCTGCGAGCAGCTATGGCAATGCCTGAGGCTCTGCTAGCACCCTCAAAGGAGTCAAAGGCAGCTCTGTTGGAGAACTTTGAAACATCTTGGGTATGCTTTAACAAAAGAAGGAATTCCTCCTTCCTATCCTCTGGGATAAAGGGAAGGAAATGGCGCATCTTTAGTGCAATCTCCCTCAGAAACATGCCCACATAGAGGCTGTATGAATTGATTCTGGCAATAAGCATACTGGCTTGGAAGATTTTCCTGCCAAGAGCATCCAAAGTCCTACATTCTCTTCCTGGGGGAGTGGAAGAGTGTCTTTTGGTACTCTTTATCCTTTTCATAGCTGACTGTACCACAATAGAGTGGTGAGGGAGCTGAGTTTTTTGAAAACCAGGAGAAGGAGGGACACGATACATGGTGTCCAAACGACGAGAATGTGGAAATAAGGTGAGAGGAGTCTCCCATAAGTCCATCATGTGTTCTTGAAGAATTTCATGGATGGGCAAGGTGACTGCCTCTTTGGGAACCTTAGAGTATCCCAAAATATCTAATTTTTTTGCTCTAGGTTCTTTTTCAGAGGTTACTGAAATAGAGAGTCCTTTGGCTACTTCAAGAATGAAGTCTTGAAAGGACAAATCCTCTGGAGGAGACATTCTCCTCTTTGGAGAAGAGGGCTCCTCAGGAAGAGTAAGAGATACTTCAAGCAGAGTCATCTGAGGTATCAGAATCATCAGAAGACTCGAAGTATCGTCTATTAGCTTCGAAAGATCGATACGCGTACCGACCGGCATCCACATTGGGCGTACCCGGAACCGGATCGGTATCGGGATAAACCCCGGAACCGGGAACCGGAATCGGTATCCTGGTGGAAGTGGATGCTCTGGGTACCGGTATCGGTTGTGGTACCGGAACCGGAGACGGAACCGCTTGGTGCGGTACTGAGGGCGTTGCAGCTTTAATAAAAGCCAGTATGGCCTGCTGCATGGATTGAACGATATTATCCATAGACGCCACAACTGCCTGGATATCGGTACCGGTATGGGCCGGTACCCCAGAGCAGTCTAACAGGTGATCGGTCAAGGCCGTGCCATCGATGTCAACCTGTAACCCCATAGGAGGAGCTTTGGAAGCCGGAGCTTCCCGCCGGGGTTGTTTGGCTGGGGCAGGGTCCTCCGGGTCAAACCCAAGGGCCTCTCACTGTTTAGAGGGAGATTTGCCCTTTGAGGACCTGCCTGAAGAATGTTTGGTTACCTGAGATCCATCAGGAGAGGAAGACCTGGAGGATGCTGATGCTGGAGTATCTGTAGAAAACAGCATATGAAACTTGGCTGCTCGGTTCTGTAAGCCACGTTTGGACATCAGAGAGCAGGATGGACAATCCGGAATGGAATGGTCAGGCCCCAAACATTTAAGACACCATTCATGGGTGTCTGTGACTGAAATAGTACCGCTACACTTGGTGCATTTTTTAAAACCAGAGGTTGGTTTCTCCATGAGGGAGAATTTGTGAAGGCCTAGAGGCCTCACAGAACAAACACACCAAGTGGGAAAAAAGTAAGATTTTTTTTTTTTTTTTAAGAAATAAAGGAAAAAAGACCGGCGGTACCGGTCCGGAATCGGGGAAGGCAGACACGCGGCCAAAGAAACAAATTAAAATAAGAACTTCTTCAGCAGTGACAGGAACACGACCTGCTGGCTCCGCGGAAAAAGAAGAACTGAGGAGAGTTGGTCAGGAAGGCGGGAAGGCAGCACGCATGCGCTGTGGGAGGCCCCAAAAGCTTTCCTTTCTGGGAAGCTGGGGAGCTTTCCCACGCAGGCTCCGTCGGTTCCGACGTACCCATATGTGAGGACTCATTCCTGCTTGTTCCTGCAGATCACGGCTACCTGGTTGTCTGTTTGGACTAAGACCCGTTTGTCCAAGAGTTGGGGTTGAAAAACCAGAAGGGCATTCGTGAGCATGTAGCTCCAGGAGGTTGATCTGCAATCGAGATTCCTGTTGTGTCCACTGTCTCTGCACAGTGAGACTGTTCAGAAGTGCCAACCCCCCTCCAGCTGAGTTTGGAAAGCATCTGCTGTCAGGGTGCACTGAAATGAAGGCATTTCAAAAAGGTGACACTCCAAGTAGGTTTTGAGGGAGTTGACAAGTGGAGGGATGACGCATATTTTGTCTGAGACACCCCTGGTTGCTTGAGTCCATTGAGTTTGCCGCATATACAGGTGGAGATAGCCTCCACAGTCCATGTAGTCCCCTATGTGTCCTAGAAGGCGCAGCATTTCTCGAGCTGTTACAACACTGTAACCCCTTATGCTGTGGGCCAACTCGATGAGACAGGCAAAGCAGTCCTGTGGAAGGAAAGCTCGGGCCTGACGGGTGTCTAGAAGTGCTTGAATGAACTCAAGCCGCTGGCATGTCACCAGGTGCAATTTGGGAAAGTTGAAGACGAATCCCAAATCTTGGCACACAGTGATGGTGCGATGAAAAGATAGTTTCACCTCTTGTGTGGATTCTCCTCTGATTAGCCAGTCGTCTAAGTAGGGGAAGATGAAGAATCTAAGGTATGAAAGTAGGCAGCAACTACTGCCATGCATTTTATGAACACTTGGGGTGTGGAGGCCACCCTGAAGAGGAGCAACCGATATCGGTAGTGGTTTTGCTGGATCCAAACATGCAGATACTGTCTGTGTTGAGGGTGTGTCAGCAAATGCATGTATGCCTCCTTGAGGTCTACAGAACATAGCCAGTTGTTCCTCTGAAGGTATGGCAGGAGTGTACAAAGGCAAATCATGTTGAATTTTTTTCGAACAAGGAATTTGTTTAGGTTCCTTAGATCTAGAATGGACTGTCTTCTTGGGAATGAGGAAGTAAGAAGAGTAGAAGCTCCTGCCCTCTTGGGTGGGCGGAACTCTTTCTATGGCCCCCTGAGTTAACAGGGTGGACACCTCAACTGATAGGAGACTGGCCTGCAAGGAGTTTGTGGGATAATCCCTTGTGGAGGTGTTGGGAGGTAAGCTTTCAAAGTGAAGCAGATAGCCCCTTTGGACAATGTTGAGAGTCCATTGCTCTGTGATGAGGTGCCACCTGTGGACAAAGGAACAGAGTTGAGACAAAGTAGCTATGCTGTCTAGGAAGCAGTCAAACACCAGGTGCTGGCTGTGGCTGTGCAGCTGGTTGTGGCTTAGGCATCTTGGGCTTTTTGAGCTGGCAAGGGCCATGATGTCCCTGCTTTTGCTGCTGGCTAGTAAGCAGCTGAGGATGGATAAGAAGGATGGTATCTCCTCTTCTTAGGATAGAAAGACTTATTTGGATTGGTCTTTTTCCTAAAGTGGTCTGATGTTTTTCTGAAAAGGCGTTTGAGGGTGAGATTGTCTGTCTCAATCTCTCCGACTTTCTCTCGCCAACCCTTTCCAAAGAAGTTCTCTCCAGAACAGGGGATACTGACCAATTTGTCTGGAACCCACTGTTCAAGGTCAGATGCCTGGAGCCAGGCCATTCTATGAGCACCAATGCAGACTGCAAAAGCCCGACTAGATGATTCAAAAGCATCGAAAGAGGAGCCTGTAAGAAATTTGGATGTATTCTTATTTTGCCTGATTAAGGTCTGGAATGCATCGTGTTTGTCATCAGGAAGGATAGGCACAAGGTTCTTTAGATCCCTGGAGATATCCTTGAAATACATACACATATAGAGCATGTAGGAAGTGATCCTAGAGGTGAGCATGCATGCCTAAAAATAGATGACCAAAGGCATCAAGAGTTCAAGAGTCCTTGCCTGGAGGCATGGAAGAATGATTTTTAGAACTCTTGATGCGACGAAACGCGGATTCCACCACCATGGAGTGATGTAGGAGATGAGGCTTTTGAAAGCTAGAACATGAAGGAACTTGGTCCAAGGTATCGAGTTGTTTGCTGATAGGCAGATCCATTAGTGGGGTCTCCCACATACATAGCATTAAATCCTTCAGGATGCGATGCACCAGTAACGTGGCAGCCTCTCTGGGTACCAAAGGGTACTGGAGAATTTCCTGTTCCTCTGCCCTCGTTCAGTCTCCGATGCAACGGTAGGCCTGCTGCCATGTCCCGAATGAAGCCTTGGAAAAGACACGTCTTCTGGCAGAGACCAACGCTGCTCATGAGGTGGGCATGGATCAGAAGGGAGAACCCCTGGTTCCCCTGGAATCCTCTGATGCATCATTGGAATTGGAGGAGGTAGAGTCAGAATCTGACAAAAAAAATCAAAATATCAATGATCTTTACATGATCTCGATACTTGCCCAATGTCAAGGCTCTATGCCAGTACTGATGATCAGTCAGTGCGGCACAGTCAGCCTGTTGGTTACAGATGTCCGTCTGTTCCAAAAGCAGTATTGGAGGTAGAGGATCCCCTGATGCAGGTTCGAGGTTTGGCCCCAGAGATGTCAGATGTAGGCCAGCTGTTGACGCTTGCACCCCTGGAGCTGTCGATACCTGTTGAGGCTGCCAGGAGTGCTGCCAAACTCTTCTTGATTACCAGAATGCGCTGGTCAAGGAAGGAGAGCCAATGCCCAAGTGGAATCATGCATGGGGCTCGGAACCACCGTCCCAGAGCATGGAAACAGTAGTTCTCTGTAGGTCAAGACCTCGAGAGTATCCTGGAGCCACTGTTGGTTTTGGAGGGCTGGTCCTTCCGCCAGGGCTGTTTGGCAGGCCGGTCCACACTGCATGCACCTTTCGATGAATCTCTATGAAGATGCAGGGACTTACCTCGAGAATCAGTATCTGTTTTCGATGCTGAGGACTTAGACTTAGTTTTATGCTTGCACTTTGAGGAGACCTGAGAACAAAGAGGAGGACAATGTCCTTGACGATGTGGAAGCCACTGAAATAGAGTTAGAGGCAAACAGGGAACCATATTTTATTTATTTATTTACATTCTCTTATATACCGCGCTATTCTGCATCAGTGCGGTTTACATTGAACAAACTGAAATTACATTGAACAGGGCATTATAACTTGGAGATAACTATTTTACAGGGAACATGGGCAATGAAGGGTTAAGTGGCTTGCCCAAGACCACAAGGAGCACCTGTGGTCTTGACCGACTCTGTCCTTTGTGCCAACAAATGATAAAAAGAGGCCTAAAGGACAATCAGTCAATAAACAGTCTGGACCCAAACATTTTAAACACCAGTCATGTTTATTGGTGACTGATATTGTGCCATAACACCTGTTACATTTTTTAAAATCACTGATGTGTTTTTTCATCATGGCGGAAGAAAGTAGGCCAAGGCCTAGTTTAGCAGTAGAAACCACCAAAATTTGAAAAAAAATGAAAAAGAAAAAAAAATATTTTGAAAAGTAAAGAAATATCAGGGCCAGTACCGGTGTCAATGTAAAAGAAGAACACAGAATTAAACCAAAAAATAACTTTTTCAGCAGTGACAGAATGACAACCTTCTAGCTACGTGGAAAATGAAGAACTGAGGAGAGGAATTAGGAAAGAGGGAAGGCAGATGTGCAGGCGTAGACTGCATTCCTGCTTGTTCCTGGAGATAATCCTTTAAGGCTGACCCACCTTCTACAGGAATGGTGGTCTGTCTGGTAACTGCCATGACCTGTGCCTCCATCGTGGGAATGCCAAATCACTTGACACATTCCTCCTCCGGCAGAGCGGAGATCTTCTTAACCCTTTAGGTAGGGAGTCGGAAGAGTCCCACCCTGACCTGATCATTTATTTATTTGTTTTTATATACCACCACTTCCAGAGATCAGTGGCGATTTACAAGGAACGTTAAACACAACCAGAACTTAACATTAAAATATCACTGGAACATATTTACATGGTAAAGATGGCAACAAGAACGGTGTTGCCATAACTATCTACAAAATTCAATACCTTATTTACTATTTAGGAGCATTTTGGTGGAGGATGGTTATGAAAGTCGTGTGCCTGGGTGAGCGGGAAAGTTATGTTGATTGTGATTGATGGTGATTGGAGGTGGGGCCATAGCGTTCTACAAAGAGGTGCATCTTAAGCTCTTTGCGGAAGGTTTGAAGGTCCTCGATGTTCCTTAAATATTCAGGTAGAGCATTCCATATAGATGGGGCAACATAGATGAATGCTCTATTACTGGTAGTTTTGTTTGCATTGCAGAAGTGAGTTGGAATGACAAGGGTGTTCTGGGAAAAATTTCTTCTGGTTCTTGTGGCACTGGGTAGGTTGAGGAGGGAGCAGAGGAAAGATGGGGCTATTTTGTTATAGCTTTTGAATACTATTGTAAGATATTTGTATTTGGTCCTAGATACAATGGGTAGCCAGTGAAGGAAGTGGAGTAGCAGTATGATATGCTCTTAGTAAAAGGGCCCTGTGTATGATATGGGCAGCTAGGTTTTGTGCTAGTTGAAGTTGGTGGATGTTTTTTTGGGGTAGACCGAGCAGAGTGCTATTACAATAATCAAAGTGGGTGTAATTAGGGTTTGCAGAACTGATCTGAAATCACGGATGTCCAGAAGAGGTCTGAGATGTTGCACCATTTTTAGTTTGAAATATATATTCTTTGAGATGGCTTTTATGTGCAGGACCATTGTGAGGAATTGGTCTAGGATGATTCCTAAGTATTTGACTTCTTATTTGACTGTCAGCTTGGAGTTTTGTAAGTGGCATTTAGGAGAAGGGATGAAGTTTTGATTGCGGATAATGTATAGTACTTCAGGGTTTTTTTAGGTTGATTTTCAGATTATGTGTGTTGAGCCAGTCAGTTATGCCAGCAAGGCAGTCTTGGATTTGGGGACAAGTAGGGTCTGAGATGTCTACTGGATGATAGAACATATCATCATCTGCATATAGGTGATATTTTACTTTGTGTTTTGTAAATATGTCACATACTGGTTGCATATATAAAATGAATAGGGAGGATAATGAGGAACCTTGGGGATCTCCTTGAGATTGTTTGAAGGTTGAGGAGGTACATGTGCCAATTTGCACTTATAGGGTGCGGTCGATGAGGTAGGACTTAAACCATTTTCAGGAACGTGCCTTGGAGGCCAATCTGCTACAGTCCTGAGATTAATGTATTGTGACTTATGCTGTCAAATGCGACAGTGAAGTCAATGAAAACAAATATGAAGGCTTGTTTGGTATTTTTTAGTCCGCGATGGAGTCTGTCCATGAGGGTTAACATCAGGGTTTCCACACTGTGAAACAGTCTGAATTCGTGTTGTTGGCTGTCAAGGGGAGAATTTAGGTAAAGTCTTGTAATTGAAACTTGTACTACTTTGATAATTTTTGCTCGAAATGGTCTGTATGAGTTTGGGAGGGTCTTGTCTGTGACAGATTTCAGGATAGGGCTATGGTTGCCTGTTTCAGAGCAGATGGCATCAGTCCTGTTTCTAATGACCAGTTTACAGTTTCAAGGATGATGGGTGCAAACTCGTCTTTTGTAACCTTAAGCCAGCTTACAGGGCAAGGTTCTAATGGGGAGGTGGTCATGTTTAATTTAGTGATTATGCTCTTTAGTTGTTTGAGATCTAAATAGTGGAATGATGTCCAGGTGGCTTGGTTGTGAGGAGTGGTGATGGTGAGAGTGGGCAATTGTAGGCCGAGTTTAGTATTGTCTTTTCTTGGGGGGCCAAGTTTCTCCATGAAAAAACTGGCTAGGGTTTGGGAATCTATTGGGGGGGGGGGAGGGTAATTCAGAGTTGGGATTAGGAGACTTTGTCAGTGATTTGACTATAGAAAAAAGTTCTCTGGGTCTATTTAGTGATCTCGTGAGGACTTTGGTATAATGCTCTTTTTTCTTTTCATTGATAGCTTCTTTGTAGAATTTGAGCATTGACGTGTATAGATAGTTATCAGAATTAGATCTTGAGCTCTCCATTTATTTTCTAGTTTACTAAGCCGTTGCTTAAGTTTTTTAGTTCAGAAGTGTACCATGATTTTGACTCTCTGTTTTGATGTGTGGTGTGTTTTGGCAGTCTGTGCGGCTTTGGCTATGTTAAAGTTCCAACTATTTATGATGTCAGTGAGGTTTGTTGAAGAGCAGTCTATATGTGGGACGGTGTCATTTAAGAATGATTCTCTGTTAAATGCTTTGAATTTGCTTTTAAAATGGTTCACTTTATTGGCTTCTGGGGGAGTGGTAGCAGAGGGGATTGTAAATTCTAGAAGGAAATGGATCTGTCTTTGATCACATTCAACAGGAAGACAGTATGGATTTTCATACCCCTTGAAGGAGTGGGTGTACCTTTGGCTCCTGCTCCATGCTGGAAGCCTCTGTCAAGTTCAAGGCGGATGAGACTCTGGGAATCAATGCCACCAGCTCATCCTTCCGGAATAGGCAGATCACACTGGCCTCTGCATAATCTTCTGAAGGCGAGAGCACTGCCTCATCACATCAGAGTCCAGTATCTAGCCATCTGAATCCGAGTCTCAGTCATCATCTTGGATAGCTCCCAATTTTGCTGTAATTTGTGAACTGCTTTGAATGGTTGGCCAGGAAGGTGGTATATAAGTATTTAATAAATAATCTACAGCACAGTTAAAACGGACACCACTGTGCAAATTGTAAATATGGGCCCGATAGTCAAAAGCACTCATCTGGTTAGAAGAACCTGCTAACCGGATAAGTACCAGCCAGTGTAATATTCAGTTGAGCCCTCCAGATAGTACCATTGAATATTTCCTCCAATGGCCTTGGTGCCATCAGGATAGTGCCATGGTGGTCTGTGGGCAGAACTGAGGCAGAGTTTGAGGTTATCCGGATGCAGCAATACTCAGACTGCTAACTGCATAACAAACTGCAAAAGGTTAAACCACGAAAAAAAGCACTCCTAACTGTGTGTGGTTTGGCTATCTGGATAGTGGCTATCCATATGGTTAAACACCGTGGAGTTTAAATATTGGTCTTTGTGTGCCTGAAATAAGCATGCTATATCAAGGGCTCATTTTTACCCATACTTTAAAAGCATTACAATAATTCAGTAAATACAGTGAAAAATAGTTTCTTTTCTGGCTTGCATTTTTATAGCTTACATTAAAATTCTCTGCACACATTGAGTGCTTGACTGACAAGACAGCTGGTATTCTGGGATGGATAATGTATAGTTAGCACACAGCAATTTACAATGAGCACCGAAGTCTAATTTCAACATCTTTTTTAAATTTTTCACAGTCATCATGCACTCACGTGAACAGCAAAAGTTTTAAGAATGCAAGACTCGGTTTGTACAGCTACCGAGATAAAAAAGTAATACACAGGTTTGTAAAACTAGAATGATTTATAACTTGGCAATATATTATACAAACTGGAACATATCCTCTAAGGATATAAATTAACTCTATTGCTGTTGGGATAATAAATATGGATTTAACATTTACTCTTTCCATTGCCAAACATCATCTTGCTGACGAGAACGGAAGCCGTTCTTTGCATTGTCTGAGGCGCTGGGAAACCTCTATAGAGCATGCTGCTTAATTCTTAGCTAGCATGGACAGACAGTATGTCTGCCAGAGTAATGCTCAAAGACCCAAGACATCAGCAACTCACTGCATGACATGCAATGTAAAAATCATGACCACTGGGTTTTTTTGTAACGTGGTCTAAATAACTCATGAGACTAATGGGGGCATCCAGGATTTTCCCAGCTAATCCAGGTTTTTGTTTTCCTAACGGATGTAGGTGTTCAGCTGCTATTTCCATTCGCTGTATAAGCAACTTGATAGGTTACACATCAGGTAAGGGCAGTTTACTTTTATTATCTATTTAAAATATTTATTACCTGCCTTATCCGCAGTTCACACCAGGGAACACAGAGATGAAGACTGGCAATTATTTATTTGGATGCCTGCTAAAGCCCAGTTAAAATCCATAATTCTAAAGTTTTTCTGAACTCTAAGCCAGGGATCCCCAAAGCAGCTCCTAGGCTCTGTTTTCCAGCCTGGCATGATCTCCTTTCCTGAGACTGTATTTGACCTCTAGAGGAAATGTTGGCTCCCTCACCATCCCCCCTCAGTGTTACTTGGCCCTCAACAAGCAAGCTTGGCGACCCCTGTTCTAAGCGGTAGATCATATCTCCTCCCATATATGCGCGTGCATCACACCTCTTCCTGTCTACATGCACATGTGTCTACACTGAGAGGAAAGGAATCACAGAAGTTTGATGTGCAAAGATATGCTGTTTCATTTCTCTTTAATCGCCATGCAACAGTATTGTGCCGAAAACTCACATAGCAAGCGTTTTCAGAGACTTGACAGGGTTTAC
Organism: Ichthyophis bannanicus; assembly: GCA_033557465.1. Classification (NCBI taxonomy): domain Eukaryota; kingdom Metazoa; phylum Chordata; class Amphibia; order Gymnophiona; family Ichthyophiidae; genus Ichthyophis; species Ichthyophis bannanicus. The sequence continues at coordinate 896,870,658 of CM066035.1, read as the reverse complement.
CAAACTTATCCTTGCAACCTCACAGCCAGTTGCTTTTCAGGATTTCCACAATGAATACGTGTGAGGCAGATTTGCCTATGTCGGGTCTCCAATGTAGATAGTAGTGTTGCTCCGTATTATAACATGAGAAGTGTTTTATATATCGTGTTTAGACTCATGGCTATAGAGGTCTCAGAAACCATAGGCTGCCACTGCTTTCTGAAAATCTGCAGTGGACTGACGCCTAAATGTACATCAATGACCCCACTTGTTAACCGTTATCAAAAAAATTTCAAAAAAATGAGTGGCTATCACCAAATTATGACGTTTCCCTTGACAAGCCTTATAATTATCATATAAAAATATATCTTTAAACAATGAACCAGTGCTTAGCTTTGTGAAGAATTCCCGACGCTTGTTCACGCGCTATGAAATGCGTTTCACCAAGTTGGTTTCATCTCCAATGTATGCAAACACCTTTCATGCATATTCAATATAAATTTCCCAAACAATTTGTGGGGTCACCAAAGCAGGTCTGGGAAGAGCAATGGGCTAGAACAAGGTAAACCTGGGTTCAAACTCTATTTCCCTTACTGACACTCTTGTGAGCTTGGGCAAGTCATTATGGGGGTGATTCTAAATAGCATATTTTTTTGTATGTAAAATGACTCTTAAAACACCCCCTCCCCCACATACTGTACAAGTACACTATGAAAAGGTAGGCACATACTTGTACATAATTATAGATGTAAGCATATTCAGGTAGTAGGCAGGTGCACTGTAGCCATGATATTGTCTACTTTTGTGCTGCAATTTTATAAAGGCATACAGATGCCTGTGTGCCTTTCTCCATGGGCAAGCAGGATGAGTCAGCCACACGTGGGTGACATCATCCAACTGCGCCATGGACGGAATAGCTCTCCAAAAGCTCAGAAGAGCATGTGCCAGTTACCCTACCACAGTGTCTGCCCCTTTCCCCCTCAATCTATTCTATCCACCCTGCCATGCGGATGGATTCTCTGCTGTCCTATCCACTTACCTATTAAAATTCTCCCCAGGATTAGGGTCTACTCCTATAAAGCTTATAGCCACTTGACCCTCACATCGCTCCAGACTGGTTTCTGGGCTTGTACCGTGAGCGTGGTTTGTGCTTCGTGGTTGGACCATGACCCGGAATAGGGTCATAAGGTGGAGCCTCAAAACTGGGTGGCTAGTATACCCCGTACAATATATGATCTGCGCCTCACAGAGCTTGAAAGATCAGGGAGATCATCCTGCTGTGGCCATCCAACCTTCCTTCTTGCCCACTAGTCATTTGGGGTGGTTATATCCCAATGGACCAAGTTCCTACTCTCAAGAAGGGAGGATTATCTCATTCATCAAAAGGACTTGCCCCTTTTTAACCACATAGGGAGTTTTCCCCAGCACATGAAGGACGAAGACCTCCCTCAATGATATGCATAAAGATTAACCATGAAGGACATGAAGATGTCCTTCACAGGCACGCAGATCAGTAGGAATAGACCATCAAGATGGCCTCAAAAAGCACATAACTTCTGCAGCCAAAAAGGGGACCACTACAAATCCTCCAGACATCCTAACTATGTATGCTATCCCAAGAGGACCATATAGTTTTCCAAGTACCACTGTCTTCCAGTAGGCCTGGACATCACCACCGAGGACTAGGGCTACTTGCCCTGCACTGAAAATGAACTACTGCACAGCTCCCACAGACCCTGACACCCTCGGACATGCAAGTATTACGCTGAGCATTAGCAGTAAATTTGAAAGACTGAATCATACGCCATACTCCACAAACCCTGGCTTAGAAGTGTGGCTCATTGGAGAAATCACCTGAGTGCAGCCAACACTATCACAGGCCCAGATACAGTACAAGCGATACTCATTTCTAGCCCTGCAAGGCAACCTTCATCCACTACCTGCTCTAGGCAGGCAGAATTGACAGACGTCTCTCTTGCAGACAGAATTGACAGACATCTGTCTTTCCTCCCTCCCTTTCCAGAAAGGCACCACACGCTAGGCCGCAAAGAAGCGTGCACCATCCAATAAACCAAACGGCAATGGAATGCACCCCCCCCCCCCCCCGAGGACTGGAGTGGGTTAGCTGGGAGTTTTGTGGCAGCCATAATGCTGTTGATTTGGTCAAGTATAGGTTGGCATCGCCATGCCCTGGGAGCATCTCCTCCAGTTATCTGATCCAATTTGACACCTTTATCCTACCACAGCACCCCGCACGGGCTATGAAAGGTGACCACAAACGGCTATGAAAAGCTTACCCTCACATCCCTCAGCTAGGGAGTCATCCACGTGTGGCTGACTCATCCTGCTTTGTCCATAGAGAAAGCGAGGTTACTTACCTGTAACAGGAGTTCTCCGTGGACAGCAGGATAAGTCAGCCACACAGACCCACTCGCCTCCCCTTTAGGATGAGCCTGTCTAAGTTGGAGAACACACAGAGGGAAAGGGGGCAGACACTGTGGTAGAGTGACTGGCACATGCTCAGAAGAGCCTTCTATTGGGAGCTATTCTGTCCATGGTGCCATCGGATAATATCACTCAAGTGTGGCTGACGTATCCTGCTATCCACAGAGAATCCCTGTTACAGGTAAGTAACCTTGCTTTATCACCTAGGAATGTACTTGACCTGTTATAAAGTTAACCTCAAATTTATTTATTTATTTATTTTATTTACATTCTCTTATATACCGCTCTATTCTGCATCAGTGCGGTTTACATTGAACAAACTGAAATTACATTGAACAGGGCATTATAACTTGGAGATAACTATTTTTTGCAGGGAACATGGGCTATGGAGGGTTAAGTGGCTTGCCCAAGACCACAAGGAGCACCTGTGGGACTAGAAACCCCAGTCCTTCCGGCCCAAGGTTGCTGTCCTCTAGTGGGATTTGAACCCCCGACCTTCCGACCTGAAGTACCTTGCCCCAACCACTAGGCCACTCCTCCACCTCCCTCTTAGGTTGTAAGCTCAGAGGGAGGGGGCTTATTGTATCTGAATTACTAGTTATACTATAAGCTGCCTTGAGCATTATTTGGAAAGATAGGCTAAAAACCCAAATTATGTGTATTAGCTTGTACAGTGTTGCATACATGAATGACATAATATGAACAGTAACAAAAAATAGATTTATAGTAGAGGTAGGATTGCCGAATACTCACTTCGCCCAAAACTTCAATAATTTCACCAACTTTCAGCTCCAGTTCATCTTCATTCTGAGGCATGTAACTGAAAGCCACCTGACATCTTCTCCGGCGGTTTCTGTCACCTGAACAGACAAGGAAAAGAAAAATCTGATTTAACAAGGAAATACTGCCACAGGTTGTGCACGTCATGCACATTTTCTAAGAACTTGCGTAGATATACGGCAAGAGCAGCAGACGCATAACTGACTGATAGCAATGACACACTGATCCCAGGACTCTTGCGAAAAGGAATGAGACAGTAGGACCATCAGGCATCTGTTCTCTGTAACTTCCAAATCAATCACTGCACTGTTTTATTTATTTAATTTAAAAGGATTCATATACCGCTTTGTCCTGAAATCAAAGCGGTTTACACTTCAAACAATCAAAAAAAATCAGTGTCAGTAGTGGTAGGTATGCTGTGCTAACACTGAGTGTAGGTGACGATTATGAGCTATGTACAAGTGGTTATATACAGGGAGGGCAGGGGGTACACTGGGGTTTTTCAAACAATGACTTAATATTAACTTATACATGTTGTTGTTGTTAAGTGCCGTCGAGTCGGAGTCGACTCATGGCGACCCTCTGGATAGCTATCCTAAATTGTGTACGGTCTTCAGTCAGGCGGCTCATTGTTGACAGACTGGTACCCGTAGCTGCTGTTATTGTATCGATCCATCTCATTGCTGGCCTTCCTCTTTTGCGTTGACCTTCTATCTTGCCAAGCATGATGTCTTTCTCTAATGATCTCTCTCTCCGCATGATGTGTCCAAAGTATAAAAGTCGAAGTCTTGTCATCTGAGCTTCTAAAGAAAGCTTAGGTTTGATCTCCTCTAGTACAGACTGGTTTGTTCTTCGGGCAGTCCATGGTATACACAGTATTCGCCGCCAGCACCATAATTCAAAGGCATCAATTTTCTTCCTGTCTATCTTTTTCACTGTCCAGCTTTCACATCCATATGATGTTATTGAAAACACCATGGCTTGAACAAGTCGAATCTTTGTATGGAGAGAGACATCTCTGCTCTTGAGAATCTTATCTAGGTCTTTCATAGCCATTCTGCCAAGAGCAATGCGTCGTCTGATTTCTTGACTGCTTGTTGCTTCTTTATTGATAGTTGATCCAAGTAGGTTAAAGTTATACACGATTTCAATTTCTTCTCCTTCGACGATGAACCTGTTGATTATGCCAGTTGTCATGATCTTTGTCTTCTTTACATTAAGGTGCAGGCCCATTTTGAGACTATGTTCTTTGACTGTGAGAAGCAAATGTTTCAGATCATCTTCACTTTCCGCCAGTAATGTGGTACCATCAGCATAGCGAAGGTTGTTGATGAGTCTTCCACCAATCTTCACACCTCTGTTGTCTTCATACAATCCTGCTTCTCTGATGATTTGTTCTGCATATAAATTAAACAGGTAGGGGGAAAGTATGCAGCCTTGTCTTACACCTTTGCTTATTTTAAACCATTCTGTTTCTCCTTGTTCTGTTCGAACTGTTGCTTCTTGATCAATGTACAGATTGTGCAAGAGAACGATCAGGTCTTCTGGTATACCCATGCTTCTTACTGTGGCCCAGAGTTTCTCATGGTTTACACAGTCAAAAGCTTTGCTATAGTCGATAAAGCACAAATAGATATTCTTTTGGTATTCTTTAGTCTTTTCAAGGATCCATCTCACATCCGCAATGATGTCTCTCGTTCCTCGCCCTTTTCTGAACCCTGCTTGCACTTCAGGTAGTTCTTGTCCCAGGTATGGTTGTAGTCTCTTTTGAATAATCTTCAGTAGAATCTTGCTGGCATGTGGGATCAAAGCGATTGTGCGATAATTTCCACAGTCAGTTGTATCACCTTTCTTTAGTATTGGTATAAACACAGATCTTTTCCAGTCAGTTGGCCATGATGCTGTCTTCTATATTTCTTGGCAGAGCCTTGTAAGTACGGTAACAGCTGCATCAGATTGCTGTAATACTTCTATGGGAATGCAATCAATGCCTGGTGCTTTGTTCTTTGATAAGGCTTTCAATGCTGCTTCAACTTCTTCTTTCATCACCAATGGTTCCAGATCATAAGGTACAGGTTGAAATGGCTGTTGGTACACTTGATCTTTATCATATAAAAACTCTGTATATTCCTTCCATCTTTTCTTGATCTTCTCAGCATCATTCAACATAGAACCCTGAACATCTTGTAACATTCCAATTCGAGGCTGGAACTTTTTCTTAACTCTTGTAGCTTTAGGAAAGCTGATCTTGTTCTTCCTCTAATAGTTTCTGCTTCTATTTCCTTGCATGCGTCATTGTAGTACTTTTCCTTGTCCTGTCTTGCTGCACGTTGGAAATCTCTGTTGAGTTCTGTGATTGTCTTTCTTTCTCCTCTGGCTTTAGCTTCTCTATGTTTCTGGGCAATTTTCAGAGTTTCTTCCGTCATCCATTTTGGCCGTGTTTTCTTTTTTATCTTTTGTAGAGACTTCTCGCTTTCTTCCAACACAACCTTCTTGATGTCATTCCATAACTCTTCTGGAACTCTGTCATTTGTATCTAAAGCAGCAAATCAATTTTGCAGGCAGGCTTTAAATTCCAATGGTATATTCTCAAGGTCATATTTTGCTGCATTTATGAGTGGTTTGCTCTTTTTCAGCTTTAGCTTGAGTTTGCATACTAGTAGTTGATGATCTGTACCACAGTCAGCTCCAGGTTTGGTCTTTGTTGATGTTATAGAGATTTTCCATCATTGACTTCCACAGATATAGTCAATTTGATTTTTATACAATCCACTGGGTGAAGTCCATGTGTACAGTCGCCGCTTGTGTTGCTGAAAGAAGGTGTTCGAGATGAATAGATCGTTGGTCTTGCAGAATTCTATCAGTCTTTCTCCAGCTTCATTTCTGTTGCCAAGTCCATATTTTCCAACTGCTTTGTCTTTTTCTTTGTTGCCAACCTTTGCGTTCCAATCACCCATGACTATCAGGATATCCTGTTTGCATGTTCTGTCAATTTCAGCTTGTACTTGTTCATAGAACTCTTCAATTTCATTCTCTTCTGCAGCTGTTGTTGGGGCATATACTTGAATTATAGTTGTGTTGATAGGCATTCCTCGTAGACGAATAGAGATTAAGCGTTCGCTGACTGCATTGTATTTCATTACAGTTCTTGCAAGTTTCTTCTTTATTATAAATGCAACACCATTTCTTCTTTGTCTTTCATTTCCAGCATAGTAGACCATGTGATCATCTGATGCAAAGTGCCCGATGCCAGTCCATTTCAGTTCGCCGACACCCAACAGATCAAGTTGTACACGTTCCATTTCATTCTTGACCACCTCCAACTTCCCTTGGTTCATGCTTTGTACTTTCCATGTTCCAATGTGTAAGACATCTTTATGGCTTCTGACTCTCATTTCATGCGCAGCTACATCAGCAGTCAGACGTCCCGAGGGCTTTGATCCAACCACTTCATAAATGCTGGCTTTACTCTGAAAAGTCTTCAGCTTTTCCCCAGTAGCTAGTTGAGTGCCTTCCAACCTGGGGGTCTCATCTTCCAGCACTACAGTACAATTTGTTTTGTTGTAACTATCCATTGGGTTTTCATGGCAAGATACAGAAGTAGATTGCCGGGCCTTTCTCCCGCGCAGTTTAAGTTTGGTGTTGTTGCCGTTGACACAGAAATGTGATCCTCCGCCATCAACACTATCCCATTCTGCTGCTGCCCAGATGGGTGGTTTGTCTTGGTCTGGCATCTCAGCTGACACCTGTCCATCTTGGGAGACCCTGCCAGTAGTTAAGAACATAAGATATGCCATACTGGGTCAGACCAAAGTCCATCAAGCCCAGTATTCTGTTTCCAACAGTGGCCAATCTAGGTCATACGTACCTAGCAGTTAAACTACCGATAGTTTAGCTCTCAGCATCGCTGATGCACACAAGCCCTCACAGCACGACAAGCTGCAAACCAAGTGAGGGAACTTATACATTGGGGGTCCTTAATATTAATTTGTATATTGGGGGTCTTTCAGACAATAACGTAATATTAAGCTATACATGGATATCAGTTTTACACAATAGCTTCTACATAGAACTTTCAGTTGTACACCTTAAAATCATATGTTAACAGCTTAAGCATGTTTGTGACTTCATGCTACTTTCACTAGGAGCGTTCATTTGTAAATTGTGATATTGCATTTCAAACGTAGACAGTCTTGTAACTTTCCATATTAATATTGAGATTGGTGTGATTGTTGGTCTTCATTATAATGTTCAATGAATAAGGTAGTCTTGAGTAACTTGCAGAAGTCTTTTAAATCATTTGTGGATCGTAGCTTCTCAGGGAGTGCATTCCAAATGGCAGGGGCAGCTAGGGAGAAAGCTCGCATGGATGTGGATTTACTGGTATTTGTAAATAATCTAGGAGTTGGTATTGTGTTTTTAGTGCTGTTTCTGTCTGGTCTCTCTTTTGTTTTGGTTCCGATGAGTTCTTGAAGTATTTCTGCTGACATGTTTTTGATCTTGAATATTGTTAGCGCTGATTTATATTTTGCTCTTGAGGAGATTGGTAGCCAATGCAGGTCTTGTAGTGAAGAGCCAGCAATGATGCGGGCAAGCGGTGTTTTGGACTATTTTATTTATTTATTTATTTACATTTCTTATATACCGCGCTATTAAAATCAGTGCGGTTCACAATGAACAGAACAATGCAACAATGCGTCAAATAGAACAATGCGCTTACAAAGAACAGGGAAATAGCTTGAGGAGAACCGGGGAAAACTATTTACACAACATTCTTACATAATAATAACTATTTACAAGAAGTTAAGTAGAGCTACAGAGTGTGTATAGATGAACCAGAATGATGGCACCAAGAGATAAGTATTTGAAGGGGATGGATGGATTGTTTGGGTAGGCCTTGGAAGAGGAGGTGCAATAGTCCAAAACAGGTGTGATAATTGCCTGGCATACTGTGCAGAAGTGTTCTTTGCCGAGTAGAGGTTTTAGCCTTGGAGCATCGCTAGTTTGAAGGCGGCTGTTTTGGATGTCTTGTTAATGTGTGCCTGCAGAGAGAGCACTATCACTTGGAGCACAAGTAGCAGCATACAAAAGTTCTGGCAGGCCTTTGTTTTAAGACACTTGCCTAGTGGTTAAGTAAATACTGTAGGTTCCAAAAGATTTTTCACATACAGGCCAAAGCCTCACTCTCACCTAAAATAATTCTCATAAAAAGAGAGCCGCTGGGAATGACCAAGCCAGCGCTACCAAAATGTACTGGCTCTGTCTTCACAAAGATCAAGCAAGCCATTCACATTTCTGCTTCAATAAGCAAAAAATCACCCCAGACAGAGCTTAACCATGCCGCATGCCTCTGCCTTTATTTGGGCAAGCTGGGGTTCTTGTGATGCTGCACACAGCATGAAAAGCTGAGATAAGAATCACCGTGGAAAGGGTTTTTGTTGTCATGCTGAGACAGCATGCTCTGCCGAAGAGGTGGCAACAGGCTCTGGGTCACTGTGAGAAAGATGCTGCTGTGAAGTGATTACTATCTACTATGCTGCAAGAAGACAACTGTCTTTTAATACAGAAAGGCCATCAATATCTGCATATGTTAAAGGCTTGCATAGCAATACCATCCTGCTCAATTCTTATTTAAAGTGAACTCTTTCGGAAACTCCTCTCACTGGCTAGAAAACTCCAGAAGCAGCTGAGATTAATACAGATCATTTAAGTGTACCATACTGTTAATTGCAAAAATGCAGTCCCTTAAACAAAGAAGAGCCGCAAAGAATCATTTATTGTCTCTCTCAAGCAAAGATTCTAAAGAACCCCATACTAGTCATGTTTTCAGCATGTCAAACACACACACACAAACACACACAAACGATATGCAAATATATCTCATGAATATGCATTATAATTATCCTACACAATAGACCCATTTAGGGGCCTTAAGAATCGAAGCGGATATAGAAATTGATTTATTCCAATAGCAGACCATTCCTAGTGCAGGAGGCCGTACTGTACAGCATGTACTTACTAAAGAACAAACTTAATTAGTATCGAAGCTTAAGAGGGCAGGACACCCTAGACTGGTGTGGAGAAACAGCAGACAGTGGTGAGCAAAGGAGGTCGACAGTGGTGTATTCACGAATGGAAGACAGCAAGAAACCCCCTCACACTGGAGAATAAGCTAATGCCTAGTAAATCTCCTCCTGAAAAAAAATGAGAAAAATAAGGGGATCTGCTGCATGTTAGCAGGTAGTTCACCTTTGCGGTTGACGACGGAATAAGAGCACTCTTAAATAGGGTTTAGTCCAGGAGTGTATAGAGGATACACGTATAAGTCTTAAAAAAGCAAGAGCAATCATGTGTATTACAGAGCGTGCCCTTCATTTTTGTTCAATGGAGATCAAGAGGAATTCGTTCAGCACTTAACAGTTCGATTAATACATCTCGTAAAAATGTTTTGTGAACCCCATTGAAGATGACAGTTCTGAAGAAACCAGGACTTGTTGAAATGATACTGAACATTTTAGATCAGAAACCAATGTGCCTTTCTTTAGCAAACACATAAAAAGGAGAGTTGGTGTGCATTTATGATGCCTTTGCAATGAGACAGAGCTTGGACAATTATCAATCAGGCTTCCAGCCAAATTTCCATACAGACATCTTCTGTTACAGTGATGGACGTGCTGTACAAATAATTTGATAAAGGGGGTGAGGTCCAACTGGTTATGTTAGATCTATTTGTGGCATTTGACATGGTTGATCACAGGATGATGAAAAGTTTAGCAGTGTTGGATGTCACGGAGGTTGTCTTAGTAGTTCTTGTCTTTTTTGGCAGAGAGGTGGCAAAAACTCTGCATGAATGAGAATCCTTCTGCTCCCTGGAAGTTGGAATATAGAGTCTGCCAAGACTGCACATACACACCCACCCACCAATGTTGTTCAACATTTATTTGCAGACAGTGGTCAAATCGATTACATCCTTTGGTACTCTTATTTTAAGTCAATGCTACACAAACCTGCCTACCATTTTTTGCTGTAGCTATTGACTGAGAATGTGTCCTGGAAGGTGTTCCTTTCTTCCTGGAGACTCTCTAGGTCATAGACTCTTAGTACCCTGTGTACTAGTGTGTGCAGGATGCCTCTTTTCATGGATGGATGGATGGCAGTGGGACTCTGCATGTACATAATGGTTGGGTTTCCTTATTATAGTACTGCTACAGCAAAATGGCCGTCTCTCAAGCTTTAACACTAACATTTTTAGACAAACCAATCCAAAAGAATAGCAACCACCAACAACCACTTGATGAGAAACTCATGACAAAACAAAGATTTTTGGTGCTCCCTTACTGTGTGTCCAAGGAGTAACAGACCACAAAGGTAAACTGCTTAAAAAAATACCATGAGTATCGTCATCCTCACTCAATGAATGAAAGGTTAAATATACTATAATTGACATTTCAAAGACCTGGTGGAAGGATGATAACCAATATAACACTGTGATACTAGGCTACACAATATATCGCAATGACAAGGTAGATCACATTGGTGGGGGGGTGGCTCTATGTGTTAAAGAGGGTATCAAGTCAAACAGGATAAAGATTTAGCGGGAAATAAAATACACTGTAGAATCTCTATAGATAGAAATTCCATGTAAAATGGGGAAGGAAAGGTCAGGGGGTGTACTACCATCCTCCTAGACAGATGATGAAATGCTAAAAGAACTTAGGGAAGCTAGCAAAGTTTACAACACAGTAATAATGGGAGATTTCAATTATCCCAGTATTGACTGGGTCAATGTCACATCAGGATATGCTAGGGAGATAAAATTTCTAGATGTAGAAAATGACTACTTCATGGAGCAGCTGGTTCAGAAACAGAAGCAGGGACACTATTTTAGACCTAGTCCTCAGTGGAACGCAGGATCTAGTGTGAAGTAACTGTTTTCGGGCCGCCTGGCAATAGCAACCATAACATCTAATTTAATAAATGAAAGGAAGAAAGCAAAGAAATGGACTGCACTGGCATTTAACTTTCAAAAAGGAGACTATAAAAATAAGGAAAATGGCTAAGAAAAAATTAAAAGGAGCAACTGCAAAGGCTAAGAATTTATATCAGGCCTGGATGCTATGTAAAAATACTATCCTGGGAGAGAGGACATCTACCAGGCTACAGACTGGAGACCGAAGCAGTCACAAGGGTGTCTTTCCAAGCCCCCAAAGCTGTGAAGGTGGCTTGGTAATTTTGCAGTGCACTGGCTCGGGAAGATCTTTCACAGATGGTAACTCTGCCCCCTCTACCACATTGTTAGATGTTTGGAACATGGTGGCTCAGAATAATAAGCTGCTCAGGGAAACTACTGAGTAGGTGGTTGTGTATCAAAATGGAGACACTCTACTCTTCAGGCCCATGAAGAACAGCTTCAGGGGTTATGCAGGCAGAGTTGGATAAGCTTATTGGACAGGTCTTTTGGCTTGCAAAAGTCAAATGTCATCTACTACTAAGGATAGTATGTTTATACACAGATAATTAGAGGTATTAGAGAATGTGTCGCTGAATAAGAATCTGCAATTCCTGAATTTTCTGAAGACTCGTTATTTATCGCCTTTGATTCTCTTGAGGAAATACTTTAAAGAGATATTGTGTACACCTAACTCAGACTAGGTTCTATATCTGATTGTTACTATGTTCCTATAAAAGATATGGAGCAGGCTGCCACAGGGGCGGCAAAAATACCCAAGCTCTTTGAAGTTATCTAATTTCTTTGAGTCTTCTACTGAAGAAATCTCATGTAGGGCCACTCATTGCAACTTTTGTTAATGAGATGGATAAAATATCTACTTTGAAATTGTATTTCAAGAAGGATCTCTTTTGCAGGCAGAGGTTAATGATTTTTCCCTGATGTATCTTGTTCTACACAAATGCGAAGGAGATCATTTTTGTCCTTGAAATCTAAACTGATGTCCATAGGAACCAGTTTTTTTCTTCAGTTCCCTTATAAGTACCTGGTAATTTTTACAAGGAAATCAGTTAATTTTCTATGATTCTTTGCAACTGGAGGATTTCCTTAGGTATAAAATGACTGCCACTGTAGGTGGTATGGGTGAATGTATTGGAGGTTTACTGCAGGGGGTCTGGGTTTTGAGATCTCTTTTCTATGTCTATTGTACTTTGAAAATTCTTTTATTAGGGAATGGGATTTTTTTCTCCTAATATTTTGGTATATTGCATAACCAATCTACACCAGATGTTCTGTATATGCCTCTTCCTTGACGTAGGCTATCATGTATATTCTGTTTTATTTGTATCAGTTGCTTTACTTATGCTTTCTCTATTGCTTTTTTTTTTGTTACTTTATGTAATATAATTGAAACTGCAATAAAAAAAATACTATCTTGGAAACCCAGAACAGATATATTCCATGCTTTAAAAAAAGGTAGAAGAAAGGCCAAATGACAACCAGCATGGCCTAAAAGTGAGGTCAAAGAGGCTGTTATAGTAAGAGAGAATCTCTCGGAAAAAGGAAAAAAGAGCCAAATGACAAAAACAGGAAACAGCGTAAGTACTGGCAAGTTAAATGCAAGGCATCGATAAGGCAGGCAAAGAAAAATTTTTGAAGAGAAGCATGCTATTGAAGCAAAAGTGCATAATAAAAACATTTCCAAGTATATTCATAGCAAAACAGCTGTGAGGGGAGTCAGTTGGACCATTAGATGATGTAGGGGTAAAAGGTGCACTGAGAGAAGACAAGGCCAAAGCGGGGAGACCGAATGAATTCTTTGCTTCAATCTTTACTAAAGATCTAGGAAATTTACCCATGCCAGAAAATGATACTTAAAAGTGCTGTATCAGAAGAATTGAAACAAATCTTGATAAATCGGAAAGATGTAATACGGCTAATTGATAAAATAAGAGCAGCAAATCAACTGGACCAGATGACATACATCCCAGGGTGCTGAAAGAACTGAACATAATATAAGAACATAAGATATGCCATACTGGGTCAGACCAAGGTCCATCAAGTCCAGTATCCTGTTTCCAACAATGGCCAATCTAGGTCAAAAGTACCTAGCAGATTCCCCAAAAGAGACAGGTTCCACGATGCTTGTATTGGGGTCAAGCAGCGATATCCCGGGTCCCTTTTAATAATGGTATATGGACCTTTCTTCCAAGAAAATGTCCAAACCTTTTTTAAACCCAGCTACACTAACAGCTTTTACTACATCCTCCGGTAACAAATTCCAGATTTTTATTACATGTTGAGTGAAAAAAATTCTCTCTCTTATGAGATTGTAGAACTACTATTAGTAATCTGTGACCTATCATTACAACCATCTGTAGTACCCGAAGATTGGAGAGTGGCCAATTTAACGTCAGCTTTTAAAAAGGGTTCCAGGGGTGATCTGGGAAACTACAGACCAGGGAGCCTGATATCAATACTGGGCAATATGGTAAAAACCATTATAAAAACAAAATTACTGAACATGTAGATAGTCATGGCTTAATGGCAGAAAGGCAAACATGGATTTAGCCAAGGAAAGCCTTGTCTCAGTCTTTTATATTTTTTTGAGGATGTGAACAAACAGATAAAGGTGAGCCAGTTGATATAGTGCATCTCCATTTTCAGAAATTCTTTGACAAGTCTCTCATGAGAAACTCTTGGGGAAATTAAAGTGCCATGGGATAGGAGGCAATGTACTACTGTGGATTAGGAACCGGTTGAAAGACAGAAAGCGGAGAGTAGGGTTAAATGGCCAATTTTCTCAACAGAGAAAGGTGAATCGTGGAGTATCCCAGGGATCTGTGCTGGGCCCGCTGCTTTAAAAAAACAAACCAACCACAAACACTTTCATGTCAAATGTCATTAGGCAACTTATTCAAAATGACTGGACCTGCAACTGCGGAAGCCCTAGATCTGGTTTCCATTATTTTCCCCTGTCTAACAGAAAGTACCTGTAACAATCTCTATACAGTGGAGTGTAAAGGCCCACCTTGGACAATACATTCACAAGCCCATTTTAAAATACGCTGGTTCCATCCTGGTCACAGCTTTATAAACCAGTTTCACTAACTTGAACTCTACTCATTGCTTCACTGGAATCCAGTAACGTGATCACACCTTGCCACTTCCATTAATATACATGCCACAGCATTCTGGATGAGCTGTAATGATTCAGATACACAAATTTAAACAAGATATATATATAAGACCAAGTACAACAGATTGCACCATAGTACAGAAATCATCTGGATCTAAAACTGTCCTTAGTTTTCTCAACATTCGCAACCCGTAGGTGGCATTTTGAACCATTGCCAGCTGTTTGGAAGACCGAGAACAGAGAAAAACTAAGGGGCCCTTTTATTAACTGGCAGTAGGGTATTGCGCCTATTGCACAAAACACACCAACACTATGGCATGTTATGCAATACCCCCACCACATTAACTGTCAGGGATGTGGAAAGCATTTCCCTGGCAAGTTAATGCGGAACCCTTCCTGCGTTAGTGTGGGTGGCATTAGCTGAACCTGTGCCAATGCAATCAGCGCACAATGCAAACCCAGCGCTAACTGCGCTGAGCTCACCATGCCCGCTCTCCATCCCCTTACAACCCTAACGCAGGTTGCACAGTTAATACAGGAATCATCCCACGCAGTCATGGCCCTGCGCTAACAGGCAACGCGTGTCCGACAGTGCCTTCAACGCATGCCAGAACACGCGCTGCTAGCTGGCACCCATTAGTAAGACCCCCCCCCCCCCCAAATGTTCCATTTTCTTAACAGAAATACATGAATAGTGGAGAGCCCCAAGGATGTGTACGGGCACCAGTGTTTACCTTATTAATGATCTGGAAAAGAGAACAATGAGTGAAGTGATCAAATTTACAGATGAGACAAAATTATTCAAAGCAGTTTAAACGTAAGTGGACAGGAAGACATTGTGAGACTTGGGAAAATAAATTTAACGTGAATAAGTGCACAGAAAAATCTCTCAACTAGATGCGCACAGTGTATCTATATTAAAAATGGACACCTTCAGTGTATGGTGATGGACAAAAAAGCAACTAGAACATTATAATTATTCAGAAAGAAGTGGAGAACAAAATGGATAACAAATCTAAGTTGTGAATGCAAATTTGAGTGCAGTTCTGATCACCTCATCTCAAAAAAGATACAATAGGACTAGAAAAATCCAAATTATCAATGTCCCTGTT
The DNA here is from genome assembly GCA_033557465.1 of Ichthyophis bannanicus. Lineage (NCBI taxonomy): Eukaryota > Metazoa > Chordata > Amphibia > Gymnophiona > Ichthyophiidae > Ichthyophis > Ichthyophis bannanicus. The sequence goes on along the minus strand of CM066035.1, from coordinate 896,855,255 downwards.
TAATGTACATTACCAAGTTTAAGTTTCAATGTAAACCGCTTTGATTGAAATGATAAAGCGGTATATAAAACCTGTTAAATAAATAAATAAAAGTATACATAGTTCGAGTTAATATGTATTTAGTTTCCCTGGTTTCGCTCCCATGTTCAATTCCCTGTTCTTTGTAAACTCAATGTTTGTATACATTGCAGTATTCTTGTTCGATGTACACCGCGCTGATTTTAATAGCGCGGTATAGAAGAAATGTTAAATAAATAAATAAATACCGAGAACAGCCACAAAAATAATGAACATGAAAAAGTTCCCTTATGAAGAAGGGCTGAAGACTTTAGCACTCTTGGCTTGAAGAGAGGACTGAGAGGGAATATACTAGACATTTATAAAATCGTGAGTGGGGTGGAACATGTAAATAGGGGGCAGTCTGTGAAACTAACACATTGTAGAAAGTATTTTTTCCACTCTGTGCATAAATAAACCGCTAAATTTGTTACTAGATGTTCTCTAGTCATTTGGTATAGCTAAGTTTAAAAGGGAGTTTAGACAACTTTCTGCAGCTAACGTCCATAAACCACCGCTTATCTTGGGAGATATATTATTTACTTCCTCATCATGCAGACAGAATGATGGGCTTGCTGAAACTTTAGTCTGACCCAGCATGGCATGTCTTCTGTTAAAGTTGCTTGGGACCATACAACGTAAGCATGACAATTCTTCATATTTGACCCCAAATCTAAAAATGTAATATATTACTGATTCAGAAAGCTATTTCCAGAATTGCCACAGACATTTCTGTCATGCTGCAAAAATGTGTAACATCTTAAGCTATATTAGGGATCAGTTATCTTTCTATGCACCCAAGAGGATGGACAGAACCCACAGATTATATAAGAAAAGGTAAAAAGCCTACGTTTATAGAAGATGGAAGTACAGGAAGCATCACAGACTGAAGAATTAACTGGTAGGTTCAAGTAAAGCCACTTAAGACAATCAGTGAACAAATTTCGCTGTGCACGCTGGAGGGGGCGAAAGAGCTCTCGAAGCAGAGCTCTCGAAGCAGAGCTCTCATGGCAATCTGATGGTACCACTACAGGTGGATTATGCCTATAAATAGACGTTTCACTGTGTAAAGCCTCAGGAAGATTTAGCTCACTGAGCTCAGAAAGAGCAGCATCAGTTTCTGCAGGCTGCAGAACTGTATGCGCTGAGAAAGGGGCCGTGTTGAAGGAAGTAGAGGGGAAACAATTGTTTAGTCTGTTTGTATATCACATTTTTAAAAGTTTGTATAATTTTTTTTTTTTATTGAATTTTCAATTTGTTACATCCAATGAATATACATAAAAAGAACAAGCGATATGAACCTAAATTTTACACACAATCAAGAAAAAGAATTTTTACAAAAGCATACCACTTCTCCACCCACATCAAGGAGAGAACAGCTTAGAGAGAAAAACCGGGGCATAAATTATAAGGCTACAACACCCAACCAACCACATTCCATAATCCAATCAGTGCAAATATAATATCAGTCAAGCCTGTAGAGAAACCAGAAGAGATTCCAACAAGGAAGGATCAAAGTATACATAACTAATCCCTTGAATAGTCACCAAACACTTACATGGAAACCGCAAAAGAAAGGTACCCCCTCCAGCCAAAACCCTAGATTTCAGCTGCAGGAAGGACCTTCTCCGGGCCTGCGTCTGTCTGGAGACGTCCGGGAAAACGGAAATCTTTTGGCCATAAAAAAGAAAATCTTTCTTTGGAAAAAAAGCCTTCATAATAGAAGACTTATCCGAAAAATTGGCCAAAGTAACCACCAGAGTGGCGCGGGTGGAGATGGGGGTCTGAGAATGTTCCAAAAAATCTGTTAAATCCATAGAAATTCCCTCCTCCTGCCGCGCTCCGCTGGAATCCCCAGAAGTCCCCGGAACAGACAAATAAAAGGTCCTATCTAACACAACAGTGTCGGCATTAGGAAGCAACAGTATTTCTTTACAATATTGTCTAAATAACAAAACAGATGTCAATAAACGGGTTTTGGGGAAATTCAAAATACGCAAATTTTTTGCCCGAGAAGCATTATCCAGGACTTCTAACTGCTGATAAAACAATAAAGTATCCTTGGAAGCTAACATATTTGCAGACTGTAACGAAGCAACCTGCATGTCCAGCTGATCAGCACGCTGAAACAGCTGATTAACAGAAGCCTCAACTTTTTGAAATTTACTTGAAACCTGTTGTGAAAACACAGCCATTTGATTCATAAATTGAGATAACATTAAATTAGTAACCTGTTTCCAAATGTCCGCAAGAGTAACAGCATCAGGATTTTCAATTTGAGGAATACTAATAACCTCAGAGCCGGCAACCATGGAGATAGGAACTAATGAAAGTACCTCTTGTGATGAGACAGGAAGGGGAAAAGGAATCTCGTCTTCCTCTCCCGAGGAGGAAGACACCCCAGTAGAAAATGATGATTCAACAGACGCTTGAGAAGATCCTGGGTTGGGTGGAGGAGTCCTGTCGATGGAACTCAGGGTAATGCCGGAACCAGACGACGAGGAGTGCTGAGCCAAGGAAGTAGACTGAGGAAGAATTACTACATGATGATCCATAGGCCCAATAATAGCAGAGGGAGTAGAAGTAACTGTTACAGATTGTGTAGCAGATTGACTTCCCTGGAGTTTCTTACTCTTCCTCTTCACATGGCCTCGCGGCATACCAACGGCAACAAGGGCTAAAGGCCCCGAATTGGCACTGAAGGGGCACCAAAGGGGCGTTCCCCCTTTGGTCACGAGCCCTTCGGGCGCGCGACCGCGGCCGCGAAGGCAGCCGACGCTGAAATATGCTGCCAAAAACAGCCGGGGCAGTCGGGAGGAATCTGCTGCAGCCAATCAGATGGAAAACACTGCCACACAGCACCGGTCTCAAGCCCAGCTGGCTCTCAAGTTTGTATAATTTTACAGTTTGGCAATTTTGGTTTAAAAAAAGTGATGTGGTTCTGGGTCGGTGTCCACAGAAGGGGCCCTATTTATTACGATGGGGTGTATTGCTGCTAGTTTAACTTGGAAACAGAGAGGGGAAGACATGAAATGTAAGCTGAGTAATATATATTTGATAAGAAGAAAAAGGAGGAAGGAGACAACCCCTACAATAAAGGTCCACAACAAAAAGAAAAAAGGGGGAGGGGGTTAATGAAATTGCTAGAGTGTAAATTAATTTCCACAGAGTGGCAATTTTACTCTGAGGCAATTTCATTAACCCCTCCCACTTTTTCCTTTTTGCCATGGACATATAGAAACATGACGACAGAAAGAGACCACATGGCCTATCTAGTCTGCACTTCCACATCAACCACTACCAGTCCCCTTTTTTCCTTTAGATATCCTCGGTGTTTGTCCCATGCTTCTTTGAATTCAGATACTGTCCTCATCTCTACCACCTCCACTGAGACTCTATAACACGGATCCACCACTCTTTCCGTAAAGAAATATTTCCGCATATCACTCCTGAATCTATCCCCTTTCACCCTCATCCCATGTCACCTTGTAGCAGAGCTTGCTTTCAATCGAAAGAGGCTCTCCTTCTGTGCATTTATGCCACAGAAGTATTTAAACATCTCAATCATATCACCTCTATCCCACCTTTCCTCTAAGGTGTACATATTAAGATCCTTAAGTCTGTCCTCATATGCTTTATAACGAAGACCATTAACCATTTTAGTACTGACTCCAGCATGTTTATATCCTTTTGAAAGTGTGATCTCCAGAAATGCACACAATACTCCAAATGAGGCCGCACCAAAGACTTATACAGAGGCACAATCACCTCCTTTCTTCTGCTGGCCATTCCTCTCCTTATGCACCCAAGCATCCTTCTAGCTTTTGTCGTCGTCTTTATATTTGATGGCCAAGTTAACAACCCTAAAATATAATAAACTAGATCGATATGTAGAAATTTGGAAAGGGTTTGTCCAATGGCGGAAGGACAATATGGATCTGATACGATACTCTCTAACGGGGGTATATGCTTGCTGATAGAAGATTTATGTTCATGGTAGATTACATCCTGTGGGAGATGCTAGTCTGTTTATGTATTTTGTTCGTGATGGAACGCTTATTGCTTAGCATGAAATGCCTTGTGAAAGGAAGGGGTTGGTAGGAGTTGAGGGGTATTGGGGATGTTGTCTGTAAGAGAAGCACGTATTATGCTGAGTAAAAACTGTATAGGCTTCTGTTTCTTTAGATACAAAAATCTTTATTAATTTTTTTTAAAAAGGTTGTGTTATACTAGTCCACATTAAAGGCTAATAAATTTTAAAAAAAAAACAGAAGAAAGTCTTTGCCGAGGAAGAAGATTGCAACATTTAAAAGATACTCAAAAATGTATTCATTTAGTCCAATAAAATGATATCACTTTATATTTGCTTAAAACTTGAGTTTGAAAATTGTTAGCAAAGGAATTCTTAAAGGAAAATGGTGTTTGCTTAAAGCGTTGTTACTCACCTGTAACAGATGATCTCTGGGAACAGCAGGAATCAGTCTTCACATATGGGTATCATTGGTACCAATGGAGCCCATGTGGGAACGCTCCCCAGCATCCAATTGGAAAGCTTTTAGGAGCAATCCACTATGCCTGCTCATCTGCCTTCCCAATTCCTCTCCTCAATTGAGTTTGACGCTGACAGAGGAAAAAGAGAATACCCTACAACACAAGGGAGGAGTGGTCTAGTGGTTAGGACAAGGTACTTCAGGCCGGAGGGCCAGGGGTTCAAGTCCCATCTGGGGACAGCAATCTCAGGCCAGAGGGACTGGGATTTCTAGTCCTATAGGCACTCCTTGTGGTCTTGGGCAAGCCACTTAACCCTCCATTGCCCATGTTCCCTGTAAGTATTAGCGTATGTGTCTCATATCCCCTTGTGTTAAATGTATCCCCCAATTGACCGCTTTGACCCGGTGAAAAGCGGGATATAAATACAGCTAAATAAATAAAATAAAATAAATAAAAATAAACACCTAGGGTATGAGGGTGGGTTGTGAAGACCGATTCCTGCTATTCCTGGAGATCACCTGTTACAGGTGAGTAACAACGCTATCTCCAAGAACAAGCAGGAATGCAGTCTTCACATATGGGACTCACTAGCTCCCAGGTGTCAGACTGGAGGTGGAAGCAGTGGTATCCCGGAGGCTAAATGATAGAGCAGAGAAATTGTGGATACAAAGTGGCCCTGATGAACTCGATTGCATTTGGCAAGACCATCACCATGGAGAGGTCTGTGCCAGAGAAGTCTGGGATGGAGGGTAGGAGTTGCAGTTAAGTCCCAAAAAGGTGCTGAAGGACAGCCTGGCCAAAGACAGCATCCCGATGGGAGTTTCTGTCTAGATAGTAGTTAGCAGCGAAGGTATGAATGGAGGGGCCAGGCTTGCACATGAGGCGAGGCGAGGCGAGGCATGATGTGACCCTCAAGGGAGAGTCTCGTTTGAGTATGGGCAAAAGAAATGCAGTCCGCAATCCCATTGGATAGGGTGCGCTTTGTAACTGACAGTTCAAGGTGACTTGGATCAAATGAAATGAATAATTAGGAGGATTTCCTGTGATTCTTGGTTCTGTCCCAGTAGAAAGCAAGTTAAAGTGTGTAGCGCTGCCTCAGTCCTAGAGGCATGCAGTCTGGGAAAACGACCAGCAGTATTCACTGACTTGTTGGGGTGGAAGGGAGAGACCACCTTTGGAAGGAAATGTGGAGAAGTATGGAGAACCACCTTGTCATGGTGGAACAGGGTGTATGGAAGATCCAACACTAAAGCCTGCAGTTGCTGATGCAGCGAGCTGAGGGGAGGGTGATGAGTAAGATTACCTTCCAAGACAAGAATTTTAAAGACGTGGTGGCTAAAGGCTCAAAAGAAGACTTTGGAAGTTGCATTAGGACCATGTTGAGGTCCCCAGTGGTGATTTGATTGGTGGCTTGGACAGTAGGAGACCCCACATAAATCGTTGCACCAAGGGGTTCGAAGAAATAGGATGCTTGTCCACCTGCCTATGATAGGCTGAGATGGCACTGAGATGAACTCTGAGTTAGTCTTGAGATCTCCCAAGGACAAGTGGAGGCGATATTGTAAAAGGAATTCCACCGGGCAAGCAGAGGTGTCAATATGCTTTGGGATACATCAGAGAGTGAACCTTCACCATCTGAAGGCATAAGAACATCTGGTAGATGGTTTGAGAGATGCATGAAGGATGCCCTTGACCTTTTGTGGAAGAGCAAGGGTCTGAAAATATTATGCTTTCAGCAGCCACACCATGAGACGGAGAGCCTGTGGACTGAGATGGAGAAGCATCCCATGATCCTGAGAGAGGAAGTTGGGTGCATGTCTCAGGCTGAGAAGTGGTCTATGCCAAATAAGTCAGCAAGGGAAACCATGGCTGATGGGGCCAGCAAGGGACTACTAGAATCACAGAGCCTCTATCGGCCATCAGCTTAAAAAGGGTCCTGGGTATTAAGGGGATGGGCAGTAATGCATAATGTAGGCCCTTCCCCAACGGAGAAGGAAGGCATCAAGTATGATTTGCACCAGTCTAAGGCTAAGTTTTGAATGCCTTTCGATTGTAGCCAGGTAAGGAGGAGGTTGTGAGACACTGTGTCGAAGGCAGATGCAATATCTAGAAAGAGTAGGATAAAGCCTTGTTTGGATTTGTTAATGCCTAAGACTAGATTGTTTATCAGGGTGACAAGAAGAGTTTCGACCCCCTGCTGTAGGCGAAATCCATGTTTGTTGTCGTCTAGTGGATAATGGGCATCAAAATATGATCTTGTATTTGCTGCTGTATGATCTTCTCAGTTTTCTTGGCCAGGAAGGGCAGGCTCGGTATGGGTTTGTAGGAATTTACGTCAGCAGGATCCAATTTGGGACTCTTGAGAAAGCGTCTGATGTTTGCAGTTTTTTAGAGGGGCTAGAAAAAGGCCTTTGGAAAAGGAGAGCTGTATAAAGCGGTGGATGTAAGCACTTAGTTCACAGCATGCAGATTTAATCCAAAAGGAGGGATATAGATTTGCTAGAGAGGTGGTAGTGCTGATCCCTCTTATTATGACTTCTATTTGTTCTGATGAATAAGGATGGAAGGCCCTTTACACAGGGCTGGTGGAGTCATCACTAAGAGGAAAGGAGGTCGTTGACGCATGGTTGATGGAACCACTGTTAGAAGGAACAGAGGTACTGGACAAAGGAATGTTGGGATTATCGTTTGGTTGAATGACTGCTAAAGGAGGGACGACTGGTGGAGTAATTGTAGCATTATGGGGAGTCACATTGGTTTTGTTCTCAAAGACCTGTGTATGTGGTGCGTTTTCAGTGTATTGCTTTGTATTGTCCTTAATCAGTGGCTGAGTGATGCTGAAAAGCTCACAGGGTCTGTTGATGGAATGCATACAGATGTTGATGTGATGATCCTTTCTTCTCAAATGAATTGCGTTGCAATGCTCTTGCAAGGTCTTCATGTAAATAATGCGATCTTGTTGAAGCTTAGAGTGACACCATTTTCGCTCCAATTTCCTGAGATGCTGTAGGGACTCTCTTAAGTCAGCTGTGTACCAGATTGCAGTTTGTTTTCACTTAGAGGCTCTCGTATCGTGAGGTAGACGTGCCACTTTACTTAGGGTGGAGTTCCAAGTATGAACCAATTCAAGTATGTCAGAGGTGTCCATTTTGAGATTGTGCAGTGTATCTTCGAGGAATACTTCTTTGATAAACGGTCAAAATCGACGAGGAGGAGGCAGAGTAGAGCTAGAGGAAGGCAAAGGGTCAGTTGAGGATAGGGGAATATAGAAGAAAATGCCCTTATGGTCTGACCAGGGTACTGGTATAATTCGTGGTTGGTGCAGATTGCTGATAGGTTGAGCAGGTGTAGGAGAGAAAATGAGGTCTAAGGTATTACCTCTAGTGTGGATAGAGGCCTGTATTTGTTGAGTATAGCTTAAAGTAGCCATAGCATCAAGAAAGGCAGAGGAAAGCTTCATTGAAAGCACGGGAAGATTGATGTCTCCTAGTAGCCAGAGAGGCTTTTTCTTAGTTGAGTGATTGCAAGCCATTTCAAGGACAATGGAGAGGTCATCAGCACACGTGGAGGGGGCACGGTAGAACAAGGCAGTTGTAAGGTGCTCATTCGAGATCATGATGGCGTCCAGGGTGTTAGAATTATGTATGGTGTGGCATTGGAGTTGGAGGTTGCCTTTAGCTATGATAAGGACTCCTCCACCTCTTTTATTAGATCTTGGGCAATTGAAGGGGACATAATTAGGGAGCTTTAGTTGGTTTATGATGACTGTATCTGCGTCAGTTAACCATGATTCGGTTATGAACATATATAACTTATAGGATTCTACATTGTCTAGGATTACAGGCCATTTCCTTTTGGATGGAGCATGCATTTACGAGCATATAGGCTAGGGCATGTTTATCCAGGGAATTCCGTCCACGGCTTCTTCCTGGAGGTTGGCATATAATGTGGATAAGGTGAGTGTAGCATGTTATACGTTGCGTTTTCATATCAAAGTGTGGGACTCCTTGCCATCTCTGGCCATAACTACGTATGGTGGGTATCTGGCTCTGTTGCTGGGAAAGGGCATCTGCAAGTAGTGTGGGATGAGCTATGCAGAGTAGAAGTAAGAGAATGGTAAATAGGTCTGACATTGTATAAGGTAGCACCTACAAGATAAAAGAGAAAGTACCTAGTGGGATTCGAGTATGTATACTAAATGCAAAAGGGGAGAGTTTAACTGGAATCGGAGCACTGAGTAGGCTGGTTCACTGTGCAAACTAAACGCGGTAATTGGTGTTTCTGTTTTAAACTAATGACTGGGGAGCAACATGGTAGCTGGAGTTGTTACAAAATAACACAATTGTTACAAAATTGCAAAGTGATAGGAGATTACATAGTAATGTGCCAGAGTTACATGTGGAGAGTATGAAACACAAATGTTGTCTGATAGATGCTCTGGATCCATTAAGACGACAGTCTATTGGGCTTGCTGCATGTGCAGGCGGGCATAGGGGACAACATGTACTGTGAAGGCCATGTGCCCCAGAAAGCACAGCATATCTCAAGCTGTCATTGCATTGTGATCCTTTATGTTGTTGGCTAGTTCTATGAGGTGGGCAGAGCGATCCTGTGGAAGGAAAACTCAGGCCTGATGAGTGTCCAGAAGTGCTCCGATGAATTTCAGTCGCTGGGATGGAACCAGGTGCAGCTTTTGGAAGTTTAGGACAAATTCTGGATCTTGGAGCACAGCGATGGTGCAATGAAGAAATAGTTTTACTTCTTATGGGGATTCTCCCCTGATTAGCCAGTCATCTAAGTAGGGAAGACTGCAATCACTGCCATGCATTTTGTGAACACCTTGGGTGCGGAGGCTAACCCAAAGGAGAGCACTTGGTATTGGTAGTGGATTTACTGGAACCGAAAACACAAAGTCTGTGCTGAGGGTGGATCAGCAAAAGTGTATGCCTCCCAGAGGTCTAGAGAACATAGCCAGTTGTTCCTCTGAAGGTATGGCAGAAGTGAACTAGGTAAATCACTTAGAATTTTTCTTGAACGAGGAATTTAGGTTCCTGAGATCTAGAATGGGCCTGAACCCTCCTGTCTTCTTGAGGATAAGAAAGTAAGGAGAGTAGAAGCCCTGCACTCCTGGGTGGATGGATCTTTTTCTACAGCCCCCTTATCTAACAGGGTGGTCACCTCGACTGATGTGAGATTTATCTGCAAGATGTATGCAGGATAACCCCTTGTGGAGGTGGTGTGGGGCAAGTTCTTGAAATGAAGTAGATAGCCCCTTTGGACGATGTTGAGAGTCTACCGCTCTGAAGTGATGAGGTGCCACCTGTGGGCATAGGGACAGTCTGCCTATGTGTGGGGGGTGGGAGACCCTGCAGAGGCAGAGTAGTTATGCTCTCTAGGAAGGAGTCGAAAACCAGGTGCTAGCTGTGGCCATGCAGCTGGTTGTGGCTTAGGCATCTTTGGGCTGGCGAGGGCCCTGCTGTAGCTACTGTTGCTGCTGAGGTTGGTAAGCTGCTGCAGGTGGATAAGAAGGATAATATCTTTTCTTCTTAGAATAAAAAGACTTCTTTGGATTAGTCTTTCTCCTAGAGGGGTCTGACGTCTTTCTGAAGAGTCGTTTGAGAGTGAGATCATCTGTCTCAATCTCTCCGGCCTTCTCTCGACAACACTTTCCAAAAAGGTTCTCTCCAGAGCAAGGAATATTGGACAATTTATCCTGAACCCACTGCTTAAGGTCAGATGCCAGTAGCCAGGCCATTCTGTGAGCAATGATGCAGACTGCTAAAGCTCTGCTGGATGACTCAAAGGTATTGAAAGATGCTCTGGTATGAAACTTGGATGTACTCTGATTTTGCCCAATTAAGGCCTGGAATGCATCACGCTTGTTATCAGGAAGGATAGGGGCAAGATTCTCTAGATCCCTGAAGGTATCTTGAGATACATGCCCATACAGATCACGTAGGAAATAATTCTAGAAGTGAGCATGCATGCCTGAAAGCACTGATGGCCAAAGGCATCGAGCGTTCTGGAGTCCTTGCCCGGAGGCATGGAAGAATGTTTCTTAGAACTCTTGATATGCCACATCACCGCTTCACCACCATGGCGCGGTGTCGAAGTTGAGGCTTTTGGAAGCCAGGGCATGGTGGAACTTGGTACATGGTATCGAGTTGTTTTCTTATAGGTGGAACAGTTAGCGGGGCCTCCCACATATGTAGCATTAGATCCTGCAGGATACGATGCACCAGTAATGTGGCCGCCTCTTTGGGTGCTGAGGGGTATTGGAGGATTTCCAATTTCTCTGCCCTAGGTTCCATCTCAGATGACACGGTAATCTGCAGGCCTGCTGCCATGCCCCGAATGAAGTCTTCTAAAGGCATACCCTTTGGCGGGGACTGATGTGCCTTCTGAGGAGGGAGATCCTGTGTTCTCCTGAAATCCACCAATGTATCAATGGAATTGGAAGAGGTAGAGTCCGAATCTGACAGAAAGTCAAAGCATCTATGGTTTTATGTCTATGTCGAGGCCCGATGTCGATATCAATGACTGGTCAGTGTGGCATCGGGAACTTGTTAGATACCAACAATGGCTGTCAGTTCCAAAGAAGGCATCAGAGGGAGAGGGTCCCAATGCACGTTTGAGGTCTGGCATCAGCACTGGAGGTATCGGCCATGGGCCGGATGCAGACACCTGCACTGCTGGAGCCGTCGATGCAGACAGTACAGAGGCTGCCAGACTTCTCTTGATAGCCAGGATGCGCTGATGGAGGTAGGAATCACACATGGGGCTCTAAGCCACTGTCCCAGAACATGGAACCAGTAGCTCTCCAGAAGTCGAGGCCTCGGGAGCATCCTGGTGCCCCTGTTGTGCTTTGGAGGGCTGGTCCTCCCGCCAGGGCTGTTTGGTAGGCCTGTTGGCATCAAATGTACTCTTTGGTGAATCTCGATGCCAATGAAGGGACTTACCTCTAGGATCGTTATTGAGTTTCGATGCCAAACACTTAGACTTAGTCTTATGATTGGACTTTGAAGAGACTTGAGAACCACAAGAGGTGGCAGACCTCTTCAATGATGTGGAAGCCACTGAAATAGAGTCTAGTGCAAACAGAGAACCATACTGCCTTGCTCTGTTCTTTAGGCCTCTTTTGGTCATTTGTTGGCACAAAGGACACTCAGTCAGTAAATGGTCTGAACCCAAACATTTTAAACACCAGTCATGTTTATCAGTGACTGATACTGTACCAAAACATTTGGTACATTTTTTGAAGCCACTGATGTATTTTTCAATTGTGGCTGAAGAAAAGTAGGTCAAGGCTTACTTTAGCGGTAGAAACCACCAAAATTGGAAAAAAAAATAAAGAAAAGAAAGAAAAATATTTTAAAAAGAAGAGAAATATCGGGGCCAGTATCAGGGAAGGCACTGGCATCGATGGAAAGGGATTTAAACCAAAAAGTGACACTTTTTGGCAGTGACAGGAAGAAAACGATCTGCTGGCTATGAGGAACATGAAGAACTGAGGAGAGGACTTGGGAAGGCAGGAAGGCAAATGCACAGGTGCAGTGGATTGCACCCAAAAGCCTTCCAATTGGACGTTGGGGAGCGTTCCCACACGGGCTGCATCGGTACCGACAATACCCATATGTGAAAATTGCATTCCTGCTTGTTCCTTGAGATAAATATCATCCTATAGATCAGTGGTTCCCAACCAGTCCTCGGGTACTCCCAAGGCAAATCAGGTTTTCAAGATATCCACAACAACTATGCATGAGATAGATCTGCATTCAACGGAAGCAGTGCATGCAGCGCGCTCTCATAAATATTCATTGTGGATACCCTGAAAACCTGACTGGCCTGGGGATACCCGAGGACTGGGTTGGGAACCACTGCGTATAGATCAAATCCTGCAGGTACTTCCACAAGAAAATTTCGCATTTCAAACGACTTTTGTTTTCTGCTAGATCGACATCTCTGTTTCATACACAACTGCTGTCATACACAGATTTGGGTCTCTCTCCGCAATCTTTTCTTCAGTGATGCAGAAAAATTATTTCACAGCCATAGGCGTGCTTTTTATTTCTACCTACACGTTTCTACAAATGTGAGAAAAATTAATTTGCAGACAGATGTTCACGAGTATGAAGGAAGGAGAGCAGGGGACAGAAGAGGCGGCCTGTTTTTGAAGACCTGCCTAGCTACAGTGTATCTCAGGTGACAAAGTGAACAGGAAAGATTTTCTTGACAATTCTGTTTGGTGGCTCCAATACATAAGCACAGTGTCGGACAGCAAACAAGATAAAAGCAAGCCTGGGAAGGTTGCATAATATAATACTAGGAAGGTATTCTACATTATTCTAATTATAGAAAAATATGACACCTAAAACTTACCCTGCTCATCTTACAATGAACATGGATAAATTAGCTTCCCGTGAGAAAGTAACTGAATAACTTTTCCTGATAAACATTTTTAGCAGAAAAGTATACAATGAGCCCAATTGGGCTTTGGCACCGAGTCCTAATTCACAACTGTCCTGGGTTGTTTCTTTCCATTTTTAACCTATTTAGCTATTCAATCATGGTAGGAATCGTCTTCAGCCAAATGTTCAGAGCTGTCTCTATGTATTGGCCATCGGGATCCAGGCCACAGGCTCTGCACAGGAATGGCCCCCAGTCTGATTATTTTCCCCTTCATTTCCTTGCGGACACTTATGCTACTACTCCATTGCCTCTGCACATCTGACTATCCTGGAATGGGGGCATAGCATAATGGTTAGAGCACTGGCTTGAGAATCAAGCGACAAGGGTTCGATTCCCCACTTCCTGTGGCCTTGGCCAAGTCATTTAACCCTCTGTTGCCTCAGAAAAAAATCCAAGTTATCAATGTCTGTTAATTACCAAGTTACAACGTAAACCGCTTTGACTGAAATGATGAAGTATTTAAAACATGTTAAATAAATATTCTAGCATGCTGTTAGAGAGCGGAAGCAAAGTGGGAAATCTGGCACTATGCAACTCAATGTCCAAAAGCATCATGGTGCTGGAGAGCAGAAGTAATCAGCTTTCAGGAGTAGTGGGGCTTGTAGCAGCAAAGTAATAAAGGTATCTATTGGGAAGCTGAGAGAGAGATCATGTGCATCCATTCCCTCCTGCAGTAAGCTACCCCCCCCCCCCCCCTTCCACAAAAACCTACTCACCTATGTCCTTTGCAGCTTGGCCCTGGCTTGCAAGAATCCCTTGCCATTTTGAGGTCACATTTATTTCATGAGATTTTGGCTTCTAGAAGGTCCTGTCCATACATGTTCCCCTTCAGGTGGGGCTTAGCACAAGACTGATTAGAGTGCCACAAGTACAGGACTGCCTGCTGGGGAAGGGGGAAAGGGGCCCAAAGAGCCAGAGATGGCCACAAAACCTTTAGGAGACTCCAGGGCCCAAATCCCACCTCCTCATTTGAAGAGGAGTGGGAGGGAAGCAAGGAAAATGGGTCTAGTCACTTGGGCGCCTCTCTCCAGAGGAAGGGGAGTTTTTTCTAAGGAGGAAGGTGATGAATCCTCGGTTATACAGCTGTTTTGCAGGGAAGAGATGACATTGTTCATTTCCCAGACACATCGGTCCTAAAGATGGGTGGAGCCCGCCCATGAGATGGCTTTGGAGAGATATCCAATTTTAGAAGGCTCTACAAATTTGTCTTTCCTGTTCATAAAGCACTAAAGAACATGGTCATTTTGGAATAGGATCTCTCCCTTCCCTCTCCCCAGGTAACCACTCATTCTCTTCCCTTCCCCCCCCCCTCCCCCCGTGTCCATCATCTCTCTCTTTCCCTCCCAACAAGGTGTCCAGAATCTCCCTTACCCCTACTACTGTTACTTCTGTCCCCATTACCCTACCTCTATGGGATATCAAAAATAACAACAAAACAAAAATGGAGTTTTGGGGATGAAAGCGCCGTATTGACACAGCTGATAGATAACACCGTGAAAGCCCTTTAAAGTTGCTTCTTGAGCCTGGGACTAGATCAAACTTCCAGGCTCTATGGCAGTGTCATACTACCTAGTCCCTTGGGCAAGGAATCACATGAAATTTCTACAATGTGCTCTACTCTTGAACTAGCTACTCTGATTTTATAACTTCTGAGATCCAACTCAAGCTTGCAGAGTTTATCAGGAGGCTCCAAAGCACCTCCATCAAGGAATGGACCTGGAACCATCTGATTGGACCATAGTGACCACTGATGCAAGTCTGTCAGAAAGGTTGCTCAGGGACTGTGGCCAGCTCAGATGACCTTCTGGTCCATCAACAAGTTGGAAGTCAGCACCAGTCCAACTGGCCTTGGAGAGATTCCTCCTGTTAGTGTGAGGGGCACTAGTCAAGGCGCTGTCTGACTGCGCCACAGTAGTGACTTATGCCAACAACCAGGGAGCTACAAGGATCACAGTGATAGCTCAAGAGATGGTGGATTCCAATCTGAAGGCGAACTCCACAGCCCACATAGCCAGAATGTTTTGGAACCAGAAGAATGGCAAATGGATCTCCAGGCTCTCCAGCTGGTGGAAGATCGTTAGGGTCACCCAGGATTCAACCTGATGATGATGCAGTAGAATGCCAAGGAGAGAAACTTCATCAGTCAAAGTAGGGAAAGGAGGCCACTATGGTTCTCAAATGAAATAGTTGAAAAGGTGAAGAAAAAGAGTGTGGCCTTCATAAAATACAAGAGACCACAGAAAAAGGAAGACAAGCATCAATATTTGGAAAAACTTAAGAGAAGCTAGGAAAGTAGTCAGGAAATCAAAGGTATAAAAAGTAGCAGCTAATGCAATAAAATGGGGGGGGGGGGGGACAAGACATTTTTCAGATATGTTAGTGAGAGGAGGAAGTGCAAAAGCAGTATTGTCAGACTCAAGGGTGAAGGGGAGGAATACGTAGAAGCTTTAAAGGATAAAGCAGAATTGCTTAACAAATATTTTTGTTGTGTTTTCACAGATGAAGGGCCAGGAGCAGGACCTCAGAAAACACCC
Organism: Ichthyophis bannanicus; assembly: GCA_033557465.1. Taxonomy (NCBI): domain Eukaryota; kingdom Metazoa; phylum Chordata; class Amphibia; order Gymnophiona; family Ichthyophiidae; genus Ichthyophis; species Ichthyophis bannanicus. The sequence continues at coordinate 896,839,704 of CM066035.1, read as the reverse complement.
ACAATAAGAACAGAAGTGAAGGAGATCTTGAACAATTTTCAGAAGACTGTTTGTGAGGAACTAGCTAAACTAAAAGTAGACAAAGCGATGGGGGCTGGATAGGATACATCCTAGAGAACTGAAGGAACTTGGGAAGTTCTAGTGTCTCCACTATCTGACCTTTCCAATGCTTGTTTAGAATTGGGAGTGGTCCCAGAGGACTGGAGAAAGGGACATGTGATCCCTTTACAGAAAAGCAGAAGTAAGGATGAGGTTGAGAACTATAGGCCGGTTAGTCTGACCTCTGTGGTAAGTAAATTAATGAAAACACTGCTAAAACAGAGGATAGAGAGGTTTCTGGAGTTCCAGTGGACTGAAGGATCCAAGACAGCATGGGTTTACTTGAAGAAGGTCTTGTCAGAAAACGGATTGATTTCTTTGACTGGGTGACCAGAGACTTGAATCGAGGGAAACCCTAGATATGGTGTACTTAGATTTCAGAAAAGCATTTGACATAGTCCTGTACAAGCAACTTATAAATTGAGCATCCTAGGGATGGACCCTAAAGTGACTGAATGGGTTAGAAATTGGTAGAGTGGGATGCGACAAAGGGTACGGGTAAATGGAGTTCACTCTGAGAAGGATGTTACCAGTGGTGTGCTGTGGGACCTGTCCTTGGTCCGATTCATTTTAACATTTATGTTAGTGATAATGCGTAAGGGTTGCCAAGTAAGATGGGCCTCTCTGCAGATGACACCAAAATCTGCAATAGAATAGACACCCAGAAAGGAGTAGATAATATGAGGAGGGATCTAGCCAAGCTTGAAGAATGGCTGAGAATTTGGCAGCTTAGATTTAACCCCCCCCCCCACCCCCCAAAAAGGCAGTCATGCATTTGGGCAGGTAGAAACCCATAAGGGTGCTTGGCTGCATAGGAAGAGGAATGGCCAGCAGGGAAAGAAAAAAAAAAAAAAAAAAGAGGATAATCGTAGCTTTATAGGTACTTACACATCTTAAAAGACAGGAGGTGCTCTCAGGTGAAGCTCATTACCCAAATCAGTCATACACTAAGGACCTGAGATTAGTTAAGCTTCAGGTGAACAAGGTATATTACACGTATTAGGTACAGTTTTATTAGTATAAATATCCATAGCAACCCTTAGTAAGTAAAGAACTTAGATCTAAACACAAACTTAGAACTAAGATGCAGACAGCAGTCCAGCAGCGGGATGGGGGCTTTCCAGTCTTTTGCATTGAGTGTCACATGTATGATTTTCTCCCAGTTGGTGAGAGGTCTTACGTGTGCACTAGGTGCAAGGAGCTCTTTGCTCTCAGGGAACGAGTCCGTTCTCTAGAGGCTAAAGTAGCAGACTTGGAAAGCATAAGACAGACAGAGAGGTACATAGATGAGACCTACAGGGATATAGTCCTGAAGTCCCACCTCCAGTCTGGCAGCATCCCTGTTGCCATGGAGGAGAGGGGTCACGTGACAGGAGAGCATCACCCTGGTGTGGCAGGAAGTGATCCTGTAACTAGGACCTGTCCTCCAGGTGATGTAAAACCCTCTCGCACCGAGGAAGTTTCTCCAGGGCCATGTGCCCATGAGGGAAGGGTTAGGACAGCCGTTATAGTTGGTGATTCGATCATTAGGCATGTAGATAGCTGGGTGGCTGGTGGACGTGAGGATTGCCTGGTAACATGCCTGCCTGGTGCGAAGGTAGTGGACCTCACACGCCACCTAGATAAGGTCTTAGATAGTGCTGAGGAGGAGTATGCTGTCTTGGTACATGTCGGTACCAATGACATAGGAAAATGTGGTAGGGAGGTTCTGGAGGCTAGATTTAGGCTTTTAGGTAGGAAGTTGAAATCCAGAATTTCCAGGGTAGCGTTCTCCGAAATGCTTCCTGTTCCACGCGCAGGACCCAAAAGGCAGGCAGAGCTCTGGAGTCTCAATGCGTGGATGAGACAATGGTGCAGAGATGAGGGTTTTGGATTTGTTAGGAACTGGGGAACATTCTGGGGAAAGAGGTGCTCTTCCGAAGGGATGGGCTTCACCTTAACCGGGATGGAACCAAGCTGCTGGCATTAACCTTTAAAAAGGAGATAGAGCAGCTTTTAAACTAGATATTAGGGGAAAGCCGACAGTTGCCCAAGAGCGGATGGTTCGGAAGAATGTATCTTTGAAGGATACTACCAAAAGCAGAGAGGTTCCACAAAAGAGTAAAGTAGCCCAAATGCCCTCAAGTATGGAGCAGACTGAGCTTAAAGATCCCAAATTACCCATGTCTAACAATAGCCAAATTAATATGAGTAAAATACATTCTCTAAAATGCTTGTACGCAAATGCTAGAAGTCTAAAAAATAAGATGGGAGAGTTAGAATATATAGCACTAAATGAAAGGTTAGATATGATTGGAATATCAGAGACATGGTGGAAGGAGGACAACCAGTGGGACACTGTAATACCTGGGTACAAACTATATCGTAATGATAGAGCTGATCAAATTGGTGGAGGGGTTGCTCTCTATGTTAGAGAGGGCATTGAGTCAGAAAGGATTAAAGTTTTGCAGGAAACAAAATCTGCTGTAGAATCTATATGGATTGAAATTCCATGTAAAAGGGGGAAGGCAATGGCAGTGGGGGTGTACTATCGAGCGCCTTGCCAGAATTACCAAATGGATGATGAAATGCTCAAAGAAATCAAGGAAGCTAACAAAAGTTACAGCGCACTAATAATAATGGGTGATTTCAACTACCCCGGTATCGACTGGGTCAGTGTCACGTCAGGACATGCTAGGGTGATAAAGTTCCTAGATGAAATAAATGACTGCTTCTTGGAGCAGCTGGTTCATGAACCGACCAGAGGGGAAGCCATATTAGACCTAGTCCTTAGTGGAACACCAGATCTAGTGCAAGAGATAAGGTTGTTGGGGCCACTTGGCAATAGTGATCATAGCATGATCGCCTTTGATTTAATTAGTGGAGGAGGGATAGTAAGGAAATCCACAGTACTACCTTTTAACTTTCGAAAGGGAGACTATGATAAAATGAGGAAAACAGTTAAGAAAAAAATAAAAGGAGCAGTTGCAAAGGTTAAAGACGTACATCAGGCTTGGCTGTTGTTGAAAAATACCATCTTGGAAGCCCAGACCAGCTGTATTCCACGCTTTAAGAAAAGTGGAAGGAAGTCCAAAAAACTGCCAGCATGGTTTAAAGGTGAGGTCAGAGAGGCTGTTGCCAAAAAAGCATCTTTCAGGAAATGGAAAAAAGAGCCAAACGACGAAACCTGGAAACAGCACAAGCACTGGCAAGTCAAATGCAAGGCATTGATAAGGCAGGCAAAGGGAGAATTTGAGAAGAAGCTTGCTGTGGAAGCAAAAACGCAAAGTAAAGACCTTTTCAAGTACATTCGTAGCAAAAAACCTGTGAGAGAGTCAGTTGGTCCATTAGATGATAAAGGGGTTAAAGGAGCACTAAGAGGCGACAAGGCGATAGCAGAGAGAATGAATAAATTTCTTTACTTCAGTCTTTACTGAGGAAGATGTAGGGATGTTACCCATGACTGAAGTGGTATTTAAAGGTGCGGAAGAATTGAAGGAAATATCGATACATCGGGAAGATGTATTACAACTATTAGATAAACTGAAGAGTAGCAAATCACCTGGGCCGGATGGTATACATCATCCAAGGGTGTTGAAAGAACTGAAATATGAGATTGCAGACCTGCTATTAGTAATCTGTGAACTATCATTAAAATCATCTCTAATACCTGAAGATTGGAGGATCGCCAATGTAACACCAATTTTTAAAAAGGGTTCCAGTGGTGATCCGGGAAACTACAGACCGGTGAGCCTGACATCAGTACCGGGAAAAATGGTAGAAACCATCATAAAGAATAAAATTACTCAGCATGTAGATAGTCATGACCTAATGGGAGACAGCCAACATGGCTTTAGACAAGGAAGATCTTGTCTTACTAATCTGTTATGTTTTTTGAAGGAGTGAATAATCAGGTGGACAAAGGTGAGTCGGTTGATATTGTGTATCTGGACTTTCAGAAAGCCTTTGACAAGGTCTCTCATCAGAGACTTTTGGCAAAACTAAAGAGTCATGGGATAGGAGGCAGTGTACTATTGTGGATCAGAAACTGGTTAAAAGATAGAAAGCAGAGAGTAGGGCTAAATGGCCAATTTTCCCAATGGAGAAAGGTGAATAGTGGTGTACCCCAGGGATCTGTGCTGGGTCCGCTGCTTTTTGACATATTCATAAATGACCTGGAAAGTGGAATAACGAGTGAGGTTATCAAATTTGCAGATGACACAAAACTATTTAAAGTTGTTAAAACCCAAGAGGATTGTGGAAAATTGCAAGAGGATCTTGATAAATTCGAAGACTGGGCATCAAAATGGCAGATGAAATTTAATGTGGACAAGTGCAAGGTTATGCACCTAGGGAAGAACATCCCAAACTATGATTACACCATGCAAGGTTCCACATTAGGAACCACCACCCAGGAAAAAGATTTAGGCGTTATTGTGGATACCATGTTAAAACCCTCGGCCCAGTGTGCAGCAGCAGCCAAGAGAGCAAACAGAATGCTAGGTATGATAAGGAAAAGAATGGAAAATAAAACAAAAGATATTATAATACCTCTATATCGTTCCATGGTGAGACCGCCCCTTGAATATTGTGTGCAATTCTGGTCGCCGTATCTTAAAAAGGATATAGCGATTTTAGAAAAGGTTCAGAGAAGAGCCACCAAAATGGTAAAGGGGATGGAAGGATACTCCTATGAAGAAAGGCTAAAAAGGTTAGGGCTCTTTAACCTGGAAAAGAGACGGCTGAGGGGAGATATGATAGAAGTCTATAAATTAATGAACGGAGTGGAACGGGTAAACGTAGATTGCTTACCTTATCAGAATATAGAAAGACTAGGGGACATACAATGAAGCTACAGGGTAAACTATTTAAGACTAATAAAAGAAAATATTTTTTCACTCAACGTGTAATCAAACTCTGGAATTTGTTACCGGAGGATGCAGTAAAGGCTGTTAGTGTAGCTGGGTTTAAAAAAGGTTTGGACAAGTTCCTGGAGGAAAGGTCCATAAACCATTATTAAGAAGGGACCCAGGATATCAATGCTTGAACCAATACAAGCATTGTGGAACCTGTGTCCCTTGGGGAAACTGCTAGGTACGTATGACCTAGATTGGCCACTGTTGGAAACAGAGTACTGGGCTTGATGGACCTTGGTCTGACCCAATATGGCATATCTTATGTTCTTATGTAGGTGATAGTACCTCTGTGGTGAGACGTCATTTGGAATATTGTTTACAATTCTGGAGACTACACCTACAAAAAGATATAAAGAGGATGGAGTTAGTGCAGAGAAAGACTACCAAAATGGTTAGTGATCTTGGTTATAAGTCATATGGGCAAAGACTTAAAAATTTCAATATGTATACTTAGAGTATAAGAAGGAGACGAGATATGAAGGAAACATTTAAATACCTCTGTGGCATAAATGCACAGGAGAGCCTCTTTCAAATGAAAGAAAGCTCTACAGGAGAAGGTGAAAAGGGATAGAATCAGGCATAATATGTAGAAAATGTCTTTATGGAAAGAGGTACATGCATGGAATAGTCTTCCAGTGGAGGTAGTAAAGATGAGGATAGTATCTGAATTCAAGAAAGCATGGGACAAACACAGAAGGTCTCTAAAGGGAAAAAAAAGGGACTATAGTAGTTTATATGGAAAGGCAGACTAGAGAGGCCATATGGTCTTGTTCTGCTGTCATGTTTCTATGTTTCCACCAACACTGATACGCTAATATAGCCATGGCCACAGCAAAGTCCTCTATGTCTTTCCCTCTTGGTGCTAGATCAGCAGGGTACTCAGCAAAATAGCAAGCCACCCAGGACTAATAGTCTTGATAGCATCAGAATGGACTTGCAGATCATGGTATGCCAATCTAGTCAGCCTACTGATGGAGGTTCCTCTTCTTCTGCCTTAGTACCGCAGTCTTCTGTGTCAGGGCTCAGTAGTCATGGAGGATTTAAGGTCCCTTTTAGCTTTGGCCCTAGAGAGGATCTATCTATGAGGTTAGGGTTATTCACCAGTGATGTTTTCTACTTTGCTTGAAGTGCATAGATCCTCAACATCTCTAGCATATGTTTCTGGTATCTATTTGCATTATTGTGTTCGAATAAGGAACTTACCAGTTGGCATGCATGCATACTAGCCATCCTATCCTTTTTCAAGGTGGAGTGGCGCACAGCACAGCTGGCCTTGAGTTTTCTTCCAGTACAGGCAGCTGTTTCAAACTGCTACAGGGGACATGTTAAAGGTGTTTCACTGGCAACTCCTCTGGATATTTCTCACTTTGAGGGGGAGGGTCCATCAAATTACTCCCATCTGATGGTCCCTCTGTGGAATCTTAGCTTGGTATTTAATGCTCTCATTGGGCCTTTATTTAAGCTGCTAAAGCATATGCCCTTAAAGTACCATTCCTTGAAGATGCTATTTTTGATGGCAATATCTGGGAATTTCAGGCTTGGCATGCAGAGAACATAAGAACATAAGATATGCCATACTGGGTCAGACCGAGGTCCATCAAGCCCAATATCCTGTTTCCAACAGTGGCCAATCTAGGTCATACGTACCTAGCAATATCCCCAAAAGACACAGGTTCCACAATGCTTGTACTGGGTCAAGCATTGATTATCCTGGATCCCTTTTTAATAGTGGTTTATGGACCTTTCCTCCAGGAACTTGTCCAAACCTTTTTTAAACCCAGCTACACTAACAGCCTTCTGTATTTGTCTTTTGGAGAGGTCTCTGTTTCTTTGCATACCATTTACAGCCTTCTTCCCCAAGCTCATACCTCCTTTCATCTCAGTCAACCAGTCTGTTTGCCTGCCTTTCTAAGGCATCAGAAGTCTAGGGTTCAAGGTACTCTCCATAAGCAGGACACCTACAGAGGAGTCCTTTATTATTCGAACGTCACAAATACTTTCCAGAAGTCAGATCATTTCTTCATCTTGTTTAGTGGTCTGTGCAAAGGACAGTCAGCTTCCAATCCTTCTTGGCCATGGAAGGTAAATTAAGCCAACATTTGGATCTGCCTATATTTGAATAAGAAGCCAGTTCCAGTAGGACTCAGAGCTCACTTATAATAGCTCAAGTGGCTTCAAGGGCAACACCAAAGTCTACTGCATCAGAGGACATTTGCAAGGCGCCTTGATCTTCCCTGCAATGCCTCTGTGTTAAGCATTGCAGGCTGGATGCACACATCAGAGATGATGGTATTTTTGGTAGGATAGTTCTGGAGGGGGTCTAGTTTTCCATCATCTTGAGATTCTGAAGTTTTAGTACGTCCCACACATCTGGACTGGACTAGCAAGATGAAAAGGTAGGTGGAATTTTGTTTTCACTTATCACTTCATTTTCTAGAGCAGTCAAGTTCACATCTGAGAAGACAGTCTTCAAACGTATTCCACATGTTACTTAAGTTTATTATTGCAGAGAAATTCTCATTGAAAACCCTTTTTATTGGTAATATGCCGTTTTCATATCAGTCTCTCTACATCAGTTTTGCCCGTAGTATTCATGCTGCACCACTCTTTATACTGTGAAAGTTCACTGTAAAATGCCAAGTTTCTGCCTTCATTTGTTGGTAAGGGGACACAACTCACATGTCTGGTCTAGAAGGAATCAAGGTAAGGAAAATTCAGGTGAGAATAAAATTTTATTTTTAGGTTGGGGGGAGTGCACACAAACTATGCACCAATTTTTCAACACATTCTTAACACAAAGCTTATTATGTTCAGCCCTTAAGTCTAACCACATGCCAAGAGTGTGCTATGGGTTGTACTTCCTACCTGGTTATTGAGAGCCCCAAATTGGAAGAGCCCTGGTTTATACAGAGTGGTCGATTTTTGTCTCCAACAGTTAACATCACTCCAGCAAGATTTGGCAAACTGTAAAAATCAATTGCTCAAGCAACCAGACTTAACCTCACGATGGCTAATAACAGGAAAAAACACTTCTTCCAAAGGGAGATCAAATAATATTCCCAAGAAGTGTAGGCCGATAACTTGTTCACCTACGATCTATAAACTGTTTGCTACAATAGATGGTGACAGAATATACAAAGATATTGATTCCAATATCATGATGGCAAAAGAGCAGAAGGGCAATAAGAAGAGTGGTTTAGTGATTGGGGCACGTTATCTTTAACCGAAGGGCCAGGGGTTCAAAAACTGCTAGAGGACAGCAACCTTGGTCTGGAAGGACTAGGGTTTCTAGTCCTAAAGGTGTTCCTTGTGGTCTTGGGCAAGTCATTTAACCCTCCATTGCCTTAGGTAAAAAAAACATTGTGGGACCTTCAGGGACAAGGGATATATACACCTGAATGTACGCTGCTTTGACTCGTAGTAAAGCGGTATATAAGCCTAGCTAAAGATCACTTAATGCTGTATAAAGCTATGATGGCCAATGTTCAGAAAAGCAGGCATTTTAGTATAGCACGGATGGACTAAAAGCCTTTGATGGCATCCCACACTCTTAGATAATAAATTGTCTTGAAATAGTCCAAATAAACCCTGGATTGAGTTATGAAAATGTAGCAAACCATACTCCTCCTGAAGTATGGAGGAGGACAGATTCCAATTTCTGATACTGAGATCCAACGAGGAATATTCGAGGGAGATTTCCTGTCACCACTCGTTTGCATAGCATTTAATCCTTTGAGCAAGTTTCCTGTATTTTTAGGTTGAGGATTTAGCCTTAATCCTACAGATGGTAATCATCCAAAGATAACATTGGCCCAACATTCAATTAGGCAGGGTGTGCGCCGCTACGGCCCTGCGCGCTAATCCCTAACCTCAGATATTCAATGCCATGGCAACAGCATTGAATATCTGGCTTTGGCGCACAGTGGAAGCTGCCGCAGAGCCTAACTGGGTAGCGGAGATATGGCACCGCTACCCGGTTAGCATTCACAGCTAAAGCTAGGTGAGCCAAAAGCAGTTTCCGTGTCCCCCAGAACACCCCCAACACGCCCCGATGCTAACTGGATAGCACCATGGCGCGTAGGGGAGTTAGGAAGGGATATTCAACGGCACTAACCATGTAAGTGCTGTTGAATATCCCTTGTTAAGGTATTTACATGGTTTACCTGGCTGTAAACCGTGTGAATGCCTTTTGAATATCGAGCCCATTATGCTTACTGTTTGTAAATTATTTAAAGCTCTATAGTTCGGAAGAGCTCTGTGTACTAAGCCAACCTCCCTTAAAGGACAATTGAACAGACAGAAAACATCTCTGACCAATGATGGTGACATCAGGGAGCTTTAACAGGAAGATGTATGTGTGCGCGTGTGTATATATATATATATATATATATATATATATATATATATATATATATATATATATACACACACACATACATACATATACATACACACACACAAAAAGGAACAATTATCAAGCAAAAATTAATATGAGAGAATAGATCAATGAAGAACATTACATAAGACAAACTGGTATTGAAAAGTACATTAACATCAAGAATATGATATAAACTATTGGTCAACTGGAGTGGAGGAGCAGCCTAGTGGTTAGAACACTGGCTTGGTAACCAAGTAACCACGGTTCCATTCCCACTAGCACTCCTTGTGGCCTTGGGCAAGTCATTTAACCCTCCCATTGCCTCGGAAGAAAGGACTGGCAATCTACTTCGTGACACTGCTAAGAAAACCCAGGAACCTCTGGGTCACCAGGAGTCAGGACTGACTTGAAGGCACACATTGTATTGCATTGGTCAGCTAACAATCCTTGCACTTTCATAACGTTTTGACATTATAGACTGCTTTTAAAAGATCATGAAAAAGTCCTCCATGCCCATATGGTCATTTATAATAATCAGTGTAGACAAGAACACATTCCTCACGCCAAAAGAGAACTAGGCCTCATAGAAATAGATTAGATATAAAGAACTACTATTATAGGTCTTCAAATTAAAATGCAAAAAGTGTTGAAACATGAAAGTAAACGTCCGAAATCCACCTCCATCACTGAACTCGGAAGTAGAAAGAATGAAAATTCACCAGTACATTTAGGTAAGGAAGCAACAGAATTTGCAAAAGCTTTAAATAACACAGGTACACTAAAAAAAAATTTTTTAAACTGCCTCTAATGTTTCGATTGATTTTTACGTTTTTTGGTGCGCTGAATCCAAATCTGGTAACCAATTTGCTCCATCACGTACAGATTTTTTGCTACATTGGGTTAGCAGTTTGAGGTGAACGTTTCAGATTGAGTGCGATCGAGATAAAAGTTTCTTGGATGAATTCTTTATACTAATTGTTTAGTAGTTATTCAAATAAGAATAAAGAAAATTGTAACAAGGCAGCACATAAGAATAGAGTAATGTCAACAAAACACACTGTGATGGTAGCAAAATTGTCTGCACTTAAAACAGCCACATACATGTGCACAAACATTGAGCATATAAGAGCGAGGTTAGACACAAAGCAAAGCAAAGCAAAGAAATGTGCAAAAAATGTTGTACAGGTATGTATGTAAGAATAGAAAACGCAAACCGCACCATTGCAATACATGAAGACAAACACCCGATGGTGTGAAAATAAAATTCTAATAAATGAGATCCGACACTGTGGTAATAACTGGCAAATTTTTATTTCAAAGTTTAGTAAAAACACGATATTTGTCAACACAGTTTAGATTTTAAAGTCATTCTTGGGTCAATCAATCTCCTGGTGGGCCCGTTTCTTCTTCCCCCGAATGCTTCTCTTGGTGCGCTGCTTGGCGTATTTTTCATCTGGGGTTTTCCGCAGCAGCAACCAGCAGAAATCAGCCATCATAGTGGTGTTCCATCTTCCTTGGTACCTTCTCTCTGCGTCCTTGATGTCCTGGTGAAACCTTTCACCTTGTTCTTCACTGTACGCCCCCACGTTTTCGGGAAAGTAGTTCACATGGGAGTGCAAGAAATGGACTTTCAGGCTCATGTTACAGCCTTGTTCTTTGAAGGCATTGAGCATCCTGGCAACAATATCCTTATAGTTCTCATCCCGCCTGTTCCCCAAGAATTTGAGAACATCATCCTTGAAGGAATCCCAGGCTTCTTTTTCCTTCTCAGACATCGTTTCAGCGAATGCTCCATCTGAAATGAGTTTTCTTATATCAGGGCCAACAAACACTCCTTCCTTTAGCTTTGCTTCAGAAAGTCGGGGGAACTTTGAGCAAAGGTACCGAAAGCACTCACCATCTTTTGGAAGGGACTTGATGAATTGCTTAATGAGACCCAACTTAATGTGGAGAGGTGGTAATAGAATTTTATCACGAGGTACCAAGCTCTCATGAAGAACATTTTTCTCACCGGGTCTCAAATACTCCCGAATTGGCCAGTCTTTTTTCCCCCAGTGTAGGTCGCAGGCCCGGCTATCCCACAAGCAAAGGAAGCAGGGATATTTGGTGAAACCGGATTGCTGCCCTAATAGCATGGATAGAATTTTAAAGTCTCTTCAAATCATCCACTTATGCTCATCATAACGAATCTTCTGAAGAATCAGGGCCAAATTCTCGTATTTTTCTTGGAGAATAACAGAGTGAGCAATAGGAACTGAAGCGAATGTGTTGCCATTATGAAGAAGACACCTTTTATGCTGTCTTTTGACGAATCAATGAACAGCCGCCATTCAGCAGGATCATACTTGAGTTTAAACTTTTCCATCACTCCGTATATATCGTTGCAAAATACCAAATCTTCCTCTTTGCTGAAATACTTCAAAAATTGTCTCTCGCGGTTGCGGTACCAATAAAAAGTTGTTCCTGGTGACAATAGATTTTTCTGTTTAAGCCGAGAACCTAGCAGTTGGGCAGCATCTTTTGGGAGTCCTAAATCCCGGACTAAATCATTCAATTCAGCTTGAGAGAAAAGTTCAGGTTTCGGATCTGGTTCAGTTTCAAACTCGGAAGTACTGGACTCATCGGGAAAAGCCATCTGATGAGTCTCATCATGATCAGAACCGTCCACACAAATATGATCCAAAGATTTTGGTGGTTCAGGCACAGGTACTTCGTTGCTATGAGGCATAGGCCTAATTGCTGAGGGAAGGTTGGGGTAACTTATTACGTTCTTATTTTTTAAGTTGTATCCCTTCACAATGCAAGAGCAAAAATAGTCACTGCTGTGGTCTCTTTGTTCATGCCACATCATAGGTATTCCGAAACGAAATGCTTGTTTTTTACCTTTCATCCATAAGCGTAGATCTTCCTCGCATGTCTTGCACACTTTGTGAGGAGCCCACGGTTTGTCTTGATCGCCTAACTTCAAACCGAAATAGGCGAAATATACTTTTTTAATAAATGCAGAAATGTTCCTCTGCCGCTTTTTCACGGTATATTCCCCACAAATAAAACAAAAATTGTCCGGAGAGTTGACGCAACCTCTGGCTCTGTGAGCCATCACAAATACACAGCACTGCAAACTACAACTGTAGTGAACCACTTCGGAATAAAGCTGGATTACGACTGAGCAAACAAAAGGTAATAATGAACTTGCAAGAAACTGAAATTTGACAGGAACGTTCATGTCGCAACCACCGTGTTTGAGCGAGTGAACGAGGCGAGGCGAACAGGAAAGAACATGCGCCAGCGCGAGTACTGGATTTAGCCCCCCGCCTCCCAATTGTCCTGTTAATGTATAAAATGAATACAAAACACTCTAAAATATCATGAGGGAGTGTTTCTAGTTAGTTAACCATTACAACCTCTATTTTGGGCCAAGAAAATAAACTGCAGTCGGCTAAAAAGAAATTATGTGAACATTCCTTATATGGGTAAGAAATCTAATTTTGCAAGAAAACGTGACATTATGGAACATTTTGGCTATTTTTCCTGGATTCAGCACCCCAAAATCTATAGGAATCAGTTGCAAAACTGGAGGCAGTTCTTTGGTAGTGTACCTGTGTAATTAAATCAGCAAACAAAGAAAAAATAAATGGTAAATACAAATTAACAGTTGGAAACACAGAGTTCCTCCAGGAACCATGTGCCAATCAAAGCTGGACATATGAATGGTTAAAGAAAGATGAACTGAATCCTAAGAATGAGAGATTGATAGTTGCAGCTTAGTCCAGTGGGTTACATGGCGATGGCTCACAGCAAGCAAAGAAAAGAGTGGGAAAATTGATAAGTAATTCGGCAAGAAAGAATTGGAAATGGTTACTCATCTCATAGCTGGCTGTGAAGTTTTGATGGGAGAAAACATACATATAGAAAAGTACAATAAGGTGGCACGTCTCATCCACTGGAAACTGTAAAGACTAACACTGCCTAAATAGAAAAGCACTAGATCATGAACCTAAGAAATTCTGGAGACTGAAGAAGTTATGATCACATGGGACATTACCATCCTGACCAATAAAAAGCTGGAAGCAAGAAAATCAGACAGACATAGTTGTAAAGGAGACCACCACCAGAATAGCATTTACTGTAGAAGTGTCCGTTCCAGACAATTAGTCTAGGCTAGGGATTGGAAGAGGGAACGAAGATCCTCCAATACCAAGAAAGGGCCTGATTAAAAGCAGTTTTCAAATGCAACATGATAGTATGTAACATGTCTCCAGAGCCTATGAACACCAGAAGTAGGCTCTCTTGGGCACAATGCAAACACTACGGTGAGTCAATAAATTTGAAAGACCGAGATCATACTTCACATACCCTAGGCTTAGGCGTGAGGTTCATTACTGTTATCGTCTATGCAAAACTACCCCATTTAGGGAACCTGCCCACAGGAGGTGGGGCTTTTGAATCTCAGTGCTTCCACTGAACCACTGGGCCGAGCCACACCACCTTCTCTTAACATATTTTAGTAAGCATTAAAGGCTCACTGAGATGAGTAACACACTACTTCTCATTGTACCTCTGAACTTTTATTAATTAGTGAATTTAGCTCACACCATTGTCAGAAGTTCAAAGTGCATTACATTCAGATACAATAGATATTTAACTGTCCCCAGGGGACTTACAATCTAGTAGGTCGATACAGAAAAGCTTAACATGGCATTTCCTGGTGCTTTTCCCGCACTTGGCTTGTGCTCTGCTAACTGCAGCACACTTGACATGCAAACTGCTGCATAAGTAATTGTGACCGATGTAAAAAAAACTGCGCTGAAATGTAGTGCAGGGTTTGTTTTTTTACAGTTTTTTTAAAATCCTGGATCTTCATGGCAGCAGCTTCGGGCATGCGTAAAGATCCAGCCGAGAGCAAAAAGTAAAATCCAGGCATCAGAAAAAGCATAGTTACTCACCTGTAATAGGTGATCTCCGGGAACAGCAGGAATTTAGTCTTCACATATGGGTATCATCGGTATCGACGGAGCCTGCACAGGAACGCTCCCCAGCGTCCAATAGGAAAGCTTTTGGGAGCACCCCACAGCACCTGCGTGCTGCCTTCCCGCCTTTCCCAACTGCCTCTCTCCAGTTGACTTTTAAAGCTGAGACAAAGAGAGAAAGAAGGAAAGGAAAGAGATAGATCGAGAGATACAACTCCTAGGGGAGGTGGGTGGGTTGTGAGGACTAAATTCCTGCTTTTCCCGGAGATCACCTGTTACAGGTGAGTAACTATGCTATCTCCAGGAACAAGCAGGAATGTAGCCTTCACATATGGGGACTCCCTAGTTGCAGATGCCAGGGACAAAACCTCAGAAGTTGTGTGCCCCTGTGAAAGGGCTCCACTTCCCCCCATGGATCTCTGGCATCCAACCAGGGATGGTGGGTAGGAGTTGATTAGGTATGGAACAAGTGTTGGAGAACAGCCTGACCAAACAAGGCATGCCGGCGGGAGTCATTGTCCAAGCAGTAATGAGCTGTGAAGATATGAACCGAGGCCCAGGTGGCTGCTCGACAGATGTCATCAGACACAGAGTGTAGATAAGCCATTGAAGTTGACATGGCTCTCACATTGTGAGCTGTGACATGGCCTTCCAGAGGAAGATTCTTACTCTGATAGGCAAAGGAAATACACTGAGCAATCCAGTTAGAGAGTGTTCTCTTGGAGACTGGAAGTCCCAAATGAGAAGGATCAAAAGCAACAGAGAGTTGAGAGGACTTTCTATGTTGCTGTGTTCTTTGCAAGTAAAAGGCTAAAGCTCTTTTACAGTCTAAAGTATGAAGATTCCTTTCTGCATTTGATGCATGAGGTCTTGGAAAGAACACAGGTAGGTAGACCGCTTGGTTTAGATGAAAAGGCGAGACCACCTTTGGCATAAAGCGTGGATGGGTCCTAAGGACTACCTTGTCATGATGGAACCTTGTATAAGGTGGATCAGCCATTAGTGCTTGCAACTCACTGATGCGACGTGCTGACGTGATTGCAATGAGAAAGATAACCTTTCAAGAAATGAATTTCAAGGAGGTAGTAGCTAAGGGTTCGAAAGGGGGCTTCATGAGCTGACCAAGAACCAAATTTAAGTCCCATGCCACAGGTGGTGGCTTAATAGGAGGCTTAGTCAGCAGAAGGACTCTCATAAATCTTGCTATAAGAGGATGGGAGGAAACAGGTTGTCCATTTAGGGACTTGAAGGAAGCTGCAATAGCACTCAAATGGACCCTTACTGAGTTAGTCTTAAGTCCTGCATTGGATAAATGAAGGAGATACTCCAGTAATGTTTCCAGAGGTATGGCAATGGGGTTAAGACCCTTCAGCGCACACCATATGGTAAACCTTTTCCACTTGAAAGCATAAGAGCGTCTCATGGAAGGCTTCCTGGAAGCATAAAGGATATCTTTTATTTGCTGAGGGAGGTTAAGATCATGGAGATCTAAGCCTTCAGCAACCAAGCCCTCAGATGCAGAGACTGGGGATTGGGATGCCATAACATTCCGTCCTCCTGAGATAGGAGATCTGGAGCAGACCCTAACTCCAGGGAGGGAGCTTGAGAGAGATGTAGAAGCAGAGAGCCAAGAGAGCAAATAGAATGCTAGGTATCATAAGGAAAGGAATGGAAAATAAAACAAAAGATATTATAATGCCTCTATATCGTTCCATGGTGAGACCGCACCTTGAATATTGTGTGCAATTCTGGTTACCGTATCTTAAAAAGGATATAGCGTTATTAGAAAAGGTTCAGAGAAGAGCCACCAAAATGGTAAAGGGGATGGAAGGATACTCCTATGAAGAAAGGCTTAAAAGGTTAGGGCTCTTTAACCTGGAAAAGAGACGGCTGAGGGGAGATATGATAGAAGTCTATAAATTAATGAACGGAGTGGAACGGGTAAACGCAAATCGATTGTTTACGTTATCAGAATATAGAAAGACTAGGGGACATGCAATGAAGCTACAGGGTAAACTATTTAAAACTAATAAAAAGAAAATATTTCTTCACTCAACGTGTAATCAAACTCTGTAATTTGTTACCGGAGGATGTAGTAAAGGCTGTTAATGTAGCTGGGTTTAAAAAAGGTTTGGACAAGTTCCTGGAGGAAAGGTCCATAAACCATTATTAAGAAGGGACCCAGGATATCAATGCTTGACCCAGTACAAGCATTGCGGGACCTGTGTCTTTTTGAAAAACTGCTAGTTACGTATGACCTAGATTGGCCACTGTTGGAAACAGGATACTGGGCTTGATGGACCTTGGTCTGACTCAGTATGGCATATCTTATGTTCTTATGTTCAGAGGGTACCACACTTGCCGTGGCCAATGTGGAGCTATGAGAATCATATGGCCTCTGTCTCTCCGAAGCTTGAACAGAGTTTTGGGAATTAGGGGAATGGGTGGAAAGGCATACAGGAAGTCTTGACCCCAGTAGAGGAGGAAAGCATCCCTGGCCTGAGCCCCCTGAGCCGGAATTCTGGAACAGAACCGGGGAAGTTTGGCATTCCACTGACTTGCAAAGAGGTCTATGTCCGGGGTTCCCCAAATTTGAAAAATCTTAGCCACCTGGTCTGCATGCAGAGACCACTCGTGTGGAAGCAGAACTCGACTGAGTCTGTCTGCCCAAGAGTTTTGTATGCCTGGAAGATACACTGCCAGGAGATGAATCTGATGCTCTCTGGCGAGGGCCCATAGTCACAAAGCTTTGTTGCAAAGCGACAGAGCCTGTTCCCCCCTGCTTGTTCACGTAGAACATGGCTACTTGATTGTCCGTATGAATAAGGACTGTCTTTTGTAGCTGAGCAGGGTGTGGAACACTTGAAGAGCAAGGAAGATTTCTCTGAGCTCCAAGAGATTGATATGTAGATGAGTCTCCTTTGGAGTCCAGGTGACTTGGGTGGAGAGGTCTTGCAGGTGAGCTCCCCAACCCATTGGTGAAGCATCTGTTGTGAGAGTTGCCTGGGGCAAGGGCTGTTGAAATGGGGACCCCAGCAACAGGTTTTGAGTGGACCTCCACCATTGGAGGGACAAAATAAGATGATTTGTGTTTGCTATTTTGTCTGACAGGCATCCTGATGCCTGGGTCCATTGGGTGGATAAAGTCCACTGGGCTGCTCTCACATGGAGGCGAGCATAAGGAACCACAGGCACGGTAGATGCCACGTGGCCTAGTAGTTGTAGCATTTCTCGGGCAGCGAGATGAGGCATTAGCACTGCTTGAAAAGCTAACTGCACCATGCAAAGGCAACGGGCCTGGGGAAGATAGGCCCTTGCTTTTTTGGTATCCAAGACAGCTCCTATGAACTCTAGAGATTGAGTGGGAGTTAAGCTGGATTTTGGGATGTTTATGATCAGACCCAAATACTGAAGGATACGCATTGTGCAGGACAGAGAAGTCCTGGCCTCTGACTCTGTTGGGGCTCGAATGAGCCAGTCGTCTAAGTAGGGGAAGACGAATATTCCTAGAGTGCGGAGAAATGCTGCTATCACAGCCATGCATTTCGTGAACACTCTTGGTGCTGAGGCCAGGCCAAAAGGAAGCACCCTGTATTGGTAGTGCTTTCCTTGAAAAACAAACCGAAGGAACGTTCTGTGAGTTTGATGGATGAGAACATGGGTGTACGCATCCTTGAGATTTACAGAACAAAGCCAATCCTGACTCTGAAGGTATGGCAGCAGAGTTCCCAGAGAAATCATCTTGAATTTCTCTTTGAACAGGAATTTGTTCAATTCTCCGAGGTCTAAAATAGGTCTGTATCCTCCTGTTTTCTTTGGGATAAGGAAATAGGGGGAGTAAAACCCTGCACCCTGTTGATGGATGGGTACTTCTTCTATTGCTCCTTGGGCAAGAAGCATGGTGACCTCTTGATCTAACAGATTGATGAGAGAGGTGTGAGAATTGAACTGTCTTATCATTGTGGGAGGGGGCATGCTCAAAAAATGAAGCCTGTATCCCTCTTTTATGATGGAGTGTCCAATGCTCTGCTGTTATCTGTCCCCATCTGGGGGCAAAATGGCACAACCTTCCTGGAATGGTGGAAGGCTCTGATCCGTTGAGAGCCAGGAAGGCTAAGTTCTCTAGCTGAAAGTCAAAGGCCTTGTGCAGGCTGAGACTGCTGAAACGGTTGAGGCTTAACAGTCTTTGCTTTCCTCTGTTTGGGTGTTGCTGACCTTTCCAGACAGGTTGACCTGCAGAACGTCCCTGCTGGGAATAAGCAGGATAAAACCTTTTCTTTTTGGAAAAGCATGGTTTCTTGAAAGATTTCTTTCTTGCTGGATCAGCTGTGGCCCTGGATAATCTATCCAAGGTGGAGTTGTCAGCATCCAACTCATTGGCCTTTTCCTGCCAATCGTTGCCAAATAGGTTCTCACCAGTACAAGGAATATTTCCTAGTTTGTCTTGTACCCAGAGCTCCAGATCAGATGCCTGGAGCCAAGCAATTCTACATGCACCTATGACAATGGCAGAGGTTCTGCTTATGCACTCAAAACAGTCAAAAGCTGCATGGTTGACAAATTTAGAGACATCCTGGGCATGTTTGACCAATGTGAGAAAATCTTGCCTTCTATCCTCAGGAAGAGGGCTCAAAACCTCTAAATCTCCTGTGACTTATTTCAGGAACATTCCCATATATAAACTATAGGAACTGATCCTGGCAGAAAGCATGGAAGCTTGGAAGACACGACGTCCAAAAGCATCCAAAGTTCTGCACTCACGTCCTGGAGGATTAGAGGCATGCTTCTTTGCACTCCTGATCCTTCTCATAGCTGATTCCACTACAATAGAGTGGTGAGGAAGCTGAGTTTTCTGGAAACCAGGACAAGGAGGGACTCGATACAGAGTTTCCAGTCTACGAGAGTGAGGAGAGGTGGTAAGAGGTGTCTCCCACATTCTTAGCATGAGATCATGCAAGATCTCATGGATAGGCAAGGTAGCTGCCTCTTTAGGAGTTTTAGGATATTGTAAAATTTCCAACTCCTTTGCTCTGGGCTCTGTTTCAGGAGCCACAGTAATTGACAGACCTCGAGCCACCTCCCTGATGAAATCCTGAAAGGAAATGTCCTCTGGAGGAGACATCCTGTGTTTAGGGGAGGAAGGCTCCTCTAGGAGAAGTATCCCCGCATCGACAGAACTGTCAGAATCCTCAGATTCCTCTGAGGACTCGAAGTACCTTCTGTCCGGATGCTCTTGAAGAGCCCGATACCCGTACCGACCGAAGTCGGTACCGAGGGGAATCGGTACCGGTGTATCGGTACCAGAAGGCATCGCATGACTGGGTGCTGGCAATGCGGACGCCGATGCCGATGCTGTCGGTACCGGTAGCGATACCGGTGCCAGAGTCGGTGCCAGTACCGGTTGAACTGTGACGCGGTTCCGAGGGTGTCGATGCCGCAAGGAGAGCCGCCAGACTGCGTTCAATAGCCAGGACCCTCTGGTCTATCGACGCTGCCGATGCCTGGATGTCGGTACCGGAGAAAATCGCCGGTACCCCAGAGCATGGCACCAGTAGTTCTGCCGAGGTCGAGGCCTCGAGAACGTCCTGGAGCCCCGATAATGCTTTGGAAGCCGAAACCTCCCGCCGGGGCAATTTTGCCGGTGCAGAATCTTCAAGGGCAACGCCAGAGGCATCTCGATGCTTAGAGGGAGATCTACCCTTTGAGGACCAGCTGGACTTATATTTAGTTACCTGAGATCGACGGGAGGAAGACGAAGCCCTGGAAGACGTCAATGCTACCGAAGCTGCATCAGAGGGAAACAGGGTACTGAGCTTGGCAGCTCGGTTCTGTCAACCTCTCTTGGACATCATGGCACAGGCCATACATTCCGTGATGGAGTGGTCAGGACCTAAACATTTAAGACACCACTCATGGGTGTCGGTGACGGAGATAGTACCGCCACACTTGGTGCACTTTTTAAAACCCGAAGAGGGATTTTTCATTGTGGAAAAAATCTTGGGCCTAAGGCCCAAAATGGCGCTTGCACCTGGAAAAAAAATGGGAAAAAAGTACTAAGTATATTTTTTTTTTTTAAAGAAAAGAAAAGAAAGAAAGAAAGAAAGAAAAACCGGCGGTACCGGTAAAGCGTCAAGGAAGGCAGACACGACCACAAAAAAAGGAACATTTTCTGCGGTGACAGGAACACGACCTGCTGGCTCCACGGAAAAGAACTGGAGAGAGGCAGTTGGGAAAGGCAGGAAAGCAGCACGCAGGTGCTGTGGGATGCTCCCAAAGGCTTTCTAATTGGACGCTGGGGAACGTTCCCGCGCGGGCTCCGTCGGTACCGATACCCATATGTGAAGACTACATTCCTGCTTGTTCCTGGAGATTTACCTATACACTGAACACTTAGGACACATCACGTAACCATACACTTCTTAGCGAGATACACCGCTCTCACGATCGTGGTGACATATCTATCACTGTCTCCCTGGATCTTTCTGATGCGTTTGACGTGGTAGATCACCACACTCTCCTCACTCGTCTATCAGATCTTGGTATTCATGGCACTGTCCTTCAGTGGTTTCGGTCTTTCCTTTCATCTCGCACTTTCACCGTCTGTTCAGGATCCATCACCTCTCCTCCCTCCCCTCTGCACTGTGGCGTCTCCCAGGGCTCCATCCTCACTCCCCTTCTCTTTAATGTCTTTCTTGCTCCCTTGGCCCTGCTCATACAACAGGCTGGCATCTCTGCCTACTTTTTTGCTGATGACATTCTTCTGGTTCACCATACTAGTCCCTCAGCTCCGGAACTCCTCGCCCTCAACACATGCCTTGACTCTGTCTCTGACTGGTTCAATAGTAACTACCTCCATGTTAATCCCTTTAAGTCGGCCGCTATTTGGTTTACCTTCGGTACCCCCTCCCCCACCTTGGCACCTCTTATGTCCACTTCTCCGATTCCTCTGATTCCTGTTCTTCGTTACCTTGGTGTTACTCTTGATTCCTCTCTATCCTTTCACCAACACATCTCCATGTGCATAGCTCATTCTTTCACCTCCATAGAATCCGAGCCGTTCGTCCTTTTCTCTCCCTCTCCTCCCTCACTACTCTTGTCCTTTCTCTGGTGATCACCAGACTTGATTATTGCAATTCACCTTTCGCTGGTCTCCCCCAATATCAGCTTCATCGGTTCCAACTAGTCCAGAACACAGCTGCACGTCTTCTTACTCATTCCTCCCCTTGGGATCTTGTGACCCCATGTCTTCTCTCCCTTCACTGGCTCCCTTATCAAAGTCCGCTTCATATATAAGCTTCTCACCATTACCCACAAGGTTCTTCATACCAGTACCCCTCAGTACCTTGCCGACATTGTCTATCTACTGCCCACCACCCCCTCCCCCCCCCACTACTTCTTTCTGCCTTCGGTAATCGTCTTTCCCTTCCATCCCCTGCCCAGGCCCACCTCTAATTGACCCGTCATGCTGCTTTTTTTTTTTTTCTGAGGCCTGCCCTCTGGAATTCTCTTCCCCATCTTCTTCGTACTGAATCATCCTTTACCCGGTTCAAGGCCCTTCTCAAGACCCACCTCTACTGCCAGGCCTATGATCTTCCCATCCCTCCCGAATTCCTCTCATCACAATGACGCTAAACCACCCTCATTTGTAAATATCCCCTTTGTTATGATTGATACTTAGGCTTACAGCCCCCCCCCCCCGGTCCCCCTACCAGCCCTATCTTTCACCTTTGTCTTTGTGTCATTCCTCCTGGGTTTATAATCTGTTATAACTGTCCTTACTATCCTTCTCTCTTCTTTCCTACTTGCCCTCCTATCATACTGATGGCGTTCCTTTTTCCTCCTTTACTTTCACCAGCCGCACTTTGTTATTACTGTACACCGTTTTGACGCTCCGGCAATGGGCGGTATAACAAATATTGCAAATAAAGATAAAGAAAGCTCTGGTCACATGACATTCCATCAGACCTTACAATACATATTTTTTGTGCATAGTTTATACAAGTATAAAGTCTATATAGTTTCATACAAGTCTTAAAAGTTTAAAATATGTTAATTTGTTCAGCTATGTTTTATGCAGCAGGCAACTGTGATCTCTCACTGTTCTACATAAGTTTAATATTGTAATGTAAACCGCTCTGAGTGAAGGATAGAGCGGCATATAAAAACTGTTAAATAAATAGACGACTTCTCAAAGCACATGGATACTATTCTCTTGGATTTCTGATCTGTCTCACCAGTCCGCCACTATAACCGCTAGGCTACTCCTGGTGCGAGACCAGAGTTTGAACCCTACTTGAACTCCTTGTGGCTTTGGGCAAGTCTCTTAACCACTGCCTCAGTTACAAACTTAGATTGCAAGCCCTCTGGGAACAGTGAAATACCTACTATACCTGATTGTAACTCACCTTGAACAACTACTGGAAAGGCATGAGCTAAATATTAAACAAAAAATGGCTTGGAAATCCTTCAGTTCTTATAATTGATCTTGCAGAAAGCCGGGTAACCATGGTGATGCACTCTGACACACTCATCCCTTCCTATTCCCCTGCAGCTATTAACATTGAGTAGGTGGCTTATGTCACTTAAGCAAATGATTTTCTACCATTGCCCATCCTCATGCCAGAAGACTAGCTCCTCTGTCTGGTTCTCTTCATTTCACTGTATGATTTTCTTTTTTGATAGACTCTGTAGTAGGAATTAGGAAGACCTGCTGCATAAAAAGGAACGTAAACATAGATGAACTCTCCTAGCATTCATCATGAGAATTATAATCTGGCCTCCAAACTGTTTGCAAATCTAAATGAACATTATAAACAGCTTATTATTAATTAATTAATTTATTTATTTATTACAGTTTCTTATATACCGCGCTATTCGGTATCAGCGCGGTTTACATCATAACATAACTACCATAACGACAAGTTGTCAGGTTTTACATCGAACAGGGATACAAACTTGGATAACAGGGTAAACTATGTACATAAGCTATTTACACAGCAAGGATAGGTAAAAATCAGAAAATGAGTATGAGGGCATTTCTAGAGGGGTCTAGCGTGGGTCATTTATTGAGAGGGGTATCTAGGTTTAATTGCTGGCTGGGAAGTATTGGAGGAAGAGGTGGGTTTTGAGTGCCTTCCTGAACTGATATAGATTGGTTATGGCCCTAATGTCAGGGGGTAGTGCATTCCAGCATTTAGGGATATATAAACTGCACGCCCTGTTTGTGGTTGTCTTGTTGCATTTTGCCGATGCCTTTGGTGTGATTAGCAGGTTGACAGCTGTTGCTCTTCTGGATCTGTTGGGGGGTACAATGTGGATAAGATGTGTGAATGAGGCGGAGGAAATACCTTTGATTGCCTTGAAAGCTAATAGAAGTGTTTTGAAGGTGATTCTCCCATGAATAGGTAGCCAGTGTAGCTGTTTGAGAATGGGAGTCACGTGGTCGCTACTGGTTGCTCCGTAGATGACCCTGGCTACAGCGTTCATGGCCAACTGTAAGGGGGTGAGAGTGGATTGGGGGAGCCCTTGTAAGATGGCATTTGCAAAATCAAAATGTGGCAGGATCAGTGCTTGATATATGGTTCGGAAATCATCTGGGTCCAACAGGGAGCGTAGGTGCTTGAGTGAACGGATTTTAAAATAGACAGCTTTGACTATATTGGTTATGTGGCGCTTCATATCCAGGCGTTGATCCATCGTAACTCCCAGGTATTTTATTGCATCTTTAGTTTGCAGATCAGCTTCCTTGACACTGACGTGGGATGGCGGAGTAAAGTTGGGGTCTCTGGTGATGAATAGCACCTCTGTTTTTTTATGTTGAATGCGTAGGTTCTGTGACTGGAGCCATGTTGAAACTGCATTGAAGCAATCCGTGAGTGGGGTCAGGTCCATGTGAGTTGTGGAGAAAGGCATGTATAAGAGAATGTCGTCTGCATATATCAAGCAGTTCACATTGAATGATCTTATGATATTGCAGATGGGCTGCATGTAAATATTGAAGAGTAAGGAGGATAACGAGGAGCCTTGGGGTACTCCTTGCTTTTGATGGAAATGTATCGACTCTTCTAATCCAGACTTCACATAATGCCATCTACCGTCCAGATAGGATTTACACCATCCTAGCGCACTGTTGCATACGCCTTTTTCTCTCAATCTTCCGAGGAGTATTTCGTGACTCACGGAGTCAAAAGCCGCGGCGATGTCTAGGAAGATGAGCACAAAACCTTGACGGATGTTATCAATTCCTGTGATGATGTCATTGAATAGACCAGTGAGTAGTGTCTCGACCCCATGATGTTCTCTGAACCCATGTTGACAGCTGTCTAAGGGAGCAGCGGCATCTATGTGGTCCTGGATTTGCCGTTGTGCCTCTTTCTCAATTATTTTGGCTAAGAGAGGGATGCTGGCTATTGGTCGGTACGAGTCAACTCTTTGGGGGTCAAGTTTGGGGTTTTTCAATAGTGGTCTAATGGAGGTCTGCTTGAGTGAAGTGGGAAAGTATCCTGTTGTGAAGGAGATCCTCATTATATTTGCGATGACAGGACTGAACACATCACGTAGTTCCTTGATCCAAAAAGCTGGACATGGGTCAGTCTGTGCAGTGGAGGTGTTGAGAGATGCTATGGTGTCCTCGATAGATTTAGTGGATGGTGTGGAGAGAATGTCGAGTGGGGATAAGCCCGTCGGTTCTTGATATGTGACTGCTGAGACCTTGTTGGTTTGCATAATCTTGGATTGCAGATAATCAGCGAATTTTTGCGGGTGAATCTCGCTATGTTGTTGATATATTTACTTTAAAAACTTAAGCTGTGTGCGAGAAGCATCATTTATGTTGCTTAATTTCTAGCAAGTTCTCAAAAGACTTGCTTTTTTAAAAGGTGGCAACTCAGAATAATGAGCGGTTCTGTCAGGATAGTACTATAGGTAAGTCTATGGTATGAATGCAGAATTTTGCATTAAGATATGACTAAATTTAAAAATTCATGCATGACAGCTTATAAGTACAAATGCAAAATGCTTTGTGGTTGACAAACTGCAACATTATCTATCTTGGCTCCTGGACAGGAAACAGCTTCAAACAGAATTGTGCAATCAAAGAAACATAAACCAGGCACTATCACATTATTTACTATGCATTAATCAAGTCAATGTTATCCTCCCTGCGTCCTGTGCCTTGACATTCCACAAGATAGTGCTTTAACTTGACTCTTTATGTATGATTTCTTTTGGACACTGGAAAGAATAAGAATGATTGAATGCAGTGTTAAATCCCGTGTCATGCTCGGTTGTTGGTTTAGAAAGATTTTACTGCACTAGTCTCAAAGGAGATATTTTCCATACCTGATCACTTTCTTTCCTTGAATCCTGCCAGGTCAGTGGGTTATGTTCCCCAACCAGCAGGTGGAAGCAGACTAGAGACAACTTTCAATGATCATCATCACTGGTATATACACTAGCGCAGCACTGAGAGAAGCCAATATGACACTTCCCAAGCAGAAAGAAAGACTGAACAGCTCAAACTCAGAAAAATATTAAACAACAACTTTGAACAACTGTTGGCCCTCTTACCATAACCGAATCTGCATCAGACACTGATAACAGAAACAAGAGACAGCAAGGCTCCCAAACCTGTAAGGAGTAAGCCTTCTGGAGTGGATCCTCAACTGATCTAGCAGAATTCAACGAAAGAAAATTAACAGCTATGGAAAATTTCTCATTCCTTATTTTACTAGATCAGTCTGGTTGAGTGAGACGTACCCAAGTAGTCAAGACCCACAGTGGGAAGATGCCTCCGCTCTGGACATAACTGTTCTGGCAAAAGCACTATCTGCTCCATTTCTCACATGCAATCTGTAATGATTCACAAAAGGTACTCAAAAGAGACCAGGCAGCGGCCTTATAGATGTCCTCTGGGGACACCAAGATGGACTCCACCCAGGAAGTGGCTTGAGCTCTAGTGGAGTGAGCATTGACTTCCTCCAATACTCATTTCTCATGCAGGAGGGTAGTTGATCCAATAGCCTCCTTAATTCAGCAGGCAACTGAGGACTTAGCTATGGCTTGCCCTTTCCTCAGACCACTGGAAAGAACAAAGAGATGGTCCAACTGACAGAATGAGTCATTCGCCTCCAGATATTGTACTCATTGCCTTCTTCATGTCCAACAGCTGAAGAGAGGGATTCATCCGAAGATCCTCTTCAAAGAAGGTAGGCAAGACCACCAACTAATTAAGGTGAAAGGAAGATAGTACCTGTGGGAGAACGGAGGGAAATGTTCTCAAAGAGACAGACTCTGTCCCGATAACCCAAAATGGCTCTCTACAGGACAAGGCACCTGACAAGCATTTGCAATAGCCATCAGAAATATCATCTGCAGGGTAAACTCCTTTCATCTGCAGGATAAAATTCTTGAGAGGCTTTCCGAAGGGGCTCAAAGGGAAGATCTTTCAGCACCACAGAAATACTCCAGAGGGATAATGGGCCTTATAGTGAAATGGATCTGCTTCACTCCACTGTGGAAAAGGGACACATCAGGATGCACTGCTAAGGGCATTTCTCAAACACATCCACAATAGCATGCAAGTGCTGCCACCTGAACCTTGAGAGAGTTCAGAGCCATCCATTGGTCCAAACCAGACTGTAAAGACAAAACAGTGACTAAGACTACTTTCCCAGCATCCAGGGACTGTGATGACCACCACCTCTTGAAGACCCTCAAAATACTTACATAGGCCAAGAAAACTCTGGAGTAGTTGATATCCATGCCTTGAAGATATCAACTACTCCAGAGTAGCTCTTCATCAGCCTGCACCTCTCAAGGGCTAGGCCGTAAGACAATAACAGGATCCTCCTTGATCGTGGGGCCTTACCATGGAAGGCCCCACTTCTGAAGGAGCAATACAGAGGATCCCCCAACAGGCTCAAGAGATTCATGTACCAGGGCGAACGCGGCCAGTCCAGGGCCACAGAATGACCAAGACTGGGTGAAATTGAATCCTGCACAGTAGGCAGCTCACTGAGGGCCACTGGGGAAAGAAAGGTGACCTCCAAGCCCACCATTCGCAGATCCTTCTTACAGCTGAAAAAGTTCTCCATTGACAGTCTCTTGGGTAGCCATCAAGTTAAACACTGGCAGGCCCCACATCCTCACTATGAGGCTGAACACAAGTGTTTAGCTCCCACACACTGAGATCCACTGTGTTCCGGAGTCAAGACGTCAGCCTGCGTGTTGACTACGCCAACTATGGAGCTGCCGACAGAGAAACCAGATGATCGTCTGTTCAATGACAAATCTCCACCACCTCAGAAAGAACTTCAGTGCTGTGAGTGCTGTCTTGCTTGTTGACAGTCACTGCCATGGCACCGAGAGAATATACTGGCAGTCCTGCCCTCCAGAAGAAATAGAAACCTCTCCAGAAAGATTCAAGTCTTGAAGGTCTAGGCCTTCAGTAACCAAGCTCTGAGGTGAAGGGACTTGGGGTTTGGGTGCCACAAAGTCCCTTCCTCCTGAGACAGAAGGTCTGGAGCAGCTCCCAAGTCCAGGGAGGGGGCTTGGAAGAGATGCAGAAGCAGAGGGTACCACACTTGGCGTGGCCAGCGTGGAGCTATGAGGATCATAGATCCTTGATCCCTCTGGAGTTAGAACAGAGTCTTGGGAATCAAGGGAATGGGTGGAAAGGCATACAGGAAGCCCTGACCCCAATGAAGGAGGAAGGCATCCTTGGCCAGAACCCCCTGACACGGAATTCTGGAACAGAACCGGGGAAGTTTGGCATTCCACGGACTTGCAAAGAGGTCTATGTCCGGGGTTCCCCATTCTTGAAAGATTCTGAGCACCTGATCCATGTGCAGGGACCATTCGTGTGGAAGCAGAACTCGACTGAGTCTGTCTGCCAAAGAGTTTTGGATTCCTGGGAGATATACTGCCAGGAGATGGATTTGATGCTCTCTGGCGAAGGCCCACAATCTTAGAGCTTCGTTGCAAAGCGACAGAGAGCCAGTTCCTCCTTGCTTGTTTATGTAAAACATGGCAACCTGATTGTCCGCATGAATAAGGACTGTCTTGTAGCTGAGGAGGATATGAAAGACCTTGAGAGCTAGAAACACTGCTCGAAGTTCCAAGTGGTTGATATGAAGAGAGGTCTCCTGTAGGGACCATGTGCCTTGGGTGGAGAGGTCTTGTAGATGAGCTCCCCAACCTGTTTGGGAGGCATCTGTTGTGAGGGTTGCTTGGGGCAACAACTGTTGGAAGGGGGACCCCAGCAACAGATTTTGAGTGGACATCCACCATTGGAGAGACCAAAAGAGACGTTTGGAGGTTGCTATTTGGTCTGAGAGAGCTCCTGAAGCTTCAGTCCACTGGGTGGACAAAGTCCATTGAGCAGCTCTCATGTGTAGGCGAGCATAGGGCACCACATGTACTATGGAAGCCATGTGGCCTAGCAGCTGTAGCATCTCCCTGGCAGTTAAGTGGCTCTTTGACTGAATCTGGGAGGCTAACTGCACTAGACGTTGGCAACGGGCCTGAGGAAGGTAGGCCCTTGCAGTAGTGGTATCCAACCAGGCCCCTATGAATTCCAGGGACTGAGTAGGGATGAGCTGGGACTTTGGAAGGTTTACCACCAGTCCCAGATACTGCAGAATGCACCTTGTGCGGTCCAGGGAAATCTGGGCCTCTGACTGAGATGGAGCTCGGATTTATTTTATTTATTTTGCTGTATTTATATCCCGCTTTTCACCGGGTCAAAGCGGTCAATTGGGAGATACATTTAACACAAGGGGATATGACACATGTATGCTAATACTTACAGGGAACATGGGCAATGGAGGGTTAAGTGGCTTGCCCAAGACCACAAGGAGTGCCTATAGGACTAGAAATCCCAGTCCCTCCGGCCTGAGATTACTGTCCCCAGGTGGGACTTGAACCCCCGGCCCTCCGGCCTGAAGTACCTTGTCCTAACCATTAGGCCACTCCTCCCAGTCGTCCAGGTATGGGAAGACAAATATTCCCAGAGTGCGTAGAAATGCAGCAACTATTGCCATGCATTTGGTGAACACTCTCGGAGCAGAGGCCAGACCAAAAGGAAGGACTCTGTATTTATTTATTTATTTATTTATATATTCTCTTATATACCGCGCTATTCTGCATCAGTGCGGTTTACATTGAACAAACTGAAATTACATTGAACAGGGCATTATAACTTGGAGATAACTATTTTACAGGGAACATGGGCTATGGAGGGTTAAGTGGCTTGCCCAAGACCACAAGGGGCACCTGTGGGACTAGAAACCCCAGTCCTTCCGGCCCAAGGTTGCTGTCCTCTAGTGGGATTTGAACCCCCGACCTTCCGGCCTGAAGTACCTTGTCCCAACCACTAGGCCACTCCTCCACTCCGGTAACTATTGGTAATGTTTTCCCTGGAAAAGAAAACGTAGGAATTTTCTGTGAGATGGATGGATGAGAATATGGGTGTACGCATCCTTGAGATCTAGAGAACAAAGCCAATCCTGACTTTGAAGGTATGGAAGGAGAGTGCCCAGAGAAAGCATCTTGAACTTCTCCTTGCATAGAAATTTGTTCAATTCTCTGAGATCTAGAATGGGTCTGTATCCCCCTGTCTTCTTTGGAATGAGAAAATAGGGGGAGTAGAACCCTGACCCTTGTTGAAGAAGAGGAACTTCTTCTATTGCCCCTTGGGCAAGAAAGGTAGTTATCACCTGACCTAGAAGGTCGAGAAGAGATGTGGGAGAATTGAAGTGTCTCACCATGGTGTGGGGAGGAAGGTCTGAGAAATGAAGTTTGTAGCCCTCTCTTATGATGGAGAGGGTCCACTGCTCTGATGTGATTTGCACCCATCTGGGAGCAAAATGAGCTATCCTTCCTGGAATGGTGAGAGGTTCTTGCTGTGTTAAAGCCAGAAAGGCTAAGTTCTCTAGCATCAAGTCAAAAACCCTGAGGGGGTTGGGACTGCTGGGTTACAGCAGCCCCTGTAGACTTAGGCCTGGCCTGCTTAGGTTGCTGACGCTTAGCGGTAAAGCGACCTGTAGAAGATTGTTGGCCAGAAGTGGAAGGAAACCTGCCCTTTTTGAAAAAAAAGACTTTTTAAAAGTCTTTTTCTTGGCAGGAATGGAGGTAGACCTTGAAAGTCTATCCAGAGCAGAATTCTCTGCATCCATTTGAGTGGCTTTAATTTGCCACTCTTTGCCAAACAGATTTTCACCTGTACAGGGCAGATTTCCTAAGCCATCTTGAACCCAGGGTTCTAAATCAGAAGCCTGGAGCCAAGCAATTCTGCGAGCAGCTATGGCAATGCCTGAGGCTCTACTGGCACCTTCAAAGGAGTCAAAGGCTGCCCTGTTCGAAAACTTGGAGATGTCCTGAGTATGCTTAAGCCACATGCGGAATTCCTCCCTTTTATCTTCTGGAATAAAAGGGAGGAAAATGTGCAGCTTTTCTGCCACTTCTTTCAGAAACATACCCATATAAAGGCTATATGAGTTGATTCTGGCAATAAGCATACTGGCCTGGAAGGTTTTCCTACCAAAAGCATCCAAGGTCCTGCATTCTCTTCCTGGAGGAGCAGAAGAGTGTCTCTTTGTACTCTTTATCCTCTTCATAGCTGACTGCACCACAATGGAATGGTGAGGAAGCTGAGTTTTCTGGAACCCAGGACAAGGAGGGACACGATACATAGTGTCCAACCTGCGAGAATGAGGAGAGAGAGTGAGAGGAGTCTCCCATAAATCAATCATGTGTTCATGAAGAATCTCATGAATTGGTAAGGTGACTGCCTCTTTAGGAGCCCTAGAGTATCCTAAAATATCTAATTTTTTTGCTCTAGGCTCTGATTCAGAGGTTACTGAAATAGAGAGTCCTTTAGCTACTTCTCTTATGAAGTCTTGAAAGGACAAGTCCTCTGGAGGAGACATTCTTCTTTTTGGAGAAGAAGGCTCCTCAGGAAGGGCTATGGATACTTCAGGAAACTCATCTGATGTATCAGAGTCATCAGAGGAATCGAAGTATCGCCTGTCAGGGTGCTCTTCTAATGCTCGATACGCGTATCGAGCGGTATCGACATCGGGCGTCCCCGGTACCGGATCGGTACTGAGAAGTAACCCTGGACAAGGAACCGCAGCAGTCGGTATCCTGGTCGATGTCGATGCAGTCGGTACCGGCATCGGTGCTGGTGCCGGTACCGGAGCAGATACCGACAATGGAGCTCGTTGCGGTACCGCCGGCGTCGCAGCTTGAATGAAGGCTGAAATAGCCTGCTGCATGGACAGAACATTCTGATCCATCGACGCCATGAATGCCTGGAGATCGGTACCGGTAGATTGTGCCGGTACCCCAGAGCATTCTAACAGGTGATCGGTCGAGGCCGTGCCATCGATGTCAACCTGTAACCCCATAGGAGGAGCTTTGGAAGCTGGAGCTTCCCGCCGGGTTTGTTTGGCTGGTGCAGGATCCTCGAGGGCAAGCCCGGAGGCATCTCGATGCTTAGAGGGAGATCTACCCTTCGAGGACCTGCTAGATTTATGTTTGGTTACCTGAGATCCTTCAGGAGAAGAAGACCTGGAAGATGTCGATGCTACTGCCGGTGCCTCAGCGGTAAACAGCACATGGAGCTTAGCTGCTCGGTTCTGTAACCCCCGTTTAGACATTAGGGAGCAGGACGGACAATCCGGAATGGAGTGTTCAGGACCCAAACATTTAAGACACCATTCATGGGTATCTGTAACAGAAATAGTACCGCTACACTTAGTGCATTTTTTGAACCCGGAGGTTGGTTTTTCCATGAGGGAAATTTTCTTGTGGTCCCTGAGGCCTTAAGAAGAAAAATACACCAAGTGAGGAGAAAAAAAATTGATTTTTTTTTTTTTTTTTTTTAAAGAAAGAAAGAAAAGACCGGCGGTACCGGTCCGGAGTCGGGGAAGGCAGACACGCGACCAAAGAAATAAAATAAAATAAAGAACTTCTTCAGCGGTGACAGGGCTCGACCTGCTGGCTCCGCGGAAAAGAAGAACTGAGGAGAGTTGGTTAGGAAAGGCGGGAAGGCAGCGCGCAGGCGCTGTGGGATGCTTCCAAAAGCTTTCCTTTTTGGGAAGCTGGGGAGCGTTCCCGCGCAGGCTCCGTCGGTACCGACGTACCCATATGTGAAGACTCATTCCTGCTTGTTCCTGGAGATTGTGTTTGAGCATGCATATGCATTTGTGGGGCTAGTGCTGCAGCTGGGGCTGTGGGTGCATGCACTCATGGTTGGGGGTGGGTGTGCATGTATGTATGCACTTTCTTAGGGAAGTGCAGATGGATACAAGTATGTACATGCATAGATTTCGGGGAGTGGGGAGTACGTAGGCATGCAGGAGTGGGTATATAGTGTATCCTTCTTGGCATAACAGCCATTTATTTATTTATTTATTTATTTTATTTATTTATAGTCTCTTATATACCGCACTATTCAGCATCAGCGCGGTTTACATGTAACAAAAATGCTCAGTACAGTTGAAAGCGTATGAGTTTTACAGGTAACAGGGCACAAAAACTTGGATAACAGGGGAAAACTATTTACAAAATTTATTATATGGAGTCATAACAACAGTAGTTTCGCAGAAATATAACCACCACTAAGGGATTGAGTATCATACTTAGTGTGTTGTTGAGATACCATACTTTGTATGGAAAAGGTATCGCCAGGAGACTTTGGGCTCTAGGGGTTGTCGTTAGGCTCTATAAGGTATTTGTTGAAGAGGTAACATTTGAGGGCTTTCCTAAACTGTGGTAGGTTCTTAATAGCCCGGATCTCAGGAGGTAATGCATTCCAGAATCTTGGGGCACTGAGACTAAAGGCTATGTTGGCTGTCGAGTTGGAGCAAACAGTTACTGCCTTCAGGACTTTTAGGGAGTTAATAGCCGTGGATCTTCTTGCTCTATTTGGGGAAGTGATATGGATGAGTGAGGTTAAGGATGCAGGTGAGAGATTGTTAATAGCTTTAAAAGTGGTTATCAAGGTCTTGAAAACTATTCTGGCCTGGATGGGTAGCCAATGCAACTGTATCAGCAGAGGCGTTATGTGGTCGCTCCTGGAGGCTCCATGGAGTACTCTTGCTGCAGCATTCATGGCTAGCTGCAGCGGGTTCAATGTAGATTGGGGAAGACCTTGTAGGATGGCATTGGCATAGTCAAAATGGGATATGATCAACGCCTGGAAAATTGTCCGGAAATCAGTTGGTTCAAGCATGGAACGTAGATGCCTAAGTGTGCGGATCTTGTGGTATACTGATTTGCCTATGTTTCCTATATGGGCCTTCAAATCCAAATGCTGATCTAAAGTGACTCCCAGGTAACGTATTGAGGATTTAGATTGCAGCTCAGCTTCTTTTACCTTAAGATATTGTGGTGGGGTAAAGTTGGGGTTCCTCGTAATGAAGAGTACTTCCGTTTTCTTATGTTGTATTCTAAGGTTTTGAGAAAAAAGCCATTCGGATATTGCATTGAAACAGTTCGTCAGTGGAGATAGGTCCATATGCTCAGTAGAGAAGGGAATGTAAAGCAGGACGTCGTCTGCGTATAACATGCAATCGACATTGAAAGACCGGATGATATTACAAATTGGTTGCATGTAAATATTGAACAAGAGCGCAGAAAGGGAAGAACCCTGTGGGACTCCCTGGCTTTGGTGGAATGGTTCAGAATTTTTCCCTCCGGAACGAACATGTTGCCATCTTTCGGTCAGGTAGGATCTGCACCATTCAAGCGCTCTTCCATTTATGCCTTTGTCAGTCAGTTGTCTTAATAGAAGCTCGTGGTTTACAGAATCAAACGCTGCAGCAATGTCTAGAAAGATGAGGGCAAATCCTTGACGAATGTCGTCAATGCCGGTGATTATCTTGCAGAATAGAGTGGTAAGTAGGGTCTCCACTCCATGGAATTCCCTAAAACCATGTTGGCAAGGATCTAACGGTGCGGCGGAGTCGATATGATCTTGCAATTGACGTTGAGCCTCCTTTTCTATGATCTTCGCGAGTAGTGGGATGCTGGATATAGGTCTGTAGGATTCCACCTGTTGGGAATTGAACTTGCAGTTCTTTAGCAGAGGTCTGATAGAAGTATGTTTAAGGGCTGAAGGGAAAGAGCCAGTTGAGAAGGAGAGGTTCATTATTTTGGATAGTACTGGGCTGAAGTGACTGCGAAGCTCCTTGATCCAGAAGGCTGGGCATGGATCTGACTGGGCAGTGGTGATATTAAGGGCCGCAATAGTGTCTTCAATCCCTCTCTTGGTGGGGGTAGAGAACATGGTTAGGGCTGTTTGGTAGACTTGCTCTGTGGTGTTAGTTGTAATATGGGTTTTGTTGGTCTGGCATATCTTGGATTGGATGTAGGTTGCATAATCTTGTGGGTGTATCTCGAATGGGAGTCCAGAGGATGGTTCCTTCGATAAAGTCTTTACTAGGTTGAAAAGGTCGTGTGGTTTATTAAGCGATCTCTTTAAGGTATCAGCGTAGTACTGTTTCATCGTATCGGTGATTGCGTTGTGGTGTGCAGCAAGATGAAGGTTGTATGTTGTCTGGTCACTTAAAAATGAGATCGGCGCCAGCGTTTCTCTAGTTTCCGAAGTTGGTTAAGCGATGCTCTGAGATCAGCTGAGTACCATGGGGCACTCGCTCTCTTCCCTGGAGGCTTGTTGGTTGGTGTGCGTAGTGCAATTGAGCTAAGGCAGTTGTTCCAGTGGGAAATTAGGTCGTCAAGGTTCTGGGTGGCTTCACAGATGAGTTGTTGCGTTTCAGCAAGGATAAGCTCTCTGTTGTAAGGCTTGAAACATCGAGAGGGAGGTCTTGCTGAGTTGTTTTGTATTTTGTATTCTGGATCTCTTTCCCCTTGCACTCAAGTTTCTATCCTCTAGTACTCTTCACCTCTCCCCCTCTCCTGTCACTTCCACTCCCACCCCAGCTGACCCCCCTTATACCCACTGCCCTTCCTCCTCACTACTCCTTGCTTCTAGCATCTAACGTTTTTTCTTAAACTTCCTCCATGGGATTCTCAGCCTTGCACAGTGCAGCCACAGTCCTGCTCCATTCTTTTGTAAGTGGGAGATGACATTCTGCCAGCATCCACCCTTGTTCACCGCTGCAATCCTGCTCCATTCTTCTGTTGATGGGGGCTAGGATCCCTCCCGCCATCTGCCCCCATTTTGGCTGAATCAGAGCCCCTGCCCATTTCTTCTGCTAGTGAAGAATGCATCAAGGGCCAGCTTAAGAGGTCAACCAGTGAGGCACTGACTCGGGGCACACCACAATAGGGGCCCGGGAAGCCTGGATATCATTCCCCAGCTCACTCCCAGCCTACTCTCTGCCTCTTGAGTTGGCTGTGTTAAACATTAACACAGCTGCGGGAGCATTTTCTTTTGCTCCTGCAGCTGTATTAATGCTCAGCACAGCTGCAGGAGCAAAAGCAATGCTCCTGTGGCTTTGTTGCTGCAGGGAGAGGGAGGAAGTGGCTGGGGTTGGAAATCAGCTGATATGGGGGGGCTGAGCCTGGAAATGGGCTGATGCACAGGCTGGGGGGCTGACTGTTACTGGAAATGGACCAATACTGGGGCTTGGGGGCTGGAAGGGCTAATTCTAGGACTGGAGTCCTGGGAACTAATGCTGGCAAATGTTAGGTCAGGGTGGGAAAAAGAAGGAGATGCTGGGGGGAATGAAAAGACAGAGGACGACAGATATTTTAGTAAGTGGGTAAGAAGCAAAGTCAGTCATCGGAAGGTTGAGAGGGAAGGAAATAAGAACGCATGCTGGGGTAAGGAGGAGAAAAGACAAGGTTAATAAATAATGGAGAAGGAAGTAAATGGGTGGATGCTGGTGAAGGGGAGTTGAGGCAAGAGGGCAGGTACTAGGGATTATGGGATGTGGGAAAGCAGGGACTCTAAAATTTGGTGAGAAAACAGAAAAAAAGATACTAAGATAGTATTGGGAGTTTAAGTAGGGACTCAAGGATTGGGGAGTTGCTTGGGGGAGTTAGTAAAGACTAAGAAACTAACCAGAGATTAGGACAGTGGGGACAAGGTGACTGGGTGAGGGGTATGAGAAGGGCTGTGACACCAAGTACAGAAATGTGGGTAGGGGAGAAGGTTTGAAGGATCTCAAGGGTTCGGAAAGGTGTTAGGGCAGAGTCGAAAAGGACAGTGCTATGGAGTGGATGAGAGCCACACTAAGGGACAGGTCTTCCTTGGAGGTGAAAGAGGGTAGAAATATGAGAAGTGAAAGTGGAAATGTAAGCATGGATGGGGATATGACATAAGAACGAGTCTTGAGGTAGAGAGAGGGTGAGTGCTAGGGAATGAGCTGGGGCCGATATGGAATGAGAAGGTGGTGGTGGTACGTGAGGCTGGGAAGGAGATAGCACAGAGGGAGGAAATGGAGGACTAGAAAGTACGTGAAAGACAGGGGGGACTAGGAAGCTTGCAAAGGAGTGAGAGACGTGGGATGGAAGGACTAAGCAGTAAGGTTAGGAAATAGAAAGCTGATAAAGAGGTGAATGGTGAAAAGAGGGAGACCGAAAACTCAAGGAAGGAGAAAGAGGAATAGAATGAAGATATAGTTATGTAAAAGGCAAATGAGAGAAATAGAAGAAAGAAAGATGGGAGAGGGGAAATATGATAGAAATGTTTAAATACCTCCATGGCAGAAATGCACAGGAGGAAAACTTTCCAACTGAAAGAAAGCTCTGCAATGAGGGGGCATAGGAATGAAGGAGACAGGACAGAGACTCGGGAGTAATCTGTGGAAATGTTTCTTTATGGAAAAAGAGGTAGATGCATGGAATAGTCTCCCAGTGGATGCAGTAGAGACAGACTGTATCCAAATTCAATAAAGCATGGGACAAACACAGAAGATCTCTAAAGGAGAAAGGGACTGTAGAACTTAGTAGTTGGTACGGAAAGGCAGACTGGATAGGCCATATGGTCTTTGTCTGCTGTCATGTTTCTATGTTTCTAGAGAGAGATGTAGTAAAGGAAACAGAGAGAGGGAATGTGAAGAAATAGAAAAAGGAAATCTGATCGTGGAAAAAGACTTAGAAGAAAACCAACAAGAAGAAATGGAAAAGAGACCAACCCAACTGGAAAAATAAAATGACCAGTCAAGAAATATACAAGAGTCAGTTTAAGAGAATGAAGTATGTCAGCTTTGAAAATGTGCATTTAGGTGCATGTGCTTCTCGTTCTTCTGTGTTTCACAGCTAAGTGTTTTCTTAGGGTTTTTCATTTCAACTTTTGTCTATAAATTGGTTTCAAATTTTGTAGCTTCTGTTAACATGTAGGTTCTCTCTAGAAATCTGTAGTAGATCAACCTGTTCTCGTTTTCCAACCGGAAGTTACTGGGGTTCTAGAATATTTGCCTAGATGATTTTCCATAGGTAGGGTTGATGGAGTTTGAGTTCTTGATGCTTGTGTCAAGTATCCAATTGCAGGGTTTTGTGTTATGACGCACGTCTAGCAGTGGAGGGAGATGGTAGTGTCACTGATGTGAGACAAGAATTTGAATAGAAATTTTTCGTATGTTGAGTTGTAAAGCGAAACATCCTACTTCTGCTCTGCATCTGTTGTTGGGAGGGTTTTATCAGCGAGTCTGGGCGTGTTCCATATGAATGAGTAATTATGACCTATTAGGCTGATATTCAAAGGCAATTAGACATTCACTTGCAAATGCATAATTAGCCTAACCGTGTATTTTCAAAAAAAATATACAGATATCAGACTCTTTAAATTTCAGAATGGCCAGACATTATCTGTATACCTTTGGGGCACGTTAAGGGAGGAGCAGAGATAGGCCAGAAAATTATCCAGGTAGTCGCAATATTTGGCCACTGTTCAGGTAAACACATGTTTAGTTTAGGCTAGGCCTAATATTCCACAGGCCTAAACTGATAATACAATGACCACACCATCACTCTCTGTATATTCAGCGCCGTTATGTGACACGGAATACACAGATTAAGTTAACTGGGAGGGTGGCATTTAACAAGACAGTGGGCTGAAAATCTGCCCATTTGTGCAGCTTGCACTGCAAGATCGGACCTAAGGAGGGGAGGGGGGGGGGGGTAAAAAGGCAAGGTAAAGTTGCTAAGGTGCTAAAAGCCCTTGAGCCAGTCCTGCCAGCATCGACCTCCATTCAGAGCAACAGCAATGGCCCTGCTCTATTCTTCTGTCAATGGCATATGGGGTCCCCGCTGGCACCTACTCATTTTCAGCCACAGCCTGCAGGAATTCCCTTCGGAACACAGGTTTGTGTGGGCAAACGCAAGCCAACCTATGCATAGAGAGAGACAGAAAAAACGCGTCTAAAAAAACAGAATCAATGTTGAACAAAGGAAAGGCTAAGGCCCACTGGTCTATAGCTACCTGGTTCATTCCTGGGAGCTGCTTTTAGATGCATTTCATTGGAGCAAGAGCATCTACTGTTGATGGCTTTGTCTGTCTGTCTATCCATATGCATCATTTTGTATATTCCATTCAGAGCTGCCCGAACAAGGGATTCAGTGAGAATACTGAACCATTCCTTAGTCTTGAGATGATTAGAGTATGGCAAATTCCTTTACTGTGGCATTAGCCTTAAGTGTCTCTAGATTGTTCAAAATGCCGTCATTAAATTATTCTGTTCAGCAAAAAAAAAATCTGATCACGTTTCTCCACTGCTCATTGCTGAACACCGTCTGCAGCTTCCTGTTTCTTATCGGATGCATTTCAAACTACTGCTTCTTGCTTACAGAGGCCCTCACTATACATGGAAACCCATCGCATTCCTCAATCATTTTCCCATCCATCAAGGTCTCATACTAGTAATCTATCTCAATGGCCTCCATCCTCATGTTCGTTTACAAACTACATGTAAATCAGATTTTTATTTTATGGCTTTGGTATAGTCTGTTCTCTTACTTCAGAAAAGAAATTTAAAAAAAAAAAAGAGACTAACTTTTTTTTTGATAATACATTTGGGGACACGGCAATTGATGAGTCCAAGCAGAGACTTTCCTCTCCTCTTTCTCCCCTCCATCTACTGTGCGACATCATTAGTCTACCCTTGTTTGTAGAGCTCAAATGTACATTTGATCTCTTCCCCCATAGGCATGGTAAATCTTTAATACTTTAATGAGAGGAGGTGTATCAAATGTTTAAAAATTTGGAAATTTGAAACTATGGACTTTTTGTTAAGACACAAAGCACAATAATAGGCAGCGGAGTTCCTGTGTTGACACTATTGCCACAACCGCTAGCGCACCCCAGCTCTTGCTCACAGCAGTTCCAGTGGGAGAACAAAAGCAGTAGAGGATTTTCATAATATTGTTGCAGGTGCTTCCCTGTTCACCCTGCAGAAAATACCTCCTGTTCCGAGGTCTACAAGGGAGCCGATTAGCTGAGGCCATGGGACACCCACTAAGTAATATGGACCATGCAGCTTTGACAGATTCCTTCTCTCTGCAGCAAGTGTGGGGCAGAAGCCACTGTCTTTTCCAGTACCTCTTCTCCTGCAAAATCGCAGTCTCGTCCAATGGCCCAGTGCGGTTTTTGCTGGTATGTAGAACAAACAACCTGTGCATCATGCATCTAAGCACGGGCCAATGTTAAAAATTGTCATTACATTGACTTGTCCTCCAAGCCTCAGGTAGACAGACATTTTTAGGGGGCCTCTTTTGCAAAACTGCTTAAAAAACGTGAACTTTTCTGCAATCTACAAAAAGGAAAACTGAACTTTAATAAGTATCTCAAAATCAACTCAAAACCTTGGGCTCCTATCATTATATGGTGTGTCTTTATCCTTTCCGCAGGACTGATTACCAAACCTGTGCTCTGGGACCTCCCAGCTGATCAGATTTTCCAAATATCTTCAGTGAATAGGACTGAGATGTATATGTGTGCAATGGAGGCAAAAATGCAATGCAATGTGTGCCTTTGAGTCAATGCAGACTCCTGGCGACCCAGCAGCTCCTGGGTTTTCTTGGTAGTGTGATTGGAAGTAGATTGCCAGGCCTTTCTTCCAAGGCAATGGAGGGTTAAGTGACTTGCCCAAGGCCACAAGCCGTGTCAGTGGGAATCCAACCCTGGTCCCTTGGTTCCCAAGCCAGTGTTCTAACCATTAGGCTACTCCTCCACTGAAGGTGGCAGTGCATGTAAATATTTCATTACAGCAAGAGCTGTTGATGGCTTTGTCTGTCGATATGCATCATTTGTGCAACTATATTCCATTCAGAGTTGTATTTCATACAGATTTATGGTAGATATCCTTGAAAACCTGCATGCACCCAGGCAACTATTCCAGTTCACGAGACTGTGTCGCCGTTCAATGATATAAGCTCCTGATGTATTATTCCACAGCAATCTTATTATTAGAAATGTTTATATGTGGTAACTTCAGCCTATCTTCTGACTCCACAATCCATGCCTGCAGTGCCTCATTTTTCTGTCTGTTGATTTACATTTAAACTTACACAAATTACTGTCATCCAAGTAGCAGTTCCTAAAAGTGCTGTCAAACTGGAGAATTCAATAATTTAGTTTTCTCACATCTGACATCACTTAATGCAAATTCTCTCAATGTCTTCGCCTCTCCTTTCCCTCCGCCCCCAAACAAGAAAGTTGATTTTCTTTCCTGCCACAATCTGACTAAAGACTCTGCTCATTCTGGAATGCTATCATGTTTTTATTTTTAGAGAATGTGTGTCAGGGTCCTACTTAAATGTAAATTGTTATTTTAAGACAGCATGACCAAGAGGGAGAAACTCTTGAAAACAGAACCCAAATAAAGTTCCATTGATCATAAAATGTAAGAAGTATTCTTACTTCAAAAGAGTATACTTCTCCAAATTATACTGTAGATTTTGGCATTCCAAGTCAGTTCTATTTCTGACAAGCAAGGCAT
Organism: Ichthyophis bannanicus; assembly: GCA_033557465.1. NCBI lineage: Eukaryota > Metazoa > Chordata > Amphibia > Gymnophiona > Ichthyophiidae > Ichthyophis > Ichthyophis bannanicus. The sequence continues at coordinate 896,798,453 of CM066035.1, read as the reverse complement.
CATCAATACTCTCTCCTGCAACTACACACATTCTGTACTCTATTCCCTGATCCCTTGTCCTCCCTCCTCCAAAAAATAAATTCCCTTGGTGACTGCTATTTGATTCACACAATGGCAACGGACAGTCGCAGTGGAGGCTTAGATAGTTTCAAACATGGTAACACCCTCAAACAAGACAGACTTAAGTGAGCATATATAAGAGCTGGGGGCACTATTTGGGCATCCTAGCTTAGAAACTCAAGAAGCTTTGAGAACTGGGCATGAAGCGTTTCTCTTGAAGGCTGCTCAGCTGGTAGCTTGAGCACGACAAAACCGGAAACACACAACTTGCGACAAAGCAAGCACCTGTGTCAATCACAAGCCCACAATTTTGTTTTTTAGATTTACATACTCCAGAAAAAGTTTACAAACATCAGCCAGTAACAATGGAACAGTCATCTAGGCGCCAAGAGAACTTGTACAAAATTAGCTTGGTGTAGGCAGGGGAGGAGGGTGCAGAAGGGAAGGTTGTTTAAATAATGCATTAATATGTTTTCAAAGTTCTTGTGGCGTGATGCAAAGGAGAACAAAAACTGGACACGCTCGAGATGGAAGTAGCATCCAAGAGCTCCTAAAAGTTAGCTTTTACTTCCACATTCAGTGCTTCAAGCAAGACTACTGAAGACATAGTGACGAACACTACTGTAAATGGTAAATGTAGTTTTAGGAACAGCGGATTTTAAAGTTCTGGTCCTCCTTTATACAAGAAAATGGTGGGAACCTGTTTGTTGCCATTAAAGTTCCTGCAAAGCCTTTGTTTTGAGCCTTCTACCAAAACCTCCCTCATTGCCTTCCGAAGAAGGGGCCATATTTCAACAAGGAAAGCAAAGGAAAGGTTTGATGCCCTTTCAATCTAGGAGACAAAAGGAACAGAGCAACCAAATCTGAAAGGAGAAGTAGGTCTAATGGTTAGAACACTGGGCTGCAGCTGTTTACTGCTGCTAGACATATAAGCAGCAGTATATTTATTTATTTATTTATTTATACATACATACAACACATACAAAACCTCCTTCCAGTCAGCCGTAGCACTCGCCAAGCAAGAGTACAATGTCCATGTAACTAACTCTTGCTTTTGACCTATGCCATCTCTTTGGTATGCTCAACTCTCTCCTCTAAGTCCCTCCTCCCCCAGTCCCTCCTTCATTTTCTACCCAGACCTTGTCTATTTCCATGACAAATCCCAGAAGATTAGTTTTAAGTTCTCCACAGGGTCACCTCCATATCACCTTTCCCCTCTTCAATCTCAAATCCTTCCCTCAACCTCTGCCCCCTTTTCTTTCTTTTATAAACTCACCGAGGAGGAAACTGCAAATCTTCTCTCCCCCTCCAAATTGATTAACTACTCCTTCGATCCCATTCCCACCAGTCTACTAAGCTCCCTCTCTTCAACTGTCATCCCCTTCCATCTGTCATATCCTTAACCTATCACTTTCCACTGCAACTGTTCCTGTGGCCTCCGACATGCTCTGGTTACACCTCTCCTCAACAAGCCTTCAGTAGAACCTACCTGTCTTTCCAGTTATTGGCCTCTCTCCCCTCCCCCTTTGCTTCAAAACTACTTGAACAAGTGGTTCACCTCCGCTGTCTTGACTTTTTCCTCTAAAGCCCTTCTAGATCCACTGCAATCTATAGAAACAGCTCTTGCCAAAATCTCCAGTGACTTGTTCCTCACCAAATCCAAAAGCCTTTACTCAGTCCTCAACCTTCTTGACCTTTCTGCTGCCTTTGACACTGTTGATCACCACCTTCCCCTTGATACCCTGTCCTCGCTTGAATTTAGGGCCTTTGTTCTGTCCTAGTTTTCTTCTCATCTCTCTTATCACACTCTCGGTGCATGTTCTGATGGATCCTCCTCTGCCATCCCGCTTTCATTTGGTATATCTCAGGGCTCTTTCTTGGGACCTCTCCTGGGACCTCTCCTTTTCTCACTCTACACTCAGTCTCTTGGTGCACTATTTCCTCCCATGGTTTTCAGTACCATCTTTAAGCAGACAATTCTCAGATCTACCTCTCTGTGTCTAAAATCTCTCCAGGAATCCAGGCCCGGATCTCTGCCTGCTTATCAGACATTACTGCCTGGACGACTCGCTGCCATCTGAAATTGAACAGGGCCAAAGCTAAGCTCCTTATTCCCCCTAAACCCATCCACCCCTTTCTCCCATCTCTACTTCTGTAGATAACACTACATTCTTCCCTGTTCCCTCAGCTCACAACCTTGGGCTCATCTTTCTTTCAACTGAAGGCAAGTTCTACTACGAGGGGACACTTGATGAGAGTGAAAGGGGATAGACTCAGGAGTAATATGAGGAAATATTTCTTTACGGAAAGAGTGGCAGATGCATGGAATAGTCTCCCAGTGGAGGTGGTAGACACGAGGACAGTATCTGAATTTAAAAAAGCATGGGACAAACACAGAGGATCTCTAAAGGTAAAAAGGGGACTACTGTAGCTAATATGGGAGGGCAGACTAGAAAGGCCATGTGGTCTTTTTCTGCTGTCATGTTTCTATCTTTGACTCCACTCTCTGCACACATCCAACAGATAACTAAAACTTGTTACTTCTTTCTCTATATCATCAGTAAAATTTGCTACTTCCTTCCTACATACACTAAGACCCATATCCACTCTCTAGTCACCTCCCATCTTGACTTTTGGAACCTGCTCCTTGCTGGTCTCCCTCTGAATCATCTCTCCCCTTCAATCTTTTCAAAACTCAGTTGCACGGCTTATCTTCCGCCAGTGTCTCCCTTCTCAAGTCACTTCACTGGCTCCCTATCCATTTCCACATCCAGTTCAAACTTCTCCTACTGACCTACAAATGCATTCATTCTGCTGCTCTTCACTACCTTTCCTCTCTTATCTCACTCTAAACACCCCTCCTCAGGAACTCCCTTCCTCTTGTACATAGCTTTTATCTGTGCCCTTCTCTGCTATGCCAACTCCAGACTTGATTCATTCCATCTTGCTGCTCCATATGCCTGGAGCAAACTACCGGAGTCAGTGCTTCGGGCTCCTTCCCTAGCCCTGTTTAAATCCAGACTAAAAATCCACCTCTGAAACTGCTTTTGGATCCCGATGCTCCTCACTCATGTTCACCACTTGTGTATCATACTCTAGTGCCCAATTTTGTGATTTTTTTTGTCTTGATTAGACAGTAAGCTCTGATGAGCAGGGGCTGTGACTTACATCTATACGTACAGCGTTATACAAATTAGTAGTAATATGGACTAATACAGTCTTATCCATGCAAACCAAGCAGTGGAAGATCAGGGAATGGGATGGCACAGGCTGTGATGTGAATAACTGTATCCTACTTGCATAATATACTGTGAACTCAAAGTAGTCTTCATAAATGATGCGCTGCGCTTCCCACAGCACTCTGCTTTGTAATAATTCTGATGCAGCACTGCAAAATAATAGGCCCTGGATAGTCCAGCATACACAGCAACATGATGAATAAAGCCATAGAACTACCAGTTGGTCTGCCCAGTCTGCCCAGTTATTCCAGTCCACACTGCCAAGGAAGATCCCTGCTGCCAGCCATAGAACATCCGACAATTGGTCAGATGTCCCTCTGTCCTACCCTTAGGGATCTTTGTTGTCTAAAGCAAAGTAGCCCTCGTCTTAACTACCCTGCTCCTAAGCTGTAAAACCACAGAAACAGAAAGCTACCAGGCTAATCATAATACACTAACCTCTCTAGCAATCTAACGACAGATGGTGTTTGCGATTTACTAAGAGAAGAGCATCAGAAACTGTTTCCTATTTTCTATAACTCAATGCATGAGCCATTTTTTTTCACTCAGCTGTAAATGACAGTCGCCATTGAAAATAAATCTATTGTTTGATCATCATTTACATTTAAACTGCAACCTGAAAAGAGAAACGAATCACTGTGTGTAGAAGCTGAGGCTAATGGCCATACCCATAGGCTGCTATGGCGCGAGTACCTTTTTGAGAGGCTCTGAGAACCGTCTCAGCTGACAGCATAAGGCTTCCATTGGATACTTCGCTGGGAGGCTTTTCTGGAGGTTTAATCACAGGGCTCTCTTTCTTCACGTCCTTCTTTAACTCCTGCATGGGTTAGAAAGGAGAGAGAGAGAGAGAGATCACCTTCTAGACCGGCATAATGTCTGCGATAGTCTTCTGTAACCAAAGTTTGCATTCTGCACTGAAAGTGAACAGGCATCCTGAAATATCCTCAAATGCAGCTATTTTATATGTTTATTTATTTAAAAGTTCTTATATACCATCTTTTTGGCCAAAGCCATTCAAAATGGTCTACATAATAAAATAAAACCATCAAAGTCAGAACATTAGAATTTAAAAGATAAAACAAGCACATAGCAACAGTTTACTTAAGAAATCAGACATGTCCTGGAAAAAAGAGACAGATTTGTGAGATACCTTTCAGATCTAAAGGCAGAACCCCAGATAGACTTCAAAGCTCAAGTTCTGAACCAGTGAAAAGTAGACTAAACTGCAAAAGGGTCCATTCCTGAAGTCACACGTCTAAAGACCTCACGCTTCACTATACAGATACCACTAACATATCTGTAAGATAAGCCACATTCATGCTATTTACTTAAAAAAAAGTTGCAACTCCTTTGCAATCCCAGTCATCCCAACAAGCATATATTGTGATTTTTTTTCCAGTTACCATAGAGTTACTCTTTCTCCTTTAGCTATCTGCATCTGAAAAACTGGAGAAATCTCAAATCTTCACTACAACACAAGACGAACACACACTCGCTGATGTAAGTGGTGGGCTGGAATTAAAATTCGTTCCATTCAGCCCCACCCCTCAGTTAGCAAACTGCAAAATAACAGTTAGTATAAGGGAAAAAGAAAAACTTTCCCTAAAGCACTATTCCGGCTACAGATGGTTAGAGAGCCAAAAGAGGTTTTCACATTTTCCATTGAGTGTATAAATGTGTGTGTGTGTGTATGCGCACAGAGTCACATGTTACAAATGCAAATGGTAATAAGAGCCATCTCTCCTTTGCTCTGCTATTCTACATTTTCCATTGTAAATTCTCCCGGTCAAGAGCACAGAGCTTATTTCAAAGTACCATTTAACTCGATCAAGGAAAAAGCCTAAAGCATAAATACTAATCAAAGATTTTCATCTCTTTCATTGAAAGGTATAGCCAGGGCCAGTCCAACCATTAGGAAAGATTAGGTTGTTGTCTAGGGCACCAGCTTTTGAGGGTTGGCAAAGAACAGAAACAATCAAAGCGAAATAATAGATCCTGACAGTCCCACACTCAAAGAGCCATCAGCACATTCTTATACCTTCAGTAAGCATGGGCGCACATAGACCTACAAAGCAAAATGTTTAATATTTAAAAATATGTCGTCTAGTTATGCATTTTTACAGCATTGTTGAGGGAAGGATGTTTTTTTCAATTGTCATGACTGCTGAGTTTATCAAAATCTTAAGGAAGGGAAGAGGCATAAGGCTGAAGGTTTGCATTGGGTGCCCAATACCTTGGCATCAACTTGGATATAAACACACTAAGAAAATTGTCAATGAATGCTCTCACTTTAATGCTGAAAGCCAGGCTAAACGTGCAGACTGGGAAGTACTGCAGTCACTCAACACGAACGTCAGGAAATACAATTTCACTGAAAGGGTGGTGGATGCTTGGAATGCCCTCCTGATGGAGGTGTTGGGGCAAATACAGTGACGGAATTCAAAATGGCTTGGGACACAGTGGATCCCTTTACAGCAAGAGGATGAAATAAACTTAAATATCTTTTATACCTCAACAAATAGAGGAAGGTGACCTGCCCGGAGCACTGGGTAGAGCCCTAAATAAAGATATAGAGGAGATGACCTGCACCATACTGATCTTTATCTGCCATAAACGTCTATCACTGGATTCCTCCTCTCCCCCCTCCCCCACCTGAGGAAGACCCCACACCTACTCCAGCTCTAACTTGCATTGGGGGTCCAATGGTTTTTCAGGCAGCAGCAGGTGCTCCTGTCCGTCAGCACCAGGTTCAAATGATGCTGCCTGACCCCTAGTAGAAGTCACAAAGTATTATCACTAAGGTTCAAGCTGCCATACAAGGAATTTCTGCATGTTAAAAACCCGATGTTCCCAGCCAGAAAAAAAATAGTACCCTAGCTTTGAGCTGCCATTATTTTTCCCTGGAATATACAGCTTACGAAGTGGATCATAAGCTGCATTATTCCATTATCGTGGGAGTTGCTAATCCGCGGTACTCAGTTACTGCAAGATAGTAATTCCTGCAGTAATTTAAGCTGCAGTAATTCCTGCAGTAATTCACAGCTTAGTAACGAGCACCCTTAATGTCAATAACTGCAGGGTTCCCATAAGGAGTCCTGGAGCATAGTCTGTCTCTATAGTGACCGGACTAGGTAGGTTAGGAGGATTTTTGGTGCCATTAATTTTATTTCTTGGCTATTTTGAGTTTCAGGTGATTTTTTTTCTATTAAAAAAATTAGTTTTCTTCTGTTATGTTTCTGTTTATGTATTTTACTTTGTAATACGTTGACGTTTTGTATTTGCTTTGATATTATGTATTTTATTTACTGCATTCCATTGACTGAAGTTGGCAGAGTATTTAATACATTTTAAATATAAATTTTATATATATGGGGAAAATCTCACTGTGTAGTTGGTGCCAGAATCCTGGTTCTGTCTAAACTGGCAGACCAAAAGGAACAGGAGACATTAAAAGAACAGAAAATTGTATTTTATGATGTGAAATTTATACGACACACTGACAGACAGTCCAGTTATAATAAGAAACTATTTTGTCAAACAGCAATCATCAGTGACATGCAACGGACGCATCTCATTTCCACATAAGCCCACTGAAATAGTAATGCTTTCCACAGAGCACTTTGCAAACATGTCTTGAAACCCAACAACTAACCAGAGTCTCAGGAGGTCTGGATTTAACTCATTCCTTTTCTGTAGTAGGCAAGTTACATTCAGGATCATATATATTTCCCATCCCCAGAGGGCTTACAATCTAATGGGCCAATGCAGAAATTCTATGCTACGCTCCGGCACAGCATTTTGCTGGCTATCTTCCCAGGCTAGTCTTGCTCTCCAATGCAGAAAGCAAGCTAGCGCGGGTAAATCACCAACAAAATCACTGAGCTAAAACATTGCACAATGGAAAGATAATCACATGCAAAATGATGAATGGTTAATGCGCTCGATGTAAAAAACTGCTGAAACAGGCTTAGAGATCCAGCATAAATCAGGCCCCCCCCCCGAGGCAAGCCAATAACATGGTCTGGTAGCTCCACCCTCCAACAAAACAATAAAATCTGCTGGTGGTTTAGTAGTCCCAACACCCTAACCCTCTCGGTAAGGAAGAACCCCCCACCCCCGGGTACCTCAATACAAGGAGGGAGCAGAAGCGATCCACACACGCTCCCGCACCGCTATCCTGCAAAATGGTGGAACATCCAACCCTGTGCAACATATCCTGGGATGCACCATGTAGGGCCAGACTGCCATATAAGGCAAAAATTGCCTGGTATAGCAGAGTAACCATGCTTAGTGTGCATCCTGGGATAGATGACCCTGCATTGTGCATCCCAGGATGCACAAGGAAGGGTGTCACTGCTATATAAGAAATGTTTGCCTTATATGGCAGTCTGTCCCCAACCAAGGCATCCCAGGATGCAACCCATATGGCCAGACATTGCCATTTTCAAGATGGCAGGGCAAGAGCATATGGCCATCGCTCCTGCTCCCCCGACTTTGAGGAACCGGGGGGGGGGGGGACACACGGACACTAGGCCACCACGGGATTTTACTGTTTTGGGGGTGGGGGCTGAGGCCACTAGGCCTGTGAGCAGGGCCAGCCCAAGGTTTCTGCCACTATAGGCAGAAGCCCTGGCCATGCTACCGCTCCCAGCCCCCCGCTGCCACTGATTCCGGCAGAGGTGTTGAGGGGTGGGGTGCGGCTCAGCTCAGCAGTAGGCCATGTGCTTCGGTACACATGGCCTGCTGCTTCTGACCCCCCTCCGACATAACTTCGGGGAATCAGAAATGGCAGGCCATGTGTGCCCAAGCACATGGCCTGCCGCCATGCCATCCCTTCCTTTGTCGCCGGAATAGCAGCAGCGGGGGGGCAGCAGTGCAGTACGAGTAAGCATGGGGGGGAGGGCAGCGCGGCTTGATGGGGATGGAGGCACCATCCACAGAGATCTGCCACCACAGGCAGCCACCTAGTAGATGGGTTGGCCCTGCCTGTGGGACTGCTACCCTGTGGCTTGCTCTGAACCAAAATCCTAAACCAAACAAAATGGATTCCTACTACAGAAGCTTCTGCTGTGTACCAAGCCTCAGACCTGCTGACCTCCGATCAACTGCCTACCAAGTGTTTTGTATGTGTGCATACAGAAGACTATTGTTCCTGGTCTTGCCTATGTGCAAGAGAACCTGCTTATTAAGCATTCCTCATCCACAGACTGTTCTACTGATCTTGGGCATTTGAAGATGGATGAGACTACATACCATGATCATCTGCATTTCATCTCTCACCATGGACCTTTGTCTACAAGATGACCGCATGACGACTGCCTCCTGATTCACTGAGAAACTCATGTCAACCAATCACCAAAAGGTGATACAGACTCATCACAAAGAATAGCACCTTATGCACAGAAGAACTGGGGGACATTTTGCACCTTTTCTTTTCTTGCTGCTTCTATAAGCACAAAGACACTCTATTGTACCAAAGCTGTTCCACTCACCCTGTGAGACACTCAGACTCCCACAGATACCTGTAAGGTTCTGTGCTCTCATGCGGCTCGCCTGATACTACTCGAGCCAGCGTAGCTTGCATAGCTGCTTTTTTGGACTTTGTGCTCTTCCAGAAATTGCCTTGGACCTCAGCTGCATTCATCCACCTGGGAGAACTAAGTTACTGTGATCTTATGTCTTTACCCGGGGGTGGGAATTAGTCAGATGGCCCTTTCCTGTACTTTTCCTAAGTGCAGAGCGAGCCTGTGACCTCTGGTTGCTAATCAGTGATTTACTGTTACTACATAAGACCTCATTTTTCTATTGCTAGTCTGTATATTTTCTATTTTTTCTAGCCAAAATAAAAGTAATATATCACCACAGAACTCTGTCTCTCTCTCCAAGCTCATAACCAGAGGGTCCCACCAAATCTGCGAGCAAAGGACTAATAGCAAACTTTCCCCTAAGCATAACTGAGCATCTGTTTGCCTACTAATACACCTCACAGGCCACCTGTGCTAGAGCTATGGAGCGTGATTCTGTAACATCCATGTCCGGCAGGCAGAAACGTCTAACTTGAAAATGGGCAAATAATAAACCAGATTCCGAAAGCACAAGTACAGATGCACCCATGGTTCCAGAATCAGGGATATAATCCCCAGCATGGCATGAACCTGCCTGGGGAAACACGGGCCCATGCTGCTCTAATGGGATATGGGTACATGCAGCAAACAGCCTGTACAAAATCTTTCCCACTGTTTTCTGAAAAGATAGACGTCTCAGATGCTTCCCGTCTCCATGCAATCATGACCCCGCTGGCAAAACGTACATCTCCTAAGCTGATCTCACACTGACAGTGTTGTGCTCATGCAAACAACACATTAATACAGATGAAACAGATAGCACAGTTACTTACCTGTAACAGGTGATCTCTGGGAACAGCGGGAATAAGTCTTCACATATGGGTACGTCGGTACCGACGGAGTCTGCGTGGGAACGCTTCCCAGCGTCCAATCAAAGAGCTTTTGGAAGCATCCCACCACGCCTGCGTGCTGCCTTCCCGCCTTTCCCAACTGCCTCTCCTCAGTTAAGTTTTAAAGCTGAGACAAAGAGAGAGAGAGGAAAGGAAAGATAGATAGAGATACAACTCCTGGGGAGGTGGGTGGGTTGTGAAAACTTATTCCTGCTGTTCCCAGAGATCACCTGTTACAGGTAAGTAACTGTGCTATCTCCAGGAACAAGCAGGAATGAGTCTTCACATATGGGGACTCCCAAGCTAAGATGCCTGGAGTCCCAGCATGTTATAGGTTGGAACATGCTATCCCGCACAACACCAGGCATCCTGAGGATGGAGGGTAGGAGTTGAAGAAAGAAAGGTGCTGTGGAACAGCTAACCTAGCATAGGACTGCAGACAAGGAGTCCATGTGCGGATGATAATTATCATCAATGATATTGAAAGACATATTGCAATATGGACCTCCCCTAACAGGATTACACAGCGGTAAGGAGGTTCATGGGATCTACTGGGGAACCCAGTAGAGGAACCTCAAGGAGGACCTCACTGTGAAGTGGAGGTAATGAACCTGTTAGGAAAAAACAGTGGAGGTCAGAATCCTGAAAGGTAACAGGTAACCCCAGTAGAAAAAACTGGGGTAGAACAAAAACAGTGGGCCTTCAGCGGAAGGCTTTATGACAAAAGCCGAACTCTTTTGGCAGCAGAGTGGCTCACTCTTCGGAGCAAAAAGAGAAAGGCTAACCGATTTGGACAAACAGGCACAGTCCTTGAGGGGAGAAAGGGTATGGGAACCCCTTGTATCCCAAAAAGAGAGGACAAATGCCTGAGGCGTTAAAGCCTGTGATTAACTGAAGATCCGCAATGTCTCTCCTAACTGGGGTAAGCTAGGAGAGATATTGGAGCATGGAGAGCTTCAGAGGTACCTAAACCCTAAGGGTTATGGTATAAAAGTTGTTGACTACAGGAGTGGTTGTGTGTGTAGAACCTCAAACCTGCTGGATAGCATAGGTATGGGTAAAGCCCATCTGTCTGAATCATATAGCTATATGAGCATAGACAGTTAGATAGATAAGTATGTGGATACATATCTATCTATAATAAAATATCTCGACAGATACATATTATATATATAGATATATAGATAGACATATAAGAATATATCTATAGTGAGATATGGAAGGGCATAAAATACACACAAAAGATAGATATGAATATGTAGGCCTATATATGGGTGTCTGCAATTAAACAGACAGAGATATGCCTACAGCACGGTATTCACATAGGAAAATGTGGAGAGGAAAGATTCATCTAACAAGAAGGTGGAACCTACTTGAGAAGATATATAGAGAATCTGTTCCCACTGGTTATGAGCTACAGGGATGCTAGGTAGTGAAATAATCAGGACGGTTACATGAAAAGCAGAGGATGATATCAGTCTGCAGCCAGCAAGTCCCGAGTATTCTAGAACTCTAGCATGGTAAGTGAACAGAAGACGCATAAAAATGAGATACCATGCTGACCTGCTTAAGGGCAAAAAGGTATCATGCGTTCTTACCATGAGGACGAGCTGGAAGGAGAAAAGCATATTCCCGATTGGAAATACTATGGACCAAAGCAGGGAATTGGCAACTCCTTAAGCTTTCACGTAAGAGAAGGCCTATGTCCTTTATATTAGAAAGGAGATCCTTTCTAGTCATGGGAGACATGACTGAAAAAGCCTTTTCCAGCCATCTAGGACAGCTGTTGGAGAACCCCCCCCCCCCCCCATGCTCTCTAGCAAGGGCCCATAGTGGAGAGCTTCTCTGTAGGATTGCAGAGAGCATGATGCAGGAGAATGAGGAGATATAGGTACTGGCTCTCCAGTAGCCAGTTCTGTCAACTATGCTGCCAAGCCCAGGGGAATGGAGATGGCAGAAAAAGAAGACAATCCAACAAGCTTGTAGTGAAAAAGTTTCCAAGACAGATGACAGCACTGACTTGGAGCCACTACTAAGACCAGAGAGAATGTTAGTGAAGGACAAATCTAGTTGCTGGTGGACAAGAACCAGTGGTCCAAATATTAAGGCTCCTGCATTGGCAGCTGCTTGCCAGACAGCAGAAAGAATGTTACTGTTTAAAAACAGAAAGGACAGAACAGGAGTAGAAAACTCTGGACATGTCTGATGAACTGCTTCAAAGCAAGATTGAAAAAGAGGAGTCAACTCAGAGAAGAGAACTCCGCACTGGAAAAATAACAAAACTAGAGAGGCTGAAGAAAAGCCCTCCAGAGAAACAATACCGCTCTTACAGCTTGGTAAGAAGGTAAAAAGAATGGAGCTGAAGAAGACTTACAAAGTAGTGAGTCTATAGAAAGGAAAAAAGACATGCTGGTACAGGAACTATCATTTGATAGTGGTTAGACCTCTTTCCCTAGCAGGAAGAGGAGAACCCTGTGCCCTATAGGCATGAACATCCTGACAGCTCATAGAACACAGAAAAAATGGATGTCTTTTGGGAAGAGATCCATGTCTAAGATTTAGAATAACAGCAGTGGATTGCCTCTATTGAGAAGAAGCAACTGCAGATTCTAACCCTAAGAGTCACAAGCATCTGATGGAGATTGATCAGAAACCCTGTGGTTGCCTGGTTTGCTAGGCCTGGTGAGAGGCTGAATTCTGCAGACCAGGACGATGCTTCCCCTGTTTGGGAACATCTGTATGATGGGCATATGATGCATAAAACCTTCTTCTCCTATGGGAAGAAAGTTTGGCAGGACATTTCCTACCTACTGGGACAGAAGAAGGTGCAGAACAGCCCCTAGGAACAGGTAAGTCAGTGGACAACTGAGTAACCTGACGTAGAGACTCCTTTTTGAAAAGATTGTCTCCAGTGCAAGGAGTATGTCCCAGTCTTTGCTGTGCCCATTTGTCCAAGTCTGAACCTTGGAGCCAGGCTCTACGTCGTGCCCCTATAGTTATAGCAGAAGTCCTGCTAACAGACTCAAAGTCTAGGGAAGCACAAGTAAGAAACCAAGAGATATTCTGAAGATGCTTGAGCAGTGAAGAATAGCCTGCACTCTTGGACTCTGGAAGGGAAGGAGTCAAAAGATGTAACTGCTTTGTGACCTCCTCAAGAGATAGACTCATATAAAAACTATGAGAGAATTCTTGCAGAAAGCATAGATGTCTGGAAGGTTTGACGTCCAAAAGCATCTAGTGTCTTAGACTCACGACCTGGTGGATAAGAAGAGTGCTTTTTCTTACTCTTTACCCACCTCATTGCTGATTCCACTACTATGGAATGATGAGGAAGTTGAGTCTTTTGAAACCCTGGAGAGGGGGGCACCTGATATAAAAGATCAGTTGCTCTGGAAGGTGGGGGTACCCTTAAAGGTGTTTCCCACATTCCTAGAAGGAGATCCTGCAAGGAATGATGCAAAGGAAGCATTATGTTCTCCTTTGCTTTGGTAGAAACAGAGCCTTGTGCAGGATCATGTCCTGGGATAGGAATGGCAAGAGAATAAGAAATTAGTTCTTACCTGCTAATTATCTTTCCTTGAGCTTTCTCCGGGCCAGTCCAGGGACAGGTAGGGTTGTCAATCCTCTATAGCAGCTGAGGGCTGAAAACTTCAAGTTTTGCTGAGATGTGAAGCCACTCCCCCTGAGGGTTATCCAGCAGTCTCCGTGTGACAAAGCAACTAAATATAGAACTAAACACTAGATAAACCCTGAAACACTGATAAACTCCTATAGTCCTTGCAAAATGCCGAAGCCATGAAAACGGGCTCTGATATGAGATTGTGGGGTTTTTTTTGTTTTTTTTTTGTTTTTTGAACATTATGAGAAAAGCCAAATACTAGTCGGCACTGAAGGATTCTGAGAACCCCAAATCTGATCTCCGCCACGGATCAATGTCCAGAACGGTGTAGGAGAGAGTCAGAACAAAGTTGTATAAACAGTAAGAGGGGGGACCCTGGACTGGCCCGGAGAAAGCTCAAGGAAAGATAATTAGCAGGTAAGAACTAATTTCTTATTCCTATTCGCTTCTCCGGGCCAGTCCAGGGACAGGTAGGGCAGTACCAAAGCAGTACCTAAATCTGGGCGGGACCCGCGAGACCAGCGATAAGAGTCGCGGCTCCTACTTTAGCATCATTTCGAGCCTGAACATCCAATCTATAATGCTTAGTAAAAGAATGCAAGGAAGACCAAGTAGCCGCTCTGCAAATATCTAAAGGTGGCACAAACGCGAACTCCGCCCAGGAAGTGGCTAGAGCTCGAGTAGAATGAGCCCGTAACCCAGCAGGTGGAGAAAGTCCTTTAGCAGCGTAAGCCGCTAAAATAGCACTGCGAACCCAACGGGCTATGGTGGCCTTGGAGGCCGGTTGACCCTTACGCGATCCGGCGTATTGAACAAAAAGCCTATCTGTCTTTCGAAAAGGTTCGTAAATCCGTAAGTAAGTACGTAAAACCCGTGCCAGATCCAAATGTTTGAGAGTCCGATCCATGGGAGAACCTGAAGAGTCTGTAAACACGGGTAAGGCCACCGTCTGATTAACATGGAAAACAGACAGAACTTTAGGCAAGTAGGAAGGTACTGTTCGCAACAACACCCGTTCCGGCAGAAACTGAAGATAAGGCTCTTTGCAAGATAAAGCCTGCAAGTCTGAAATTCGGCGAGCCGAGCACAACGCGACCAAAAAAGCCGTTTTCCAAGAACACTCGCGAATCTCCCGAGAGCCGAGAGAGGCTAAAGACGAACGAGAAAAAGCTTCCAAAACCACGTTCAAATCCCAAGGCGGAACTATAGAACGCACCGGAGGACGGAGAATCCGCGCTGCCCGGAAAAAACGTTGTATATCAGGAAGCGCCGAAAGACGGCGATGTTGAACGTACCCTCGAAAACAAGCAAGTGCGGCCACATGCACCTTAAGAGTACTGAGCGCCAAACCTTTGTCGAAGCCATGCTGTAGAAAAAGAAGAAGTTGAGGTAAGGTAGACGACATAGGCGGAATACCACGCTGCCTACACCATAGCTCAAACAGACGCCAGACACGCACATAAGCCAGAGAAGTCGTAGGCCGCTTAGAGTGAAGTAAGGTGGCTATTACGGTATCTGCATACCCCTTGCGCTTTAAGCAGGCCCTTTCAAGAGCCAAGCCGTAAGTAAGAATCGATCCACCCTGGGCATAAGAATGGGACCCTGATGCAACAGATTGAGACGAACTGGAAGAGGCCAAGGTGGAGCGATAAGAAGCCTCACGAGATCGGCATAGCAGGGCCGACGAGGCCAATCCGGCGCAATGAGAATCACCTTGCCGCGATGATGGGCAATCCGCTGAATGACCCGACTCAACATTGGCCAAGGAGGGAAAACGTACAAGAGGGAATCCAGGGGCCACGGTTGAACGAGGGCATCTAGCCCCTCGGACATGTGTTCCTTGCACCTGCTGAAAAAACGGCTGGCTTTGGCGCTGGCACACGTTGCCATCAGATCCATCACTGGAAACCCCCAACGCAAAGTCAGTGCGTGATAAACTGCCGCGTTCAGTTCCCATTCCCCGGGATCGAGGACATGGCGGCTGAGATAATCTGCTTGGACATTGTCCCTGCCAGCGACATGAGCAGCTGAGATCGCTTGGAGATTGGTTTCCGCCCAAGCCATCAACTCCTGACATTCTAAAAGGAGAGGCAGAGATTTGGTGCCGCCCTGACGATTGATATAAGCTACCGTCACCGCATTGTCGGAGAAAATCTTGACCGCTGTGCCCTTGATCAAGTTTGCGAAATGAAGTAGGGCAAGCCGAGCTGCGCGCAGCTCCAGTCGATTGATCGACCACGAACTCTCTTCGGGAGACCAGGAACCCTGAACCACTTGTGTCTGACAATGAGCTCCCCAGCCCGAGAGACTGGCATCGGTGGTAACCAAAATCCACGAAGGCTCCTCTAAAGACACTCCTGCCGTAAGATGTTCCGGAAGTAACCACCACTGCAGACTGAGACGTACTTGATCTGGACAGGGAAGGCGTTGCGAGAGTGGATGAAGTTGCGACGACCAACGGGAGAGAAGCGCCTGCTGCAAAGGCCTCATGTGGGCCTTGGCCCACGGAACCAGATCCAGAGCCGCCGCCATGGACCCTAACAGCTGTAAATAGGTCCATGCCGACGGCGCCGAAAGAGCCAGGAAAGCGTGTACTTGTTGTACAAGTTTCTCTATCCGCAGATCGGGTAAACCAACTGTCCCTTTTTTCGTGTCGAAGCAAGCTCCGAGATACGTGAGTTGCTGGCTTGGTATCAAATGGCTTTTGGTCTGATTTATCACCCAACCGAGCTGTTCGAGAAGTTGAACCACGCGAGCTGTCGCCGCCACCGAAGCCTCTCGAGAATCGGCTCGGATCAACCAATCGTCGAGATATGGATGAACCCGAATACCCTCTTTTCGAAGCGCCGCCGCTACTACCACCATCAGTTTCGTGAAAGTACGCGGAGCTGTTGCGAGACCGAAGGGCAACGCGCGAAATTGGAAATGGCCCATTGGAAGGGCGAAGCGTAAATAGCGCTGATGAGACTGTCGGATGGGTATATGAAGATAAGCCTTTGTGAGATCTATGGACGACAGAAATTCTCCCGGCTGCACCGCCCGAATCACTGTGCGCAAGGTTTCCATGCGAAAGTGTGGAACCCGCAAAGCACGATTTACGCCCTTGAGGTCTAATACGGGCCGAAAAGAACCGTCCGGTTTGGGAACCACGAAATAGATCGAGTATCGACCGCAGCCGTACTGGTCCCACGGGACGGGAACAATCGCCTGTAGTTGCAACAGACGCACAAGCGTGTCGGAAATGGCTTGCAGCTTCACTCTGTTCGTACAATGGGACATCACAAAGGCTGGCTGTAAGGGGCATTCGAAGTCCAGGGCATACCCGTTCTGAATTACTTCCAAAACCCATTTGTCTGAAGTGACTGCGGTCCAGGCCGCCAGAAAATTCTGTAGACGTCCGCCTACCGGAACTAACGGCTGGACCAGCCGACCTTCATTGGGGTTTTTTAATGGAAGGTTGAGAGGTTGCTCCGAAAGATCGGCCAAAACCTCGGGCTCCGCGAAAGGACTGAGCACAAAAACTGGAGCGCCCCCTAGAATAGGGCGCAAACCGTGCTCCGCGAAACCTGCGGGAATCTCGAGCGGAGCCCCTAACAGCCCCTGAAGCATGTAACGGCTTAGGCCTATCCTCAGGCAAACGTCCTCCTTTTGAGTCGCCCAAATCCTTCACAATCTTCTCCAAGGCCTCTCCAAAGAGCAACTTCCCCTTAAAAGGCAGCTTACTAAGACGGACCTTCGAGGAAACATCCGCCGACCAGTTACGCAACCAGAGGAAACGTCTGGCCGCTACCATAGAGGCCATTGTCTTCGCTGCAATTCGCACCAAGTCATAAAAGGCATCCGCTGCATAGGCAGCAGCTGATTCTAATTTCGCGGTATCCGGAACTTCCGAAGCGGACTCTCCCGCCGCGTCCCCTTGTAACCAGCGAATGGATGCACGCGAAACATAAGCTCCACAAACTGCCGCTTGCAACGCCAAAGCGCTAGATTCAAACGCCTGCTTGAGCAGAACTTCCAATTTCCTATCCTGGAGATCTTTAAGCGCCGCTGCGCCTTCAACAGGGATGGTAGTCTTCTTAGTGACTGCTGACACGAGAGCATCTACCTTGGGCATGCGGAATAACTCCCTTTCTTCTTGCGGGAGAGGGTATAGGCGCGCTAAGGCTCGTCCTCCCCGCAGGGTAGCTTCGGGACACTCCCATTCCGACTCTATCATTTGCCGAATCACCCGATGCAAGGGAAAACAGCGCTGCTGAGATTTAAAACCCTGCAACAAGGGATCCTCCAAAGGCTCCTGAGATGCCGAAGGAGGAAGAAGGTGGAGAGCCGCTAAAGACTGGGCAATGAGAGCTGCGAGTTCTTCCTTACGGAAAACCCGGAAAACATTGGGATCTTCCCCGGGGGCAATCTCCCCCTCCTCCAACTCCTCAGGGTACTGCTCTAAGAAGGGATCTGCCAGACCCTCTGAGTCCCCCTGCCCGAAGAGTAGAGAATCGTGTGATACCTCAGGGGCCAACGGATCTTGAAGACTCCCCTTAGGCTGGGAAGGCCCCTCTCCCGGGTCCTCGCTGCTCAGCCCCTTAGGAGACTGAGTTTCCAACGTGGATAACACTGGAGACTGCACAGGCTGCGCTGACCTCAGCAAGAACGCCTTGTGCAGAGCTAAAATAAACTCCGGTGAGAAAAAAGAACTCATGACCCCTTGATCCCTTACATTCGTATGCACAGCCTGAGCAACCGACTCCGGTGCTTTAGAGGACTTCGCCTTGCGCTTGTGTGGCCGAGACTGTCCCGAGGGAGAGCTGACTGGCGCCTCTAAAATGGCCAACTTTCCCGCCTTTTCGGAGGGCAAAGAAGGCTCTTTTAATGGATTCCCCTGCTGTTCAGCCATGCCGAAAAAACGTGAGACAGGGGAGAATTTATTCTGTGAAGCTAGCACAAACCGGAACGGCCCGCACCCGAAAACCGCGTTAACCGGAGGAGGGAAAACAAACACTGAACCGGCGAAATAAAATGAAAGCAAACTCACCGAAAAAACAAACCGGCAGGGTAAAGCAGGCAGTCCCACAGCCAGCGAGAAACAGCCCACCTTAGCAACCGAAGCAGCAGCGGTACAAACTGGGGCTCCCAGAAATTAACCTTCTGCCGATGGAGACGGAGATGGTGAATGGAGGCAGGCTCTGCCTCTCACCGGGGAACTGACTCACTCCACGTCTCCAATTTCGTTTAAAGCGATAGCACCAATTTGTCAGCCCAAGGACTGTAGAAACCAATCAGCTCTGCTAGAGCCAATATAAATGTAGAAATAAAAGGAAAAAACTAAAACATCAAAAAGACAACTGAGGGAGAGCTATAGATTCGACCCTCTTTAGCTGCTGAGGGCTGAAAGACTGCTGGATAACCCTCAGGGGGAGTGGCTTCACATCTCAGCAAAACTTGAAGTTTTCAGCCCTCAACTGCTATAGAGGATTGACAACCCTACCTGTCCCTGGACTGGCCCGGAGAAGCGAATAGGAACTTGCTATATCCAGGAGGAAACTGAAAGCACAGTTACTTACCTGTAACAGGTGATCTCCGGAACAGCAGGAATTAGTCTTCACATATGGGGTTCGTCGGCGCCGACGGAGCCCGCACGGGAATGCTCCCCAGCATCCAATCAGAAGACTTTTGGGAGCATCCCCCGCGCCTGCGCGGTAGCTTCCCGCCCTTCCCACTGCCTCTCCCCAGTTGCGTTTCATAGCTGAGACGGAAGGAGAGGAGAGGAAGGAAGAGAGAGAGAGAGAATTACAACTCCTAGGGGAGGTGGGTGGGTTGTGAAGACTAATTCCTGCTGTTCCGGAGATCACCTGTTACAGGTAAGTAACTGTGCTATCTCCAGGAACAAGCAGGAATGAGTCTTCACATATGGAGACTCCCTAGCTGAGGGTGCCAGGGGAGATCCCAGAATGTGCGCCCCTGGACAGGGCGGCATCGCCCAACCTGGATCCCCGGCATCCCCTGAGGGATGGAGGGTAGGAGTTGAGAAGAGTTGCCAAAGCACAGCAACCGAAGACTACAGGTGGAGTCTTCAAACCACGTCAAGCATCATTAAACCGTTAATGATCTAGCACAATCTAGAGCTTACCTACTGGATTGTAGAAGGCAGAGCTGCGACAGGTACTGTAGATGCAGTAGCGAAATCTTCAAGGGAACTTCACTGCAGAGAGGACGAAGTTCCCAGTCCGGGCGGGCTGGAGACGCAGGTGTCAACCGGCACCGGAAGGACGGCAGGTCTTCACGAGGAGCTCTAAGAGAAGCTGAGAACTCCAGCAGGAGCAGAGTCCCCAATCCGGAGGACTAAGCAGAAGCCTGACCGATCTGGGAGAACCCAGCCAGGAGAAGAACAGGAGTGTACCCCGGGATACCGAGGGGCACACTGTCTACCCTAGCCGGCAAGGGATAGGAAGACATTGGGTTCGAAAACCTCCAGACAAGGAGGCGTAAACCAAGGGGCTGTTGACTTCACAGCAAGCTTAAGCATAACCAGTCCGAGCACCCGAGCCGCAGAACGCAGGCAAGCAGACTGGCCGGACCCCGTAAGAAATAACAAAACGTCAGTACCGACAATTGGGAGATAGTCGGTAAGACACAGGGCGCTATAACATTTCTCAAAAGCGCCCACCTGCACCGATATACATCCAATAACAGGTATAAATGTATATCGGGCTATAGATGGGCCCGGGAACGCCCACCCAGGTTACTAAACCGGTATGCAGGGGACATGCACACGTGAGAACGATACTGCCAACTCGGACCGGCCCTTGCTCCACAGGAGGGCGCCCACCTGGAAGGTGGCGGGGGGAAGGGCCATCCAAGTGATGGGCCGATGTGCGTGGTGCAGGGCAGATCGGCGAGAGTAGCAGTATGGTTGCATGACCGCCAGATCAGTTGGGGAGGAGCACATCAGGAGCACGTAGGCCCCTGAGGCGTCCATCTGACAGCCACCCAGAAAAAATGTGTCCTCCGTACCACAGGGAAGGCAGGAGGATAGAAAACCCCATAGCCACGGTGTGACCGTGGGGGTCATCTCCGGCATATATATAAAAAAACCCTCGGGGGTAGGGCCAATGCCCTCCACTGCTCCGAGGAGTGCAGGGAGCGGAGCCGGGGATCGACATGGGTCAGTGGAACTCCTGTCCACCGTAACCTGACAGACCCAGGGGTTTCTCTGCGAGAGCGGAGACACAGACCAGAGGGCGGGGGTGGTCCGGTCCGTCGAGGATTAGTTCGGGCCATGCTCGGAGAGTAGCGGCCAAGGCCTACACTGGGAGAAGGAAATTCGGTGCGCGATCCCCTCAATCCGGGGGAACCAGGCAGAGGGGAATTCGAGGGACGTACCCGAGGGTAAGTCCGAAGACGACTAGCATGGCCCTGAGGAGCAGGCTAACCTAATGTGGGAAGGGTCCGCCCCCCCCCCCGGGGGAGGGGGCTCCATACCTCCAATCAAGCAGCCGAACCACTTGTTATACTGAAAAGAACCCCAGTGTAGAACTGGACAGTAACTTCTGGTAAGAGGAGTTAAGTGCAAACCGCCGCATACCGGAGCCTAAGGCTGCTTGGCATGGGCAGCCTGGCACCGCCGACCGGTGTGAGATGTCCCTGGCATGGGCGCACCCGGCAGGTGGGCAGAGGGATGAAACTTCCTCTTCTTCGGAAAGGAGGGTCGGGAAGGACATTTCCTACCCCCGGGAGAGGGGGAGGGCCGCGGGCGGCCAGCGCCAAACAGGTCGGCGGAGCGCTGAGCAACCTGACGCAAAGCCTCGCCATTGAAGAGGTTCTCCCCAGTGCATGGGGAATTACCCAGATTATGTTGTGCCCAGCTGCACAGGTCGGAAGCCTGCAACCAGGCTGTACGACGCGCCCCTATGGCGACAGCAGAGGACCTGCTGACTCAAAAGAGTCCACGGCAGCACGAGAAAGAAACCAAGAGATATTCCTGCAATGGTAAAGAAGCAAGGAGTAGTCAGGGGCCCGAGGGGCCGACACAAAGGGAGACAAAAGAGATAACCTCTCGGTGACCTCCCGAAGCGCCAGGCTCATATAGAAAATATATGAGAGAATCCTGGAAGCCAACATGGACGTTTGGAAGGTTCGCCGCCCAAAGTTGTCCAGAGCTTTAGACGCACGATTCGGGGGCGGGAAGAGTGCTTCTTTTTGCTTCCGACCTTCCTCAGGGCCGATTCCACCACAATGGAATGATGGGGAAGCTGGTGCGTCTGGAAACCCGGAGAGGGGGGCACCCGATACAGGGCATGCATGGCTGTAGGCGGCGCCGGTACCTGTAAGGGCGAGCGCCAAATCCCGAGCAGGAGATACCGCAGGGAGGGATGTAGAGGAAGCATTATGGCTGCCTGTTCCGCAGGACCCGGACTTAGCGAAGGGCCCTGGATAGGAATGGCGAGCAAGTCCGCCATGTCAAGGAGGAAGTCCTGAAAAGATGGCTCTCCCAGAGGGGCTATTCCGGGGGAGGCCGAGGTGGAGGGGCCCGCTTGAACACCAGGGGACCCACCGTGCTGGTGCACGGGAGGAATCGCTCTAAACAGAGGAGGGTACTGACAGTCCCAATTCGAGGCAGTTGGTACTGCATCGTCGGAGCCCGGGATTGATTCCAAGCGGGGCATCGAAGGGAGCGACGTCCCCGACGGGCCCGCGGGACTCGGCCTTGGCCCCGACTCCGGGGGCGGGGCCGACCCCAGGGCAATCCGCGAGGGCGGCTGGAGTGGTACCGAGGCAGCTGGAGAGCAGGCGAGCGCAGCACTGCGCCGTCGGAAGAGACCGGGGTCGGAACCAAAATGCATCGGAGCCACGCTTTCCAGACTGGAGAACGATTCGAGGCTGGGCATCGAACCGAGCGACGCCTCCGTAGGGGGCCCCGGTGTCGGCGGCCACGCCGGTGCTGCCACTCCCAAGAATCGAGTCGGGGTCGCGACGATCGGTGCCGAGGGCAACGAGGGCTTCCCAGGCCGAAACTCGGCGAAGAGGGAAACACCCGAAGTCGGCTCCGACGTCGGGAGAGAGGCCCTTCTGGACGCCGGGGTTCTTCCCGTGCCTGTTTTATTGAGCGGGAAACCCTTACAGGGCGTACTACGCGGCCTCGAGGGTACCCAGGTAAGCCGCCGACAAGCCCCGGCGGGGAGCGAGACGCACAGCCCCGGCTCCACGGCCGCGGCGCTTCTTTGGGTCGACTCGACCGAAGGTCCCGGGTCCCGCGGGCAAACTCTAGGGACGAGTGGAGCACTCGACACCCGCGTAGATGCCGGGAGGTCGGTGGCGTCCGGGGGAGGCCCCGGCCCCGCGCAAGATGGGGGTGCCGACCCGCCCGACCGGGATAGATCGATCGGCTCCGCAGGTGGAGCCTGGTGGCGACCCCTGGCGAAGAACGGGGCCCTCATTCCCGAGACCGCCACCGACTCCAACGCCGATGCTGAGGACTTGGTCCCGCTCGAAGCGGTCACCACGTCCGCGCATGGCAGGGGTGTGGGCACGCCATACCGGGTCAGGTTGGTCCGACGATCCCCGGTGAAGAGTGGGACACTCGACACCGACGCCGATACCGGGGAATCGGCACCGCCAAAAGCGGGTACCGCCCCCGTGCAGGGCCGGGATGCCGTAGAGCCAGACTGGGTCGAGTCGACCGGCCCCGAAGGCACCGAGGACACCAGCTGACAGTCCCTGATGAATAGTGGAACACTCGACGCCGGCGCCGATGCCGAGGGATCTGCACCGCTCGAAGCGGGTGCCACCCTTGGGCATGGCTCGGGAATGTTCTGTGAGGAGCGAACTCAGGAACAACCCGAAACCCCTTGGAGGCTCTGGAGCCCGAAGACTCCCTCCGGGGTGTAAGGGACTGGAGGGGGAAGCCGGAGCCGTCGTCATGCAGCGCATGAGACTCACCCCTCAAGGCTCGGTTAGTCTTAACAGACTGTTGTTGGGTTACCTGATCCTGGCGAGGAGAGAAAGCAGACAACCGCACCTCAGAGGGAAAGACGTCATCGAGGGACACTCGAAACAGGGAGGGTCTTCTCCCAACGCTGAAGCCCGGGGAACCGGGGGAGAAGGGGTCAGGGCCCAAACAGGAGAGACACCAGGCGTTGGAGTCGAAGAAGACAACGTCTCCACAGTGGGGGCACTTCTTAGGGGAAGAAGGCTCCATGCTGGAAAGCCTGGTAGGCCTCAGAATGACACGAGGAGGAAGCTCCTCGAAGGAAAAAGGAAAACAAAAATAAGGAAAAAAGGGAGGCACCAGCGGTGCCTGAGTCAGCGGGAAAAAAGAAACCGCGACCACAGGAAACAAGAAAAAGAAGAAAAGTTTCTGCGGTGACAGGAGGTACGTCCTGTCGGCTCCGCGGAAAAACGAAAACTGGGGAGAGGCAGTGGAAAGGGCGGGAAGCTACCGCGCAGGCGCGGGGGATGCTCCCAAAAGCCTTCTGATTGGATGCTGGGGAGCATTCCCGTGCGGGCTCCGTTGGCGCCGACGAACCCCATATGTGAAGACTCATTCCTGCTTGTTCCTGGAGATAAGAAGGATCCCCGACAGGAATCTCCCTTGGACAGGTTAGATCTGAAGAACTAGCCTGAGCACCGACAGAGCTATCCAAATATATAGAAATAGAAGATCCTGCACAGTGCAGTGTGGAATGCTTAAGGGATAGTCGCCGGTACTGGCTGTCAGGAGCATCGACCGTCATTACCACATTGTCCATGCCAGGTATCGACTCCAAGCTTGGTATAGAAGGGAGCGATCCTGTTGAAAAAAGCATGGCAGGAGTTGGCCACGATGCTACTGTGGATACTGGTACCGATGCCGATACCGATGTCGGAGTCGAGTCCGACAGAGACATCGGAGCAGTCATCGGTGACAGTTCCATCGGTACCGAGGTAACCAAAAACCTCCGGCTGCTATCCTCGGTACCGAGCCACCGGTATCAATCGGTGTCAGTACCAAAGCGTATTGGTACCCAGTCTTTCAGACTAGAGATCGATTCCAAACTCGGCATCGAGGACAGAGAGCCTGATAAGCGAAGCATGGAAGGCACCGACCGTAAGGGTAATGAGGACATCGGTACCGACTTCGGTACCGTGTCTGATACCAGTGGATGAAGGTCAACCAGTGGCAACTCAATTGGCCTCGGGAGAACCGAGAGTTGCAGATCCGAATCATCAGAACCGAGCCTTGGGTACCGCCGAGAGCCGGTACCAAGGCGAGTTGGTACCCAGTCCTCCAGACTGGAGATCGATTCCAGACTCGGCATCGAAGGAAGCGAGGCTATCGATGCAGGTCTGGAGGGTACCGACGTCGGTGGTAGTATCGGTGCTGGTACCGATAATGGAAAGTCAGTCTGGAGAGTATCCACTGGTCCCGAAGGCACCGAGGATGCCAAATGACCATCCCCGGTGAGGAGTGTTTCATCCAACACCAGTGCCGATGCCGGGGTATGGGTACCGCTCGAAGCGGATGCCATCACCGGACACGGCTCAGGTATGTTCTGTGAGGGGTGAACCCCAGGAACAACCTGAAACCCCTGAAAGGCTTTGGAAACCAAAGACTCCCGCCGGGGTTTTGAAGCCAGTGGGCCCTCGAGGGCAAGGCCAGAGCCGTCTACATGCTGTGCATGAGACCTACCACTCGAGGGCTGGCTAGTCTTAACAGAGTGTTTGTGGGTTACCTGATCCTGTGTAGAAGAAGGGGACGGTGCCCCGAAGTTGGAGGGAAACCGTGTATCGAGGGAACCTCGATATTGAAGACCTCTTCTCACCAAACTGTTGTTAGGACCCAAACAGGTTAGACACCGACTTCGAGGGTCTAAAAATAAAGTTGTACAGTCACAGTTTGAACATTTCTTGAAGAAAGTGGCTGGCGGTTCCATGAAGCAAAAAGAAGAGGCCTAAAAGGCCTAAGAAACCGTGGGACACTATGAAGAAAAAATATCCCTTGAAAAAGGAAGATTTTACAAGAAAATAAAAGAAAACACCGGCGGTACCGGTGGCGTCGGGAAAGACAGCCGCGACCACAAGAAAACTAAAGAAATAAAACAAGAATTTTCTGCGGTGACAGGAGGACGTCCTGCCAGCTCTGCGGAAAAACGAAAACTGAGGAGAGGCAGTTGGGAAAGGCGGGAAGGCAGCACGCAGGCGTGGTGGGATGCTTCCAAAAGCTCTTTGTTGGACGCTGGGAAGCGTTCCCGCGCAGACTCCGTCGGTACCGACGTACCCATATGTGAAGACTCATTCCTGCTTGTTCCTGGAGATATGGTCATACAAACCAGACTACATATACTATCCTGTTGCATGCCCATAACACTACAAGGCTATGAACGTGCACCAAAGCTATTTTAAAAGTAGAAAGTGAGATGTTTGTCCTGATAGACTCTGCAGCAAAACATACATAGCATGAGATGAACACCTTAGTCATTCCTAGAGTGGTCATCGCTCAAAACAGTATATGCTGTGCTAAATATGTGCCAGAAAACACTTAAATGGGTCCCCTACAGCTATTTGTCAAAACATGTCCCTGTCAATAATAGGGAACCATCAGGATGTGGAAATGCAACAATGCAATCATCAGAAACACATATCCCAAAGCAGCAGCAGCAGCATCTGTCCATACAAATGTGCTCAATGTTAGAGACCTCTGATGGTGCAGTCGGATTTTTATTAGTGCTGTTTGCACTGCAGCATTCCCCCACTCCGAGGGTCCCCCACCATTGACAGGAACATGCCCTGCTATGTTGATGGAGAGCAGCTTTTCAGAATACACTGCCCATTCACACTAGCTCCTGGTGATGCTGCAGTCAGCCCTATGGTCCAGGTACTAGCCAGACATACATGTCCCCCAGAGTTGCGTATCAGAACACCAGGGCCTCCCCTGCACTCCCATACCACACACACACACAGTGTCTTTGCTTGCAGTCACAAATAACATACCTCTGCCAAATGCATGCCCTGCACCTATGAACAATTGCAATGAAGATTGGAGGATCGCCAATATAACGCCAATTTTTAAAAAGGGTTCCAGGGTTGATCCAGGAAACTACAGACTGGTAAGCCTGACGTCAGTACCGGGAAAAATGGTAGAAACCATCATAAAGAAGAAAATTACTCAGCATGTAGATAGTCATGGCTTAATGGGAGACAGCCAACATGGCTTTAGACAAGGAAGATCTTGTCTTACTAATTTGTTAAGTCTTTTTAAGGTGTGAACAAACAGGTAGACAAAAGGTGAGTCGGTTGATATAGTGTATCTGGACTTCAGAAAGCCTTTGACAAGGTCCCGCATCAGAGACTTTTAGCAAAACTAAAAAGTCATGGGATAGGAGGTGATATACTATTGTGGATCAGAAACAGGTTACAAAATAGAAAGCAGAGGGTAGGGCTAAATGGCGAATTTTCCCAATGGAAAAATGTGAATAGTGGAGGACCCAGGTATCTGTGCTGGGTCCGATGCTTTTTAACATATTCATAAATGACCTGGAAAACGGAATAACGAGTGAAGTTATCAAATTCGCAGATGACACAATACTATTTAAAGTTGTTAAAAGCCAAGAGGACTGTGAAAAATTGCAAGAGGATCTTGATAAATTGGAAGACTGGGCATCCAAATGGCAGATGAAATTTAATGTGGACAAGTGCAAAGTTATGCACCTAGGAAAGAACCCAAACTATGGTTATACGATGCAAGGTTCCACATTGGGAACCACCACCCACGAAAAAGATTTAGAAGCCATCGTGGATAAACCCTCCACCCAGTGTGCAGCATCCGCCAAGAGAGCAAATAGAATGCTAGGTATGATAAGGAAAGGAATGGAAAATAAAACAAAGGATATTATAATGCCTCTGTACCATTCCATGGGGTGACTGCACCTTGAATATTGTGTGCAATTCTGGTCACCGTATCTTAAAAAAGATATAGCGTTATTGGAAAAGGTACAGAGAAGAGCCATCAAAATGGTAAAGGGGATGGAAGGATACTCCTATGAAGAGAGGCTAAAAAGGTTAGGGCTCTTCAACCTGGAAAAGAGACATCTGAGGGGAGATATGATAGAGGTCTATAAATTAATGGAGTGGAACGGGTAAACGTAGATCGAGTATTTACATCATCAGAATATAAAAAGACCAGGGGACATGCAATCAAGCTACAGGGTAACCTATTTAAGACTAATAAGAGAAAATATTTTCTCACTCAACGTGTAATCAAATTCTGGAATTTGTTACCGGAGGATGTAGTAAAAGCTGTTAGTGTAGCTGGGTTTAAAAAAGGTTTGGACAAGTTCTTGGAGGAAAGGTCCATAAACCTTATTAAAAGGGGCAGGGGATATCACTGCTTGCCCCAATACAAGCATTGTGGAACATGTGTCTTTTGGGGAAACTGCTAGGTACTTATGATCTAGATTGGCCACTGTTGGCAACAGGATACTGGCCTTGATGGACCTTGGTCTGACCCAGTATGGCATATCTTATGTTCTTATGGCATGGTGTCTCAAGACAACACATCTGCTCTGCATTTCTTAGCCAAACACGATACTGCTCCATACTACTTCACATACCATCCCTACATCTACATTCCCATTTTTACAAACACTGGCATTACTAGGTAAGCCTAGAATAGCCCCTTTAGTACAAACTGAAAATAAGAATACCTCAGTGACCAAATGACAAAATGAATCCAAATTTTTAAAGTCATCGGCTATTATTTATTATTATACATCGGTCAAACCATACGACCGGTCAAGATACGGTTAGGGGAACATGCTTCTCGCATAAGAGCTTTGAACCTTTCAGCTCCATTGGTGGAACATTGCTTTGCAACCGGTCACACGTTTTGGGATTGCAAATGGAGGGTTATAGACAGCATTCCACTAGATCACAGAGGTGGTGATAGGGTGTCCCGGCTGCAATGGTTAGAACAAAAATGGATTTATCATCTTCATACTGTAACTCCGGGGGGTTTAAACTTGGAACAAGAATGGTGGAGTCTTTTGTAGATTTAGTTTGGCTTTGCTGGACAGTTGGAACCCCCCCCCCCCCCCCCCCCCCGTTTCTTTCCTAAAGCACCACTTCAATTTTCTTCCTCTGTCAGAAAGCAGTCTCCGATATCAGCAGTTACATCATATAGTCAGCCAATCAGCTCTTAGGACTGCTACATTAAGACCGTTGGCTTTCGGCGTTTTTTCATCACTGTCATTCAGCGGACGAGCACTTGAAACAGGGTCGTTTTGAGACCCGAAACATGCATGTCGTGCAGATATTAAGCCAGTGAATACGGACAGACATTGTATCGTCGTGGATGGAGATAAGTAATTATTTATTTGTTTGGCATAATGCAATATGTACCTTCGAGTCAGTCCTGACTCCTGGCGACCCAGAAGCTCCTGGGTTTTCTTGGCAGTGTCACCGGAAGTAGATTGCCAGGCCTTTCTTCCGAGGCAATGGAGGGTTAAGTGACTTGCCCAAGGCCACAAGGAGTGCTAGTGGGAATTGAACCCTGGTTGCTTGGTTACCAAGCCAGTGTTCTAACCACTAGGCTACTCCTCCACTCCTTGTTTGGCATACAAACTTAAAAAATTAATAAAAGGGCCGTGCAGACTTACTGAACAGAGTTTTTCTCTTGCTGTTCCTGTCTGCTTGACCCGACAAAAAAATACACAATTGGTTGCAGAGACCTATTTCACCAATGACTTTAAACATTTGCCTTTAGTACAAACAGCAAATGTCAGCATAGCCAGAATAATGACTATTGCAGTGCGCTATATTGCTGTAGGGGAGGGGGTTTTTTTTTTGTTCCTTAACCTTACAAATGTCCCTCAGCTGTGCATTCTATTCTTTACGACTGGACCTTGTGCCCTCCCAGACAGCAGACACACCAGTTCACAGTCATCAATCTCTATGGGACGTGCTGAAGATCTTCTAAGTGCCGGCCTTAGTCCACGTGGCCGCTGGTATAACGTAGGCAAGAAACACTCAGGACATACAAGGGCCTTTCCTGAATAGGCTTTTTACATCTCCACTGCTTGCCACACCCCCATTCCTCCCCTCCCACCCACCCACCCACATTCTGAGAGCCCCGTTTTCACGACACGTACATGCAGGGCCGCGTGGTTTAGGAATGTGGTTCTAGACATTTTCACGAAAAAATAGCTTATCCGGCAAGTCCAGATGGCCCATTAGCATTTTGGAAATACCTTCTTAGTGCTGGGCTCTAGCACAGGGTTTCTGCATCAGACTCTTATGTTTGTACCTGGGGAAACAGAGAATTAAGCAACTTGCTTAAGATAAGAAGCAGCATCAATGGGATCTGAACCCTGCCTTCCCTGCCTGTCATCTCACTGCTCAACCACTAGGCTACTTCTCCACAATGAATATGTATTAAATAAATTTGCATAAATTTCTCTCATGCATATTCACTGTGGATATTCTGAAAACCTGATTATGGTATCACCATTATAGGTCTGGGAGGTCCACATTTACTATGTTATATTATTGGGAAGGATTTTCACTGAATGGAGATGGGGGGGACAATTTTCTGAATCCATTTGGCTCAGGTGATTTCACAGTTTGTAAACTGCCCATTTCTGAGTAAAAGTATGCACAACGCGCGACTTTTACCTAGACAAAAAGATAGAAGGCTCCATTCATAGTTAGGCCAAGGAGGAAAGCAGCATAGCAAAGTATCAGCTTTCAAATCTAAGAGCATTGTTTTGTTCATGAGAGAGTGTTTTTCTGCATCTGCTGTGTCTGTGGGGAAAGGAGTAACTAGGGGTGGTGGGCTATGCTAGGGGATGTAGTTTTGGAGAGTGGGGCAGTTGCGGGTAGACAGTTTTTGAGAGAGGGGAAGTTTGCACAGTGGTGGGGCGGTTTTGGGGACGGGGCAGTTTGCTGGGGAGGGGTATTTTTGGGGTAAAAGCAGTTTGGGGTACTTGGAAAATAGACAACAGGGGAAAGGAGGCATTCTGTAATAGCTATATTTCACTAGATGGAAGTTTCCATGCTACAAAAGATGGAACTCCTCCCACAGAAACGCATGGGGCTATTTTAAAGAGGATGGTGGAGGGGACTTATTTCTCTGGAACTCTTGATCCAATCTGGTCCATTTTGAAACTTGACATGTCTTTTTATAGGGTTTTCTCACATGCAAAGTTTCATCCCATTCCATTAAAATTTCGGAGCGCTATTTTTGCCCCCATATAGATAGACATTCTCGATCTCAACCCCATTGTATGTCCTAACTTCTGTTGGGCTAGAAAGAATTAAACATTTGTTACTGTGGCCTGCAAAATATATTTCAGGTCTAGTTTAAAAAAAAAAAAAAGGCAATACAACTCACTCACAAAAATTTCCATTCCTTCACATTTCAGATTTACACAGCTCATCTGTAAGAAACGTTTACTGATCATTTGCAGGTAAATATTACATTGGATATGCTGACACGATTTTATGCAAACCTTTTGCCTTTTCGATTCATTTCCAAATGCTATACAGCAGCGTCAGGAGGGGCTGCTGTAGTCAGAACCTTAGATCGATAACTGCACTTGAAACAGGATCACTACTCTAGGGTCACAGGCCCATCTTGTGCCACTCCCCAAGGATTAATTTAACCATGTGCTTCCAAGGAAACCACACTGACATCCTGTAAGAGCACACTTCATTAGGGTTTTATCTTTCCACCGAGATCACTTCATTTAATATGTCTGGAAGCCATTTTCCAACTGGGTAATAAGGGCAATGTGAATCATCTTTGGCCATACTGGAATACGTTTAAAATAGTTCTGAAATCTGCTTCTAAAATGGTTTGTTATAGAGTACTGTAGTGTAGGAAATCCTTTGGAAAAAATACCATATATATTTAATGCCATCAATGCAGATGCCTGGCAACCCAGCAGCCCCTGGGTTTTCTTGGCAAGATATGACCGAAAGTAAATTGCCAGGTCTCTTCTTCCGAGGCAATGGAGGGTAAAGTGGCTTACCCAAAGTCACAAGGAGCACCAGTGGAAACTGAACCCGGATCTCTTGGGTACTAGGCTGTTGCTCTAACCACTAGGCTGCTACTCCACTACACAATATGTATATATGTATACATATGAAATAGACTGGCATCAGGCACTTTGCATCTGATGATCACATGGAATACTATGCTGGAAATGTCAGACAAAAAACGAACTAGTGTTGCATTTATAACTAAGAAGAAACTTGCAAGAACTTTAATAAAATGCACTGCAATCAGTGAACGCTTAATTTCTATTTGTCTACAGGAAATGCCCATCAACACAACTATAATTCAGGTATATGTCCAACAGCGGCTGCAGAAGAGGAAGAAGTTGATGAGTTCTATGAACAAGTACAAGCTGACATTGACAGAACATGCAAACGGGATATCCTGATAGTCATGGGTACTGAATGCAAAAGTTAACAGAGAAGGAGGCAAAGTGGTTGGAAAATATGGACTTGGCAACAGAAATGAAGCTGGAGAAAGACTGATAGAATTCTGCAAGACCAACGATCTATTGTAGGGAGTCAGACAGGTACTGAGGAGTGTGCGCATAAAGGGCTCTGTAAGTCAGAATCAGTAGTTTGAAAATGATACGATGAGAGACAGGCAGCCCATGTAACTGAATAAGGTGAGGTGTGATGTGGCTGAAATGGGAGGTATGGGAGAGGATCCGGGCAGCATTATTTTGAATCATTTGGAGGCGATAAAGTTAATATTGAGGGAGACTGGCATAGTTTATGTTGCAGTAGTCTAATCATGAGAAAACAAGAGATAAGAAGATAGAAGTGAGAGATGCAGGAGGCAGGACTGAACTGACAGAGCGGATTTGTCGAAGGTAGAAGTATGAGCAACAGGTTAGGGCTAAAATGTGAGTGTGAAAGGACAAATCAGAGTCCAATAGGATACCAAGATACTGCAGTGAGGATACTAAAGGGACTGGCGAGATGAGGAGAAGAGGGGCAAGTGAGGGACAGGAGCTGCCGAAGGTGAATCATATTGCAGATGTCTTGGAAAGATTGAGATGAAGGAGGTTAGTAGTCAGCCAGTGGGTGACAAATGAAAGACAGGTATTTAGAGGTGAAAGATCCGGATTGGTAGAGGAGGTGTGAAAAAGAAGAATGATATTATCAGCATAATAGTATGCAGAGATATCAGTCAGTTGTATCAGAAGAGTGAGAGGGGCCAGGAAGACACTAAAAAGGAGCAGGGCAAATACGGAACCCTGGGGGACACTGCAGAGCAAAGGTAGTGAGGCAGAAATGCGGGGGCTAGTGACAGAGAATGAGCGGAAGTGAGGAAAGGAGAGAAACCAATGAAAAACTGTGCCTCGGAGCCCAGCATCCCTGAGACAGGAGAGGAGGAGGGAGTAGTCAACGAGGTCAAAAGTGGCAGAAAGATCTAGAAAGACTGCTAAAGGATCATCACCCCGGTCGTGAGAGATGTGTAACTCGTTAAGGAAGGACAGAAAGATGGACTCTGTGCTGTGGCCAGGATGGAAACCGGACTGACGTGGATGTAGGAAGTGGGTGGAATGCAAGTGAATGGCGAGCTGTGAAAAGTTTGCTTTCTCGAGAATCTTGGAGATAAAAGGGAAGTTAGATACAGTGCGATAGTGGGCAGGGTCAGTTGGTTCAACGGAGGGCTTCTTGAGAAGAGAGCATACTATGACATTTCCAGGAGCTAGGAAAAGACCCAGAGAGGCAGGAATACAGCAGGTAGTAGGATGAGGAGAAGAGCCAGTGAAAGCTCTGGAATTCATTGGGAGGGATAAGGATGAGGGCACACTGCTTTTTCTGGGTTGCAGAGATGGATTTTGACAGTTCTGACAGCGAAATGGGTTGGAAAGTGGACCAAGTAAGAGATAAGGATGGGGAGGCCGGTGGGGAGGGGGAGGGGAGATATGAGCAGGACGATGTTGACCGGGAGATAGCTACGAAGGTCTTGCAGTAGAAATGAAATAAATATCTGAATAACTGAAACAGCAAACCATTACATCTAGGGAATTATTTGTACCCCTGTGTGTCTGTGCATGCAGTGTACATGTAGTTGTTTGTATGGGGGTTATTTTTTTGGCCGTGGGGGAGTTGCAGGAAGGATTTTTTTTTTTTTGGAAGTGGGCAGTTGAAGGGAGTTAGCTTTTTTAGGAGGGGTCCAGTTGGCAGGGTGGTGGGGAAGTTGAAGGGGTAGTTTTAGGGGGTAGCAACATCGTGGGGTCATGGGGCAGTTGCAGGAAGGTATTTTTGAGGGGTATGGGCAATTGCAGGGGGTACGTTTTGGGGGTAGAGGCAGTTTGGGTTTGGGGAGACTTAAGAACAAGAGAGAAGCAGTTTGAAAGGAACAATTCTCTTAAGCGCTGTTTCCCTAGATGTAAGTCTCTATGCTACAGAAGCCGGAATAATTTCTCTCATTGAGTGATGGGCTATTTCTCTGGAATCACCAGTCTGATTTAGCCCACCTTTGAACTCTATGTATCTCTTCACTGGTCCCCCCACCCCATAGCAAGTTTCATCTCATTCATTTTTATTTTTATCGAGTTACTTTGATCCCAGACAGCCACTGACAGACATTTTTTGACCCCTTTTGTATACTTCTTTCCAACTTCTGCTGGGTTGGAAAGAATTTAAAAAAAGACTCAGAAGGCACATGAATGTGTGTTCTCATGAGTGAAATATGGGGCGGCTTCATGGTGGGGAGACACGTATGCAGGCATCTCACAGGTGTGCCTGCTGAGGGCACATGTGCACGTCACTGGGTGAAGACAGTAGGAGAGATGTACGTGCGAGAAGTGGGGGAGGGGGACCTGACCCATTCTTTCCCCCTTGCACTCTCCACTCCCTAAAGGTTTTCATCCTCGTAGTTGCCTTATTTTCCACTTCCTTCCTGCATCTTCGGTCTCACCTTCCCCCACCCCCCCCCCCCTTTGCACCCTCTTCACTAACGTTTTCGCAACTCTCTTCTTTTCCTTCTCTTTCTCTTCTCCACATCCTCGCCTTGAACAGCAGTAGCTTCTCCTTTAACTTGGCCAGGGGGGTCGGCCTTCCCTACTAGCCGCATTGCACAGGTCCCCTGGTGCTACCACCACTTCATCTGATGGGTGCTTGGCTCCCCCCATCAGCCATGCAGCTCAGTGTCCCTGGATGATACACATACCCCATACAGCACATGCCTTTTATTTGAGAGAGAGAGAGAGGGAGAGGGAGGCAGAGAAAAAAATAGGATCTAAAGAGAATGCAGATCAATTGCTTTTGTGAGAAATCTAGCTAAGGCTGCCAATATAAAACAAGGTGAAAAAAAATGGCAAAGTGAGGCAAATCTGCTGCAGCATTACAGAGCTAGGAGATTGCAGGAAATAACTTATTTCAAATGTGGTGTTGGTGTTGTTAAGTGCCCACTCATGGCAACCCTCTGGATAGTTGATGAAACTAATCCTATTCTAATAATTTCTCATCCCATTTAACTTCAGCACTTGCTCACTTGTCTCAAATTTGAGAAGAGGTGCAATCTTGATTAAAGAAATGCAACTCGGAGATCCGCAAATATATGCAAACATTTTGGCCCCTCACCTCCTATGCAGAACTCACAGACTGCAATAGAAAGAAAAGTCAGATCCCAGGCCAATGAAAAACTGAGAATAAACTTACCCAAAACCAAGCTGATGGGCACCAGCAGGTCTCGCCCTACTACTGAGAGACCCTTTTGTACATGGCACCGCTTTTCAGCCTTTATTAACTTATGCAAATGAAACCCCGCAATCAGTCTCTGCACATGGCCCCACATCCCTCTGATTCCCCCCCTAAGGCTGTCCCTAAGCACCAGTATTACAGGTTCAAAGTAGCCCTCCTTCCTAGTGGTCTACTGGATATTGAACAGTGATACTGTCACTTACCCGTTCCCCTCACAATACACTTCTACATTGCACAGCACAAACACCCCACTTTCCTTAAATATTTCCAGGAAAGCACCCTTAATTCCCCCCTTCAGGGACGGTGAGTTACAAAGAGTTAGCTACACTACTGCATAGGGTCCACTGCAACGTTCCCTCTAATTTTCTGTAGGCTGTGTGCACATAAAATATCAGCTGTGCGCACATAAAATATCAGCTGTGCAGCTTTTGAAGGAAGGTTAAATTTTTGTGCGCCACATAACGACACTCGGAGTTATATACTTTTAAAATTTGACTACACGTCAGAATACAGTATGTACTGACCACATTGATTTTAATCAAATTAAATGAAAATAGATGATTACTAAATGAAGCGGAAAATTTCTAGTAATTACAATCACAACTTTTAAATTTTAAGACATCTGTGTTGTTTTCTATCAGAATCAGAACTGTAATTTTTGTGCGCTCTGTTGTAAAGTATGTGCGCTCGCTCGGCGAGGTGTGTGCGTGCGCACACGCACACGGCTTAGAGGGAACAGTGGTCCACAGCAGCCTGGATCTGGAGACAAATCATAAAACAGAAAAGATATATGAAGGACAAAACTGCAAATTCATAAAACCAACCAGAAGAAAATGATCCACATTCACACAGTAACCAAGGCCCAATAATACTGATTTCCACTGTTAAGGTATTTTTGTTTAATCAGATTTTTAAATCAATGAAATAAAAAAGGAAAGCATGTTTTTGGATAGTTGCCTTGAACTGGCACACGCTTTAGAGAAACTGCCAATAAAAAAAACCCACAGGGTTAATGAGAATAGGAGCATCATTATTCCTATCACACTCCGCAGGAGCAGTGTCTGCTGCCAGGCTTGTGAGACAGAGATGAGAGGTCTGACTGTGCTCCATCTGCAGTCATAATGGGGTCCCTCTCGAGTACTTTTCATAAATTTTGCATCCAGGCATCGCCAGCATCTGCCATCCATTTTGCAGGCATTTTGACAGACGGTTTTTTTTGTTTTGTTTTTTTTTTGTTTTTTTTATAACTTACAAATCCTCTGTTATTTCAACATATAAGTGGATCTTTTCAAAGTCCCATCTTAGTCATCATTCAGTTTCTGAATGTCTCAATCTACTGTAACAGTCTATTGTTTTGAAAAACCCTTGTTACATTTTCTGGGGTAGGACGTCACATCACAAAATTTTCTAGTCCCGTTAAATGCGCAGTCCATAGAAATCCTTGAAAATTTGCAACCATTATTGGTATTCCAACTTGGTGGATGACAGAATCTGATTCAAGATATGGTAAAATCAAATTTAATGGTTTGAGTCATGACTTGTGGTTGTGAAGAAAAGAGGGGAGGGGGAGGGGATAGAAAGGAAGGAAATATTGAGATTCAATAAGCTTCACCCATGATCACATACTCTGATTAAAATCTGCTCATCCAAATTTAACCCCTCCTCCCCCAACTACCTACAAATTATTTGGAAAAAATATCAGTAAGGTAACATCTGAGCTCTCCCGTGATAGCAAAATATATCGAAAAAAGTATGCTATCATGAGCAGGCTTGCCAAATAGGGATATCCCAAGAATCTGGCCTAATGAATATGCATGAGCTATGAGAATTCAACAGAGGCAGTATTTATGCAAATTTATCTCATGCATATTCATTGAAGATATCCTGAAAATCTACACCGTTTATGGCCCTCAAGGACTGAGGTTGGACAACCATGATCTACACACTTCCAGAATCAGCAGGTAGCTACCTGCCCTGGATCCCTCTCCCTCCACCAATTTTCAAATATATCCTAAGCTTTTCTAGCACCCTCGAAAACCACTCAACATCTCCGCATTCTATTTTGGAAATACAATTCATGAACTTTGTGGGCATCTATAAGTCTTGTTCATCAATGCACAGACGCAACGAAAACTCGTCAGTGGTTTGTTCGACTACTGCTTCAAAAACCTCATTATAGGTTAAGTGCCAGAATGCTCTGGAAGTAACATTTGTCTAAGGATACTACGTACACTCTTCAAATCATCAGCTTACTTCCTTAGATCGCTTCAACTAGAAGCAACTCTGATATCAAACTACAAATTTAATACAGGGCATGTCAATTAGGTGATACTAAATTGAAAAGATGTGGCACAGACATTTTCTCCTATCCTTGCCAAGTAACATGCTTGAACATCACGTTATAAATAAACGAAGGAGCCAATAAGGAGCAATTGAGCACTAAATCATGTTTTCTTTGCAGCAGATGTGGAAATATACTTGGTACCTAGTAAAAATGCCTGGTTGGGGTAGGATAGGAAAGGGCAGCATGGCTGCTGGCTCAGTGCCAGGATTAAGTCTACAAAAATGAAGACTCCCCCCTCTCCCCAACCGTAACCAATATTTTCAACAAATGGCCCTAAAATTAAAAATCAGAGTTCTCCCTAAACAGGCACCCAGACTCCAAGGAAATACAGCTAAGTATCACCAGTTCTTTTCGGCGAGTCACACACAAGGTGCAAGTTCCAAATGACAGGGACGGTCTGAAATGTTTTCACGACTCATTCTGCCCTTCAGGCTCCTGTGGGCTGTGAAAATTAATTCTGCATTGAAGAAAGCAGTGCTGCTTTAAAAGGCAACTGCAAGGCATTTGGATTTGAATTTAGATGCATCGCTTGCCTTTTCCAAAGCTCAGCTCAGATCAGGTTACATTCAGACACATGAGTTATCTCCTTGCACAAATGGAATCGAATGGAGGATGGAGGGGGTCCGCCCAATGTCGTAAATGGTGTCCAGTGGGAGACGCGGGATTTGAATACTGGCTTCCCTGGCTCCCAATCTGCTTCCCTTACCACTAAGCAACTCTCATTAAGAGCAGAAGACAAAGGCATTTGGATTGGGAATGTGGTAGGTGGGGGAAGGGAAGCAAGGAAATTAAAGAGAACTAATGTTGCAAAGGGAAAGAAAAAGTAACAAGAACCAAGGAAGCAAATGGCTTGACTGGAGATTCAGAGTGAGGAAGACTGTAAAAAATATCCGGCCAGATATTGAACTGGGACGGCTCTGCGCTGCCGTGGTGCACAGCCGTCGCCGCAGACCTCTAACCCCAGATATTCAGTATCAGGGTCATGTCTGACCCTAGCATTGAATATCCGAGTCACTTCACAGCCTCCAATGCCACAAGACACTAACCAGTTAGCAGCAGTTTTGCGCCGCTACCTGGTTAGCTCCTGCGGGTAAAACTAGATCAGCTTTTTCAGCTTCTAGTTTTACCCGTGGGTTGCTAACTGGTAGTGGTGTGATATCAACACTACTTGGGCGACTGTCTCCACCCACAACACGCCCTGAAATGCTAAGCGGAGTGTGTAGTGGAGATAATCAGGGATATTCAGCAGCACTGTGTTAGTGCCGTTGAATATCCCCCGTTCAATGGCATTTACACGGTTTACAGGTCTGTAAACTGTGTAAATTCCTTTTGAATACTGGGCCCCTCATTCCTTATCATCGTGCTAAACCACTCTAGGTGAATGTTATGCTCCCTTGTCAGCAGATGGAAGCAGACTTGAGCAACTTTCAATGATGCGCCAGCCTTCAGCAGGTGCAGCAGTGCAGATAAGCCTGTCTCCTCTAGCCCACACCATGGTGCAGTGGCCCGCGACACAGACCAGACCAATAGGCCCAACATTGCTTGGAGTTCTGGTACACCCCTGTCTCCTGGAGGAGACAGCCAACCGGTGTCCAGTGCGGTTTCCCAAGTGGTTCTAGCACTTGGCGGGCTGGAGAAGAGGAGGACTATCCCACAGGGCCCCTGACGGAGGCTGGTAAGTCAGGCCTACCACTACTACTACTATTTAGCACTTGCAGAGTGCCACGCACGCAGCGCTGTACAGCTGACCTACAAGAGGCAGCCCATATACAAAAGACAGTCCCTGCCTTTCAGAGTCATGCTCATCAGAGCTTACAATCTAATCAGAATAATACAGAGCATAGGTCAGTTCAGTGCAAGGCATAAGATAAGGATAGAAGTCAGGATCTGAAAGCAATGGTGAAGAGGTGGGTCTTCAATCTGGATTTGAAGAGGGCCAGGGAGGGTGCCTGGCATACAGACAAAGGTAGGCTGTTCCAGGTGTAGGGTGCAGCGAGGTGGAAGGAGCGAAGTTGGGAGTTGGCGGTACGGGTGAAAGGCATAGATAGAAGTGATTTGCTAGTGGAGCGCAGGTTCCAAGAGGGGGCATAGGGAGAGACAAGAGATAAGACGTATTGAGGGGCTGTAGAGTGAATGCACTTATAGGTCAGTAGGAGAAGCTTGAATTGGATGCGGAATTGCACAGGGAGCCAGTGAAGCGACTTGAGAAGTGGAGTAATGTGGGCATGGCAAGACTGGCGGAAGATTAGTTGAGCAGCGTGATTTTGTATAGATTGAAGGGGAAGGAGGTGGCTCACGGGGAGACGCGCAAGGAGTAGGTTGCAGTAGTCAAGGCGAGAGGAGATTAAGGAGTGGATTGCCTCGGAAGAAAGGCCTGGCAATCTACTTCCGGTGACACTGCCAAGAAAACCCAGGAGCTTCTGGGTCACCAGGAGTCAGGACTGACTCGAAGGCACACATTACCAAAACCCATGCAAATGCAGTGTGTTCAGAGAGGAAGGGGCGGATTTTGCTAATGTTGTAGAGAAAGCAGCAGCAGGTTTAGCTACAAGCTGGATATGTGCGGAGGAGGAGAGAGGGGTATCAAAAATAACCCCTAGATTGTGGGCCGAGGGAACAGGAAGGATAGTGGATCCGTCCACAGACTGAGAAAGAGGGAAGAGGAGGGGAGGAATTTGGGGGAAAGAAAGGCAGTTCAGTCTTTGCCATATTCAGTTTCAATCGGAGATGAGACATCCAAGCGGCGATGTCGGAAAGGCAGGCAGATATCTTGAACTGGGTTGCCGGAGAAATATCAGGTGTAGAAAGGTAGATCTTGGAGTCATCAGCATAGAGATGTTACTGGAAGCCATGGGAGGAGATAAGCGTGCCAAGGCCCTGGGTATAGAGAGAGAAAAGGAGGGGGCCCAAGACGGATCCCTGGGGTACACCTACATGGAGCGGGGTAGGGGAGGAGGAGGAGCCGCCAGAGCATACACTGAATGAGCGATGGGAGAGGTAGGAGGAGAACCAGGATAGTACAGAGTCCTTGAAGCCAAGCAAGGAGAGGGTGGTGAGGAGAAGATTGTGGTCAACGGTGTCAAAGGCAGCGGAGAGGTCAAGGAGGCTGAGGATAGAGTAGGGGCCGTTAGGATTTAGCCAGGAACAGGTCATTGGAGACTTTGGTGAGAGCTGTTTCAGCGGCGTGTAGGGGGACGGAATCCGGCGTGTAGGGGGACGGAATCCGGCGTGTAGTGGGTCCAGGAGGGCCTGGGAGGTGAGGAAGTCGAGGCAGCAATGGTGGACTGCTCGTTCAAGTAGTTTAGATATGAAGGGGAGGGAGGGAGATGGGTCGATAGGACATGTGGGATCGAGCGAGGGTTTCTTGAGGAGGGGTGTGACAACAGCATGCTTGAAGTCAGCAGGAACAGTTGCAGTGGAGAGCGAAAGGTTGGAGGATATGAGAGATGGGGGGTGTCAGACGGCTGCCTGGGTGAGAATGTTCACAGTCTTGGCAAGTGCATATATCAATATGATTTAAAAGGGATTGTGGGCAATGCAGTCCATTCACACCAGACACAGCTGCTCACAATAATTAGTTGTGCTTGAGGGTAAAGCCAATAAGATATTTATTTATGGGGTTATTTCTCCCAACACAGATATGCTTGGTAGCACATAAAACAGGATACTTGCTTTCAGTGTTTAACTTAGAAAAACAAAATCAGGAAAAACAGCTGAACTTGTCAGGCAATCAAAGCAAAAGAATAAAGACCTGGTTGGTAACAAACTGGTCTTTTCTGTAGGTTTTAGCTAATATTTTCTTAGCAGTGTATCAAACAACAAACAAAATCCACAAAGAAGGGAAAAAACTGTTCTTTTCAGGTTAACTTCTTATATCTTCCCACATAGACTCAGAAGTGATTCCCTCAGAGCTCACAAGCAATTAGGTAAGGCTCAATTGCTAGCAGTTACCCAGCTGAAACCCCTTAGCTGGCTTACTTTCTACTGTGTGGCCCAAAATCCTACTCAGGAGCTTTTCTGAGTAGATTTAAAGAACAAGTTTGTATTTCTTTGTGATGGTTGTTGTATTTTATAACAGAAAATCACCACAGGAGTTTAGACAGAGAGCAATCCATGTAAACACAGCCTTCATCTGCAACCTCTCCCCCTTCTTCAACAATCATGGGTTCAATATCATGGACTGGCACAGAGGAATTTCTCAATGGAGCACTCTCAGGACAATACTTGCTTCCCTGCTGTCTTTCAAGGGTATAGCTAGGGCATAGATCAGTGTTCATACCTGAACTTCCATTGCTGTTAGAGTTCCTCTCTATATATCCTGGCCAGTATGTAGTCCAGTTCTTATGTCCAGCCTTCCAATCCAGATCCCTGGACACTGGGTCTCTCTTCACATACCTTCTGGCACGGGTCTTAGGGTCCCTTCCAAGTGCAGCCGTCTCCCTCACAGGTACCGTCTGGAGATTCCTAGCTCTGCAGCACCATTCCTCTGGCTTTCCCCAGTCCAATGGGGTATGCTGGCCCTTGGAATGCCTCCCAGTATACGTACTGCTCCGGACTCCTCTAGACCTCCCAAAGGCTTTTCTCTTCTTTCTTCCAAAGGGTTTCTTGCCTTCTCTGTCCGTCCGCTCTGGCTTCTGCTTCTGATGATCCCCCAGATGATGAAGCTGTCCAAGATGAGGATATCCAAGCTGATCATGAAGATGATGATCACCCAGATGAAACTGAGGATGAGGATAATTCTCTGTAGAATAAACTCTACCTTTATTCTGCCTAGATGAGTGCTCCACCCTAACACAGCGCAGCTGTGCTGAATCAGGCCCTGCCCTTTGAGATGAGTGCTTAGGGATTACCTCATAGCCCTCCTGATTGAACACACGTTTCCCCACTTCAGCTCCTCTAATGGCTGTTGGAAACCTGGTGCATTCTGGGACTGGTAGTCTTTTATGGGAAAATTCAGTTTTCTTATTTCTACCAGAACTGACAGGTTGCTTGTTCAGAGTCACTTCACCTTTACTATAGCTCCTTCCTGAGCTATGATAAGCTTCCTTATCACAGGGGACTATGGTGGGGGAGATGGTGTGTAGGAGATGGGTGGGGATAGGGTCGGATGAACAGGTGGTGGGTTTGGAGGAGGTAAGGAGTGTGGTTTCTTCTTCAGAGATTGTAGGGAAGGAGGAGAGGGTAGCAGAGGGAGTATGGATGGGGGAGAATTGGGGAGGGGGGAGGTAGATGAGGGGGTGGGGAATTGGAGGGTAATCTTGTGGATTTTGTCATGGAAGTAGTCGGCTAGGGTTTGGGCAGAGAGGGAGGGTGGGACCGGGGGCGGGGGGACCTTGAGGAGAGAACTGAAGGTGTTAAAGAGACGGCGAGGATCAGAGGCAAAGGAGTTGGTCAGATGGATGTAGTAGTCTTGTTTGGCAAGTGCTATGGCTGACTGGAAGGAACTAAGCATGAATTTGAAGTGTAGGTGGTCCTCTGGGGAGCGGGATATGGACCAAGCTCGTTCGGCAGAACGGGCCAGATGCGTAGATAGCGGGTTGTGGGCTTGAGCCAGGGTTGGGGAGTGGATTGTTTGACAGGACACAGGGTGGGCGGGGCAAGGGTGTCAAAAGCTGAGGATAGTGTAGCATTGTAAGATAATGCCTCGTCAATGGACTTGGAGGATATAATGGAGGAA
The DNA here is from genome assembly GCA_033557465.1 of Ichthyophis bannanicus. Classification (NCBI taxonomy): domain Eukaryota; kingdom Metazoa; phylum Chordata; class Amphibia; order Gymnophiona; family Ichthyophiidae; genus Ichthyophis; species Ichthyophis bannanicus. The sequence goes on along the minus strand of CM066035.1, from coordinate 896,755,355 downwards.
AGGGATGGAGGATATAATGGAGGAAAGGGATGGAGAAATGGTGGAGGAGAGAGTCAGGGGATCAATATTATGGAGGTTTCTAAATAGGTGGGAGGAGACAGGATGGGGTTGAGATGGCGGAAGCTGAAGAGTAAAGGTTAAAAGGTGATGGTCAGATGAGGGAAGGATTGAGTTGTGGAAATTAGAGGGAGAGGAATTGGAGAAGAGTATTAGGTCAAGGCAGTGGCCATGTAGGTGGGTGGGGGTGGTGGAGAAAAGTTGGAGGTCAAACGAGGAGGTGAGGGCAAGGAACTTTGAGGCGTGGGGGGTCGGAGGGGTTGTCGACGTGGATGTTAAAGTCGCCAAGAATAAGAGTGGGGGAAAAGGAATCCAGAAAGGCGGAAAGCCAGGAGTCGAAGTCGGTGAGGAAGGTCGTTTTGGATTTGTCAGGTGGGCGATAAATAACAGCTACTCGGAGGGGAAGTGGTGTGAGGAGGCGAATGGAGTGGGTGGGAGTGTGGCTAAGGTAGCAGAAGGGGATGGAATTGGCAGGAGGGAGAGAGTAGGAGGCCAACACCACCACCGCAACCAGTAGCTCGAGGTGTATGGGAAAACTGGTAGCCCCCATAGCAGAGGGAAGCAATGGATGCAGTGTCATCAGGGGGGAGCCAGATCTCAGTCAGGGCAAGAAGGTGTAAGGCATTAGAGATAAAGAGGTCGTGAATAAAAGGACGTTTTTTAGTGACTGAGCGTGCGTTCCATAGGGCACATGAAAACGGGAGAGTGGAGGGGGCAAGGAGAGGGATATGGACAAAACACTAAGTATGACACCTCATATAAAACAGACTGCTAAAACTATATTCTTTAAACTTAGGACCATTCAGCAACTCAGACCCCTCATTGACATTGGTGATTTCAGAAAGGTTGCCCAGACACTTATAATGCCACATCTAGATTTCTGCAACAGTTTATTTCAAGGTACATCTAAGAAAACCCTTCACATACTACAAATGGCCCAAAATGTTACTGCTCGGATTATTTTCAAAGCCAAGCTATCCGACTACATCTCTCCAATTCTTTACGCTCTCCACTGGCTACCTGTTACCAGTAGGATTCAATATAAAACATTAGTCACTATATTCAAGCTCATTAACGAAATAGCACCTTCTCATCTAGCAACCCTAATCCAGACCCCCGCAGAAAACAGAATGAGAAGAAGGGTGAACCTTAACATGCTTCTAATCCCTGACTCTGTAAGAAAAACGAAGCAGGTAACAAGCAATACTGCCTTCTCTTATTATGCACCCAGTCAATGGAACAAACTACCATGTAACCTAAGAGAGATTAAAGACCTTCTAACCTTCAGGAAGAAACTTAAAACATACCTTTTCACCCAGCACTATTACAACTTACAGCTCACCCCCGAGCAGATGTCACAAGAGTACACAAATCACCTAACACAAGTTTACCCTACCTAACTCATGTCTCACTCTCCCTTGCACTTCCCCACTGATAACCCTGCTATACTCCTTCCACCAAACTATAGACAGTCCTGTTCTGGCTGTTGTAAATAGTTACTATGTTTATTATCGATGTGCATATTTGTCCTACTCTCTGTGAATAATGACTATGTGCTCAATGTAAAATAGTTAATATTTTCTCTGTAAAATAGTTATGTGCTCAAAAATGTTCTATGTAATTGATGTTTACTATATTCTCTGTAAACCGCCCCTGATCTCTGGAAGGGGCGGTATAGAAAAGCGCACAAATAAATAAAAATGGATAAGGTTGGATAAGTTACGTGGGGATTTCTTATCAGAGTAACGCGAGGGTCTATTTCTAGAGTAGTGCAGAGATTCGGAGGGAGCAGGGTGCGGGTGGATATGTCTGGGTGTGTGTGCCCTCCAAGAGTGACCTGAGGGAAGGGAAGTGAGGGGTGATATTAATGATATCAGGTAGGTTGTGTGAGGATTTCATTTTGGAGATGAGGTTGGGGTTGATATCTCTGGATGAGTGAGTGGGGGATGAGTGAGGGAGGGCGGAAAGGGGGAGGAGCGGGACGTGGATGAGATTAGATAAGGTGCGTGAGGAACTCTCTTTAGGGTGAGAAAGAAATCGAGGGGGGCCAGGGTTGGGGTTGATGTTACCTGATGAGAGAAGGAGGAGGAGTAGTAGAGAGTGTGGTAAAGCAGAGACAGTACGGCGGAAGCGAGGGCGGGGTTGCCTTAAAGAGAAGGGGGATGGCTGAATGCGGGGGATGTTGTGATGAAGCTCAAGAGCAGATGCTAGGCTAGAGGACAGAATGGAGGGAAAAGTGAGTAAGGTAGGGGGGTAGGAGGGAGAGGAGGGAGGGTGTTAGTAGGAGGGGATGCAGTTCGGGAGGATGAGGAAGAGAAAGACAACGTGATATGGGGCCATGGCAATGGTCTACAAGTTCTACGCGGGCAATGGGCAGCAAGTTCTACGCGGGCAATGGGCAGCAAGTTCTACGCGGGCAATGGGCAGCAAGTTCTACGCGGGCAATGGGCAGCAAGTTCTACGCGGGCAATGGGCAGCAAGTTCTACGCGGGCAATGGGCAGCAAGTTCTACGCGGGCAATGGGTAGCAAGTTCTATGCAAACAATGGGTAGCAGGTTCTAAGCAGGCAGTGGGTAGTAAGTTCTATGCAATCATTGGGTAGCAGGTTCTTTGCAGGCAATGGGTAGCAAGTTCTATGCAGGCAATGGGTAGCACGTTCTATGCAGGCAATGGGTAGCAAGTTCTAAGCAAACAATGGGTGGCAAGTTCTAAGCAGGCAGTGGGTGGCAAGTTCTAAGCAGGCAGTGGGTGGCAAGTTCTAAGCAGGCAGTGGGTGGCAAGTTCTAAGCAGGCAGTGGGTGGCAAGTTCTATGCGGGTCGTGGGTAGCAAGTTCTGTGCAGGCAAAGGGAAGCAAATTCTATGCGGATCGTGGGTAGCAAGATCAGGGCCAGCAGTGGGAAGCAAGTCCAAGGCAGAGTTACTTGTAGGTGATGATCGCGAGATGGTTGGGGTCAGGAGGCGAAGTGTAGAGGAGCGATCGTGCCTGTTCGGCTCCCCGGTAGCTATGGAGCTCTGCTGGAGGTGGAGCTGGGTTACAGCTCACGGCAGAGCGCCCTGCGGGGCCCGTGCCTAAGGGCCACGCCAAAGGGCCCGTGCCTAAGGGCCACGCCAAAGGGCCCGTGCCTAAGGGCCACGCCAAAGGGCCCGATGGCGCCCTCACTGTTAAAGGGGCATATGGCGGCTTGCAGCCTGATGGCGGCGCCCCTCTCTACTAGCAGGCGGATCACCCGATGGCACCCTCGCTGTTAAAGGGGCGGATGGCGGCGTGCAGCCGGATGGCGGTGCCCCTCTCTCCTAGCGGGCGATTCGCCCGATGGCCTAAGCCCTCCCTTACATTTTGCTGTCCTTGATCTGCATGCCATTTTATCTTTGCTCTTTTTCTGATTTGTTTTTTCCTTATATTGTTTTCAATGGGCTATATTTGGTTCTCTTGCTGCTTGTAAATAAAACAGCTACAAAATTAAAAAATAAAAATAGCCTTTGCTTGGAAGCTGGGCCTCCCAGGCCTGCATGTGCATCTAGAGCCTTCCAGCTCATGTTTCCCAGGTCAGCCCAAAAGGTGCTGAGATTCCTTTTTCAGAACTCCCTTTTCACCATGGTAGGCTTTTTCAAGGGTTTTTTTGTTTTGTTTTTTAAATGCTGCTGCTGTGCTCAGCCACACAACCTGAGACAGCCTGCAAACTCCAGTGGTTTTTTCACACAACGTTTTTTTCCAAATGGTCACTGGAATGCCCAGGGCAGCCTTTTTACAGATATTCTGAGACCTCCTCCAGGGGGAGCCCAGGGCCCAATGCCGTATTACTCCTTCACTTAGCTTTTCCTGCCAATGGACAACATGACCATTTAAGATGCTGCTTGGGCCTGGCAGAGGTGAAGCCTTAGTGGAGGGGCCCAAGCTGCAAGCCTGTTAGACGCTGGGGGGCCCTCCAGGGCAACGAGGCTCTCCTTTTCACCCGGGTTGCACCGCAGCTCCTGAAACAACTCATAGGCTGTCTTTAGCTGCATAAGAAGAAATTAGACCTTACCTGCTAATTGTCTTTCCTTGAGTTCTCTCCGGGCCAGTCCAGGTACAGTTGGGTAGCCAATCCCTTCTAGCAGCTGAGGACTGAATGCTGAAATGTTTTGCTGACAGATGCAATAGCTCTCTCTGGTGTCAGAAAGTCAATTAACTATTGTCAAAGCAGAGTACGAACAGAATCCACTTGTTTCTAATTAAGAGAATAAAACCTAAACTTCTAAAACTGGAACAAAAAAAACAACAACTGGCAACTCAGAATGACGTAGATCCGAAGCGCACCCCCCTACCAATTGTAGCAGGGCAGCTCCGGGGCCCTAAAGTATGAAGAGTCCCCCCATCCGGGAGCGTGAACTCATCAACATCCTCTTCCAAGCGCAACCAGGCTTCATCAGCGCCGACATGTGCCAAAAACTGTATGGAAAAACCGAACGCACTAAGGAACTCCTCGCGAACCACAGCTCGCAGAACACTGAGGTGGGACCTGGACTGGCCCGGAGAGAACTCAAGGAAAGACAATTAGCAGGTAAGGTCTAATTTCTTCTTCCTCATCGTCTCTCCGGGCCAGTCCAGGTACAGTTGGGCAGTACCAAAGCAGTACCTAAACTGGGGAGGGTCCTGCGAGCCCCGCCAAAATGGCCGAAGCCCCTACCGTAGCATCCTCCCAGGCCTGCACATCCAACCGATAGGGCTTTGTGAAAGTATGCAGCGAGGACCAGGCCGCCGCTCGACAGATATCCGCTGGCGGAGTCAAAGTCATCTCCGCCCAAGAAGTTGCTTGTGCTCTAGTCGAATGTGCCCTAAGCTCTCGCGGAGGCGACCTGTCCTTCGCCTCATAAGCCCTAGCTATTGCTTGTTTTACCCATCAGGCGATAGAAGCCTTGGTCGCCGCCAGACCTTTGCGCGGACCCCCAAACAACACAAACAACCGATCAGGTCTTCGAAACGGTTTTGTAAGTCGAAGGTACTTCCGAAGAACGCGCCCCAAATCCAACTTTCGAAGCGTCCGATCCAGCTTATCGCCGTGGGACTGAAAAGTAGGAAGCGAAACGGTCTGATTCAGATGGAAACTGGACACCACTTTCGGCAGAAAAGAGGGAACGGGCCGTAGAACGACTTCTTCCTTTGAAAAACGCAGATACGGCTCTTTACAGGAACGTGCCTGCAAATCCGAAACCCTCCTAGCCGAGCACAGAGCCACTAGGAAGGCCGTTTTCCAAGTAAACTCCCGTAGACAACTGGACAGCTCCGACTCAAAAGGCGGACCTGTTAGGGCTTCAAGCACCAAGTTCAAATCCCAAGGAGGAACAACCAGCCGATGAGGCGGACGAATATTTTTAGCCGTTCGGAGGAAGCGCTGCACATCCGGATGCGACGCAAGAGACCAGCCGTGCACTTGTCCCCGGAAGCACGCCAAGGCTGCCAAGTGTACTTTGAGAGTGTTAAGAGCCAATCCCTTGTCTAGACCCCCTTGAAGAAACGCTAAGAGGTCCGGTACGCCGGCGGAGCGGGGGGAGATTTTCCGTTCTTTAGCCCACGCTTCAAAAATGTGCCATACCAGTATGTACGATATGGTCGTTGAACGTCGCCTGGACTTTAACATCGTAGAGATCACCGACTCTGAGTACCCCCTATGCCGCAAACGTTCCCACTCAAGAGCCAAGCCGTAAGCAAGAATCGATCCACCTGAGGCATGAGGATCAGACCCTGACTCAAGAGATTGATTCGAGCATCCTCACTAGATCCGCATACCAAGGACGCCTGGGCCAATCTGGAGCAATGATTATCACCCTGCCCCTGTAATGAGAGATTTTTCGAATGACGCGACCTATCAACGGCCAAGGAGGAAACACATACAGAAGCTGGTCTTCTGGCCAGGACTGAACCAACCTGTCCAGGCCCTCCGACATGTCTTCCCTGCATCTGCTGTAAAAATGAAAAGCTTTGGCATTGGATAGAGTCGCCATGAGGTCCATCACCAGCTGACCCCAGCGAAGAGAGATGTCGTGGAAGATGGCCGCATTCAGCTCCCACTCCCCAGGATCCAGGCGATGTCGACTGAGAAAATCGGCTTGAACATTGTCCTTTCCAGCTACATGAGCCGCCAAAATGGCCGACAGACGTAATTCCACTCACTGTAGGAGGACCCCACTCTCGCGAAGCAACGGAGCACTGCCGGTGCCGCTCTGTTTGTTGATGTAGGACACCGTGACCAGATTGTCTGAAAACACTCGAACTGCTCGTCGTGCGATCAGATCCGAGAAATGAAGAAGAGCCAAACGAACCGCTCTCAGCTCCAGACGATTGATAGACCATCTGCTCTCTGTAATCGACCACGCTCCCTGCGCTACCTGGGACAGACAATGTGCCCCCCAATCGGACAGACTGGCATCCGTTGTGACTAAAATCCACTCCGGATCCTGCAGCGGCACTCCTGCATAAAGATGAGCTGGAAGCCGCCACCATTGAAGACTGAGTCGGACTTCCTCCACACAGGGAAGGCTTTGAGAGAGCGGATGAAGTTGCGGAGACCATCTGGAGAGCAAGGCGTGCTGCAGAGGACGCATGTGCGCCCTGGCCCACGGTACGAGATCCAAGGCGGCAGCCATCGACCCCAACAGTTGCAGATACCGCCATGCCAATGGCGCCCTGAGCTGCAGGAAAGCATCCACTTGAGCTATCAGCTTCTGCCCCCTTTCCAGCGGCAGAAGAACCAAACCTTCCTTTGTGTCGAAGACGGCTCCGAGGTAAACTAACCGTTGCGCCAGAAGTGAGTGACTCTTTGCTCAGTTGATTACCCAACCGAGGTGTTCCAGGAACTGAACCACGCGAGCCGTCGCCACGACTGATTCCTCCCGAGAACACGCACGAATTAGCCAATCATCCAGATATGGATGGACTTGAATGCCCTCTTTGCGAAGAGCTGCCGCTACCACTACCATAATCTTGGTGAAGGTGCGGGGAGCCGTTGCGAGACCAAACGGTAATGCCCGAAATTGAAAATGTCCCATGGGGACTGCAAACCGCAGAAAGCGCTGATGCTCCAGCCGAATGGGAATGTGGAGGTAGGCCTCCGTAAGATCTATGGAAGAGAGCCACCTCTCCCAGTCTCACCGATCGAATAACGGAACGTAGGGTCTCCATGCAAAAATGTGGCACCCGCAAGCACCGGTTGACGTGTTTGAGATTGAGGATCGGACGAAACAAACCCTCCTTCTTGGGCACTACAAAGTAAATCGAGTATCGACCTGCACCGCACTGGTCGGGAGGAACGGGAACCACCGCCCGCAGATTCAACAAGTGCTGCAGGGTGTCCGCGACCTCTCGGCTCTTTGCCCGAGTACCACAGGGAGAAAACACAAAGGCATCCGCCACCGGCGCCGCGAACTCTAGAGCATAGCCGTCGCGGATGATCTCCAGGACCCAGAGATCTGAGGTTATGGCGGTCCAGGCAGAGAGAAATTCCTGCAAACGTCCTCCTACTGGAATCTCCGCCTGGACCAGCCTCCCTTCATTGCGGTTTCTTAGAAGGAGTGTGCTGAGAACTGAAGAATCCTCTGCCAAACCCCCGGGCTCCTCGAAAGGACTGACCCCGGAAGGAAATCGACCCTTTTGGTAAGGCACAAATCTAGAACCACGAAATCTACGAATCTCTCTATTGTGCCCCCTCTGCATAGGATTTGTTTTAGCCCCTCTAGGCCTATCCTCTGGAAGACGACCGCCTTTTGAGTCGCCTAAATCTTTCACAATCTTCTCCAAAGCTTCCCCAAACAGTAGCTTGCCTTTATACGGAAGTTTACTTAGACGGGATTTAGAGGAAGTATCTGCCGCCCAATTGCGCAACCAAAGAAATCGCCGAGCCGCTATGACAGAAGCCATGGCCTTTGCCGAAATCCTGATCAAATCATAAAAAGCATCCGCTAGATACGCCGCTGCCGATTCAAGCTTAGCGCCTTCCGGAGAAGAATCCTCCTGCTTCAAGGCGGCCTGCTCTCCCTGAATCCAGCGAATAGCGGCCCGGGACACAAACGCTCCGCAAACCGACGCTTGTAAGGATAAGGCATTTGCATCAAAAGCCTGCTTTAGAAACGCCTCCAACTTCCGATCCTGAACATCCTTCAGGGCAGCACCTCCTTCTACCGGAATTGTGGTCTTCTTGGTAACTGCAGACACAAGAGCGTCGACCTTAGGCATCCTCAACAACTCCCTCTCCTCTTGAGGGACCAGGTAAAGGCGGGCAATGGAACGCCCCCCCACACCCCTTAAGCTAGCCTCCGGGCACTCCCACTCAGACAATCATTTGCTTAATTACTCTGTGCATAGGGAAGCAGCGCTGTTCTGCCTTAAACCCTTGTAATAAGGGATCCTTCAGAGGCTCCTGTTGCAAAGGAGGCGGCACAATATTTAGCGCAGCGAGCGATTGAACGATCAGCGCACCGAGCTCTTCCTTCCGAAATACTCTAAATACATTAGGATCCTCTCCCGGCCCCAGTTCCCCATCCTCTAACTCCTGAGGCCAAGAGTCCAGACACCCCTCTGAGGAGATTTCCCCCTCCTCATGTAGCAGAGAGTCAAGGGATTGAGGATTCTGGCCATCGGGAGACAGACCCCCCCCCCCCCCCCGGGTAACTGAGTCGAGGGGCCCTCACCAGGGTTGTTCAGTTTAGACTCCTTCTGAATAGAAAGGTCTTGATCCCCTGCAGCTGTATCCACTGTCGGAGGAGACAATTTTAGCAAATAGGCTTTATGTAAAGCCAGAATAAATTCAGGCTGGAAAAAGGCTAGGGCCTCCTGAGAACCGGAGGACAAAGGTTTGCTGTTGTCTGCCCCTGAAATCTCCTTGTGAGATTTAGATCTGCGTTTCCCTGAGCGCTGCAAAAGCGCGGGAACAGGTGTGGCATCTGAAGGGAGAGGAGCTGCCGTTGTAGTGGACAGTTTCTTCCCCTGGGTTTTTCACCCGCCAAATCCCCCGATATTGAAGTCTCCATCGGCGGAACACACTAACGCCACTAAGCAACAAAGCAAAAAACAAACCGACGCCCCCGGCCCGCTGAACCGTTCCGGGATCAGATAAGCATAAACCCCCCCCCCCCCCCCCCCAGCGCTCAGAAAATGGCTGCCCGCCAATTCCTGCCGAAAACGGAAATAAGCACCGGACCAGGGAACGCTCTAACGACGAGCCCTAAGCCCCAAAACCAGACAGAAAAAGAAATGGCAGCTCACCTCCGTTAGAAGCAGACAGGCAGTCTCTAGAGTTCCGCTGCTAGTGAAAGGAGAGACGCGGGGAACCGTCGCGGGAAGAGGATACTGAGGCCCCCAGCTCCAGTCAAACCCCGATTTGCTTCAGCGGATCCTCGGAAGCAGGCTCTGCCCCCGAATGTACCAAAAATAAAAAAAATCAAATTGAAAGAAGGATCGCTGAAGCAATCATGTCCCTGATTCCCCCCCCCCCCCCTTGGGGGGAAACAAGGAAACCACTTGCTATGATGCCCTGCTAGGGCCAGGGAGCAAGGTTCCTTCACTCAAACTTAAAAGAGTCAAGCTGCCCTTTGCTTTTAAATTCTCCCATGTCCCCTTCCTTTTTGTATTTTTTTTTTTAAACTAACTCCACTGACTGATCCACTTCGTCTCTCCTGGGAGCCTGCCAGAGATACGTCCACTCTAGCTGCTGAGGACTGAAGACTGACTTTCTGACACCAGAGGGAGCTATTGCATCTGTCAGCAAATCTTTTCAGCATTCAGTCCTCAGCTGCTAGAAGGGATTGGCTACCCAACTGCACCTGGACTGTCCCGGAGAGACGATGAGGAATAACTCCCTTTGTGAGAGTCCAAGGCCCAGGGGGCTTTCCCTATGGGGACCCAGAGCCTACGAGCTCCTCTCTCACAGGCAGTTAAAGTCACAACCCTTTCTTCGCCCTTGTGCTCATCTGTTCCTCCAGGAATCCAACCTTATCTCCTGTAAGGATAGGTTGAGTAAGGCTACCAGATTTTCAGAGGGCAAATCTGGGACACTTGGAGAAAAAGTAGCATCTTGGAGCTTTGGGGCCAAGCGGGGGTAGGGGGAAGTCTCCCGGATTTACAGAAGATATGGGCTCTGCATGGCAGAGGAAGAGGGCATGCTATTGAGTACAGTTTCTGCTGTGAATGTGGAGAGGAGGGGGAGGACAGAGAAGACTTTAGGCCACTTGCGCTCCACTGGAGGAGCTTATGGGAGAAGAAAAGTCCTGTGCCTCAGTCTGCACTGACACTGGGGACAGAATGTGCTTTTAGTCCATGGAGGCAGGGACATTAGTTCAAAATCGGGGGGCAATCCCTGAAAATCTGGAACACCTGGTAGCCTTATGATTGAGGGACTCAAAGAGAAAATACTTTTTACCAGAAGGTTACGTCCGAGGACGCAGTGTAATATTCCTGGTGGAAGGGTGTCTGTGATCCGCCTATTTCACTGATGAGTCTTTTTATATCCTTTCGGAATGCAATGCGACTCTACATTTATTTATTTACATTCTCTTATATACCGCGCTATTCTGCATCAGTGCGGTTTACATTGAACAAACTGAAATTACATTGAACAGGGTATTATAACTTGGAGATAACTATTTTACAGGGAACATGGGCTATGGAGGGTTAAGTGGCTTGCCCAAGACCACAAGGAGCACCTGTGGGACTAGAAACCCCAGTCCTTCCGGCCCAAGGTTGCTGTCCTCTAGTGGGATTTGAACCACCGACCTTCCGGCCTGAAGTACCTTGCCCCAACCACTAGGCTACTCCTCCACTCTAGAGCTCTCCACTACATGTGGTGGAACCTGCTCTCGGACGAGGTTTGTAGGGGGACCCCTTTTTCTTGGAGGATTTTCTAATCCTATGCAGCAGCACACAGGGTCTTAGAGCAAAAACCCACAAGATGGGGCTTAAGGTCCTGTCTTAGCTGTACTCTCAGCTCCAGGCCAAGCAGGATCAGCCTTACAGGCTCCCTTGAGTAGTGATCTTGGCTGTGATAAAGCACATGACCATCTCTGTGGAAGGAGGTCTGCACTTGAGAAGTCTCGGGTTTAGAGGGTTGAGACCTTCCTTAAAGTCTCCACAGCTGCCACCTTAGGTTCTCAATGTCAAAACTCCAAAACTCTCGCTACATCTCCACCACCCAAAAGGAGAGTACAAGTGATCCTAAAACCTAAACTACATGTGAAATACCCAAAGGAAAATGAAAGGGCAGAAATCCTCTGAAGCTGCCCAAAGTTAATGCTGCAAAAAATACTTTTTCAATGATAACATACTCTAGGGGAGGGGAATGGCCTCAGTAACAGGGCTGGGGGCTGTATTTGCAGTTAATTTTCACCGTGGCACCACCGTGGCACCATAGTGAGGTTTCTGGAGTCCAGCGGATTACAGGATCCGAGGTAGCATGGATTCACCAGAGGCAGGTCTTGTCAGACAAATCTGATTGATTTCTTTGACTGGGTGACCAGGGAGTTGGACCGAGGGAGAGCTCTAGATGTGGTGTATTTAGATTTCAGTAAAGCCTTTGACACTGTTCCTCACAGGCGACTTATAAACAAACTGAGCACCCTAGGGATGGACCCTAAAGTTACTGCTTGGGTTAGAAATTGGTTGGGTGGGAGGCGACAAAGAGTACAAGTAAATGGAGCTCACTCTGAGGAGAAGGATGTTACCAGTGGTGTGCCCCAGGGATCTGTCCTTGGTCCGATTCTTTTTAACATCTATGTTAGTGATATAGCGGAAGGGCTGTCGGGTAAGGTTTGCCTCTTTGCGGATGATACCAAAATCTGCAATAGAGTAGACACCCAGGAAGGTGTAGATAACATGAGGAGGGATCTAGCTAAGCTTGAAGAACGGTCTAGAATTTTGCAGCTTGGATTTAATGTTAAAAAATGTAAGGTCATGCATTTGGGCTGCAGCAATACAGTATAGGAGGTGAAGTACTTTTGTCCACTAAAGAAGAGCGGGACCTAGGCGTGGTTGTGTCTGATGATCTTAAAGTAGCTAAACAGGTAGAAAAGGCGACGGCAAAAGCTAGAAGGATGCTTGGGTGCATACGGAGAGGAATGGCTAGCAGAAAAAAGGAGGTGATAATGCCTCTGTATAAGTCTTTGGTGCGACCTCATTTGGAGTATAGTGTGCAATTCTGGAGACCGCACCTTCAAAAGGATGTGAACAGGATGGAGTCGGTGCAGAGGGTTGCTACTAAAATGATTAATGGGCTTCATTATAAAGCATATGAGGACAGACTTAAGGATCTTAATATGTACACCTTAGAGGAAAGGCGGGATAGAGGTGATATGATTGAGATGTTTAAATACCTCCGTGGCATAAATGTTCAGGGAGAGAGCCTCTTTCAATTGAAAGCAAGTTCTGCTACGAGGGGACATGGGATGAGGGTGAAGGGAGATAGATTCAGGAGTGATATGCGGAAATATTTCTTTACGGAAAGAGTAGTGGATCCGTGGAATAGTCTCCCAGTGGAGGTGGTAGAGATGAGGACAGTAACTGAATTCAAAAAAGCATGGGACCAACACAGAGGATCTCTAAAGGTAAAAAGGGGACTGTTGTAGTTGTTGTTATGGAAGGACAGACTAGATAGGCCATGTGGTCTTTTTCTGTCATCATGCTTCTATGTTTCTAACCAGAGCACATACCCTTGTTCTCATTCAAAGGCCACTGAATTTGTCCTGAGGCAGCCCTGTAAATGTGTAGGCGAAACACGAGTCAACCAAGGGTCCGGCATCATTATCTACTTTGAGGATCAGGGTTTCAACGATAATGAAAGCTAAGTTTTTAAAGTTTTAAATGCATTTAAAAGTTGTAAAAACAAATTCAGTAGCCTATGAATGAGAACAAGGGTTGACAGCTCGGAAACTATTAGGTTGGCAGTGGATCGCCTAGGTGGCTAGTGTCCTCTAAGACTTCATTAGAATATCTTCCAAATCCATGGTGGTAGAGTAGCAGCCCATTGAGGACTTGGCTCTGTACTTAGCAGATACTGCCTCCGAGCTGCCACTGAGCAACCTCCTCTTTAAGGACCAGTTGCTCTTCAAAGTAGGTCTGGTGAAATGGTAGAATCTTTGGGGCCCACAGAGACTCTTGGGAGATTTGTCGGGAGGTGCTAGGGAGGACCTCTTGCAGTCCCATATGGAGTCTGGAGGCACCCTCAAAAAGAAAACCTAAGAGTCTAGATGGGAACGGTGATCCTGGGGTCTCAGTCCAGAAAGGGGCAGTTCTTTCGGATCTTTCAGAGTGCTTGAGTATTCACCATGGCTCCACTGGGAGCCAGTCATTCCCTAAATGAGTTCTGTCAATCCCTCCCAAGGAATAAATAGACAACTAAAACAAATCACCAACAAGGTTACAAAAATTATGAAAACTCAAATACACAATGTAACCCTCAGCCCTGAAAGGCTTATTTTCTTCACCACCTATTACTCAGACCAAACCTGGACACTTAAGGTGTCAAAATGCTGAAAATGCCCTCTTTCGATGCATGCATGTCTTTATAAAAATCCTTTTATTAAATCCTTCTATTACACATCCATAATATTTATAACATCATTACCCATATTTAATAACAAATACAAAATAGCCATTAAAACCTACCTCACAACCTCTCATATCCTAAGTGTTTCTCCAACCATAAACACACTCATACCTATATTTATACCAACCATACATACATAAATCCTGCTAATATAACAGTGAACCCCACCATAAAAGCCTCATCAATTCATATTAAACATCTTTTATGAGAAGCTTAATTGCAATAGTGTAGCATTGTATTGTTAAACAGGCTCAAAAAAATGTAAAAATGTTCCTTCTGAATTAATGGTTGTTTATACATCTGATGGAGTGGAGGAATAGCTTAGTGGTTAGAACACTGGCTTGGCAACTAAGCAACCAGGGTTCGATTCCCACTAGCACTCCTTGTGGCCTTGGGCAAGTCACTTAACCCTCCATTGCCTCGGAAGAAAGGCCTGGCAATCTACTTCCGGTGACACTGCCAAGAAAACCCAGGAGCTTCTGGGTCGCCAGGAGTCAGGACTGACTCGAAGGCACACATTGCATTTATCTGATGATTTCTCACCACCCCCATCACAAAACGAGGGAAGCAAACAATGTATGTATGGTTGCTATAAATATAGATATGATTGTGTGTGTGGTTGGAGAAGAATTTAGGATACGCGAGGTTGTGAGGTAGGTTTTAATGGATATTTTGTATTTGTTATTTAATATGGGCAATGATGTTATAAATATTATGGATGTGTAATGTGCAGGATTTAATAAAAGGATTTTTATAAAGACATACATGCATAGAAAGAGTGCAATTTCAGCATTCTGACACCTTGTTAAGAGTGCGGGTTTGGTCTGATTAATAGGTGGTGAAGAAAATAAGTCTTTCAAGGCTGAGGGTTACATTGTGTATTGTTTGAGTCACCCATATGCGAGGACTGACTTCCTGCTTGTTCCTGGAGAAAGCTCCTTTCATCAGCAGAATAAAAAAAACATTCCTTCACACAAGCTCACATAGCGTCACAGCTCAAACATGGATCTATCCGCCCAATTCTAAAGAATCACAAGTTAGCAACAAGTGACCCTAGTTCATATCGACCTATCACCAGTCTTCCTTTCCTAGCTAAAATACTGGAAAAGGTCGTACAAACACAACTTCACGATTTCAACAAACTCCCTTTTGGATACACAGCAGCATGACTTCAGACAGCATCACAGTGTGGAAACCCTCATCTCCCTCTTTGACGAGCTTATAAAAAGGTATACAAAACGTCGATTAAGGCTTCATTTTAATCTTCCTAGGCAATGATTGACTCGCTTCAGGTCGAGGATCGGGCAAAAGGAACCCTCCTTTTTTGGTTCCACGAAATAAATGGAGTACCGACTGCAGCCGCACTGGTCTTTGGGAACTGGAACAACCACTCCCAGGAACAGAAGCCGCATCAAAGTTTCCTGCACTGCCGCTGCCTTGGTTGAGGATCTGCATGGAGACTGCACAAACAATTGGGGGATTGGTCTTGCAAGTTCGAGGGCATACCCTTCTCAAACTACCTCCAGAACTAACAGGCAGAAAAGAACTGCCACAGCCGCCCTCCCATGGACAGAACCTCTGCCCAGGACCCCCTCACTTCATTGCGGCTTCCTAGGACCACAGAAGGACGTGGCACCAAACCCCCTTCCAGCCACCCGAAATCCTCGGAAACCTTGCCCCCTGGAGGGGAAGCGACCCCTCTGAAAGGGCGCCAAGAGGGTCGGTCTAAACTTATAGGACTCCCGCGGCTGGGACTGCGCCGACGTGGGGTTACGACCCTGCTTTGGCCTATCTTCCAGGAGCCTCCCCCCCCCCCCTTAGACTCCCCCAGCTCCTTTACTAATTTGTCCAGATCCTCCCCGAACAGTAGTTTGCCCTTAAAAGGGAGCCTGCTGATGCGGGCCTTCAAACAACCGTCAGCCGCCCAGTTGTGGAGCCAAAGGTAATGACGAGCCGCCATTACCAAAGCCATGCCCTTTGCCAGGCTCCTGATGAGATCATAGTGGCTATCCGCCAGGTAGGCCGCCCCAACAATTCTTGCCGCTTCACTTGCTGAGCCACCTAGGCGGCCACCCAGCAGCTGAAGCTGTTGAGACCAGCATAGGCAAGCCCTTGCCAACCAAGCCCCACACACCGACGCCTGGAGAGCAGGGGCATTGATGTCAAAGACCTGTTTTAACAAAGAATCTAGCTTTCTGTCCTGGGCATCTTTAAGGGCCGCACTGCCCTCTACCAAGATGGTTGTCTTCTTGGTTACTGCCGACATGGCTGCATCCACCCTGGGGGACCGAAGTAAATCTCTCTCCTGCTCTGTCAAGGGGTACAACAGACACATAGACCGCACCCCCCTTAAGCCAGACTCCGGCTGGTCCCACTCTTCTTGGATCATCTGTCGAACTACTCTGTGAACCGGAAAGACTTTTTGCGACTTCCTAACCGCCTGAATCAAGGGATCCTCCAACACCACCTCCTCTGCTGGGACACCCGTGGAGATACTGAGGACCTTTAGAGACTCGCCGATCAAAGCCAGCAACTCTTCCCGGCAGAAAACCCAAACAATCCTGGCTTGTTCCTCCTCTGGAATCTCGCCCTCTTAGAGCTCCTCCTTGTCCTCCCCATCTCCTGGTCGGAGGACTCGCCTTCCAGGGCCTCTGATCGAGGGGAGCATAGAGCTCCCTCTTCCGCCAACCTCATCCTCTTCAGCAGCAACGCTGCTTCTCCCGGCTCCTTGGGCTCAGACCCTCGCTTTACCACACGCTCCTGTGCCGACCCCTGGCTTTGCGTTCCCTACTGCCTCAGACAGAACGCTCTATGCAGCAATTAGACAAATTCTGGTGAAAACCCACCCCAGCCTCCCCCTCCTGCACTCCCGCAGAAGTGGAGGGCCTGGGCTGAGGAAGAACCAGCTGGTCCAATGCCGGGGGCAGCGGAGAACCATCCCTGAGCATTGCCTCCATGAGCTCCCCTGACTCCTGGGAGCGGGAAGGTAAAGGTTCCTGGTTTATACTGGCCTGGATTCCCAGTTCCAAAGAGGCGTCCTCCACTGCGCAGCCCCTGCATACGCCTGCCTCCGACATCGCTCCTCACCGGGTCCCACAGACCAAACACTGCGGCCTCGCCAGCATGGTGTCAGGACTCTTCTAGCGCTAATCTGAACAAAATACAAGGGTTAATGCTTTAGGGTGTGTGCGCGTATGTGCGAGTGTGCGTGTGTGTGTACGTGTGCATACACACACACCTATTCCTGCATATAAACCTATTTGTTTCCAAGAATGATAAATAAAGAAATAAAAGGGCCTTTTCACAGCACTTTCAAACGTTCCAATCTGGCCCTGCAAACCGCCAGACTCTGAGTCTCCCTTCACAGGCCTGAGACCTCAACGTCGCACAAAAAGCACGTGAAAATCAAGAGCCTGCCCTGCACCAGCATTTCCAAAGCCCTCCGGGGTGGCAAGCCTCCCTCCAAAGCACGGCTAGCAGCTGCATGGTCAACTCACCTCACCACACGGTCCACCGCCGTGTCTGCCGCTGCCCGACGTTCCTCACACTGCCGATCAGCACTCCGTCTCCTGCCCTACCTCTCAACCGAATGGTAAGCACCTTCCCGCCCTCTTGCTCAGCCATCCCCGGGCTTTGGCAGCGAGGCAGAAGAATGTGGATGGGCAGGCCCCACCGGCAGCGATTAAAGCAACGGCGGCTCCTCACTCTTATTGTGATCAGGAACCGTGACTGCTGCTGATTTCCCTGAAGCCTTATCCTTCCTTCAGATGTGGTAGGTCGTTTGGGGGGGGGGGGGGCGAGAAGGCTCCTCTCCAGCCCACACCTCAAGCCTGTCTGCCTGATTGGGGGCCAAGGTTCCTTAATGAATGACAAATCCCCAAGTAAAGGAAAGAAATTAAAAAACCCTTGCTAACTTTCCTAAGTGTCTCTCCAGTAAGCCTTGTCCTCTGGCTTACTGACTCCCTCCAGCTGCTTGGAGACTGAGCATACTAGAGCTGGTGGGAGGTGCCAGTGATATTGATTATATATAAATCAGTGTCATCAAAAAGATGACATGCTGTTTCCAAGCTGCTGGAAGGGGAGCACAACCCAGAGGAAAGGGACTGGACTGGAGGGACGCTTAGGAATAGGAAATACTAAATCCTCTCCATATAATCTCACTCGTGAAGTTCCACAAGGTCAGCACTCTACTCACTACTATCTAACGTATACATACAGTCACTTTGCAAAATCAAAGATCACAATACCACATTTATGCCAATGATATCATGATTTACATGCCTTTTTCCATTGCAACAGCATGCTACATACAAATATTACAATGCTTCACTGGAATCTCCAAATAAACCTTGAAATAAAAACAGAAGTGCTCTTTATAACTGGAAACCAAAACTTCTCTGCGCCCACAGTTTTGAAAGTCAACAATGCAGAACTGAAAGTTAAAGATGAGATCCACTACCTAGGACACAAACAGGACATCACAAGATTAAAACCCTTCAACGACGACACCCATTGATCAATCAAAATCATTTCCGAATGGTATGCCAGGCAATGATCTCTCCACACTTGGACTTCTGTAACATCATTTAACAGGGCATCCCTAAAAGCATACTACACCCACTTCAAATGGCCCAACATACAGCAGCAAGAGTCTTAAATGTTGCCTCCAGAACAGATCATATCACTCCCATACTCAAACAGCTGCACTGGCTACCTCTAGCATCCAGAGTTAAATACAAAGTAGTCATAACCATATTCAAAACCTTACACAATATATCTGTTGAGTACTTACAAACTATCCTTGAAAAACAACCAGAACACAGAACCAGAAGAGCACGTAATCAAAACAAGTTAAGCATACCTCCTGACAACTTAAAATTCAAATATTCCTAAGACTTTTCGTTATACGCATCAGACTTTTGGAACAGTCTTCCTACAAAGCTCAGAAGTACAGAAGATCTCACACAATTCAGAAAAGAAAAACTCTGCTCTTCAGAGAATCCTTCAATGAAAAAAACATAGCAAAAAGACTTTATTTTCCTATCTTACATCTCAGAACCATAGGAAAATGGCAATTATGGCCCACAAACATTGCTTTTGAGACCAAGAGAATATTTTTGAAAATTACCTATTTTGCAGGACATTCTAGATAGATTTAGTGCAAAGTAAACGGAGTACCTTTTGGAAAATTCTAGAACTTTGCAAAAAACTTTTGGAACTTTGTATAACTTGAGAACTTTTAATAAAAGCCTTTTGGTGACACTTATGTCACTTTCGCCGCGCGTCTATATAAACAACGGATTTGCACGGAGTGAGCACAGTTGTTCAGCAGCCTCCTTACCGACTGGAAACCTAGGAGCAAGCAACAGCACGTCTTAAGCTCACCAGTTTATTTTCATTCTATCTTCTTAAGTGGACTGACATGGCATCAAGAGGCTAAGCGCATCCGGCAGACGCATTTTGCTATGTCTGTGGCGATTTTATCAAGACAAGAGCGAAAAATTACTCAATGGAAGCATCTGCCAAGATGTGTGAAACTTACAAGGCATATTTCGGCATGCTTGTTGGGGATCAGGACAAACCCTGGGCGCCTCATTTCACTTGCCAGCACTGCAAGAAAACTTTGGAAGGTAAGATGGACAATTGATGCTGGCTTAGACTGTGGCATTTTATGTTACAAAATCTTTATTGCTACTGAATTTTTACATAATGTATGAAATATTTAACATTACTCAAATTAATTTTATCATAATTATATATTTTTATATTTTCTTTGGCAGGCTGGTACAGAGGGGAAAAGAGTCATGAAGTTCACTATCTCAAGTATTTGGTGGGAACCACTGACCACTTGAGCAATTGCTACTTCTGCATGTTGGAGCCTTCCAAACGTCAGACTGGCAAGAATGTTCCTTCTGTCATGTATCCAAGCATTCCTTCATCCATTGCCCTGGTGCCATACTGCCCAGAGCTCCCTGTACCCACTCCTCTGGAGAGAAAGCAGCGGTCTTCAGAAGAAAGCAGCAATTCACAAAACGAAGATGACGTTGCAGATCTAGATTACAATATCAGAGGTGGAGCTGAAGAGAGGAACCCTTACTACCCCAACCAACATGACATCAATGACTTGGTCAGAGATCTTGGTCTCACCAATGCTGAGATTTTGACATCCAGGTACAAGCAGTGGAACTTGTTGGATGAAAGTGTGCAAGTCACAGGTTAGAGGAAGCGCCACCACACTTTTTCTAGCTTCTTCACTAGTCAAGTTGGGCTCTGCGTTTGTCACAATGTGACTACTCTGTTCAGCACTATCGGAATTGCATGTAACCCGAAGGAGTGGCGCCTGTTCATTGACAGCTCTTCCAGGAGCCTCAAAGTTGTGCTGCCACATAACAGGAACAAGTACCCGTCTCCTCCCCTAGCTCACTCAGTGAGCCTCAAAGAAGATTACAGCAGCATCAAGACCTTGCTAGAAGCTTTGAAGTTTGCTGTGTATGGCTGGGAGGTTACTGAAGACTTTAAAATGGTGGCATTTCACTGCGTCCTGGAAGGCTCCGTTTCCCAGCCTTTGCGTCAGTTGAAGATGGAGGCGTTCGGGGTTGCTCCGGTCCCCTTGTCGGCTTCTTCCCAGGGTCAGTCCGGCAGGGAGATAATGGGCAGCAGCGAGGAAGGAACTTCGTTGAGCCCTGTTGTAAGAATGCTGCCACTGAGGCCCAGGAGTTTTGGACCCACGGAGCTGTCGTAGGACCTGCTGTCTGATATACAACAAAATCAAGTGGTCTTCTTCAAAATGTGCATGAAAGTGCAAGACACTTCCCAGCTACAGTGCTTTGCATGTAAATCTGGTTAAAATATTTTATAAGCTGCAGCCTTGCTGTCATGCTTTGTAGTTATGATTTTCCCAGTTCAAATGACCATAAAGGAGCTTTTTCTCACCCCCTTTCTCTCATGAACAGTCATCTGGGATCCACTATGTGTGAACCTAGAAACCCATGGATCAATTTATTCTTGGACACCGAAACAGGAAAAAAGCAACCCCTCCCCAAAGGAGCTGCACTAACCGAAAGACAAAGCATCGAGTGGGGGTAGGGGACGGCAGAAGTAATACAGAGGTAATCAATCATCTCAACAATTTAATTTTATTGCATCTTGACAGGGAAAACAACCAGAAGGCCAGAGAGGTATAATTGGGTTGTTATTAACAGCTATGAACACCACACTCAGCTAAGAAAATGTCAGACCACAGGGATACTCTCCTGTTTTCTGTCTCCTATCTCGCTCTCTCAATCTCTTGGCCTCTTATTATTCTCTTCCCTACGCGTCGCCTTCCCCCATTCTCTTTAGCAAGTCCCCCAAAAAACTCAACTTTATGAACTACATGAACATACTGGTGTAAATTTTCAAAGGCTCAGAGTGCCGGAGCGGAAAAATCTGCATAAGATGATTTTCAGCCACCTAAACATTTCCGTATATTTTTTTCACACTTTTTATTTTTTTAAATGTGGTCAAAAGTGAGGCATCCTGGGAGAGATGGAAGGGGCTGCTTTAGAGCAGTGGTTCTCTCAGCCCAGTCTTTAGGGCACACCCTATCCGATCGGGTTTTTAAGATATCCACAATGAACATGTATGAGATTTGCATACCAAGGAGGCATAGAATGCAAATCTCTCTCGTGCATATTAATTGTGGATATCCTGAAAACCCAAATGGATGGGGTGTGCCCTGAGAACTGGGTCAAGAATCACTACTTTAGAGGCACTGTTAACATAAATGCATTTAATTGTTTAAATTGTACATACGCAGCCAACGTGCCTACTTTATACCTTCATTTGAAATCACAGAGTAAGCATGTACGTTATCTCCAGGAACAAGCAGGAATGTAGTCTTCACATATGGGTATCGTCGGCACCGACGGAGCCTGTGCGGGAATGCTCCCCAGCGTCCAATAGGAACACTTCTGGGAGCATCCCTCAGCACATGCGCGCTGCCTTCCCGCCTTTCCAAATGTCCCTCTTCAGTTTTTCGTTTTCCACGGAGCCGACAGGACACATACCCTGTCACCGCAGAAAATTTATTCTTTAAACTTGCTTTTTGTGGTTGCGTCTGCCTCCACTCAACACCTACCGGTACCGCCAGTTCTCTTTTCTTCTTTTAAAAAAAAAATATATATATTATATATATATATTTTGGTGCTAGGCGCCATTTTGGGCATTAGGCCCCATTTTCCTAAAAAATGGAAAAACCAGCTAGTGGTTTTAAAAAATGTACTAAGTGTGGCGGTACCATTTCCATCACCGACACCCATGACTGGTGTCTCAAACGTTTAGGCCCTGACCATTCTCCATCGGAGTGTCTCTCTTGTATGGGGATGACTAAAAGAGGACGACAGAACTGGGCTGCAAAGCTCGGAACCCTCTTTTCTTCAGATGCCATGTCCATTGCATCAACGTGTTCCAGAGCCTCGTCTTCCTCCCATGGATCTCAGGCAACTAAACATAAGAGCCGGTCCTCAAAGGGTAGATCTCCTTCCAAGCATCAAGAAGCCATTGGCATGGCCCTTGAGGAAATTACACCGGCAAAACAGCCCCGGCGTGAGGCTTCAGCCTCCAAAGCGCCAACGGGGCTCCAGGATGTTCTTGAGGCCTCGACCTCGGCAGAACTACTGGTGCCATGCTCAAGGGTTCCGGCCGCTTCTACCAGTACCGACACCCAGGCATCGGCAGTGTCGACAGACCAGAGATTTCTCGCTATCGAACGCAGTCGTGCAGCTCTCCTTTCAGCCGCGGTACCGTTGACACCGCTACCGACAGTTCAACGGGCACCGGTACCAGCACTGGAACCGATACCGGTACCAGCACCAACGGTACCGGCCCCGGTGGGAATTCTGCCCAGGTTGACTTTTTCTGGCATCGACAGATCAGTACCGGACCTACTCGGTACCGACTTCAATCGATACCGATACCATGCTTTGCATGATCAGGATCAGAGATACTTAGAATCCTCCGACTCCGAGGACTCTGATAATTCTGTCGGTACCAGAGTGCTTCTCCCAGAAGACTCCTCTTCTCCTCAATGCAGAATGTCTCCTCCGGAGGACATGTCTTTTCAGGATTTTATTCGTGATGTGGCCCGAGGCCTTTCAATCATGGTAGCTCCTGAAAAGGAACCTAGAGCAAAGGAATTGAAAATTCTCCAATACCCTAAGGCTCCCAAAGAGGCAGCCACTCTGCCCATTCATGAAATTCTTCATGATTTGATGCTCAGAATGTGGGAAACAACTTTGACCACATCTCCTCATTCTAAGAGACTTGATACCATGTATCGAGTTCCACCATGTCCTGGCTTTCAAAAGACTCAGCTGCCACACCATTCAATGGTAGTGGAGTCAGCCATTCGTAGGATGAAAAGTGCAAAAAAACATGCATCCAATCCTCCAGGTCGTGAATGCAGGACTCTTGACGCCTTTGTACATCAAACTTTTCAGGCCTTCATGCTTTCAGCTAGGATTAGCTCATATATTTTATATATGGGAATGTTCCTCAAAGAAGTCAAAGAAGATTTGGAGCTTATGAGCCCCCTTCTCCCTGATGACAAACAAGACTTCCTTACTCTTTGCAAGCATGCTCAAGACGTTTCCACGTTTATAAATCGTGCAACCTGACACGGCTCTGAATGCATCAGCAGAACTTCTGCTATTGCCATTGGTGCACATCGGATTGCCTGGCTTCAGGCATCAGACTTGGAGATTTGGGTACAGGATAAATCAGGAAACATCCCTTGCACAGGAGAAAACATCTTTGGCAAGAATTGGCAGGAAAAGGCTAATGAGATAGATGCTGACAATATCACTTTAAGCAAAACACCAGAGGCAAGAGTGGAGAATGAACACTGGTGCTTTATTGATCCAACACGTTTCGGCAGATGCCTTCCTCGGGGGGGGTGAAAATACTTACAACATATAAAACAAAACACATTAAAAACATAATGAAATAAAAGGTAAATCAAATCGGGCATATGATTAAAAAATAAAGTATGTAATTAAACAATAAGAATGTATAGCCATAATATATCGATAAAACCATAGGTGATCATACCAAACAATAAATAAATACATATTAAAACAGTACATACACAATTAAAAACCGTATAAATAAATAAATTAATGAAACATAAAATAGACGCAGGGCAAAATGAAGTCGCAATGAATGTAAAAGTCAATATGCAAACATATACTAAAACATGCTACTTACATTCAAGCACTATGGGTACAAAGGCCCAAGTAGTGAATCCTCTTAGAAAGTAACTACCACCATAAAACTGGTAACAATGGACTCTTGTAATATTGTTGTGTATCTATTGAAACTGCAATGCGGCAATCAGAATAATGCTCTAAAGGTTCTATGAGATATCTTGGATCTATCTGATTTAAACACTTGAACACTATACAACGGAACATAAAATAGTAGTAGAAGGCGGCGTGGCAATCAGGTATAAATTACTGAGAGAAAAGATCAGTAAAGACTACTACTGAAGATAAAACACTTTTCAATATCAATTTTAATCATGGAATAAGATACAAGACATTAATGCGCTTGGAATTCTGGACATGCCTCAAACAACTTGAAAAACTATTTATGAAGAAAACTCCTCTATGCCCAATTCACTGAGTTGAAGGAGAAATGGGTTTACAGAAGGATAACACTGGTTTTTTTAAGTGCCATCAAGTCAATGCTGACTCCTAGCAACCTAGCAACCCCTGGGTTTTCTTGGCAAAGTATGACCAGAAGTAAATTGTCAGGCCTTTTCTTCCCAGGCAATGGAGGATAAAGTGCCTTGCCCAAGGTCACAAGGAGTACCAGTGGGGATTGAACCCTGATCTCTTGGGTAATAAGCTGTCGCTCTAATCACTAGGCTTCTCCTTCACTCTTGGATAAAGTTTACATAAGTGGTAATTTACTTTCCTTGGATCCTGCTAGACCAGTCCAGACGAGTGGGTTATGCTCCCTTGCCAGCAAGTGAAGACAAACTTGAGCAACTTTCAGCTTTGTCATCACTTGGAATATCCTCTAGTGCAGCACTGACAGAAGCCAGTACTTCTGCCTGACTCTCCTAGCCCACACTATGGTGCAGTAGTCATTGAGACCGAGTCCTGAAGGGCTCAACGTTGCTTGGAACACGGTTTACCCTACCGGAGCTGACAGCTGCCCTGAATCCAGCACTTTTTCCCCAACAGGTTATTAATACTATGTGGGTCAAAGAAGAGCAGAATAAACCCCCGAGGATCCAGGCCCCTTTTCCCTCCTGCTGTCCTTATCCACATGCTATGTATTTTTTGGAATTTTTCTTATTTTTTTTTTCTCCCATTGGTTTCAATGGCTATATTTGGCTTTTTCCGTGGGCATCCAAGGCTTCCCAGTCAACGTGACAGGCCCTGGGACTCCCTTTTGCCACAGCCCTGCTTCTTTTTACAGTGTGCTTTTTCACTGTCTTTTTAAAATTTTGCTGCTTCAGTGTTTAGCCATATGGCCCGATGCAGCAGACATCCCTAGCAGGGTTTTGAAAGGGGGGGGCAGTTTGGTTTTGTGTTTTTTGGTTTTTTTTATAAAACTCAGCTGCTTCTTTTTGTCCTCATTATGGCTGCACAGCCTGGGGCCCTCTTTTTTCAGCATTCTGGGATGCCTCACAGAGAGCCCAGGGCCCGATACCATTCCTATGGCTCCTGCTGCTATCTTCTTTTTTTTTCCTTTTCCTGCTGGTGGACACCGCAGCCAATTCAGATGCCAGCTTGGGCCCAATGAAGTTGGTCCATCACAAGGTTGCCTTACTTGCATGTCAGGATAAAGAAAAAGATTATTCATATAGAGCTAGAACGACAGACCTCCACAGCCTACTCAAGTGTCAGATGAAAACAAAGAGTGTTGAAGTATCAAAGTAAAAGCCCAAAAATCCAGTTCCAGTGTTAACTTTGGAAAAGCATCCCAACAAGCAGAAAGAACGAGTGACAGAATCCGCCAGTACACATAGAAAAGGAAACAATTTGCAAAACAAGACAAAAAAATCTCTTTAAAGAATTAGATCAACAGATGAGGGGAAAGATGTGGCAAATGCAAGAACAGTGAGAAACAGAGTGCTACTCCAGGAAACATGCTGATTAAAACAAAATTGAACCCTAAGGATGAGAGGCTAACAGTTGCAGCCCAAGTCAGTAGATTACACAGAAGATGGTTCACAGCAAATATAGACAAAAAAATATAAAAGTGGCATATGTAGATCCTATAAAGAAGAGTTGGAAATGGTTACTCATGACGTCACTAACTGCAAAGTTCTGATGGTAGAAACGTTTTATACAGAAAGGCTCAATATGGTGCATGTCTGATCCACCGGAAACATTGTAAATGATATGTCACCAGAGTACCAGAAGAGCACTGGGATTGAGATTACCACCACCTGAGACATT
This sequence comes from Ichthyophis bannanicus, assembly GCA_033557465.1. Taxonomy (NCBI): domain Eukaryota; kingdom Metazoa; phylum Chordata; class Amphibia; order Gymnophiona; family Ichthyophiidae; genus Ichthyophis; species Ichthyophis bannanicus. The sequence goes on along the minus strand of CM066035.1, from coordinate 896,729,277 downwards.
CCCATTTTAATTGATAAAACGATGGATGCAAGGAAACTGGGCATAGTTGTAAAGGAGAAAGACATGAGAATGGCATTGGCAATGGAGGCATCAATGCCAAGTGATTATTCTAAGCATCAAGTGAAGAGAGAAAAATCCTCAAGTATCAAGAAGATGAAGAAAACGTGGCAGAAACAGAAATATGTCACATCGTACTGGGTGCCACAATCTTGATTAACAGGAATTTCCAAACATACCTCGATAGGTTGCCTATACATATTACATCCTATGAACTCCAGTTTGAAGCTGTCTTTGCCATGATGCAAGTACTTCAGTGAGCGCTGGCAGTAAATTTCAGAAACTGTGATCATACTCCAAGTACCGTGGCTCAGGAGCGATGTTCATTACGGTTGTAATATCCACAATACTAACTCTACTTAAAGTAGACAAAGCGATGGGACCAGATGGGATACACCCTAGAATACTGAGGGAACTTGGGGACGTTCTAGCAACTCCACTGACTGACCTTTTCAATGCCTCGTTGGAGTCGGGAGTGGTGCCAAAGGACTGGAGAGAGGCTCATGTGATGCCTTTACACAAAAGCGGAAGTAAGGATGTGGTTGAAAACTACAGGCCGGTTAGTTTAACTTCGGTGGTGAGTAAATTATTGGAAACCCTGCTGAAAGAGAAAATAATGAGGTTTCTGGAGTCCAGCGGATTACAGGATCCGAGGCAGCATGGATTCACCAGAGGCAGGTCTTGTCAGACAAATCTGATTGATTTCTTTGACTGGGTGACCAGGGAGTTGGACCGAGGGAGAGCTCTAGATGTGGTGTATTTAGATTTCAGTAAAGCCTTTGACACTGTTCCTCACAGGCGACTTATAAACAAACTGAGCACCCTAGGGATGGACCCTAAAGTTACTGCTTGGGTTAGAAATTGGTTGGGTGGGAGGCGACAAAGAGTACAAGTAAATGGAGCTCACTCTGAGGAGAAGGATGATACCAGTGGTGTGCCCCAGGGATCTGTCCTTGGTCCGATTCTTTTTAACATCTTTGTTAGTGATATAGCGGAAGGGCTGTCGGGTAAGGTCTGCCTCTTTGCAGATGATACCAAAATCTGCAATAGAGTAGACACCCAGGAAGGTGTAGATAACATAAGGAGGTATCTAGCTAAGCATGAAGAATGGTCTAGAATTTGGCAGCTGGGATTTAATGTTAAAAATTGTAAGGTCATGCATTTGGGCTGCAAAAATCCAAGGGAGCAATACAGTATAGGAGGTGAAGTACTTTTGTCCACTAAAGAAGAGCGGGACCTAGGCGTGGTTGTGTCTGATGATCTTAAAGTAGCTAAACAGGTAGAAAAGGCGACGGCAAAGCTAGAAGGATGCTTGGGTGCATACGGAGAGAAATGGCTAGCAGAAAAAAGGAGGTAATAATGCCTCTGTATAAGTCTTTGGTGCGACCTCATTTGGAGTATAGTGTGCAATTCTGGAGACCGCACCTTCAAAAGGATGTGAACAGGATGGAGTCGGTGCAGAGGGTGGCTACTAAAATGATTAGTGGGCTTCATTATAAAGCATATGAGGACAGACTTAAGGATCTTAATATGTACACCTTAGAGGAAAGGCGGGATAGAGGCGATATGATTGAGATGTTTAAATACCTCCGTGGCATAAATGTTCAGGGAGAGAGCCTCTTTCAATTGAAAGCAAGTTCTGCTACGAGGGGACATGGGATGATGGTGAAGGGAGATAGATTCAGGAGTGATATGCGGAAATATTTCTTTACGGAAAGAGTAGTGGATCCATGGAATAGTCTCCCAGTGGAGGTGGTAAAGATGAGGACAATAACTGAATTCAAAAAAGTATGGGACCAACACAGAGGATCTCTGAAGGTAAAAAGTGGACTGCTGTAGTTGTTATGGAAGGACAGACTAGATAGGCCATGTGGTCTTTTTCTGTCATCATGTTTCTATGTTTCTAACTCATTTGGAGATGCTACTCCCAAGAGGAGCATAAACCTTATGCATTTATGCTTCTTAAGTAGAAAGTCCTATTGCTGCATTGATCTTGGTTTGCAGCTTGTCGTGCTGTGAGGGCTTGCATGCATAAGTGATGCTGAGAGCTAAACTATCGGTAGTTTAACTACTGGCAGGGTCTCCCAAGATGGACAGGTCTCAGCTGAGGTGCCAGACCAAGACAAACCACCCATCTGGGCAGCAGCAGAATGGGACAGTGTTGACAGCGGAGGATCACATTTTTGTGACAATGGCAACACCATCAAACTTAAACTGCGCGGAAGAAAGGCCCGGCAATCTACTTCTGTATCTTGCCATGAAAACCCAATGGATAGTTACAACAAAACAAATTGTGCTATGGTGCTGGAAGATGAGACCCCCAGGTCAGAAGGCACTCAACTAGCTACTGGGGAAGAGCTGAAGACTTTTCAGAGTAAAGCCAGCATTTATGATGTGGTTGGATCAAAGCCCTCGGGAAGTCTGACTGCTGATGTAGCTGCGCATGAAATGAGAGTCAGAAGCTGTAAAGATGTCTTACACATTGAAACATGGAATGTACGAAGCATGAACCAAGGGAAGTTGGAGGTGGTCAAGAATGAAATGGAACGTGTACAACTTGATCTGTTGGGTGTCAGCAAACTGAAATGGATTATGGTTTGTAGAGTATCTGCTGGTATGTAGTGTAGGATCTTGAAAGTGGTTAGCATGGCTTTGAATTTAATGCGTAAGTATATTCCGGTGAAGCTTTAAGATGGGCATAATATGGTCTTGTCTTGCAGTTCCTGCTATTATTCGCGCTACTATATTATGCATCATCTGTAGGAGATGTATTGCATATTTTGGGACACCTTGGTAGAACGAGTTGCAATAGCCCAGATGTGGGGTTAGTGTGGCTTGGCATACTGTTTGGAAGTCCTTTGGGCTGAGTAGTGGTTTTAGTTTTTGTAGGATGCTCATTTTGTGGTAGGCGTTTTTTTGTTTTCTTTTGATGTGTGATGTAGATTTAGGTTTTGATCCAGTATGACTCCTATTTTATCTCATGTTTCACTTTTAAATTGTTGTTACTGCACACAGTGGCTGGAAGTATAAGTTGAACAGTAGTGAGGAGAGTGATGAGTTTTGGGGAATTCCATGATGTCTGAATGGTCTTGATTTGTGGCTTCCATATTTTACTTATTGTAGGCATCGTCTAAGTATGAATAGAACTATTTCAGGGTAGTATTGCTGAGTCCTATGTCGTGTAATCGTTGTATTAGGATGTTGTGGCATCTGGTGTCGAATGCTGATGATATACCTAGGAAGATTAAGATTAAACCTTGTTTTACATCATCTATGTAATAGTGGGGAGAGAGGGGGGTCTATTAAAATAGGGGGAAAATTCAGAAAAAGATGCAAATAAAGTTTTGTAACACCAGGATCAGAATTGCTGGTGCCGACTGTGCTAGAAAGAAAAAGAAAAATAAATTTTATGAATAGATATACACTAGCATCTGTGAACATTTCTTTGTTTGTTTTCAATAAAATTCCAATTATTCTATTGTTCTACTGCATTTGACTCAAAGCTATTTCCCTTTCATCTTCCGAGTAATTTCTTTTGCAGATGTCTAAAAAACCCTTTTATTAGGTCTGATGACCAGACAATTAATCTAAAAAGGAAAAGCACATGCACCTCCAAAACCCAAGACAAAACAGCCAACAGAGCACAATAATGCAAGCCACTGAGGTCTGAGGTACTGTGGAGATTTAGCTTGAAATACCGTTATTTACAGTTGTGGTCAACATTATTGGCACCCTTGCATTTTAGATACATTGTGTACAATATCTTGAGAAATAATTAAAAATATTCCAACTGTACGTCATCATAAGATTTTAATAGTATGTCAAAAAGATACACAACAAAAAGAAAGATGTCTGTGCAACTTAAACGTAGTAATTTCTGAGGAAAAAACACAAAATATGACTTGGACAGGATTCATGGCACCCTTCACTAATATTTGGTTGCACAACCTTTGGCTGTGATGACAGCCTCCAAACATTTCTGGTAGCCATCTATGAAGTTTTGTACATTTGTCTGCTGGTAGTTTCTCCCACTCTTCAACTGTGATTTGTTCCAGCTCATGAATGTTTCCAGGATTCCTTTTACCAATGGCAGATTTCAGCTCTTTCCAAAGGTTTTCGATTGAATTGAGATCAGGACTCACTGTTGGACAGTTTAAAACTGTCCATTTTTTCCTTTTTAACCATTCTTTTGTACTTTTGTTATGTATGTTTTAAGTCACTGTACTGCTGCTGGAGGACTCATGACCTTCAACCCAGACCTAGCTTTTTGATACTAGGTAGACACATTTCACTCCAAAATACCTTGTTAGTCCTCTGACTTCATGATTCCTTTAATACATTCCAGACCTCCAGTTCCTGAGGCAGAAGAGCTCCACAACATTATGGAACCTCCACTATATTTAACTGCAGAAAGTGTGGTTTTTTTCCCTCTTATAAGCTTCATTGATTTGCCTGTAAACGTTTCACTGGTCTGCGCGGCCACAGAACATTTTCCCAGGAGGATTGTGGTTTCTCAAGGTGAATTTGGACAAAGATAAGGCATGCCTTTTTATGTCTGTCTGAGCAGTAGGGTCCCCCTTGGCCTTTGCCCATGAAGTCCTTTTTTGTTTGCATGGCATATGGTACAGGTTGAAACCACCACTCTAGATTGCTCTGGGTCAGCCTTAAGCTCTTTATATGTTGTACTTGGTGTTTTTACAACAGCTTGTACCAACCTTCGAAGACTTCTTGGATTAATTTTTCTCTTCCCACCACATCCTGGGAAGTTCTTGACAGTTCCATGAGCAGAAAATTCTCAATATTGTGAGGTCTTTGGAGATGGCCTTGTATCCCTCTGAAGTTTGATGTTTGGTGATAATGGCTTTTCTGACAGTCTCAGGCAGCTCTCGTCTTTACCATTGTGAATATGGAACAGGGCTTGAATGTGGCCATTTTAAACATTAGAGACCATCATTTATTGGTTGATTCAAGTCATGTGAGTACTGGCAATTGGTCTAATTTTATTACAATGGGAATGTGGTTCTTCTGTTTCCTTTTTAAATTGGTCGTGTTTTATTTGATTTGATTCTTGTGTGTTGAATATGTGGCCAGTTTATTTTTCTTTTTTTAGGATATACTGGACATTAAGGAAATGAACTACAAGGGTGCCAATAACATTGACCACAACTTAAGTGCTGATACAACAACTTCAACACTCACATCACTGCCAAACACTGTCTTCTGCCTCTTCTACAGACACAGTCTACCATCTCTTCCTTTCACATTGTGCTACTTGTCAGTACTCTAACATTAAGCTCCAGACTCCAGGACCTGCTCTTTCTTTTGGCAAGGATTCAGATAGAAGAAAAAAAAAATCAATGACCTAACATCTCCAGATCCCACTTTTGGCAATCCAGTAATGTGCAACACGTGCACTTTTCTGTGGAAAGAACATACAGCGCCAGAGAATCATAGCTTCTTAGCATGCAGGCAAAAGACCTCCTAAGAATTTTGTCCTGGACATGTCATAGCAGACCCCCACTGGCTGTTAGTGCAACACAGCTGCAGATACTATATCCCTGGGTTAGCAAATCACTAAGAAATTTTGATCCCCTTTCACTGGAAAGCTTTTCCACACATTAAACAGAAAGGAACCTAAAAGGGTTTGGAAGAAATTTTAGGCTGTGGGGAAATGATTTATAGCTCCTTTAAATTTTAAGCTTTAAAAACAGGTGGTTCTTCCTCACAGATTCCATACCCCTTTCCCCCCAAGACATCAAAAACTACCACATTCCACATCAGCTTCTTTTACTATCGTGTAATGAAGTGTTTCCAAACCTTATCAAGCCCAAGGCCAATCAATGTGCGGCGCAGCAACCTCGGCAGAGAAGGCTGTGCAGAATTGGGAGGACTCATATAGCCAAAAGAAAAGCTCGAGAAATACTGCAAGCCCCAGCAGCATCTTCCAAAATCCTGAGAGAGGCACAAATGAATCTGCCACAATGGACTAGTTTCTTGTACGCACAAGTACAAGAGAAGGGAGAAGCTGGTGTGATACAAGGCAGCCCAAGATTCCCACTCCCGTTACTCCAGAAATGCAGGGTAGATTCTTTAACTCACTTATGGCCTCCCTCTACTGGCTTCCTATTGGCTTTCATTCATTTTCCAGCTCTGGCCTGTAACCATAAATGCATTCATGGTCTGGCTCTCATTCACCATTACGCCATTCTCTTTTCTCAGTCTCAAATCCTTTTCAGAAACTCTTCCAAGCAGCAATCCATTTCCTCCCACTGTCATGATTTCTCTCTAGTACCTTTTCTCCAGAAAAAATGCTTCCTCTCAACATACAAAATGTTTAATCACTAGTCTTCTTCCAGGCCAAGTCAAAAACTCTTACTCAGATTTGCTCATTCTTACACTTAACTCCTCTGCAGATGCAGTAGAACATCTTTTTGGTCAAAAGAGAAGAGCAAACAAGTCAACCTCTGGCCCTGCATGCCCAAACTCCCTATGGAGCAAGAAACTGGTTTGGCTATTGTCTCGGTGGCCCACACCATTCCATGCCTATGCTCCCCTGAATGTGTTTTGCTTTTGTTCCTAATATTTCTTTTCTAACTACTGTCTTTATGTCTCATTGGCAGGTGTCATCAGGAAGATGCCACAGGAAAACAAAATCCAGCCAACTCAAACAAAAGAAATTCACCCCTCCCTCTCTTCTGCTCTGTGACTTCTCACACTATCACTCTTGCTTGAAAGGGTTTTCCTCTTCAACTACCTTCTTCCAACAGCCAAATTTGTCTTCACCCCTTGTTTGCCCTTGGTAGTTTCTCCCACCCAAGCCTCACTAACTTCCAAAGTAGGAGAGGCACCTTGTAAAGGCAAACCTAGTGTCACTTCGCCAGCAGATCTGCCATCATAGCAACAGCTATCTTCCCTTGCTCTGAAGGCCTAAACTCACCATCTCTGTGAGACATCTAGGTCCAACCAGCCTGTATGGATGGAGGACCCAAACCTGAATTCCCTATCGCCACACCCCTCAACACTATGGGCTGAGCCTTGGCCACCCCAATAAATGGCTTCCATTCCTTTGTTTTACTCAAGCATATATACACAGGGATAATGAATTCCTTCCCCAAACAAGCTTACAAGCTATGCGACTATGAGTTAGAGGAAAGGAAGGTGACTTGCCCACACTAAGTGACATTGCCAAGCTTGGAGTCAAGGTTCTTGGCCTGTTATGCTAACCACTAACCGCTTTCACCTTTTTTTTTGTTGTAACAATCTGCCGGCACTTCCAGTGCTCTGCTCCCATGGCCTCTGCTGGTTTCTTCTGCTACTGGAGGTGGAACCCTGCCAGCACTTCCATGAGTTGTGCCCCTGCAAACACATTCTTCAGTGAGGGTTTTATATTTAACCTAGGATGGAGAGTATCACAAGAGTGTGATACACGTTCCCCGCTCCCACCTTTCTTCAGCAGGTGTATGACATTCTTTGCTCAGCAGCCCTTGGAAAATCATCCCATGGTCCAGGAAGCTGAAACACTCTTGATACTTCCAGCCATGTGCTCATCTCCAAAATGTGCGCTTCTCTGCCTTGACCTTTACCCTCAAGAATACTGCCCACACATATGACTGCTTCACCCTATCTCCAAGAGCCAGGAAGTCACTTTTGTATACATTCTGGAAGATACCTAGCACTAACATGAATGAGCAGCATCAGATAATAGTCAGCAGGCCTGATGAGCCGCTCACATAATCTCAGATCCTTCCACCAGGCAGACAGCACACCTCCCAGGATAGCATGTCTGGTTGGCAGATGGACCCCTCTGTACCCCACCATTACCCTTCACTGCCTAGTACTTGCTGACCCTATTAAAGGCAAGACTCAAGTTGCATAGCCATGAGATCACATGCCACAACGCATATTATAGCAACATTCCCATAAAGCATCACTTTCTAGGACCAGAGCACTGCATCAATGGCTTTATGATCAAGACCCTCAAAGAAAGATTTAACACAATCCAAACACCTACCGAAGTTAAAGTGATCAAAGGCTTTGGAATTGACAAGAGAAGACTTAAAATGTTTTTTTAACTCACTATAATTCATAAAATTCTACTGCCCGTCACCTTGTGATCACTCAAATTCCCACCTTTGGTCTCCCCACCATCATAACCACCACTATCAGTCATTTTTTACTCATTGTGTTCTGATCTAAGGGAGTGATATCTCCCAAAATAGAAATCATATATATAGGATGGCCCAAAAAAAGTGAGACCATCTCGTAAATTAAAAGCTTAAATAGTTTACTTATTTACCCTTTTTTAGCTATATAACGTCTTTATTTCGACAATTTCCGGTCACCATAATTTTTTTAAATTTGTCAATCGTTTACATCTGTCTTTTTGAATTTTTAAATAACTTATATGCTACAAGATGTTCTCACTTTTTTTGGGCCACCCTGTATATTTGTTAAGCTTTATTTCCGCGCATTCAAATAGCCTAACATGCCATCATACTGCTAGCAAGCAGTAATGAATTCTCCCTCTAGTGGCAAGAGGACGGAACTGCAGCTACACACATGAAAACAGGGCTTCGGTTGCTTGAGAAAAACTTAGTTTGGCATTTCAGAAAGCCGATGCCACTGACACAAGTTCCTGCTATTCATCCCAGTTGGGGTACAATTCCTCACCTGCTTTGCCCACTTACAGCCTGCATTGCCATTCGTGCTGGCATCCGCGCAGTGTTAACACAGAATTTTCAGGACTGTTGTGGGCACAGAATGCAAGAAGGAATTTAACACAAGCATAGACCCTGTGGTAATGGCAATGCATTGAGCATTTAAACCCATGCAGATGGATGACAATGAAGCAATCAGCTCTGCAGCACACAGTGAAGTGTACCGAAGACCAGAAGGCTGAATTTAACATTAAATTTAAACAGGAGGTTTGAGGAGGAGTTAAGAGTTAGCTCAAGGCTTGTGGTCAATGCAGGTAAAGAAAGCACAGTTACTTACCTGTAACAGGTGATCTCTGGGAACAGCAGGAATAAATCTTCACATATGGGTTTCGTCGGTACCGACGGAGCCTGCGCGGGAACGCTCCCCAGCGTCCAATCAGAAAGCCTTTGGGAGCATCCCACAGCGCCTGCGTGCTGCCTTCCCGCCTTTCCCAACTGTCTCTCCTCAGTTGAGTTTTAAAGCTGAGACAAAGAGAGAGAGAGAGGGAAAGGAAAGATAGAGAGATACAACTCCTAGGGGAGGTGGGTGGGTTGTGAAGACTTATTCCTGCTGTTCCCAGAGATCACCTGTTACAGGTAAGTAACTGTGCTATCTCCAGGAACAAGCAGGAATGAGTCTTCACATATGGGGACTCCCTAGCTTTAGATGCCAGGGAGAGACCCCAGAAGTTGTGTGTCCCTGGGACAGGGCTCCACTTCCCCCCATGGATCTCTGGCATCCCATCAGGGATGGTGGGTAGGAGTTGATTAAGTATGGAACAGGTGTTTGAGAACAGCCTGACCAAACAAGGCATCCCGGCAGGAGTCCTCGTCCAAGCAGTAATGGGCTGTGAAGGTATGAACCGAGGCCCAAGTGGCTGCTCAACAGATGTCGTCAATAGACACAGAGTTCAGATGAGCCATTGAGGCTGCCATGGCTCTCACATTGTGAGCTGTGACATGGCCCTCCAGAGAAATGTTCTTACTCTGATAGGCGAAAGAAATACACTGGGCAATCCAGTTAGATAGTGTTCTCTTGGAGACTGGTAGTCCCAAATGAGAAGGATCAAAGGCAACAAAGAGCTGAGAGGGCTTTCTATGTTGCTGTGTCCTCTATGTAAAAAGCCAGAGCTCTTTTATAGTCCAGGGTATGAAGATTCCTCTCTGCACTTGATGCATGAGGTCCTGGAAAAAAGACAGGTAGGTAGACCTCCTGGTTAAGGTGAAATGGCAAGACCACCTTAGGCATAAAGTGTGGATGAGTCCTAAGGACTACCTTGTCATGATGGAACCTTGTATAAGGTGGATTAGCTACGAGTGCTTGCAATTCACTAATACGACATGCTGATGTGATTGCAATGAGAAAGATAACTTTCCAAGAAAGGTATTTCAAGGAGGTGGTAGCCAAAGGTTCAAAAGGTGGCTTCATAAGGTTCAAGTCCCATGCCACCGGAGGTGGTCTAAAGGGAGGCTTTGTTAAAAGGAGGCCTCTCATGAACCTTGCTACAAGAGGATGAGAGGAAATAGGTTGTCCATTTAGAGGCTTAAGGGAAGCTGCAATAGCACTCAAATGGACCCTTACTGAATTTGTCTTAAGGCCCGCATTAGACAGATGGAGGAGATACTCCAGCAAAGATTCCAGGGGTATGGCAAGGGGGTTAAGACCCTTCTCAGAGCACCAGATGGTAAACCTCTTCCACTTGAAAGCATAAGAATGTCGAGTGGAAGGTTTTCTGGAAGCATAAAGAACATCTTTCACCTGTTAAGAAAGATGAAGATCTTGGAGATCTAGGCCTTCAGCAACCAAGCCCTGAGATGCAGAGACTGGGGACTGGGATGCCATAACTTTCCGTCCTCTTGAGATAGGAGATCTGGAGCAGACCCTAACTCCAGGGAGGGAGCTTGAGAGAGATGTAGAAGCAGAGGGTACCACACTTGCCATGGCCAATGTGGAGCTATGAGAATCATGTGGCCTCTGTCTCTCTGAAGCTTGAACAGGGTTTTGGGAATTAGGGGAATGGGTGGAAAGGCATACAGGAAGTCTTGAACCCAGTGAAGGAGGAAAGCATCCCTTGCCTGAGCTCCCTGAGCTGGAGTTCTGGAACAGAACCGGGGAAGTTTGGCATTCCACGGACTTGCAAAGAGGTCTATGTCCGGGGTTCCCCAAATCTGAAAAATCCTGGCCACCTGGTCCACATGTAGGGACCACTCATGTGCAAGCAGAACTCGACTGAGCCTGTCTGCCCAAGAGTTTTGAACGCCTGGAGGATAAACTGCCAGAAGATGAATCTGATGCTCTCTGGCGAGGGCCCACAGTCGCAAAGCTTTGTTGCAAAGCGACAGAGAGCCAGTTCCGCCCTGCTTGTTCACACAGAACATGGCTACTTGATTGTCCGTGTGGATAAGGACTGTCTTGTAGCTGAGCAGGGTGTGGAACACCCGCAGAGCAAGGAAGATTGCTCTGAATTCCAAGAGATTGATAGGTAGACAACTCTCCTGTGGGGACCAGATGCCCTGGGTGGAGAGGTCTTGCAGATGAGCTCCCCACCCCATTGGAGAAGCATCTGTTGTGAGAGTTGCTTGGGGTAGAGACTGCTGAAAGGGGGACCCCAGCAACAGGTTTTGAGGGTACTTCCACCACTGGAGGGACAAAATGAGGTGACTTGTGCTTGCTATTTTGTCTGACAGGCAGTCTAATGCCTGGGTCCATTGGGTGGATAAAGTCCACTGAGCTGCCCTCATGTGAAGGCGAGCATATGGTACCACATGCACGTTGGATGCCAAGTGGCCTAGTAACATCTCTCGAGCAGTTAAGTGGGGCTTCAACTCTGCTTGAGAGGCTAACTGCACCAAGCGAAGGCAACGGGCCTGGGGGAGATAGGCCCTTGCCCTTGTGGTATCCAGCAATGTCCCTATAAACTCCAGGGACTGAGTAGGGGTTAAATTGGATTTTGGGATGTTTATTATCAGCCCTAAATACTGAAGGATATGCATTGTGCAGGCTAGAGAACTCTTGGCCTCTGACTGAGTGGGAGCTTGAATGAGTCAGTTGTCCAAATAAGGGAATACAAATATTCCCAGAGTGCGCAGAAAGCACAGTTACTTACCTGTAACAGGTGATCTCTGGGAACAGCAGGAATAAGTCTTCACATATGGGTACGTCGGTACCGATGGAGCCTGCACGGGAATGCTCCCCAGCATCCAATCAGAAAGCTTTTGGGAGCATCCCTCGCGCCTGCGCACTGCCTTCCCGCCTTTTCCACTGCCTCTCCTCAGTTGAGTTTCATAGCTGAGACAAAAGGAGAGAAAGAGGAAAGGAAGATAGATAGATAGATAGATACAACTCCTAGGGGAGGTGGGTGGGTTGTGAAGACTTATTCCTGCTGTTCCCAGAGATCACCTGTTACAGGTAAGTAACTGTGCTATCTCCAGGAACAAGCAGGAATGAGTCTTCACATATGGGGACTCCCTAGCTATAGATGCCAGGGGGAGATCCCATAAAATGCGTGTCCCTGGATCAGGACTGCACTTCCCACACATGGATCCCCCGGCATCCCATAAGGGATGGTGGGTAGGAGTTGAAAAGAGAGGAGCTGTAAGAAAAAAACAGCGAACCTAAGGACTACAGGAGAGGAGTCCTTGGTATGTATGATAAGTACCATTAAAATTATTTAATGAACTATCATAATATGGAGCTTACCTACTGGATTGTAGGAAGTAGAGAGCGTGATGGAGTCTACTGGAGATTCAGTAGAGGAATCCTCAAGGTGACCTCACATCAGTAAGGATGAAGGTCCAAACCTGGAATTGTCAGATGACCCAGGTGTCAACTGGGGTAGTATAAGAACGGCAGGTCTTCAGTGGAAAGCTTTATGGGAAAAAGCTGAAAACTCTTTTAGCTACAGAGTCATTAACATTGAGTAGTAAAAGAAGAAGACTGACCGATTTGGACAACTAGCCCAGTCCTGGAGGGAAGAAGGGGTATGGAAAAAAAGCCCGTATTCCCAAGGAGAACAGATGTGTGAAGGGCTGAAAACTCAGAACTACTGAAGATCTACACTGTCTTTCCTAGCTGGTGAGAGATAGGAAACATATCGAAGCATGATGCTTCAGGGATAGCGAGACCTAGAGTAAAGTGGAAGCTGTTAGTACCACAGTAGTGGTTGTGTGCCTAACAGCCCCCACATACCGAGGGACAGTATGCAAATATGCAAGCCCACTGTCTGGCACCTCTAAGAAGGTAAAAACCTTTATAGCATAGACAGTTAGGGAGATAGTATGTAAATACATATCGACCTATAAAAGCATCTCGACAGATACATATACAGAGGGAGATATGTATATATATATATATATATATATATATATATATATATATATATATATATATATATGCATAACTTATGCACACACAGCTTACAGACATATGTATGTATAGAAATATATAGAGATATATACATACATGAATATATAAGTCTGAAGATACATGTCTGCAACTAAGCCCCATAAGAGCATTCACATGGGAGATGTGAAGGGGAAAGATTCATCTAACAACAAGAAGGTGGAACCTACTTGAAAAATATATAGAGAATCTATTTCTGCGGGCTAAGAGGGTGCAGGAATGCTATCCAGTGAAACAACCAGGATGGTTGTGTGAAAAAACAGAGGATAATATCAGTCTGTAGAGAGCAAGCCGTGAGTTCTGTAGAACTCAGACATGGTAAATGGACAGAAACGCATAGAAGGAGATACCAGGATGACCCACTGGAGGGACACAGGGGTATCATGCATTACTAGTAGAATATGTGCTGTCCATGGAGAGTAGGATAGCATGAGGCCAAGCTGTAAGGAAAAAAGAGCATATTCCTGCAGGATTGGGAACTCTTTGGACATTCACGCAGAAAAAGCTTATATCCGGTATTATAACAGGAGACAAGAGGGTGTGGAGAACCCTCACAGTCATGGAAAATGACTGATAAGCCTTTTCTACTATACAGAATAGCCATCAGAGACAAAGTTCAATGCTCTCTAGCAAGTGCCCATAGTAGAAAGCTTCTCTGAAGATTGCAGAGAGCATTATGCAGGAGAATTAGGAGATAAAATTGACTTTAGGTAAGCTGTGTTACCATATCCAAGGAAATGGAGATGGCCAGAAGGAAGATAATGTGAGAAGCCTGAAGTGAGTAGGATTATCCAAGATAGATGAGGAGAATCTTGGAATCACTACTAAGGCTAGACAGACTGGAAACTTGTGGGAAGGTACCGGTAGATGAATTACTGGAACTCCTGCATGAAGAGCAACTGAAGGAGACAGCAGAGAGAATCTGCCTGTGAAACACAGAGAGAACAGACAAAGAGAGAGGAAATGGACCTGTCCCTGTCTGATAAGCTGTCTAGAGAATTTGGTCAAAGAAAAACTCTACACTGAAATTAAGGTGTACAGTGTGGTACCACTCATTCAGGAAAAAAACCTGGATGACTTACCCTATGGCGAGTCAGCTGAAGAAGAAAATGTTCATGTTGGAACAGAAACTATCATGGGATAGTGGTTAACTTCTCTTCTTGGAAGGAAGAAGAGGAGAAATCTGTAACCCATACATAGACAAGAATATCCTGACAGCTGATTATATCCTGAAGAAAGGAAGCCATGTGTAGAGCTTGAAAGACAAAAACAGTGAACAAACTTCTGTTAAGAAGAGGTTAACTGTAAGTTGCAACCTTTAGGAACCTATGGTTGCTGGGTATGCTTAGACTGGTTAGAGTTTAGATTCTTCAGACCAAGACGAGGTGTCCCCTACTTGGGTACATCGGGATGATGGGCAGGAGAAGGGTGAAACCTTCTTTTCTTGGGGAAAGGAGGTTTGGTAGGAGATTTCCTACCTCCTGGGGAAGAAGGCAGCTTAGGATGGTTCCTAGAACCAGGAGAGTCAGTGGAGCAATGAGCAACCTGACGTAAAGCCTCCTTATTGAAGAGATTTTCTCCAGTACAAGGAGAATTACCCAGTGTGTGTTGTGCCCATCTGCTGAGGTCTGAAACTTGGAGCCAGGCTCTACGACGTGCTCCAATGGCAATAGCAGAGGATCTGCTAACAGACTCAAAAGAGTCTAGAGAAGCACGAGAAAGAAACCAAGAGATATTCTGGCTATGATTAAGAAGGAATAGTCTGCAGCCTTAGGCTCTGATAAAAAAGGAGTCAAAAGAGATAATTTCCTTGTGATCTCCTGGAGAGATAGACTCATAAAATATATAAGAGATAATCCTTGATGCCAGCATAGATGTTTGGAAGGTTTGACGTCCAAAGGCATCAAGTGCTCTAAATGCTCGACCTGGCGGATAAAAAGAATGCTTCTTCTTGTTGTTTATGTTTATGTTTAATAAAACTTGATATACCGCCCAACGCCACAGGCATCTGAGCGGTTCACAATAAAAACATTAATTCAGGTTCTTTTTTAAAAATTTAAAAATTAATGCTGCAGGAAAAAGAAAGGAACGCCAATTTAAAACAGTAAAGGGGGAGGAGGAAAGAAAGAGAGCAGGTCAGAATTAACAAATTGCAATATAATAACACGAAACAGAAAGGGAGGGGAGGACACAAGTGGGAGATCAAACACTAGCTAAAAGAGAGCAGATCAAGTTAACAAATTATAATAAATCAGCACTAGACAGAAGAGGAGGGGGAGGACACAAGTGGGAGGTCGAATGCTAGATTAAAAAGGTGGGTTTTAAGCTGGGACTTGAAGGACTGATATGACTCTACTGCACGGAGCGAGGGGGGGAGCGAGTTCCAAAGGCTAGGGGCCAGAAAGTAGAAAGCGGAAGAGCGAGTAGAAACAAGATGGGCTTTTTATCTTCCTCATTGCTGATTCCACTACAATGGAATGATGGGGAAGTTGAGTTTTTGAAACCCTGGAGAGGGGGGCACCCGATACAGAACATCAATTGCTGTAGAAGGTGAGGGAACCCTTAAAGGTGATTCCCATATTCTCAGAAGAAGATCCTGCAAAGAATGATGTAAAGGAAGCATTATATTTTTCTTTTCTGCAGGAGAGCCTCGAGTAGGATCAAAGCCAGGGATAGGAATAGCAAGAAAGGTTGCCATGTCAAGGAGAAATTTCTGAAAAGAGGGATCTCCGATGGAAACTATCCCTGGGTAGGCTACGGTTGAAGGAGCAGCCTGAGCACCAGAGGATGTACTGGTCTGGTGCAGAAAAAGAACCCCACTAGATGGATAGTGGTACTGGCAGTCACGATTTGAGGCAGTCAGTACTGCATCATCCATGCCAGGTATCGATTCCAAACTAGGCATAGAAAGGATCGATGGTACCGATGTAACTGCAGGAACCGACATCGATACCGATACCGGTAGCTGAGTCGGAATCGGAGACGGTAATGCCATCGAAGCAGTCATCGGAGGCTGCTCAAGCGGTACCGAGGAAACCTGAAATGCTTGGTGAATATCCTCGGTACTGCGTATCCGGAAACGATAAGGGTCGGTTCCGAGACGCGTCGGTATCGAGTCATCTAGACTAGATATCGATTCCAGACTCGGCATCGAAGGGAGCGAGTCTAGCGATGCATGTCTAGAGAGTACCGACGTCGGTGGTGGTATCGGCGATGTTGTCGATATAGGAAAGACAATCTGGGACATATCGCTCGGTCCAGAAGGTACCGAGGACGCCAGATGACGATCCTTGGTGAAGAGTGGAACACTCAACACCGGTGCCGATGCCGGGGTATCGGCACCGCTCGAAGCGGAAGCCACCCCCGAGCATGGCTGAGCTACAGGAAAGTCAATCTGGAACGTATCGATCAGTCCCAAAGGTACCGAGGACGCCAGATGACAATTCCTGGTGAAGAGTGGAACACTCAACACTGGTGCCGATGCCGGGGTATCGGTACTGCTCGAAGCGGATGCCACCACCGAGCATGGCTCAGGTATGTTCTGTGAGGGGTGAGCCCCAGGAACAACCTGAAACCCCTGAAATGCTTTGGAGCCCGGAGACTCCCGCCGGGGTTTTAAAGCCAATGGGTTCTTGAGGGCAAGGCCGGAGCCGTCATCATGCTTGGCATGAGACCTACCACTCAAGGATTGGCTAGTCTTAACAGACTGTTAGTGGGTTACCTGATCCTGAAGAGAAGAAAAGGCCGGTGCCCTCACTCCGGGAGGGAAAACGGTATCGAGGGAAACTCGAAAGAGGGAAGTTCTTCTCACAGTTTTGCAGCCTGATTGATCAGGGGGAAAAGGGTCAGGACCCAAACAGGTTAGACACCAGAGATTGGAGTCTAAAAAGAAAACTCTGTTTCCACAGTGAAGGCACTTCTTAGGAGAAGGCGGCTCCATGATGGAGAGGCCTTGTAGGCCCAAAAAGTTAAGACAGAAACAGAGGGAGAAATCTCTCTGAGTTTAAGAAAAAGAAAAGAAAAACCCACCGGCGGTACCAGTGGCGGCGGGAAAAACAGCCATGACCACAAGAAAACAAGAAATAAAGAATTTAAAGAAAAAAGTTTCTGCAGTGACAGGACGACGTCCTGCCGGCTCCGCGGAAAAACGAAAACTGAGGAGAGGCAGTGGAAAAGGCGGGAAGGCAGTGCGCAGGCGCGAGGGATGCTCCCAAAAGCTTTCTGATTGGATGCTGGGGAGCATTCCCGTGCAGGCTCCGTCGGTACCGACGTACCCATATGTGAAGACTCATTCCTGCTTGTTCCTGGAGATATGCAGCTACCACTGCCATGCATTTTGTGAACACCCTTGGTGCAGAGGCCAGACCAAAAGGGAGCACTCTGTATTGATAGTGCTTCTCTTGAAAAAGGAACCGAAGGAACGTTCTGTGAGTTGGATGGATGAGAACATGGGTGTACGCATCCTTGAGATCTAGAGAACAAAGCCAATCCTGACTGAAGGTATGGCAGCAGAGTTCCCAGAGAAATCATTTTGAATTTTTCCTTGACTAGGAATCTGTTCAATTCTCTGATATCTAAGATGGGTCTGTAGCCCCCTGTTTTCTTTGGAATAAGAAAATAGGGGGAGTAGAAACCTGTGCCCTGTTGTTGAAGAGGCACTTCCTATACTGCTCCCTGGGCGAGAAGGGTGGCAATCTCCTGCCCCAACAGGTTGAGGAGGGAGGTTGGAGAATTGAACTGGTGCACTCTTGTGTGAGGGGGCAAGCTTGAAAAATGAAGTTTGTACCCCTCTTTTATGATGGAGAGTGTCCAATGCTCTGCTGTAATTTGTCCCCACCTGGGAGCAAAATGACAACCTTCCTGGAATGGTGGAGGGCTCTGGTCCTTCCAGAGCCAGGAAGGCTAAGTTCTCTAGCGGAAAGTCAAAGGCCCTGAGGGGGCTGAGGTTGCTAGGCTGGAGGAGGCCTAGCAGCCTTTGCTTTGTTCTGTTTGGATGATTGCTGATGTTTGGTAGGGAACTGAGCTGCAGAAGATGCCCGCTGACCATAAGCAGGATAAAATCTTCCCTTTTTAGAAAAAGGTGCTTTCTTGAACAACCTTTTCTTAACAGGAGCAGCTGTAGACTTGGATAGTCTATCCAAGGCAGAATTTTCAGCATCCATCTGATTGGCCTTTGCTTGCCAATCTTTACCAAACAGGTTTTCACCTGTACAAGGGATATTTCCCAATTCATCTTGTACCCAGATCTCCAAATCAGATGCTTGAAGCCAAGCAATTCTACGTGCACCTATGGCAATAGCTGAGGCTCTGCTTACACATTCAAAGGAGTCGAAAGCTGCACGGTTGGAGAATTTGGAGATATCTTGGGCATGTTTGAGCCAAGTGAGAAAGTCCTGTCTTATCTTCAGAAATGAAAGGACTTAAAGTCTGCAAATGATCAGTGACTTCTTTTAGGAACATTCCTATGTAAAGACTATAGAAATTAATTCTCGCAGCAAGCATGGAAGCTTGGAAGACTCTACGTCCAAAAGCATCCAGGGTTCTACATTCACCTCCTGGAGGATTAGAGGCATGTCTTTTGGCACTTCTAAGCTTTCTCATAGCAGACTCAACCACAATAGAGTGGTGAGGAAGCTGAGTTTTATGGAAACCAGGACAAGGAGGGACACGATACATGGTATCTAACCTGCAAGAATGAGGAGAGGTGGTAAGAGGTGCTTCCCACATCCTCAACATGAGATCATACAAAATCTCATGAACAGGCAAGGTAGCTGCCTCCTTAGAGGAGTTTTAGGATATTGTAAAATATCTAACTCCTTGGCTCTGGGTTCTGTCTCAGGGGCCACCGTGATGGATAGGCCCCGAGCCACCTCCCTGATGAAGTCTTGAAAAGACAAGTCCTCTGGAGGAGACATCCTTCATTTAGGAGAGGACTCCTCCTGTGGAAGAAGCATCACTCCATCAACAGACTCCTCAGAATCCTCAGAGTCTTCAGAGGAATCGAAGTATCGTCTGTCCGGATGCTCTTGCAAAGCCCGATACCCGTACCGACCGGGATCGGTATCGGGAATAACCAGTACCGGGGTATCGGTACCAGAGGGCTTCAGAGGACAGAGTACTGGCATAGCGGACACCGAAGCCGATGTCGATGCCCCCGCATCCGGGATCGGTACCGATGGTGGTGCTAGAGCCGGTACCGGTGAAGTAGTCTGTTGCGGTACCACGGGCGTCGATGCCACAAGGAAAGCCGCCAGACTGCGTTCTATGGACAGAATCCTCTGATCCATCGACGCCACCAATGCTTGGAAGTCGGTACCAGGGGAAGCCACTGGTACCCCAGAGCATGGCACCAGGTGATCTGTCGAGGCCACGCCATCGAGATCATCCTGGAACCCCGATGATGATGCTTTAGAGGCCAAAGCCTCCCACCGGGGTAATTTTGCCGGTGCAGAATCCTCGAGGGCAACGCTAGAGGCATCTCGATGCTTAGATGGAGATCTACCCATCGAGGACCGGCTGGATTTATGTTTAGTTACCTGAGATCCATGTGAGGAAGCAGCAGCCCTGGAAGACGTCGATGCCACCGAAACCTCATCAGAGCGAAACAGGGTACTGAGCTTGGCAGCTCGGTTCTGCCGACCTCTTTTAGACATCATAGAACAGGACATACAATCTGTGATGGAATGGTCAGGACCTAAACATTTTAGACACCAGTCGTGGGTGTCGGTGACAGAAATGGTACCGCCACATTTTGTGCACTTCTTAAACCCTGAGTCAGGCTTTTCCATGTTAAGGAAAAAAGGTTTTGGGCCTAAGGCCCAAAACGCAAGTGCACCTGAAGAAAGAAGAAAAAAGAAAAAGGAAAAAGTCTTTTTTTTTTTTTTTTAAAAAGAAGAAAAGATAGACCGGCGGTACCGGTAGAGCGTCGAAGAAGGCAGACGCGACACAAAAGAAATAAAGAAAAATAAAGAAATTCTTCTGCGGTGACAGGAACACGACCTGCTGGCTCCGCAGAAAAGAAGAACTGAGGAGAGACTGTTGGGAAAGGCGGGAAGGCAGCACGCAGGCGCTGTGGGATGCTCCCAAAGGCTTTCTGATTGGACGCTAGGGAGCGTTCCCGCGCAGGCTCCGTCGGTACCAACGAAACCCATATGTGAAGACTCATTTCTGCTTGTTCCTGGAGATTACAGTACAACCCCTGCAATTTTTTTCTAGCTTTGCTGAAAACACTGCCAAAAGAAAACGGCAGGGGAAACGTGTTCGAACAATGCCATGAGCACAGGCTGGATTGCTAACTGGCGCACAAACGGAAATATTATTCTGAGCAAAATAATATTGCTGTGCATCAGATAACAATTCAGCATATGCACACCATCAGATAACAATTCAGCATATGCACACAAGTGTCTTTTGGTACACAAGATATAGATGATGCTAATGTAGACCCCTATGTGCATATGACTGGCTTGCTCTCCTGTTTAGTGCAGATTTATTACACACGCTTTTTTTTTAAAGCATCACTATGCAGAACATTTGCGCTAAATATGCGTGAGAAAACCCTGTGTAAGAGCTTTAGTGAACATAAATGCCATACTGGGGCAGACTAAGATCCAAACCCAGTATCCCATTTCTAAAAGTGGCCAATCATGGTCACAAGTACCTGGCAGGTGCCTAAAAAGGCACACAGGTTCCAAAATGCTCGTCCCACGGTAAACAGTGGATGTCCCGGGTCCTCTTTAATAGGTTTAGGAAGCTTTCCTCCAGGAACGTCTCCAAACCTCTTTTAAACCCAGCTACACTAACAGCTTTTACTACATCCTTCAGTAATGAATTCTAGAGTTTGATTACGCATTGAATAAAAAATATATTTTCTCTTATTAGTCTTAAATGGGTTACGTTGTAGCTACATTGAACGTCCTCTAGTCTTCCTATTTTTCGATGGCGTAAACAACCAATCTACATTTACTCCATTAATTTATAGACTTCTATCATATCCCCCCCTCAGCCATCTCTTTTCCGAATTGAAGAGCCCTAACCTTTTCAGCTTCTTCTCATAGAGGTATCCTTCCATCCCCTATACCATTTTTTTTCGCTCTTCTCTGTACCTTTTATTCTGCTATATCCTTTTTAAGATATGGCGACTAGAATTGCATACAATATTCAACGTGCGGTCGTACCATGGAACAATACAAAGGCATTAGAATATCCTTGGTTTTATTCTCCATTCCTTTCATTATGATTCCTGGCCGCCGTTGCACACTGGGAGGAGGGTTTCAATGTATTATCCACAATGCCGCATAAATATTTTTCCTGGGTGGTGGTTTCTAAGGTGGTACCCTTGCATCATGTAACCTTACTTTGGGTTGTTCTCTCCCCTGTGCATAACTTTGCACTTGTTCACATGAAATTTCATCTGCCATTTGAACGTCCAAGTCTTCCGATTTAGCAAGGTCCTCTTGCAATTTTTCAGAATCCTCTTGGGTTTTAACAACTTTGAATAATTTTCTGTCATCTGCAAATTTGACCACTTCACTCATTATTCCCATTTCCAGGTCATTTATGAATATGTTAAAAAGCAGCAGGCCCAGCACAGATCCTTGGGTTACTCCATTATTCATTTTTCTCCATTGAGAAAACTGGCCATTTAGCCCTACTCTCTGCTTTCTATCTTTTAACCAGTTCCTGATCCACAATACTACACTGCCTCCAATCCCATGATTTATCAATTTCATCAAGTCTCTCATGAGGGACCTTGTCAAAGGCTTTCTGAAAATCTAGATACACTATATTGACTGGCTCACCTTTGTCTACCTGTTTATTCACACTTTCAAAAAAAATATAACAGATTAGTAAGACAAGACTTTCCATGCCCAAATCCATGTTGGCTTTCTCCTATAAAACCATGACTATCTACTTGTTCAGTAATTTTATTCTTTATAATGATTTCTACCATTTTGTCCAGTACGGATGTCAGTAGTTTCCTGGATCACCCCGGAACACCTTTTAAAAACTGGTGTTTGACAGAGGGCTGTGTGAATCACCCAGGAAATTGTTAACAGATTACCTTAGAAGCACAGGTCTGAGACCTGTGCAGCATGCCAGCCTTTACTAAGTGTTAATGCCCGCCCTCCCACCCACCCCAGGCTTAATCTCAAGTTTATAGGCTCTTAAATATGTTGAAGGGGGGGAGAGGTGGTGAAATTCACTTTCAGGTTCAGCTGGTTATCCTCACCAGCTCTCGCAAAGGGCTTCTGCATCGAGCTGTTAGTGACCTAATATAATTCACTATGAGAGAGAGGCATCCTTCTCTCCAAAGCAATTCTAGTGTCCACATCACAAAAAAGATGTAGTGGCATTAAAAAAGTTACAGACAAGGGCAAACAAAATGATAAAGGGACTGGAACAACTCTCCTATGAGGAAAGGCTAAAGAGATTAGGTCTCTTCACCCTGGAGAAAACATGACAGAGGAGCAATGACAGAGGCCTATAAAATCCTGACTGAAGTGGAACAGGTTGAAGGGACTCGATTGTTCACTCCAGGGGTCCTCAAACTGCGGCCCGCCGAGGACATTTATCCAACCCGCCGGGTGTTTTTGCCGCCGCTGCCTGTCCATTCTGCTTTAAAAGTAAAGTTACAAAAAAAAAAGGCTGTCTGCTTCTGCTGCCGCCGCAGCAACAGCAGAATCGAATGTCCCGCGGGGCCCCCCCATGCCCGGAAGAGCCTGCCCTCCCTGCATCAGCTCCCTCTCCGCAGTCGCACCGGCTTTCAGAGCACGAAGGGAGACTAGTTTCCCTTTCGTGGCTCTGTTAAGCCCATCAGCCCCCGCAGGCTTAACAGAGCCGCGAGGGAGAAACTCTCCTTTCGCACTCTGAAAGCTGGTGCGACTGTGGAGAGGGAGCTGATGCAGGGGGAGCAGGCTCTTCCGGGCAGGGGGGGCCCCGCGGGACATTCGATTCTGCCGTTGCCGTGGCGGCAGCGGCAGCAGAAGCAGACAGCCTTTTTTTATTTTTAAATTTCCCTGGGCTGTTGGGGGTGGGGGTCAGGACTGGGAATGGGCTAATGGGGTTAGGATTGGAAGAGGGCTGATGGGGGGTTAGGACTGGTAATGGGCTATGGGGGGGCTAAGACTGGAAATGGGCTGATGGGTGTTAGGACTGGTAATGGGCTAAGGGGGGCTTAAACTGAAAATTGGGTGATGGGGTTAGGGCTTATGGGGACTTAGGACTGGTAACAGGCTAGTGGGGGGGGGCTAGGACTGGTAATGGACTGAGTGGAAGGGAAAGCTTGAACTGCAAATAGCTGATGGGGACGGGGGCTTGCAATGGAAGTGGGCTGAGGGGAAGGGGGGGCTTGAACTGCAAATAGCTGATGGGGACGGGGGCTTGCAATGGAAGTGGGCTCAGGGGAAGGGGGGCTTGAACTGCAAATAGCTGATGGGGAGGGGGGCTTGGAATGGAAATGGGCTCTGGGGGGAAGGGGGGGCTTGAACTGAAATAGCTGATGGGGACGGGGGCTTGCAATGGAAGTGGGCTGAGGGGAAGGGGGGCTTGAACTGCAAATAGCTGATGGGGAGGGGGGCTTGAAATGGAAATGGGCTCTGAGGGGAGGGAGCTAGGACAAGAAATGGGCTGATGGAGGGGGCTAGGATAGGACTGGGAATTGGGTGTTGGGGGGAGCTAAGATTGGAAATGGGCTGTGGTGGGGGCTTGGATTGAAATGGACTTATGGAGGGGCTAGAACTGGAAGTAGGCTCATGGGGGGCTTGGATTGGAAATGGGCTGAGTGGAGGGGAGCTAGGATTTGACATGGGCTGATGGTGGGGCTAGGAAAGGACTAGAAATGGGCTGATGGGAGGCTGGTATTGGAAATGAGCTGATGGAGGGACTCGGATAGGACGAAATGGATGGGGAACTAGGACTGGAAATGGGCTGATGCGGGGACTAGAAGGGAGCGGATACTAGGTGGGGCTGGAACTAGAAGGGAGTTGATGTTGGGGGAGATTAGAATGGGATGGAGCTGGGAGAGTGAAATGCAGAGGGAAAAAATATTTTGTGTGGGACGGAAGAAAAATCTACAATTGGCCGGGTATTGGGAGAGTAAGTGGGAATTGAGGATGGAGGGGTAAAATTTGAGTGGATGAAATAGGAATGAGGAAAGAGCAAAAGGAGAAAGATTAGTATGTTAAAGCAGATGTAGAGAGAGAATGGAAAAAAATTAGAAGAGAGAAGAAAGGACAAATGGACAGCAGACGATGGAGAGTTAGCAGAAGACACGAAGAAACCAGAAGAAAGTGGCTGGAGCAATTCCTCCAGCTCAAGCCTCGAGTTTTGGCTGGGGGGGGAGGTCCTTTTTTCTTCGATTTCCATGTAAGTGTTTAATTACTATACAAGGTATTGATTATATTTTCACAGAATCTACTCAGCTCGTTGCTCTCTTAGATTCATTACAGGAGTGAGAGGCCTGATCTTGATTCTTGGTTTTGATCCTTTATTTTTTTAGTTTGGTTAGGAGATGTAGCCTTAAGTTAGTTAGAGCTCTGGTACTAATATCGCTGTGCTCTCCATGATGTGGACTATGTAGTGGTTTTGATGTTACTGGTTCTTTTCTTCTCTCTTGTTTAGAGGTTTTTGAATGTACTGCTTATTTGCATGAAGTTTTGTATTTGGAATGCATTAATTAAAACAATTTTAAAAAACCCCAAAAAATAGGAGAAAATATTTCTCTCTCTCAACGTATATGTAATTAATCTTTGGAATTGCTTGCTGGTAAAAGCAGGTAGTGTAGCTGGATTTTAAAAAAAGATTTGGACAAATTCCTGAAGGAAAGTCCATAAATAGCTATTAAGGTAGTCTAAGAGAAAACCACTGTTTATCCCTGGAGATAAGTAGCTTGGTACTGGTTACTTTTGGGATGTATGTCAGGTACTTTGACCTGGATTGGCTACAGCTGCAAAAAGGATACTAGGGCTTTAGGGACCTTTGGTCAGACCCAGTTTGGCAGTTCTTATATTTTGAACACTATCCCATTGTGATAAGATTTGTACATTAGCCTATATTATAGCATGAACAGTCTGTCAAGGTCTTAATTTTTCTCTGGGTAACCAATGCACATTGCAGCAGTAGCTCTAGAGCAGGGGTCGGCAACCCACGGCTCCGGAGCCGCATGCGGCTCTTTCTCACCTTTGCCGCGGCTCCGGAGCACACTGCCCGCTTTAAACGTCGCGTTATGGGCTCCCTCCATGTCAGCTCCCTCCCTTCTTCTGCAGCCGCGGTTCCCTGTCTCTTAGGGAACCGCGGCTGTGCTTTTAAAATCATCTCGGAGCCCTTCCTGTCTTGACGGGCTCCGTGCAGCATTGTCCCGCCTCTAAAGGAAGTTTTGGAGGCGGGACAATGCTGCACGGAGCCCGTCAAGACAGGAAGGGCTCCGAGATGATTTTAAAAGCACAGCCGCGGTTCCGTAAGAGGCAGGGAGCCGCGGCTGCAGAAGAAGGGAGGGAGCTGACATGGAGGGAGGGAGGGAGCAGATATGAATGGATGGATGGATGGATGGAGGGGGGGGGCTGACATGGAGGGAGGGAGCAGATATGAATGGATGGAGGGAGGGGGGGCTGACATGGAGGGATGGAGGGGGCTGACATGGAGGGAGGGGGGCTGACATGGAGGGAGGGGGGCTGACATGAATGGATGGAGGGAGGGGGTCTGACATGGAGGGATGGAGGGGGCTGACATGGAGGGAGGGGGGCTGACATGGAGGGAGGGAGCAGATATGAATGGATGGAGGGAGGGGGGCTGACATGGAGGGATGGAGGGGGCTGACATGGCGGGAGGGGGGCTGACATGGTGGGAGGGAGCATATATGGCTGGATGGAGGGAGGGGGGCTGACATGGAGGGATGGAGGGGGGCTGACATGGAGGGATGGAGGGGGCTGACATGGAGGGAGGGAGCAGATATGAATGAATGGAGGGAGGGGGGCTGACATGGAGGGATGGAGGGGGCTGACATGGAGGGAGGGGGGCTGACAGGGAGGGATGGATCGAGGCGGTCTGACAGGGAGGGATGGAGGGGGCTGACATGAAGGGAGGGAGCAGATATGAATGGATGGAGGGAGGGGGGCTGACATGGAGGGATGGAGGGGGCTGACATGGAGGGAGGGAGCAGATGAATGGATGGAGGGAGGGGGCTGACATGGAGGGATGGAGGGGGCTGACATGGAGGGATGGATCGAGGGGGCTGACATGGAGGGATGGAGGGGGCTGACATGGAGGGAGGGAGCAGATATGAATGAATGGAGGGGAGGGGGCTGACAATGGAGGGATGGAGGGGGGGCTGACATGGAGGGAGGGAGGGGCTGACATGGAGGGATGGATCGAGGGGGGCTGACATGGAGGGGGCTGACATGGATGGAGGGAGCAGATATGAATGGATGGAGGGAGGGGGGCTGAACATGGAGGGAGGGAGCTGATATGAATGGATGGAGGGAGGGGGGAGGGGGGCTGACATGGAGGGATGGAGGGGGCTGACATGGAGGGAGGGAGCAGATATGAATGGATGGAGGGAGGGGGGCTGACATGGAGGGATGGAGGGGGCTGACATGGAGGGAGGGGGGCTGACATGGAGGGAGGGAGCTGATATGGATGGATGGATGGATGGATGGATGGAGGGAGGGGGGCTGACATGGAGGGAGGGAGCTGATATGGATGGAGGGAGGGGGGCTGACATGGAGGGATGGAGGGGGCTGACATGGAGGGAGGGGGGCTGACATGGAGGGGGCTGACATGGAGGGATTGGGGAGGCGGGCTGACATGGAGGGAGGGAGCTGATATGGAGGGAGGGAGGGAGGGAGGGGGCTGACATGGAGGGATGGAGCACTGGTAATGGGGTTGAGGGGACGAGCACTGGAAATGAGCTGATTAGGGGAGGCTAGGACTGGTAATGAGCTGATGGGGGGTAGGACTGGTATTGGGCTGATTAGGGGAGGCTAGCACTGGTAATGGGGTTGAGGGGGGATTAGCACTGGAAGCGAGCTGATTGGGGGGCTTTGACTGGGCATGGGCTGATTGTGGGGAGGGGAGGATAGAGCTGCTGGCCCTGGAAGATAACTGGGGGCTAAGGCTACAAATGGGCTGATATGAGGGGATGGGAGAATGGAACTGGATCTGAGAGGGGCTGCCATGGTATTTGTACTAGAAGGGACTGGTCAGTGGGGAAGGAGGGGGACTGGAAGGAAATGGACACCAGTGGCAATCATGGGAATGCAAGTTGACATTGGAAGGTACTGGGAGTGAGGACTGGAAAGGGGCTGATATTGGGGAGGGTTACTGGGACTGGAAATAGGCTGATGGAAAGAAGTGAAGAAAACGAAAGAAGAGATAAGAACTGGCAGATGGACCATAGACCACAGAAAGAGAGCTAAGAGAAGACAGGAAAGCAGAAGCCTCAGATCGGGACCAGCATGATCAAAGAATAAATTGGTCAGACAACAAAGGTAGAAAAAATAATTTTATTTCATATTAGTGATTTGACTACAAAATCATCATAATTTTGAAATCAAATATTGTTACTTCTTGTTGTTATATTTTCTGGCGTATTTTTTTTGGTGTGCGAAGGAAGAGGGGTAGTCTTATACGGCGAGTATAGGCCAAACACCTATATTTTAACAGGAAAAGTAGGGGGTCGTATATAGCATTAAGGTAAGAAACAATATATGCAGTGTTAGATTTGTTTTAAATGTCGCAATGGTTTTGCGGCTCCCAGTTTTTTTTTTCCCTTCGGAAACGGGTCCAAGTGGCTCTTTATGTCTTAAAGGTTGCAGACCCCTGCTCTAGAGACACTGCATCAGCCAGGCTGACTACTTAGGATGCGGGGGAGAGGGAGAGGGGAATATCACAACATGTCAGAGCCTTCTTTTCAAAAGTCATCCCTGGAATCAGAGCGTAGAACAGATTCCAAATAAGACTGCAGTTAATACTTGGGTCTTTACCTACACCGTCTGAGCCCAGAGCTAGATGGGATATGCCGCCTTAATGTAGGCATGGAGGGCAGTCAGTAGGTAGGTTTCACAATGAGATATCATGGCGCATGATTCTAAAGCAACTGGAATCAGGAGCTCCTGTTCAGCCTTCAAAATCTGGCACCCTAGACATTTGCCTGGAATACATGTTCCTAAATCTGAGCCTGTCTGAGCCTGGAGTTTACAGTGTGGTTACTCAATATGATTCTCTATCTGGTTCACAGCCACAGAGAGGTATCATAGCCATTAAGCGTTTCCTGATCAGACTGTAAATGATTAAATATTTTTAAAAAAGTTCCAGCAAGCAGACTTGGCTCAAAATAGCAGTTTACACCTCCACTCCAGCCTATTTTCTTTGTCTGAAGCCCTTAGCACTTTCTTACGTGATCTGCATAAGAAATACTTTCCTCATACCACCTCCAACTATCACCTTTGTACACAGTGCAGCAGCTTCAAAGATTCTAATAATACAAGTACAACAAATATCCATAAACCATTGCAAACTGCCTAGGAAATTTACAGTGTAGTGTAGTCACGCGCCTATAACAGATTTTCTTCAGGGACAGCAGGAATCAGTCCTCACATATGGGTGGTGTCGGCGCCGGAGCCCACGCGGAAGCATCTCCCCAGCTTTCAAAGAAAGTCTTTGGGAGATGCAACTCACATGCGTGGTCCACTTCCCGACCAAGGGTGCTATCTTGCCTCAGTCTAATGACATAGCTAAGATGGCAAAAATAAAAGATGGTAAAGAAGCAACTCCAAGGGGAGGAGGGAGGGCTGTGAGGACCGATTCCTGCTGTCCCTGGAGAACACCTGTTACAGGTGAATAAGTACGCTTTCTCCGGGAACAAGCAGGAAGCCAGTTCTCATATATGGGACTCCCCAGCTAAAGGCTACCAAAACCTATAGAAAATGCCAAGTTGACCTGCAAAGGTGAACTATGATCAGCAGCAGCTGAATCCTAAGAGAGATGCTCACAAGACCCAAGTGTCCAGTGAGAACCAGCACTCTAGTAGCCTGAATACAGAAAGGTCGGAGGGAAGAAGTTGCCTACACCCCGAAAAGATTATGGAGTACGGCCTGGCCGAAGGTCTTGTCCCATTGAGACTCCCTCTCCAGGCAGTAGTGAGCTACGAAGGTATGGACCGAAGACCAGGTGGCAACCTGGCAAATTTCCGTAATGAGGATGGAATGCATGGCCACAGAAAAAGCCATAGCCTTGATGTGGTGCACTGGGACTCTCCGGTCCAGTGGGATCCTTGCTTGCTCATAGGCAAGGGTAATGCAGTCCGCCACCAAGTGGACAGAATTCGCTTAGTCACTGGGGGTCACTGGGAGCCCCACACGGCTGGGGTCATAGGATATGAAAAGCTGTTGAGCTTTGCGGTGGCCCTGAGTCCGTTACATGTAGAAGGACAGGGCTCTCTTGCAACCCAGAGTATGGGAGAACGGTCTCCTCCCTACCAGCATGAGGCCTGGGAAAGAAGGTGGGGAGCATCACTTCCTGATTGAGGTGGAATGGGGACCCCACCTTCAGCAAAAATTTGGGGTGTGTGCGGAGAACCACCCTGCTCTTGTAGAACCTTGTGTAAGGAGACTCTGCCATCATCTGGGGTCCCAACTACAAGATTTAAAAAGTTTAACAATACAGAATTCATTGACTTAATCCCCCACCTCTTATCACCTGCAACGAATCTGGATGATACTGTCAAAAACTGGCATGAAACCATCAACAATGCAGCCAAAATTAATCACAAATAAAAAGAGCACCTACTCTAAGACTAATAGCAAACCATGGTTCAATACTACTCTAAAACAAATGAAAAGGAACCTTAGAAAACTAGAACTCAATTGGCGCAAATCTAAATTGACGATACACAAAGAAATATACAATAACCACCTTACTAAATACAAAGAAACCCTGGACAGCACAAAGAAAAAATACTATGCTGAAACACTATCAAAATCATATAACAGACCAAGAGAGTTATTCTCCATTGTCAGAAATCTAACCAACCCTCAAACTTCTGGCAATGAAATTACTGACATCTCGGTACAAACCTTAGCCTATCATTATCAAAACAAAGCAAAAAAGCCTTCAATGTCTATAGACACTATTAACATATCACACCAGCCTTTAAACGAATGGTCAGAGCTTCATCCCATAACTAAAGAGACACTAAAAAATATCATCTCCAGCCTCAACACTACTACTTCTTACCTAGATCCATGTCCAGTAACATGGATAAAAAACACACTCCCAATTTTATTACCCTACATTCTCCCAATAGTTAACCTCTCACTAACTCAAGGTTACCTCCGACCCTCACTCAAACACGCACAAATACGCCCAATCCTTAAGAACAGCAAACTTGATAAATCTTCGCCAGTATCATACAGACCCATTTCTAGCATACCATTTTTGGCCAAAATAATTGAAAAAGTGGTTCAATTACAGACACAGGATTTTCTAGACTCATCTTACCCACTTGATGAGCAACAATATGGCTTTCGGCCCCGCCATGGAGTTGAAACACTCCTTACAGTTTTAATTGATGCGCTCCTAAGAGGGATTGACAATCATAAACAGGCCTTCATTCTACTTTTCATTGATATATCAGCTGCGTTTGATAGCATACACCACAGAATAATGCTCAACAACTTGAGACAAATAGGCTTTTAAACTCTACAGTACATAAATGGTTCTCTTCCTACCTAAATAATAGAACGCAAAATGTAAGAATTGGGAATCAAACCTCAACTATATATAAACAAGAAATTGGATTACCACAAGGCTCAGCGTTATCAGCCCTACTTTTTAACATTTACATAAAACCAGTCTGCAACATTTTCAAAAACTTTGGAGTACAATATCACCTATACGCAGATATTATGATGTATATTCCATTTACGATACCCAATCTACCGCTTCAACTCCTATCGGACTGCTATAATGAAATCACAACTTGGCTAAAAGCACAAAACCTCCACATAAATCATGCTAAAACTGAAGTTCTAATCGTGACTAAAAACCAATCCTATATCCCCCCAACACACAACACTTCAAAACCAAGAAATTAAAATAAAAAATGAAATAAGATATCTAGGCGTTATACTAGACACACACCTTACGATGGAAACCCACATTAGCAATACCATAAAGAGAATTTATTTCAAACTCAAAATCCTCAAACAACTACGTCCTCTAGTATTTTTACAACACTTTATCAATATAATTCAGGCCACCATAACTCCTCACTTTGATTTTGCCAATCTAATACTAATAGGCATATCAAAACAAAACATCAAACGAATACAATTAGCACAAAACGCAGCTGCTAGAATTATATTGAAAGTAAACGCACTCCAACACATAACACCAATACTAGCTTCCCTCCATTGGCTACCAATTCAAAGCAGGATAATTTACAAAACAGTAATAACCTCATTCAAAGCCTTATATGATATGGCTCCAACTACACTATGTAACCTAATACACAAAGAACCATCTAAGCCTACACACAGAAAAGGACAATTAAACAAACTAAAGATTCCGAAAGATTACACAAAAGCTCATAAATCAACAAACAATAGAGCCTTTTCTCACATAGCCCCAACTATCTGGAATTCCCTCCCAGAGGAGCTATGAACACTAACTGAGATCATGGAACTCCATAAAAAACTGAAAACTTATTTATTCACCAAACACTACAACACCATAGATAATCCCTTACCCGCTTTAGACAAAGGCTAAACAGGTACCTGACTGTTTCAAATAAAAACCTTTTCACTCAAACAGATAGCACACTTAGTCGAATTCCTTTGATTTATTTATTTTATTTAACATCTTTTATATACCGCTCTATTTATAATCAGCGCGGTTTACATAGAACAAGAAAACATCAGATAAGGTACATGTTATCTGTTTTTTACATAGAACAAGGAACAAAAACTTGGATAACAGGGGAAATTATTTACAATGAATACAACACATTGGCTATTTACATATGAACGGAATAAAGCCTAAAAGAATTTTCATAGTATGAGAGAGAGGTGTGAAAAGTTATTGGGTTAGCAGAGGTGGCGTGTTAAGAACGGGAATGGTGCTATTTGAGTGATCTTGTGTTATTGTGTTTTCTGGGAAATATTTGATGAAAAGGTGATGCTTCAAGGCCTTTCTAAACTGGAAGAGGTCAGTGATGGTTCTAATTTGTGGTGGGAGGGTGTTCCATAGCTTTGGAGCACATAAACTGAAGGATCGGTTTACAGTTGCGGAGTTGTATCTTAAGGAGTCTTTTGGAACTCTTAGCATGTTTAGTTCAGTGGTTCTTCTACTCCTGTTGGAAGGAATTGGTAGGATTAACTCCGAAAGTGAAGGAGGAGCAAGCCCTTTTTGAGCTTTGAAGGCTAGAAGCAAGGTCTTGAAGGTAATTCTCGCTTGGATAGGGAGCCAGTGTAATTGTTTCAGGAGAGGTGTTACATGTTCTCTTTTTGGAACCCCGAAGAGTATTCTTGCTGCGCTGTTTAATGCTAGTTGAAGTGGGTTAAGGGTAGATTGGGGGAGCCCCTGTAATATACAGTTTGCGAAGTCAAAGTGCGGTATAACCAGAGCCTGGTAGACCGTACGGAAATCATCTGGATCAATCAGTTGGCGGAGGTGTCTGAGGGAGAGAATCTTAAAATAAATTGTCCTTACGGTGTTGGCTATGTGGGTCTTCATATCTAGATTCTGATCAAAGGTCACTCCAAGGTATCGGATGTGGGATTTTACTTGCAGCTTTGCATCTTGAACTTCAAGAAATGTGGGTGGTGTAAACTTAGGGTTCCTTGAGATGAAAAGAACCTCTGTTTTTTTGTTCTGGATTCTGAGATTTTGAGTCAGTAGCCAATCTGAGATGGCATTAAAACAGTTGGTTATGGGGGTGAGATTAATCTTATCTATGCAGAAAGGGATATATAGTAACACATCGTCAGCATATATCATGTAGTTGACATTGAAAGACTTGATAATGTTGCATAAGGGTTGCATGTAGATGTTGAATAATAGTGATGACAAAGAAGAACCTTGCGGGACTCCTTGTCCTTGGTGAAATGGATCTGATGTTTCGCCATTTGAGCGGACCTGCTGCCATCTTTCTGAGAGGTATGAGATGCACCATTCGAGGGCATTTCCACAAAGGCCCTTCTCTCTTAAGCGGATAATGAGTAGATCGTGACAGACCGAGTCAAAAAGCAGCCGCGATATCTAAGAAGATGAGAACAAAGCCCTGTTTGATGTTGTCGATACCAGAGTTTAAGCTGTTGAGAAGAGAGGTGAGGAGCGTTTCGACGCCGTGGAATTCCCTAAATCCATGTTGACAGGTATCCAAAGGCGCTTCAGTGTCGATATGATCTTGCAGTTGTCTGTAAGCTATTTTTTCAATTATTATATTTATGATCCAATCTTTTATGCCCTACTACTTCCATATATATATCTATATATATCTATATATCTATCTATCTCTCTATCTCTATATATATATATATCTATATCTATATATTTATTTAATTTATTTATTTAACAGTTATTTCTATACCGCTCTTTCCCAAGTATCAAGTGCAGTTTACAGGGAACAATAAGTTATATGGTATGTGGTGTAGCATACCTAGTCGTTTTACATAGAACAGATGAAACTATTTACAAGTAACAATATAACATTTAAACAGGAATTTTGGAACCTATATACATTGTAGGTACTTGCAATTATATCATATATGTATCAATATTTTAATGCATTAATTGTTTTAAATGTGACAAATCACATAAATATAAAGTTAGGAGACTCGTCATCTGTATATATGTGTGGCATGGTTAATTAATATGTGGTTATGTCATTATTTGTTATTTGTAATGAAATATGTAGTGTTATGGTATGTTTGTTAACCTGTGTCTCTTTGTGTATTCTGCTTTGGTAGTGTATTGTAGTGTTATGTGAATAAGTGAGTTTTTAATTTTTTTCTAAATTCCTTTATGTCTGATAGTAGACGAATGTTGTCAGGTAGATTATTCCAGAGGATTGGTGCTGAGTGTGAGAAAGCCCTCTTGTTGGTTTGTTTTCTAGCTTTTGTGTAATCTTTTGGTATTGCTATAGTGTTTGTGTTTCTGCTCCTTTGTGATCGTTTATCTATTTCTACGCTAATGAGTGTATTGAGACGGCTGAGGGGAGATATGATAGAAGTCTATAAATTAATGAGCGGAGTGGAACGGGTAAACGTAGATCGATTGTTTACCTTATCAGAATATAGAAAGACTAGGGGACATGCAATGAAGCTACAGGGTAAACTATTTAAGACTAATAAAAGAAAATATTTTTTCACTCAACGTGTAATCAAACTCTGGAATTTGTTACCGGAGGATGTAGTAAAGGCTGTTAGTGTAGCTGGGTTTAAAAAAGGTTTGGACAAGTTCCTGGAGGAAAGGTCCATAAGCCATTATTAAGAAGGGACCCAGGATATCAATGCTTGAACCAATACAAGCATTGTGGAACCTGTGTCCCTTGGGGAAACTGCTAGGTACATATGACCTAGATTGGCCACTGTTGGAAACAGAATACTGGGCTTGATGGACCTTGGTCTGACCCAGTATGGCATATCTTATGTTATGTTCTTTTGAGTGCAGATGGTGTTAGGTTATTTATAAGTTTAAATGTGGTGACAAATATTTTGTATTTTATTCTGCTGTTAATAGGTAACCAATGAAGTTCAGCTAGAATCGGTGTGATATGTTCTATTGGGCTTATATTCATTATAATCCTTGCTGCTATGTTCTGAGTTATTTGTATCTTTTTAATATTTTGTTTTGTGATGCCGTTAAGGATTATATTTGCAAAATCAAAGTGTGGGGTTATGATAGCTTGAATTATGGTTATAAAATCTTGTAAGTGAATCAGTGGTCTTAATTGTTTCAATGTCTTGAGTTTGTAATGTATGTTTTTTGTCAGGTATTTTATGTGTGAGTCCATATTGAGTTTATTGTCCAGTATCACACCTGGGTATTTTACTTCTTTTTTTGTGTTGATCTCATGGTTATCTAGGGCAATGGTGCTTGGGGGTGTGTATGTTTGATTTTTAGTGATAAATAGAACATCAGTTTTTGTAAAATTGATGAGTAAATTCTGATCCTTAAGCCAGTTTGTTAGCTCTTTAAAACATTCTGTTATTTGTTGAAGAGGTGGGTGCGGGATTTTAAACTATATATATATAGTTTATTCTGTTCCGTATTGTCTCACATTGTTTAGACAATGCATTGTTTAGTTAATTACTTCGTTTCAATACATATACTGTTTTGTTATTCATTATACTTATAATATGACGTTCCTTGTAAAACAAACTTGCTTTGTTAATTGTTGTTCACTGTAAACCGCAACTGAACTCTGGAAGATGCGGTATATAAATGTGTGTAAATAAATAAAATAAATAAATAAATCTGTAAGCTGATGTGAGTGCTACCAGAAAAGCGCTCTTCCAGGAGAGGTAGCGCAGGTGGCCAGAGGCTGAAACGGAGGCTTGGTGAGCAGTGAGAGTACCACATTAAGGTCCAACTCTGCCGCTGGAGGGCAGATGGGGGGTTTGGACAACATGAGGCCCCGTAAGAACAGAAGTACAAGGGGCTGAGCCGAGAGGAATTTCCCTTCAACAGAATGGTGATGTGCTAAGATGGCACTCAAGTGTACTCCGAGTTGGACTTCAGTCCTGCCTGCGATAGGTGGAACAGGTACTGGAGTACCACATGCACTGAGCAGGAGAATGGTTCACCTGCTTTTCTGTGCACCACAATGAGAAACGGCGCAACTTGAAGATGTATGCCCTTCTCGTGGAGGTCTTACGAGAGAACAGGAGAATCTCTTCCAAGTCTCATGGGAGATTGAAGGGGTCTAATGCTATTCTTTCAGCAGCCAAGCCATGAGCGAGGGGGACCTTAGGTAGGCGTGTAGGCAAGAGCCCTGCTCCTGCGAGAGTAGTCCTGAGGCTCGGCCCAGGGGAATTGGCGATACCGTCAATACGGAGTGGAGCAGTGGGAACCAGGGCTGTCTGAGCCAAAGAGAGGCTATCAGCACTAGCAACGCTCTGTCGTGCTGAGCCTTGAACAGGGTCTTGGTTATCAGTGGTGTTGGAGGAAAGGCATACAGGAGGACCTCCGTCCACGGGATGAGGAATGCATCTGCCGCAACCCGAGATGGGTGCGGTTACTGGGAGCAGAAACAGGGCAACTGCACATTGTCTGGGCTGGCAAACAGGTCCATCACCAAGATATCCCAGAGCCGGAACAGCCGTGAGGCTACTGCTGGGTCCAGGTGCCACTCGTGCGGTTAGAGTTTTCTGCTCAGTTTGTCCGCTAAGACACTGTCCTGTCCCGGAGTTAGAACACTCTTAAGAGTATCCCTCTATGTATAGCATAGGAGCAGAGGGCTACCACCTTCTGGCAGAAGGGTTATGACCCTGTCCCACCCCCCTTGTTTGTTCATGTAGAACATCACGACCGATTGTCGATCTGGATCAGCAATGCATGGTACTACAGTTGGTGGCAGAAGGCTCCGAGGACCAGGAATATCACCCTGACTTCCAGCAGGTCTATCTGCCTTTTCAG
This sequence comes from Ichthyophis bannanicus, assembly GCA_033557465.1. NCBI lineage: Eukaryota > Metazoa > Chordata > Amphibia > Gymnophiona > Ichthyophiidae > Ichthyophis > Ichthyophis bannanicus. The sequence continues at coordinate 896,692,485 of CM066035.1, read as the reverse complement.
ATTAACTCTAGGACCAGCAGCCTTGTGTCTGGAGGCTCTCGCAATGCGCTCCCCAGCCCATTAGAGGTGCCCATGGGAGGATCTTCTGGGGTGTGGGTGCCTGAAAGGGCATCTGAGCCTGAAGGTGACATGGGTTCTGCCACCTTCCGAGGGAGCATGCTGACTGGCGGGTCATCTGCATTCTGTCCTTGAGCTTGCCTATGGCTTGGGCCCACTGAGAGCAGAGGCAGCACTGGGCTGCTCTTATGTGCAGGCAGGCATTTGGTGTCACGTGGACTGTGGAGGCAAAACCGGACGGATAGTGTCCTGTGCCATTGCACCTCTGCTAATTCCCTGGGGCATTCTGACCTCTCCTGAAGGAGGAAGGCTTTTGCCTGAAGGGTGTCCAGCTGCGCCCCATTTACTCTAGGTGCTGAGCCAGAGTGAGGTGGGACTTGGGCTAATTTATGGCAAACCCCAGGTGCTGCAGGGCATTTATGGTACATCCAGTGGCACATTGTGTCTCTGTAGCTGTGTGCCCCTTTATGAGCCTGTCATCCAAATAAGGGAAGACGAAGGCACCTTGAAGCCTGAGGTGAGATGCAACCACCGCAAGGCAAATTGTGATGACCCTTGGAGACGAGGGCAGCATCCTGTATTGGTAGTGCTGTATTGGAAGTTATTTTCTGTGGCTGGGGTGAATGAGGATATGAGTGTAGGCATACCTTAGGTCTAAGGAGTAAAGTCAATCTCCCTGTTGGAGGAATGGCAGCAGTGTTCCAAGAGAGGGCATCTTGAATGTCTCCCTGACCAGAAACATGAGCTCTCATAGGTCCAGGATGGGCCTGAGGCCCCCCAGACCTCTTGGGGATGAGGAAATACCTGGAGGAGAAGCCAGTGCCCCAGAGAGATTGTGGTACTGTCTCCATTGCTTTGTCCTGTAGTAGTCCCGCTAGCTCGATGAGGGTTTGGTGGAGGAGAGGCCTGGTGGGTTCTCCCGGGAAGTACGAGGGTGGTGATAGATGTAAGTGGAGGAGGTAGCCCTCCTTGACCACTTGTAGCACCCAGATATCAATGTTGATGGCTGACCACTTACGGGCAAAGGTGGGCTGGGTGCCCACCTATGGGCAGCAGAGGATCTCTTGGGGGAGTGGAGGTCGCACCCAGGCAATCAAAAACTTCCCCCGGGCTGGGCCTGATCCAGTGCCTGGGGCTTCAGGGCTTTTTTTATTCATGTCCCTGTCCCTTCTGTTGGCCTTGCTGAGGGCCTGAAGGCCTGGAAGTGCAGAGTACTACCAAAGTGCCCTTTCTTCCTCAGAAAGAAGGTCTTTTTCCCTGGGGTTTTCTTCCGGGGTTGCACCGAGCCTGGTTCTCTTAACATACTTGGTCTCTATCTCCACTGCTTTATCCGCTATGGGCTTCCCGAATAGGTTTTCACCTATGCAGGGGACATTGATCAGTGTGTCCTGTACCCATTGCTTCAGGTCAGATGATTGCAGCCATGTTTGGCAGCATACCCCATTACCAGTGGCGGCCACCCTGGCCGATGACTCAAAGCCATCATAGGCTGCTCAGGACAGAAACTTTGAGCATTTCTTTACTGCCAAGGTTAGGGTCTTGAACCTCTGCAGGGGTTCACCATTGAGGCCTGCCGAGAATCCCCTGAGCTGCTTCAACAGTTCCTTCAGGTCAGGTACAAGCACATGTCGAGATGGTTGGACTGGATTCAGCATGTTAGCATTGAGCCCTGAAAGGCTTTCCAGCCAAGGCGTCGAGGGTTAAGCATGCGAATGACCAACTCCATGAACATGGAGCTGTGGAGAAGCTGGGTCTTTTGGAATCCAGTGCTTCAGCGTACCCGGTACATGGCGTCGAGGCATCTGCTAACGATTGGTACAGACACCAGTGTTTCCCACATGCGTAAGAGGTAGCAGTCGAGAATTGGAGACACTGGGATCGTAAGGGTTTCCTTTGGGAGTGCCTTGCATTGGAGGATCTCCAATTCCTTGGTTCAGGGGTCCTTCTCGGCCTCTGTCTCGATAGCGAGAGCCTTAGTCAAATCCCTCACGAAATCTAGGAACGCCACGTCCTCAGGAGGGGAACAGCATTGAGTTGCCAGGGAAGACTGGTGCGAGGACACATGGTGGCGCCTCATGTCCAGGGACTTCATCCTCAATCTCCCATTTGGATTCGAAGTCTGAATATGAGTCCGACACTGCACGATAACCTCCAGAGGTCATGCACCGCAAAGAGCGGTCCTCAAACAAGGTAGAGTCTGTCCGATCCACGGGTGCTCGCAGGGGAGGACCAGTGTCCTGAGGAACGGGACCAGGTCCTCAGCTAGGGACGGGCTCTCGCAAGGCCAATGGCACTTGACTGGTTTGACGTCCGGGGAAGCCCTCAATGTCAAGGGTCCCATCAGCTCTATTCCATCCTCCGCTCCCTCTCAGCCCCTAACACCTTCCCTTCCCCAGTTTCCACACACACCCCCCCCCCCCCCCTCCGGTCCTTCCCAACTCTACCCTCCTCGCAGGTTTCTACAGTACCAAGGTCCAGGATCTTCACTCCTCCTTCTCCTCCTTTCCCCCCCCCCCCCGCATCATTCCTCCCCCCTTCTCCCCCTGTAGGCCCCTCTCGCTCCCACCAGTGGTCCTCCTTTCACCCCATCTCCTCTATTGAACTATCCAGGATGCTCTCTTACTCCTGCAAGACCACCTGTCAACTTGACCCCATTCCTTCTCTCTGGCTCAATGAGCCTTCTCTCTGGCTCAATGAGCCTTCTCTCTGGCTCAATGAGCCTTCTCTCGCACTCCTCCCTTTCATCCTTTTCATTGTTAATTCCAGTCTTTTCTCTGGCATCTTTCCCACTCCCTGGAAACATACTTTGGCCCATCCTCAAGAAACAATCCCTGGATCCCTCTGTCCCTGCCAGTAAGCACCCTCTCTCTAACCTCCCCTTTCTCTCCAAGCTCCTGGAGAAGCTAGTCTTTGCACACCTCACCTCTCATCTAGATTCTGCACTTATTCTTCATCCTCGTCAGTCTGGCTTTCATCCTGGACACAACACCGAAACCATTCTCAGCTCCCTTCTCAACGAACTTCACTCCTCCCACGACCAGGGTCAGTATTCCAGTGCAGTTTCCCTCGGCCTGTCCTCTGCCTTCGATCTTGTGGATCATCGCACACTCCTCACCCGTCTCTCCGATGTCAGCCTCAGCGGTTCTGTGCTTCACTGGTTCCGCTCTTTTCTGTCCACCAGGTCTTTCTCAGTCTCCTCCTCACCCAGCATTCCTCTTCCCTGTGGTGTCCCCCAAGGCTCCGTCCTTGCCCCTCTTCTCTTCAATGCCTTTCTGACCCCCCTCCCCCCTCACACTTCTCATCCAGCGGCATTTCATTTCCGCATACTATTATGCGAATTACATCCTCCTCCTCCATCATACCAACCCTGCTGCCCCTGACATTACCCCCCGCCCTCAATGCCTGTCTTTCCTCTGTCAGTACCTGATTAACCCCAAACTTTCTCGACCTCAACCTGGACCAAACAAGTCATCAGGTTCACGTTTGGTAGTCCCATTCTTGCCCTTGCACCCTCTTTCCTCTTCCTCCATCCCTCTGGTTCCTTCCCTACATTACTTAGGTGTTACTTTGGACTCTGCTATGACATTCCATGACCATCTATCAATAATTCACCGTTCCTTCTGCTCATTTCACCAGATCCATGCCATCTGTCCTTTCCTCCCCACTTCCTCCTTGGTTACCCTTCTCCTTTCCCTAGTTATGAACAGGATCGATTATTGTAACATTGCTTTGGCCAGCCTCCCCCAGTATCAATTACGAAGTCTCCAACTGTCACAAAACACCGCAGCCTGTCTCATCACTCATGCATCCTGCACCGATCATGTCCCCCCTCTTCTTATTCACCTCCATTGGCTTCCTATCACCCACCGTAAACGATACAAAGTCTTAACTCTTGTTCATAAAGCCATCCATGCTGGTTCCCCCCAATACCTCTCCAACCTGGTTCCTCTCCATGACCCCTACCGCTCACTACCACATTCACATCAACCGTATGTTCCGTCCCCCTCCTTCTCATGCACACCTGGAATCCACCAGAAAATCAGCCTTCTTTCTCAGCCCTAAACTCTGGAACTCCCTCCCTCCAGATCTTAGATTGGAACTCTCAACAGATTCAAATCTCTTAAGACTCATCTCTTCTGTTCTGCTTTTGTTCTCCCTGTCCCCCCTACATCCAACTGAGAATCCCATCCTTCTCTCCTCTCCTTGCCTCTTCTGTCCTTTTTACCTTGCCTTTACTCTCCTTCCTCTATTCTCATCTCTCCTGTCATAACTATGGCGTTCCTTTCCTGGCAGTTTGTTTTTACTGTATTGTAAACAGCTTTGATGTTTTTACTGTAAAGCAGTATATCAAGAGCCGAATAAAAATAAAGATAAAGATGAACCAGGTGAGCCAAACGCCCACTACATGGTCACTAGAGGAGGAATACTGCTCTCTAGGGCTGCCATTCTGGTCTCCATGCCAGTTGGCTCCGCAGCCTTTGATGTGGGCACCAAGGACTTCGCGCCCAGCATCAGTACTATCGAGGGAGAGACCTCAATGAGAATGGCCCTGGAGGTCTGAGGCCAGTCGGTGGGGGCTGACAACTCCTTGCAGGGTATCTTGGTGTGCCGCTTCTGCCCCGACTCCCTGGACTAATTCCTGGAGCTGCGGGACCTGGGATGGGATTTCACCTTCTTCCCAGATCCATCCCCCCGAGGTGGTCTTCGAGGCTTTTTAATTATGCTCCACCTCTGGGAACTTCTCCTCGGAGGAACCGCAGCCACGGGACTCCCAAGCAGCTCTGGTTTCGCGGGGGCTCTGGAGCATGGTATCACTAGAGACTCCAGGGCAGAGTCTGACTTCTGAAAGAACTTTTCCTGCTGCTGATGGTGGCTCTTTAAGGCCTTTGGAGTCATGGTTCAACATAGCTCGCAGTTGGCGTTATCGTGCTCCAGATCAAGACATTGAAGGCAGCAGTCGTGTGGTTCAGTGAGTGACATTTTGTCATACCGGCCACACTTTTTGAAGCCACTGGAGGCCACTGGCAAAGGGGGTCCCTGCCTCCTGGCAGGAGTCCGAGGCCTTCGGCTGAAAAAAGGGCACGAACGCCAGTTGAGGGAGACCTCAATGAAAATCTAAAAAAAATAAACAAACTGACTCGAGGTGACTGGCTCGGGGGTGGAAAGTTACTGGTACACAGTACACTGGACAAAACTTGAGAAAAAAAAATCAGACATTTTCCAGGGAAAACTGGACAGCGTCCGAATGGCTCCGTGGAAAAAAAAGACGGAGGCAAGATGGCACCCTTGGGTGGGAAGTGGACCACGCATGCATGGTGCATCTCCCAAAGGCTTTCTTTGAAAGCTGGGGAGATGCCTCCGCATGGGCTCTGTCACCCATATGTGAGGACTGATTTCCTGCTTGTTCCTAAAAAAACACAGGAATCACATGCAGCATTGCATTAGTACAATATTCTTACTCTACATGCACAACTTTTGCTTCCTTTTGTAGTTTCTTCTTGCCTTAGCAATGGCTCCTCTGGGCTATTAACTTAACATGTTCCCTACAACTGCTGCACATTTTATATAGGGCTACTAGTCAAACAGCATTGATACACACACAAGAATCCCTGGCTCCATTAAGCTTACAAATCTAGTCAACACACACAACCAAGATAGGACTTACAGGAAACCTTTTTATAATAAAGATGGTTAAATCCAACTTGGCTATCAGGCAGTTAAGATACAAGATTTAAAAGCCACCTCAAAAGACTGGGAGTCAGATATTCTTCGGCGGCGGCAGCAGCTAGCTGTCGCCACTGAATCTAACATTCAGATCTTCAGTGCTGGGGCCATATCCAAACATTAGCATTGAATATCTGGGTCAACTGGATAGCACAGAAGCTAACTGCGGTGGTATTCAGCCACTGTCCGGTTAGCTTCTGCAGTGTAAGTTAGGCTAACTTTCACCGCTTAAGAATAACTGGGTAGAGGCTGAATATTGCTTCCGTCTGGTTATTTTTGGTTGTCGCACCCAGAACACCCTGATGCTGGTATTAGTGCTGCTGAATATCGCAGTCACTGCGATTAACGCTGCTTGCAGGTCTGCTAATCATGTTAACTGCGTTGAATATCAGGCCCTGGGTTTTTAAGCAGGACTCGAGTATTGTTTCAAAGGGGGAAAACTACTAAGGAAGGGGCCAGCCCGAAAGGCAACACCTGAAACTGGAAGTGCCCCATCGGCACCACAACCCAGGTGCTCCGGCCTGATGGGGACGTGCAAGTCGGCCTTGATGACTGGCTGATCAGGGCAAAGTCCAGAAACGAAAGCATATTGGTCACAAATAAGGTGGTGCAGCTCTTCGAAAGTCTGGGATGGGTGATTAACTGGGCCAAGAGCCGGTTGGTGCCGTCTCAGGAGCTGGAATATTTGGGGGCGCACTTCAACATCAAAGTGGGGAAGGTGTTTCTGCCAGCACAGCGCGGCCAGGGGCTGCATCGGCTAGTGCAACAGCATTTGCAGAGTCCGGCCATCGGCCTGGCACTATCTGCAGGTCCTAGAAACCATAGCAGCCACGATCGAGTTGGTTCTGTGGGCGAAAGCACACATGCGGCCTCTGCAGGGAGTGCTTCTACGCCAGTGGTCCCAACAGAACCAGCCCTTATCTACTTGTCTCTGGTGCCCACGGCATGTAAAGGTGGCGCTGAAGTGATGGCTGCATCCGGGGATGCTGGAGGGGGGCACGCACCTCGAGGCACCGGCTTGGGTCCTGCTGATGACAGATGCCAGCCTGGCTGGTTTGGGGCCCACTGCCAGGGTCGCATTGTGCAGGGGCAGTGGGGGCCACAGGAGGCCCACTGGTCCATCAACAGACTGGAAATGCGGGCAGTGCTCCTGGCACTTCAGGCTTTCAGCCCTTGGCTGAAGGGCAGGCGGTCTGGGTACTCTCGGACAATGCAACCACAGTGTCCTACATCAATCGCCAGGGCAGCACAGGCCCTGTTTGAGTGGGTGGAAGGTCACCTCCAGGCCTTTTCAGCGGCACATGTCTCAAGTGTCAACAATGTGATGGCAGGACTTCCGGTGACGTCACGGAGCTCATGGCAGCTTGAACGCCGAGCTCCGTTCGAATCCCAAGTGCAGTGCAATAAACGGTGGGACCGCATAAATAAAAGTGGAAAATCTGCTGGAATCTCAATCAGGGATGGCAGCACGGGCGAAACTGGCGGGGTTTCAATCTCCTTACGTCCGGAAAGAGCTGATGGCAGCGGCGGCAAAGGAGGCGGCCAGCGGAGGCGCCTCGGAGGAGGATGATGCCACGGATGTGGAGGGGGAGGAAGATGTGCCCCTGCGGAGATGGCTGCAGGAGTTCAAATCGGACATGAAGGGAGAGATAAAGGCGATGAGGAAGGAGATGAGGGCAACGCTCCAGGCAATACAACAGGAGCTGTGCAGCCTTGGAGGACGAGTAGAAGAGTTGGAAACCCACGTGCAAGACTGTGAGGGGGAACTGCGCGGCCTAGGGGTTATGCAAAGCTCACTGCAGGCCCAGCAAGAGGCAGTGCAGGAGAAAATTGAAGAGATGGAGGACAGGGCCCGGAGGAACAATTTAAGGATCAGAGGGGTCCCGGAGGAGATGGACCCCAAGGACTGTGTGGGACTGGTCCGGCGAATCTGTAGCCATGTACTTCAATTGGGGGAAGTGTCAGGACACCCTCCAGAGCAAATCAGTGTGGAGCGGGCACATCGGAGTCTGGGGCCCCGGAAAGAGAAGCAGTCCAGGGACATAATAGCCTGTCTGAGTAGCTTCCCTCTGAAAGAACAAGTTCTCAGTGTGGCTCGGAAATTTGGGAGAGTGGCCTGGGAGGGCGCTGAGATTGAACTGTTTAATGACCTCTCGAAGGGGACTCTGGAGCGGCGAAGAGCAATGAAAACTGTGACTGCCTACTTGAGGGAGAAACAATACCGGTACCGCTGGCTGTTCCCGTTCGGGGTGCTGATCTCCATTAATGGTCTGAACCGTAAAGTTAAAACAGCGGAGGGAGGCCTGGGAGGTGTTAAGAGCAGCGGGATGCGAAGGCCTGCCGGCGGTGGGACCCGGCGAAACGCAACACAAGCCCGGCGTGGGGAAAGGAAAACAACGGTTGCAAGCCAGCTCTCAGTGGCAACGAGTGGGGGAGCAAGGGAAGCGTTTGAAGCGGCTGTCGAAGGAACGGCAGATGACATCTGACGAGACGGTGTTGTGAACCGGGAGCACTGCGGTACTGGCCAGGATGTTGGCAGGACTCAGGTGAAGAGCGGTAGAGCTCTGGAGCCCTTGGTATCTGGACACTGGACATGTAGGGCATGCTAAGGAGGGGGGGAACCAGGGAGGTGGGAAGAGGGGAGGGTAGGGGGAACACAGGCGAGGCAGGGGTTCAGGGTGTTCAGGGGGGAAGGGTATAGATAACGAGGTGGAGTTAAGCAGGGGGGGAGAGGGAGCGGGAATGTGGAGGGGGCAGGGGAGGGGGTTAAAGTGGTGGGATTGGACATCAGGACTGGGAGGAAGGGAAGATTGGGATGAGTGGGCTGGATAGAAAGGGGGCGGGGGGGGAAAGGAGGGGATGGGAGGGGGGATGGGAGGGGAGGAGGGGGGGGGAAAGAACACCAACTGGGTAAGTGTGGGGAAGAAGGGGGAGGCTGAGGGATGATACGCTTAGGCACCATCAATGTCCGTGGTCTGAACACGCCCAACAAAAGAGGGATGCTGTTCCGGGAAGTGGAGAGGAATAAGTGGGATGTGGTCCTCCTGCAGGAGACTCATCTCCGAGCCCGGGATGTTGGACGGATGAAGCACCGCCAATTTCCTGACCAATACTACTCCTGCAATAAGGAGGGGGGGCGGAAAGGTGGGGTGGGGATTATGCTTAGGGGGGGGTGTGGGATCCAGGTGGGGTGCTCCTTTAAAGACCAGGAGGGGAGAGTGGTGGGGATCATAGGGAAGCTGGGGGGGAAGATATTGTGATTGTGGCTGTATATGGGCCCAATGGGCAGCAGGGGGGTTTCTGGAGGGAGGTGGGGACTTTAATAGAAAAAGCCGGGGGGGGAGGGAAGGTGCTCGTGGGAGGGGACTTTAATGTAGTCTTGGACCCGGGGTTAGATAGGCAGCCGAAAGGGGGGGATGGTGGGCGGAAGAATAGAAGGGGATTGAGGGGGTTAATGAAGCGATTCAACTTGCTGGATGTGTGGAGAGTGATGAACCCGCAGGTGGGGGGGTACACTTTCTATTCGGCTCCACATGTTAGTTGGAGCCGGTTAGACATGTTCTTAATAGATCAGACCTGGATGCCTGCAGTTAAAAGTGAGGAGGTTGTGCAAGTGGGATGGACAGATCATAAAGGGGTGGAGATCCTTCTACGGGATGTACGGAGGTCCGGCGGAGCCTTCTGGAGATTGAATGATAGTCTTCTCCGAGATAGGCGAGTGGTGGATGATATTCGGGGGGTGATTAAGGAATACTTGGGTTTTAATGATAATGGGGAGGTGAGGGAGGTTATGGTCTGGGAGGGGCTGAAAGCGGTGGTACGGGGGAGATTTATCATGTGGGGGGCTCAGAAGAAGAGGGAGCGCGAACAGAAGGAGGACGAATTAAAGAGGGAGATGGGTGAAAAGGAGGAACGGTTTCGAGGGTCCGGGACCGAGGCGGATCGACTGGGTTTGGAACAGGCGCGGGACGCGTTGAAAGATCTCCAGCTAGAGAAAGTGGCATTTCTGCTGCAACGGGTTCGGCAGACCCATTATGAGTTTGGGGATAAGGCGAGGCGCTTGTTGGCGCGGAGACTGTGGCGGAAGCAAGGGGTGGCCACTATAGCTTATTTAGAGGGTGCAGACGGGCGGCGGTGTTGGGAGGAAGATGCCATCCGGGAGAGATTCCGGGATTATTACCTGGATCTGTACCGGGCGATGGATGGGGGGACAGAGGGGAAGATAGAGGCCTATTTGGAGGGGATCACACTCCCAGTGCTTCCAGTGGAGGCGGTTGAGCTCCTGGAGGCAGAGATTAGAGAGGATGAAATAGCCCGGGCAGTGAAAGGGACGGTCGGAGGGAAGTCTCCAGGTTTGGATGGCTTGACAGGTCTCTTCTATAAAGTTTTTTGGGAGGAGGTAAAAGGGATAATGCGAAGGGTGTTCAATGGTGTGCTGGTAGAAGGGGGGGGGCTATCGCGGGATATGCTGACAGCTGGGATAACGGTGCTATTAAAACCTGGGAAGGACCCGGGGAAATGCGGCTCCTATAGGCCGATATCCCTGTTGAATGTGGATACCAAACTGTTAGCCAAAGTGGTGGGGGGTCGGTTAGCTGAGTGGATGCCGGGGCTTATAGGAGGTGATCAAGCGGGCTTCATACCAGGACGACAAGCAGCGGATAACATCCAGAGAGCGATTGGAGTCGTCTGGGAAGCGAGGGAGGGACAGGAGGATTTGGTACTGATGTCAATTGATGCTGAAAAGGCATTTGACAGAGTGCACTGGGCCTTTTTGTTGAAGGTTTTGGAGCGGATGGGGTGTGGTTCTAATCTCTTGGGGTGGATTAAGGCGTTGTATAGGGAGCCCAGAGCTAGAATTAAAGTCAATGGGATGTACTCTCGAGATTTTAAATTGGGGAGGGGGACTCGACAGGGATGCCCCCTGTCTCCGCTCCTCTTTGCCATAGCGGTGGAGCCCCTAGCCGAAAGGATTCGGGGGAATGAAAAGATCATAGGCTTGAACAGAGGGGGAAGAATGCATAAAATATCCTTGTATGCGGACGATATATTGTTGTATCTGGGGGACCCATCTGTCTCGCTTCCAGAGGTGATGCAGGAGGTCGACAGATATGGAAAGGTATCGGGCTTTAAAATGAATGTAGACAAGACGGAGGTTTTGAAGGTGAGATTGCCAGATGAAGTGGAGGAGAAACTGCAGCGCCAGTTCCCTCTGCGATGGGTTAGTGGATCTCTGGGGTATTTGGGGGTTCGCATTACCGATCGCTACGAGACTCTCTATCAGGCTAATTATCCAAGTTTGTTCCAAAAAATTGGGAGAGATTTAGAAGGGTGGATGGGATTAGAAATATCCTGGATTGGGCGGATCGCAGCTCTTAAAATGAATATTCTGCCCCGGTTACTGTATGGGTTTCAGGCTTTGCCGGTAGCGATACCGGATGGGGCGATGCGTGGGCTGCAGAGGCGAGTATTCCAGTATATCTGGAAAAGGAAGCCACCTCGGGTGGCGCGGGAAGTGATGTATGCCCCTCCGGTGGCGGGGGGGTGGGGGGTGCCGAACTTGCGGGCGTATTACCGAGCGGCACAGTTGGTGCATGTTATGCACTGGCGAGAGGGGGGGGAGGAAAGGCCGTGGGTGTCCTTAGAGCGGGGGAGAGTCAAGGGGGGTCACTTGACGGCCTGGCTGTGGGCGGATGCCGAGGGGAGGAGGGCTTTGGGGAGCGGTTCCCCAGCGATGTGTCAAGGGGCCCGGATATGGGATAGCGTGAGGGGCACGGAGAGTGGGTCACGGAGGGGGGGTTATTCCTTGCTGACTCCTTGGAGGGGGGCTCGGGAGTTTAAGCCAGGGTGGGAAGGGGGGAGATTTGATGAATGGACAAAGAAAGGCCTATTATGCAGCTACCAATGCTTGGAGGAGGGAGAAATGAAGAGCTTTGACATGATCAGGGCAGAGTATCGGTTGGACGATAAGGATAGGTATGCATATATGCAGGTTCGCTCATTTATAGGGAAGGTAGTGGGGAAGGAGGAGGGGGGTAGGGAGCTTACCGGTCTGGAATCAATATGGTTTGGGAGGAGGGGTGCGAAAGGGATGATATCAGGGTTGTACCAGGTGGCCCGCGAGAAGGTAGGGGGGCAACATAGGTATATGAAGGAGTGGGAGGCGGATATTGGACGGTCGGTCTCGGCTGTGGAGTGGAAGAGGGTGTGGGATCAGATTAGGAGGGGCTTATGTCCAGTGGGGCTAAGGAGAATAGTTATAAGGTGCTGCTGCGATGGTATTACATCCCTAGTCGTCTGCACAGAATGTATGTGGGGGTGTCGCCTCTATGCTGGAGGGGATGTGGTGAAGTTGGGACTTTTTGGCATGTGTGGTGGAGTTGTCAGAAGGTACAAGAGTATTGGGGGAGGATAGTCGGTTGGATACTCCTGAAGTTAGGGGTCGAGGTTCCGTTGGCCCCTACCGTGTGTTTGTTGAATCTCTGGGAGGAGGGGCAAGGGAATAGGGGAGGTAAGATGGTGATGGCTTGTTTGAGTGCGGCTCGCTGTGAAATTGCCGCAGCGTGGCGACAGAATGGGGTCCCCGGGTTGGAGCTCTTTGAACAACGCGTTCGGCGCACGGTGCTGATGGAAAAATTGACGGCGGCTCGTAGGCAGACTTCAGCCAGATATGAGGAACAATGGGGGGTCCTGGGGGGTGTTCTAGGGTTGGGGGGGCAGGGGTAATGTGTAGGGGGACGTAGTGGGTCAGCAGGGGAAAGGGGGGAGGGGGGATGGGCGGTGGGGGGGGGTGGGAGAGGGGGGTATAGAGGGGGGATTCTAGATTGGGGAGGTGGATCTCTGTTATGGGGGGAGTGGGGGGGTGTAAAGCGGTATGGAAGGAGGGGGCAAGCAGAATAGAGGGGGGGGCAGGGATGAAGGGTGGCGGGGAGGGGGGAGTAGGTGGGGGGGGAGGGGGGGAGGGAAGGGTGATCAGTGGGGGGGACAGAAGGCGGCAGGGTTGGATAGTGGTTCTGGTGGGCGAAGCCCTGTTGGCGTGGGTATGAATGGGTTTATTGGGGAGGGGGAAATGGTAAACTAAAATGTTAATGATAACTTGCATAGTCGTAACACTGGGTGTTGGGGTTCTAAGCATGAGAACAGTTGTTATGATGCTAACCTGTAGGCTCGGGTCAGGAAACGTTGATATTACATGTGGGGGGTTGATATTGGAGCCGGAAGCCAGGTTGGGGTGACTCCGGTGTTTAGATGTTCGAGTGATATGAATCTTTGTTACTGAATGTGTTTGGAATGTTATCAATAAAAACTTCAATACAAAAAAAACAACAATGTGATGGCAGATTATCTGAGCTGAATGCACGTGGATCCTGGCGAGTGGTATCTCAACCAGGAGGTTTTCGAGCAGGTGACTCATCGTTGGGTCACGCTGGCTATGGATCTGATGGTGACCTTTCAGTCTGCTAAGGCAAGCTGGTTATTCAGCAGAAGGAAGAAACAAATGTCGGAGGGGCTGGACGCCCTTTTGCAAAGGTGGCCCGAAGAGGTGCTTCTCTATGTGTTCCCACCATGGGCGCTCATAGGTCAGATGATACAGAGGATCGAAGCTCACCGGAAGTCCGTCATCTTGATTGCCCCAGACTAGCCAAGGCGCCCATGGTATGCTGATCTAGTACGACTGCTGGTGGATCAGCCATGTCGTCTGCCAGGTCGAGAGGCTCTATTGATGCAGGGGCCAGTCAGCATGCCTCAGGTGGATCGATTCTCGCTTATGGCTTGGCTCTTGAAAGGGCAAGGCTGAAGAGGAAAGGCTACTCTAGGCCAGTGACTGCGACCCTGCTGAAGGCACGGAAGAGATCGACCTCTTTGGCATTCATCAGGGTATGGCATATATTTGAGTAGTGGTGCAAGAATAGGCAGACGAGCCCATCTTCTGCTTTTGTTCCCAACATTTTAGCCTTTTTGCAGTCCGGGTTTGACAAGGGCCTGGCGGCTAGTTCCCTAAAGGTACAGTTGGCGGCGCTCTCCTGTTACCAGGGTAAGGTGCAAGGGGTGGCGTTGGGCTCATATCCTGATGTGCTGAGGTTCCTGAGGGCAGTGGGGTGCCTCTGTCCTCCACGGAGAAAGGTGGTGCCACCCTGGGATCTCAGTTTGGTGTCAAGGAGCCTTTGAGTCGGTGCTCATTGAAGGATTTGACTTTGAAAGCGGTTTTCCTCGTAGCCATTAGTTTGGCACGCAGGATTTCAGAGATTCAGGCTCTGTCCTGCAAGGAGCTGTAGCTGGTGTTTTCTCCAGGGAGAAGGTGGTCCTTTGGCCAGTACCCTCCTTCCCGAAAGTGATTTCGGCCTTCCATGTGAATCAGCCGGTTTCCTTACCAGTCCTTTCGGTTTCGGAGATGGATCCTTTGTGCTCAGAGTTGCGCTGGTTGGATGTTAAACGGTTTCTGAGGCATTATTTGAAGCAGACGGCAGCCTTTTGGAGATCGGAATGCCTGTCTGTTCTGTTTGGGGGTTCACAGAAAGGAGCAGCCGCTAATGCTTCAATTTCCAGGTGGATTAGGGAGGTTATTGCCTCAGCCTACCTGGTGAAGGGAGAGTAGTGCCAGTTAATTTGCGGGCACACTCCACTAGAGCCCAAGCGTCTTTATGGGCAGAGTATAGTTGGGTGCCACCGGCAGAAATCTGTAAAGCAGCAACCTGGTCTTCCTATAATACCTTAGTTAAGCACTATCGCCTGGATTTACAGGCTTTGTGGGATGCTTGGTTCAGAGTGGCAGTACTTCAGGCCGGTATGGCAGGTTCCTCCCATTAGGTTAACTGCTCTGTTACATCCCAGAGGTGTGGGACTGGACTGGAGGGATGATAAGGAAAGAGAAATTAGACTTACCTGCTAATTGTTGTTCCTTGAGGAACTCCAGTCCCGGATCCGACCCTTGTTGGTTGCTAAGGTGGTTAGAAGGCATGTCTGTCCTAGAACTCTGCTGCGATGTTTCGTGGTAGGGGTCTGGAAACTCCGTAGAGTGCAGTCATTTAGTCAAAGGGACCGGGGAAGCTGCTGGTCTCACGCTGCATCTGGTTGGACAGGGCCAGCGTTTCACAAGTAAGCCTCCCCATATTGGGGGGAATGGGGGATTCCTTCCCAGGTGAGGGGGACTAGTAAGTGGGCTTGTATAGCGTTGATTGTTATTATTAACTACTTATTTGTTTCTCCTGTGAGTCTGCTTTGTCAGTAGGTTACTGGGGCTGGTAGGCAGTGCCAGCTGTATAAGTAGATGAGTGTCATCAAAAGATGACATGCTTAGTCTCCAAGCTTCTGAAAGAGGTACACTACCCAGAGGTGCAGGACTGGACTGGAGGGACAATAAGGAAACCAAGATGGATTTCTGAATTCTTTCCTAAGTGAGGACAAGTGTAAAGGAGTAGACAAGATCAATGATGCCAAAAAGCAACAGGCAGGTCAAAAGAAGATAGAATTGAGTAAAGACTCTTGGCCATGAAGAGGCTGCTGGAGACTTTGGCATGGCTGCCTCCATAGGATGAAGAGGAGGAAAGCCAAAATGGAATGGATGCAGAATGGCTTGAGATGCAAGCCAGTCGAGGAAGCAAAAATGAATGGCATGTTACAGTACTCTGAAAGGAAAAGAAAGGAGGGAGACAGGACTATAATTAGCAAAGCTAGATAAGGTACAGAGGTTTCTTGAGGAGTAATGTGATCACAAATCATATTTAAAGGCAGCAGGAAAAGCTGCAGTGGAAAGCGACTCAATCATTTTAGGCAATTTCATTTAGAATTGACAGAAAGGATCTCAAAAGGAAGTCCATCAATTTAGTGCAAGTTTGGCCTAGCTGCCGCCACCCACTGAATATGTCCCCCATAATTCATAAAAGGCAGAAAATTTATCTTCTCTCTCAATGAAAAGCGTCTAATCCAATGAAGGAGTTGGTGAATAGCATAGATAAATGAGAATGGGAAAATGGCCTTCACATTCATTAATACATTTGATCAACCGTCTTTCAGGATGTGCACTAATACAACATAATCAAAACAAAACTCTTCAACTTTAATCAGGTTCCTTACAATAAGAAGATCAAAATCCATCCAAAGTAAATTCTACTGGATGTACAAGCTCAATTTGGTTCCAATATCTCTTGGCTCCAGGTGGCAAAAATGGAATTGGCCAAATGGATTGATGCAATCCTACAGACCTCCAAGCTAGAAAGAACTTAAAATGAACTAAAATCCAGCCATCCTGGAAGACAGCCAGCCAGCCTTAGGTCCTTTCAAATGCCCCTCCACCCCCTCCTTTTTTTCCCTAAACAAAATTATTACAGCAGGCAGCGCTACTTCGGACTTCTTAAGTTTCTACAGGAAATTTCCCTGGACCAGGGAGGTGGGAATGTGTGTGTGTGTTCTGTCTCACTCTAAGAAGAGATCCTCACGTAACCTAATATCATCAACATCCCCCTTCATTCCCCTTTCACTCCCCCTCCCTCATGTGCCTCATCCACCCTTACCCTGGCTCCTCTAGATCTCTGTTTTACTCTGGAAATAGATCCTCACGTAATGGCCTCCCTAGACCGCTGTCTTACCCTGAAAAGAAATCCTCACGTAACCTGTCCAGCTTCATCCATATCCCTCTCCTTTCCCCTCCACTCTCCCGTTCTCATGTGCCTTATAGAACGCACGCTCAGTCTCTGATAAACTTGCTTTTACTCATGATCTCTTTATCTCTAATGTGCTACATCTTCTTGCCCTAACTGAAACCTGGCTCCTCCCAGATGATACCACATCCACTGCTGCTCTCTGCCACGGGGGCTACCAGTTCTCCCATACACCTTGGATCCACTGACCACGGTGGTGGTGTTGGGCTTCTACTTTCTCCCTCTTGCCAATTCCAACCCCTCCCGCTGCCTCAGTCACACACCTCCCTCTCTTTTGAAGTCCACTCCATTCGCCTCTTCACACCACTTCCCCTCCGAGTAGCTCTTATCTATCGCCCACCCGACAAATCCGCATCCACCTTCCTTACAAACTTCGACTCCTGGCTTTCCGTCTTTCTGGATCCCTCTTCTCCCACTCTTATTCTTGGCGATTTTAACATTCACGTCGATAACCCCTATGATCCCCATGCTTTAAAGCTCCTCACCCTCACCTCCTCGTTTGACCTCCAACTTTGCTCCACTGCCCCCACCCGCCTGCACAGCCACTGCCTTGACCTGATACTCTTCTCTAATTCCTCTCCCTCTAACTTCCGTAACTCAATCCTTCCCTCATCTGACCATCACCTTTTAAACTTTAATCTTCAGCTTCCGCCATCTCAACCCCGTCCTGTCTTCTCCGACCTATTTAGAAACCTTCATAATATTGATCCCTTGACTCTCTCCTCCACCATTTCTCATCTCTTTCCTCCATTATGTCCTCCAAGTCTGTCAGCGAGGCATAAGAGGTATAAAATACTGCACTATCCTCAGCTCTAGACACTCTTGCCCCACCCACCCCATGTCCTGTCAGACGTTCTGCTCCCCAGTCATGGCTTTCATCCACAACCCGCTATTTACGCACCTGTGCCCGTTCTGCTAAATGTGCTTGGATCAAATCCCACTCCCCAGAAGACCTTCTACACTTCAAATTCATGCTTGGTTCCTTTCAGTCAGCCATAGCACTTGCCAAACAAGAATACTACATCCGACTAATTCTCTTGCCTCTGATCCTCACCGCCTCTAACACCCTCAATTCTCTCCTTAAGGTGCCCTAGCCCCTGGTCCCGCCCTCCCTTTCTGCCCAAACCCTAGCCGACTACTTCCATGACAAAATCCACAAGATTACCCTCAAATTCCCCACTTCCTCATCTACCTCCGCCCTCATCCATACTTCCTCTGCTATCCTTGCCTCCTTCCCTACGATCTCCGAAGAGGAAACCGCACTCCTTTCCTCCTCCACACCCACCACTTGTTCCTCTGACCCTATCCCCACCCATCCCTTACACCCTATCTCCCCCACCGTTGTCCCCTCCATCTCTCATATTCTCAACCTTTCACTCTCCACTGCAACTGTCCCCGTAGACTTCAAACATGCTGAAATCACACCTCTCCTCAAGAAACCCTCACTCGATCCCACCTGCCCTTCTATCGACCCATCTCCCTCATTCCCTTCATATCTAAACTACTAGAACGAGCAGTCCACTGCTGCTGCCTCGACTTCCTCACCTCCCAGGCCCTCCTGGACCCACTACAATCCGGCTTCCGTCCCTTACACTCCACTGAAACGGCTCTTATAAAAGTCTCCAATGACTTGTTCCTGGCTAAATCTAGGGGCCTCTACTCTGTCCTCATCCTCTCCGCTGCCTTGGCACTGTTGACTACAATCTTCTCCTCATCATCCTCTCCTCACTTGGTTTCAAGGGCTCCGTACTATCCTGTTTCTCCTCCTACCTCTTCCATCGCTCCTTTAGTGTATGCTCTGGTGGCTCCTCCTCCTCTCCCACCCCGCTCCATGTTGGTGTACCCCAGGGATCTGTCTTGGGCCCCCTGCTTTTCTCTCTATACCCAATCCCTTGGCGCGCTTATCTCCTCCCATGGCTTTCAGTACCATCTCTATGCCGATGACTCCCAAATCTACCTCTCTACGCCTAATATCTCTCCAGCAATCCAGACCAAGATCTCTGCCTGCCTTTCTGACATCACTGCCTGGATGTCTCACAGCCACTTGAAATTGAACATGGCCAAGACTAAACTCCTTGTCTTTCCCCCCGAACTCCTCCCCTTCCCCCTTTCTCAGTCTCCATGGATGGATCTACGATCTTTCCTGTTCCCTCGGCCCGCAATCTGGGGGTTATCTTTGACACCTCTCTCTTTCTCCACACATTTCCAGCTCGTAGCTAAGACCTGCCACTTCTTTCTCTACAACATTAGTAAAATCTGCCCCTTCCTTTCTGAACACACTACCAAAATGCTTATCCACTCCTTAATCTCCTCTCGCCTCGACTACTGCAACCTACTCCTTGCTGGTCTCCCTGTGTGTCATCTCTTTCCCCTTCAATCTATACAAAATTATGCTGCTCGACTAATCTTCCGCCAGTCTCGTCATGCCCACATTACTCCTCTTATCAAATTGCTTCACTGGCTCCCTATCTAATTCAGTATCCAATTCAAACTTCTCCTACTGACCTATAAATGCATTCACTCTATGGCACCTCAATACCTTTCATCTCTTATCTCTCCCTACATCCCCTCTCGGGAACTTCGCTCCTCTAACAAATTACTTCTATCTAGGCCTTTCACTTGCACTGCCAATGCCCGACTTCGCTCCTTTCACCTTTCTGCACCTTACGCCTGGAACAGCCTACCTATGTCTATAGGCCAAGCACCCTCCCTGGCCCTCTTCAAATCTAGGTTGAAGACCCACCTCTTCACTGTCACTCTCAGATCCTGACTTCTATCCTTTATCTTGACCTGACTCCCATCAATTGTTATGACCAAATTGGAAATACCATATTTTGTTTTGCCCTGAATTGACTAATGCTCTGTATTGTCTCGACGAGATTGTAAGCTCTGACGAGCAGGGACTGTCTCTTACATGTATGTCTGTAAAGCGCTGCATGTGTAGCACTATATAAATGCTGAATAGTAGCAGTAGTAGGGTGTGGGTGTGAGTGTAGGCAGGGGGATGGGATGCAGTGGATGCAATGTCTAATTTTTTTTTCTTTTAAAGTAGGAAGAGTTAGCATCAGGATAAGGAAGCATTATGCAGCCACAGGAAGCAAATGAAAATAAAGGAATGGTGCTGAGATAACCAAGTGGCAAGTTGATTTAATGAGATCATGTGGTGTACGAGGTGTGATCAAAAATTATTGAGACTTGTTGTGAAGCTATTTAACAATATGTCGCACCATGATGCTATTAACATGCAGTGACCTACTTATGTGCTCTGCATGCGCAGAGTGTAGTGTAGCTGCAGCACACCTGTACTTTAATCATGTGATGTTTGGTATCATGTAAAAAGCAGTTTGTCAGACTTATTGCGAGTGCAAAATTGATCAGCGAATTGGCATTAAATTCTGCCAGAAACTTGGAAATTGGTGCAAAGAGACATGACAAGTTACAGGAAGTGTATGACTATGAATGCATGAGTCATGCTCGAGTTTATGACTGGTACAAACATTTCAAGAGGGCTGCCAAAGTGTTGACAGAGACGAACGTTCTGGAAGACAATCCACAAGCAGGAACGAAGATAAAGTTGAAGCAGTGCTTGCCGCAATGCGCTCAAATCTTTGACTATCAGGGAGCTTGCTGAGGACAGACATCAGTTTTGGGTCGATTTGGGGATGAGATGTGTGTCTGCAAAATTCATGCCAAAACTCCTATCCCCTGACCAAAAAGAAGATAGACTGTCTGCGGCCAGGGAATTGTTGGAATGCGTTGAAAATTTTTGAGATTTCATCAAAATGATTATTACTGGTGGTGAATCATGGGTTTATGGTTATGACCCAGAAACTAAAGCTCAATCGTCACAATGGAAGACTCCAAAAACTCACAGACCCAAGAAAGCCCATCAGGTGAGGAGCCATGTCAAGGTCATGCTCTCAGTTTTCTTTGATTACCAGGGTATTCTTCATCATGAGTATGCTCCAAAAGGCCAGAACATCAATAAAGAGTACTACTATGTCCAAGTTTTGACTCGTTTGAGAGATGCAGTTCGTCATAAGAAGCCAGAGCTGCACAACAATGATGAATGGTTGCTTCATCACGACAATGCCCAGTTCACGCATCACATTTGTCCAGCAGTTCTTGGCCAAACACCAAATCGAGCAAGTCCGTCAGCCTCTGTACTCACCTGACCTCGCACACTCTGACGTTTTTCTGGTTTCCAAAACTGAAATTACCACTGAAAAGAAGGAGATTCGATGACTTGGAGTCAATTAAGCAAAATTTGACACAGCAACTTCACAGCATAACGAAGAGGTATTTCAAAATTGTTTCCAGCAGTGACAGGAACGCTGGAAGACGTGTGTTTTATCAGAAGGGGACTACTTTGAAGGAAACGGAATGCAGTAACTGTCAGTGTCATACTTTTATTACAGTACAAGTTTCGATACATTTTGATTGCACCTCGTACACCTTCTGTTATACGCACAGTTTGGGAGCAGTAAGGTGTCCACAGAGAAGCAACCAGGAGAAGTATGTTGAAGACCTACAAAGCCTCCAATCCCTGTAGTGTTTACAGAATTACTCCATCAGCTGTTAGAAAGGGCAGATGCTATGTCCCACATATACAGGAAGGAGGAAAACTGGAGGTGAGGCAGATGTTTCAGAGACTAGTGCAGTATATTCAGTGTTCAAAGTGTTACAGTCTACTTTCAAACCATGCGCATCCAACTTCCTGTAAAAGCATGAACCAAATATTTGCAGAAGTATTTCACTGAAAGACTAAATTTGAAAAAGCACAGGAAAATTAAAATAAATTATAAATGGGATACAAAAAAATATATGACCCTGGCTTTTATATTTTGGTAAATTTCTTTAAGATTATCGCCTTTCCACACAGTCTCAAGTCTTATTTTCAAAATGCCCCTCACACAGATGAAATTAATGAGGCTTAAAGTTCCTTCAAGTCTGAATGCTAAAGGAAAATTCAGCATGCTAAACTGTACCAAACTTGGCATCTGGTGCATCCTTGTCTATGTGAACAGGAAAGAATGGCAGTCACAGTGGATCCATAACATAGCATGAGCAAGACTTACATTTATTTTGCAAAGCAAAGAACTGCAGTGGTGTTTGTTGAGTATGAAATGAGGCTGCAGGGAGGGAGAGGTCCATCATTTCCCATTATTTTTATTTGGGTTGCAAACTTATTTAGACAGGCATTTCTTGGTTGAGTTAGTGGATGCAGGATAGTGAAGGAATTAGGAGGCGGGTTTGGATTTTATGAGCCCCGTAGGGGGATTGGGTTGAGGAGGAAATGTTATGGATGGGAGTTTTATATGTTCTATGACATGGTTCCAAAATCTTTCCTGGGGGATCCCCAGTTTTCAGAATCTTTCAAATATACATGAAATGGATTTGCATTCATTATCTGTACTGCATGCAAATTTATCCCCTGCAAATTCACGGCACAGTCTCAAAAACTCATCTGAAATAGGTTTGAGAACTCTGTTTATGTTGTCTTGTGTGCTTTGTTTCTATGTTTTATTATTTCTTGTAATCTACTTTGAAATGCTGAGACTAGTGGAATATAAATGTTTAAATATTCTATATTCTGCTATTAGATATGGGTTCATGCTGCTCCTTGGCTGATACTATGGGCATTTCTAAAAATATTCCCACAGCAAATCCAAGTTTGACAAGACCATGGCATAACAGTGCAAAAATAGGTGACACACTGTGAAATGTTTCAGTTCCTCTTCTACTACCAATTACTTGGAAAGAGAGGCAGGCAGCCTCTTGCTTCCTGCTCTGCAGATATTCCATCCTTTAACACATTTGTTGAATAAAGTGCCCCTCGGAAAACTCTCAGGATCACAGGCCCTCTATGGCTCCTCCTTTTGTCTGAAGAAAGCACCTATGTGGGCCTTGAAAGCCAACATATACCATCTTCAGATAATCTTTACATTAATATAATGAGCAAAGAGAATCCCTAGTTCTGAGAAGATGGCGGGAAATTCAGAGATCAACAAGTATCCATGACTTTGTACCAAGTAGTAACCTAAGCAAACTACACAGAATTTGATGGCAAAAGACCCAAAAGCCTATATTTTTATGTAATAAAAAAGATCCAACTTTTAAATTATTAATTTTCCCAAGACTAAATGTGTTACCAGTGGTGTGCCACAGGGATCTGTCCTGGGTCAGATTCTTTAACATCTTTGTTAGTGATACTGCGGAAGAGTTGTCCGACAAGATTTGCCTTTCTGCAAATACTACCAAAATCTGCAATACAGTAGACACCCAGGAAGGAGTAGATAACATGAAGAGGGAAAGAATGATCAAAAATTTGGCAGCTGAGATTTAATGCTAAAAAATGCAGGGTCATGCATCTGGGCTTCAAATATCCAAGCGGTACAGCATAGAAGAGGAAGTGCTTCTATCCATGAAAGAAGAGTGGGACCTGGGTGTGACTGTGTCTGATTATCTTAAAGCAGCTAAACAGGTAGAAAAGGTGATGGCAAAAGCCAGAAGAATGCTTGGGTGTATAGGGAGAGGAATGGCCAGCAGAAGAAAGGAGGTGATAGTGCCTCTGTATAAGTCTCTGGTGCAACGTCATTTGGAGTATTATGTGCAATTCTGGAGACCGCACCTTCAAAAGGATATAAGCAGGATGGAGTCGGTACAGAGGGTAGCTACTAAAATAGTCAGTGGTCTTCATTATAAACCATATGGGGACAGACTTAAAGGTGTTAATATGTATACGTTAGAGGGAAGGCAGGATAGAGGAGATATGATAGAGATGTTTAAGTACCTCCGTGGTATAAATGCACAAGAGGAGAGCCTCTTTCAATTGAAAGTAAGCTCTGCAATGAGGGCACCTAGGATGAGGGTGAAAGGGATAGAGTCAGGAGTAACATGCAGAAATATTTCTTTAGGGAAAGATTGGTATATGCGTAAAATAGTCTCCCAGTAGAGGTAGTAGAGACAAGGACAGTATCTGAATTCAAGAAAGCATTGGTCAAACACAGAAAATCTCTAAAATAAAAAAGGGACTATAGTATTTGATATGGAAGGGCAGACTAGATAGAAGAAAGTGACCATATGGCCTAACATGTTTCTATGTATTTCCTAAAATTCTATACTGTAAATTGGTCAACGTATAAAGGCTCTTTAGATTCAGCGATGGAAAAATGACAAAGTAATTATGGTGTGTGGATATTATTGTAAGTGGGGGAAAATGGGCAAACAAAGCCTTGTGGCCTTAGTCTACCTTCATACATCCTTATCAAGGGTCCTGAGATTTTTACAGCATCTGACAGGGAAGGCGTCCCAGCAGTCACTCACCACTGACCCTCACTAACCAGACTTAGGAAGCACAAGTAGAAAATAAAACGTCTGGGATCCCTTGCCAAGGAGTGTCACTGTAATGCCTGGCCTAGATGGGAGGTGGTTAAAAATGTGGAGGACAACAGTTAATCCAGATAGCACCATGAACCTTCATTTGCACCTATAGCTTCAGCAGAGACCAGTCATAAACAACCAAAAGCCCAAAGGAGGAACACGATGGGCAAAAAATACCCGAAAAGAAATAAAAACAGTGATGAAGCACTAAAGAACCATTATATCCAAGATTAGAAGTGGAAGTTAAGACAGCTAGCCAGTAGAGGGAGCAATAGAGGAGACATCAGAAAAACAAAAAGAGAAGTTACGGTTTTTAAGAGAATTCAGCCTGGGAAGCCAGGTGGTAGTAATTCGGGAATTGCATAAGGAACACAAAATGCAGTTTTCTGACAGAAAAGGACACAGAGAAGGGCAGGAACTGGGCCACATTTAGGAAGACAGAGCCCAGACTCTAGAGAAGATAATCTGAAAGCTGAAAAACAGATAGGGAATCGCCATTTCAAAAGAGGGGAGGGGGGGGCAGCTGGCTGTTAGAGGTTTAGCCATCAGAGGTTTCCTTCTCACTGCAGAGAATGCCATAGTTAATATTTAAACCTCTTATCCGTAAGTCTGCAATGCTTTGATGACTTAAGGCTATAGAACCATGTTGTCGCATGCAAAATATCATGGCCTCAAATTTTGGATTAGAGAAAATTTCATATTCTCTGAGGTCTCAGTTAGAAATGAGCATTGCCATTAAGACTCACGTCTTTGTATAGCAAAAATGCTTTATCACATCAATGACCTCAGATAAAAAACAGAACTCTAATCTTAACAAAACTCTCCAATGGACAAAGTATGAACACGAAGAAACATGCATATTCAACTTCCCAGATTAGATGTATCTGTATCGTTCTTTTGATCCCTACGTCAATCCCCGGTACCACTGAGACGTTTCACATAAGAAGTTTCCTCAGGGGATCTTATTACCTCTATAAAAAGACAAAACAAAACCAAAAAACAAATTAGTGACTTCCAATCCTACCTCTAACACCTTCCACTAACTAACTAATGACTAAACACAACATTAAAATCACTTTATTGAAATCTTACCGCTACTGCTGCCCACGTTTTAACTCACTGCGGTTTCATTCCGCTTCCAATGCCAGGAAAGCACCAACCACCTCCATGCAAAAACGCCGTGCATATCAAATGGCCCTCTGGGCTCCATTTTTAAAGACCCTCCTCTCTGACTGACGTCAACATGAAACGTCCTTTCATCATACACCCCCGTGAGGTAAAACAAGCAAACGACAATATAGTCTACAAAATTCAGCCCAAACAGAACAATGTACTGATGTAACAACGGGCTACCCCGAACGACAAAACGGCATCGTAATTTAAAGGAATGGTTGAGTCCAGCTGTGTTGCCGTCCATTGTTGAGGGTTCTGGATCTAGTCAGCGGGTGGGTCATAGGAGCTGTGGCTCCTGTGATATTTGTGATATCACAATTACCACCACGGTATTTGAGTACCAGGGAGTAACTATTCAGTTGAAACACGATACCACTTGTGACTCAGCTAATGCTGTTTACGCAATTATATGCCCCTATGGGCTATGCTACATAGGAAAAACTACTCGATCCTTTCATATACGTATGAGGGAACATCGTAGCCGCTTGACCCGGAAGGTCCTAGAGGCCCCCATAGTGCTGCATTGTGTACAAAATAGCCATATTTTTGAACAACTGCGTTGTTTGTGCCTGGATAGGATAGAGAGGGGGAGGGCAGGCAGAACTCTTGACCAGGTTCTTATTAGAAATGAACAAAGGTGGATTTATAATTTAAACACTTTGGAGCCAAAGGGATTGAATAGTGTTATAGAATGGTCAGCATGTGTCTGATATGGGTTCCTGCTCAGCATTTTGAAAGTGATATTAGTCGAAAGAATAGTCCCGCAGGATGGCCTAGGGATATGTTTTTTTGCAGTGTGTGATGAAAGGGTGGATAGGCAGTGATATTGAAGTAGGTTTATTTTTTGTCGTTCGGGGTAGCCCGTTGTTACATCAGTACATTGTTCTGTTTGGGCTGAATTTTGTAGACTATATTGTCGTTTGCTTGTTTTACCTCACGGGGGAGTATGATGAAAGGACGTCTCATGTTGACGTCAGTCAGAGAGGAGGGTCTTTAAAAATGGAGCCAAGAGGGCCATTTGATATGCGCGGCGTTTTTGCATGGAGGCGGTTGGTGCTTTCCTGGCATTGGAAGCGGAATGAAACCGCAGTGAGTTAAAACGTGGGCAGCAGTAGCGGTAAGATTTCAATAAAGTGATTTTAATGTTGTGTTTAGTCATTAGTTAGTTAGTGGAAGGTGTTAGAGGTAGGATTGGAAGTCACTAATTTGTTTTTTGGTTTTGTTTTGTCTTTTTATAGAGGTAATAAGATCCCCTGAGGAAACTTCTTATGTGAAACGTCTCAGTGGTACCTGGGATTGACGTAGGGATCAAAAGAACGATACAGATACATCTAACCTGGGAAGTTGAATATGCATGTTTCTTCGTGTTCATACTTTGTCCATTGAAGAGTTTTGTTAAGATTAGAGTTCTGGGGAGAGTGGTGGAGGCAGTGCAGAGGTCGAGGCATCAGGCTTCACTCCCGCTGGCCCCGACGTCATCGGGGGCCCTTTCAAAAGCCGCACAGCTGATTTGCAGCCCCGGGAGAGTGGTGGAGGCAGTGCAGAGGTCCGGAGGCATCAGGCTTCACTCCCGCCGGCCCCGACGTCATCGGGGGCCCTTTCAAAAGCCACACAGCTGATTTGCAGCCCCGGGAGAGTGGTGGAGGCAGTGCAGAGGTCCGGAGGCATCAGGTTTCACTCCCGCCGGCCCCAATGTCATCGGGGGCCCTTTTAAAAGCTTAGTAGACCAGGCGCAGCCGGAGGCGCCAGTCGGGGCAGCGATATAAGGGTTAGATACAAGGGGCATATTAGGCCCCTTGGGAGCCCCTTGGAGCCATGCAGGAGAGCGGGAGAGCAGGCTCAAGTGCTGCGTTTTTCAGCTGCTGGATAGATGGGTAAAAGAAAAAAGAAGATTTTGCCGGCGGAGCAAAATGAGGTTGCTGTTGGACCCATGGACAAACATGTTAAGGTAGTGACTAACACCAATGTATCACCTGACCCTGACTTTCTCGTTCTTCGCCCATCCCCGGTGTCTCTGAGCTCCCCGGACAGGTCACCACCTTCTCCTCCAGTATATGTATCTCCACCTTTGTCCGCCTTTAAGGGCACTCAGTTTCAGCAGAGTACCCCGATAGATGCTGGGGAAAAGTTGAAACCAGTAATATGGGTGCCCGTTCCGGATGAAGCCAGGGTGGTCCCGGATGATCAGGTCACCCTGGCAGACATTTGGAAAGTGGTAACCCGTATTGAAAACACCTTGGTGCCCACTGTAATACAGCTTTGTGGTTTCTCTTCTGAGATTACCACCAGGTTGTCTGAAGTGGGTAATAAGGTTGAGAGTATTTCCACACAGGTTGCTAAGTGTGAAAGCCAGTGTCAGGCCCTTGCAGTTGTTAATACCTCTCATATAAAGGAAAGTTTGTATGTGCACAATAAGATGGAACAGTATGACAACATGTTTCGAGCAAAGAATGTTAGATTGTTGAATTTTCCCTTTTCTCATTTGCTTTCTGCTGAAATTTTACTGAGAAAGTATTTCAAAGAGGTCTTGGGATTAGCTTCGGCTGATTCCATTGTTCTCTCTAAGTTATGTTATCCAACTGGTAAGAGGTTGGCTACGGGTTCTCTGGCTGGGTTTGATGAGGTTAGGGGGGCCTGGATGCCCTGGACCTTACCAAATTCCTAGAGGACTCTAAGGATAATATTCCCTCTAGAGCCACTTTGGTGGTATCTTTTCTTTCAGACCAGGATAGAATGCTTGTTTTTCGTAGTTACTTTAAGAACATGTCAGTTCTGTTTTGTGGTGCTAGAGTTCAAATCTTCCCAGATATTAGTAGAGCGACTCAGATTAGGAGACAGGCTTTTTTGGCTCTTAAACCCAGGTTGCTCGCGATTTCTGCTACTTTTTTTCTTAGATACCCTTGTAAATGCTTGGTTTTGTTTCAAGGTTCAAAGTTTGTTTTTCTTGATCCCTCTCAGCTTGAGGTATTTCTTTCTGACAAGGAACGACCTGGAAATTAGTAACTGGAGGAGGGTGGGTTAAGTTTGTATGCTGCCAGTTAATTTAGAGTTTGCTCTATCTTGTTTCCTTGTGCTTTTTTCTCTTTTTTATGTATCTCCCCATATTGTGGGCTATGATGATGTATTGCTTTTTATTGTGTGCTTTGGTTAATACTTGTTTCCATTTTGCTTGTATGAAACATCTATAGTTTCTTTATGCTTGCTTTGTAAGTTTGTTTGAAATTCTAATAAAAAAAAAAAGATTAGAGTTCTGTTTTTTATCTAAGAGGTCATTGATGTGATAAAGCATTTTTGCTATTCAAAGACGTGAGTCTTAATGGCAATGCTCATTTCTGAGACCTCAGAGAATATGAAATTTTCTCTAATCCAGCTATTGTTAATAGTGAACGAGTTTCCTAATTGATACATAGCTTGTAAATAATGGACTTTTGAGTGGATATTAAGCAAACACACATACCTACGTGTCACACCTTTGTCTGGAAAAAGGACAGAAATCGAGTCCTCATGACTTAGGCCTTCTACCTCTTCTACATAAAAGAACTAGCTTTTAAAAATTAAATATTTTGCTGATGGATTCTCCGAGTATATGCAGATGTCAGGACCTGCTATTTTGCTGCCACAGATGCTATTCTTTGATAGCGTCCATGAAAGCGATGCCCTAAGCGATTGCCTAATTTGCCTAATGCTTAGGCCAGCCCTGGCACTATTTTACAGGGAGCCAACTGGATTTTACTTTGTGGAGTGTTTCGTTGCTTGTTTACATTATGCAGTCACGGTGCTGGAGGTCACTGCAACATCACCAGGCTTATTCCTATAAACAGTTTCCACAAGCTCTTACAGACTGCTCTCTGTGGATAGAGGCAACAGAGAATTTAGAAACATGATGGCAGAAAAAGACCACATGGCCTATCTAGTTTGCCCTTCCATATCAACCACTACAACAGTCCCCTTTTTTCCCTTTAGAGATCCTCTGTTTGTCCCATGCTTCTTTGAATTCAGATACTGTCCTTGTCTCCACCGCCTCCATTGGGAAACTATTCCATGCATTTACCACTCTTTCTGTAAAGAAATATTTACTCCCGGGTCTATCCCCCTTTCACCCTCATCCTATGTCCCCTCGTAGCAGCTTGCTTCCAAATGAGCTCTCCTCCTGTACTTCTACAAAGTCTGTATTAGCTTACTTTCCTAAGGTTTATGACTTCCATATGCGTCCTTAATTAAGTCTGATTCATGTTTGAGACACGCCAAATTCAATTCACCAAGGGTCCAAGAAAATCCTAAGGTGAAACCAAGTCTTACCTGCTAATTTTCTTTCCTTTAGTCCCTCCAGTCCAGTTTTCTGGGTTCTGTCCCCCTTTCAGCAGATGGAGACTGAGAAAGCATAGCTACTCACCTGTAACAGGTGTTCTCCAGGGACAGCAAGAATCAGTCCTCGCCAAACCCAAATATACGACAGTGAGGTATAATGCTTATAGGCTTGCAACAGAGTGGAAATGACCTGGACCAATAACCATGTTTCCTTATTCCACGCCATATCAAGAGCCAAGCTGTAAGCATCGATCCACCTGAGGCATTAGGATTGGGTCTCGTCAGCAACCACCACGGGCTGTCACCGCCAGTCAAATGAAGTTGGCATACCAGAGCCTCCGAGGCCAATCAGGAGCAATCAATACCACTAACCACTGGTGTAGCTCAATGCGTTGGAGTAACTGACCTATCAGAGGCCACAGTGGAAACAGAGTAGACCCTTTCTCAGCCTGAGTTAAAGCACTGAGTCTCTCAGACATCCTTTCCTGCCTTTGACTGAAGAATCGGGCCACTTTGGCATTGGAGGCAGATACCATTATGTCCATTACCAGCAACCCTCATCGCCAGGTCAGACTGAGAAAGGACAATTCTTCCAGGGTCCACTCCCCGGGATCCAACTGATGACGGCTGAGAAAGTCTGCTTGCACGTTCTCTTTCCCTGCCATATGGGCTACAGCTAACACTAGAAGATCCGCCTCCACCCTCTGAAGCAGTGTGGAGATCTCTTCTGCTAGCACGATGCTTTCTGTGCCTCCTTGGTGATTGATGTACGCTACTGTGGTGGTGTCTGATGTACAAACTACATGAGCCTGTACGTCAGGCACCTTCTCTGGCCCTTTTCAAATCTAGGCTAAAACGCGCCTCCTTGCTGCTGCTTTCGTTTATTTTGACTCACCTGATCTCCATGTGTTTCCTTCCCATGCCCCCTAAATGTATCCTATGTCTACACTTACTATGTTGTCTGTCTTGACTAAACTGTAAGCTCTGATGAGTAGGGACTGTCTCTTACATGTTTGTGCAGCACTGCACACGTCTTGTAGTGCTATACAAATTTTCAGTAGTAGTAGTATTGTGGTGGCACTGTCTCAAAAAGACCCATATGACCTTGTGATGAGCTAGCGACAGAAATGCTTGGAGCACTAGATGGACTGCCCACATCTCCAGATGGTTGATCAAACACATGCTCTGTTCCAGAGACTACAGTCCCTGCGTTACTTGTGACAATGCGCCCCCCCCCCCCAAGCTGGAGAGAATGGTGTCCATTGTCACTACTGTCCACTCTGGTGGTTTCAAGGGCATTCCCACCACCAGCTTTGGATGGAATCCAACTACAAAGTCAGGCTGCTTCAGACCACCAGTGGACACACTAGCTTGCTCGAGAGAGGATGCCACTGAGGAGACCAACGCGAAGGCACAGACCCTGCAGGGGATGCAGGACACTAGATCCAATGTCATTGCCATGGACCTCAAGATAGGACCATGCCAACTGAGCTCACTGGCACAAGAAAAGCCAAATTTGCGCCTGTAGCTTCAGAGGCCACTCCGCTGGCAGGAAAACCAAACCCTGGTTGGTGTCGAATCATGTTCCCAGATATGTGAGATCTTGAAATGGAGTGAGGTGGCTCTTGACCATGTTTGACTACCCAGCAGAGGTTCTGTAGGGTGGTGAGGACTCACTGTCACACTTTCCTCTAGCAACTTTGTCCGAATCAACCAATCATCTAGATAGGGGTGTACTACACTCCCTCGCTATGAAGAGCTGCCACCACCACCACCATAATCTTTGTAAAGGTTCAAGGAGCCATCGCAACGCCAAACAGAAGGGCCTGAAACCAAAAGCGTCCCATAGGAAGTGCAAATCTTAACACACACTGATGTTCCAGATGGATAGGGACATGGAGATAGGCCTCTATGAGATCCAATGCGGTCAAGAATTCACCCCTTCAGACAGCCACTATTACGGATCGCAACGTTTCCTTATGGAAATGGGGCACCCACAGCAGCCGGTTGATATACTTGAGGATGAGAATAGGATAGAAGGAACCCTTCTTCTTGGGCACCACAAAATAGAGTATCAACCTTGACCTAACTGGTCTACGGGAACTGGAAGCATAGCCTGTAGCTAGAGCAACTGCTGGAGATGGTCCCTTATGGCCTGTAATTTGGCGGAAGCTTTACAAAGACAATAGAAAGGCATCAGAAAGCGGTTGCGCAAACTCTACAGCATAACCTTTGCGAATGACTTCCAGCACCCATTGGTCGAAAGTGATCTGTACCCAGGCACGGTAAAACTGGCAAAGACCACCCCTAATTGGCACCAACCCTGCCTGAGCCCCCCTCATCTCATTGTGCTTTTTTGGAACCAGCCCCAGCTCTGGGAAAAACCCCTCGGCCCGTTCCTCTACCCCCCCCCCCCCAAAAGGGCTGATCCCTAGAAGGATAACATGCCCTTTGATAAGGGGCAGATCACACCGTTTGAAAATGACGGAAATACAGGACTGACCCCTCAATGCTGGAGATGATTTACTAGGCTTCGGCCTGTGCTCAGGAAGCTTAGCCGGATTGGACTCCCAAATTCCTTGACCAACTTCTCCAAGGCCTCCCCCCAAACTGCAGCCTGCCCTTAAAGGGGAGCTTACTAAAGCAAGTCTTAGAGGAGATGTCCACTGACCGGTTATGCAACCACAGGAGCCTTCAAGCTACAACCACTAAGATTATACCCTTCACAGAAGTCCTGAGGAGATCACAGAACATGTCTGCCAAGTACGCCACTCCAGACTCCAGCCTAGCCGCCTCAGTCATAGGCTGCAAATTTCCACCCTTTGGCGTCTGACAAATTCTGTGACTAATGGATACACACCCTAGCAACATAAGCTCTGCAGACAGATGCTTGCAGAACCAAAGCATTCACCTCAAATGCCTGCTTTAATAAGGTCTCCAATCACTTATCCTCACCCCCTTCAACGGGTATGGTGATTTTCTTGGTCAAAACCGAAACCAAGGCATCCATTTTAGACAATTTCAAAAGATCCTTTTCACTCGACGGAATGGGATACAGATGTTGCATGGTCTGACCACCTCCCAAACCAATTCAATCAATTTCTTGATAGCCCTGTGGATGGGAAAAGCCATTGTCAACACCCTGATGCCCTGCAATAGGGGATCTTCCAAGGGAGGCACCGCCACTTTGGCTCCAGAGGAATATTAAGTGCCGCCAAAGAATGTGCAATTAAAGTTGAAAGCTCCTCCCAGCGAAACACCCACACAGTTCTAGGATCCTCTTCCAGAGGGATCTAGAGCTGATATATCCTTACTGAACCCCAAGGGCCCCTTCATCGGGTCATCCGAAGCCCTCCTCCAAGTTGTCCAAAACTCTGGCCAAACTTCCTGCTGGAGCTTCCAAAGGTAAAGTGCCAGTCAAGGCCTCTTTCCTCAGCTTAGGAGGGGCCTTGCAGCCCTCTTGGACTCCCCCAGGCTCTATTTCATGCAGCAAGCCTGGTGAGTGACAAGATAAATTCAGGAGAAAAGGAAAGGCAACTTCCCTCAGAAGACTGACCCAGAGCGCGCCCTGTAAGAGCAAGAACCAATTCCTAACTCCCTGAAGGGCCTAATATGGATGATTCAGCTGGAGAAAAAAAATGGCTGCAGTTACCACCAAAACCACAGTCAGAGAAAGTCAGATTTGCTGGCTCGTCCATGATTTGAACTGCCGGAGACCTCCTCTCCCCTGCTAAACCGATAAAACCCTGGAGACTGCTACTTGCTGTGTGGTCATCGGCCTCGCACAATTTTCAAAATCCTGCTGCGGGCAGGTGTCCTCACCTGCAGCTGCAGGCCGTGCAAACGGCTTTCCCCGACAGCCTGACAGCGCAGGAACAAACCTTTCCTCAAAAAACACAATTTCAATGCCGCTGAGGGAGAAAGTGCTTATACATCACCAGAAAACACTATAGAACCCCGAAGTGAGACAAGAACTCACCACAGACGCCCCGGAATCCTGAACAGACAAGGAAAAGATAAACACCTGATGAAGTAGAGCAGACGTCTAACAAAAATGTAAAACAGCAGGCGCTTTTTTACCTGCATTAGCCACCAAAGGCTGCAGTAGCGTCAGGAAGCCTTCTAATAGGGGATGGGACCCAGATCACTGGGTGTATCCCCTCTTCAGGAACCTGCAGCTGACCAAACGGCAATGGTTACACCGGGGCTCAGCTTTCTTCACCACTGCATCAAATCCTACACTCCCCTAACAAATGCCCTGATTTACTTTGCTCTCTGCTCTATCAATTTCTTTTGTTGTTGGGATTTTTTTTGTCTTTTAAGCCAATTAAAAGTTCCCTCAGTGTAGCCCAGATTATACCAGAGTTCTTCCCCATCTGCTGGAGACTAAGAATACTAGCTTGGAGGGGGAGCTCAGCCTCCTTATTCTGTGATATCACCAAAGCCTAGAACAGCGATGGCGAACCTATGGCACGCGTGCCAGCTGTGGCACGCGAAGGCCTTGCAGCTGGCACGCGTGAAGGTCCGCAGAAAAAGAAAAAGCGGGCTCTGGCTGCTGCCGCGGACGCGGCAGCATGCAGTGTCCCGCGGGGCCCCCTCCGCCCGCTAAGCCCCTCTGCAAGGGCTTTCAGATTCGCGAGGGAGACAGCGTCTCCCTCGCGTCTCTGTTAAGCCCGCAGGGGCTAATGGGTAATTTCCCATCAGCCCCTTTAGACGCGAGGGACTGATGGGAAATTTCCCATTAGCCCCTGCGGGCTTAACAGAGACGCGAGGGAGACGCTCTCCCTCGCGAATCTGAAAGCCCTTGCAGAGGGGCTTAGCGGGCGGAGGGGGCCCCACGGGACATTGCATTCTGCCGCTGCCGCGGCAGAAGCCAGAGCCAGCTGCTTTTTTTTTTTTTTAAATTTGCCATGGGGGGTGGGTTAGGACTGCTAATGGGCTAGGGGGGGGTTAGTACTGATAAGGGGATAGGGGGGGTTAGGACTGCTAATGGGCTAGGGGGGGGTTAGGACTCATAATGGGCTAGGGGGTGTTAGGACTGCTAATGGGCTGGGGGGGTAGGACTGCTAATGGGCTGTGGGCTGATGGGGGCTGTCTGGAAATGGGGTGATGGGGGGTTAGGACTGGTAATGGGCTATGGGGGGGGTTAAACCTGCTAATGGGCTAGAGGGGGGGGGTTAGGACTGCTAATGGGCTAGGGGGGGTTAGGACTGCTGAGGGGGAGGGGTTAGGACTTGAGGTGGGCTGTTGGGTGGGGTTAGGACTGGAAATGGGCTGATGGGGGGTTAACACTGGAGGTGGTCTGATGGGGTTAGGACTGGTAATGGGCTATGGGGGGGTTTAGGACTGATAATGGGCTATGGGGGGCTGGGACAAGAAATGGGCTGATGGGGAGGGGTTAGGACTTGAGGTGGGCTGATGGGGTTAGGACTGGTAATGGACTGTGGGCTGATGGGGGGGGTTAGGACTGGCAATGGGCTATGGGGGGCTGACTGGAAGTGGGCTGATGGGGGGTTAGGACTGGAAGTGGGCTGATGGGGGGTTAGGACTGGTAATGGGTTATAGGGGGGGGCTTAAACTGAAAATGGGGTGATGGGGGGTTAGGACTGGAAGTGGGTTGATGAGGGGGGGATAGGACTGGTATTGGGTTGGGGGGTTGCTAGGACTGGAAATGGGTTGGGGGGCTGCTAGGACTGGAAATGGGCTGATGCAGGGACTAGAAGGGAATGGATGCTGGGTGAGGCTGGAACTAGAAGGGAGCTGGTGTTGGGGGAGGATTAGAATGGGATGGGGCTGGGAGAGTAAAATGGAGAGGGGAAAAATATTTTGTGTGGGAGGGATAAAAAATCTACAATTGGCCGGGTATTGGGAGAGTAAGTGGGGATTGAGGATGGAGGGGTAAATTTTGAGTAGATGAAATAGGAATGAGGAAAGAGCAAAAGGAGAAAGATTAGTATGTTAAAGCAGATGTAGAGAGAGAATGGAAAAAAAAACCCAAGAAGACGGAAGAAAGGACAAATGGACAGCAGATGGAGAGTTAGCAGAAGACACGAAGAAACCAGAAGAAAGTGGCTGGAACAATTGCAACTGAAAAAAAATGCACAAAAGGTAGAAAAATATCTCTTTATTTTGAATTTATTAATTGGAATATGTCAGCTCTGGGAAATGTGCATCATTAATTTTTGCGCTTTGTTTAGTACAAGAGGAAATTAATATATAGTTTTATTTCTACAGTGTTGTTGTATATTCCAAGTTTGGCTTTTGGGGTTCCCAGTTTAATTATTGTCTTCCTGTTTCTAAATTGTGATTCCTTGTTTGGTAATGGTCTGTTCTGCATGTGTAACTGAGCTGAGGTATTCTGTTTATATAATTCCTATTTGACATTGCCACTTGTTCTTTCCCCAGTAGGTCATGTATTGTTGTTCTCTGAGATGTATTGGTTTAATATTTGCAGTGTTGCCTTTTGATAGGTAGAGTATGGTGCTTTGTGAGTCCTGGTAGTGCTGTTAGGATACGGCGGGTTTGCTATGGGTTCTAAATGGGCAGCGTTTGTAGTAGTTCCTAATGTGCCTGGCGGTTGGTACTGGATTATAGTAATGTAGAAACCTTTTAGTCTTTCTTTATCCATATACTCATTAAGAGGCATGTTTACTAAAAGTTAGTGTATGGTAACATTATGCAAATATTTATGCAAATGAAGCACCTTATGCAAATGGAGCTTTAATTGACGTGCTGGCACTTTGAGGAAATTCTTTGGTTTTGTGTGGCAGTTTGGGCACTCGGGCTCAAAAAGGTTAGCCATCACTGGCCTAGAATCATCAGTCGCCATCTGCTGGAAGGGGGTCAGAACCCAAAAGTCTGGACCAGACTGGAGGATGCTATGGAATGAAGGACTTTTTTTTAATTCAAGTATTCGCGCATACTGACATATTCTGGAAAGTAGGCTCCATTAGTTTTGCATAAAACTGTTACTTAACAAAGACCATATTTTTTCAAATTTGAGTTATTTGACCATATCTGAAAATCTGTTTCTATGCATTTTTACTATAAGTTACTAAGACTTACAGAGCACGTGCACACGAGATATATGCAGTGCTGTTTAAAGAGAAATAATAGACAGTCCCCGCTTCTTAGTATTTACAATCTAGTCAAGAAATGCAAATAAATATCACTAACCAAACAATGAATAAGACTGTGAGTTAAGATAGTAAGTCATTACAGAGCAAGATTTGAAATAAGTGGGATTAATTTAGGAGGAAACTCTTGAATATCATCAAATGTGATGTATGGGTCTGGAAATGTTTTAAGCTGAACACAAGTTATTGCTGAACAGTGTTAGCCTTGGATGCCATTTATTAGCACGTTATAAGAGGAATAAGAATGAATTAATTTCAGAGCATGCGGATGGGCAAAGCCATTCTATAACTGGGCCAGTCCTACGGTTTGACAAAGGGACAAGTTCAGCCAGGGACCACAGAAACCTGCACACTGCAGAGGCGGCTTGACTGGGCACTATGGGAGGTTGTCTGATCATGCACAGCTGTTTCTTAATGCTGACAAAATGCAGACTGTGGACAGCAGCACTCTCCAGGCACAAATTATTATAAGCAGACTATTTCTGCAAAAGGAATTAGCTCCAGAGGAAATGAAGCATTCCGGCATCCTGAAGAGACTGAAGGATGTTCATGTCCAGTACATGGCTACTTCCTGCTCTAGTTTATTTCTTTCATTGAAAGTAAAAGAAAATTCTCAAGATTCTGAAACTAACAAACAAGCATCTGCAGAGGTCTAAAAACGGTCAAACGAGTTACATCAACAAAGCATGAATAAATGAATTTTGTGGTCGGCTTAGGTGATTAGTCCACAAATGAATCTATCGCAGATGTTCTTGGTTTTGAAAAAAGGCAATCCTTAATCTTAGAGACAGCGCTGAGAAATAACTTGGGGAAGGTTTGCTCTGTATTTTATTTAAAGTAGCTGTCTCATGCTGTGAATGCTGAACACACTTACATGGTGAAATGTGGTACCTAAGGGCCAGAGAGCAGACTTAATGACAGCAGCAGTTAATAAAGCAGATTTGTCTCTCGGTTTCAGCCCTTCGATCAAACAGCCAGCAAGGTGGCAGGAGAGACTCTGATGACGTTACTGTGCACATGCAGAGCGGCTGGGAAGATATCTGTGGTCTACTGCACTGAATACCTTGCTCTCTTAAGATAAAAAGATGCACTGTTTTCATTCTGGTACAAGCAACTCTTGTCAATTTGTGAAAAAGCAAAGCAAACACACATGGTAAAGTAAAGCACAGTTACTTACCTGTAACAGGTGATCTCTGGGAACAGCAGGAATTAGTCCTCACATATGGGTACGTCGGAACCGACGGAGCCTGCGCGGGAAAGCTCCCCAGCTTCCCAGAAAGGAAGCTTTTGGGGCCTCCCACAGCGCATGCGCGCTGCCTTCCCGCCTTCCTGACCAACTCTCCTCAGTTCGAGTTTAAAGCTGAGACAATAGAGAGAGGAAAGGAAAGAGAGAGAGAGAGAGAGAACTCCTAGGGGAGGTGGGTGGGTTGTGAGGACTAATTCCTGCTGTTCCCAGAGATCACCTGTTACAGGTAAGTAACTGTGCTATCTCCAGGAACAAGCAGGAATGAGTCCTCACATATGGGGACTCCCTAGCTAAGATGCCGGGGAGATCCCCCTGCAAGAATTCCTCATGTCCCTATGGATCTCAGGCATCCATTCAGGGAAGGTGGGCAGGAGTTGTTTAAGAATGGCACAGGTGTCTGAGGACAGCCTGACCAAACAAGGCATCCCGGCGGGAGTCCTTGTCCAAGCAGTAATGGGCTGTGAAGGTATGAACAGAGGCCCAAGTGGCTGCTCGACAGATCTGATCGATGGATACAGAATAAGATGAGCCATAGAAGTGGCCATGGCTCTCACATTGTGAGCTGTGACATGGCCCTCCAGAGAAAGGTTCTTACTCTGGTAAGCAAAAGAAATACACTGAGCAATCCAATTGGACAGTGTTCTTTTTGAGACTGGAAGTCCTAAATGAGAAGGATCAAAAGCAACAAAAAGTTGAGAAGACTTTCTATGTTGCTGTGTCCTTTGTAAGTAAAAGGCAAGAGCTCTCTTACAATCCAGGGTATGAAGATTCCTCTCTGCACTTGATGCATGAGGACCTGGAAAAAAGACAGGTAGATATACCTCTTAAGATGAAAAGCCGAGACCACTTTAGGCATAAAGCGGGGATTTGTCCTAAGGACTACCTTATCATGATGGAACCTTGTATAAGGTGGATTAGCTACTAAAGCCTGCAGTTCACTGATGCGTCAAGCAGAAGTGATTGCAATAAGGAAAATGACTTTCCAGGAAAGAAATTTCAAGGAGGTAGTGGCTAAGGGTTCAAAGGGTGGCTTCATAAGCTGACCAAGAACCACATTTAAGTCCCATGCCACCGGAGGAGGTTGAATGGGAGGTTTAGTTAAGGTTAGGGCTCTCATGAATCTCGCAATAAGAGGATGAGAGGAAACAGGTTTTCCATTGACAGGCTGAAGAGATGCTGCAATAGCACTCAAATGGACCCTTACACAATTGGTTTTAAGTCCTGCATTGGAAAGATGCAGGAGATATTCGAGTAAAGAATTCAAAGGTAGTGCTAGAGGGTTAAGACCTTTGTCAGCACACCAAATTGAAAATCTTTTCCATTTAAAAGCATAAGAAGGCCTGGTGGAAGGTTTCCTAGATGCATGGAGGACATCCTTCACCTGTTGAGAAAGATTCAAGTCTTGAAGGTCTAGGCCTTCAGTAACCAAGCTCTGAGGTGAAGGGACTTGGGGTTTGGGTGCCACAAAGTCCCCTCCTCTTGAGACAGAAGGTGTGGAGCAGCTCCCAGATCCAGGGAGGGTGCCTGGGAGAGATGCAGAAGTAGAGGGTACCACACTTGGCGTGGCCAGCGTGGAACTATGAGGATCATAGATCCTTGATCCCTCTGAAGTTTGAACAGGGGAATCAAAGGAATGGGTGGAAAGGCATACAGGAAGGCCTGACCCCAATGAAGGAGGAAGGCATCCTTGGCCTGAGCTCCCTGACACGGAATCCTGGAACAGAACCGGGGAAGTTTGGCATTGCACGGACTTGCAAAGAGGTCTATGTCCGGGGTTCCCCATTTCTGAAAGATTCTGAGTACCTGATCCATGTGCAGGGACCATTCGTGTGGAAGCAGAACTCGACTGAGTCTGTCTGCCCAAGAGTTTTGGATTCCTGGGAGGTACACTGCCAGGAGATGGATCTGATGCTCTCTGGAGAAGGCCCACAATTTTAGAGCTTCGTTGCAAAGTGACAGAGAGCCAGTCCCTCCTTGTTTGTTTATGTAGAACATGGCTACTTGATTGTCGGTATGAACAAGGACTGTCATGTTGATGAGGAGGGTATGAAAGACCTTGAGAGCAAGGAATATTGCTCGCAGCTCCAAAAGGTTGATATGAAGGGTGGTCTCCTGTGGAGACCAAGTGCCCTGAGTGGAGAGGTCTTGGAGATGAGCTCCCCAACCTGTTTGGGAGGCATCTGTAGTGAGAGTTGCTTGGGGTAACAAAGGTTGGAAGGGGGCCCCCAACAACAGATTTTGAGTGGATATCCACCATTGGAGAGACCAAAAAAGACGTTTTGAGGTTGCTATTTGGTCTGAGAGAGCTCCTGATGCTTGGGTCCACTGGGTGGACAAAGTCCATTGAGCTGCTCTCATATGTGGGCGTGCATAAGGCACCACATGAACTGTGGATGCCATGTGGCCTAGCAGTTGTAGCATTTCCCTGGCAGTCAAGTGGCTTCTGGACTGAATTTGAGAGGCCAAGTGCACTAGACGGTGGCAACGGGCCTGAGGAAGATAGGCCCTTGCAGTGGTGGTATCTAGCCAGGCCCCTATGAATTCGAGGGACTGAGTAGGGGTGAGTTGAGACTTTGGCAGATTGATGACAAGTCCCAGATACTGCAGTATGCGTCTGGTGTGGTCCAGGGAAGTCTGAGCCTCAGACTGAGATGGAGCTCGGATGAGCCAGTCGTCCGGGTATGGGAATACAAAGATTCCCAGAGTGCGTAGAAATGCAGCTACTATTGCCATGCATTTGGTAAATACCGTTGGAGCAGAGGCTAGACCAAAGGGAAGTACTCTGTATTAGAAATGTTTCCCTAGAACAGAAACCGTAGGAATTTTCTGTGGGATGGATGGATGAGTATATGTGTGTACGCATCCTTGAGACCTAGAGAACAAAGCCAGTCCTGACTCTGTAGGTATGGAAGGAGAGTGCCTAGAGAAAGCATCTTGAATTTCTCCTTGTATAGGAATTTGTTCAATTCTCTGAGATCCAGAATGGGTCTGTACCCCCCTGTTTTCTTGGGAATGAGAAAATAAGGGGAGTAAAAACCTGACCCTTGTTGAGGAAGAGGAACCTCTTCTATTGCCTTTTGGGCGAGAAGAGTGGTCACCTCCTGGCCCAACAGGTACAGGAGAGAAGGGGGAGAATTGAATTGTCTCACCATGGAATGGGGAGGAAGGCTGGAGAAATGTAGTTTGTAGCCCTCTTTGATGATAGAGAGGGTCCACGGTTCTGATGTGATTTGTTCCCATCTGGGAGCAAAAATGAGTTAACCTTCCTGGAATGGTGAGGGGTTCTGGTTGTTGCAGAGCCAGAAAGGTTAAGTTCTCTAGAATCAAGTCAAAAACCCTGAGGGGGTTGGGACTGCTGGATTGTAGCAGCCCCTGTAGACTTCGTTCTGGCCTGTTTAGTTTGCTGACGCTTAGGAGCAAAGCGAACTTGGGAAGATTGCTGGCCAGTATTTGTGGAAAATCTGGTCTTTTTATAGAAAGGTTTCTTAAAAGGTTTTTTCTTGGCAGGGGTAGAGGTAGACTTAGAAAGTCTATCTAAAGCAATATTCTCTGCATCCATTTGAATGGCTTTGATTTGCCACTCCTTGCCAAACAGATTTTCACCTGTACAGGGCAGATTGCCCAAGCCTTCTTGTACCCAGGGTTCCAAATCAGAGGCCTGGAGCCAAGCCAGTCTGCGAGCAGCTATGGCAATGCCAGAGGCTCTGCTTGCCTCCTCAAAAGAGTCAAAGGCTGCTCTGTTGGAGAACTTTGAAACATCTTGAGTTTGCTTTAGCAAAAGAAGGAACTCCTCCTTCTTATCCTCTGGGATAAAGGGGAGAAACTGACGTATCTTTAATGCAATCTCTTTCAAAAACATGCCCATATAGAGGCTGTATGAATTGATTCTGGCAATAAGCATGCTAGCTTGGAAGATCTTTCTCCCAAAAGCATCCAGAGTCCTACATTCTCTTCCTGGAGGGGTAGAAGAGTGCCTTTTGGTACTCTTTCTTTTTCATAGCAGACTTTACCACAATAGAGTGGTGAGGAAGCTGAGTTTTTTGAAAACCAGGAGAAGGAGGAACCCGATACATGGTGTCCAAACGTCGAGAATGTGGAGATAGGGTGAGAGGAGCCTCCCACAAGTCCATCATGTGTTCTTGAAGAATTTCATGTATGGGTAAGGTGGCTGCCTCTTTGGGAACCTTAGAGTATCCTAAAATATCCAATTTTTTTGCTCTAGGTTCCTTTTCAGAGGTTACAGATATGGAAAGTCCTTTAGCTATTTCAATAATGAAGTCTTGAAAAGACAAATCCTCTGGAGGAGACATTCTCCTTTTTGGAGAAGAGGGCTCCTCAGGAAGAGTAAAAGAGACATCAGCAGAATCATCTGATGTATCAGAATCTTCAGAGGATTCAAAGTATCGCCTATTCGCTTCCAGAGATCGATACGCGTACCGACCGGTATCGACATCGGGCGTACCGTGAATCGGAGCGGTATCGAGGAAATCTCCGGAACCGGCATGCTACTGGAAGTAGATGCTCTGGGTACCGGTATCGGTTGCGGTACCGGAATCGGAGTCGGAACCGATTGTCGCGGTACCTATGGCGTTGCAGCATTAATGAAACCCAATAAGGCCTGCTGCATGGATTGTACCGTAGTACCCATAGTCGCCACAACTGCCTGGATGTCGGTACCCGTGTTAGCCGGTACCCCAGAGCAGTCTAACAGGAGATCGGTCGAGGCCGTACCATCGATGTCTACCTGTAACCCCATAGGAGGAGCTTTGGAAGCCGGAGCTTCCCGCCGGGGTTGTTTGGCTGGGGCAGGGTCCTCAGGGTCAAATGCAAGGGCCTCTCGCTGCTTAGAGGGAGATTTGCCTTTTGAGGACCTGCCTGAAGAATGTTTGGTTACCTGAGATCCATCAGGAGAAGAAGACCTGGAGGATGTTGATACTGGAGTATCGGTAGAAAACAGCATATGAAACTTAGCTGCTCTGTTCTGTAAGCCCCGTTTGGACATCAGAGAGCAGGATGGACAATCCGGAATGGAATGGTCAGGCCCCAAACATTTAAGACACCACTCATGGGTATCTGTGACTGAAATAGTACTGGTACACTTGGTGCATTTTTTAAAACCAGAAGCTGGATTTTTCCATGAAGGAGAACCTGAGAAGGCCTAGAGGCCTCACAGAAAAAATACACCAAGTGAGGAAAAAGTAAATTTTTTTTTTTTTTTTAAGAAATAAATGAAAAGACCGGCGGTACCGGTCCAGAATCAGGGAAGGCAGACACGCGGTCAAAGAAACAAATTAAAATAACAATTTCTTCAGCAGTGACAGGAACACAACCTGCTGGCTCCGCGGAAAAAGAAGAACTGAGGAGAGTTGGTCAGGAAGGCGGGAAGGCAGCGCGCATGGCTGTGGGAGGCCCCAAAAGCTTCCTTTCTGGGAAGCTGGGGAGCTTTCCCGCGCGGGCTCCGTCGGTTCCGACGTACCCATATGTGAGGACTCATTCCTGCTTGTTCCTGGAGATAATAGAATGCTTATTATGTATGAGGCAGAGAAAACGCACTAAAAGACAATGCAGAAGAGAAGATAAAAAGGGGGAACACAAGATGAAAGCATAATTACTCACCAGAAATAGATGATCTCCGGAAACAGCAGGAATTTAGTCTTCACATATGGGTATCGTCAGTACAGACGGAGCCTGCGCAGGAACGCTCCCCAGCGTCCAATAGGAAAGCTTTTGAGAGCATCCCAAAGCACCTGCGTGCTGCCTTCCTGCCTTTCTACCTCTCTCACTTCAGTTGAATTTATAGCCGAGACCAAAGGAGAGGAGTAGAGAAAGAGATAGAGACAACTCCTAGGGGAGGTGGGTGTGTTGTGAAGAATAAATTCCTGCTGTTCCTGGAGATCACCTGTTATAGGTGAGTAACTACGCTATCTCCAGGAACAAGCAGGAATGTAGTCTTCACATATGGGGACTCCCTAGCTGCAGATGCCAGGGAGAGGGCCCCAGAAAGTTGTGTGCCCTTGTGAAAGGGCTCTACTTCCCCCCATGGATCTCTGGCATCCTACCAGGGATGGTGGATAGGAGTTGATTAAGTCTGGAACAGGTGTTGAAGAATAGCCTGACCAAACAAGGCATCCCAGCGGGAGTCCTTGTTTAAGCAGTAATGGACTGTGAAGGTATGTACCGAAGCCCAAGTAGCTTCTCGACAGATGTCGTCGATAGACACAGAGTGAAGATGAGCCATTGAGGCTGCCATGGCTCTCACACTGTGAGCTGTGACATGGCCTTCAAGAGGAAGGTTCTTACTCTCATAGACAAAAGATATACACTGTGCAATCCAGCTGGACAGTGTCCTTTTGGAGACTGGAAGTCCCAAAAGACTAGGATCAAAAGCAACAAAGAGTTGAGAGGATTTTCTATGTTGCTGTGTCCTTTGCAAGTAAAAGGCCAGAGCTCTTTTACAATCCAAAGTATGAAGGTTCCTTTCTGCATTTGAGGCATGAGGCCTTGGAAAGAATACAGGAAGGTAAACCGCTTGGTTTAAATGAAAGGGTGAAACCACCTTTGGCATAAAGTGTGGATGAGTCCTAAGGACTACCTTATGATGGAACCTTGTATAAGGAGGATCAACCACCAACGCTTGCAATTCACTGATGCGACATGCTGATGTGATTGCAATGAGAAAGATAGCCTTCCAGGAAAGGAATTTAAAAGAGATAGTGGCTAATGGTTCAAAGGGCGGTTTCATGAGCTGCCCAAGTACCAGATTCAAGTCCCATGCCACCGGTGGTGGTTTAAAGGGGCGCTTCGTTAAAAGGCGGCCTCTCATAAATCTCGCTATGCGAGGATGAGAGAAAATAGGTTGTCCATTTAGAGGCTTGAAAGAAGCTGCCATAGCACTCAAATGGACTCTCACTGAATTGGTCTTAAGCCTTGCATTTGATAAATGAAGGAGGTACTCCAGTAATGATTACAGGGGTATCGCAAAAGGGTTAAGACCCT
This sequence comes from Ichthyophis bannanicus, assembly GCA_033557465.1. NCBI lineage: Eukaryota > Metazoa > Chordata > Amphibia > Gymnophiona > Ichthyophiidae > Ichthyophis > Ichthyophis bannanicus. The sequence goes on along the minus strand of CM066035.1, from coordinate 896,647,804 downwards.
TCTGCGAGCACCATATGGTAAACCTTTTCCACTTAAATGCATAAGAGTGTCTTCTGGAAGTTTTCCTGGAAGCATGAAGGATATCCTTTACCTGCCGGGAAAGGTTAAGACCATGAAGTTCTAGGCTTTCAGCAACCAGGCCCGAGATGCAGAGACTGGGGATTCGGATGCCACAGCAACCCGTCCTCTTAAGAAGATCTGGAGCACATCCTAACTCCAGAGGCGGAGCTTGAGAGAGATGTAGGAGCAGAGGGTACCACATTTGCAGTGGCCAACATGGAGCTATGATGATCATATGACCTCTGTCTCTCTGAAGCTTGAACAGGGTTTTGGGAATTAGGGGAATGGGTGGAAAAGCATACAGGAATTCCTGACCCCAATCAAGGAGGAAAGCATCCCTGGTCTGACAACCTTGAGCCGGAATTCTGGAACAGAACCGGGGAAGTTTGGCATTCAGCCGACTTGCAAAGAGGTCTATGTCCGGGATTCCCCCAAATTCGAAAAATTTGGGCCATCTGGTCTGCATGGAGAGACCATTCGTATGGAAGCAGAACTCGAATGTGTCTGTCTGCCCAAGAGTTTTGAATGCCTGGAAGATACACCGCAAGGAGATGGATCTGATGCTCTCTGGCAAGGGCCCATAGTCGCAAAGCTTCATTGCACAGCAACAGAGAACCTGTTCCGCCATGCTTGTTCACATAGAACATGGCTACCTGATTGTCCATTTGAACTAGGACTGTCTTGTAGCTGAGCTGGGGGTGAAATACTCTAAGAGTAAGTTAGATTGCTCTGAGCTCCAGGAGGTTGATATGGAGATAGGCCTCCTGTGGAGTCCAACCCACCTGTGAAGCATCTGTTGTTAGAGTGGCTTGGGGTGGGAGTTGCTGAAAAGGAGACCCCACCAGAAGGTTTTTGGGTGACTGCCACCATTGGAGGGACAAAATAAGGCGATCTCAGTTTGCTATTTTATCTGACAGGCAACCTGACGCCCGAGTCCACTGAGTGGATAAGGTCCACTGGGCTGCCCTCATATGGAGGCGAGCATAAGGAACCACATGCATGGTGGATGCCATGTGGCCTAGCAACTCTAACATTTCCCGAGCAGTGAGGTGAGGTTTTAGCACTGCTTGGGAAGCTAACTGCACAATGCGAAGGCAGCAGGGCTGTGGAAGGAAGGCCCTTGTCTGTCTGGTATCCAGAAGAGCTCCTATAAACTCTAGGGATTGAGTGGGAGCAAGGTTGGACTTTGGGAAGTTTATGAGCCTCTGGCTCTTAAGGGGCTCGAATGAGCCTGTTGTCTAAGTAAGGGAAGACGAATATTCCCAGGGTGCAGAGAAATGCTGCTACCACAGGCATGCATTTTGTGAAACCCTTGATGCAGAAACCAGGCCAAAAGGAAGAACCCTGTATTGGTAGTGCTTCCCTTGAAACAGGACTCGAAGGAACTTTCGGTGAGTTGGATGGATGAGAACATGAGTACGCATCCTTGAGATCTAGAGAACAAAGCCAATCCTGACTCCGAAGGTATGGCAGCAGACTTCCTAGAGAAATCATTTTGAACTTCTCTCTGAACAAGAATTTGCTCAATTCTCTGAGGTCTAGAATGGTCTGTGTGTCCTCCTGTTTTCTTTGGAATAAGGAATTAGGGGGAGTAAAACCCTGTACCCCGTTGGGGAATGGGCACCTCTTCTATTGCTCCTTGAGCAAGGAGCATTGTGACTTCTTGACCAAACCAGTCATTGGGAGAGGTCTGAGAATTGAACTGTCTTACTATTGTAGGTGGGGGCATGCTGAGGAAATGAAGCTTGTAACCCTCTCGTATAATAGGCAGAGTCCACTATTTTGCTGTTATCTGACACCATCTGGGGGCAAAATGACATAACCTTCCTGGGATGGTGGAGGGTTATGGGCCGTTCAGGGCCAGGAAGGGAAAGTCCTCTAGATAGGAGTCAAACCCCCGTTGAGGCTGAGTCAGCTGAGCCGGTTGAGGCTTAGCTGCTTTCGGCTTCCTTTGTTGCCTAGGTTGTTGCTGCTGTCCCTTTTGGGCAGACTGACCTGAACGATGTCCCTGTTGGTTATAGGAGGGATAAAACGTCTTCTTACTGAAGAATGGTTTCTTAGAGGATCTTTTCCTCGCAGGATCAGCTGTAGATTTGGACAATCTATCCAAAGTGATATTGTCAGCATCTATCTCATTAGCTTTTTCCTGCCAATTCTTGCCAGAGAGATTCTCTCCTGTGCAAGGTATATTCCCCAGTTTGTCCTGTACCCAGATTTCTAATTCAGATGCCTGGAGCCAGGCAATTCTACGTGCACCTATGGCAATAGCAGAGGTTCTGCTTATGCAGTCAAAGGTTGCACGATTCACAGACTTAGAAACATCCTAAGCACGTTTAACAAGAGTAAGATAATCTTGCCTTTTATCATCAGGAAGGAGAGGGCTCATAAGCTCTAAGTCTCCTGTGACTTCCTTAAGGAACATTCCCATATAAAACATATAGGAACTGATCCTAGCAGAAAGCATGGAAGCCTGGAAGGATCAACGTCCAAAGACGTCAAGAGTCCTACACTCACGTCCTGGATGATTAGATGCTTGCCTTTTTGCACTCTTCATCCATCTCATGGCTGATTCCACCACCATGGAATGGTGTGGTAATTGAGTCTTCTGAAACCCAGGACAAGGAGGAACTCGATACATGGTGTCGAGTCTTCGAGAATGAGGAGATGTGGTTAGAGATGTTTCCCACATCCTTAATATAAGATCATGCAAGATCTCATGAATAGGTAAGGTAGCTGCCCTCTTTGGGAGCTTTAGGGTATTGTAGGATTTCTAATTCCTTTGCCCTAGGCTCTTTTTCAGGAGCCATTGTGATGGCAAGTCCTCGGGCCACATCTCAGATAAAATCCTGAAAGGAAACATCCTCTGGTGGAGACATGCTATGCTGAGGAGAAGAGGAATCCTCGGGAAGAAGTACTCTGGTATCTGCAGAGCCTTCGGAGTCTTCAGACTCATCCGAGGATTCAAAGTTTCTCTGATCCGGGTGATTGTGCAAGGCACGGTACCGGTACCGATCGAAGTCGGCATCGGAGTGGTCCGATACCGATTTGTCGATGCCGGAAAGAGACGCATGACTTGGTCCCGGTAGAATACCTGCCGATGTCGATGCATTCGGTGCCGGTACCGCAGTCGGTGCCGGTACCGGTTGAATTGTCTGAAGCGGTTTCAGGGGCATCGAGGCCGTTAGAAGAGCCGCCAGACGGCGTTCAATAGCCAAGAATCTCTAGTCTTTCGACGCTGCCGATGCTTGGGTATCGGTGCCGGTTAAAGCGGCCGGAACCACAGAGAATGGCACCAGTAGTTCTGCCGAAGTTGAAGCCTTGGGAACATCCTGGAGCCCCGTTAGTGCTTTGGAAGCCAAAGCCTCCCACCGGGGCAATTTTGCCAGTGAAAGTCCCTCAAGGGCAATGCCAGAGGCATCTCGATGTTTAGAAGGAGATCTACCCTTTGAGGACCGGCTAGATTTATGTTTAGTTACCTGAAATCCATGGGAGGAGGATGAAGCCCTGGCTGCATCGGAGGGATGCTCCCAAAAGCTTTCCTACTGGACACTGGGGAGCGTTCCCATGCAGGCTCCGTCGGTACCGACGATACCCATATGTGAAGACTACATTCCTGCTTGTTCCTGGAGATAAATTATCACATTTATGCAGGCGACATTATGTTGTACTTACTGTTCGAGGTATCCAACCCCAACTACGACAGTATAACTCGAAGTCTCACTGAAGCAGAAATGTGGCTACAACCAATTAACATGAATATCAATTTCAAAAAGACGGAAGTGCTATTTATAACAAGGAATCCCGACTTCACCAGCTATCAATATTGGAAGCAACTCCATACCAGTACAGGCTGAGGTCAAATATTTAGAAGTCACGCTTGACAGGACACTCAGCCTAACACCTCATATAAAGCAAGCTGTTAAAACCATTTTTTTCAAAATAAGGACAATCCAACAGCTGCGACCGATAATGGACAGCAATGACTTCAGGACTGTGGCCCAAACTCTAATAACACCTCATTTAGATTATTGTAATGGCATACTCCAAGAAACATCTAAGAAAAACCTGCACACTCTGCAATTGGCCCAAAATGTCGCCACAAGGATTATCTTCAAAGCAAAGTTATCAGACCACATCTCTCCTATACTCTACGCCTTACACTGGCTTCCAGTACAGTCTGGAATTACCTATAAATCAATTGTAACAACATTTAAGCTTATTAACAATATAGCACCGTCCTATCTGGCAACACTTATTAATACCCCCCAGGAATACAGGTCAAGAATGAAGCTACACATGCTAATAGTACCCGATTCCATTAGAAAATCAAGGCAGAAGACTAGCAACTCTGCTTTCTCATACTTCACACCCATATTGTGGAACAGCCTCCCAGTCGAACTAAGAGAAATTAAGGACCTTAAAGCATTTAGAAAGGAGTTAAAAACCTATTTACACAACACTATTACAACCTACAACACGATGATGCACAGAATTATCAGTTCAACACCGACCAGCAACCACATACTGATCCTACTTAGATCCTTTGTAGACAAATCTCATACTCACACCTCTCTATTACTTCTAAAATTAAATCAAATGTATCATCTAATCATCCAGCATACAAACATTTAATAATTTCACATAGAAACAATTAACATCAATAACTATTTACAATCAGTTACATAAGATGGGCATCAACTTGCCAGTTGTTTCCTCTGTTATATGTATATTAGTTAAATTTTTCTAAAAATAATAGTAGTTCCATTATTATTTTCATTACGTTAACTGTAAACCGCATCTGATCTCTCGAAGAAGCAGTATAAAAGAATGCACAAATAAATAGACACAGAACGAAGATTAGCCATTGAGACTGCCATGGCTCTCACACTGTGAGCTGTGATATGGCCCTCGAGAGAAAGTCCTTAACTCTCATATGTAAAGGATATGCAATCTGCAATCCATTTAGATAAAGTTCTTTTGGAAACAAAGTCCCAAATGACTAGAGTCAAAAGCAACAAAAAGCTGAGATGATTTTCTATATTGCTCAGTTCTTTGAAGATAAAAGGCTAAAGCCCTTTTACAATCCAAGTGTAAAGATTCCTTTCTGCACTGGAGGCATGAGGCCTAGGGAAGAATATAGGAAGATAAACCGACTGGTTTAGATGAAAAGGCGAAACCACCTTTGGCATAAAGTGAGAATGAGTCCTGAGGACTACTTTATCATGGTGGAACCTTGTATAAGGAAGGTCAGCCACTAAAGCCTGCAGTTCACTAATGCGTCTTGCCGAAGTGATAGCAATTAGGAAAATGACTTTCCATGAAAGAAACTTTAGGGTTGTAGTGGCTAAGGGTTCAAAAGGTGGTTTCATGAGCTGCCCGAGAACAAGATTTAGATCCCATGCCACCGGTGGTGGTTTAATGGGAGGTTTTGTTAAGAGTAAGCCTCTCATGAACCTTGACACAAGTGGATGAGAGGAAATAGGTTGTCCATCAAAAGGTTTGTGAAAAGCAGCAATAGCACTAAGATGGACTCTCACTGAATTGGTCTTAAGACCAGAAGTGGATAGTTGGAGGAGATACTCCAGCAGCGACTCCACAGGTACCAAAAGGGGGTTAAGTTCCTTTTGTAAACAGCAGACAGAGAATCTCTTCCACTTAAAAGCGTAGAAATGCCTCGTGGAAGGTTTTCTGGAAGCCAGAAGGATATCTTTTACCTGCTGAGAGAGGTTGATATCCAGGAAATCTAGGCTTTCAGTAACCAGGCCCTGAGATGCAGGGACTGGAGATTTGGGTGCAGTGAGGATCCGTTCTCCTGGGAAAGGAGATCTGGAGCATTTCCCAACTTCAGAGGAGTGGTTTGAGAGAGACGTAGAAGCAGAGGATACCACGTTTGCCATGGCCAACGTGGAGCTATGAGTATCATATGACCTCTGTCTCTCTGAAGCTTGAATAAAGTTTTGGGAATGAGGGGAATGGGTGGGAAGGCATAGAGGCAGTCCTGACCCCAGTGGAGTAGGAAGGCATCCCTTGCCTGACAGTTGTGAGCCGGGATTCTGGAACAGAATCGGGGAAGCTTGGCATTCTGTGGACTTGCAAAGAGGTCTATATCTGGTGTTCCCCAGATTTGAAACACTCGAGCAAGGTGGTCTGAGTGGAGAGACCACTCGTGTGGCAGCAGTATGACTGAGTTTGTCTGCCCATAAGTTTTGAATGCCTGGAAGGTAAACCACAAGAAGGTGGATTTGAAGCTCTCTGGCGAGGGCCTATAGTTGCAAAGCTTCGTTGCATAGTGACAGAGAACCCATTTCGCCTTGCTTGTTCAGATAGAACTTGGCTACCTGATTGTCGGTTTGGACCAGAACTGTCTTGTGGCTGAGATGGGCCTGAAATATTTGAATAGCATTGAAAATGGTTCTCAGCTCTAGGTGGTTTATGTGAAGAGAAGCCTCCTGTGGGGTCCATAAACCCTGAGTTGAGAAATCGTGCAAGTGGATGCATCTGTTAGGGTGGCTTGGCACAGAGGCTGCTGAAAAGGAGAGCCTACGAGGAGGTTTTCCAGTGATTGCCACCATTGCAAGGACGAAATTAGACATGTAGAGTTTCTGATTTTGTCTGTTAGCCAACCCGAGGCCTGTGTCCACTGAGAGGATAGGGTCCACTGGGCTGCTTGCATATGAAGGCAAGCATAGGGAACCACATGGACAGTGGATGCCATATGCCCCAGAAGCTGAAGCATCTCCCGAGCAGTCAGGAAGACCTTCATAGCTGCTTGGGATGCCAACTGTATTATACGCAGACAGCGGCAGGAAAGCTTTTTGACTGCCGTGTGTCTAGATGAGCCCCTATGAACACGAGAGATTGAGAGGGGGCGAGATATTTTGGGAGATTTATGACCAATCCCAAATATTGAAGGATTCTCATTGTTCGAGAAAGAGCGAAGCTGGCCACTGGAGCTGTTGATGCTCGAATGAGCCAATCGTCTAAGTAAGGGAAGACTAATATTCCTAGAGTTCTCAGAAATGCTGCTACCACTGCCATGCATTTTGTGAAGACTCTTGGGGCAGAAGCCAGACCCAAGGGAAGAACTCTGTACTGGAAATGTCTTCCATGGACCAGGTATCGAAGGAACTTCTTGTGATTTGCGTGGATGAGAATATGTGTGTACACATCTCTTAGATCTAGAGAACATAGCCAGTCCTGACTCTGAAGGTATGGTAGGAGTGTTCCGAGGGAGATAATTTTGAACTTTTCTCGGAGCAGATTTATTTAATTCTCTGAGGTCCAGTATAGGTCTGTGTCCCCCTGTTTTCTTTGGAATGAGAAAATAAGGGGAGTAGAATCCCGCACCCTATTGGGATATGGGTACTTCCTCTATTGCTCCTTGAGCGAGAAGTGACGTGACCTCCTGCCACAAGAGGTCGGTGGCAAGGACCTGAGAACTGAACTGTTTGATTATTGTAGGCGGGAGGCATGTTGAGAAAGTGAAGCTTGTACCCCAGTCGTACAATGGGCAGAGTCCAGTTTTCTGATGTTATTTGTTTCCATCTCTTGGCAAAATGGCATAACCTGCTTGGAATGGTCAAGGGTTCTGGTCCTTTCAGGGGCAGAATGACTAAGTTCTCTAGGTAAGAGTCAAAGCCCCTGAGGAGGCTGAGTCTGCTGAGCAGGTTGAGCTCTTTGAGTTTGCGGCTTTCTTTGCTGTCTGTTCTGTTGTTGCCCCTTTTGGGGAACATGAACTGGACAGTGGCCAAATGGTATGATTGGTAAAACCTCTTTTCCTTGTTGAAAAAGGGTTTCTTGAATGACTTTTTCTTTGCTGAGTTGGCTGTAGACTTTGATAGTCTGTTCAAGGTAGTATTTTCAGATTCAAGCTGATTAGCCTTGTCCTGCCAGTCCTTACCAAAGAGATTTTCTCCTGTACAAGGAATGTTTCCCAGCTTGTCTTGCACCCACTGCTCTAAGTCTGATGCCTGAAGCCAGGCAATACAACGTACACCTATGGAGATATCAGAGGTTCTTGCTTATGCATTCAAAGCAATCAAAGGTTGCACAGTTTATGAATTTAGAGACATTCTGGGTGTGCTTGACCAGGGTAAGGAAATCTTCCCTTTTGTCCTCAGACATATTAGGGCTCATGAGTCACGTGCGACTTCTTCCAGGAACATACCAATATAAAGAATGTAGGAACTGATCTTGGCTGATAACATGGAGGACTGGAAGCATTGACGCCCAAAGGCATTGAATGTCCTCGATTCCCAGCCTGGAGGATCAGAAAAATGTGTTTTAGCATGCTTAATTCTACGCATGGCCGATTCCACTACCATTGAATGGTGTGGTAATAGTCTTTTGAAAGCCAGGACAGCTTGGCACTCGGTACATGGTATCGAGGCGTCGGGAATGTGGAGACACCGTTAAAGGAGTTTCCCACATCCTTAACATAAGATCATGTAGAATGAGAAGCATAGCTGCTTCCTTAGGAGCCATGGGATATTGTAGAAGTCTAAATTCTTCTGCCCTAGGTTTCTTTTCTGGAATCACCGTGATTGAAAGACCTTTGGCTAAATCACGTATGAAATTTATTTAACATTTCTTATATACCGCCTTTCATGATATCAAGGCGGTTTACATTGAACAAACTGAAATTACATTGAACAGGGCATTATAACTTGGAGATAACTATTTTACAGGGAACATGGGCTATGGAGGGTTAAGTGGCTTGCCCAAGACCACAAGGAGCACCTGTGGGACTAGAAACCCCAGTCTTTCAGGCCCAAGGTTGCTGTCCTCTAGTGGGATTTGAACCCCCGACCTTCCGGCCTGAAGTACCTTGCCCCAACCACTAGGCCACTCCTCCACTCCTGGAAGGACATGTCTTCTGGAGGAGACATTCTGCGTTGAGGAGAAGATCTCTGGTAGGATCACTCTAGTACCGGTAGAGTCAGTGTCATCGGAATCCTCGAAGTCACTCTGTACAGGTAGTCACGCACGATACTGGTACTGTTCAAAGTCGGTACCGGAGTGTCTTGGATCCTGTCCCCCGATACCTGAGATAGACTCGGCTCGGCATGGGGGGAAGCATGCCTGCTGAAGCAGGTGCACTCGGTGTCGGTACCGATACTTGTGGAACCATCTGCAGCGGTCTTAGCGGTATCATCATATTTTAGTAAATTTTAGTACATCTAAAAATAGTTCAAGGACCTTGCCACACTGTGGTGCTCTACATCCCCAGGAAGATCCTGCTTTGCTGTGGTGGCATTAAGTATCAGTAAGATCTGTCCTAGATGAAAATATCCCAGTAATCCAGCAACATTTTGGATTCTATTACACATCTGCACATTCCTCTCTACATCTAACAGGCTTGATAGCTTTTCAATGCGTTTGCCACAGCTTGGAAAATATTCAGGAAGAACTGTTGGCATTATAATTTTAAGAGAAATTTATGCACTTAATAAATTTTCTTTCCTTGAATCCTGCTAGACCAGTCCAGATAAGTGGAGGCAGAGCAACATTTCATTGATGACATCACAAGTAAATCCAGAGGAGGGATTCTCAATCCAGTCCTCAGGGCACACTTAGCCAGTCGGGTTTTCTGGACAGCCACAATGAATATGCATTGCGACAGTGCTTACAAATCTCTCTCATGCACATTTCATTGTGGTTATCCTGAAAACCTGACTGGCTAGATGTGTCCAGAGGACTGGGTTGAGAACTCCTGACCCAAACTACAAACGTTTTCAAACAGTCAGGACTATGAACAAAGCATTTGGCTCTCCAAGCAAATTGATTCTGCATCAGCAACTAATACAGACAGTTCCATCAAAAGGCAGCAGGGCTCCCATACTTGTAGGAGTACTCTTCCAGGGTGGTCTTGGACTGGTCTAGCAGGATTCAAGAAAAAAAATCATCAGGTATGTAAATTTCTCCTCTTAGCCCACTACACTATGCCAAACAAATAGCAACCACACAGTCAGGACCCAGGGTGGGAGGGAAGACAATGATCTAAACAGAACTGCCCTGCCAAAGGCGCCACCCGCTCCATCTCCCATGTGCAACCTGCAGTGTCTCACAAAGGTGCTCAGAGATAATCAGGCAATGCCTGAGACATCAAGGTAGATTCTGCTCAAGAGGCAGTCTGTGCCCTAGAGAAGTGAGCCTCAACTCCCCTCCAGCACACTTTTTCCACCCAGAAGGTAGGCTAAACCAATAGACTCCTTAATCCCACGGGCAATCCAGGACTTGCCCATTGCCTGTCCTTTCTTCAGACTGCTGAAGAGGACAAAGATGGTCCGACTAACAGTAGGTATTAGTTATCTCCCAAGCATGTCATTAACGCTCTTCTCACGTCCACCAGACACAGTTAGGGGTCGATCTGAACAACCTCCTCTGAGAAAGAGAATAAGACGACAGCTTGGTTAAGCTGAAAGGGTAATAGCACCTTTAGGAGAAAGAACAGTATGGTCTGCAGCAGTTGGAGGGCCTGGACCAGTGACTGAGCCTGGATTCTATCCCTGGCTAGTAATGTCTTTAAAACAGTAACAGCAGGTTGTGTATTATCCGGTTCGCATTCTTGTAGATACCGTTTCCCTGAACCACAGACTGACAGCCTAGTCACACCAGCAGCCTGGTAGGAGCGGTTGTAATGGACAGAAAGCGTAGTTACTCACCTACAACACGTGGTCTCTGAGAACAACAGGAATCAGGTCTTCACATATGGGTATTGCCTGTACCGATGGAGCCCATGCGGGAACGCTCCCCAGCATCAATTGGAAAGTCTTTGGAAGCAACCCACTGTGCCTGTGCATCTGCCTTCCCAACTCCTCTCCTCAGCTGAGTTTGTAGCTGAGAGATAGAGGAGAGAAAAAATAAATCCTATAACTCCTAGGGAGAAGGGCAGGTTGTGAAGACAGATTCCTGCAGTTCCCGGAGATCACCTGTTACATGTGAGTAACCACACTATCTCCAGGAACAAGCAGGAATGCAGTCTTCACATATGGGACTCACTAGCTCCCAGACACCAGACTGAAGGAAACATGATTGAGGCTAAAGGATGGAACCAGAAGGTATGAAAACCAAAGGGCACCACTGGACTCAACTACAGCTTGTAAGAGCAATGGCAGAGGAGTCTGGTGTCAGTGTCTGGAACAGAGGGTAGGAGTTGTGATTAAGTGTCAAAGAGATGTTGAAGGACAGCCTGGCAAAAAAGAGCATCCCGAGAGGAGTCCTGATTAAAGCAATACTGAGCAGCAAAGATGTGAATGGAGGACCAGGTAGCTGCTTGACAGATCTCATCGACAGAAACAGAATGAAGGTTGGCAATTGAAACTGCCATGGCTTGCACATTTGTGTGCGGTAACGTGACCCTCGAGGGAGAATCCCACCTGAACATAGGCAAAAGAAATGCAATCTGCAATCCAGTTAGATAGTGTGTATTTTGAGATTGGTTGTCCAAAGTGGCTTGGATCAAAGGAAACTAATAATTGAGATTTTCTGAGATTCTTGGTTCTGTCCAAATAGAAAGCCAACTCACGTCGCAATCTAGCATGTGTAACGCTGCTTCAACCTTAGAGAAGTGAGATCAGGGAAAGAAGACGGGTAGCATCACTGACAGGTTGATAGGAAAGGCTGAAATCACCTTCAGAAGGAAGTGCGGATGGGTACAAAGAACCACCTTGTTATGGTGGAAGCAAGTGCATGGAGGATCCGATACTAAACCTTACAGTTCACTGATACAGTGAGCTGAGGCAAAGGCAATGAGGAAGATAACCTTCCAAGATAGGAACTTCAAAGACGTAGTGGCTAAAGGCTCAAAAGGAGGTTTTATAAGCTGCGCGAAGACCACATTATGGTCCCAAGCCACTGGGGGTGGTTTAATTGGTGGATTTGATAGTAAAATACCCTGCATAAAGTGTTGCACCAAGGAGCATGAAGAAATGGGATGCCTGTCCACCAGCTTACGATAGGCTGCAATGGCACTAAGATGCACTCTGACCGAGTTCATCTTAAGCCCTCCAGTAGATAAGTGGAGGAGATATTGCAAAATAAATTCCACTGGACAGGCCAAAGTATTAATGTGTTTCAGAGTACACTAGAGGGTGAACTGTCGCCATTTGAAAGCATAAGAATATCTGGTAGATTGTTTGCGTGACACAAGTAAAATGTCCTCGAACTGTTGAGAAAGGTCAAGGTCAAACATGCTTTCAGTAGCCACGCCGTGAGACAGAGGGCCTGTGAATTGGGATGGAAAAGCGTCCCATTATCCCAAAAGTGGAGGTTGGGTGCATGTCCCAAGTTGAGAGGTGGAGTCTGTGCTAGACGAAGCATCAGAGGAAACCATGGCTGGCGGGGCCAGTAAGGAGCTACTAGAATCACAGAGCCCCTGACAGCCTGCAGCTTGAACAGGATCTTGGGTATTAAAGGGGTGGGGGAAAATACATAAAGCAGGCTCCTGCCCCAATGAAGAAAGGCATCTGCTGCTTGACTGCAAAGGGAAGGGGAGCCTTGAGCAGAACAGCAGCAGTCGAGCATTCTCCTGGGTGGCAAACAGATCTATCTTGGGGGTCCTCCATAGTTGGAAGATCCAAGATGCCATCTCCTGATTTAGAGTCCACTCGTGTGGACATAGGATGCAGCTAAGTCTGTCCGCAAGGAGTGTTCACCAAGGAGATACACCGCCCCGAGATGGATGCAGTGTGCAATGGAGAAGCACCAGAGACAAAGGGCTTCCTGGCAGACGGGATAGGAGCCTGTTCCCCCTTGCTTCTTCACATAGCATTTGTGCTCTATTGGGGCTGGATCGGGGTGTCTATTTAATATAAACAGTGTCTAAGTTGCCTTTATAAAATAGGCCTACAGGCGACACCCTTTTGGAATTCCCACAGGCATCTTGTTATATAATTATGCCCCTAAAGTGCTATCTCTTCTGTTTATTCCTTCTGTTACCTGGAGAATAAAGCAAACCACAAGGAAGAGCCTCATCCTGAAGCCTCACAAGTGCACTAATTTTTCCATCAGAAGATGAACAGATGGTGTGATTTCTCTGTCACGCCGGTACTTCCTCGTTCTTTTTCTGATATTCTCTCCGCCTCTTCTTCATCTGCTAATGTTGAAATGTAATGGCAAGAGTACAGCTATATGTGTGCATCTACTGTATATAAACACTGCATTATATTGCAATATACAGCTCTTATTCCATTTCCAAATTTTTGGTGCAGTTGAAATGGGGTCATTCATTAAGCCCATCATTTTCTATGTTTTTCCCCTGATGATGTGCACTTCATGGCCCAGCACAATGTACAGTAGTTTATTGTACCTTATTTACATTTGCATTCCATTCCTCCATAAAACAATGTTCGACGCAGCCACAACAAATACAGTCGTTTCAATAAGTAAGGTAAACACCAAACAAAGAATCAAGACATCCCAAATCATAAACCATATGTGAAAAGGATTTGAATTTAGCTCACGCCTTTCAGTAGTACCTCAAGATGAACTACAATCAGCTAGAGTAGATATTTCCCTGTCCCCAAAGAGCTTCCAGACTAATGGCTCGATGCAGAAACTCTGCACTAAAGCTCTAGTGCATGGTTTCCTAGTGCAGTGCAGGGATGCTGAAAGCAAACGCATGCAAATAAGCTATGCGCAAGAAGTCTGCGCATAGCTATGCGCAAAGGTAGGAAGCCAGACATGTGCTCAGGGGTCTACGTTAAACCGTCTAGCACCTGTGTGCCTGTACTGGACTGCTTTAAAATAAAAGAAAACCAAGGTCATCTGAAGTGAAGTTTGACACTTCAGATGATCCATTCAACCACCTGTTTGCAGTTCCCCACCCTCGACACCACCGACAATTGATGGCCCAGTGATCCCGGCCCCAGCCCCCAAACCTCCAAAAGATCTTCCCTAGTGGCCCCTGCACTGTATGGCCCAGAATGCACCCCTGGGGGGGGGGGCACCACTGTCATATGCCTTATATGGCAGACCAACACTACCCAGTGTATCCCAGGATACACCACGTGAAGTCAGGTGCCACTATTTTCCAAGATGGCAGTGTGGGTGTAGGAGCATATGGGCATCGCTCCTGCCCCACATAAGTTTAGGAATGGGGGAGGGGGGAATTGGGGCCACTGGGTCACCAGGGAAGATATCTCAGAGTTCAGGAGTGCACGGGGTCACTGGGTCACCCATGATCGGTGTTGTCAGGGCGATCAGGCAGTGATTACCTGAAATGAAGTTCCAAACTTCACCTCAGATGCTCCCCGCTAGATCTTTAGCCTGCCTGAAGCTGGCACAAAGATCCAGTGTTAAAAGAAAAGGAGAATAAAAAACTGCTAAGTTTCAGCCCAGTTTTTTTGTACATAAGCTATTAAAATTCATTCTTTTGCATGCAACTAGCATGCCCACTGCACTACACTAGCTCAGTGGTTTGGCTTGCAATTTTTCTGTGCTAGCTTGCTTTCTGCATTGGGGGAACAAGACTAGCATGGGAAAATCTCTAGCACACGCTGTAGTAAAGCAGACAAAGAATTAAGTGATTCACACTCAAGATCACAAGGAGCATCATAATCACAAAAGAAAGGTAGAAGCACAGAAGGACTAAATGTAGTAAAAAAAAATGTGATTGAAAAAAAGCAAGTTGAAAAAAACATGCCTTTACACATTTCCTAAACATGAAAAAACAATCTTAAAGATGCTTTTTACGACTACCATGAAACTATCAAGAGTAATGTAATTGATAGCAGCGGTGGTATACTTTCCCTTTACCAAAAGATTGCTTTCACAGATGGAAAATGTGAGAAAACCGATAGGAGAGAGAGTCTTGCGGCACGTTAAGACTATGCGATACCCAGACTGGGATTAAGCTTTTAGAAATGGCAGATGAAATGGAAAAGAAGAGCTGGCATGAAGTGGAACAGCCATTTGAGATGTATCCGAATGATGACCTGCACACGTCCCTGAAGAGCCAAAATGGAGCCTTCATTGGATGCATGGATCATGTTATACTCATAAGCCTTTAAATGGATTTTTTGAGAATTATATATATATATATTTTATTTTATTTTTTTAAATTTAAGTGACAGATTGAATAGCCATCAATATACAAAGCTCACTGGAGCACATTTTACATGCATGCAATTGTAGAATGCTTGTAAACACGTGTGTACAGACAAAACAAAAGTATGGCTGATACTCATTTTAAATGATTTTTCCACATATTAAGGCATTTTTTCATGTTAGTCTCACCTATTTGTTCTTTGCACATGCACTGTACCTATGCTAGAACTCTTAAGCATGCAAATCAACTGTATACACGTTATCTTGTCGGTATACAGGTGTACAAGCAATAAGCACACTTTAAATTTTCAGGCACCCAAACAAACCGAATGAATGCTCACAAATACATACCCCTAGAAAACAGTTACTCACCTATAACAGGTGATCTCTGGGAACAGCAGGAATCAATCTTCACATCTAGGATGAAGCCCAGCGCAGGAAGACTCCCCAGCATCCAATGGGAATGTGTTTGGGAGCGTTGCTCCATGCATGCATGCCTGCCTTCCCGCCTTACCTCCTGGTCTCCTCAGTCAAGTGAATAGCAGAGAAAAATAAGAGAAAAATAAGGGGATGACTTGAAGGGGATGTGGGAAAGTTGTGAAGACTGATTCCTGCTGTTTCCAGAGATCACCTGTTACAGGTGAGTAACTACACTATCTCCAGGAACAAGCAGGAAGTCTGTCTTCACATCTAGAACTCCCTAGCCCAAGACAACCAAGCAAGAGAAAGAGTCCCAGTGCAGCCAGGGGTTGCAGCAGGGATCCAACAGACTCAGCCCGTTCGGAACACTCCTTGCAAGGTAGTCGGATGGGCGGTGGGCAAGTTGTCTAGATTTCAAAAAAGGTTACATAGAACAGTTTGTCCGAATTGAGCATCACTTCTGGAGTCCTTATCCAGGCAAAAGTGAGCTGCAAAGGTATGCAGCAAAGACCATGTAGCTGCTTGGCAGATTTCCGAAATAGAGATGGAACGGAGGTTAGCCACAGTGGTGGCCATGGTTAAGACACTGGACTGGGATGTGATGCTGTAGACACAGCCCAGCTTGCGAATAAGCAAAAAATGTGCAATCTACAATCCAGTTTGAGAGTGTCCTCTTGGAAACTGGCAACCCTAGATGACTCTGGTCAAAGGAGACAAAAAGCTGAGAGGATTGATGACTCTTAATGCAGTCAAGGTAGAAGGTCAACGCTCATATAATCAAGAGTATGTAATTTCACCTCAGCAGTGGAGCTGAGAGGCCTAGGAGAACAGACTGGGAGAACAGACTGGTTCAAATGGAAGGAAGTGATGACCTTCGGTAAGAACTTAGGATGTGTCTGGAGGACAACCTTACCATGGTGGAATCTGGTATATGGAACATAGTCTACTAGAGCCTAGAGCTCACTAACCCTTCGGGCTGAAGACAATGCTATCAGGAAGAGGACTTTCCAAGGTAGGAACTTTAAAGGAGTTGACACTAGAAGTTCAAAGGGGCTGCGCTTGAGCTGTACAAGAACAACATTTAAATCCCACACTGTGGGTGGTGGATGGAGAGGTTGCTTGGTCAAGAGCAGACCCTGCATGAATCTGGCCACTAAGGGGTGCACCAAGATAGGGTGATTCTCTGAGGTATGGTGAGAAGCAGCAATTGCGCATAAATGTACTCGTACGGAGTTAGTCTTAAGACCAGAGGACGACAAATGGAACAGGTATTAGAGAAGATCCGGAAATGGACATGTCAAAGGATCTAGTGTTCTCTGCGATTATCACAGCGAGAACCTGCACCCACTTGAAAGCGCGAGACCATCTGGTTGACTCTTTCCTAGAAGACAGTAGAATGTGCAAAACATCCTCTTGAAGTGCTAAGTGTGAGAGGACAAAGCACTCAGCAGCCAAGCCATCAAACAGAGTTTGGAGGCTGGGGTGCAAGAAGGTCCCCTGCTCTTGAGAGGAGGTTGGGTGCACAACCCAGCCTGAAGGGAGGCGCTTGAGCTAGTTGAAGAAGCAGAGGAAACCAAGGTTGTTTGGGCCAGTAAGGGGCAATGAGGATCATTGTTCCCCAGTCAGCACGAAGTTTGAATAGGTTTTTTTTTTTTGTAATGAGGGGGAGAAGAGGAAAAGCATAGAGCAGACTATGGCCCCAGTGGAGGAGAAAAGCATCCAAGCTTTGCCTGCGAGACGACGGAATCCTGGAGCAAAAGCGAGGTAGTTGGGCATGGCAAAGAGATCGAGTAGCGGCATCCTCCACAGGTGGGACAAGAATTGTGCCACCTGAGGCTTCAGCCTCCACTCGTGTGGATGGAGAATTCGACTTAGCCTGTCGACTAACTGATTCTCTGGTCCTGTAAGGTATACTGCATGAAGGTGAATTCCCCAAGGGATTGCCCAGTTCCATAGGCACATCACCTCCCTGTTTCTTGATATAGAACATGGCCACTTGTTTGTCTGTCTGAATGAGGACTGAGCGGTCTACCAGGTGGGGAGAGAAGAGACAGATGGCATTGAAGATTGCCCTGAGCTCCAGGAGATTAATGTGAAGGGGACTCTCCCAAGCAGACCGCAGGCCTTGGATAGCAAGGCGGTTGAGGTGAGCTCCCCAACCGTGCTTTGATGCATCGGTGGTCAGGGTACATTGTGGCACAGACTTTTGAAAAGGTAACATTACAACGAGGTTCTGTGATGTGCACCACCATTGAAGGGATGTTCTCATCTGAGGAGAAATGGTGACGAGATCCGAGGGGTGACCTGCGGATTATGCCCAATGTTGGGATAGAGTCCATTGTCCCACTCTCATGTTGAGAAAGGCATGAGGTATGACATGAACTGTCAAGGCCATGTGGCTTAGTAAGTGTAAAAGGTCCTGGCAGGTACTGATGTTTGATGTTGGATCTGGGTGGCCTGGGTAGTTAGCCAGAGATGTCTGTCGCCTGGTAGGAAAGCTCGTGCCTGGATTGTGTCCAATCAAGCTTCTATGAACTCTAGATTTTGAATTGGAGCAAGGTGTGACTTTGGATAATTTCTGACAAAACCTAAGTCCTGTAAGACATGGATGGTTTATAGGAGGGCGACAGTAACTGCTTGAGCAGTATCTGCCCTTATCACCCAGTCATCTAATTAAGAGAACAGAAAGATCCCCAAAGTTCGAAGGTAGGCTGCGATGACAGCCAGACACTTTTTGAAGATTCTGGGTGCTGAGGCTAGTCCGAAGTGAAGGACTTTATGATTGCTCTGAAACACAAATCTGAAGAACTTGCTGTAGTTTGGGTGGATCAGGATGTGTGTATAAGAATCCCTTAGAACCAAAGAGCATAGCCAATCATTTGGTTGGAGGTATGGAAGAAGAGTACACAGAGAAATCTTCATGAACTTTTCTTTAATAAGAAATGTGTTGAGATTTTGGAGATCTAAGATAGGCCTTTGGCCTCCTATCTTCTTAGAAAACATCAGGAGTAGAACCCTAGACCTTGCTGAGATAGAGGAACCTCCTTTATCTCCCCCTGCGCAAGCAGAAAGCAGATCTCCTGTTGAAGCAAGGAGGTGTGACGGAGATCTAAGCAGGACAGGCCTAGAAAATGAGTAGATGGATGATCCCTGAATTTCAACTGGAGGCCCTGACTGACTAGCTGTAAGGTCCAGGGTTCTGAGGTGACGTTGACCCAGCAGTCTGCAAATAGCACTAATCTCCCTGGGATCAGCTGAGGAATGGGAAAAAAAGGAAAAAATATCAAAAAGGAAATAGAAACAGGAACCGGAATCGACAGGAAGTCGAGTTGGTAGAAGGGAAGGCAAAAAAATGAAGTACTCGATGATACCACAGAAAATTTTGAAGTCTCTTCACTAGAAAAAAAGACAACAGAGGAGACCAGGAGGGAAGGTGGGAAGGCAGGCACACATGCATGGAGCAACACTCCCAAAAGTATTCCTATTGGATGCTGGGAAGTGTTCCCACTCCAGGCTCCATCAGTGCCGAGGTCACCCAGCTGTGAAGACCGACTTCCTGCTTATTCCTGGAGATATAGCATAGTTACTCACCTGTAAAAGGGGATCTCCGGGAACAGCAGGAATTTAGTCTTCACATATAGGTATCGTCGGTACCGACGGAGCCTGTGCGGGAACGCTCCCCAGCGTCCAAAAGGAAAGCTTTTGGGCGCATCCCACAGCGCCTGTGTGCTGCCTTCCCACCTTTCCCAACTGTCCCTCTCCAGTTGAGTTTAAAGCTGAGACAAAAGAGAGGGGGAAAGAGAGAAAGATACAACTCCTAGGGGAGGTGGGTGGATTGTGAAGACTAAATTCCTGCTGTTACCGGAGATCACCTGTTACAGGTGAGTAACTATGCTATCTCCAGGAACAAGCAGGAATGTAGTCTTAACATAGGGGACTCCCTAGCTGCAGATGCCAGGGAGATGGCCCCAGTAAGTTGTGTGCCCTTGTGAAAGGGCTCCACTTCCCCCCATGGATCTCTGGCATCCTACCAGGGATGGTGGGTAGGAGTGGATTAAGTCTGGAACAGGTGTTGAAGAAAAGCCTGACCAAACAAAGCATCCCGGCGGGAATCCTGGTCTAAGAAGTAATGGGCTGTGAAGGTATGTACCGAAGCTCAAGCAGCTGCTCGACAGATGTCGACAGACACAGAGTGAAGATGAGCCATTGAGGCTGCCATGGCTCTCACATTGTGAGCTGTGACAAGGCCTTCAAGAGGAAGGTTCTTACTCTCATAGGCAAAAGATATACACTGTGCAATCCAGCTGGACAGTGTCCTTTTGGAGACTGGAAGTCCCAAATAACTAGGATCAAAAGCAACAAAGAGTTGAGAGGATTTTCTATGTTGCTGTGTCCATTGCAAGAAAAAGGCCAAAGCTCTTTTACAGTCCAAAGTATGTAGGTTCCTTTCTGCATTTGAGGCATGAGGCCTTGGAAAGAATACAGAAAGGTAAACTGCTTGGTTTAAATGAAAGGGCGACACCACCTTTGGCATAAAGTGTGGATGAGTCCTAAAGACTACCTTATGATGAAACCTTGTATAAGGAGGATCAGCCACCAACACTTGCAATTCACTGATGCGACGTGCTGATGTGATTGCAATGAGAAAGATAACCTTCCAGGAAAGGAATTTCAAAGACGTAGCGACTAATGGTTCAAAGGGTGGTTTCATGAGCTGCCCAGGTACCAGATTCAAGGGAGGCTTCATTAAAAGAAGGCCTTTCATAAATCTTGCTATGAGAGGATGAGAGGAAATAGGTTGTCCATTTAGAGGCTTGAAAGAAGCTGCAATAGCACTCAAATGGACTCTCACTGAATTGGTCTTAAGCCCTGCATTTGATAAATGAAGGAGGTACTCCAGTAATGATTCCAGAGGTATCGCAAGAGGGTTAAGACCCTTCTGCGAGCACCATATGGTAAACCTTTTCCACTTAAATCCATAAGAGCGTCTTGTGGAAGGTTTCCTGGAAGCATGAAGGATATCCTTTACCTGCTGGGAAAAGTCAAGACCGTGGAGTTCTAGGCTTTCAGCAACCAGGCCCTGAGATGCAGAGACTGGGGATTCGGATGCCACAGCATCCCATCCTCTTGAGAAAGAAGATCTGGAGCAAATCCTAACTCCAGAGGCAAAACTTGAGAGAGATGTAGGAGCAGAGGGTACCACAGTTGCCGTGGCCAACATGGAGCTATGAGGATCATATGACCTCTGTCTCTCTGAAGCTTGAACAGGGTTTTGGGAATTAGGGGAATGGGTGGAAAGGCATACAGGACGTCCTGACCCCAATGAAGGAGGAAAGCATCCCTGGCCTGACAACCTCGAGCCGGAATTCTGGAACAGAACCGGAGAAGTTTGGCATTCAGCGGACTTGCAAAGAAGTCTATGTCCGGGGTTCCCCAAATTTGAAAAATTTTGGCCACCTGGTCTGCATGGAGAGACCATTAGTGTGGAAGCAGAACTCGACCGACTTTGTCTGCTCAAGAGTTTTGAATGCCTGGAAGATACACCGCAAGGAGATGAATCTGATGCTATCTGGCGAGGGCCCATAGTCGCAAAGCTTCGTTGCAGTGACAGAGCCTGTTCCGCCCTGCTTGTTCACATAGAACATAGCTACCTGATTATCCGTTTGAACTAGGAGTGTCTTGTAGCTGAGCTGGGTGTGAAATACTCGGAGCAAGGAAGATTGCTCTGAGCTCCAGGAGGTTGATATGGAGATAGGCCTCCTGTGGAGTCCAGGTACCCTGGGTAGAGAAGCCATGCAGGCGGGCTCCCCAACCCACCTGTGAAGCATCTGTTGTTAGAGTGGCTTGGGTTGGGGGTTGCTGAAAAGGAGACCCCACCAGAAGGTTTTTGGGTGACTGCCACCATTGGAGGGACAAAATAAGTCGATCTGAGTTTGCTATTTTCTCTGACAGGCAACCTGACGCCTGAGTCCACTGAGTGGATAAGGTCCACTGGGCTGCCCTCATATGGAGGCGCGCATAAGGAACCACATGCACGGTGGATGCCATGTGGCCTAGCAAGTGTAGCATTTCCCAAGCAGTGAGGTGAGGTTTTAGCACTGCTTGGGAAGCTAGCTGCACAATGCAAAGACAGTGGGGCTGTGGAAGGAAGGCCCTTGTTTGTCTGGTATCCAGAAGAGCTCCTATAAACTCTAAGGATTGAGTGGGAGCAAGGTTGGACTTTGGGAAGTTTATGACAAGTCCCAAATACTGAAGGATGCGCATTGTGCGAGACAGAGCCCTCCTGGCCTCTGTCTCTGAAGGGGCTCGAATGAGCCAGTCGTCTAAGTATTGTAGAAAATATTACCAGGGTGCAGAGAAATGCTGCTACCACAGCCATGCATTTTGTGAACACCCTTGGTGCAGAAGCCAGGCCAAAAGGAAGAACCCTGTATTGGTAGTGCTTCCCTTGAAAAAGGAATTGAAGGAACTTTCGGTGAGTTGGATGGATGAGAACATGAGTGTATGCATCCTTGAGATCTAGAGAACAAAGCCAATCCTGACTCTGAAGGTATGGCAGCAAACTTCCTAGAGAAATCATTTTGAACTTCTCTGAACAGGAATTTGTTCAATTCTCTGAGGTCTAGAATGGGTCTGTGTCCTCCTGTTTTCTTTTGAATAAGGAAGTAGGGGGAGTAAAACCCTGTACTCTGTTGGGGAATGGGCACCTCTTCTATTGCCCCTTGAGCAAGGAGCATAGTGACTTCTTGACCTAACCGGTCGATGAGAGAGGTCTGAGAATTGAACTGTCTTACTATTGTAGGAGGGGGCATGCTGAGGAAATGAAGCTTGTACCCCCTCTCTTACAACAGACAGTCCAATTTTCTGCTGTTATCTGACCCCATCTGGGAGCAAAATGACATAACCTTCCTGGAATGGTGGAGGGTTCCAGGCCATTTAGGATCAGGAAGGCAAAGTTCTCTAGACAGGAGTCAAAGCCCCTGTGGAGGCTGAATCTGCTGAGCCGGTTGAGGTTTAGCTACTTTTGGCTTCCTTTGTTGCCTAGGTTGTTGCTGTCCGTTTTGGGCAGACTGACCTGAACGCTGTCCCAGCTGGGTAAAGGTGGGATAAAACTTTTTCTTTTTGCTGAAGAATGGTTTCTTAGAGGATCTTTTCCTCGCAGGATCAGTTGTAGATTTGGACAATCTATCCAAAGTGATATTGCCAGCATCAATCTCATTAGCTTTTTCCTGCCAATTCTTGCCAAAGAGATTCTCTCCTGTGCAAGGTATATTCCCCAGTTTCTCCTGTACCCAGATTTCCAAGTCAGATGCCTGGAGCCAGGCAATCCTACGTGCACCTATGGCAATAGTAGAGGTTCTGCTTATGCATTCAAAGCAGTCAAAGGCTGCACGATTCACAAACTTGGAAACATCCTGAGCATGTTTAACAAGAGCAAGATAATCTTGCCTTTTATCATCAGGAAGGAGAGGGCTCATAAGCTCTAAGTCTCCTGTGACTTCCTTAGGGAACATTCCCATATACAAGATATAGGAACTGATCCTAGCAGAGAGCATGGAAGCCTGGAAGGAATTGAAGTCCAAAGGCGTCAAGAGTCCTACACTCACATCCTGGAGGATTAGATGCATGCCTTTTTGCACTCTTCATCCGTCTCATGGCTGATTCCACCACCATGGAATGGTGTGGTAATTGAGTCTTCTGAAACCCAGGACAAGGAGGAACTCTATACATGGTGTCGAGTCTTCGAGAATGAGGAGATGTGGTCAGAGGTGTTTCCCACATCCTTAACATAAGATCATGCAAGATCTCATGAATAGGTAAGGTAGCTGCCTCCTTGGGAGCTTTAGGGTATTGTAGGATTTCTAATTCCTTTGCCCTAGGTTCTTTTTCAGGAGCCACTGTGATGGAAAGACCTCGGGCCACATCTCGGATAAAATCCTAAAAGGAAATATCCTCTGGTGGAGACATCCTACACTGAGGAGAAGAGGAATCCTCGGGAAGAAGTACTCTGGTATCCACAGAGCTTTCAGAGTCTTCAGACTCATCCGAGAATTCAAAGTATTTCCGATCCGGGTGATTGTGCAAGGCACGGTACCGATCGAAGTCGGCATCGGAGTGGTCCAGTACCGACTTGTCGATGCCGGATAGAGACGCATGACTCGGTCCCGGTAGAATACCTGCCGATGTCGATGCCGGCACCGAAGTCAGCACCGGAGTCGGTGCCGGCACCGGTTGAATTGTCTGAAGCGGTTTCAGGGGCATCGAGGCCGTGAGAAGAGCTGCCAAACTGCGTTCAATAGCCAAGAATCTCTGGTCTATCGACGCTGCCGATGCTTGGGTATCAATGCCGTTTAAAGCGGCCGGAACCCCAGAGCATGGCACCAGTAGTTCTACCGAGGTTGAAGCCTCGAGAACATCCTGGAGCCCCGTTAGTGCTTTGGAAGCCGAAGCCTCCTGCAGGGGCAATTTTGCCGGTGAAAGTCCCTCAAGGGCAATGCCAGAGGCATCTCGATGTTTAGAAGGAGATCTACCCTTTGAGGACCGGCTAAGATTTATGTTTAGTTACCTGAGACCCATGGCAGGAGGACGGCCCTGGAGGACGTCGATGCCATGGAGGCTGCATCGGAGGGAAAAAGGGTGCTAAGCTTAGCAGCTCGGTTTTGCTGGCCCCTTTTTGACATCATCCCATAGGCAACACACTCTGAAATAGAGTGGTCAGGACCTAAACATTTGAGGCACCACTCATGGGTGTCAGTGACGGAGATGGTACCGCCACACTTAGAACACTTTTTAAAACCTGAAGCGGGTTTTTCCATTCTGAGTTAAAGTACCCAAAATGGCGATTAGCACCCGAGAAGAAAAATTACTGGATAGACTCCAGAAAGAAAGTTGTTTTTTTGAAAAAAGAAAAGAACCACCGGCAGTACCGGTATAGCATCGAGGGAAGGCATACGCGACCACAAAAAAAGAAGTATAAGAAGGGAATTTTTCTGCGGTGACAGGATGTGTGACCTGTCGGCTCCGAGGAAAACGAAGAACTGGAGAGGGACAGTTGGGAAAGGCGGGAAGGCAGCACACGGGCGCTGTGGGATGCTCCCAAAAGCTTTCCTATTGGATGCTGGGGAGCGTTCCCGCGCAGGCTCCATCGGTACCGACAATACCCATATGTGAAGACTACATTCCTGCTTGTTCCTGGAGATAAGACATTTCATAGGGATACAATAATTAAATAAGTCATTTAACAAGATTCTAATCTTAACTATTCAAAGGTCTAGGTGGATTACAATCACGCACAAATAATTAACTCATAAAAACAACACATGATACAGATACATGAAACAAAATGGGGTACTAAGAAATTCTGTAAGATTAGACACTTAGCTAGCATAAGGTCCCTTTAAAAAATGTTTACATATTCAAATTATAATTGCTATGGATAGCAAGGTGAAATTAGACTTACCTGCTAATTGTTGTTTGTTTAGGAACTCCAGTCTAGTCCCGAACCTCTGGGGTTGTGCCCCTCCTCCAGCAGCTTTGGAGACTGAGAAACGTCATTCTTTTGATGACACTGGTATAAAGACACAGACACTGCCTCCTTCCTCCAGTAACCTATTGACAAAGCAGACTCACCGGAGCAATAATTAAGTAGTCAACACTATTATCCAACTGTAAACTAACTTAACCTATAACCTTCTCTTTTACGCTTTACTAACGCTTGTTAGAACTGCTGAGGCCTGCTCTCCCCCCCTTACGGGGAAGAGAGACCCCTTCAAAATCCCCTATGAAGAACCTCCCCATATGAACTCAAACCCCACACAGTTACATTCTTCTGTTACCTGTGATACATCATTTGCTTCAGGCTCTAGTCCAAAGGAAAAACTAGGGAGGGATACGGGACTAGACTGGAGTTCCTAAAGGAACAACAATTAGCAGGTAAGTCTAATTTCACCTTCCTTATCGTCCCTCCAGTCTAGTCCCGAACCTCTGGTGATGTAACAGAGCAGTGAAACAAATCATCGGGAGGGACCTGCTAGACCAGCCTGAAGCACTGCTGTCCCAAAACAGGTATCCCTTTCCACCTGGACATCGAAACGATAATGCCTGACAAATGAATTTAAAGATGACCAGGTTGCTGCTTTACAAATCTCCACCGCCGGTACTAAACGGTACTCAGCCCATGAAGCTGCTTGAGCCCTAGTCAAATGAGCCCTAAGCCCTTCAGGCACCAGTTTACCCTTCAACAAATACGCTGACGCTATTGCTTCCTTAATCCATCTTGCAAGAGAAGCCTTTGATGCTGCCTCTCCCTTCCTTGCACTACCAAACAAAACAAATAGTCTGTCAGACTTCCTGAAATCTGCCGTCTGTCGAATATATTTCTTCAATGCCCGGCAAACATACAACAAATGCAACTGCCCCGCAGAATTCTCCTCCGAACCCGCAAAGAACACTGGTAACGAAACCACCCGATTCATATGAAAAGCTGACACAACATTTGGTAAAAAAGACGGAACCGGCCTCAATACCACCTATGATTCGTAAAAGGACAAAAAAGGTTTTCTACAGAACGCCGCTTGCAATTCCGAAATCCTCCTGGCCGAGCAAATCGCTACTAGGAAAACCACCTTGAGAATAAGATCTTTCAAAGACGACCTAGAAAATGGCTCAAATGGCTCCCGCACTAACGCTTCCAACACCAATTGAAGCTCCCACTGCAGAACCACCTGTCGACATGGTGGTCTCAAGAGCAACACCGCTATCAGAAAGCGCTTAACATCCGGATGAGCCCCCAGTGCTTCTCCCTTGATCTTTCCTCTATAACAGGAGAGCGCTGCCAACTGCACCCTCAAAGATGAGGCTGCTAGTCCCTTCTGATATCCATTCTGTAAGAACTCCAGAATTTGCGGAATTGACACTCTTAACGCCTCCAAATTCCTGCCAACACACCACGCTTCAAAAATACGCCAAATGCGAAGGTAAGCTAATGAAGTAGATCTCCTTCGAGCTTTCAATAAGGTAGCAATTACTGATGCAGAATATCCTTTCGCTCTTAACCGTGCCCCTTCAAGAGCCAAGCTGTAAGCGAGAATCGACCCACCTGTGGCATGTACAGAGGACCCCGAGACAACAGGTCTCTTCTGACTGGCAGACGCCAAGGTTGCTCTACTAGGAGTCTCCTCAGATCTGCATACCAAGGCCTTCTCAGCCATTCCGGCGCGATCAATATCACTAATCCTCTGCCATTCGATGCGTTGCACTACACGGCCTATTAACACCCACGGAGGAAACACGTACAAGAGGTGCTCCACTGGCCAGTCCTGTATGAGAGCATCCAGGCCCTCCGACATTCTCTCCCGCCTTCTGCTGAAGAATCGACTTACCTTTGCTGACTGGAAAGTCACCATGAGATCCATCACTGGTGACCCCCAGCGACGCACCACCATCTCGTATACTTCCGGATGAAGAATCCACTCTCCTGGGTCCACCTTCACCTGACTCAAGAAGTCAGCTTCCATATTGTCTACTCCTGCTACATATGCCACAGACAGAGCCTTTAGATTTCGTTCGACCCAATCGAACAACCTCTCGACCTCCAGTGACACACTGCTGGTGCCTCCTTGACGGTTGATGTAGGCTACTGCAGTCGCATTGTCAGAAAACACCCAGATCGCCTTTTCGCGTAGATAAGGTTGAAAAACTTGCAACCCCAGTGCCACCGCTCCGAGTTCCAACCTGTTGATTGACCACTGCTTTTCCTGATCTGTCCACAGACCCTGCACGTACCGTTCCTTGGAAATGTGCCCCCCATCTTATTAGGCTAGCATCTGTTAGGGACCTCCAACAAGGTGTTTCCAAGGGCATCCCCTTCTCTAGATTTTCTGGACTCAACCACCACTGCAGTGCCAGCCGAGTCTGCCGCGGACAGGGCAGCTTTCAGGCTAGAGACTCGTTCTGATGAGACCATCGCCGGAGCAACGCTTTTTGTAACGTTCTCATATGCGCCCTTGCCCATGGCACCAGCTCTAGAGTTGCCACCATGGTTCCGAGCACCTGCAGATAATGCCATGCCGTGGGCATTGGTCTGTTTAGAAATTTCCTGATCAACATCCTTAATCCTTGCGCCCGATGTTGAGGGAGGTATACTCTGCCGACTTCCGTATTGAAACGGGCCCCCAGGTACTCCAGCCTCTGCGATGGAATCAACCTGCTCTTTGCCATATTGATTACCCAACCTAGACGCTGCAGTAATGAGACTACCTTTGCCGTAGTCGCTTCGCTTTTGGCCCTCGAATTCGCTCGAATTAGCCAATCATCTAGATAAGGATGTACTAGAACTCCGTCCTCTCTTAGTGATGCCGCTACTACCACCATCACCTTGGTGAAAGTACGTGGGTGCTGTCGCGAGCCCGAATGGCAACGCTCAGAATTGAAAATGTCCCATCGGAACAGCAAATCTTAGAAAAACATTTGGTATTCCTGCCGAATTGGAATAGGTAGGTACGCTTCTGACAAAATCCAGAGCAGTAAGAAATTCTCCTTTTCTTACTGCTATGACCGACCTCAAGGTTTCCATATGAAAATGCGACACTCAGACACCGATTTACTCTTGAGATCCAGAATTAGCCGATAAGTTCCCTCCTTTTTTAGAGCTACGGAATAAATTGAGTATCGACCGGAACCGTATTGGTCTCGAGGAACCGGCACTATCGCTTGTAAATCTATCAGTCTGTCTACGGTCTGTTTGATGGCTTTGCATTGGAGATGAGCTCTGCATGGGGACTGCACGAAAGAGTCGGGCACCGGCCAAAGAAATTCCAAAGCATAACCTTCTCGAATGACCTCTAGTACCCATTGGTCTGACGTAATATGGACCCAGGCAGGGTTTTTACCTTAAACGACCTCCCACCGGTACCAGGTCTGCCTGGATCCCCCTCACTTCATTGTGATTTTCTGAGATTTGACGAGGAGGCAACAAATCCTCTGCCCGCTCCTCAAAACCCCCGAAATCTCTGGTTTCTATAGGGAAAACTACCTCTTTGACCTTGACTGAACCTTGGTAACTGAAAACGAAACTCCCTCTGTGGCATCTTCGAAGTTGGAGTCAACTGACCTTGTTTCTGTTTGTCCTCCGGTAGCCTACCTCCTTTGGAGTCTCCTAGATCCTTTACTAAGTTATCTAAATCCTCTCCAAAAAGTAGCTTTCCCCTTAAGGGGAGTTTACTTAGCCTCGCTTTGGAAGACGTATCTGCTGCCCAATTGCGCAGTCACAGATATCGGCGTGCCACTACTACCGAAGCCATACTGTTCGACAATCCTCGAACAAGATCATAATGAAAATCCGCCAGATAAATAGACTAGAGTCAGGGCGGCTTATTTATTTATTTAACTGTATTTATATCCCGCTTTTCACCGGGTCAAAGCGGTGGGATATATAACCGGGGGGGGGGGGGGAATAAAATGTGGGGGGGGACCAACACCGGGGGCTCAACATTGATGATTTTTGGGATGAACATATAGACTGACAAGATAGCATAGTTACTGGTTTGGATTTCTTGGAGAGAAATAGGGGGGTTCCTATTCAGAGATGTTCTTGGAATAGGATGTTTTTTAGCTGCTTTTTGAATGATGGGAGATCACCGTTGTTCCTGATGTGGTTTGGTAGAGAGTTCCAGAGGGATGGAGCATAGAGTTCAAAGGCTCTGTTGCAGGTCCGTTGAGTTGCTTTGGTTCTTTTGTGGGGTATGGTAACGGAGCTGTTGGAGGATTGTCTGGTTGTCTAGCCGCTTCACCTGTCGCTTCACCTGTCGCTTCCTGCAGCTACTCCCCACGGATTCATTGAGACCAGCGAAGACAAGCTCTGGCTTCCCATGCTCCACAAATTGAGGCCTGAATAGACAGCGCATTCACCTCAAGGACCTGTTTCAACAAAGTATCTAGCTTCCTGTCCTGGGTATCTTTAAGAGCTGCACTACCTTCAACTGGAATGGTAGTCTTTTTTGTGACCGCCGCAACGGCTGCATCCACCTTCGGCGACTTAAACTCCTCTCTATCCTGGTCTATGAGTGGATAAAGTCGAGACATAACCCTAGACCCTTTAAGTCCCGCTTCAGGCATGTCCCATTCTCCCTGAAACATTTCCTTAACTACCCTGTGAATTGGAAATGCTCTGAGTTTTCCTAAAAGCTTGTAGCAACGGATCCTCCAAAGTAGAATCCTCCGCTGGCCCCACCGTAGGCATATTAAGAGCTTTGAGTGTCTCTGAAATTAAAGCCGGTAATTCATCTCTCCGAAAAACGCAGACCACCCTGGCCTGGTCCTTCGGTTCACCAATCTCCCCTTCTTCCAACTCCTCATCCAATTCCAGATCCGGCTCTCCATCTCCCGAATGCAAACCTTTTGAGGTCACCGACTGCTCAGGCCACTCTTTTTCTAACCTAGCTTTCTTAGGAAATACCCCTGATGCCCCTGCCGTCAGCGGTGTTCCTGGCCTTTTCTCTCCCAGACCCACATCAGGGGGATCCACTGCAGACCGTCCCTGAGCGCCCCCAAACGCTTGCTGAATCAGCATAACGAACTCTGGGGAAAAAAATTGCCGCCAGGCCCCCTGGCAATGGCGGTTGAGATGTTGGCAGATCCGGAGTGCTGGAAGTTCCTGCTACGGGCTCTAGCGGAGATAAGTTGGGCGAAACTGGCTCCAGCAGGACTGCAGGCTGAGTTTCGTTACCGCCTTCCAATTCCTGCTCCATGGAAACTGACGCTTGGATGCAGCCTCTACAAACCCCTGCTTCAGAGAGTGCTCCCCTTCTAACACTGCAGAGTAAACACTGCGGTTTAGAAGGCATCCTGCCAAGCGGTACCGCTGTGAAACTACCTAGGATCTGCAATAGAACAAGCCCTGTGCCCTCCACAAGTGTTCTTAGCAAATCCTCTCTGCAAACAAAAATTTTGCGAGGGTTTTTTTTTGTTTTTTGTTTTTTTAGAAATAACGTGGAAGCCTCACTGCATCCCTCCAAAGCAAATCCTGACGTGAAAACTTAAAAACGAAGCTTTCCCGCCGCACAAGACACCTATGAACTGAAAGCACAGTTACTTACCTGTAACAGGTGATCTCTGGGAACAGCAGAAATTAGTCCTCACTTATGGGTACGTCGGAACCGACGGAGCCTGCGCGGGAAAGCTCCCCAGCTTCCCAGAAAGGAAGCTTTTGGGGCCTCCCACTGCACATGCGCGCGCTGCCTTCCCGCCTTCCTGACCAGCTCTCCTCAGTTCGAGTTTATAGCTGAGACAATAGAGAGAGGAAAGGAAGATAGAAGATACAACTCCTAGGGGAGGTGGGTGGGTTGTGAGGACTAATTCCTGCTGTTCCCAGAGATCACCTGTTACAGGTAAGTAACTGTGCTATCTCCAGGAACAAGCAGGAATAAGTCCTCACTTATGGGGACTCCCTAGCTAAGATGCCTGGGAGATCCCCTTCCAAGGGTTCGCCATCTTCGTATGGATCTCAGGCATCCATCCTGGGAAGGTGGGCAGGAGTTGTTCAAGTATGGAACAGGTGTTTGAGGACAGCCTGACCAAACAAGGCATCCCGGCGGGAGTCCTTGTCCAAGCAGTAATGGGCTGTGAAGGTATGAACCGAGGCCCATGTGGCGGCTCGACAGATCTGATCTATGGATACAGAGTGAAGATGAGCCATAGAAGTGGCCATGGCTCTCACATTGTGAGCTGTGACATGGCCTTCCAGAGAAATGTTTTTACTCTGGTAAGCAAAGGAAATACACTGAGCAATCCAATTGGAAAGTGTACGTTTGAAGACTGGAAGTCCCAAATGAGAAGGATCAAAAGCCACAAAAAGTTGGGAAGACTTTCGATGTGGCTGAGTCTTGTTGAGGTAAAAGGCGAGAGCTCTTTTACAATCTAGAGTATGAAGGTTCCTCTCTGCACTGGATGCATGAGGAGCTGGAAAAAAGACAGGTAGATATACCTCTTGATTAAGATGAAAAGGCAAGACCACTTTGGGCATAAAGTGGGGATTCGTCCTGAGGACCACCTTATCATGATGAAACCTGGTATAAGGTGGATGAGCCACTAAGGCTTGTAGTTCACTGATGCGGCGAGCCGAAGTGACTGCAATAAGGAAAATGACCTTCCAGGAAAGAAATTTCAAGGAGGTAGAAACCAACGGTTCAAAAGGTGGCTTCATAAGCTGACCTAGAACTAGGTTCAAATCCCATGCTACCGGAGGAGGCCGGATGGGAGGTTTAGTTAGAGTCAGGCCTCTCATGAACCTTGAAATAAGAGGATGAGAGGAGACAGGTTGTCCATTTATAGGTTGTAAAGATGCTGCAATAGCACTCAAATGGACTCTTACGGAATTTGTCTTAAGGCCTGCATTGGAAAGATGCAGGAGATAGTCTAATAGAGAATTCAAAGGAAGTGCTAGAGGGTCAAGACCCAGTTGAGCACACCAAATGGAAAAGCGATTCTATTTGAAAGCATAGGAACGCCTCGTGGAGGGTTTCCTAGAGGCATGAAGGATATCTTTCACTGGCTGAGAAAGATTGAAGTCATGAAGGCTTAGGCCTTCAGTAACCAAGCTCTGAGGTGTAGGGACTTGGGGTTTGGGTGCCACAAAGTCCCCTCCTCCTGAGAGAGAAGGTCTGGCGCAGCTCCCAGGTCCAGGGAGGGTCCCTGGGAGAGATGCAGAAGTAGAGGGAACCACACTTGGCGTGGCCAGCGTGGAGCAATGAGGATCATCGATCAGTGATCCCTCTGGAGTTTGAATAGAGTCTTGGGAATCAAAGGAATGGGTGGAAAGGCATATAGGAATTCCTGACCCCAATGCAGGAGAAAGGCGTCATTGGCCTGAGCTCCCTGACACGGAGTCCTGGAACAGAACCGGGGAAGTTTGGCATTCCACGAACTTGCAAAGAGGTCTATGTCCGGGGTTCCCCATTCCTGAAAGATTCTGCCTATCTGGTCCATATGTAGGGACCATTCGTGTGGAAGCAGAACTCGACTGAGTCTGTCTGCCCGAGAGTTTTGAACCCCTGGAAGATATACTGCCAGAAGATGAATTTGATGCTCTCTGGCGAAGGCCCATAATCTGAGAGCTTCGTTGCAAAGCGACAGAGAGCCTGTCCCTCCTTGTTTGTTTACGTAGAACATGGCCACCTGATTGTCTGTCTGAACTAGGACGGTCAGGTTGACAAGGAGGGTATGAAAGACTTTGAGGGCAAAGAAGATTGCTCGCAGTTCCAGGAGGTTGATGTGAAGGGTGGTCTCCTGTGGAGACCAAGTACCCTGAGTGGAGAGGGATTGTAGATGGGCTCCCCACCCTGTTTGGGAGGCATCTTTTGTGAGGGTTGCTTGGGGCAACAAGTTGGAAGGGGGCCCCCAACAACAGATTCTTGGTGGACATCCACCATTGAAGGGACCAAAACAGACGCTTTGAGGTGAGGATTTGGTCGGAGAGCGCTCCTGATGCTTGAGTCCACTGGGTGGCCAAGGTCCATTGAGCTGCTCTCATGTGAAGACGAGCGTAGGGCACCACGTGAACCGTGGAGGCCATGTGGCCCAGAAGTCGCAGCATTTCTCTGGCTGTCAAGTGACTGCTGGACTGAGCTTGGGAGGCCAAGCACACCAGACGTTGGCCCCGGACTTGAGGTAGGTAGGCCCTTGCAGTGGTGGTGTCCAACTGGGCCCCTATGAATTCCAGAGACTGAGTAGGGATAAGTTGAGATTTGGGAAGGTTTATCACCAGTCCCAGATACTGCAGAATGTGCCTTGTGCGGTCCAGAGAAATCTGGGCCTCTGACTGAGATGGAGCTCGGATGAGCCAGTCGTCCAGATATGGGAATACAAAAATTCCCAGAC
The DNA here is from genome assembly GCA_033557465.1 of Ichthyophis bannanicus. Classification (NCBI taxonomy): domain Eukaryota; kingdom Metazoa; phylum Chordata; class Amphibia; order Gymnophiona; family Ichthyophiidae; genus Ichthyophis; species Ichthyophis bannanicus. Next base: position 896,614,402 of record CM066035.1, on the reverse strand, counting down.
CTCTTAGAAATGCGGCAACAACTGCCATGCATTTGGTGAACACTCTTGGAGCAGAGGCTAGACCGAAGGGAAGTACTCTGTACTGGAAATGTTTTCCCTGAAACAGAAATCTTAGATATTTTCTGTGGGATGGGTGGATGAGTATATGTGTGTACGCATCCTTGAGATCTAGAGAACAAAGCCAATCCTGACTCTGAAGGTATGGAAGGAGAATGCCTAGAGAAAGCATTTTGAATTTCTCCTTGTACAGAAATTTGTTCAATTCTCTCAGATCTAGGATAGGTCTGAATCCCCCTGTCTTCTTTGTTATGAGAAAATAAGGGGAGTAGAATCCTGTCCCTTGTTGAAGAAGAGGAACCTCTTCTATTGCCCCTTGGGCAAGGAGAGAAGAGACTTCCTGATCCAACAGGCCCAGGAGAGATGGGGGAGAATTGAAGTGCCTCACCATGGTATATGGAGGAAGGTTGGAAAAATGAAGTTTGTAGCCCTCTCTGATGATAGAGAGGGTCCATTGCTCTGATGTAATTTGCTCCCATCTGGGAGCAAAGTGAGCTAACCTTCCGGGAATGGTGAGGGGCTCTGGTTGTTCTAGAGCCAGAAATGTTAAGTTCTCTAGGGGCAAGTCAAAACCCCTGAGGGGGGTTGAGCCTGCTGAGGATTGGCAGACGCTGCAGGCTTTGACCTTGCCTGTTTAGGTTGCTGACGTTTAGCAGCAAAGCGAGGCTGAGAAGATTGTTGGCCAGTATTTGTGGAAAATCTGGCCTTCTTGTAGTAAGGCCTCTTGAAAGACTTTTTCTTGGCAGGAGTAGAGGTAGACTTAGAAAGTCTATCCAATGTAGCATTTTCTGCGTCCATTTGAGTGGCTTTAATTTGCCAGTCTTTACCAAATAAGTTCTCACCTGTACAGGGCAGATTCCGTAAGCCATCCAGGACCCAGGGTTCTAGGTCAGAGGCCTGGAGCCAAGCAAGTCGTCAGGCTGCAATAGCAATGCCCGAAGCTCTACCAGCACCCTCAAAGGAATCAAAAGCTGCTCTGTTGGAGAACTTAGAAACATCTAGAAGCTGTTTCACCAGAGGAATGAACTCCTCCTTTCTATCCTCAGGGATAAAGGAGGCAAAATGCCGTACCTTTAGGGCAAGTTCCCTTAGAAACATGCCCATATACAGACTGTATGAATTAATCCTGGCTATAAGCATACTAGCCTGGAAAATTTTCCTACCAAAAGAGTCTAGGGTCTTACATTCTCGCCCTGGAGGGGTAGAAGAGTGCCTTTTGGTACTCTTAATCTTTTTCAGTGCAGACTTCACCACAATGGAATGGTGAGGCAACTGAGTCTTTTGAAAACCAGGAGAAGGAGGGACCCGGTACATGTTGTCCAACCTACGAGAATAAGGAGACAACGTTAGAGGAGCCTCCCATAAGTCCATCAAGTGTTCTTGAAGGATTTCATGGATAGGCAGGGTGACTGCCTCTTTAGGAACCTTAGGGTATCCTAAAATATCCAATTTCTTTGACCTAGGTTCTTTTTCAGAGGATGTGGTAATAGAAAGTCCTTTAGCTAGCTCTATAATGAAGTCTTGAAAGGACAAATCCTCTGGTGGAGACATTCTCCTCTTTGGGGAAGAAGGGTCTTCATGAAGAACTAGAGACAGCTCATCAGAGTCCTCAGAGGAGTCATAATCCTCAGAAGAATCAGAGTATTCTCTATTTGCTTCCAACGCACGATACGCATACCGATCGGTATCGACATCGGGCGTACCGGGTATGGGATCGGTATCGGGTAAAAACCCGGATCCGGCATGCGGAACCGATCTGCGTTTGGAAGTGGATGGTCTCGGTTGCAGCATTAATAAAAGCCAGCATGGCCTGCTGCATGGTCTGAACAGTATTGCTCATAGACGCCACTGCTGACTGGATGTCGGTACCGGTATGGGCCGGTACCCCAGAGCAGTCTAACAGGTGATCAGTCGAGGCCGTGCCATCGATGTCAACCTGTAACCCCATAGATGGTGCTTTGGAAGCCAGAGCTTCTCCCCGGGGTTGTTTGGCTGGGGCAGGATCCTCAGATTCAAAAGTGAGAGCCTCTCGATGCTTTGAAGGAGATTTGCTCTTTGAGGACCTGCCCGAAGGTTTGGTTACCTGAGATCCATCCGGAGAGGAAGACCTGGATGACTGTGATGCTGGTTTATCTAAAGCAAACAGCACATGGAATTTGTTGGCCCGGTTCTGCAAACCACGTTTAGACATCTGGGAGCAGGATGGGCAGTCCGGAATGGAGTGGTCAGGTCCCAAACATTTAAGACACCATTCATGGGTGTCTGTGACAGAAATAACAGCACTACACTTGGTACACTTCTTAAAACCAGGGGCTGGTTTCTCCATGAGGAGAATTTGTGTAGGCCTGAGGCCTAACCGAAATCACCAAGTTGTGCAAAGATAAAGATTTTTTTTTTTTAAAGAAAAGAAAAGAGAGACCGGCGGTACCGGTTTCGGTATGGGGAAGGCAGGTACGCGGTCTAAAGAAACAAACTAAAACAATAATTTCTTCAGCGGTGACAGGAACACGACCTGCTGGCTCCGCGGAAAAAGAGAAACTGAGGAGAGCTGGTCAGTAAGGCGGGAAGGCAGCGCGCATGTACAGTGGGAGGCCCCAAAAGCTTCCTTTCTGGGAAGCTGGGGAGCTTTCCCGCGCAGGCTCCGTCAGTTCCGACGTACCCATAAGTGAGGACTTATTCCTGCTTGTTCCTGGAGATAAACTCTAAATTGCCTTTCCCGTGCGAAAAAAAACATGTGACGCGGCCGTCGGTGCGTCTTGCGGCCTTACTTCTTACCGGACACTGTGCTGAAGTTCTCTGCAACCTCTCACAGTTGCCTCCTCTGTTATCTGTGTTTTCTTCTCCCCCCCCCCCCCCCGAGACTGCCCGACGCTGGACTCTCTTGTGAACGGCAGGTCAGAGAGCTGGGAAACGGTACCCCCGATGCGTCCAGCTGCACTCTCTCTTATGTATTCTCCACACACACACAGACCCCCAAGCGCTAGCAGGCAAACCTTTTGCAATGCACTGGTGTGTGTCTGTCCCCGGTTCCCCACTCCAATCGGTGAGATCGGAACCGGAGCTTCTGTTTGTTTCACCTGCCTTCACCCCGATGCTTAAGCTACCCCCCCCCCCTCCCCCCGGGAGAAAAAGGGAGGGGGAAGGGAAGAGAGCTCTCCAGCAGATCCAAACCAATTTAAAAGGTATATCTCTTAAATAAAAATTCTTTTGAACTACCAATCCTGCTATTTTCTCTTACTAAATCACTCCTAACTATTCTAACTGCCCTTAATTGTTCCTCTAGTGGGCCCGGACCTCCAGGCTCACCACCCTGCAGCTGCTTGGAGACTGAGATAACTGGAGGAAGGAGGCGGTGTCTGTGTCTTTATACCAGTGTCATCAAAAGAATGACGTTTCTCAGTCTCCAAAGCTGCTGGAGGAAGGGCACAACCACAGAGGTTCGGGACTAGACTGGAGGGACGATAAGGAAGGAGGGCTTTTTTTTGTTTTTGTTTTGTTTTTTTTGTGTTTTTTAACAAAGATACCCCAGAAAGTTATTGTGACTGTTTTCTTCAGATGAACATGGTGCCATATCGCTGTTCACAGTGCTGACTTGTAGGCTCAGCCTTCACACTGCTATGTCACTTGTTAAACAAACTGTTGACAAACTATCCCAGAAAAAAAATAAAAGTATGGCTTAAACAAGGAAGACATTCATCACAATCAAATTCACACATTTGATAATGAGACAAACAAATGCTTTCTATATGAGAAAGAGAAGAGCGATCACAGTTAAAACATTAAAAGAAAAATGAACATTCATCTGATGTTCTAGCAGTAAAAGAGGAAAACTGCTGTAGCTGATGTCTAACTTTATTCATTCATGTCAGAATCTCATATTGCACTCCTCAGAAACTAACCAGTAGCATAATCTATATGGGGTAGGGTGAGGTGTCATAGGAGCTTGTTTATGCTCTTTGCATTGTTGCCATTGTTGTGTGCTGTCCATTCAATGCAGACTCCTGGCAACCAGACTTGTTTATGGTTTTTGGGGACCACAGTTTGACACCCTTCCCAACCTCTATCTCCATTAAGGGCAAAAAAAAAAAAAACCCCAGATATTTTCTTAATGACTGCAAATGAACTTCCCAAAATAACCTGAAGGAGAACAGTGTCATTTGGGGAGCATCTTCCCTTTTGATGCAAGTTTGTTGTCTCTGTAGCTACGAACCAACTAAAATCTTATTGTTACTGGAATGATTGCTTCCTTCATTTCTCCTATGTTCCCTAAAAAGGGAAAAAAAAATAAACAGTTTTTGGGAGGCTACTTTCATACGTCAAACATATGAGAGTAGGCCAAACCCAAATCTTAGAAATACAGGTTAAGGGAACCAGCGCTTCACACAGTCTTTGCCAAAGTGAGGGTGCTGCCGAGACCTCCTGGAAGAGCAACCCCCCACCCCCACAAGGAATTGGCTAGTGGTTAGAGCAGTAGGATAAGAACCAGGGAAGTCTTAGTTCAGATCTCTTCTCGCTCCTTCTGACCTTTGGCAAGTCACTTTATCCTCCATTGCCTCATGCACAACTTACTCTTTTGGGGGCAGGAAATACCTACCATATGCTAACTGTAACTCATGTTGAGTCTGGATTTGGAAAGATGAGTAATTAAATCCAAAAATCAATCAACCTGCTCTCTGTAGAGAAGAGGGAACAGAGACCACCATACTGTCTTTCCAAAGAAACGGAAAGGCAGAGTAGTAGTCTACACTCATTCCACTAATGGGCAGACATAAGAACATAAGATATGCCATACTGGGTCAGACCAAGGGCCATCAAGCCCAGTATCCTGTTTCCAGCAGTGGCCAATCTAGGTCATACGTACCTAGCAGTTTCCCCAAAAGACAGGTTCCACAATGCTTGTACTGGGTCAAGCATTGATATCCTGGGTGCCTTCTTAATAATGGTTTATGGACCTTTCCTCCAGGAACTTGTCCAAACCTTTTTTAAACCCAGCTACACTAACAGCCTTTACTACATCCTCCGGTAACGAATTCCAGAGTTTGATTACATGTTGAGTGAAAAAATATTTTCTTTTATTAGTCTTATAGTTTACCCCGTAGCTTCATTGCATGTCCCCTAGTCTTTCTATATTCTGATAACGTAACCAATGGATACACATGATTGTTATCTGCCATCATTCTCTGGCAATCTACTACTTGTGGCACCTTGCCAAGAAAACCCAGGGGCTGGGTTGCGAGGAGTTGGCATAGACCCAACAGCACACTATGACGACGATGAGGCATTATAATCAGAAAGAACACCCAAAGCTCTGCAGCTTTCATCTCTGAAGCAATGAAGAAAACCAGTACACAAGCTTAACCTAAAATGGATATTACTCATTCCATTTAACAAGGTCTTAAAGCCACATTAAATCATTTACCTTTGAAAGAAAAACATTCATACATAAGCAGGCTAGATTTAGTGTCATAAGTCAGGATTGCATGGTATGGCGGATTTCAATATGCTGGTGTTTATTGGGACATTCCTACTATGGTGTCGTCTAGAAGTATGGAGATCCTGAATTTTCTAAAGAGAACCATTCCTGCAACTGATAATGGAACCCATATGGGAGGGGACGATAATGGAACCCATATGGGAGGGGACAATACTGGACCCTGGTGCTTACAAATGGGAGCATTTCTTATGTTAAGGTGAGTGATATCTGGCATCCAATGACCATCGGATGGTGTGGTTCAATATTTGGAGAAGGACAAAGATGGAACATTCAAAAGTGAATGTTATTTTAGGTATACTTACTTTGTCAAGATGAGAGAATATCTCAAGGAGACGTTAGCTGGATGGGAACATCTGGGGGATGTAGAAAAAGCTGTAGGCAAGACTGAAAGGGGATATTTTAAAGGACAATGAGCCTTTTTGTTAGAAAAGTAAGGAAAAGAAGGTGTTATGATTCTCTAAAAAAAGAAGCTAAAAAAGTTAGGGAAGAGAGGTTAGCCTTCATAAAGAACAAGATCACGGAAAGATGAAGACATGCAACAGTATTTGGAAGTTAACAGAAGGTGGGAAAGTAGTTAGAAAAGCAAAGATGCACACAACGAAGTAAAATGGGATACTTTTTTTTTTAAGATATATTAGTAACAAGAAAACATGGAAAGTGGTATTTTCAGACTCAAAGGTGAAGAGGAGGAATATGTAGAAACTGATGAGGCTAAAACAGAATTCTTTAACAATGGTGAAATTAGGTCTTACCTGCTAATTTTCTTTCCTGCAGTTCCTCCAGTCCAGTCCAGACACATGGGTTATGCCCACCCACCAGCAGATGGAGACTGAGAAAAAAAAACCTGAACTGAATCAGCCCAATAGGAGCCTGTGCACCATTCCACAGCTAGTATGACCATAGCAAAGCAGAATCAGGAGTCGCAACCCTATACTATGACAGACAGCACCACTCAAAAACAAAACATTCTTAAGGCCCATCTCAGCACCCTCCATGAAAGGACTCTACCATTGTCAAGAAAAGAGAATGCTACAAGTTCCCCTCGCATATCAGATGGAATCTCTGGAAGTCCCAGCGTCTAACCTGGCCAGCAGCACCTTTCCCAGAGCCCTTGGGCTTATCCTCAAGCAGCCGCAGGACCTTAGACTCACCCAAGTCCTTTACCAGCTTCTCTAGGTCCACTCCGAAGAGCAGCTGACCCACAAAGGGTAGCTTACTGAGACAAGTCTTGGAGGTCACATTCGCTGACCAATTCCAGAGCCACAGGAAACGCCTAGCCACCACAAACATGACCATATTCCTAGGCCCCACACACCAAAGCCTACAGGCAATGGCGAAAGCCAGAAGGACACTTGGGTGTATAGGAAGAGGAATGGCCAACAGGAAGTGACTGTGCCCCAGTATAAGTTTTTGGTGAAACCTCATTTGGAGTACTGTGTGCAATTCTGAAGAGCACACCTTCAAATGGATATAAAACAGGATGGAATCTATGCAGAGGGTGGCTATTAAAATGGTCAGTAGTCTTCATCATAAGGCATATGGGGACAGACAAATATCTCAGTATGTATATGTTGGAAGAGAGATGGGAGAAGGGAGATATGATAGACACACTTAAATATCTCCATGGCATAAATGCACAGGAGGATCGCCTCTTTCAATTGAAAGACAGCTCTGCAACAAATGGATAAGATGAAAGGGGATAGACTCAGGAGTATTTTGTGGAAATATTTCTTTATGGAAATGCTTGGAATAGCCTCCCAGAGATGAAGATTGTATCTGAATTCAGGAAAGCATGGGACAAACACAGAGGATGCTATAAGGGAAAAAAAGGGACTGTAAAGCTTAGTAGTTGATAAGGAAGGGCAGACTGGACAGGCCATATGATCTTTGCCTGTAGTCATTTTGTCTATGTTTCTATCCTCACATTCCTTATACTGAAGACCACTGACCATTTTAGTAGCCACCCTGTAGACTGTCTCCATACTGTTATATTTTTTCAAAGGTGCGGTTTCCAGAAATGTATAGTACTTAAAATGAGGTCTCACTAGAGACTTATGGAAAGGCACTATCACCTATTTATTTTCTTTCTTTCTTTCTCTAGGTGTATATACCGCTTTTCTACCAAAGCGGTGTACATTTAGGTACTATATATACTGATATCCAATTGCTAATAGCATAACACGAGGGATCAGAATTTTCAAAATGCTGTCACATCCTTGTTGGAAAAATTACACAAATGGTGTATCTCCCATAAACTCATCCTGAATCCAAGTAAACGCCTGGGTATTTGCTTATAAAACCTATATAGGATATAGCCTATACGGTCTTTATGTGCTATCATTTTTCTGTTTCTTTATAGCATGCATGTGATAAGGCATCTATACCCATTGAAGCATTCGTCATCTGTCCAAAGAAAGAATTTGCTGTAGACAAGGACTCTAGCAGACTGAACCCCTCTTCAGGTACTCTACAAGGAACAAGGCAAGGATAAAGCACCGTTTTTTTATTGAAGTACTGTCAAGTCAATGCTGACTCCTGGCGACCCAGCAGCCCCTTTCTTTTCTTGGTAAGTTATAACCAAAAGTAGATTGCCAGGCCTTTTCTTCCTTGGAGGGTAAAGTGATTTGCCTGGTGAGATAACCTCAAGCTCACAGAGTCACAAAGGAGAAAGAGAGAAAACGTAGTTACTCACATGTAACAGGTGATCTCTGGGAACAGCAGGAATTTAGTCTTCACATATGGGTATCGTCGGTACTGACGGAGCCTGCGCGGGAACGCTCCCCAGCATCCAATAGGAAAGCTTTTGGGAGCATCCCACAGCGCCTGCGTGCTGCCTTCCCACCTTTCCAACTGTCTCTCTCCAGTTGAGTTTATAGCTGAGACAAAAGAGAGAGGGAACGAGAGAAAGAGAGAGAGATACAACTCCTAGGGAAGGTGGGTGGGTTGTGAAGACTAAATTCCTGCTGTTCCCGAAGATCACCTGTTACAGGTGAGTAACTACGCTATCTCCAGGAACAAGCAGGAATGTAGTCTTCACATATGGGGACTCCCTAGCTGCAGATGCCAGGGAGATGGCCCCAGAAAGTTGTCAGGACTTATGAAAGTGCCATATTTCCCCCCTCCCCCCCCCCGCCATGGATCTCTGGCATCCTACCAGGGACGGTGGGTAGGAACTGATTAAGTCTGGCCAAACAAGGTATCCCAGCGGGAGTCCTTGTCTAAACAGTAGTGGGCTGTGAAGGTACGTACCGAAGCCCAAGTAGCTGCTCGACAGATGTCACCGATAGACACAGAGTGAAGATGAGCCACTGAGGCTGCCATGGCTCTCACATTGTGAGTTGTGACATGGCCTTCAAGAGGAAGGTTCTTACTCTCATAGGCAAAGGATATGCAATGAGCAATCCAGTTAGAGTTCTTTTGGAAACTGGAAGTCCCAAATGACTAGGATCAGAAGCAACAAAGAGTTGAGAATATTTTCTATGTTGCTGTGAACTTTGCAAGTAAAAGGCCAAAGCTCTTTTACAGTCCAAGGTATGAAGGTTCCTTTCTGCACTGGAGGCATGAAGATTCGGAAAGAATACAGGAAGGTAAACTGCTTGGTTTAAATGGAAAGGCGAAACCACCTTTGGCATAAAGTGTGGATGAGTCCTAAGAACTACCTTATGGTGGAACCTTGTATAAGGAGGATCAGCCACTAACACTTGCAATTCACTGATGCAACGTGCTGATGTGATTGCAATGAGGAAGATGACTTTCCAAGAGAGGAATTTCAAAGATTTAGTGGCTAATGGTTCAAAGGGCGGTTTCATGAGTTGCCCGAGCACCAGATTCAAGTCCCATGCCACCGGTGGTAGTTTAATGGGAGGCTTTGTTAAAAGAAGGCCTCTCATAAATCTCGCTATGAGAGGATGAGAGGAAATAGGGTGTCCACTTAGAGGCTTGTAAGAAGCTGCAATATCACTAAGATGGACTCTTACTGAATTTCTCTTGAGACCCGCATTTGACAAATGAAGGAGATACTCCAATATCGATTCCAGAGGTATCGCAAGAGGATTAAGACCCTTCTGCGAGCACCATATGATAAACCTTTTCCACTTAAAGGCATACGAGCATCTTGTGGAGGGTTTCCTAGAAACATGAAGGATATCCTTTACTTGTTGGGAAAGCTTAAGATCCTGAATTTCTAGGCTTTCAGCAACCAGGCCCTGAGATGCAGAGACTGGGGATTTGGCTGCCAGAGCATCCTGTCCTCTTGGGAGAGAAGATCTGGAGCGGATCCCAACTCCAGAGGGGGAGCTTGAGAGAGATGTAGGAGCAGAGGGGTACCCGGTTGCCGTGGCCAACGTGGAGCTATGAGGATCATATGACCTCTGTCTCTCTGAAGCTTGAATAGGGTTTTGGGGATGAGGGGAAAGGGTGGGACGGCGTATCGGAAGTCCTGACCCCAGTGGAGGAGGAAGGCGTCCCTTGCCTGACATCATCGAGCCGGAATTCTGGAACAGAACCAGGGAAGTTTGGCATTCAGTAGACTTGCCAAGAGTTCTATGTCCGGGGTTCCCCAAATCTGAAATATTTGGGCCACCTGGTCTGCATGGAGAGACCATTCGTATGGAAGCCAAATTCGACTGAGTTTGTCTGTCCAAGAGTTTTGGATGCCTGGAAGATACACTGCAAGGAGATGAATGTGATGCTCTCTTGCGAGAGCCCATAGTTGCAAAGCTTCGTTGCATAGCGACAGAAAGCCTGTTCCGCCCTGCTTCTTCACATAGAACATAGCTACCTGATTGCCCGTTTTAACTAGGACTATCTTGTAGCTGAGCTGGGCGTGAAATACTCGAAGAGCAAAGAAGATTGCTCTGAGCTCCAGGAGGTTGATATGAAGACAGGCCTCCTGTGGAGTCCAGGTACCCTGGGTAGAGAGATTGTGCAGTTGGGCTCCCCATCCCACCTGAGATGCATCTGTTGTTAGGGTGGCTTGGGATAGGGGTAGCTGGAAGGGAGACCCCACCAGAAGGTTTCTGGGTGATTGCCACCATTGGAGGGACGAAATAAGTCGATTTGAGTTTGTTATTTTGTCCGACAGGCAGCCTGAGGCCTGTGTCCACTGAGTGGATAAAGTCCACTGGGCTGCTCACATATGGAGGCGAGCATAAGGAACCACATGCACGGTGGATGCCATGTGGCCTAGCAATTGTAGCATTTCCCAAGCAGTAAGACAAGGTTTGAGCACTGCTTGGGAAGCTAGTTGTACTATGCGAAGACAGTGGGGCTGCAGAAGGAAAACCCTTGTCTGTCTCGTATCCAGATGAGCTCCTATGAACTCTAGGGACTCACTGGGAGCAAGATTGGATTTTGGGAGGTTTATTACGAGTCCCAAATACTGAAGGATTGACATTGTGCGAAACAGAGCAGAGCTGGCTTCTGGCACTGTAAGGGCTCGAATGAGCCAGTCATCTAAGTAAGGGAAGAAGAATATTCCCAGAGTGCGGAGAAATGCTGCTACCACAGCCATGTATTTTGTGAACACTCTTGGTGCAGAAGCCAGGCCAAAGGGAAGAACCTTGTATTGGTAGTGCTTTCCTTGAAACAGGATTCAGAAGAATCTCCTGTGATTTGGATGGATGAGAATATGAGTATACGCATCCTTGAAATCTAGAGAACAAAGCCAATCCTGACTTTGAAGGTATGACAGCAGAGTTCCTAGAGAGACCATTTTGAACTTCTCACGGAACAAATATTTGTTCAATTCTCTGAGGTCTAAAATGGGTCTGTCCCTCCCTGTTTTCTTTGGAATAAGGAAATAGGGGGAATAGAACCCTGTACCCTGATGGGGAATGGGTACTTCCTCTATTGCTCCTTGAGCAAGGAGCATTGTGACCTCTTGACCTAAGAGACTGTCGAGAGAGGTCTGAGAATTCAACTGTCTTACAATTGCAGGAGGAGGCATGCTGCGAAAATGAAGCTTGTACCCTTCTTGTACAATGGACAGAGTCCAATTCTCTGCTGTTATTTGGTACCATCTGTAGGCAAAATGACATAACCTGCCTGGGATGGTCGAGGGTTCTGGACCGTTCAGAGGCAGGAAGGCAAAGTTCTCTAGAGAGGAGGCAAAGTTCTCTAGAGAGGAGTCAAAGCCCCTGAGGAGGATGAGCCTGCTGAGCTGGCTGAGGTTTTGCAGCTTTTAGCTTCTTTTGTTGTCTAGGTTGCTGCTGTTGTCCCTTTTGGGCAGTCTGACCTGGACGGTGTCCCTGTTGGGTATAGGAAGGATAAAACTTTTTTCTTATTGAAAAATGGTTTCTTAGAGGATTTCTTCCTTGCAGGATCGGCTGTAGATTTGGACAATCTATCCAAGATGATATTGTCAGCATCTATCTCATTAGCCTTGTTTCCTAATTTATCCTGTACCCAAATTTCCAAGTCAGATGCCTGAAGCCAGGCAATCCGACGTGCACCAATGGCAATAGCAGAGGTTCTGCTTATGCACTCAAAACAGTCAAAGGTTGCACGATTTACAAACTTGGAAACATCCTGAGCATGTTTGACTAGAGTAAGGTAGTCTTGCCTTTTGTCATCAGGAAGGAGGGGGGCTCATAAGCTTCAAGTTTCCTGTGACCTCTTTAAGGAACATTCCCATATATAAGATATAGGAACTGATCCTAGCTGAGAGCATGGAAGCTTGGAAGCATCGACGCCCAAAGGCATAGAGAGTTCTACATTCACGACCTGGAGGATTGGATGCATGTGTGTCTGCACTTTTCATCCTTCTCATGGCTGATTCCACCACCATTGAATGGTGTGGTAATTGAGCTTTTTGAAAGCCAGGGACAAGGTGGAACTCGATACATGGTATCAAGTCTCCGAGAATGAGGAGATGTGGTTAAAGGTGTTTCCCACATCCTTAACATAAGATCATGTAAAATCTCATGAATAGGCAGAGTATCTGCCTCTTTGGGAGCCTTAGGGTATTGGAGAATTTCCAACTCCTTTGCCCTAGGCTCTTTTTCAGGAGCTACTGTGATGGAAAGGCCTCGGGCCACATCACAGATAAAGTCCTGAAAGGACATATCCTCTGGTGGAGACATTCTGTGCTGAGGAGAAGAGGAATCCTCGGGAAGAAGTACTCTTGTATCAGCAGAGTCTTCGGAGTCTTCAGACTCAGAGGATTCAAAATACCTCAGATTAAGTCGGTATTGGGTTGTTCCGGTACCGATCTGTCGATGCTGGAGACAAACGCATAACCCGGTATGGGTGGCATACCCGCCGATGCTAATGCAATCGGTACCAGTATCGGTTGAGGTGTCTGAAGTGGTTTCAACAGTACCGAAGTCGTGAGAAGAGCCGTTAGACTGCGTTCGATAGCAAGGAATCTCTGGTCTACCGACGCTGCCGATGCTTGGGTGTTGGTACCAGTAGAAGCGGCCAGAACCCCAGAGCATGGCACCAGTAGTTCTGCCGAGGTTGAGGTCTCGAGAACATCCTGGAGCCCCGTTAGTGCTTTGGAAGCCAAAGCCTCCCGCCAGGGCAGTTTTGCCGGTGACAATTCCTCAAGGGCAACGCCAGGGGCATCTCGATACTTAGGAGATCTACCCTTTGAGGACTGGCTAGATTTATGTTTAGTTACCTGAGATCCATGGGAAGAAGATGAGGCCCTGGAGGACATCGATGCAACAGACGCCACGTCTGAGGGAAAAAGGGTGCTAAGTTTAACAGCTCGGTTCTGCCGGCCCTTTTTGACATCATTCCACAGGAGTGGCACTCAAATAGAGTGGTCAGGACCTAAGCATTTGAGACACCAATCATGGGTGTCCGTGACGGAAACAGTACCGCCACATTTAAAACATTTTTTAAAACCTGAAGTAGGTTTTTCCATTTTCAAGGAAAAAATTGGGCCTAGTGCCCAAAATGGCGCCTAGCACCAAGGAAAAAAGTTTCTCAAGTAAAACACCTCAGAAACTATAATTTTTTTTTTTTTTTTTAAAAGAAAGAAGAAAGAACCAGCGGTACCGGTATGGCGTCAAAGGAAGGCAGATGCGACCACAAAAACAAAGAATAAAGATGAAATTTTGCTGCGGCGACAGGGTATGTGACCTGTCGGCTCCGCAGAAAACGAAGAACTGGAGAGGGACAGTTGGAAAGGCGGGAAGGCAGCACGCAGGTGCTATGGGATGCTCCCAAAAGCTTTCCTATTGGACGCTGGGGAGCGTTCACGCGCAGGCTCCATCGGTACCGACGATACCCATATGTGAAGACTAAATTCCTGCTTGTTCCTGGAGATCACGATCTATCCTATACCCAGCAAAGAGCAAGATCAGTCCTTGCAGCCAAGAGACTTTGTTTGTACTACAGTGCTGAAAATAGGCAGCACAGGTTTGACAAAGGATTTTATGCTGACTGACTCCGAGATCCATTCCTGATACAAGTTACTTTATTTGAACAAAAGAATATAAATGCCATAATGGGTTAGTTAGACCAAGGTCCATCAAGCCCAGTATACTGTTTCTAATAGTGGCCAATCCAAGTCACAAGTACCTGGCAGATTCCCAAAAAGGTACATCGATTCTGCAGTGAGTATCCTGGGGCAAGCAGTGGATTTCCCTGGTCATCCTCAATAATGATTTATGGATTTTTCCTCCAGGAACTTGTCCAAACCTCTTTTAAACCCAGCTACACTAACAGCTTTTACTACATCCTCTGGTAACAAATTCCAGAGTTTGATTACGTGTTGAGTGAAACAATATTTTCTCTTATTAGCTTAAATGGGTTATGTTCTAGCTTCACTGGGTGTCCCTAATCTTTCTATATTCTGATGACGTAAACATTCGACCTATGTTTACCCGTTCCATTCATTAATTTATAGACCTCTATCATATTTCCCCCTCAGCCGTCTCTTTTCCAAGTTGACGAGCCCTAACCTTTTAAGCCTCTTTTCATAGGAGTATCCTTCCATCCCCTTTTATCATTTTGGTGGCTGCTGTTTGTATCTTTTCTAATTCTGCTATATCCTTTTAAGATATGGTGACCAGAATTGCACACAGTATTTAAGGTGCGGTTTCACCATGGAATGATATGAAGGCATTATAATATCCTTTGTTTTATTCTCCATTCCTTTCCCTATGATTCCTAGCATTCTATTTGCCTTATTGGCCGCCGCTACACACTGGATGGAGGGTTTCAATATATTATCCACAATGACGCCTGGATCCTTTACCTGGGTAGTGGGTCCTTTGACCATAACTTGTTTATGTTTATGCAATTTCTTGATATACCGCCCAGGCTGAAGGGCACCAGAGCCGTTTACAAATTGCTACGAGAAGGTAACTGCAATGCTCTTCATAAAGTTGGTATTTATGGTCATTGAGGCACACAGCACTACCATGGAGTTCTTGGCCATCTTAAACCAAGAAAGGTTTATCACCTAGTGATGTAGCAATCCTATTTTCTATTATTTTGGGCTCTTGAGTTTCCTGGCAAAGAGAAAACCAGCCAGTTTTCCTTGTGCTTTATTCCTTTCTCCATGAAGTGCCTGAGGCTCTTTGCACTGGCAGTGTTATCACGTGTAAACTCAAAGTCTACATAAGAATTTTGTTTGAAATATCCAAATAAAAACAGAAGCAAAGCTTTTCATATCTTGCCTTAGAAAGCTGAAAAGCAGTGGGTGGTCTCAGACAGCAAAGGACTCATGCATGATTATCAGATTGGGAGCATCAAATTGGAAATAAATGTGCATTAAAGGCACATGTAATTTTACAGGTATTAATCTAACACTAACTATGAGCCTCTAGCTTGTTGTAAATACAAAACCACCCCTTTTCCATTTTCCAAATGATTCTTTACTGTCAGTAGCTCCAGCCCATTGAGAATGATGGAGGGCAGTGGTGGTCTTACTAGTCATATTCTTCTGTATTCTGCGATTAGCTATTACAAAATGTGAACCTCTACACCTTCGTAGAAAAAGCACAGTTACTTACCTGTAACAGGTGATCTCTGGGAACAGCAGGAATAAGTATTCACATATGGGTACGTCGGTACCGACGGAGTCTGCGCGGGAACGCTTCCCAGCGTCCAATCAGAAAGCTTTTGGAAACATCCCAACACGCCTGCGTGCTGCCTTCCCAACTGCCTCTCGTCAGTTAAGTTTTAAAGCTGAGACAAAGAGAGAGAGAGAGAGCAAGGAAGGGAAAGATAGAGATAGAGAAATGCAACTCCTAGGGGAGGTGGGTGGGTTGTGAAGACTTATTCCTGCTGTTCCCAGACATCACCTGTTACAGGTAAGTAACTGTGCTATCTCCAGGAACAAGCAGGAATGAGTCTTCACATATGGGGGACTCCCAAGTTGAGATGCCCGGGAGTCCTACCATGTTGCAAGTCTAGAACGAGCCATGCTAATTCCTCAGGACCTCAGGCATCCTGGGGATGGAGGGTAGGAGTTGAATACAGAAAAGGAGCTGTGGAACAGCTGGCTAGAACAGGGCTTCAAAAGGGGAAGACCCTGTATCGAGGGCATTTAGTAGTGAAATATTGTAATCTGGGCCTCCCTTGTTGGCACTGCACAAGTGCACTGAGCTACATATGGATCTGATAGAATAGCCAGTGAATGTGCTCAAGGGGTACCTCACTGGGAAGTAGAGGTAATAAAGTAGAATAAAAACAAGTAGAGGTCAGAACCCTTCAGGGTGAGAAATAGTCCCAGGGGAAAACTGGGGAAGTATGAGAGGCAGAGCTTCAGCGGAAACGCAGAAGGCATTATTAAAGAAAGCTTAAGCTGTTTTGGTCCAAAAATAGTACAAATCTAGGAGCAAGAGAAAAAATGAGTCTGAGCCAACTGGACTGGGGTTGGAATCAGTCCATGTAGGGAAGAAAGGGTATGGAGACCCTTGTATCTGATAAGAAAGTAAGGACAGACTCAGGAGCGATAAGCTTTAGAGCAACTGAAGCTCCGCAATGTCTTTCCTAAATGGGGTCAATTAGGAAAGAAGGGCACATGGAGAACTTCAGGAGTACCTAACCGGAAAAGGTTATGGTAAGGAAAAAGTTTGTTAATTACCACAGGGAGTTGTTATAGGTGTAGCCCCCTAAGTATGCTGGCACAGCATTGATAGGTGTAGTGCCCATCTGTCAGGATCATATAGGAATGTAAGAATATCTGAACCTAACAGACAGATAGATAAGTAGATGGATACAGATCTATCTAAAAATATATCTCATAACTATATATATATACACACACACACACATATAGGGTATATATGCCTATATTTATAAAGAGATATGTATGGGCAGAAGACACTCAGATATAGATAAGCATATATATGTATCTATATATACCTAGACGAAATAGGTAGGCATATAGACACATGTCTCCAGGCATATGGATGGAGAGATGTCCATAGAACCCCATCCCCTTTAGGGATATAGGGAGAGAGGAAGACTCATCTGACAGCAAGAAGGTTGATACCTGCTTGAATAGGTGAATAGAGAATCCTCTTTTCCTGGATATGACTGGCAGAGTCAGAGGAAAGGTCTCCCTGACAAGGCGGCGGCTGAATTCTTTGCAGAATTTGAGCTCTTGAATAACCAGGATGGCCTACATGAAAATGGCAGAGGATAACGTCAGTCTGCAGACAGGAAGTGTAGATATCTCCAGAATTGCAGTATGGAGATTGGATAGAGGAGGCCTCTGGAGGAAGATACCCTAATGATCCGCCTATGAGGGCAAGATGGGTATTAGGCATCCTCTAGCTGCCATTGGAGAAAGTTATCTCTGACGAGAAGACTCAAGGAGATATGGGCCAAGCCAGGGAATTGGCCCTTCTTTAGGCTTTCACGTAATGAAAGGCCTGAGGCTTATGCCTCAAAAGAGATTTAGGATAAGATGGAAAGGGCAGGGAATACCCGCTAGACATGACTGGGGGGGAACCCTCTTCCCCTAACCATCTGGGGTTATCTGCTAGGCAAGATATTAATGCTCTCTAGCAAAGGCCCAAAGTGCAAAGCTACTCTGTAGAGATGCAGAGAGCATGCTGCAGGTTGGTGGAAGCAAAAGCTGACAGTGGAAAGCTAGCAGGTGACCAGCTATTCTGCCAAGGCAAAGAATAGAAGTTAACCAACCAGAATGTGATAATAGTGGTTCCGAACAAGGTTAATAACCTGTTTGGGACTTAAGCACTGAGGCTAAGAGGATTACTAGTGGAGGGGAAGCCCTGGTTGCGTAGAGAACACAGCCAGTGGCCTAACCACTAGGAATTGCTGCATCTGCAGCAACTACCAGGGCAGCATAGAAAAATTATTTTCCCTCTTCCTTTCTTTAGATTGGGAAAAAGAAACAGTCCTGATAGGACTTCCTATTGTCTGATGAGCTGCCCTAAGATAACAAGGGGAAAAGGACTCCAGAAGGGAGAATCCCCCAGTAAAACAGGTAGAGGACTATAGGAGCTTACCGGTGTAAAAGAACCACTCTTACAAACCAATGTTGTAGTAAGAGGGAGGTAAGACAGAGTTGCAAGAGACCGACTATGGAGGAAGTCTCTGACAGGTGAGATGATACATGCTAGTACAGGGAAACAACTGTCCATTGATAGTTGTTAACAGTTTTCCTCTTCCTCTTGAGGGAAAAAGAGGTAAGTATGGGCATGATCATCATAAGACTCTTAGAAAAAAAGATGTCTCATGAAGAGATATCTAGGTAGGTTAGGATAATTTAGTGCAGATACTTCAAGTGAAAAGAAGAAGACTGCCACCCTAACCACCAACCAAGAGGGACAATGATCTATTTGAAACCCTGCGAGTGCTGGGTTGGTTGACCCTGTTGAGGTTGTGGATTCTTCAGACCAGGGCGATGTTTCCCCTGTTTGGGAACATCTGTGTGATGGGCAGATGATGGATAAAACCTTCTCCCCCTAGGGGAAGAAAGTTTGGTAGGACATTTCCTACCTACTGGGAAAGAAGAAGGCATAGAACAGCCTCTGGAAAAAGGAAAGTCAGTGGATAATTGAGCAACCTGGAGTAAAGACTCCTTGTTGAAGAGATTTTCTCCAGTGCAAGGAGTATTTCCCAGTCTTTCTTGTGCCCATTTGTCCAAGTCTGAAGCAAGGCTCTACGTTGTGCCCCTATAGCTATAGCAGAAGTCCTGCTAACAGACATAGGAGTCTAAGGTAGCACGAGTAAGAAACCTAGAGATATTTTGAGTATGACTAACCAGTGAGGAATAGTCTTTACTCCTGAGCTCTTGAAGAAAAGGAGTCAAAAGATGTAATTTCTTTGTGACCTCCTCAAGAGATAGACCCATATAAAAAATATATGAGAGAATTCTTGCTGAAAGCATGGATGTCTGGAAGGTTTGACGTCCAAAGGCATCTAGTGTCTTAGACTCACGACCTGGCGGATAAGAAGAGTGCTTTTTATTACTCTTCACTCGCCTCATGGCTGATTCTACCACAATGGAATGATGAGGCAGTTGAGTCTTTTGAAACCCTGGAGAGGGGGGCACCTGATATAGGAGATCAGTTGCCCTGGAAGGTGGAGGTACCTTTAAAGGAGCTTCCCACATTCGTAGAAGGAGATCCTGCAAAGAATGATGCAAAGGAAGCATTATATTCTCCTTTGCTTTGGTAGGAACAGAGAGGTATTCTGTATTCTCTTGTGTAGGATCTTGTCCAGGAATAGGAATGGCAAGTGATTTTGCCATATCCAGGAGGAAAAACTGGAAAGAAGGATCCCCGGAGGGAATTTCCCTTGGATAGGCTAGATCTGATGAAGAACTAGCGTTGGCACCGAGGGAACTATTCAAGTATATAGGAATAGAAGATCCTGGATGGTGCCGTATGGGATCCTGAGGTGGTGGTCCCTGGTACTGCAGATCAGAACCAGCAACCGTTGGTAACAGATCGTCCATGCTAGGGATCGATTCCAAACTCGGCATCGAGGGAAGCGAGCCTGAGAGAAGCATGGAAGGTGCCGACAGCAACGGTACTGTGGATATCGGTACCGATATCGGTACCGTATCTGATACCGGTGGATGAAGACCAGCCGGTGGCAACTCTAACGGTATCGGAGGAACCGAGAGTTGCGGATCCGAATTATCAGAACCGAGCCTTCGGTACCGATGGGAGTCGGTACCAAGGCGAGTCGGTACCCAGTCCTCCAGACTGGAGATCGATTCCAGACTCGGCATCGAAGGAAGCGAGCCTATCGATGCACGTCTGGAGGGTACCGACGTCGGTACTAGTATCGGTGTCGGTACCGATACTGGAAGGTCGATCTGGAGCGTATCCACCAGCCCCGCAGGTACCGAGGACACCAGACGACGATCCTTGGTGAGGAATGTTTCATCCAACACCAGTGCCAATGCCGGGGTATCGGTACCGCTCGAAGCGGATGCCACCACTGGGCATGGCTCAGGTATGTTCTGTGAGGGGTGAACCTCAGGAACA
Source organism: Ichthyophis bannanicus (assembly GCA_033557465.1). Lineage (NCBI taxonomy): Eukaryota > Metazoa > Chordata > Amphibia > Gymnophiona > Ichthyophiidae > Ichthyophis > Ichthyophis bannanicus. Next base: position 896,594,422 of record CM066035.1, on the reverse strand, counting down.
ACATGAAACCCCACACAGGTTTTGGAGGCCGAAGACTCCCACCAGGGTTTCGAAGCCAGTGGATTCTCGAGGACAAGGCCATAGGCATCTCTATGCTGTGCATGAGAACTGCCGCTCGAGGACTGGCTAGTCTTAACAGACTGTTTTTGGGTTACCTGATCCTGTGTAGAAGAAGATATGGTTGGTGCCCTGAAGTTGGAGGGGGACCGCGTGTCAAGGGGAACTCGATGTTGAAAACTTCTTCTCACAATACTATTGCCCAAGGGCTCCGGAGGAAAATGGTCAGGACCCAAGCAGGTTAGACACCAATTGTGAGTGTCTAAAAAATAAAGTTGTACTGCCACAGTTTGTACATTTCTTGGGGAAAGTGGCTGGCGGTTCCATGAAGGAAAATAGAGAGGCCTAGAAGGCCTGAGAACTGTGAGACACTAAGGAAGAAAAAATATAGTCCTTAAAAAGGAAAACATTTTACAAGAAAAAAGAAACACCGGCGGTATCGGTGGCGTTGGGGAAGGCAGCCGCGACCACAAGAAAACTAAAAAATAAAAGAAGAATTTTCTGCGGTGACAGAAGGACGTCCTGCCGGCTCCGCGGAAAAACAAAAACTGAGGAGAGGCAGTTGGGAAGGTGGGAAGGCAGCAAGGCAGCACGCAGGCGTGTTGGGATGCTTCCAAAAGCTTTCTGATTGGACGCTGGGAAGCGTTCCCGCGCAGACTCCGTCAGTACCGACGAACCCATATGTGAAGACACATTCCTGCTTGTTCCTGGAGATAGTGGATTAACACAGCAACCCTACTCTAATAGTTAATATGTAAAAAAAAAAAAAAAAAAAAACGAACACACAGAATAAGGCAATACCTCATAGTAGACTAACTAAACATATTTTTTGACTAGCTTTCAAAGACTAAAACCCTCTGAGTCAGGACAGTATGAGCAAAGGACAACAGCATTAACCAGCTCAGAATGCTGGGGGCCAGGAAATGAAAAACCAGGGCTGGATGTAAAGTGGAAACGTTTGAAAGACAGGTGGTATACATTTGGGCAATGCAAGCCTGCTCTTCACTTCATGCATACAAGAACGTAAGTTAACTATTACATATTCTGGGACTTAAAACATTTCCCACTGGGTGATGTGTACCTGTCACAGCCCTCACCCCACCCCAGCTAAGCCTCTCTGCGGCTGCTCCAGATCATCATCTCCAGTGGGTTCCATAATACCTTGAAGCATTGCCAAAAATGGCTTTTCCAAAGCACAGCGAGCCACAAAGCATAGAAAAAAATATTTTCAAATCAAGTTTGCCTATTTAAAGGTATACAGCTCTAGTCTACGAAATCTACTTTCAAAGGGTGGAGCCAAATAATTTTCAAGGTCACAAGCCTAAGTTTGCTTCCTTAAAAGCTGATAACAGACCTCCTAAATTTAGGGATCTCAAAAGTGGCCAAGACAGGACAAAACATTAAGCACCTCACAGCATGATCGCATTTGATTTAATAAGTGGAGGAGTGGAGGAGTGGCCTAGTGGCTGGGGCAAGGTACTTCAGGCTGGAAGGTCGGGGGTTCAAATCCCACTAGATGACAGCAACCTTGGGCCGGAAGGACTGGGGTTTCTAGTCCCACAGGTGCTCCTTGTGGTCTTGGGCAAGCCACTTAACCCTCCATAGCCCATGTTCCCTGTAAAATAGTTATCTCCAAGTTATAATGCCCTGTTCAATGTAATTTCAGTTTGTTCAATGTAAACCGCAGTGATGCAGAATAGCGCGGTATATAAGAGAATGTAAATAAATAAATAATAATAAATAAATGGAAGGATGACGGCAAGGAATCTACAGTACTACCTTTTAACTTTCAAAAAGGGAGACTGATAAAATGAGGAAAATAGTTAAGAAAAAACTAAAAGGAGCAGCTGCAAAGGTTAAGGGCTTACATCAAGCATGGGTGTGGTTTAAAAATACTGTCTTGGAAGCTCAGATCATGTGTGTTCCACGCTTTAAGTGGAAGGCCAAAAAACTGCCAGCATGGTTTAAAGGTGCTGTCAGAGGCTCTTGTAGCCAAAAAAAGCATCTTTCAGGAAATGGAAAAAGGAGTCAAATGAAGAAAAAGAGAAACATACTGGCAAATTAGATGCAAAGGCACTGATAAGGCAGGCAAAGAGAATTATAAAACAAAAACAAAAAAAAAAAAAAAAAAAAGCTTAGCGTGGAAGCAAAAGCACATGATAAGAACTAAGTACATTCGTAGCAAGAAACCTGTAGATGGACCACTGGATGAGAGAGGGGTAAAGGAGGCACTAAGGGAGGACAAGGCCATAGCAGAGGGACCGAATGAATTTTTTGCTTCAGTCTTTACTGAAGATGTATGGAAGTTACCCATGCCTGAAATGGTATTTAAAGGTGACGTATCGGAAGAATTGAAAGAAATACCAATAAACGTTATTACAGCTGTTTGATAAACTGAAGAGTAGCAAGTCACCTGGACCGGATGGTATACATCAAAGGGTGTTGAAAGAACTTAAATATGAGATTGCAGAGCTACTATTAATAATCTGTGAACAATCATTAAAATCATCTGTAGCACCTGAGGATTGTAGAGTGGCCAATGTAACTCCATTTTCTAAAAAGGTTTCCATGAGTGATCTGGGAAACTACAGACCCGTGAGCCCGAAATCAGTACCAGGCAAAATGGTAGAAACCATTATAAAGAATAAAATTATTGAACACGTAGATAGTCATGGGTTGATGGGAGAAAGCCAACATAGATTTCGCCGAGGAAAGTCTCGTCTTACTAATCTGATTTTTTTTTTTGAAGGTGTGAACAAACAGGCAGACAAAGGTGAGTCAGTTGACAGTGTATCTGGATTTTCAGAAAGCCTTTGATAAGGTCCCTCTCATCAGAGACTCTTGGCGAAATTAAAAAGTCATGGGAGGCCTGTCTGATGGGGAAGAGGCCTTTCCTTAGGCACTGACAAAATGAGAAGGCTCCCTCATTTTGGGAATGGCGCAGCTGCTTTCATAACCTGATGCTGGTGGAACGGCTGTCAGCACGAGAGATCACGTGGTGTAAAGAGGCTTTTCTTGCCTTCTGGAGTGGCTATATTGCTACCCTTGCACACAAAGCACAGTTACTTACCTGTAACAGGTGATCTCTGGGAACAGCAGGAATAAGTCTTCACATATGAGTATGTCGGTACCGACGGAGCCTGCGCGGGAACGCTCCCCAGCTTCCCAAAAAGGAAAGCTTTTGGGAGCATCCCACAGCGCCTGCGCGCTGCCTTCCCGCCTTTCATAACCAGCTCTCCTCAGTTCGAGTTTAAAGCTCAGACAATAGAGAGAGAGAGGAAAGGAAAGATAGAAAAGAGGTACAACTCCTAGGGGAGGTGGGAGGGTTGTGAAGACTTATTCCTGCTGTTCCCAGAGATCACCTGTTACAGGTAAGTAACTGTGCTATCTCCAGGAACAAGCAGGAATGAGTCTTCACATATGGGGACTCCCTAGCTAAGATGCCTGGGAGATCCCCAAGGATATGAGACCCTGGGAAGGGTTCTACGTCCTCCTATGGATCTCAGGCATCCATCCAGGGAAGGAGGGTAGGAGTTGTTTAAGAATGGAACAGGTGTTTGAGGACAGCCTGACCAAACAAGGCATCCCGGCGGGAGTCCTTGTCCAAGCAGTAATGGGCTGTGAAGGTATGAACCGAGGCCCAGGTGGCTGCTCGACAGATCTGGTCGATGGACACAGAATTTAGATGAGCCATAGAGGTGGCCATGGCCCTCACATTATGAGCTGTGACATGGCTCTCCAGAGAAAGGTTCTTACTCTGGTAGGCGAAAGAAATACACTGAGCAATCCAATTGGACAGTGTTCTCTTAGAGACTGGAAGTCCCAAATGAGAAGGATCAAAAGCAACAAAAAGCTGGGAAGCCTTTCTATGTTGCTGTGTCCTTTGTAAGTAAAAAGCAAGAGCTCTTTTACAATCCAGAGTATGAAGATTCTTCTCTGCACTGGATGCATGAGGAGCTGGAAAAAAGACAGGTAAATATACCTCTTGATTAAGATGAAAAGGTGAGACCACTTTAGGCATAAAGTGTGGATTTGTCCTAAGGACTAAATTAACATGATGGAACCTTGTATAAGGTGGATTAGCCACTAAGGCCTGCAGTTCACTGATGCGGCGAGCAGAAGTGACTGCAATGAGGAAAATAGCCTTCCAGGAAAGAAATTTCAAGGAGGTAGTGGCTAAGGGTTCAAAAGGTGGCTTCATAAGCTGACCAAGAACCAAATTTAAGTCCCATGCCACCGGAGGAGGCCTAATGGGAGGTTTAGTTAAAGTTAGGCCTCTCATGAATCTTGCAGTGAGAGGATGAGAGGAGATAGGTTGTCCATTGATGGGCTTAAGGGACGCTGCAATAGCACTCAAATGGACTCTTACTGAATTTGTCTTAAGTCCTGCATTGGAAAGATGCAGGAGATAGTCTAACAGAGAATTTAAAGGTAGTGCTAGAGGGTCAAGACCCTTTTCAGCACACCAAATGGAAAATCTTTTCCACTTAAAAGCATAGGAACGCCTGGTGGAAGGTTTTCTGGAAGCATGGAGGATATCCTTCACTTGCTGAGAAAGATTCAAGCCTTGAAGGTCTAGGCCTTCAGTAACCAAGCTCTGAGGTGAAGGGACTTGGGGTTTGGGTGCCACAAAGTCCCTTCCTCCTGGGACAGAAGGTCTGGAGCAGCTCCAAAGTCCAGGGAGGGGGCTTGGGAGAGATGCAGAAGTAGAGGGTACCACACTTGGCGTGGCCAGCGTGGAGCTATGAAGATCATAGATCCTTGATCCCTCTGGAGTTTGAACAGAGTCTTGGGAATCAAGGGAATGGGTGGAAAGGCATACAGGAAGCCCTGACCCCAATGAAGGAGGAAGGCATCCTTGGCCTGAACTCCCTGACACGGAATTCTGGAACAGAACCGGGGAAGTTTGGCATTCCACGGACTTGCAAAGAGGTCTATGTCCGCGGTTGCCCATTCTTGGAAGATTCTGAGTACCTGATCCATATGCAGGGACCATTCCTGTGGAAGCAGAACTTGACTGAGTCTGTCTGCCCAAGAGTTTTGGATTCCTGGGAGGTATACTGCCAGGAGATGGATTTGATGCTCTCTGGCGAAGGCCCATAATCTTAAAGCTTCGTTGCAAAGCGACAGAGAGCCAGTTCCTCCTTGTTTGTTTATGTAAAACATGGCTACTTGATTGTCCGTATGAATGAGGACTGTCTTGTAGCTGAGGAGGGTATGAAAGACCTTGAGAGCTAGAAAAACTGCTCGAAGTTCCAAGTGGTTGATATGAAGAGAGGTCTCCTGTGGGGACCAAGTGCCTTGAGTGGAGAGGTCTTGTAGATGAGCTCCCCAACCTGTTTGGGAGGCATCTGTTGAGGGTTGCCTGGGGCAACAACTGTTGGAAGGGGGACCCCAGCAACAGATTTTGGGTGGACATCCACCACTGGAGAGACCAAAAGAGGCGCCTGGAGGTTGCTATTTTGTCTGACAGAGCCCCTGATGCTTGAGTCCACTGGGTGGACAAAGTCCATTGAGCTGCTCTCATGTGAAGACGAGCACAGGGGACCACATGCACTGTAGATGCCATGTGGCCCAGCAGTTGTAGCATCTCCCGGGCAGTTAAATGGCTCTTTGACTGAATCTGGGAGGCTAACTGCACTAGGCGTAGGCAACGGGCCTGAGGAAGATAGGCCCTTGCAGTGGTAGTATCTAGCCAGGCCCATATGAACTCTAGGGACTGAGTAGGGATGAGCTGGGACTTTGGGAGGTTTACCACAAGTCCCAGATACTGCAGAATGCGCCTTGTGCAGTCCAGGGAAGTCTGGGACTCTGACTGGGATGGAGCTCGGATGAGCCAGTCGTCCAGATATGGGAATACAAATATTCCCAGAGTGCGTAGAAATGCAGCTACTACTGCTATGCATTTGGTGAACACTCTTGGAGCAGAGGCCAGACCGAAAGGAAGCACCCTGTATTGGTAATGCTTTCCTTGGAAAAGAAAACGGAGGAACCTTCTGTGAGATGGATGGATGAGGACATGTGTGTACGCATCCTTGAGATCTAGAGAACAAAGCCAATCCTGACTCTGAAGGTATGGAAGGAGAGTGCCTAGAGAAAGCATCTTGAATTTCTCCTTGCATAGAAATGTGTTCAATTCTCTGAGATCTAATATGGGTGTGTAGCCCCCTGTTTTCTTTGGGATCAGAAAGTAGGGGGAGTAAAACCCTGACCCCTGTTGAAGAAGAGGTACTTCTTCTATTGCCCCTTGGGCAAGAAGGGTAGCCACCTCCTAACCTAGAAGGTCGAGGAGAGATGTTGGAGAATTGACATGTCTCACCATGGTGTGGGGAGGAAGGTTTGAGAAATGAAGTTTGTAGCCCTCTCTTATGATGGAGAGGGTCCAGTGCTCTGCTGTAATTTGCTCCCATCTGGGAGCAAAATGAGCTAACCTTCCTGGAATGGTGAGAGGCTCTGGCTGTTTCAGAGCCAGAAAGGCTAAGTTCTCTAGCATCAAGTCAAAAACCCTGAGGAAGCTGGGTCTGCTGAGTTACAGCAGCCACTGTAGGCTTAGGCCTGGCCTGTTTAGGTTGCTGACGTTTATCAGCAAAACGACCTGTAGATGATTGTTGGCCAGAAGCAGGATGGAATCTGCCTTTCTTGAAAAAAGACTTCTTGAAAGGTTTTTTCTTGGCAGGAATGGAGGTTGACTTTGAAAGTCTATCCAAAGCAGAATTTTCTGCATCCATTTGAGTGGCTTTTATTTGCCAATCTTTGCCAAACAGGTTTTCACCTGTACAGGGAAGATTTCCCAAGCCATCCTGGACCCAAGATTCTAGATCAAAAGCCTGGAGCCAAGCAATTCTGCGAGCAGCTATGGCAATGGCCGAAGCTCTGCTGGCACCCTCAAAGGAGTCAAAAGCTGCACGGTTGGAAAACTTTAAAATATCTTGAGCATGCTTAAGCCAAATAAGAAATTCTCCCCTTTTATTCTCTGGAAGAAAAGGGAGGAAAGTGTGCAGCTTATCTGCAACTTCTTTCAGAAACATACCCATATAAAGACTATAGGAGTTGATTCTGGCAATGAGCATACTGGCTTGGAAGATTTTCCTACCAAAAGCATCCAAGGTCCTGCATTCTCTTCCTGGAGGAGCAGAGGAGTGTCTTTTTGCACTCTATCTTTTTCATAGCTGACTGCACCACAATAGAATGGTGAGGAAGCTGTGTTTTATGAAACCCAGGACAAGTAGGGACACGGTACATAGTGTCCAATCTACGAGAATGAGGAGAGATAGTGAGAGGAGTCTCCCATAAGTCAATCATGTGATCCTAAAGAATCTCATGAATTGGCAAGGTGACTGCCTTCTTAGGAGCCTTAGAATAACCTAAAATATCCAATTTTTTAGCTCTAGGCTCTGATTCAGAGGTTATTGAAATAGAAAGCCCTTTAGCCACTTCTCTTATGAAGTCTTGGAAGGACAAGTCCTCTGGAAGAGACATTCTTCTTTTTGGAGAAGAAGGCTCTTCAGGAAGGGCTATGGATACTTCAGCAGACTCCTCCGATGCATTAAAATCTTCGGAGGAATCAAAGTATCGACTGTCAGGGTGCTCTCCCAAAGCTCGATACGCGTATCGAGCGGTATCGACATCGGGCATCATCGGTACCGGTTCGGTACCGATGGACATCCCTGGACAGGGAACCGCTGCAGTCGGCATCCTGGTCGATGTCGATGCAGTCGGTACCGGTACCGACACTGGTGCCGGTTTCGGAGCGGATACCGACAACGGAGTTTGTTGTGGTATCAGCGGCGTCGCAGCTTGAATGAAGGCCGTGATAGCCTGCTGCATGGATAGGACATTCTGATCCATCGACGCCATGAATGCCTGGAATTCGGTACCGGAAGGTTGCGCCGGTACCCCAGACTATTCTAACAGGTGATCGGTCGAGGCCGTGCCATTGATGTCAACCTGTAACCCCATAGGTGGAGCTTTGGAAGCCGGAGCTTCCCGCCGGGGTTGTTTTGCCGGTGCAGGATCCTCGAAGGCAAGCCCGGAGGCATCTCGATGCTTGGAAGGAGATCTACCCTTCGAGGACCGGCTGGATTTATGTTTGGTTACCTGAGATCCATGGGAGGAAGAAGCAGCCCTGGAAGACATCGATGCCACTGAAGCTGCATCAGAGGGAAACAGCACATGGAGCTTGGCTGCTCGGTTCTGTAAACCTCGTTTAGACATCAAGGAGCAGGACGAACAATCCAAAATGGAATGGTCAGGACCCAAACATTTGAGACACCATTCATGGGTGTCGGTAAGAGAAATAGTACCGCTGCACTTAGTGCATTTTTTAAACCCGGAGGCTGGTTTTTTTCCATAAGGAAAATTTTTCGTGAGGCCTAAGGCCCAAAAGAGGAAAAACACACTAAGTGAGGGAAAATATGTTTTTTGGGGGGTTTTTTAGAAGAAAAGAAAGAAAGACCGGCGGTACCGGTCCGACGTCGGGGAAGGCAGACGCGCGACCAAAGAAATAAAATAAAACAAAGAACTTCTTCAGCGGTGACAGGAACACGACCTGCTGGCCCCGCGGAAAAGAAGAACTGGGGAGAGGCGGTTAGGAAAGGCGGGAAGGCAGCGCGCAGGCACTGTGGGATGCTCCCAAAAGCTTTCCTTTTTTGGGAAGCTGGGGAGTGTTCCCGCGCAGGCTCCGTCGGTACAGACGTACCCATATGTGAAGATTCATTCCTGCTTGTTCCTGGAGGTTACATTTAAACCCTCCACCCAATGTGCAGCGGTGACCAAGATAGCAAATAGAATGCTAGGGCTCATAAGGAAAGGAATGGAGAATAAAGTCAAGGATATTATAATGCCTCTGTATCATTCCATGGTGCGACTACACCTTGAATACCGTGTGTAGTTCTGGTCTCCATATCTTAAAAAGGATATAGCAGAAAATGGTAAAGGGGATGGAAGAATACCCCTATGAGGAAAAGATTAGGGCTCTTCAACTTGGAAAAAAGACAGTTAAGGGGAGATATGATAGAGGTCTATAAATTGAGCGAAGTGGAACTGGTCAACATAGATCGGTTCTTTACACCATCAAAAATTAGAAAGACTAGGGGGCATGCAATAAAGCTACAGTGTAACCCATTTAAGACTAAATAAGAAAAAAAAATTCACTCATCGTGTAATCAAATTCTGGAATTCGTTACCGGAGGATGTAGTAAAAGCTGTTAGTGCAGCTGGGTTTAAAAAAGGTTTAGACAAGTTTCTAGAGGAAAGGTCCATAAACAACTATTAAAGAGGACCCGAGAAATCCACTGCTTGCCCCGGGACAAGCACTGTGGAACCTGTATACCTTTCTGGGAACCTGCCAGATACTTATGAGCTGGATTTGCCACTGTTGGAAACAGGATACTGGGCTTGATGAACCTTAGTCCAACCCAGTGTGGCTTTTCTTATATTCACTAGGCATCTAACTTTTCAGGAAAATGACTAGCATGCCCAATCCACTGAACTTTAGGATCTTCAAGTCACTTGATAAGCTTCGAATTAAAATCTTCCTGCACAGCTATACACAGTATGGGAATGTTTTAGCAAAGGTGAAATGCCTCGAATTATACATAACCTCAACTATGCACCATGTGAGCAGTTTCCAGTGGTTTATGCTTTTTTGTTGTTGGTTTGTTTTTAATTTAACACCAGACACTGAAACCCGAAAACAGATGGAGACATTTGTAGTGCCAGATCTGATATTTCCATAGAAATGAGTCAGAAGTTTCAAAGATGTCTTACATGATGGGATATAGAAAGTATGAAGCATGAACCATGGGGAGCTAGAGGTAGTCCAGAATAAATAGAATGTACACAATTTAATCTGTTGGGTGTCAGTGAACTGAAATGGAATGGCTTCAGGCACTTTCAAACTGATTACTACTTGGGCATACTACACTGGAAATGAAAGAAAGAAGAAATGGTGTTACATTTTTAAGAAAAAAAATTGCAAGAAGTGTAATACAATGCAGTCCATGAACACAATTTCTATAGTTTACGAGGAATGCCCAACCACAACTATTATTCAGGTATATGGCCAATAACAGCTGCAAGAGAGGATACAGTCAATCACTTTTATGAACAAGTACAAGCTGAAACAAACTGAACACACAAACAAGATTTATTTTATTTATTTTTTTATTTTATTTATTTAACAGTATTTCTAAACCGCCTTATCATAATAATCAAGGTGGTATCACAGCAAACAATCTGGTAGTGTGAGTGTGTTATACATGCAGTGAGGGTGAAAGTTTAGTTGGGTGCGTGTTGTGTTGTGTGCTAGATTAGTTTGAGTTATGTACAATGTGGGCTATATACAGTGGTGCTAAAAACATCTTATATACTGATGGTCATGGGTGACTAGAACACAAAGGTTGGGAACAAAAAAGATGGTGAAGAGGTCGGAAAATATAGGCTTGGCAACAAACTATGCTGGGGAAAGACTGTTGGTCTTGCAGAATTCTATCGATCTATTCATCTCAAACACCTTCTTTCAGCAAAATGAGCAGCAACTGTACACGTCCACGTCGCACAATGGATTGTACAAAAATTAAATTGACTATATCTGTGGAAGCCTACTATAGCTCAACAGACAAATCTGGAGCTAACTATGGTATGGGATTCACCAGCTATGAATATGCAAACTCAAGCTGAAGCTGATAAAGAGCAAGTCGCTCATGAATGTAACAAAATATGATCATGAAAACATACCATCAGAATTTAAAGACTGTGCAAGATTGATCCGCTGCTCTGAACACAAATGACAAACCATCAGAAGAGAGCACAGTTACTTACCTGTAACAGGTGATCTCTGGGAACAGCAGGAATAACTCTTCACATATGGGTATCGTCGGTACCGACGGAGCCTGCGCAGGAACGCTCCCCAGCGTCCAGTAAGAAAGCTTTTGGGAGCATCCCACAGCACCTGCGCGCTGCCTTCCCGCCTTTCCCAACCGCCTCTCTCCAGTTCGAGTTTTAAAGCTGAGACAAAAGAGAGAGAGAGGAAAGGAAAGATAGATAGATACAACTCCTAGGGGAGGTGGGTGGGTTGTGAAGACTTATTCCTGCTGTTCCCCGAGATCACCTGTTACAGGTAAGTAACTGTGCTATCTCCAGGAACAAGCAGGAATGAGTCTTCACATATGGGGACTCCCTAGCTGCAGATGCCAGGGAGAAACCCCAGGTTGTGTGTCCTTGAAAAGGATTCTACCTCCCCCCATGGATCTCTGGCATCCGACCAGGGTAGGTGGGTAGGAGTTGATTAGGAATGGAACAGGTGTTTGAGAACAGCCTGACCAAACGAGGCATCCCGGCGGGAGTCCTTGTCCAAACAGTAATGGGCTGTGAAGGTATGAACCGAGGCCCAGGTGGCCGCTCGACAGATTTGGTCGATGGACACACAGTTTAGATGAGCCATTGAGGCTGCCATGGCTCTCACATTGTGAGCTGTGACATGGCCCTCCAGAGAAATGTTCCTACTCTGGTAGGCGAAAGAAATACACAGAGCAATCCAGTTGGACAGTGTTCTCTTAGAGACTGGAAGTCCTAAATGAGAAGGATCAAAAGCAACAAAGAGTTGAGAAGACTTTCTATGTTGCTGTGTTCTTTGTAAGTAAAAAGCGAGAGCTCTCTTACAATCCAAGGTATGAAGATTCCTCTCTGCATTTGATGCATGAGGTCCTGGAAAAAAGACAGGCAAATATACCTCTTGGTTCAGATGAAAAGGTGAGACCACTTTAGGCATAAAGTGTGGATTGGTCCTGAGGACTACCTTATCATGATGGAACCTTGTTTAAGGAGGATTAGCCACCAAAGCTTGCAACTCACTGATGCGGCGTGCTGAGGTGACTGCAATGAGAAAAATAACTTTCCAAGAAAGGAATTTCAAGGAGGTGGTGGCTAAAGGTTCAACGGGTGGCTTCATAAGCTGGCCAAGAACCAGGTTTAAGTCCCATGCCACTGGAGGTGGTCTAATGGGAGGTTTAGTTAAAAGAAGGCCTCTCATGAATCTTGGTATAGGTGGATGAGAGGAAATAGGTTGTCCATTGAGAGGCTTGAGGGACGCTGCAATAGCACTCAAATGGACTCTTACTGAATTTGTTTTCAGACCTGCATGGGATAGATGCAGAAGATACTCTAGTAGAGAATTCAGAGGTATTGCAAGAGGCTTTAGACCTTTCCCTGAACACCAAATGGTAAATCTTTTCCATTTGAAAGCATAGGAACGTCTAGTAGAAGGCTTTCTAGAGGCATGAATAACATCTCTGACTTGCTGAGAGAGATGAAAATCTTGAAGGTCTAGGCCCTCAGCAACCAAGCCCTGAAATGGAGCGACTGGGGGTTTGGGTGCCACAAAGTTCCCTCTTCCTGGGACAGAAGGTCTGGTGCAGAGCCCAAGTCCAGGGAAGGAGCTTGAGAGAGATGCAGAAGTAGAGGGTACCATACTTGGCGTGGCCAATGTGGTGCTATGAGGATCATGGTCCCTTGATCTCTCTGAAGCTTGAATAGTGTCTTGGGAATTAGGGGAATTGGTGGACAGGCATAAAGGAAGTCTTGGCCCCAGTGAAAAGGTGAGACCACTTTAGGCATAAAGTGTGGATTGGTCCTAAGGACTACCTTATCATGATGGAATCTTGTATAAGGTGGATTAGCCACTAAGGCCTGCAGCTCACTGATGCGGCGAGCTGAGGTGACTGCAATGAGGAAAATAACCTTCCAGGAAAGAAATTTCAAGGAGGTGGTGGCTAAGGGTTCAAAAGGAGGCTTCATAAGCTGACCAAGAACCAGATTTAAGTCCCATGCCACCGGAGGAGGCCTAATGGGAGGTTTAGTTAAAGTTAGGCCTCTCATGAATCTTGCAATAAGAGGATGAGAGGAAATAGGCTGTCCATTGATAGGCTTAAGGGATGCTGCAATAGCGCTCAAATGGACCCTTACTGAATTCGTCTTAAGGCCTGAATTGGAAAGATGCAGGAGATATTCCAATAGAGAATTCAAAGGTAGTGCTAGAGGGTCAAGACCCTTTTCAGTACACCAAATGGAAAACCTTTTCCATTTAAAAGCATAGGAACGTCTAGTAGAAGGTTTCCTAGAAGCATGGAGGATATCCTTCACTTGCTGAGAAAGATTCCAGCCTTGAAGGTCTAGGCCTTCAGTAACCAAGCTCTGAGGTGAAGGGACATGGGGTTTGGGTGCCACAAAGTCCCCTCCTCCTGGGACAGGTGGTCTGGAGCAGCTCCCAAGTCCAGGGAGGGGGCTTGGGAGAGATGCAGAAGTAGAGGGTACCACACTTGGCGTGGCCAGCGTGGAGCTATGAGGATCATAGATCCTTGATCCCTCTGGAGTTTGAACAGAGTCTTGGGAATCAAAGGAATGGGTGGAAAGGCATACAGGAAGCCTTGACCCCAGTGAAGGAGGAAGGCATCCTTGGCCTGAACTCCCTGACACGGAATTCTGGAACAGAACCGGGGAAGTTTGGCATTCCACGGACTTGCAAAGAGGTCTATGTCCGGGGTTCCCCATTCTTGGAAGATTCTGAGTACCTGATCCATGTCCAGGGACCATTCGTGTGGCACCTTCAAAGGAGTCAAAAGCTGCACGGTTGGAAAACTTTGAAATATCTTGAGTATGCTTAAGCCAAATAAGAAATTCTTCCCTTTTATCCTCTGGAATAAAAGGGAGGAAAGTGTGCAGTTTATCTGCAACCTCTTTCAGAAACATACCCATATAGAGACTATAGGAGTTGATTCTGGCAATGAGCATACTCGCTTGGAAGATTTTCCTACCAAAAGCATCCAAGGTCCTGCATTCTCTTCCTGGAGGAGCAGAAGAGTGTCTTTTTGCACTCTTTATCCTCTTCATAGCTGACTGCACACCACAATAGAATGGTGAGGAAGCTGTGTTTTATGAAAACCAGGACAAGGAGGGACACGATACATAGTGTCCAATCTGCGCGAATGAGGAGAGATAGTGACAGGAGTCTCCCATAAGTCAATCATGTGTTCATAAAGAATCTCATGAATTGGTAAGGCGACTGCCTCTTTAGGAGCCTTACAATAATCTAAAATATCTAATTTTTTTGCTCTAGGCTCTGATTCAGAGGTTACTGAAATAGAAAGTCCTTTAGCTACTTCTCTTATGAAGTCTTGAAAGGACAAATCCTCTGGAGGAGACATTCTTTTTTGGAGAAGGCGGCTCTTCAGGAAGGGCTATGGATACTTCAGCAGACTCCTCTGATGTATCAGAATCATCAGAGGAATCAAAGTACCGCCTGTCAGGGTGCTCTTCTAAAGCTCGGTACGCGTATCGAGCGGTATCGACATCGGGCGTCATCGGTACCGGTTCGTTACCGATGAACAGCCCTGGACAGGGAACCGCTGCAGTCGGTATCCTGGTCGATGCCGATGCAGTTGGTACCGGTACCGGCGCTGGTGCCGGTACCGGAGCCGATACCGACAACGGAGTTTGTTGTGGTATCAGCGGCGTCGCAGCTTGAATGAAGGTCGCGATAGCTTGCTGCATGGATAGAACATTCTGATCCATCGACGCCATGAATGCCTGGAATTCGGTACCGGAAGGTTGCGCCGGTACCCCAGAGCATTCTAACAGGTGATCGGTCGAGGCCGTGCCATCGATGTCAACCTGTAACCCCATAGGTGGAGCTTTGGAAGCCGGAGCTTCCCGCCGGGGTTGTTTTGCCTGTGCAGGATCCTTGAGGGCAAGCCCGGAGGCATCTCGATGCTTAGAGGGAGATCTACCCTTCGAGGACCGGCTGGATTTATGTTTGGTTACCTGAGATCCATGGGAGGAAGAAGCAGCCCTGGAAGACGTCAATGCTACTGAAGCTGCATCAGAGGGAAACAGCACATGGAGCTTGGCTGCTCGGTTCTGTAACCCCCGTTTAGACATCAAAGAGCAGGACGGACAATCCGAAATGGAGTGTTCAGGACCCAAACATTTAAGACACCATTCATGGGTGTCAGTAACAGAAATAGTACCGCTGCACTTAGTGCATTTCTTAAACCCGGAGGCTGGTTTTTCCATGAGGAAAAATTTCTTGTGAGGCCTAAGGCCCAAAAGAAGAAAAATACACTAAGTGAGGGAAAAATATATTGTTTGTTTTTTTGTTTTTTTTGAAGAAAAGAAAGAAAAGACTGGCGGTACCGGTCCGGAGTCGGGGGAGGCAGACGCGTGACCAAAGAAATAAAATAAAACAAAGAACTTCTTCAGCGGTGACAGGACTCGACCTGCTGGCTCCGCGGCAAAGAAGAACTGAGGAGAGGCGGTTAGGAAAGGCGGGAAGGCAGCGCGCAGGCGCTGTGGGATGCTCCCAAAAGCTTTCCTTTTTGGGAAGCTGGGGAGCGTTCCCGCGCGGGCTCCGTTGGTACCGACGTACCCATATGTGAAGACTCATTCCTGCTTGTTCCTGGAGATAGGGAAGTTATCCATGCTTCAAATGGTATTTAAAGGTGATGTACCAGAAGAATTCAAAGAAATACTGATAAACCAGGAAGATGTATTACAACTATTTGATAAACTGAAGAGTAGCAAATCACCTGAACTGGATTGAATAAATCGGAGGGTGCTGAAAGAACTGAAATATGAGATTACATATTACTAAAACGTCTGCAAACTATCATTAAAATCACTTGCAGTACCAGAAGATTGGAGTGTGACCAATGTAACACCAATTTTTATAAAGGGTTCCAGGGGTATTCCGGAAACAGACTGACATCAGTACCGGGCAAAATGGTAGAAACCATTATAAAGAATAACGTTTTTTTTACATGTAGTTACAGTTTAATGGGAGAAAGCCAACATGGATTTAACCAAAGAAGATCTTGTCTTACTAATCTGTTATATTTTTTTAAGATATGAACAAACAAGTAGATAAAGGTGAGCAGGTTGATATGGTGTATCTGAATTTTCAGAAAGCCTTTGACAAGGTCCCTCATGAGAGACTTGGCAAAAATAAAAAGTTATAGGATAGGAGGCAGTGTACTATTGTGGATCAGGAACTGGCTAAAAGATAGAAAGCAGAGAGCATGGCTAAATGACCAATTTTCCCAATGGAGAAAGGTGAATAATGGAGCATCCCAGGGTTCGGTGCTGGGCCCACTGATTTTTAACATTCATAAATGGCCTGGAAATGGGAATAACGAGTGAGATGATCAAATCTACAGATGACACAAAATTATTCAAAGTTGTTAATACACAAGAGGATTGTGAATAGTTGCAAGAGGACATTGATAAACTGGAAGACTAGACATCCAAATGACAGATGAAATTTCATGTGGACAAATGCTAAGTTATACACCTAGGAAAGAATAACCCAAACTATGGTTATGCAATGCAAGGTTCCACATTACGAACCACCACCAAAGAAAAAGATTTAGGCGCTATCATAGATATGTTTAAACCCTCCACCCAGTGTCCAGTGGCAGCCAAGAAAGCAAATAGAATGCTAGGAATCATAAGAAAAGGAATAGAGAATAAATCCAAGGATATTATAATGCCTACTACTACTATTAATCATTTATATAGCGTTATAAGGCTTGCGCAGCACTGTATCATTCCATGGTGCTACTGTACCTCGAATATTGTGTGCAATTCTAGCTGCCATATCTTAAAAAAGGATATAGCAAAAATAGAAAAGATACAGAAAAGAACTACCAAAATGGTAAAGGGGATGGAAGGATACCCATATGGGGAAAGGCTTAAAAGGTTAGGGCTCTTCAACTTGGAAAAGAGATAGCTGAGGGGAGATATGATAGAGCTTTATAAACACAGAAACATGACGACAGAAAAAGATCACATGGCCTATTTAGTCTGCCCTTCCATATCAACTACAATAGTCCCCCTTTATACCTTTAGAGATCCTCTGTTTGTCCCATGCTTTTTTGTATTCAGATACTGTCCTTGACTCTACATCCTCCACTGGGAGACTATTCCACACATCTACCACTCTTTCCATAAAGCAGTTAGTCACCTGTAACAGGTAATCTCTAGGAACAGCAGAAAATCAGTCTTCACATATGATATTGTCGGTACTGATGGAGCCCGTGTGGGAACGCTTCCCAGCATCCAATAGGAAAGCCTTTGGAAGCACTCCACTGAGCCTGCGCTTCTGCCTTCTCACCTTCTCTCCTTGGTTGAGTTTGTAGCTGACAGGTAGAGGAAAAGGTATATCCAACAACTCCTGAGGAGGAGGGTGGGTTGTGAAGACTGATTCTTTCTGTTCCAGAGGATCACCTGTTACAGGTGAGTAACTGCGCTATCTTCAGAAACAAGCAGAAATGCAGTCTACACGTATGGGACTCACTAGCTCCTGAGCACCAGACTGAAAAGACATCCTTTAGACTAATGAATGACACCAAGAGGGCGTGGACACAGAGTCCAATTCAAAGTACTTTTACACATATTCAAAATAATACACAACCTCTCAGCTGACAGCCTACAACCACTCATAAAAACCGATGACAGCAAGAGACCAAGAAGAAAAGGAACCTCAGACACCATCAGAACACCAAAGGAATTTGCTAAAACAAAGCAGGCCACATCAAGTAGGGCACTCTCCCTGGCAGCGCCCGCTATATGGAACTCCCTCCCAGACCACCTAAGATCAACCAAAGATCTCAAGGACTTCAGAAAACATAAGACTGCTCTATTTACAGAACATTTCAAGGACCTCACATAAATGACTCCTTTTTACTACTTTCAAGACAATACAGGATCATGATCCTAGCGCACCTTTCACACGGCTCCATTATTGTATATAAGTATATTGCTCATTATGTAAATAGCTCACCGATAAAATCTGACACACTGCACCACACACCATTCTTCTTAGTTCTCCCACTGCATGCTACAGACCACACATTATTATTGATTGTTTGATGTGCCAAACCGCTTTGAATTAATGATAAAGCGGTATACTAAATCCTTCTAAATAAAAAAATAAATCCTTAAGACTAATGAATGACACCAAGAGGCGTGGACACAAAGTGGCCCAGCGGATTCATAGCTTAATTCCCACTGTACACAGATTTGGTTGAAACCATCAAGACGGTGACTTCATATCTATGAGACACCCTCGCCTAATAAGACATCAACATATTATCCATATAGTTTGCCATCCACCAAGAAAATGTCTCACACAAGTGCATAAATGAAAAAGCGCTAAAATGCATGCTTGTAAATGCGAGATCCATCCGGAAGAAATGGCCAGTCATTGCTGACTACGTCAAGAATCAAAAGCTTGACAATCTTCATCACAGAATCGTGGCTAACAGATAATGACAAAGTACTTTTTAACCAGCTCAAGCTTCCAAATTATGACACCTTCAACTCCCTTAGGACTAACAAGGTGGAGGCACACTCATCATGGCTAAGTCTGACCTGCAATTCCAATGCCTCTCCATCCATAACACTAACACTGACACCATCATGATAGCTAATAAGCATTTAGCTACAGCACTCTACTGTGCTCCATCTACCTGCACTGATGACCTATCCATAACACTGGATCTAATCTGTAACCACTCGCAATATTCCAAACCTCTCTGGATTCTAGGCGACTTCAACCTCCCAGCTCTAATCGAAGAAGAATGCCACAGCTTTCCTTGATGCTATGTCCTCACTTAACTATCAACAAATAATACATACCCCTACCCACACAAAAGGTAACACACTGGACCTTATTTTCGCATCTACATATACAGATTTAAAAAAAAAAGCCTTGTACACCCACAGGTCTTCCTAGTACCATGGTCAGACCACAATGCTATCATTTTTCATATTCCAAGCAAAAGCCCATACTCAAAGCTATTGCCACTACTGAACCTCCACTCGAGCGTCGCTTTAAACCGTTCAATAGAGAATCTTTCCTTGCAGAAATTCTAAATGACCTCAACTCTGATCCAGAACCTACAGACTTAACTGAATTACTACACACTTGGAATACTTCCCTAAGAAAAGCTGCCCTAAGATCTCAGTGTGATCACCCAAATAAAAGGATGAACAGCGCTATCTGGTTCACAGCTGATTTACACAGCTCTCTAAAGAACCTCAGAAAGACTGAATGAAAATGGCGTAAATCAAGGCTCCCTCATCACCAGGAATTATACTTGAAAACCTTAAATGAACACCGACTTGCCATTATGCAAAGAAAGAAGAAATACCACACAAATCATCTGATGCGTTCCCTCAGACCTTGTGAACTCTTTAAATTAATTCAATCTTACTAAGGATTCATCTCTGTTTCCAACAAATAACTTAGTACACCCGCGAGACATTGCCTTATACTTCCAAAATAAACCAAAACTTCCATCGACAAACAGGGAGACCTCTACGTGGACACTCCTCTGCCTGAACCCAACAGCACTCCTACTCTAAATCACTTCTACCCATACTCTCCTAAACAAATCGAAAACATTATAAAAGGTCTTAACACAACCACCTCACCACCCAATGATCCATGTCCTTCCTTCTCACTGGATTAAAGCTACCTGCCCTCATTTAAGCTCCTACATTGCCAACATTATCCGACTTTCCTTCAAACAAAGGTGTTGTACCAAAGCAATTGAAATCTGCAACAATCAAACCTCTCCTAAAAAACTCTAAGCTAGACACACAGGACCCTAACTCCTACCATCCCATTTCGAGTCTTCCCTTCTTATCGAAAATAATGAAGAAAATAGTTCAGCAACAAATACAAGACCGTATCGACTGCAATGCACCACTTGATTTGCAACAGCATGGTTTTAGACAACATCATGGTGTTGAGACCTTGCTCACATCCCTATTTGATAACTTGATTTTAGGCTTGAATAATTCAAAACAAGGCTTTATACTTATAGAAACATAGAAAGATTGAAACATGATGACAGAAAAAGACCACATGGTCTATCTCAGCGATGGCGAACCTATGGCACGCGTGCCAGCTGTGGCACGCGAAGGCCTTGCAGCTGGCACGCGGGAAGGTCGCACATTAAAAAAAAAAAAAAGCTGCCCGCTGCCGCCGCGGCGGCATGGAGTGTCCCGCGGGGCTCCCTCTGCCCGGCGGGACTCTCCCGGCGCTGCTCAGCCCCTCTCTGCCGGCTTGCAGAGACGCGTAGGGAGAGTCTCCCTCGGGTCTCTGTTAAGCCCGCAGGGGCTGATGGGAAATTTCCCATCTGCCCCTGCGGGCTTAAGAGAGACACGAGGGAGACTCTCTCTCCCTTCGCGTCTCTGCAAGCCGGCAGAGAGGGGCTGAGCAGCGCCGGGAGAGTCCCGCCGGGCAGAGGGAGCCCCGCGGGACACTCCATGCCGCCGCGGCGGCAGCGGGCAGCTTTTTTTTTTTTTATTGCCATGAGCCGAGGGAGGGGGTTAAGACTGGCAATGGGCTAGGGAGGGAGAGAGGGGGGTTAAGACTGGCAATGGGCTAGGGAGGGAGGGAGGGAGGGGGGTTAAGACTGGCAATGGGCTAGGGAGGGAGGGAGGTTAAGACTGGCAATGGGCTAGGGAGGGAGGGGGGTTGAGACTGGCAATGGGCTAGGGAGGGAGGGAGGGGGTTGAGACTGGCAATGGGCTAGGGAGGGAGGGAGGTTAAGACTGGCAATGGGCTAGGGAGGGGGGAGGGGGGTTGAGACTGGCAATGGGCTAGGGAGGGAGGGAGGGAGGGAGGGGGGTTGAGACTGGCAATGGGCTAGGGAGGGGGGGTTAAGACTGGCAGTGGGCTGGGGAGGGGGGTTAAGACGCAGTGGGCTATGGGGGGGAGTTAAGACTAGCAATGGGCTGTGGGCTGATGAGGGCTGGCAATGGGCTATGAGCTGATGAGGGCTGTCTGGAAATGGGGTGATGGGGGGGTTAGGACTGGTAATGGGCTATGGGGGGGGTTAAGACTGGTAGTGGGCTGATGGGGGGGTTAGGACTGGTAATGGGCTATGGGGGGGTTAAGACTGGTAGTGGGCTGATGGGGGTGTAGGACTGATAATGGGTTATGGGGGGGGCTAGGACAGGAAATGGGCTGATGGGGAGGGGTTAGGACTTGAGGTGGGCTGATGTGGTTAGGACTGGTAATGGGCTGTGGGCTGATGGGGGGGTTTAGGACTGGCAATGGGCTATGGGGGGCTGACTGGAAATGGGCTGATGGGGGGTTAGGACTGGTAAAGGGTTATAGGGGGGGGCTTAAACTGAAAATGGGGTGATGGGGGTTAGGACTGGAAGTTGATTGACGGGGGGCTAGGACTGGTAATGGGTTGGGGTGTTGCTAGGACTGGAAATGGGCTGAGTGGAAGGGGAGGCTTGAACTGCAAATAGCTGATGGGGAGGGGGCTTGGAATGGAAATGGGCTGTGAGGGAAGGGAGCTAGGACTGAAAATGGGCTGATGGAACAGCTAGGATAGGACTGGAAATGGGCTGTTGGGGGGAGCTAAGATTGAAAATGGGCTGTGGTGGGGGCTTGAATTGAAATGGACTCATGGAGGGGCTAGAACTGGAAGTAGGCTCATGGGGGGGCTTGGACTGGAATTGGGCTGAGTGGAGGGGAGCTATGATTTGACATGGGCTGATGGTGGGGCTAGGAAATGAGTAGAAATGGGCTGATGGGGGGGCTAGGATTGAAAATGAGCAGATGAAGGGACTTGGACTGGAAATGGGCTGATGCAGGGACTAGAAGGGAATGGATGCTGGGTGAGACTGCAACTAGAAGGGAGCTGATGTTGGGGGAGGATTAGAATGGGATGGGGCTGGGAGAGTAAAATGGAGAGGGGAAAAATATTTTGTGTAGGAGGGATGAAAAATCTACAATTGGCCAGGTATTGGGAGAGTAATTGGGGATTGAGGATGGAGGGGTAAAATTTGTGTGGATGAAATAGGAATGAGGAAAGAGCAAAAGGAGAAAGATTAGTATGTTAAAGCAGATGTAGAGAGAGAGAGAATGGAAAAAAAACTAGAAGAGAGAAGAAAGGACAAATGGACAGCAGACGATGGAGAGTTAGCAGAAAACATGAAGAAACCAGAAGAAGGTGGCTGGACCAATTGCAACTGAAAAAAAATGCACAAAAGGTAGAAAGATATCTCTTTATTTTGAATTTATTAACTGGAATATGTCAGCTCTGGGAAATGTGCATCATTAACATCTGCGCTTTGTTTGGTACAAGAGGAAATTCCTATTTGACGTTGCCACTTGTTCTCTTTCCCCAGTATTCTCTGAAATGTATTGGTTTAATATTTGCAGTGTTGCCTTTTGATAGGTAGGGTATGGTGCTTTGTGAGTCCTGGTAATGCTGTCAGGATACGGCGGGTTTGCTATGGGTTCTAAATGGGCAGCGTTTGTAGTAGTTCCTAATGTGCCTGGCGGTTGGCACTGGATTATAGTAATGTAGAAATCTTTTAGTCTTTCTTTATCCATACACTCATTAAGAGACATGTTTACTAAAAGTTAGTGTATGGTAACATTATGCAAATATTTATGCAAATAAGACCACTTATGCAAATGACGTGCTGGCACTTTGAGGAAATTCTTTGGTTTTGTGCGGCAGTTTGGGCACTCGGGCTCAAAAAGGTTAGCCATCACTGGTCTATCTAGTCTGTCCTTCCATAACAACAACTACAACAGTCCACTTTTTACCTTTAGAGATCCTCTGTGATGGTCCCATGCTTTTTTGAATTCAGTTACTGTCCTCATCTCTACCACCTACACTGGGAGACTATTCCATGGATCCACTACTCTTTCCGTAAAGAAATATTTCTGCATATCACTCCTGAATCTATCTCCCTTCACCCTCATCCCATGTCCCCTCGTAGCAGAACTTGCTTTCAATTGAAAGAGGCTCTCCCCCTGAACATTTATGCCATGGAGGTATTTAAACATCTCAATCATATCACCTCTATCCCGCCTTTCCTCTAAGGTGTACATATTAAGATCCTTAAGTCTGTCCTCATATGCTTTATAATGAAGCCCACTAATCATTTTAGTAGCCACCCTCTGCACCGACTCCATCCTGTTCACATCCTTTTGAAGGTGCGGTCTCCAGAATTGCACACCATACTCCAAATGAGGTCGCACCAAAGACTTATACAGAGGCATTATCACCTCCTTTTTTCTGCTAGTCATTCCTCTCCGTATGCACCCAAGCATCCTTCTAGCTTTTGCCGTCGCCTTTTCTACCTGTTTAGCTACTTTAAGATCATCAGACACAACCACGCCTAGGTCCCGCTCTTCTTTAGTGGACAAAAGTACTTCACCTCCTATACTGTATTGCTCCCTTGGATTGCTGCAGCCCAAATGCATGACCTTACATTTTTTAACATTAAATCCCAGTTGCCAAATTCTAGACCATTCTTCAAGCTTAGCTAGATCCCTCCTCATGTTATCTACACCTTCCTGGGTGTCTACTCTATTGCAGATTTTGGTATCATCTGCAAAGAGGCAAACCTTATCAGACAGCCCTTCCGCTATATCACTAACAAAGATGTTAAAAAGAATCGGACCAAGGACAGATCCCTGGGGCACACCACTGGTAACATCCTTCTCCTCAGAGTGAGCTCCATTTACTTGTACTCTTTGTCGCCTCCCACCCAACCAATTTCTAAGCCAAGCAGTAACTTTAGGGTCCATCCCTAGGGTGCTCAGTTTGTTTATAAGTCGCCTGTGAGGAACAGTGTCAAAGGCTTTACTGAAATCTAAATACACCACATCTAGAGCTCTCCCTCGGTCCAACTCCCTGGTCACCCAGTCAAAGAAATCAATCAGATTTGTCTGACAAGACCTGCCTCTGGTGAATCCATGCTGCCTCGGATCCTGTAATCCGCTGGACTCCAGAAACCTCACTATTTTCTCTTTCAGCAGCGTTTCCAATAATTTACTCACCACCAAAGTTAAACTAACCAGCCTGTAATTTTCAACCACATCCTTACTTCCACTTTTGTCTTTTATTTTCATGGATATTGCTGCAGCCTTTGATACAGTCTGTCACAGTCATTTGATCAAGCTACTCAAGCTTAAAGGCATCCAAAGTACAGCTCTAGAATGGTGTAGATCATATCTAACAGATCGACAACAACAAGTTTGGACGGGCAATCAAACTTCTGATATTTATCAGCAAACTAAAGAAACACAGAAACACAAACATGATGACAGAAAAAGACCACATGGCCTATCTAGTCTGTCCTTCCATATCAACAACTACAACAGTCCCCTTTTTTCCTTTAGAGATCCTCTGTGCTTGTCCCATGCCTTTTTGAATTCAGATACTGTCCTCATCTCTACTACCTCCACTGGGAGACTATTCCACGGATCCACCACTATTTCTGTAAAGAAATATTTCCATCTATCACTCCTGAATCTATCCCCTTTCACCCTCATCCCATGTCCCCTCATAGCAGTACTTGTTTTCAATCAAAAGAGGCTCTCCCCCTGTGCATTTATGCCATGGAGGTATTTAAACGTCTCAATCATTATCACCTCTACCCACCTTTCCTCTAATGTGTACATAATAAGAGCCTTAAGTCTGTCCACATATGTTTTATAATGAAGACCACTAACCATTTTAGTAGCCACCCTCTGTACTGACTCCATCCTGTTTATATCCTTTTGAAGGTGCGGTATCCAGAATTGTTCCGCAAGGCTCTTCCCTATCTGCACTCTTATTTAACATATATTTACAACCAATATGTACAATCATACAGTCCTTCGGCATTCATTATCACATCTATGCAGATGATGTGCTCCTCTATACACCTTTCTCAACAGAGAACCCAAACTTCACTAATATAATCGACTGTTTCAATGCTGTCTCCGATTGGCTAGAGATTCACAACCTCAAAGTAAACTACAAAAAGTCTGAAATCCTCTGTTACAAAAATCCAAACTTTCATAGCTCCATCCTCCCTAAAGGTTAAAAATGCTGAACTAAAGTCTAATCGGAAGGTCAGATATCTCGGCGTCACTCTGGACCAGTCCTTAAACTTGGAGTCCCATATAAACATCACAAAGGCTGTATACTATAATACACGTTCCCTCTGGCACCTCCGTTCCCTACTCGAACCTACTGACTTCCACACTGTTTTCAAAGCCATTATCACTTCTCTCTTTGACTATGCAATCATCATCATCCTGCATGGGCTTCCTGGATATTCACTCCAGCCTTTGCAGTTAGCTCTGAATACGGCTGCAAGAACCATTTATGGAGCTTCAAGATACAAACACGTAACACCTCTGCTAATTCATCTCCACTGGCTACCAATAAGCAGTCGACTAAAATACACATCTCTCCTAATTACTTTTAAAATCCTCCATCACCTATCTGCACCCTCATTGGAAGACCGCCTACACTGGACCCGACAATAGAACAAGGAGAACAAATATGACAAATACTCTCACCACCCCCTCCGTATCTAGAAAAAGCTCCCAATTTGCCAACAGAGCTTTCTCCGGCTTTGGCCCGCAACTATGGAACTCCCTATCTCCCCATATTCGTCTCATTTCAGATTTAGCCACCTTTCGCAAAGAAATTAAAAAACACGCCTATTCCATCTTGTTTTTGACTATGTAACTTAAATCCTTGCACATCAATCTCATGCTCAAGAGTCTTTCAGACTGTAAATAGTTATCCTACTGTGTATGATCTCCTAATGTTTACTTATTGTAAATAGTTATTGGTTTCCTTGCTCATCTGTTCTATGTAATTCTGTTACATGTTCCATATAACTTATATTTTATGTTAACTGTTCTATGTACAATGTTGTTCTCTTGTAAACCGTGCTGATCATGAATAGTGCGGTATAAACCTAAAAAAAATAAATAATAAGACTAAGTCTGTCCTCATATGCTTTAAAACTGAAAAAACCTCCACATTGCAACTTGAAAGCTTAAATTGTAACTAAATAGTGACATGCATATGCTTTATAACAAAGACCACTAAATATTTTAGTAGCCACCCTCTGCACCGATTCCAACCCGTTTATATCCTTTTGAAGATATGGTCTCCAGAATTGCACACAATACTCCAAATGAGATCAGAGAAGAGACATACAGGGGGCACAATCGCCTCCATTTTTCTACTGGCCATTCCTCTCCCCCTATACACCCAAGCATCCTTCTGGCTTCCACAGTTACCTTTTCTACCTGTTTAGCTACTTTAAGACAGTCAGAAACAACCACACCCAGGCAGGGGCAGCTCAAGGCAATCTGCTGCCTGAGGTGAGGGAGGAGATGGCACCCCCCCCCCCTCCCCTGGAGCCATGGGGGGGTGGGCCTCTCTCAAAACTGCAGTCTGCAACTGAATCAAATCAAAAAGCTAATTAGATAATGTGGAGAAAATAAAAAGATGTTTGCACACCAAGGAACTAAAAGAGCGAAAACCACAGCACAATTTATATTACCAAATTATAACTAATTTTTATTTTGTTGTGATAAACTGTTGTATGGTTCTTGCTTTTTCTATTTGAATATATATTTTGCATTCACAGAAGTCCCTCCCTCAACAACGGGTGAAGAGCAGAACTAGGACATTCGACCACAGAACTCAATATCTTAAAAAAAATAAATAAAGTCTGATTCTGGCCATCTCTCTAAAACGTTCTCCTGTACCAGGCATACTGTGAATTCAGAGGAGTGGAGGAGTAGCCTAATGGTTAGGATACTGGCTTAGGAATCAGGAGACCAGGGTTCAATTCCCACTAGCACTCCTTGTGGCCTCTGGCAAGTCACTTAACCTTCCATAAAATACAAAACCCTACAAAAGTCACCGAGGATACCATACCAGCACCAACATCCAAATACTCACATAAGGAGCCTACCCAAAAAAAGAATCACTGTAAATACTACAGCAGTCCCTGGAACATCCAACACTAATTTGAAAAGCTGAACAATTCAGATTACTACAGTAAAGATCCCTATGTACAAACTCCAAAGCTGGAAAAGTCCAAAATTCATCATCAGCAGTGACATTTTCAGGCTACTAAACAAAATTAAACTGAGTTGTTACCTTAAAATTTGAAATTTTCTTGTATCTAAACTTACAAAATATTTTGAATTTCAGTCTGGCAGCGTAAAGAACGCAAAACTGCAAATCTCTGAGACAAACCATATTTCAGTATCCCCTCAACCAGCACCCTACACTTGACTATATCAAGAACCAAGAGTGCAGGACCCATAGAGCAAATCTACTATTCCATAACAGCACTAAACTTCACACAACATGGAGCATACCCAGAAAAGGACAGCACAAATATTGCAGTGGGCCCTAGAACATCCATATTCCTATTCAGAAAACTGAACAAGCCGGATTACTACAGCTCCATACATAGAAACTCCATGCTAACAGAACACACAGCCTCAGTCATATATGCAGAATAGAGATATATTCCCTACTTGGTGAAGATCAGTACAAACTAAAAACAGACATATGTAGACAAAAATTGTTTTTACTCATTACTCTGTTTACAGGACTTCTCTCTCAAAATTATACTTTACTGCAGAGTGAGGCAAGAGAAAGAATTCTCACACACAGACATCTGTATTGTTGGCAGAAGTTAACATAATAGCTCAGCACAAGTAGAGTGAATGAAACTAATGACACCTGAGTTAGTTGCACCGGCAGCCGTTTTGCCACATTGAAATGCAGTAATTGCAGGAGGATGTAATAAACTCCCGGCAGTTAGCCTATAGCCCCGCATAATCAAACTCTGGAATTAGTTACCAAAGGATGTAGCAAAAGCTGTTAGTGTAGCTGGGTTTAAAAAAAAAAAAGTTTGGACAAGTTCCTGGAGGAAAGGTCCATAAACTATTGAGGACCCAAGAAATCCACTGGTTGCCCCAAGACAGGCATTGTGGAACCTGTGTGCCTTTTTGGGAACCTGCCAGGTTCTTGTGACCTGGATTGGCCACTGTTGGAAACAGGATACTGGGCTTGATGGACCTTAGTCTGACCCAGTATGGCATTTCTGTTCTTTTGTTCATATGTTAACAGCGCAAAGCTTAGGAAACAAACTGCTAAATATGCCAAACAAGAGGGGCTCAACAGCACCATGCAGCACCTCCCACTTCCACATAACGACTTGGTGCCCCAATACAGCACTTCCTACCCTCTGAAAAAAGAGGAAATGCAAGATGCTTGCAAGAATCACAGCACAGTTTATAATACCGAATTATATTTTGTTATAAATTGCATTGCAGTTCTTTCTTTTTGAATATATATTCTGCAACCACAGAAACCTCTCCCTCGATAATGGGTGCAGAGCAGAGGTAGAACATTCACCCACAGAGTTCAATATATTAAAAAACATTCTGATTCTGATCTTTTCACTAACAAACATTCTCCAGTACCAGGCATATTGCAAACTAATACAAAACCCTACAAAAATCACTGATCTACAAGGCCAAATCAACCATACCATACCAGCATAAACTTCCAAAATTCATACAAGGGGCCTACCCAGAAAAATGCAGCACTATAAATACTGCAGGGGGTCCTAGAACATCCATACATCTATTGAAAGGCTGAACAAGTCAAATTACGATAGTATACATCCCTGCATACAAACTCCATCTTAACAGAACATCTGGCCTCAGTCATACACTCAGAACACAGACCCTCGCCGAGAATAGAGTGACGATAACCTAAAGCAAAAATAAAAATAAGTAGACAAAAATTAAACTAAAGCCCAAGAAGCCAGACACTGCATGCGGTGCAACACTGATGATCTACCATTTATTGCCTCTCCTTTTGTTTTCTTCCCTTCCTTCCATCTTGGATATTGATATTTTTCCTCCCTTCTTCCATTTATTTCTCTCTCTGGCCACTCAGATTTTACTACTATTTACTATCCAGTTCTCAATCTTCCTCTTTTACATGCCATCTACCTACCGCTCTTCAGTCTTCACCCCAGTCCTTCCATTCCCCAGATCTTCTTCACTAGTCCATTATTCCCCAGTCTTTGCTCACTCTCCATGTCTAACATCTCATCACCCATCCAGTGTCTTTCTCTTTCTCTCCATCCAGTACCTCCACTCTCTCTCTCTTTCTTTCCATATCTGACATCTCTTTTCCTATCCCTCCTGCACCAGCCTATCTCCATACCATACCATACCATCCCATCCCCACCTTATTACTCCTATGTTCACCGTCTTTCCGTCTCTTTCTCAACCTATTTACCTAATGTCCGTCTTCTCTCCTCTCTCTCCCCTTATTACCCCAATGTCTTGCATTTCCTTCTCTCCTTACCCAGTGTACAGCATCTCCCCTCTGTCTTCCCCCTCCACAAGTCCAGCATTTTCCCCAAAGTCTCTCTATAACTCCCTGGCCAACATCACCACATCACCCCTCCTTGCCTCTCCCTATGCCCATTTCCATGTCCAGTATCTACCTAGCCCCCCACCTCAATCTTATTCCTGCTGCCTCCCTATTCCCCGTGCTGCACCCAGAATCTCCCATCTGACTCCCTATGCCCATTCACATCACCTCCCAATGCCTCCTCATGTTCATTCCCCCCATTTATGTACAAGAGGCAGCGCCTGCCCACGGAGCAGCATGTCCCATGAGCAGGGGCTGTGCAGGCCGTGATCCAAGCCCAGAGTGGCAGAGCACAGCTGGCCTTGGATAGCTCGACTGCAGGACGTGCTGATCCACTGTGCAGGCTCTGCTTCTCTGGGCCACGATAGTTGCCTCCCACACCCTTCTGCCTGTGGGGGCTGTGCAAGCCGTAACTGCGGCCCAGCGAAATACAGCCTGCCAGCAGGAGCTGAGATCAGGAGGCGCTGTAGCTGGCCGGCAGCCCCCACTCCCCATTCAGAATGGCCTGTGGAGCGTCAGCAGCCTAGAGGAGGGCCTGCTCACAGGACATGCTGCTTCCGTGGGCAGAAGGCTGTGAGAGACCGCAATCGCTAATCACAGCTTTCTGCCTGCACGAGTAGCGTGTCCTGCGGGCAGGCTCTCCACTAGGCCACCGTGGCTTTGCAGGCCATACTAAATGGGGAGTGGGCGGCTAGCAACAGAACCTCGTGACGTTGGCACCCTCTGACGCACTTACGCAGCTTAGGTAATGCCGGCCCTGGTCCAGAATTTGTCTCCCTGCTTCCCCCCCTCCCCCCAAGCATTTGTCCTCCTGTCCCCTCCTGTCCACCTCTCTTCCTGTCTATCAGCATCAGCAGTGGCAGCAGGAAAACAAAAGCACAGGCTTTTGCGACTTGGCAAGCTCATAAGTACCTGCTGGTTCCACCCTCTTCCCCCTCTGAAGGGAACGGCATCAGAGAGGATGGGAGCCATCAGGGTCTTGCATGCATGCCGGAATCGTAAGAGCCAGCACCTTTGCTTTCAAAGATGATGGTTTGTTGCTGCTGCTTGTCCAGCTCCAAGAACAAGCAGCAGCAACGAACCATCAACTTTGAAAAGAAAGATGCTAGCTCTTGCGATTCCAGCATGCTTGCAAAATCCCAATGGCTCCCACCCCCCTCTGATAATGCCATTCGCGTCAGAGGGGGGCAGAACCAGCAGGGACTTAAAAGCGTGACCAGACACAAGAGCCAGCTTTACCTCTGAAATGGGGCAGTGGGGGGGGGGGGCGCGGAAGGCTGATTCTGCCGCTGCTGGGAGAAGAAATGGCAGCGACAGCAGCTAGTCCATTTAGATTTAATTTTTTGAATAACAGAAGGCAGAGTGAGGTGGAAGCCACTTCGCTGTTTTAGGTGACATTTTTGCTGCCCTGAAAAACATCGCCACCTGAGGAGGCTGCCGCCTCACTCCGTCTCATTATAGAACCGCCCCTGAACCCAGGTCCCCCTCTTCTTTTGTGGACAGAAGTACTTCACCCCTACATTGTACCACTCCCTTGGATTTTTGCAGCCCAAATGCATG
The DNA here is from genome assembly GCA_033557465.1 of Ichthyophis bannanicus. NCBI lineage: Eukaryota > Metazoa > Chordata > Amphibia > Gymnophiona > Ichthyophiidae > Ichthyophis > Ichthyophis bannanicus. The sequence continues at coordinate 896,563,502 of CM066035.1, read as the reverse complement.
ACCCTGCATCTTTTAGCATTAAATCTCAGATGTCAAATTCTAGACCATTCTTCAAGCTTAGCTAGATCCCTCATGTTATCTACTCCTTCCTGGGTATCTAATCTATTGCAGATTTTGGTATCATCCGCAAACAGGCAAACCTTACCCAAAAGCCCTTCCGCAATATCACTAACAAAGATGTTAAAAAGAATCGGACCACGGACAGATCCTTGGGGCACTCCACTGGTAACCACCTCCTCCTCCTCAGAATGAGTTCTATTTACCTGCACTCTTTGCTGCCTCCCACTCAACCAATTTCTAACCCAAACAATAACTTTAGGGTCCATCCCTAGGGTGTTCAGTTTGTTTATAAGTTACCTGTGCGGACCAGTGTCAACGGCTTTACCGAAATCTAAGTATACCACATCTAGGGCTCTCCCTTGATCCAGCTCCCTTGTTGCCCAGTCAAAGAAATCATATTTGTCTGACAAGATCTGGCTCTGGTAAACCCATGCTGCCATGGATCCTGCAATCCATTGGACTCCAGAAACCTCACTATTCTCTCTTTTAGCAACGTTTCCAATAATTTACGCACCACAGAGGTTAGACTAACCGACTTATAGTTTTCATTAATGAATAGAGTAGAACGGGTAAACATAGATCGGTTGTTTACTCCTCCAAAAAAGTAGAAAGACTAGGAGACACGCAATGAAGCTACAATGTAACTCATTTAAGACTAAGAGAAAATGTAGTTACTCACCTGTAACAGGTGATCTCCAGGAACATCAGGAATTTAGTCTTCACATATGGGTGATGTTGGTACCGACGGAGTCCACATGGGAACGCTCCCCAGCATCCAATAGGAAAGCTTTTGGGAGCATCCCACTGAGCCTGCATTGCTGCCTTCTTGCCTTTGTGACTCTCCCTCTTCAGTTGCGTTTGTAGCTGAGATAAAGGAGAGTGAGAGCACGAGACAGCGAGAGAACGCGAGAAAGAAACTCTACAACTCCTAGGGGAGGAGGGTGGGTTGTGAAGACTAAATTCTTGCTGTTCCTGGAGATCACCTGTTACAGGTGAGTAACTATGCTATCTCCAGGAACAAGCAGGAATACACTCCCAGATGCCAGTGAAAGGTCCCCAGAATTGGCAGATTTTCTCCAGAGCATGTCTCAAGAGGGCATGGATCTTTAATGGACGTCTGGCATCGAAAATTCCAGGACGGAGGGTAGGAGTTGACCTAAGTCTGAAAGAGGTGTTGGAGTACAGCCTGACCAAACATGGCATCCCGGCAGAAGTCCTTGTCCAAACAGTAATGGGCAGCAAAGGTATGCACCGAAGACCAGGTGGTTGCTTTGCAGATTTCGTCAATGGTTACAGAACATACGTTTGTCATCGAGGCAGCCATAGCACGAACATTATAGGCAGTGATATGACCTTCAAGGGATAGTCCTGCTTTGCCATAAGCAAATGAGATGCAATCTGCTATCCATTTAGACAGAGTACATTTGGATACTGGCAACCCAAGTGACTGGGATCAAAGGAGATGCATAACAGAGCTCTTGCGATGCTCAGCTGTCCTTTGAAGATAGAATGCCAAGGTACACTTGCAGTCAAGAGTATGGAGGGTTGCTTCTGCCCTACAGAAATGGTCTAGGGAAGAAGACAGGCAGGTAGACCAACTGATTTAAATGGAAAGGAAACACCACCTTGGGCATGAAATGAGGAAGCGTTCTAAGGACAACCTTATTATGGTGGAAGCATGTATAAGGAAGGTCAGCAACCAACGCTTGGAGCTCACTGATGTGTCTAGCTGAAGTGAGTGCAACAAGGAAGATGACTTTCCAAGAGAGAAACTTTAGCGATGTTGTGGCTAAAGATTCAAAGGGTGGCTTAAGGAGCTGACCTAACACAACATTAAGATCCCATGCCACCGGTGGTGGTCTGATGGAGGGCTTGGTTAATAAGAGCCCTCTCATGAAACATGTCACAAGCAGCTGTAAAGAAAGACTGCCCCATCCAAGGTGATCAGCAATTGCACTGAGATGAACCCTCACAGAGTTTGTCTTGAGAACGGAGGACAAAAGATGAAGGAGATACTGAAAGAGCCTCCACCGGAGCTGAGAAGGGGTTAAGATCCCTTTGGATACACCGAGTACCTACAACACTTAAAGTCATAGAAATGTCTGGTAGACGGTTTCCTGGAAGCTAGTAGGATGTCCTTTACTTCCTGAGAAAGATTGAGACCTTGCAAGACTACGCTTTCAGCAGCCAAGCCATGAGATGGAGGAACTGCGGGCTGGGATGGAGTAATGTCGCCTCCTCCTATGAGAGAAGGTCGGGAGCTGATCAGAGACTGAGAGGGCGAGTCTGTGACAGACGCAGCAGGAGAGGAAACCACGGTTGACGTGGCCCCTCTCCGCCTTAAGCTTGAAAAGTGCTTTGGGAATCAAGGGTACAGGAGGAAAGACATACAGGAAATCCTGACCCCAGTGAAGGTAGAAAGCATCGACATGCTGATGACTGGGCATCGGGGCTCTGGTGCAAAAATGGGGTAGTTTGGCATTCTGTGGAGAGGCAAAAAAAGGTCTCTCAAGAGTTCCCCAGGTCTGAAGGATGTAGGAGATTGTCTCCTGATGGAGACCACTCGTGCGGAAGGAGGATGTGAATCTGTCTACTACGACATTTTGGTGTCCTGGCAGAGATACTGCTTGGAGATGAACAATGGCAAAGGACCAAAGATGGAGAGCCTCCATGCAGAGGGCCCAAGAGCCCGTTTCCCCCCTGCTTGTTCATGTAGAACATAGCTACCTGATTGTCTTGTCTGGACCACAACTGTGTGTCCCTACAGTTGTTGAAACATTTTGAGGGCATTGAAGATTGCACGAAGCTCCTCCTGCTCTGTCCAGCGGCCCTGAGTGGAGAGAGTCCAAGTGGGCTCCCCAACCCAGTTTGGAGGCATCTGTTGTCAGGATGTATTGATGTGATGGCATCTGAAAAGGTGACCCTATGAAAAGATTCCCCAGGATAGACCATCAGAGCAGGGGAGTTCACGAGAATGTCTGTGACTTTTTAATTTTGTCTGTGAGGGTCCCACAGGCTTATCTCCACTGGGAGGCAAGAGTCCATTGAGTTGTCCGTATGTGCAGACAAGCATAGGCCAATCTCAAGCATCCCCCAGCTTGCAAAAATCATTGAGAAAGCTGCCCAACAACAACTCCAGCATCACATTGACACAGAAGCACCTCTAGACAAATCACAACATGGATTCAGAGAAGCACATGGAGTCGACACAATCCTTACAACCCTATTCAATGATCTGATCACAGGAATAAACAACATCAAACAAGGATTTGTTCTCATCTTTTTAGACATTTCTGCTGCCTTCGATTCTGTAAACCACGATATACTAATTCAACGTCTGAGAGAGAAGGGGATTCGAAGCACAGCACTGGAATGGTGTAGATCCTACCTTTCCAACAGGTGGCAACAAGTTAAAACAGGCCAGAAATCCTCAGAGCCGTTCCTACAGTCTCAAGGCGTACCACAAGGATCTTCACTATCGGCGTTAATGTTCAATATTTATATGCAGCCGATTTGTGAATTGATCAGATCCTTCAACGTGCAATGCTTGGCATACGCTGATGACATCCTCATATATATGCCGTTCAAAACTGACCAACCAGTGTTTACTCCAATAACCAACTGTTTCGGAGCAGTAGCTGAATGGTTGCTGACTCAAAACCTAAGAATAAATCATAGCAAAACTGATGTCCTATTTGTTACAAGGAATCGTAAGTTTGTACCTCCGCCGTCACTGCTGGTCAACAACATAGAACTGACGTCCAAACCCACGATCCGATACCTCGGCATAACATTAGATCAACACCTGGACATGACAATGCACGTGAAGAATGTGACAAAGAATATATACCATAAGATCAGAACACTACGCCACCTCCGTCCACTACTGGACTATACTGATTACCGGTCAACCTTCCAGGCACTAGTCCTCCCACATCTAGATTTTGCAAACATCATCCTCCACGGGCTCCCTCAATCAACCTTAAATCCACTTCGTCTGGCTATGAATACAGCTGCTAGAGTCCTCTCTGGGTCACCAAGGTCTGCTCATATAACGCCTATCATGAAAGACCTACACTGGCTACCACTACAAGCCAGACTCTCATACAAGTCACTAGTTTTGACCTTCAAAGCCATGAATATCTACCCACCAACACCAATCAGAAAACTAATCCATAACACCCCTGAAAATAGAAACAGAAGGACTACAACTATGAACACCTTAATAGTTCCCAAGATGATGACATCATGTACTAAAGCTACATCAAACAGAGCTTTTTCACTGTTCGCACCCAGGAATTGGAATAAACTTCCCCATGAAATCCGCGGCATCAAAAATCTATTACAATTCCGCAAAGCCGTAAAGCATCACTTATTCACAAAATACTACCCAGAAGTGTCCATGGACACACACACAGCCAACAGGCCTCCCACTCACACCAAACACCCTAGCACTTTAATCCAACCAGAAAACGGTTAGTCCCCACGAAAATCCACCTTACTACTATAGACTCATGCCACCCATGAATACATGTTCAATATTCACTCGAGTTTAAATATGGTACATAATTAAAGCATATATATAGTATAATGTTGATTGTACATAGTTATCCCTGTTATTCCATGTTTGATATTCCCTTGTTCTCTGTAAACTCGATGTTACCTGTACACATTGCAGTATATTTTGTTCGATGTACACCGCGCTGATTTTAATAGCGCGGTATATAAGAGATGTTAAATAAATAAATATGGCTCTATATGAACCGTAGAGGCCATATGTCCTAACAGTGTAGCATCTCTCTAGCCGAGAGATTATTTTTGAAGCTTACTTGAAATGCTATCTGTACTAGGCGGGTACAACGGTCCTGGGGTAGAAATGCCCTTGACCGTTGAGTGACTAGAATAGCCCCCATGAACTCTAGTGTTTGAGTAGGAACTAGATGAGATTTTGGAAGATTTATCACAAATCCTAGATCCTGTAATACCTGACTTGTACAAAGGAGAGAGAGGTGAACTTCCAGAGAAGTGGCTGCCCTTATTAGCCAATCGTCTAAGTAAGGGAAGACAAGTATTCTAAGAGTCCATAGATATGCAGCTACAACCGCCATACACTTTGTGAAGACTCTTGGGGCAGAGGCGAGTCCAAAGGGAAGGACTCTGTATTGACAGAGATTTCATAACATAAGAACATAAGATATGCCATACTGGGTCAGACCAAGATCCATCAAGCTCAGTATCCTGTTCCAAACAGTGGCCAATCTAGGTCTTAAGTACCTAGCAGTTTCCCCAAAAGACTCAGGTTCCACAATGCTTTTATTGGGGAGAATGATGGATATCCCATGTCCCCTTTAATAATGATTTATGGACCTTTCCCTCCAGGAATTTGTCCAAACCTTTTTTAAACCGAGCTACACTAGTTTTTACAACATCCTCCGGTAATGAATTCCAGAGTTTGATTACACATTGAGTGAAAAAATAATTCTCTTATTAGTCTTAAATAGGTTACCCTGTATCTTCACTGCATGTCCCCTAGTCTTTCTATATTTTGATGGCGTAAACTATCTACATTTACCCGTTCCACTCCATTCATTAATTTATAGACCTCTTCATATCTCCCATTAGCCATCTCGTTTTCCAGGTTGAAGAGCCCTAAGCTTTTTAGCCTCTCTTCGTAGGGGTTATCTTTCCATTCCCTTTACCATTTTGGTGGCTCTTCCCCGTACCTTTTCTAATAATGCTATATCCGTTTTAAGATATGGTGATCAGAATTGCACACAATATTCAAGGTGTAGACGCACCATAGAACGACTCTGTATTGATAGTGATTTCTTTGGAAGATGAAGCGTAGATACCTCCTGTGTTCTAGATGAATGAGGATATGGGTATTTGCTTCTTTGAGATCTAAAGAACAGAGCTAGCCCTGACTTTGGAGATAAGGTAGAAGGGTTCCTAGTGAAATCATCTTGAATTTCTCTCAAACTAGAAACTTGTTGAGGTTTCTGAGATCTAAGATGGGTCTGCAGCCTCCGTTCTTTTTTGGGAGTAGAGGAGTAGCCTAGTGGTTGGGGCAAGGTACTTCAGGCCAGAAGGTCGGGGGTTCAAATCCCACTAGAGGACAGCAACCTTGGGCTGGAAGGACTGGGGTTTCTAGTCCCACAGGTGCTCCTTGTGGTTTTTGGAAAGCCACTTAAACCTCCATAGCCCATGTTCCCTGTAAAATAGTTATCTCCAAGTTATAATGCCCTGTTCAATGTAATTTCAGTTTGTTCAATGTAAACCGCCTTGATATCATGAAAGGCGGTATATAAGAAATGTTAAATAAATAAATAATAAATAAAGTATGGCGAATAGAACCCCATCCCCTTCTGGTATGTTGGAACCTTTTCTATGGCACACACTGACAGAAGAGAGGTGATCTCTTGCTGGAGGAGAGCAATGAGTGGTGGTTGGGAATGATATTCCCCCACTAGAGTGGTGGGGGGGTATTTATTTTAATTTATTTATTTAGCTGTATTTATATCCCGCTTTTCACCGGGTCAAAGCGGTCAACTGGGGGATACATTTAACATGAGGGGATATGAGACACATACACTAATACTTACAGGGAACATGGGCAATGGAGGGTTAAGTGGCTTGCCCAAGACCACAAGGAGTGCCTACAGGACTAGAAATCCCAGTCCCTCCGGCCTGAGATTGCTGTCCACAGGTGGGACTTGAACCCCCGGCCCTCCAGCCTGAAGTACCTTGTCCTAACCACTATGCTTTGTATGTGAAGCTTGTACCCCTTTCGCACTATGGTTAGTGTCCACTGCTCTTAGGTTATGAAATGCCACCTGTGGGCATAATGACAAAGCCTGCCTGCTATGTGGAGGGGGTGGGGTTCTCCAGAGGCAGGGTGACAATGTTCTCTAGGAAGAAGTAAAAAAACAGGCATAGATTGTGTCTGTGCTGCTGGTTACAGTTTAGGAGCCTGTGGCTTCTGCTGCTTAGGTAGCTGTTGCTTCCTCTGGGTACCCTGAGGCTTGTATCGAGAAGTTAGAAACATAGAAATATGACAGAGACCACATGGCCTATCTAGTCTGTCCTTCCATAACTACAACAGTCCCCTTTTTACCTTTAGAGTTCCTCTGTGTTTCTCCCATGCTTTTTTTAATTCAGTTACTGTCCTCATCTCTATCACCTCCACTGGGAGACTATTCCACGGATCCACTACTCTTTACGTAAAGAAATATTTCCGCATATCACTCCTGAATCTATCTCCCTTCACCCTCATCCCATGTCCCCTCGTAGCAGAACTTGCTTTCAATTGAAAGAGGCTCTCTCCCTGAACATTTATGCCACAGAGGTATTTAAACATCTCAATCATATCACCTCTATCCCGCCTTTCCTCCAAGGTGTACATATTAAGATCCTTCAGTCTGTCCTCATATGCTTTATAATGAAGACCACTAATCATTTTAGTAGCCACCCTCTGCACCGACTCCATCCTGTTCACATCCTTTTGAAGGTGCGGTCTCCAGAATTGCACACTATACTCCAAATGAGGTCGCACCAAAGACTTATACAGAGGCATTATCACCTCCTTTTTTCTGCTAGCCATTCCTCTCCATATGCACCCAAGCATCCTTCTAGCTTTTGCCGTCACCTTTTCTACCTGTTTAGCTACTTTAAGATCATCAGACACAACCACGCCTAGGTCCCGCTCTTCTTTAGTGGACAAAAGTACTTCACCCCCTATACTGTATTGCTCCCTTGGATTGCTGCAGCCCAAATGCATGACCTTACATTTTTTAACATTAAATCCCAGCTGCCAAATTCTAGACCATTCTTCAAGCTTAGCTAGATCCCTCCTCATGTTATCTAGCCCTTCCTGGGTGTCTAATCTATTGCAGATTTTGGTATCATCCGCAAAGAGGCAAACCTTACATGAAAGCCCTTCCGCTATATCACTAACAAAGATGTTAAAAAGAATCGGACCAAGGACAGATCCCTGGGGCACACCACTGATAACATCCTTCTCCTCAGAGTGAGCTCCATTTACTTGTACTCTGTCGCCTCCCACCCAACCAATTTCTAACCCAAGCAGTAACGTTAGGGTACATCCCTAAGGTGCTCAGTTTGTTTATAAGTCACCTGTGAGGAACAGTGTCAAAGGCTTTACTGAAATCTAAATACACCACATCTAGGGCTCTCCCTCGGTCCAACTCCCTGGTCACCCAGTCAAAGAAATTAATCAGATTTGTCTGACAATATCTGCCTCTGGTGCATCCATGCTGCCTTGGATCCTGTAATCCGCTAGACTCCAGAAACCTCACTATTTTCTCTTTCAGCAGCATTTCCAATAATTTACTCACCACCGAAGTTAAACTAACCGGCCTTTAGTTTTCAACCACATCCTTACTTCCGCTTTTGTGTAAAGGCACCACCATATAGTTACACTTCACAACCTGGACGCACTCTTGATCACAGAAACCTGGTTATCAAAAGAAGATAATGTCCTTATTAACCAACTCATTCCACCAAATTTTTCCATACACACAACTCACAGAGAAAATAAGAAGGGAGGAGGAGCACTCATTCTTCTCACCAAGTCTGAACTCCTTTTCAATACAACTAACTCCTACAGCTCAGACAATCTGGAAACAATCACCATAGTGAACAAGCAATGCTCCATCAACCTGATTTACAGAACCCCCTCAAGCTCCCCAGATAACCTGCCTACCATATTAGACATTGCTGCCAATACCAGCAACATTAACATTCCAAACTGGATATTGGGGGATCTCAATCTCCCATCACTACAACAACATCAGTCCTCTGCATTCCTCAATGCCATCAAAACTCTTGGATATCAACAACTAATCTTGGAGCCCACTCACATCAAAGGAAACATCCTTGACATGGTCTTCGCACCACAATCGGCTTCTGCACAAAACAGCAACATTATAAAATCTATCAATGATGTGCCATGGTCAGACCATAAACTAATAATCCTACAAATTCCTTTGGACAACACTCATTCTTTAAACAACAGAAACCTGAACACACTAAGAGCCCCATCAAGAGGCTTTCGGCCCTTCAATAAGGATGTTATAATGACAAACACCCAACCACTCCTCAGCAATACAACACTTAACCTGGAAGAAGCAATTGAAGCCTAGAATAACAGCCTCAATACCATTGCTATGCTACCACACAAAAACACATCAAGGAAAAGACCCTCAGCTCCATGGTTCTCTCCCGATCTGCGATCTTCTCTTATGCACCTCAGAAGACTCGAAAAACGCTGGCGCCGATCACTGGCCATTGATGATCGTACAGCCTACAATCTCTATTTAGCGACTCACCGTGAAGCAATCACAAACAAAAGGAAGCAGTATCACACAGATATGCTCAAAAGATCACTAAACAAACCTCGTGATCTGTTCAACCTAGTAAAATCTTTATCTAATGAACCATCTTCAGAACAAAAATGTGATATTCACCCACAAGAATTTGCTGATTACTTGCAATCTAAACTCCTACAGACAGATGAGCTACAGAATACAGTTATTCAAGAATCAACTTGTCAAAACACCTTATCTTCACTGTCTGCACCCTCAGCTAAACAAATTGAAGACACAATCTCCTCACTCAATACCTCCACCGCTCAAACCGATCCTTGCCCAGCCTTCTGGATAAAGGACCTTAGAAGTGTATTCAGCCCATTCATTGCAAGAATCATGAAACTCTCTTTCTCAACTGGATCATTCCCATCTGCTCTAAAGCTCACATCCATCAGACCATTATTAAAGAATTCCAAATTAGACCCTAAAAGGGCTGACTCATACAGGCCTATCGCTAGCATTCCCCTCCTAGCAAAAATTTTTGAAAAAGAGGTGCAACGCCAAATTCAAGACCACATAGATTCCACAGCTCCTCTCGACTACTTTCAACATGGCTTCAGAGAACACCATGGAGTTGAAACACTCCTCACCACCCTCCTCAATAACATACTCACCAATATAGACAACATCCGCCAAGGCGTCGTGCTAATCTTCTTAGATATAGCAGCAGCGTTTGATTCGGTAAATCACGAGATACTCATTACACGATTGAAGGAAAAAGGCATCGGTAGTTCAGCGCTGGAATGGTGCAAATCTTACCTGGACACCAGAATGCAATATGTAAAATCTGCAACAGGAGAATCAAACCTTTTCCACCAAAAACAAGGAGTACCGCAAGGGTCATCTCTTTCATCTCTCATGTTTAACATCTACATGCAGCCCATCTGCAATATCATCAGATCTTTCAACGTGGAAGGTATGATATATGCAGATGACATCCTACTTTATATGCCATTTTCTACAATGCAATTGGATCTACTTCCCATAATAAATTGCTTCAATGCCGTATCAGAGTGGCTCCTATCACAGAACCTCCGCATTCAACATAAGAAAACTGAGGTTCTCTTTGTTACAAGAGACCCTAACTTCATTCCACCAGCACAAATAAGCGTCAAAGGAGCTGATCTATCCACCAAGGAAGCAATAAGATACCTTGGAGTCACACTGGACCACCGTCTCAATATGAAATCACACGTTAACAATATAACAAAGGCTGTATACTTCAAGATACGCACGCTCAGGCATCTACGCTCATTACTGGACCCAGACGATTTTAGAACCATCTTCCAAGCACTCATCCTACCACATTTCGATTTCGCAAATTCAATTCTACAAGGTCTCCCACAATCCACCCTTAGTTCTCTTCAACTTGCCATGAACACTGCTGCAAGGGTTCTACAAGGAGCATCCAGGAGTAATCACGTGACACCAATTCTCAAACATTTTCACTGGCTCCCGATACAAGGCAGAATCATATTCAAAACCCTAACTCTCACATACAAGGCCATACATGGCTTATCTGCAAACTCTCTAACTGAGCTCACACAAGTTTTACCTCCAACTAGAACCAGAAGAAAAATAGCGACAAACACCCTAATAATGCCGAAGGCCATAACAACCTGTAGCCAAGCAACAGCGAATAGAGCCTTCATGTTTTGCGCACCAAAACATTGGAACTCCCTACCACCTGAAATTCGTGCCATAACCGGCATAGTCCAATTCAGAAAGGCCCTCAAACATAACTTATTCATCAAATACTACCCCACATAAAGTGCATAATATTCACCACAAACTTAACAGAATCCCCTCCTTTTCCAAACATTATTGATAATATCACATAAATACTTCTCTCATGTGATCGAATTAGCAGGTCAATATTCTATGTATATAGTTCAATGTATATAGTTGTACCCCCATATTATCCATGTTTATCTTATCCAAATTTATTTTCCTGTTTTATGTAATACCGAGCAGCCTGTTGTTCTGGTCTTTGGTTCTCTGTAAACCGCGCTGATTGTAAATAGCGCGGTATATAAAAAATTGAAATAAATAAATAAATAAATAAAATAAATAAATAAATAAATGAGCCTCTCTCCAGTCCTTTGGCACCACTCCCGACTCCAACGAGGCATTGAAAAGGTCAGTCAGTGGAGCTGCTAGAACGTCCCCAAGTTCCCTCAGTATTCTCGGGTGTATCCCATCCGGTCCCATCACTTTGTCTACTTTAAGTTGAGATAGTTTCTCACGAACACAGTCTTTTGAAAATTGTTCAAGATGTCCTTTGCTTCTATTCCTATTTGTGGGTGTTTTCTGAGGTCCTGCTCCTGGTTCTTCATCTGTGAACACAGAACAAAAATATTTGTTAAGCAATTACGCTTTATCCTTATCAGCTTCTACATATTCCTCCCCTGCACCCTTGAGTCTGACAATACCACTCTTGCCCTTCCTCTTCTCACTAATATATCTGAAAAATGTCTTATCCCCCCATTTTATTGCATTGGCTATTTCCTCCTCCTTTTGAATCTTTGCCTTCTTGACTACTTTGCTAGCTTCTCTAAGTTTTTCCAAATACAGATGCCTGTTTTCCTCTCTCTGTGATCTCTTGTATTTCATGAAGGCCTCCCTCTTTTTCTTCACTTTTTCAGCTGCTTCTTTCAAAAACCATAGTGGTCTCCTTTTCCTTTTACCTTTATTTACCATTTTAACAAAAAGGTTGGTTGCCCTTAAAATATCCCCTTTCAGTTTTTCCCACTGTTTTTCTACATCTCTCAGCTGTTCCCATCCAACTAACGACTCCCTGAGGTATTGGCCCATCTTCGCAAAGTTAGTCTTCCTGAAGTTCGCAAAGTTAGTCTTCCTAAAGTTAGTCTTCCTAAAGTTGAGGGGTAAGAAGAGTAGAATTTCTTCTTCTTACCATAGAAAGACTTTTTAGCAGGTTCTTTTTTCTTGGTAGGGTAGGCAGTAGCCTTTGAAAGCCTATTGAGGATAGTATTTTCAGACTGAGAAGCCTTATCTTGCCAATCCTTTATAAACAGGTTCTATTTATTTATTTATTTAGACAGATTTGTATCCTACAATCAAAGTGGTCACATTACAAATGGAAGGTTACAAATAAGGTACATAAAACATTCTACATAACATTAAACAAAACTAAACTAAACTAAAATGAGCTAATGTAATAGACCCATCGGTAAAAACTATTGATTATTTACTAAATCATACGTTTCAGCAAAAAGCACTGTTTTCAAAGCCTTGCTAAAATCTTTAATATCACTCATAGTCCTGAGGTCCATTGGGAGAGAGTTCCAAAGTCTGGACGCTAGTAATGAAGGAGCTCTTTTTGAAGTTGTTTGTCTAGTCTTACAATATTCAGCAGGAGTGCCAATTCTGTTGTCATTGTTGATGCTGCTTCTTCTTGGTATCAGCATGAAAGACTTGTCGTGCTGGTACCTCGGAACCAGGCACAGACTTGAGACCAGGCATCGGCAGGAGTGTGCTAAGGGGCATGAAGCCCGATGCAGATTGTATTAGCATTGTTGGCTATATTGGTAATGACAATACCAGCGGTAATGTCTTGACCGGTACTGATGCCGCTAATAGAGCTGCAAGACTCCACTTGATGGCTAGCATGCGCTGGTCAATCGAGTTCGTCTGTACAGGGAATATTTCCCAGTTTATCTTGAACCCACTTTTCAAGGTCTGATGCCTGAAGCCAGGCAATCCTACGAGTAACCCATGCAGATGGAAGTTGTTCTGTTAATGCATTCAAAACAGTCAAAGGTTGCTCTACTGACAAACTTAGAAACATTTTGAACATGCTTGACTAATGTAAGGTAGTCCGCCCTCTTGTCAGCAGGGAGAAGAGGAGACAGCGACAACAAATCCCTAGTCACCTCCCTAAGGAACATACCCATGTAGGAGTATGTATGAGCTTATGCGGGCTGAAAGCATGGAAGCTTGAAGGCACCGGCGACCAAAAGCATTGAGGATTCTCAACTCCCTGCCCGGGGGATTGGAGGGGTGCGTTTTAGAGCTCTTAATTCAACGCATAGCCAATTCCATTGAGTGGTGTGGAAGCTGCGTCTTCTGGAACCCAGGGCTTTCCAGTATCCAATACATGGTATCGAGTCACAGGGTATTGTGAGAAATAGTGAGGGGCATCTTCCACATCCGGAACCTAAGGTCCTATGCGGTGGACAGGGAGAATAGTCACCTCTTTAGGAGCTGTAGGATATTGCAGAATTTCCAACTCCTCTGCTCTGGGTTCTTTCTTCAATGCAGGAGTAATGGATAGGCCCCTCGCTATGTCCTTGATAAACTCCTGGAATGACATGTCTTCATGAGGGGACATGCATTGTTATGGAGAGGGATCGTTGGGGAGACTCCTCATCTCTCTGGTACCAATCAATTCATTGCCCGAAGAATCAGAATTGGTAGACTCAAAGTATCAACGAGAGCGATGCTCTTGTTCCTGTAGAGATTGGTATCAGCGTGAAAAACCTGTCGTGTTGGTACCTCGGAACCAGGCACAGACTCGAGACCAGGCATGGGCAGGAGTGTGCCAAGAGGCATGAAGCCCGATGCAGATTGTATTAGCATTGTTGGCTGTATCGGTAACGACAATACCAGCGGTAATGTCTTGACCGGTACTGATGCCGCTAATAGAGCTGCAAGACTCCGCTTGATGGCTAGCATGCGCTGGTCCATTGAGTTCGCCAATACCTGGATGTCGGTACCAGAAGCTTAGACTACCGTTCGAGAGCATGGCACCAGGAGCTCTACAGAGCTGGAGGTCTCAGGAGTATCCTGGACCCCTTGTGAAGCTTTGAAGGTTAGGTCCTCCCGCCGGGGTAATTTGGCTGGTCTATCCACCTCTAGGGCAATGCTCGAGGCATCTCTATTTTTAGATAGAAATCTACCCTTAGGAGGACGGCCTGTCTTAGAAGACTTATGTTTCAGTACCTGAGATTCATGTGAAGACGACGATCTCCTCGATGATGCTGAAGCAAGGGAGGCTGCATCTGAGGCAAACAGGGAGCAGAGTTTTGAAGCCTGATTCTGTAGGTCTCTTTGTCATCTTCTTGCATAGGGGACACTCAGATGGCTGGTGATCAGGGCCAAGGCATTTGAGACACCAGTCACGAGTATCAAGTGGCAGAAATGGTACTACCACATTTGAAACATTTTTTAAAACCACTAGATGGTTTTTCCATTGTGTCAGTAGACTGGATGGAAGGCCTAAGGCCGTATATGGCATCAAGCGCCTGAAGAATTAAAGGTTTTTTTTGGGGGGGTGGGGGTTGCTCTTTTTCACAGAAAGAAGTAGTAGTAAAGATGAAAGTTCAGTTCCAGCATCGACGGAAAGGCAGATGTGACCACAAAGAATAAGAAAGAAGAAATTTTCTGTGGTGACAGGATTTGCTTCTTGCTGGCTCCATGGAAAACGAAGGACTGAAGAGGGAGAATCACAAAGGTGGGAAGGCAGCAATGCAGGCACAGTGGGATGCTCCCAAAAGCTTTCCTATTGGACGCTAGAGAGCGTTCCCACACGGGCTCCATCGGTACCATCACCACCCATATGTGAAGACTACATTCCTGCTTGTTCCTGGAGATAATACTGCTTCACTCAATCTGCAATTAAACTCTGGAATTCGTTACCGAAGGATATAGCAAAAGCTATTAGTGTAGCTGGGTTTAATACGGATTTGGACAAGTTCCTGGAGGAAAAGTCCATAAACCATTATTAAAGAGGACCCAGGAAATCCACTGCTTACCCCAGGATGAGCATTGTGGAACCTATGTACCTTTTTGGGAACCTGCAAGGTACCTGTGACCTGAACTGGCCACTGTGGAAACAGGATACTAGGCTTGATGGACCTTGGTCTGACCCAATATGGCATTTCTTATGTAACTGGATGACCAGGAAAAATTTTTATGAGTTGGTAGGCGGAATTTTACCTCTTCTCTGGTTCTGCTTAGAATTCCAGGCTTAAAGCTCCCTCTTGGTGACGAGATTAAGACTTCAGGGGTCATTGATTCTGGGTTATCTATGGAATTACAAGTGTCAGTTTTAGTAAAGAAAGTTTTTAATTTGCAAATTATTCAACAACTCAGTGCTTGTTTGAAGGCGAGTCATTTACAATCTGTGATGAAGGCTGTTGTACTCTCCCACGTGGACTACTATAAAATTGTTTTGATTCGTTTACTTAATATACAATTTCAGAAGCTATGAACTTTGGAGAATGTGGCAGCAAAGCTTCTTCTGGGTGGAATCAGGTGAGAGAGGGAGACACCTTTTTTGGTTAAGCTGCATTGGCTTCCTATAAGGGCATACATTTAATTTAAGCATCAATCACTTATTTTTTAAATTTTTACAGGCTGTGGGGTACACATCATTCTAGTCTGTTTAGTACACTGCGTGTACCTAATCATTGATTAAAATCAAGGAAGGAAATTAGGCTGACCTTACTATAAGCAAGGTCCTTAAATTTAAAGGAAACAAGAAAATCAGTTTATGGGCCTGGACCACTGTTCCCTCTAAGCTGTGCGCATGTGCGCGCGCACACACCTCGCCGAGTGAGCGCACATACTTTACAACAGAGCGCACAAAAATTACGGTTCTGATTCTGATAGAAAACACAGACATTCTTAAAATTGAAAAGTTGTTGTGTATTTATAGTTTTCACAAGTTCTACAATATTTTCTAGTGCAATCAATGTGGTGTACATACTGTATTCTGACGTGTAGTCAAATTTTAAAGTATATAACTCCAAGTGTCGTTATGTGGCGCACAAAAATTTAACCTTCCTTCAAAAGCTGCACAGCTGATATTTTATGCGCACACAGCCTACAGAAAATTAGAGGGAACATTGGCCTGGACCCTCCTATGTGGAATTTACTTATGTTAGAATTGCTTGAATTGATATCTTCAGATCTGCCAAGCTCTAAAAACATGGTTGTTTCAAGAATATTTATCTGATTGAAGTGAATTTGTATTCTCAAAGTCTTCCTGTAAAAAAATATTAAAAAAAACAACTTAAACAGTTTCTGAATTAATAGAGGCTGTATATTTGGATTCTAGATAAAATAGTTAAGTACTTATGTTTAGATAGTAGTTATTTTTCAGTCTGATGTGATTTATATAGTTTGGTTTGTTGGAATCTGCCTTGGAACTGTGAGGTTGAAGTGGAACATAAATGTCCATATCAAATTAAATTAGTAAACAGGAAGGTAAAATTGCCAGACCAGATGGGCCTTACCAGTGCAGTTTGTTTCTATATTAAATCATTTAAATAGGTAGCAAATTAAAAATATTAAGACAAGTTTTCAGTTGTGCCAGTAATAAGCCAACATCCGTATCATATTGCCCTTCATTACTCCTGCATGGTTACTACATGCAGTGCTCAGTCCCGCAGCCACGACAAGCCCTGTAATGCTGTGCTCAGCCCTGCAGCCACAAGCTGTGTAAAATGCTTTTTCTTTTGCACATCCCATGCATGCCTATCGACATCAGACAAGCCAAATGTCCAATATTATATGAAGTCCTGGCACCTGCGTGTGTTTATTCCCTGCTGTAAACGCTCAGCAGTCTGCTTCCTGGATTCCAAAAATATTTACATTTCTCAGAGTTAAACTGAGGCCACCTGGATACTAGAAACCAGATGGGTTTACAGTTGAGTCATACACAGAAGATTAACTTGGGGGGAGTAGCACAGTATGCGCTCAGGTAAATAATGGGACCTAGTTCCATACATTTAGTGAAGTGGGTTAGGACGTTTGTCTTAATTTCCCATTCAAGCATTTTCTCTCAAAATTACATTTGATACCACTGGCAAAATCTCAGACTTGAGAAACCAAGAATTGACCAGCACACTGAGTTAGTGCCAAGAGGGCAGCTTTTCAACAGTGATCAGTTATTACGCAGACAGCAAAACAATCAAAATCACAGCCACCTGGAAAGCAAGCCATATGGTTTCTTGGTGCAACTCTGCAGTCCGAGACTAAAAGCCATTTAGCAGGAATTGTTTTCTTCTTTGCAGTTCACTCACTTTAAACAGCAGTATTTAACAGAAAGCTTTAACTGTCCCCACCACAATGATATTCTCTTCCTCTGTTGCACCATTTAAACAATTCCCACCCACAATTTGCAGCAGGAAACCTTTGCCACAGAGTTTAGAGCCATCAGAAGCGTTCCCCCAAGCGCGTCCGACTCAGGCTACTCACCTAACCAAGAGTGGGCGGCTTTGCTTCCTTCAATATCCCTATTTTTACACAGGTACCTGAACACAGTCTTGCATATATGGGATCCATCAACCTCAGCAGTCCTCATGCTGGCTTAGTCATTATTGTTATAAATGTCATTGAGTCTATGTCGACTCATGGCGACCTTGTGGATAGCTATCCTAAACTCTGCTCGGTCGTCAGTCAGGCAGTTAATTGTTGATAGAGTGGCATCCATAGCTGCAGTTATTGTATTGATCCACTGTATTGCAGGCCTTCCTCTTTTGTGTTGACAATAAACCTGGCCAAGCATGATGTCTCTCTACGCATTGTGTGTCCAAAGTATGAAAATCAAAGTCTTGTGACTTGAGCTTCTAAGCTTCTAAGCAAAAACTTAATATCTCCACTGCCCTGTTAACGATGGGTGCCACCTCTGCTCCGAAATACCCCAATGCTAACTGCTTAGCATCGGGGTGTGTAGTGGCGACACCCACAGATATTCAGCAGCACTAACCCAGGAGCTTCTGGGTCACCAGGAGTCAGGACTGACTCAAAGGCACACATTGCATTTTTGCAACCATGTTAGTGTCTCTGAATATCCAGCTCAGCATCATTTACATAGTTTGCAAGTCCGTCTACTATTCTTTGCCAGCAACAAAATTTAAAAGCATCTTTCACAGCCATATGACATTACTGAAAATACCATGGCTTGAACAAATATAATCTTTGTACACAGAGAGACATTTCTGCACTTGAGAATCTTGTCTAGGTCCTTAATAGCTGTTCTGCCAAGAGCAATGCGTCAACTGATTGCTTGACTGCTTATCGTTTTTTTTATTGATCCAAGCAGGTTAAAGTTGTCTACTATTTTCATTTCTTTTCCATCAAGAATGAAAATTGTTTTAATAGGAAGATGACAAATATCCTGGCAACTGGCAAAATCAATTTTAAGACTATGTTCCTTGATCTTGATATGATGTTTCAGACAATCTTCACTTTCAGCCAGGAATTTGGTATTGTCAGCATAGCTAAGGCAATTGAGGAGTCTTCCACCTCTATTGTCTTCATACAGTCCCACTTCTCTGATTATTTGACCTTAATATAAATTAAACAGGTATGAGGAAAGTATGCACCCCTGTGGTAGATCTTTGCTGATTTTAAACCATTCTGTTTCTCCTTGTTCTGTTCAAACTATTGCTTCTTGATCAATGTAAAGGTTGTGCAGGAAAACTATTAGGTGCTCTGGTATACACATAGTTCTTAATGTGGCCCAGTGTTTTTCATGATTTACATAATTAAAGGCTTTGCTGAAGTCAATAAAACACAGATATCCTTTTGGTATTTTTTTTCTTTTCAAAAATCCATCTGGCATCCACAATGTCTCTTCTTGCAAGCAGGATTCAGGAAGGAGTGAGCATGTCAAGCAGTTCTCGTTCCAGGTATGGTTGTAGCTTCCAATAAATCAGCTTGAGTAGAATCTCACTGGCGTGTGGGGTCAGAGCGATTGTGCAATAGTTTCCAGAGTTAGTCGGATCACTTTTCTTCCGTATTGCTATGAACACCGATCTTTTCCAGTCAGTTAGCCATGCATTTCAAATTCCCTGGTTTGCCTTGTAAATACTTTAAGAGCTGCATCCGATTGATGTAACACTTTAATGCCTGGTGCTTTGTTCTTTGATCATGCTTTCAATGTTGTTTTGCCTCTAATCACCAACATGTTAAATTTGTGCCACAAAAAAGAAATATATTTACAATTACTGGCAACCACTCCCCAGCGAGCAGGTGGAAGCAGACTTCAACAACTTTCAGTGATATTATCACTTGGCATATCCTCTGGTGTAGCACTGAAAGAAGCCAGTATGATACTTTCCAAGCAGTAAGTAAGAAACAAACTATTAATGTCATTATTCAACCACCATAATTTGGAACAATCATTAGGAACATATATTTGGCTCTCTTGCTATAATTGACTTGTCAGACCCTGAACCTGACCATGCAATGAAGTAGAACCAGGACTTCCCAACCTGTAGGAAAAAAAGTCTTCCAAAGTAAGTCCTGAACTGGTCTAGCAGGATTCAAGGAAATAAAATCATCACGTATGTAAAAATTCTCCTTCCTTTTCATCCTGCTAAACTGGTCCAGATGAGTGGGATGTACACAAGCAGTCAGGACCCAAGGTGGAAGACGAAGACACACTGGACAGAACTACCCTGCCAAAGGTGCCATCTGTTCCGGCTCCTACATGCAACCTGCAGTGCTTCACTACGGTGCTCAGAGACTACCAAGTACTCCCTTACAAGTGTCCTCCAGAGATACCAAGGCGACCTAGTGGAATGACATCTCCCATTTCCCTTCAGTATGCACTTTCTTGACAAAAAGATATTCTGAATGACCCAACAGCGTCTTCAATCCAGCAGGCAATCTAGGACTTGGCAGCCACTAGACTTTTCCTTGTACTTCTAAAAAAAAGATGGTCCATATGACAGAAGGAATTAGTAATCTCCAAGTATCTGACTAACCCCTCTCTTCACGTCCACCAGATGCAGAGAGAACTCTGCCTCAATGTTCCCCTCTGTGAAAAAGGACAGGATGATGGTCTGGTTAAAGTAAAAAGAGAGAGTACCTTTGGGAAAAAGAATGGAATGGTCCACAAGGGGGCAGTAGCCAACAAAATGATCAAGAACAATTTTCTTCAGGAAGACACATGCAGCTCTGATACCCACCTGGTGGATGCAATAACCACCACAAACCCCACTGCAACGGTCAAAATCCTTGAAAAAGACCTTATGAATGGGCTCAAAGGGAGGCCATTTCAATGGCTTCAACCCAGAGACTCCACTGAGGAACAACCGGGCACATTGTGGGCAGACCAGTTTCACTCCTTTGAGAAAGCAGGAGACATCGAGGTGCATTGCTAAGAACATTTTATTTATTTTATTTATTTATTTGGTTACATATGTATACGGCTTCTTCCAGCGATCAGTAGCAGTTTACGTTACATTACATTTTGGCACAGCAAACAATTTCTTAGGAGAATCAAAGTATCTACATCTGCATTTCGGTGAATTGAATTTATACAGCTTGGAGTATTTACAGTTTCATTTATGCGGTTGTTTGTACAGTTTGGGTTATTTACAGTTTCAATTATACAGCGTGAGCTAATTACAGCTTGGACTATTTACAGTTACATTTAAACTAAATAAAGCTTGGACTATTTACAGTTTCATTTAAACTAATTACAGTTGTAGTTGAGGAGTGGGAGGAGTGGCCTAGTGGTTAGGACAAGGTACTTCGGGCCGGAGGGCGGGGGTTCAAGTCCCACCTGGGGACAGCAATCTCAGGCCGGAGGGACTGGGATTTCTAGTCCTATAGGTGCTCCTTGTGGTCTTGGGCAAGCCACTTAACCCTCCATTGCCCATGTTCCCTGTAAGTATTAGCGTATGTGTGTCATATCCCCTCGTGTTAAATGTATCTCCCAATTGACCGCTTTAACCCGGTGAAAAGCGGGATATAAATACAGCTAAAATAAATAAAAATAATAAATAATAGTTATACAAGGTGAGCTGTTTACAGACATATGTTCTATGTAGTTTTATTGCGATGCGCTGAGAGAAGAGAACATGCCTTTAATACACCCCCTGTAACACTCTAGGGCTGCAACCTGAATCTTGACAGAGATCAGGAGCAACCTTCAGCCCAAAATGGACTATAGCAACAATATCCACCTTCTTGGCCTCTAGAGCCTGAGAGGACCACCATCTCTCAAACGTCCTCCAGACTCACATAGGCTAAGAAAACAGAGGTCCTCTGGGTCTTAAGCAGGGTGTCCAATGCCATGCAGAGTAGCCCTCCCTGGACAGATTATGCCTCTCAAGAGCCAGGCCATCAGCGAGAAGAGATTAGGATCCTCCATCACCTGGGGCCCCTGCCACAGAAAACCCCACTCTTGAGGGAACAAAAGAGGGCATACCATCAACAGGCTCAAAATATTCACATACCATGGACTGAGACCAATCCAGAACCACTAGAAAATCAGCAAGCACAGGTGGGACAGAATTCTGTGCAGCAGACAGCATAGCAGGGACCACATGGGGAAGATGCCAAAACCCCTCTTGGGGCTACTCTTGAAACAGGGCATCCAAGTCTGCCACCCATAAATCTTTCCTGCGGCTGAAAGAGTTCTTCTCTTTGGCAGTCTCTTAAATGGCATCAATTTAAACACTGGGCGGCCCCATCACTACATTTCTTTTAATTTTTATTTATTTTTTTTTTATTTATATTTGCAAACAAATCCAACAACTCAGAGGCACATTGCCCTCAACATCCAATGTCATACAATACCGTATAGAATTTCAACCATCACAAACCAACATGCTCTGATTATACTGCTCTACACATCTTTGTGTTAACCATTTCCCCCCTCACTACCATCCCCATTCTCCCCTACCCCTCTCTCCCCCCTCCCCCCCTATCACTTCCTTCAGTCCTTTTCCTCAGATTCATCCCCCTGACCCCTCTCCCCCTCCTCCACCACCTTCTCCCCCCTCCCGCCGACCCCCTCCCCCGCCCTTACCCCTTCATGTCTGTTCGCAGATAACCCAGCACCTTGCTCCATTGCTTCTCAAATCGGTCTATCTTTTGCCACCTTACAGCTGTTAATTTTTCCATTAAATATACCGGTCTAAGTCTTTCTACACAATGTTCCACCTGCGGGGCTTCCTTCTGCTTCCATCTATAGGCCAACTCACAGCGAGCTGCACTGAGGCATGCCATTATCTTTATTTTATTTTTATTTATTTACATTCTCTTATATACCGCGCTATTCTGCATCAGTGCGGTTTACATTGAACAAACTGAAATTACATTGAACAGGGCATTATAACTTGGAGATAACTATTTTACAGGGAACATAGGCTATGGAGGGTTAAGTGGCTTGCCCAAGACCACAAGGAGCAACTGTGGGACTAGAAACCCCAGTCCTTCCGGCCCAAGGTTGCTGTCCTCTAGTGGGATTTGAACCCCCGACCTTCCGGCCTGAAGTACCTTGCCCTGACCACTAGGCCACTCCTCCACTCCATTATCTGCCTCTTGTCTTGCTCCGGGCCCCCCTCATGCCACCCCCCATCAAGTACCCGCTGGGGTCAAGTGCCACCTCTCTTCCTCCAACCACCTCCTTAATCCATTTTTGAATCTCTCTCCAGAAACCCTGTATCTTAGGGCACAGCCACCATATGTGAAAGAAGGTTCCCTCCCCCTCACAGTCCCTCCAACACCGATTGGACACTCTGGGAAACATCTTATGCAGGCGTGCGGGCGTGTAATACCATTGCATCACCACCTTATACCAGTTCTCCCGGATAGCTACGGACAGTGGCAAGTATCGCACCTGATCCAGGATAGTTCTCCACTGCCCCTCCTCCAGCTCCCTCCCTAGGTCCCTTTCCCATTCGCACATATACCTATGCTTACTAACCCGTGGCCCCTGTATCGCTTTATATAGCGCCGAGGTGAGGCCCGCCGAAAGTTTTTTCCCATACCACACTATCTCCAGTGGTGTATAATCTTGTTCCAGGCCTACCTGCCCTATTTTCTTCCGAAGAAAATGCACCACCTGCCCATAGTAAAACCTATCCACTTCCCGCAGTCCAAACGTCTCCCTCAACTCTTCAAATGGGACCCACTCCCCCCATCCACAAACTGATAGAAATACGTCAACCCCCTCCGCGCCCACCTACTGTAACACCCCCCCCCCCCCCGGCCTGGGCAAAACTCCTCCGTATGGCACAACTCCCTCATCAGCGGGAACTGAAGCCCCCCCCCCCTCGTCCCCTCCTGACTCCTAATTTTGTCCCCCTCTCGTAAGACGTGCAAGACATAAGGATTATCTCTCTCCTTTACCCCCCGCTCCCCCTTCCCCATCCAAGGGAAACAGGCTAACGGTCGCCCTTTGCCACACCCCTTTTCCATCTCCACATAATTCTTCTTCTCCCTCCCTTCCCGCCAATCCATCACATGGCAAGCCTGCGCCGCCCAATAGTACCCCTGTAGATTTGGTACCCCCAGCCCTCCGTCCTCCCTTCGCCTATACATCACCTCTTGTGCTATCCGGGGCGGCCTCTTCCTCCAGATATACTGATTGACCTTCCTCTGTATGCCTCTTAAATGTGCCCCCGGGATGGGCACCGGCAATGCCTGAAAATAATATAATATTCTCGGGAGCACATTCATTTTAATCGCTGCTATTCTGCCCAACCATGAAATCTCTGATCGCTCCCAGCGTTGCAGGTCCCGCCCAATCTCCCTCCATAGAGCACAATAGTTTGCCTCGTACAATCCCCATGGCTGGGCCGTGATGTTAACCCCCAGATACCTAATAGCTTTCCACGCCCATTTAAAGGGGTACTCTGCCCGCAGCCTCTCCACCATCGGCTTAGGCAAATTGATATCCAGGGCCTCGGTTTTGTCCGGGTTCATTTTGAATCTAGATACATCTCCATACTGCCCCAGCTGTTCCATTAGCTCCGGTAGTGACTCCTCCGGCCTCGTCACCACCAGTAAGACATCATCCGCAAACAATGAAATCTTATGGTGATGCCCCCCCCTCTGTAACCCCCATACCTTCCCATTACACCGAATGGCTTGAGCTAGTGGCTCGATCGCTATAGCGAACAATAACGGCGACAGTGGGCACCCCTGCCGCGTCCCCCTCTCCAGCTCGAGGGCCGCCGTGTACCTCCCATTAATCTTCACCCTCGCTTGTGGTCCCCGATATAGGGCTTGCACCCATCTCATATACTTGGGGCCCACCCCCATCTTCCTCATCACCATGAATAAAAACTCCCAATCCACTCTATCAAACGCCTTCTCAGCGTCAATAGATAGAAACATGGCCTGCTCCCCCTGCGCCCTGGCCCCCCAAATTGCCTCCAACACCCGTTTTATATTGTCGGAGGCCTGCCTCCCCATGATGAACCCAGTCTGATCCAGCCCTATCAGTCCCGGCAGCAGCCCAGCCAATCTCTTGGCCAACACCTTAGCTATAATTTTCACATCTACATTCAGCAATGAAATAGGGCGGTAGGACCCACACTGCAACGGGTCTCGCCCCCCCCCCCCCCTTCAATAGGACTGTGATCCTGGCCGTAAGCATTTCCGAGGACAAATGCCCCCCGTCCTGCTGTATCCCATTAGCTACATGCACTAACCCATCCAGCACCTCCTCCCGAAAGGTTTTGTAAAAAGCTCCCGTTAGGCCATCTAACCCCGGGGCCTTCCCCTGCGGCAACTCCCCCAAGGCCTGCTCCACCTCTGCCCTAGTGATGTCTCCCTCCAACCCCTGGATTTCCGACTCCCCCAACTGGGCCAACTCAATCCCTTCCAAATAGGCCTCCCCCCCATCCCCTCTCCCTCCTTCCTCCTATATAGCGCCCGGTAGAATTTACAAAATTGCTCCCCAATCTCCTTCTCGGACCGTATCATCTCCCCCTTATCCCCCTTTATCCCTTCTATGCCCGTCTGCACCTCTCTTTTCTGTAGTTTTTTGGCCAGCATTCGCCCTGCCCAATCCCCCCACTCATAATAGCACTGCTTTACCCTATCTAGCTGAAACCCAATCTCCTCCACCTGTAATTTATTTAGCTCCATCCGGAGCTGATTTAGCTGCTTAAGGTCCTGATGTTTGCCCCGGGCCTTATACCTCTCCGCCACCTGTTTTATCTCCCGGTGCAAGGCCTCCTCTCGTGCCAATCTCTGTTTCTTATATCTGGCCGCCCACATCACCAACTGCCCCCTCACCACTGCCTCCATCCCCTCCCACAGGCCTACTCTCCCCACTTCCCCATTGTCGTTAATCTGCCAATATTCTTGAAGGCAAAGCTTAACATCCTTCACCACCTCCTCCCTCTTCAATAGGCTCTCGTTGAGCCTCCAAAAACGCACTCCCCCTCCCCCGAGCTATGACCAATGGTCACCCATGTTGGTGCGTGATCGGACCAGGTGATGTTCCCAATCTCTACCTCCTGTACTAGGTTGCCCCACCGGCCATCTATCAGGAGGTAATCAGTTCTACTGAAGCTATCGTGGGGTGATGAGTAAAAAGTATACTCCCTACTCCCCTCATGGTGTTGCCACCACACATCCCTCAAATGATATCTCCGCATTATGCGCTTCAACGCCCCTCGGGCCTTGTTCCTTCTGTCTCCCCCCTTAGCTTGTCTGTCCCACTGTGGGTCGAGGGCCAGGTTGAAGTCCCCCCCCTAAAATGAGCCTCCCCTGGGCATATTGGGCCAATAGTGCGCTCACCCCACTCCAGAACTGGGCCTGCCTCTCATTAGGCACATATACACTGACTAAGGTAACTAGCTCCCCCCCCCCCCCAATAACAGCACCCTACCATCCTGATCCCTTGCTTCAACTCTTACCCTGAAGGTGCTTCCCTGCCGTAGCAGTATGGCCACTCCACCCTTCTTACTCGCCTCTGCCCCCCTTATACCCCCAAAATACTGACGCAGATAGAGCGCATTGCGCAGCAACCCCTCATTTTTCCTCCTCAAATGAGTCTCCTGCACCAGTACTATTTCCCAACCCAATCTGGTAACCTCCCTAACAGCTGGTGCCTCTTGCGTGGATCATTCAACCCTTTTGCATTAATGGATCCTACCCTCCCCCTACCCCCCATGGAAGTCTCCGTCCTCCAATCAGTTCCCTATCATCTATGTGCTGAACCCCCTCTTCCGCCCTCCCCCCCTCCTCCCAACCCCCCATCATAACCACTCCCTCTGGAGCCTTCACCTTTGCCCCGGTGACTCCCCGTGGCGTTCGCTCCTAGCTCCCCACCCTTACTGCCTCTCTGTCCTCTCCCTCCCCACAACTCCCCTCCCAGCCCAACCCTCTTTAACTTGTATAAGCGTTGCTCACCCCTGCCCTCACTCTTCCAATACATTTCCAATACCCTTCCCCTCCCCTCCCTCCAGAGCAGCATTCCCCCCAAACATTAAACTCCCCCCAAACATGCAAACTTATCCCCCCCTCTTCAAAAACATCTTCCATCAGTTAGCAAGCAATCAGATTAATACAAAGTACCGAGAAGCTTAACACAGAGCCCTCCTACCACATTAAGCTGCACCATCAGGCCCCCCCCCCCCTCAGTCTCCAGCTGCCCCCTCCACAGGCCGCTGCTGGTCCTGTTCTCTGGACAGTCTAGTGAGCCGCCTGCTCTTATTCTCCACGCGTTGCCACTTCGTCCCCGCACTTCTGGGCTGCACTCGCTGCTCCCGCGGCTGTCCTCTCAGCTGGCTCTCTGGGATATTCTTCACCCCCAGCTCTTTCAGCACCTGCCAAGCCCCCTCTGCCTTCTGTATTTTGCGCGAGACACCCTGTACTGTCACCAAAGGTCCAAAGGGATATAGCCATTTGTACCGCCATCCCTCTCTGCGGAGCAACGCTGTTACTCCTCTCAGCTCCCACCTCCGCTGCAGCGTGCCGGCAGATAAGTCCTGGTACAGTTCAACCGTGGCGCCCTCCCTTCCTCGCCACAGCCAACAGCTTTTCCTTCCCTTTAAAGGAGCTCAAACATGCAATTATGTCCCTGGGTTTATTGTCTCGCGCAGGGCCGAGGCTTCGGTGCACCCTTTCCATGTCAGCTGCACACTCTCGCCCTCTCCCGTGGGGTCCGCCTCTTTCAAAATTGCTTTGAACAGCTTTAATAACGTGTCCTCACAGTTCTTAAATCTTTGCTCCTCCGGCACTCCTCGCACCCGCACATTACTCCGCCGCGATCTGTCCTCCCGATCTTCGGTCTTCGCTTTCAGGAGTTCCTGCGCTTGAGCCAGTTCCGCCCATCCTGCTCACAGATCTCCCACTGTGCCCGCTTGATGGTCCAGCAGCTCTTCCACTCCTTCCACTCTGGCTCCCAAGTCCTTCACCTCCTGCCGTAACGTACCCAAAGTCTCCTTCAGCTCCTTTTGGTACCGGCTCATTTCAGCCTTCAACTCCTCCTTGAAGTCAGTCAGCCATTTCTTTAGGCCCCGATAGAAGCGGGGCCCAGGCCCTGCTCATCCTCGGAATCGGAGCGCTCCACTCCCTGCGCCGCCATCTTGTCCACATGGTCTCCGCTCTCCGCATCGACCAGCTTCGCGTAGGAGCGGTATTCCGCAAGGCGCTGCTTCACCGACTTGCTCTCTGGCACCTTAGACATCTGCCTGCTCCGTCCGTCCCTTCAATCACTGGGGTAGGGTCGTTCGTTTTTAGCTCCCTCTCCGAACGCCCCGGAGCTCGCTCAGAAAGCTGCCATCTCGCTTCCTGACGTCACCGGAAGTCATCACTACATTTTAAGAATTTGGCCGGCACTTTGTAGACGCCTCCTATGTGGGCTGTGGACAGGGCAAGCAAATGCTCCTTCACCCAAAGACACAGCTGCTCCACCTTACAAGCCACTCCAGTATCATGAGGCTTACCTTGCTTGTTGATGTATGCCTGTCCTATAACAAATTTGGCGTTCCTTTCTTTTTCTAAGCAGCTTTTTATGCAAATTGTGAACCGCTCAGATGCTATTGCAATGAGCAGTATATTAAGTTCCTAAATAAAGATAAAGATCCCACTGAAACTGCAGATGAGGGACCAATGGCAGACTCTCTTAGCATAGCTAAGCATATCACAACATACTTTATTCTTTTGTCTGCCAATACTCCCCACAGGCCCAAGAAATTTGCCCCAGGGTTGACTACACAAACACTAGGAGTTGGAGATAGTCCCAAACCCAGGTGGCTGACAAAGCACCAAACTGGATCTACAGCTTGAGTAACCTCTCCCACATGGGAAACATTCAACCCAGTAGAGGGCTGAACCAAGACCTGAGATACTCCAAGTCCTGGGAATGAATCAGGCTGCCCAGCTGCTCTTGGAATAGTGATCACCAACCCCAGGCTTTCTAGCCAACAAATCACTATAGTTGTGTGGCCCTGGACTTCTTCCGGGAGCCTGACCAAATCAGCCAGTTATCCAGGCACAGGTGAAACCAGATCCCTTGCTTATGCAAGAGTGCTGCCACCAACACAATGATCTTCAAGAAGGTGCGAGGAGCCACGACAAGGCCAAAAGGTAGAACCTAGAACTGGAAGTAGTGGCCCAAGGCACAGAAGCAAAGAAATCACTAGTGTTGCTCATTGATGGGAATGTGAAAGTATGCCTCTGTGAGCTCGAGGACAGTTAGAAACCCCCCTCTGCCAAACACACACAATAATCGACCCAATGTTCTCCATGTAAAAATGAACATGAAGTTTGGTATTGACTGCCTTTAGATCCAGAATAAGTCAGAAGGAACCTTCCTTCTTGGGTGCCACAAAATAAAAATGGACTACCACCCCTGTCTCTGCTCTATGGAAGGCACAGGCAGAATAGCTCACAAATGCAGGAGGCACTGAAGAGCTTCCCTGATCTCTGCTTGCTTGAGCAGGAGGCTGCAAGCAGAACCCACAAAGGCATCCTGCAGAAGCTTTGCAAACTCCAGTTCATAACCCTGACCAAAGGACCTCAAGGAACCATTGCAATGACATAATATGTATCCACTCCAAAACAGCCCCCCCCCCCCAATCTGTTATACCTTAAAAACATAGAAACACAGAACCATGATGGCAGAAAGACCACATGGCCTATCTAGTCTGCCCTTCCATATCAACTACAGTAGTCCCCTTTTTACCTTTAGAGAGCCTCAGTGTTTCTCACATGCTTTTTTGAATTCAGATACCGTCTTCGTGTCCACCACCTCCACTGGGAGACTATTCCACGCATCTACCACGCTTTCCGTAAAGAAATATTTCCGCATATTGCTCCTGAGTCTATCCCTTTTCACTCTCATCCTATATCCCCTCGTAGCAGAGCTTGCCTTCAATTGAAAGAGACCCTCCTATTTAACAAGTTTTCTATACTGCCTTATCTTGTATTCAAAGTGGTTTACAGTGAACAGGTAAAATGTATGCCATGGGGGTATTTAAATGTCTATCATATTGCCCCTATCCTGCCTTTACATATACATACATATACAGAGTAAGATCTTTAAGTCTGTCCTCATATGCTTCATAACAAAGACCACAAACCATTTTAGTAGCCACCCTTTCTACCGACTCCAATCTGCTTATAACCTTCTAAAGTTGTGGTCTCCAGAATTGCACACAATACTCCAAATGAGATTGCACCAGAGTCTTATACAAAGGCATCA
Organism: Ichthyophis bannanicus; assembly: GCA_033557465.1. Taxonomy (NCBI): domain Eukaryota; kingdom Metazoa; phylum Chordata; class Amphibia; order Gymnophiona; family Ichthyophiidae; genus Ichthyophis; species Ichthyophis bannanicus. The sequence continues at coordinate 896,533,622 of CM066035.1, read as the reverse complement.
TCTCATCCTTTTTTCTGCTGGCCATTCCTCTCCCTATGCACCCAAGCATCCTTCTGGCTTTCACAGTCGCCCATCCTTCCAAGGGGAGGCCTGAACCTCACTGCAAAGAGGGCTGCCAAGCAGCTAGTAAGCAGTGAAAACAACCCGTGAGCCGTTTCAGAAACTACTGTGCTAACTATATGAAAGAAGGGGTCCTAGAGAACCTACAGAGGCCCAGGGACTTTAGGATGTAGCCGCCTTCACCCCCCCCCCCCCCCCGGGAACAGAAGAGGTACCCATCGTGGCATTTGAGACCCAGGCCCTCCTTGGCAGGTCTCAAAATGCACCCCCCCCCCCCCCCAAAAAAAAAAAAAGCACCTCAAGGCAATTCTACAGCATGAAAAATTGCTAACAGCATCGAGCTTCATCAGGCCACAATTAAGCAGTGAACAGCCATAGGCAAAAAAAAGATGTAAGAAAGACCCTCCAAAAGAGACTGCAAGATATGCAATGAAAAAGGAAACCCCAAAAAGGGAATCCCAGCACCTACTGCTACTGATCATTTGTATAACACTATAAGGCATACACAGCACTGTACAGACATGTAAGAGACAGTCCCTGCTCATCAATACCCGTCAAGCTGGCTGCGGAAAGCTGCGAAGAGCTGCCTCAGCTGCCCTTGCAGGCCTGAAAGGCTTAGCTGCTGGAAAAAAAAGGGTTTTTTTTTAATTTACTTATTTAGACCTGCTTTACTGCAAGCAGCCAAGAAAACCAAATATAGCCCATTCAATTCAATAGGCAAAGAACAAATTCTGAAAAATAACCAAACAGCAAGCAGAAAGAGGAATGCAAGAGAAGGGGAGCCAGAGCCAAAACCTTACACCCCCCTCCCAGGGGCCCCCATAGGGTTGTCTTGTCCATTCTCTGTCCACTAAACGCTATGAACCCATGGGTAGCAGCACTGGACACAGGGCAAACTGTCAGCTCAAAAAAATGGGGCATACCCAAGTTCAGAAGAAACAATCGGGTCTATAGTCTCAAGTGTGCAGGCCACAAAGGCCAAATTCTGGCCAGAGACAGACAGACCTGTTTGCACTGCTGCACTAGTCCACACACCTCGCCACAAGCAGGAGACAGACAATACTGCCTTCTCTCAGTGCTGCACCAGCAGTTATATCTAGTGATGGCATCACAAAGTTGCTTGTATGTCTCCATCTGCTGGCAAGGGAATATAACCCACCCGTCTGGTCCAGCAGATGACAAAATGGATGATTCAGAGAAAAAGTAAATTAGAGAGACAGGAGTTCAGCCAGATCTCTCTTACCACTAAGTGAACTCTTTCAGCTCAGACTTTGCTTACAGAGCATCTGCACCCTACAGAATTCCATCCCTAAACTTTTATTTTTCAGTAACTTTACACAGAAGGTACATCACTTTCAGGCCTTTATTGGAGGAGGAGGAGGAGAAAGGGGAAAATTGTTTTACTGATGGAGGTAAATCTCAATTATTCTTAATTAATTTTCACCTGGATCTCAGACAGCCTCACCAATTCTGCCAATAAAATTCCTGTGCTTAGCTCATTTCAGGATCACCACCTGGAGTTTCAGTCTCAAAATCGTCACTTATACCACCTTTGAATAATTTCCAGTGCTGGGTCAATAGCATAAAAGGATATCTAAGAAAAGAGAGCCAAGATGTTCCAGGTACTAAATTACAGTATTTATTGCATTGCATAAAAACTTTCCTTGTATCTAAATGATGCTTTCATCACTTCTCTAGCCCTTGAATTAAAGAACCATTATGCAGCCCTGGAAATAGAGGAAGTGAAAGCATCCCAGGAAAGGGAAGAACCAGAGCTCGAGCACCCCAAAGTTGATGAATCAGTGAACACAAAGAGGCGAAGGGGAGTGGTGACTGGTGACTCTTTTGAGGGGTACTGAAGCAGTCCGTCTGTTGATCAGACTTGATGTCGAGAGGTATGCTGTCTGCCAGGTGCCAAAATCCGAGATGTCACAGAGTTTGCAGAGACTCAAACTCACTCACTATTACCCAATGCTGCTCATCTATGTCGCACAAAATGATACTGCCAGGTATCCCTCTCAGCGTATCAAAAGTGACTCATGGCTCTGGGACAGAAGGTGAAACAGATTGATGTGCAGGTGGTGCTCTCTTCAATCCTCCCTGTTAAGGGTAAAGGCCAAAGAGTAGAAGCTCGCATCCTGTCGATAAATGCATGGTTGTAAGGATGGTGTCATTGAGAGTGTTTTCATTTCCTGGACCATGGGATGATGTTCCAAGGGCTGCACAGCAGAGATGGTGTCCATCTATCCAAGAAGGGTCAACGTGTATTCAGAGAAGACTAGCTAACCTAGTGAAGAGGGCTTTAGACTAGATTCATTGGAATGGGTGAAGAAAGCCCCCAGGTAAGTTAAACATTAAATACCTTTATAGAAATGGGTAAAAGGGGCAACAGTTGGAAAGTGGTGTGTATAAATGTCCGTAGCATGGGAAATAAGATCCCAGATATCGAGGCTGACAGATTTTGTGGCGATTACGGAGATATGGTTCACAGACAACCATGACTGGGATGTAACTATACCCAGATATACTTTATTCAGAAAGAACATGGTAGGAAGAATGGGAGGAGAAGTGGCACTATATGTAAGAAATAATATTAAAGCTATGGAAATATAGGGTTTAAAAGGGAGAGAGGAGGCACTGTGGGTTAAACTAGAAAGAGCGAAAGAGAAATCCATTTGCATTGGTGTGATATACAGACCTCCCTCACAGAAAGAAGTGGACGGATATTTAATACAAGACATACAAGGGTGAAAGTGGTATTGTCAGACTCAAGAGTGAAGGAGAGGACTATTTAGAAGATGAGGAGGATAAAGCGCAATTGCTTAACAAATATTTCTGTTCTGTGTTCACAGATGAAGGGCCAGAATACACCCACAAACAGGAACAGAAGCAAGGGGGATCTCGAACGATTTTCCAAAGACTGTGTTCGTGAGGAACTACTTAAACTAAAAGTAGCAAAGCGATGGGACCAGATGGGATACATCCGAGAACACTGAAGGAACTTATGGACATTCTAGCAGCTCCACTGACCGACCTTTTCAATGTCCCTCAGGGTCAGGAGTAGTGCCAAAAGACTGGAGAGAGGCTCATGTGGTCTCTTTACACAAAAGCGGAAGTAAGGATGTGGTTGAAAACTACAGGCCAGTTAGTCTAACCTCATTGGTAAATTATTTGAAACGCTGCTGTAAGGTTTCTGGAGTCCAAAAGATTACCGGATCCAAGGCAGCAAGGAATTCACCAGAGGCAGGTCTTGTCAGACAAATCTGATCGATTTCTTTGACTGGGTGACCAGGGAGTTGAACCAAGGGAGAGCCCTAGATGTGGTGTATTTAGATTTCAGTAAAGCCTTTGACACCGTTCCTCACGAGCAACTTATAAACAAACTGAGCACCCTAGGGATGGACCCTAAAGTTACCGACTGGGTTAGAAATTTGTTGAATGGGAGGTGACAAATTGTACAGGTAAATGGAGCTCACTCTGAGGAGGGCGGTTACTAATGGTGTGCCGCAGGGATCTGTCCTTGGTCCGATTCTTTTTAACATCCTTGTTAGTGATATTGCAGAAGGGCTGTCGGATAAGGTTTACCTCTTTGCGGATGATACCAAAATCTGTAATAGAGTTATGTTACCCAGGAAGGTGTAGATAACATAAGGAGGGATCTAGCTAAGCTTGAAGAATGGTTTAGAATTTGGCAGCCGAGATTTAATACTAAAAAATGCAGGGTCATGCATATGGGCTGCAAAAATCCAAGGGAGCGCTACAGTGTAAGGAGTGAAGTACTTCGTCCACAAAAGAAGAGCGGGCGTGATTTGTCTGATGATCTTAAAATAGCTAAACAGGTAGAAAAGGTGACGGCGAAAGCTAGAAGGATTCTTGAGTGCATATGGAGACAAATGGCCAGCAGAAGAAAGGAGGTGATATTGCCTCTGTATCAGGGGTGACCCAAGGGGGGTGTGGGGCCATGTGCAGAGACTCATTGCGGGGCCTCATTTGCATAAATATTTGCATAATGTTAACATGCACTAACTTTTAGTAAACATGCCTCTTTAAGAGTGTCTGGATAAAGAAAGACTACCAGATTTCTACATTACTATACTCCAGTGCCAACCACCATGCACATTAGAAAGTACTACAAACACTGCCCATTTAGAACCCATAGCAAACCTGCTGTATCATAACAGCACTACCAGGACACCCAAAGCACCAAACCCTACCTATCAAAAGGAAACACTGAAAATATTAAACCAATACATTTCAGAGAATACCAATACATCTCCTACTGGGGAAAGAGAACAAGTGACACTGTCAAATAGAAATTACATAAACAGAATACCTCAGTTCGGTTACACATGCAGATCATAGACCGTCACCAAACAAAGAACAAGGGATCACGATTTAGAAATACGAAGACAATTAAATTGGGAACCCCAAAAGTTAATAAATTCAAAATAAAAAAAGTATTTTTCTACCTTTTGTTGTTTGGACATTTTATTTTTCAATTGCAATTGCTCCAGTCACTTTCTTCTGGTTTCTTTGTCTTCTGCTAACTCTCCATTGTCTGCTGTCCATTTTCCCTATCTTCTCTCTTCTAGTTTTTTTTTCCACTCTCTCTCTACATCTGCTTTAACATACAGATCTTTCCCCTTTTGCTAATTCCTCCATTTCTTTCTTTATTCCTTTTTCATCCACTCAAATTTCACCTTTCCATCCTCAATCCCCACTAACTCTCCCAATACCCGGCCAATCATAGATTTTTCTTCCCTCCCACACAAAATATCTTTTCCCCTCTCCATCCTCATTCCCCCAGCCCCATCCCCTTCCAGTCCTCCCCCAACATCAGCTTCCTTCTAGTTCCAACCCCACCCAGAATCTGCTCCCTTTTAGTCCCATTCTCCCATTCCTCAGCATCAGCCCATTTCCCGTCCTATCTAGCCCTATCCTAGCCCCCAAACAGCTCATTTCCAGTCCTAGCCCCTCCCCAATCAGCTCATTTCCAGTCCTAGCCCTCCCCCACGTCTGACTGGCTTTAGAGGGAGCCGGAGAGGCCCTGGCTCACCACTGTTCAGCTGCCGAAGTGAAGGGCACCGTTTATCTTCACTTCAGCAGCTGTGTTCTACTGTAGTATAGGCCACTGGTGCGCCGAGTGCCAGGAAACAGGAAATGCCCTTTAACCTCCGTTGCACCAGCAGCCTACACTAGAACACAACTGCCGAAGTGAAGAAAAATGGCGTTCATCACTTTTGCAGCTGTACAGAGGTGATCCAGGGCCTCAGGCCTCCCTGGCTCCCTCTGAAGCCAGTCTTACCAGGAGCCAAACAGCATGTGCGGAATGTTGTTAGCATGGGGATCCCTGAAGCGTGCAGCCCTGTGAAAACACATTCTTGCACAAGGGATAGGCCAGCCCTGCTCTGTGTAAATGGTGCAACCTCATTTGGAGTATTGCGTGCAATCCTGGAGACCACATCTTCAAAAGGATATAAACAGGTTGGAGTCTGTGCAGAGGGTGGCTACTAAAATGGTTAGTGGTCTTCGTTGGAAAGCACGAGGACCTACTTAAGGATCTTAATATGTATACTTTAGAGGAAAGGCAGGATAGAAGAGATATGATTGAGACGTTTAAATACCTCTGTGGCATAAATGCCCAGGAGGAGCATCTCTCTCAACTGAAAGCAAGCTCTACTACGAGGGGACATAGGATGAGGGTGAAAGGTGACAGACACAGGAGTAATATATGGAAATATTTCTTTATGGAAAGAGTGGTGGATGCATGGAATAGTCTCCCAGTGGAGGTGGCAGAGATGAGGACAGTATATGGATCTTTAGCGTAAGGTCTTTCAGCCAGGCCCCAGCCAATGGCTCAAAGGGAGTCTCTATCATGGCTGAAGAGACGACGTTCAGATTCTAAAGCGGGACCAAAAACCCACAAGAGTAGCCGAACCTGTCGCACCGCCTTCAAGAAAAGTGATACGTCTGGATGCGCTGACAAGCTGTGCCCCCACAAACGGCCTCTAACATGATGAGGCTGCCACCTGAATCTTCAGGGAATTCAAGGCCAGCCCCTTACATATGATATGCCATAGTGGGTCAGACCAAGGTCCATCAAGCCCAGTATCCTGTTTCCAACAGTGGCCAATCCAGGTCACAAGTACATAGCAGTTTCCCAAAAAGACAGATTCCACAATGCTTGTACTGGGGACAAGCAGTGGATTTCCCAGGTCCTCTTTAATAATAGTTTAGGACTTTTCCTCCAGAAACTTGTCCAAACCCTTTTTTAAACCAAGCTACACTTTTACTACATCCTCCAGTAACAATTTTGCATTGAGCGAAAATATATTTTCTAATTAGTCTTAATGCCTGAACTGTAAAAATGACAAAATATCTGCAGCCGAAACTGCAAAGGCCCGCAGACCCTTGTCCGCACACCAGGCTTCGAAAGTCCAAACCCTGACATAAATCAAGGTCGTCGACAGCTGTCGAGCTTTCAAAAGCATCGATACTACCGTGAGAGAATAGCTCTGGCGGCTTAAACCTCACCCACTCAAGAGTCAAGACGTAAGTGAGAACCGATCCACTTATTGCATGAGAATGAGTCTCTGCGACAGCAGGTTGATCCTGTTTGGAAGCCGCCAAAGAGAAGCTATCAACAGCCTCACGAGTTTGGCATACCACAGCCTGCAAGGCCAGTCCAACGCAATGAGAATCGCCTGTCCCTGATGCAGCTCTATCTGCTACAGCAGTCAGCCAATGAGCATCCAGGGAGGAAACATGTAAAGCAGCCGCTCGCTGGGCCACTGCTGCGCTAGGGCATCCAGCCCTTCAGACATGTGCTCTCTGCATCTGCTGAAAAACCTGCTTGCCTTGGCATTGTCCAAAGTTGCCATCAAATTCATGACTGGCATGCCCCAAACGTGCTGTAATCTCATGGAACACCATTAGAAAAGGTTCAGAGAAGAGCCACCAAAATGGTAAAGGGGATGGAAGGATACTCCTATGAGGAAGGGCTAAAAAGGTTAGGGCTCTTTAACCTGGAAAAGAGACGGCTGAGGGGAGATATCGTAGAAGTCTATAAATTAATGAACGGAGTGGAACAGGTAAACGTAGATCGATTGTTTACGTTATCAGAATACAGAAAGACTAGGGGACATGCAATGAAGCTACAGGGTAAACTATTTAAGACTAATAAAAGAAAATATTTTTTCACTCAACGTGTAATCAAACTCTGGAATTTTTTACCTGAGGATGTAGTAAAAGCTGTTAGTGTAGCTGGGTTTAAAAAAGGTTTGGACAAGTTCCTGGAGGAAAGGTCCATAAACTATTATTAAGAAGGGACCCAGGATATCAATGCTTGACCCAGTACAAGCATTGCTGAACCTGTGTCTTTTGGGGAAACTGCTAAGTACGTATGACCTAGATTGACCACTGTTGGAAACAGGATACTGGGCTTGATGGACCTTGGTCTGACCCAGTATGGCATATCTTATGTTCTTATGTTCTTATTAAATTCAGGGCTCACTCGCCTGGATCCAGCCAGTGCCGACTGAGAAAGCGTGTCTAAACACTGTCTGTGCCTGCCACTTGGGCCGTGGCGAGTGCCATCAGATTTGCTTCCACCCATAGTAGCAGTGGCTGAATTTCTGCTGCCAAGGCTGCACTGCATGTGCTGCCCTGGCTATTAATGTAGGTCGCTGTGGTCGCATTGTCGGAACAAATGCGCACCACCTGGTGCTTCAGGCAAGTTGACAATGGAAGGTACTGGGAGGGAGGACTGGAAAGGAGCTGATACTGGAAAGGTTTACTGGGACTGGAAGCCAGGCAAGGCAGCAAGTATCAATGCCTACTGCCACCATCTGGATGGCCGATTCGAAGGCATCATATGCCGCCCTGCTCATGTATTTGGAGCAGTCCTTGCCATGCCCCACCAGGGTTCATAAGGACTCAAGGCTGTTCGGGGGTATTACAGCAGAGAAGTCACTGATGTTCTCAATATCGTCTTTTAGAAACATGGCCATATACACCTGGTAGGAGAGGATGCAAGCCACCAGTATGGACCCCTGATAGCCTCGCCTCCCGAAGCCAGAGGGTGCGAGCCTCTCTACCTGGTGGAACTGAGGAATAAGTCTTGGAGCTTTTCACCTGGCACATGGCAGACTCCACCACCATGGAGTTATGAGGCAACTGGGGCTTCTCAAAGACAAGGTTTTTCTGTACCCAGTATATGGAGTCTACTCTCTGGCTGATAGCAGGCACTGTTAGGCGGTTCTTCCACATATGGAAGAGGAGGTGCTGCAGGATGCAGTGCACCAGCACTGTGACTGACTCCTTGGGCGGCAAGGGGTACTGGAGGATCTCAAGCTCTTCGGTCCTCAGTCTCCAGAGGGAATAAAAGGGCCTTTGCCATGTTGCGGACAAACTTCTGAAAGGAGATGTCCTCGGACGGAGGTTTGTGTCTCTCGTATGGAGGGGATGGATCAGAGGGAATCCGTCAGTGCCTTCTGTCTGAGACTGGCGATGACTCCTTCATTTCCGAGCCAGAGTCAGACTCTGATAGAAAATTGAAATAATGTCTAGTCTCCTCACAGGACATCCACTACTCAGGCAGAGACAGTGGGACCTGAGGTGCTCAATGCCATGCTGCAGCATCGGAGCGGAGATGCTAGAAGGAGAAACGGCGATCGGAAGTGACATGGAGTCCAATCTCTGACCCGACCGCCCTGCCAAGAACGTTACCATGCTCCTCTCAAGGGCTTGCAGGCGCTCAGCCAGCACTGCCATTACTAAACCCGCCAGGGCTGGGGCAACAGCCGCGGCTACCAACTCTAGCACTCATATCGGGGACTCCTCGATGGTCAGAGCATCGGGAGACAGTTGGCAGCCCTCCTGGGCCTTGGGAGTCAACTCCTCCTGCTGGGGCAGCTTCACAGGCTGCTTCTGCCCATCGCATTCGGAGTCGTGTCGAGGACTCTGATGCTGGTGCTTGTGGGGTTTCCCCCTGGCCATCAGCATCGGCCTTCGACGTTGATGGGACAGGAGACCCATCCTTCTGGGGGTCCAACCCAAGGTTGAATGACAACATCCATCCATGGCACCGCAGCCCATGGGCTCCGAATGAGCATGGGCATTGCACAATGCCAAAGCCTTGGCAGAGCCCCTCAAGGGTATCTATGCCAGCACAGAGTCCAACAGCCCAAAGAGAGACTTACTCTGTTTATTGTGGTTCAAGTCCTTTCTTGTAATCTGGAGGCACAGATTACAAGTAGAGGGCTCATGGTCAGGCTCGAGGCACTGGATGCACCAATTATGGTGGTACATCACCAAAACGGTGCTAGCACACCTGCTGCATTTTTTAAAACTATGGCCGACTTGGACATAACCAGGAAGACAGCCACCGCTAAATGAAAGTGCTTAATGTCTCAGCCAGACAGGAAAAACATGAGGGAAAAAGACCCCGCATGGTGAAAATTAAAGAAAAGAAAAACAAATTGGTGTTGATGGGAATCGACACCACTGACAACAGATGGTAAGGCAAAAGAAAATAACTACTTGAATTAAATGAAAAAACCCACAATGGGGCACAACGTAGATCACCTTTTCTGACAGCAACAGGGCACATGTCCACCAGGCTCAACAGAAAAGGAAGACTGAGGTAAAGATGGCTCCAGCGGGCGGGAAGACATGCACGCATGAGCAATGGAGCTCACAAAGGCTTCCTATGGAAGCTGGCAAGCGTTTCCGCACAGGCTCCGTCAGGGGATGTCACCCATATGTGAGAACTTACTTCCTGCTTGTTCATGGAGAAAGCATGAGACAAATACAGAGGATCTATGAGAAAGCGTAAAGGATTAGAGAACTGAGCAGTTGGTGTGGATGGACAGACTGGATAGACAGTAACAGAATACAATGGCTTAAAATGACCATATGATATTCGACAACATTGCCTCTGAGGGTGGTAGTCAAATCTGAATTTACTGAAAAGCTGCAAAATAAAAAATTACCTAAATTAACCTGGAAAAAGTAATTATATCCCCATAACATCTCATGCAATCTGTTCTCAGCACGAAATTCATTTGAAGTATTTTGCATCTGCTCACATACAGTAACCCCCCCTTTCTCCCCTCACCTTCACCCACAAATCCACTCCCACCATTCAACTACATCAATGACAGTCCATGCGCAGCACAAACGTACAGCAAAAGTAAAAAGCAAGCAAGTCGGGGGCGAGGTAATAGGGGGGTGGATAGGGGAGGTGTGACAGAAACCTACAGCAAGGCAGACTACCTGGTAGGTGAGGAAAATATAAAGAGGGATTTAATGAAGCTTGAGGAATGATCTAGAGTTCAGCAGTTAAGACTGAATGCTAAAAATGTGGGATCATGTCGTTGGGATTAAAAAAAAAAAAAACACGAAACAAGAGGACTGAACAGTAAAGGGAATAACGTTCTGTGCATGAAGAGGAGCATGATCTGGGGGTGAACTTATCTGCTGATCTTAAGGGTGGCAAGTAGATACAACAACAGAAAAAGTCAAAAAGATGCTTGGGTGCATAAGGAGAGGAATGACCAACAGAGGGAAAAAAAAAAAAAAAAGAGATGGTAGAGCTTCTGTATAAATATCTGGTGAGACTTCATTTGGATACTACGTAGAGTACAATTCTGAAGACCACACCTTCAAAAGAATATAAACTAGATGAAGTCGGTCTGGGGGCAGCTACTAAATTAGTCAATAGTATGACAAGCCATAGAGGGACAAAGAGCCAAGGGCCCGATATTCAGCAGCAGCTAGCACAATTACAGTGCCTAGCCACAGCCGCTGAACACTAAACGGATGTGTTGGATGTATTACTGTCGCCAGTAATCCATCCTCACTGTACCGTGTAAATTTTTACTACTGTTGCCAGTGATTCCATTTTCATTTTTCATTCACCTGAGTTAGACTCAGCATTGTTTCCAGTTGTCATTATCACTTATCTGTGTCTCATTTTACTACTGTTGACAGTAATCCACTCTAACTTAAATGTGCTTAAATGTGCTCTCAAAACTCACCCTCTCCTAACTGCTCTAGATTTACTGCCCCCAGCAACTGATTGTTCACTTAACTGTGTTAGAAATTTACTGTTACTAGTAATCTTACTGCGCCTAGTAATTCAACATTACCTAAACGGCACTAGAACTATTAACACTGCCAGCTACTTCTCCCCCTAACTGGGTTAGGACCCACCTCAGTCCCCAGCAACAAACAAATTATAACTGCCAGCCTTCAAAATGCAGAACACACAGACTTTTCACCTAAGATTATTTTGCACCTGTGCCATAATACTAACAATAATTGCCCTCACACATAGTCTAAACACTAAACATTATAAACCAATCCCAATCATACAAAGACTTAACCGTCTTCATACCCCATCAACACATGCACCAAATTGGTCTTATTCAAAAGTAAATCACAATCGTCTTATACACATAAAACCCACTGCACCCTATCAACCAAATCCCCTGCCAAACAATAAAGAACCTGCCATTTTATCATGTATCCTAACAAATGCTAGATCCATGAAAAATAAACTCCCTATCTTCACTGACCTCTTAAATGACAATAAACCTGACATACTCTGTGTCACAGAAACATGGCTATCCGACACAGATGTGGTCTACTTAAACCAATTAGACAGGAATGACTACGATATATTTCATACACATAGAAACAACAAAAAAGGTGGAGGAGTGCTTGTAATGACTAAAAAGATCCTAAATGCTAAACAACAATCCTCAGAGATCATTAACAACACTGACACCCTCATCATAAAGATAGACAATATTAGAATATGCCTGATATACAGACCACCTGACCATAAAACAGAAAATATGAATGTCCCGATAGAGCATCTCAGTTTATCTACAGACCAATGTCCTATAATAATGTTAGGAGATTTTAATCTTCCGTCGCTTCCCACTACATACTCAACCCTCTTTCTTTAATCCGTACAAGACATGGGTTTCCACCAAATCGTTAATACAAAGACCCATAACAAAGGAGGAACCTTAGACCTCATATTTCTCCCGGAAGTACTCCATAAACTTTTTAATCCAGAATCCCTAAAGTGAAAACCGATTCCATGGTCAGACCACTACCTGATCAATTTTACTATTAAACTCATGGACTCAATTAACAAACATAACCAGCAAGAACCCCTACCCCCTAGATTTAAAAAATTCAACGCAGAAGAATTCCTAGACCTAACTACCCCTTACCTCTCCTCATCACCTACCAACCTTGATGAGGCCATTACAATTTGGCATAATACAATATCAAAAGCAGCAGCAAATAAACAATCAAACAAGAAGACCACCCGTCAGAGAACTGATAATGCCCCATGGTTTAACAACACTTTAAAAGCTATGAAAAGAACACTTAGGAAAATAGAACTAAAGTGGCGCAAAACTAAAGCTACTTCACATAACAAACTCTATTGTACTTATCTCAAAAACTACAGAGAGGCCACAGACAGCGCTAAGAAAACCTTCAACTCCTCTATTCTAAATAAATCTATCAACATACCTAGAGAACTTTTCTCCATTGTCCAAAAACTAACCAAAAACACATTCAACTCAAGTCATGAAGCTAACGACATATCTCCCCAAACCTTAGCAAATTACTACATAAACAAATCAAAAATAAATAATATCTTATCAATTCCACAATCCATATCAAATCAACCCCCATTAGATTCTTGGAACAATTTCTACCCCATAACAAAAGAGACCCTTAAGAATATTATGATGTACTTAAATACCACTACTTCTCACCTTGATCCCTGCCCAGTAAATTGGATAAAGAACACCTTTCCAACTTTATCCCCTTTCATAATACCACTAATTAATCTATCACTAAAACAAGGCTATCTCCCGCCTATTCTAAAGCATGTGCAAATTAGACCCATACTAAAAAACAATACATTGGACAAAACCTCACCAAAATCTTATAGACCCATCTCCAGTATACCATTCATGGCTAAACTCATAGAAAAAGTAGTTCAAACTCAAACACAAGATTACATCGACACATCAGCTCCCCTTGATGACCAACAATATGGCTTCCGTCCTGGTCATGGAGTAGACACTCTTAACAGTCCTCCTAGACACACTAGTAAGAGGAATAGACAGCCCTAAAAATGCATTCCTACTTCTTTTTCTAGACATATCTGCGGCTTTTGACAGTGTTCACCATACACTAATGCTCAATAGGCTCACACAAATCGGTGCCAACTCAACAGTCCTTAAATGGTTTACATCATATCTTTCCAACAGATCCCAAACTGTCAGGATCAACAATCAAACCTCCAACACATACAAACAGGAAATAGGACTCCCCCAAGGCTCTGCACTATCTGCTCTACTGTTCAACATATATATACAACCAATATGTAATATCTTTAAAAAATTCAAAATCCATTATCACATATACGCAGACGACATTATGCTGAACGTTCCATTCACAATCCCTATGATTCCCCTCCAACTCTTAACGGACTGCTTCAACGAATTGGCAACTTGGTTAGAAGACCACAATCTCTTCATTAACCATTCCAAAACTGACATACTAATTGTAACAAAGAACAAATCCTTTACTCCCCCCACCCACATTACACTTCAGAATCATGACATCCACATAAAAAGCGAAATAAAATACTTAGGGGTGTTACTAGACACTCAACTTAGTATGAACACACATATAAGAAACACAAAGAAAATTTACTTTAAACTCAAAGTTTTAAAACAACTACGCACACTAGTCCACCTGCAAGATTTCCTAAGCATTATTCAAGCCATAATCACCCCTCATTTTGACTTCGCCAACCTCTCTACTAGGCACATCAAACCATAACATCAGAAGACTCCAACTGGCTCAAAATGCTGCTGCCAGAACTATAATGAAGGTCCACCCTTTCAAGCACATATCACCCTACCTAGCCAAACTACACTGGCTACCCATCCAATGCAGAATAAATTATAAATTAATAATAACCACTTTTAAAGCACTAAACAACACTGCCCCAGAAACCTTAAATAAACTAATTATAAAAGACACACCCCATAGTGCACATAGAAGAGGCAATGCCAACAAACTAAAAATGCAGAAAGAATTCACAAAATCCAAAAAAACAACAAATAAAAAGGCTCTCTCCCATGCAGCCCCCACGCTCTGGAACTCGCTACCTGATGAACTCAGAGCATTAACTGACTTTAAAGATCTACGCAAAAATTTAAAAACTCACCTTTTTACCTCCTATTACGGCACATCAATTAACTCTCAACTCCAATATGAAAAGGGATAAACTATACAACACAAGTAGATCAGCACCGCAAGGACTAAAGATATTTTGACCTCAATATTGCCTATTATGCTTATACTGTTGAACTTCTCCTTCTATATCTGTATATACTTAATTGTACATAGTTCCAAAAAGTTCAAAAAGTTTAAAGGTTAAAAGTTCAAATGTTAATTGCACATAGTTCATGTTATCGTTCAATGTAAAAACAGAAATACCTCTGTTTCCTTAACTGTTATATGTAAACCGCACCTGATCCTCGGAAGGTTGCGGTATATAAAAATTTGTTAAATAAATAAAATAAAAATAAACTCGGATATTTAATGCCAGAGCCATATCCGGCCACAGGCACTGAATATCCAGGTCAGCTGCAGAGCCCAGAAGCTAACCACGCAGCAGCGATACTGAGCAGCTGCCTAGTTAGCGTCCGTGGATAAAGACAGTCCAGCTCTTGTCACGACTATCTTCACCCATGGGTTGCTAACCAGACAGCGGCTGACTGGTTAGCAACCCTCTGGAATGCCCCGATGCCAAGCGGTTAGCATCGGGGCGTATAGCGGTGGTACCTGGGGATATTCAGTGGCACTAACAGTGTTATTGCTGCTGAATATCCCACTTAGAGGCAGTTACACAGCTTACAGGTCTGTAAACCATGTAAATGCCTTTGAATATTCGGCCCTAAATATATATGCTTAGGAAGAAAGGCCAGATAGGGGGAGATGTATGGAGAAATTTACATCCCGATAATTCTTTTTCCTTGAATCCTGCTAGACCAGTCCAGAAGAGTGGGTTATGCTCCCCAGCCAGCAGGTGGAGACAGATGAGCAATTTTCAGCGATGTCATCACTAGTGTATTCACTGATACAGCATTGACAGAAGCCAGTATAACACTTCCCAAGCAGAAAGCAAGACTGAAAAACTCTGAACTCAGAACAGTATTACTAACAAACAAATAACTTTGTACAAAATGTTTGGCTCTTACCATAAATGACTCTGCATCAAACGCCAATATTGACAATGCAATGCAATCAAGTGACAGCAGGGCTTCCAAACCTGCAGGAACAGTCTTCCAGGGTGGATCCTGGACCGCTCTTGTAGGATTCAAGAGAAGAAATTCATCAGGTATGTAAATTTATCCTTCCTTAATCTGCTAGACCTGTCCAGAGGAGTGGGATATACTCATGAAGACCAGACCCTGAATGGGAAGACGAAACATTGGACTGAAATGTCCTGCCAAATGTACCATCTGCTCCTGTTCCACATGCAACCTGTAGTGCCTCACAAAGGTGCTCAGAGATGACCAAAGGAGAAACTGTTAATTTCCTTTCCTGGAATCCTGCTAGACCAGTCCAGATAAGTGGGTTTAGTCCCCCTACCAGCAGATGTTGGAGACAGACAAATAAAAAAAAATACCAGTAGCCCGATAGGCCGTTCCCTAGTAATATCTAGCTACCCCCAGTAGAGGGCGCTCCAGTACTGTAACAAGCCATAATGGAAAACAGATGTAACCATGAAGCAAAAAATTTAAAAAACCCAAACATTAATATTTACAAGAGGCAGTAGCATTCTGCTGCAGAGGCTTGGCTGCTCCACAATACACCTCTGAACCAGATAGTCAGAATAGGGAGGGTCCTGGACCGGTCTAGCAGGATTCCAGGAAAGGAAATCAACGGTAAGCAAAAATTCCTCCTTCCAGCACATCCTGCTAGATCAGTCCAGACAAGTGGAAAGTACCCAAGCTAACTGCCCTTTGGGTGGGAAGATACAGCCGCCGAGATAATATTCAAGCTTGGGAAGAAGCGCAGTTCGGAGCAAAGGTTGAGTCGATAGTGACGCACAAAAGTGGACAGGGAGGATCACATGGCCGCCCGACAGATATCAAGAGGATGAACCTGAGAGCACTCCGCCCAAGTCGTAGCTTGCGCTCAGAGTGCGCTCGGAGAACGATAGGAACAGGTTTCCCCTTAAGTATGTACGCCGATTGAATTGCCAACCGCAACCACCAAGCGATTGTGCGCTTGGAAACACCTTACGGGGTCCAGCAAAAAGCACGAAAAGATGATTCGAGACACGGAAAGGATTGGTTACCTGAAGATACCTTTGTTTTCTGGATCTTGGCAGAATGCTTCAGAGTCCCTTATTTTCACCCGCACACTGATCCTCCGAAAAACACGGTAGGAAAATCGGCTCATTGACATAAAACAATGTAAGTACCTTTGGAAGGAAAGAAGGAAGAGTACGCAAGAGGGCCCCTTCATTTGAGAAGGAAAGATAAGGGTCCCTGCTGGACAGTGCTTGTAATTCGGATACTCTCCGTGCCGAAGTCATTGCTACTAGAAACACTGTTTAAGCGTTAAATCTCTCACAGTGATGTGCTTAAGTGGCTCAAAAGGAGCCCGCATCAAAACCCCTAAGACAAGGGACAGATCCCATGCCGATACCAGAGGCCGATCCGGAGGACGAACCACCTTAACAGCCTTAAGGAAACGGGACACATCCGCATGGAATGCTATAGAGAGACCACCAACAGGCCCCCGAAAACACGTCAACGCAGCTACTTGCACCCGGAGGGACCCCAGCGCTAACCCTTTATCCAGACCCTCCTAGAGGAAGGTAAGAATCTTCGGGATTCCCGTCTTCCAAGGAGAGATACTCCACTGCGCACACCAAGCCTCAAAGACGCGCCAAACTCAGACATACGCTGACGATGTCGACAGACAGCATGCCGCTTAGGCATCGGCGTTCAAGAGCCAGGCCGTGAGTAGCGAATCGGGTCATCCATCAGAATTGGGCCTTGACGCAGTAGACCCCGACGAGCACCCAGATGCAACGGTGGTACTCAAATTAATCGAATGAGGTCCGCATACCAAGGCCTCCGAGGCCAGTTGGGAGCTACCAGGATCACACTCCCCCGGTGTGACAAAATTTTTCAGAGTACTATGCCGATGAGAACCCATGGAGGAAACACATATAGTAGCTCCCCCTGCGGCCATGGTTAAGCCAGGGCATCCAATCCGGAGGAATGAAACTCCCTCCTGCGACTGAAAAAGACTGGTACTTTGGAATTTGCTGCCATCACCATTAGTTCCATTCGGCTGCCCCCATGTTCGGAAAATTCTCTGAAAAGTCCAAGGGGCTAGCTCCCACTCTCCGGGATCGAGAGTGTGTCGGCTGAGGAAGTCTGCTTGCAAGTTTTTCACCCCGGCGATATGTTGCGCCGAGAGCCTGCAGATGTGCTTCTGGCCAGGGAAGGAGAAGGGCCATTTCCATGGATACTCCTAGGGACTTGGTGCCACCCTGGCGGTTGATATATGTCACTGTTGTTGCATTGTCGCATAGAACTCATACAGCCCATGCCTTGAGAAGAGGCAGAAAATGCCGTAAAGCCAGGCGAACCGCCTGCGCTTCCAGTCGATTTATGGACCATTGTGCCTCCTGCGTCGATTGATGCTGACAGAGAGCACCCCACCCAGAGAGACTTGCATCCGTTGTCACTAGAATCCAACGAGGGATCTCCAGGGAAACACCTTTGAGTAGATGGGGCGCCAGCCACCAATGCAGGCTGCATCGGTTCTCTGGGAGGAGCGGCAGACATACGTCGTAGATTTCCGACACAGGGGACCAGCGCAAAAGAGCCCTTTGGAGTCCCCTCATGTGCGCTCTGGCCCAAGGCATGACCTCAATAGCAGCCGCCATGGACCCCAGAATCTGTAGGTAATCCCAGACCCTTGGGGCTGTCTGAAGAAGGAACAAACACAGCAAGGCTGTGAACTTTCAAAGCCTTTCGTGTGTTAGAAAGACTTTTCCCTTCGAGGTGTCGAAGTGCGCTCCTAGAAACTTGAGTTGCTGAGACGGTTGAAGATGACTTTTGGCAACATTTACCATCCAGCCAAGCTTTTCGAGGAAAGAAATCACTTGAGTCACTGCCCAACACGCTTCCAGCAGGGAGTCTGCTTGAATCAACCAATCGTCCAGGTAAGGATCCACTCGGATTCCCTGTTTGCACAAAGCTGCTACAACTACTATCATGACCTTTGAAAAGGTGCGCAGAGCTGAGGCCAGGCCGAAAGGCATTGCAAAAAACTGGAAGTGCTGACCCAGTACCGCAAAGCAGAGGAAACGCTGCTGGTCGTCCCTTATGGGAATGTGGAAGTAAGCCTCCGCCAGATCTAGAGAGGCGAGGAACTCTCCTGCACGCACCCGCCTGGATCACTGATCGAAGAGTCTCCATCCGGAAACGTGGAACCCACAGATACTGATTTACACCTTTGAGGTCTAGAATTGGGCGAAAGGCACCATCCTTCTTGGGCACTACGAAATAAATGGAGTAACTCTCGCAGCCTCTTTCTTCGCAAGGGACAGGCCGAATAGCCCTCAAAAGAAGCAGGCGGCGGATGGTGGAGCGAATCACCGCTCTCTTCAGTAGTCTTCCACCTGGCGAGACGACAAACGCCTCGGAAACACATGAGGACATAACTGTGGGAGACTATGTCGAGGACCCACTGATATGAAGTAATAAGAGACCACTGATGAGAAAACAGAGTCAAACGTCCACCTTTCAGAGGGATCCCTTTCGCAGACCACCCTCCAGAAAGAGTTCCTGACGCGGACTGTCCAGCCAGTCAGCGGGAAGATTTTGCAGGCCCGGCAAACTTGGAAGACGAGCAGTTTTCAGATCCCTTACGGGCACCCCGAAATGACTGCAAACTCTGGCCAAACCATCAAGAGGAGGAAGGCTTACCCGGGCAATAGCAACGAGCGTCGCGAAATCTGGAGTTGCGTCTCGACAGATGAAAACCGCTGAGAGGAACGCCTACTAGCAAACTTAGGCTTATCTTCTGGGAGCCGCTGGGATCGAACTTCCCCTAGATCTTTGACCAATTTGTCCAGGTCCTCCCCAAAAAGAAGCTTCCCTCTGAAGGGAAGTTTGGAGAGGCATGCTTTAGATGCCGAGTCTGTTGACCATTGACGAAGTCAGAGTCATCTGCGAGATACTGTGGCCGCTGCCACTGCTCTCGCCGAGAGGCACAAGAGATCATAAAAGGTATCCGCCAAGAACGCTGTGACTGATTCCAGACGGGCCTAGGCTGGATCTTCCGGCAGACACTGAATCCACCTGAGAAGAGCTCGGGCCGCTAGACCCCCGCAAACAGAGGCTTGGAGAGATAAAGACGAAGCCGAAAAGGCCGTCTTAAGACGACTCAACTTTCCTATCTTGTTGGTCACAAAGTGCTGCACCGCCCTCCACAGGATTGGTAGTGTGCTTTGTTACCCGGGTCACAAGAGCATCCACCTTGGGGCATGTTAGCCATTTATCTAAGTCCGGTGACGCCCAGAGATAAAGCTGCCCTAGAAGGTGGGCAGACTGGAGGGGCTATCTGGAGTGTCCCATTCCCGTGACACCATCTGTTGCAGCTCTGCCGGGAAGGGAAAAGCTCTAGAGGGCTTGCGAATGCCTTGCAATATTGGGTATGGCTGAGAAGTAGCAGCAGACTGCGGATCTTGCTGCTCCTGCTGATGCTTCAAACACCTGCACAATTAGTGCCAGCAACTCCTCTTTGCAAAACAAGCGAATATGCCGCGCTTCTGCTTGGCCTTCCACAGATGGGGTGACCATTCCCCATCCTCCCCGTCTGACAAGCTGTCGCTCTCCTCACCAGAGGACAGGCCGTCCTCTGGGGCTTTTGGCCAAGCGGTAGTAGTCCAGGAAATTTCCTTAGGAGACCGAGAATCTATCTTGGATATGTCCTCTGGCCTTGAGCACTTGTGGGAGGCTGTAGCTGCAGACTGAGGAAACTGAGCCGGGATATCCACCGCAGATCTGGAAGTATTAGTGTGCCAGAGATCCCAGGCTTGCCTAAAAAGGGCCAAAAACTGGGTATCCGAGGCATGCAGTGGCTCTTGTTGACTGAAAGATTCTGGAGCAAGAGGGGATAAGCGAGGAGGAGAGGCAGGTTCACCCATCGGAGGAAGCTTCCAGGGTCCCTCTAGCCCCTAAGGACGCGCAGCAGGACTGCCTCTGTCCTGAGCCCCCTTGGCCAATGTCGCAGAAGTCTCCCCAGGATGATCAAGGCACACACTAAAAATGCCATCCTGCAAATCCTTATGCTTCTTAGTGCAGACCATGCACCGCTGAAGGGAAGGCATAACAGAGGCAAATAGCGACGGACCGCAGCCCCGAAAGGTACAAAACCCCCCCAAAATAAATCTCTCAAACCCACTTAAAAAATCTCAGAGAGGCACAGACTGGCAGGGGAGGCAGAAATTAATATAGTAAGGTGCTCACAAAAGCTCGCAAAAAAACAGAGCTATGCTGTAAAATTCCTGCCGAAACAAAATGGCTGCTGCTAAAAATCCCGCTGAGAAAAAGAGCTCCCTGAAGCCTTAAAACACGCAGAAAATTTTAAAAAAGTAACAGATTCTAGGAGCTAGGGCTCTAAGGACCCTAAATAGGATGCTTATACCCAAAACCTGGCCCCAGATTGCCCCGACAGCGTCCCGATGAACATCGGGAGGGGGGAGGGGGGTTTTGAAGATCAACTCACTGTGCCTGGCACAGAAGTAGTGCAGAGAAGCCAAGGCAGACAAATCACAGCAGAGGAGAGATAAAGCTGCAGGTTGCCCCGAGGACCGGCTGCACAGCTCCTCATGAGCTGATGCAGGTTTTCTCCCCTACAGAGAGGGAAGCTCAACTGATCCTCCTGACCAGGAGCTCTACCTCAATCTGCCTGCACTCAATATATATATAAATCTAAATATATGTATAAATGTATGCGGCTGGGAAACCCAGAGGGGCACCTCCAGTGCAACCTGGGTGCATCCAGCAAGAAATAATAAAAGGTTTAAAAGAAAAGAACAGAGAAAAAAAAACTACACTCCACATCTGCTGGAGACAGCGAAATACTGGAGCGCCCTCTACTGGGGGTAGCTAGATATTACCAGGGAACAGCCTGGCTACTGGTATTTTTTTTTTATTTGTCTCTGTCCAACATCTGCTGGTAGGGGGACTAAACCCACTTGTCTGGACTGGTCTAGCAGGATGTACTGGAACAGTGCTTTACAGATGTCCTCTGAATACACCAAAGTGGACTCCATCCAGAGAGGCTTGTGTCCTAAGAGCTCCGATTCCCTCTGGCATGCTTTTTCCACACAGAAGGTAGGAAGCCCAGTGGGCAATTGACATCTTGGCTACTGCTTGAATGTTCCTCTGGCCACTGAAGAGAACAAATAGATGGTCTGGCTGACAGAAGGAATTAGTCATCTCCAGGTATCTCACACTAATGACCTCCTCTTGTGGACCAGACACAGCAAGGGGTCCACCCAAAGCTGCTCCTCGGAAAAGAAGGGCAGGATGACAGTCTGATTAAGGTGAAAGGACAGCATGGATCACAGAGAGATGGATGCCATTGATATGACCAAAAGGGGCTCCCTGCAGGAAAAGGCCTGTAGCTCTGATACCCACCTGGAAGATGCAATAGCCACCAAGAAAACCATCGTTAGGATCAAACCCTTGAGAGAGGCCTTCCAAAGGGGCCAAAATGGGTATCTTTCAGCGCCTTCAAAACACCAGGAAAAGACTCCACTGAGGAACGCTGGACACCTTAGCAGACTGAGCTGCTTCACTCCTTAGCAGACTGAGCTGCTTCACTCCTTTGAGGAAGTGGGAGACATCAGGGTGCGCTGCCAAGGGTATGCCTTGAACACACCCACAGTAGCATGCTAGGACCATTATCTGAACCTTGATAGAGTTCACAGCCAACCCCTTGTCCAAACCGAACTGTAAGAAGGACAAAATAGCAAATAGCAACTATGTCCACCTTCCTAGCATCCAGAGTCTAAGAGGAACACCATCTCTTGAAGACACTTCAGACTCTTGCATAGGCTAAGGAGTGGAGATTCTCTAGGCCTTGAACAAGGAGTCAACTAGTGCTCTAGAGTAGCCCTTCAACAACCTATGCCTCTCAAGGGTCAGGCCATAAACGAGAAGGGAGTGCCCTCTTGGGGGCCACACCTGATGCAGGGCATCAGAGACCACTGTCCTTTGATCTTTCCTGCAACTGAAAGCACAGTTACTTACCTGTAACAGGTGATCTCTGGGAACAGCAAGAATTAGTCCTCACATATGGGTACGTCAGAACCGACGGAGCCTGCGCGGGAAAGCTCCCCAGCTTCCCAGAAAGGAAGCTTTTGGGGCCTCCCACAGCGCATGCGCGCTGCCTTCCTGCCTTCCTGACCAACTCTCCTCAGTTCGAGTTTAAAGCTGAGACAATAGAGAGAGAAAAGGAAAGAGAGAGAGAGAGATACAACTCCTAGGGGAGGTGGGTGGGTTGTGAGGACTAATTCCTGCTGTTCCCAGAGATCACCTGTTACAGGTAAGTAACTGTGCTATCTCCAGGAACAAGCAGGAATGAGTCCTCACATATGGGGACTCCCTAGCTAAGATGCCGGGGAGATCCCCCTGCAAAAAGTCCTCATGTCCCTATGGATCTCAGGCATCCATTCAGGGAAGGTGGGCAGGAGTTGTTTAAGAATGGAACAGGTGTCTGAGGACAGCCTGACCAAACAAGGCATCCCGGCGGGAGTCCTTGTCCAAGCAGTAATGGGCTGTGAAGGTATGAACCGAGGCCCAAGTGGCTGCTCGACAGATCTGATCGATGGATACAGAATGAAGATGAGCCATAGAAGTGGCCATGGCTCTCACATTGTGAGCTGTGACATGGCCCTCCAGAGAAAGGTTCTTACTCTGGTTAGCAAAAGAAATACACTGAGCAATCCAACTGGACAGTGTTCTTTTTGAGACTGGAAGTCCTAAATGAGAAGGATCAAAAGCAACAAAAAGTTGAGAAGACTTTCTATGTTGCTGTGTCCTTTGTAAGTAAAAGGCAAGAGCTCTTTTACAATCCAGGGTATGAAGATTCCTCTCTGCACTTGATGCATGAGGACCTGGAAAAAAGACAGGTAGATATACCTCTTGATTAAGATGAAAAGGCGAGACCACTTTAGGCATAAAGCGGGGATTTGTCCTACGGACTTACCTTATCATGATGGAACCTTGTATAAGGTGGATTAGCTACTAAAGCCTGCAGTTCACTGATGCGTCGAGCAGAAGTGATTGCAATAAGGAAAATGACTTTCCAGGAAAGAAATTTCAAGGAGGTAGTGGCTAAGGGTTCAAAGGGTGGCTTCATAAGCTGACCAAGAACCACATTTAAGTCCCATGCCACCAGAGGAGGTCAAATGGGAGGTTTAGTTAAGGTTAGGCCTCTCATGAATCTCGCAATAAGAGGATGAGAGGAAACAGGTTGTCCATTGATAGGCTGAAGAGATGCTGCAATAGCACTCAAATGGACCCTTACAGAATTGGTTTTAAGTCCTGCATTGGAAAGATGCAGGAGATATTCGAGTAAAGAATTCAAAGGTAGTGCTAGAGGGTTAAGAACTTTGTCAGCACAACAAATTGAAAATCTTTTCCATTTAAAAGCATAAGAACGCCTGGTGGAAGGTTTCCTAGATGCATGGAGGACATCCTTCACCTGTTGAGAAAGATTCAAGTCTTGAAGGTCTAGGTCTTCAGTAACCAAGCTCTGAGGTGAAGGGACTTGGGGTTTGGGTGCCACAAAGTCCCCTCCTCGAGACAGAAGGTCTGGAGCAGCTCCCAGATCCAGGGAGGGTGCCTGGGAGAGATGCAGAAGTAGAGGGTACCACACTTGGCGTGGCCAGCGTGGAGCTATGAGGATCATAGATCCTTGATCACTCTGAAGTTTGAACAGAGTCTTGGGAATCAAAGGAATGGGTGGAAAGGCATACAGGAAGGCCTGACCCCAATGAAGGAGGAAGGCATCCTTGGCCTGAGCTCCCTGACACGGAATCCTGGAACAGAACCGGGGAAGTTTGGCATTGCATGGACTTGCAAAGAGGTCTATGTCCGGGGTTCCCCATTTCTGAAAGATTCTGAGTACCTGATCCATGTGCAGGGACCATTCGTGTGGAAGCAGAACTCGACCGAGTCTGTCTGCCCAAGAGTTTTGGACTCCTGGGAGGTACACTGCCAGGAGATGGATCCGATGCTCTCTGGCGAAGGCCCACAATTTTAGAGCTTCGTTGCAAAGCGACAGAGAGCCAGTCCCTCCTTGTTTGTTTATGTAGAACATGGCTACTTGATTGTCGGTATGAACAAGGACTGTCATGTTGATGAGGAGGGTATGAAAGACCTTGAGAGCAAGGAATATTGCTCGCAGCTCCAAAAGGTTGATATGAAGGGTGGTCTCCTGTGGAGACCAAGTGCCCTGAGTGGAGAGGTCTTGGAGATGAGCTCCCCAACCTGTTTGGGAGGCATCTGTAGTGAGAGTTGCTTGGGGTAACAAAGGTTGGAAGGGGGCCCCCAACAACAGATTTTGAGTGGATATCCACCATTGGAGAGACCAAAAAAGACGTTTTGAGGTTGCTATTTGGTCTGAGAGAGCTCCTGATGCTTGGGTCCACTGGGTGGACAAAGTCCATTGAGCTGCTCTCATATGTAGGCGTGCATAAGGCACCACATGAACTGTGGATGCCATGTGGCCTAGCAGTTGTAGTATCTCCCTGGCAGTCAAGTGGCTTCTGGACTGAATTTGAGAGGCCAAGTGCACTAGACGGTGGCAACGGGCCTGAGGAAGATAGGCCCTTGCAGTGGTGGTATCTAGCCAGGCCCCTATGAATTCGAGGGACTGAGTAGGGGTGAGTTGAGACTTTGGCAGATTGATGACAAGTCCCAGATACTGCAGTATGCGTCTGGTGTGGTCCAGGGAAGTCTGAGCCTCGGACTGAGATGGAGCTCGGATGAGCCAGTCGCCCAGGTATGGGAAGACAAAGATTCCCAGAGTGCGTAGAAATGCAGCTACTATTGCCATGCATTTGGTAAATACCCTTGGAGCAGAGGCTAGACCGAAGGGAAGTACTCTGTATTGGAAATGTTTTCCTTGGAACAGAAACCGTAGGAATTTTCTGTGGGATGGATGGATGAGTATATGTGTGTACGCATCCTTGAGATCTAGAGAACAAAGCCAGTCCTGACTCTGTAGGTATGGAAGGAGAGTGCCTAGAGAAAGCATCTTGAATTTCTCCTTGTATAGGAATTTGTTCAATTCTCTGAAATCCAGAATGGGTCTGTACCCCCCTGTTTTCTTGGGAATGAGAAAATAAGGGGAGTAAAAACCTGACCCTTGTTGAGGAAGAGGAACCTCTTCTATTGCCTTTTGGGCGAGAAGAGTGGTCACCTCCTGGCCCAACAGGTACAGGAGAGAAGGGGGAGAATTGAATTGTCTCACCATGGAATGGGGAGGAAGGCTGGAGAAATGTAGTTTGTAGCCCTCTTTGATGATAGAGAGGGTCCACGGTTCTGATGTGATTTGTTCCCATCTGGGAGCAAAATGAGTTAACCTTCCTGGAATGGTGAGGGGTTCTGGTTGTTGCAGAGCCAGAAAGGTTAAGTTCTCTAGAATCAAGTCAAAAACCCTGAGGGGGTTGGGACTGCTGGATTGTAGCAGCCCCTGTAGACTTCGTTCTGGCCTGTTTAGTTCGCTGACGCTTAGGAGCAAAGCGAACTTGGGAAGATTGCTGGCCAGTATTTGTGGAAAATCTGGTCTTTTTATAGAAAGGTTTCTTAAAAGGTTTTTTCTTGGCAGGGGTAGAGGTAGACTTAGAAAGTCTATTTAAAGCAGCATTCTCTGCATCCATTTGAGTGGCTTTGATTTGCCACTCCTTGCCAAACAGATTTTCACCTGTACACAGGGCAGATTGCCCAAGCCTTCTTGCACCCAGGGTTCCAAATCAGAGGCCTGGAGCCAAGCCAGTCTGCGAGCAGCTATGGCAATGCCAGAGGCTCTGCTTGCCCCCTCAAAAGAGTCAAAGGCTGCTCTGTTGGAGAACTTTGAAACATCTTGAGTTTGCTTTAGCAAAAGAAGGAACTCCTCCTTCTGATCCTCTGGGATAAAGGGGAGAAACTGATGTATCTTTAATGCAATCTCTTTCAAAAACATGCCCATATAGAGGCTGTATGAATTGATTCTGGCAATAAGCATGCTAGCTTGGAAGATCTTTCGCCCAAAATCATCCAGAGTCCTACATTCTCTTCCTGGAGGGGTAGAAAAGTGCCTTTTGGTACTCTATCTTTTTCTTAGCAGACTTCACCACAATAGAGTGGTGAGGAAGCTGAGTTTTTTGAAAACCAGGAGAAGGAGGAACCCGATACATGGTGTCCAAACGTCGAGAATGTGGAGATGTGGGAGGCTCCTCTCACCCCAAGTCCATCATGTGTTCTTGAAGAATTTCATGTATGGGTAAGGTGGCTGCCTCTTTGGGAACCTTAGAGTATCCTAAAATATCCAATTTTTTTGCTCTAGGTTCCTTTTCAGAGGTTACAGATATGGAAAGTCCTTTAGCTACTTCAATAATGAAGTCTTGAAAGGACAAATCCTCTGGAGGAGACATTCTCCTTTTTGGAGAAGAGGGCTCCTCAGGAAGAGTAAAAGAGACATCAGCAGAATCATCTGATGTATCAGAATCTTCAGAGGATTCAAAGTATCGCCTATTTGCTTCCAGAGATCGATACGCGTACCGACCGGTATCGACATCGGGCGTACCGGGAATCGGAGCGGTATCGAGGAAATCTCCGGAACCGGAGACCGGAACCGGCATGCTACTGGAAGTAGATGCTCTGGGTACCGGTATCTGTTTCGGTACCGGAATCTGAGTCGGAACCGATTGTCACGGTACCGATGGCGTTGCAGCATTAATGAAAGCCAATAAGGCCTGCTGCATGGATTGTACCGTAGTAGCCATAGTCGCCACAACTGCCTGGATGTCGGTACAGGTGTTAGCCGGTACCCCAGAGCAGTCTAACAGGAGATCGGTCGAGGCCGTGCCATCGATGTCTACCTGTAACCCCATAGGAGGAGCTTTGGAAGCTGGAGCTTCCCGCCAGGGTTGTTTGGCTGGGGCAGGGTCCTGAGGGTCAAATGCAAGGGCCTCTCGCTGCTTAGAGGGAGATTTGCCTTTTGAGGACCTGCCTGAAGAATGTTTGGTTACCCGAGATCCATCAGGAGAAGACCTGGAGGATGTTGATGCTGGAGTATCGGTAGAAAACAGCATATGAAACTTAGCTGCTCTGTTCTGTAAGCCCCGTTTGGACATCAGAGAGCAGGATGGACAATCCGGAATGGAATGGTCAGGCCCCAAACATTTAAGACACCACTCATGGGTATCTGTGACTGAAATAGTACTGATACACTTGGTGCATTTTTTAAAACCAGAAGCTGGTTTTTCCATGAGGGAGAACCTGAGAAGGCCTAGAGGCCTCACAGAAAAAATACACCAAGTGAGGAAAAGGTAATTTTTTTTTTTTTTTAAAGAAATAAACGAAAAAAGACCGGCGGTACCGGTCCGGAATCGGGGAAGGCAGACACGCGGTCAAAGAAACAAATTAAAATAATTTCTTCAGCGGTGACAGGAACACGACCTGCTGGCTCCGCGGAAAAAGAAGAACTGAGGAGAGTTGGTCAGGAAGGCGGGAAGGCAGCGCGCATGCGCTGTGGGAGGCCCCAAAAGCTTCCTTTCTGGGAAGCTGGGGAGCTTTCCCGCGCAGGCTCCGTCGGTTCCGATGTACCCATATGTGAGGACTCATTCCTGCTTGTTCCTGGAGATAAAGTTCTCCACTTTGACACTCTAGGGTGGCCACTGAATCTAACACTGGCAGGCCCACCTCTCCACTATGAGGTTCAATGTGTGAGGGTCCTAACACTCACTCACCAGAATCCAGTGCTATGACTCAAGAAGTCAGCTTGCACGTTGATGACACCTGTTATAGAAGCCACTGCTAGAAAATAAACAGATGACTCTCTTCCCAAGGAATCAGCTCCACCACCTCGGCAGACACCACAGCACTGCTAGTGCTACTCTGCTTGTTGACAAAGTATGGCATTGTCTGAGAACAGAATGACTGCTTAGCCCACCAGGAGAGACTAGCACTGAATATCCCGTTGATATTTAAGGACTACGGCTGATCGCCATGGCATTTAAATATTGGCCGTTTTGAATATCAGCTCCATTAGATATTTATGAATGCACTGTTGTAATTTTACACACAAAATCAATCATTACAATGAAAGTATGAAAGTAATCAAAGCCTATCAACAAACTTCCAATCAAATCTTTACAAATCAGCAATAGCCACTACTCAAAGGTTTAACAGGTGACAAAAACCAGAAGAAACAAACCTCAATTTAAAACAGTTTACAAAATGTGATAAACCAAGCTAACAATTTTTAAATCAGCAAAAGTTCACTTATGCATCTAGTTGTATATTTCCCAATCAAAGTTCTCAAAAATCCACCTAAAATAAAGGATTACAATATGTGTACAAATACTGTACCACTTACACTGAACCAAAAAAAGGTCACATCTTCCATATTGTTGGGTACATGAAAAACTTTCTAAGTCTTTTCAAACATGCCCAAAGACGAAAAAAAATTCAATCAATCGATGCTGGCCATCGTTTCATCATAAGGGCTTTCTTCAGGTCTGAATTCAAAGTGCTTCAATTTTGCTTGTGGCTAAGCTGTAGTGAGTGCAACTCATAGTTTGGATGTTCTCCCCGATGCAGCAATAGTGAAACGCAGAGAGCACTGAAAATTTAGAGATTAAATTTGAAGCACTGAAACATTTCTGTGAAGTATTTCTTATTTTTATGAATAAATGAGGGGTTTTTTTTTATGTTATTTGAATGTTAAACTGGAAGTTTTTTCTATGACCTATAATGTGAAAAAGAAGCCCAAAATAGTATTTTGTGGCTAACTTAGTTCTGAGATCTTTTTCTTTCCTTTAGTTTGAGGTCGACCACTTGTGCAAAGTTTCATTAACAGAAGGATTTTTTAATATGTATATGATTTGCATCTTTACCTTCTGAATTACTGAATATTGGCTGCTGCAACCATTTTTTGGGACAAAGTAGACGTTATGATGTTTGTTCATATTATGTAACCTTTTTTTCAGGAAATGTTTTAGACCTATGATTGATAAATATACATCCAGGTACATAAGTGAAGCTTTGCTGATAAAAACTTAGTCAGCTTGGTTTTATCAAATCTTGTAGGCCGTTTTATAACGTGGTCTTTTCCTCCTGCTTTTTGTTACCTATTAATCCTTTAAGTAGTGGGGTATTGTTGATTGAGAAGATTTGGTTGTAACTGTAAACACGCAATGTACTACTGCAACAGGATAAGTAAGCTAAATAATTGACTACTGATAATTTTATTGACATACTGCACACAAAGGTACTTCTCTAGGCTCTTGGAACAAATTTTTATGGTGTTTCGGTACCTTGAGGTACACTGTAATCTTTTAAGCCTTCAGAGGTTTTTCATCTACTCCTGTACAAGACCTTTGGAAATCCTGCAACCTCTCTGTTTCGGGAAACAGCACAGTCCTGCAATGAACCAAATATTCACTCATCTGGAACTAAAACCCACTATCAAGCTACCTTCTAGCTACAAAATGGACTACGTCTCTCAAAAGTGGGCCGTCTGGATGGGTCAGCTATCTTTCTGTGATCTTTCATTACTGTATTACGTAGCTAGGCATCTGTTAACATGAATGGCAGTCCACTAAGCAGCTTTAGGGATGGAAGAGCAAAGTCAAACCGAAAGACTGCAAAAAAAACATCAGCTAGTAATGGCAGCCAACTGCAGAGAATCTCCTGCAAACCAATTTGTAAAGCAAAACTAGTGACTGCAGGATGGGTTTCCTTTCCGAATCACCACAGTTTCCTGCCTTTTTCTAAGTCTTAACTCCCACCTGCAGAGCCTTCCTGCCTCAACAGGCCTGTTACTCCTCTCTGTTACATTAAACACTTAATTATATCTTAAAACAGTTTAAAGCAAACTCAAAAGACTGTACAACTGCTGGTTAACTTTTTTTTCCCTTTTAAGCACAGAGTGACAAAAAATTAGGAGTTGTCTCATAAGATTGCATTGCAATGAGTCATAATTACGTATTTAAGCAAAAAAAATACATTTTTCGAAAACAAAACACTCTGTTAAAACTACAAATTTAATTTTCAAAACCTGACTTTTTTTTTTTGAGCCAACAGTCTCCCTCCTGCTCCTTTATAATTCTAGCTCAGGGCTGGAGATAGTGAGGTGTGCTGCCATTAAGAGGACATTTTACTTACCAGATAATGTCCTTTCCTTGAATCCTGCTAGACCAGTCCAGACAAGTGGGTTGTGTTCCCCTACCAGCAGATTGGTGGAGATAAAGAACCAATGGAAAACCCAAGTTTCAATGACATCGCTCCCGTGCCTCTATCCACCTCAGCCACAGGTGGTCTCTTCAATATTCATCCCAAAGCATATGGGAGAAACATGGCAAGTCTCACACAACCTCAATGTGGGCTACAGCGAGTAAACAAACAGTAGAGAATTATGTACAGAAAAGCATAAACAGAAGGCTGTCCTCAGAAGACGACCTCTTCTGGGCTCTGAGCAGAGTGGAAAAACAAAAAACACTGCTGGAGAGTAGCCTGTACAAGCTAATTTCAGTTTGTTCAATGTAAACCGCACTGATGCAGAATAGCGCGGTATATAAGAGAATGTAAATAAAATATAAATAAATAAATAACTGTCTCCTTATAGGATCCAAGCCATAGACTGAGGCAAATGAAGAGGTGGCGCTTGCAGGAGCCACATCAGAACTCTGAATCACACTCTCATCGGCCAAACCAGTTCTGCCACAGTAATCCTTCTCAGGTGGAGATCCATATACCAAGTCACACGCCCCCCACCAGGGGCTACAAAGGAAACACATACAGCAGGTGTTGCCTTAGTCAAGTCTGAGCCAGGGCGCCGAGCCCTCAGACCCCATCTCTGTGAGGTGACTAAAGCAGCAGCACACTGACATTGGTGCAGATCACCACCAGATCCCTTTCGGGGCGACTCCAGTGGCGCAGAAACAACTGAAACACCTCCTGACTCAACTCCCACTCACCTAGAACTAGAAAGTGCCAGCTGAGAAAATCAGTTTCCACAGGAGTCACCCTAGCAGTGTGCAGAGCTGACAAACTAGGAGGTTCTTCACCACCCAGGCAAACAGAAGAGCCATCTCCAGGGCCACCCTGGCACTCCTCACTTCACCTTGCCTTTTGGCATAAGCCACCACTGTAGCATTGTCTGAGAACACTCGAACCACCTGGTCCTTGACCGAAGGCCAAAACATAGAAGAGCCAACCTAATGCCTTGCCTCAAGGCAGTTGATTGGAACCACAGGGAAGCGGTGTGGTCAATGTCCCTGGGCTGTTCAGCCTTGGCAATGGGCTTCCCAGGCCAAGAGACTGGCATTCCTCAATAGAAGGATCCATGATCAATCACCCAGTGGTACGTTCTTCCTCAAAAGACCGGGTTGCTCCCACTACTCCAAGTTGGAAATCACCATCATTGGAAGTGGGAGCCTGAGCTCAAACCACTGAGAACTCAATGACCACCGATTCAGCGGCCACATAAAAGCACATGCCCACAGCATCATCTTTATCGTCACTGCATTGATGAGAATCCTGGACTCTGGGAGTCCGCTGCAAACAGAACAGTGCTAGGCAATCTAACAGCCCTTTGACTTTCTCCTATGGCAGGAAGATAGTGCCCACTTGAGAATCTAAACCTGCTCTCAGAAACTCCAGGGGCTGGGAATGCAACAAATGACTCTTTCCCCAATTGATCACCTAACCAAGGCTAATCAGAAAGGACACCACTCCGGGAGCTACTAGAGATGCCTCTGAAAGAGAATAAGCTCCGATGAGCCAGTAGCCCAGATATGGATGCACAGAAATCCCTGGGTGCCATATCACTGCAGCCACTACCACCATGACCTTGGAGAACGTCCTTGGGACAGTGGAGAGTCTGAATAAAAGGGTGGAGAACCGAAGGGGAGAGCCAAACATGACAAAATACAGATACTCTACTGATTCTCCTGGATCAGGATATGAAAATACGCCTCTGCCAAATTCAAAGCAACAGACAACACTTTGACTATCCTCCTAAAGACTCCATAAAGTGCTCACAAACAACCAGGAGAAGAACCTTTGCCCACTACGCACCAAAATGTTGGAACGACCTCCCTCCAGAAATCAGAGCGATCCGAGACCTTCTACAATTCCGGAAAGCAATAAAACACCACCTCTTTCTGCTCCATTTCTCTCAAGCTGCTACCCCGACTCCAAGAAACCATCCCCCATCCCCTACTAGAGCCCCCTACACAACATAACTCTCAAGCCCCAAGCATTCTCTCGCCAGCCTGGAAGCATCTTACGTACTTTCAGATCAAGTATCATCTATTATGCCATATCTTTATGTATATAGTTTCATGTATTACGCATCTATCCTGATATATGTCAATATGTAAATAGTTACCCATGTTCTCCAAGTTCTATTCCCTGTTATAATGCAAACTCAATCAGTCTTCTCTGATCTGAGTATTCGTTGTTAAATGTAAACCGCACTGATAACAAATAGTGCGGTATATAAGAATTGTTAAATAAATAAAATAAATAAATAAAGATGCCAGGAATTCCCCTTGGTGCACTGCTAGAACCATTGGACGGCAAAGTTTCATCCAGAAGCGCATGATGCACAAGTGCTCCTCGACACCCTTGAGGTCCAGAACAGGCTGGAATGCTCCTTCCATTTCAGCACCATGAAACAGACTGAATACTTGCCCTTGCCCCAATCATTTGGGGGAATGGGTGCCACTGCCTTCAGGAGAGGCAACCAGACCAAGGTGATCTGCACAGTGGCCCTGCCATTCGCAGACCCACAAGAGAAGAGGACGAAAGCAGCTGGGACCGGCTCTCTGCAATCCAAGGACATAGCCATACTTCAGTATGGAGACTAGCACCCAGCAATCTTTGGTGACCCACGTCCATTCCTGATAGAAGAGGCGAAGACTGCCCAACAAGCATAGTTACTCACATGTAACAGGTGTTCTCCAGAGACAGCAGGAAGTCAGTCCTCACATATGGGTGACGTTGGCACCGACGAAGCCCTCACAGAAGCACCCCCCCCAGCTTTCAAAGAAAGTCTTTGGGAGATGCCACCACGCATACGTGGTCCCCTTCCCGCCCAAGGGTGGCATCTTGCTCAGTCTCCTTTTTTTCCCCCACAGTGCCCTTCAGAAATTTGTCTGGCTTGTCCCTGGAAAAAGTTGATTTTTCTCTCCGAGTTTCATACATCTCTCCGGTATCACACTGGTACTCTTCCCGCCACCGACCTCGTTGCCTCAGCGTCGAGTTCTGGTCTATTTTTGTAGTTTTCTTTTCCTGGCGATTGGTAACCACCGTAACCTGCACATTCACCTTGGAAACAGCAAACCACACAACGCACTCCTTCTCTGGGAGAGCATGAAACTTCTTATACACCCTTAGCCCCTAGGCAGGGGGGGGGGGCAGGGGAATCCCACTTCAATCAAAAAAGGCCCTTCAGCACCTCCAGGAACAGGAAGGCAGTAGTGGATTTCTGCATCCCTCGAAGGAGTGGATGCATCTTCGATTCCTGCTCCATGTCTGGAGCATCTGCCAAGCCCAAAAGCAGATAGACCCTGAGAATCAATGCCTCCAGTTCCACTTCCCAGAACAGATGGAGTACATCGGCGTCTTTACAATCTTCTGAAGGCAAGGGTACTTCTTCATCCACATCAGAGCCCAGTACCGAGACATCTGAATCCAAGTCACCATCCAAATCTCAAACAGATCCCAGCTGATCCCCATCTCCAGGGGGGCATCCCTCGCCAAGGACACTTAGCCAAAGGAAGACGTTCAGGGCTTCCACACTCAGCTTTCCCCTCACGAGACTGCATCCAGGAGTGCTCAGAAGCCATAGTATCTTAATTTCCATGCCAGAAGGACTAGGCCTACTGTAAAAAGGAAAAACATTCCAGGGAGGACAATCAGGAGTCCAGAAGCTCTTCTCTCAGAAATGACTCCCCAACACCAGGAGGCAGCACCACCTCAGACTCCCTAGAGGATGAGGTGCAGCTCACAGCACAGTTGCTGTAGCCTCCAGCCAGCTTAACCATTGCGCTGTTATCTCCTGTTGTGAGGCAGGCAAGCCGAACTGCATCCGCCAGCTGAGAAGGGGAACAGGCCCTCCAGAGATGCACAGATCCCGCTGAGAGCCTTCCACAATCTTTGTGGGGAGAGCAGAGGAGGAGGAAGGGGGCATTGAAGTTGTGCGAGGCTGATGCACTCTTCCAGATCCTTCCAATTTCTGGCTGCTCAACAGGCTCTTATCATAAGTGCGTGTAGCTGAACCAGTTTTCCCTCCTCCTATGGCTACCCGGAAAGAATGCAGTCTAGTGTAGCCTCCCATGCCACACTCAAGTGAGCGAGTCACCCTCAATCCATCCACCATCTGCTGGAGACAAAAAATACTAGAGACCTCTAGTGGTTAAGGCAGAAAAAGGCATGGGAGTGATGTCATTGAAACCTGGGCTTTTCAACAGTGTCTCCACCAATCTGCTGGTAAAGGAACACAATCCACTTGTTTGGACTAGTCTAGCAGGACGATATGGAATTCATGTTATCATTAACTTGGTCCTATTAAATAAAATAGAACCTATGGTAAAATAAGATGTGTTATTTTACCATTACACGTATTAACACTAGTGCACTTTAGTAGCTCTGGTCTGAAGCAGGGCTGGGATCTGGTGTCAAGAGCCTTCATTTACTGTTTCTCAGATTTTCCCCTTTTTATTTTTTATCCCTTTGACGCCCAACATACCTTGCTAGATCTGGACTAGGCACCAGAGCTTTATCTGGCCACTGCATAGTTTTATGCAGACCAATCTGTGTGCAGACTTACATTAATCCAACACTTACCCCAGCAGTTTTCCACCCAGTTCTCAGACCACGCTCATCCAGTCAGGTTTTTCAGGATATCCACAATGAATATCCATGAGATAAATTTGCAACTACTGCCTCCTTGGTATGCAGATATGTCTTATGCATATTTATTGTGGATATCCTGAAAACCTGACTGGATGGATGTGCCCTGAGGACTGGGTGGAGAACCACCGACTTACCCTATCTACATAGTATGGCTCAGGAGGAAAAACAATAAACCAGGCCAGAACAGAGCAATATCTTGCAATCAAGCATGTTATGGCAGACACCAAGACAAATCTTCAGATAGAGCAATGCAAACAACCAGACTGATCAGGCTAATTTGTCCTTATCATTCACTGTGTTACCATGTATGGCTCAGAATGGGAACTTCTAATACAGAATTCAGCAAATTCTGGAATGCAAGTTGGTTTGTTTTCAAACCCATTTCCTTCTGCACACTTCCACCAGCAGCACTGAGAAGCAGAGTGTGGCAGAAAATATTCAAAGGGCTTAATCTCATTTTCACTTCCTGCGTGTATTATTACTGATGCTGTAGTAGAACTACCATCTCATGGGGAAGAGGGGTGTTCTTAACCAGGAGGTTGCCATTTTTAATAGCACTTTGCCAAAATCATTGTAAAAACCTGCTTCAAAGTCTTCTGTTGTCAACCTTGTTGAGGAATTGCCTCAACACTCTACCTGACTGAAATTCTAACGGCTGTCAACCCACTTTCCAATGGAAACATCCCTGATAATCCAAACTATGGGAATTCCCATTCTACAACATTCTCAAGCTCAACAGTTATATCTGAAGAGGTGTCCTATGAGATCTTGAAAGCTCATACATCATCCTCATTTTTGTTGAGGTTGTGGTTCCTTTAAATGGAATCACAACCAACAAAAATGTCCATTTTTGTCCCAACTAATGCCATTACTAAAATTGTACGTTAGTCTGGGAAAAAAAACAATTACCGCCACACTCTCACAAACTCAAAGGCTTTTACTATCTCCAGCAACTTTAGTGAAATTATAGTCAGTCATTCTTCTTCAAAACATTACTGGAAAAATGCTGCCAAAAAAAAAAGAGAAACATGCAGACCACGGTGTTAGCGTAACTGTGCATATCTGCTTTTTCAAGACCAATGAAAGCCAATAAATAGATCTTAATCATACTTTACTATCTTATGGCACGGGTAACATATTTATAGGTAGAGATTTCAATACGGTCTTGCACAATGTCCTAGAGAGGAGTGCACAGTTGAACAATTCTCATCGACCAACTAATTTTGCTTTGCGGGTCATGATGGATACATTGGGTTTAGTTGATGTATGGCGCTCATATTATCCTACTGCAAAAGAATATACATTCTTCTCTTTTCCCCATCAATCTTATACTAGTATAGACTTCTTCTTAGTATCTTCCTCTATCTTGACAGAAATCAATAATTGTGCTATCAACCCCATTCGTGTCTCTGATCATGTGGCTATTTCCATGTGCATTACTTCTCAAAATCACCCTGCACGAATTAGGTTGTGGAGATTTCATAATAATATATTGCTCGGTTTCCTTTAATGACAAACTTCGTTCTTTTATTGAGGATTTATTCAAAAGAATGTAAATGGAGATATGCATTTTAGCACTGTGTGGGAAGCTTTTAAATTCACTTTATGTGGTGAAATAAATTAGTCTGTCCTCTTGGTTGCATAAGAATAGGGTTGAGTTGGTGGAAATACATGCTATCACTAAAGGTTCTGGGTGTTTTAAAAGAGCTCATGAAGAAACAACTTAATTACAATAAACTGCTTACAGACCAGGCTAAAAAGGATATCTTTGCTCAGCGCACTGGATATTATGTAGGTATGACTACATCAGGCAAACTTCAATCTAATCGCTTGAGAGCTCGCAAAGCGAAGAGTTATCACCACAATTCAACCTGAGGGTTCATGTCCGTTGACGAAATCCATGGACATATCGAATGCATTTGCAAATTATTTTGAAAAACTGTTCACATTAGAATCGTTGACTGATGCATTTTTATATGCTGCATTCTGGAGTTCTCTAGGTCATCCAAAATTAAATGCACAATACAGTAAGAAGTTGGTTGCCCAGATTCAGGTGGGAAAGATTTTATCAGCTATTAAATCTTTAGCAAATAATAAATCACCTGGCCCAGATGGTTTTACACTTGACTTTTACCAAAATTTTGCTTCTTCTTTGGCGCCTAAACTCAAATAGTTACATCAAAGTTTACTTGAACCACCAATTAATGGTTCAAGCTTTTCTGAAGCTATAATTGTTCTCGTCCCAAAACCTGATCGTGATCCTAAAAGCTTAAATAGCTATTGGCCTAGTTCATTACTTAATGTTGATTATAACATTTTAGCCATACGATTAAATTACGTTTTAGATACTTTAATCAACAAAGCCCAAACAGGATTTATAAAGGGAAGACACATAAGGGATAATGCCCGCACTTTCCATAATCTAGTAGAGATAGCAAATAGAGTGGATTATCCAACTGTAGCTCTCACTTGATGCGGAGGCGGCTTTTGACTGCATTGAATGGCCTTTCCCTTATAAAACTTTGGAGTGGTTTGGATGTGGTTCCGAGATTGTCGACTGGATCAAGGTATTATATGCTACACCTCGATCACGAATCCTTGTAAATTATACCCTTTCGGGCTTACTTACCTTTGGATGTGGTACTAAGCAAGATTGCCCACTATCACCCTTGCTTTTCAACTTTGCTTTAGAACCACTTAAAGATTAACAAAATCAATGATATTCATGGCATTGTTTATGAGGCGCATCAGTGGAAGACTGCAGCCTATGCAGATGACTTGCTACTTTTTCTTTCTAATCCTACATCTTCATTCAAGTAGGTTAAGCTTTAATCAAATTTCATCAGAGGTACGAAGATTATTGCAGAAATGGTCTCCATTGTGTCTGTCTTGGTGGGGCAGACTGGATACCATTAAAATGATGGTCCTCCCAACTGTTAGTTACAAGTTAGGAATGGTTATTGCAACAATCAATTTTATAGTAACTTAGATAAATGTCTATCTTCGTTTTTATGGAGAGAAAGAGACCGTGCATTGCGCTGTTGAAACAAACTCCCTCGGGAGAAATGCGGTGTAAACGTCCCAGATTTTTATTCATACCATAAAGCTTTGCTTCTTCATCATGGAGCATACTGGTTGCAGAACAAGGTTTCCTATCGGTGTGTTGAAATAGAGAAACCCCTAGTAAAACCTTTCAGACTACAAGAATTGCCCTCTATGAAAATACCCCAAAAGAGGCTTAAATCGTCACCAATTATTAGTACCATTGAAGGCTTTAATAAGTTGAACACTTGTTGTGCTATTCCCTATTCTGTTTCAGTTGCCACTTCCCTTTGGCACAACCCTTCAATTGTGGTGAAAGGTAAGAAAATTTGCTAGAAAGGATGGATTAATAAGGGTATAGTCAACCTGGGTCAATTGGTCGACGGCAATAATTTGATATCAGCTGAGTGCTTAAGGGATATTTATAATTTATCGTTGCCTCAAGAACCTAAGATTAATCTCCTCATGACATGCCTGACGGCATCGCATATTTGGGTTAATAACATTCCAACTTCAAATTTGGTTGAAATTTGCCATAAGGCTGTGCAAGTCAATAACTCAACCTCATACCTATATAAGTTACTTAAAGAAAAAGGAGGTCCATCCCTTTTAGGTCTACGACGTATATGGGAGGCTGATTTTGCATTATCAACAGATATAATTAATTGGGAGAGGTTCTGGGGTCGCACGATCAAACCAATGAGATCAAGTAGCCAGGCCCTAACTATTTTTCATGGCCCATCATGCAGTTTGGACCTCTTTATGTATTTACAGAGCAGGGCTCTCTCAACTCAGCTTATGTTGGCAGTGCTCCACTGGTGTGGGGATGCTGACTCATATACTTTTTGATTGTCCCCCTGTTAAGTTTTGGATTGATGTTTGGGAATATATCAGAGAAGTACTTCAGGTTGAATCTCCCATATCAATACAAGAAGAGTTAACTTTATTATAACAGAGTATCCATTGTATAACTTGATATCCATTGTAATTCAGCTAATAATGCGTTGTTGAAAAGACTCCTTAGAACTTAATGCCATCTTTTGGTGGCAATCAATTTGTCAAATTCGTAAATTTGAAGGTGCTTCTTCTATCTTTTATCTGATTTTGGTGTTCATGGAACTGTCTTGCAGTGGTTTCGCTCCTTTCTTTCCTCCTGCACTCTCTCTGTTCACTCCGGCTCCTCCGGCTCTCTTCCGTCCCCCTTAATCTGTGGTGCTCCCCAGGGCTCTATCCTTGCCCCCTTGCTCTAACATTTTTCTCGCCCCACTTGCCCTGCTCAACCAACAGTCTGGTATCTCTGACTACATCTATGCCGATGATATTCTTCTGGTTCATCACACCTCCTCCTCCTCCCCCGATCTTGTCCCACTCAATCTCTGTCTTGCCTCCGTTGCCTCCTGGTTCGATCTAAATTTCCTACACGCTAATCCCGCTAAATCTTCTGCAATCTGGTTTCCTTTTTGACTCCCCCCTCCTGATCTGTGACCTGTTATGTCCTCCCGCCCCATCCCCCTGGTGCCGACTCTTTGTTACCTGGGTGTCACCCTGGATTCTTCTCTCTTTTCACCAACACATTTCCTCTGCTGTATGTACTTCCTTTCTCCACCTTCGTCAGATAAGGGCTGTTCGGTCATTTCTTCCCCCTCCCTCTGTTGTCACTCTTGTTTTGTCACTTGTGATCACCCGTCTAGACTACTGCAATGCTATCTATGCAGGCCTCCCCTCCTCTCAGCTCCGACATTTCCAATTAGTCCAAAACGCTGCCGCCCGTCTCGTCACTTGCTCCCCCCACTCGTTCTCACGTTGCTCCCTGCCTTTTCACCCGCCACTGGCTTCCGGTGAAGTTCAGATTCATCTTCAAATTACTCATCCTCACGCACAGGGCTCTTCATGCTAGCACCCCCCAGTATTTGGCTGATATAGCACAATTACTTACCTGTAACAGGTGATCTCTGGGAACAGCAGGAATTAGTCCTCACATATGGGTACGTCGGTACAGACGGAGCCTGCGCGGGAAAGCTCCCCAGCTTCCCAGAAAGGAAAGCTTTTGGGGCCTCCCACAGCGCATGCGCGCTGGCTTCCCGCCTTCCTGACCAACTCTCCTCAGTTCGAGTTTAAAGCTGAGACAATAGAGAGAGGAAAGGAAAGAGAGAGAGATAGATACAACTCCTAGGGGAGGTGGGTGGGTTGTGAGGACTAATTCCTGCTGTTCCCAGAGATCACCTGTTACAGGTAAGTAACTGTGCTATCTCCAGGAACAAGCAGGAATGAGTCCTCACATATGGGGACTCCCTAGCTAAGATGCCTGGGAGATCCCCAAGGGTATGAGACCCTGAAGGGTTCCTCGTCTTCCTATGGATCTCAGGCATCCATTCAGGGAAGGAGGGCAGGAGTTGTTCAAGAATGGAACAGGTGTCTGAGGACAGCCTGACCAAACAAGGCATCCCGGTGGGAGTCCTTGTCCAAACAGTAATGGGCTGTGAAGGTATGAACCGAGGCCCAGGTGGCTGCTCGACAGATCTGATCGATGGACACAGAATGAAGATGAGCCATAGAGGTGGCCATGGCCCTCACATTGTGAGCTGTGACATGGCCTTCCAGAGAAAGGTTCTTACACTGGTAAGTAAAATAAATACACTGAGCAATCCAATTGGACAGTGTTCTCTTAGAGACTGGAAGTCCTAAATGAGAAGGATCAAAAGCAACAAAAAGCTGGGAAGACTTTCTATGTTGCTGTGTCCTGTGCAATGTTCCCTCTAATTTTCTGTAGGCTGTGTGCGCATAAAATATCAGCTGTGTGCAGCTTTTGAAGGAAGGTTACATTTTTGTGCGCCACATAACGACACTCGGAGTTATATACTTTAAAATTTGACTACACGTCAGAATACAGTATGTACACCACATTGATTTTAATCAAATTAAATGAAAATAGACGATTACTAAATGAAGCGGGAAATTTCTAGTAATTACAATCATAACTTTTAAATTTTAAGACGTCTGTGTTTTCTATCAGAATCAGAGCCGTAATTTTTGTGCGCTCTGTTGTAAAGTATGTGCGCTCGCTCGGCGAGGTGTGTGCGCGCGCACACGCGCACAGCTTAGAGGGAACAGTGGTCCTGTGTAAGTAAAAAACAAGAGCTCTTTTACAATCTAGAGTATGAAGGTTCCTCTCTGCACTGGATGCATGAGGAGCTGGAAAAAAGACAGGTAAATATACCTCTTGATTAAGATGAAAAGGTGAGACCACTTTAGGCATAAAGTGAGGATTTGTCCTAAGGACTACCTTATCATGATGGAACCTTGTATAAGGTGGATTAGCCACTAAGGCCTGCAGTTCACTGATACGGCGAGCTGAGGTGACTGCAATAAGGAAAATAACCTTCCAGGAAAGAAATTTCAAGGAGGTGGTGGCTAAAGGTTCAAAAGGTGGCTTCATAAGCTGACCAAGAACCAAGTTTAAGTCCCATGCTACCGGAGGAGGACTAATGGGAGGTTTAGTTAGAGTTAGGCCTCTCATGAATCTTGCGATAAGAGGATAAGAGAAGATAGGTTGTCCATTGAGAGGTTTAAGAGATGCTGAGATAGCACTCAAATGGACCCGTACTGAATTCGTTTTGAGTCCTGCATTGGAGAGATGCAGGAGATATTCCAATAGAGAATTCACAGGGAGTGCTAGAGGGTTAAGAGCCTGTTGAGCACACCAATTGGAAAATCTTTTCCATTTAAAAGCGTAAGAACGCCTAGTGGAAGGTTTCCTAGAGGCATGGAGGATATCCTTCACTTGTTGAGAAAGATTGAAGTCTTGAAGGTCTAGACCTTCAGTAACCAAGCTCTGAGGTGAAGGGACTTGGGATTTGGGTTCCACAAAGTCCCGTCCTCCTGAGACAGAAGGTCTGGAGCAGCTCCCAAGTCCAGGGAGGGGGCTTGGGAAAGATGCAGAAGTAGAGGGTACCACACTTGGCGTGGCCAGCGTGGAGCTATGAGGATCATAGATCCTTGATCCCTCTGAAGTTTGAACAGAGTCTTGGGAATCAAAGGAATGGGTGGAAAGGCATACAGGAAGTCCTGACCCCAATGAAGGAGGAAGGCATCCTTGGCCTGAGCTCCCTGACACGGAATTCTGGAACAGAATCGGGGAAGTTTGGCATTCCACGGACTTGCAAAGAGGTCTATGTCCGGGGTTCCCCATTTCTGAAAGATTTTGAGTACCTGATACATGTGCAGGGACCATTCGTGTGGAAGCAGAACTCGACTGAGTCTGTCTGCCCAAGAGTTTTGGATTCCTGGAAGATATACTGCCAGGAGATGAATTTGATGCTCTCTGGCGAAGGCCCATAATCTTAGAGCTTCGTTGCAAAGCGACAGAGAGCCAGTCCCTCCTTGTTTGTTTATGTAAAACATGGCTACTTGATTGTCCGTATGGATAAGGACTGTCATGTTGTGAAGGAGGGTATGAAAAACCCTGAGAGCTAGAAAAATTGCTCGAAGTTCCAGATGGTTGATATGAAGGGTGGTCTCCTGTGGAGACCAAGTGCCCTGAGTGGAGAGGTCTTGAAGATGAGCTCCCCAACCTGCTTGGGAGGCATCTGTTGTGAGGGTTGCTTGGGGCAACAGTGGTTGGAAGGGAGCCCCCAACAACAGATTTTGAGTGGATATCCACCATTGGAGAGACCAAAAGAGACGTTTGGAGGTTGCTATTTGGTCTGAGAGAGCTCCTGATGCTTGAGTCCACTGGGTGGACAAAGTCCATTGAGCTGCTCTCATATGTAGGCGAGCATAAGGCACGACATGTACCATGGAGGCCATGTGGCCTAGTAGCTGTAGCATCTCCCTGGCAGTCAAGTGGCTTCTGGACTGAGTCTGGGAGGCTAAGTGCACTAGACGTTGGCAACGGGCCTGAGGGAGGTAGGCCCTTGCAGTGGTGGTATCTAACCAGGCCCCTATGAATTCCAGGGACTGAGTAGGGGTGAGTTGAGACTTTGGCAGATTGATCACAAGTC
Organism: Ichthyophis bannanicus; assembly: GCA_033557465.1. Taxonomy (NCBI): domain Eukaryota; kingdom Metazoa; phylum Chordata; class Amphibia; order Gymnophiona; family Ichthyophiidae; genus Ichthyophis; species Ichthyophis bannanicus. The sequence goes on along the minus strand of CM066035.1, from coordinate 896,490,232 downwards.
CCAGATACTGCAGAATACGTCTGGTGCGGTCCAGGGAAGTCTGGGCCTCGGACTGAGATGGAGCTCGGATGAGCCAGTCGTCCAGGTATGGGAAAACAAAAATTCCCAGGGCGTGTAGAAATGCAGCCACTATTGCCATGCATTTGGTGAACACTCTTGGAGCAGAGGCTAGACTGAAGGGAAGTACTCTGTATTGGTAATGTTTTCCCTGGAACAGAAACCATAGGAATTTTCTGTGGGATGGATGGATGAGTATATGTGTGTACGCATCCTTGAGATCTAGAGAACAAAGCCAATCCTGACTCTGCAGGTATGGAAGGAGAGTACCTAGAGAAAGCATCTTGAATTTCTCCTTGCATAGAAATGTGTTCAATTCTCTGAGATCTAGAATGGGTCTGTATCCCCCTGTTTTCTTTGGGATGAGAAAATAAGGGGAGTAAAACCCTGACCCCTGTTGAAGAAGAGGAACCTCTTCTAATTGCCCTTTGGGCGAGAAGGGTGGTCACCTCCTGACCCAAAAGGTCCACGAGGGATGGGGGAGAATTGAAACGTCTCACCATGGTATGGGGAGGAAGGCTGGAGAAATGTAGTTTGTAGCCCTCTCTGATGATAGAGAGGGTCCACTGTTCTGATGTGATTTGCTCCCATCTGGGAGCAAAATGAGTTAACCTTCCTGGAATGGTGAGAGGCTCTGGTTGTTTTAGAGCCAGAAAGGTTAAGTTCTCTAGTATTAAGTCAAAAGCCCTGAGGGGGTTGGGACTGCTGGGCTGTAGTAGTCCCTGCAGGTTTTGCCCTGGCCTGTTTAGATTGCTGACGCTTAGGAGCAAAGCGAGTTGTAGAAGATTGTTGGCCAGTATTTGCAGAAAATCTGGCCTTCTTATAAAAAGGCTTCTTAAAAGATTTTTTCTTGGCAGGGGTAGAGGTAGACTTAGAAAGTCTATCTAAAGCAGCATTTTCTGCGTCCATTTGAGTGGCTTTGATTTGCCACTCTTTTCCAAACAGATTTTCACCTGTACAGGGCAGATTTCCCAAGCCATCCGGGACCCAGGGTTCTAGATCAGAAGCCTGGAGCCAAGCAATTCTGCGAGCAGCTATAGCTATGCCTGAGGCTCTGCTAGCACCTTCAAAAGAGTCAAAAGCTGCTCTGTTGGAAAATTTTGAAACATCTTGGGTATGCTTTAGCAAAAGAAGGAAGTCCTCCTGTCTATCCTCTGGGATAAAGGGGAGAAAATTGCGCAGCTTTAGTGCAATCTCCTTCAGGAACATGCCCATATAGAGGCTGTATGAATTGATTCTGGCAATAAGCATACTGGCTTGGAAGATTTTCCTACCAAAAGCATCCAAAGTCCTACATTCTCTTCCTGGAGGAGTAGAAGAGTGCCTTTTGGTACTCTTTATCCTTTTCATAGCTGACTGCACCACAATAGAGTGGTGAGGGAGCAGAGTTTTTTGAAAACCAGGAGAAGGAGGGACACGATACATGGTGTCCAAACGACGAGAATGTGGAGACAGAGTGAGAGGAGTCTCCCATAAGTCCATCATATGTTCTTGAAGAATTTCATGAATGGGCAAGGTGACTGCCTCTTTGGGAACCTTAGGGTATCCTAAAATATCTAATTTTTTTCAGAGGTTACTGAAATAGAGAGTCCTTTAGCTACTTCAATAATGAAGTCTTGAAAGGACAAATCCTCTGGAGGAGACATTCTCCTCTTTGGAGAAGAGGGCTCCTCAGGAAGAGTAAGAGATACTTCAGGAGAGTCATCTGATGAATCAGAATCATCAGAAGGCTCGAAGTATCGTCTGTTGGCTTCCAGGGATCGATAAGCGTATCAACCGGTATCCACATCGGGCATACCCGGAACCGGATCGGTATCGGGAAAAGCCCCGGAACCGGGAACCGGAATCCTGGTCGATGTGGATGCCCTGGGTACCGGTATCGGTTGTGGTACCGGAATCGGAGTCGGTACCGCTCGCTGCGGTACCGTGGGCGTCGCAGCCTTAATAAAAGCCATAATGGCCTGCTGCATGGATTGAACAGTATGATCCACAGACGCCACGACTGTCTGGATGTCGGTACCGGAAGAGTGTGCCGGTACCCCAGAGCAGTCCAACAGGTGATCGGTCGAGGCCGTGCCATCGATGTCAACCTGTAACCCCATAGGAAGAGCTTTGGAAGCCGGAGCTTCTCGCCGGGGTTGTTTGGCTGGGGCAGGGTCCTCAGGGTCAAGCCCGGGGGCATCTCGATACTTAGAGGGAGATTTGCCCTTTGAGGACCTGCCGGAGGAAGGTTTGGTTACCTGAGATCCATCAGGAGAGGAAGACCTGAAGGATGTCGATGCTGGAGTATCTGTGGAAAACAGCATATGAAACTTGGCTGCCCGGTTTGGTAAGCCACGTTTAGACATCAAAGAGCTGGACTGGCAATCCGGGATGGAGTGGTCAGGCCCCAAACATTTAAGACACCATTCATGGGTGTCTGTAACCGAGATGGTACCGCTACACTTGGTGCATTTTTAAAAACCAGAGGCTGGTTTCTCCATGAGGGAGAATTTTCTCTAGGCCTAGAGGCTTAAAGAGGAAATACACCAAGTGGGGAAAAGATGATTACTTTTCTTAAAAAAAATAAAAATAAAAATAAGAAAAAAGACCGGCGGTACCGGTCCGGAGTCGGGGAAGGCAGACACGCGGCCAAAGAAACAAATTAAAATAAGAACTTCTTCAGCGGTGACAGGAACACGACTTGCTGGCTCCGCGGAAAAAGAAGAACTGAGGAGAGTTGGTCAGGAAGGCGGGAAGGCAGCGCGCATGCGCTGTGGGAGGCCCCAAAAGCTTTCCTTTCTGGGAAGCTGGGGAGCTTTCCCGCGCAGGCTCCGTCGGTACCGACGTACCCATATGTGAGGACTCATTCCTGCTTGTTCCTGGAGATCATTCATCTTCAACCCTCTCCACGTCTTCTTCGCTCGGCTCATGGTAATCGTCTCTTTCTCCCCTCCTCTTCCCAGGCCCACTTGGAACTCACCCGTCACTCTGCATTCTTTTTTCTAGGCCCCGCTTTATGGAATTCGCTTCCGCTTTCTCTCCGCACCGAATTGTCTCACCCCCGCTTTAAAGCTCTTCTGAAAACTCATCTGTTGTCAAGCTTTCGATCTCTCCTCCCCTGCCGATGGTGCTTTATCCCCCAGCCACGCCCCCCACCCCCCATAACATCCCCCCAAATGCTTCTCACCTGCCCTTCCCCCTATTTCCCTCCCCGTCCCCCGTCATTCTGTCCCCTTCTGGACCTCTTCTGTTTTCTATCTTTTGTCTGTCCCTCTCTATCCTATTGTTACTGGCGTTCACGCCTCAGCATGAGCGGTTTATCAAATCCTGTGAATAAAGATAAAGATCTTTTTAAATTGCAGTGATAAGGTTGAAAGAATTTGGAAATCACTTGATGTATATTTATCTACAGTGTGATTGATTTATTATTGTATGACCTACAGTTTTTTTTTTGTTTTGTATTTCAGGAGGGGCAGGGGAGGGTTCATGATTGGGTACTTTGAATGTTAACTGTAGGATTTATCTTTGCAGTTTGATTGTTACTGTATCATTTTTGTTTGGTAAATTTGAATAAATTTTAAAAAAGCCAAATGACTCAACAGGACAGAACCTTGAAGATGTATAAAAATTGACAGCAGTTCTGTGGATATTAAATCTGTTAAGTACATTTATACAACAAACATGGTTTAGCAAGAGAAGTCATGACCATTATTTCCCAGAAAAGAAAAGCACCGTCCCATTTATAGCAGAAGACTAAGATCTATGCGGTTTGAGTTTTCTATTCAGTTTTAATAGGTTTTATTGTTTAAACTAATAGTTTTATTTAGCAATCCAGTTTCCACCAAATAAGACTCCATATTGCAACCAACAGCACAGAATGCCTCACCCTTTTCAATGCCATTTTGAGTGGTCTAGTGGTTAGGACAAGGTACTTCAGGCCAGAGGGCCGGGGGTTCAAGTCCCACCTGGGGACAGCAATCTCAGGCCGGAGGGACTGGGATTTCTAGTCCTATAGGCACTCCTTGTGGTCTTGGGCAAGCCACTTAACCCTCCATTGCCCATGTTCCCTGTAAGTATTAGTGTATGTGTCTCATATCCCCTCGTGTTAAATGTATCCCCCAATTGACCGCTTTGACCCGGTGAAAAGCAGGATATAAATACAGCTAAATAAATAAAAATAAATAAAAAATTTTAAAGATAGCATATCTGAGAAAAAAAAATGTCCATGCCAAGCAGAGCAGGTAATGACATCCCTCCGAGCCAGGGGTTGTCAAGAGAGTCCTTGGAACACACCTAGCCAAGTCAGATTTTCAGGATAGCCACAATGAATATGCATGAGAAAGATTTGCATGCACTGACTCTCATGCATATTCCCTGTGGTTATCCTGAAAATTTAACTGGCTAGGTATGTCCCAAGGACTGGGTTGAGAATTCTTGTTCTAAGCTGCGGAACATTTTTGTTGACGCTGAACCTTGATCTCACACCTGATAAATAAAACGCTGCCTGCCTTTAGTGTTAGCTCAAAATGAAAAGATTACCACTCCTAATTAAGTTATTTTTATTCTTGATCTCAGGCCAAGTTTTAAGCATAGGCAAATGACCCCCAGTTTTTCTAGGCACCAGATCTTTGCCTCTAATGCCCCCATCTGGGCAGCTACTGGAAAACCAAGGGAGGCCCATAAACTTGGGTTTTACGGATGAACCAGATCCCCAGAATGACGGTGTGGTGCACCGTGATGGAAGTGGGTTTGAAGACGTGAGGTCCATTTTGAAGTATTTGGAACTCAATTCTGTTTTTTATGCCTTGTCGAATCAAGGCCATGATCTGTACAAAGAACGGACTGGAGCTTTACAATTCCTATGTGAAATGTTGGTAATGAGATGGAGATGTGTGCTGTTATCTGAACAGGAGTTCATACACTTGGTAGATTTGTATAGAGAGAATGGAAAAGAACATGAGGGAGGAGGGGGAAGGGGGGCGAGGAATTGGCTATGACTAAAGTTTGAGTTTACATCTTCGATTTAAAAATATGAATATTTGGTGAGAGATGCTAAGACTAATGTAGTTTGCAAAATTTAATCAAATTTAAATTAAGATTTGATTTTTAAAACAATAAACCTATACAGACTAATTTGTACTTTGTAGCTATCAGAAAAATCATGGATCAGGCACATCACAGAAACAGTGGCGGAGTAAGAGAGAACGCGTAGTTACTCACCTGTAACAGGTGATCTCCGGGAACAGCAGGAATTTAGTCTTCACATATGGGCATCGTTGGTACCGACGGAACCTGCGCGGGAACGCTCCCCAGCGTCCAATAGGAACGCTTTTGGGAGCATCCCTCAGCACATGCGCGCTGCCTTCCCGCCTTTCCAACTGTCCCTCTTCAGTTAGGTTTGTAGCTGAATGAAAGGATAGAGGGAGAGAGGAAAGAGACAAAGATAGAGAGACAACTCCTAGGGGAGGTGGGTGGGTTGTGAAGACTAAATTCCTGCTGTTCCCGGAGATCACCTGTTACAGGTGAGTAACTACGCTATCTCCAGGAACAAGCAGGAATGTAGTCTTCACATATGGGGGACTCCCTAGCTGAAGATGCTAGAAAGGTAGGCATCCTTCCTCCCATGTATCTCTGGCATTCCACCAGAGTTGGTGGGCAGAAGTTGAATTAGGTCTGAAAGAGATTTTGAAGAACAGCTTGGCCAAAGAAGGCATCCCGACGAGAGGCTTTATCCAGGCAGTAGTGGGCTGTGAAGGTGTGCACCGAAGCCCAGGTTGCTGCTCGACAAATGTCATCGATAGACACGGAGTGAATATTAGCCATGGAAGCTGCCATGGCTCTCACTTATGAGCTGTGACATGGCCCTGAAGTGGAAGACCCTTACTCTCATAAGCAAAGGATATGCATTGGGCAATCCATTTAGATAAAGTTCTTTTGGAGACTGGAAGTCCCAAATGACTAGAGTCAAAAGCTATAAAAAGTTGTGAGGACTTTCTATGTTGCTGTGTTCTCTGTAGGTAAAAGGCTAAGGCTCTTTTACAATCCAAAGTATGAAGGTTTCTTTCTGCATTAGAGGCGTGAGGCCTCGGAAAAAATACAGGAAGATAAATTGATTGATTCAAATGAAAAGGCGAAACCACCTTTGGCATAAAGCGTGGATCAGTTCTAAGAACAACCTTATGATAAAACCTAGTATAAGGAAGATCAGCCACTAAAGCTTGCAGTTCACTAATGCGACGTGCAGAGGTGATTGCAATTAGGAAGATGACCTTCCAGGTCAAAAACCTAAGGGTTGTAGTGGCTAAAGGCTCAAAAGGCGGCTTCATGAGCTGCCCGAGAACTAGATTTAGATCCCATGTCACCGGTGGTGGCTTAATGGGAGGTTTGGTTAACAGAAGACCTCTCATAAAATCTGGATATGAGAGGAAATTGGTTGTCCATTCAGAGGCTTATAAGAAGCTGCAATTGCACTAAGATGGACTTACCAAATTGGTCTTTAGACCAGAATTCGATAAGTGAAGGAGATACTGTAGTATCGATACAAAAAGTATGACAAGGGGGTTTAATCCCTTCATGGAGCACCATATAGTAAAACGTTTCCACTTGAAGGCATAAGATCTTCTTGTGGAAAGTTTTCTAGAAGCCTGAAGGATATCCTTTACCTGTTGGGACAGGTTGAAATCCTGGAGGTCTAAGCCTTCAGCATCCAGGTCGTGAGATGCAGAGACTGGGGACTCGGGTGCCATAGCATCCCGTCCTCTTGGGAAAGGAGATATGGAGCATGCCCTAACTCCAGAGGTGCAGCTTGAGAGAGATGTAGAAGCAGGGGATACCACGCTTGATTGTCCGTCTGAACTAGGACTGTCTTGTAGCTGAGCTGGGCGTGGAATACTCGAAGAGCTAAATAGATTGCTCTTAATTCCAGGAGGTTTATGTGTAAACCGGCCTCCTGTGGAGTTCAGGTGCCCTGGGTAGAGAGATGATTCAGGTGTGCTCCCCAACCCACCTGTGATGCATCTATTGTTAGGGTGGCCTGAAAAAGGGGTTGATGGAAAGGAGACCCCACTGTCAGATTTTCTAGTGATTGCCACCATTTGAGGGACAAAATTAGTTGTTGAGAGTTTACTATTTTGTCTGATAAATGTCCTGTGGCCTGTGTCCACTGTGTGGAGAGAGTCCACTGAGCTGCTCGCATGTGGAGGCGAGCATATGGGACTACATGAACTGTGGATGCCATATGTCCCAGCAACTGTAGTAGCTCTTGAGCAGTTAGGGAGGATTTCCCTGCTGCTTGAGAAGCTAGTTGCATTATGCAAAGACACTGGGCCTGTAGAAGAAAAACCCTTGCATGTCTGGTATCTAGACAGGCCCCTATGAATTCCAGGCATTGGGAAGGAACAAGTTGGGATTTTGGGAAGTTTATTACCAACCCCAAGTATTGGAGCATTCGCACTGTGCGAGACAGTACAGTGCTGGCCTCTGCAACTGTAGGAGCTCAAATGAGCCAGTCGTCTAAGTAAGGGAAGATGAATATCCCCAGGGTTTGTAGAAATGCAGCTACTACTGCCATGCATTTCGTGAATACCCTTGGAGCTGAAGCCAGACCAAAGGAAAGAACCCTGTACTGGAAATGTTTTCCCCTGAAAAGGAATCTTAAGAATTTCCTGTGATTTGGATGGATCAGAATGTGAGTGTATGCATCCTTTAAGTCTAGAGAGCAAAGCCAATCCTGGCTTTGAAGGTATGGCAGAAGAGTTCCAAGAGAAATCATTTTGAACTTCTCTCGGAACAGGTATTTGTTCAATTGGGCCAGGACCCCTGAGCATGGCACCAGTAGTTCTTGCGAGGTCGAGGCCTCGAGAACATCCTGGAGCACCATTGATGCTTTGGAAGCCGAAGCCTCCTGCCAGGATTGTTTTGCTGGTGTGGTTCCTCAAGGGCAGTGACAATGGTCTCTCGATGCTTAGCAGGAGAGCTACCCTTTGAGGACCAGCTTTTTTGTTTAGTTACCTGAGATCCATGGGAGGAAAAGGAGCTCTTGAAGATGTTGATGCAATGGATCTGGCATCCGAAGAAAAGAGTACCGAGCTTTGCAGCCCGGTTCTGTCATCCTCTCTTAGTCATCCCCATACAGGAGAGACATTCAGATGGAGAATGTTCAGGCCCTAAACATTTAAGACACCAATCATGGGTGTCAGTGACAGAAATGGTACCGCCACACTTAGTACATTTTTTAAAACCACTAGTTGGTTTTTCCATGTTTCAGGAATATGAGGAGGCCTAATGTCCAAAATGGCGCCTAGCACTGAAAAAGAAAAGTTTCTGAAGAGAAAGTTCAAAGTATAAAATTTTTTGAAAAAAAGAAAAGAAAAGAACCGGAGGTACCGGTAGGCGTCGTGCGGAGGCAAACACGACCACAAGAAAACAATTTTAAAGACGGAATTTTCTGCGGTGACAGGGTATGGGTCCTGTTGGCTCTGCAGAAAACGAAGAATTGAAGAGGGACAGTTGGAAAGGCGGGAAGGCAACGCGCATGTGCTGAGGGATGCTCCCAAAAGCGTTCCTATTGGACGCTGGGGAGTGTTCCCGCACAGGCTCCGTCGGTACCGACGATACCCATATGTGAAGACTAAATTCCTGCTTGTTCCTGGAGATATAACATTAAACTGGGAAACACATACTATGCTTTGGTGCTTAATGCCTGGAGCAGAGGAGATCACTTGTGAACATTTGCAGTGGCATACAAGAAGTGGAAAGTGTTAAAACCGTGTCGCTTTGTACTCACTCTTACAAAGTTGTCAGGGAACAGACCTCGCCTGCCTTTCACCTCTCCTTCCCACCAACCTCCATCCTCCTTCTTGATGTTGGTGATAATTTCGCCTGCAATGATGGTCAGCTCATCGTCATGCTGAGCCTGGTAGTCAAACTCCACGATGGCATCCACTGAATTCAAAACAAAAAGAGAGGCTACATTAATCTAAGACAGCATGACTTCCATGAGCTTTGATAAGAGCCTCAGAAATTGGCAAGAGCGGGAGATGGGGGTGGGCAGGAGAGCCACACGAGTGGTCTACAGGACTCAAATGTGCACAGTCATCTGTGCTGTTTTTGCTGGGCCACTGCACCCACCCTCCGCTTCTCTTTTCTAGACATAGCTGTTGTGTCACCCAAAAGCCCTCCCTCCAGCAACATTTTTGCATGCCAGAATACTGGAATTGTTTGGGCTTTTCTGGTGGGATAAAAAAAAGCAGGATTCCTCTAATCCAGTGGTTCTGAACCAGTCCTCCTTGAACCCCTAGGCCAGTCGGGTGTTCAGGATAGCCCTAATGAATATGCATGAGATATATATGCATTAGAGATATCCTGCCAACCTGACTGGTTCGTGGCCCTCTAGGGCTGGATTTGGAGACCCCTGCCTTACACCTCTGTCATTTAAGATTGTGAGTGGGCAAGGTGCAGATGTCCTAGACATCAAAAGGGTAGACAGAATGTGCCACATGCCTCCTCAATTCTCACCACCACCAAAAAGTTGTCTAATAGATAATATTTTGGTGGTGGTGAGAAGCAAAGAGGCATGTGACAAATTCTATCTAACCTTTTAGATGTCTTGGTGATCTGCACCTTGCCCACTCACAATCTTAAATGACAGGTGTAAGGCAGGGGTCTCCAAATCCAGCCCTAGAGGGCCACAAACCAGTCAGGTTGGCAGGATCTCTAATGCATATATATCTCATGCATATTCATTAGAGCTATCCTGAACACCCGACTGGCCTAGGGGTTCGAGGAGGACTGGTTCAGAACCACTGCTCTAATCGGTTATTTGAAGTCCAATCTTGCGATTTCTATTGGCAATATTTTTTCACAAAGCTAAACAAAAAGTTATTCATGAATCATTTACATTTCTGATCAGGCTTGCCTCTCTCTTTTCCCCCATATCTTTCTCGCTTCCCACACTCTGCTCTGTGATTAGCCTCTCTCCATCTCATTCCCTTGGCTCCTATCATCCCCCTTTCTCTCTCTCTTCTGTTGCCCCCCTCTTTATAAGTTAGTTACTGCGCCTTTGGTGGGGGGGGTGGACATGAACAGCTTTTCACAACAATTAGCATTCCTGGAGAATTCTTTTCTGTAGCAAAAATAAAAAAAATAATTTAAAAAAAAAGTTTACTTTGCATCATGTATTCTCACAAGAATTCACAGATTGAAAATGCATCATGCACACCACACACGAGGAAATCCTAAAATCAACTAACAACTTTAAACGTTTCACAGCAAAAAATGTTGCTGCTTGCGACAAGAGCATCACAGCAAGAAACCTTAGCAACAGTGGTGAAAGTAACCTGCATCTTGGAGTTCAACACATTAGCTGAAGTTTGGGGCGAGGGACAGAAGGTCCACAGTCTTGCTTTCTAAGAACCACAAACCCTATTAGACACTACGGTAGGTGGTAAGAAAGCCAGCATGGCTATAGTTTAGAGAAAGCCCTTCTCAGAGTATGTACGAAAGATGGAGACTGCCTGTAGTTTATGACACAAAAGTTAATAACGGAAGCATGGAATTTTTCTTGGGCCAAACATTTTTTGGTTGGACCAATCTAAAACAAGGAGAATGACTGCTTCCCAAAGCAAGATTAACATAGTAAATTATGGTAGAAAGAAGTTCGACTTAGCCTATTCAGTCTATGTATTTATTTATTTATTTTATTTATTTGCATTCTCTTATATACCGCGCTATTCTGCATCAGTGCGGTTTACATTGAACAAACTGAAATTACATTGAACAGGGCATTATAACTTGGAGATAACTATTTTACAGGGAACATGGGCTATGGAGGGTTAAGTGGCTTGCCCAAGACCACAAGGAGCACCTGTGGGACTAGAAACCCCAGTCCTTCCGGCCCAAGGTTGCTGTCCTCTAGTGGGAGTTGAACCCCCGACCTTCCGGCCTGAAGTACCTTGCCCCAACCACTAGGCCACTCCTCCACTCCATATTCTGTCCATACTGATAATGAATGCTCTTAATGTTAGCCAATTTCAAAAAATAAATAATGAGAGAACATTAATATACAAACACTGCAGTTGAAAAAAAAAGTTTTAAGATAAACAGCTCTTTGGATTTTAAGTTTTTCCTTGTTTAGCTAGATAGCTTGCCTTTTACTAGAACACAATGTAGTCGTGATTCTCGCTTGCGTCCGTCTGAGACTATACCAGGTGCTACAGAATGGAAAGAAGCCAACAAGTGGGCAAATAACCGTTGGACATGCAAACGGATACTGGAGGGGAACATTCACAAAAATGTTGCAGGGAAACAGCCACCATGTAGCAACTAGTAAAGCACCTGGTACAGATGGCATTTCCCTGGCAGTGCTGCTGCAACCGAGAGATGGAAATAGAACCCCTTTCAGTGGGAAAGGGAATGAGCGTGAAAGACAGCAAATGTCACATAAAAATATTAAAGTAAGAGGGTAATCCTAAGTCACTTCAGACATCAATACCAGGGAAAATATGTAGAAACCGTAAGTCCTTACTGAACAAATCTTTCATAAGACTAGCTCAAGTGGCAAACCATGAAGTCTAAGCTACCTATTTTGAGTGCCTTAGTGGAAACATTCACAGGGAAAACCTATTTACCTGGCCTTTACAAATTTACTTATTAAGAGGTAGATCAAGGCAAGTTACATTCAGGTATGTAGGTAATTCCCTCTCCCTAAAGGGCTTATGACCTAAGGGGCCAATGCAGAAAAGCGCGCTGCTATTAACACAGGCATCAGCACCACATGTACGCACAAATTTTCTGCATTAGCAGGAACGCAGAAAGGGATTTGCCACGAGCCTAATCACTGCACAGATGCTGCACTAAACGACAGCACACAGCACATTTTAAATCATTCAAAACAGATAATGAAGCAATTAGCTATGGATGCAGATGAAGAGAAGTGCACAGAAAAGAAGGCCGAGCTCAATGCCCAGATTTTAATGCAGGGTCTGAAGGCACATTAGCTGAGCTCATAGTTCTGTAGCAGTTGCTAAGACGATTTCTTTCACCGCTCTGGTCACTTTAGTCCGCCAGCGGCGGATGGTATAGTATAGTGGGGGGAGGTGTACAGGACTTGGCTTTCTCCCACCATGTTGCACTTTAACGTACAGATTTTTTTTTTTTGCGGGGGGGGGGGGGGGGGGGGGGTGGGAACCTTCATGTGTGCCGAGGTAGGGTCAGAGAGGTGCCTGTGTTTCTAAAGAAATCATTTTTATTGCAGTGATATCCCCAATTTGAAAGTGCAAGCAACAAAAGTATTCAAAAGAAATCAACTAGTGGTAGCGAAGACGTTTTACAGTCTCTTCAAAATCAGAAAAACACAATTCCTCTTTATGCAGGAAGGCAGACCACCTTCTCCTCACTGTGGCCCCAAGCTAGGTAGCCACGACTTCAGTTTCTCTCTGAAAGATGATCACAAAATACAGTCAAAATAGTACCTTTCTGGTTCTTGTTTAAGCCCCTGTCTCTATGCCATGGACTGTACAATCCCAAAATTCATATGCAAGAACCACCCTTGGGGTAGAACCAGAAGAAGTTAATTTTGTCTTGACAATATAAAAACATAACACAATGTTTTCCTCCCTGGGTTCCTGAGATTCTACTGTGTCCAGTCCCAAACATCTCAATTCAGACGACTTAAGATGTTGAGAGAGATGCTGTATATCATCTGGGTCCCACCAGCCTCTCAAGGAAAGGTATCAGATACTTTGCAGCTTGACGCCTTAGGACTTGCAAGTCTCATCTGGCATCTGTTGTTCCTATCTTGGTTCACAGCTAGAACGTCACAAGACCATCCCAGATCTGCCTGGGAAAGGCATTCTCTCTGTTCACGGCCTAGCCAGTCATCATGAGGAAAGGCAGCAAGGAACCTCACAGGTCTCAATCAGCTTTATTCATTCATTCATTCTGATTTCTCTTTCGTTTGATCTCAGCAAAGCACAAACATTAATAAAATCTTCTACTCCTCAGCGAACTGCTCCCGCCCAAAAGGCTTGCAATTGCCTTGTGGTAGGCGAAGGCCTATGATCCATGCTGCTTGAACTAAACAGACAGGCCTAAGCAGCTTGACCTGTAAATGAAGCCTTTGGTTAGGCCCAGAGGAATGAAAACCCCCCTGAATGCTGTCACCATAGAATCGAAACTTAACTAAGCATAACCAAGCATAGCTAAGCAGAATCGAAACTTAGAAAAGATAGAAAAACTGCTTTAATTGGTACTGATAAGAATGTGAAAAGCTTCTATGGAATTAATTAACTCTGCTGAAAGAAAGGTTACAGTGCCCTGCTTTCCCACATGTTCCAGTTAGCTAGTGACCTTGGAGGAGAAATGTATCAAGAGTCTAAGAACCGACCATTGTAATGAGGACTGTAAGGGGGGGAAACAGGTGCTGAGCCCAGACAAAGGTCCTCATTGGATAGCTACGTAACGGTACCGGGACCAATAGATGAGGTAAGAGGGGTTACCGGGACCAATGAAAAGTTCGCCTATGTTCAGAATGGAGAAGAAAGGTATAAAAGTTGTTGTCTTGCTAGAAACCATTGCTCAGCCATTTTTGAATCTGATTCTGCTTGAGTCTTGTGCACAATAAATGATTTGGACCTTTTGAACAGACTCCTGGTATTATTGGATTGTTTGCGCTCTGCCGCTACAGCCTCAGCATGGAGCATTTTACCGTTCCCTCTAAAACCACCAGATGGAAACACCTTGATGCTGTGATGGACACCCAGACCCAGGCCTTAAAAATTCTTGGAATCTAAGCCTAAAAACTTTGGAGCTGCCGCCAAGACCTAGCACCCTCCCATCCCCGCCTTCCAGAAAAGATGCTTCTCAGTTCTCTTTTTTTAGGACCCGATTTACTGTTTCCCATTTTACACGGGGAAAAGAAAGCAAGCTTAAAAAGTCAGGCCTTTAACATATCACAGCACAGTGCCAACCGAAGGCAGTGGCCTCTCTCCTCCACCCCTAGTGACCCTTTATAGCTGCACTTGACACAACTTCCATTTTTGCTTCCCATATCACCATGGCCTGGTGATATATAAAGCAAAACTGAAGCCTCTTTCTTATGCCCCCCGCACCTTGCCTTCACGCATTCTCTCTCTCTCATAACTCCTCCCCCCCCCCAAGCCCCACCCAATCTCTCTTTCTCTGCAATTGCTGAAAAAAAGCAGCATTTTTAACTTTCCCTTTGCCATCAGCTTACTGCAAGTTCAGGCTGATCTTGTGGTCTCACAAGACCAATAGTGTTTAGTACTGGTGGTATAGACTATTTATTAAGCATTTTAAAACAGTTTTCTCATTTTCCACAGATTTTTGGTTCTTTTCTAGCTATAATGGGAGTTAGGATCCAGGCCTAACTTACAGGCCTTTCATAGTAGCAGGTCATGCTAGTAAGTAATTCAAGAAAACAAAGGCTGCAAGCGGGGGCTTGGATAAGTAAAGGGGGTTCACTGGTTGACCCTTAAATGCAAGATCACACATTTGAAAGAACAAAAACAGGCTACTTTGAAATTGGAGCTCTAGTAGCCATGCTGTTCCTGGAGAAACTTACTAGGCTGTGAGACTTTAAAAAAATAAAAAAATAAAAAGAAGGACCAAGAAAACAGATATGACATATGAGCTTTCAAGCTTTTCACCTGAAGAGGCAGCGAGCTCTCAAAAGCTCACAGTAACAGAGTAGGCACCAGAGGTGCCAGAATGCTGTTCCCGTGGGGAGGGGAGCCGAGCTCCACCCCGCTCCTTGGCCAGCCAAACTCAGTGAGGCTGCGACAGTGAGGCTGCGATCGTCGGCCTTCCCCTCCTGTCTGCCTACAGGAGCATAATCTCCCATGGGCAGACAAGAGGGGGGTGTTTGCAGCGATAGGTCACCCAGCACGCAGTGGACTGGCCACAGGAATCTCATCTCCCACCGGCAAAAGAGCCCCACGATTGTGGGAAAGATCCCTCCTGTCTACCCGCAGGAGATCAGATCCCATGGGCAGACAAGAGGGGGAAGGCCGGCCGGCAATCGTGGCAGCAAAGCTTTGGGGGGCCAGGACCCAAGTAGTCCACCTCTTTCTGACACCTCTGGTAGGCACACCTAGCCAATCAAGTTTTCAGGATTACCACAATGAACAGGCATGGTTAAATTTGCATATATTAGAGAATCACTGTATGCAAATTTCATGCATATTCACTGAGGTAACCATGAAAATCTGATTGGCTAGGTGTGTGTCTCCTGAAGTACTGCAGGTCAGAGCTCGACGAATCCTGGGCACAAGTTTGCCATAACGACTAAAAATTGCACCCTGGCACCCAAGATTTGAAGGCCTTGAGAGTTCGGCCAGGTACTTCATCCTTCCAGTACAATCGGCTATCTACAAACAGCTTGAGCCACATGATGGGACAAGTTCCTGCAGATCAGGATGTTTCAAGTCTCACGAGAACTTCCTCCACTGCGTGGCTTGAGCTCTTTGCAGACAGCCAATTGCAGTGGAGGGAGAAGTACAGTATTATACAACACAGCAGGAGAAACAGTAAGAGACCCAGGATGATGGGGGGGGGGGGGTAGGAACGAGAGAGAGAGAGAGAATCAGGTGACGGCTGATGGGGAATAACGAGAGAGAAAGTGAGATAGAGACCTAGTGTGATGTCTGATAGGCGGAAGACCCAATAAGAGACCCACTGGGTGATGGCTGTGTAAGGCGACGAGGGAGAGAGAGAACTCTGACTGATGGCTGTGGGAGATTGTGTTTCACGGTTACCCACAAGCTATGATATGTGAAGCAAAAAAGAAAGTTGCCTCAGGTGCAGCTATAAAGAGTCACCAGTATACTGCCAACAACCTATTTATTGGGGTTGGTGGGGGGAGGCAGAGAAGGGTTGCTGCTTTCAGGTGGCTCTGTAATGCCATGTTAAGGGTCTGATTTATTAAGCTTTTTTCCCCCATAGAAAATGGGAAAATAGTAAATCAGGCCCTTAAAAAAGGAGCTGTGATACACACCTTTGGGGAGGGGGGGGGGGGACACCATGACCAAGGTCTTGGCAACACTCCTAAATTTTTAGGCTGGCTCCTAGATTCAAAAAATAAAAATAAAAATATATCTTTGCCAAGGCCTGAAGTAGGTAAATGTAGATAAAGAACAAGGTGGCCCATCAAGTCTGTCCAATAAGGTGGTTAAGGTGGTCCAGGCTGGTGGGCACTCCACTTACCAGCATGTATTTATATTTTATTTATTTTTATTTTTTTATTTATTTAACAATATTTCTAAACCGCCTTATCATAATAATCAAGGTGGTATCACAGCAAACAATCTGGTAGTGTGAGTGTGTTATACATGCAGTGAGGGTGAGGATTTTGTTTAGTGTGTGTTGTATTGTGTGCTGGATTGGTTTGAGCTATGTACAATGTGGGCTATATACAGTGGTGCTAAAGACATTTATATACATACAGTGTTAGGCGGTTAACATGTGCTGCTATACAGTCAATTAGGTTATGTGATGTGTCCATAGTGTTCTATGAACAGCATGGTTTTCAGCTGTTTTCTAAAGTCTTTGAGGTCTGTGGTTGCCCTCAAGTCGTCCGGTAGTTTGTTCCATATTGTTGGAGCAGCCATGGATAGTGCTCTGTCTGTTGTGTCCTTGCGTGTGTGTTTGTATTCACTTGGGGTGCTGACGCGGTTGTGTGTTTGCTTTCTTCTAGGACGTGTGCTGGTGTCTGGTTGTATGAGGGAGTGCAGGCTGTTGGCTGATGTGTGCTGTTTTATCTTGAATAGGTTTATGATAGTTTTGTATCTGATGCGTGCACCGATTGGAAGCCAGTGTAGGTCCTTTAAGGTGGGTGTGATGTGCTCCTGTCTTGCAGTTCCGGATATGATTCTTGCTGCTGTGTTTTGTGCCAGTTGGAGTGGTTTGATGGCTTGTTTTGGTAGTCCGAGGTATATCGGATTGCAGAAGTCCAGTAGTGGGGTTATCAGTGCTTGACAGACGGTACGGAAGTGTTCTGGGGCGAGGAGTGGTTTCAGTCTCCTGATGATTCGCATCTTGTAGTAGGCTTTTTGGATGGTCTTGTCTATGTGTGGCTTGAGATTGAGTTTATTGTCCAGAGTAACCCCGAGGTATCTCACTTCTGACCTTATTGGTATGGTAGTGCTTTGAATCTTTATATTTGGTGGGTGTATGAAGCCTTGGTTCCGAGTGATGATTAAAGCTTCAGTCTTGTTGTAGTTTATTGCAAGGTTGTTGTTTTGACACCAACTGGTCATTTGGATAAGGCAGTTTATCATCTTAGAGAAATCCGGGTTGTCGATTGACATCGGGGTGTATATCATGATGTCATCCGCATAGATTGTGTATTGAATGTTGTTCTCTTTCATGATGTTGCATATTGGTTGGATGTAGATGTTAAACAGGAGTGCTGAGAGCGCAGATCCTTGAGGCACTCCTTGTCGGACTTTTATGGGTCGGGAGGTGATGTGTCCCACCTTGACCTGTAGCTGTCTTTCGGTTAGGTACGAGTGGAACCATTTCAATGTGATACCGTGTATACCAATGTTCTTTAGTCTTTCCAGGAGCGTGTTGTGGTCCACTGTGTCGAAGGCTGAGGAGATGTCGATGAAGATCATTATGATTCCATTCCTGTTGTTGTCAATTATTCTTAGGATGCTGTCGAAGAGATGGATCAGTAGCGTTTCGACTCCATGGTTGGGACGAAATCCGTGTTGGTTGTCGTCGAGAATTTCGTGTTTGCCGATGTGATCCTGAAGTTGTAGTTGAACTGTTTTTTCGATGATTTTTGCGAGGAAGGGTATGCTGGAGATTGGTCGGTATGCTGCTGGATCTTTTTTGTCGAGAGTTGTTTTCTTTGTGATGGGTCTTACTGAGGCAAGTTTTAGTTGCTTTGGCATGAGTCCTTGAGTGAGTGAGTTGTGTACCATTTTATGTATGGTAGGGATGAGGCTTGATTTGGTGGCTTTGACCCATGACACCGGGCATGGGTCTGTAGGAGCAGTGCTTGTGTTGATTGTTGAGATGATGTGGGATAACTGTTCTGTTGAGGGTGAGGAGAATGTGCCCCAGGGTTTGGAGTGTACGTCCGTCCTGGTGGTCCTACTAGGCGTTCGTTCTGTGGAGTGAAATTTTTCTTTGATGTGGTCGGCGAATTCCTGTGGATCAACTTGTACTTCCCCTTCTGTTTGCTCTTTTGTGAGGATTTTCACTATTTCGAAAAGCTCTCTGGGTTTGTTGATGGAAGTGTTTATCAAGTTTGTGTGGAATTCCTTCTTTGATTGGTTGATGTGTTCATTGTATTGCTTTTGCTTTGTTAGATAAAGATGCTGGTCGACAGTTGCCTTGTTTTTTCTCCATCTCCGTTCAATCTTCCTGAGTTCCCTCTTTTCCTGTCGTATTTTTGCTGAGTACCATGGTTTTGTCTCTTGTTGTGGTGTTGTTTCTTGGTCCCGCCATCAGATGGTTTGGCGGCGTTGGCTAAAATGCTGTTCCAGCTGGAAACTTGTTCCTCCAGGTCGTCTGTGGTAGGGTTCAGGTGTTGTATTGTGTCCTGTATGAATTCGTCCTTGTCGAAACTCTTGAATCGTCTTTGTGTGTGTGAGATGTTAGCTCTTTCGTTTGTCTGGTCCTCTTGTGACCGCAGCCTTGTCTCGATTAGGTAGTGGTCAGACCATGGCACTGGGGTAATGGTGGGTGGAGAGATCAGGTCTTTTGATGTTAGGTAATTGGATGCGAATATGAGGTCTGGGGATGATCCATGTCTGTGTGTTGGTGCATTGATTATCTGTGTGAATTGAAGTGAGGACATTGCTTGAAGGAAGGCCTCTGCGTCTTTTACATTTGTGGACTTGAGGTTAAAGTCTCCGATTAGCAGCACTGGTTTGTTGTTTGTTGTTATGGCGCAGGCTTCTTCGAGTGTGAAGGCTAGTTCGTCGGGTGGAGCTCTGGGCGCTCTCTGTAGGTTAGGCAGATTGCAATGCTCTTGTTCTTGATGCTAATTGTGTTGCATTGCTGTGTATCGGTGAGGCTCTGTGTCTTGAACTTTAGTTTCGTTTTTGCTATTATCAAAACTCCTCCTCCACACTTGTGGGTGCGCGGGCAGTTGTATGCTGAGTAGTTGTCCGGTACTAGTTGGTTGAGTAGTACATTGTCAGTCGGGTTGAGCCATGTTTCTGTGATGCATATTATGTCGGGCTGTCGCTCTTCAATGTGATCTACAAGAGTGTGAATCTGTGCTGGTCATTCAAATTCGCACCAACACACCTTCAGAGATCCCACTTCTCGGCTATGAAAGGCTGTTTTAAGCATGTGTGAGCGAGAAAAGAAGCCTTACATACTGCAACAGAAAACCAAAGATACGCAACAGTGCCAGTCTGCAAGATGGCAAAGCTCCAAGATCCTGAAGAGACTAACAGTAGGGGGAAAGGCTTGCTTTCCTCATCCTGCTGCTAACAGAAAAGTGAAAGAGGAGCAAGGCTGCTGTGGAGAGGGGGGTCAAAGGCCAGATTTCACCAGCAATGGAGACCACAGTTCAGGCTTAGTTTGGAGAAAGAGTAGCACCCCAAACACATGGCAGTGAGAACCCAAGAGAAAACACAGCAGTCTGATATTCTCTCCCAACCCCTCCCCCCCCCCCAGTTCCATGCTCAAACACAGGGCTATATCTCCACTCTAATCTATGCAGACGACGTCCTGCTGTTTACACCATTCAAAATCAAACAACCAGACTTCTCCACCCTTATCAACTGTTTCAACGCCATCACTGACTGGTTACTATCTCAAAATCTCCGCATAAACTTCAAGAAGACGGAGGTTCTCTTCATTTCAAGGAACAAAGATTTTTCACCTCCATCCTCCCTAAAAGTAAGAGATGCGGAACTCCCTAGCAAACCTTCCATTCGCTACTTAGGGATTACTCTTGACCAGCATTTCAACTTTAAGGAGCACATACGAAACACCACCAGAGCTGTTTACAATAAAATCAGAACGCTAAGACACCTCAGGCCCATGTTACCTCATAATGACTTCAGGACCATCTTCCAGGCCCTCATTCTCCCACATTTTGATTACGCAAATGTGGCTCTTTATGGACTCCCCAAGAACACCCTTAATCCGCTACAACTCGCCATGAATGCGGCCGCGCGTGTTCTCTGTGGTTTAACAAGATCAGACCATATTACCCCGATACTCAAGGAACTCCACTGGCTTCCTATTCACTGCAGGTTAACATACAAGATCCTTCTCATCATCTTCAAGATCATCAACAACCTAGCCCCCACAACACTCAGTGACCTTATCACCCTCACCCCGAAAAACAGACTCAGAAGATCAGTAACTGACAATACCTTGATCATCCCCAAAGAATCCATCAAGTGCACACAGACGACCAAGAAAAGAACATTCGCCTTCTATGCCCCAAAATGTTGGAACGAACTTCCACCTGAAATTAGATCCATCAAAGGCCTTATGCAGTTCCGTAAGGCAATTAAACACCACATTTTCCTACTTCACTTTGCTCAAGCATCCACCCCACCTCTACTCGCCCACCTGCCAATGTCTACAAACCGCACCCTGTCACAAGTATCTTGAACCCGCCTTAGACCTCCTGTATATACAATCCAAAGCTAATTATATTTTGTACATAGGTTTTTAGTTCCCCTGTTGCTCCAAGTTTATGCTCCTGTTACAATGTATGTTCCAAGTTTAAACTTCTGTTACAATGTAAGCACAGAACAGACTTCTGACTGTGCACCCTTGTTGTATGTAAACCGCACTGATAACAAATAGCGCGGTATATAAAAGTTATAAAATAAATAAATAAATAAATAAAATAAATATTTGATATGCAAGCAATGAGAGGAAAATAGTGAGTATTGTACACATGGAGGCCGATTCCAAATGGTGCACGCCTGGGCCATCCACACGTTGAAAACTTGGACAGGGCCAAGTTGTACCCGATTCCGCAACCGTGGAATCTAGACGCACCCATGATCACGGAATTGGGCATCTAGACTGCCTGACATGCACTGTATTCTGCTGCGGGGGACGTCTCAAAGGCTGCCTGTCCCCACAACACAACGCTCGCTGGCATGACTGCACTGGCAACCTGTTGCCACGGCACTACCACATGCTGCCGGAGGCACAGTATGCCCAGTCTGACAGCGGCCCCAGCATACCACCATCCAACCCTCTGCAGTGGACCCCAAGGCCTCTACTGGGCAGCAGGAGCTGCCCCCGGCGTCACCATGGGGTAGGTGGGGCTGCAACCCGCAAACTGCACAGTGCCTGGCACTTATTCTACCATCGGGGTGGTATAAGTCGGACGTACATCCTGGTCTGGGGTGCGTACAGAGTTCTGACCTGAATAGCCTCTGTATGTCCCAGCACATGGCCACTCCCTCTCCCCCCCCCCCAGCTTCACCCCCCTCCCACCCACGTACAATGCTCCCTGCACAAACGCTGTGTTTGTGCAAGAAGTGCTGGCAATAGAATAGGGATTTGGAGCTGTGCACAGGTTGGACATCGAGCCCGCACGTCCAGCCCCGGTATTGGCGGCTCAGAATGCACTCCATACTGAATGGCTAAACATAACGCAAATAATTACAGAAGCTGAACAAGTCAAAGGGCATAAATGTGTTCAGTTTATTACTTTAAGCAAATAAATGTTCATTATTCATTTTTTCTACTCATACTCACCAGTTCTTCAGGGGCTATACCACAGCCTTTACCTACAAAAATGCTGGTTAGCCCAAAAGCCTAGAATTCTTTACAGCAAGGGCACGTGTTTGTTTCGTGCCAAAGATCTCCCATAGGAAGACGTACCATGTTGAAGAGGGATTTTAGACTTCTACTCTACTGCTTGACATTTGACTTAATTGAAAACTGCCTTGGTAACTCGATAAAGGTGCCACCTTGCCTCTCTCTTTGCTAACCCTCTGAAAATCTTCCCTTTTCTAGTAGGGATATACATTTGTTTTAAACATGAAAATAAGCAACATTTCTAATGTTGTTTCAGACAATTTTAAGTCTGAACAAGACAAAAAAAACCCACAACAACAAAACCCTACAAAATTTTGGGTTTTGCTCCCCAGTGTCATCGTGGCCTGGCCTGGAGATGGTATCCCTCGGGTTGAAAGGCACTGGTCTTCCAGAAGTTACTATTATGCTTCCTGGAGTACTGGCTCTAAGCCAGTCTATTCTTAGCTGTGTCTTGTATTTCTAGTAATATAAGTTCCTGGTTCTTGATTCGCCCAAGTTCCCTTGTCATGTCTTGAATGCCATGGAAAACCCTTCCTGGAATTTTTGCCTTGCGACTCTTGAAACTCCTGCTCTACAGACTTATCCAAAGACTTTTTTTCTTATGCTATACTCTTGTGCCATTAAAATCTTGGACATGGTTTCACAGAATTTAACATGGTTTCACAGGTTCACTAATTGGACAACCAGGATCTAGAGTAAGCTTGATAAACTTCTGATAGTATAACAGTAACTGGTAATTTAACACAAGCTTTCGGAATTGTAAGTCCAAGAATTCAACAAGAGTTCCAGGATACTGTTACCAGAATTTAAGGTACTAGGAACATGGCACAAGAAAAGAAAAAGTCTTTGGAGCAAGTCTCTAGAGCAGGAGCCAATAGATTCACAAGGCAAAAAAATCCAGGAGGGGTTTTCAAGGAGCTCAAAACCAAAGACTCTGGCACAATTAGGAACCGTTACTACCAGAAAACACAGCTAAGGAAAGGCGGGCTCAGGCTCGAGCCAGGCCACCACCCCCCCCCCCCCCAAAGTAGATATAATAGCTCCTCTTAAAAGGTAACAGCTTTCAACCAAAGGGGCACCAGTTTGAGGCCAGACCATGACAATAAAAATTTGAGTTTTATATTTGCCTGGAAACTCTAGTAACCTTTCAGCTGTTTGTTTGGGGGGGGGGGGGGGTTGTTCTCGTTTAGGCAGCAGCCACAGCCAACTCTTAAAATCTCCTTGAAATTAAAATTTATAAAAACGAAAACTGCAAAAACGACAGGAAACAATTGTTTTTTGCTTGCACATTCCTATTTGTTTTTAGGACTAAAATGTTCATCAAGAAAGCCTTTGAAGAGGGTGTAATCCAAATTTCAAGCATAGGTAACTACATCATTGTAGTACGCCTTTCAATCTGAGCTGCTTCTTCCAGCATGGATAGATGCAACCCTAGAGAAAACAGGACCACTACAACCTGCTGCGGACAAGTCATATAGGCCTCAGCCACAACCAACTGTCACAACCAGTTATGACAACACAGACAGTAGGTCATTTTTCAAAACACAGCTAGAATTCAAGAACAGGAGAAAAGAGTATCAAGACTGAAAAATGGAGCTTGTCTTCCGGCAGGAAATGTCATACTTGGAGTAGTAGCAGACGAAAAGTCTTGAAGCAATTTATATCACTCCAAAGAAATTCCACATGGATACGCAACGGGGAAACACAGACTATTGGTATATGTAAAGAAAATGATCCACAGAAGTAAATCCAAGACAGAGATTTTATATAGTGGCAGGGCCATGGGATCCCGACAGGCATTTGAAACCTGGATTTGCCACTTCTGCAAAGAGGATACCGGGCATGATGGATCATCAGTCTTACCCAATATGGTAGTTGCTATATTCTTATAAGACCAGCCAGTCTGTGCGATATGTACAAGGTGTGCAGAGAGCAAACTCCACTGGAAGTCATTCTTGCTGTTCTTGCTTTAAGTCCTAGACTTGAACTAGAGCCCAGCAGGGCACACAAAGCATAGTGTGTAACAGAACAGTACTGACGGGGAACCTACTTAAATGAAGCAAAAGCTGCAAGCTCTGTAACAGGCAAATGCAGAACTTTTCATACAACTACAATAATCAACAAAAATCACTAAATTCAGTTAGTTCCAGATCCAACTAAGTATGCATGTTCAGCAAATTTTGCCAAATCAACATCCATGAACTTTGTTTGCGTCATGTATACGTGCATGTGGCCAGACAAAGTGGGGCCAAATCCGGGAAGAGTGACCAACAAGCAGCACAAGGCATCTCAGTCAAACATATTGGGAAATCCTTGGCAAGCAGGCAAAGCACAGTTACTTACCTGTAACAGGTGATCTCTGGGAACAGCAGGAATAAGTCTTCACATATGGGTACATCGGTACCGACGGAGTCTGCGTGGGAACGCTTCCCAGCGTCCAATCAGAACGCTTTTGGAAGCGTCCCAACACGCCTGCGTGCTGCCTTCCCGCCTTTCCCAACTGCCTCTCCTCAGTTAAGTTTTAAAGCTGAGGCAAAGAGAGAGAGAGAGCAAGGAAGGGAAAGATAGAGATAGAGAAATGCAACTCCTAGGGGAGGTGGGTGGGTTGTGAAGACTTATTCCTGCGGTTCCCAGAGATCACCTGTTACAGGTAAGTAACTGTGCTATCTCCAGGAACAAGCAGGAATGAGTCTTCACATATGGGGACTCCCAAGCTGAGATGCCCAGAGGGAGTCCTAGCATGTTGCGAATCTAGAAAGAGCCATGCTACTCCCCAGAACCTCAGGCATCCTGGGGATGGAGGGTAGGAGTTGAATACAGAAAAGGTGCTGTGGAACAGCTGGACTAGAACAGGACTTCTATAGAGGAAGACCCTGTATAGAGGGCATTTAGTAGTAAAATATTGTAATATGGGCCTCCCTTGTTGGCCTTGCAAAAGTCTGAGGTTCATATGGATCTGTTAGAAGAGCCAGTGAAAAACCTCAAGGAGTACCTCACTGAGGAGTAGAGGTAATACAAGTAGAAAAAACAAGTGGAGGTCAGAACCCTTCAGGGTGAGAAATAGCCCCAGGGGAAACTGGGGTAGTATAAAGAGGTAGGGCTTCAGCAGAAGATGCAGAAGGTACTATTAGACAAAGCTTAAGCTGTTTTGGTCCAAGAACAGTACAATCCTAGGACCAAAAGAAAAATGAGTCTGACTCATCTGGACTGGCAATGGAATTAGTCCATGTAGGAGAGAAAGGGTATGGAGACCCCTGTATCTGATAAGAAAGTAAGGACAGACTTAGGAAACGCTAAGCTTTAGATTAACTGAAGTTCCGCAATGTCTTTCCTAAATGGGGTCAATTAGGAAAGAAAAAGGTACATGGAGAGCTTCACAGGTACCTAACCCTGAAAGGTTATGGTAAGGAAAAAGTTTGTTAATTACCACAGGAAGTGATTATATGTGTAGAACCCTAAAGTATGCTGGCACAGCATTGATAGAGGTAGTGCCCATCTGTCAGGATCATATAGAAATGTATGGATATCTGAACCTAAACAGACAGATAGATAAGTATGTGGATACATATCTACCTAAAAGATATATCTCACTAGATATATATAGAGATATAGATATATTCTTAAATATATACACATATAGGGTATATATGCATATATATATGGAGAGATATGTATGGGCAGAAGATACACATAGATAGATATAGATAGGGAGTGGAGGAGTAGCCTAGTGGTTAGAACACTGGCTTGGTAACCAAGCAACTAGGGTTCGATGCCCAAGGCCACAAGGAGTGCTAGTGGGAAAGTCACTTAACCCTCCATTGCCTCAGAAGAAAGGCCTGGCAATCTTCTTCCAGTGACACTGCCAAGAAAACCCAGGAGTTTCTGGGTCGCCAGGAGTCAGGACTGACTCGAAGGCACACATTGCATTTTATATATATATATGAATATGGATATGAATATATATATGAATATGGATATGAATATATATATGAATATGTAGGCATATAGACACATGTATCCAGGTATGTGGATGGAGAGATGGCTATAGAACTAGATCCCCCTAGGAATATGGGGGGAGAGAAATATTCAATAGCAAGAAGGGTGATACCTGCTTGAAAAGATGCACAGAGAATCTTCTGTCCCTGGTTATGACAGAGTCAGAGGAATGGTTTCCCTGACAAGAAGGAATCTAGATTCCTTTCAGAAATTGAGCTGTTGAATAACCAGGATGGCCTACGTGAAAAATGCAGAGGATAACTTCAGTCTGCAGGCAGCAAGTCCAGATCTCTCCAGAACTGCAGTATGGTGATTGGATGGAGGGCGCCAGTGGAATAAGATACCATGGTGACCTGCCTATAAGGGCAAGATAGGTATCAGGCGTCCTTGAGCCGCCACTGAAAGAAAACTCTCTCTGGTGAGAGTCCAAAGGAGATATGGACCAAGCCAGGTAATTGGCCATTCTTTAGGTTTTCAACTGATGAAAGGCCTGTGTCTTATGTCTCAAAAGAGATTTTAGATGAGATGGTAAGGGTAGGGAACACCTACCAGCCATGAGAACATGACTGTGGGAACCCCTCCTAACCATCTAGGGTCATCTGCTAGGCAGAATACTAATGCTCTCTAGCAAGGGCCCATAATGCAAAGCTACTCTGTAGAGTTGCAGAGAGCATACTGCAGGTTGGTTAGAAGAAAAAATTGACTGTTTAAAGCCAGTGGGAACTTAACTATTCTGCCAAGGACAAGGGGCAGAGAATAGGAGTTAACCAACCAGTCTGTGATAACAGGGTTTCCAAACACGGTTAATAACCTGTTTGGGGTTTAGCACTGAGGCTAGGAGGATTGCTAGTGGAGGTGAAACCCTGGTTGTGTGGTGAACAGAACCAGTGGCTTAACCACTAGGAATTGCTGTATCTGCAGCAACTACCAGGGCAGCGGAAGAAAATTTCTTTTCTCCTCCTTTTTTAGATTGGGAAAAGAAACAGACATGGTAGAACTTCCTATTGTCTGATGAGCTGCCCTAAGGTAATAAAGGGGGAGACAACTCTGGAAGGGAGAATCCCCCTGTGGAATAGGTAGAGGACCATAGGGGCTTACCAGTGTAAGAGAGCCACTCTTACAAACCGAATGTTGTAGTAAAAGGGAGGTAAGACAGAGTTGAAGGAAGTCTCTGACAAGTAAGATGATACATGCCAGTACAGGGAAAAAAAAAAACTGTCTTATTGATAGTTGTCACTTCTTGTTTCCCCAAAGAGGAAGAGAAACCTGTTAAGTATGGGCATGATCACCATAAAGACTCTTAGAGTAAAAGAAAAGATGTCAACACCACTAGCCCAAAATACCCTAGCACGGCTTATAACCAACAACCCCAGACGATCCCACATTACTCCAGTTCTCTACGATCTCCACTGGCTCCCTGTTCAATATAGAGTTAAATTCAAGGTGATAACTCTTATTCATAAAATCATAACCAATGAATCAGCTCCATGCCTCTCTTCTCTCCTTTCCTCCTCCACAAACTCAAGAACACACCGCTCTATTACTAAAAATCTTCTCACCATCCCTACATCTAAAAAATATTGCAAGCAAATTACTAACAGGGATTTCTCACTCTATGCCCCATCCTTATGGAATACCCTTCCCCACAACCTGCGGAACTGTTCCACCCACTCTGAGTTCAGGAAGAAATTAAAAACCTCTCTCTTCCTTGAACATTTCTCCCTTCCACCTTAGTAACTAACCCCTATACGCTCTCCTCCCTACATTTGGCCTCTCAAATCATATCTTATAGCCTAGTGTTTTTCCTTGTAAATTCCTATGTAAATAGTTAATCTCTGCTTATTGTAATTAGTTCTCTTTCATATTCATTGTAGTTTCGTTCATATTCATTGTATACCTGTTACCTGTTGCTTGTAAACAGTTTAAACACACTGCCAATTGTTATATGTAAACCGTCTTGACTTGTAGAAAGACGGTATATAAATCTTGTTAAATAAATAAATGTCTCGTGAAGAGATATCTAGAAAAGGTTAGGATAAAATTAGTGCAGATACTTCAAGTGAAAAGAAGCAGATTGCCACTCTAACCACCAACCAAGAGAGGTAATGATGATTTGAAACCCTGTGACTGCTGGGTTTGCTGACCCTGTTGAGGTTGTGGTTTCTTCAGACCAGGGCGACGTTTCCCCTGTTTGGGAACATCTGTATGATGGGCAGAAGATGGATAAAACTTTTTCCCCCTAGGGGAAGAAAGTTTGGTAGGACATTTCCTACCAACTGGGAAAGAGGAAGGCGTAGAACAGCCTCTGGAAACAGGAATGTCAGTGGTTAACTGAGCAACTTGGAGTAAAGACTCCTTGTTAAAGAGATTTTCTCCAGTGCAAGGAGTATTTCCCAGTCTTTCTTGTGCCCATTTGTCCAAGTCTGAAACCTGGAGCCAGGCTTTACGTCGTGCCCCTATAGCTATAGCAGAGGTTCTGCTAACAGACTCAAAGGAGTCTAGGGAAGCACGAGTAAGGAACCTAGAGATATTTTGAGCATGACTAACCAGTAAGGAATAGTCTGCACGTTTGGGCTCTTGAAGAAAAGGAGTCAAAAATAGTAATTTCTTTGTGACCTCTTCAAGAGATAAACCCATATAGAAAATATATGAGAGAATTCTTGCTGAAAGCATGGATGCCTGGAAGGTTTGGCGTCCAAAGGCATCTAAAGTCTTAGACTCACGACCTGGCGGATAGAAAGAGTGCTTTTTAGTACTCTTAACCTGCCTCATTGCTGATTCTACAACAATGGAATGATGAGGAAGTTGAGTCCTTTGAAAACCTGGAGAGGGGGGCACCTGATATAGAAGATCAGTTGCCCTAGAAGGTGGGGGTACCGTTAAAGGAGCTTCCCACATTCGTAGAAGGAGATCCTGCAAAGAATGATGCAAAGGAAGCATGATGTTCTCCTTTGCTGTCCCAGGAATATACAGGGATTCTGTATTCCCTTGTGTAGGATCCTGTCCAGGTATAGAAATGGCAAGTGATTTTGCCATATCCAGGAGAAAAGTTTGAAAAGAAAAATCCCCAGAGGGAAATCCTTTTGGACAGGCTAGATCTGTTAAAGAACTAGCATTGGCACCCAGGGATCTATCCAACTTTCTAGGAATATAAGATCCTGAATGGTGGAGTATGGGATCCTTAGAGGGTGGTTGCCGGTACCGTAGGTCGGGACCAGCAACAGTCAGTAGCATATCGTCCATGCCAGGAATCAATTCCAGACTCGGTATCGAGGGAAGCGAGCCTGATGAAAGAAGCATGGAAGGTACCGACAATGATGGTAAAAAGGATACCAGTACTGACTCTGGTACCGTATCCAATACCGGTGGAAGAAGGCCAGCCGGTGACGGCTCTAATGGTATCGAAAGAACCGTCAATGCCGAACATGGACCATCGGAACAGTGCCTTCGGTACCATCTGGTGTCGGTACCAAGGCGAGTCGGTACCCAGTCCTCCAGACTGGAGATCGATTCCAGACTCGGCATTGAAGGAAGCGAGTCTATCGATGCACATCTGGAGGGTACCAACGTCGGTACTAGTACCAGTACCGGGATCGATACCGATACTGGAAGGTCGGTCTGCAGCATATCCAACGGCCCCGTAGGTACCGACGCCACCAGACTACGATCCTTGGTGAGGAATGTTTCATCCAACACCATTGCCAATGCCAGGGTATCGGTACCGCTCGAAGTGGATGCCACCACCGAGCATGGCTCAGGTATGTTCTGTGAGGGGTGAACCTCAGGAACAACCTGAAACCCCACCCAGGCTTTGGAGGCCGAAGACTCCCACCGGGGTTTTAAAGCCAGTGTGTTCTCAAGGGCAAGGCCAGAGGCATCTCTATGCTGTGCATGAGATCTACCACTCGAGGACTGGCTAGTCTTAACAGACTGTTTTTGGGTTACCTGATCCCGTGTAGAAGAAGTGGTCGGTGCCCTGAAGTTGGATGGGGACCGCGTATCGAGGGGAACTCGATGCTGAAGACTTCTTCCCACAATACTATTGCAGGAGGGACACTCCGGAGGAAAGTGGTCAGGACCCAAGCAGGAGAGACGCCAATTATG
The DNA here is from genome assembly GCA_033557465.1 of Ichthyophis bannanicus. Taxonomy (NCBI): domain Eukaryota; kingdom Metazoa; phylum Chordata; class Amphibia; order Gymnophiona; family Ichthyophiidae; genus Ichthyophis; species Ichthyophis bannanicus. The sequence goes on along the minus strand of CM066035.1, from coordinate 896,460,316 downwards.
AGTGTCTAAAATAAGTTTTTTACCGCCACAGTTTGAACATTTCTTAGGAATAGTAGCTGGCGTTTTCATGAGGAAAAAAGGGGTAGGCCTAGAAGGCCGGGATAACCCCGTCAGGCACTAAGAGGGAAAAAGTTATTCCCTAACAGGAATAAATTGAAGAAAAAAAGAAAAGAAACACCGGCGGTACCGGTGGCGTCGGGGAAGACAGCCGCGACCACAAGAAAAATAAAAAATAAAAGAAGAATTTTCTGCGGTGACAGAAGGACGTCCTGTCAGCTCCGCGGAAAAACGAAAACTGAGGAGAGGCAGTTGGGAAAGGCGGGAAGGCAGCACGCAGGCATGTTGGAATGCTTCCAAAAGCGTTCTGATTGGACGCTGGGAAGCGTTCCCACGCAGACTCCGTCGGTATCAATGTACCCATATGTGAAGACTCATTCCTGCTTGTTCCTGGAGATTGAAACCTCTCTCTGCCTGGAGTTGTGAAAATCCCATGGATGATGATGTCACTACAGAGCTGGACGACACCTCTGCACAAGCTTGAAAGAACTACTGTGTGTGAGAGTGAGAAAGGGTTGCTGGGGCTTAAAAGTTTAAAGCAAAGAAAATAAGAGATTGAAAAAACAGCTTAAAGTCTGACTGAGGAGTGAGGAAGGTTTGCTGGGACACAAACACACATATTGAAGGGAGCAGGGTGTTCCTGCCTCCCTATTTTAACCTTGGGATTGCTGCGTCTGTCTGCTTTTAGAACTAGGAGTTTGAAAGTTATGCAGGGCTTCCTAAATGCTCCCACAAGAAGAGTCTAAGGGAGGGTGAGGGGAGGAAGAGATCAGGAAAGTCAGAGAAGGGCTAAGAAAGCTCCGCTTTTACAGTTTGCCAATTGGCAATTACTTACTTTCCTAATATTGGTAGAAGGTGTGCACATAGATTGTTTTTGCAACACTTAAAATAGCAGTGGTACTGGGAAGAGACAATTTACGTATCTATCCCATTCCGCAACCAAAGATGATACGGTGAAAACGTTTTTTTGTTAGCATTCTCTCACCTATTGTCTGTAATAGCAGCTGTGGAAGAAGGACAAAAGGACACCGTATAGCAAATCTCTCTCACTTATTGGCTCCAAGGCTAAAATAGGCCGGACAATTGACCCCAAGGCCAATATTTGATGCCAAACAACAAAATATGATACCAAAAACCCAGTATAAATGAAATCCAAAAAGCCAAACCAGGGTTGAAAATACCAGTATACAAAACAAACTTTTTTTGTCGGAACGGCCAGCTCAGTCGAGAGAGCTAGCTGTTCCGACAAAAAAAGTTTTTTTGTTTTGTATACTGGTATTTTCAACCCTGGTTTGGCTTTTTGGACAATATTTGATGCAGCAGACTTGGGGTGATGGTACTCCAGGGCAGCAGCAGAGGCTTTACTGGATGGCAGTGCAGAGTGCTGAACGATAGACAGTTCCTGTCCCCAAGAGCTGAGAATGTAGTCCAAGCTTATCAATGCTTGTGAAGGGTTATGTTTGGGAAATTAAATGCTCATAAAAGAAAGAAGGCAGAGGTGCACAGAAAGAAACAGGTCATTCCCAGGATATGCTTATGGGTTCCTCTAGCCCACTGATGAAGCTAAAGCGAGAAGTCTTTAAAAAGAAAGTAGAATGAGCTGCAGCTTCCAATATCCGGTATCATAGCCACAAAGGGAAGTTGGCACAGTAAAGGGTTGAGAGAAGTAGCCAAGTGAAGGCAACCGAACCGAGCAGCGGCACATCATATTCTCTGCTGAAAAAGTAAATCAGTATGGGCTTCACAAATACAGAGTCTAAGGAGTCCACATAGGCGGATTTGTATATGATTTATCAGATATTGTGAGGTTACTGGTTGAAGAGTGTGTTGAAGAGATTGTTGATAGACTACTAACTGATGGGGAAGCCGGGATGGAACCAGGCTGCTGGCAATTAACCTTTAAAAAGGAGATAGAGCCGTTTTTAAACTGGATAATAGGGGAAAGCCAACAGTCGCCCAAAAGCACATGGTTCGGAACAATGTATCCTAGAAGGATACTAGCAAAAAATTGAAGTTAAGGGCATTTGGGTTACTTTTGTCTTTATTGGAACCTCTGTTGATATGCCCCAAGTACAGAGCAGACAGAGCTTAAAGATTCCAATTTCCCATGCCTCCCGATAACCAGATTAATATTAATAAAATACAGCCTCTAAAATGCTTGTATGCAAATGCTAGAAGTCCAAAAAAAATAAGATGGGAGAGTTAGAATATATAGCACTAAATGAGAAGTTAGATATGATTGGTATATCAGAGACAAGGTGGAAGGAGGACAACCAGTAAGACACTGATACCTGGGTAGAAACTATATCGTAATGATAGAGCAGATCAAATTGGTGGAGGGGTTGCACTCTACATTAGAGAGAGGTCTTGCAGGAAGCAAAATACACTGTAGAATCTCTATGGAATGAAATTCCATGTAAAAAGGGGAAGGCGATGGCAGTGGGGGTGTACTATCGACCGCCTGGCCAGAATGAACAAATGGATGATGAAATGCTCAAAGAAATCAGGGAAGCTAACAAAAGTTACAGCACAGTAATAATAATGGGTGATTTCAATTACCCAGGTATCGACTGCGTCAGTGTCGCGGCAGGACCTGCTAGGGAGATAAAGTTTCTAGATGAAATAAATGACAGCTTCTTGGAGCAGCTGATTCATGAACCGACAAGAGGGGAAGTCATTTTGGACCTAGTCCTTAGTGGAACACATGATCTGATGCAAGAGAGAAGGATTTTGAGGCCACTTGGCAAAAGTGATCATAGCATGATCGCGTTTGATTTAATAAACGGAGGAAGAAAGGGTAAGGAAATCCACAGTACTACCTTTAACTTTCAAAAGGGAGACATGATAAAATGAGGAAAACAGTTAAGAAAAAACTAAAAGGAGCAGTTGCAAAGGATAAAGATTTACATCAAGTATGAATGTTGTTTAAAAATACTATCTCGGAAGCCCAGACCAATTGTATTCCATGCTTTAAGAAACATGGAATGAAGTCCAAAAAACTGCCAGCATGGTTTAAAAGTGAGGTCAGAGAAGCGGCTGCCAAAAAAAGCATCTTTCAGGAAATGGAAAAAGGAGCCAAATGACAAAAACTGGAAACATAAGCAATGGCAAGTTAGATACAAGGTACCGATAAGGCAGGCAACAAGAATTTAAGAAGCGGGTTACTGTGGAAGCAAAAATGCATAAGACTTTTTCAAGTACATTTGTATCAAAAAATCTGTGAGAGAGTCAGTTGGACCATTTGATGATAGAGGGGTAAAAGGGGCACTAAGAGAACAAGGCCATATCAGAGAGACTGAATGAATTTTTGCTTCGGTCTTTAATGAAGAAGATGTAGGAATGTTACCCATGACTGAAATGGTATTTGAAGGTGATGCCGCAGAAGAAATGAAAGAAATATCGATACACCGGGAAGATGTATTGCAACTATTTGATAAACTGAGGAGTAGCAAATCACCTGGACCAGGTGGTATACATCCAAGGGTGTTGAAAGGACTGAAATATGAGATTTTAGACCTACTATTAGTAATCTGTGAACTATCATGAAAATCATCTCTAATACCTGAAGATTGGAGGATGGCCAATGTAACACCAATTTTTAAAAAATGGTTCCAGGGGGGATCCGGAAATCTACAGACCGGCAAGCCTGATGTCAGTACCGTGAAAAATGGTAGAAACCATTATAAAGAACAAAATTACTGAATATGTAGATAGTCATGGCTTAATGGGAGACAGCCAACAAGGCTTTAGACAAGGAAGGACTTGTTTTACTTATCTGTTATGTTTTTTTAAAGATGTGAACAAACAGGTAGACAAAGGTGAGTCAGTTGATATAGTGTATCTGGATTTTTAGAAAGCCTTTGACAAGGTCTCTCATGAGAGTTGGTTGGTGAAATTAAAAAGTCATGGGATAAGAGGCAGTGTACTATTGTGGATCAAGAACTGGTTAAAAGACAGAAAGCAAGAGGGTAGGGCTAAATGGCCAATTTCTCCAGTGGAGGAAGGTGAATAGTGGAGTACTTCAGATCTGTGCTGGCTCCGCTGCTTTTTAACATATTCATAAATGACCTGAAAATGGGAATAACGAGTGAGGTAATCAAATTTGAAGATGACACAAAATTATTCAAAGCTACTAAAACCAGAGAGGATTGTGAAAAATTGTAAGGGGACCTAGATAAATTGGAAGACTGGATGTTCAAATGGCAGATGAAATCTAATGTGGACAAGTGCAAAGTTATGCACCTAGGAAAGAACAACCCAAACTATGGTTACACAATGCAAGGTTCCATATCAGGAACCACCACCCAGGAAAAATATTTAGGTGTCATCATGGATAACATGTTGAAACCCTCCAACCAGTGTGCAGCGGTGGCCAAGAGAGGAAACAGATTGCTAGGAATCATAATGAAAGGAATGGAGAATAAAACAAAGGATATTATAATGCCTCTGTATCGTTCCATGGTGCGACCGCACCTCGAATATTGTGTGCAATTCTGGTTTCCATTATCTTAAAAAGGATATAGTGTTATTAGAAAAGGTACAGAGAAGAGTCACCAAAATGGTAAAGGGGATGGAAGGGTACCCTTATGAGGAGAGGCTAAAAAGGTTAGGGCATTACCTAAATCCAGTATATCATACTCCACACCCTTCCTATTATATGGATAGTTAAAATAACCCCCTTATCGTGTATCTTTTATAATGTTCTATTAATGTTCTATGTAACTTAAGTTCCATTGTGTTCAATGTAAATTGCCATGATAAACCAGAAAGGTGGTATATAAGAAATGTTAAATAAATAAACCAACCTGGAAAACAGACTGCTGAGGGGAGATATGATAGAGGTCTATAAATTAATGAATGGAGTGGAACGGGTAAACATAGATCAATTGTTTACGCCATAAAAATATAGAAAGACTAGGACATGCAATGAAGGTACAGTGAAACCTGTTTAAGACTAATAAGAGAAAATATTTTTTTCACTCAACGTGTAATCAAACTCTGGAATTTGTTACCGGAGGATGTAGTAAAAGCTGTTAGCGTAGCCAGGTTTAAAAAAAGGTTTGGACAAGTTCCTGGAGAGGTCCATAAAGTATTATTAAAACGGACACGGGAAATCCACTGCTTGCCACGATACAAGCTTTGTGGAACCTGTGTCTTTTGGGGATACTGCTAGGTATGTATGACCTAGATTGGCCACTGTTGGAAACAGGATACTGGGCTTGATGGACCTTGGTCTGACCCAGTATGGCATATCTTATTCTTAATTAAAAGAAATACTGACAATTCAAACACCAAGAGTACACACAGGTACACAGAGTGGGAAAGATGCCACTAGCTTTTCATCCTCTCCTCTGTCTCCAGCCACAGGTCCAGTAACAGCAACCTCCCCCACTCCCCCCTCCATGGACGTAAAAGAAGTCTTTAAAATGCCTTTATACCTCCAATATGCAGAATGCAATTACTAGAGAAAGCAGACTAATAGAGGGAAGCTGATGGAGAGAGCCGGGAAAGGCAGAGGCCAGTATTAACGTGCATTTCCCCACTGACATCTGCACTAATCAGAACACTCCACGTGCCTACCGCCCCCCGACAGCACACTGGTGGCAGCTGAACAAGGCAGGGACAGTTTGTGGGTATAAACGGCGCAGCAACAGGAAGACAATACCGCTGGGCTGGGCTGCACAGCCAGATGATAGATGAGACTCAAGCTTGGACATGTATCTTAGCATAAATAAGGGCAACACTGCAGGACTAGTACATTGGGCATGAACAGAGCATTGCGCTTTCCGGTTTTTTTGCGGGAGACATTGGGATGAACGTGACTAAGGCAATGAAAGAGGAGCTTCCAGTGGACCAGATGCTTTGTACACTTGCTGCACCTGGTTGCGAGTAACTCCCTAGGTTTGGGGAGCGGCAGACCCGTCCTGAGGTAACGGATCAAGACACGCCGAAAAGTAGAGTATTTTCACTGCAGTGCGAAAGGTGCGCATGAGCTGCATAGGAAACAGGAAGCAACAGGGGCATCTATACACCACATTGCCACTAGGTGGAATTCCACTTATGAAATGCTAGAGAGTTTAGCGGAGCGATGGGCAGCTTTTCATTACTACTAATCATTTATACAGCGCTACAAGGCATACACAGCACTGTACAGAGAGACATGTAGGAGACAGTCCCTGCTCCAAGATGTCATTAGAGAGAGAGATTTGGACCAGCCTCCTGTGTCACTAGGACTGTGCAAATATCATACAAGTGACAGAGGTCCTAAAGCCCTTCAAGGATGCAACGGAGGAACTGCGTTCCCCACAGGCTACCCTGAGCCTTCTCAGCCTGGTGGTGAATATTTTACGCAGTGTTTTTGGAAAGAATTCACAGCAGAGGTTTTGGCAATAGTGGACTTCTTGCACGGTTAAGTGAAAAATAGGCTGCAAACCTCTTATGAAGGAAAATGCTTATATACTAGCTGCTCTCTATGACCCACAGATGAAAGGAGCCACCGCTCTAAAGTACAACACTGAGATTTAATGGAAAGAAAAGCTGATGATTGAGGTGCAGGAAAGACAGCACCAGAGGCAGGGACGCATGATGATGCAGAGGTGAGAAAACAGCAGGCGCGGCGGCAAGTAGTACCATTACCCCGAACACCACCCTGTCATCTACAACTCCACCCCAGGGCTGGCCCAAGAGCTTCCACTGCCCCAGGCAGAAACTCCAGCAGTGTCACCACCCCCCGCTGCCGGCAGCAGGATCAGCTTGGCTCACTGTACATACCTTCTCAGCTTGGCTCGTCGGCAGGCCATGTGCTTCGGCACACATGGCTTGTCGCAAGCCTGAGCCTAGCTGCCCACCTGACCCCCGCTGCCAGAATCAGCAGCGGTGGCAAAGCTCAGCATGGGAAGGGGCAGGCGAAGGGCAGGGCAGCTCAGTGCAAATGGGGCAGGGGGTGCAGCAAGCCACGTGTGCCGAAGCACATGATCTGCCGCCCACAGAGGTTTGCCGCCCTAGGCAGCTGGCCCTGTCCCCCCCCCCCTTCCCAAGCTTTGCATTCCAGTGTCCTATGAGCCCCAGCAAGGGAAAATCTTTGATGGCTGAAGCCCTAGTTACAATGCTAAGCTGCAGACATCAACATACGATGATTCCTGCACAGATTTCAGTGACAAGTTACCTTGCAGAGCCCATTGAGACCATGCACACAGACACTTTGGCACACTGGGCACATAATGCGGCAGTCTGGCCAGATCTATCCAAGGCTGCCCAGCATTTCCTGTCCTACCCTGCAACCAGTGTGCCCCGTGAACTTATATTCTCCATGGCGGGAGATACTGTGACTCCTCACAGCTAGGATCAAAGTTGATAGAAAAACTAGTATTTCTGGAAGACAAACTTCTCCTTGTTTGGTTTCCCTTAAATTTCATGTGAGTGAGGAAAAATGAGCAGAGGACTGTATTGAGGGCCAGCTCCCCACACACTCCGCCTTCCATGTCCAGCTGTAATTGCTGAGGGTTTGCACTGCAGCCTCTCCAGGATAGTGCCCATTCCCAGTGGCTACCTTTCAGCCTCCCCATGGCAAACTTAAAAGAAAAAGAAAACAGCACAAAAGCAAACAAAAAGGAAAGGAAATAAACTGAAAGTGTCTCCCTCTGCTGCCAGACTCGCTGTGCTTCCATTTGTATCACAGTCTGCCCCTCTGTTGTCAGTCCTGCTCTCTAGATCCAAATTTCGAGTATTGCTGTGGTTGAAAACTCCCGGTTCTGCTTGCACAGCCACTCTGTGGCCTGCTAACATGTTTCCAGTGGGTCCATTTAGGCCCACGAAGCAAAACTAAAAACAGATAGGGAGACAAGGGGAAAGAAGGTCTACCATTGCTGCCCGAATCATGCTGTTGGTACTACTCTTATGGCTTGCCTTGCTTCTGCCCTTTGCCCCTCCCCTGCTGATTTGGGTGGTTCATGCCACACTTCTTGCATACTTTGGCTTTTTGGGGCTATTCCTCAGCCTCCTCTTGTTTTGCATCATTGTAGGTACCTTAAGGTTATCACTGTGTACCTCTTTGGGTGTACCCACTCCCACTCTGGCATGCCATTCCCAACAACCCAAGTCCAGGAGAAACTGAACCCAGCACGATGGGGGTGGGAGGGGGGGAGGCACTACCAGTTTACCATTATCAACAATCCTTCAGCTCTCTTAAACGTTTTCAAAATTTCCATTATTTTACTTGTTTGGAAGTTCATGCAAGGAGAATTGTTACTGCTAAACCAGTCACCAGACAACAGTATAAGCATGAAGAAAGAGGACACTCACCTAGTCTGATAGCCAAATCAACCCTACCTATCATGGAGGGACAGAGTGCCCTCATATCCGCCATCCTCCATTGCTGCACTTGTTGACTATTCAGTCTTTTGCCACAAGTATTACCATTTCATTAGAGGCTTCAGCCTCTTACGGTTGCATTGGTCTTCCTCAGTTCTTGTGGCCTCTTGCTGCCAAGTGCTACCGCCCCACTGCCTCTGCTTTCGGGCCTTCACCGCGGTGCATCTTCTTATTCTCATTCCATATCCTTCTACATCTGATTTGAACAGTCCATGAATGCTCCTCACACACGAGGTGGGGGGCGAGTTGGGAAGGATCTTCCTCTGTGTCTAGGGTTCCTAATGCGGGTGCCTGGATTCTAACTTGTATGCACATAGCTTAGCTGAAGACTCATTCCTGTGGCTTGAGCTCATGCCGACTCTTATGCTGCTCTACTGCTGGTCTTCTTTGGGGACTTTAAGCTTTGCAGTCTATCTTGACACTGAGTTGGCTCTCTAAGTAGCATTATGACTTCTAGCCTGTATTGCTGCTGTGCTGGCACTCGACGGGTATTTTAGGACATTCCAGCTGATCTTGGTGCCGCCTTCTGATGTGTTAGCAGCAAGACAACCTGGAAGGCCCTATATGTTGGCTCATTTCAGGTCCTTTAGGGCTTTCCAGCCGATCTTGGTGCTGTATTGGTTCTCTGCTAGTGTTGCTGAGCCTTCAAGACAAACATTGCTGCTTTAACCAACTCACACTGCCTTGGGGGTCATCCGAACAAAGTGGCGGTTGCTACTTTACCTCTCTACCTATGCTTTGGTGTCTTCCTGTCAATGGTGATGCCATTTTACTCCTCTCAAAGTGCTTTGGTGTGCTTCCACCAATTGTGGTGCTACTTTGCCCTCTTTCACTATCTTGAGGTGTTCCTTCCGCTCTGTACCGCTTTTCCCTTCCGATGGTGGCTTCTGGCACACATCCTGCCACTGTACATACCCTCTCTGCCCATCTTCTTGTGCCCTTGGGGGAGGACGGAGCTTGTGACTCAATGGCATGCAGTGGCATTACGGATGCCTGCTATCAAGTTTCAAACAGATTTGATTGAAAACAGACATGAGAACATAAGATATGCCATACTGGGTCAGACCAAGGTCCATCAAGCCCAGTATCCTGTTTCCAACAGTGGCCAATCTAGGTCATACGTACCTAGCAGTTTCCCCAAAAGACACAGGTTCCACAATGCTTGTACTGGGTCAAGCACTGATATCCTGGGTCCCTTCTTAATAATGGTTTATGGACCTTTCCTCCAGGAATTTGTCCAAACCTTTTTTAAACCCAGCTACACTAACAGCCTTTACTACATCCTCCGGTAACAAATTCCAGAGTTTGATTACACTTTAATAAAAGAAAATATTTTTTCACTCAATCTTAGTTTATTTACCCTGTAGCTTGTCAGATGGCTGCCTGGGTGAGAATGTTCACAGTCTTGGCAAGTGCATATATCAATATGATTTGCAAGGAATTGTAGGAAATGCAGTCCATTCACACCAGACACAGCTGCTCACAATAATTAGTTGTGCTTGAGTGTAAAGCCAATAAGATATTTATTTATGGGGTTCTTTCTCCCAACACAGATATGCTTGGTAGCACATAAAACAGGATACTTGCTTTCAGTGTTAAACTTAGAAAAACAAAATCAGGAAAACAGCTGAACTTGTCAGGCAATCAAATGAAAAGAATAAAGACCTGGTTGGTAACAAACTGGTCTTCTCTGTAGGCTCTAGCTAATATTTTCTTAGCAGTGCTCTAAACAACAAGCAAAACCCACAAAGAAAGGAAAAACTGTTCTTTTCAGGTTAACTTCTTATATCTTCACACATAGACTCAGAAGTGATTTCCTCAGAGCTCACAAGCAATTAGGTAAGGCTCAATTGCTAGCAGTTACCCAGCTGAAACCCCTTAGCTGGCTTGCTTTCTACTGCGTCGCTCAAAACCTATTCAGGAGCTTTTCTGACTAGATTAAAGAACAAGTTTGTATTTCTTTGTGATGGTTGTTGAACTTTGTAACAGTAAATTACCAAAGGAGTTTAGACAGAGAGCAATCCATGTATTCACAGCCTGTATCTAAGACTACTCCCCCATCTTCAACAATCATGGGTTCAATATCATGGATTGGCACAGAGGAATTTCTCAATGGAGCACTCTCAGGAGAATACTTGTTTCCTTGCTGTCTTTCAAGGGTATAGCTAGGGCATAGATCAGTGTTCATACCTGAGCTTCCATTGCTGTTAGAGTTCCTCTCTAAATAGCCCGGCCAGTATGTAGTCCAGTTCTTATGTCCAGCCTTCCAATCCAGATCCCTGGACACTGGATCTCTCTTCACATACCTTCTGGCACGGGTCTTAGAGTCCCTTCCACGTGCAGCCGTCTCCCTCACAGGTACCGTCTGGAGATTCCTAGCTCTGCAGCACCATTCCTCTGGCTTTCCCCAGTCCAATGGTGTATGCTGGCCTTTTGAATGTCTCCCAGTATAGGTACTGCTCTGGACTCCTTTAGACCTCCCAAATGCTTTTCTCTTCTTTCTTCCAAAGGGTTTCTTGCCCTTTCTGTCCGTCCGCTCTGGCTTCTGCTTCTGATGATCCTCCAGATGATGAAGATGTCCAAGATGAGGATATCCAAGCTGATCCTGAGGATGAGGATCTCCCAGATGAAACTGAGGATGATTCTCTGTAGAATAAACTCTACCTTTATTCTGCTTTGATGAGTGCTCCACCCTAGCACAGCGCAGCTGTGCTGAATCAGGCCCTGCCCTTTGAGATGAGTGCTTAGGGATTACCTCATAGCCCTCCTGATTGAACACACGTTTCCCCACTTCAGCTCCTCTAATGGCTGTTGGAAACCTGGTGCATTCTGGGACTGGTAGTCTTTTATGGAAAAATTCTGTTTTCTTATTTCTACCAGAACTGACAGGTTGCTTGTTCAGAGTCACTTCACCTTTACTATAGCTCCTTCCTGAGCTATGATAAGCTTCCTTATCACAAGCTTCATTGCATGTCCTAGTCTTTCTATATTCTGATAACGTAAACAATCGATCTACGGTAAGCCTCACTGTAAAATAGCTTCCCCCATAGACTTTAATAGGGATGAACAGGACAAAATGCATGAATGATGTAGTTCTCAAAGTCTATTTAAATGGAGGCAGTCTAATGAACACCAGCATGAAAATCTTTGGTGTGCACACACCTACTAATAAGTTACATGCAAGCCCCATTGTTCTACAAGACCTCGTGCCTACAGGGAAAAAAACAATTCTGGAAAATCATTAGAGATGTGCAGAGACAAAAAAGGTTTTTCATTTTTACATTTATAGACCGGTAGCAGTTTGTTTCACACGTTTTAGTAAAAAATGAATAATGTTAACGCATATTAATTCATAGATTAAAATACGTTGTCAATTTTGCATTCCCTAAATTATTTTTACGGTATGCCGAGGAAGAACTGCACATATATAGGATTACAACAATAAGGGAATATACATTTAATTCCAAATAAAACAAACAAGAGCTGTGCATGCAGCAAGCTCACCATCATTCCAAGTTTGCATTTCATGTTATAGCTGCCAAAAGACAAGATAAATATTTAACCCATGTAGAGGTTGCATGCTTGGAGACTGCACTCGGCAGAGTAATGTGGGGCTAGCAAAATGTAGCTGCTCAGCCACTGGAAGGAGGCATGATGGGTGGGGGGGGGGATACGAGAGATCACATTACAACCAATGGGAGCTCTGCAGGAGAAGGATATGATAAAGCTCTGTCCATGACCAAATCAGAAGAAAGAGGAACAAATTGCATACAATTCAGAACGCTATTAGATCACGTTACTTTTCCCCAGTTGCTACAGGGGCTTCTGGAACAAGAGTAATTGCCAGTCAATGCACCCTAGGGATACCCCTCACAAAACTGCACATCGGGCACACCACGAGACATCAATATTGGATGTTGAGAGAAACCATCTGCTGTCCTATCCATTCATTAAGCATGTCACCTCACAAGAGCATTCATGCACTTCCTGGTTTAAAAAAAACAATTAACGAGGTGCTGCCCAGGACTAGGGACGTGGTGGCAGTGGCGATGGCAACAGTAATCTTCACAGACCCTGACCACAGCCAGTCACTGTGCAACTGCAACATTCAGTGTCCAGATTCAGGGGGCCATGATAGCGGGTTTCGGCAAAGAGCCCTGGTATAAGGGAGTCGGCAAAGGATCTAGCCATTGCAATGACTGGCACAGGTATTAAGGGGAACAGGGAGATGGAATATAAAGCAAGGGAAGAAAATAGTGGTACCAGACCCAAGCATCAGCTATAATTGAGCTGAAAGTTAAAAAAAAAACACAAAAAAAACCACAACACAGGAAATTAATTTTGGAACTTGATTATTAGTCTTTATGGTTTGTTTTAAACCACCCTGGTAGGCTATTTGTTGTAAGGACAGCCAAGCAAACATTTACAAACAAACATTAAACATTGTTGGCACTACAGTCCCTATCCAACCTTAGGGAGGTGGGGGGTGACCTGAAGGGAGCAGCAGGTACAACACAGACTAGATGGACCACGTTGGTCTTTATCTGTTGCCATTTACTAATGTTACTATGATTATTGATCAGAGGAAAGGAAAATGAAATAAATGCTGTCATATTAAAACCGGCAGGTAACACGGTACGATACGGAAATTTAAGCATGAAACACTACTCTTATAACCTTGAAAATCAAGTGTTTCCCAGGCAGTTCTTTGATTTTAAGATTAAAGGCTTTTGCTGTTGAGGCATGCAGTTTTCTGAATTAAGGTCTCAATGCTTTTCCAAAACTATTCTGTCAGTAGTTAATAGGAATGAGCAGATAGGATTGTAGTATAACTGACAAAATAGCAAAAAAAAAAAAAAAAAAAAAATCAATTACTAAAGACTGATAGGAATCAATAGGTATTTCTTGGAAAAGAAAAAAAATATTTCCCTACTTGGTATTTTGGCTTTTAGTAAGCCTTGAGAAGATGGTTTACCGCTATTCATGTCTCTCTCTTCAGCGTTAATGTTGCCCTCTCTTCACACTGTTTTGACATTCTGTGGTATCTGTTACGATGCAGCCTGACTTCAGATAAATTAGATTAGATTTCTAGTCAGATAAACTGCCCAGTTTAGCAGCTGGGTCCAGGCAGTGTGGAAAGAAGGAACAGAACACGAGTGCAAAGATCTGCCATCTTCTTGCGCAACCTGCAAGTGTGTAGCCAACATCAAGATACTATCAGGAGGAAAGACGGGAATGACACTTTCAAGCAGAGTATTTCCAGAGGGGCAGCTGTGCTAGTCTGCAGCAGCAAAAGACACTGGTGGAATCTGGCACATTTATTAAGGCTCAAGGCTTCAAGTCCACCTCACCAGAAGGAAAGCAGATAAGTCTCATTGCAGTACTGCAATACGATACGTGGTCAGTCACACATATACAAAGACAAGTCATGCAATTTACCCCAGGTCACATTTTCTCAGTCCTCAACTCTCTGCTGTAGGAAGGCAAGAGCACTCCTGCCACATGTGCACCAAAAGAGGCTTCCCAAAACTTATTAAAATTAGCAATATTTTTAAGCCAAGCAGTTTCAGTCTAATTCTTTGGGCTTTCAACTCAACTTGAACAGGCTCCTCTTGAAAAGACTCCATGAGCCTTTCAATGCAACTATTTTCCCCTTCATTTTAATTCTCCTAACTCAACTCGCACACTGCTGCAACAGTGCTCAGCTGGGACCAATAAACCGTGGATTTCTCTGGAAACCAGTTAACATGTTCCCTAAGCCCGACCACCACATGGCCCCATTTATTTCCATTTATATTTCAGCTTCACAGATTAAAAATCTAATCAAAGTAGCTTACATCTGCATAACAAAACACAAAAACCAAACAATTATAATCACCATCATCCAAACTTCATAATAAAGCACAAAAACATATCATCCCTTATGAAAAGACAAGGCTCCACTGCATCCCCAGCACACCTGAAGGAGGAAAACTTCACCTGGGAACTACATGCATTCCATGTAAGAGGACAAGAACAGAAGAGCTGCCCAAAGGTCCATCAAGCCTCATATCCTGTTTCCAACCATGGCCAGTCCAGGTCACAAGTACACAGCACATCCCAAAAGTAGCAAGAATCCATGCTATTTATCTCCAAGGATAAGCAGTGGTGTTCCTCGGATCTACCTTAATAACAGTCTATGAACTTTTCCTCCTGGAATTTGTCCAAACCTTTTTTAAGGCCCACTATGTTAACTTTATACCAAATCCTCCAGCAACAAGTTCCAAAGCTTAATTATGTGTTGAGGGAACAAATATTTTCTGTTTTAAAATGTGCTGCTCTAACACTTCATGGCATATCCTCTAGACTTGGTAATTTTTGAAACAGGAAAACAGTTGATTCACCGTTACCCGTCCACTCTACTCAGGGAGTTGATAGATCTCCATCATATCTCCGCTCAGCTCTCTCTTCCCAAGCTGAAGTGCCCCAACCTCTTTGGCCTTTCCTCATAGAACAGTGATTCCCAACCCAACCACTAGGAGTAGCCTAGTGGTTGGGGTAAGGTACTTCAGGCCGGAAGGTCGGGGGTTCAAATCCCACTAGAGGACAGCAACCTTGGGCCGGAAGGACTGGGGTTTCTAGTCCCACAGATGCTCCTTGTGGTCTTGGGCCAGCCACTTAACCCTCCACTGCCCATGTTCCCTGTAAGTATGTGTCTCATATCCCCGCGTGTTAAATGTATCCCCCAATTGTGTTGTGACCGCTTTGATTGAAGGATAAGGCGGTATACAAAAACTGTCTAAATAAATATCCTCAGGTACCCTCAAGCCAGTCGGGTTTTCAGGATAGCCACAATGAATATCTTTATCTTTATTTCACACTTTATATACCGCCCTTGCCGAAGCCTGAGAGCGGTTTACAATAAAATAAAATATGCTGCAGAAAAAGAAAAGAACTCCATTTTGTGACAGGAAAGAGAAGAATACCCAAAAGAACTTAAGAGCAGAAAGAGAACAGACAAATTAGGCGGGGGAAGGGGAAGGGAGATCGAAAGCCTGGTGGAATAGATGTGTCTTTAGCAACATCTTGAATTGCTGGTATGAGGGTTCCAACCGGAGGGAAGATGGTAAAGCATTCCACAATGATGGTCCAAGAAAAAAAGGCGGCGGCATGACGTGTTTGTTCTAGGTGAGCTTGCGAGGGGGATGGTAAGGAAAGTCGGTTTGCATGTAGTGAGCGTAATTGTCGGTAGGGGGAATGAAGGGAAATAAGATTGGATAAGTAGAGCGGGTTGGATGTGTAAATGACCTTGTGAGTTAAAATGAGCAGCTTATTTTTGAATCTATAACGGAGCGGGAGCCAATGAAGATGCAGAGAAGAGGTGTTACATGATCCGATCTCTCAGCATTGGTAATCAGACGAGCAGCAGTGTTTTGAATTAGTTGAAGACGCTGAAGCTGATAAGATGGTAAATTAGCAAAAATAACATTACAGTAGTCCAGTCTAGACATAACCAGAGCTAATAGTAGGGTGATAAGAGAGTCAGAAGACAGAAAGGAGCGGACTGCTCTAATTTGGCACAGAGCAAAAAAAAGAACGGCGAGAGAGGTTTGAGACATGGTCATGAAAAGAGTGAAGAATCTAAGATAACACCTAGATACCGGAAAGAGGAGGTGAGAGGAATAGAAGTAGCATTAATTTGAGGTGCAATTGTTGGGCAAGGAGTGCTCAGAGAAACCCACATGGCTGTTGATTTAGCTGGATTCAAATGGAGAAAGTTATCGGACAGCTAGGAGGCAATGTGGGAAAGACAACTATTTAACTGTGTTAGATCAATTTGAACTGGAGAGGTATGGAAGAGGAGCACAATGTCATCAGCATAAATGTAAACTGAAACAGGAAATTGTTGAATCAGCAGGGGTAAGGGGGCCAGAAAGATATTGAAAAGCAGTGGGGAAAGAACTGAGCCCTGCGGCACACCACAGATTAAAGGAAATGGGGGGGGGGGGAGGAATGACGATGCGCACAAACAGAGAAAAAGCGAGAGGTAAGAAAAGAACGGAACCAGTTAAGTACTGTGCCACGCAGCCCGATGTCAGAGCCGAAGGAGAAGCGACTGGTGGTCAATTAAATCAAAAGCCGCTGACAGATCTAATGAGACCATGAGAGTAATATCCCCACGATCGTGGGCCACATGGATTTCATTCAATAGAGCTAAAAGAATTGTCTCTGTGCTATGCCCCGATCGAAATCCCCCTTGACGTGGATGGAGCACATTGGTAGCCTCCACATGAGAAGCTAATTGCTGGAAGACAAATCATTCCAGAACTTTGGCTAGGAAAGGGAGATTCGATACAGGGAGCCAGTTAGATAACACTGAAGGATCCAGAGAAGGTTGCTTCAACATGGGATGTACAATAGCTGATTTTCAAGGTAAAGGTCAGCACCCTGAGGAAAGACTAGAATTAAGGATAGTTGTTACAATAGGCACTAATTGCAGTGAGGGCTCCAACAGCCACCCAGAGGGAATAGAGTCTAGCTGGCAGGTGGTTTTCCTAGCCTTAGTTAAGGAGAGCAGCAATTCAGAAGAGGTGATGGGATGAAACGTGGACCAAGTATGGGCTAGTGCTCTATTTACCAAAGGAGGAGAAGAGGAGGTGGAGTTGGGAAAAAGATTCCTGCACCACGGGTGAGATAACAGGAACTAAAGGGGGTGAACAGGGAGGGGAGAGGGGTGGCGGTGGCAAAGCAGTGAAAGCCGACCGAAGTTTAAGAATCTTCTCAGAGAAGAAAGTCGCTAAAGCTGAGGGAGTTGATAGATCTCCATCATATCTCCGCTCAGCTCTCTCTTCCCAAGCTGAAGAGCCCCAACCTCTTTGGCCTTTCCTCATAGAACAGTGATTTCCAACCCAATCCTCAGGTACCCTCGGGCCAGTCGGGTTTTCAGGATAGCCACAGTGAATATGCATGAGATAAATCTGCATACAAATCATTCTGGTCACCCTTCTCTGTACCTTCTTTAATTCCCCTATATTTTTGTTGATATGAAGACATTATATTTGTTTTATTCTCTATTCCTGTCCTAATAAGGTTCTGTCTGTATTTTTGGCTGCCACTACATACCGGGCAGAAGATTTCAGTGTGTCGTCATTCACAACTGTCTGAGGTTTTCCCCAATATCTTTAAACCCTCTCCCCTCCACAGCAAGAGCCCTTAGGCACCAAATGCCTGCACTTCCCTAAAACCTGGTCACTAGGGATCACCACTGTCAGCTGAGGCTCTTCCATTCCCCCAAAATCTGGATCTAAAATTTCATGCTTTCTTTGACCCGGTTTCTATCCATTCTTTTGGTTTGTTCCTTCCATTCTTAGTTCATGTTCCACTTCAGCTCTTTGGCTGAAAATGTCCTTTATGCACTGCTGAAGCAATCTGGGGAAGAGCAGCACAGGGCCATCTGGGATGATACCCATCATAAGGGGGTTCCTGGGCATCGTAGAGTTCACACCATCAGGGTGGATATAGAGGAGGAGGTATGCAGAGCTGGGGAGAAGAGGTGTTAACAGGTGGAAACTGAGCCGTTGGGTCAGCGGGCTGAGAAAGGAATTTGATTGAAGTAAGAAAGTGCATCCCCCCAATGTGATATTCCTGCTGGAATTCTGCCCACAATAATTCAAAAATGCTGCATTTTGTCATGATTTTTTTCTGTATTGTATTTTAAATTAAGTATCATTCAAAACAATACTCTTTGTTATTTTGACAAACAGAGCATACAGAATTTTGCATGCTTCAGTCCTGCTGGCACAGAAGTTTGAATTTTGTTTGAATTCTGCAAACAAAAATAAATGTGAAAAGAGATGGTGGCAAGCGCGAAGCAACTGGTTCCAGGCTGGTCATGAGGGTCAGGTGCCAGTTCTTCCACATGCTGAGCAAAACTGAATGTTCAGCTGTATCTGCAGTCAAGATCTGGATTTAGAAAGCTATTTGATAGATATAACCAAGTAAAAGGTCCCTCGTGCTTCTTCGGGAGGCAATGCAACAGTTCCTTTAGCTGCTCAAGGTCCCTTGGCTCCGAGCAGTAGGTTTTGAGGTGGCCTTGGCAGGTTAATGTGATTGCAGCCTTATGGGAAGATTCAGTGGAACCTTGGCTGGATCCAGCACAGCCCAGTAGGTCCAAAGGGCATGATGCCAATCGCATAAAATGGGGATCATCTGCTTGCAGTGGAACAGCTGCTGCGTAGGCTCTAGCAGCCAACTGAAATGAGGGCACATGGCCTTATAAACACGATAGGAGGGTTGCGGAAGCTCATGAAGGAGTGGGCTGTAACATTTTGTGTCATCGCAGAGTGGTGCTTGGTAGTGTTCACCACAGTCAGAGTGGATTGGCACTGGTGTCTTCTGCCATTCCTCCTGCAGAATTAGGGATTAGTTCACAGGACTCTCAGATCACTGCAGTCACCTCAGCTACTGCAGACAGCCATGTGAGAGGGGAGAGATCAGACATCTCCTTTCGGTGCATCAACTGCATGGGAAGCTATGGATTATCTAATGGGGTGCGCTGGGCTTGCTCTTCGGTTCCTATGGTGTTGGCCTAGGTATGCACCTGGGTTGCTGGGAGGGTGGCAGCAGGTATTACCTGGCTCACTTGGTTTTGGAGGTCCCATGGGTCCTTAAAATTAGCTCAGGTATGACTTGTCATCTCAGCCTGGGGTACTTATTGGCGAGTGTTTTGCTTAGTTTTCTTCTTCTCCTAAGGGCCTGATGCAGCCTGTCAAAGGCCCGCTGTTTGAGGAACATTCCTTGTGCTAGGCCATTAATAGTTTTGGAGGTCATAACATGAAGAATGTGGTGGACAGGTCTTTTGCAGAGCCAGCTCCGGATGAGTCTCCCCTGCTGTATCTGGGCAAGGGGAGGCAATAAGGGGGTGGATGTTAGGGTGGCTCCATCTAAATGGCTCCTCATCCATTCTGTTATATGTCAATATGTAAATAGTTACTCATGTTCTCCAAGTTCTATTCCCTGTTATAATGTAAATTCAATCAGTCTATTCTGATCTGAATACTCTTTGTTGAATGTAAACCACACTGATAACAAATAGCGCGGTATATAAGAATTGTTAAATAAATAAATAAATAAAATTAAGCTGGCACATCTGAGTCAGTGATTAACTGCGTGGCTGGTGGGACAGAGGATATCTCAGCAAAGGATTACAAGAAGTGTAGCACAAGCATAGTAGGTCCAGAAAGCCTAGATCAACTGTCATATTCCTCCTAGTCTTCCCTCAATGAGGAGGCTGGCTAGGCCTGCCAGCGAGGTGGATAGGGGTGCTCTAGCGCTAGGTGTGCTTACTGAACTTTGAGAAGGTGTTTTATAGTAGTAAGATCTGGCGTCATTGAGTTCACGGGTATTTTCTATCTGCTGAAAGGTTTCAGGGAGTATATGAAAGGCAGAAGGAAGAGGAAAAAGCATAGGTTCCAGCGTCGGGTGCCATTCAATAGCCTTAACTGGGTCAGTTTTTTTCTGCTTAGCTAGCATGGAGCATAAAGCCTTACCAAGGTCAACCATTCCCATTTTAGCTGCCCTTTAACAGCTACATACCTACCCTCTATGTCCTTAGGCACTTCCTGCATATCTATGGGTAAAGTGCTCCGCAGCAAGATACCCCTCAAAGAGGGAGGGGGGGTTAAGTCGGAAGAGGGGCTAACAAATTTTGGGGTAATTCCTATCCTTGAAAAGTACTTGGTCCCTTATCCTCAAGTGGGATTCCTGCACAAATGCAATAGCTCATCACAGGTGATTGAGCTCCTTGAATAACAGCTGCCACTTCAGTGGCAAATTACACAGAAACATGGCGGCAATAAAAAAAAAAAAAAAAAAGCCACACATGGCCTATCTAGCCTGCCCTTCCATATCAACCACACTAAGTCCCTTAGCATTAAATATGCCAACCACCGAAGAACCTGCCATCATAGCCCCCTTATAACACTGGGTCCCCTCCCCCCCCAATAATCACCATCCAGCCCTCTCTTCCCCAATCCCCTCCCCCAAACCTTGCTGCCCATACCTCCTGACAGCAACTCCTCCAGAGGAAATATCACCAGTGAAGCGCCCCTTCCCCTTGCAAGATACTATCCCTTATCCCAACCCCACCCCCAAGTAGTTAGCATCACTTACCCATTCATCCACCACACTACACCATCACAGCCCAACATCCTCTAAACACCCTCTTCACACACTCAACCATGCCCCAAAATCCACACCATACACACTCCCTCCCCCTCCATTCACACATCCAATCATTCCCCACCAGTCGCTCCCCAGCCAAACAACTCTTCCTTGATCATCCAATTAACTTTCCAGCAGTCAAAAGAGTTTCTCGATGTCCCTTCAATGTCCATTCCCAGACACCTCCAAGCTCTCAATCACTCCCATTAAGATGGGCCTGCTGCGGCTTACCATCAGACTGCCTCCACAGGCGCCTTTGCCACTCACTCCCCTGGCCTCTGCTATGTTGAGGGCTCCTCTCGCAGGTGGAAGCCCGCAACTCCCAAGCCCTTCAGGGCTGCCAGGGATTTCCCATGGGTACAAACTCACACTATCTTGCCATCCTTAGTGACAGCCCCGGCGAAAGAAAACTGCCAGCGATAGTGGATTCCCCCTTCTCGCAGTTTCCTTGTAATGTCTCTCAGGGCTCTGCAACATCAGTGTTATAGATGAAAAAATCCTCAAAAATCTCTTGCGACTCTCCCGACGCACCTCCTTCAGTCACTGTGCCTTGGCCACCACCTTTTCCTTGAGGGCATAGTTGTGAAAACAGACCATCAGATCTCTAGGCAAATTCGACTACGGTGAACCCAAAGCCCTACGTGCAGTCTCCAGCACCACTTCAGGCCTCCTCCCTTCTCCAGCAACTGGGCCATGATTTTGCTCATAACAGAAGCACTGTCCAGATAGGCAGCTTCTGATATACCTCAAAATTTGAGATAATTGCAGCAGCTGAGGTTCTCCAAGTCCTCCACTTTGTCTGCAAGTTCTATAATTCATTCCAGCGCCACAATTTGCTTCTCCAGATCAGCCACACTTTGTCTGCTCCCCCATGTGTGTCTGAAGGCCCTTCACACAGTGACCCAAGCTCAGCCAGCTCCTCACACAGCTCAGACCTGCAATGTTATGCCTCACTGTCACCAACTCCATTTTGAGATTGTAAAATCATCTCCAAAACTCTGCTGGGGACACCTGGTCGTCTGTGCCCGATTCAGTGCTGCTTGTTCTTTTCTGCTGCTCTCCAGTCCCCTTTTGATGTGGCAGCCATCTTGGAAGCATCTTTCCATGCTGCTGGGGAGCACCCGTAAGCAAACTCCCAGGAGGTCCACAAATAAATTCCGTGCCACCATCAGCTCCTCCAACAAAAGGGCAATCAAAGCGATCGAGTCGACTGAGGTGGGTAATGCTGCATTATACCTCAGGGGTTAGCAGAACCTCCAACTCAAGCCATTATTCACGTCCGATGACATCCCTTCCTCTCGCTCTTATTTACTTTACAGTTTTCTTCAGGTGGCAGGGGAATTTAGTATTCCTGTAACTGTTAACAAGACAGAAGGTCCTGTGCTGTGATTAGTTTAAGTATCAAGTTAGATTAGTTGGCAATGGCTTCCAGGCTGTCGATAAGCTGGCAAAGTTGCCGTAGTCTGTTGCATAGGCCCTTGAGACTAGGAAAATAACGTGAATACAAATGCAGTCACTGGTGGGCTTCTTGAATTTTGCTTGTAGATTCATTCCTGTTGCCAGGGTATTTCTGAGATGGATGTGCAGGGCCATGGCAGACGTTCAGAAAGCACATCAGCATATTCGCATTACATTGTGTATCTGAGAATTTGAAGGTTTGGAGTACCTTTGTGGAGTCTTTCAGTGGGGTGTTGGCTTGGCAGACTCCAGCCATAATGAACGCTGACTTAGAGATATTTTCTGAATGCAGCTGATGGTCAGGGTTTGATTGTTCTTTTGTGGTTCCCACTATGCTCACATATGGCCAGAGGAATGGATTCAAGCAGGCAACAATTAAAAATATTACCTTTTTAGAGTTCTTCCTACTACTGATGGCCTTGTTCATTTGAGGTGATAATCGGAGGGACAAGAAGATTGTGTTTTTGGTGCAATAATCTAGCAGTGGTTGTTGTTAAGTGCCGTCGAGTCAGAGTCGACTCATGGCGACCCTCTGGATAGCTATCCTAAATTGTGTTCGGTCTTCAGTCAGGCGGCTCACTGTTGACAGACTGGTACCTGTAGCTGCTGTTATTGTATCGATCCATCTCATTGCTGGCCTTATTGTGCGACTAGCCATGTAATATATGTCATCTCATGTCCTTGCAACAAACTATATGTTGGTAAACTACACGCCCAGTACGCAGTAGGATAATTGAGCATAGGAGCTGCATTAGAAGGGCAGCAATAGAAAAACCACTGGTCTCTCATTGGCAGACAGTACACGTTATTAATAAGCATTCTATATGCTGTCTGACTATTGTTGATTTGTTACACAGTTTTGTCCTGTGTTATTTTAAGTTGAATCTCACCATGTGGTCTCGTCATGTCCCATGTGTTGATATAAGAAGTAATGTTAGTTCAGCTCAATTCCCAACTCTGAGTTCAAACTTTTTATATTGTTATATATACATCAATCTTTCAAGTGCAGACTAGATGCAGAAAAAGGTCTCAGACTTATATAAGGCTTAAATCAGCCAGACTTGCTGGAATGAAAATTGCCTTCATTTGCATCAATGACCTTAATAACAAAATCCTGCATCCATTTAGTAATAATATTCATTTAACACAACATTTAACACAGTGTTGCTCCACTTATTCATAGTATGTCTCCACCAGCGTTGCTTCAAACTAATAAAACCATCAGTCTTTGGCAATCTCAATCTCACAACTTATTGTCCCATCTTCGTTAAATTTCAAATTTTGATGGTTTGTTAAAAGCAGTGCTTATCTGGGAACTTTGTAGAAGTCTGTATGGTATCGCCAAACTGCAGATTTTCCCCAACGTCTAACAGAAAGCGCTTGCACGTTTCACAGTTCGTTTCTTCAGGGGAGCTGTGTTACAGACATCCAAGTGTTACAGACATCCAATCTTATTCTTCATAACTGCACGGACTTTCTTATCACAGTTGACACTTCAAGTTTTCAATGGAACCAAAAACGCCGCGCGGCGTTTTTGGTTCCATTGAAAACTTGAAGTGTCAACTGGATTGGATGTCTGTAACACTTGGATGTCTGTAACACAGCTCCCCTGAAGAAACGAACTGTGAAACGTGCAAGCGCTTTCTGTTAGACGTTGGGGAAAATCTGCAGTTTGGCGATACCATACAGACTTCTACAAAGTTCCCAGATAAGCACTGCTTTTAACAAACCATCAAAATTTGAAATTTAACGAAGATGGGACAATAAGTTGTGAGATTGAGATTGCCAAAGACTGATGGTTTTATTAGTTTGAAGCAACGCTGGTGGAGACATACTATGAATAAGTGGAGCAACACTGTGTTAAATGTTGTGTTAAATGAATATTATTACTAAATGGATGCAGGATTTTGTTATTAAGGTCATTGATGCAAATGAAGGCAATTTTCATTCCAGCAAGTCTGGCTGATTTAAGCCTTATATAAGTCTGAGACCTTTTTCTGCATCTAGTCTGCACTTGAAAGATTGATGTATATATAACAATATAAAAAGTTTGAACTCAGAGTTGGGAATTGAGCTGAACTAACATTACTTCTTATATCGATATATAAGCTCAAAGACGTGACCATAGATAGTGCTTGTATGTCCCATGTGTTTGCAATATCTAGGCTGATGCCTTATCTTGATGTAATTGGTCCTCATTTCAGAAACTCATACCTCATGCAGAGATCCCAGAATTATTTGGAGGTTTGGAATGCAGAGGCATGGAGCTTGTTGCAGCCTTCATTAGCACTCTCCATTTGGACAGCATATTTGAGTGATTGCAGGAAAGTGCTTTCTTTTCTATTCTTTAAGGGTTGGCTCTGGGGTCTGATCTTAAGACTATTTTATTTCTATCAAAAGGGTGGGTTTTCCATCACTTTGCAGGATTTTCCTTCATCTTGTGGATTTATGGTTTTGGGTACCAGATTGGTCGCTTTGTGATTTGTAACATTTTTGTTGGTTGGGCTTGTGGGGATCCTGCAGTACCTAATTCCCATTTACTGATCGTGTATATTCTGCTGCTAAGGTCATGGTTTGCGCTGTAGCACATTTGCTTCTCGAGCTATGTGACTGCCTTACTTCAGACAGCTTTTGTTTCAGCCTTTTTCACGACGCTCTACACGTATGAACTGGTTCCAGTGTCTGCTCATGGGGCAGGATGGTCAGGTTTGTTATAGTAACATGTGCACATGTTGGCAGACTGGGCTTGTTTGAAAGTGCTCCATTCCAAAATGTACCAGAAGGGATTGGGTGCATATCTGTAGCAGGGCTAGCTACCTGTCCATAGTGAATGTCCAGAATTATTTTATGCTTGCGTCCTTCTAATGGCCCTCAATTTTTGGTACATGAGGAGGGTTCACATCTGATTAATTATCAGTTTTTGGCAGTGTTGCAAACGGTGTGGTGTTTTTTGGTCTTAGATGCTTCTCGTTTCAGAGCTCATTCATTCTGCAGTGGTGTGGGCTTCCTATAGGTATAATACAGCATACTGGATGCTGGAAATCAGCGCTTAGCATACTTCCACTTGCCTAGATGAATTGGTGGAAGATCCTGTTGATGTTTAGCCTTTGTTTTGTGTTTCAGGGCATCCTAGGGATGATGGGATTTCTAGTCCTATAGGCACTCCTTGTGGTCTTGGGCAAGCCACTTAACCCTCCATTGCCCATGTTCCCTGTAAGTATTAGCATATGTGTCTCATATCCCCTCGTATTAAATGTATCCCCCAATTGACCGCTTTGACCCGGTGAAAAGCGGGATATAAATACAGCTAAATAAATAAATAAATAAAAATGTATGTGCATGGATTGTGGGCCATTCCTACGTATTTTTGGCATATAGGTATGCGCCGAAACATCCGTATGATCAGCACCTGGGTCTACTGAAGCAAAGACTGGTGGTGTATTGGTATGGCTGGCATGGGATGGTCTGGGAATAGCTTCTTCCTGTGATGCAATAGGGGCTCCAAGCTTATGTGAAGCCTATGGTGATTACTGTTGCACCCGGGCAGCAATGATTTGGCTGAGCAGAGTTGTCAATAGATTATCATTATGAGCAAGGACTTGGCCAGATTGCTGGTCAGACATTATTGCAAAGCCTTCATTGAAAGGGTCAAACTTGGGGAGGGGGAGGCTGTTTGCAGAGCTAAGATGAATAAGCAGATTGGATCCTGGTTTTGCTGACTGGACAGGCAGCACATTTGTCATCCTTGGTCTTAGAATGGGTGTGCACATGTCAGATATTGATCGGGATTTGTTAAAATAATTCTTTTCAGGCAGCGATGCAAGACATTTTGGTTAGGGGGTTTGCAGGATATGTCTGTTGAACGAAAGCGCCTATAGTGGGAATAAGAGGTTTTGGTGTTTGCCGAGTGATTAGCAACCAAACAGGTTAGTAGTCCAGGTGGACATCTTGTTTGGTGGCATTGGGGTGATAAGGTTTTATCACTCCACTGTTCAGACTTCCTGCTGGGGCTGTAGCAAAGCTCTACCACAAATTCCGGTGTTGAGTACGTCTACAGACTTGGTGGTCTGGGAGTTGGACATCTTGCTGGAGTGTGGCAGATGTTCACTTGGGGCTGAATTGTTATGCTATGCATAAGTTGCAATGTTTATTAGCATTTTCAATAAAGTCATATAACAAAAAAAAGTGGCAGAAAGATACAGAAATATTGGGAGCCACGAGCTGATTAAGAGGAATTTCCAATCACACAATGACAAGCTGCCTATGAATTCTAGCAAATTCTTTGGCATAATGCAAGTATTACGGCGAGCATTAGCAGTAGATTTGATCCTACTCCCCAAACCCAGAGACTTAGGAGTGAGGTTCATTGCTGTGATGGAATGCATAAAAAAACTAACCCATTTGGGGACATCGCCCCCAAGATGACCTCATCAAAGGAGGTCCTGCCTCTCCCACCTCCTTTCTGGCCACTTTGAACTGCTGTTACTAAGCAACTATCATGTATGTTGCCACTGCCTACTTACCGCCCCAAGCTTTTCCTGCTGAGAGGGAACAGAGGGGCTTTGGAGGGAAGAGGCGCCATTTTGGGCCGCACAGGCAATGGGAGAACCTTTGGCCATGTGAGTCACACTGCTGTATTCAGAGGGAGACTGCAGAAGAGAGCAAGGCATTACTGAGAATGAGAAAGTGGGACAAAGAGCGACTCTTAGAGATGATGGGGGGGGGGGAGAGGAATTGAGGGAGAAAGGCTGAACAGGATAATGATGGGAGACAAAGGTGATACACCAAAATTCTAAAATTTCTAATTATAAAAGGCATGCAAAAAAAAAAAAATTGAATCCACCTAAAACTAAAACCTGATCCTGCAGTGCAAACACATCAATATACAGATATTTAGTGCCCTCTCAAAACACCTAATTAGGTTGAAACAAAAACCTATATTTACAATTCATATACTGTACCCCTAGAATCAAAAGCTCTTAACAAAAACAGAAGATGAAAAGGGGGTGGGGCAGGTCTTAAGATTTGGGATGCTTTAACTGCCAAAGCTATTTTTGTTTCTAATTCTCTTACTCCCAAGTGGCATCTCTGGGATTCAGGAAATAAAAATTACACTTACCTGGTAATTGTCATTCCTTGAGTGATGACAGTTTAGTCCTCCACCTCCTCCTGCAGCTTGGAGACTGGGCATGTCAAAGTCGTGACATCACTGGATATAGCCTGCTGGTATCTCCCATCAGCCCCCAGTGTACTCTTGACAAAGCAGACTCAAAGAACAAACCAGTAGATATACCATAACTTTAACCGAACTAACTAGTCCTCAATCTGAGGGACCTTCGTAACTATTATTCTTATATAATTTTTTTTTTTACGTTCTCGTGTCTTATCTTAGCACCCTTCCTGTGCCACCCCCTTATTTAAATAAGAGAAAAAGAACAAACAGAGAGAGTAGTACTAACTGCCATCCAGAGTCTGAAAGAATCTCCCAACTTCTTGAAACTGATGCTCCACTCCGTCTGAAACAAACACCGAAGAGATTACCTCCTGGGCGGGAATGAGGACTAAAACTGTCGTCACTCAAGGAATGACAATTACCAGGTAAGTGTAATTTCTATTTCCTTATCGTTCCTCCAGTTTAGTCCTCCACCTCTGGGATGTATCAGAGCAGTAATTATTGGGAGGGACCTTTCAACTCAGAACGCTACTCCGCCAAGCCGGAACAGGCATCGCTTGCCGCCAGAACATCTAGATGGCGAAAGCTACCGCCAGAACAACAAGAAAGACGACCAGGAGACTGGTCCATAAAAATGCCACTATCGTAACCAAACTGTATTCCACTCAGGATACCGCTTGTGCTCCCCGAACGCGAACTCGTATGCCCACTGGCACCAAACAATCTAGCACATATTTTCACGTCTTTGCCTCATCCATTACTTTGGCGATAGATACCTTCGTCGCCGCTTCCCCTTTGCGGAAATCTCTGACTAGGACAAATAGACGATCGCAACTGCAAAGATCCTTAAACTCTTAAACCGTGCCGGAGCACTCTCGCTATGTGCAAGTGGCGCCAACCATGGTCCAAGACGCTCCCCTGCGCCGAAGCTAGAACTAAACAAGCAACTGTTTGCCACTAAAACCACGCTGAGAATCCACGGCGGAACCAAAATGCTACGCAACAGCCATAGCCTGGTTACTGCTTTAAGACAAGCCACTCATCTGCATGGGAACCCAGGCCAGCCCCTGACCTTTGCCTCTATAGCAAGACAGAGCCGTTACTTGAACATTTAAGAACTGGCTGCTCGCTCGCCTCTGGAAATAAATTATTGTAAGTATCCATGCTAGAGTTACCCTGTGAACTACAGGTTCGCTAACCTACTCTAGACCATTGACCTGGCTTAATCCAAACAATTTAGCAACTTCTTATGTTGAGCCCTCCTGGACTTCTGCTCGTAACGGAAGCAAAGACAAACCTAGAAGATAGCGTTTCAAATATAAAAATCAAAATGACCTCAACTCCCCCTGGATGTCTGAAGGTAGTGAGCTTGTAGCTATGAGCTTAGCCAAGCGGAATCTCTTGTAAACGCATCCGCTGCCAATGCTTTTGCGCCCTTTGTTTCCCCTCAACTTTACACCCCCAGCCAAATACCGGGGTGTGGGAAAGTAGGAGCTAACTCTTAACATCACACATGCACTTCAAAAAACGCAGTGCTTCGCTGTATCCGCATGGCAACCTATCTAATCCGATCCCTACCAAGGGATCACCCAGATTCAAAATTCAAGGAGCCATTATCTGCGAACGATAGGAAGGGAGACCTATTGCATATTTAGTTATAAAAAGTTTTTATTTATTTTTTTTTTTTAATTCAATCATAAAAATTCAACCATAAAAATTCAGTGCCGCCGATCTACCCCCAAATGATATGCAGACCGGAACCACCGCTCCATTCCAAAGAGGACCCCACCTAAGACTATCTGTGGGCACACTTCCAAGTGACGCCACCACCTTGCCTGCTTCTGCCATGGGCGCCCCAACAAACGCCTGCTGTTGAGATTGCATGACCGTGAACAGAGCCTCTAAGTCCTCTTATCGGACCGCCCTACCAGATGCTCCCTGCTGTTCTAGGCAAAGCCCTAATTCGGAATCGCCAGGCAGCGTGTGCCCTAACCGATCTTTTCGGTTCAGAACCAAACATTTGGCACGCCCGCGCCTTGCCATCCGCTGTAAGCAGTGGATCCACCAATGTGCTCACTGATCACTCCAAAACTCCCGTGCGAAAGGATCCCCGCAAGGTGTCCTCCGCCTGCAAACCTGGCCCACGTCAACCTCAGGAGCTCGTCTTCCGCAAGATCCCCTGGGAAACCCCCCCTACAAAGGAATCACCTAACCTATGTGGGACGCTTGTTCGGAGCGCATATCTTGCGCAATCCACCTCACAACAGGGATGTTTAGCAAAAGGCGCCTGCGAGCTCCGGCTCCCTTACTACCTTCAGGTCCACCACCAAAGCACCGAGCATCCCAGATAGACCCAAGGTGATAATGTCGGGATCACCGGCACCCGGCATGGTAACTGTTGAAGGGCCTGATCTCTCTGCTCCGGCATAAACACTGTTCCCCAAACGGAAGCCGGACTGTACCCCTCAGAACTACTCAGTCTAGGGTCTGAAGAAACTTGACTCCTCTGCTCGTAACTGGGACACCCTCGGCCCTGGACCTTGGACCAATCCCCTACGTGACACCGCCAGGGTGAACTAAGAGTCCTTCCTTCTGCGGGGCTGTCACAACCACCTCCATCACAGTGGTGAGGATGCGAGGATCCGTTTCTAGACCGAAGGACCAAACCAGCAACCGCCAAAGTACCCAGGGGAAGCAAACCCTATAAACCTCTGATGCGCCGCCCTTAGAGAAATGTGGAATATAGCTCCTACAGGGCGGAGGGCTGCTACCACTCCTCCAGCGACACTGTTAACACTACCTGCAACAGTTTCATAAGAGAAAGACGCTCAGATCCAACGATTTAATTCCTTATAACGGAGAAAAAAAATACAGGGAGGCCTATCTTCCTGTCGGAACTATGAAATAACTAGCACAGCGCCCAACACTGAACCACCCCTGTGATCCTGCACCAGCGCTCCTAACCTTTACACCGCCCCCCCATACAAAACGTAATCTTCTATTGGAAGGTGAGGTACTCGAAGAGGGCGAAGCACCCTTACAGATCCAGCCGAAGCCGGAGCGGGCCTTCCTTCCTCGGCACTCTGAAAATAAACAGAGTAACAACCGATGCCGCAACACTCAAGTGGACCGGCACTACAGCCCCTAGCTGTAAAAGACAATCCCAAAACAGACGCACCGCCCCCGTTTCCAAAACGAGCGGTTACATATTGAACATAGACAGCTGGAAGAATCCTATTGTGTTCCTCCACTGGATTTTGAACTAGAAATATATCATGTACGGAGGCACCTCCTGCTTACTGCAGAACTAAGCTGCTACAAACCTATACGCAGGTTTGTTTGTTTGTTTTTTTTTTCTTTCGTTATTTGTTTTTCAAAATACTTCTTTAATGTTGTCTCTGACTGCCTATCAGATCCGTCTCACGAGAAGGCACCCAAGCCATAACTGTTGAGATCACTTGAGCAGGCACGCAGCACGCTGACATGTGCACGGTAACACCCCTGACCTAACATATTAGGCCTATGCCCACCTGCCTGCATCCAGCTATTGTCCAGATCCTCTCCAAACCCCAAGGTTATTTTGGACAGACATTTACTGCGGCGTGCCGTAGAAGGCCTGTCTGCCACCCATTTCCCAAGGATAGTGAACTGCGGACGGCATCCCCGGACGGCATACTATTAGTCTGAACTCTGACCAAGCCATATTGCACCTCTGACAAACAAGCCATTCTTGATTCTAGGCGATCCAGCTCCCCTGAACTTACGTGCTCTAACAGGATAGACTGTCGCAAACTATGGGAGCATCTGAGAGATGCTGTAGCCAATAACGCTCCGCACAAAGAAGCTTGCAATGACTAAGCATCTGCTTCAAGAACTGTTTCAATGAACCAGCCATCTTTCTATCCTGCGCATCCTTTAAGGCTGCGCTACCTTCCACCGGCATAGTGGTCATCCTAGTTACAGCCGACACCGCTGCATCACTCGCTGGTACCCCTGGTAACAGGAGCTATGAGGCAGAGCCTCCCTAAATGACCAACCAAGCTTAAAGCTGTAAACATGGGTCAATAACTCGCACTAGCCTTCCGCTGATCCATTGACCTCCAAAAGTAACACTCCCTCCATAGTTTAGCATACCATCCTAGCCGCTCAGAATCACCGTTTTGTGGAATGAGCACAACCCGGGAATTCGAGCCGCCTTGCTGAAACCACCAACCTTCTGATGGAAAACGGCACTCAGAAATAAAGGTTTCAATATCTGTACCCACTACAACATGGATACCCATAAACAAACGTGTCTTGCTATCCAGGCAATCACATCCACCTAGAACAGAGCAGGCTCCAGCCTCACAGGTACAGTTACCCGTGTATCAAACAAAAAGGGCACAGGATCGACCCGCCTGTGAGAGACTGGCAGAGGGGCAGTAACAGACCCCTGGAGAGACCACCCCTCCTTAGCTTTAGGGTACAGCACCTGTGGCTATAGATGCATTACACATAACAAACATAAAAGAACTAAAGGGAAAGACAGAAAGGGCCAGAAGCATACCAGATATATACAATGCCAGAAAAGGACCCGCAAGTCCTCAAAACGGCTAACCCCTTTTTTTTTTCTTTTTTTTCAACTCAGAGGAAAATACATTGTTCAATTATCAACGTAAACATTTTAAAAATATGCTGTACGCAAACCAAACCTTATTCTGCCCGCTTCTCAGACCGAACGTGCTCTGCTGATTGTCGGTGCTGCCATGAGGCCGCAGCACACGGGAGAAGCTCCGTTCAGCTCCGCTTCGCGCCCAAATGTCAGCCGCTCAAGTCGCACCAGCAGCACATCGCACCTCAGACACAGCAGCCATCTAGCTGTTTCGGTCTCCACAGCCTCTCATGAGTGGAGACCGAATTGCCACCCTGCAACCGCTATGCTGCTCGCTCCCATTGCGAGCAGTGTGCGCGGTGCGGGCCGGATACGGTAACTCTTCAGCTCCCCTCCACTGCCCCGAGTAACTTGGAGCAGCGCGTGTGCCGCTCGCCCCGTCCTCCGTCGGGCTCCTCTCCGTTTTGTCCGAGAGAGGAGAGCCGACCAACAGAATGCGAAGAGGAAGCCCTGGGGCAATAAAAAAAAGAGCAACGGCTCGAGGCTGAGGGCCGTATTAGCAGCACACACCAACAGCCAGAGAACAAGGCGGGAAGATGCTTATCTTAAAACGGACAGCTTCCAATAAATTAAGGTACATTAAATTAAATTAAGTTAAAATAACCCAAGTTAGATAATTTAATAACTTAATAATCAGATAAACTAAACTGAAAGGGATTAGACTAACTTTAAAGTAATTAGCCCAAAGAAAAGCAAAATTACAAAAAAGAAAATTAAAACCAATAATTAATATTTGCCAAGTTCAATTGGACCCAAATTAAAAAACATTAAAACCAAACTAACACGAGATCCTGTCTAACTGTTTTTTATCTGATTCCCAAGTGAGCCTAGTACCTAGGCTCACTACGTCCTCCTGCTGCATGGAGACTGGACACACTGGGGGCTGATGGGAGATACCAGCAGGCTATATCCAGTGATATCACGACTTTGACATGCCCAGTCTCCAAGCTGCAGGAGGAGGTACACAACCCAGAGGTGGAGGACTAAACTGGAGGAACGATAAGGAATATGCCTTTATCTTTCGCTGGATAGGTATCTCGCCTTTTACGGTCTAGTTTACATAACACTATTTCATGTTCTTTCCCATACATGCAGTACCCCAGGGCAACAACTGGCTTAATTAACAGAAGTATTAACTACTTTTCAGTTAATTCCTCATTTAACTGCTTAGGACCAGGCAGTGAGCACAATTTCATGAAAAGCATTCATGCCGTCTTGAGAAGAACAAAAAAGCAGTGTTCAAATCTCAGCCTGTCACCATCCTTCATTTCTGCTAAACAAAAGGAAAAGTTTATAAGTAACTATAATAGAGAATAAAGTTAGCTGGGCAAAGCTGAAATGGTTTACGGTGTAATTAAGGCTTTTTGAAAAACTCTGAACAGGTCTGTGCAAGAAAGAGGAAGGAAGACAAACCACTGGGGGGGGGGGGGGGGAGGGAGGACTTTAAAAAAGAAAAACGTATAGCATAAAAATAGAAAAACATTTTGAGAAGCCTGAATTTTTTCAACAAAAACTATTACATAAAAAACACACAGAGGAGTGGTGATGCTTGCTTTAGCAGATCCCACACATGCACACAGAACTATAATCTCACCTCACCTTATCTCAAAAATATAAAACGTTAACAGAAACAGGACATGGCTTGTAGAATAAATATATACTAACAGTCTTCAAGGAGACAACAAAACAGGTGTTACCACCTACGTGGTTACTTATCCAAGAAAACACCTTAAGTGCATCTTCTGTCTCCCAGGCAAGTTATTTTTGAGTCCTTAAAGCCCTTCAGTGAGATATTTTTCAGTCTTCCAGCGTGAACCCAAAACTTAACGGCAGCATAGCTGTCAGACTTCCCCCTCCCCCCTCGATGGTACCCCTGCAGCATAGATACCAGGTCTGAGGGGACATTTCATCTGTAGAGGCAACATCATGCTATATGGAATTTACAGACTGCAGGAGTCAACACTGGAGATGAATCTGACAGCAGATAAATGATGCCATGCAACTTCTGAAGGACGTCGTCATCAACACTGTTGGTGAACTAGGCCAAGTCGATGCACTGACAATTGTGCTGCCTTTACGTTATGCACCAATCTCAACAAACTCAGGTTCGGTTAAGAGCCAGCAGTGGGAGATTTGGCTTTACTGTACACATCACTGATGCACCTCCTGTCAGATGGCAGCCTGAACACATCTGCCTGCCATTAAGATGCCTCCTGTAGCAGCTCACAATCTACTGTATGTCCTTTGCTGCTACCGCTACTTCTAATCATCGGTATAGTGCTACAAGGCATACACAGCGCTGTACAAATAGATGTAAGACACAGTCCCTGCTCATTAGAGCTGTAAATCTGATCGCTTTTCCAGATTGTTTATCATATGCCATCAATTCTATACGTGACCTTGGTCTCACGAAAAACTTCACACACACGCTGCTATGCCATTTCCTTTTTTTTGTTAATATTTTATTAATGCCATCATAACACCAATACAACCACAAATCTCTCTCCCTGCATCACCACCAGGGAGCAGCACATTCATTAAACAAGTCAAAGCTAAAGTGACATTTTATTTACCAGTTAATGTCCTTTCCTTGAGTTCTGCTAGACCAATACAGACAAGTGGGTTGTGTTCCCTACCAGCAGATTGTTGGAGACAAAGACCAATGAAAAACTCAGGTTTCTAAGGCAATCAGTCCTATGCCTCTATCTGCCTCAGTCACCAGAGATCTCTTCAGTATTTGTCCCAAAGCATATGGGAGAAACATGGCAAGCCTCACACAACCTCAATTGTGGACAACAATGAGTAATCAACAGAAGAGAACCATGTACAGGAAAGCACAAAACAGAAGGCTATCATTAGAAGATGAACCTGCGGAGCCAAGTATAAAAATCACAGCTGACCCAACGGTACCGCAGCAGAACAGAGCAACTGCAGTTTCAGGAGCAGGCCTCAAGGACATTATTGGGCAAGTAACATGTCACCTTCCATATCATCCTGCTAGACCAGTCCAAACAAGTGGGACATACCAAAGCTCTCACTCCACTGAGCAGAAAGACACAGTAGTTTGCAAAAACCTTGAGCCAAAGGCCGTGTCTACTTGCGCTTGGACATCCAAGCAGTAATGCTTGACAAAAGTGGAAAGTGATGCCTACGTTGCCACCCTACAAATGTCTGCAAGGGCTATCGAGCCCTGCTTTGCCTATGAGGACACGTGCTTAGGCAGAATCGGCAGGCAAAGCCTCCAGAATCAGCCAAGAAAATGGCCTCCTTATCCAGCGCCCAAGAGCAAACTTATTCGCTGTGTCACCCTTGCATGGACCAGCAAACAGCACAAAAAGATGGTCAGACTTATGAAAGGAAGCCGTAACCTTCAAGTACAGGAGAAGCACCCTCCAGACATCCACAAGGCGAAGGATCCTTATCCTTCCCCCAACACTGCTCCTTTGAGGAGGGGGGCAGACAGACCACCAGGTTCACATGAAAGGGAGAAATTAGGCAAGAAGGAAGGCACAAGGCGAATGGAAAACGGCCTCCTTTGACAAAGGCAGATAAGGATCTTGGCAAGATAGAGCCTGCAGCTTGGAAATCTGCCTTGTGAAACAAATCACGACCAAGAGGACAGTCTTGAGTGTCACATCCTTCAAAGTAGCACGCTTCAATGGCTCAAAGAGTGCAGACACCAATCGCAGGAAGATAATACAGACTGAAAATGAAGATGCAGACACTGAACCTCCTGGAGAAAGTGCTAGACATCCGGGTGCAAGGCTAGAGACTTACTAGAAACTGGCCAAAGCTGTCACCTTAACTTTCAAGGGGCTATGGGAAAGGCCCTTCCCCAGGCCATCCTGCAAAAAAGTCAACAGATATGGCACCTTGGCCACCTCAATAGCCAACTACCAACCACTGCACAACAGCTCATAGAGGCACCAAACCTGCACATATACTAGCTTGGTAGACTACCTCCAGGCTCTGAGCAGAGTAGAGACCATCACCAGAAAATAGCCCTTACACACTAGCTGTCTCCTTTCAAGAGCCAAGCTGTAAGCGAGAAGGGAACCAGTTCCTCCAGGACGATCTGTCCCCGATGCAATAGGCCCTGGGCCGGAGGCAATCAAAGAGGCAGTGCCTGCAGGAGCCGCATCAGGTCTCTGAACCATACTATCCTCTGCCAATCTGGCACCACCAGAACAATCCTGCCCTGGTGGTGTTCTATATGCCAAATCACATGCACTACCAGAAGCCATGAGAAAACATAACGCAAATGCCGACTTGGCCAAGACTTGGCCAGGGCATCAATGTCCTCAGAACCCATCTCCATGCGATGACTGAAGAAGCAGCAAACTTTGGTACTGCAGCAGGTCGTCATCAGATCCATTTTGGAGCGATCCCAGCAGCACAGAATCAACTGAAACACCTCCTGACAACTTCCACTCTGCAAGATCCAGAGAACGCCGGCTGAGGAAGTCCACTTCCACATTGTCCACCCCTGGCAATGTGCTGAACCAACAAGGTTAGGAAGTTCATCTCCACGCAGACAAACAGGAGAGCCATCTCCAAAGTTACCCCGGTGCTCCTCGTGCCGCCTTGTCGATTGATATAAACCACCACTGACATTATCTGAGAACACTCAAACTGCCTGGCCCTCAACCAGGGGCCAGAAACGCAGAAGAGCCAACCTGATGGCCTTCACCTCAAGGTTGATGGATCACATTGCTTCCCTGCTATTCCAATGGCCTGGGCCATATGGTCTTGCAAATAGACTCTTCAGCTCAAGAGACTGGTATTCATTGTCAGGAAGATCCAGGAGAAATCGTCCAGTGCCACATCCTTACTCAGATGACAGGCTAGACTTCACCATCAATGAGAGCGGAAGTCTGCGCTCAAACTCCTGAGAACTTGTGGACCACCGAGTCAGCAAGGACCACTGGAGGAGTTGCATGTGAGCACGTGCCCACAGCACCATCTCTATAGGTCGCCACCATCAATCCGAAGAGCTGAAGATAATACCAGACACTGGGAGACTGCAGCGCACACAACCGCTACAGGCAATCCAACAAGTCTGTTGACTTTCTCCTGATTATCACCCAGCTGAGGCTTTCCAAAAAGGACACCACCCGAGATATTTCTGAAAGGGAGTCAACTGTCCAGATATGAATGGACACAGATACCTTGGTGCTGCAGCCGCCATCACCAATCTTGGAGAACACCCTCAGAGCAATGGATAGCCTGAAAGGGAGCGCGGCAAACCGATAGTGAGTGCCAAGCACAAAACTGATACTTTTGCTGATCCACCTGGATCAGGATATAAAAATAAGCCTCAGCCAGTTACAGAGCAGTCAGAAACTCCCCTTGGCGCACTGCTTGAACCGTGGCGTATAAAGTTTCCATTCGTAAGCACAAGACGCACAAGTGCTCATTGACCCTCTTGGGGTCCAGAATGGATCGGAAGGAACCATCCTTTTTGGGCACTATGAACTAGATGGAATATATGCCCTCGCCCGGCTCATCAGGGATGACGGGCATCACCACCTTTAGGTGCAGCAGCTGTCCAAGGTGATCTGCACAGCAGCACATTTAGTCACAGATCCCCAAGGAGAGATGATGAAGACATCTAGAATCAGCTCCTTGCATTCCAGGACATACAGTGATGGCTAACATTATTGGCACCCTTGTATTTTAGGTATGTTGTGTACAATATCTTGAGAAATAATTATTATTGTATTAAGATGAACGGTTGAATAAAAATTTAAATAAAAAAAGTAGTCTAACTGGAACACTATCTCATCCTACATCAAGGCCCACCCAAAGCTTCTACTACCCGTAAATCTAATGCAACATGGTACTGCCGAGAAATAAAAGAAGCCAAGCTCAAACTAAGAAAAACTGAACGATAATGGAGAAAAAACAAAACTCATGATCTACAGCTCCAAAGCAAATACTTACACAAAAACAACCCGATGCAAAAACATAAAAAGGAGTACCACACCGTTATCCTTAAATCCCTACCCTAAACTGACCCAGAAAACTATTTGAAATTGTCAGATCCTTTACAAGGGACCCATCCAAGTAATTCGAGCCTGCTCCTCGCCCAAAAGAATTTGCTAACTACCTAAAGAACAAGCTCCAATCCCAGGCAGCCAGCACAACTATAAACTGTCCAACCCAAAACACCACAAAGAGAAGACACCGATGAACATTATTCCAAACAATATTAGCAAAGCACCTAGAGGAAATCTTAAATATGATCAACACAACCACCTCCACATCCGCAGGAGCAGTCACTCGAGGAAGGGCTGGACCAGCACCGTAAGAGTCTCCTTTGGCGGGGACTCATACTGGAGGATTTCCAGTTCTTCAGTGCATGGGTCCTCCTCTGATTCGGTCAGGACCGAGAGGGCCCAGGCCATGTCCTGGACGAAGTCATGGAAGACCATATCATTGGGGAGAGAATGGCGCCAGGGTGTCAAGAAGTCTCGGGAGATGCCTCAACATCAGTCTCCCAGTCGGAGCCGAAAGGTGTCGAAGACTCAGTCTCGGGACTCTCGAGTCTCAAGGCCAGCCCTGAGGAACCAGGATCCCCTGGTGTGTCTCAGGTCAGACTCCTGGAAACTGACCAGGCAGGACCAGACTCCTGAGAATTGGGACGAGGACCTCAATCGGTGCTGAGGGCTCGCCGGAGTCCATTGGTGCTCGAGGCCTGGCTCAATGCCCATGGACTCCCTCTGCAGTCAGGGGGCTCGGATACGGGCGAATCTGACATCACCTGCTGCAGGGCCAGAATTGCAGAGCTGTTCTGCTACAGGGTCGCCATTCTGAACTTTATGCCAGAAGGCTTCGCAGCTTTTGGTGTGGACACAGAGAGTCTCGGACCTGTCGCTGGCAGTCTCACGAGTGCATCCTTGACGAGGAACACAGCTTCGGGGAGTCTTGCACAGTCACCACCGGCTGAGGACTCCCTCTTAGAGACCTTAGGGGGGCGCTGCTCAGTTACCCGAGTCCCACCGCGAGACTTTACCGGGTTTAACAGGCAGAACCTCGACTGGCTTTGAGGATTTCTTCTTTTTTCTTCCTGTGATCCAGCATCTTTACAGAGGAGCCACCATCATGGGACTCTGAAGACACCTGGACCTCTTGGGATGTGCTCGGCTTGGGGCTCAGCATTGGGGATGCCGGAGCTCAGTCGGACCAGTTTCTCTTGCAACTCCGACCGTCTCCTGTTGGTTCATGGAGTCACGGCCTGACTCAAGTCACAGGTGGAACTGTTGTGGTCCAGACCGAGGTAGTGCAAGCAGCAGTCGTGGGTGTCTGTAACAGACATGGTTTGACCGCAGCAATCAAACTTTTTGAACCCACCATGACACATGGAGGTCGACGACCCCAGGTGAAAAAAAGGCAATAACGCTGAGCAAGGCAAACCTCATCAAGAAGGAGGAAAGAGCCGAGGACGGCATTGGGGACGGCGCCGGCTTGCAAACCAGGAAGAAACCAACTTTTAAGGATAATTTTAGAGGATTTTTCCAGGTAAACAGGACAAGCGTCTGTTGGGATCCGGGGAAAAACGGAGAATGAAGCAAGATGGCACCCTTGGGCGGGAGGGGACCATGCATGCATGGTAGCATTTCCAAAGGCTTTCTGTGAAAGCTGGGGAATTGCTCCACGCGGCCTCCATCGGCATCAACATCACCTGTATGTGAGGGCTGACTTCCTGCTTGTTCCTGGAGAAAAAGTATTTCCTGACATTGCCTTTCAGTTTACCCCCTTGCAGCTTCATGTTATGCCCTCTAGTTTTACAGCTTCCCCATCTTAAGTATTTAAAAGTCTGAATCCTCACTCCCCTGTCCCTCCTCTCCTCCAGAGTGTACATATTTAGGTCTTCAAGTCTCTTCTCATAAGTCCTCTGATGCAGGCTCCAAATCATTTGGTCGCTTTCCTCTGAACTGTTTCCAGTCTTTTTATATCCTTTGCGAGATATTGTATTCAGTTTTGGAGACCATATTCCAAGTGAGGCCTCACCAGCAACTTGTACAGTGGCATTAGTACCTCTTCCTTTCTGCTGGTAATTCCTCTTTTTTATGCAATCCAGCATCCTTCTGGCTTTTGCCACAGTCTTGTCACACTGTTTCACCACCTTTAGATCCTCGGAAACAATCACTCCGAGGTCCTTCTCCTGGTCCGTGCACACCAACCTCTCGGCCCCTATCACATAAAATTCTCTTGGATTTCTGCTTCCCAAATGCATGACACTGCACTTCTTCACATTAAATCTTAACTACCAAGCATTAGATCATTCTTTCAGCTTTTGTAGATCTTTCTTCATATTATCCACTCCTTCAGGGGAGTCCACTCTGTTGCAAATTTTCACATCATCTCCAAAAAGACAGACTTTTTCATTCAGTCCTTCAGCAATATCACTCACAAATTTTATTTATTTATTTATTTTATTTATTTATTTACATTCTCTTATATACCGCGCTATTCTGCATCAGTGCGGTTTACATTAAACAAACTGAAATTACATTGAACAGGGCATTATAACTTGGAGATAACTATTTT
Source organism: Ichthyophis bannanicus (assembly GCA_033557465.1). Taxonomy (NCBI): domain Eukaryota; kingdom Metazoa; phylum Chordata; class Amphibia; order Gymnophiona; family Ichthyophiidae; genus Ichthyophis; species Ichthyophis bannanicus. The sequence continues at coordinate 896,419,853 of CM066035.1, read as the reverse complement.
ACAGGGAACATGGGCTATGGAGGGTTAAGTGGCTTGCCCAAGACCACAAGGAGCACCTGTGGGACTAGAAACCCCAGTCCTTCCGGCCCAAGGTTGCTGTCCTCTAGTGGGATTTGAACCCCCGACCTTCCGGCCTGAAGTACCTTGCCCCAACCACTAGGCCACTCCTCCACATTGAACAGTACCGGTCCCAGGACCAAACCAAAACTAACCACATTATTTTCATCCAAGTGAGTTCTGTTTACCATTATCTTCCGTTGTCTGTCAGTCAACCAATTTCTGATCCAGTTCACCACTTTGAGACCCATCCCCAAGCTGTTCAGATTATTGATAAGCCTCCTATGAGGAACAGTATCAAAGGCTTTGCTGAAATCTAGGTAGATCACATCCATCACATGCCCTTGATCTCTGGTCACCCCATCAAAGAACTCAAAGATTTGTTTGGCAAGATCGTCCTTTGGCAAACCCATGTTGCCTCGGATCATGCAACCTGTTGGTTTTGAGGAAGTCCACTATTCGCTCTTTCAGGAGCACCTCCATTATTTTTCCTGCCACCGAGGTGAGGCTTACTGGCCTGTAGTTTGTCACTTCTTCCCTACTGCCACTTCTGTGAAGAGTTACCACATCAGTCCTCCTCTAGTCCTGTGAAACTTCTCCTGTCTCCAAGGATCTATTAAAAACCATCCTTTAATGGCCCTGCAAGAACCTCTCTGAGATCTTTCAGTATCCTGGGATCTATCCCATCCGGTCCCATGGCCTTGTCCACTTTCAGTTTTGCAAGCTGTTCTAACATATCTTCCGTGAATGGTGAATCTACTTCATTCCCATTTGTATGTGTGTCAATCACAGGTGGTCCCTTCTCCAGGATATTTTTTTTTAAATAAAAATAGAGTAGAAGTATTTGTTTAGCATTTTCGCTTTTTCAATGTCACTTTCCACATATCCGTTCCCAGCACTTTGAGTCCTGCAATTCCATCTCTGATTTTCCCCCTCTCCCGAATATACCTGAAAAAGGTTGTCGCCACACTTCAAAGGCAGAAGAAAAGATGGCTAAACATGTGATTTTGCTATCCTTATTTCTCTTTGTCTCTCTTAGTTTGATCCTGTATTCTTTTCTGTGCTCCCCTGTTTATGAACTTCTATCAAACCCATCCTCCTCCTACAGAGCAATCTCTAGTATCCCCCTCCTAGCTAAAACAATCGCAAAGGCAGTACAACTCCAACTCCAAGACTTTATTGGCACGTCAGCCCCACTTGACTACTAACAGCGTGGGTTCAGAACCACTCTCCTCACTCTTCAACACCCTACTCAAGGAAATCGAACACACCAAACAAGGGTTTCTACTGATATTCCTTGATATCTCAGCTGCATTCAACACAAACCACGACAAACTTCTGGAGCTCCTAACAAACCTTGGAATAAACACCCTCCCCCCGACTTGGTTCCACTCTTATCTTACTAATCGTACACAGAAGGTCAAGTCAAGAAACAGGGAATAATCCAAGGGTCATCCCTCTCTCTTCCTTACTCTTCAACCTCTTCATTCAACCAGTATGCAAAATTTTCAAAAACCACAACACCCACTACCAGATCTATGCAGATGAAAATGTTCTACGTCCCCATTTCCATAATCAACCCAGACTACGCCTCTATAAAAAAACTTGTTTCAATGCGGTACCAGAATGGCTACAAAAAAAAACAAAACAGCTTCTCAAACTATAAAAAGTCTGAAGCCATGTTCATCGCCAAGGATTCCTCTTTCACTCCTCCAGATACAATCATAATGGATAAGATTACTCTCCCGGTTAAACAGAAAGTCAAATACCTCAGAGTTACACTAGATCAACAACTGAACAAGCAGGCTCACATAAGGAATATCACTACTAATGCTTACTACAAGATGAAGACCCTACACAGCCTTCGCTACTCCTGATTTCCAAACAGTATGTCAGGCTATAATCACCCACAATTAGACTACTGCAACTCCATCCTTCAAGGCCTCCCAAAACATGACCTTCATCCACTTTAGCTTGCCCAAGCCTTTGCAGCAAGATTGATAACAGGCACATCAAGACATGAACATATCACTCCAGGGCTCAAGAATTTGCACTGGCTCCCTATACAGGTACAAATCAAATACAAAGCTATTAAGCTGACTTACAAATACACCCATTACCAAGCCCCCGATTGCCCCCACAACCTCATCAAGACACTACCTAATACAAGACTAAGAACACAACCAGAACTTGCTCAAAATCTCAACACTCAAGACATCAAGTATCCAAGCAATGTGCCAGAGATCCTTCTTTATATATGGTCCCACGCTCTGGAAGCCACTCCCAAGTACACTAAGAGACACCAAAGACTCCACTGACTTCCGTAAAAAGCTAAAGACTTTTCTATTCTGAGAATTCTTCGGCTCTATAACCTAACGCAAATGCCCCCCCCCACCCAATGTAACCTAACTCATAGTATCCTGACGCCCCTGTATATAGCCACATCCACAGCACGCTCACCACTGTACATAGTTCAACCCTTTTCCTAACCCTCCTCTTCTCCCCCAGCTTTCCCGAACACAAAGGATTTCATCCAGAAGGTGCTACCCGCATATTTAGCTACTGTAAAGAGTTCCTGTGACCCCCCGCGGGTCCCAATAAAACTAAAGTTGGTTACATTAACAGAGTGGAGTAACTGATTTGACCGAGTCTCGCATCTAAAAAGAGATTTTAATAAAATATTTAACAAGCTTTTATATATTTTTTTTATCATCATCAGAGATAGCCCTTGCACTAGGCAAACTCAGGACTGGTGTAAGGATTAGAGGCACCTTAAGCAGGCCCTCCCATCCTGCCACCCCCAGTCCCCTCTGGGGCCTGCAGCAGCAGCAGCCTTGAAACATCAACAGAGCGCTTACCTAAAGTCACTGGCGCTGCATCACAGTTCCTGCCTTCTAAGGCCTTCCACTTTGCCCCCCTCCGACATGGTTTCAAAACCACTGCTGCTGCAAGCCTCAGAGAGGGGCAGCAGTGGTGGCAGATGCCCCAAGACAATGGCGCTCTAAGCAGCCACCTAGTTTGCCTAATTGCAGCACCGGCCCTGGGAAAACTAGGTGGCCACCTAGGGCGGCAGAATTTTAGGGGCAGCACAAAGGAAACTGAAAGTACAAGGAGGAATTCAAATCCATGTAATTTAAATAGAGTGATTCAATCAGAATATGAATTACCAGCTGAAGTACTGGGCGAGCCATCTATCATCCAAAAGCACGCTTGGGCAAACAAAGGAGGGGTGCATGCGAGTGGGGGGGGGTGCATGACTGAAGGTTCACCTACGGTGCCAGATACCCTTGGGCTGACCCTGAATATCACTGCTGGCCTACGGTATCAGTACCGCCTGTTGGTCCTCCTGGCTTTGACCACTCGAACCCTCAAACAAAAAAAAGTGTTCACATTCGATTGTGCACGAACACAAACCTGCTTGCAGTGACCTCCTCCAGAATCTATCCAATTGCCTGTAGATAAGCAAAGGACATTATTTCTAGCAAAATAATTATACTATCAAAGTCCTACAAGCCAAAACATACTGAAGGAATTCTCCCATTTTGTGTCTGTGGGAAAACCACAAATCTGGCATTACGTCATGCAAACATACACCTATCATAAAAATTAAAAGGCAAACAGAAGCACCGCTAGATTTATTGCTTGTAAATTAAGAGGATTCCAGAAGCATCTGATTACTGGCAGAAATAAGTGATGACTATCTTTCTTTTAAACATATGCCAGAAATCTGAACATCCTCTCTCTACATACAGTAATGGACGCTTAATGCATAAGAACGTAAGAGATGCCATACTGGCTCAGAGCAAAGGATATAGCAGTATCCTGTTTCCAACAGTGGCCAACCCGGGTCACAAGTACTTGTCAGGTTTCCAAAAAAGTAGACAGACTCCATACTGCTTATCCCAGGAGCACTGTTCCCTCTAAGCTGTGTGCGTGTGCACACACCTCGCCAAGTGAGCGCACGTACTTTACAACAGAGCGCACAAAAATTACGGTTCTGATAGAAAACAACACAGACGTCTTAAAATTTTAAAGTTGTGATTACTAGAAATTTTCCGCTTCATTTAGTAATCGTCTATTTTCATTTAATTTGATTAAAATCAATGTGGTGTACATACTGTATTCTGACGTGTAGTCAAATTTTAAAGTATATAACTCCGAGTGTTATGTGGCGCACAAAAATTTAACCTTCCTTCAAAAGCTGCACAGCTGATATTTTATGGGCATACAGCCTACAGAAAATTAGAGGGAACATTGCCCAGGAGTAAGCAGTGAATTTCTCCAGTCTCCTTTAGTAATGGTTTATGAACTTTTCCTTAAGAACTGTCCAAATCTCTTTTAAATCCAGCTACACTAACAGCTTTTACTACATCCTCCAGCAACAAATTCCAGAGTTTGATTCCACTATTTTTTTAATATTTTCTCCCATTAGTCTTAAATGTGCTACATTGCAGCTTCATTGCATGTCCCCCAGTCTCTTCTTTTTGAAGGAGTAAACAACCAATCTACGTTCATCCGTTCCATTCCACTCATCATTTTGTAGACTTCTATCACAAGGCTTGACAAATCCCAGGTGCTAGGTCGCCATGGCAATTAAATTGAACCCTAGCGCCTAGGATTTCATTGCCCCCCTCCCCCAGCCATCACCCGATCTATGTTACCATTCCTGCTGCGCTGATCACAGCTCCACCGTGATCGGCTCTGCATGTGCCTTGAGTCATGCGGTGGAGTCGTTTGCTGATCGCACGGTTATCAAGTCTCATGAGATCAGCAAACTTCCTACACGGTGCAACTCCAGCTACATGCAAAGCTCATCACAGAGGAGCAGCCAACGGCATAGAAGGAATGGTAAGACAGATCGGGGCAAGGACAGAGACAGACTGAGAGGATGGTTGGAAGGGGGGGCTATGAGAGACATTGGATGGTTATGAGAAAGGTGTGTGAAGTCAGAGTGCAGGGGCTTTGGATGATTTGTTTTTTACTTTACAAATTACCAGACTATGGCGATATGCAAAGCAAAAGAGGAAGCTGTCTTCGGTACAGCTATAAAGGGTCGCCAACATGCTGCTGACGATCTTTTCACTGGAGCTGGTGGAGGGGGGAGAAGGGTTACTCCCTTCTGTTGGCATTGTCTAAATGGCATGTTAAGGGCCTGACTTATTAAGTTTTCCTTTCCCACAGAAAATGGAAAAACAGTAAATCTGGCCCTTAAAGGGGGAGCTGTGATTAATCTTTGTGGGGATGGGAGAGGGTACTGTGATTTAGGTCTTGGCAACCGGCCCCTAGATTCCAAGAAAATTTGTCAAGGACTGTTCTAGCGGCCATTTCTTATCAAAGCTGAAGAGCCCTAATCTTTTCATTCTTTCCTCAAAGGGGTATCTGTCCATCCCCGTTATCATTTTGATCGCACTTCTTTGTGCCTTTTCTAATTCTGCTATAGCCTTTTTTAGATAAAAGGACCAGAACTGCACACAATATTCGAGGTGCGGTTGCACCATGGAGCGATAGAGAGGCATTAGCCACCTTGATTTTATTTTCCATTCTTTATGATTCCTAGCATTTGCATTCTTGGCCACCGCTACACACTGGGAAGAGGGTTTCAATGTATTATCACGATGACAACTAAATCCTTTATCTGGATGATGATTCTACTTACTGCTACTTATTTGTATAGCGCTACAAGGCGTATACAGCGCTGTACAGAGCCATGTAAGAAACAGTCCCTGCTCATAGGCGCTTACAATCTACTCAAGACAGACAACACAACTGGGGACTAAGACATATCTAGGGGAATGGCAAGGAAACACACAGGAGAGGAACAGAAGACTAGGAGGATCAGGACTCAAAGAAGTGAATTTTTAGCCTGGATTTAAACAGGACCACAAATGGAGCATGGTGTACCAACTCAGGTAGTTTCTTCCAAGCATTAGGAGCAGCAAGGTAGAAAGACTGAAGTCTGGAGTTGGCAGTAGAAGAGAAGGACACAGACTCCTAATGTGGAATCTTGCATCATTTAAATGTAGTTTGGGTTGATCTTCCCTAAGTGCATAACGTTGCACTTGTCCACATTAAATTTCATCTGCCATTTGGATGACCAGTCTCCCAATTTCTCAAGGTCCACCTGTGATTTGTGATTTTTTCTCATAGTCCTCTTGTGATTTAAGAACTTAGAATAAATTGTGTGCCATCTGCAAATTTCATCATTGTTCCCATTTCCTGGTCATTTATGAATATGTTAACAAGCCATGGCCCAAAACAGATCCCTGGGGGAACTCCACTATTCACCTTTCTCCATTGGGAAAATTGGCCATTTAGCCCTACCCTCTATTTCTATCATTTAACCAGTTCCTGATCTACAACAGTACACTGCCTCCTATCCCATGACTTTTAATTTCCCCAAGAGTCTCTCATGAGGGACCTTGTAAAAGGCTTTCTAAAAATCCAGGTACACTACAACAACCAGATCATCTTCAACTGTATTCATACTAAAAAACAAATGTAGCAGATTAATGAGAAAAGACCTTCCTTTGCTAAATCCATCTTGGCTTTTGTCCAATTAAACCATGACTATCTACATGTTCAGTACTTTTGTTCTTTATAATGGTTTCTACTATTTTCCCTGGCACAGACGTCAGGCTCATCAATCTGTAGTTTCCCCGATCACCCAAGCAGCCCTATCTGACGTCAGTACCGGGTAAAATGGTAGAAACCATTATAACAAACAAAAATTATTGAACATTTAGATAGTCATGGCTTAACAGGAGAAAGCCAACATGGCTTTAGCCAAGGGAGGTCTTGTCTTACTAATCTGCTATGTTTTTTTGAAGGTGTGAATAAACAGGTAGACAAAGGTGAGCCAGTTGATATATGTATCTGGATTTTCAGAAAACCTTTGACAAGGTCCCTCATGAGAGACTCTTGGTGAAATTAAAAAGAAATGGGATAGGAGGCAGTGTACTATTGTGGATCAGGAACTGGTTAAAAGATAGAAAGCAGAGGGTAGGGCTAAATGACCAATTTTCTCAATGGGAAATGGAGATTAGTGGGAGTACCCCAAGGATCTCTGCTGGGTCTGCTGCTTTTTAACATATTCATAAACGACCTGAAATGGGAATAATGAGCAAGGTAATCAAATTTGCAGATGACACAAAATTATTCAAAGTTGTTAAAACCCAAGAAGATTGTGAAAAATTGCAAGAGAATCTTGATAAACTGGAAGACTGGCCATCCAAATGGCAGATGAAATTTAATGTGGACAAGTGCAAAATTATGCACCTAGGAGAGAACCCAAACTATGGTTACACAATGCAAGGTTCCACATTAGGAACCACCACCCAGGAAAAAGATTTAGGCGTCATCGTGGATAACTTGTTGAAATCCTCCGCCCAATGTGCAGCGGCAGCCAAGAAGGCCAATAGAATACTAGGAATCATAAGGAAAGGAATGGAGAATAAAACAAAGGATATCATAATGCCTTCATATCATTCCATGGTGCAACCGCACCTTGAGTATTGTGTACAATTCTGGTCGCTGTATCTTAAAAAGGAAGTACTGGAATTAGAAAAGGTACAGAGATCACCACCAAAATGGTAAAAGGGATGGAAGGATACCCCTATGAAGAGAGGCTAAAAAGATTAGGGCTCTTCAACCTGGAAAAGAGATAGCTGAGGGGAGATATGATAAAGGTCTATAAATTCATGAACAAAGTGGAACAGGTAAACGTAGATCGGTTCTTTACGCCATCAAAAATTAAAAAGACTAGGGGGACATGCAATGAAGCAACAGTGTAAGCCATTTAAAACTAAGAAGAGTGAAATATTTTTCACTGAACTGGTTAACGGAGGATAGAGTAAAAGCTGTTAGCGTAGCTGGGTTTATAAAAGGTATAGACAAGTTCCATAAACCATTATTAAGAGGACCCAGGAAATCCATTGCTTGCCCCAATACAAGCATTGTGGAAACTGTCTCTTTTTGGGAAACTGCTAGATACTTCTGACCTGGTTTGGCTACTATTGGAAATAGGATACTGGGCTTGATGGACTTTGGTCTGACCGAGTATAGCATATCTTATGTTTTAAACTTTATATGTCTATAATGTGCTAAACAGCCACATTAAAAACCTAAGAGGAAAACTGGTATAGTGAAAAACGAGCTGAACTTCCACCAATGGAAATCTAAAGTTACATTTGCAACCTACTTTAATAAAAAGCACCCTGAAATATAATCACATATCTAACCTACAGGACAAGAAAAGTCTTATAAAGCTGCATTATGCAATTTGCTCCCTCAAAAAAATATGCATCTTTCCAAAGGAGGCAGGAAATAACTATATTACACAGCCAGAAAGAAAAGAAAAGGGAACTTATTTTATTTATTTATATTTATTTAGTAAACACTTATATACCGCTACTTCCAGCGATCAGAAGCGGTTTGATTACATCTTTTGGGGTTTGTCAATAATCAAGACAGAAAAGTAAGGGCATATATATACATAGTTTAGGGGTAATACACAGCACACAGAATAGGGTCCCAAGAATGACCTTAACATATTTACATAAAATTTACAAAGAGATATACCTTAGCATATTTACATTTATACATATACCTATTCACTTCACTTCATCTTTTATCCCACTGGGATTCACATCTGGTTGTAGTGGCATTGGAACAGATGCGTTTTTAATTTTGGAACTGGTATATAAACTGAAAGGACTTTATATGCACGGTCCGTGCAATAGTCAACCCACGCTTCCATGTTTTTTTATATGCTGCCATCTAAAAAAATTGCAATTCAAATATAATAGTTTATTTCACTAATCTAAACAATCTACACTTTCAGTGTGAAAGAACAATTGTAGAAATGTTTACAAAGCAATTAAGAGACCAAAAAAATGTTGTCAATTTGAGACAAAAAGTATTTGTCAAGGGAGGTGAACAAGTCTTCTCATCCCTTATACAATACTTGGTGAAAGCGCCTTTGCAGCAATAACAGCCATGAGTCACATAAGGCTTTCTACACCTGCTTCCCACTTTACCATCCTACCCATACTCTTCTGTCACAAAATACTAATGTACTAGTTAATTTCCCCCACCCCCCCCCCCCCCCCCCCCCCCCTTTCTCGTGCCTGGCTGGAAGCTTTTCATCACACTGCATTTTGCTTTTTGGCCCTATGATATTCCGTAGCCACTGAAACTTCCTCCCCAAAAATTGAAAAGCCTTTTAAAAACCTAGTTTTTCAATAAAGCCTTTGGGGGCTGCTCAGGCATGGTATGGAGAGGAGATCTGAGATCTGCTCATTCCCCGCCTCTCTTTCCTCTCCTTTGAAGCTCCCTCTTATCTTCCCTATATTTTAAATGGTTGCCCTGTCCCTATACGTTTACTTTAATTTTATTACTGTAAACCGCTCCGATACCACTAGTGTGGGCACTAGAGCAAATTTTAAATATACAAACATACGTTGGCCAGCTCTGCACAGTGACACGATACGCTTTTGCACGTTATTCCCTTTCAAGTTGTTGGGGGGGGGGGATCATCTGTGACTACAGTTTGAAGCCTCACCACTGATTTTCCATTGACCTCAAGCCTGGAATTTGACTGGGCCATTCACTTCTTGCTTGCCGAGTCCCTTCTCGATAGAGCTTACAACCTATTCAAGACAAAATCAAGGAACCAGGATAAACTAAGAGGAAAGGGTTGTAACAAACTGAACAATGTGTGCTGCTGAGTCAGTGCCGATCCCTGGTAGCCCTGGGTTTTTTTGGCAAGCTACAACCAGAAGTAGATTGCCAGGCCTTTCTTCTGAGGCAATGGAGGGTAAAATGACTTGCCCAAGGCCACAGGGTGTGCCAGTGGGAATCGAACCCTAGTCTCTTGGTCACCAGGTTACTCCTCCACTAACACACAAGGGTAGTAAACAGGAGCATAAGGGTCAGGATTCAAAGCCAGCCTCAAAGAGGTGGTTGAGTCTGGATTTAAACAGAACCAGGGATGGAGTCTGGTGAACTGACTTGGGCAGTCTATTCCAGGCATATATTGCAGCAAGATGGACCGAACAGAGTCTGGAGCTGGCAGTGGAAGAGAAAGGCACAGATAGAAGCGACTTATCCAATGAGCAGAGTTCCTAGGGAGGGTGTAGGGAGATATGAGAGATAAAGACCATAGTTGCTTTGTGCTTAGGATCATTCTCCTGCTGAAAAGTGAATCTTCTCCCCAAGTAGCAGACTGGAAGAGGTTTTCCTCCAGGGTCTGCCTGCACTTTTACCATCCATCTTCCTCTCGATCTACACATGCCTGTCCGTCCCCACTACTGCAAATCATCCTAAAATAACGCTACCACCAACTGTTAACAGGGTGTCGTGAGGTGTCTTTTTTTACACCATACATATCACTTAGCATTGAGGCCAAAAAAGTTCCACTTTGCTCTCCTCAGACCACAAAACCTTCTCCCCCATGCATCTAGTTTCCCCTAAATAACTATATTACACAGCCAGAAACGAGTTTCATATTACTGTATATAACATTAAGTTAATCTGTACATAGTTCCCCCGGTTGTCCTATTGTTGAAATTCCCTGTTTAATGTAAAACTCAATGTTACTTGTATGCATTGTAGTATGTTCTTGTTCAATGTACACCGCACTGATTGTAATAGCGCGGTATAAAAGAATTGTTAAATAAAATAAATAAAAATAAATGTTTTTTTGCAAAAACTCTTCAGCACATTATACGCCTTTTCTTCAGCAGTGAATTTCTTCTTGCCCGGAGCACATTTGTGGAATAATATTGAAACTGTAGAAATGTCAACTTTTTCCTCATTTTCGGTCAGATTTCTCTCAGCAGTTTGCTTAACCAACAGCTACTGACTTTGGATGGACAGTCTGATCCAAGCACTGTCTCAGTGGTAAAAGCTGCTTTCCACTTTACAATGATGGATTTGAACATATCCCAAGGGATACTCAAACAAAATAAGTACTTCTAAATAATCTTTGACTGACCCCACATAGTGCATCACCGGATACATCCTGGGAATCGCCCTGCCATAATGCAGACCATGCCCATGGGGTCGGGTGCCATCATTATCCAATATGGTGGCACAAGAGCTTGTGAACATTGCTCCTGTTCCTGCCCTCCCCAACGGTTAAGGTACCAGGGAGGAGGGGAAATCAGAGTGTGACTGGACGTTGGGCGGGGGTAGGGGCCACTAGACAACCAGGGAAATTTCTTTGGAGATTCAGGGGGGGGATGGGGGATTCGGGACCACCAGGACACCAATGATATCTTGATGGTGTCAGAGTTGGTTGGGGGGGGGGGACCATGTGGTCTGTCACAGCCATCTGCGTTTAAATGCCAAACTTCATCTCAGATGACTTTTCTTTTAAAAAACAATCCAATACATGATCGCAGGTGCCAGACTTAAGGCAGACCCCTACGCACACATGTCCGACTTGCCCCCTCTTGCTTAGCGCAGACTTTTGTGCAAAGCCTGTTTGCATTAAATGTGCATTGGGAAATCCTGAGCTACAGCTTTAGCGCATGGTTTCTGCATTGCGCCCGAACTTATCTGAAATGTGGAGCAGTGGTCTAGCAGTTAGAGCAAGCGGGACAAGGACTAGGGGAGCCACGACTCAAATCCCGCTGCTCCCACTAACTCCTTAGGACCTTTGGCAAGTCCCCCTAAACTGCCTCAAGTACAACGTAGAACGGGAAAAAGTACCTTGTGCACCTGAACTGTAACTTGCCTTAACACTCGTCTTATTTTTCCCCAAATGCAGGTTCAATTCTAAAATCCAACTCTAACAAAACAAAAATAGTACTTCAACTTCACTGACTGCAGAGAAGAGGATTAAGCATTCCGCCCAAACATAAGGTATTAAAAGTTTTCGTTATTTTAAAATCAAGTTTTATTTTCCAGGACTGAGAGCACTCCAAGCATTGGTGTGTTGGGGTCATACAGCCCAGCAAACCACACTAAAAATAACTTTGCTTTCACATGCTATATTCTGTTGTCTGCTGCTATACAGGAGATCTGAGCTGATTTATTCTTCAATTTGTCCTCTATTCCTTGGACTGACTGGAGAAACTGCAGGGCGATGTTCAGAGCCCCCAGGAGGCAGAATCACCCAGTCATCACAGGCTGGTGACACTCAGACTCATGCTGAATGTGTACCAGGGTCCAGACTGAGGCCTGTCATCGCAGTTGTTGGATTCCACTGAAATAGGCCAGAGGAATCCCTACCTAGTGGGAATGAAGACCTCCGGTTCTATAGCCCCAGAAGAGATTGTTATCGAACTTGTAGCTCAAAAGAGCATCAGGAAAACCAGAAACATTAATGACTATGTTCTTAAAAGAATCACGCTACTCTGAAGAAATTCACTATTGTTCCTTCTCAGATTTTCTGCACAGCTGCTATCAGCCAGGCAGGGGGGGGGGGGAGAGGAGGGCAGAGGACAGCATCACCACCAACAGAAACCCCACTGTGATTCAATGTTACATACTGCAGGTCCAAACCAGGCTCAAAAGGGCATTAAACAGCCAGCCCCAAACACACAAGCTCCAAACAGCAGAGATTGAGAGGGGTACAGTTAGCAAGCTGCAATTTACTGAGCATGTTACCACAGGATTACTCCTCTCCTGACTGGCCCCTGGGTTCAAAATGGTCCTAGTCAACCCCTAACGGAACTTGGAAGCATCCCTATGGGTCAAGCTGCCCTTAGTACTGAGAGACTACCCTTAGGGGGGTTGAATGAGACCATTTCAAACTCAGGCACTGGGGATGCTTGACTGTTTGAGATGGGGGGAAGGAATAATTTGCTTTTGTCTGAAATGAGCCCTTTAAGATTAGCTCCCCTGAAGCAGCCACGCATCAGCAGCCAATGCTCCTGGGGAGTTGGCCTTATCTTATAATGCAGTTTGCAAGATTAAAACGAAAGATGTGTTAACGGTTAACATATTAATGAGGTGCTTTGCATGTATTTGCATGTTTTGCATTTCATTAGTTTGCCTTACAGTAAACAAACGTGCATTACGGGCACACACCAAAACTATTTAAACACTTGTTATTTGGCAGAAATCATTGTGTTATTTCCTTAACACGTTAGTAACTACCCACTTCAGCCCTTCACACATCCAAGGTCTATAGTACACACACACAAATAGAAGAGCACTAGTATCAAACAGAGATGTAAGTTAAAGCAGATACACGTTGCAGTAATGGGCATGTTATCCTGGCAGCATCTCTCAGCCCCTTCCTTCCCCAAACACTGCAAAAGTAGCAGCAGAGGCAGCGACGTGAAGTTCCGAGGTTCGAGGTGCTCATCAGAAACGGCAGCAGCGGAGCGAGCGAAACGGGCGCTTTCAGTCTGCACGCGTTCCTGGCAAGCCGCAGAGCCGTCTCCACTTTAACCGGCATCCTTACTGCTGAACTTAGCTGGGGAACTCGTCTCTCCAAGTGCTGCCATGAAACAAGTTTATGCCACACAGATCACCATCACGCACGACAGAGGCTGTAACTACCGAAGCCCTTCACTGGCGCCCAGCCGGATCCGCGCGCGGATTTCAAGGGCTCTCGCATCATGCATGCACGGCCAGGAAGCCACTCACCCCCCACCCTCCACAGTGACATACTCCAGCCCTAATAGCAGAGCACAGGACAAGGCCACCCCTCGATACAGGGCGGGGGTCTTGCGGGACCCCTCGGCCAGCGAGCTGTCACTTGTCCTCCCGCAGGGATAAGCTGCCGGTTCGTGGCAGAGGGGGCGAAAAGTAAAGGGGAGGGGGGGGGGCGGAAAAGTTGGCGAGGGGGGGAGCCCGGTCGCCCCCACCCCGCGGCGGCGACAACACTCACCCATTTATGTGCGGCGGCGCTCTCCTCGGGGGCGGAAACTCTGCACGGGGAGGAAAGCCGATGGCCCGGAGCAGGGCGGCCGCGTCCCGTCCCGTCCCCTGCTCCGGCGCCCGGTTTATAGCTCGCTAAACGTGCGCTCGCGCCTCCGCGGCATTCGCCGGCGAGAATGTCTATTTCTGCGCCTAGGTGCCTGCGCGCGTATGTCTGAGGCAGCTCTCGGGGAGCTTCTTTCTCATGAAATGCAAAAGCTAACGAGTGAAAAAAAACTATTTCCAAAAAAAATAAAAAGAAAGAAAGCCTGCACAGAGCCCAACGCGAAGAGCGCTGCAGCTGGAGGTTGGCGCAGGGCACTGCTCGCGCGCCGAGGCCGCAGCTTGCCAGGTGCGGCTGGCGCGCGCCCTCCCGGCCGGAGCCGCTCATGGCCCCGCCTACGCGCGCGCGAGCGCGCTCCTGAGCGCCGCCCCAAGCCTCGCGAGACCGCGACGGTGGCCGTAGCCTCCGGGTGATTGCTTCTTTTCTGACCCCTCGTGCGCCCTTCTTCGTGTCCGAACAGAGACGCAATAGCATTCGCGGCTGCACAGGGTTTCCCTAACACCCAGTCCTAACGGTTGCAATGCACAGCCGGTAGCCATGAACTGCGGCTCGCTCCACAACTGATTCATGTGCACCTGGAGGCTGACCAGTAGGTGGTGCTGTTGCACGATAGGGCGGACTCCCCTTTCCCCACGAGAGGCTTGTCAGCCCGGGGAGCATACGCGTGGCCATCAGTCAACCCAGACTGCCTGCTGTGCCCTCTCTTTTCGAACTGATGTGTCAGTGTGTACCATGGGATTATTATGGGTAGTCTTGCAAAACTAGAATAGTGTGACAGTTCTCATGCTGCACAATATCTGCATGACATCAGGTTGAGCACTGGCACATCAATACTCAGGGCTAGCCCAACCACTAGGCAGTCACCTAGGGGAGGAGGGGGGCAACAAAGAGCAGGGCATTCAAAGCTAAGCAATAGAGTCTGACAGCCAGTGCCTAGGGTGCCAATACCATGAACCAACTCTGGGGCCAACCCTGCCAATACTCTGACTTAACTAGACAGTGGAAGGTAATTTTACAAAGAATCTTATTTTTGTGCATATATCTATACCCCATGCATACACAATGACAAGAATGCACACAGTAGTACCTGACATTGGTGTAGGCTTGTTCAGGGGCAGGTTTTGTGAGGAACATGGGCAGAGTCATGCTTGACCCACTTACTTTATAAAGTGTGCGTGCACACCAGCACCTGCTTCCATGGCTTCAGTTTAGTTGTGATGTATGCTGTTCTTCTGTGGCGCACAAATAGAGTGCAAGCTCTGAGCAGGGACTGTCTCATACATGTACAGTACAGTGGCTGCCTTGTACCACTATACAAATGATAAATCTCCTCAGCATTTGACACAGTAGACCACAAAACTCTCCTGGAAAGACTAGAAAACATTGGGCTACATAGAACCACCTTAAAATGGTTCCACTCATACCTAACCGAAAGGCAGATACAGGTCAAGATAGGCTATAGCACCTCTCGACCCATAAAAGTCCTCCAAGAAGTACCACAAGGATCCATACTCTCAGCATTTCTGTTCATCTACATCCAGCCAGTATGCGACATCCTGAAGAAGAACAGCATTCAATATACAATCTATGCAGAGGATATTATGATATACACACCCATCTCAGTTGACAACCCTGACTACTCTAAAATTACAAACTGCCTTACACAAATGACCATATGGTGTAAAAACAACAACCTCGAAATCAACTACAGCAAGACTGAGGCACTAATCATCACTCATAACCCAGACTTCATCCACTCACCGGACATCAAGATACAAAACTCAACCATACCAATAAAATCAGAAGTAAAATACCTCAGAGTGACCCTGGACAATGAACTGAATCTCAAAACACATGTAAGCAAAACAATCAAAAATGCATACTACAGGATGAGAATCATCAGAAGACTTAAACCCCTCCTCACCACTGAGCACTTCCATACTGTATGCCAAGCACTAATTACCCCCTTACTGGACTTCTGCAACCCAATCTACCTTGAACTAGCAAAACAGACACTCAAGCCACTACAACTAGCACAAAACATGGCAGCCCGCATAATATCTGGATCAACAAGACATGAACACATCACACCCGTTCTGAAAGACCTACACTGGCTCCCAATCATTTCACGCATCAAATACAAAACAATCATAAACATATTCAAGATCAAACAACACACTTCAGCCAACAGCCTGCACACCCTCATACAACCAGACACCAGCACACGCCCAAGAAGAAAAAGAACCTCCAACCGAGTCAACACCTCTAGAGACTTCAGAAAAGCACGCAAGGACACCACAGAAAGAGCACTCTCTCTGGCTGCCCCAACAATCTGGAACACCCTCCCAGACGATCTGAGATCAACGATGGACCTCAAGGACTTTCGCAAACAGCTGAAGACAACGCTGTTCATAGAACACTATGGACATGTCACATGATCAATCTATCTACCAGGAACGACCAACCTCCCCCCTCAGACCCACGGACAAGAGAATATGTAACGGCACATGTTGTTCCTAACACTAAACGTATAGAAGATTGTATTATAGCACAGGTTGTATCATAGCGCACAATGTACATAGCTCAACCTAATCAAACACACAACACACCATACACTCAAACTACGATATTCCCCTCACTGCATGAATACACCATCCCCTCTTTTGATTGTTTTGCTGTGATACCACCTTGATTGTAAGATAAGGCGGCATAGACATACTATTAAATAAATAAATAAATAGTAATGGTAGTAAGTGCCTTCTTGCCCTCTCAAGCTGAGCAACTTTATATTAATCCACCCTATTTCTATCCAAATTTATACAAATGCGTAGAGGATAACTTTATAAAATAATTTCGGGAAAGAAAGCATCTATTTGTAGCCTAATTTATAAAGACACGTAAGTGCCTTTGTATATTTAGAAAATACTAGAACAAATCCTGTTTAAAATGTGGGTAAAATGAACCCACATACATTTACAGTAGCTCAGTGTGCCTCATTTGTATTTATATACGAATTTCACTTGAAATATTGTGTCCTGCTACATAGTAATAGTGCTACTTTGCATTCATTTGGACACTGTTAGGTTAATGTTGTGTTTATTCATGAACTAGCACTCTCTTCATTCCCACAAGGCTCCAGAGATGGGTCAGTGAACCCTCCAACATGGGGAAGGTGTGCTTAATGGGGCCCCTTGACCTGGATATATATTTTTTAATTTATTTATTTATTTATTTGGATTTTTTTTAATACCGCTTTATCCTAAGGTTAAAGCGGTTTACATCAAACAAAACTTAGTACATTGTATCAAAATAACAAACATGAAAAATTAAATAAAGGACCAGGGGTGGGAGAGGGGAGTGTAAGATGAAAAACAGGGAGGGAATAAAGGAAAATAGCAGAGGTTAAATCAAATTGAAATCACATCCTGTGTTCAGTAAAGTAAGATGTAAATAGATGAGTCTATAGGGTCTTTTGAAATGATAATAAGTCTTTGATGGCTCGTAGATTACATGGGATTGAGTTCCAAAAGCTTGGTGCATACAGAGAGAAGGCTCTTCTGGGTGTAGTAGTATTAGATTTGATAACAAGTACTGGAATGCTTAAAGTATTCTGTGAACCTAAACGCCTTTAGTTTCTTGAAGTATTGAGCAAAGGTAGGTGGACAATAAACCCTTGAGTACTTTAAAGATTGTAAGTATGGCTTTAAATCTTTACCTTCGATGACTGGTAGCCAATGAAGTTACTTTAGTGATCATTAGTGCGTATATTGCATAAGGTGTGTGCTGTCATATTGGCGGCCAGTTGCAGAGGATGGATTGCGACTTTTGGATGTTATCTTAAACCAAGACATGCTTTGTCACTGGCCAGTTTCAGCTTAACAATTGGGATAGCCGATGGTTGCCACAGAAGTGTTGTGGGAGCAGCAGTAATGAAGTTCAAAGAGAAGGATTTGACACAGCAGAAGAAGATACTGCTGACAAACAGCACAGAGCAGCATTGTCTAGTTCAGTTGAAGTGAGGCACATGATATAAGCAAAACACTTTGCCAGGACCAAAACTTAGGCGTGGAAGATTTGACATCTGCAAGATAACTCCAAGTAGGGCAAGATTTAAGAATATGAGCCAGGAGTAACAGTTGGAGGTGATTGTTGCACTTGCTTGGTAGCTCACGCAACTCTGTAACCAAGTTCATGAATGTATATCCAGTGTGAAGACCCAAGAAGTGAAAATAATCTTGTTGCAAATAATGTTTGGGTACTACTCAACCTAAAATGGACAACTGCCTGGATGTCTCACTGCCATTTGAAATTGAAAATGGCCAAAACCAAACTTCTTATCTTTCCCCCTAAACCCACCTCTCCCCTTCCTCCATCTCTGTAGATAATGCTCTACTCCTCCCTGTTTTTTCTGCTCAAAACTTTGGGGTCCTCTTTGACTCCTCCCTCTCCTTCGCCACACACATCCAAATGATAGCTAAAACCTGTCATTTGTTTCTCTGTAACATCAGCAAAATTCACCCCTTCTTTACTGAACACACTGCTAAGACTATCCACTATTTAGTCCCCTTGGGCCCGATTTTCAAAGGCATTTACATGGATAACTGTTCTACACAGGTAGTGCCTTCAAAAATTTCCTGGTTTGTCCCTTACCCGCCTGATGCTAAGCGGTTAGCATGAGTGTGTTCCAGGGCAGTGTGGAGGCGGGCCATGGCGCTACCCATGTAGCACCAATTTTTGATGCTACACGGTTAGCGCTCTGCACCTTAAAGATAGGCGAGAGAAACCCTCGCCTGTCTGTAAGGTGCCAGGACTAGCCATGTAGCTTTGAAAATCGGTGCTACGCGGGTAGCTCCTGCGGCCTCCTAGCTATACAGCGATACCTGGATTTTCGATGCTGGGGCCACATATGACTCCAGCATGGAAAATCCGGGTTAGGCACCGCCAAGATCAAAATCGGGCCCCTCTTGTCTAGGCTATTGCAACCTACTCCTTGCTGTTCTCTCTCTGAATCAATTCTCTCCCCTTCAGTCTATTCAGAATTCAACTGCACAGCTAATCTTTCTGAGACGACGACGCTCCACCGCGTGCTCTCCCAACACCACCGCAAAGGCACCTCCAAGGGGTAAGAACTGCAACTGCCCCCAGAACATTGTGTGCTCCCGGAACATCATGCACACCACCTACTCTGCCTGCAAAGAACTTCTCCTGCCTGCCTGCCTGCCTGATCTACCAAGGCCATTCAGCAGCTGCCAATGAACAAACCAAGCCCTGATCAGAGTTGGGCTGAGGAGTGGGAAGTGAAGCCCCTCCTCTCATCCATAGCCTAAGACCAATCAGAGGTCCACTTACTCCCATGGAACTGCCAATCATCTGCCTCAGAACGGCATTTAAACCGCCGCTCTGGAGGCATGCCCGCGCCTTGCGGGCCACACCAAAGGGTCCTTTGACGTGGCCCTTAGGTGTAGGACCGGGGAGACAACTGCTCCATGATGATTATGTTTGCAGGTATGCTGTATGCAGGTAAATGTATGCTGTATATAGTTAAATGTTATGTAACGTTTGTACTGTGTTTCCTGCGTTATGTACTCCCAGTCTCCATCGCTTTGATGTAATTATAAAGTGATGTATGTTTCCCTTACCTTTGTATATTTGTATAACCTCGTACGGTATTGTGACCGCTTTGATTGAAAGTAAAAGCGGGATACAAAACTTGTCAAATAAATAAATAAATAATCTTCCGCCAGCCTCAATATGCTCATGTAACCCCTCTTCTCAAGTCGCTTCATTGGCTCCCTATCCATTTCCACATCCAGCTCAAACTTCTCCTACTGATCTATAAGTGCATTCACTCTCCTGCTCCTCACTACCTTTCCTCTCTTATCTCTCCCTACACCCCTCCTCGGGAATTCCAGTCTTCTGACAGATCCCTTCTATCTGTGCCTTTCTCTTCTACTGCCAACTCCAGACTTTGATCCTTCCACCTTGCTGCTCTTTATGCCTGAAACAAACTACCTGAATCTATGCGTCAGGCTTCATCTCTGCCCCTTTTCAAATCCAAGCTGAAAACTCACCTCTTCGAGCCCTCTTTTGGATCCTGATCCACTTGGTCTGCTGCTTTTCAACTATGTGATTCCTTACCATTCCCCTAGACATATCCTTGCTCCAGCTATTGTGTTATCTGTCTTGACTAGATCATAAGCTCTGGTGAGCAGGGACCGTCTTTTACATGTGTCTGTATAGTGCTGCATATGCCTTGTAGCGCTATACAAATGATCAGTAGCAGTGGAGCACAAGCATCTTAACTATAGGGAATTTGTTTTTACAAAATAAGCTTGAAATTCTAGAAAATATGGTGAGATGTAGGAAGTGCTTTCTCATAAACGTTTCTAAAATGAGCTTCTAATTTCCAGTTGACATGTTCAGAAAATATCTGCTTGAAACATTCCCCTGTTTAAGAAACAGAAATGGGGAGGGGGAAGATAGAAGGTCTGCAGGCTTTGTTGGATACTCTGAACCTAATGGGGTTCCTGAAAATAAAGTGAAAATAAAGCATGAATTCCTTGTATTGAAATAGTCTGGGGGTTTTTTGGTATTGGTCTCGGATTACGAATAAAAATTATAATTTTTTCAGTTTGAAAGCCAGAATGTTTCCTAATATGACCAAAGCTGTCCAAGAAAAGAGGAAGACATTTTTATTATTATGGTCTGGGCTTATGCTGTTGGAAACATCATTTTGGTTTAGTTTTCTCTGTAAAGGTGTTATTAAATATAACAGTGTTATGTTTCTTTTGTGAGCCATCTCAGCTCATGAGTGCCTACATCTTTCTGTCTTATACACTCAAAATAAATGAATAGACCCCTTTCCTATCACTGCTAGAGCTGTTCAGTTCTAAAGCTGACTTTAATTCCCTCCCCATCCCCTATGCCCTAAATTTCTTATATAGTTTTTGTGAGACACATTAACACTTAATTACTTAATATATTTCTTAGTTTGTTACTCATTATTATACTATAATTGTCTCACGTCACACTAAACTATTAAAATGACTTATACTGAATGCAATAACTTTAGTGCTATAATCCTACGGCAGACCGTTTGGAGGATTAGAGTGTGCCCTGTCTGTCTACAGCTCTCTGCACTGACAAAAGAATTAAATCGGGTCAAAGAGGAGTTTGCTTCAATTAAAGGAACCCCCACCAATAAGTATCCTGATACTTTACTACCACTCCCACAAAGAACAAGACGTTGCAAGATTAGATGCACCACAGTGGGCTCTGGTAGACTATGTCCTGTGACAAAGAGACACCCATTGTCCCCACTGATGCTATTGCGAAATGTCTTTGCTGTATTGGAAATTTTGAGAGTTCTGAAATGGAATCCCAGTTAGTGTTAAAGATGAAGACAGATACTCAACACACACAAAATCCCCAAGGCCTTGCTAAAACAATTCAAAAGAGAAAAATATTATTGGTGGGTGACTCCATTATAAGCTTGGGAGCATAGTCTGAAAGTCACAGAAAACTGAAACGTCTTCCAGGATCCTCAGTCAGCAGAAATAAACAAATCAAATATTAAGGGCTAGATTCTGAACAGGGAACAGCGGGGATGTACGTTCAGTTTTCCCTGTTGGGCGATTCCACTCCAGGAACTCCCGCACGTATAGCACATTTGTGCAGGGAGCTCCAGATGGGGGTGGGAGGGGGGTGGCGACGGGGATGAGAGTGGGCAGTATGTCCATGGGGTCAGAGATGCATGTTGGACTTATTCCACTCAGAAATGGAATAAGTCTGACCAATGCCGGCGATTAGGCCAGGGCCGCCCCCACCCCCCCAAACTACAGCATAGTGTCTGGGAGATGTCCGCCACCCGACCTGGCCCTGGTGTCTCTCTCGGGCGGTGGGACGGGGGCTATTTCTGTGGTCGGGCCCTGGCATCCCAGTGCCATGATGATGGGGTGCCACGGCACTGGGCTCCATGAAGGAGCATTGGGAGTGTTAGACAGGGAAGGGGCAGTATATGCACAGGGCCTGAATCGCAGCACATCCTGCCCGTGCAACCCCTTTGTCCCGATTCTGCTCCTGCGGGAACGTATAGCTTCCATGGGTGCAGAATCGGGTGCAAATCCGGCCCATCGAGATCTTGGACGTCCGGATGGGCCGGACATGCCCCGGACAGAATTGGCCGCCACCTATCACTGAAAAGGAAGCAAAGGATCTTAAAACTAATGTTATAATCCTACTTGAGAACAAACCTGACCTGAACAGCACCCCTGTAGCACAGAGACATTTCCAGAAGTTTGGGGAGGGCCTAAAGCCTCTGCTAAGGATTGCCGTATTCTCAGAAGTACTTCCTGACTATAGAAAAGGAGAGAAAAGGCATCATCAGAGAGACGACGTCAAGGTGGTTCAAAACCTGGTGTAAATGAGAAGGGCTGGCAGATTTTGAAAGCGATGAATTGTGGCGAACGAGATATTCAATGGTTTAGTGTCACTGAATATTCCCGGGTGCCGCCACAGAACGTCCTGACGCAAGCCGACTAGTGTTGGCGCATTCCTGCGGCGGATCAGAGGCAGCATCTGAGGATAACCAGCTAGTGGTGATAGCTGCAAGCTGCTTATCCCTCAGTGGTGAAATTTAGGCACCTGAAAGTCTCACCTCATTTTTACCACAGAGGCTAACTGGGCAATGGTTGAATATAGCCGCTGCCCGATTAGCCCCCAGATACTCAATGCCGACAGCTGGATAGTGCTCTGGCATTGACTATCAGGGTTTAGAGTTCAGTGGTGACCGCTAGCCGCTTTATCAGTGCTAGCTACTGCCGCTGAAAGTATTCCCTAAAGGCTTTAGAAACATAAGAGGCGGTGGCAATTTATGGAAAAAGAAAAGACTTTCTTGTAATGATGGTCTACATCTTTAGCAGGAAGAAAGATTCTGAGTGAGAAGTTCAGGCAGTAGTTTAAACTAGACCGTGGGCTTAGCATGAGGACGTGCGTATGTCTGACATGTCACCTGCAGCCAAAGCATGATGAAAGTGGAAAACATAGTCAAGGGAACAATCTCAGTAACTCCCCCACCTGCAAACAAAACAGAAGAGACATCCAGGCACAAGGCTAAACAAATTATAAGTCAGACTACTCAAAATATCTGCGAAGCAATGAGTACTAATGCTCAGAGTCTCAGTAACAAAGTTCCTGATCTGCAAATGCTAATGTTGGAGGAGGACTTAGATATTATTGCTATTATAGAGACATGGTTCAGTGAGTCCCGTGAACAGGCTATGGCCATATCAGGCTATAATCTGCTTTGGAGGGATAGAGATGGCTGAAAAGGGGTAGGAGCAACATTTTATGTCAAGAATATCAAAGCGATTGAAATGCAGGAAGTGTGGGGGAAAGAGGAAGCTCCGTGGGCAGTCTTGCAAAGAGAAGGCGGCACTTACATTCACACTGGTGCTCTTTACAGACCTCCATCTCACACAAAGGAACTGGACACAGATCTGCTGATAGTTATCCAAAAGCTGGCCATGAAAGGGGAGGTGTTGCTATTTGACATTTAAGTCTACCTGATGTGGACTGGAGTATCCCATCTACAGAATCTGACATAAGTAGAGAGATCTTGAATGCCTTTCAAGGAGATCTACTTAGGCAAATGGTGATGGGACCCACAAAGGAAGGGACAATGCAGGATCTGGTAGTCACAAATGGAGAGAGTGTGTCTAATGTCCAGATAGGGGCCCCCCTCACCAGCAATGATCATCCTACAGTATGGTTTGATATAAAAACTAAACCTGGGGGAGGTGTTGGCAGTGCAGAAGGAGATGAAGTGGAAAGATAGGGGGCTATATTGAAAGGAACTGTATAAAGGGCAATGGATGTTTATCTTAAGAAGGTAATGAAAAGAAAAACATTATAGTTTTCTGAGGAGGTGGCTGGCAAAATAAGCGTTGGCAAAGTGCAAAGCATCACCAAAGAACATAGAAAAGACTATCGGGTAAAGCTGAGAGAAACAGAGAAATCAGGAAGGCCAATGCAAGGACACAATAGAAAATGGCAAAAGATGTTAAGTGCGGTGACAAGGCTTTCTACAAATGTATGTGTTGTTAAGTTGTTAAGTGTCATCGAGTCGGTGTCGACTCATGGCAACCCTCTGGATAGTTGTCCTAAACTGTGTTCGGTCTTCAATCAGGTGACTCATTGTTGACAGACTGGCCCCCGTAGCTGCTGTTACTGTATTGATCCATCTCATTGCTGACCTTCCTCTTTTGCGTTGACCTTTTATCTTGCCAAGCATAATGTCTTTCTCTAATGATCTCTCTCTTCATATGATGTGTCCAAAGTATGAAAGTTGAAGTCTTGTCATCTGAGCTTCTAAAAAAGCTTAGGTTTGATCTCCTCTAGTTTGACAAATTTATCTAAGAAAGGAAAAGGGCCAGGATTGATATGTGGAAAATAAGGAAAACCGCAAAGGAAGAAGCGGAGATAAATCATAGCCACATGAGATGGTCTTCTATTGAAACACTTTTATTTGGCCGTTTTGGTAACTATGCCTGCATGAGAAGTCAGGAACCAACAAGTGGATACATTAATTGGCATTCCAGTGAGTGTTGTTGCACACTCATTTGTTCCCGACCCCTGATGCAGGCATAATTGCCGAAACGTGACCAAGTTAGGTCTTCAATAAAGTGTTGTAATAGAAGACCATCTCGTGTGGCTGTGGTCTCTCTCCATTCTTCCTTTGACGTTCTTGTTTGCGGAAGTCGCTCTCCTCTTTTATTTTCTTGGAAATAAAGAAAAAGCAGAAATGCTAAACAAATAATTCTGTTCAGTATTCATGGAAGAAAACCCTGGAGAGGAATCAAGGATAATTATCAAAGTTGCATATCAAAATGCAGTAGATACAGCAATATTCACAGAAGAGAATGTTTGGTGAAGAAACCCTCTGACCTGTGAAAAGCCATGAGGGAGGTGTCAGGATGAGTCAACTCTAAGTGAGCCCTAAAATGAACTGTTTATGAAAGGAGTTATTAACCCACTGGTGAGAGACTGACTGTGGAATTGCCAGACGGGAAAACTCTGAAAAGCATTTGTGGACTTTCTGAACTATATAGAACTTGGACCTGTGGGCCCCACCCGGGGATAGAGACTACTCAGGTGGGATGCTTTAGAGTTGACTGTCCTAACATAGCTGAGTTTTGGCTGACTTTTGTGTGTATCCCTAGCCCTAGATCTTCTTTTTTGAGGCTGAGTTCTAGAACCTGGAGACCACATCTAACTGGAAGGAGGATTACTGGACATACTCTGGAGACTGGCCAAGGTGCGACGCTGCTTCACATAAATAGTAACAAAGAAGAAACTGGAAAATGCAAGTCGGTAAGCCTCATCTTGGTGATGGGAAACATAATGGAGATGCTACTGAAGGACAGGATAAAGAGCTTTTTGCAGTCCATTGTATTGCAAGATCCAAAGCAGATCATGCCAAATAAATCAGAATGATTTCTTCAAGTAGGTAACTAGAAGGCTTGTGCTAGATGTGGTGTACTTGGATTTCAGAAAAATCTTTGATACGGCTCCTCATAGGAGGTTTACCAATAAACTCAGTGTCCTGAGCGTGGATCACAGGGTAATCGACTAGAAAATTGATTGATTGACAGAGGGTGGTGGTAGATGGCATCCATTTGTAAGGAAGGTGACCACTGGAATGCCTCAGAGATGATGCTTTCCTTTGGTGCGCTTATCTCCTCCCATGGCTTTCAGTACCATCTCTATGCCGATGACACCCAAATCTACCTCTCTATGCCTGAAATCTCTCCGGTTATCCAGACCAGGATCTCTGCCTGCCTTTCCGACATTGCTGCCTGGCTGTCTCATCGCCGACTGAAGCTGAACATGGCCAAGACTGAACTCCTTATCTTTCCCCCCAAAACCTCCCCTCCTCTTCCTCCTTTCTCAGTCTCTTTGGAAAACTTGGTAATCCTTCCTGTTTCCTCGGCCCGCAATCTGGGGGGTTTCTTTCACTCTTCTCTCTCTTTCTCTACACATATCCAGCTCGTAGCTAAGACCTGCCATTTCTTTCTCTACAATATCGGCAAGATCCATCCCTTCCTTTCTGAGCATACTACTAAAACCCTTATCCACTCCTTAGTCACCTCCTGTCTTGACTACTGCAACCTGCTCCTTGCTGGTCTCCCTCTGAGTTATCTCTTTCCCCTTCAGTCTATTCAACATTCTGCTGCGCGACTAATCTTCCGTTAGCCTCGCTATGCCCACATTACTCCTCTTCTCAAGTCACTTCACTGGCTCCCTGTCTGCTTTCGCATCCAGTTCAAACTTCTCCTCCTGACCTTTAAGTGCATTCACTCTGCAGCTCCTCAGTACCTTTCATCTCTTATCTCTCCTTACAACCCCTCTCAGGAACTCCGCTCTTCTAACAAACTACTTCTGTCTATGCCCTTCACTGCTACTGCTAACTCCAGACTTCGCTCATTTCACCTTGCTGTACCTTACGCCTGGATCATGCTACCGGTGTCTATATGCCAGGCACCCTCTCTAGCCCTCTTTAAATCCAGGTTGAAATCTCACCTCTTCTCTGTTGCTTTTAGATCTTGATTTCTGTGTCGTGACTAGATTGTATGTACCATGTTTTGTCTTGATTAGATTGTAAGCTCTGACGTCCAGGGACTGTCTCTGACATGTCTGTACAGCTCTGCGTACGACTGGTAGCACTATATAAATGCTCAATAGTAGTAGTAGTAGTAGTAGACTGAAGGGTAATTGCAGAGATGTCTTTCCTTTTGTTTGGCATACTCAGTCAGAGACCCCTGCTGGCCAACTGTTAACTACTTGAGCCCTGCCCTTGCTATTGCCAATCACAGGCTAAAAGCTTTTTTTTTTTTTTTTTTACAATGCTGTCCCGGGGCCAATTCTATTTAGCATCTATCGGCAATCTTACCTAAGGGTTAGAGGGAAATATTTAACTTTTGTGGATGATGTGAAGATCTGCAATAAAGTGGACATGTTAGGGAGAGTAGACAAAATGAGAAGTAATCTACAAAAACTAGAAGACTAGTTGAATACGTGGCGATCAACCTTTAATGCGAAGACGTGCAGAGTGATGCATTTGGGGTGCAGAAACCCAAAGGAGCTGTATGTGATAAGAGGGGACAGGTTGATGTGCATGAACCAGGAGAGGTCCTTGGGGTGGTAGTGATGTTGGGGCTAGGGGTTGAGCTGGGAGAAGGGTCTGATGCTGGGGCTGGAAGAGCTGGGAGAAGGGGCTGATGCTAGGGGATTGAGAAGGAAGAAGACAAACTAGGCGGCAGGGACAGAGCAAGGGCATATGTAGGGAAAAATGAAGATGGAGGCACAGAGGATGGATGCTGGGGGCAAGGAGGAGTAAAAACAGGGAAATTAATATTCAGCACTCTAGAATGACAGGGAAGGGGGAGGGGAATACAGTTTGTGGAAAGGGGCAAATAGAAGCTAGGAATAGGGGAGAGATGGAGCAATGGATGCTGAGAAAATGCAGAGGGTGAGAGAACAGAAGGGGTGAGGTCTATGAAGGAGATGAAAGGGTGGAAATGGGGAAGTGAAATGGAGTATGAGAGCCTAGAAAAGGGTAAGACAACAGGAAGAGACTGGAGGTGGAGAGGGTAAGTGATATGGATAGTTGAGGTTGATGCGGGGAGATGTGGAGAGGAGAGAGAGCGTGGGCCAAGAAGGATGGAATGATGAGTGCCGAAAAGAACAGAGAGAGAGAATGTTTGAAAGGAGGGGGAAGGTGAAAGATGGGAGAGTGATAGGAGGGAAGGGATGGTGAGGAGAGGGAAGGAAAGATGAAGGAGGGGAAAAAAGGAGGGAAAGAAAGTGGAGAGAAAGATGGAAAAAGGCAAGAGGCGAGGAAGGGTGGGGATGGGTGCAACTGAGAAAAGGGTGTCAAAGAGTTGTGGGACGGGGCAGAAGCAGAGAAAGGAGGGAAAAGCTGGTTTAGAGGAGAGGAGGAGGAAGGGGTGGAGAGAGAAGGATTAAGGGACTATGAAGAGGTGGCAGGAGGGGTAATGAGGAGGAAGAATGTATGTAGGAAGGCGAAGTGCATGGTGAGGGGAGGGGTTAAAAGACAGAGTTTAGGTGGGATAATGGGAAGTACAAGGAAAAGGTGAAAACAAAAGAATTAGAACCTATAACAAGCAAGAGAGAGATGACAATAGGATAGAAAAATCTAGAGGAAATACCGAGAGAATCAATGGGTCATGGAAAAACAAACTTAATGTCACCTGTGCCACAGTCTCCATCTACCAAACAATAGGGTTCTCCTTAAAATATAAATGTTCACCATAGCCAGGGAAGGTGTGCAGGTGTTCAATGTTTGAACTATCACGGCGAGTGAACTTCAGGGACAAAACACTATGGGGTCTATTCCATTCCACGAATAGCGGGGATGGACATCCCGTTGGGACATCCATCCCCACTATTCACCCCCTTTGCTGTCCCCGACTAAGCCTCCCCATATGAACAAGGAGTTTGTAAGGGGAGGTTAGACGGAGGCGGGAAGGGAACGGTGTGTAGGCGGAGTTAGGGCGGGCAGTGGGCAGTCCATGGCCCTGGGCATACAGGGCTGATTTTGATGTCAGCCCTGTAAGTCCGGGGCTGGCAAACTAGACGGGGAACTTATTCCACCTCTAAGTTCCCCTAGAGGTTGGGAGACAGCAAGCCTGGGCAGTGGCAAAGGGTGGAGGGTGCGCAGGAGATTTCCCACAGCCCGATCCTGGCCATGGGAGGCTAGATCGGGGATCAGGCTGTGGGGAAAAAACAAAGTCATCAGCAGCTGGGGATCGCGGCTCCTAAATGGAGCCACAGTGCCATGGCACTGTGGCTCCATTCAGGAGCCTGACTGAGTTAGCCGGGCAGGATCCTGTACATGCAGGCTGACCAGAATCAGGTCCCGTCCTGCATGTACAGGCTTAGATGTGATTCTGCTCCCATGGGACTAGACGTGCCCCACGGGATCAGAACCGTGTCTACCACTGTGCGTCCTGTTCTGACCAGATGCACAGTGGGCCGGGATGTACACATTAGAATAAGCCTCTATGTTTCCCCATGAATACCCCTCTCCCTCTAAAGGGGCAGAAGAACAAATGGTGGAAAATAAAATAAAGCTAAAAAGGATTACTGTAGAACTAATACCAACTTGATGTTATATGTGGCAGAAAGGATGTTTAGACACAAAAGAAAACACTTTTGCATTGGGTAATTAGAAGAGGTTTGTATTGTATTGTAATAATCTCTAACAAATATATATCTCAAAACAATTAAGTATTTATACAGTACATGCAACAAAAATGTCTATCACATGGGAACAGAGGAGCTGTATTACCTTCAAGTTCTTTTCTCTGGGCTGAGACAAATGTTTCTTTCTCTGAAATGTAGATATATTTGAGCTCAAATAATAAAATGTTGGTTGTGCACCGTACAGTATTTATCAGTCTTGACGTGAAGTGCGCTGGGGCCCGATGGCCGTCTCTTCTCTGGAATTCTGCACCTCTTGTTCTTCTCCTCTCTTTCTCTTGGGTCAGGTCAGTTTCTTCTGCTTCTGTGTTGCTGTAACCTTTTATCTAACCTACCCTTCCCTCTTTCCTTTCCCTTTTTCTTTTTTAGTGCCGTCAAGTCTCCTGGCGACCCAACTGCCTCTGGGTTTTCTTGGCAATGTATCACCGGAAGTAGACTGCCAGGCCTTTTCTTTCCCTTAATCCTTATTAAAAAATTGTTCTAAGGAAATAAATCTATATATGCAAGCTTGCTTTATACCTAAACATGTTCCCAGAGTTAATCACTCACTTTCATATCAGGCATTTACGCCTCATATACTCTCTCGCTCATTAACCTCTAGTTCTCTCATTCAGCACCTCTGCATTCTTACCTCTTAACACTACACGTCTCCTTGCACGCTACCTTAAACCTTTTTCTCTTCTATGCCTCTTTCGCTCTTTACCTAATCTTCACTGCCTCCTGTAGTTTTTCTTATACTTTTCCGAAGAACACAGATTATTTTAAAATCTTCTCTTCTTTTCCTGTCCCATACATTTCTAAACCTGTATATTTATTCCTTATCCCTCCCCTTAACTGCTATATAGGTGGTCAAAGTAGCTTAGGACGATTCACTTATTTTTCATAAAAAATAAGTTAACTCAATTCTTCCCATGTATTAATCTCTCTTTGACCCTCCTTTACTATTTCCAAACCTTTCCCTTACCTTCACTCTTATGAGAGGGGTCTTTGTCAGTTTCTACTCAGAAATGTCAGAATTCAATCACTCACTTCTTTCATAGTCACTCACAACAGACTCATACTATCTCAGTCTCATTCACAAACTTTCAATTCCTTCAAAAATCACTCGAACTGAGGCCTCATCATTCAGACCAGGCAATGCGCATCCGCACTCTCATACCCAAGAAACAGTCTAACTTCTGTAAGTGCTGCTACTCCTGATGACATCACTGCCCAGTCACATTCGAAACATAATCAAATCTTCTCGTTCCTTTTTTTTATACAAATTTTCTGTAATACTTTTGTACAGAGTCTTATTACATTTTTTTAGAATTATCTCCTGATGCTCTGGAGCATTCCCCGGACTCCTAGATAGTTTTTTTTTTTTTCCTCTATTCATTTTACCATCGGGTTAGATTACAAACCAGAGGGAAGAGCAAACAAGCAACAAGAAAATGAACTAATAAGAAAAGCTGAGAGAAATGAAATCTAAATAAATGAATACAAAATAAAGGAAGGCAATAATAGACTAAAATATAAAGGATTTAAAATAGTCTGTCACTCTGCTACAATTACAACTAAATAGGTAGGAAATTTGGTGGCAGCAGGCCTGTGAGAGGAGGGGAGTGTGAGCAGGGGTGGCTCAAGGCAGTCTGCTGCCTGAGGTGAAGAATGAGATGGCGCCCCCCCCCTCACTACCTTAGAGGGGGAGGGGCTTTTTTCAGAAATCCAATCAGAGACTGAACCAAACCAAAAAGCCGATTAGATTATATGGAGGAAATGCAAGATGTTTGCACACAGGACCGTATCGAGCTGCAATCGTGCCCTGTGTGACTTGCAGCTCGGATGCACACACACACCCTCGCCCCCCATACCTCTGATTCTGATCATATCACTAACAGCAACAACAACCACTATTCTCCAGTACCAGGCATATTGAGAACTAATAAAAAACCCTACAAAGAGCAAACCTACCATATCATACCATATCAGCACAAACTTCCAAAACTCACATAAGGAGCCCATCAAAAAAATGCATCACTGTAATTACTACAGTGGGCCCTGGAACATCCATACACTTATTTGAAAAGCTAAACAAGTTAAATTACTACAGTATAGTATAGATCTTTATATACAAACTCCATGTTAACAGAACACCTGACCTCATTCACACATGCACAACATCGACCCTCACCAAGTACAGAATAAGTAACCACAATCTAAAGTAAAAATAAAAATGTGTAGGCAAAATTTAAACTGAAACCCCAAGAAGCCAGAGTCCACATGCAGTGCAACATCAGATAAGAGATGCAGTTCCCCAATACTGTGTAAAATATAATAGCACAAAGTCCAATCACCAAAATTAAATAAAATTATTTTTTCTACCTTTGTTGTTTGACCATTTTATTCTCTGATCATGCTGGTCCGATCTGAGGCTTCTGCTTTCTTGTCTTCTCTTAGTTCTCTTTCTGTGGTCTATGGTCCATGGTCCATTTGCCATTTCTTATCTCTTTTGTTTTCTTCACTTCCTTCCATCAGCCCATTTCCAGTTCCAGTAACCCTCCCCAGTATCAGTCCCCTTTACAGTCCTCCCCTCCCAGTACCTTCCAATGTCAACCACCTTGCATTCCCACGACTGCCACTGGTGTCCATTCCCTTCCAGTCTCCCTCCTTTCCTACTGTCCAGCCCCTTCTAGTGCAAATACCATCCCAGGTATCAGCTCAGGTCCACTCTCAGTGCCACCCCCCAGTCAGCTCCCTTCCAGCCTCCTCCCTATTACCCAGCCACCTACCACTCCCATCCCCAAGTATCAGCTCCCTTCCAGTCCCCCTTCGGTACATCCCAGGTGTCAGCTCCTTCCCAACCCCCTCCTTCCCTTCCTGCCCCATCCTCCCCCTGGCAGACCCTCTCAGTATCCGCTCCCTTCCAGTCCTATTCTACCATCCCCCCACATCAGCCCATTTGTAGCCCTAGACCCTAGTTTTCTTCCAGGGACAGCAGCACTCTCCTCCCCTCACCTATTAGCCCATTTCCTGTCCCAGCCCATTTCTAGTCCTATTCCCTTTATCAGCACAACCCAGTCCTAGCCTCCCAATCAGCCCATTACCAGTTGTAACCCTCCAATAAGTCCATTTCAGTCCTAGCACCCCAATCAGCCTATTTCCTGTCCTAGACTCCCTCCATAGCCCATTACCAGTCCTACCCAACCCCCCATCAGCCCATTTCAAGTTCTAAACCCCCATCAGTCCATTTCCAGTTCTAGCCCCCCCATAGCACATTACCAGTCCTAGCCCCATCTCCTGATCAGCCCATTTCCAGTAGTAACCCCCCATCAGCCCATTTCCAGTTCTAAACCCCCCATAGCCCATTACCAGTCCTAACCCCCCATCAGTTAATTTCCAGTTCTAACCCCCCTGATAGCCCATTACCAGTCCCAGCCCCCCTCCTGCTCAGTCCATTTCCAGTTCTAACCCCCCATAGCACATTACCAGTACTAGCCCCCTCTCCTGATCAGCCCATTTCCAGTACTAACCCCCCCATCAGCCCATTTCCAGTTCTAACCCCCCCATAGCCCATTACCAGTCCTAACCCCCATTAGCCCATTTCCAGTTTTAACCCCCCCATAGCCCATTACCAGTCCTAGCCCCCCTCCTGATCAGCCCATTTCCCGTTCTAACCCCCCCCCATAGCCCATTACCAGTCCACTCTTAAACCCCCAATCAGCCCATTTTCTTACCTCCGGCATGAGAAGCAACTGCCGCTGTCGCTCCAGCGGTGGCAGAGGTAGAATGAGGAGCCCTGCAGCCACCCGCCCCCCCAGAGAGCCTGCTGGTTTCCCATCAGCACAGCAGGCTCAGCTTTAGCAGAGCCGCGTGGTTAAGGGAAACACTGTCCCTTCGCTGCAGCTCTGCAAAGCGGAGCCAGTGAAGAGGGGAAACCAGCAGGCTCTCCGGAGGCGGGGGGACGGGCGGCCACGGGGCTTCTCATTCTGCCACCGCCGCTGGAGTGGCAGCGGCACCTGATTCTTACAACATTGTTTTTTTATTTTTTTAAGGCCGAGTGAGGCGGTCTTTTTGGGGGCAATTTTTCCGCCCACAAAAAGTTGCCGCCTGAGGCCATCGCCTCACTTGGCCTCATTATAGAGCCGCCCCTGAGTGTGAGTGTGTGATTGTGGAAGGAAATGTCAGCAGGAGGAAGAGAGACCTAACTGATGCTAATTAGAGAAAGTTCTCCCTACAACATGAGGAAAGATCTAAAAACACTGGAAGAATGGTCTAATGCAGTTAAGATTTCATGCAAAGAAGTGTAGAGTCATGCACAAGGGAACCATATGCGATAGGGGGAGAGAGCTTGGTGTGCACAGACCAGGAGAGGGACCTTGGATTGCTAGTGTGTGAGGATCTCAAGGTGGTGAAACAATGCAACAAGGCAGTAGCCAAAGCCAGAAGGTTGCTAGGATGCATAAAGAGAGGAATAACTAGCAGAAAGGAGGCGGTATTAATGCCCCTGTACAAGTCACTGGTGAAGCCTCACTTGTTGAATTGTGTTCAGTTCTGGAGACCGTACTGTATCTCACAAAGAATATAAAAAGACTTGAAACAGTTCAGAGGAAGGCGACCAAAATGATTTGGAGACTGTGCCAGAAGATGTATGAGAAGAAACTTGAAGATCTAAATACAGTATGTATACCCTAGAGGAGAGGAATGGACAGGGGAGATATGATACAGACTTTTAAATACTTAAAGGGTATCAATGAACAAACAAACCTTTTTCAAATAAGTGGAAGCTGTAAAACTACAGTGCATACTATGAAGCTGCAAGGCGATAAATTTAAAAACAACATCAGGCAATACTTTTTCACTGAAAGGGTGGTGGATGCTTGGAATGCCCTCCTGATGGAGGTGGTGGGGGTAAATACAGTGACGGAATTAAAGATGGCATGGGACAGACTCAGTGGATCCTCTTATAGCAAGAGGATTTCTGATCTTATAGTGGGTGATCATCTCACATTCAATGATCACCGGATGGTGTGGTTCAGTATTAGGACAAGGGCTAAGATAGTTTATTCAAAAGTGAGGATCCTAGACTTTAGGAAAACTAACTGTCAAGATGGGACAATAACTCAAGGAGGCATTAGCTGGTTGTGAACAGCTTAGGGTTATAGAAAAACTGTGGGCAAAACTAAAAGGGGATATTTTAAGGGCAACAAACCTTTTTGTTAGGAAAGTAAATATATATGCAAGGAACTGGAGACCACTATGGTTCTCAAAAAGTAGTAGCTGAAAAGGTGTGGAAAAAAAGGGTGGCCTTCATAAAATACAAGAGACCACAGAAAGAGGAAGAGAAGCATCAGTATTTGGAAAGGATAAGACAAGTTAGGAAAGTAGTCAGGAAAGCAAAGATACAAATGGAAAAAAATGCCAATGCAGTAAAATGAAGGGCACAAAACATTTTTCAGATATGTTCAGGAAGTGCAAAAGTGGTATTGGCAAATTGAAGAATGAAGGGGAGGAATATGTAAAAGCTTATGAGGATAAATCAGAATTGCTTAACAAATTTCTGTTCTGTATTAACAAATGAAGGGCCAGGAGTAAGACCTCAGACAACCCACACAAATAGAAACAGAAGTGAGGTGGATCTTGAATGATTTTCAGAAGACTGTGTTCATGAGGAGCTAGCTAAACTAAAAGTAAACTAAGCAATAGGACCATCTAGGATACATCTGATTATTGACGGAAACATTGTCTGACTTTTTCAATTCCTTTTTTTTTTTTTTTTTTTTTTTTTGAGTCAGGAGTAGTCCCAGAGGACTGGAGAAGAGCATATGTGGTCCCTGTACAGAAATGCGGAAGACAAGAAAAAGAAAAGGAAAGAGCCAGGCCATCCTATATCCAAGGGAAGGGAATGCTTTTAAGAGCAGGTGTGTTTTAATGGAAGCCTTAAATTTGAGATAAGAGGATTTCAGTCAAAGATCAGGAGAGAGATCATTCTAGATCGTTGGTGCAAGAAAATATAAATCTGTCTCATGGAATCTAGTTTTGAATTTGTAACAGAAGGAAGGTGATGATTAATGTGTAATGACCTAAGAACTCTATGAGGGGTCTGCAAGAGGATGTGTGAAGAGAGATAGGCTGGGAGACCAGTGTGCATGGCTTTATGAGTGAGAATCAGAATTGTGTATTAAATTCTAAAGGGGACAGGAAGTCGGTGCTGGCTGATTAGAAGAGGGCTGATATGGTCAAACCTGGAAGCAAATGTAAGGATATGGACCGCAGAATTCTATACATATTGCAGTCTCTTGATTTCATAACCCGGAAGCCCTGTAAAGACTTTATCACAGTAATCCATCCTGGAGACAACTGAGGACAAAGGGAGACAGAAAAGAGTGAATGGAATGTATTTGGCAGAGTGCAAAATAGGAGCGTTTGACAACTTTGCTGATGTGATCATGGAAACTGTGTAAATACCTTTGAATATACCCCCCATATTGATTATGAGAAGGAATATTCAAAAGGTTACTTTGGGAAGAGCACAGGGATAATGACAGACTATATGAACTGTGCTCCCCTTCAGGGGGAAGGTTCATTTGAACCTTAAACAATATAATTGCTAACTTAAATTTAGCACGCTCCTCAACAGAGAGCCAGCAGAGAAATTGTGAACAGGGGTTATAAGATCCCACTGTGGCTTCCCATGAAGCAGATTAGGAGCTACACTCTGAGCATACTGCAAAGCCTAAACGTACAAGGAAGGCAAGCAAACATGAAGGACACTGCAGTAACAGTGGACAAGGGCGGCACAAGGGCTTCTGCCCCCCAAAGCTTGCAGCGCCGCCTGGCCCACTATGCCACCCTCCTCCCGGCAGCCATCTTCTCGCCTGGTGGAGGGGGACAGCATGGTGTTGCCTCTGCTGTGTCCGGCTTTAAAGTGCCTGCGCTAGCGTGCTCAAGGCCTGCACTCCTGCCCCCTTCTGCAACTTCCTGTTGGAGGGAGCATGAGCAGCAGGAAGCTGCGTCAAAGGGAGGCAGGAATGGCAAGTTGTGAGTGTGGTAGCGCGGGCACTTTAAAGCCCGATGCAGCGGAGGCATCATTATGCTGCCCCCCCCCCTCCCAGGTGGGATGATGGATGCGGGGGAGTGGCATGGCAGGTCAGGTAGCGATGAACAGCTGCTTCGCTGGGAGGAGGGGGGGTCCAATTTATTTATTTATTTATTTTTATTTATAAATTTCTTCTATACCGCCCCTTCCAGAGATCAAATGCGGTTTACATGGAACAGTTAACAATTTTGTATACTTCAGTATACTTTACATAGAACAGTGTTTAAACTATGTACAGGTAAGATTACATGGAACATTAACTGAACTAAATTACAGGAACTATTTACAAGGCACAGTAAAACAACAGTTTGCATAAGACATTTGCAGTGAGTAAATGGATAGTAATGAGAGAACTATTTACGTTAATCATTTGTTCTGTCTTGAGTCCTGTGGGGGTGTTTCGGTGGATGTTGGGGGGACGTTTTCTGTTGGTGGGGGATTTCACAGATAGCCTCAGCACCTATAAGATAGGCGAGGGTTTTCCTTGCCTATTTTATAGGTGCCGAGCACCAACGTTCAGCTTTCAATATCAGTGCTGCACGGTTAATGCCAGTCCCTGTCTCCACTCTGCCCTGGAATGCCCCCAGCGTGCCCTGCTGCTTGCTGGCTAGCATCGGGGCGCGTAGGGGACTTAGTTGGGGATATTTGATGGCACTACCTGTGTATGTGCTGTCAAATATCCGGTTAGCCTTGTAAATGCCTTTTGAATATCAGGCCCACAGATTATTACATTGGCCCTTAAGTGTGATGACTGTGGAGATTATTACAAAACTTGATAAGACATACAAGGGGGCTCAGGCATGGGCTCAAGTGGTGGTCTTATATGAAGGAAAACCTTAAATGGCCTACTAGTAGAGGTGGCGGCGGAGGCCTTCACTGTAACAGATTTTGGGCATGACTGAGACAGATGGGGAGAGCAGTATTGAGAAAAGAGCTGATAGGTAAGTGCAGGACCTGGTGGAAGAGGAGCTGTATATGGTCATTTCCATTCATGTCTACTGAAAAAGGTTCAATCTCAGCTGAGCATACTGGATGGGTCATTTTGGTTTTCATCTGCCATCATTCACTGCAGTGTTTCTCATTGCTTTCTTGGAGACAAACCTAGCCAGGCATGCTTTCAGGATTAGCACAATGAATGTGCCTGAGAGAGATTTATATCCTGGTGACGCAGCTGCCTCTGGGTTTTCTTGGCGATGTATCACTGGAAGTAGATTGCCAGGTCAGTGGGAATCAAACCCTTGATCTTCTGGGTACCAGGCAGTTGCTCTAACCACTAGTCTACTCCTCCATGCCTATGTAAGTTAACTTTGACTATTTGTGCGTGCCAAAGAGCAGGTTGTACTCGTAAATGCGCACCTAGTTTACCTGCAGGAAGTTTATTAAAATGTCAGAGTAAATGTACATGCAAAGTCATTACTTTTTATGTCTGCACAATTATAACATTGCCCCCATATGACTTGTCTGAATCTGGCAAAACTAAATAATACTTAGGCATATAATTCCTAAGAACAATTTATGCATTCACTCCATGTAAACCAGCTGTCCTTCCTCTGTCCATAAAGAGCAAGTGATTTCCAGTCTGCTTCTTCTCCAGTCTACCCACTCTGGGCCCCAGTATCTGATCCTGTTTCACTAAGGCAGAAGATGAGGAACTGGATGTGGGACTGTCTTTTCATTCAGCCCCCTCCCCTTGCTTCCCCTTTCCTAGGGCAATCGCATTCTACTGCTACAATTGCCCCCTGAACAACCTTTTATTTTTTAAATTGTGCTTTCTTACAATGAGTCGATATTCAGACTTTGCCCTCTTATCACAACACGAGAAGTTACCGTAACCCTTCCATCTTTCCTGCAAGAATAGTGTGCTAGTCCGAATCAATTGCCAGTTTAAATCTGCAGAGCTGTCCCCCTTTGTTATATTTCAGTAGGCAAAAAACGCAAAATAATTAGAGCAAAATACCTTTAAATACCTTTATAGAAATGGGTAACAGGGGTAACAAATGGAAAGCAGTCTGTATAAATGCACGTAGCATAGGAAATAAGATCCCTGATGTTGAAGCTTTGGTGGGAGTGGCCGACTTGGATTTAGTGGCAGTTACAGAAACATGGTTCACAGAAAACCATGACTGGGATGTAACTATACCTGGCTATACTTTATTCAGAAAGGACAGGGTAGGAAGAAGGGGAGGAGGAGTGGCACTATATGTAAAAAATACTATTAAAGCTTTGGAATTTCAGAGCTTAAAAGGGAGAGAGGAGGCATTGTGGGTTAAAATAGAAAGAGGGAAAGAGAAATCTATTTGCATTGGCATGATATACAGACCTCCCTCACAAGAGGAAGAGGTGCATGGAGAGTTAATTGAAGACATACGCAGCATTGCTAGGAAAGGGGAAGTGCTACTGATAGGGGATTTCAATATGCCAGATGTTGATTGGCACATTCCTGCTGCAGTATCATCTAGATCCTGGATTCTCTATAGGGAGAACTATTCAGGCAATTGGTAACAGACCCCACACGTGAAGGGGCCATACTGGACTTGGTGCTTACCAATGGTGAAAGCGTTTCTGATGTTATAGTGGGAGATCATTTTGCATCCAGTGATCACCAGATGGTGTGGTTCAGTATTAGGACTAGGGCTGTTAGAATCCATTCAAAGGTGAGGGTCTTAGACTTTAGGAAGACTAACTTTGCCAAGATGGGCCAATACCTCAGGGAGTCGTTAGCGGGATGGGAACAGCTGGGGGATGTAGAAAAACAGTGGGCAAAATTGAAAGGGGATATTTTAAGGGCAACCAACCTTTTTGTTAAAATGGTAAATAAAGATAAAAGGAAAAGGAGATCGCTATGGCTTTCGAAAGAAGTAGCTGAAAAGGTGAAGAAAAAGAGGGAGGCCTTCATGAAATACAAGAGATCACAGAGAGAGGAAGACAGGCATCTATATTTGGAAAAACTTAGAGAAGCTAGCAAAGTAGTCAGGAAAGCAAAGATTCAAAAAGAGGAGGAAATAGCCAATGCAATAAAATGGGGGGATAACACATTTTTCAGATATGTTAGTGAGAAGAGGAAGGGCAAAAGTGGTATTGTCAGACTCAAGGGTGAAGGCGAGGAATATGTAGAGGCTGATGAGGATAAAGCGGAAATGCTTAACAAATATTTGTGTTCTGTGTTCACAGATGAAGAACCAGGAGCAGGACCTCAGAAAACACCCACAAACAGGAAGAGAAGCAAGGGACATCTTGAACAATTTTCAGAAGACTATGTTTGTGGGAAACTAGATCAACTTAAAGTAGACAAAGCAATGGGACCGGATGGGATACACCGTAGAATACTGAGGGAACTTGGGGACGTTCTAGCAGCTCCACTGACTGACCTTTTCAATTCCTCGTTGGAGTCGGGAGTGGTTCCTAAGGACTGGAGAGAGGCTCATGTGGTGCCTTTACACAAAAGCGGAAGTAAGGATGTGGTTGAAAACTAAAGGCCGGTTAGTTTAACTTCGGTGGTGAGTAAATTATTGGAAACGCTGCTGAAAGAGAAAATAGTGAGGTTTCTGGAGTCCAGTGGATTACAGTATCTAAGGCAGCATGAATTCACCAGAGGCAGGTCTTGTCAGACAAATCTAATTGATTTCTTTGACTGGGTGACCAGGGAGTTGGACTGAGGGAGAGCCCTAGATGTGGTGTATTTAGATTTCAGTAAAGCCTTTGACACTGTTCCTCACAGGCGACTTATAAACATACTGAGCACCCTAGGGATGGACCCTAAAGTTACTGCTTGGGTTAGAAATTGGTTGGGTGGGAGATGACAGAGTACAAGTAAATGTAGCTCACTCTGAGGAGAAGGATGTTACCAATGGTGTGCCCCAGGGATCTGTCCTTGGTCCAATTCTTTTTAACATCTTTGTTAGTGATATAGCGGAAGGGCTGTCAGGTAAGGTTTGCCTCTTTGCGGATGATACCAAAATCTGTAATAGAGTAGACACCCAGGAAGGTGTAGATAACATGAGGAGGGATCTAGCTAAGCTTGAAGAATGGTCTAGAATTTGACAGCTGGGATTTAATGTTAAAAAATGTAAGGTCATGCATTTGGGCTGCAGCAATCCAAGGGAGTAATATAGTATAGGGGGTGAAGTGCTTTTGTCCACTAAAGAAGAGCGGGACCTAGGTGTGGTTGTGTCTTATGATCTTAAAGTAGCTAAACAGGTAGAAAAGGCGACGGCAAAAGCTAGAAGGATGCTTGGGTGCATACAGAGAGGAATGGCTAGCAGAAAAAAGGAGGTGATAGTGCCTCTGTATAAGTCTTTGGTGCGACCTCATTTGGAGTATAGTGTGCAATTCTGGAGACCGCCCTTCAAAAGGATATAAATAGGATGGAGTCAGTACAGAGGGTGGCTACTAAAATGGTTAGTGGTCTTCATTATAAAGCATATGTGGACAGACTTAAGGATCTTAATATGTATACATTAGAAGAAAGGCGGGATAGAGGTGATATGATTGAGATGTTTAAATACCTCTGTGGCATAAATGTACAGGGGGGAGTCTCTTTCAATTGAAAGCAAGTTCTGCTATGAGGGGACAAGGGATGAGGGTGAAGGGGGATAGATTCAGTAGTGATATGCGGAAATATTTCTTTACGGAAAGAGTGGTGGATCTGTGGAATAGTCTTCCAGTGGAGGTGGTAGAGATGAGGACAGTATCTGAATTCAAAAAAGCATGGGACAAACAGAGGATCTTTAAAGG
The DNA here is from genome assembly GCA_033557465.1 of Ichthyophis bannanicus. NCBI lineage: Eukaryota > Metazoa > Chordata > Amphibia > Gymnophiona > Ichthyophiidae > Ichthyophis > Ichthyophis bannanicus. The sequence continues at coordinate 896,378,766 of CM066035.1, read as the reverse complement.
AAAAAAGGGGACTGCTGTAGTTGTTGATATGGAAGGACAGACTAGATAGGCTATGTGGTCTTTTTCTCTTGTCATATTTCTATGTTTCTTTATACGCAATTTGTATTTTTGTTCCTGTTTCTGCAGTGTCCCTCTCCTGCTTAGCCACTCCCACTTATGAATCCAGGTGAGTGGAGCTGATCGTATAGTTTGAAATGCCACATAGACTGCCACATACATTTCTGTGGTGGGTTTTTTTTTTGTTACCTGTAACCTTAGGAGGAAGGATTTTGCGGATGTTGTAAACGATAGATGCCTTTGATTCTTAAACAATGGCGAAACCATGAAAAATAAAATCTGTGAAGACAAAAAACAAAGGGAACCTAGGATCAAGGCCAAACTATGGAAAAACAAACCAGGCATGAGTGTGAAAGGGCTTGTGTTCAGTGTCCAGCTTACATCTTCTGCTCTCGAGTCACCTCTGGCTGGGCGCACTGCAGAGGTAGTGCTCACAGTGCCTGAGGACAGGGAGTCGTAGTCATTGTACACTCCGGACACCTAGTGATCAGATTTAAGGTCTGTGATAGCAGGATTCTAGTGTGTGCCCCTCCTCCCTGTACTGGCACTGTAATGATAGAACTTAAGGAACCTGGAAGGAGATATACGATCGCTTGGTAGTTGTGAATGAAGGTTCATGGTGCTAAATCACAGCCCTGGATCCAGTTGAAGAGTAAGGCTAAAGGAGCAGGTGGAAGTTCCAAGGTAAAAAAAAAAAGGCTGGTTAATATTTTGAAAAGGTCCCAAAAATCAGATTTCAAATCGTCATCGGAAATAAACCCCAATTTGTAACAAGCGTACGCTTAAATATGTCAGTTATGTCTATTGGCAGTCGTGTTGACATCTACCAGTGTCACTGCTTGTAGGGGGCCTATTTACTAAGCTGCCATGAAGGAGTGTATAGGAGAGACTCCCGTCCACTTTAGAAGAGAAACACAACAACCTGACCTGCCTTGATATGAATCTAGGTAAGGGATTCAGGACAGAAAGTGATTCCCAACGGAGAGTGTTAAACCAGGCTCAGAGTGAAGCTAGTAGACCGCCCTAGGGGAATAGACCAGTACTGCTAGCGCAATCCTAAACCTTTTCTCTCCCTTTGAAACATGCAAAGCTAAGCCCAGGCACTGCTCTTGAATAAGGAGTTGTGTGTGTTCAGAACCTGGACTCAGCCTTCTTGTTGTCACAAGGCGCTTCACGACAGCTTCTAGGACCCAGTCACTTACTCACGCTATCACAGCTGCATTAGCTTGGGAAAGGCTATTTTAGGGTGTGCAGCAGGCGAGAACTGTAGCAGGTAACACAAAGCTCTAGCTAATTGCATAATGTGTAATCCTATGGGATGTGTTTGTGACTGACTTTGAAGACTTCAATTAAGCGTGTACTAAATTATGACTAAATAAATAATCTGCCACACAGGAAACATTTGGGAGCAGCTTTTTTCCTCTGTATTAACTGCACCGTACCAAACAGTTCACATAGACTTTTGCAACTACCATGCATTAATGCTGGCAATTAATGTGCAGAAACTGCAAACTCTTATGGGGAGCCCTGGTATGCACGGTGCTGCACTGGAGGGTTCACAGACTCACAAACCATGTTGGTCGGACAACGGCTGGGTCTGCTGGCCTGTTTCGAGGACACATTTCGATACCAACAGGTTCACTCATAAGCTGCATTGGTCAGGCAACCGTTGGGCCTGCCACAGGCCAAGTCGGCACACTGGCCTTCTGTTTCTCCTGCTAGGAGCAGGTTCGATCTTCTTCGGGATAGACAAGTGTCAGCCATTGAGGGGCATCCGGAAGCCTGGTGAGAGCCGGCTGGTGTGTGGGATCTGTACCCGGAACAAGGAAAAAAGCTGAAAAGATAAGAAAACTCAATAGAAAAACACTAGCTGAAAACAAAAAGAAAGGAGAGCAGGAGGATGGTCCTCATGGCCGGATGGATAGAATAGACTGAGGTGGGAAGAGAGTGGGCACTGTGGTGGGGTGGCTGGTACATGCTCAGAGGAGTCTCTCTCTCTCTCTTTTTTTTTATTTTATCTTTAAACAATTTTACAATTAATCAAGTAGACATACTTCTACAGAATATTCCCACATGGAGTGAAAACAAACAAGGCAATAAATCAAAAGAGGAAAAATTTAAACTCCAAGAAGGACACTAGCCCACAAAACTGGAGGCGATCCAATCCCAAATTTCAAGGAAAAACAAACAACAAAAAAAGAGAATGAGGACGGCGAACAGCAGAAATATTATTGATTCTGGGTCATAATGTTAAGATCATTAAACAGAACTAGACAAAGTACATTGGGCTGATACAAAGAAGACTAAATGAGTAGGATCCATAAATATATATCTAGCAGACACATTTGCAGGGAGATTTCAGGAATACAGGGCTCCAAGCTGAAGAACCCCAGGCCTCAAAAGAAGGAACTCCTTCCTCCTTTTCTAGCTTTTTCTTGGAACATCAGAATACATTCTATTTTTATGAGTCAAAAAACGAATCATTCCTATATTGGAAAAAGAGCCGCATGGGCCAGTCCCGATCTGAGGGCAATGCAATAGTCACAATCAAAGTTGCAGGACTCACCATCTCAGAGTCAGACGTCTCCAGCACAGCAGAAATATCAAGTACGTCCATTACCACTGCCTGATCCCAAGATTGTTCCTGTCGAGTTTTACCCAAAGGAAGATAGTATATTTTAGAAATAGGTGAAATAGCATCAGGGGATACTTTCAATATCTCGACAGATACCTTGAACATATCTCGTGATGGGATCAGAGGAGCCTTGGGAAGCCAATTGTCCTTAAATTAAACTGTCCAACAGCATTTTTCAAGAACTTAACTTTGCTACGTAAAAAGATAATATCTTTCACCAAAAGCTCTTCGGTCCTAGAAATATTACTGATCCGTTCTTCAAAAATGGGAACTTGCTGTTGTAACCCCTGAACTGCTGCCTCCATCTGCATAAATTGATTCTCCAAAGAAGAAACTTTACCAGAAAGAGCCTCTAAATTCGGAACCATGGTCTTTCCCAAGTTGGCAATCGCCTGCCAAATAGTCTCGCGTGAAAAGACCTCAGGTTGCTTCAAAGAAATGCAACCAGGGGCATTGGAACTCCCAACTGATCTGCAGCATGCCCACTCTCCCGCTGCTCAGGTGAAGAAGTAAGGAAAGAAGTCTCAGCTGCACTTTCCAACAGGTCAATATCCACTACTATGGCCCCTCAAACGCATCAACAGCCGTATGTTCTTCTAACGCTATGGCTCCTAAACTGCCACCATTGGCCCCCCTTGAGTCAAAACGCTGATTACCACATCAGATGTCTGTGCACCAGACTGGTCAGAAGGCACAGGGAAGCTTGTGGCTGTGAAGGGGGGGACGACCTGTAGCTACGGGCTCAAGGAGGTTTCAGAGCCTGAGAGTGGACCAGGGCTCCCAACAATGATCCCACCGTGCTGTGGCTGTTCTCCAGAGCTTGAAGCCTGTATGTCTAGGTGCTGAAGAAAAGGAAGGACAGAAGCAACAGCCGGGGTAAGTTCAGGCTTTGAGGGTGCCTTCATCTGAGTTTTCCCCTCAGGTCGAAACATTCAACAGTCTGCATCCGCTATCTTGGAATGCTCCAGAGAGAGAGGAGTGTTCTAGACTCTTCTGAGCTATTGGAGAGCGATGACATCACCCATGTGTGGCTGACTTATCCTGCTTGTCCATAGAGAACTGCAGCAGATTGAAAAAAGTAAAGTTAGCTACAGCTCTGTATTAAGTGCCTTCAAGTCAATGCGGACTCCTTGGCAAGGTATGACTGGAAGTAGATTGCTGGGTCTTTTCTTCCAAGGCAATGGAGGGTAAAGTGACTTGCCCAAGGCCACAAGGAGCATGAGTGAGAATCAAACCCAGATCTTCTGGGTAATAGGCTGTTGCTCTAACCACTATGCTACTTCTCTACTCACATAGCTAATTACATAATTTATTTATTTTATTTATTTAAAGGTTTTCTATTCCACCTTTCATATCATTAAAGTGGTTTACAATGAACAATAAGAGTAGTTACTCAAATGTAAGAGGTGTTCTCCAGGAGCAGCAGGAATCAGTCCTCACATATGGGTTACGTCGGCGTCGACGGAGCCCCCATGCGGAGCATTTCTCCAGCTTTCAAAGAAAGCCTTTGGGAATGCAGGCACACATGCGCGGTCCCCTTCCCGCCCAAAGGTGCCATCTTGCTCAGTCAAATGACATAGCTAAAAGACAGCACAAAAAAAGAAAATGAACTATATACAACTGCAACTCCAAGGGGAGGAGGGAGGGTCATGAAGACTGATTCCTGCTGCTCCTGGAGAACACCTGTTACAGGTAATTACTCTTTCTCCAGGACCAAGCAGGAAGTCAGTCCTCACATATGAGTGACTCCCTAGCTCTGGGCTACCAGGAACCCAGGCTGAAAAATAGAGCTCCCTCTAGAGCCCCAGCAACAGTAAGAGAATCTTCTCTGAGACCACACCTGACGGTAGCCCAACACCAGGGCCGGAGGGTAGGAGTTGCCTAAACCTCAAAGAGATTACGGAGTACCGCTTGACTGAAAGCACTGTCCCTACGGGACTCCCTCTCGAGGCAGTAGTGGTCCGCAAAGGTCTGGCTTGAAGACCAAGTAGCGGCCCGGCAGATGTCTGCCAACGGAACAGAGCGGAAGTGAGTTACTGATGCGGCCTTCGCCCGAACCTGGTGGGCCGTGACTTGACCCTCCAGGGAGAGGCCGGCTGACCTGTACGCCCAGGCGATACAGTCTGCCATCCAGATGGACAACGTACGCTTATTGACAGGCAACCCCAGTTTATTAGGGTCAAAGGAAATGAAGAGCTGAGAAGCCCTTCTATGCCCCTGCGTACGTTCAAAGTAAAAGGACAGCGCCCTTCTACAATCCAGGGTATGCAAGACAGTCTATGCTCTACTGGCGTGCGGCCTGGGAAAGAACGTTGGAAGTACCACCTCCTGGTTGAGGTGGAAGGAGGACACTACCTTTGGAAGGAACTTAGAATGAGTCCGCAAGACTACCCTGTTCCTATAGAACCTGGTATACGGCCTATCCGAGACCAGGGCCTGAAGCTCTCACCTGCCTAGCTGAGGTGAGTGCCACAAGGAACAATACCTTCCAGGAGAAGAAACGTAAATGGCAGGTTGCCATCAGCTCAAAAGGTGGTCGAGTCAGTTGCTGCAAGACCACATTGAGATCCCACTCAGGAGCAGGTGGACGAATAGGAGGCTTAAGTAGAAGCAGGCCTCTTAGAAAGCGGGACACCAGAGGGTGGCCTGAGAGAGATTGTCCATCCACCTGCAAGTGGTGAGCTGAGAGGGCACTGAGGTGAACCTGGACAGAGTTGGACTGAAGCCCTAGGTTGGAAAGGTGGAGCAGGTATTGAAGCACCACCTGGATAGAGCAGGAGAAAGGGTCCTCTTGCTGTTGAGAACACCAAATAGAGAACCTACGCCACTTTAGAGCATAGGCCTTCCTGGTGGAATGTTTCCTAGAGGCCAACACCACCTCTTCAACCTCCCTTGAGAGGAGCAAGGGAGCAAGGACTAGCCTTTCAGCAGCCAGGCCATCAAATTGAGGGATTTGAGGTTGGGATGCAAGAGGGACCCCTGGTCCTGAATCAGAAGGTCAGGTTGCAACCCCAGAGGAAGTGGAATATCCACCGCCAACTGCAGAAGAAGAGGGAACCACGGCTGCCTGGGCCACCCGGGAGCTATCAGGATCACCGTGGCTCGGTCCTGCTGGATTTTGAATAGAGTCCGGGCCACCAGAGGTGTGGGAGGAAAGGCATACAGCAGGCCCCCTGACCAAGGGATCAGGAATGCATCTGGCGCTGTTCTCAAGGGATGCGGTTGCCTGGAACAGAACCAGGGTAGTTGTCTGTTGAGCAGACTGGCAAAAAGATCCATGGTCGGAAGACCCACTTCAGAAAGATCTTTTGCACTACCAGAGGATCCAACTGCCACTCATGAGGCTGCAGGAGTCTGCTGAGTCTGTCCGCCAGGTAGTTTTCCTGGCCTGGGAGGTAGACTGCCTTGAGGGTCATGCCCTGGGTGACAGCCCAGGAGCAGAGAACTTGTGCTTCCAGGCAGAGAAGTCTGGATCCCGTGCCTCCCTGCTTGTTGACGTAGAACATAGCCACCTGGTTGTCCGTCTGAACTAGGACAGACTGGTGAGACAGGATCTGAGAGAAAGTCCACAAGGCCAGCCGAATGGCCCTCAATTCCAACAGGTTGATCTGCTGGGTGGCCTCCCATGGAGACCACAGGCCTTGGGTGCAGGCTCCCTGGCAGTGAGCCCCCCAGCCCGGTTGTCAATACCTGAGTGTGTGGGGAGGCCTGAAAAGGAACACCCCTGACCAGATTTGGGAGATGCCACCACCAGCGTAAGGAGTCCACCAAGGGTTTGGACACCTTTATTCTGTCTGACAACTTCCCTGTGGCCTGCAGCCACTTCATCCTGAGGTGCCACTGAGCCGGCCTCATGTGCAGCCGGGCATGTGGGGTGACATGCACTGTGGAAGCCATGTGACCTAAGAGCCAGAGGAAGTTTCTGGCCGAGACCAGAGAGTCCGCCCGAAACTGACCGGCCAACTTTATCAGCCTGTGAGCTCTGTCCACAGGCAAAAAGGCCTTTGCTTGGAGGGTATCCAACCTGGTCCCTATGAATTCCACGTCTCGTGAGGGGACCAAAGTGGACTTTGGGAAGTTTATAACAAACCCCAGGTGCTGAAGCAGGGATATGGTTCTGCAGGTGGCCTGCCTGGCCTTCTGTGGAGACTGGCCTCTGATTAGCCAGTCGTCCAGGTAAGGGAACACAAAGATCCCCTGGTTCCTGAGGTAGGCCGCAACCACCGCCAGGCATTTTGTAAAAACCCTGGGGGCGGAGGTGAGGCCAAAAGGAAGCACTCTGTACTGGAAGTGCTTTCCTCCCACCACAAATCTGAGGAATTGTCTGTGGCTTGGATGGATGAGGATGTGAGTATAAGCATCCTTCAGGTCTAAGGAGCACAGCCAATCTCCCTGCTGGAGGTAGGGCAGTAAGATTCCAAGGGTAAGCATCTTGAACTTTTCCCTCTCCAGAAACCTGTTCAGATTTCGCAGGTTGAGGATGGGTCTGAGGCCTCCTGTTCTTTTTGGTACCAGGAAGTACCTGGAATTGCCCTTCCAGGTGGTGAGGCACCAGTTCCACCGCCTGGTCCCTCAGTAGACGTTCCAACTCCTGAAGGAGTAAGTCTCTGTGCAGAGGGGGTCTTGGAGGCTCCCCTGGAAAGTAGGAGGGGGGTATCTGGGTGAAGTGGAGCAGATAGCCCCTTTTGATGATACTTAACACCCAAGTATCCCCTGTAATGGCTGGCCACCTGTCTGCGTACAGGATCAGCCGACCTCCTGTGCCCTAGAGAGGAGGAGAGGCTATGCTGGTATAGTCAAAAAACCCCTCCCTGCTAAGCAGGAGCCGGAGTAGGAGGCTTGGGGGCCTTCTGCCTACGGGGCCTATGACCCTGCCCCTTGGCCTGCTGGCCCTGTTGGGGAGCTGCAGAGGCCTGGTAGTGAGGGTAGGTTTTATAGGCAGTGGTCTTCCTCGGGTAAAAGGTCTTTTTTTTATTTTATTTTTTTTTAAAATAGTTTATTTATATTCCACCGAACACAGTACAATACAGTACATATATACAGATAACCCCGGGGGGGCGGGGTGAACTCTGATCCCCCCCCCTCGGGCAGTACAGCAGAAGTAAATAGGGGGTGGCTTTTAACAATTTTCCCCCCCCACCCTACTCCCCTCCACCCCCCTCTCACCACCCCCCACCCGCCTATCCCCCCCTCCCCCCCTCTGATACAGCCAGCGGCACCGCACCACTCCCTGTCTCCCTTCATTGCCTTATTCGGGATGTGTCCTCAGCTTCCGCTCTGTAGGATCTCATTCCGACTTTGGGCCCCCAGTTGTAGAATGTAGGGCTCCCAGACCGCCATAAAGGCCGGCCACCTTTTGACACTGCCTCGCGCCCAACGATGTTCCAATTGCATCATTTGGTGTAAGCTGTTTCTCCACTCCCCAAAAGTAGGGGACTGAGGGTCCCTCCAAAGCCGAAGAATCGGCGCTTTCCCCACCAGACAAGCCTTACGAATCAACAACCGTTCCCCCTTCTTCCCTGGGCAAGGAGGGGGTATACAGTCCAGCACCACCAGGGGGCCCGACCACCGGAGTCTTTGCTGAAGAAGACCCCCCAGAAAGGAGCAGATTTTAACCCAATAGGGTTGTAAAGATGGACAGTCCCACCACATATGCAGGAGGGTCGCCAAGGGCTCCGAACAGCGAGGACATCGACCATCTGTAGTTAATCGGCTCCGTAGCGCCCGCCTCGGAGAGAAATGGACTCTAGTAATACATTTAAATTGCACCTCTCTCCAACGCATCCCCTGTGCTAGGCTAACTATGCGGCGCGGCGCCGCACGCACCGTACCAGGGGGCACTTCGCAAGCCAGTTCTCCCTCCCAAGCCATCTCCACCTCCCGATAGTCCGGGGCGGGGATGAGGTTGGCCACACGAACTTTAAAGGCCGATATCGATACCGGGGTGTCGCCCCCCAGTGCAAAGAAGTCCAGAATCCACTCAGCCCGCTCAGTGCGCAATGCCGCCCGTGGCAGAGAAGATATATAGTGGGGCACCTGGATATATGCATAACCGTGTCGGGGGGACAGATCCCATTCCCGGCTCAGCGTCCTGAAGGATTTGCATTCTCCCGAGGGCTCCACCAGGTGTCCAAGGAGCTTCAACCCACGCCCGTCCCAGTCTTGGAAGAGCACCGATTCCGAGCCCGGAGTAAATGACAAGTTCCCTCGTATTGGCAACCAGTTAGAGGTCTGCCAAGGTTCACCCCACTGCGCGTTAAGATATTGCCAGGTCCGTTTTGCCGAGTTTATTAGCACGCTCCGCAGTATATAACGAGGGAGGGCTGGGTTTGCTCCATGCAGAACCCCTAACAAAGTAAGCGGGGCGACAAAGCATTCCTCAAGGACCCGGGGCGTGAAGAAGGTGGTGTCGCCAAGCCAATCCGCCACATGCCGAGCTTGACAAGCTAATGCATAAGCCCGCAGGTCTGGGAGTCCCATCCCCCCCTTCACGCCACTTTCCCAGCAGCTGGGTCCACGGGATGCGCGCCCTACCCCCCTTCCAGAGAAAGGAATGAAAGCAGGCCTCAATACGGTGCAGATCTTTGCGGAGCAACCATACTGGCAGAGTCTGGAGCCAATAAAGGAGTCGGGGCAGTACCACCATCTGTACCGCCGCCACCTTCCCGGAGAGGGACAATGGGAGGGAGCCCCACGCCCGCAGCTGCGTTTGCAATCTCCTCAGGGTACGGTCCAGATTACGGCCATATAACCTAACGGGATGGCTGGGCAAGACAATTCCTAGATATATGAACTCGTCTGTCGCCCATTTGAGCGGGAACTCTCCAGTCCACGCACCCCGTAGAGTGCCCAGCATGTCAAGGGCCTCCGATTTCTCCTTGTTGATGCGCAATCCCGCCACTCTCCCAAACCTTTCAAATTCCGACATCAGACCCCGCAGGGACCGCTCCGGGGAGAGCAAATGAACAAGTAGATCGTCGGCAAAGGCAGAGAGCTTGAATTCCTGTGTCCCGATTTGTATTCCGGCTATCGCTCTGGAGGCCTCGATAGTCCTTATCAAGGGGTCAAGGGAAAGGACGAACAACAAAGGGGAGAGAGGACATCCCTGCCGTGTCCCTCGGCCTAAATCAAAGGCCTCCGAGGCGACGCCATTACAAACCACCCCCGCAGTCGGTTGGGCATAGAGACTCCGTACCATCCGACAGAAGTGGGCACCAAGGCCATATTTCGGCAAAAGTGCCCACAGATATTCCCAGTTCACCCGATCGAAGGCCTTTTCCGCATCAAAACTAATCAACAAAGAAGGTAGTTGGCGATAGTGCACCCACTCCATGGAGACCAGAATTTTCCTCAAATTCCGCACTGCATAGCGGCCCTTAACGAAGCCCACCTGCGAGACGTGTACGAGGTGGTCCAACACATCTGCCAGCCGAGTAGCCAAGACTTTGGCTAACAATTTCAGGTCGAAGTTAAGCAACGAGATAGGTCGATAGGAGCCGGCCGCTAAGGGATCTTTGCCGGGCTTAGGGATCAACACAATATGGGCGTGATTGTTCCCCCAGCGAAAGGCCCCCTGCTCAGTACGACGGTCGAAGACCGCCAACAATGCTGGGTGCACGGCTTCCCCCAAAATCTTGTAGAATTCAGCGCCCAAGCCATCTGGGCCAGGCGACTTATAGCAACAGGCCGATGAAATTACCGATTGGATCTCCTGAGCTGTCAGGGGTTGTTCCAAAGCCTCTCGTTGGTCTGCAGTAAGTTGGGGGAGGTCAAGTCCCTCCAAATAGTCACGGAGTTCGGCCTCTGGCACACTCTCGGTCTCATACAGAGATTGAAAAAAGGTCTGAAAGAGCTGTGCGATTTCTCCATTCTCTCTGCGGAGTCTGCCCGTGTCATCTCGCAAGGCCGCCACCAAGCGGGAGCCCCTATGTCCCCGTAGACACCGGGCGAGCAACCTTCCCGTTTTGTCTCCATGACAGTACATTTGGTATCGATAATAAAGGAGGGATTTCTTGGCCCGTTGGTGGATTAACTCATTTAAGTCCACTTGAGCTTCCCATAGCCGTTGTTTATTCGCCGTTAGTGGGGCACGAGCGCATAGCCGGCGCAGGCCCACAACCCGCCTTTCCAAGCGTATGATCCGGTCAGCGATCATCCAGCGTTTGCGAGCCGCAAAGCCAATAATATCGCCACGTAGCACTACTTTCGCCGTCTCCCAGACCAATTCTGGGTCCCCCTCATGGCACTGATGATCGTTCAAAAATTCTTGCCAGCGCTGGCGAAGGAATTGGTGAAACTGGACATCATGATAGAGGTCAAGTGGGAAACGCCAGAGCCGAGACCCAGAAGGTTGTGTTTCTCCCCAATGTAGTTCCAACCACACCCATGCGTGGTCGGAGATTTCTAGGGGACCAATCTGAGTCTCTCCCACCTGGGCAAGGGTTCCCCCCGAGAGTAGAATGTAGTCAATACGGGCACTCGAGCCGTGTGCTCGGGATTGGTGGGTATAGTCCCTCTCAAGGGGATGAAGCAGTCTCCAGGGGTCCACCAAGTCCAACCGTCTCCGAAATCTCTGTAACATACGGGTCGTGGGGATCCTGTCCCGGTTCTCCCCCTCCGTCGAGGTATCCAACTCGACATCCAAGATGCCATTAAAATCACCCCCCAAAAGCAAGGGGGAGTCGGGGAGCTGCTCGACTCGGGAGGCCAAGTCACAGAAAAAATTGGGGACGGGCGTGTTCGGCCCGTAGATGTTTCCGATGGTCATTAGTTTCCCTTCAAGGTAGCAATGCAGAAGCAAATATCTGCCCATATCATCTGCTTTAAGGGTGGCCAGCGAGAAGCGAACCCTTTTGTGGAACAAGATTGCAACGCCCCCCTTTCGCCCATTTGCAGGAGAGCCCCAAACCTGACCCACCCATGAACGGCATAATTTATCGTGTTCTTCCGCTGTCTGGTGGGTTTCTTGTAGGAGGGCGATGTCGCACTTTTGGCGGGCAAGGGCTTGCAGCACCTTATATCGCTTAATCGGGTTCCCCAGCCCGCAGACATTCCAAGTGACAATCTTCAAAGGCACGAGGCAGTGTCAAAGATCCACCAAAGGTCAAACTTCGCATATAATAGAGAGGTCCTCCCAGCCTGGGACCCCCCTCTCTCAGGATTTTTGAGGGTGCTGCACCACAGAGTTAGCCGCAAGAGCCCAGTCACCCCTCCCCCCCCACCCCTCCCCAATCCCCCCCTCCGTCCCCCCCTCCCCATCCCCCCCAAATCCTACCAGTCCACCCACCCGGTCGGACAACTTCCACTGACATTCGGGGTAACCCCTCCCTTGGTCCACCCGTCCCACCCCCATACTGACGGTTCCCCCCTCCCGGTGCCCTCCATAAAGACCCGCCCTTGCCTATTCATATAGAGAATCTCCCACTGACAGCCAAACTCTGCCAATTCCCCTCAACCCACCCAATCTCGAAACGCAGGGAAGTCGGGCGACTCCACCCGGGTCTCTGCCGGTCTCTACCCCCCCCCCCCCGGCCGTGTCCAACTTCGTAGAGGGTTAGAGGGGCGTCTCCTGGCCTACTGTCCCGGGTGTCTTGGGGGGGCCCCCGGTAATACATTCTTGACCCCGCCCAGCCATGGGGTGGGGGCGGGCCCCATCTCGACCCCGCATTCGGGGGGGGGACCACCCACCCCCCACCGGCGATAAGCTGACCGCCCTACTCCCACCCCGGCCCCCCCGGTGCATGGGCCGGCCAGGCAGGCATCGCCAAGGCGAATTTATACAAGCCCCAGTCTCCCCCAAACGAAACGCATATACATTGTCTAGGGCACGTAGCTAGGATTGTGGTCCCTCCCCCCTCCCTTGAGCCCCCACCAGCCGGGAGGGACGTCGGCGATTCTCACATCCGTCCTGTGGGCGCTTTCCCCCCCCCCCCCCCCGTCCGGACGCAATCTCCCCCCCCCCCGACCCCACCCCCATGATCGGGCCGACGGGCCGACCACCATCCCCCAGTTATCCGGTCCTACGTACTCACTAAGCTTGCGGGAGGGGGGGGGGGGAAGAGGAAGGGGGAGGGGAGAGGAGAGGGGAACAGCCCAACTATGACGATCACTCCATTGTTGTAGAGATCGCGGCCCTACCCCAGGTGAACCCTTCTTGCACACTTGTCAGCAAGTGCATTCATTAGCTGAGACAAAGTAACCTTATAAACCTAACAGCATTGAGTCAAAGTAACCCTGCTGAGGCTACAAACTGCTGCTTTGTAGCCATGCTCTCGGTACTAATACATTGAACTACCCATAGGAAGAATTCCACAGGGTTCAATCTAGTTCTGGAGCTCAGTCCAAGACGGTCCAAAGCCGAGAGGAATTTGAAAAGATAAAAATAAAAAATAAATGAATTAAATAAAAGAAAATATTTAAAAAAAAACAAAAAACGGGAAGGGCAGAAGCTTGAACCCAACACACGAGTCAGGAACTGGCAAACCAAAGAAAGAAATAAATTGTAAAAATATTATACAAATAGTAAAAATAATGAACAAACAGAGCTCCGGATCCAGGCTCTCAATCTAGCCGCTACAAGGCGGTCTGCGGAAGCCTAAGGTCCTCTCAGTTGAGCGCTAGAGTCCCGTTACACACCGAGCGTCGGCCCTCAGGAAGAGTCTTGGTTTGGGGTGTTGAGGGAATCCAAGAATGTAGCAGCTTCGGCCGGCGTTGCTAGGAGTTTAGCACGGCCCTGATGTTCCACCCGCAAGCGGGCAGGGTATAGCAGTGAGAAGCGGATCCCTTTGGCGAAGAGCTGCGCGCAGACCGAAGAAAAGGCACGCCGTTGCTGACTTACAAGGATTGAGTAATCTTGAAAGACAAGAATTTGTTCAGCAGACGTTTGGTGGGGTACCCTGCGGCTGCGGGCAAGTCGCAGAACTTCCTCCTTCTGCCGGTACTCCTGGAACCGGGCGATGACTGCTCGGGGTCGCTGTGCCTGCTCTCTGCGGGGTCCTAGCCTGTGCACGCGGTCTAGTTTCACCCGGCTTCCTTCGGCACCTCCAACAAGCTGGTCGAGCCAGGATTGCAGATAGTTGAAGAGGGCTCCATCCCCCACGGATTCGGGGATCCCCACAAATCGTAAGTTTTTGCGGCGCCCCCTGTTCTCTAAATCGTCCAGCTTTTCACTCTGCTGCTTAACAATGGATTCGAGGGTAGCCACCTTAGCCGTGAGGGAGTGTTGGGTGTCTTCGACCTCAGCTATACGCGTCTCCGCCTGGTCCATTCGTCCGGCGAATTCAGAGAAGTTTTGGTTAAGGGTCTGCAGGCTCCCTGCGAGGTCTTGAAATCGAGCCTCTAGTGCATGAACTACCGCCGCACTCACCTCAGCTACCAGGTCAGAGCCATCTCCGGATTTCGGGCTAGTAGGCGCCCCTTCGGCCATTTTGGCCTCTGTGGCACGTGGCTTCTCTCTCCTGAGAGATTTCGTTGCCATCGGGTTATTGCTCTTGGGCAACCTCTTTTCAATCCCAGAACTGCTGAACTTAAAGCTCTCACCGAGATGTTCTATCGGGTCGGCAATAGCAAAAGCAATCGGCGGTGTGGGATCAGATTTTTAGCAGATTTGCGGGGTAATTACCCGGAGCTGGTCAGAACACGTCTGGTCAGCTCATTGCCAGACCGGAAGTTGGGTAAAAGGTCTTTTTCCCCGAGCCCTTCTTTTTCTGAGAAGGGGCAGAGGTCTTCCTGGACAGCCTTGTTTGGGTAAGAGTCTCGGTCTCGAGCTCTGCAGCCTTTTCGGCCATGGGCTTGCCAAAGAGGTTTTCACCTCGGCAAGGGACATCAACCAACTTGTCCTGTACCCACGGCTCGAGGTCCGAGGATTGTAGCCAGGTCTGACGGCATGCACCAATGCCAGCCCCTGCTACTCGGGCCGAAGCCTCAAATCCATCGTAGACTCCTCGAGAAATAAACTTCGAGCACTCTCGAATACCAGAAGACAAGGCCTTGAACCTCTGCAAAGGTTCCTCGGACAGACCAGCAGAGAACCCGGCAATCTCCTTTGCCAGGCCTCGAAGGTACATGCCCATGTACAGCTGGTAGGTCTGGATGCGGCAAGCAAGCATAGAGCCCTGGAAGCACTTTCTACCGAGGGCATCCAGGTTCCGGGCTTCCCTGCCGGGAGGCACCGAGGAGTGCATCTTCTGATTCTTCAGGCGATGCATGGCCAATTCTACCACTATGGAATGGTGCGGTAGCTGTGCCTTCTGAAACCCGGGGCTCTTGCGGACTTGATAGATGGAATCGACCCGCTTGCTTAGAACCGGCATCGAGGCCGGCGCCTCCCACATGTGGAAGAGCAACCGCTCCAGCATAGGAGGAACCGGGACAGTAAAGGCCTCCTTGGGAGGAGAGTCATACTGCAGAGCCTCGAGCTCCTCGGCTTGAGGCTCTTCCTCAGGGTCCGCTGGGAATGCCAGTGCCTTGGCCATGTCCCGTACGAAATCCAAGAACCTAGTATCCTCCGGGGGGGACCTTGTCCGAGGCTTGGAGCCCGGTGAGTCTGAAAGGACGCACCGAGTCCGGAAGGTGTCAGGGGACTCCTCCTCCTCTGTCTCCCACGCCGGTTCCTCCGAGGAGGAATCAAGCGGCTCAGAGTGGGCAGGCACTGACGCCATCCGCCCCGACGCTGAGGGAACCGGCGTCGACGACCTCGGTCCTGAACGGGAGGCCGAGGGTGACCACGGCCGAGGATCGACTTGAGTTCACATGGTCTCGAGGATCGGCTCGGCCTCCGGGGTCGACTTGGACGTCGATGTCCCGGTGGTCGGGGCAGATGCGCCGGTGAGACCGGCGATCAGCACCCACTGCTGCTCCATGAAGGCAGACAATCTGCTCTCCAAGGCCGTCAACCTGAGTCCGAGCTCAAGAGACCCAGCAGCATCTGACTTGGGCCCCGACGGCGGCTCCCCCGGAGGAGAGTCCACGAGGACTACAGTACTCACGTGACTCGGGGCCTCCGACTCTACACGAAGATGCTTGGCAGGCCTCTCCGACTCCAAAGACCCGGGACGGCGATCGGGGCTATGCGACCTGGCCCTCGAGGAGCCAAGAGCGTCCACCGATGCCACCCTCGTGGGTTTCTTCTTCCTTCGCTGCTCCCTCGAGGGGGACTCCCTTTCAGAGGAGCCCCGACGATGCGCAGGGTCAGACTCCCGAGATGTTGAGGCCTCTGACGAAGTCCAGACCCGTCCAGAGGCAGACTCGGAGAAGATCCTCTCACGCTGGTGCTGACGGCTCCGCAATGCCTTGGAAGACATTTTGCCACAGGGACTGCAGACCATAGAATTGTGGTCTGGCCCTAGGCACCGGAGGCAGCAGTCGTGTGTGTCGGTGAGAGACATTAGTTTCTTGCACCGATCACACTTCTTAAAGCCACTGACAGCCATCGGGGGAAAAAGGGCCCCTGCAAGTTCAAAAAATTGGGCTGCCAGGGAAAAGAAAAAAGGTGCAAACGCAGCCTCTAAGGACAAAAACCGAAAAAAGAGAGATCCGGGTTCGGCACTGGTATACCGAGTCCAGGCGGGAAAGGAACCGACGTCGAACCGATGTAAAACTTGACCCAACGCAGGAAAAATCAACTTTTTTTCATGGGTGACAAGGACAGGCGTCCGTAGGGCTCCGCGGAAAAAAGCAGACTGAGCAAGATGGCACCTTTGGGCGGGAAGGGGACCGCGCATGCGTGCCTGCATTCCCAAAGGCTTTCTTTGAAAGATGAGGAAATGCTCCGCATGGGGGCTCCGTCGACGCCGACGTCACCCATATGTGAGGACTGACTTCCTGCTTGGTCCTGGAGAAAAACCGATACATTATAACATTGGTAAGAATTACAGTATATAACACAGTAGGTGGTATGAAAATCAAACAATTACAAAGAAGTAATTTAGGAGAGGACATGCACATAATTGAAGTGACATAATCAATTTATATACAGTATAATTATAATCAGAATGTCAACTTATGTACATTTTCATTATGGTAGATACGTGAGGTGTAGTTAATGTTGGTTCAACGAGTGTCGTGGCCTAATGTATTTATTTATTTTATTTTATTTATTTATCTATTTCTTCTATACCGCCCCTTCCAGAGATCAGGGGCGGTTTACATGGAACAAGTAAACAAATTTGTATACTAATGTATACATTACATGGAACAGAGATTTTTTTTAACTTTATACAGATAATAGTTATTAACAGAGATTTATAACATTGTAACTTTATACAAATAACTGTGCATTAATTGTATAATTAATTAATGTATAACCCTATGGAATTTGTTTGTGACTGACTTCGAACACTTCACTTAAGCATGTACTCTAAATATAACCAAATAAGTACATTATTTACCAGGGAGGTAACATGTTAGCACCACACCACATCGCACCGCACAACAGTTCACATAGATTATTGCAACTATCATGCATTCATTTTAGCAATTAATGTACAGAAACGGCAAACTCTTAGCCCAGCTTAGTAAACAGGGGCCTAGCTGTGTTCCCCCTCCTTTAAGCAGTGGGGGGACACATAAAGGGGATCATTTTACAGAGCTTTTGTCCATGTTTTACATGTGCAAAAGAACTCTTAAAAAATTGGGCACAGTATATGTATGTAAAAAGTACGTATGCCAAAAGTTAGCACTTACTTTTATAAAAAACATATATAGGTATTCCCAAGGCTGGAGTTTGGGCGGAGTTGCAATGTACACATTTTATAAAATGCATGAATACCTGCACACATTTACACCTTCTTTAGAAGAAATGTAATTTTGTGCATGAGGATTGTACACTATTGAGGCTGGTTCTGTGTACCTGTGTTACAAATGCACATAGGCGCTTATGTTGCCTATAAATAAAGATGTACCTTTTCCAGCTTTAACATAGGCACCCTGTTATGAAATGATTTTCCACAAGTTCAAAAGTAATTATCACACAGCAAGTCCGTGCAAACCATGGAGACTAGTGATACCTCCATCCACTAGTGCCATAGAAATAAACAGTTTTAATATATAGACATATTTTTCTCAGGCAGTTTTCTCCTGTTCCTTTATATGGCCATGTCAGAGCTCGGGCTGTGTTCTGACACATGGGGATCATTTTATAAGCTCTATTCATGAGATAGACATCTGAAAATGGGTATGGGGATGTGCAAATAGATGAGACTCCCCCTATAGCAGGTTCTATAGATGTCCCCAGCATGAGAATGTCTAAGTCACAGAGGGATGTGGTGGAGGTGTGTCTGGGGCAGGATAGATGTGCGTGACAGATTTCAGAAATGGTGAACATGTCACCACCCACCAGCAGAAACGCCCATGTCTATTTCTGCTCTGAGTCATGAATAGACATCAGAAAAGCTCTCATTCTGCATCAGTCACCCGGAGGGCATAGAGAAGAAGCTACGCTGATATCCCCTATACATTTTATGATAATAACGAAAACTGAAGGGGAATGAGGATAAGGCACGTCAATACAGGCATGCAACATAGCTGGTAGGGATGCGCATTCAGCACAGGATACATGTTCCTATCCCAAGCTTTTGTAACAGGGACATCTATGTGGTTGCAGACGGCACAGCTCTTTTCAGGCACTGCAGGTTTCTAAAATCAAGCTGAAACGTACATGTTCCTGGCACTTTTTCTTACATTTTCCTCTGGTCGTCCTTTCTAAAATGCCACGTCACCGATCTTCATGCCTAACTACCTGGATTTCTCCCCTAATTTTATATCCCTCTCCTAGCTCAGTTTAGCCATCACAGTAACAGTTCTCAGAGGCTACAAAACTCAGCTTCCTCCAGATTCCAATGACATGGTCCTTACATCTAATCACTTATTTATTTAACATTTCTTATATACTGCCTTTCATGATATCAAGGTGGTTTACATTGAACAAACTGAAATTACATTGAACAGGGCATTATAACTTGGAGATAACTATTTTACAGGGAACATGGGCTATGGAGGGTTAAGTGGCTTGCCCAAGACCACAAGGAGCACCTGTGGGACTAGAAACCCCAGTCCTTCCGGCCCAAGGTTGCTGTCCTCTAGTGGGATTTGAATCCCCAACCCTCTGGCCTGAAGTACCTTGCCCAAACCACTAGGCCACTCCTCTCCACTTGGTGTCACTGCTGAGACTCCACTCCACTTGGTGTCACTGCTGAGACTCTTCCCAAGGGTTTGCCCAAGACCACAAGGAGCACCTGTGGGACTAGAAACCCCAGTACTTACAGCCCAAGGTTGCTGTCCTCTAGTGGGATTTGAACCCCTGATCCTCTGGCTTGAAGTACCTTGCCCCAACCACTAGGCCACTCCTCCACTCCACTCCATTCCACTTGGTGTCACCGCTGTGACTCTTCCCAAGGGTTTGAGCATTGGTCTGATATATCCCCATCTCCAGCCAGCCTGTGCAATAGAAAACATGACCCAGGAATCAAAAGCTAGATCCACTGCATGTTAAAGCACAGCCCTTGTAATTATGCCAGTCCAGTAATGGGGGGAGGTGCTCTGACTGCCATAGAAACGACCAATCATGGATGATCTTGCTGAAAGGTTTCCATAACTGTGGAAGATAGATAACAAGCGGAAGAAGACCATGCACAAGTAGATTTTATTCAGGGCCTGACTCAGCCAAGTTTTGGCTTTTGTCAGAGGCCTGTTAGCTTACTCTGTGCGGAGACTGAGGTATATACTTCTAGGGGCGGCTCAAGGCAATCTGCTGCCTGAGGCGAGAGATGAGATGTCGCCCTCCCCCCGGAGCAGGGGGGGGGGGTCTTTCTCAAAACTCCAGTCAGGGACTGAACCAAACCAAAAAGCAGACTAGATAATGTGGAGGAAATGCAAGATGTTTGCACACCAAGGAACTAAAACAAAGAGTGAGAACCGCAGTACTGTTTATAACACCAAATTATAACTCATTTTTTATTTTGTTGTTAAAAACTGCGTTATTGTCGTTGCTTTTTTTCTTTTTTGAACATACATTTTGCATCCACATAACCCCCTCTCTCAACAATGGGTGCAAAGCAGAAATAGGATATTCACCCACAGAACCAAAAAAAAAAAATCTGATTCTGACTATCTCACTAACAACAACAAACATTCTCCAGTACCAGGCATATTGTGGACTAATACAAAACCCTACAACAAAGTCACAGAGGATCTGTAGAGCAAACCTACTGTACTATACTCACATAAGAAGCCTACCCCAAAAAAACATAACTGTAAATACTGCAGCAGGCTGTGGAACATCCAAACACCTATTTGAAAAGCTGAACAATTCAGATTATTACAGATCAGATCCCTACATACAAACTCCATGTTAACAGAACACCTGGCCTTGGCCACAAACTCAGAACACAGACCCTCACCAAAGTTCAGAATAAGTGACCATAACCTAATAATAAACATATGTAGATAAACATTAAACTGCAACCCCAAGAAACCAGATTCTGCATACAATGCAACGCCATAGAAAGAGATGCATTTCCCTGTACTTTATAAAATATAAAGATAGCACTGAGACTTTTCATTAAATTGAAAATGAAATTCTCTCCTACCTTTATTGTCTGACCATTTTATTCTTGATCATGCTGGTCCCAATCTGAGGTCTCTGCTTTCCTCCACCTCCCAGGGGCGGCATGAGGGTGATGCAGGGCCATGTGCAGCGATTCATTACAGCATTATTTGCATAAATTTAGCTTGCTTTATTTTAAAATATATATGCCACCAATCTAAAATCCTAGGTGGCTTCCAAATATATACATGCCATTTAGTACAACAGATATTACAATAAAATGCATAATAAAAAGACAATTAAATTTGATTCATGAAAAGCCACTTACACAGCCCCCCCCCCCCAATCAGACCATCACCAATCTGCACATCAGATTTATTTCGCTATGACCAGATTATTGCTGAGGAGGGAAGATATAAAATGAGAAACTAATCCTGGTAGCCATGAATTCATACGTTGGATTGGATTGTGCTAGAGCTGGAAAAGTCCGGAACTCAGCAGCGGTGAAGTTATTAGGCTACTAAACAAAATTAAACTGAGCCATTCCCTTAAAATTTGAAATTTCCTTTAATCTGACATGACAAAATATTTTAAATTTCAGTCTGGCAGCATAAAGAACACAAAACTGCAAATCTCAAAGACAATACATATTCCAGTCTCCGCGCCCCCCCCCCCAACACCCTAAAGTGCTTCCATTTCCACAAAAACAGGAGCAACCTGGCGCCCCAACACAGCACTTCCCACCCTCTGAAAAACAAGAGAGACTTTGTAACCAAGAAGGGTTTGGCAACCCCAACATAACTCCTGAAACTGCACACTGGACCAGTATGGTGTTAATGGAAATATATATTCTGCAAAAGAACAAAGGAAATGCAAGATGTTCACACATCAAGAAGCTAAAAGAAAAAGTGAGAACCATGGCACACTTTATAATGCAGTGCAATGTATGCCTTTGAGTCAATGCTGACTCCTGATGACTCAGAAGCTCCTGGGTTTTCTTGGCAGTGTGACTGGAAGTAGATTGCCAGGCCTTCCTTCCGAGGCAATGGAAGGTTAGGTGACTTGCCCAAGGCCACAAGGACTGCTAGTGGGAATCTAACCCAAATTATAACTCATTTTATTTTGTTATATACTGTGCTATGGTTCTTGCTTTTTCTTTTGAATATATATTCTGCATCCACAGAAACCTCTCCCTCAACAATGGGTGCAGAGCAGAAGTAGGACATTCATCCACAGAACTCAATATATATATATATAAAAATCTGATTCTGGTCATCTCAACAACAAATATTCTCCAGTACCAAGCATACTGGGAACCAATATAAAACACTACAGAAGTCACCGAAGATCTACACGGCCAAATCTACCACACCATACCAGGATAAACTTCCAAAACTCACATAAGGAACCTATCCAGAAAAACAATGCACTATAAATACTGCTGTAATCCGTAGAACATCCATACACCTATTTGAAAAGCTGAACAAGTCAAATTACTACAGTAGTGTATAGATCCCCATGTACAAACTCCATGTTAATAGAACACATGGCCTCAGTCACACACTCAGAACACAGACCCTCACCAAGTACAGAATAAGTGACTACAACCTAAAGTAAAAATAAAAATATGTAGACAAAAATTAAACTGAATCCCCAAGAAGCCAGACTTTGCATGAAGTGCAACATCAGATAAGGTTTAAGGTTTAAGGTTTAATAATTTGATAAAAACCGCCTTTCAAAGCAATCAAGGCGGTGTACAATAATAAAATACATAAAAAGTCATAAAATACATAAATCACATAATACGTATAGACAGTACATAGTACAAAAAACTGTGACCAATGGTGAAACAGATAAAAAGGTCATAAAATGTATAAATCACAAAATACATATAAACAATACATATTACATAAAAACGATGGCCAAAGCCAGAAAAGGAAAAAAAGAAATGTACATATTTTATAAAGGACAGAAGAGTGAAAGTAGGGGAGCACAGGACAGGAAACAAAAGGCAGATAGATACAGTGGAAAGGAACTCACACAATGGGGAGGGGAACATTAAAGGCTATGGAGAACAGATGGTTTTGAGATTTTGCTTAAAGATAGAGAATTGTGGTTCCAGACGGAGGGAGGAAGGGAGGGAGTTCCAGTGTGCGGGGCCAGCGAAGTAGAATGCAGATGAGCGTGTGAATTGGAGATGGGCATGGGAGGGGGAGGGAAGAACAAGACGATTAAGGTGAAAAGAACGAGGTGTGTACCGAGGGGAGTGGAAAGATAGAAGGTCGGACAGGTAGGATGGAGTACCAGTGTGATAAACCTTGTGAAGGAGGGTCAGTAGCTTAAACTGTGAACGAAAAGAAACAGGCAGCCAGTGAAGATTGAAAAGCAAGGGAGTAACGTGATCTAAATAAGAGATGTAGCTCACCATAAAGATCATGCAAAGTCCAATCACTCAATTGAAAATAAATTATTTTTCCTACCTTTGTTGTGTGATCATTTTATTCTCTGATCATGCTGGTCCTGATCTGAGGCTTCTTCTTTCCTGTCTTCTCTTAGCTCTCTTTCTGTGGTCTATGGTCCATCTGCTATTTCTTGTCTCTTCTTTTGTTTTCTTCACTTCCTTTCATCAGCCTATTTCCAGTCCTAGTAACCCTCCCCAGTATCAGCCCCCTTTTCCAGTTCTCCCCTCACAGTACCTTCCATTTTCAACCTCCTTGCATTCCCAGGACTTCTACTGGTGTCCATTCCCTTCCATTCCTCCTCTTTCTCCACTGTCCAGCCCCTTCTAGTCCAAATACCATCCCAGTGCTAGTGTCCCCTCCCTTCCAGCCCCCACCCCCATTACCCAGCTACCTACCAGTCCCATCACAAGTGTCAGCTCCCTTTCATCCCCCTCCAGTCCCATCCCCAGATGTCAGCTTCCTTCCATCCCTCTCTTCCCTTCCCTAATATCATCATTCTTCCAGCCCCCCTCCAGTACCATCCCCAGGTATCAGCTCCTTTCCAGCCCCTTCCTTCCCCCCATGTCAGCCGTCTTCCAGCCCCCACCTTCCTGTGACAGCCCCCTTCAAGTCCCCACCTTCCTCCCATGTCAGCTCCCTTGCAGACCCCACTTTCCCTTGTCAGTTCTCTTCCAGCCCCCTCCGCCTCCTCCAGTGTCAACCCAGTTGCAGACCCCACCTTCCCATCATGTCAATTCCCTTCCAGCCCCCTCCTCCCCATGTCAGCCCAGTTGCAGATCTCACCTTTCCTTCATGCCAATTCCCTTCCAGCCCCCCTGTCAGCCCAGTTTCAGACCCCACCTTTCCCTTGTCAATTCTCTTCCAGCCCTCTCCTCCCCCTCATGTCAGCCCTGTTCCAGATTTCACCTTCCCCTCATGTCAATTCCCTTTGAGCCCCCTTCTCCCCTGAGTCAGTCCCATTGCACACTCCACCTTCTCTTGTCAGTTCCCTTCCAGCCCCCTCCTCCCCCAGTGTCAACCCAGTTGCAGACCCCACCTTCCTGTCATGTCAATTCCCTTCCCGCCCCTCCTCCCCCTGTGTCATCCCCATTGCAGACCCCACCTTTCCCTCACACCAATTCCCTTCCAGCCCCCCTGCCAGCCCAGTTGCAGACCCCACCTTTCCCTGGTCAATTATCTTCCAAACCTCTCCCCCACCCATGTCAGCCCCATTGCAGATCTCACCTTCCCCTCACGTCAATTTCCTTCAAGCCCCCTTCTCCCCTGGGTCAGCCCATTGCACACTCCACCTTCCCTTGTCAGTTCCCTTCCAGCCTCCTCCTCCCCCAGTGTCAGCCCAATTGCAGACCCCACCTTCCTGTCATGTCAATTCCCTTCCCGTGTCATCCCCATTGCAGACCTCACCTTTCCCTCACATCAATTCCCTTCCAGTCCTTTGGGGGGTGAGACAAAGCTGCACGAAGTCCTTCAAGAGGCAGGTAAGCTCCACACTGGCTTTTTTTATTTAAATTGCAATTACCAGCACAGCCGTGGTTCTGTAAGAGGCAGGGAGCCGCAGCTGCAGGAAAAGGAGGTGATGAGTTTGCCGCTGCCGAGAAGCAGACTTGGCAGCAGCAGCAACTTGTGCACTTTTTTTTTGTGGTTTTTTTTTTTTTTACTTTTGAAGGTGAAGTGAGGCAGCTGTTTTGGGGGCAGTTTTTGACACCCTGAAAATCTTTGCCACCTCACTTTGCCTCATTTTCGAGCCGCCCCTGCATACTTCAGGAGAGATAATTCACTGGAGTTGCAACTTCTGAGGCAGAGGATTCATGTGATAGGACTGTGAGGCCATCAGCCCAGGGGATCTCTTGCTTCTCTCACTCTTCACTCCGGTGGGCATGGTTGAGTTTTCCTGTTCTTACATCCAAGTTTTCAGCATCTTTGTGGAGCCAAAATTCACAGGGACTGTGAGGGTTGTTTTAGGACCCAGTCTCTGTGAGTTTTCGCTCCAAAAAGATGCTGAAAAATTGGATGTAAGAATAAGAAAACTAATCCATGCCCACTAGAGTGGAGAATGAGAGAAGCAAGCGATCCCCTTGAGCTGATGGCCTCACTGTCCTATCATATGAATCCTGTACCTCGGAAGTTGTGGCTCCAATGAGGATTAAGCTCTCTCCTCAAGTATGCACCTCAGTCTCCACACAGAGTGAGTTAACAGGCCCCTGACAAAGGCCAACAAGCTGAAACTTGGCCGAGTCGGGACATGAATAAAGTCTCCTACTTGTGCATGGTCTACTTCCATTTCTTGTCTTCTTTGTTCTCTACTGCATCTGCAGAAGTGCACCTCTGATCTTTTCTCCTTTGTTGGTTCCATAACTGTGGACCTACTTCCTGTGAAAGGCCTCAGCTTACAAGTTGCCAGCTTAATTCCATTACTTCACGCTTATATGATGCTCTAATGTATGTGGTCTCTAGCCTCCTTTAAGTTAAGTAAATAGGATTAGCAAGAGGGTCTTATGTAGTGGCAGAGAATTTAGTAGTAACCATGATTATTCACATCTGTTTCTTGGATGCCATAGGTCTTCTTTGCTTCACGGATCAGTCTTAACTTTCTAAAGTTATTTTTTCTCACTTCCTTTTCTCTTATTTTTTTTTATATATGTAAGCCACAGTTCCATTTGCAAACATTCCTGAAACATAATACTAATACACTCAGACTTCATCAATCTGTGGTCTGATAGAGATCTGGGTATACAGTACATAACATCTGGTATCCAGTGTTCCAAAATGGATGCAACTTGTTTTCCTTGACCTATATGCCGCCTACTCCAGAACAAGATTTGAGTTTCAATTCAGATGGGACAAATTTGGTTCAGATTTGCTTTATGTATATTCCCTATGAAAAATAAATCATAAAGAAATGAAGGGTTGAAATCTAAGCGTACCATTAGCATTGCAGCAACAATTTGTTTTCCTCAGGAAACATGTTGAAGAATGCATCCTGTTTTGTTTCGGAAGGGGCTGAAATACAGAAACGTGAACCCACAAATTAGTAAACGTGGGAAAATACACAAATCATTCCTATAGAAGATGTTTAGGTAAAAGGATAACATTTGCAGTTTTGGATCCCTTTTACAAAAGTGTGGTAAGCAATTGTGTGAATTAGCACGCAGTAGCCATTAGCAGAAAATCATGGTAACTGGTAATCATATTGGCACAACAGTTGCCACTGGCTAATTTATGTGGTAACAGCATACTCCTGCTATGGAGTGGGGAATGGATAGGATATGGGTAAGAAATGGCTGTGTAATGCGCCTTGCAGTTAGTGCGAGGCACCTTACTACATGCTGTCACTGACACAGACAGCATGGAGGAACTTACCCCCTCCTCACCTCCTAGCAGTAGCCTAGTGGTTAGAACACTGGCTTGGTAACCAAGAGACCAGGGTTCAATTCCCACTAGCATGCCTTGTGACCTTGGGCATGTCACTTACCCCTCAATTGCCTTAGAAGAATCCAAGTTATCAATGCCCCTGTTTAATGTATATTACCAAGTTTAAGTTACAATGTAAACCGCTTTGACTGAAATGATGATGTGGTATAAAAAAAACCTGTTAAATAAACTAAATAAGAAGTGGTAAGTGTGTATGTAGCATATGGTAAAGTATTATCCTATGCAGGAACCATATGGGAACATGCTTGGAACACCCCCAAGAGTTACAGCACGTAACACACAATAAGTACAAATCTTTAGTAAAAGCCTTTTGTTTTCATTCTCTTTTTATATCATTGCTTGTTATAAGTTCTTTGCAGGTGATAACGCAACCCCATATGAGGGGTAATTTTATAAAGGCAACACAGATGCCTCTTATTTTTATTTTAAAATATTTCTCACCAACTCACAAAATTCTTGGTGACTTACAAAAAACCCATACACATTTCCCTAAATAGACTCCAAGCACCAGCCCCAGTGGCGTATAAATGTACTCCTGCTTCGAAGCTCTACATGTGTGCATGTCTTTTATGTCTGGACATGCATATTTTATAAAATGTACACATACATCGCAACTCTGTCCCCTCTTCAACCAAACTGTGCCCTGGGAACCATGACACACATGCATAGGTATACATACATATATGTATGTACGATCATATCAATGTATATAGTTACATCTGAATTACAATGTATATAGTTCAATTCTGTTCTATGTAACTTGTTGTTCCATGTAAACCGCCCCTGATCTCTGGAAGGGGCGGTATAGAAAACCTGTCCAAATAAATAAATAAAATATCAGCGTGCCTCTTTCAATATACACTTTCAGTTGTGCAATTATATGAGGTATTTATCTCATACAGAAAATGCTTTATAAAATTACTCCCATGACATATACAAGTTTTCCAAACCACAGAGGTACCATATCCAGCGTCTGAGGAAAGGCACTGCAGTCTGGAACACTCATGTGCACCCTCCTCTTTTGAGAAATCTTGTATTGATGCAATGAACCTAACACAGATCATACACGAACCAACACACGAAAAAGGAAATACATTGGTCCTCATATTCCTAAACTCCCAAACCACCACCTCAAGCAAGAATCCAAAAATCACACATGTACCCTGGTCGGATCACTACCTCATCAGCATATCCCACAACTACCAACACATGCACAACCAGGAAACCAAACACACAAGATTTAAAACATTCATCAAAGAAGATTTTCTGGCTCAAACCCTACCTGAACTCCAGAAAAACTCCAACAATATCGATGACCTGATCAACAACTGGAACACCACAATCTCCTCGGCATCCAGCGCAACAACAAACAACAACAAAACCAAACACACCCCCACAAGAGCCCGATGGTTCAACCCCAACCTCCGGAAACTCAAAACCAAACTCAGACGAGCAGAAAGAAAATGGAGAAAAAACAAAAAAGAGGACGACAAAACAAACTACATGCATGAGCTAAACACATACCACATAGAAACAGACAAAGCGAAAAAAGCCTACCACTCAAAGATCATAAACACGTCCATAAACAAACCACGAGAACTCTTCAACATTGTCAAAAAATTGACAAAAGCACCCAACCACTCCGACCAACTACCAAACATCCCACCTGAGCTATTAGCACAACAATACAAGCAGCTTCAACAACCACAAAATCCACAGCTGAACCCAGAGACGACGACAACAAACCACCCCACCACCATAGACAGAGAATGGAACACATTCAAAGCAACCACAGAAGAGGAAATAGCATCCACCATCTCTCACCTGAATACCACCACTTCTCCACTAGACCCCTGTCCTACAGAATGGATAAAGAAAACCAAAGACGATTTGAAAACACCATTAACCCACATTGTCAACGAATCCCTCACCCAAGGACGCATGCCAGATCTCCTCAAAACCTCAATCATTCGACCAACCTTAAAGAAACACAACCTGGATCCCCTCGATCCCGCCTCTTACAGACCTATTGCAAGCCTCCCGTTCACCGCCAAACTCATTGAAAAAGTAGTTCAGAGACAGCTCCAAGAACACTTAGACACCAACAACATACTGGACCCACAACAACATGGCTTCCGCCCACTCCATGGAGTCGAGACCCTCATGGCATCACTAATGAACACCCTCGTCATAGGAACTCAAGCAAAACACTCTGGATATGCCATGGTCTTCCTAGACATATCAGCAGCCTTCGACACCATCTCCCACAACATCCTCATACACAGACTACAAGCAATTGGCATCAAAGATACCGTATTCCAGTGGTTCCGTTCATACCTAACCAATAGACATCAACTGATCCGCACAAACACATCAACCTCACCCCCCTTCCAGCAACACCAAGGAGTACCCCAAGGATCCACCCTATCTGCCATGCTCTTCAACGTCTACCTGCAACCACTCTGCTCAATCATACGCGCACACATTCACTACCACATCTATGCAGATGACATAATGCTCTATGCCCTGATTACAACCTCCAGCCCAACAAACACACACTTATAAGAATCCTTCACAGCAGTATCCAGTTGGCTACAAAAGAACAACCTATCCATCAACATAAAGAAAACAGAAGCCCTCATAGTAACAAAGGACCCGGACTTCACGCCACCCTCACACCTCAACATTGGGACCACACAAATACAGATACTGTAGGCCGGGTCCACCTACAAAGCCTCCCCAATTACCAATAAACAGTTCAGACAGCAAGTTGCTCAGCTACAAAAAAACGTTTTTATTTGTCACAGCAAACAAATGGTTATAGATGCAGATAGCAAGTGCCTGTCTGAGGGACAGTGGGGCAGACTTCTCTCTGCAAGGGGAGAAAAGAACTGCCCCCAGACCCTCTAAAATTGCTGTCTTATATATACCTCTCTGCTTCAAATTCTAAATAGTTTCAGCAAATGCAAAACTCTTTCCCAGGGCCTTCTATGGTTATGCAGCTAGATCTGCTGATCAAGGCTCGCCTATCTATGCAATCAATCATAGCCCTCTGCCTCCTCCTGTGTTTTTCCATCTGCTGGCACCAATTGAAATCTTCAGGGCAAGAGCATTAGTTGAATTCCTGGCTTGACCTGTTTGAACCTAGGCTTATATCCTTGGACACTTCTGTCCAAAGTATAGCTTTTTTAGGCTTTATAACAGTAGTAAGCTGCATGTGCTCTTTTCCTGTTGCCCACCTGTTTGTGCCATCCATATGTTGCTGTGTCTGTTTCAAACAGGCCAGAGTGCAGTTATAAGGCAGACATATATGCAATCATAAGGCAAACATATAAAGCAGATCTGAGCTGATTATCCCTTTATTCCAATTATCCCTTCATTCCCCACTTTTTCTTTTCCTTTTTCTTTTTTTTTTTTTATGTGGAGGGGCAAAAGTAATCCCACTAAGGGGCATGGATAACAACCATTTGAGACAGAGAGGGATCATTGAGAGGCAACCGCTGGTACTGTTCCATAGATACAATGTACATGGTTTTAGTGCTTTGCAGCATCATTCGTTTACAACAGGCAAGTAAAATGGATAAAGCACAACAGGCAATGATTGCAAAACAAGCTATACTTAAAAGCGTAATAAAGAAGGCTTTAAGTCCTACACCTAAACTAGCAAACCATGAAGCAATACTACCCCAAATATTATTAAGTTGAAGCCCCCCTTTAAAATCATCAATATGCAACTCAGAGAGATGCTTTATCTTATTCATAGCATCAAGAACAAAAATGGTATGGTTGGCGATGACCGTACAACAGTTTGTAGCATTAATGAAAGTGCATGTTCCGCCTTCAGCGGCCAAAAGTAAATCCAAAGCTTGCCTATTCTGCAGAGTCATTTGTGTATTTTGTTCAAGGGACTCGGCTAGGCGTGATATGGATTCAGTAACAGCTTTCATTTGAATATGCAACAAACATTGCAAACGGCGTACAGCCATACCAAGCTCAGCAGTTAGGGCGGGGGTGGCAAAGGGAATCCAGGCCGTTGCACTAAGGGCATCCAAACGAGTTTTAGTCATGGGATAAGTGGAATTGATATACTCAAATGAGGCCTGAATGGCATCATCCTCGGCTATAGATGAATCCCAGGGGCTAGCATAAGCTGACGAGCTACGTTTTAATCTATGCCGGGTGGAGCGAGAAGCAGAATGATGGGTAACATTAAGAGGTATCAAGACAGAAAAAGAAGAAACTTTAACCAAAGCACAGGGTAATAGGGAGAGGTTAATTACTTGATACAGAGTTTCCCCACACAACCAATAATGACCCATTACAGCAAAGAGGTTTGTAGCAGGTGTCCATATGCGACTCATATGATGCCCATCAAACCACTTAACAAAATATTTTCCCGTAGTAGCTGAGGTAAGATCCCTCCTAAAACTGGACATTGGGAGATAGCATGAAGTATATGGAGATTCATTCTGAGAACCCATTGACAGCACGGCTGAACCATCGTGGTAAATGGGGCCAACCCCCACATACCAGCGGAAGTCAGATCCAGTAAACACTACCGGGTTTCTTGTAATATTTTTCCAATCATATTGCATACTGGAGGGGTCCATATTACCGGATTGATTATACCACTTTATCATGACAGAATTACTAGCAAAATGAAAGGATCCACTAAGCACATTATACGACAAGTTACACTTATCTGAAAAAGCAATGGATACATTTGTTATTAAACATAAATCGAATATCATATTCGGGTCAACATATACACGCAAAGGGTCATGTATCATATTCATTGCATGCCACGTCTGGGAACAATTAAAAGTCTCATAACAACTGGCAGAAAAATTATTATTATCTACACAAGCAAGCTGTCCTGCATACTCATTTAAGGGAACCTTTGAAACATGTACTGGAGCATATGATACACCCTTCTGTAAAGGGGTACAAATAATGCAGTCTGCAATGTTCATCAGGGAAACAATGTGTAATACTGATTGCTTCCACAAGTTCAGAGAGCCTTCAGGTAAAGCCCGGGGTGCTCGAGATATCGTCTGGTTAGTCTGGTTCCATCCTTGAAGAAACAAAGCTAGCTGTCCATCTGGATGTAAACACTCAATAAGGAGCACGATTATGACAGAGATTCCCAGAAAAAAAGCACAAGGACGCCCACGGAGTAGGCTTGACAGCGATCATCTTTGGTACTAATAACATAACACTGTGGTGAGAACACGTGAGTTCTGTAGGGAAATAAAACTGATTAATCAGATGAGACAGCTGGAGACGCTTTTAGATGGCTGACATGCACCCAAGTATCAGTATCATTCAGTCTGGCAGCAAAAGGGGAAGCAGCAGTGACAACGTGGGGTCCTGAAAAAGTTGGGCAGTCCCAGGATGCACGAATACAATTTCTTTTATAGACAGTGGACCCTACAGGGAAGCAAGGTAATAAGGATGGACTGGACACAGACTGTGTGACTGCTACTCGGTCAGCAATTTCTTGGAGCGCAATCCGGAGTCCTGCAAGGTAAGCAGAGACTATCATGAATCGGAACCTGGGACTGTGATAAATTAGTCACGCGCATACGCCAGCCAGTGGCCATTTCATGAGGTGTCAAATGTAATCGCTTGATCGGGCTATTACGTAGCTGAAATAAGCACATTGGTAATGCTTGTAGCCAGGTCATATGACCAGAAGCGCAAATCTTTCTGAGTTGAGTTTTCAAAATGCCATTACATCGTTCAACAAGACCATTGGAAGTAGGTTTATACACAGAAACATACTTCCACTGGACAGGGAGATGCTGGGTGAGTGCAGTCACAAGAGTATTACGAAAGTGAGAGCCATTGTCAGAATATATAACTTTAGGAATGCCAAATCGGGGAATTATTTGTGTTAGCAAAACCTCTACTACTTCTTCAGCAGTCTCTCTATTGCAGGGGAAAGCCTCAATCCATTTAGACCAAGGGCAAACCCACACTAAAAGGTACCGCTTCTGAGCACATCTGTGAATCATGTCAGTGAAATCTACATACCAAGACTCAAAAGGACCACTTAGAACTGGGAGGTGACCTTTGGCTATGGCCTTTCCCCCTGGCTGAGAGTTCAGAATACACACGGGACATTTAGCTACTAGTTCCTGAATGCGATTTCTCATGTGTGGACACCAAAAAATGTCCTCAAGCATGCTGTAAACATTTGCAGTACTAGAATGATAGATATCATGAATGAGTTCTGTGAGGCGTTTCAGTGCTACATAACAGATACAGAGTTTTCCTGATGGATGTACCCACATTTTCTTAATTTGGGAACAACCTAGTCTCTCCCAGTTTCCTATCTCATGAGAAACAGCATCTTTCTGATAATCAGCAAGGTCAGGTACTAAATAGATCTGTGATCTGGTGACAGGTAAGGTTAGGGAAGCATTACTAGTTACTTCTTTGGCTAACTGATCTGCCAGGGCATTGCCCATCTGGCGGAAAGAGTCTCCCTGTGTATGTCCAGGAACCCATTCACAGCACAGAAACAGATTGTTGATTCTGCGTTTCTCTAGACACTCATAAATTTGATGTATCTCATCAAGATGTGAGATTGAGCTGGCTGAAGAGGTGATAAAACCTCTTTGTGACCATTTCTGATGAAGCACTGTCAGCACTTTATTTTATTTTTATTTATTTATCTATTTCTTCTATACCGCCCCTTCCAGAGATCAGGGGCGGTTTACATGGAACAAGTAAACAAGTTTGTATACAGATGTATACATTACATGGAACAGAGATTTTTTTTTAACTTTATACAGATAATAGTTATTAACAGGGATTTATAACATTGTAACTTTATACAAATAACTGTGCATTAATTTTCAAAACTATTTACATTTTATATACATTAATAAGTTTCTGTAGCGTAGTGTTGATCAGAGTTTTCTACCTTGTGCTGCATAATGGGAGTCAGTAAATATGATAATGTTCTGTTTCTCCTGATGCAGTAAGACTGCCAAAATTGCACAGAGTTCAGCACCTTGAGCACTATAAGTACTCGGCAACTGATATTGTAAGACATCTAGAATATCACCAAAAGGAGATATCTGTACTGCACTGAAACCAGAACATAGTGATGTCTCAGAACCGTCAGTGAACCAGACTTCAGAATTGACAGGCATTTCATGAAGAGACAGAATATTATCTGCGAAAGAAAAAAATGGGGATCTTATCTCCTCCTTCTCCAACAATGACAGAAACTAAATTTTGTAGGTAACCAAAAGGGTGACTTGCAGGGAATGGCTTAATGAGTATATGACTCCGTAGCAGGGCAGCACAAAGCTGGTTCACCCGATGTGGGGTAAAGTGGAGAGTATTACTGCATAACAATGCCTCTACATCACCGGAGCAATACACAGTGAGTCGCAAGGGATGAAAGGTGTTATAGGTCTTCCTGACTGCCTCACTGGTGGCTACTAACCCTCTCTCAACATCAGGCAGAACTATTTCTGTAACAGAAAAAGACCCTGACAAGTAGGACACAATTTTACCATCATCCTGATAGATCACAGCTGCCCACGTGTGATGTCCGTGAAAGCTAATGAGAAACATCTCCTTTGAATAGTTAGGGAGACAGAGACTTGGTATGTGTGATACATCAGTCAAAAGAGATTGAAGCAAAATCTGGTCAGGAGCTGACAGGCTGATAACAGTCGACCCCTTAGCCCCCCCTTTTAAATATTTGCGAAAGGAATGTGTGCGTTGACTGTGACCTGGGATCCAATTACGACAGAAGTTTATCATGCCGAGCAGAGATCGCAATTGCTTTACAGTGGTAGGCATCTGTAATTGCAAGCAGTGTTGTTTAGTTTTCTCTGTCAGAGACAGCATTCCATCTCCTACTAGGAAAACCCAGAAAAATGACTTCAGTTTGGCAGATCTGTGCCTTGGCCATATTAATCTGGTAACCACTTTCCAAAAGATAACAAACAAGTTTATCTGTGAGGGCCAGGTTCGCTGCAGCCTCAGCTGTGGAAAGCAGTAAGTCATCTACATACTGTAACAAAGACACATTGCTGGGCAACTCTGCCCTGAATGATTGCAAATCAGCAACTAGTGCTTGAGAGAATATGGAGGGACTTTCCACGTATCCTTGGGGTAACCTGGTCCACTGATAATGCTGACCCTCAAAAATAAATGCCAGAAACTGCCTGGATGTGGGTTCGACTTCTATCCCAAAAAAAGGCATGGGAAAGGTCCAGAACAGTATGATACTTGTACAGAGTAGCTGTTGTCAGCAATGTGGCAGGGTTTGAGACTACTGGAAACTGTGGTTCAATAACACTGTTAAGTGCACGTAAGTCATGAACTATTCTCCACTTCCCATTAGGCTTTTTCACAGGGAATAGTAGGGTGTTATATGGGGAGTTACTGAGTTCAATGATTCCGTGCTGTAACAGTTCCTGAATCTCCTGGCGAGATCCCTGCAGGGCCTCCGGTTGGAGAGGATACTGCGGAATCTTTGGTGGTTTACAGCCAGGCTTAATATGAATGGTTACAGGCAGATGTGATTTAACTCGGCCATAAGGGCTGAGGAGCAGTGACCGCTCAGGACCTTTTTCTCCCGGCAGACCATAGGTGAATTCAACCTGTAATTTCACCAATAAGTCCCTACCCATCAAATTTACTGGGCAATATGGGGCAAACAGAAAAGAATGAGAAATCTGCTGATCTCCTATTCTTAAACAAATGGGTGTAGTTAGGTAAGATGTAAGGGGTCTACCATCAAAACCAGTGGTAGTCATTTTCTTTCTACTAAGCTGGCATCTCTGTGGTAAAGTAGTTAATACAGAGGAAGTGGCTCCTGTATCAAGTAACATTTCTGTGGGCTCATCATTAAGATATACTGTGATCAGAGGTTCCTGATATGTGAGCCTTGCCTGTAAGATATAGATTCCCAGTCATTGTTGGGGTGGGGGTCCAGAATCCCGGGGAGGTGTCCACAAGGGAAAACGCCTCCTGTCAAAATTCTCATTTCTGCGCTGAGCATGGCATGAGCGCTGAAAATGACCGTAACCACCACAGTTCCAACACTGTGGGGCAGGAGTACGGTTATTTAGATGGTAAGAGGGACCTCGACGCTGTGGCTGAGGATAACGGGGTCGTTGGGCTCCGTTATAGTAAATGCGCTCCTTATCTCTATCCCATACCTCATCACGGGGATCTGGAACATCATCCTCATAAGGATCCAGATATTCCATGTCATCAATTTTCTCCTGCTGTTCCCTAATTTTCTGTTTTAGCTGTCTAATAAGTTCATTATTAGATTTATCAAGATGTAATTTGGTGGTGGATTGGGGATCTTTACTTTCTTGTAACCCTTTAAGTTGAAGGTGTAACAAGCGTGCTTGGGCCTGTTTCAAATCCTTCTCAGGTTTCAAAGTGTCCTCCTCTAAAGATCGAATATAATGCAAAATATGGGCCTGTTGTTTAGGCCATGGCTCAGACTCCAAGGCTACTATAGACTTTAATTTTGCAGTTACGGATGGGGGTAATGTATTACACAAAGTCTGGAAAAATACAGGTCTCATACAAACATCATCGTATGGTACCCCCATTTGTGCTTCCCATAAATCTTGAAATCGTACGAGGTATGCACTGATATCCTCACCTATTTGGAATCTCATAGTAGTGAGAGGAGCCAAACTGCGCCGAGTAGGGTACATTTCCCTGAGGGAGTCCCAAATACGAGGACGAAACTCGTTGAAGGAAGAACCATCATAAGTGTTAACTGTGACCTTCACCTGGCCTAAATCGGCATTGGCAAACACTTGATTTGTCGCACTATTTCCCAGAATTTTGGCCAATAAAGCTTTGATATCTCCCAAAGCCAAATGATATCCAGCCGTAATTCTTTCAAATTTTTGAATCCATGTCTCTCCCCCTCTACTAAGTGGAGGGAGACTACTGGCTATATTAGTCATATCAGTAAAACTCCATGGGATATATTTAGATTTTCCTTCATTTGTATAGATTACTGGAAACAGAAGCTGTTTATTAGCGTCCTGATTCTCATACTTTTCCCAAACCCTCAGACCTGCCGCCATATAGACAGAATCCCAGTTAGGGTCTCCCGCTCCTCCACGAATGCAGAGTCGGGCGGTGTTAAGGTGTACAGTTTCTAGTGATCCATTAGGGGGCCACTGTAACATCTGGGGCTGGTTGGCTCTTGTCCAACCGTACATGTTGGAGGACCATCGGTAAACATAGTAACCATTTCCATCCTCCTGCTCTGTAATAAAAGTAAGGATACATGGTTGCGGAGCTCGGGGAGTTTTACCACCTTGCACAACTCCACAAACCAGTGTAAGTTCACTTTTTTGCTCTTCATCATCTACCTTCTCCTGTTCTTCCTCTTCTATAATCTGCTTAAGACGTTTTTCCCTATCTGCTAGGTCTAACTCCCATCTTTTAAGATTCTCAGTAATTTTAACCTCAGATAGTTTTAAAGCTTGAGCCTGACTTTCTAAATCTTCATGTTCTGCTGTTAATTGCTGTTTCAACTCTTCTAATCTTGCCTGTGCCTCAGCATATGCACTGGGATCTGGGGCAGGGGTGGCTTTTAAGTTAACATGACCCTCAATCTTTGCCCAAGCTCCCTCAGTGTCCAAGAGTTTATGCAGGACCTGTTCTGGGGGTATAGAGGCTGCTGGGTGAGAAGTCGGTTCTGACTTGGGCTGGAAAACAGGATCAGAATAGCCTATGGCTGCCATAGCTTTACTTTCGGCTGCCCAATAAGAAGGTGGGGGTACAGGGGCAGATGGCGAAAGCTCTGGACCAGCCTGCATCCACAGGGAAATATGTCGCAAATGTTCCAATTGGGTTTTGCCACATTTGTTAAATAAAATATGATCCCTAATTTTGGTCAAAATGAGCGGATCAAACGACCCCCCTGCTGGCCAGGCAAGAGAGGGTGTTTTCTTCGTCCATTTTCCCCATTGTTTAGAACAATTTTTTATTGAAGCCTCCAATAGGGGGTTCTGTTTAACAAGGCTATCTATGGGGCTAGGACCGGGCTCAGTTCCTTTCTCATTATTTTCTTCCTGTTTAGATTTTCTTTTAAACATTTCCCTAGCTGTCCCTTCTCTATAGTCTATGTAGACCTGGTGTTTTCACTGTTCAGGGACAGGGGCAATTAACTTCGCCTTTTACCAATAGCAAATTGAACCTCCTTATATACAGAGGCGCGCGTAATTTCGCTTTTAGGTGGCAATCCAAACCTCGTAATTAACAGAGGAGCGAAAATTACAAATCCAGGACTCATACACACGTACACCTCTTGTGCTTTGTCTAAATCCAGCCAATCCCCTCGCGGGGGTATGAAAACGTGGATAAAGACACACATTCGCTTCGTATTAATAATAATACGTACAGTCTCAAGCGTACATCAATCAATCCCGGAAAGACAGAGACCTAATGTCTGGGCAAAACTTTCAAACTTTCTTTCCCTAACATTACAACTAAATACAGAGACATTCTAACAATTTGCTACATAATAAAACATTAAGCACATAAAATACATATGCATATGTGTAAATTTGGTACTCACCCACCAATCGAACCTGGGTAAATCTTCCGTCTTTGTTTGTAGACAGGAAAAACAAAACTCACCTGCTGGAGTCGTCCTAGGGTATCAAAATCTCAAAATCTCTCTCGACGTCACTCAGAGCGGTATTCCCATCTTCTGTACCAGCAGAAGGAACCCTCTTCTCCTAATGAGAAGGTATTCTCATCCCCTGTTTCTCCTTTAAAACAGGAGGTATCCTCTCTGACAAAAATACAGTCAGAGGAATCCTTGGGCAATTTAGAAAAATTTATGAGTGTCTAAACTCAGTTTAGATGTCCCTGTTCGGGCGCCAATTTGTAGGCCGGGTCCACCTACAAAGCCTCCCCAATTACCAATAAACAGTTCAGACAGCAAGTTGCTCAGCTACAAAAAAACTTTTTTATTTGTCACAGCAAACAAATGGTTATAGATGCAGATAGCAAGTGCCTGTCTGAGGGACAGTGGGGCAGACTTCTCTCTGCAAGGGGAGAAAAGAACTGCCCCCAGACCCTCTAAAATTGCTGTCTTATATACCTCTCTGCTTCAAATTCTAAATAGTTTCAGCAAATGCAAAACTCTTTCCCAGGGCCTTCTATGGTTATGCAGCTAGATCTGCTGATCAAGGCTCGCCTATCTATGCAATCAATCATAGCCCTCTGCCTCCTCCTGTGTTTTTCCATCTGCTGGCACCAATTGAAACCTTCAGGGCAAGAGCATTAGTTGAATTCCTGGCTTGACCTGTTTGAACCTAGGCTTATATCCTTGGACACTTCTGTCCAAAGTATAGCTTTTTTAGGCTTTATAACAGTAGTAAGCTGCATGTGCTCTTTTCCTGTTGCCCACCTGTTTGTGCCATCCATATGTTGCTGTGTCTGTTTCAAACAGGCCAGAGTGCAGTTATAAGGCAGACATATATGCAATCATAAGGCAAACAAATAAAGCAGATCTGAGCTGATTATCCCTTTATTCCAATTATCCCTTCAATACAACCGCAGATAAGATACCTAGGAATCATCATAGACCAAGCACTCACACTCGAACAACAAATCAAAAAAACCACCGCAACAATATTCCACAAGGCTAAAACAGTACAGCGCCTCAGACCTCTCCTCGAACCACAAGACTTCAGAACAGTGATGCAAGTCATGACGCTCCCCCACCTAGACAACTGCAATATAATCTACCATGGACTCCCAGCTACCCATACCAACCCACTCTGGACTGCCTTAAAAAAAACACAGCAAGAATTATACAGACAGCAAAAAGACAAGACCACATCACCCCACTCCTGAGAGAGCTACACATACTCCCTCTCGAAGCACAAGTCAAGTACAAATCCGTCCTACTCACTCACAAAGCTCTCTACCAAACTCAAACCTCCCAGTTCCGCACACTACTGTCCCGACCAACCCACAACACAAAAACCAGACAAACCACCAATAACTCCCTCACCATCCCCCATAAAAGGGCGAAATGCAATCAACGAACCTGCAACAGAGCCTTCGAACTATATGCACTATCCATCTGGAACTCTCTACCGAATCACATCAGAAACAACAAAGACCCCCTATCCTTCAGGAAACAACTAAAAACCACACTATTCCAAGAATACCTCGGACCTGCAGCAAACACCCACCAATGAAACCGTAGCTCAAATGGCTATGTCTATGTCCCAATTATTTGTCAAAATCATTAATGTCGGCCACTTGGTGACAGCCCATACCCTTAAAAGTGATTATTGTCCCCGTCCCCCCATCGTTCAATGTTCCACCGCTTTGACCCGGTAAAAAGCGGGATATAAATACAGCTAAATAAATAAAATAAAAATAAATAAATTGATTCTATTGGAAATGTTACAACCAATAAAACATTCAGTCTTCTCCATGATCAAAAGCAGTTCTACAGGATAGTACAATTTATTTTATTTATTTATTTATTACAGGCTCTTATATACCGCTCTATTCAGAATCAGCGCGGTTCACAATATAACAACATACCATAACAACAAACTGTTAGGTTTTACAGAGAACAAGGTCAGAGAACTTGGATAAAACATGGGACAATGCCTCATGTCACTACTCAGTTGAATCTTCTGAAACCCACACGTTTCAGCTATTGTCTCTGGCAGATGGGTAAAGCAATGTCAACACAGCCCACGCAATAGAACAACACTATGTGAAACACACATCATTCTCCTACACCTACTGTTTTGGAAACAGGAGATTACAACTTCATAGTTTCCTTCAAATCTCTGCTTTTCTTTGATAAAGCCCCATTAGGATGATGGAAAAAAATGCCAAAATGTGAACCAACCCCAGTGGCTGCTAACCCATAAATAAAATAGGTAAAAACTATAAGGGTTTCTGAAGTTAGACGTTCTGGCTAAGCTACATGCTATATACCCATAAGGAGGCAGTTCAACTTTGTTGAATGAGATCAATTAGGCTGTTGGGGTAACGCTGCCGTATAGTAACTTAAGGGAAAGTATGAACTTCCTTGATTACAAACTGAAGTTTGGCTAGTTCCGAGCCAAATTTTAAGAATTTAAAAAGTGCTGATTTTTATAGCATCTGGTGGTGGAAAGACATTATTCACCTCCTGTTCTCTAAAATAAGCTTTTAAAGCAGACCTGTGTTAAAACCTATAACCCAGGGGTCTCAAACTCCAGTCCTACAGGGCCACAAACCAGTCAGGTTTTCAGGGAATCCCTAATGAATATGCATGCACTGCCCCATTGTATGCAAATATATCTCATGCATATTCATTAGGGATACCATGAAAACCTGACTGGTTTGCAGCCCTCCAGGACTGGAGTTTGAGACCCCTGCTATAACCAAAACCAGCAGGTCACAAGAGCCATTTTCTTGATATGGGTCTGAAGCACAACAATCATCAAATGCTAGACCAGAGGTACTCAAGTCTAGTCCTGGAGGGCCACAAACCAGTCAGGTTGTCGGGATATCCCTAATGAATATGCATGAGATATATTTGCATGCACTGCCTCCATTTATTTATTTATTTTATTTATTTAGCATATATTTGTACACCGCTGCTTCCAGCGATCAGTAGCGGTTTGATTACAGATATGTTTGAATCTATCTCATGCATATTCATTAGGGATATCCCAAAAACCTGATTGGTTTGCAGCCCTCCAGGACTGGATTTGAGTACCTTTGTGCTAGACCTAATTCAATAAAGTCGCTTTGCATTTCAGAAACTCCCATCTTACTGTCCGATGAAGCATTTACACTGTGATTTCGATCTAGTTACAACCAGACAACATCTGGGAAGGATCAGCTTTCAGGCATGCAGCCACTAGCGCTGGCTAAGTCATTCATTCGGTTCTTATTATATAGCAGGACATGCCTTTTTTTAACTTTATTTTTATTGGAATTCCATAACAACTATGAAGAACCTATGCATAGGAAATCAGTGGAATTAGTACATAAATCCCATAAGTATTTACTAAACAAGTGAAATCCCAGTTCCCAATACAAACGATCCTGGAAGCTGGTTCCACATATAAACATATGTGATGTAAACAAGAAAGAAATTAACACAATTGGTCCCCACCAGTTCTTCTAGAGCAGGCATGTCCAACAGGTGGATCGCAATCTACCTGTAGATCGCAGAGGGATCAGAGGTAGATCGCCAGCCCCACTTGGCTCCATCTCTCCAGCAGCTCGCCCCATCGCTAGGAGAGAACTGCCGAGGACTCACCACTGCTGCTGATCCTTTGCCTGTCTTTTTTCCCTGCCTGCGGGAATCTTGCCTGCGGGTGTATTGGGGGCGCTTGTTGTTTTCGTGCCAATAGTTTGTGGGTACCCCAGGGGGCCACCGCCCACGCCCCACGACGAGACGCCACAGGCCTGGTGTCATATCTGGTCTCCTGCCTCTCAGAATCACCCAGTCCTGCCTCCGCCCCAACACCCCTTAGAAGTGTGTTATATACCGGGCAATATCCATTCGCCCGGGCTTTACCAGAATACACTTACCGTATTAGTTGTATCGTGTGCTGGTCATTGGTCGCTTTATAGTTCGCTTTCATTAAACGTTTTCGGGCAGACACAACAAAGTGTCAAGAATTTGGTGATTTTGGCGGGCTTTTCCAATTTTGTTCTAACTTGCCTATGCCTTGCCTTCGAATTGGTTCAAACCACTGTGACTTTTGCTTGCCTCTGCAATTTTATTTCACCCTGCCTTCGCGTTGATTCTACACTGTGTGCAGAATTTATTAAATCGCGTGTGGTGGTATTTGAACTTGTTTGGCGGTATTTGATTTTATCTGGTTTGCTGGACAGGTGTTTGAGTTTTTTTAATGATTGTTTGATGGTATTTGATTATTGGTGCCAGGATGATGAATTCTTATTTTTACTTTTAGAACTGCATGTGTGGTTTTGGCATCTCCAGTCCTTGTATTGCACA
Source organism: Ichthyophis bannanicus (assembly GCA_033557465.1). Lineage (NCBI taxonomy): Eukaryota > Metazoa > Chordata > Amphibia > Gymnophiona > Ichthyophiidae > Ichthyophis > Ichthyophis bannanicus. The sequence continues at coordinate 896,336,626 of CM066035.1, read as the reverse complement.
TCATCCAGAGGTCTTCAGTTCCTGTTGATCTTCAAAACTTTGGGACAGTGATAGTTTTGGACCAGATTCAGCCAGTGTTTATACTAACTCAGCAGATTTGGCCTTCTTACATCCAGCCACCCCAGTATAACGAAGATGAGTGTTCCAAAGAAGAGCAAAACCTACCACTTTCCTGATGAATGGGAAATGGACTACGTCTTCATCATGATGAAAGACTAGTGTTGTTGTCTAATTTGTAACACCCCAGTATCCTTGCCCAAAAAGGGTAATCTGGAACGTCATTATAAGGCTCTGCATAGCAATAAGTTTGATGCTGATTTTCCACCCAAAAGTGAAATTCGTAAACTGAAGCTCAAAGAACTTAAATCAAAATTGGCTACTCAGCAACAGTTGATGGCGAAGCCAAGGTCACATTCGGTCAATGCAACAATAGCATCCTTCAAGGTCAGCAACCTGATCGCAAAGAAATACAAACCTTTCACTGAAGGGGAATTTGTAAAAGATTGTTTTCTTGAAGCAGTTGACAATCTTTTTGAAGGATTTAAAAATAAGAAAGAGATCATAGCTGTTATTTAAGATGTACAATTGTCAAGAAACACGGTTGTGTGGAGACACAACTGAACAATTGTTGTTTGTGGAAGATCACTTCAAAGATGGCTTTTCAATCTTACTCTTGATGAAGGGGCAGCGGAAATCATTTTGCACACAGATGTAAGGTGGCTAAGTAGGCACAAATTTCTGCAAAGATTTCATAATTTGCTGAATGAAATAAGACGTTTTTTGAAGGAGAGGGGAGATAACCAAGCAGAGTTGGAAGATGAGGAGTGGTTATGTGATCTGGCATTTCTCCCTGACTTTACAGGTGAACTAAGTGATATGAACCTTGAACTACAAGGTAAAAACAAATGCATTGGTGAGATGATGAGATGAAGGGAGGAGTGGCCTAGTGGTTGGGGCAAGTTATCTCAGGCTGGAAGATCGGGGGTTCAAATCCCACTAGAGGACAGCAACCTTGGGCCGGAAGGACTGGGGTTTCTAGTCCCACAGGTGCTCCTTGTGGTCTTGGGCAAGCCACTTAACCCTTCATTGCCCCATGTTCCCTGTAAAATAGTTACCTCCAAGTTATAATGCCCTGTTCAATGTAATTCCAGTTTGTTCGATGTAAACCGCCTTGATATCATGAAAGGCGGTATATAAGAAATGTTAAATAAATAAATGAGTAGTTTCATCCTACAAGAGCAAATTTGAGCTAATGTTGACTGACCTTGCAAACAACACTTTTGATCATTTTCCTAACACGCAGGACCATCTGGGACAATATCCGAATTTTGTTTTTCAGAACGAGAAGTATGTGACAGAAATCTGTTCTGTTATTCAGGAGTTCGAAAATAGATTGTGACTTCCAAAAAATTGGAACAGTTGTGGAATACTTGTCATGTCCATTCAAAGTAGATGTGGACATTAAAGAAACTGCAGCTCATTGAACAAGCCATCTCTTGAAAACAAAATATTAACCCTTAAAAATGATATTTTTCTCAAGACCTGTGCTGAGCAAGAATCATTTTGGAAGCTAGTGCCTAGAGACAAATTTCCCAACTTGAGAAGATGCAGTGAAGCTGTACACTCCTGTTTAGGTTCAACTTATTTGTGTGAATCTGCGTTTTCTTACTTGACAATGATAGAGTACACAACATTCCAACATGACAGATGAGCATTTCCAGGATTCCCTGAGACTGGCCCTCACACAATATTCACCCAACTTCAAAAAGCTGGTGGATGAAATGCAGGCTCAGACGTCTCGCTAATGAGCAAGAGCAAAATATTAAAAATTGTGCAAGATCAGCCTGGATCAATACTCAACCTAAATTTAACACAAATTACTCAATAAAAGTTAAAGAAAGTTATTAAGACAGTTAAAGAAAGTTATTACTCAATAAAACTTTAAGAAAAAATGTACTTTCCATTTCCCCTCACAGTTCTTACTGGATCTTCGTCTCTCTGTTTTGTTTTTGCTTAATTTGCTTAACAGTCACATCCAAGTAAATGACAGAAGGGGGGAATCCTTCAACTTTATTGAGTTAAAATTTAATTTGAAACTTAATTTTCATGGTGGTAGATCATCAGCACTTTTGGCCATAAAAAATAGATCACGACCTGTTCGAAGTTGGATATGTCTGTTCTAGAGGATACAAGAATTGGGATCTAACAATCAGTTCATAACTTAGAGTGCTCAGAAGAAACTGTGAGGGACAACATGTCTTTTGTGTACGTGTGTTCAAATATCTTTATTCAATTTAAGACAATTAAATATCACAAAACCAAAAACTTATCTGCCATCACAAGTACCTTCCAACTATTCTAGTGCACTGACACCTATTCTTTGAGCTGTTCCAGCGCTGTGTACGTTGAAGACTGTTGAGTTTTTCCTGTAATGAGGGACTGTTTTGCTAAAATACCACATTTAGAAGAAAACTTAACAAAAATGTTGCCCCAGTGTCTAGCCCATTCTGTCACATCACCAGGAATTTCTTCCTAATGTTTTGAATACTTTTAGATGATGTTTTTGTTATGTGCCAGAGTCCGTGCCAGCTTTTAGATGTGTCTTTACAAAAACCTGGACAGTGTACGGCCAAAAATTGCTCATTCATGTGTAAAAAAAAATCACAATCAAAACCCTATGAAAGTCCAATGCAAAGGACACCCACAAGCATAGTCCTAGTTCCAATCTGTTCCTGCAATATTTCCAAATACTCTGTTAAGATCAGCTCAGTATGAGTCAGGAAGTTCATCTGCCCCCTCTCCTCTTGAGCACAGATAAGTTTGACACCAGGGACACAGCAGACTTGCATCACTGGTGGTAAAACATCTTGAGACTATTTTAAAATTTCCAGGTAATATATTTAAGCATATCTTATGGGAAATCAATTTATTATAAAGAAATTAATAATCTGCAAATGCTTCTCTCTCACAGAATCCTACCAAACGAAGTCGCAACTTTAAACAAAACCAAATTAACACTCTATACCTTGGAAACTTGTAAATGCATCTGATCCAGTCTGAAATTGCACTCTCCTAGAACACAGACAGTAAAAGAAGAGTTAAGTTCTATATCAGACGTAAACTTACAAAATTGGGACACATAACCCACCAGTGTCCACTCAATCCTGGTCATCACAGAACAAACGTCCTCCAAAAACATCTCACCAGGAATGTGTATGTTCTCTGCTATGTTTTCTATAATAGCACGGGTATAGGAACAACCTTATGGTTCTCCACTTGACAATAGTACTTATTAGGACAGCTCAACACCTCAGTTAACTAGCCTGGTCCAAACTCTCAGAAGAAATTCCCAGCATACCAGTTCCTTGAAACTGGGAAGCCTCCCCACTGAACTGACATCTCTGCCTTCTACCATTCTAATAGTATTAGAGGCACCAATGGCACAGAGGTGATGGGGTGAGGTTTCTGTTTTCTCCTTCCTGCCAATTTCAACACCTCCCTCTACCTCAGTCTCACTCCTTTCCTCCTTCGAAGTCCACTCCATCTGCCTTTTTAATCCCTTACCTCTCCAGATGGCTGCTATCTATAGACCACCTAACAAGTCCACCTCTACCTTTCTCTCTGACTTTAATTCATGGCTTTCCTTATTTTTTGATTCTTCTTCCACTTCTCCTATTCTTGGTGACTTTAACATTCATGTTGACAACCCTTCTGACCCCTGTCAGCATACAGCATGACATTATGCCTAGCATAGGTTTCATGGCTTTTCCCAGACCTCCTTGGCCTGCAGGCAGCTGTGACACGCATAAGGACTAACGGGAACACCCGATCCCAATTTTTTCCAGTCAGATTAAGCATAGGGCTGAGGTGGGCCTTAATTGTTTGATTCATTCTTTCTACCTGCCCCGCTGCCTGTGGATGGTACGGAATGTGGAGTTGTTGTTCTATGCCTAGAAAATCAAACAATTCCTTGATCAGCTGAGAAACAAATGCAGGACCATTAAAAGAATCAATAGTCTTAGGGATGTCCCAACGTGTAAAAAATTGCATAGTTAGGATTTCTGCAGTGGTTCGAGCAGTTTGATCTGGGACAGGGAATGCTTCTACCCAATGAGAAAAGGAATCAACAACAGTGAGTAAAAATCTATTTTTCCTAGCTGTTAACGGAAGAGGGCCCACATGATCTATTTGCAATCTCTCAAATGGGCCACGAGGAGGTGCTCTCATTAACTGTCCCCTTCTCTTTTTAGGTTGCCTCCCAAATGAAGCACAGAGTACACAGGAGGAAACATGATCCTGTATATCATGTTTCATTTCTGGCCACCATACCAACCTATTAAGGATAGTCTGCATTTCTTCTGCTTTAGGGTGTCCCATAGGACCTGCACCATGAACCCAATGCATCCATTCTTTACCTCAAGCTCTGGAGATAGCTATAACCAAGCCTTCCTCTCTTTTTGCACATAGAATGTCTTTCTCTATAGTGAGTGTGAAGAAAGGGTGTGTGCTGATATAGGTTATCTGGGGCATCCTGCACAAGCTTCCTCAAATTGGAAAGTTCAGGGTCCTTTGTCTGCAGTGCTATGAAGTAATCTGGTGGTGTTATCTGCTCATGCTCTGTGGAATGTGTAGCAATAGTGACCATGCGTGTCTGCTCATACCAGGGCCATATGAGGCCTACATGGCATGCTTCCTTGACTAGTGAGTCTGCTAATGTGTTTCCTTTTACTAAAGGGCCTTTCTTCCTATGTGCCTTCGCTTTAATTAAATGTACTCTCTGAAACTTCTCACTCAGTTCTTGTGCCATAGTCCACAGTGATTAATTTTTCACCGTGGACCCATCTGTGGATTTAAATGTATTTGCTAGCCACCAGGGTAACAGGGCAATGGCACTTTTAAAGACATAATCAGAATTTAAAATGATTTGTATCTCTGGGTGTGAATCCTGATATTGTTGCATACAAGCCACAAAAGCAGCCAGTTCACAGTACTGTGCTGACGCTGACCCACAGGAATACTGTCTCTGCAGTACCACTTGGTTATTTGGGTCCAACTGTACAATTGCAAAACCTGCTAGTCGCCTGCCTCCTTCACATTGGCTACTACCATCAATATATACTGTAGGAAGAAAAGGTGAAATTTTGTCTAGTCCCAGTTCCCTAAAGATCATGTGATTAGGGGCACTGGGTGAGGACTGACAGTCATGAGTTTGCCCCTCCAGCAAGAATCCAGCCACTTGCACGTTAGGTTCTTTCAACAATTCAAACTTTACATTCTGTGCCTGCAACATGAGAGTCCACTGGACTATTCTCTCAGTCCTAATCTTGCTACATGCTAACTTTCCCTCTACAATTAATTTGAGTGGGGTGTGATGGCTGCATATGTATGTGGTTTGAGCACCAATGATGTATGTAAATTTCTGCATAGCAGCATAGAAAGCCAGTACATGTTTTTCAGTTTCCCATTTTGAGTTCTGGAGAATGGAACAGAAGGCAATAGGGCGATCTACTCCTCCTAGGCGTTGTGTTAGAGCTGCACCTATACTGTTCTCTCCAACTACAGGGTACAAAAAAAATGTTGTGTATGATCTGGGTGTGCAAGAATCGGAGCAGAAGTCAGAATGTGCTTTAATTTAGTTACAGCTTCTGTATGTTCTTCCTCCCAAACATAACTTTTACTTTTTAGCAGGGAGTAAAGTGGAGCTGCCACTTCAGCATAATTGTGCATGAAGTCACGACAGAAACCAGTGAGCCCTAGAAAGGAGTGGAGTGATTTCTGATCTGTAGGAAGTGGAAGTTTCCGTATCAGCTCTATCCTCTGAGAATCTACAGATTTACCATCCTCGCCAGTTGTAACCCCTAAAAAGAAACCTGTGATTTGCAGTTGAGTCTTGGCAGGATTAACTTTAAGACCAGCTTGTAAGAGGGCTTTTAAAACTTCTCTTACATGATTCCAGTGTACAGCTTCATTCTCAGACAGAATCAGAATGTCATCTACATACTGAATTATATTATCTCTGCAAGACACTAGTGACAGGGCTTCCTGCATGTATTTATGAAAGATTGATGGTGAATCTTTATAGCCTTGTGGCAGCACGGTCCATGCATATTGTTTATTCAGCCACTGAAAGGCTGTTTTGTACTGGCGTTCAAGGGCCAGGGGCAGACTCCAAAACCCATTGGATATGTCTAAAACACAGAATAATTTACATTTGGGATTCCGTTTAGAGATAATTTCCGGGTATGAGGCTACTACGGGCACTACAGATTTTGAAACTTGATTCAGGGCACGGAAGTCCATAGTGAGCCTGAAGGAACCCCCCGGTCTAACTATCGGCCAGGCTGGTGAATTACATGTGGAAGAAATAGGTCTGATCAGACCCCTCTCCTCCAGTATCTTCACAATTTTAGTCACTGGCTCTATAGCCTGATGAGGTACTGGGTATTGTTTCTGTGGTGGAGGATCCTTGCCTTCCAACAGTATTTCTGTGTTCATTTTCCCACAATCTAACTTGTCTTGTGCCCAGACTGGAATATCAACCACCTCTGAGGGAATCACACACAGATCATACTGCTGAGCTGCCTTGTTGCACTGCATTGCTAACTGCATGGGAATGACTTCATGCACTAAAGTTTTAGAAGCACTTGAAGTTCCTGTATACTGCCACAATTTAAGATCAGCCATATCCACCACCAGATTTAACTGGTTGAGAACGTCAATTCCAATTATTTCTTTTGGTGTGTTCACTATAGTGGAGGGCAGTGGTTTCCAACATTTCATTGTTTTGTTCCCTGTGTATAGTAGGTTTGCTTCCACCATTTCCCAGAGTAAAAAAAAAGTGTAGGAGATGTCAGCATACAGCATGACATTATGCCTAGCATAGGTTTCATGGCTTTTCCCAGACCTTGGCCTGCAGGCAGCTCTGACACCCTGGTGATGTCAGATAGGACATCTCCAGACTTGATGGGCTTAGCATGCCTGATGAGATTAGTCTGCAGGACAACAGCCCCTCCTTGCTAATCAGGTGATAACAGAGATCAAACAGACCAAAGTATGACAAAGGGAGGTGCTGGAGAAGGAGAACTTCACTATAAATACAGAGAAGGACAAAAATACTCTCTCTCTTCCTATTCATCGGACACTTCATACTATGAGACTCTGACACACACTTCTCTTTACCTCCCCCCCCTTTTTTCTCTCTCTCTCCCACACCCAGGCACACACATAGAGTCATTGACATACATGGAAGCAGCTCAGTAACCACTATATACCTCTGTTCTGTACCCATGTAAGAGGCCTATTTCTATATAAAAACCTTCTTTTTAAACCACACTAGTTTGGTTGTCTTGTTGTGTTACAAACCCTACTGCCTCTGCGAAGTGGACCCAGGACCAACAAGAGAGTAACCGAACGTAGGAAGCGGTGAAAGTTTACAACCCCTATGTTTCCAAATTCCTTTCCCTTACCGTCTCGATTAATCTTCAGCTTTGCTCTTCTGCTCCCACTCATCAGCATGGCCATCGCCTTAACCTTGTTTTCTTCTCTAATTGCTTGCCCTCTAATTTCCATATCTCAGCTCTTACCTTATCGGACATCACCTGGTTAGCTTCACTTTTCATCACCCCCAACCTCATCTCGCCCAATCTCCTCCTACCTTTTTAGGAATCTTCATGCTATCAATCCATTAGCTCTCTCAACTATTGTCTCATCACCTCTCTTCTCTACTTTGTCTTCTACGTATCTTGGTTGATGAGGCTGTAGTTTCCTATAATACTGCTCTCTCCTCTGCTCTGGATTCTCTTGCTCCTATATCCTATAAGGCACACTATACCTCAGCCTTGACTCTTTAATTACTTGCTACCTTCTCTCCTGTGCCTGTTCAGTTGAGCATATTTGGCTCAAATCCTGCATCCTTTCTGACTTTCTTCACTTCAAATTCATGCTTACTTACTTCCAATCTGTCATAGCACTTGCCAAGCAAAACTATGTCCATCTAACTCTCTTGCCTCTGACCTCTGTCGTCTCAACTCTCTCCTCAAAGCACCTCTGCCTCCGAAACCCCCTTCTCTTTCTGTCCAAACTCTTGCTGAGTATTTCTACGACAAAGTCCACAAAGATTAAACTCCAGTTTCCCTCAAGATCAACTTCATCTCCTCTTCCCCCTCTTCAATACCAACTTTTTCCCTGTTACCCTTTCTTCCTTTTCTAAAATCTCCAAAGAAGAAACCTCTCATCTTCTTTCCTCCTCTAAACTCACTACACTGTTCCTCTGATCCTATCCCCACCCATCTCCTTAACTCCATCTCCTCCTCTGTCATCCCTTCCATCACACATATTCTCAACCTATCCTTCTATACTGCAACTTTCCCTGCAGCCTTCAAGCATGCTCTGGTCACACTTCTCCTGAAGAAACCTTCATTTGACCCTATTTGTCCTAATTATCAACCCATCTCCCTTCTTCCCTTCATTTCCAAAATTCTTGAACATGCAGTTTTCTGCCTTGATTTTCTCTCCTCTCAAGCCCTTCTCAATCCATTTCAGTCTGTCTTTCATCCCTTACACTCTACTGAAACGTCCCTTTCTAAAGTCTCCAACAACTTGTTCCTGGCTAAATCCAAAGACTTTTACTCAGACCTCATTTTTCTTGACCTTTTTGCTGCTTTTGACACTGTTGACCACCACCTTCTCCTTGATGCATTGTCCTCATTTGGTTTTAGGGTCTCTGTACTGTCCTGGTTCTCTTCTTATCTCTCCCATCGCTCCTTCAGTGTCTGTTCTGCGGTTCCTTCTCTACTGCTCTCTCAGTTGGTGTACCCCAATGGTCTAATCTAGGCCCTCTCCTTTTCTCACTCTATACCCAGTCCCTTGGTGCTCTCATCTCCTCACATGGCTTTCAATATCATTTTTAAGCTCATGACTCTCAGATCTATCTACACCTGATATTTCTCTTACACTTCAAGCCCGTATATCTGCCTGCCTATCTGACACTGCTGCCTGGATGTCTGACAGCCATTTGAAATTGAACATCGCCACAACCAAATTCTTATTTTTCCCCCTAAATCTTCTTACCTCCTTCCTCCCTTCTCTATCTCTGTTGATAACACTTTTCTGCTTCCTGTTTCCTCAGCTGACAATCTTGGAGTCATCTTCTACTCCTCCCTCTCCTTCTTCATACATATCCAACAGAAAAAAAATGTCATTTCTTTCTTTATAACAATAACAAAATTCGCCTCTTCCTTTCTGAACACTTATCTACTCTTTAGTCATTTATCGCCTCGACTATCGCAACCTCTTCCTTGCTGATCTCCCTCAGTCATCGTTCTCCCCTTCAATCTGTTCAAAACTCTGCTGCGTGGTTAATCTTCTGCCAGATCCAATATACTCATATAACCCCTCTTCTCAAATCACTTTATTGACTTCCCTTCCATTTCTGTATCCAATACAAACTTCTCCTTCTGACCTATAAGTGCATTTATTCTATTGCTCCTCACAGCCTTCCCTCTTCTCTTTCCCTACACCCCTCCTCGTGAACTCCGCTCTTCCTCTGGCTTGCTTCTCTCTATGCCCTTCTCTGCAACAGCCAATTCCAGACTTCACTCCTTTCACCTTGCTGTTCCTTATGTCTGGTACAAACTACCTGTATCTTCACATCAGGTTTCATCTCTCCCTCTTTTCCAATCAATGCTAAAAGCTCACCTCTTTCAGGCCACTTTTGGATCTTAATCCTTTGTTTTCCTTCTGTCTCATTACCTTTCCCTACTGTATCCTTGTTCTTTTCTATTGTACTGTCTGTCTTGATTAGATTGTAAGCTCTGATAAGCAGGGATCATCTTTTATATGTGCCTGTACCGTGCTGCATCTTTAAATTCCGGTAGTATATTCTCAAGGTCATATTTTGCTATATTCATGAGTGGCTTGCTCTTTTTCAACTTTAGCTTGCGTTTGCATACTAGTAGTTGGTGATCTGTACCACAGTCCGCTACAGTTTCTGTCTTTGTTGATGTTATAGTGTAGTCAATTTGATTTTTGTACAACCCATTGGGTGAAGTCCATGTCTACAGTTGCCGCTTGTGTTGCTGGAAGAAGGCGTTTGAGATGACTAGATCGTTGGTCTTGCAGAATTCTATCAGTCTTTCTCCAGCTTCATTTCTGTTGCCAAGTCCATATTTTCCATCCACTTTGCCTTCTTCTTTGTTGCCAACTTTTGTGTTCCAGTCACCCATGACTATCAGGATATCCTGTTTGCATGTTCTGTCAATTACAGCTTGTACTTCTTTGTAGAACTCATCAACTTCATCCTCTTCTGCAGCGGTTGTTGGGGCATATACTTGAATTATAGTTGTGTAGATGGGCATTCCTCATAGATGAATAGAAATTGAGCATTCACTGATTGCATTGTATTTCATTACAGTTCTTGCAAGTTTCTTCTTAATTATAAATGCAACACCATTTCTTCTTTGTCTTTCAAATCCTGCATAGTAGACCATGTGATCATCAGATGCAAAGTGCTCGATGCCAATCCATTTCAGCTCCAGAAGAGTTATGGGATGACATCAAGAAGGCTGTATTGGAAGAAAGTGAGAAGTCTCTACAAAAGATGAAAAGAGCCAAAATGGATGACCAAAAAAAACTCTGAAAATTGCCGAGAAACACAGAAGCTAAAGCTAGAGGAGAAAGAGAAGCAATCACATAACTCAGAGATTTTCAATGTGCAGCAAGACAAGACAAGGAGAAGTACTACAATGATGCATGCAAGGAGATAGAAGCAGAAACTATTAGAAGAACAAGATTCCTAAAGCTAAGAGTTGAAGAAAACGTTCCAGCCTCGAATTGGAATGTTACAAGATACTCAAGTATCCAAGATGAATGATGCTGAGAAGATCAAGAAAAGGTAAAGATCAAGTGGACCAACAGCCATTTCAACCTGTACCTTATGATCTGGAACCATTTATGATGAAAGAAGTCGTTGAAACAGCATTGAAAGCTTTATCAAAGAACAAAGCACCAGGCATTGATGGCATTCCCAATGAAGTATTACAGCAATTTGATGCAGCTGTTAGCATGCTTACAAGGCTCTGTCAGGAAATTTGGAAGACATCATCATGGCCAACTGACCGGAAAAAATCTGTGTTTATACCAATACTAAAGAAAGGTGATCCAACTGACTGTGGAAAATTATCGCACAATCAGTCTGATCCCACATGCCAGCAAGATTCTACTCAAGATTATTCAGCAGGGACTACAATCATACCTGGAACGAGAACTGCCTGAAGTGCAAGCAGGTTCAGGAAAGGGCGAGGAACAAGAGACATCGTGGATGTGAGATGGATCCTTGAAAAGACTACAGAATACCAAAAAGATATCTATGTGTTTTATTGACTACAGCAAGGCTTTTGACTATGTAAACCATGAGAAACTCTGGGCCACATTAAGCAGCATTGGTACACCAGAATGCCTGATCATTCTCTTCCACAATCTTTACACTGATCAAGAAGCAACAGTTCAAACGAAATAAGGAGAAATAGAATGGTTTAAAATCAGCAAAGGCTTATAACAAGGCTGCATACTTTCCCCTTACCTATTTAATTTATATGCAGAACAAATCATCAGAAAAGCAGGACTGTATGAGGTGCGAAGATTGGTGGAAGATTCATCAAGAACCTTCGCTATGTTGATAATACCACATTACTGCCTGAAAGTGAAGACGATCTAAAACATCTGCTTCTCAAGATTAAGGAACAGCCTTGAAATGGGCCTGCACCTTAATGTAAAGAAGACAAATGTCAAAATCAGTAAGTTCATCGTTGATGGAGAAGAAATGGAAATAGTGGATAACTTTGACCTACTTGGATCAACTATCAATAAAGAAACAGTAAGCAGCCAAGAAATCTGACAATGCATTGCTCTTGGCAGAATGGTTATGAAGGACCTAGACAAGATTCTCAAGAGCAGAGATGTCTCTCCATACAAAGATTTGACTTGTTCAAGCCATGATATTTTCAAACACACCATATGGATGTGAAAGTTGGACAGTGAAAAGATAACACAGGAAGAAAATTGATGCCTTTGAATTATGGTGCTGGCGACAAAAACTGTGTATACCATGGACTGCCCGAAGAACAAATCAGTCAGCACTAGAGGAGATCAAACCTAAGCTTTCTTTAGAAGCTCAGATGACAAGACTTCAACTTTCATACTTTGGACTCATCATGTGAAGAGAGAGATCATCGACTCGACAGCATTTAACAACAACAACAATAGTGCTGCATACACCTTGTCGTGCTATATAAATGATTAATAGTAGTAGTAGGTGGCTATCATAGTGAGCCAAAAAAAACTTCCAAGAAGCGAGGGCTGCTCATTCCCTTTCAGGCTCAAGGAAACTGACACCACCAATCTCTTTTCCACCATTGCTGTGTCTGGAACTTGCTCAGCAGCAACCACAGCAGCAGATGAGATAACAAAGGAATAGGCCCAGCCATGGGAACCAAAGGCACCACTGAGTAAGTTCCAAGTTTGGCCGTTTGTCCATCATAAGGAATGTAAAACACTGTGTAGGCAGGAATCAAGGCACAACCACAGAGATCCCTATGGTGGTTGCTATCTAGGTGGATCTATTATGGAAATTAATTTTTATTTGTTCAGTGGTATTACGTTGTGCTGGAGGGAAGGAAACTGCATGCCAAGGACTATTCTTTACATCAGAAAATGTACAGTATTTAAACAACTCCACGGTGAAGGGCTTCAGCATCTGACCAATCACACCTCCTATTACTACTACTTATTTCTATGGTGCTAGTACTGTAAGCATTTGCAGCACTGTACAGATACACATAAGAGAAAGCCCCTGCCCTACAGAGTTTACAGTATATTCAAGAAAGACAAATAGAACAAGCAGGGGACTAGATAATTCTGAAGGGAAATGATTAAAACGCACATAGGTGAAGCCAGGAGAATAAGGAGGTCAGGATCCAAAGGCAGCCTCAAAGATGTGTTTTTAGCCTGGATTTGAATTGGAACAGAGATAAAGCCTGATATACCAACTGGTAACCCATTGCAGGCATATGGCGCAGCAGGATGGAACAAACAGAGTCTGCAGATGGCAGCAGAAGAGAACAGCATGCATAAAAGTGATTTGCTTGATGAGCGGAGATGCCAAGGAGGGGTGTAGGAAGAGGTAATAAGGAATTGCAGCATGAATGCACTGGGGAGTGAGTAGAAGTTTGAACTATATGCAGAAACGGATAGGGAGCCAATGAAGTAACTTGAGAAGAGGGCTTATGCGAGTGTAGCAACACTGCTGGAAAATTAGCTGTGCAGCTGAGTTTTGAGTAGATTGAAGGGGAGGTAGATGATTCCAGGGAGATAGCGAGGAACAATAATCTAGATGGGATGTGAGGAGAGAATGGATAAGGGTCTTGGTAGTGTATTCAGAAAGGAAAGGACAAATTTTGCTGGCAGGTTTTAGCTTTCTGCTGGGTATGTGTAGAGAAAGAGTCAAAGATGACCCAAGGATGCAAGCAGAGGAAATGAGGAGGCTGCCAGTGTTATCTACAGAAATGGAGAAGGGAGATGAGTTTATGGGGAAAGATAAGAAGCTCTGTATTGGCCATTTTCAGTTTTAGATTATGGCAGGATATCCAGCAGCAACGCCAGACAAGCAGGCTGATACCAGGCCTGAATTCCTGGACAGATGTCTGGTGTAGAGAGGTAAATTTGAGAAACACTGGCATAAAGATGGTATTGAATTAATTAATGAATGGAGTGGAACGGGTAAACGTTGATCAATTGTTTATGCCATCAAAAAGCAGAAAGACACAGGGACATGCAATAAAGCTACAGTGTAACCCGTTTAAGACTAAAGAGAAAATATTTTTTCACTCAATGTATAATCAAACTCTGGAATTCGTTACTGGAGGATGTAGTAAAAGCTGTTAGTGTAGCTGGGTTTAAGAAAGATTTGGACAAGTTCCCAGAGGAAAGATCCATAAACCATTATTAAAGAGGACCTGGGAAATCCACTGCTTGCCCCAATGCAAGCATTATGGAACTTGTGTGTCTTTTTGGGAAACTACTAGGTACTTGTGACCTGGACTGGCCAGTGCTGGAAACAGGATCCTGAGCTTGATGGACTTTGGTCTGATCTAGTATGGCATATCTTATGCTATGTTCTTATGAAACCCATCAACCAAAAATAGAGTAAGTATGTAAAAAACTCTGAGCTAGCATGTATGTAATATTGTCGGAAGAATCGCCATGAGGTTTAAATCGCCTCCTGAAGCTTAACTTCCATTTTGCTCAATTTTTATTAATGAGCCCACTGTGGAGCTGTATAAATAAGGTGAAACACCATAAAAAGTGCTCCCTATATAAAACTAATGTATTTGTGAAGCCAACAATTTAAGTGTGGCATAAAAACATCTTGAAAAATTGACTGGTGAGAAAGTCCAAAAACAGAGAACTAGCGAAAATGTGACTTATCTTAAACTGCCATAGAGATGTCTTGCAAATCCGCTACGTGTCCTCAATCCGTAGTCAGACTACTCCCAGATATCCAAAATGATTTGCTGTCAAAAAGAAGACAGCACTGCGTTTCGGGCAAAAACAAAATTATGGCCCTGTCTCAACGCTTAACGCAACTGCAAAAAGAGACCAGTCTGTTAGCTGATCCCAAAAAATGCCAGCGCATGCTCAATAGCGATCTGACCCACGAGAGCAGGATTCATGAATAAAATAATAGCAAACCACCAATCAGCTTTAAGCAATGCTTGTAATGACAAAGTTGATGAAATAACTATATTAGAATGTTACAAAACTTGTAAAAAATTCCTCTAAGCAATAAACAGTTGTGAAAAGTAATTGTCAAAAGTTCCTTCCTACATCATTCTCATCCTTCAGATAATTTAGAGGTTTCTGATACCTTTGTGGGAGTATTGCCTTATATGTTCCACACGGATCAGATTAAAAAAATTTTAGTCAAACATTGGCACCTTTTACAAATACATCCTTGTTTCCAAAAGAAGCTTCAGATAGCGCATTCTCGGGGTCCGAACCTTCGGGATATGGTGGGAGCTACTTCCTCCCCATTGGATCGAATAGTTGCTCAACCTATAGATGTGGGTCATTTTGCTTGCGCCTCTGCTTCCTGCTCTCATTGTCCGCAAACAATTTCAGGCAGAGAATGGCAAGCACCTAATTCTACTCGCATCCATATAGCTCACTGGTCTACCTCCTGTACAACTCCTTTTGTGGTATACGTGCTGATGTGCCCATGTCAGCTTTTGTACATTGGTCGGACAATTCGTTCCATGAAAGTTCGATTAAATGAACACGCCTCTAGACTAAGGAATTCTGTGACATCAGCTCCATTAGTCCAGCATAGTATGGATTTAAAGCATGAATTTCATGATTTCAGATGGCAGATTTTGGACTTTGTCCCGGAACATCCTAGAGGTGGTGATCGTGAGCAACAGTTGCAAGTACTAGAGCAGCATTGGATTTTTAGATGGTCCACAGTGGAACCCTTGGGTTTAAATTGTGAACTTGATTGGGCCAGTATTGTTTGAAAAA
Source organism: Ichthyophis bannanicus (assembly GCA_033557465.1). Lineage (NCBI taxonomy): Eukaryota > Metazoa > Chordata > Amphibia > Gymnophiona > Ichthyophiidae > Ichthyophis > Ichthyophis bannanicus. The sequence continues at coordinate 896,321,056 of CM066035.1, read as the reverse complement.
ACTTTTTGACAATTACTTTTCACAACTGTTTATTGCTTAGAGGAATTTTTTACAAGTTTTGTAACATTCTAATATAGTTATTTCATCAACTTTGTCATTACAAGCATTGCTTAAAGCTGATTGGTGGTTTGCTATTATTTTATTCATGAATCCTGCACTCGTGGGTCAGATCGCTATTGAGCATGCGCTGGCATTTTCTGGGATCAGCTAACAGACTGGTCTCTTTTTGCAGTTGCGTTAAGCGTTGAGACAGGGCCATAATTTTGTTTTTGCCTGAAACGCAGTGCTGTGTCTTCTTTTTGACTGCAAATCATTTTGGATATCTGGGAGTAGTCTGACTACGGATTGAGGACACGTAGCGGATTTGCAAGACATCTCTATGGCAGTTTAAGATAAGTCACATTTTCGCTAGTTCTCTGTTTTTGGACTTTCTCACCAGTCAATTTTTCAAGATGTTTTTATGCCACACTTAAATTGTTGGCTTCACAAATACATTAGTTTTATATAGGGAGCACTTTTTATGGTGTTTCACCTTATTTATACAGCTCCACAGTGGGCTCATTAATAAAAATTGAGCAAAATGGAAGTTAAGCTTCAGGAGGCGATTTAAACCTCATGGCGATTCTTCCGACAATATTACATACATGCTAGCTCAGAGTTTTTTACATACTTACTCTATTTTTGGTTGATTAATTTTGTGTAGGGTTTAAGTTAGTTTGTTTTTTGGACTTATGAAACCCATGGCAGGAGATTATGGCACCAAAGAATGAGTGTAGAGAAAAAAGGGATATCCCAAGACAGAGCCCTGAGGTATACCAACTAAAAGTATGATACAGCAGAGGAGGCTTCACCAAAGCATACACAAAGTACAATGGGAGAGATAAGAAGCAAACCAAGCCAGAACATAGATCCAAAATCCAAGCAAGAACAAGGTATTGAGGAGATGGTGGTGATCAACAGTGTCAAAATCAGCAGATAGGTCAGAAGGATAGGAATCTTGTAAGACCCTTGGATTTGGCCAGAACTGGTCACTGGAGACTTTTGCAAGGCCCGTCTCTGTTGAATGTAGAGGATGAAAGCCAGATTGCAGTGGATCCAGAATGGCTTGAGAGGAAAGAAATTCAAGACAAAAGCAGTAAACAGCAGATTCAAGTAGTTCAGATGCAAAAGAGAGGAGGGAAATCGGACAATAGAAGGTCAGGTAGGGTCCAATGAAGGTTTTTTTTCTTAGGAGAGGTATAACGACAGCATGCTTGAAGGCAACAACTGCAGTAGAAAGTGATAGGCTGAGGATATGACAGATGAAAGGGATGATAGCAGAGGACAGAGAACTTAGTAGACAGGTGGAAATGGGATCAGAAGAGCAGGTAGTGGGTTTGAAGAAGAAGAGAAGATGTGCAGTTTCCTCCTTAGTGATTTCAGAAAAGGATATAAGGGTGGTTGGGGTTGAAGAATATGAGACGGAAAACAGGGAATGGGGCGATGGAGTTGACCTGGTGGAGAATTCCAGATTAATGTTGCAAACCTTGTCATGAAAGTAGTCAGTCAAAATCTGGGCAGAAAGTGAAGAAGGGTCAGAGGTGGAGGCACTTTGAGGAGAGAGTTGAACATAGCAAAGAAACAGTGAGGGTCAGAGACAAGTTAGTTTGACAGATGGACACAGTACTCTTGCTTGGCAAGTGCTATTGCAAACTGGAAGGAGGTTAGCAAGAATTTAAAATGTATGAAGTTAGCATATGATCCCCAAGGCTCAGCCATGGTTTGCAACTGTTATGGGTTGGGGCACTGTCACTACTAGAGCAGAAGATTCTTCCTGCTGTAGGTGATGCAGGTCAGGGGGTAAGCTTAGTTACGCACCTGTAACAGGTGTTCTCCAGGGACTGCAGGAATCAGTTCTCACATATGGGTGACGTCGGCATCGACAGAGCCCTCATGCGGAGCAAATCCCTAGCTTTTCAAGAAAGCCTTTGGGAATTGCATCACACATGCGCAGTCCCCTTCCCGCCCAAGGGTGCCATCTTGCTCAGTCAAATGACATAGCTAAAAAGACGGCAAAAAAGAACAATATATAATAGGACTGCAACTCCAAGGGGAGGAGGGAGGGTCGTGAGGACTGATTCCTGCTGTCCCCGGAGAACACCTGTTACAGATGAGTAACTACGCTTTCTCCGGGAACAAGCAGGAAGTCAGTCCTCACATATGGGATTCCCCAGCTATAGGCTACCGAGAACCCACAGCAGAAAAATAGGCTCCCTCTACGAGAGCCACAAGCAGCCACAATAGGAATCTAACTGAGAGAGTAGCACTTCGGTAGCCTGACACAGAAGAGTCAGAGGGCAGGAGTTGCCTAGACCTCGAAACGCTTACGGAGTACAGCCTGGCTGAAAGCACTGTCCTGTAGGGACTCCCTATCCAGGCAGTAATGGGTTGCAAAAAAGTCTGACCCGAAGACCAGGTGGAAGCCTGGCAGATGTCTGCCAGCGGAACAGAGCGGAAGTGAGCCACTGATGCAGCCATAGCCCTGTCCCGGTGGGCCGTAACACGACCCTGCAACGGAAGATTGGCCACCCTGTAGGCCCTGGCAATACAGTCCGCTACCCAGTGGAGAGCATACGCTTAGAGACGGCCATCTCCAGCTTACTGGGGGCCTTGCGTAAGCTGAATTTAGAAGGTTAACGTCCTCTTACATTCCAGGGTATGCAGAACTGTCTCTGCCCGAATGGCATGTGGCCTGGGAAAGAAGGTAGGTAATACTATCTCCTGGTTGAGGTGGAATGAAGAGACCACTTTCGGAAGGAACTTGGGGTGTGTGCAAAGCACCACCCGGTTCCTATAGAACCTTGTATAAGGCCTGTTGGACACCAGAGCCTGAAGCTCACTCCCTCGCTGAGCCGATGTGAGTGCCACCAAGAAAACTACCTTCCAAGAAAGGTAGCGTAGATGGCAGGTTGCCATCGGCTCAAATGGCAGACGAGTAAGCTGCCCTAAGACAACATTCAAATCCCACTCGGTTGCCGGAGGGCGAGCCGGGGGCTTCAGTAGAAGTAGGCCTCTCGGGAACCTGGATACCAAAGGATGTGCAGAAAGAGGCTTTCCCTCCACTGGAAAGTGGTGTGCATCCAAGGCACTGAGGTGAACTCTGACGGAGTTGGACTTAAGGCCCAAATCCAAAAGGTGGAGAACATACTGTACCACCACTGCAACCTGGCAGGAGAAAGGATTCACTTTCTGCTTTTCGCACCATACTCCAAACCTATGCCACTTAAAAGCAAAGGTTCATCTAGTTGACTGCCTCCTTGAGGCCAGCAAAACCTCTTCCACGTTTTTCGGAAGGAGTGGTGCAAGAACTACCCTTTCAAGCAGCCATGCCATTAGGTTGAGGGAGCTGAGGTTGGGGTGCAGAAGAGTGCCCCTTCTTGAGACAGGAGGTTCGGAGAGGACCCCTGGGGATTGGGGCCTCCACTGCTAGTTGAAGTAGAAGCGGAAACCAGCATTGCCTCGGCCATCTTGGGGCTACCAGGATGACCGAGGCTTTGTCTCAGAGAATCTTGAACAGAGTTTTGGCCACCAGAGGTGTCGGAGGAAACGCATACAGGAGGCTCACAGACTATGAGATGAGAAAGGCATCGGCAGCCACCCTGTTTGGATGTGGCTGCCTGGAGCAAAACCGGGACAACTGGTGATTGTGTGGGCTCAGAAACAAATCCAGCGTTGGCTGTCCCCAGGTCTGAAAAAGCCATTGGGCCACACTCGTGTCCAGCTGCCATTTGTGGGGCAGCAGAATCCTGCTTAGCCTGTCGGCTAAGTAATTTTCCTGGCCTGGCAGATAAACTACTCTCAGATGCATGCCATGCCGGATTGCAAAGGAGCACAGGTCCAGGGTTTCCTGACACAGCAGGCGGGACCCCGTGCCTCCCTGCTTGTTCACATAGAACATCGCTACTTGGTTGTCTGTTTGTACCAAGTCAGGCTGATGAGCCAAAGCTTGACAAAAGGCTTGTAGAGCCAGGCGAATGGCACGAAGTTCCAAGAAATTGATCTGTTGTGTGCTCGTTTGGAGACCACATGCCCTGAGTGCAAAGTCCCTGGCAATGGGCTCCCCAACCCAGCAAGGATGCATCCGTAGTTAGGATCCTCGTGTGTTGAGGAGCCTGGAAGGTCACTCCCGCCTCCAATTGCTTTGGTTGAAGCCACCATTCCAAGGACTGTAGTAGTCTTCTGGACACTGTGACTCTGTCTTGGAGTCCACCTGTGGCTTGTGTCCACTGGTTCCTGAGGCACCACTGAGCTGTTCGCATGTGGAGGCGGGCATCTGGTGTCACATGGACTGTGGAGGTCATGTGGCCGAGTAGGCGCAGGAAGTGTCTTGCTGATATTTGGGACCTGCGACTCACTTGATGTGCTAGGGCCAGGAGTTTCTGTGCCCTGTCTACTGGCAGGTAAACCCTTGCCTGAAGGGTATCTAGTCTGGTTCCAATGAACTCTAGTTGTTGAGTGGGCATTAGGGTAGACTTGGGGTAATTGATTACAAACCCTAGATGCTGAAGCACCTGAACGGTGCGAGATGTGGCCTGTTGGACCTCCATGGCTCCGATGAGTCAGTCGTCTAGGTAGGGGAAGACAAAGACTCCTTGGATTCTGAGGAAGGCGGCCACCACCACCACCAGGCACTTTGTGAATACTCTGGGGGCGGAGGTCAGTCCGAAGGGAAGTACTCTATACTGATAGTGGTTTCCCCCCACCACAAAGCGTAGATATTGTCTGTGGTCTGGATGAATTAGGATGTGTGTATATGCATCCTTTAGGTCTAAGGAGCATAGCCAGTCTCCCTGGTGGAGGTAAGGCAGCAATATTCCAAGTGAAAGCATCTTGAACTTCTCCCTCACCAGGAATTTGTTTAAGTTGCGCAGGTCGAGGATGGGTCTGAGGCCTCCTGTCCTTTTTGGCACCAGAAAGTACCTGGAATAGAAGCCCTTGCTCTGTAGGTGGTGGGGCACTGGTTCTACCGCCTGATCCTCGAGAAGACCTGCTAATTCCTTCAGAAGAAGGTCCCGGTGAAGAGAAGACCTGAGAGGCCCTCTTGCAATGTAAGGAGGCACCTGGGTCAAATGGAGCAGATAGCCTTGATGGACTATCTGTAGGACCCAGGCATCTGTGGTGATAGCTGGCCACCTGTGGGCATACAGGGCAAGCCTTCCTCCTGTGCATTGCCTGTCTCCTGTGGTGAGAGGGGCTATGCCTTGAGAGTCAAAAGCCACTCCCAGGCTGAGCCGGAGTCGGAGATGGTGCCTGGGGTTTGGGGGCTTTCTGCTTACGCGGGCCATGCCCCTGTCCCTTGGCCTACTGCCCCTGTTGGGGAGCCGGGGAGGCCTGAAACAGGGAGTAGCTTCAGTAAGCAGCACCCTTCCTTGGGAAAAAGGGATTCTTACCCGAGCCCTTCTTTTTAAAAGGGGCAGAAGTCTTCTTCGAGAGCCGTGTCCTGGTCATGGGTCCTCAGCAGCCTTTTCGGTCATGGGTTTGATGAAGAGGTTCTCTTCCCAGCATGGGACATCGACCAACTTGTCCTGAACCCATTGCTCGAGGTCCGACGACTGTAGCCATGCCTGGTGGCGTGCACTGATGCCTGCCGCAGGTACCCAGGCCGCCACCTTGAACCAGTCATAGGCAGCTCGAGTCATGAACTTCAAGTACTCACGGACTCCAGTGGACAAGCTCTTCAAGCACTGCAAAGGTCCCTTGGAGAGACCAGCCGAGAACCCGGCAATTTCCTTCACCAGGTCTCGCAGGTACATGCCCATGTACAGCTGGTATGCCTGGATCTGACATGTCAGAATAGAACCCTAGTAGCACTTCCTGCCAAGGGCGTCCAAGTTGCAGGCCTCCCTGCCAGGAGGCACCGAGGAGTGCGTCTTCTGGCTCTTGAGCCGGCACATGGCCTATTCCACAACCATGGAGTTGTGCGTCAGTTGTGCTTTTTGGAACCCAGGACTCTTGCGGACCCGATACATCGAGTCAATTTGCCTGATGATCACTGGCGCAGACGCCGGTGTCTCCCACATGCAGAGTATCAGTCGTTCTAGGATCGGAGGCACTAGTACAGTAAGGGCCTCCCAAGGGGGAGAATCATATTGGAGGATCTCGAGCTCTTCGGCTAGAGGATCCTCCTCGAACTCCGCAGGGAACGCCAAAGCCTTTGACATGTCCCTGAAGAAGTCCAAGAACCTAGTGTCCTCTGGGGGGGACCTTCTCCGAGACTTGGATGCCAGGGAATCGGACGGAATGTCCCTGTGCCAGCAGGTGTCCGGGGACTCTTCTTCCTCAGTCTCCCAGCCTGATGCCTCCAAAGAGGAATCGAGTGGCTCCTGCCTTGAGGGCTTCGGCTTCGACCGCCCCGATGACCTCGGTCCCGAACGAGAGGTCGAGGGAGACCTTGGCCGAAGATCGACTCGGGTACGCATGGTTTCGAGGATCGGCTCGGCCTCCAGGGTTGATTTAGACGTCGGTGGCCCGGTGGTCAGGGCGGAAGGACCGGTGAGAATGGCTATCAGCACTCACTGCTGGTCCATGAAGGCAGACATACTGCGCTCCAAGGCCACCATTCTGAGACTGATCTCAGAAGGTTCCACAGCCACCGGGTCGGGTCCCGATGCTGGTTCTCCTGGAGGAGAGTTCTCAACAAGGACAGCTGTTACCTGCCTCGGCTGCTCCGTATCCCGTCGAGGAAGCTTCACTGGATGCTCCATATCTGAGGATCTAGACTGGTGCTCAGGGCTCCGCGACCGGTCCTGGGAGGAACCAGGTCGTTCAGAGCCATCCAATGACGCTGCCTTAGAAGATTTTTTCTTTCTTCGATGTTCCCATGAGGCAGACCCCCTCTCCGAGGAACCTCTACAATGCTCTGGCTCAGAATATTCCCGAGACGTAGAGACCTCAGATGAGGTCCGGGTCCACGAAGGTACGGACTCAGCAAAAATCCTATCATGCTGCTACTGGCGGCTTCTCAGGGCCTTCGAGGACATTTTCCTGCACGGGCCACAGACCTTCAGGTCGTGGTCAGGCCTGAGGCACCAGAGACAGCAGTCATGTGTATCGGTGAGGGACATTAATTTTGTACAACGATCGCATTTCTTTTTTTTTTTTTTTTTTTTAATTGTTTTATAATTAATGCATTCCAAATACAAAGCTTCATGCAAATAAGCAGTACATTAAAAAACCTCTAAACAAGAGAGAAGATAAGAACCAGTAACATCAAAACCACTACATAGTCCACATCATGAAGAGCACAGCGATATTAGTACCAGAGCTCAAACTAACTTAAGGCTACATCTCCTAACCAAACTAAAAAAATAAAAGATCAAAACCAAGAATCAAGATCAGGCCTCTCACTCCTGTAATGAATCTAAGAGGGCAACGAGCTGAGTAGATTCAGTGAAAATATAATCAATACCTTATATAGTAATTAAACACTTGCATGAAAATCGAAGAAAAAAGGAACCCCCCCAGCCAAAACTCGAGGCTTGAGCTGGAGGAAGTACCTCCTACGTACTTGCGTATATCGGGAAACATCTAGGAAAATGGACATCTTATGGCCATAAAAAGGAAAATCTTTCTTAGGCTTTCATGATTAAAGCCTTATCAGCAAGATTGACCAAAGTGACCACTAAAGTAGCACGGGAGGAGATCAGAACCTGAGAATTTTCCAAAAAATCAGTCAAGTCAGGATCGTTCTGCACATCCTCCAAACCTATGTTGTTATCCCCAGAAGTTGCCCGAACTGGCAAGTAAAATGAATGAGCTATCATAATAGAATCAACATCTGGCAATAACAAAACATCCTTACAATATTGTTTAAAAAGAGAAACAGATGACATAAGACGAATTTTAGGAAAATTCAAAATACGGATATATTTTGCCCGAGAACTATTTTCTAAGGATTCCACCTGCTTATATAATATCGAAATATCTTTTACGGTGGATTCACTCGCTGATTGCAAAAAACCAACGTGTGTCTCCACTTGAATCACACGCTGAGATAAACCCTTAACAGTGCCTTCAACATCATGGACCATGTTAATAACCTGTTGGGAAAAAATAGCGGTTTGATCCATAAAGGTAGACAACAAAGTTTGTAGCAGAAACGAGTTTCCAAATATCTGCCAATGTAACGTTCTCAATATTAACAGCCGAAGATAATGACGACAAATCTTGAGAACGAACAGCCAGAATAGAATTGGTAGACAGTACCTCACAAGAAGAAACATTAACAGCAGGTGTCCCCTCCTCCTCTTCCGAAGTAGACAACACCTCAGAAGAGGATGTATCCAAATCAGGCAGTTGAGAGGGCCCAGGGTTAGGCGGAGGAGTCCTATCAAAGGAACTCAGGGAAGCACCAGAGGTAGACAACGATGCACCTTGTATTACAGGCATAACAGATGGTATAACAACCACATGCTGATCCATAGGACCACGAGTTACCAATGGAGTAGAAACAGAATTCATGGGTTGCTTTGCAGACTTGGCTAACTTGTCGGACTTGTTCTTTCACTTTGCATGTCCTCTGGGCATCCCGACAATGGCTGGGGCACCAGGCACCGAAGGGGCGTTCCCCCTTTGGTCACGCCCCCTTCGGGCACGCGACCGCGGCCGTGAAAGGCTGTCTATGATTAAATACTGCAGGAGAGCTGTTGTAAAAGGAGGAGCTCAAACTGCAGCCGATCAGTGATGGAATAGACAGCACACCGAGCCCCGGTATCTGCAAACGCTGGCTCTCACCGATCGCATTTCTTAAACCCGCTGGCAGCCATTGGGGGAAAAAGGGCCCCTGCAAGGTCGAAGACCCGGACTGCCAGTAAAAAAGAAAAAGAGAGTGAACGCTAGTCACGAAGGACAAAAAACAAAAAATAAACAAACCAGACTCAATACTGGTGTACCGAGCTGAAGGCGGGAAGGGGAACTGGTGTCGAACCAGAGAAAAAAAGATGAAACCTTTAAGTATTTTAAACACTTTTTTCGCGGTGACAACTGGACTACGTCCGAAGGGCTCCGTGGAAATAAGGAGACTGAGCAAGATGGCACCCTTGGGCAGGAATGGGACCGCGCATGCGTGATGCAATTCCCAGAGGCTTTCTTAGAAAGCTGGGGATTTGCTCCGCTCGAGGACTCCGTCGGCGCCGACGTCACCCATATGTGAGGGCTGACTTCCTGCTTGTTCCCAGAGAATGTGCTTATCATCCTGTTTCCAGACTGCAGCACTGGGAGCATGCATGGGAGTTTTTGGCTCCTGGAGCTTCGGATTTGGGGGTGGGGGGTGTCCAGTGTAACCCACACAGGGAGTACATAACTGGGACACACACACTCCCATCCAGCCCTCTCCTTGATTTGAAATGTCCTATGTGGCCCTTCCTATGAAAGGTTTGGTGTAAGACATTCATCTTATCCAAAAAGTCTGATAGTTGCAATGACGCAGTTTTCTCTTTGATTTGCAAGAGAAATGGCAGGTTTGAGACTGGGCAGAAACTTCACATACAGAGTGATCTAAAGTCATTGGGCCTGATATTCATCACTGATGGCTAGTGCTCCTACAGTGGCTGGCTGCCGGTGCTGAATCCTAGACCTGGATATTCAATGCCAGGGCCATATTTATTTATTTATCTAACAGTTTTTATATACCGTCTTTCTTCAATTCAAGACGGTTTACAGAGAACATAACATGACAGTATATTTCAACTGATTACATAGAACTGAACTACATAACAAGAGTATATATGGTGTGACATAGTGGGTCCTTCTAGCTCGTTTAATGAAGCTAAAAAGCCAGGAACAAAAGTAGAGCTGAGCTGTAAACAGAAGCACATGGCTCCTGGTTACCGTGGGAACCAGGCACAGAGGCAAGAGAAACGCCGGTGCTATCATTCAAGGGGTGAATCACAAGGTAATGCAGGACACCTGTTAGGGGGTGGAGTTGAGCACGGCCCCAGAATTCACCCTATTAAGGAAACTTCAGTGGAGCTTATGGAGGTAGGCAGAGAAGGAGGTAATGAAGAGCTGGCTGAAGAAGCAGGAAGTGAGGCATATGAGCTGGAGAGAGAAGCCATTGAGAGCTACACTGAAGACAGCTATGCCCAGAGTAAGCCAGAGTCTCTATGGAAAGGAGAGACAGATTCCTTCTTGAGGAGAAAGAAAGAAACCCCGAGGACAGGATATAACAAGGGCAAAGGAGATTGTCTGCAATATCCTGGGGAGCAGGGGAGAGACAGAAAGCCTAGGAGGCAAGTGAAATGCTATGAGCAGGGCTTAGGTTGGGAACCTACAGCTATTCAAAAGCACCAGAGAAAACCTCCACCAGTAAGGCTGAAAGGTAAGCCAAAAGGCTTGAATATACTTAATTACAGTGACTGTTTGTACCCAGAAAGGTGGTGCTGGGAAAAGAATACTGGGCCTGATAGTCTGTGTGAAAGCCAGTATTTGACCCAAGCATATCGTGTAAAGCCTGGAGCAGTAAGAAAGGGCGTGGCACCAGCAGTGCCGGTTCAAACATTTCCTTATGACCAGGAGGAATTGATGGACTGTGATCCAGAGTGTATTGATACTGGAGAAGATATAGATATAATGGACTGTACATTATCTCTGGCCAATGGAATAATTTCATTGCGTTGAAAACCTGCTTGAAAAGAAAGTACAGCACAGATAGCACGTGGAAACAGAGAGCTGTGAGGAAACAGCGTGGTTTTGTTTCAATGTTTGTTTTCACCTTGGTTAATGCTGAAGAAAGCCTTTTTCTGTTAAGGAACTTTTGTTTGTCCAAATACCAGTAAATGCCTGGATTGTGTTTTCTGTTCATGGTAAAATCCACCCCGGGAGGGGAAATAAAATCCTTTGGTTGCTTAACCACTTTTTCCACAACTGCTCCTTATTGATTGGGTGAAAAGACTACATTTCCCAAGGGGCGTTGCTCCAGGATCTGTAAAACAGCTATTTCAATAGGGAAAAACCCACTCCCTTAACCTCTACTCGGGGGTTTAAGAAGAGCTGGTGACAATGGTTAATATAAGTAACTTTTGTACATGAGGAGTCTTCATGGACAAGAACTATTTACATGCTTATTTACAGGAGAGGTTAGGGAGAGGTCATAGGAAAATGAATTGGGTAAGGTATTAGAGGGAGGGTTGAGCAAGAGGGAAAGGGTGTAGAGAGAGGGCTATGGTGGTAGGGAAAAATGTTCTTGAAAGAGATGAGTTTTTAGCTTTTTCCGGAACTCGGTATGATCGGAGCAGTTCCGTAGTTCACCTGGAAGGGCATTCCATAAAGAGGGGGCATAAAGGGAGAATGCCTGATTACAGGTAGTTTGATTGCATTTTCTCTTAGTAGTTGGGATAGTTAGAAGGTTTTTAGTGATAGTGTGGCATGTTCTATTGTTGTTGGAATTGGATAGGAGCGAGGAGAGGCATGGAGCTGACTCGTTGGAAATGATTTTATGTATGAGGGTGATTACTTTGAATTTAACTCTGGACTGAATGGGAAGCCAGTGGAGATCATGGTGGATTGGCGTTATGTGTGATCATCTAGGGTTATTTGTGATGAGACAAGCTATTGTGTTCTGTGCCATTTGGATAGGGTGTATGTTGTTCTTGGGAAGGCCATGATAGATGAGATTACAGTAGTCAAGGGATGGGATGGTGAGAGCCTGGCAGACAGTGCGAAAGGAGTCGGGATTTAGGAGAGGTTGGAGGTTCCGAAGAGTACGTAGTTTTGCATATATTGTATTCGACCACTGGTATTGAATATCTGGATTGGACACAGAACCCAGAGGCTAACCAGGCTGCGACTGCATGGTTAGCTTCTGCAGTGAAGGTAAGGTCAGCTTTTGTTGTGCCTTCTTTTAGCCGCATGTCGCTAACTGGGCAGTGGGCTCAATATCGCTGCTGCCTAGTTAGCAATGGGTGTCTCCCCAGAATGCCCCAGCACACCCCGATACTAACCTGTTAGCATCAGGGAGTGTAGAGCTAGCACTCGCAAATATTCAGCTGAGTGGCATTTACATGGTTTGCAGGTCTCAAATGGTGTAAATGACTTGGAATATCCCTCCCATCGTTTTCAGTAATGACTGAAGTTGAGCTTCCTTCCAATCACTTGGACAAACCTCTTTTGTTAAACTGTTCTGAATCACTGAAAGAATTAAGGGGCTCAAACCTAGTCCGGGAGTTTTGAGCAAATAAGACAGCAAGAAGCTGTTGTTGGCCACAATGCTGAAATCAGTATTTCCAAAGAGGACAAATTAAATGCGGTCTGTGTGCCTGCATCAGCCTGTGACATCTTTTCCTCATAGAATTGTATCTTCTTTACGCCATAAAAGACTCTAGTCATTGGTTCTGTCTACAGTAAGTCTTTTCTTAACTCAGATCCCATAATCCTCAGTTGAACTCAGATTTTTCCTTCACGTCACATACAGAGGTTCCTTTATACTTATCCCACAGAAGACTGGAGAACTCCGTGCTGATCATGAATAGTGCGGTATAAACCTAAATAAACTCCAAAAGAAAATTTGTACAAGTTTTGTAAGACAGACGTCAAAATATGAGGATATAGACTAGAAAAATACTTATACAGATATTGAAGTATATTACTATTGTTTACATTTTACTACAGAAGTGACTATAGCTGCAACATCACCCCATTCTCTATAATCTCCACTGGCTCCCGATAGTAAGCAGGATAAAATACAAAACAATAGTTACTCTATTCAGACTACTCAATAATCTCTCTCCCTCCCATCTGACAACTAAGACACATGCCAAAACAGATGTTAGGAGTAGGAGAAAAAGTACTCAAAATCTCCTCTTAATACCATCCTCAGTTTGGAAGACTAAACAAACTACCAGCAACAGAGCCTTCATGTATACAGCACCCACTCTTTGGAATTCCCTTCCAGACCTCATCAGATCAATCAAAGATCTTCAGACATTCCGAAAGAAACTAAAAACATTACTTTTCTCTGAATATTTATTTATTTATTTACATTGTCTTATATACCGCGCTATTCTGCATCAGTGCGGTTTACATTGAACAAACTGAAATTACATTGAACAGGGCATTATAACTTGGAGATAACTATTTTACAGGGAACATGGGCTATGGAGGGTTAAGTGGCTTGCCCAAGACCACAAGGAGCACCTGTGGGACTAGAAACCCCAGTCCTTCCGGCCCAAGGTTGCTGTCCTCTAGTGGGATTTGAACCCCCGACCTTCCGGCCTGAAGTACCTTGCCCCAACCACCAGGCCACTCCTCCACTCCTATACTATAACAACTCTACCCCCGGCTGTATCTATACTCATCCTATCCTTCCTACCCAGTCTAACTGAACCATTCTCTTTCTACCTGACATGATTAATTCCTTCTATCTACATGTCACTGCCTAGCTATCATGTATATAGTTAAGTTAACCAACTTCCATTGTACTCCTTCATATGTGGATAGCTGGAATGTAAATAGTTCAATTGTATTATAGTTTACAACATTGTTCTATGTAACTGATATTTGTTTGATGTAAACTGTCCCCGATTGTTGGAAGGTGCAATATATAAAAACTTCAAATAAATCATTTTTCCTCCTTCAATGGAATACCATCCAAAGCGGATCCAAATGTAGAAAACAGGAAAAGGCATAAGCACTGGCAAGTTAGATTCCAAGTCTTGATAAGGCAGGCAAAATTAGAATTTGAAAAGAAGTTTGTCAGAGGCAAAACCTCATAATATCTTTCAAGTACATTTGATGCAAGAAGCCTGTGAGGGAGCTGGTTGAGCCAATAGATGGTCAAGGGGTAAAAGGAGCACTCAGGAGGACAAGGCCATAGCGACAAGATGAAATGAATTCTTTGATTTGTTCTTTAATGAAGAGGATGTTGGGCAGATACATAGGCCAGAAATGGTGGCAATTCTGAGAAATTAAAATAAATTAGTGATATCGGAGGATATAAGAGTAAACTGACACTAAAAAGTTGCAAATCACCTAGATTGCCTGGCCTACTCCCAAGAATGCTGAAAATTCAAAAATGAAATTGCAGACCTATTAGTAGTAATTTGTAACCTATCATATCATCATCTATGGTACCCAACATAGGAAACATTACTACTACTAATACTAATTTGTATAGCGCTACAAGGCATATGCAACGCTGTACAGAGACACGTAAGAGACAGTCAGTGCTCATAAGAGCTTATTAGTCTAGTCTAGACAGACATCACAACAGTCAAGACAGAACACAACAAATGGGGACTAGGACATATCTAGGGGAATGGTAAGAAAACACGTAGGCGGTGAACAGGAGACTAGGGGGGTCAGGGATCCAAAGGCAGTCACAAAGAAGTGAGTTCTTAGCTTGGATTAGACCCTGGGATGTACCTAAAGTGACTGACTAAGAAACTAGTTAGGTAGGAAGTGCTAGAAGGTAGTAGTAAATGGACTTCATGCTGAAGATAGGGGCTTTACCAGTGACATTTTTCAGGAATCAGTTCCTGGTCCAGTTCTTTTTAAATGCTTTTGTAAGAGATATTGCAGCTAGTCTGTTGGGAAAAGTATGTCTCTTTGCAGATGATACCAAATCTGCAGCAGGATAGATATTCTAGAAGATGTGAATATCATGAGGAGGGATCTAGTGAAGCTCGAAGAATGGTCAATCTGCTGGATACAGAAGACTAAATAGATTCAAGCTTTGTTTTTGAGTCTAGTTCAAATAAGTACATTTCCATGCGTTGGGTTACATTGCATCGCGCCCCCTCTCCCTCCTTATACTTGAAAACGAAAACCAGTATTGTCTTCTGCTTATGGCAAAACTCAAACATGTCATGAGGAGGAGAAATGTGTCTATTAAGAGTAGGGTGAAGTACCATCACTGTAGGTTTACTAGCAGGTCCCATGGTCATCTGGTTGGTTCCCAGTTTATTTGGCAGGAAGAATATGCTCTTATAGAAAGAACTATTTCAGCAAAGGTCTCAGGTTCTTAAAAAAACTCACTAAGAACAAGCTGGACCAGTCATGGTTTTACCACTCACACTACACAAACCCCTATCTTTCGGGGGGGGGGGGAGGGGGGGGAGAGAGAGAAAAAAAAAGGATCTGCAAGTCTGTAGGTGTGAGATGGTAAAACCAGGACTAGTCCAGTCAGTCCCTTGTAACACGATGTGCACTGGTAAACTGTGCTGTGGCATGCTTTTCTAAACAGTCTTCTTTATCGGAACACAACCAGAGAGATTTGTGGTCTTCCCTCTTTCTGCTTTGGAAATGGCTCTACTACTACTATTAAACATTTATACAGCACTACAAGGCATACAAAGCGCTGTACAAACACAGATAGAGACCATTCCTACTCGTCAGACAAGACAAAAGATGGGAATAAGGATAGAATAGGGAAGGGTAAGGAGACACAAGGAAACAGGGGATTAGGATCCAAAAGCAGTCTCACAGAGGTGATTACACCTACAGAACTACTATCATAGGCCTCCAAGCTTACCTGACAGCATCTTCAGATCCAAATATGCAAAAAGTACTGAAATATGAAAGTAAACGTCCAGAATCTGTCTCCATCATCAAACTTGGACAAGCATTCTGATGACTAGAAGGAATGAGTGAAAATCTACAGGCATGCATGGGAAAGGAAGTAACAGAATTTGCAAAACAAGAGAAAGCATAGTTACTCACCTGTAACAGGTGATCTCTGGGAACAGCAGGAATA
Organism: Ichthyophis bannanicus; assembly: GCA_033557465.1. Lineage (NCBI taxonomy): Eukaryota > Metazoa > Chordata > Amphibia > Gymnophiona > Ichthyophiidae > Ichthyophis > Ichthyophis bannanicus. The sequence continues at coordinate 896,305,329 of CM066035.1, read as the reverse complement.
AGTCTTCACATATGGGTATGTCGGTACCGACGGAGCCTGCGCGGGAACGCTCCCCAGTGTCCAATCAGAAAGCTTTTGGGAGCATCCCACAGCACCTGCGTGCTGCCTTCCCGCCTTTCCAACTGTCTCTCCTCAGTTGAGTTTTATAGCTGAGACAAAGAGGGAGAGAGAGGGAAAGGAAGAGAGATAGAGAGAGAGAGACAACTCCTAGGGGAGGTGGGTGGGTTGTGAAGACTTATTCCTGCTGTTCCCAGAGATCACCTGTTACAGGTAAGTAACTGTGCTATCTCCAGGAACAAGCAGGAATGAGTCTTCACATATGATGCCAGGGAGAGAGCCCATAAGTTGTGTGTCCCTGGGACAGGGCTGCACTTTTCCACCTGGATCTCTGGCATCCCCTGAAGGATGGTGGGTAGGAGTTGATTAAGTATGGAACAGGTGTTTGAGAACAGCCTGACCAAACAAGGCATCCCTGCGGGAGTCCTTGTCCAAACAGTAATGGGCTGTGAAGGTATGAACCGAGGCCCAAGTGGCTGCTCGACAGATGTCGATAGACACAGAGTTTAGGTGAGCCATAGAGGCTGCCATGGCTCTCACATTGTGAGCTGTGACATGGCCCTCCAGAGAAATGTTCTTGCTCTGATAGGCGAAAGAAATACATTGGGCAATCCAGTTGGAAAGTGTTCTCTTGGAGACTGGTTGTCCCAAATGAGAAGGATCAAAAGCAACAAAGAGTTGAGAAGACTTTCTATGTTGTTGTGTCCTCTGTAAGTAAAAAGCTAGAGCTCTTTTACAGTCCAGGGTATGAAGATTCCTCTCTGCACTTGATGCATGAGGCCCTGGAAAAAAGACAGGTAGGTAGACCTCTTGGTTGAGGTGAAAAGGCGAGACCACCTTAGGCATAAAGTGTGGATTAGTCCTAAGGACCACCTTGTCATGATGGAACCTTGTATAAGGTGGATTAGCTACTAGTGCTTGCACTTCACTGATGCGGCGTGCTGATGTGATTGCAATGAGAAAGATAACCTTCTAAGAAAGGTATTTCAAGGAGGCAGTAGCTAAAGGTTCAAAAGGCGGCTTCATAAGCTGACCAAGAACCAAATTTAAGTCCCATGCCACCGGAGGTGGTCTAATGGGAGGCTTTGTTAAAAGGAGGCCTCTCATGAACCTTGCTACAAGGGGATGAGAGGAAACAGGTTGTCCATTTAGAGGCCTGAGGGAAGCTGCAATAGCACTCAGATGGACTCTTACTGAATTTGTCTTAAGGCCTGCATTAGAGAGATGCAGGAGATACTCCAGCAACAATTCCAGAGGTATTGACCGGGGGTTAAGACCCTGTCCAGAACACCAGATGGTAAACATTTTCCACTTGAAGGCATAAGAACGTCTAGTGGAAGGTTTTCTGGAAGCATAAAGAACATTTTTCACTTGTTGAGAAAGAGGAAGATCCTGGAGATCTAGGCCTTCAGCAACCAAGCCCTGAGATGCAGAGACTGGGGATTGGGATGCCACAACTTTCCGTCCTCCTGAGAGAGGAGGTCTGGGGCAGACCCTAACTCTAGGGAGGGAGCTTGAGAGAGATGTAGAAGCAGAGGGTACCACACCTGCCGTGGCCAATGTGGAGCTATGAGAATCATGTGGCCTCTGTCTCTCTGAAGCTTGAACAGGGTTTTGGGAATTAGGGGAATGGGTGTAAAGGCATACAGGAAGTCTTGACCCCAGTGAAGGAGGAAAGCATCCCTTGCCTGAGTCCCCTGAGCCGGAGTTCTGGAACAGAACCGGGGAAGTTTGGCATTCCACGGACTTGCAAAGAGGTCTATGTCCGGGGTTCCCCTAATTTGAAAAATCTTGGATACCTGGTCCATATGTAGGGACCACTCGTGTGGAAGCAGAACTTGATGAGTCTATCCGCCCAAGAGTTTTGAACACCTGGAAGATAGACTGCCAGAAGATGAATGTGATGCTCTCTGGCGAGGGCCCACAGTCGCAGAGCTTCGTTGCAAAGCGACAGAGAGCCAGTTCCTCCCTGCTTGTTTATATAGAACATGGCTACCTGATTGTCCGTGTGGACAAGGACTGTCTTGTGGCTAAGCAGGGTGTGGAAAACTCGCAGAGCAAGGAAGATTGCTCTGAGTTCCAAGAGATTGATATGTAGACAAGTCTCCTGTGGGGACCAGATGCCCTGGGTGGAGAGGTCCTGAAGATGAGCTCCCCAGCCCATTGGAGAAGCATCTGTTGTAAGAGTTGCCTGGGGTAGAGGCTGTTGAAAAGGAGACCCCAGCAACAGGTTTTGAGGGGACGTCCACCACTGGAGGGACAAAATGAGGCGACTTGTGTTTGCTATTTTGTCGGACAGGCAGCCTAATGCCTGGGTCCATTGGGTGGATAAAGTCCACTGAGCTGCTCTCATGTGAAGGCGAGTATATGGTACCACATGAACGGTGGATGCCATGTGGCCTAGCAACTGTAACATCTCTCGAGCAGTTAGTAGGGGTTTTGACTCTGCTTGAGAAGCTAACTGCATCAAGCGAAGGCAACGGGCCTGGGGAAGATAGGCCCTTGCCTTTGTGGTATCCAGCAGTGCCCCTATAAACTCCAGGGATAGAGTAGGGATCAAATTGGATTTTGGGATGTTTATTACCAGCCCTAAATATTGAAGGATACGCATTGTGCAGGTTAGAGCAGTCTTGGCCTCTGATTGAGTGGGAGCTTGAATGAGCCAGTCGTCCAGATAAGGGAAGACAAATATTCCCAGGGTGCGTAGAAAAGCAGCAACCACTGCCATGCATTTCGTGAACACCTGTGGTGCAGAGGCCAGGCCAAAGGGGAGCACTTTGTATTGATAGTGCTTCTCCTGGAAAAGGAACCGAAGGAACCGTCTGTGAGTTGGATGGATGAGAACATGAGTGTACGCATCCTTGAGATCTAGAGAACAAAGCCAATCCTGACTCTGAAGGTATGGCAGCAGAGTTCCTAGAGAAACCATCTTGAATTTCTCTTTGACTAGGAATCTGTTCAACTCTCTGAGATCTAAAATGGGTCTGAAGCCCCCTGTTTTCTTTGGGATAAGAAAATAGGGGGAGTAGAACCCTGTGCCCTGTTGTTGAGAAGGCACTTCCTCTATTGCCCCCTGGGCTAGAAGAGTGGCAACCTCCTGCTCTAACAGGCTGAGGAGGGAGGTTGGAGAATTGAACTGGTGCACTCTTGTGAGAGGGGGCAAGCTTGAAAAATGAAGTTTGTACCCCTCTCTTATGATGGAGAGTGTCCAATGCTCTGCTGTGATTTGCCCCCATCTGGGAGCAAAGTGACATAACCTTCCTGGAATGGTGGAAGGCTCTGGTCCTTCTAGAGCCAGGAAGGTTAAGTTCTCTAGCAGAGAGTCAAAGGCCCTGAGGGGGCTGAGCTTGCTGGGCTGGAGCAGGCCTTGCAGCCTTTGCCTTGGTCTGTTTGGAGGATTGCTGATGTTTGGAAGGAAACTGAGCTTCAGAAGATGCTCTCTGACTATAAGCAGGATAGGATCTTCCCTTTTTAAAAAAAGGTGTTTTCTTGAACAACCTTTTCTTATCAGGAGCAGCAGTAGATTTGGATAGTCTATCCAAAGCAGAATTTTCAGCATCCATTTGATTGGCCTTTGCTTGCCAATCTTTACCAAACAGATTCTCACCTGTACAAGGGATATTTCCCAATTCATCTTGGACCCAGGTCTCCAAATCAGATGCTTGAAGCCAAGCAATCCTACGTGCACCTATAGCTATAGCTGAGGCTCTGCTTACGCATTCAAAGGAGTCGAAAGCTGCACGGTTGGAGAATTTGGAGAGATCCTGGGCATGTTTGAGCCCAGAGAGAAATTCTGGCCTTTTACTGTCCGACATAAAAGGACTTAAAGTCAGCAAATGGTCAGTGACTTCTTTTAAGAACATTCCCATATAGAGACTATAGGAATTAATTCTCGCAGCAAGCATGGAAGCTTGGAAGACTCTTCTACCAAAAGCATCCTGGAGGATTAGAGGCATGTCTCTTGGCACTTCTAATCTTTCTCATTGCAGACGCAACCACAATAGAGTGGTGGTGAGGAAGCTGAGTTTTATGGAAACCAGGACAAGGAGGGACACGATACATGGTGTCTAACCTGCGAGAATGAGGAGAGGTGGATAGAGGTGCTTCCCACATCCTTAACATGAGATCATACAGAATCTCATAAATAGGCAAGGTAGCTGCCTCTTTAGGAGTTTTAGGATATTGTAGAATATCTAACTCCTTAGCTCTAGGTTCTGACTCTGGGACTACTGTAATAGAGAGACCCCGAGCCACCTCTCTGATAAAGTCTTGAAAAGACAAGTCTTCTGGAGGAGACATCCTTCGTTTGGGAGAGGACTCCTCCTGTGGAAGAAGCATCGCTGCATCGACAGACTCTTCAGAATCCTCAGAGTCATCAGAGGAATCGAAGTATCGTCTGTCGGGATGCTCTTGCAAAGCCCGATACCCGTACCGACCGGGATCGGTATCGGGAATCATCGGTACTGGGGTATCGGTACCGGAGGGCTGCAGAGGGCAGAGTACCGGCATAGCTGACACCAATGCCGATGCCGATGCCACCGGTACTGGAATCCGTGCCGATGGTGATACCGGAGCTGGTACCGGCGGAGTAGTCTGTTGCGGTACCACGGGCGTCGATGCCACAAGGAAAGCCACCAGACTGCGTTCGATGGACAGAATCCTCTGATCCATCGACGCTGCCAATGCCTGGAAGTCGGTACCGGTGGGAGCCACCGGTACCCCAGAGCATGGCACCAGGAGATCTGTTGAGGCCACGCCATCTAGATCATCCTGGAACCCCGATGATGATGCTTTAGAAGCCGAAGCCTCCCGCCGGGGTAATTTTGCCGGTGCAGAATCCTCGAGGGCAAGGCCAGGGGCATCTCGATGCTTAGAAGGAGATTTGCCCTTCGAGGACCGGCTGGATTTATGTTTAGTTACCTGAGATCCATGTGAGGAGGAAGAAGCCCTGGAAGACATCGATGCCACCGAAGCTGCATCAGAGGGAAACAGGGTACTGAGCTTGGCAGCTCGGTTCTGTCGACCTCTCTTAGACATCATGGAACAGGACACACAATCTTTAATGGAATGGTCAGGGCCTAAACATTTTAGACACTAGTCATGGGTGTCGGTGACGGAGATAGTACAGCCACATTTTGTGCACTTCTTAAATCCTGAGGCAGGCTTTTCCATATTTAAGGAAAAGGGTTTTGGGCCCAAGGCCCAAAACTGAAGTACACCTGAAGAAAAATAATGGAAAAAAGTATTTTTTTTTTTAAAAGAATAAGAACCGGCGGTACCAGTATAGCGTCGAGGAAGGCAGATGCGACAGAAAAGAAATAAAGAAAAAATAAGGAAATTCTTCTGCGGTGACAGGAACACGACCTGCTGGCTCTGCGGAAAAAGAATAACTGAGGAGAGACAGTTGGAAAGGCGGGAAGGCAGCACGCAGGCGCTGTGGGATTCTCCCAAAAGCTTTCTGATTGGACGCTGGGGAGCGTTCCCGCGCAGGCTCCGTCGGTACCAATGTACCCATATGTGAAGACTCATTCCTGCTTGTTCCTGGAGATCAGCAGGAATTTAGTCTTCACATATGGGTATCGTCGGTACTGACGGAGCCTGCGCAGGAACGCTCCCCAGCGTCCAATAGGAAAGCTTTTGGGAGCATCCCACAGCGTCTGGATGCTGCCTTCCCACCTTTCCCAACTGTCCCTCTCCAGTTGAGTTTAAAGCTGAATAGAAACCTAAAAATCCCGATAGTAGAAAACTCCCAGTGTTAGAAAAATTATTTTTTGTCGGAGAAAATTCAGCACAGCGCTATGTATGGTAACAAAGCACCACTGTGATATCTCCTTTTATTAATATGTAAAATATTACTTAGCTTCAGTAATGAATTTAGCGCTCGTTTCGGGTTCAAAATTTGTTGAAAACCCTGCTTCAGGTACGTCCGTAAGCAAGCTTTGGCAGCAATACATGAGCTAACATTTCGGAAATGTAGTCAGCCATTTAAATCTTCAGCGTCTGACGTCAGCATCACATGAAAGAACTGAACCACCAATGATAATGGACCCTTTGTAAAGAGGGAACACCCACCATCAGGGAATCCCTCAAAGGGTGCATATTTTAAAATACCGTGTGCCAATCAATCTGTTGGTTTAATCCCCCAGGGGAAACCGAATTTAACTTGAAAATCCAGCGTTGCTCCAAATTTTGTAACTTTTGTTCCCAATCTCCTCCTCGAGGATCGTGTGGAATATGATCTAATATCCGCCATCGTAAAGACTCAAATGAATGACCGCACGACAGACAATGGTCAACCATAGGAGCTGAAGAAGATTCCGTCCTTAGTCTTGATGCGTGCTCTGATAGACGGAGTCGAATAGTACGTGTAGTGCGTCCCACATAATATAGTGTGCACGGACAAATTATCAGATATACCACAAATTGAGATGAAAAGTCCGTGTGCCACTTGGTAGAATAAACTCGAGCAGTATGTACATCCGTCCATTCAGATCCCACTAGGGATAATGCACAATAGGTACAAGAACCACATATGAAATGACCAGTATCTGTATGGCAGGTCTCTGGACAGTCTTGAGAAGCGGTAGTCTTCATAAGGAGATCTCGGAAATTAGAGCCCCTGGAATAAGCCACCTGTAGATTTTTATCCCGAAAACATGCATGCACACTCAATATTGGCCAAAGGCGTTTAAGAAGCTTAGTGACCTGATGGATTCCTCTGACATAAGGGAGAACCCCAGTGATCTTCAATCCTTGGTCCCGGACAGAAGGGGTAGGCTGAGTGTCGAACCACTCAACATGTACATATCGTGCTCTCTTATATGCACGATTAATGACCCAACTAGGGTATCCTCTTTGGAAGAGACGTTTTGATAGCTCCGCTGAGTGTTTTTTGAATTCAATTAAAGAGGAGCAATTGCGTTTCAGCCTAAGAAACTGTCCAAAAGGTAACCCTTGTTTCAAAGCTCTGGGGTGGAAGCTATCATAATGAAGGAGTGTGTTGCGTTGTACTGGTTTACGATAGAGGGTTGTATGAAAACCCTCTGCTGTTAATTGAATAGTGATATCCAAAAAATCTAAGCTTTGAGAGGAAACATGCGCTGTAAATTGTATCCTTGGTAAATGAGTATTTAATCGATCAATGAAAGCATCCAACTCTGGATGGGAGCCTGACCATAAAAAGAAAACGTCATCTAAAAACCTCTTCCAAAACGGAACCAATCTAAAAGCAGGATCACTGTAGATGTATAACGTTTCAAAAGCTGCCATATATAAGGTGGCAATCGAAGGGGCCACCGTAGCCCCCATGGCGATACCATGTATCTGCTTATAGAAGCGTTGTTGGTACAAAAAGAAATTATTTTGTAGAACCAAATGAAGCAACTCAAGAATAAACGATTTGGGTATTCTAGTTGGAAGATTCAAGGGATAATCCTGTAAACAGTTTAAAGCTTCGTTTTGATCAATGTTGGTATATAATGCTTGTACGTCAAGAGATACCAAGAAGGTATAAGACTTAATATCCAAACAAGAATTTAATAGTTGCAAAAAGTGCCCCGTATCCCTAATGAATGACTGGACCCCTGCCGCCGCTGGTTGCAAAAACAGATCGCAAAATCTAGAGAGGGGTTCTAACAATGAATCCCTACATGATACAATCGGACGGCCAGGGGGGTCCGTAAGGGATTTATGCACCTTAGGAACTAAATAAATAATTGGAATTTTTGGATGTTGTTTTTCCAAAAACGCCATTTCATGTTTGGTAATCCAATTTTTAAAAAAAGCTGTAGACACTGTCAAATGAATTTTCTGTCGAATCTCCGCAGTCGGGTCATGAGGTAAAATGGCATAATTACGCCTATCTGCCAAATGTAGTTCTATACTGCTTTGATATTGCTCCGGAGAGAGGATCACAGTAGCGCCGCCCTTGTCGGCTCTCCGTATCACTAGATCTAAATCACGCAACTGTTTTAAGGCTTGAACTTGATCAGGGGTTAAGTTAGAATATCTCCAAACTTTATGTGATTCCAGTTCCTTTAAATGTTGAAATATTAAATCCTGATAGGTGGCAATTACAGGATCCAAGGAGCCAGAAGGAAGCCATCGAGAAGGATTCCGGATAATAGATGCATCATTAACCTCCAAAACGGTTTCCATATGTTTGATAACCCGCAATTTACGGAAAAACCTTTGGAGGGCAACCCGTACATTAAACCCATCATACCATGTTGTGGGGACAAAAGATAACCCCATCTCCAGAACTTGTAATTGAATTGGAGAGAGAGTTTGACCCGATATGTTTATGACGGACGATTTTTCGTACGGGACCGAGTGTCCGGACCCTCCCAAAAATCCTGTTGGTATTGTCTTCGAGAGCGCCGTCCCCGATATGAAGTGTTCCGTCCCCTATCGGTGACCATAGGTTGAGAGGTGATAGAAACCCCTTGCCCAGAATCACTAAATTCCGTTTCGGTAGAATCTCCCGAATCAGGATGGAAGGCAACCTTTTTGCCAGAGAAATTCTTCCTTAAAGATGGCCAGTTATAGACACAGTTATTGTCATAATCTGTTTTATCTCTCTTGAATTTTTTAATCTTTAAACCTTTGATATAATCTTGGTAAGAATCTAACTGCTTTTGTGAGTCAAGCCATTGTGATTGAAAAACGGCCTGTTCGGTTGTTTCCAAAATACTTTTCTTCATAGTCTCAACCTGAGCTGTTAAGAGTTCTTGTTCATGCATTGATCTCTCAATTAACAAGGCTACTAAGTCAAAACTACATTTATTTAATATGGAATTCCATTTCTGTAAAAAATCATCATCATCTGTAAATTGCTTAGGGGGTTTAATGATCCGTAATCCACGAGGTAAAATTGCAGATTTTAAATACTGGGTCATAGCTAGACCATGCATCTGCGCCCTGATTAGTTTTTTGTTTAAATCTTTTAACTCCGAGATGGTAGATGGCATTTGTCCCATTGACGTCAGAGGGTCCTCATCAAATAATGATTTTTGTTTTTTCAATTTCGTGAGCTGTTCTTCAGTAAAAGCAAATGTAGCTGAAGACATAATGCTGTGGTTCAAAAAACACTAGCTATAGTATATCAAAACATGAACCTAACCGGAATCACCAGTAAAATAGAAACCTAAAAATCCCGATAGTAGAAAACTCCCAGTGTTAGAAAAATTATTTTTTGTCGGAGAAAATTCAGCATAGCGCTATGTATGGTAACAAAGCACCACTGTGATATCTCCTTTTATTAATATGTAAAATATTACTTAGCTTCAGTAATGAATTTAGCGCTCGTTTCGGGTTCAAAATTTGTTGAAAACCCTGCTTCAGGTACGTCCGTAAGCAAGCTTTGGCAGCAATACATGAGCTAACATTTCAGAAATGTAGTCAGCCATTTAAATCTTCAGTGTCTGACGTCAGCATCACATGAAAGAACTGAACCACCAATGATAATGGACCCTTTGTAAAGAGGGAACACCCACCATCAGGGAATCCCTCAAAGGGTGCATATTTTAAAATACCGTGTGCCAATCAATCTGTTGGTTTAATCCCCCAGGGGAAACCGAATTTAACTTGAAAATCCAGCGTTGCTCCAAATTTTGTAACTTTTGTTCCCGATCTCCTCCTCCTGAGACAAAAGAGAGAGAAAGAGAGAGAGAGATAGAGAGATACAACTCCTAGGGAAGGTGGGTGGGTTGTGAAGACTAAATTCCTGCTGTTCCCGGAGATCACCTGTTACAGGTGAGTAACTATGCTATCTCCAGGAACAAGCAGGAATGTAGTCTTCACATATGGGGACTCCCTAGCTGCAGATGCCAGGGAGAAGGCCCCAGAAGTTCTGTGCCCTTGTTAAAGGGCTCCACTTCCCCCCATGGATCTCTGGCATCCTACCAGGGAGGGTGGGTAGGAGTTGATTAAGTCTGGAACAGGTGTTGAAGAACAGCCTGACCAAACAAGGCATCCCGGCGGGCGTCCTTGTCTAAGCAGTAAAGGGCTGTGAAGGTATGAACCGAAGCCCAAGTATCTGCTCGACAGATGTCGTCGATAGACACAGAGTGAAGATGAGCCATTGAGGCTGCCATGGCTCTCACATTGTGAGCTGTGACATGGCCTTCAAGAGGAAGGTTCCTACTCTCATAGGCAAAATATATACACTGTGCAATCCAGCTGGACAGTGTTGTTTTGGAGACTGGAAGTCCCAAACGACTAGGATAAAAAACAACAGAGTTGAGAGGACTTTCTATGTTGCTGTGTCCTTTGCAAGTAAAAGGCGAAAGCTCTTTTACAGTCCAAAGTATGAAGATTCCTTTCTGCATTTGAGGCGCGAAGCCTTGGAAAGAATACAGGAAGGTAAACCGTTTGGTTTAAATGAAAAGGCGACACCACCTTTGGCATAAAGTGTGGATGAGTCCTAAGGACTACCTTATCATGATGGAACCTTGTATAAGGAGGATCAGCCACCAATGCTTGCAATTCACTGATGCGACGTGCTGATGTGATTGCAATAGGAAAGATAACCTTCCAGGAAAGGAATTTCAAAGAGGTAGTGGCTAATGGTTCAAAGGGTGGTTTCATGAGCTGCCCAAGTACCAGATTTAAGTCCCATGCCACCGGTGGTGGCTTAATGGGAGGCTTAGTTAAAAGGCCTCTCCTAAATCTCGTTATGAGAGGATGAGAGGAAATAGGTTGTCCATTTAGAGGCTTGAAAGAAGCTGCAATAGCACTCAAATGGACTCTCACTGAATTGGTCTTAAGCCCTGCATTTGATAAATGAAGGAGATACTCCAGTAATGATTCCAGAGGTATTGCAAGAGGGTTAAGACCCTTCTGCGAGCACCATATGGTAAACCTTTTCCACTTAAATGCATAGGAGCGTCTTGTGGAAGGCTTCCTAGAAGCATAAAGGATATCCTTTACCTGTTGGGAAAGGTTAAGACTGTGAAGTTCTAGGTTTTCAGCAACCAGGCCCTGAGATGCAGAGACTGGGGATTGGGATGCCACAGCATCCTGTCCTCTTGAGAAAGGAGATCTGGAGCAGATCCTAACTCCAGAGGCAGAGCTTGAGAGAGATGTAGGAGCAGAGGGTACCACATTTGCCGTGGCCAACGTGGAGTTATGAGGATCATATGACCTCTGTCTCTCTGAAGCTTGAACAGGGCTTTGGGAATAGGGGAATGGGTAGAAAGGCATACAGGAAGTCCTGACCCCAATGGAGGAGGAAAACATCCCTGGCCTGACAACCCTGAGCCGGAATTCTGGAACAGAACCGGGGAAGTTTGGCATTCAGCGGACTTGCAAAGAGGTCTATGTCCAGGGTTCCCCAAATTTGAAAAATTTCGGCTACCTGGTCTGCCTGGAGAGACCATTCGTGTGGAAGCAGAACTCACCTGAGCCCAAGAGTTTTGAATGCCTGGAAGATACACCGCAAGGAGATGAATCTGATGCTCTCTGGCGAGGGCCCATAGTCGCAAAGCTTTGTTGCAGAGCGACAGAGAGCCTGTTCCACCCTGCTTGTTCACACAGAACATGACTACTTGATAGTCCTAGTTCAAACGGACAATCTTGTAGCTGAGCTGGGTGTGAAATGCTCAAAGAGCAAGGAAGATTGCTCTGAGCTCCAGGAGATTGATATGGAGATAGGCCTCCTCTCTAGATGGAGTCAAAGCCCCTATGGAGGCTGAGTCTGCTGAGCCGGTTGAGGCTTAGCTGCTTTTTGCTTCCTTTGTTGCCTAGGTTGTTGCTGTCCCTTTTGGGCAGACTGACCTAAACGATGTCCCTGCTGGGTATAGGAGGGATAAAACTTTTTCTTCTTGCTGAAGAATGGTTTCTTAGAGGATATTTTCCTCGCAGGATCAGCTGTAGATTTAGACAATCTATCTAAAGTGATATTGTCAGCATCTCTCTCATTAGTCTTTTCCTGCCAATTCTTGCCAAAGAGATTCTCTCCTGTGCAAAGTATATTCCCTAGTTTGTCCTGTACCCAAATTTCCAAATCAGATGCCTGGAGCCAGGCAATCCTACATGCACCTATGGCAATAGCAGAGGTTCTGCTTATGCATTCAAAGCAGTCAAAGGCTGCACGATTCACAAACTTGGAAACATCCTGAGCATGTTTGACAAGAGCAAGATAATCTTGCCTTTTATCATCAGGAAGGAGAGGGCTCATAAGCTCTAAATCTCCTGTGACCTCTTTAAGGAACATTCCCATATACAAGATATAGGAACTGATCCTAGCAGAAAGCATGGAAGCCTGGAAGGAATCAATGTCCAAAGGCGTCAAGAGTCCTACACTCACGTCCTGGAGGATTAGATGCATGCCTTTTTGCACTCTTTATCCATCTCATGGCTGATTCCACCACCATGGAATGGTGTGGTAATTGAGTCTGAAACCCAGGACAAGGAGGAACTCGATACATGGTGTCGAGTCTTCGAGAGTGAGGAGATGTGGTCAGAAGTGTTTCCCACATCCTTAACATAAGATCATGCAAGATCTCATGAATAGGTAAGGTAGCTGCCTCCTTGGGAGCTTTAGGGTATTGTAGGATTTCTAATTCCTTTGCCCTAGGCTCTTTTTCAGGAGCCACTGTGATGGAAAGACCTCAGGCCACATCTCGGATAAAATCCTGAAAGGAAATATCCTCTGGTGGAGACATCCTACAACTGAGGAGAAGAGGAATCCTCAGGAAGAAGTACTCTGGTATCGGCAGAGCTTTCAGACTCATCCAAGGATTCAATGTATCTCCGATCCGGGTGATCGTGCAAGGCACGGTACCAGTACCGATTTAAGTCAGCATCGGAGTGGTCCGGTACCGACTTGTTGATGCCGAATAGAGACGCATGACTCGGTCCCGGTAGAATACCTGCCGATGTCGATGCAGTCGGTGCCAGTACCGGTACCGGAGTCGGTGCCAGTACTGGTTGAATTGTCTGAAGTGGTTTCAGGGGCATCGAGGCTGTGAGAAGAGCTGCCAGACTGCGTTCAATAGCCAAGAATCTCTGGTCTATCGATGCTGCCGATGCTTGGGTATCGGTGCCGGATGAAGCGGCTGGAACCCCAGAGCATGGCACCAGTAGTTCTGCCGAGGGTGAAGCCTCAAGAACATCCTGGAGCCCCGTTAGTGCTTTGGAAGCTGAAGCCTCCCGCCAGGGCAATTTTGCCGGTGAAAGTCCCTCAAGGGCAACGCCAGAGGCATCTTGATGTTTAGAAGGAGATCTACCCTTTGAGGACCGGCTAGATTTATGTTTAGTTACCTGAGATCCATGGGAGGAAGACGAAGCCCTGGAAGACATTGATGCCACAGAGGCTGCATCGGAGGGAAAAAGGGTGCTAAGTTTAGCAGCTCGGTTTTGCCGGCCCCTTTTCTACATCATCATACAGGCAACACACTCTGAAATAGAGTGGTCAGGACCTGAACATTTGAGGCACCACTCATGGGTGTCGGTGACGGAGATGGTACCGCCACACTTAGAACACTTTTTAAAACCCGAAGTGGGTTTTTCCATTCTGAGGGAAAAAGTTGGGCCTAGTGCCCAAAATGGTGCGTGGCACCTGAGGAGAAAATTACTGGAAAAGACTCCAGAAATAAAGTTTGTTTTTTTTTTTGAAAAAAAAGAAAAGAACCACCGGCGGTACCGGTGTAGCATCGAGGGAAGGCAGACGCGACCACAAAAAAGGAGGGAATTTTTTCTGCAGTGCCAGGATGTGCGACCTGTTGGCTCCACGGAAAATGAAAAACTGGAGGGGGACAGTTGGGAAAGGCGGGAAGGCAGCACGCAGGCACTGTGGGATGCTCCCAAAAGCTTTCCTATTGGACGCTTGGAAGCATTCCCGCGCAGGCTCCGTCGGTACCGACGATACCCATATGTGAAGACTACATTCCTGCTTGTTCCTGGAGATAAACACTTCTCAAAGAACTAGATCAGCAAGCGAGGAAAAACAAGTGGCAAATGCGCAAATACAGTGGAAAATACAGAGTGTTACTCCAAGAACCTTTTGTCAATCAAGAACGGAGACATGGATGGTTAAGGAGAGGTGAACTGAAATCAAAGAATGAAAGATTGATAGTTGCAGCCCAGGGACAGCAGATTACTGACATGATGGTTTACATACAGCATTGAAAAAACTGGCAAAACAGACATCTGTCAACTCTGTAAGAAAGAGTTGGAAACAGTGACTCACCTTATAGCAGGCTGTGAAGTTCTGATGGCAGAAAATTTCTGTAGAGAAAGGCACAACAAAGTAGCACGCCTCCTTCATTGGAAACTCTGTAAACACTACAAAATCACTGTCCCTGAAAAGCACTGGGATCATGAACCTAAGAGAATAACAGAGAATGAAGAGGTGCTGATCACTTGGGATATTCCCATTCCGATGGCTAAGAAGCTAGATGCGAGGAAACCTGACATAGTGGTAAAAGAGAACACCAGAACGGTATTGATAATAGAAGTGTCGGTACTGAATGATTATTCTGTGAATTGCGTGGAGAGGCCAAAGATCCTGAAGTACCAAGAAATGTAGTCAGAGATGAAGAAAATGTGGCAGGAGGATACAGAAATATTTCCTATTGTACTGGGAGCCACAAGCTTGATAAAGAAGAATTTCCAAGCACATCTTGACGAACTACCCATACATGTTATATCTTACGAACTCCAGAAGGAAGCTCTCTTTGGCACAATGCAACTACGCCGAGCATTAGCAGTAAATTTGAGAGACTGAGATCATACTCCACATTCCCATGCTTAGAAGTGAGGTTCATGACTGTCATAGTATCAGCAAACATAACTTATCAAACACCACTGCGCTAAGGGAAAAACTTATCACCCACAATATAACCAACCTATCCCTTAGATAAATCCAAATTCCTCACCAACTACCAACAAAATTCATCACACACTCTTTTTAAATATACCAACCCTCGGGCAATCTTCCATAAGGGAGAAAAGACCTCAGGAAAACTTATTAATCCACTATGTGGCAAAAATCAATCACCATAGGGGAAAAAAGATTTCACACATCGGTCATGACTGGTTCTGCTTTTCATCACTTTTGTTGAGGAGATGTTCTGCCTGGTGCGCTATGGAGCTCCAACGCATTTTTTTTTTTTAGATAGGATTGAGGGAGTACTTGAGATAGGGTATGGTTTTCTTGTGTTTAAAGGTTTTACACCTCCTTGTGTTGAACAGCTTGGGAATTGTACGGAACCAAGGGTCAGCTGGACTGTTGGCCAGACAGTTCCCGAGCTGACACCTTCCTCCGTCCAGAAGGGAAACCACTCAGGGAGGACATATCACTTCCCAACAAAAGGAACATCACAAAGAAGACCTACAATTCCCAACAAAATCTCACCTTATACAGAACAAACCTCTTCTTATACAGGACAACATGCTCGTACATGGTAATAACTATCTCTCAGATTTTTCTTCCAAAAGGATCTTTTTATTATTTCCTATCTTACAGAAAAAGAAATCAAGGTTACTTACCTGTAACGGGAGTTCTCCGTGGACAGCAGGATAAGTCAGCCACACCTGGTGACATCATCCGATGGCGCCGTGGACGGAGTACTCTCTCTCTAGCTCAGAAGGGGTTTTCCCTTCTGGGCAGGGTCCTCACCCCCCGGCCCACCCACTGGACCGCCCCCAGCCGGCCACTATGTACCAAGCTGAGCGAGAAGGCTGGAGGAGGCTGGCAGGTGTAGGCAGCCGGGGATGGGCCCCTGAGGGGAGGATGGGTGGGAGCGTGTGGCTGACTTATCCTGCTGTCCACGGAGAACTCCCGTTACAGGTAAGAAACCTTGATTTCTCCTAGGACAAGCAGGATGAAGTCAGCCACACCTGGTGCCTCCCTAGCTGGGGAGAGCTGAGGTAGAAGGGGCCCAACCCCGAACATAGGAGGACACAAGCTGAAGAATAGGATTTTATTGTGCAGCAATGACACTGAACGGCACGTGCAACTCACGTGCAGTGGTTCAAGGAATATCATGTGATACATTCAGTGCAACGTAATGGGCAAACTCATAACACAACAAGAGAACATTCTGAGCAATCATCATGTGCAACAATATCTGCATGTACAAAACATCATGTGCAAACGTCATGTGCAATAAACTGTGCATGTGCAACAACATCATGTGCAAAAAACATCATGTGCAAAACAACATCTGACTCAATATGGACGACAAGTCCAGGGGTACCGGTCAGAGGGTTTCCGTGGGACTAAGGCTCGAGCAGTGGCCCGTGGGCTGCCGTCAGGACTGCTCGGCCGAAGGACTGGTTAGGATGCAGGTCCAGGCAGTAATGTCTTTGGAAGGTCTGCAGGGAGGACCAAGTAGCCGCTTTACAGATGTCAGCTACAGGGACTGAGCGTAGGTTGGCAATAGTGGTGGCCAGCGCCCTCAGCTGATGTGCGTTGACTGGTGGTGCGTGCTGAGCGCCAGCCTGGTGGAGGCAGAAGGCGATGCACGAAGAGATCCAGAGGGACTGGGTGCGCTTGGAAACGGGGCGCCCGGGCTTGTTATGGTCATAGGAGACAAAGAGTTGAGCGGCGCTGCACTGGTCCTTGGTTCTAAGGAGGTAAAGGCATAGCGCTCTGACACAATCTAGTGTATGTAACCTCTCCTCTTCCGGTGAGGAGTGTGGCTCCGGGAAGAAGGTGGGAAGCTCAATCGTTTGGTTGATGTGGAAGGCTGTCGCTACCTTCGGAACGAATTTTGGATGAGTCCGGAGGGAGGCGCCGTCAGCGGAAAGCTGCATGTAAGGTGGGTGTGCCACCAGGGCCTGGAGCTCACTGATGCGTCTGGCCGAGGTGATGGCTACAAGGAACAGGGTTTTCCAGGCCGCGAACTTCGCCTCTGCTGACAGCATGGGCTCGAAGGTGGGCAGCGTGAGTTGATGGAGAACAGTATTTAGGTCCCAGTGCGGTACAGGTTCTCTGACCGGTGGATGGAGGTTCGCTAAGCCTTTCATGAAGCGGGATACCAGTGGCAGTTGGGAGATCGAGTCCTTTCCAGCACGGTCATGGAGGGCCGATATAGCTGCCAGGTGTACCCGGATGGACTGGGGCTGCAGGCCCTGCTGAGATAAGAAGGTCAGGTATTGTAGTATCTTGGGGACAGGAGATGTGAAGGGGTCCAGATCTTGAGAGGAGCATCAGGAGGAAAAACGCCGCCACTTGAGGCCGTAAGACTTTCTAGTCGCGGGACGGCGTGCTGCGAGCACTACTTCTTCCACTTCTCGGGGAAGGCAGAGGGGAGATAAGGCTACCCGCTCAGCCGCCAGGCTGTCAAGGCCAGGGTCTGCAAGTTGGGGTGAAGGGTGCGGCCGTCTGCCTGGGTGAGCAGATCGGGCACTGGTGGTAGCCGCCACGGCGGGTGGAGCGCTAGGCGTCTCAGGAGTGGAAACCACCCTTGGCGTGGCCAGTGGGGAGCCACTAGAATGGCTTGAGCCTTGTCGGAGATGATTCGCTGGATCGTCATGGAGATCAGGGGGATGGGAGGAAAAGCATATACCAGTGACCATCCCCCCCATGATACGTCGAATGCATCCGCCAAGAGGCTGAGCTGGGAGGGGTGTTTGGAGCAGAAGATTTTGCATTTTGTGTTCTACTCTGTCGCGAAGAGGTCGATCTCCGGGTAACCCCATTCTTGGAAGAGTGGGAAAACAATTTCCAGCTTGAGGGACCATTCATGGGGGCTGAGCTGTCGGCTGAGCCTGTCCGCCAGCTCGTTCTCGATTCCCGGCAGATACGAGGCTCGGAGCAGGCAGTGTTTGGAGATTGCAAAGGTCCAAATCTGGAGTGCCTCCCTGCAGAGGGTCCGTGATCCCGTCCCACCCTGCTTGTTCACATAGAACATGGCCACTTGATTGTCTGTCTTGATCAGGGCGATTTTTCCTCTGATCAGGTCCTGAAAGGCACCCAAGGCGTAGCGAATGGCTCTGAGTTCTAGCAGATTGATGTGGTATTGTTGCTCCTGTGCTGTCCAGGCGCCTTGTGTCTGGAGATGCAGGCAGTGTGCTCCCCAGCCTATGGGGGAGGCGTCGGTGGTGATGGTCAGTTGGTGTGGTGGTTGTGACAGGGGTCTCCCTCGTGCGAGGTTGCTCTCGCGGGTCCGCCACTGGATGGACTTGAGGATGGCTGGGGCCATTGGGATGGTTGCAGACAGAGGTTGCGAGTGTTGGGACCAGTGAGTTCGCAGATACCACTGCAGATGGCGCATGTGGAGTTTCGCCAGAGGAACTGTCTGTGTGGTAGCGGCCATGTGGCCCAAGAGCCGGAGGAGGCTCCGGGCGGTGGGGTTCTTGTTGGCTTGTATGCGGTGCACTAGCTCCCTGATGGATTCCTTCCGCTGCAAGGGCAGGAAGGCCTTCGAGTTGATGGTGTCTATGAGGGCCCCAATGAATTCTAGGTGCTGAGAGGGGCGCAGATGAGACTTTGGGTAATTGATTAGAAATCCCAGGTCCGACAGAATGGTGATGGTTGCCTGTGTCGCCTTCTCAGCTCCCTCGAAGGAGGGTGCTGAGATGAGCCAGTCGTCCAGGTAGGGGAATAAGCAGATTCCTTGTTTGCGGAGGTGCGCTGCTGCAGCGGCTACGCACTTTGTGAACACCCTTGGGGCGGGAGACAATCCAAACGGGAGGACTTTGTATTGGAAGTGCCTCCCCATAGCTCGGAAGTGTAGGTATTGTCTGTAGTCTGGGTGTATCGGGATGTGAGTGTAAGCCTCCAGTAGATCCAGGGAGGTGAGCCACTCGCCGGCTTGGATGAGGGGAAGGATGGACCCGAGTGAGTGCATCCTGAACTTCTCCTTGGCAATGAATGCGTTGAGCGCTTGGAGGTCGAGGATGGGACGCATGCCTCCTGATTTCTTGGGAACCATGAAGTATCTTGAGTAAAAACCAGAGTTCTGCTCCGTTACCGGGACTGGTTCGATGGCGTTGGAGGAAAGAAGGGCCTGGATCTCCCTCGCAAGGGTGGGGAGAGAGGTGTCCGACGTCTTGCAGGGGGGAATCCCGTATTGCACTGGGGGTGACAGGAACTTCAAGCGGTATCCGTCCTTGATGATCGCCAGCACCCATTTGTCCAAAGTGATAGACTGCCACGCAGGAAGAAAAGAGGTCAAGCGCCCCCCGGTGGGGGGATTGTCCGAGGGCTGGTTGTCAAAAAGGTTGATTGGTTTTCCCCGCCCTGGACTTGGAGGTCTTTTGATGTTTTCTATCCCGTTGGCAAGGTTTTTGTCGGTAGGCCTGTTGAGATGGCTGCGACTTGTAGCAAGGTTGCCACTTCTGATAGGAGTTGTAGTGACGCCTGGAGGAACTGAAGGAGTAAGGCTTTTGGTGGTAGGGGTTTTGCGGCTGGGGCGCTCCAACCCCTCGTCTGCCAGTGTTTTTAGAGTCGAGCAGCGGTCTTTCAGCGCGTTGACAGCATCATTGACCTTGTCTCCGAAGAGGGATTCCCCTGTACAGGGAGCATCAGCAATGCTGTCGTGAGTGTCTTCCTGTAGTCCGGAGGCCTTGAGCCATGCCAGACGGCGGGCGGAGATGGAGGAAGTGGATGTGCAGGCCGCTGCATCAAAGGCGTCGAAAGCAGCCCGCACCTGATGTTTTGTGTATTCTTGCAGGTCAGAGATGGTCTCGGCATAAGTAGACTGCATTTCCTGGTTGGAAAAGGAAGCGTTGATTGCTTTCAGCCTTTCTAAGAGGGCGTCTTGGTAGAGGGCCTGCTGCAGTTGGTGTGCGGAAATCCTGGCGCAGAGCATGGCCCCTTGGAAGACCTTTTTGCTGAGGTCGTCCAGCAATTTCAGATCTTTCCCTGGGGGACAGTTGGTGTTGGTACGTGTGGATTTTGTCCTCTTCAGTGCTGACTCAACCACGATGGAGTGGTGGGGAAGCTGAGACTTGTCGAACCCAGGGGTGGCTTGGACCTGGTACTTAGTGTCCAGTTTCCGGGATATTGCGGATCCTGATGGGGGGTTCTTCCACAGGGCGACCAGGTTCTCGCGCAGTAATGGATAAACCGGAATGGTTGCTGTGGACTTCGGCGTTTCGAGGAACTTACGGGCCGCCTGGCCGCCCGGACTTACAGGCGTTGGTCCGGGGTTTCGCTGGAGTTTGGTAGGTTCAAGGTGCTAGCCAATTTCAGAAGGAACTTGGAATAAGACAGATCCTCCGGATTGGAAGGAGGTGGTTCAAGTTGGGTTCCTGAGATTGCAGTAACCTTTTCAGGGGGATTGTCACTCGAGTCCATGGACTGTGAGACTGCCTCTTCTTCACGGATCCCGTCCGACCCGCAGGGGCCGGGTGAGGAGACGGTAAGGGTGTCCCTGGGTGCGTCCGGGGAAGGAAGGTGCGCGCAGGCCAGGGTGGCAGGGCTGTGGACAAGCGCTGCGGTGGCAGAAACTGCTGCTGGCTGTGCCCGGGTCCATTGTTGGAAGAGGGAGGAGAGGAAAGAAATGAAGTTGGGGCCATCTCTGCCTCCCTCACCCTCAGGATGGAGAAGCAAGTTCAGAGGTTCCTGGAGAGCGTCCTGTCCTTGGGGGTCCAGTAGCTCCGGAGAAGCCCTGGAATCCCTGGGAGGGGAGGGATCGAAGTTGAGGAGGTGCTGGAAGCTCTGAGGGGAAGAGTACCTGGCAGAAGAATCGCTGGAGGCTGAAGAAGAGCTGGTGTCTCTCCGGTGCCTGGTCTGGTGATGCAGCAGCGGCGACCGCGGCTATTCCCTTCACTGCCGCTGCTGCTGCGGGTGCGTTTCTTGGCCTTCCCATGACGGCGTGTGTCGGATCGGGGTCTCCGCGCCGAGTGGGATCTCTGCCGGCACCGGCTCCGATGGCGCGATGGGCTGTGATGGCGTGGTGAGTTGCTCCTCCTTCTCCTCCGATGATGCAAGCCGCGCCGATCCTCGGCGCTATGAAGGGAGGGCTCAGGGCCGGAAGTGATGCAATCCAAGATGGCCGCCTCCATGCTTCCCTCGTGTAGGGGAGCTGCTGCTAGGTCCCGGAGCGGGAGAATCAAGCCAGAGGGGTCCGCGGAGGTAGAAGGCTGCAGCGGATCATCACGACTGTGGGCGGAGGCCATGGCAGGCATGCCCGGGGCCAGAGATCTGAAAGAGTCAGCGGAGGGTGCGGGAGCCACGGCAGAAGCATGGGGAAGAGGAGTCTGACCTGCTGGAACTGGGCAAGTTGGAAACAGCTCAGAGAGGAGGTTTTTCCTGGATTTCCTTGTCCTCGGAGACATCTTTGCGCAGTGGGAGCAATCCTCGACCTTGTGAGAGGCGCCCAGGCAGCGGATGCAGCAGGAGTGGGAGTCCGTGGAGTTCATCTTCCGTGAGCATCACGGGCACTTCTTAAAACCAGGTTTTGGCATTGTGGAAAATTGTAAAGTAATAAAATAAAATAAGAAAATGTTGAGAGAGTGTAGAGGTCCATCTTGCTGGCAAGGCGGAAGTGAAAGTGGCCGGCTGGGGGTGGTCCAGTGGGTGGGCCGGGGGGAGGACCCTGCCCAGAAGGGAAAACCCCTTCTGGGCTAGAGAGAGTACTCCGTCCATGGCGCCGTCGGATGACATCACCAGGTGTGGCTGACTTCATCCTGCTTGCCCTAGGAGAAAACTAAGAACAAAGGAAAACAGTCCAGTGGAATTACAGATCTTACTATCTCTCACAATAAGCAAACAGGGTCAAAACTCTCACTGGACAAAAAGAGATACTGGGGAGATCCCAGGGAATCCATACCCCACGCAACCTCCACTGCACAGGAAACAAACTCCTCGTGCATCTGGTCCTGTCACAATATATACCTTTGCTCAGGACCAATTCTTACTATTGGGGCATTCTTCTCTAATTAAATCATTCTTGTTCCCGCTGTCTGGGGCCCCACATGTGTGATGTTGTTCTACTCATGTTTGTACCCCTCTCCGTTGATCTTTTCTTGGGCCCATGTCTGCAATTATCAGTCTGGGCCTTGTCAGATTTATATTGTTATCTGACCTCTGCCCCCCTCTCAATTCTTTACCTGGTTTTCTTGTTTGGTTCTCTCCCACCCCTTAGTTCCCAAGAAATATATCTCTTTAACTCCCCATGTTCTGACAACTGTACTGGGGAGCCATATGTTGTTCTTCATGCTAAGCTGGCATGTTTATAGCTCATGATTGCCTTTTACCCTCTGTCCACCATTTACTGATAAGTGTGTTTTCACATACTTTTCCGTATGATGTCACATACCTCTCAAAGCTGCACGTACACACCTCAGCACAAGTTCAGCATTCAGACATTTCAATGATTTTCCTTGTATTATTGTGTTAACCCTTTCCCCTCTGACTCTCACAGAATTGGTTTGTGAACATTTAAATCTGTTCAAGTCAGATGCTAAGTCTCCTGAAGTGATAGTTGAATGAAGCCCCTCGGATGTAGCATTAGTGAAGAAGAAATTAAGATCTACGTTGGGCAATGAAGTGTTGAGCAGGCAATGATACATAGAAGTTCAGGAGCAGAGTCCTTCAGGTAAGTGGACAGTATGCTGTAAAGCGGTTGAGAGGTTTATAGTGATGAGGGTTTTTGTTTGTCTTTGCAGAACCTGTTAGAAGATCCACTTGGAGGCTGGTGTACCCAGTTAAGAATGGTGTTTTTGAGCTTTTTGAGCACAGGAGTTTGAGTGTGCAATAAGCTGAATTAAGTAGATATTATAGAGGTTATGCTTGATAGATTTATTAAAGAATCAAATAGAGTAGTTACTCACCTGTAACAGGTGTTCTCCAGGAGCAGCAGGAATCAGTCCTCACATATGGGTGACATCGGCACCGATGGAGCCCCCGTGCAGAGCATTTCCCCAGCTTTTTAAGAAATCCTTTGGGAATACTGCACGCATGCGTGGTCCCCTTCCCGCCTAAAGGTGCCATCTTGCTCAGTCAAATGACATAGCTAAAAACAGCACACAAAAATGTAAAAATGAACTATGTACAACTGCAACTCCCAGGGGAGAAGGGAGGGTTGTGAGGACTGATTCCTGCTGCTCCTGGAGAACACCTGTTACAGGTGAGTAACTACTCTTTCTCCAGGACCAAGCAGGAAGTCAGTCCTCACATATGGGACTCCCCAGCTTTAGGCTACCGGGGACCCAGAGCTGAAAAATGAGCTCCCTCTAGCCTCAGCATCAGAGAAAGGACTTCACTGAAACATACCTCTACCGGTAGCCCAACCAGAGGGCTGGAGGGTAGGAGTTGCCTAAACCTCAAAGAGATTCCGGAGCACTGCCTGACCGAAAGCACTGTCCCTACGGACTCCCTCTCCAGGCAGTAATGGGCCGCAAACGTCTGGCTTGAGGACCAAGTTGCAGCCCTGCAGATGTCTGCCAACGGTACAGAGTGGAGATGAGCTACTGAGGCAGCCATTGCCCTGACACGGTGGGCCGTGACCCGACCCTGCAAAGGAAGGTCAGCTGCCCTGTTAGCCCAGATGATACAGTCAGCCACCCAGATGGACAAGGTACGCTTGGAGACAGGTACCCTCAAATTATTGGGGTCAAAAGAGACAAAGAGTTGAGTAGCCCTCCTATGTCCCTGCGTATGTTCAAGGTAGAAGGATAAGGCCCTCCTACAGTCCAGGGTATCCAGGACTGTCTCAGCCCGGCTGGCATGGGGCCTAGGGAAGAATGTTGGAACCTGGTTGAGATGGAAAGAGGAGACAACCTTGGGGAGGAACTTAGGATGAGTCTGAAGGACTACCCTGTTCCTATAGAAGCGAGTGTAGGGTCTATCACAGACCAGGGCTTGAAGTTCACTCACTCACCTGGCCGAGGTCAAGACTACTAGGAATAGAGTCTTCCAGGAAAGGAAGCGTAGAGGACATGTAGCCATTGGTTCAAAAGGTGGGCGAGTCAGTTGCTGCAAGACCACATTCAATTCCCACTCAGGGACCAGTAGACAGAGAGGAGGCTTGAGCAATAGCAAGCCTCTGAGAAACCTGGACACCAAGGGCTGAACCGACAAAGAGTGTCCCTCCACCAGTGAGTGGTGAGCTGCCAGAGCAGAGAGGTGGACCCAAACAGAATTGGACTTAAGGCCCTGATTGGACAAGTGCAGAAGGTACTGGAGCACTACTGGCACAGTGCAGCCGAAAGGATCTTCCTTGCGCTGCTGACACCACAAGGAGAACCTCCTCCACTTCAGGGCATATGTTTTCCTGGTGGATTGCTTTCTAGAGGCCAAGACCACCTCTTCTACTTCCTGAGGCAGGCCCCAGGCCATCAGATTGAGAGATTTGAGATTGGGATGCAGAAGGGAACCCTGATCCTGAGAGAGAAGGTCGGGTTGGAATCCCAGAGGCAGTGGTGTTTCCACTGCCAGTTGAAGCAGCAGGGGGAACCAGGGCTGCCTCGGCCACCTGGGAGCAACCAGCAGCACCGAGGTCTTGTCCCTGAGAATCTTGAACAAGGTTCGGGCCACCAGAGGCGTGGGAGGAAACGCATACAGTAGGCCCTGGGACCAAGAGATCAGGAAGGCATCCACCGCCACTCTTAGGGGATGCGGTTGCCTGGAACAAAACCTGGTAGTTGGTGATTCAGGGAACTTGCAAAGAGATCCATGGATGGAAGTCCCCATTTCAGGAAAATCTGTTGAACCACTAACGGGTGCAGTTGCCACTCGTGGGGCTGCAGAACTCTGCTTAATTTGTCTGCCGGAAAGTTCTCCTGGCCAGGAAGATAAACAGCCCTCAGCAACATCTGGTGCCTGAGGGCAAAAGAACAAAGGGCCTGTGCTTCCAGGCATAGAGGCCTGGAGCCAGTGCCGCCTTGTTTGTTCACATAGAACATGGCTACCTGGTTGTCCGTCTGAACTAGAACAGACTGGTGAGTCAAAGTGTGAGAAAAAGCCTTGAGGGTTAAGCGAATAGCCCGCAGTTCTAGTAGGTTGATCTGTTGCGTGGCCTCCCATGGGGACCAGAGGCCTTGAGTGCAGCTCTCCTGACAGTGTGCACCCCAGCCCTGCAAGGAGGCATCTGTCATCAACACCACTGTGGGGACAGGCACTTGAAATGGCACCCCCTGAAGCAAGTTGGGGAGGTGTAGCCACCACTGAAGGGAAGCCAGAAATGGCTTGGACACCCTGATTTTCTCTGCTAGACTCCCAGTGGCTTGTTTCCACTGAGTTCTGAGGCACCATTGTACAGGCCTTATGTGAAGCCGGGCATTGGGGGTCACATGTACAGTCGATGCCATGTGTCCTAGGAGCTGCAGACAGAGCCTGGCAGGAACCCTTGGCAGGCTGAGAAACCGGGATGCCAACTCCATGAGCCTTTGAGCTCTGTCTTCTGGCAAGTAAACCCTTGCCTGCAGAGAGTCCAGCCGTGCTCCTATGAACGACAGGTTCTGGGAGGGGAGCAAAGTGGACTTTGCGAAGTTTATGACAAAGCCTAGGTCTTGAAGGAGTGTGAGTCCTGAAGGTGGCCTGCCTGGCCTCCTGGTAAGTCTGACCTCAGATGAGCCAGTTATCCAGATAGGGGAAGACAAAAACCCCTTGTGTCCTCAAGTAGGCCGCCACCACAGCTAGGCACTTTGTAAAGACTCGTGGGGCGGAAGTGAGGCCAAAAGGCTGCACTCTGTACTGATAATGGCTTCCTCCCACCATGAACCTGAGGTACTTTCTGTGGTCTGGATGAATGAGGATGTGAGTGTACGCATCCTTTAGATCTAAGGAGCATAGCCAATCTCCCTGCTTGAGGTAGGGCAGAAGAGTTCCAAGAGTAAGCATCTTGAACTTCTCCTTCTCCAAGAACTCGTTGAGGTTCCTGAGGTCTAGGATAGGCCTTAGGCCTCCGGTTCTCTTTGGCACCAGAAAATACCTGGAGTAGAAACCATGCCCCTTGTAGGCGAGGAGGTACAGGCTCCACCGCCTTGTCCAGAAGCAGACCCTGAAGTTCTTGAAGGAGAGGCTGCAGAGGCTCTCCTGGGAAGTAGACAGGAGGTAACTGCTGGAAATGAAGCATATAGCCCTGATGGATTATGCTTAATACCCAAGCATCCCCTGTAATGGGTGGCCACCTGTGGGCAAACAGGGCTAAGCGACCTCTTGTGCAGGAATGGAGCAGCAGAGGTGGAGAGGCTATGCTGTGGGAGTCAAAAACCCCCCTCCCTGCTGGGTAGGAGCAGGAGCCGTAGGCTTGGGGGTCTTCTGCCTACGGGGCCCATGTCCCTGCCCCTTGGCCTGCTTCCCCTGTTGGGGAGCTGGGGAGGCCTGGTACTGAGGGAAAGGTTTGTAGGTAACCTTTCTCGTGTAGAAGGGCTTTTTACCCGAGCCCTTCTTTTTGTGAGAAGGGGCAGAAGTCTTTCTGGACAGCCTTGTCCTAGTCAGGTGCTCGGTTTCGAGCTAAGCCGCCTTCTCGGCCATGGGCTTGCCAAAAAGGTTTTCACCCCAGCAAGGGACATCGATCAACTTGTCCTGCACCCAGGGCTCGAGGTCCGATGACTGCAGCCAATGTTCCCTCTAATTTTCTGTAGGCTGTGTGCGCATAAAATATCAGCTGTGTGCAGCTTTTGAAGGAAGGTTAAATTTTTGTGCGCCACATAACGACACTCGGAGTTATATACTTTAAAATTTGACTACACATCAGAATACAGTATGTACACCACACTGATTTTAATCAAATTAAATGAAAATAGACGATTACTAAATGAAGCGGGAAATTTCTAGTAATTACAATCATAACTTTTAAATTTTAAGACGTCTGTGTAGTTTTCTATCAGAATCAGAGCCGTAATTTTTGTGCGCTCTGTTGTAAAGTATGTGCGCTCGCTCGGCGAGGTGTGCGTGCGCGCACACGCGCACAGCTTAGAGGGAACAGTGACTGCAGCCATGCCTGGCGTTGGGCTGCGATGCCGGCTGCTGCCACACGAGCCGAAGCCTCGAAGCCATCATAGGCCGCTCGGGACATGAACTTCGAACAGTCCCGGATTCCTGAAGACAAAGACTGGAACCTCTGCAAAGGTTCCCCGGAGAGGCCAGCAGAGAACCCGGCAAGCTCTTTCGCCAGGTCTCGTAGGTACATGCCCATGTACAGCTGGTATGACTGGACACAGCAAGCAAGCATTGAGCCCTGGAAGCACTTTCTGCCGAAAGCATCCAGGTTCCAGGCCTCCCTGCCGGGGGGCACCGCAGAGTGCATCTTCTGGCTCTTCAGACGATGCATGGCCGATTCCACCACGATGGAATGGTGCGGCAGCTGCGCCTTTTGGAAGCCAGGGCTCTTACGGAGTCGATAAATGGAATCGACCCGCTTGCTCAATACCGGTGCCGAGGCCGGTGCCTCCCACATCCGGAAGAGGAGCCGTTCCAGCATCAGAGGAACCGGAACAGTAAAGGCCTCCTTCGGAGGAGAGTCATACTGGAGGGCCTCAAGCTCCTCGGCTCGAGGCTCCTCCTCGGGGTCCGCGGGAATCGCCAATGCCTTGGCCATGTCCCGCACGAACTCCGAGAACCGGGTGTCCTCCGGAGGGGACCTACTCCGGTGCTCGGACTGCGGTGAGTCCAAAGGGACACACCGAGTCCGGAAGGTGTCGGGGGACTCCTTGTCCTCCATCTCCCACGCTGACTCATCTGAAGAGGAGTCGAGGGGCTCCGACCACGCGGGCCTCGGTGGCACCCGCCCCGACACCGAAGGCACCGGCGTCAACGCCCTCGGTTCCGAGCAGGAGGTCGAGGGTGACTGTGAACGAGGACGACTTCGAACCTTCATGGTCTCGAGTACCGGCTCGCTCTCCAGGGTCGACTTAGACGTCGATGTCCCGGTGGTCGGGGCAGATGCACCAGCGAGGCTGGCCATCAGTACCCGCTGCTGATCCATGAAGGCAGACAATCTGCACTCCAAGGCTGTCAACCTGAGTCCAAGCTCAGGAGACTCAGCAGCCACCGACTCGAGCCCCAGCGACACCGGGCCTGACGTTGGCTCCCTCAGAGGAGAGTCCACGAGGACTACAGGACTTACGTGTCCGACGGTCTCCGGCTCTACACGAGGTACTTTGGACGGCTTCTCCTGTTCCAAAGGCTCGGGACGGCGGTCGGGGGTCTTAGACCTGGCCCTCGAGGAACTAGGGATCTCTTCCGACGCCGACGCCCTCACGAGCCGTTTCTTTCTCTTGCGTTCCCGGTCGGGGGACCCCTTGTCCGAGGATCCCTGGCGATGCTCGGGATCAGAGTCCTGAGATGTCGAGGCCTCAGATGAAGTCCGGGCCCGGCCAGAGGCAGAATCTGAGAAAATCCTTTCCTTCTGGTGCTGACGGCTTCGAAGTGCCTTGGTGGACATTTTGCCACATGGGCCACAGATCATGGGATCATGATCTGGGCCGAGGCACCGAAGGCAGCAGTCGTGTGTGTCGGTGAGAGACATTAGTTTCTTGCACCGATCACACTTCTTGAAACCACTGGAAGCCATCGGGGAAAAAAGGGGCCCCTGCGAGGTCAAAGGACCGGCCTTCCAGGGAAAAACAGAAAAAAGGGCGCGAACGCCAGTCACGAAGGGCAAAAACCGAAAAATAGAAAACTGGCTTGATACCGGTGTACCGAACCTGGCGGGAAGGGGAACCGGCGTCAAACTCTGAGAAAAAGATGAAGAAATCTTTGGAAAAACATCAACTTTTCCGGGTGACTCGGACAGACGTCCGATGGACTCCACGGAAAAAGAGAGACTGAGCAAGATGGCACCTTTAGGCGAGAAGGGGACCACGCATGCGTGCAGTATTCCCAAAGGCTTTCTTAGAAAGCTGGGGAAATATTCTGCACGGGGGCTCCATTGGCGCCGATGTCACCCATATGTGAGGACTGACTCCCTGCTTGGTCCTGGAGAAAAAGTACTTTCTTTGAATCAGTTTAAACAATTTGATTGTTGAATTTAATATTGGGAGGGGTTTTTTTTTTGTTTGTTTTTTTTAAGACTTAGATGTATGAAATCTTTTTTCCCCTATGGTGATTGATTTTCACCACATAGTGGGACTAATAAGTTATCCTGAGGTCTTTATCTCCCTTATGGAAGGTTGCCCGAGGGTTGGTATATTTTAAAAGGAGTGTGTAATGATTTTTGTATATAGTTGGTGAGGAATCTGGATTTATTTAAGGAATAGGTTGGTCATATTGTGGGTGACCCACAAAATTAACCCATTTGGAGAAAATGCCCCAGGTGAGCCTTTAGCATAGATTTGAAAAGGGGCAGAGAGGAAGCCTGACATATAGACTCCATCTAAACCAGCACAAAGAAGAACAGTCATATTTGTAGCTTGTAGTCAACTGAATGTGTTTCAGAAAAAAATGCAGGTAGGATCTCCTCAAACAAGAGCCAACCCAAGCACTACAAACTATGTACAAGCTTGCTGCATATGTTGAGAGGAAGTAGTTCATGTTTGCTGCATTTCTTTAGAGCAGTGCTTTTCAAACTTTTATCCCGTATGACCCCATTTTAGTAACTGAAAATTCATGTGACCCCACATGATGATGAAATAAAAATAGCAGGTCTCCAGTTTCCTTCACCTCCAGCATATCTAAAGTAGAAAGCAGGGGCAACAGCAGTCAAGCACAGGGTGCTTACAGGCCCCAGTACTCTGCATGGATTTCTAGTCTAACAGAAAGCTTACCCAGGAGGGGGCAAGGGCCTACGAATGTTCACTGGCTCACAGGCTACATGGGTGACTGCCACTACTTGGCATAGATTACAGTGAAAGTTGAGAGAGAAGGGGAAATGGCCATGTTTCTGTGACCGCATGCACCGATGATCTGACCCCAATTTGGGGTCCCATCTCTAAGCCTGGGAACCACTGTTTCAGAGACAAATTGGTCAGCTACTCTCATTTCATACTTCTTCCTTCCCAGTGGGCTTCTGGTTGACACAGCATCTTTTGCAGATTGAAAGAATTCTCTAACACACTGTGCTGTTCTTGTACGGGAATGGGAGAGGGCATGGTCAGCAATGTCCGTCACGTTCTCCATCTCACCAGAGCTCAGACATGGCATCTCTACTGAATAGTCAAACTATCAGCCATGTTGGACATTAAACAAACCCATGTAACCTGCACTACAGTATTATGATGGAGTCACAAGGGCTGGTTTAGTCCTCAAAATGAGATATTTTAAGCTAAGTTTGCCCAATATTGGTTAGTGCTGCTGAATATCCACGGGTGCCACCGCTACAGGTCCTGATGAAACTAGTTAGCATCAGGGTCGTCCAGGGGCAGCAATAACTAGGAGGCAGTAAAAGCTGGCCTACTTTTCACTGCTGAAGCAAACCAGGCAGCCACTAATATCACCACTGCTCAGTTAGCTTTATGGCAATCTGAGCATTGAATATCCAGGTCTAAGGTTCACTGGCAGCGGCTTGCCACTGCCACTGAATATTGGGCCCTTCTCTTTTGTTGTGCTCAATGAGGCATTAAAAGTACTTTCAAATATACAGTACTATGTGCATGAGGAAATAGGTTTCAGGTTTTGTTTTCCCCAGTACTTCTCCTGTCCAACTCTGCTTTAAAGAGTGTCAATGACCATACCAGGATGGTCTTGGAGTGGACATCCTCCATGACTTTTCTGTCAAGGCTCTAGACTGGATCTTTTGAAATTTAGGATCAGAGATACCGCCATGTAGGAGGCAAAGTTACTCTTTAGCTAAGGTCACTTTTGACAGTGCAGAACTTCCCAAGCTCTTGAAGCTGTGCATTAGCTGAAGGTTTGAAGTCTCCACTTAATGCTTAACCTAACTCTTCAGCATATTATTCAAGCACTCAGAGCCTGCTCTTTGCTCAAGCTAGAGTGGCAAGGTTAGCTGTCTCTCAAAGTTTGAGCCCAGTTTTGGGCTTGGGCACCAGAGAGGTCGGTAGGAAGGCATAGAGGAGGCCCACGGACCACAGGATCAGGAAGACATCTGCTGCCATTCGCCCCAGGTGCGGCTGGCAGGGAGGCAAACAGATCCATCCCAGGCCTGCCCCAGAGGCAGAAAAGTCATTGCGCCACCCTGGGGTTCAGACACCACTCATGTGGGCAGAAGACTCTGCTGAGTTTGTCCACTAAGCAATTGTCCTGACCTGGAAAGTATACTGCTTGTAGGAGCATTCCGTGATGCACCACAAAGGAGAGGAGAACCACCGCTTCCTGGCAGAGGGAGTATGAACCTGTGCCCCCTGCTTGCTTACATAAAACATGGTGATCTGGTTGTCCATCTGGATCAGCACAGGACAGTTTCATAGGAGGTGGCAGAATGCACGCAAGGACAGGAAGATGGTCCTGAGTTCCAGGAGGTTGATCTGCAGAAGAGACTGCTCCTGTGACCAGTTGCCTTGATTGCGGAGGTCTCTGCAATGTGCTCCCCAACCCAGGAGGGAGGAGTCTATGGTCAGGACCCCCTGTGGCACAGGTGCCAGGAATGGCATCCCCTCTTGGAGGTGGCATAGGGACTGTCACCAGTTGAGGGAGTCCACCAGTTGGCAGGTGACCCTGACCCTGTCACCCAACCTGCCCATGGCCTGAATCCACTGGGTGCAGAGATACCACTGGACTTGCCCACATGTGCAAGCGGACTAGGAGCATGACATGAATTATTGAGGCCATGTGGCAGAGTAACTGGAGTAGGAGGCAAGCCTGTAGCAACCAGGGAACCTGCCCCTCTTTTGCCAGCTGCACGAGGCAGTATGCCCTTTCCTTTGGGAAGAAGGCCTTGGCCTGTAACGTGTCCAGCTGGGCACCTATGAACTCCAGATCTTGGGCTGGAGAGAGGTGGGATTTGGGGTAGTTGATGACGAACCCTAGGTTCTGCAGGAGGCCGATTGTTCATCCTGCAGCCTGGCTTGCCTCTAGGGTGTGCTGCCTCTGATGAGCCAGTCGTCTAGATAGGGGACGATGAAGGCCCCTTGTAGGCGCACATAGGCAGCCACAACCACCAAGCACTCTGAACGAGAAGGTCAAGCTGAATGGAAGTACCCTGTACTGGTAGTGCTCTCCTCCCACCATGAACCTTAGGTACTGTCTGGGGAAGGGGTGGAGCAGGATGTGGGTAGATGCATCCTTTAGGTCTAAGGAGCACAGCCAATCTCCCTGATGGAGGTAGGGCAGCAGAGTTCCAAGGGAGAGCACCTTGAGCTTCACCCTCACCAGGTTTCGCAGGTCTAGTATGGGCCTGAGGCCCCCCAGTTCTTTTGGGGACAAGGAAATACCTGGAGTAGAAACCTTTTCCCCACAAATGTCTGGGTAAAGGCTCTACTGCCTTGTCCTTGAGCAGCCCTGTGCGTTCTGAAAGCAGCAAAGTCTGATTGGAGAGGCCACACTGGCTCTCCTGGGAAAACCCTGGGGGTGTTTGCTGGAACCTGAGATAGCCCTCCTTTACCACTTGGTAGGACCCACTGATCCATGGAATCCCTGGCCCACCTATGGGCAAAGAGTGCCAGGTGGCCCCCTGTGGGCTGGGGAGGGTCTTCCAGGGGGAAAAGGCCTTGCCTGGGGAGTCAAAAGCTCCCCCAGGCTGGGTGGGAGCTGGTGTCTGAGGCTTCCTTGGCCATGGCCCTGGTCCTTGGGCTGGGGACCCTGTTGCTGTTGCCCTGAGAAGGGCCGGTAATGGCCCTGGTGAAAATACCCCTTTTTCCTCAGAAAGGCTGGTCTTTTCGCCAACGGTTTCTTCTGGGGGAGGGTCGAGGTTTTCCTCAGGAACCTCTGCCTACTCACGACATCGGCCTCTATCTCGCTGCCTTGTTGGCCATGGGCTTGCCAAACAGGTTTTCCCCGGTGCAGGGGACATCAAGCAATTTTTCCTGCATCCATTGCTCGAGGTCAGAGGTCTGCAACCAGGCCTGGCACCGGGCCCTGATGCCCACTGCTGCTACCCAGGCTGCTGATTCAAAGCTGTCATAGGCAGCATGGAGTAGGAACTTTGAATAGTCCTGGATCCCAGCTGTCAGGGCTTGAAACCCCTCTGAAGGGGTTCCCCAGAAAGGCCCGCAGAAAAATCTGCCAGCTCTTGGATGAGGCCTTTGAGGTACATACCTAGATATAGTACAACTCAAAGGCCTGTATCCGGCGTCCCAGCATGGATCTCTGAAAGTTCTTGCTCCCAAAGGCATCGAGGGCTCTGGCCTCTCTGCCCAGGAGGGGATAGAAGAATAGTTCTGGCTTTTCAGCTTTTGCATAGAAGACTCCACGATCATGGAGTTATGCGGGAGTTGGGACTTTTGGAAGCCCAGGCCCCTCTTGACGCAGTAGATAGCATTGAGACTTCGGCTGACCACCGGCATCGAGGCCAGGGTCTCCCACAGCCAGAGTAGCCGTTCAAGGATGGGCTGCATCAGCACCGTCAGTCTCCTTTGGCAGGGACTCATAGTGGAGGATCTCCAGTTCTTTGGTGCTCGGGTCCTCCTCTGATTTGGTCAGAACCAAGAGGGCCTGGGCCATATCCCAGTTGAAGTTGTGGAAAACCATGTCCTCATTTGTGGGGAAAAGGTTTCTACTTCAGGTATTTCCAGGGTTCCGGGGGAGACTGCTCCGAAGGGATGTCTCGGTGTTGAGAGGTCTCAGGAGAGGCCTCGACGTCAGTCTCCCAGTTGGAGCCAAAGGGCGTCAAGGATTCTGAGTTTCACGGCTCTCGTGCCTCAAGGCCGGCCCTGAGGTCCCACGGTGGGTCTCGGATAAGACTCCCGGAAACTGGCTGGGGAGGACCGGACATCCGAGAATTGGGACCGGGACCTTGATTGGTGCCAAGGGCTAACCCGAGGCCAGTTGTGCTCAGGGCCTGTCGACACCTGCGGACTTCCCCACAGTTGGGGGGCCGGTTGTTGGGGCAGATGTGGATGAACCTGATATCACTGCCTGCTGCAAGGCCAGGATGGCAGAGATATTCTGCTCCAGGGCCGCCATTCTGGACTCTACGCCAGAAGGCTCCGCAGCTTTCGGCGTAGGCACCAAGGGTCTCGGGGCCGACACCAGCACTCTCGTAAGTGCATCCTCAACGAGGACCACAACATCGGGGAGCCTCGTAGGGTCACCACTGGTCGAGGACTCCTCCTTAGAGACCTTAAGGGGATGCTGCTCAGGGTCACCAGAGTCCTGCTGCGAGACCTTACCAGATTTCACTGGTGGAACATCAACTGGCTTTGAAGATTTTTTTTTTCTTTCTGGAGGAGCCACCGCCATGGGACTCTGAAGGCACCTGGGCCTCTCAGGATGTGCTCGGCTTGGGGCTCAGTGTCAAGGAAGCTGGGGCTGAGTCGGACCATGGGAACAGCCTCTCCTGCAACTCCAACCTTTTCTTGTTATGGTTCTTAGAGTCATGGCCTGGCACAGGTTGCAGGTGGTACTGTCATGGTCTGGGTAGAGGCAGTGCAAGCAGCAGTCATGGGAGTCTGTAACAGACATGGTTTGACCGCAGCGGTCACAAGTTTTGAACCCACTGGGAGACATGGTGGGAAGAGACCCAACTGGGGTCAACAATCCCCGGGTGAAAAAGGGCATGAATACTGGTCAAGGCAAGCCTCGTCAAAAAGAAGAGAAGAGCTGAGGTCAGCGTCAGCTCGAGGCAGGAAGAGGAACTGGTACGCAAACCGGGAAAAAAGGATAATTTTTTTAGAGGATTTTTCCAGGGAAACAGGACAATCATCCATAGGGCTCCGTGGAAAAAAAGGAGACCGAGCAAGATGGCATCCTTGGGTGGGAAGGGGACTACACATGCATGGTAGCATTCCCAAATGTTTTCTGTGAAAGCTGGAGAATTGCTCCATGTGGGCTTCGTCTGCGCTATCACACATATGTGAAGACTGACTTTCTGCTTGCTCCTGGAGAATGAATGGGACACACTGATACCAGTGTAAAAATTATATTGCAAGGATAGGGTAGATCAAATTGGTGGCACAGTGATGTTATATGTTAAAGAGGGCATTGAGTCAAACAGGATAAAAGTTTTTCAGGAAACAATGTACTATAGAAAATTATGGATACAAATTCCACGGTACCGAAGGAAAAAGAAAGGAAACTTAGAAAATGATTTAAGAATCTAACTAAAGGAAGTAAAGGAGAGACAAAACCTAGTGCAGCGGCAGACATGTTAACACTCACATGAGAGAACAGCAAACAGAAGGAAAAAATGCAAAAGCAGCAAAGAGAAAACCTGTAGGTTGACACACAGACAAGAGTTTGTCTTAATGGCTCTACAGAAAAAATGCAACCAAGGCACTCAGACGTGGCCATGCACGTACCTCACTACATCAACATTCGAGCTGTTCAGGTAACAGTTGGCTATAGATTCATTGGTAGAATTATCCCTGTTCTCAAGGTTGGCAATAGATTTGTGCCTAGTTAAGGCTGTTAACGACTGTTAGAGCTCTGAATGGTCTGGGGCCTTTATACCTAAAAGAATATCTTTTCTGCTTTATCTCCATTTGAGATAATCATTCCTATATATACCACGGATAAAAGGACTTTAGGTCAGTCAGCATATGAACTTATTCATGCATAATTTTCCTTTCTAGAAAGCTTTGTTTGGAATCCAGTTGTTTAATGTTCCGATGTCTGGTTAGGGTCTGGATTTTTCAGTGCTTAGGGAGGGCAATTTTTAAACCCATTTGCTGAGACAAAACAATATTTGCCCTTTATGTTGTTTTGCTTCCAGATCCTCTGTCATCTTTTGTTTTTGTTGTTAGAACAAATGATCAACATCTTTTACCCTCTCTCCTCCTTCCACTTCCCATTTTGGCCTCCCTTATATCCCCCCTTTCATACCAGGCTGCAGGCCAGATAATTATGGCTGTAGTGGAGACAGTCAGTACACATCTTCATTCCCCTCTCCTAGGTACACTTCCCGTTTGGAAAGGAAGTACACCCCTATAAGACAAATATAGCTACAGGAATAGAGCAGGACACTGTTGCGTTTAGTAATGAAATGGGGGTGTGATGGCAGCAGCCAGGCACCTCACTTAGAGAATCTTGCCACCATCTTCAATTTAAATTACATCCCTTTTGATTATATGAACTACACTAATTTTGAAATCATTTCCCAGTTTCTGTTTAGGCAGAATGTTAAATTCTGACTAGAAACATGATGGCAGAAAAGGACCATATGGACTTTCCAGTCTGCACTTCCATACCAACAGAGTAGTTACTCACCTGTAACAGGTGTTCTCCAGGAGCAGCAGGAATCAGTCCTCACATATGGGTGACATCGATGGAGCCCTTGCAGAGCATTTCCCCAGCTTTCTATGAAAGCCTTTGGGAATACTGCACGCATGCGCAGTCCCCTTCCCGCCTAAAGATGCCATCTTGCTCAATCAAATGACATAGCTAAAAAACAGCACACAAAAAAGTAAAATAAACTATGTACAACTGCAACTCCCAGGGGAGGGTTGTGAGGACTGATTCCTATTGCTCCTGGAGAACACCTGTTACAGGTGAGTAACTACTCTTTCTCCAGGACCAAGCAGGAAGTCAGTCCTCACATACGGGTGACTCCCTAGCTCTGGGCTACCAAGGAACCCAGGTTGAACAAGAGAACTCCCTCTAGTCCCAGCATCAAAGAAAGGCTTTTCACTGAAAGAACCTCCACCAGTAGCCCAACGGAGGGCAGGAGTTGCCTAAACCTCAAAGAGATTCCGGAGTACTGCCTGGCCAAAAGCACTGTCCCTACGGGACTCCCTCTCCAGGCAGTAATGGGCCGCAAAGGTCTGGCTTGAGGACCAAGTTGCAGCCCTGAAGATGTCTGCCAACGGTACAGAGCAGAGATGAGCTGAGCTACTGAGGCAGCTATAGCCCTTACACTGTGGGCCGTGACCCGACCCTGCAAGGGAAGGTCAGCTGGCCTGTAAGCCCAGGTGATACAGTCAGCCACCCATATGGACAAGGTACGCTTGGACACAGCTAACCCCAAATTATTAGGGTCAAAAGAGATGAAGAGCTGAGTAGCCCTTCTATGTCCTTGTGTACGGTCAAGGTAGAAGGATAAGGCCCTCCTACAGTCCAGGGTATGCAGAACCGTTTCAGCCTGGCTTGCATGAGGCCTAGGGAAGAATGTCACAAGAACCACCTCCTGGTTGAGGTGGAAAGAGGAGACAACTTTAGGGAGGAACTTTGGATGAATCCTAAGGACTACCCTGTTCCTATAGAAGCGGGTGTAAGGCCTGTCACAGACCAGGGCCTGAAGCTCACTCACCCGTCTGGCCGAGGTTAAGGCTACTAGAAAGAGTGTCTTCCAGGAAAGGAAGCGGAGAGGACAAATAGCCATCGGCTCAAAAGGTGGGCGAGTCAGTTGCTGCAAGACCACATTCAACTCCCACTCAGGAGCTGGAGGATGGACAGGAGGCTTGAGCAAGAGCAAACCTCTGAGAAACCAGGACACCAAGGGGTGAACCGACAGAGTGTCCTTCCACCAGTGAGTGATGAGCTGCTAGAGCTAAGAGGTGGACCCGAACATAATTGGACTTAAGGCCCTGAATAGATAAGTGCAGCAGGTACTGAAGCACCACTGGTACAGCACAGGAGAAAGGATCCTCTGTACACAGCTGACATCACACAGAAAACCTCTTCCACTTCAGGGCATAGGTTTTTCTAGTGGACTGCTTCCTAGAGGCCAGGACGAACTCTTCAACTTCAGGAGGTAGGCCCCAAGGAGCCAAAACTACCCTTGCAGCTTCCAGGCCATCAAATTGAGAGATATGAGATTGGGGTACAGAAGAAACCCCTGGTCTTGAGAGAGAAGGTCGGGCTGCAACCCTAGAGGTAGTGGAGTGTCCACTGCTAGTTGAAGCAGAAGTGGGAACCAAGGTTGCCTCGGTCACCTGGGGGCTACCAGAAGGACTGAGGCCTGGTCCTGTAGAATCTTGAATAGGGTTCGGGCCACCAGAGGCGTGGGAGGAAACACACACAGGAGGCCCTGGGACCAGGAAATCAGAAAAGTATATGCTGCTAGTCTCAGAGGATGCGGTTGCCTGGAGCAGAACCTGGGCAGCTGTCTATTCAGGGGGCTGGCAAAGAGATCTATGGATGGAAGTCCCCATCTCAGGAAGATCTTCTGAACCACCAAGGGATGGAGCTGCCATTCGTGGGGCTGCAGAAACCTGCTCAACCTGTCTGTCAGGTAATTTTCCTGGCCAGGGAGATAAACCACCCTGAACAACATGTTGCGCCTGAGCGCAAACAAGCAAAGGTCCTGCGCCTCCTGACAAAGGAGCCTGGACCCAGTGCCTCCCTGTTTGTTCACATAAAACATGGCTACCTGATTGTCTGTTTGTACTAAAACAGACTGGTGGGCCAGGGTGTGAGAGAAAGTCTTGAGGGCTAAGCAAATAGCCCGTAGTTCCAGTAGATTGATCTGCTGCTGGACCTCCCAGGGAGACCACAGGCCCGAGGTGCACTTGCCCAGACAGTGTGCACCCCAGCCCTGCAGGGAGGCATTGGTGGTCAACACCACTGTGAACCCAGGTGGCTGAAAAGGCATCCCTTTCAGTAAGTTGGGGGGATGCAGCCACCAACGTAGGGAGTACAGAAATGGTCTGGACACCCTTACTCTGTCGCTGAGGCTCCCTGTGGCATGCGATCACTGATTCCCGAGACACCATTGCGCAGGCCTCATATGAAGCCTGACATTGGGAGTCACATGTACTGTCAAAGCCACGTGGCCAAGAAGCCTCAGGCAGAGCCTGGCGGAGACCAGTTACCTGCTGAGAAACTGGTTTGCCAAGGTCATCAGTCTGTGGGCTCTGTCCTCTGGCAAGAAAGCTTTTGCCTGCAGAGTCTCTAGCCTTGCCCCTATGAACTCCAAGTTTTGGGAGGGGAGCAAAGTGGACTTTGCGAAGTTTATGACAAACCCCAGATGGCAGAGTAGAGAAATCGTTCGGAGGGTGGCTTGCCTGGCCTCCTGTCACGTCTGACCCCTGATGAGCCAGTCATCCAGATAGGGGAAGACAAAGATACCCTGATTCCTTAAGTAGGCTGCCACCACTGCCAGGCATTTGGTAAAGACTGTGGGGGCGGAGGTGAGGCCAAATGGCAGCACTCTATACTGATAATGGTTTCCTCCCACAATGAACCTGAGGTACTTTCTGTGGTCTGGATGAATGAGGATGTGAGTGTACGCATCCTTTAGATCTAAAGAGCATAGCCAATCTCCCTGCTAGAGGTAGGGCAGAAGTGTTCCAAGAGTAAGCATCTTGAACTTCTCCTTCTGTAAGAACTTGTTGAGATTTCTGAGGTCGAGAATAGGCCTGAGATCCCCTGTTCTCTTCGGTACTAGGAAGTACCTGGAGTAGAAACCGTGACCTTGTAGGTGGGGAGGCACAGGCTCCACCGCCTTGTCTCGCAACAGACCCTGAAGCTCCTGCAGGAGGAGGGCTGTATGGAGAGGAGGCCTTGGAGGCTCTCCTGGAAAATAGGGAGGAGGCAACTGATGAAAATGAAGCAGGTAGCCCTTGTGGACTATGCTTAAGACCCAGTTGTCCCCTGTAATGGGTGGCCACCGGTGGGCAAACAGGGCTAGTCGACCTCCTGTGCAGGGATGGGACAGCAGAGACGGAGAGGCTATGACTTGGGAGTCAAAACCCCCCACCCTGCTGAGTGGGAGCAGGAGTCGGAGGCTTGGGGGCCTTCTGCCTACGGGGCCCATGTCCCTGCCCCTTGGACTGCTGACCCTGTGGGGGAGCAGGGGAGGCCTGGTAAGGTGGGAACTGTTTGTAGGCAGTCGCCTTCCTCGGGTAAAATGACTTCTTACCCGAGCCCTTCTTGTGTGAAGGGGCAGAAGTCTTTCGAGACAGCCTTATCCTCGTGAGGTGCTCGGTCTCGAGCTCAGCAGCCTTCTCGGCCATGGGTTTGCCAAAAAGGTTCTCACCTCAGCAAGGGACATCGACCAACTTGTCCTGAACCCATGGCTCGAGGTCCGATGACTGCAGCCATGCCTGGCGTCGAGCCGCGATGCCGGCAGCCGCAACCCGGGCCGAGGCCTCGAAGCCATCGTAGGCCGCTCGGGACATGAACTTAGAGCATTCCCGGATCCCCGAAGACAAGGACTTGAACCTCTGCAAAGGTTCCCTGGAGAGACCAGCAGAGAACCCGGCAAGCTCCTTTGCCAGGTCCCGCAAGTACATGCCCATGTACAGCTGGTAAGACTGGACACGGCAAGCAAGCATCGAGCCCTGGAAGCACTTTTTACCAAACGCATCCAGGTTCCGGGCCTCCCTGCCAGGAGACACCGCGGAGTGCATCTTCTGACTTTTCAGACGATGCATGGCCGATTCCACCACCATGGAATGGTGTGGTAGCTGCGCCATTTGAAAACTAGGGCTCTTACGGAGTCGATAAATGGAATCGACCCGCTTGCTGAGAACCGGCGCCAAGGTCGGTGCCTCACACATCCGGAAGAGGAGCCGTTCCAGCATCGGAGGAACTAGCACAGTAAAGGCCTCCTTCGGAGGAGAGTCATACTGGAGTGCCTCAAGCTTTTTGGCTCGAGGCTCCTCCTCGGGATCCGCCGGGATCACCAAAGCAGTGGCCATATCCCTAATGAACTCCGAGAACCGGGTATCCTCCGGAGGGGACGTACCCCGGGGCTTAGACTGCTGTGAGTCCGACGGGACGCACCGAGTCTTGAAGGTATCGGGGGACTCCTCGTCCTCCGTCTCCCAGGTGGACTCGTCCGAAGAGGAGTCGGGCTCCGACCACGCGGGGCCCGGCAGCACCCGTCCCGACGCCAAAGGCACCGGCGTCGACATCCTCGGTCCCGACCGGGAGGTCGAGGGTGACCGAGGACGACCTCAAGCCTTCATAGTCTCGAGTATCGGCTCGGTCTCCGGGGACGACTTCGACGTCGATGTCCCGGTGGTCGGGGCAGATGCGCCAGCGAGGCTGGCCATCAGCACCCGCTGCTGATCCATGAAGGCAGACAGTCTGCACTCCAAGGCTGTCAGCCTGAGACCCAGCTCAGGAGACTCAGCAGCCACCGACTCGGGCCCCGGAGGTGCCGGGCCCGACGTCAGCTCCCTGGGAGGAGAGTCCTCGAGGACAACAGGACTTACGTATCCAGCAGACTCCGGCTCCACTCGAGGTACTTTTGACAGCTTCTCCTGTTTTACGGGCCCGGGACAGCGGTTGGGGGTCCGAGACCTAGCCCTCGAGGAGCCAGGGACCTCCTCCAACACCGCCCTTGCGAGCCGCTTTCTTCCTCTTTCGCTCCCGCTCGGGGGACCCCCTCTCCGAGGAACCCCGACGATGCTCGGGGTCAGACTCCCAAGACGTCGAGGCCTCAGATGAGGTCCGGGCCCGGCCGGAGGCTGAATCGGAGAAAAGCCTTTCCTTTAGGTGCTGATGACTTCGCAGTGCCTTAGTGGACATTTTCCCACATGGTCCACCGATCTTAGGATCATGATCAGGACCGAGGCACCGAAGGCAGCAGTCGTGTGTGTCGGTGAGAGACATTAGTTTCTTGCACCGATCACACTTCTTTAAACCACTGGAAGCCATCGGGGAAAAAAGAGTCCCCGCGAGGTCAAAGGACCGGCCTTCCAGGGAAAAGGAAAAAAAGGGCGCGAACGCCAGCCACGAAGGGCAAAAACCGAAAAAATAAGATTGGGCTCGTTACCGGTGTACCGAACCCAGCGAGAAGGGGAACCGGCGTCGAACTGGAGAAAAAAACACGAAGAAATCGCAATGATTTGAAGAAAAAATCAAACTATTTTCCGGGTGAACTAGGACAAACATCTGACGGGCTCCATGGAAAAAGAGAGACTGAGCAAGATGGCACCTTTAGGCGGGAAGGGGACCGCCATGCATGCAGTATTCCCAAAGGCTTTCATAGAAAGCTGGGGAAATGCTCCGCAAGGGCTCCATCAACGTCGATGTCACCCATATGTGAGGACTGACTTCCTGCTTGGTCCTGGAGAACTATAGTCTCCTTTTTTCCTTTACAGATCTTCAGTGTTGGTCCCATGCTTTCTTGAATTCTGATACTGTCCTGGTCTCTACTACCTCCACTGGTAGATTATTCCATGCATCTACCACTTTTCTTAAAGAAATATTTCTGCATATTACTCCTGAATCTATCCCCTTTCACCTTCATCCTATGCCCCCCTCATCGCAGAACTTTCTTTCATTGAAAGAGGCTTTCTTCCTGTGCACTTATGCTACAGAGGTACTTCAATGCCTCCATCATATCGCCTCTCTCCTGTCTTTCCTCCAAAGTATACATATCTTTAAGTCTGTCCCCATATGTCTTATGACAAAGCCCACTGACCATTTTAGTAGCCACCCTCTGCATGGGCTCCATCCTGTTTATATCCTAAGTCAAATTCTAACAACATCCTTTGATTTCTTGCTCTTAGAATTTTCTCTCTCTTCTGACTGCTTTCAGTTTCCTTTGCAGTTATTTACCACCACCTTCCTATACACGCTTATTTTAAGTATTTCCTACTGGGTCTACATTCTCTTTTTTTTCCTCCTCCTAAGCACACTGAAAATAGATCATACAGGCTAACCACAAGCACAACACTTCTTTCATAAGGGCAAAAAAACAAACTTGTTTCTTTCTGCCAACCCAATCATACCCAACTGAGCAGGAACCCTTCTCATTTCTTCAAAGACTATCACTCATCACCAATCTAGCACCAGTAAAGGCCATACACAGTGCCAGCAGCCATCTTTTTCCCTTCTCCCAAATACCAGTGTTTGACCTGGGCTGGGCTGAACTAAGGGTTCCCTACTAGTACTACCATTACTAATCATTTATATAGCATTACAAGGCAAACAGCGCTGTACAGACACATATAAAGATGGTCCCTGCTCATAAGAACTTACAATCTAAGACAGACAAGAGAAGAATAAGAGGAGACTTGGGAAGGGTAAGGTGACAAGGAAAAAGGGATCAGGATCCAAAAGCAGCCTCAAAGAGGTGAGCCCTTAGCATGGATTTGAAAAGGGGCAGTACTAAAATGTTGGGATTGCTGGCTGTTTTTGCATATGGCTTTACATATAGAAACTGATCTTGATGCCTGCTGTAGCTTAGTGCACGGAGCTTATTACCTTATGCTGTTAAGGAACAGCATTTGTGGTTAGGAAAAAATGGGAACAAGGAGGACTGGAGTGCAGAAGAGTTATTGAATACTGTTTTGAATATTGCTTGAGGACTCAATGTGGCGAAGCAGTGTGACAAGGTCGTGGCCAAAGCCAGAAGAATGCTGGGTTGCATACACAAAGGAATTACCAGCAGAAAGGAGGAGGTACTAATGCCACTGTACAAGTCGCTGATGAAACCTCACTTGGAATATTGTGTTCAGTTTTGGAGACCATATCTCAAAGGATATAAAAAGACTGGAAACCGTTCAGAGGAAGGCAACCAAAATAATTTGGAGCCTGCACCAGAAGACGTATGAAAAGACCCCCAGGACTTAATATATATACTCTAGAGGAGAGGAGGGACAGGGGAGATACTTATTTAAAGATCTGTATCGTAAGTAGTACTAATGAACAAATAAATCTTTTTCAAAGATGGGGAAGCTGTAATTAGAGGGCATGACATGAAGCTGCAAGGGGGTAAACTGAAA
Source organism: Ichthyophis bannanicus (assembly GCA_033557465.1). Taxonomy (NCBI): domain Eukaryota; kingdom Metazoa; phylum Chordata; class Amphibia; order Gymnophiona; family Ichthyophiidae; genus Ichthyophis; species Ichthyophis bannanicus. The sequence continues at coordinate 896,261,757 of CM066035.1, read as the reverse complement.
GGCAATGTCAGGAAATACTTTTTCACTGAATGGGGAGTGGATGCTTGGAACGTCCTCTTGATGGAAGTGGTGGTGTCAGAATTCAAAATGGCATGAGACCGTGGATCCCTTTAAAGAAACAGGATAAAATGAAAATAAACGTAAGTGTCTCTAACATCTCAACAAGTAGAAGTGACCTGCATGGAGCAGTGGGTAAACCCCTAAACAAAGGCATGGGGAGGGGTGACTTGCATGGAATGGCAGGCACACCTACTCTTGCCTCCTTGCTGGGTGACTAGATGGACAATGCTGGTCTTTATCTGCCATCACATAGAGTAGTTACTCACCTGTAACAGGTGTTCTCCAGGAGCAGCAGGAATCAGTCCTCACTTATGGGTGACATCGACATCGATGGAGCCCCTGTGTGGAGCATTTCCCCCAGCTTTCCAAGAAACCCTTTGGGAATACTGCACGCATGCACGGTCCCCTTCCCGCCTAAAGGTGCCATCTTGCTCAGTCCAATGACATAGCTAAAAGACAGCACACAAAAATGTAAAAATGAACTATGTACAACTGCAGCTCCCAGGGGAGGGAGGGAGGATTGTGAGGACTGATTCCTGCTGCTCCTGGTGAACACCTGTTACAGGTGAGTAACTACTCTTTCTCCAGGACCAAGCAGTAAGTCAGTCCTCACTTATGGGACTCCCCAGCTTCAGGCTACCGGGGACCCAGAGCTGAAAAAATGAGCTCCCTCTAGCCGCAGCATCAGAGAAAGGATTGCACTGAAAACATACCCCCACCGGTAGCCCAACCAGAGGGCTGGAGGGTAGGAGTTGCCTAAACCTCAAAGAGATTCCGGAGCACTGCCTGACCAAAAGCACTGTCCCTACGGGACTCCCTCTCCAGGCAGTAATGGGCCGCAAAAGTCTGGCTTGAGGACCAAGTTGCAGCCCTGCAGATGTCCGCCAACGGAACAGAGCGGAGATGAGCTACTGAGGCAGCCATTGCCCTGACACGGTGGGCCGTGACCCGACCCTGCAAGGGAAGGTCAGCTGCCCTGTAAGCCCAGGTGATACAGTCAGTCACCCAGATAGACAAGGTACGCTTGGAGGCAGGTAACCCCAAGTTATTAGGGTCAAAAGATACAAAGAGTAGCCCTCCTATGCACCTGCATACGTTCAATGTAGAAGGATAAGGCCCTCCTACAGTCCAGGGTATTCAGGACTGTCTCAGCCCAGCTGGCATGGGGCCTAGGGAAGAACCACCTCCTGGTTGAGATGGAAAGAGGAGACAACCTTTGGGAAGAACTTAGGATGAGTCCTAAGGACTACCCTGTTCCTATAAACAGCGAGTGTATGGCCTGTCACAGACCAGGGCTTGAAGTTCACTCACTCGCCTGGCCAAGGTTAGGGCCACAAGGACTAGAGCCTTCCAAGAAAGGAAGCGGAAAGGACAGGTAGCCATCGGCTCAAAAGGTGGGCGAGTCAGTTGCTGCAAGACCACATTCAACTCCCACTCAGAGGTCGGTGGACGGAGAGGAGGCTTGAGCAAGAGCAAGCCTCTGAGAAACCTGGACACCAAGGGGTGAACCGACCGAGTGTCCTTCCACCAGTGAGTGGTAAGCTGTTAGAGCAGAAAGGTGGACCCAAACCGAATTGGACTTAAGGCCTTGATTGGACAAGTGCAGTAGATACTGAAACACTACTGGTACAGTGCAGGCGAAAGGATCCTCCTTGCACTGCTGACACCACATGGAGAACCTCCTCCACTTCAGGGCATAGGTTTTCCTGGTGGATTGCTTTCTAGAGGCCAAGACCACCTCTTCCACTTCCCGGGGTAAGCCCCAGGGAGCCAACGCTACCCTTGCAACCTCCAGGCCATCAAATTGAGAGATTTGAGATTGGGGTGCAGAAGGTAACCCTGATCCTGAGAGAGAAGATTGGGTTGCAACCCCAGAGGTAGTGGTGTTTCCACGGCTAGCTGAAGTAGAAGTGGAAACCAGGGCTGCCTCGGCCACCTGGGAGCTATCAGAAGTACCGAGGCCTTGTCCCTTAGGATCTTGAACAAGGTTCGGGCCACCAGAGGCGTGGGAGGAAATGCATACAGGAGGCCCTGGGACCAAGAAATCAGGAAGGCATCCGCTGCTAACCTCAGGGGGTGCGGTTGCCTGGAACAGAACCTGGGCAGCTGCCGGTTCAGGGGACTGGCAAAGAGATCTATGGATGGAAATCCCCATCTCAGGAAAATTTTCTGAACCACCAAGGGGTGTAGTTGCCACTCATGGGGTTGCAGAATCCTGCTCAACCTGTCTGCCAGGAAGTTTTCCTGGCCAGGGAGATAAACAGCCTTGAGAAACATGTTGTGTTTGAGAGCAAGAGAGCAAAGGGCCTGTGCCTCTCGACACAGGAGCCTGGACCCCGTGCCTCCCTGTTTGTTCACATAGAACATGGCCACTTGATTGTCCGTCTGTACCACAACAGACTGGTCAGCCAAGGTGTGAGAGAAGGTTTTGAGGGCTAAGCGAATAGCCCGGAGTTCCAGAAGGTTGATTTGCTGTGTGGCCTCCCATGGAGATCACAGGCCCTGGGTGCACCTGTCCAAGCAATGTGCACCCCAGCCCTGCAAGGAGGCATCGGTCGTCAACACCACTGTGGAAACAGGCACCTGAAAAGGCACCCCCTGTAATAAGTTGGGGGGGGGGTGTAGCCACCACTGTAGGGAGTCCAGGAATGGTTTGGACACCCGCAATTTGTCTGTGAGGCTTCCTGTGGCTTGTTTCCACTGAGTTCGGAGACACCATTGTGCAGGCCTCATGTGGAGGCGGGCATTGGGGGTCACGTGCACTGTCGATGCCATGTGGCCCAGGAGCTTTAGACAGAGTCTGGCGGAGACCTGTGGCCTGCTCAGAAACTGTTTTGCCAAGTCTGAGTCTTTGAGCCCTGTCTCTTGGCAAGTAAACCTTTGCTTGAAGGGAGTCCAACCTTGCCCCTATGAACTCTAGGTTCTGGGAGGGGAGCAAAGTGGACTTTGCGAAGTTTATGACAAAACATAGGTGTTGAAGGAGGGAGACAGTTCTGAGGGTGGCTTGCTGGGCCCTCCTGGGAAGTCTGACCCCTGATGAGCCAGTCGTCCAGGTAGGGGAAGACAAGGGAGGAGTGGCCTAGTGGTTGGGGCAAGGTACCACAGGCCGGAAGGTCAGTGGTTCAAATCCCACTAGAGGACAGTAACCTTGGGCTGGAAGGACTGGGGTTTCTAGTCCCACAGGTGCTCCTTGTGGTCTTGGGCAAGCCACTTAACCCTCCATTGCCCATGTTCCCTGTACATGTTAGTATATGTGTCTCATATCCCCTCGTGTTAAATGTATCCCCCAATTGTGTTGTAACCACTTTGATTGAAGGACAAGGTGGTATACAAAACTCTCTAAATAAATAAATAAATAAAAATAAACACACCCAGATTTCTTAAGTAGGCCGCCACCACCGCCAGGCACTTTGTAAAGACCCTTGGGGCGGAGGTCAGGCCAAAGGGCAATACTCTGTGCTGATAATGGTTTCCTCCCACAATGAACCTGAGGTACTTTTTGTGGTCTGGATGAATGAGGATGTGAGTGTACGCATCCTTTAGATCTAAGGAGCATAGCCAATCTCCCTGCTGGAAGTAGGGCAGAAGTAAGCATCTTGAACCTTTGTTTCTTCAAGAACTTGTTGAGATTCCTGAGGTCGAGAATAGGCCTGAGGGCCCCTGGTTCTCTTTGGTACGAGGAAGTACCTGGAGTAGAACCCGTGACCTTGCAGGTGGGGAGGTACCGGCGCCATCGCCTGGTCTAGAAGCAGACCTTGAAGTTCTTGAAGGAGGGAGGTCTGTGTGCAGAGGAGGTCTTGGAGGCTCTCCTGGGAAGTAGGTAGGAGGCAACTGCTGGAAATGGAGCATATAGCCCTTGTGGACTATGCTTAATACCCAAGCATCTCCTGTAATGGGTGACCACCTGTGGGCAAACAGGACTAGATGACCTCCTGTGCAGAGATGGGACAGCAGAGGTGGAAAGGCTATGCTGTGGGAGTTAAAACCCCCCTCCCTGGGAGCAGGAGCCGGAGGCTTGGGGGTCTTCTGCCTAAGGGGCCCATGTCCCTGCCCCTTGGCCTGCTGACCGAGCTGGGGAGGCCTGGTACTGAGGGAAAGGTTTGTAGGCAGCTGCCTTCCTCGGGTAAAAGGACTTCTTACCCGAGCCCTTCTTCCTCTGAGAAGGGGCAGACGTTTTTCTGGACAACCTTGTCCTAGTCAGGTGCTTGGTTTCGAGCTCAGCCGCCTTCTCGGCCATGGGCTTGCCAAAAAGGTTTTCACCTCGGCAAGGGACATCGACCAACTTGTCCTGCACCCAGGTCTCGAGGTCCGATGACTGCAACCATGCCTGGCGTCGGGCCCTGATGCCAGCTGCCGCTACACGGGACGAAGCCTCAAAGCCATCGTAGGCCGCTCGGGACATGAACTTTGAGCATTTTCGGATTCCCGAGGACAAAGGTCTTGAACCTCTGCAAAGGTTCCCCGGAGAGGCCAGCAGAGAACCCGGCAAGTTCCTTCGCCAGGTCTCGTAGGTACATACCCATGTACAGCTGGTAAGACTGGACACGGCAAGCAAGCATCGAGCCCTGGAAACACTTTCTGCCGAAAGCATCCAGGTTCCGGGCCTCCCTGCCGGGAGGCACCGCAGAGTGCATCTTCTGGCTTTTCAGACGATGCATGGCCGATTCCACCACCATGGAATGGTGCGGCAGCTGCGCCTTCTGGAAACCAGGGCTCCTACGGAGTCGATAGATGGAATCGACCCGCTTGCTCAAAACCGGCGCCGAGGCCGGTGCCTCCCACATCTGGAAAAGGAGCCGTTCCAGCATCGGAGAAACCGGAACAGTAAAGGCCTCCTTCGGAGGAGAGTCATACTGGAGGGCCTCGAGCTCCTCGGCTCGAGGATCCTCCTCGGGGTCCGTGGGAATCGCCAAAGCCTTGGCCATGACCCTGACGAACTCCAAGAACCTGTGTCCTCCGGAGGGGACCTACTCCGGGGCTCGGACTGCGGTGAGTCCGAAGGGACGCACCGAGTCTGAAAAGTATCGGGGGACTCCTTGTCCTCTGTCTCCCACGCGGACTCATCCGAAGAGGAGTAGGGGGGGCTCCGACCGCTCAGGCCTCGGTGGCACCCGCCCCGACGCCAAAGGCACCGGCGTCGACACCCTCGATTCTGAGCGGGAGGTCGAGGGTGACCGTGAACGAGGATGACTTCGAACCTTCATGGTCTCGAGTATCGGCTCGGTCTCCGGGGTCGACTTAGACGTCGATGTTCCGGTGGTCGGGGCAGATGCACCAGCGAGGCTGGCCATCAGTACCTGTTGCTGATCCATGAAGGCAGACAATCTTCACTCCAAGGCTGTCAGCCTGAGTCCAAGCTCAGGAGACTCAGCAGCCACCGACTCGGGCCCCGCTCAGCTCCCTAGGAGGAGAGTCCACGAGGACAACAGGACTTACGTGTCCAGCAGGCTCCAGCTCCTCACGAGGTATCTTGGACAGCTTCTCCTGCTCCAAGGGCCTGGGGCGGCGGTCGGGGGTTTGAGACCTGGCCCTCGAGGAACCAGGGACCTCCTCCGACGCCACACTCATGAGCCGTTTCTTCCTCTTACATTCCCGATCGGGGGACCCCCTGTTCGAGGAACCCCGGCGATGCTCGGGGTCAGACTCCCGAGACGTCGAGGCCTTGGACGAGGTCCGGGCCCGGCTGGAGGCAGAGTCAGAAAAAATCTGTTCTTTCTGATGCTGGCGGCTTCGTAGTGCCTTGGTGGACATTTTGCCACACGGGACACAGACCTTAGGATCATGATCCAGTCCGAGGCAACGAAGGCAGCAGTCGTGTGTGTCGGTGAGAGACATCCGTTTCTTGCACCGATCACACTTTTTGAAACCACTGGAAGCCATTGGGGAAAAAAGAGCCCCCGCGATGTCAAAGGACCGGTTCTCCAGGGAAAAAGACAAAAAGGGCGCGAAGGGCAAAAACCAAAAAATAGAAAAACGGGCTCGATACCGGTGTACCGAACCCGGTGGGAAGGGGAACCGGCATCGAACCGGAGAAAAAGCACGATGAAATTGCAAGAAAAAAGTCAACTTTTCCAGGTGACACGGACAGACGTCCGGTGGGCTACATGGAAAAGAAAGACTGAGCAAGATGGCACCTTTAGGCAGGAAGGGGACCACGCATGCGTGCAGTATTCCCAAAGGCTTTCTTGGAAAGCTGGGGAAATGCTCCGCACGGGGGCTCCATCGATGTCACCCATAAGTGAGGACTGACTTCTTGCTTGGTCCTGGAGAAACTGTTACTATGAATGCAATGTATTAACAAAAACTTTGCAGCAAGCATCATAATACTAGTTTCTCAGAATTACGAGCAAACAGGAGTTCTTCCTATTTTGTTTCATTATTTTTATTTTATACATTGTGAACCACCCTGCTACACCCGTAAAGGGCGGTATATCAAGTGCAATAAAGAAAAACAACATATAACCATCAAATCCATTCTCAGCACAACAGTCGAGGGTCTACTATCTATGGGGAGCTCAAATACCCTGAAAAGAACCTTTAGGATGTGCACTCTTTAATCAAGGGGTTTGAATTCCTAGACATCAGCTCTTAAGACAAGCTATGTGAATTGAGATGACTCATGCCTCACTTTTTAAAAAAAATTTACAACTTTATTTTCCATGTTCAAATATTATACATTACTTTCACATTTCCACATCATTGACAATTTTGCCTTTATCTCTTATCCCCTATAGTCATCATAAATCATAGTTCCCCCTCTTCCCTCCCACCCTCAAACTCTTCCCACCCATCTACTACCCAGAAGGCCACAAGGCAGCGCCACTTTTTTTCAAACTTAATTTTGACATTATGCACTAAGACTGTCGGGTGCTCTCATAATCCATTAGACAAATTCAGAGTCTTCCAGTGCATTTCAATTCTCATCTTGCAACAATACATGCACAAATTGCTTTCTTTTTTCTCTTCACAACTTTTATCTTGCCAGATGCTCAGTAACATTAAGATCAATCTGTGTGATCCAAAATTATTCCACAACATCATTATAATACCATTCCAGTAAGATCGATGCTTTGGGACACATCCATTACATATGCATGAATGTCCCCACTTGCCCAAATCCCCTCATATTGGATTATTCTCCTTCTGGCGTATAATACCATCTAGTTAATCATTTATACCTATTCTCTTGATGTTTTATGGATGTTGCTTATCATTTTTCAAAGGAAGTGGCAATCAGTTAACTACCAATAAACATCAGGAGAAAAAGAAAGTTACAAAAAAATCCAACACATAAAATAGAATATCATAACACCAATAAAAGACAACAGGATATATCTCACTAGATGTCTCCATACACTCCTGGAAAAAGGCTCTGTGACTAACATATGTTGAGCTTGTAATAACTTGTAATGTGTGCATGGCTTTTTTTTTGTGCGTGTGTGTGTATATATATATATATATTATTGTCTGTAGGTAGTTGACCGACTACCACTTCCTTTGTTTGCTACAGGAATGTGTGGAGATGTCTCCTAGTGAAGTCTGTTCTGTTGTCTTGCATTGGTTTCCTTTTGATGTACATTTTTGGCCTATAGATTGTACCTTGTAGATGCTGAATTCTCACTATATTGTACAAGATTTCAATTTACTTTTATGTGTACAAAGAAGAGATGCTCCTGACAGAGGCATTTGTCCAAAATATATTGGGCTCGAAATAAAAAGATCATAGGGCTTTTGTTTATAAGTAAATAAATAATTGTTTGTTGGTAGCAGACTGACTGCCACTTCCTTCTTTGTAACTGACAAACCCTGTGACAGGTTTACCTCCATTATTGTTTTGGGCTTATAGGTTTTTGCCTCTCCTTACCATTATATACCTCTCCCAGATCTTGTTTCCATTGCTTCATATAGGATAAAGAGTAGTTACTCACCTGTAAAAGGTGTTCTCCAGGAGCAGCAGGAATCAGTCCTCACATATGGGTGATATCGACGTCGATGAAGCCCTTGCGCAGCATTTTCCCAGCTTTCCATGAAAGCCTTTGGGAATGCAGGCACACATGCGCGGTTCCCTTCCCGACTAAAGGTGCCATCTTACCTCAGTCAAATGACATAGCTAAGAACAGCACACAAAAAAAGGTAACACAAACTATGTACAACTGCAACTCCCAGGGGAGGAGGGAGGGTTGTGAGGACTGATTCCTACTGCTCCTGGAGAACACCTGTTACAGGTGAGTAACTACTCTTTCTCCAGGACCAAGCAGGAAGTCACTCCTCACATATGGGTAACTCCCTAGCTCTGGGCTACCAAGGAACCCAGGCTGAACAAGAGAATTCCCTCTAGTCCCAGCATTAAAGAAAGGCTTTTCACTGACAGAACCTCCACCGGTAGCCCAACAGAGGGCACAAGGGCAGGAGTTGCCTAAATCTCAAAGAGATTCCGGAGTACTGCCTGGCCAAAAGCACTGTCCCTACGGTACTCCCTCTCCAGACAGTAATGGGCCGCAAAAGTCTGGCTTGAAGACCAAGTTGCAGCCCTGCAGATGTCTACCAACGGTACAGAGCGGAGATGAGCCACTGAGGCAGCCATTGCCCTGACACGATGGGCCGTGACCCGACCCTGCAAAGGAAGGTCAGCCGCCTTGTAAGCCCAGGTGATACAGTTAACCACCCAGATGGACAAGGTACGCTTGGACACTGCTAACCCCAAATTATTAGGGTCAAAAGATATGAAGAGCTGAGTAGCCCCTTCTATGTCCCTGCGTACGGTCAAGGTAGAAGGATAAGGCCCTCCTACAGTCCAGGGTATGCAGAACTGCTTCAGCCTGGCTTGCATGAGGCCTAGGGAAGAATGTTGGAAGAACCACCTCCTGGATGAGGTGGAAAGAGGAGACAACTTTTGGGAGGAACTTTGGATGAGTCCTAAGGACTACCCTGTTCCCATGGAAGCGAGTGTAAGGCCTGTCACAGACTAGGGCCTGAAGCTCACTCACTCGCCTGGTCGAGGTAAGGGCTACCAAGAAGAGTGTCTTTCAGGACAGGAAGCGTAGAGGGCAAGTAGCCATCGGCTCAAAAGGTGGACGAATCAATTGTTGCAAGACCACATTCAACTCCCGCTCAGGAGCAGGACGACGGATTGGAGGTTTGAGTAAAAGCAAGCCTCTGAGAAAGCGGGACACCAAGGGGTGAACTGACAGAGAATGTCCTTCCACTAGGGAGTGGTGAGCTGCTGGAGCTGAGAGGTGGACCCGAACAGAATTGGACTTAAGTCCCTGATTGGATAAGTGCAACAGGTACTGAAGCACTACAGGTACAGTACAGGAGAAAGGATCCTCTGTAGGTTTTCCTTGTGGACTGTTTCCTAGAGGCTAGGGCAACCTCCTCAACTTCCTTAGGTAGGTCCCAGGGAGCCAAAACTACCCTTGCAGCCTCCATGCCATCAAATTGAGAGCTTTGAGGTTGGGGTGCAGAAGAGAACCCTGATCCTGAGACAGAAGGTCAGGTTGCAACCCTAGAGGCAGTGGTGGATCCACTGCCAGCTGAAGCAGAAGTGGAAACCAAGGCTGTCTCGGCCACCTGGGAGCCACCAGCAGGACCGAGGCCTTGTCCTTGAGAATCTTGAACAGAGTTTGAGCCACCAGAGGCGTGGGAGGAAACGCATACAGCAGGCCCTGAGACCAGGAAATCAGAAAAGCATCTGCTGCTATCCGCAGAGGGTGCGGTTGCCTGGAGCAGAAGCTTGGCAGCTGTTTGTTCAGAGGACTGGCAAACAGATCCATGGATGGAAGTCCCCATTTCAGGAAAATCCTTTGAACTACCAAGGGATGGAGCTGCCACTCGTGGGGCTGCAGAATCCTGCTCAACCTGTCCGCCAGGTAGTTCTCCTGGCCAGGTAGATATACTGCTTTGAGGAGCATGTTGTGTCTGAGAGCAAACAAGCAAAGGTCCTGTGCCTCCTGACAAAGGAGCCTGGACCCAGTTCCGCCCTGCTTGTTCACATAAAACATGGCTACCTGGTTGTCTGTTTGAACTAGGACAGACTGATGAGCCAGTGTTTGAGAGAAAGTCTTGAGGGCTAAACGAATAGCCCTGCGTTCCAGTAGATTGATCTGCTGTGTGGCCTCCCAGGGAGACCACAGGCCCTGGGTGCACTTGCCCAGACAATGAGCCCCCCAGCCTTGCAGGGAGGCATCCGTTGTCAAGACCACTGTGAACCCAGGACTCTGAAAAGGTACCCCTTTCAGCAGATTGGGTGGGTGCAGCCACCACCTGAGGGAGTGAAGAAATTGTCTGGACACCCTTATCCTGTCTCCGAGGCTGCCTGTGGCCTGTGACCACTGAGTCCGAAGGCACCACTGTGCAGGCCTCATATGGAGCCTGGCATTGGGGGTGAAATGCACTGTCGAAGCCATGTGGCCTAGAAGCCTCAAGCAGAGTCTGGCGGAGACCAGTGGCCGGCTGAGAAACTGGTTTGCTAAGTTGATCAGTCTTTGGGCTCTGTCTTCCGGCAAGAAGGCTTTTGCAAGCAGAGAGTCTAATCTTGCCCCTATGAACTCCAAATTCTGGGAGGGGAGCAAAGTGGACTTTGCGAAATTTATGACGAACCCCAAGCTCTGAAGAAGAGCAATAGTTCTGAGAGTAGCTTGCCGCGCCTCCTGGCATGTCTGGCCCCTTATGAGCCAGTCGTCCAGATATGGGAAGACAAAGATTCCCTGATTTCGCAGGTAGGTCACCACCACTGCCAGGCATTTGGTAAAGACCCTGGGAGCGGAGGTGAGGCCAAAAGGCAGTACTCTGTACTGATAATGATTTCCTCCCACAATGAACCTGAGGTACTTTCTGTGGTCTGGATGAATGAGGATGTGAGTATACGCATCCTTTAGATCTAAGGAGCATAGCCAATCTCCCTGCTGGAGGTAGGGCAGAAGTGTTCCAAGAGTAAGCATATTGAACTTTTCCTTCTCTAGGAACTTGTTGAGGTTTCTGAGATCCAGAATAGGTCGAAGGCCACCGGTTCTTTTGGGTACCAGGAAATACCTGGAGTAAAATCCTCGACTTTGCAAGTGGGGAGGCACAGGCTCCACCGCCCTGTCCACCAACAGACCCTGGAGCTCCTGAAGGAGAAGATCTGTGTGCAGGGGAGGCCTTAGAGGCTCCCCTGGGAAGTATGGAGGAGGCAGTTGTTGGAAGTGCAGTGCATAGCCCCTGTGGACTATGCTTAACACCCAACTGTCTCCAGTGATGGGTGGCCACTGGTGGGCAAACAGGGCGAGGCGACCTCCTGTGCAGGGTTGGGAGAGCAGGGACAGAGAGGCTACGCTCAAGGAGTCAAAAACCCCCACCCTGCTGAGTGGGAGCAGGGGCCCGATGCTTGGGGGTCCTCTGCCTATGGGGCCCATTACCCTGCCCCTTGGCTTGCTGACCCTGAGGGGCAGCTTGGGCAGCCTGATATTGTGGGTACTGTTTGTAGGCAGTGCCCTTCCTCGGGTAAAAGGACTTCTTACTCGAGCCCTTCTTCTTGTGAGAAGGGGCAGAAGTTTTTCTAGACAGCCTTGTCCGTGTGAGGTGCTCGGTCTCGAGCTGTGCGGCCTTCTCGGTCATGGGCTTGCCAAAAAGGTTCTCACCTCGGCAAAGGACATCGACCAACTTGTCCTGAACCCATGGCTCGAGGTCCGATGACTGCAGCCAGGCCTGGCGTCGAGCCGCGATGCCGGCTGCCGCAACACGGGCCGAAGCCTCGAAGCCATCGTAGGCAGCACGGGACAAACAGAGCATTCCCAGATCCCCGAGGACAAGGACTTGAACCTCTGCAAGGGTTCCCCGGAGAGACCAGCAGAGAACCCGGCCAGTTCCTTGCCAGGTCTCGCAAGTACATGCCCATGTACAGCTGGTAAGACTAAACACGGCAAGCAAGCATCGAGCCCTGGAAGCACTTTCTACCAACACCATTGAGTTTTCGGGCCTCCCTGCCAGGGGGCACCGCGGAGTACATCTTCTGACTTTTCAGGCGATGCATGGCCGATTCCACCACCATGGAATGGTGTGGTAGCTGCGCCTTCTGAAAGCCAGGACTCTTCCGGAGTCGACAGATCGAATCGACCCGCTTGCTTAAAACCGGTGCCGAGGCCGGTGCCTCCCACATACGGAAGAGGAGCCGTTCCAGCATCAGAGGAACCGGGACAGTAAAGGCCTCCTTCGGAGGAGAGTCGTAATGCAGGGCCTCAAGCTCCTCGGCTTGAGGCTCCTCCTCGGGGTCTGCAGGGATAGCCAAGGCAGTGGCCATATCCCGAACGAACTCCGAGAACCGGGTATCCTCCGGAGGGGATCTACTCCGGGGCTCAGACTGCGGTGTGTCCGATGGGACGCACTGAGTCTTGAAGGTGTCGGGGGACTCCTCGTCCTCCGTCTCCCAATCGGACTCGTCCGATGAGGAATCGGGGTCCGACCTCGCAGGGCCTGCGAGCACCTGCCCCGAAGCCGAAGGCACCGGCGTCGACACCCTCGGTCCCGAACGGGAGGTCGAGGGAGACCGCGACCGAGGTCGACCTCGAGCCTTCATGGTCTCGAGTATCGGCTTGGTCTCCGGGGTCGACTTCGAGGTCGATGTCCTGGTGGTCGGGGCAGATGCGCCAGACAGGCTGGCCATCAGTGCCCGCTGCTGTTCCATGAAGGCAGACAGTCTGCTCTCCAAGGCTGTCAACCTGAGACCCAGCTCAGGAGACTCAGCAGCTCCCGACTTGGGCCCCGGCGGCGGCGGCGGGCCTGACGTCGGCTCCCTGGGAGGAGAGTCCACGAGGACTACAGGACTTACGTGTCCAGCATACTCCGGCTCCAGTCGAGGAACTTTGGAAGGCTTCTCCTGTTCCACAGGTCCGGGGCGACGGTCGGGGGTCTGAGACAGAGTTCTCGAGGACCCCGGGACCTCTTCCGACAACGCCCTCACGAGCCGTTTCTTCCTCTTGCGTTCCCGGTCGGGGGACCCCCGTTCCGAGAAGCCACGACGGTGCTCGGGATCCGACTCCCGAGATGTCGAGGCCTCAGACGAGATCCGGGCCCGGCCGGAGGCAGAGACAGAAAAAAGTCTTTCCTTCTGGTGCGGACGACTTCGCAGTGCCTTGGAAGACATCTTCCCACATGGTCCACACGTCTTAGGGTCGTGATCAGGACCGAGGCACTGAAGGCAGCAGTCGTGTGTGTCGGTGAGAGACATCAGTTTTACACTGATCACACTTTTTAAAACCACTGGAAGCCATCGGGGAAAAAAAAAAATAAAGAGTCCCTGCGAGGTCGAAGGACCGGCCTTCCAGGAAAAAAGAAAAAAGGGCGAACACGCCAGCCACTAAGGGCAAAAACCGAAAAAAGACGATCGGGCTCGATACCGGTGTACCGAACCTGGCGGGAGGGGAACCGGCGTCGAACCGGAGACGAAAAAATAGCAAAATCACAAAAAAGTCAAACAATTTTCCAGGATGACGAGGACTCACGTCCGGTGGGCTTCACGGAAAACGAGAGACTGAGGTAAGATGGCACCTTTAGGCGGGAAGGGAACCGCGCATGCGTGCCTGCATTCCCAAAGGCTTTCATGGAAAGCTGGGGAAATGCTCCGCAAGGGCTTCATTGACATCGATATCACCCATATGTGAGGACTGACTTCCTGCTTGGTCCTGGAGAATTTTATTACATTTATATCCCAAAACCTTTTAATAAAACAAAATTAATCCTTTGCTCATCTTATCCCTAATCCACAGTGTCTCCAGATCCGATAACTCTTCCAAGACGTCTCCCATTTTTATTTTGGGATTTTAAAAAAAAAGTATCAATTGCTTACCTATTGGGGACAAACCCAGATTGGTCCTTATCTATGTTGTTAGGCAATAAGGGCACCAGTTGATTCACCAAAATCACTGCAAAAATGTTCACATCTACATTTGATAAGGATATGGAGGGAGGAGGGGCTCAGTGGTTGGGGCAAGGTACCTCAGGTCGGAAGGTCAGGGGTTCAAATTCCACTAGAGGTCAGCAACCTTGGGCCGGAAGGACTGGGGCTTCTAGTCCCACAGGTGCTCCTTGTGGTCTTGGGCAAGCCATTTAACCCTCCATTGTCTATGCTCCCTGTAAAATAGTTATCTCCAAGTTATAATGCCCTGTTCAATGTAATTTCAGTTTGTTCAATGTAAACCGCCTTGGTATCATGAAAGGCAGTATATAAGACATGTTAAATAAATGGATCAATAGGAGCTACACAAAATGGCTTCTCTTCTCAGCTTTAGTAAGATTGTAATCCCTGCTTCCATACACTAAGATAGTAAACCTCCTATTACAGAATTAAAAACATCTGTCATGACTGGTGCTAGTTTTAATGCAAAGATTTTGTAGAATTTGCCTGTAAAGCCCCTCTAGGCTTGGGATTTTATCTCCTGGTACCAATTTTATAATTTGAAGCACTTCCAGTGGGGACATTTCTGCTTCTAATCTTTTCTGTCCCTCCTCTGTAAGTCTTGAAAGACTGGTCTTATGCAGGTACTCATCAGAAGCCTCTTGTCTCCTCACTTTCTGCACCAGGGATTTTTTTTTGCAAGGTGCAACTGGAAGTACATGGCCAGGCCTTTCTTTCGCACAAGTTTACAGAACCTTTAACATCCTTTACTTTCTTAATAGAGGATCTTTCCTGCTTTCCTCTCAATTTCCTAGCTATCGACTTGGTTTGTTCCCAAATTCAAAGTACTTCTGCCGCACCTCTCATGGAATTTTCAATAGTTTCCAAATTGCAATTCTTTTATCTCTAACCTAGATTTTTACAGTTGGGTCAGCACCCTTCTCCCACCCTTATATTGTTCCTCTAATTTTCCAATCACCCTTATTAATACCCTTTCCTTAACATGTCTGTTTTTACTTTCAAGCCCTCCCCAACATAATTAACCTCCCCCTGACACAGCTTTTAAGCATACCACAGGGTTTGTAACTCTACTGTGTTTTATTGATATCCTAGATCACCTTCTCATCCCTCAACATGCTTTTATTTAGTATGCAAGAAATATCTTCCTTCCCTTCCTCTGCCCAATCTAAATTCAAACCATACCGGAACATGATCAGACTAAATGATGGACTCAGTACAGGCTGACATACCACAATCTATTTTGCTCCCCTCTACTAACATCATATCTATTCTTGAGTAGTTGTCATGGAAGTGCGAACAGAAAGCACACTTACCTGTAACAGGTGATCTCTGGGAACAGCAGGAATAAGTCTTCACATATGGGTATCGTCGGTACCGACGGAGCCTGCGCAGGAAAGCTCCCCAGCGGCCAAAAGGAAAGCTTTTGGGAGCATCCCACAGCACCTGCGCACTGCCTTCCCGCCTTTCCTAATCGCCTCTCTCCAGTTTGAGTTTTAAAGCTGAGACAGAGAGAGAGGAAAGGAAAGAAAGATAGAGAGATACAACTCCTAGGGGAGGTGGGTGGGTTGTGAAGACTTATTCCTGCTGTTCCCAGAGATCACCTGTTACAGGTAAGTAACTGTGCTATCTCCAGGAACAACCAGGAATGAGTCTTCACATATGGGGACTCCCCAGCTAGAGATGCCTGGGAGATCACCCAGGTTGTGAGTCCCTGGGAAGAGCTCTACCTCCACCCATGAATCTCAGGCATCCAGCCAGGGATGGAGGGTAGGAGTTGGTTAGGTATGGAACAGGTGTTTGAGAACAGCCTGACCAAACAAGGCATCCCGGCGGGAGTCCTTGTCCAAGCAGTAATGGGCTGTGAAGGTATGAACCGAGGCCCAGGTGGCCGCTCGACAGATCTGGTCTATGGACAAAGAATTTAGATGAGCCATAGAGGCTGCTATGGCCCTCACATTGTGAGCTGTGACATGGCCCTCCAGAGAAAGGTTCTTACTCTGGTAGGCGAAAGAAATGCATTGAGCAATCCAATTGGATAGAGTTCTTTTAGAGACTGGAAGTCCTAAATGAGAGGGATCAAAAGCAACAAAGAGCTGAGAGGACTTTCTATGTTGCTGTGTCCTTTGTAAGTAAAAGGCAAGAGCTCTTTTACAATCCAGGGTATGAAGATTCCTCTCTGCACTTGAAGCATGAGGTCCTGGAAAAAAGACAGGTAAATAAACCTCCTGGTTCAGATGAAAAGGTGAGACCACTTTAGGCATAAAGTGTGCATTAGTCCTGAGGACTACCTTGTCATGATGGAACCTGGTATAAGGAGGATTAGCCACCAAGGCTTGCAGCTCACTGATGCGTCGAGCTGAAGTGACTGCAATGAGAAAAATAACCTTCCAGGAAAGGAATTTCAATGAGGTAGTGGCTAAGGGTTCAAAGGGTGGCTGCATAAGCTGGCCAAGAACCAGATTCAAGTCCCATACCACTGGAGGTGGTTTGATGGGAGGTTTAGTCAAAAGAAGGCCTCTCATGAATCTTGCTATAAGAGGATGAGAGGAAATAGGCTGTCCATTGAGAGGTTTAAGGGATGCTGCAATAGCACTCAAATGGACTCTTACTGAATTCGTTTTAAGGCCTGCATGGGATAAATGCAGCAAATACTCTAGTAAAGAATTCAGAGGTATTGCAAGAGGGTTAAGACCCTTCTCTGCACACCAAATGGTAAACCTTTTCCATTTAAAAGGTTAGGAACGTCTAGTAGAAGGCTTTCTGGAAGCATAAAGGATATCCTTTACTTGCTGAGAAAGATGCAAATCTTGAAGGTCTAGGCCTTCAGCAACCAGGCTCTGAGGTGAAGAGACTGGGGATTTGGGTGCCACAACGTTCCCTCCTCCTGGGACAGGAGGTCTGGAGCAGATCCCAAGTCCAGGGAGGGAGCTTGAGAGAGATGCAGAAGTAGAGGGTACCACACTTGGCGTGGCCAATGTGGTGCTATGAGGATCACAGACCCCTTGTCTCTCTGAAGTTTGAAGAGTGTCTTGGGAATTAGGGGAATGGGTGGAAAGGCATAGAGGAAGTCTTGCCCCCAGTGGAGGAGGAAGGCATCCCTGGCCTGAACTCCCTGACACGGAATTCTGGAACAGAACCGGGGAAGATTGGCATTCCACGGACTTGCAAACAAGTCCATGTCTGGGGTTCCCCAAATTCGAAAAATCCTGGCTATCTGGTCCCCATGGAGGGACCATTCATGTGGAAGCAGAACTCGACTGAGTGTCTACCCAAGAGTTTTGAACCCCTGGAAGATACACTGCCATAAGATGGATTTGATGCTCTCTGGCGAAGGCCCACAATCTCAGAGCTTCGTTGCAAAGCGACAGAGAGCCAGTCCCCCCCTTCTTGTTCACGTAGAACATGGCTACTTGGTTGTCCGTGTGGATAAGGACTGTCTTGTAGCTGAGCAGGGCGTGGAAGACAGAGCCAGAAAGATTGCTCTGAGCTCTAAGAGGTTGATATGTAGAGATGTCTCCTGTGGAGACCAGATGCCTTGGGTGGAGAGGTCTTGTAGATGAGCTCCCCAACCCTTTGGAGAGGCATCTGTTGTAAGGGTTGCTTGGGGTAGCAACTGTTGAAAGGGGGACCCCAGCAACAGATTTTGAGTGGACTTCCACCACTGGAGGGACCAAAAAAGGCGATTGGAGGTTGCTATTTTGTCTTGACAGGCATCCTGATGCCTGGGTCTATTGGGTGGATAGAGTCCACTGAGCTGCCCTCATGTGCAGGCGAGCATAGGCCACATGGCATCCACCGTGCATGTGGTCCCCTAACAGTTGTAACATCTCTCGAGCAGTTAAATGGGACTTTAACTGAATCTGGGAGGCTAACTGCACCAAGCGTAGGCAACGGGCCTGGGGAAGATAGGCCCTTGCAGTGGTGGTATCCAGTAAGGCCCCTATGAACTCCAGAGATTGAGTAGGGGTGAGATGAGATTTTGGGATGTTTATTACAAGTCCCAGATACTGAAGAATATGCCTTGTGCAGGCCAGGGAAGCCTGGACCTCTGACTGGGATGGAGCTCGGATGAGCCAGTCGTCCAGATTTGGGAATACAAATATCCTTAGAGTGCGTAGAAATGCAGCAACTACTGCCATGCATTTTGTGAACACCCTTGGTGCAGAGGCCAGACCGAAGGGAAGCACTCTGTATTGATAGTGCTTTCCTTGGAAAAGGAACCGAAGGAACCTTCTGTGTGTTGGATGGATGAGGACATGGGTGTACGCATCCTTGAGATCTAGAGAACAAAGCCAGTCCTGACTCTGGAGGTATGGAAGGAGAGTACTGAGAGAAGTCATCTTGAATTTCTCCTTGCATAGAAACTTGTTCAATTCTCTGAGATCTAATATGGGTTTGTAACCCCCTGTTTTCTTTGGGATGAGAAAGTAGGGGGAGTAGAACCCTGAGCCCTGTTGAAGAAGGGGTACTTCTTCTATTGCCCCTTGGGCAAGAAGGGTAGCAATCTCCTGACCCAGAAGGTCGAGGAGAGATGTTGGAGAATTGAACTGTCTCACCATGGTGTGAGGGGGAAGGTTTAGGAAATGGAGCTTGTAGCCCTCCTTTATCATGGAGAGGGTCCATTGCTCTGCTGTGATTTGTTCCCATCTGGGAGCAAAGTGAGCTAACCTTCCTGGAATGGTGAGAGGCTCTGGATGTTCTACAGCCAGAAAGGCTAAGTTCTCTAGTTGTAAGTCAAAGGCCCTGAGGAGGCTGAGGCCGTTGGGCTGTAGCAGTCCTAGGAGCCTTAGGCTTAGTCTGTTTCGGTTGTTGCTGTCTCTTTGTAGCAAAACGACCTGCAGAAGAGGCCTGCTGACCATAAGCAGAATAGTATCTGCCTTTTTTGGGGAAAAAACCCTTTTTGAACAACCTTTTCTTAAAAGGAGCAGAAGTAGACTTTGAAAGTCTATCTAAAGCCGAATTTTCAGCATCCATCTGGGTGGCCTTTGCTTGCCAATCCTTGCCAAAAAGGTTTTCACCTGTACAAGGAAGGTTACCTAGGCCATCTTGAACCCAGGGTTCCAAATCAGAAGCCTGTAACCAAGCAACTCTACATGCACCTATGGCAATAGCCGAGGCTCTGCTGGCACCCTCAAAGGAGTCAAAGGCTGCACGGTTGGAAAACTTGGAAACATCCTGGGCATGTTTGTGCCAGGTGAGAAACTCCTCCCCTTTTATCTTCTGAAATAAAAGGAGATAAAGTTTGCAGGTGATCTGTAATCTCTTTAAGAAACATCCCCATATAGAGACTATAGGAGTTGATTCTGGCAACAAGCATACTGGCCTGGAAAATTCTCCTGCCAAAGGCATCTAGGGTTCTGCATTCTCTTCCTGGAGGAGCAGAAGAGTGCCTTTTTGTACTCTTTATCTTCTTCATAGCAGACTCCACCACAATAGAGTGGTGAGGAAGCCGAGTCTTATGAAAGCCAGGACAAGGAGGAACACGATACATGGTGTCCAACCTGCGAGAATGAGGGGAAATGGTGAGAGGAGTCTCCCATATGCCCAACATGTGATCATAAAGAATTTCATGTATTGGTAAAGTGGATGCCTCCTTAGGAGCCTTAGGATATTGTAAAATATCTAATTTTTTGGCTCTAGGCTCTGTTTCAGGGGCCACTGAGATGGAAAGGCCCCTGGCCACTTCCCTAATGAAATCCTGAAAAGAAATCTTCTGGAGATGACATTCTCCTTTTTGGAGAAGAGGGCTCCTGAGGATGGATCACCGATGCTTCGACAGAGACCTCTGATTCATCAGAGTCCTCAGAGGAATTGAAGTATTGCCTGTCTGGATGCTCTTGCAGAGCCCGATACGCGTACCGGGTGGTATCGACATCGGGAGTGATCGGTACCGATTCGGTACAGATGGGCATCACAGAACAGTGTACCGCTGCAGTCGACACCGAAGCGGATGTCGATGCAATCGGTACCGGTGCCGGAATCGATACTGGCAATGGAGTTTGTTGCAGTACCGAAGGCGTTGCAGCTTGTATGAATGCCGTGATGGCACGCTGCATGGTCAGGATATTCTGATCCATCGACGCAACCAATGTCTGGATGTCGGTACCAGTGGGAACCACAGGTACCCCAGAACATGGCAACAGGTGATCGGTCGAGGCCGAGCCATCGATGTCAACCTGTGACCCCATAGAAAAAGCTTTGGAAGCCGTAGCCTCCCGCCGGGGTAACTTTGCCGGTGCGGATTCCTCGAGGGCAAGCCCGGAGGCATCTCGATACTTAGAGGGAGATTTACCGTTCGAGGACCGGCTGGATTTAAGTTTGGTTACCTGAGATCCATGTGAAGAAGAAGCAGCCCTGGAAGACGTCGATGCAACCGAAGCTGCATCCGAGGGAAACAGGGTACTGAGCTTAGCTGCTCAATTCTGTAGACCTCTTTTAGACATCATGGAGCAGGACTCACAATCCGCAATGGAGTGGTCAGGACCTAAACATTTTAGACACCATTCATGGGTGTCGGTGACAGAAATAGTGCCGCTGCACTTCATGTATTTTTTAAACCCAGAGGCGGGCTTTTCCATGAGGAAAAAATTTCCTAGGCCTAAGGCCAAAGAAAAAAATGCACTGAAGTGAGAAAACAGTAGTTTCTTTATTCTAAAAAAAAAAAACAAAGAAAGAAACGGCGGTGCCGGTCCAGCGTCGAGAAGGCAGACGCGCGACTAAAGAAATAAAATAAAGAAATTCTGCAGCGGTGACAGGAACACGACCTGCTGGCTCCGCGGAAAAGAAGAACTGGAGAGAGGCGGTTAGGAAAGGCGGGAAGGCAGCGCGCAGACGCTGTGGGATGCTCCCAAAAGCTTTCCTTTTGGACGCTGGGGAGCGTTCCCGCGCAGGCTCCATCGGTACCGACGATACCCATATGTGAAGACTCATTCCTGCTTGTTCCTGGAGATTATATAATTCCCTCTATACATTTACCAAGCCCCTCACCCACATCCATTCCTTAACTAACGTTTGAGTTTTATCCAAGGCATCTCCTCTTTCATTCTTCATTTTGCCATCACTCTATTATCTATTCCCCTCCCTTCCTTAACTCCAATTAATGCTTGCTTCAAAAAATTAAACTGTTGTTCACTGGGGCCATAGATATCGATCAAAAATGTAATTTGCTCTTGAATTTTCACCTTTAAGCATCAGAATCCTCCCATTTTTATTCCAAACCACATCATGGTATGGGTATCTGCCATGTATCAAAAAAAGCAATGCCCCTCAATTTCTTCCCACCCACCCACTCAACATTAGCATTACAATAATTACTATATTTGTCCATGTTCCTGTAAATAGTTATCTCCGAGTTATAATGCCCTGTTCAATGTAATTTCAGTTTGTTCAATGTAAATCGCCTTGATATCATGAAAGGCGGTATATAAGAAATGTTAAACAATAAGCTCTTTCATAGACATGCTCATGCTTTTTCAGTAAATAAATTTCTCAAATCATTTTCCATATTTAATTGCAGTCAACTTCTCATATATGGAAGTTGAGTTCTGTTACAGTGAAAGTACAAACTCTTAGTTTATTACTACCCATTCTCCTTTACCATGTTCACAGGTCTCCCTTTTCTTTTCTGTATCCATCTTTCCCCTTACCCACCCCCAGCCACATCCTTAGGGCTGGCACAAGGGTTTCTACTGCCCTAGGCAGGCCCATCTGCTTCTGCCACCACCCATCATCTCCTCTTCCCTCTCACATGCGGGGAGGAGGGGGGGGCGGCTCCATGACCCCTCCATCATTTTTCAAAATGGTACAGATGCTCAGAGCAAGCTGCTTTGGTACCATGGTAGACCTTAAAGTACCTTTAAGTGTGCACTCATGGCCTGCTGCTCCTGCCCCCTCTGATGCGAACTTCCTGTTGGAGGTACAGGATCGGCAGGTCAAGAATCGGCGTACACAGGTGGGTGCTACAAGCCCACTGCAGCAGCTTGCTCCGAGCCTCTGCAATGTTTTGAAGAACGGTGGAGGGGTCGCAGTACTACCCACCATGGTGTCTGCCGCCTTAGATGGCCACCTAGCAGATGGGCTGGCCCTGCATATCCTCCCCAGTCTCTCTAACTCCCCCCCCCCCCAGCCCTCTCCCTTCCTTTCACTATAGACAGGCATTCCTTCTTCCAAGGATGCCTATCCCAGGTACCAGCATCATCAAATCTGTTGCTAGACCATTTGTACTGCCTACCCACTCATCCTATCAATCATACATTTCCCCCTTAATAACCACCTCTGACTAATAAAAAAAAGCCATTCATTTGCTCCCAATCCCTCTCTAACCATACCCATCCTCCCCTTACTACTGTCATCCATACACCTCCCATTTGGCCCATATGTTCCTCTCACTGGATATCCCCAATTAACACACTTACCCACCCAAATCCCCCAACACACATTAATTGTCCAACTATATCCAATATAGTCCTTCTGAGAGTTTGTTTCAAGAATTAACTGCCAGATTAATATTGTCTTTATGGGAACCATCCTCTCCTGTTCATTTATCATGTGTCTTTTCCACTCCAGAGACACTGTATGATCCTCCAGACCCAGGTTTACTTTGCTTAAGCCTCTATGAAGCTCCTGACATTCTCTTTTACTGGAACCCCACCAACTGTTTCCCATCTCCAACTCCTTACCTTTTAAATGTTAGCTGAAATGTCCTTAAAGTCACATTTCACCAATACCGCCCATGCCTCATCCACACTTTCCACTTTGCTACTTACTTCTCCTGCAATGAGCAGAAGGCCCAGCAGGAATAGCCACTTGTATTTTACTTTCTCTTTTATTAGAAAGGCAGTCACCTCCCTAAATTCTTATCTATTGTGCAAAGTCAAAGCAGAAAGATCATTGAAAATGTCCACTTTATTCTTCTTCTAATGCAGCACTCCCTTCAATTGAGCCTTCTACATCATGCTTTCCTTGACCACATAATGGTCAAGACAAGCAATTATGTCCCTGGGCCTGTCCAGTCTTTTCAGCCCTATAATACTTCAGGGCCTTTCTTAGAGTCAGTAGAGTTTTGCAGATAACAATGTATATCTGGCTTTAGCATCCATATATTCCAGGCTCTTCAGGATTCCCAGATAGCATAGTTACTCACCTGTAACAGGTGTTCTCCAGGAGCAGCAGGAATCAGTCCTCACATATGGTGACGTCGGCGCCGACGGAGCCCTCGCGGAGCAATTTTCCCCAGCTTTCAAAGAAAGCCTTTGGGAATTGCAGCGCGCATGCGCGGTCGCCTTCCCGCCCAAGGGTGCCATCTTAGCCAGTCAGATGACATAGCTAAAAAAGACAGCATAACAATTTGCAAAAAAACTAAAGCAGATGATTGCAACTCCAAGGGGAGGAGGGAGGGTTGTGAGGACTGATTCCTGCTGCTCCTGGAGAACACCTGTTACAGGTGAGTAACTACGCTTTCTCCAAGACCAAGCAGGAAGTCAGTCCTCACATATGGGACTCCCAAGCTTAAGGCTACCGGAGACCCTAAGCACAAAAATGAGCTCCCTCTAGCTCAGCAGCACAGAAGGAAAGAATCTTCGCTGAATTATTACCCACCGGTAGCCCACATCCGGGATGGAGGGTAGGAGTTGCTCAGACCTCAAAGAGATTACGGAGGACAGCCTGTCCGAAAGCACTGTCCCTGCGGGACTCCCTCTCGAGACAGTAATGGACCGCAAAAGTCTGGCTCGAAGACCAAGTAGCGGCCCGGCAGATGTCTGCCAGCGGAACAGAGCGGAGGTAAGCCACTGACGTAGCCTTTGCCCGAACGCAATGAGCCGTGACTCGACCTTCCAAGGAGAGTCCGGCTGCCCCATAAGCCCAAGTGATACAGTCCGCAACCCAGATGGACAGAGTACGCTTGGAGACCGGGAGCCCCAATTTATTGGGGTCAAAAGACACAAAAAGCTGAGCAGCTTTACGGTGCTCCCGCGTACGGTCAAGGTAGAAGTTCAATGCCCTTCTACAGTCCAGGGTATGGAGGACCGTTTCAGCTCGGCTGGAGTGTGGTCTGGGAAAGAAGGTCGGAAGTACCACCTCCTGATTGATGTGAAAAGGGGAGACCACTTTTGGAAGAAATTTTGGGTGAGTCCGTAGGACTACCCTATTTTTGTAGAACCGAGTGTAAGGGGGATCAGACACGAGGGCCTGCAATTCACTTACGCGTCTAGCGGAAGTGAGGGCTATCAAGAACAATGTTTTCCAAGAAAGAAAACGGAGAGAACAGGTAGCTATAGGTTCAAAAGGCGGACAGGTGATCCGCTGTAAAACCACATTCAGATCCCAGTCAGGCGCTGGCGGGCGCAGAGGTGGTTTAAGCAGAAGACGACCTCGGAGAAACCTCGCTACAAGAGGGTCGCTGGAAAGAGGTCTGCCGTCCACCGGCACATGATGTGCTGAAAGAGCACTGAGGTGAACTTTGACGGAGTTGGACTTAAGTCCCAGATTAGAGAGGTATAGCAAGTACTGCAGAATCACCGACACCGGGCAGGAGAAGGGATCCTGAGACTGTTGGATACACCAAACGGAAAAGCGACGCCATTTAAGGGCGTAGCATTTGCGGGTAGAAGGTCGCTGAGAAGCTAGGACGACCTCTTCCACCTCTGCCGGCAGAAGAAGGGGAGCAAGGACTACCCTCTCAGCAGCCAGGCCATTAGATTGAGAGATCTGAGGTTGGGGTGTAGCAGAGACCCCTGATCCTGAGTGAGGAGATCCGGTTGTAACCCCAGAGGGAATGGATCCTCCACCGCTAATTGCAGCAGGAGTGGAAACCACGGCTGTCGGGGCCAGCGAGGGGCCACCAGGATCATGAAGGCTTTGTCTCGGAGAACCTTGAAAAGAGTTCGAGAGACTAGCGGGATGGGAGGGAAAGCGTACAGAAGGCTCTCCGACCATGAGAGTAGAAAAGCGTCTGCCGCAACTCGAAGGGGATGTGGCTGACGAGAGCAGAAGCGAGGAAGTTGCCGGTTGAGAGGGCTGGCAAAGAGATCCATCGTGGGGAGGCCCCACTTTAGAAAGAGCTTCTGAACTACCAAGGGATCCAGGCGCCACTCGTGCGGCTGGAGGATCCTGCTGAGTTTGTCCGCCAGGCAATTTTCTTGGCCTGGGAGATAAACTGCCTTGAGATGAACGCCGTGACTGACGGCCCAAGAGCAGAGCTTCTGTGCTTCCCGACAGAGAAGGAAGGAGCCCGTGCCCCCCTGCTTGTTCACGTAGAACATGGCAACTTGATTGTCCGTCTGGACAAGGACGGACTGGTGAGAGGTCAGGTGGGAGAAGGCCTTGAGAGCCAGGCGGATCGCTCTGAGCTCCAGGAAGTTGATCTGCTGAGCAGACTCCCACGTGGTCCAGAGGCCCTGAGTACGTGCCCCCTTGGCAATGTGCTCCCCAGCCCAGGAGGGATGCATCTGTCGTCAGCACCTGGGCCGGCTGAGGTGACTGAAAAGGCATGCCGAGTACCAGGTTCGGCCGATGAAGCCACCAACGGAGAGACGAGATCAGCGGCTCGGAGACGCGCACTAGGTCTGCTAGGCCGCCTGTGGCTTGTTGCCACTGCTTGCGGAGACACCATTGAGCAGGCCGCATATTCAGGCGGGCATTGGGGGTCACATGGACGGTGGAAGCCATATGGCCGAGTAGTCTCAGGAAGCGCCTGGCGGAGACCAGGGGCTGGCTGCGAAAACGGTCGGCTAGGTCCATGAGCCGTTGAGCTCTGTCGAGCGGTAGGAACGCTCGTGCCTGAGGAGTGTGCAGCCTTGCGCTGATGAACTCTAGATCCTGTGAGGGGAGCAAAGTGGACTTGCGAAGTTTATAACAAAAGCCCAAGTACTGCAGAAGAGTCACCGTGCGGCGTGTGGCGTTGGTGACCTCCGGAGCGGACGCTGCTCTGATGAGCCAGTCGTCGAGGTACGGAAAGACATAGAGGCCGTGAAGCCGGAGATGGGCCGCCACCACCGCGAGACATTTTGTGAAGACCCGCGGTGCGGAGGACAGGCCAAAGGGCAGTACTCTGTACTGGTAATGATTTCCTGCCACCACAAACCTTAGGTATTGGCGGTGGCTTGGGTGGATGAGGATGTGCATGTAGGCATCCTTTAGATCCAAGGAGCATAGCCAATCTCCCTGCTGGAGGTAGGGCAGAAGGATTCCAAGGGTAAGCATCTTGAACTTTTCCCGCACGAGGAATCTGTTGAGGTTGCGCAGGTCCAGGATGGGTCTGAGGCCTCCTGTCCTTTTTGGTACTAGAAAATACCTGGAATAAAAGCCTTGACCTCTCAGGTGGTGGGGCACCGGTTCCACCGCCTGTTCCTGTAGAAGACCTGCTAACTCCTGAAGGAGTAATTCCCTGTGCAGAGGGAGTCGTGGAGGTTCTCCCGGAAAATAGGAGGGAGGGACCTGTTGGAAGTGGAGAAGATAGCCTTCTCTCACGACTTGAAGCACCCAGGCATCTGAGGTGATGCTGGACCACCTGTGGGCGAAGTGAACCAGCCGGCCTCCGGTGCTGGGAGGAACCAGCGGAGGGGGAGAGGCTATGCTTAAGGAGTCAAAAACCCCCACCCTGCTGAGCAGGGGCTGGTGGTGCAGGCTTGGGGGCTTGCTGCCTACGGGACCCGTTACCCCGTCCCTTGGCCTGCTGGCCCTGTTGGGGAGCTGCAGGGGCCTGATATTGGGGGTATTGTTTGTAGGCAGCCGCCTTTCTCGGGTAAAAGGACTTCTTTCCCGAGCCCTTCTTTTTTCTGGGAAGGGGCGGAGGTCTTCCTAGAAAGCCTAGTCCTGGTGAGAGTCTCCGTCTCGATCTGTGCAGCCTTTTCAGCCATGGGCTTGCCAAAGAGGTTCTCGCCTCGGCAGGGGACATCGACCAACTTGTCCTGCACCCAGGGCTCAAGGTCAGACGACTGAAGCCAAGCCTGTCGGCGGGCACCGATGCCGGCTGCGGCCACTCGAGCCGATGCTTCAAAGCCATCATAGGCTGCTCGGGATATGAATTTTGAGCATTCCCGAATGCCAGAGGACAAGGCCAGGAACCTCCGCAAGGGTTCCTCGGACAAACCAGCGGAGAATCCGGCTAGCTCTTTAGCCAGGTCTCGGAGATACATGCCCATGTATAGCTGGTAGGTCTGGACACGACACGCAAGCATAGAGCCCTGGAAACACTTCTTACCAAGGCCATCCAGGTTACGGGCCTCCCTGCCAGGAGGCACCGAGGAGTGCATCTTCTGGCTCTTAAGACGATGCATGGCCGATTCCACTACCATGGAATGGTGTGGTAGCTGTGCTTTTTGGAAGCCAGGGCTCTTGCGGACTCGATAGATAGAATCGACCCGCTTGCTCAGGACCGGCGAGGAGGCCGGACTCTCCCACATGCGGAAGAGTAGTCGTTCCAGCATGGGAGGAACCGGTACAGTAAAGTGTTCCCTGGCGGGAGAGTCATACTGGAGGGCGTCGAGCTCTTCGGCTCGAGGCTCCTCCTCGGGATCCGCAGGGAAGACCAAAGCCTTGGCCATATCCCTGACGAAGTCCGAGAACCGGGCATCCTCCGGGGGGGACTGCTTCCGAGGTTCGGACTCAGGTGAGTCCGAGGGGACACACCGAGTCTGAAAAGAATCAGGCGACTCTTCCTCTTCAGACTCCCAGACCGACTCCGACGAGGACTTGGTGGGGTCGGCCCGGGCAGGGCGCGGCGCCTGCCGCCCCGACGCCGAGGGAGTCGGCGTCGGCGACCTCGGTCCCGAACGGGAGGCCGAGGGTGACCTCGACCGAGGATCGACTCGAGTTTGCATGGACTCGAGGATCGGCTCGGTCTCCGGGGTCGACTTAGACGTCGACGTCCCGGTGGTCGGGGCAGCGGCGCCAGCAAGGCCGGCGAGCAGTGCCCGCTGCTGGTCCATGAAGGCAGACAGTCTGCTCTCCAAGGCCGTCAACCTGAGTCCGAGCTCAGGTGACCCAGCAGTCCCCGACTCGGGCCCCGACGGCGTCGGGCCCGACGTCGGCGGTCTCGGAGGCGAGTCCAGGAGGACCACAGGACTTACCCGAGCAGGCAGCTCCGACTCCAGGCGAGGTCGCTTCGAGAGGTGCTCCTTCTCCAAGGACCCGGGACGGCTATCGGGGCTATGCGACCTGGCCCTCGCGGAGCCAGGAGCGTCCACCGACGCCGCCCTCGCGGGTTTCACCTTCCGACGATGGTCCCCGGAGGGAGAACCCCTATCGGAGGAACTCCGGCGACGGTCCGAGCTGGAACCCCTGGACGCGGAGGCCTCCGACGAGGTCCGGGTACGGCTGGGGTCAGCGAAGATCCTATCCTGCTGATGCCGCCGACTTCTCAACGCTTTGGAGGACATTTTGCCGCAGGGCCCACAGATCATTTCTTCATGATCCGGGCCCAGGCAGCGGAGGCAATTGTGTGTGTCAGTTAGTGACATATTTCGGTCACACTGACCACACCGCTTGAAACCACTGGCAGCCATCGGGGGAAAAAGGGCCCCGGCGAGGTCAAAGGACCGGGCTGCCAGGGAAAAACCGAAAACGAAACTAAGTCAGAAAAACCGAAAAAGAAGAAGAGGACTCGTGACCGGCGTCGCGAGTCCGGGCGGGAAAAAGTGTCGAACCGAAGGAAAAAAAGAGTAAATTATCAACTTTTTCGCGGGGACACGACAGGTACGTCTGTAGGGCTCCGCGGAAAAAAGAAGACTGGCTAAGATGGCACCCTTGGGCGGGAAGGCGACCGCGCATGCGCGCTGCAATTCCCAAAGGCTTTCTTTGAAAGCTGGGGAAAATTGCTCCGCGAGGGCTCCGTCGGCGCCGACGTCACCATATGTGAGGACTGACTTCCTGCTTGGTCCTGGAGAACCTGATGTTATTTTCCATGCCTTATCTTCCAGTTTAGTAATAAGCACCACCTCATTGCTCTTTAGTTCCTCTAAATCTTTGACCAGGTCTGTCGTTTGCTCCTCCTGATCGGCAATACACTGCTTTATCTCCTCCATTCTTGCCTCTATTTTGTTAGTCCGTTCTTATTTCTGTTTTTAACTTTTTCTCCTTACTGCTCCCATTTTGGCTTTATTTTTAATTTCCTTAAGCCATGCAGCCATCTCATCCTTTGTGAAAAGCTCAGTTTCAACAACTTCGCCACCCCTCATTCTTGGGTTATGTGTCGTCCTCCATTGAGATCCAGCCGGCTCCACTTGCTTCTGTACTATTCTGGAGGCCTCCACCAGCTTTCTTGTGTTTGGGATCTTTCATTCTCTTCTGCTAGACTTTTTAAAGAGGGTAGTAATTCTAATATTCATTTCAGCTTTTAGTGTGTACTCTATCATGGGGGATTCACACTTCTAATGCTGTGTGTGTTCTTGGTCACTGGAGCTCAGCTCTCAGTCGTCTATCTTGTCTGATATCACAAGAACAAACTCATACCTCACTCAAGCACCATAGGAGTGGATGAGCTCATTTCTGCTTTCCTTAGGAAAATTACAAAGCAAGTCTAGTATCAGCCTCACAAAAACACACTGCGCCCACAACCTGCACAATTTTCTAAGCACAGAGGCAGAAATTATTATCCTGCAAATCTCATCTTAGTAGATCAGGAGCCATCCAAGGCTCTGCTGAGCAGAGTGAATTGTGTCTCCTCTTCTTGCCAGAGGTGTCCCAGATGTACCTAACCTCCTTGTCTGTTGTCATGTTCACTTGTCTCTCAAGTGCTCAGCTGGAGTCAATATGAACAAAACAAAATAAGAGACTGGTTCAGCTTGCATGCTTTATGGACGTATTTAAATTTCTTAGAGATTTAAATTGGGATGTTGTGCCTCAGTTAGACATGACTAGCTGACTGTTCTCTGCAGCAGTCTCTAGATTAGGAGCAGAGGTAATCAGCAAGATCTATGCTTGTGATGTTTATTTACAATTCAAGCAAATGATCTGACTCTAGGAGGATGCATTTCCTGGGTATGTAATGGACAAAGAACAGCCCTGACCCTTAGATGAAGAGCTTGTGTCATTGTCATCCCCCCCTCCCATTTTATGAGAACAAAACGAGAGATAAATGTACAGCAAAGAGGCAAGCAGCAGGTAACTAATGCCTTTGAACAGTCCTTTGTCTCTTCATACATGTTGGGGTGAGGTTCTCTCTCTAGTCTGCAGTTCCTATCCAGTTTCTTAGATGTCTGAATAATAAAGGTCTCGCTTTTGGAATTAAGGGTAGTGCCAAGATGTGTTCAAGAATCCTACATCAGGCAGACGTGCTCTCTCAAACAAACACACTTACAGAATCCTAAGCAAAGAAATCCTCATTTCAGGCACTTTATTAAAATTGCTGTTAATGCACAAGCAGTAAAGATTTAACACAAATGTTTGTGTTTAATAGTTTATCAAAAGCAGAGAACTCCCCCCCCCAAAACCCCCCCCCCCCAAACAAACCATGCCTTTTCCAGAAGAAAGTGTGTACAATAAATAGAACTACCCTCTTCGGTAACTTTTTCCCTGTGAAGGACTTATTTAAAACAATACAACATGGTACAACTTCCTGACTGAATACTGGTATAGAAAAGCAATAGATAAAACTGTAAAAAAGTTCTTCCAGCAATCTACTACTGAAAAATAGTTATTTTATCAAGGTAACAATATTAGTGTTCACTCTAGTCTGAATCCTGACCGACCCCCCCCCCCCAAAAAAAAAAATATATGTTGCCACCTAAGGGCGATGTTTTCCTGCAGAACTTGGAGGATTCACAGCTCAGATTTCTGATCCAGTATTTCCATACTCCTGTGGAGAGAAAGGAAATATCAAGACATTATGAAAGTAATGGTAGCAGCAGAAGCAGTCTGTACAGCCTTTTTAAAGCTGATGATTCGTGAAGAAAAATGCACTGGGCAACATTTAGAGTATACCCAACATGAAGTAATTCTCATCCTGTATGAATGATACAGTTTATGATAAGTTTATAAGTCTAACAGTTCTGGAAGGAACTAAAGACACACCTGTTTATTGATTTCTACGGTAACTCTCCGGAGATACCTCATTCATAACCAACTTAGCAGGAGCCTATTTGTACCGGATGTAGCTAATGTCACTGTATACATAATGGAATTATTATTCTACTTACTCTAACCTTGTATATAGTTTTTGTAATATAGTAATTAGAATTTTATAATGTACATGAGTGCTTTTAACGTTTCAGTGTATAGTTCCTTGTTATGTCTGATGTAAACTGCTCCTGATCTATGGAAGGAGCGGTATATAAAAACTTGTAAATAATTATTTAACCTTAAAACTATCCAAAGAAATTTAAAAGTAATGTAGGAAAAGGACTGAATTTTCATAATGTGGTCTTTAATAGCAGGATTCTGGCCTCCAATATTCATACATCAACATCCATGCTCTGCTTTCAGGGGTTTGCACTGATTTCATATGAATTTCCTGCCTGCACCAAGTTTATTTTTCAATTGATTATTGCATCACAAATGACCTTCCACTGTGCATAAGCCAATCCAATTTCATTCCACAAGGATATCTGTGATACTGTTTCAAATGTGGCCACCCCCAGACATTCGAGGAGCTTAATGAATAAAAAATGATTTTGAAGTAAATGTTTACATGATACAGTGTGGCATTACTTCTTGCTGCATGTAATTTGGAAAAACTGCCAGGGATTGAGCTTTAAGTATGCCCCTCCTTCCCTAAGGAAAAAAGTGTAGCTATTCAACTGTAGCATGTGTTCTCCGGGAAAAGCAGGAATCAGTCCTCACATATGGGATTATGTCACAAACGGAGCCCGTGCGGGAACACTCCCGAGCTCCCAAAGTAAGATTTTGGAAGGTTGACCACACATTCGTGCCCGTCTTCCTGGCTGAAGGAACCATCTTACCTCAGTATGACGACACAGTTTAATCAAGCCAAAAAAGAAACTGCGGCAAAAAAAAAGGAGACTGAGCAAGATAGCACCCTTGGGCAGGAAGGGGACCACACATGGGTTGTAGCATATCCCAAAGTCTTTCTTTGAAAGCTGGGGAAATGCCCCACCCGGGCTCTGTCGGCGCAGACATCACTCATATGTAAGGACCAACTTCCTGCTTGTTCTGGAGAACACATCCAACCATGAAGGAAAAACAGCAAAAGGGGGAAAACAGACAAGAGTTCTCAGCCTGGTTAACTAGCTGAACAAGAAAATATTAAGCATTATTGAAACAAATGTTGCTGCTACCACTTCCCCTCTGAGGGGTCCATAGAGCTTGCTAATAGAAATAACTGACTCAATGGACTGATCTATACAAAAGAAAATATATAATCCATAAAAATCCAGTCAATTGAAAATGTCTCAACAAAACAAAACACAAGAGATCCACAATGCAAAAAACAGGTCTCCATTAGTACTTTAGAAACTGGCATACAAATATTGACACAATCATTTGAATAGAGTCATCCAATTGTAGAAAGTGTGGCAACAATCAGTACCTTTCACTGTTTTCCATGCTCTCGTGTTAGATAACCATGCTTGAAGCCTAACCCCGTTACCTGTAATGCATCCATAGGCAAGGCTTAAGTTCAGCCAATGCAGCCCCAACTGTAGCTGACCCTCTATGGCTAGTCCAGTGATGTGCAGCCATCCAGGACAGACTCCTTGTTTTCTATGTCCATAGCTCCAAGCCAGCAGACTGTCTCAGCAAGTGAGTTAAACCACGACATGCAGTTTTGATGGATGTACAACCATAAATCAGAGCTTTTTCACCACCAAGGAGCTGCAGACGTCCATAAACACAAGTCACACTGCTGCAACCTTTGCAGAATAGCCTTTGAAAATTCACACTGGCCATTTTTTGATACTGGCGTTCCCCCATCTTGCAAAAGGCCTTAGCACATGGTTGAGCACCTTGGCACTAACTAAATTGGGCTTGCTCTCTACGGCTTTCTGAAGACCTAGTCAGGGTGCCTTACTCAACGCACCGCTTAAACAGAGCTGTGGTAGCCAACTCTCGAGGAAACCAATCAATTCATTCTCCACAAGCGATTAAAGTTAAGTGCACGAACTGAAGACTACTTTTCTGTGACCTGTTTTCTAAATCCTCAAGTTTTGACTCATAAAACCAGTTTAGTTTGGAAATCTTTTAGCTGGAGCTGCGTACCAGTCAGAGTCCTCAATATCAGAGATTCTCTGTTCTATTTCCATCACTCTCTTGCTGAACTCCATGAGAGACAGACAGCCGCCAACTGACCTGACAATTTTTCAAAGTTATCGCCCAAAGCTGTGACCACTGCAGCCAGCAGGTGAACAGCTTTGGCATCGTTAAAGGTAGCTGGTTCACATGGGCCTTCCACTATCTTAGCATCCATGTGCTTTCCCTAGTCTTTGTTCTTTCTTTGCAATTTAACAGTTATGGTAGGACTAGACGTAAGTAAAACTTTTTCCATACACCATCTACACACTAAGCCAATATGAAATGATTAGGATTAGATACAAAAACGGGGTGGATGGGTTCAGATTCCAGGCCGGTTCAACAAACCCCAGGAAAACAAATCCTCCTGGGCTCAGCGCATCATGTGACCTTCACACAGCATTATTTTAATATTCTACAGCTAGCAAGAATAGTCAGCCTAGCCAGGGCTCAAAAAATAAAATCAGCTGGGCAGACATGTTCTTTTAATCCTTAAATTTATTATTTATTTATTTAACGTCTCTTCTATACCACGCTATTTAGTATCAGTGCGGTTTACATACAACAAAGGATTTATACAGCGCAGGAAGCTGCACTGTATTTACAGAGAACAAGGTAGCATAAACTTGGACATTGCTGGGGAAACTATTTACAGAGTATAAATATCGTTACAGGGTGTGGGTATATACAAGCTATTTACAGGTATGCGTCATCAACCATGGTAGGGATATATACATGGTGCTATTTACAGGTAAGCGTAGTTGATGCTGGCGCCTGGGGATGTGGATGTCTTATCACGTGCTGTATGTGTTTGTGTGGTGGGCCTGGTGGAGGGCGGTGGCAGTATGTGCGCTGTCATCTGAGTAGTGTTTGAGGAAGAGGTGATGCTTTAATGCCTTTCTAAATTGGGCCAGGTCAGAGATTGCCCTATGTTAGGTGGAAGGGCAATCCAGCATCTGGGTGCGTAGAAACTAAAAGCCCTGTTTGTCGTTGCCTGCGTGCATTGTGTTTCCTTCGGGATTATCAGTGTGTTGATTGCTGCGGACCTTCTTGATCTGTTGGAGGGCATAGGCAGGATAAGCTCCGCGAGGGAGGTGGAGGAGAGCCTGTTGATGGCCTTGAAGGTCAATAGTAGGGATTTAAACAAGAGTCTGCCATGGATGGGGAGCCAGTGGAGATGTCTCAGGATGGGTGTCACGTGATCCTTTCTGGAAGCACCGTAGAGAACTCTGGCCGCAGTGTTCATTGCTAGCTGGAGTGGATTAAGAGTGGATTGTGGGAGCCCTTGTAGAATTGCATTCGCGTAGTCGAAGTGTGGGATCACCAGTGCTTGGAAGATCATCCAGAAGTCGTCAGGCTCCAGCAGGGAGTGTAGGTGCCTGAGTGCCCGGATCTTGTGGTAAATTGCTCTGTGTTGCTTATGTGGGCCTTCATGTCCAGGCGTTGGTCTAGAGTGACTCCTAGGTAACGGATTGTGGATTTGGTAGTTAGTTCTGCTTCTTTGACCTTTAAGGAGGTTGGAGGGGTGAAACTTTGGTTCCTCGTGATGAAGAGGACTTCTGTCTTCTTGTGCTGTATTTAAAAGTTTTGTGTTTTGAAGCAGTTTGTCGCGGCGTCAAAGCAGTTTGTCGCGGCGTCAAAGCAGTTTGTCGCGGCGTCAAAGCAGTTTGTCGCGGCGTCAAAGCAGTTTGTCGCGGCGTCAAAGCAGTTTGTCGCGGCGTCAAAGCAGTTTGTCGCGGCGTCAAAGCAGTTTGTCGCGGCGTCAAAGCAGTTTGTCGCGGCGTCAAAGCAGTTTGTCGCGGCGTCAAAGCAGTTTGTCGCGGCGTCAAAGCAGTTTGTCGCGGCGTCAAAGCAGTTTGTCGCGGCGTCAAAGCAGTTTGTCGCGGCGTCAAAGCAGTTTGTCGCGGCGTCAAAGCAGTTTGTCGCGGCGTCAAAGCAGTTTGTCGCGGCGTCAAAGCAGTTTGTCGCGGCGTCAAAGCAGTTTGTCGCGGCGTCAAAGCAGTTTGTCGCGGCGTCAAAGCAGTTTGTCGCGGCGTCAAAGCAGTTTGTCGCGGCGTCAAAGCAGTTTGTCGCGGCGTCAAAGCAGTTTGTCGCGGCGTCAAAGCAGTTTGTCGCGGCGTCAAAGCAGTTTGTCGCGGCGTCAAAGCAGTTTGTCGCGGCGTCAAAGCAGTTTGTCGCGGCGTCAAAGCAGTTTGTCGCGGCGTCAAAGCAGTGTCAGTGGGGAGAGGTCCAGCTGGTCGGTTGTGAATGGCATGTAGAGCAGTACATCGTTGGCATATATCAGGCAGTTGACGTTGAAAGATCGGATGAGGGTGCAGATGGGCTACATGTAAATGTTGAACATCAGGGCAGAGAGGGAGGATCCATGCGGTACACCCTCCCACTGGTGGAAAGGTTCTGATGTTGAAGCACCGGATCTTACATGCTGCCATCTGTCAGATAGGTATGATTCACACCAGCTTAGGGCTGCGTCATGAATACCCTTCTTAAGTCGTACCAGGAGGAGCTCGTGGCTTACTGAGTCAAATGCAGCGGCTATATCCATAAAGATGAGGGCAAACCCCTGGCGGATGTTGACGACTCCAGTGATTATGTTGTTGAAGAGGGTGGTGAGGAGTGTTTCAACACCGTGTGAATCCTTGAATCCATGTTGGCAGGGGTCCAGCGGAGCAGCAGTGTTGATGTAACCCTGTATTTGGCGTTGGACTTTTTCAATTATCTTGGCGAGTAGTAGTATGCTTGATATAGGCCTGTATTGGGCAAAGATAACTGTACATAACTCTGTATGCCTTACATTCACAGAGGGCCTTTGTTGGTCTGTACTAAGAATCCTTTGTATATGGAGAGAGTAATTTTAAAAGCCATTTTCCCAAGTCAAAATAATACATTACCGTGGAAATCACCCATCCTACATACTGCCAAAAAAAGAATACATGTAGTTCCACTATGCAGCAGGAAGAGACATTTGGAAATACAAGCTCACTTTTGAATTTACACA
Source organism: Ichthyophis bannanicus (assembly GCA_033557465.1). Classification (NCBI taxonomy): domain Eukaryota; kingdom Metazoa; phylum Chordata; class Amphibia; order Gymnophiona; family Ichthyophiidae; genus Ichthyophis; species Ichthyophis bannanicus. Next base: position 896,225,626 of record CM066035.1, on the reverse strand, counting down.
AGTGTGCATGTACCTTTTTTCTTGGGAAGCCTACCCACACAATTTGCTAGCCAGTGTAAATATGTGGCGGTACTTTTCCTTAGGCATATACTTTTACTTTGAAAATCAGAGCAAAATCCACTTGTAGAAAGTATCAGAACTTTGCACCTATATGGACTGTCTTAAAATTGTCTTACTTAATTTGTAAGCAGCTGCTAAAACCTTAAGCAAATTAGTTATTGTATATTAGAAGTCAAAGAACCAAGAAAACAAAAGAAAAATGTGCTAAGTGACTGACAGATTCTAGGGCTGAAAGAAAATGTTGTGAAGATGCCATTTACCGACTTTCTGGGAGAAAGCAGCATTATCTGCTGGCTGTCTGATGAGCGCGTGTAGTGGGATCCTGCTTTTCACAGCACTGTTGAAATGGGTGGGGGAATGAGTGAGGCTCAGGAGGGAAGGAAAGCCAAAAGGATTCAAACGCTATAATACTCAAAGGGATTTCAGGAATAGCATTATCTGAAATGGACAATCAGATGAAAGGGAAAATGTGGATGTGTATAAACAAGTCACAGGAGAACACAGTAAAACAAACATTTCTTAAAATCTTACCTCTCTCTTCCTCAGAAATGAATCTCTGGATTTATTAGTGGTAAATCCCCTTCCATCAGCATGAGATCGTAACCATTGGTATTTGGCTTGAATGTGCAAGCCTTTCCGTACTAAGCCTGATTTATAGCGAATCCGACTTTCTGTAAAATTATCCTGTGAAATAAAGAAAAATGGGAAGCGTCAAAAAGATGCAAGAATACTGTGAACCTTTCAGTCTGTTTTACACAACCTACTCAATTCAAGAAAAAGGACTTATATTTAGTAAGGCAAACAACCATTTTCCTTATTCATTTTCTCTTCAACTGCTGATCTGGACAGCCTTAATAGGAACACTACTTGCCCACAATCTTCAGTGGCAACGGCATCAAGGCCTGGCCCCATGTCTCAGACAGCAGTGCACTAATGGGATACTCAAGTTCACAGTACATCTGACTCTACTGGATAGGGGACCTGGAGGTGCCATGCTTGATTTTTGGAAGGGAAGGAAGAGAACTAACATCACTGCAGTAAGCCTTATCAATCAGAGAAACAGCACCAAGAATAAGGCGTTCATCTAGGCACATATACTGCGCCTGCCTCATACTAAAATCACTAAGCAGAACTATCAACGACCCATCATCAGCCACTGCAAGCTCAGCATTAGCTGCACATACCTTTGGTCCATTTTAATATTCCACATATGTTAAAAATCACATCATATTGTGCACTTGGAGATCATTTTTAGCAGTGGACATACAGTGTGATGCGATTTTAACATATGAAATATTAAAATGGACCAAAGGTATCTCAAACTAATGTTGAGCTAGCAGTGGCTTATGACTACCCAAAAATGTTTTTGCTGATAGAAGTGGTAGGGTATTGGGAAATTGACATGTTGCCTGAGCACACCCTTTTGAGATGGGTTTTAATAGAGGAAGTAATGTGCTAATTTACAAAACAAACTGGGGATATGCATGAAGTTGCAAAGTAGTAAATTTAAAGTAAAGAGAAAATACTTCTCTCAATACATAGTTGAGCTTTGGAACTCTTTGACAGAGGATGTGGTAAAACAGTTAATGTAGCTGGGCTTTAAAACTGGTTTGGACAAATTCCTGGTGGAAAGTCCATAAAACATTAAGACAGATCTATAAAAGCCATTGCTTATGCATGTGGATAAGTAGCATGGAAAATGGCTACCTTTGGGATATGCCAGGTATTTGTGCCCTGCATTGGCCACTGCTGGAAACAGCGTGCAGGCCTTGATGGATCTTTGGACTGACCCCAAATGGCAATTCTTGAGTTATGTTGTCAGTAACTCTTTGTGATCAGCATCCATCTGTATGGATGTGACTACATCAGAGAAGTGTTTTTTTTTTTTTATATGGTTGGAATAAGGGTTTCTACATACCAAACTGTTGATGTAAAAATTTTTAATCTTAAAGATCTAAAGCAATGGTTCCCAACCTGTGGCCCATGAGTCAATAGGGGGGAGGGGGATGTCTGCACAACACAGAAAACAGAAGCGCGGCTGGTGGGGACTGACTTTGGGGAGGGATGGCTGGAGTGGACTGGGGAGAAGTGGGGAGAGGGAACATGTAAGACTGATGGGTTGGCTAGAGGGAAAAAGACTGAAGACGGCAGGATGTGGAAGGGTAATAAAGAGGAATAGTAGGGACAGGCTTGTTGCTAAGCAAAGGGGTCTGAAGAGTGGTGGAAATGAACTGAACTGGAGACCATGAATGTTTTGGAGGGTAATAAGGAGTCCAACACAACTAAAAAGGTTAAGGACCTCTGATCTACAGACTTTCAGCATTGCACCTGGTAGACTGACAAACATTAAGATTTTTAATGTAACAAATTTTTTTTTAATTTTTTATTTATAAAAATTTACATTACAAAAGGAACCCCCCCATACATCATAGAAACTCCACAACGCATGACAGCATTAAACAAGTCCACATCAAGAAGGTGCTGAATAATAACCCCCCCCCCCTGAATTGGTTATTGATAATTACTAAATAATAAGCTCCTTTAACAAAGCCATGAGAACAAGGAATAAATTAAACAAGCAATTTTAAGCCTTGCTCTTCAAAAATTCTAGCAATTGACCCACCTCAAAGAAAATATACTGTTTACCCCGATACACAATATGACATTTACATGGAAATTATAAATAGAACAAACCCCCAAGAGCTAATACATGAGGGTAGACCTCAAAAAAGGCCTTACGATGCCCTTGTGTAACCTTAGAGATATCTGGGAAAACCTGAATAGGTTGACCACAAATTTTTCAGCTTTTTTTAAGAAATAAGCACGTAAGATTCTATCTTTGTCTGACTGATATAAAGGTAACCAATAAAGTAGCTCTCGACGGTATTTCATCACTAGCAGATTCCAAAAATCCCGAGATATCTAAAGTAGAGAAAGATAAATGATCAAATTGAACACCCGGCTCCCCCACCCCTTCTACGTTAACTAATTTCCCCACAGGAACATAATAAATCTTTGATAGACCAATTGAATCAGCATCATTGAACAATAATACTTCAAGGTACTTTTGAAAAAATATTACAGGAGAAAGATAGTGAGTTCGTGGAAAGTTTAAAAACCGCAAATTCTTTGACCACAAAGAATTCTCTAACATCTCGTCTTGTCGATGAAGAGCATAAGAATCTACAGAATGTTTTGCCAACAATCCCTGAAGAGAAGAACCCTGAGACTCCTGCATAGCAAGCGATCTTTCCAAAGATAAAAGTCTAGATTCGTGATTCGACAATTTAACAGTTTCCTTGGAGAAATCAGAAATCTTCTGTAGAGAAGCACTAAGAGCCACCTCCATACGTGTAACAGCCCATATGTCACGCAGAGATACATCGGACGGTGGAGCCTGGGATTCTCCCACAGAAGCAAATGCAATCACTGACGGCAGAGGAGGAGGGAGACTCGGCGTAGGTGAATCAGTCTTTAAGAACGAACAGGAAGCAGGGCTACTTCAGTCCCTGACCGCTCCCCAAGATCCAATGGGACGGTCTCACCAGGACTAAATTTAGACTCATGGCTGGGCGGAGCTAAATGCCGATCATTAGGAGAACAAACGGAAGAAGAGGTACTCACGGTAGACAGATCTTCACCTCCAGGATTAGGCGTCTGAGCAGGGGCAGGAGACTCACCAACACGTATATAGGCATCCATTGGGCCGATTACTTTGACTGCCTTCATCTGAGCAACCGGCGGATATCTCTTCTTACGTTTCCCCATTACAGGTTCACACTCCTTGCACCGATGTGCACTGAAGGGGCGCCAAAGGGGTGGGACCTGCCCCTTTGGTCACACGCCCATGGGCACGCACCCGCGACTGCATCCCACAGTGGGGCAGCTGTTTAAATAGCCCTCTGAAACCTGCACCAATTAGCGCAGACGCAGGGACCAAGAGCCAATCCAAGACAGTTCAAGCACAAAAAGGAAGGAAATTGAGCACCTCGGCATCCCGCGGTGGGGCAGCTGTTTAAATAGCCCTCTGAAACCTGTACCAATTAGTGCAGATGCAGGGACCAAGAGCCAATCCAAGGCAGTCCAAGCACAAAAAGGAAGGAAATCGAGCACCTCCTGCAACAAATATTTTTAACACAATTGGATGCTAGAGGTAAACTATTAAAAATGATGATGATTATCATCCAACAGATGATCCAAGAGTTGGATTCATGCATTGGCCAGCACTATGATGCAGAATGACATCGCCTTCTTAACATACTGTTTTGTATGTTAAGAAGGGGAATTTTAATTGCCTGTATTTAGATTTCCCCAGTTTTTGGCTTGTTCTGACATGACAGAAAACTACCAACTGGTCCCCACAATCTTCTCAGTTAATTCCTGCCCAACAGCAAAGTTATATCCAAAATGAGTTACCACTTTGTTAGATATTGCTCCTTACCCAAGGAAGCTTTTCATCATCTTCCTCATTTATACTCTATTAACAGTCACTGAGTGGACATTAAATGACTATATATGCCCTGTTCAAAGAGGATTAAAGCATCTGACAGCTTAAATCTGTTTTAGGGTTCCTTTTCTACTATTCAAAGAATTATCAACGGCTACAATGGGTAGAGGGAAGTTACTGTTCTTCTCGTACCTGAACTTCAGAGTTTGATATCCAAGCTTTGTGAGCAGAAGCCAGACACTGGGGCACTGTATGCTGTCAGTCAGATGTTTAGCTGGATACTTCCACTTCAATCACATTGTGCAGACGAGCCCAAGCCAAAGAGATACACAAAGCCTGATCCTGGGATTATATTACTACTCATTTTTTATGTATTTATGTTGTATTTAGCTCATACTTTTCCAGTAGTACTTCAAGATAAGTTGTATTCAGGCACAGTAGGTATTTGCCTGTCCCCACAGGTTTTACAATCTATGTTCGTACCTGAAGCAGTAGAGGGTTAAGTGACTTGCCAAGGTCCTTAATGTGCTGGGCTCTTCCCCACCAACGTATTCACTCCAAGAACATATTACAGAGTGTGCAGTCTGAGAGGATATGGTAAGATCAACTGTGGTGTGATATCCCACTGCACAGAATGATTCCTCTCCTGAATGCAAGCAAACCTTTGTGTTGGTGCTACAGATTTCCTGAAAATGTGGCATAAATTGGTTTGGTTTCACCTATCAATGTTTTTCATAAAAGTCTGTGTGGAAAACTCTTGAGGATCTAGTGACATATTTATATTAGCACATACAGGCTGCAGGCTAGTACATATATTATGTGACCATGTATAATCTGACTGACCATTTCCAAAAGGATTTAAAATTAGTTCTAAGCAACCTGGCTGAAATGAACACACACTGACTTGTAATGTTTAATATTTTTGTGTTTGCTATAAGCAAACTACAGTGACAAATTACGGTTTCTACATGGACAAGCAGGATAAGTCATTCACAAAATGGCAACACCAACCAATTAGCGCCATGGATGGATTAACTCTCCCAGAGCCCAGAAAAACCTGCAAGGCTTTTCTGAGCATGTGCTAGCCACCCCTACCACTGGGCCTACCCATCTCTTCAAATCTGTTCTATCCCACCCCCCAGCAATGCAAATAGATCTTACTGCTCTTCTCTAAATTTTTCCTACCATCTCCCTATTTATTTTATTTTCTACTTCAAGCTCCCTCTGTTAATCTTTCCTTACTTCAGCCAGCCATTGCTCGGGATCCCATTTTCCTATAGTGGATCAGGCCTCTCAGGAGGGCCTGTCAACACAAGAAGCCAATTCGTCCCCCCCTCCTCCCCCTGAAGAGATCTTCCCCTCAGAGGAGCATGGTAGCACAGGGGGGCCCGACTCACCACAGATGAGATCTTACCCACAGGATAAAAATGCTGGCACAATGGGTCTCAACTCTGCCAGAGAGAAAGTTTCCTCTATGGAATCTGCTGGCATATGAGACCGACTCTCCAACAGAGAGATCTCTCTCCTGGATGAATCTTCTCCTCACCTGGGCGACTGCACTAATAGACCCTGTACACCTTTTCAAGATGCCGCACAGTTCACATTGTGCTGGGCCCACTGGCCAAATCTCCGATATGATCTGATTGGTGGTGCGGAAGACATACCTTGCCTCTTCCCGACTCCAAGGTTCATGTGCTACAGCCCCTGGAACCAGCAAAGGATTTCGCCAATGTAGCACATCTGCTACATTGCATCAACTCATCTCCATGAGGTGGCTGCTCTGACACCACTTGCTCCAATGGGCCTTGTAAATCCAAAGGTGGGAAACAAGGGTCTTGCTCTGACACTGATGTGCTCCCTTCTACTGCCTGCGTTGGTGTCATGGAGTACTTGTCACCAATACAGAACCCCAGTGAAAATCAGGGCACCATCCATGGGAGCTCACCTTCATTGGTGCAGACACTGCAGACCTTGACCAAATCTGACGCTGAGGACATACTATGCTTCCCTATTTTCCTCATAAACCATATCAAATAAAGCAACCCAGGGCAAAAGAACTCCACCAGCCCAATAATATCAAAAAGAAAAAATGGTAGGTTCCAAATAGAAAAAGAACTCCTCCCTTAGAAATGAAAATATATATTTTGTCAGAATTAGGCCACAGGCCAAAGCGCAAAAAAACCCCAGCAAAAAACCCCCCACCTTTGACCGGAGATCAGTGTTCTTTCTAATCAGTATTGCAGTAAAACAATTGAGGCCATTCAACATTCAAAAGCCATTATTTATCAATCACTACTTAACTGAAGGCTCGGCGCAGCAAAGTCCAAGTGGAAGTGGTCAACGAGAGTCCTGCGTTTCTGGGCAGGAGGGCTGGCAGATCTGGAAATTCACGTCCACTGCACGTTCTACTGTTTTACCTCTGCCTTGGGGTTCTGAGGTCATATATTCCCAATCATTTGTTTGGTGGGGTGCTGCTGTCTGTTGTGCAAGAATCCATTTCCCATTCTATAATAGCACATCATCTCCTTCCTCAGGAGAAGTTCATAAGGGGCTTTGTCAAGTACCTTCTAAAACATCCAGATACATATCATTTGGCTTATTCTTTATGATGATTTCTAATATTTTTCCCGGTACTGATGTCAGGCTCACCGGTCTGTAGTTTCCCGGATCACCCCTGGAACCCTTTTTAAAAATTGGTGTTACATTGGCGATCCTCCAATCTTCAGGTATTAGAGATTATTTTAATGATAGTTCACAGATTACTAATAGCAGGTCTGCAATCTCATATTTCAGTTCTTTCAACACCCTTGGATGTATACCATCCGACCCAGGTGATTTGCTACTCTTCAGTTTATCTAATAGTTGTAATACATCTTCCCGATGTATCGATATTTCCTTCAATTCTTCCGCACCTTTAAATACCACTTCAGTCATGGGTAACATCCCTACATCTTCCTCAGTAAAGACCGAAGCAAAGAATTCATTCAGTCTCTCCGCTATCGCCTTGTCGCCTCTTAGTGCCCCCTTTAACTCTTCTATCATCTAATGGACCAACTGACTCTCTCACAGGTTTTTTGTTACGAATGTACTTGAAAGTCTTTATTTCACGTTTTTGCTTCCTCAGCAAGTTTCTTCTCAAATTCTCCCTTTGCCTGCCTTATCAATGCCTTGCATTTGACTTGACAGTGCTTGTGCTGTTTCCAGGTTTCGTCATTTGGCTCTTTTTTCAATTTCCTGAAAGATGCTTTTTTGGCAACAGCAGCCTCTCTGACCTCACCTTTAAACCATGCTGGCAGTTTTTTGGACTTCCTTTCACTTTTCTTAAAGCGTGGAATACAGCTGGTCTGGGCTTCGAAGATAGTATTTTTCAACACCACCCAAGCTGGATGTAAGTCTTTAACCTTTGCAACTGCTCCTTTTAGTTTTTTCTTAACTATTTTCCTCATTTTATCATAGTCTCCCTTTCGAAAGTTAAAAGGTAGTACTGTGGATTTCCTTACTATCTCTCCTCCACTAATTAAATCAAAGGCGATCATGCTATGATCACTATTGCCAAGTGGCCCCAACACCCTTATCTCTTGCACTACATCTGGTGTTCCACTAAGGACTAGGTCTAATATGGCTTTCCCTCTGGTCGGTTCATGAACCAGCTGCTCCAAGAAGCAGTCATTTATTTCATCTAGGAACTTTATCTCCCTAGCATGTCCTGCTGTGACACTGACCCAGTCGATACCGGGGGTAATTGAAATCACCCATTATTACTACGGCACTGTAACTTTGGTTAGCTTCCTTGATTTCTTTGAGCATTTCATCATCCATTTGTTCATTCTGGCCAGGCGGTCGATAGTACACCCACACTGGCATCGCCTTCCCCTTTTTACATGGAATTTCAATCCATAGAGATTCTACAGCAAATTTTGTTTCCTGCAAAACTAATCCTTTCTGACTCAATGCCCTCTCTAACAGAGCGCAACCCCCCTCCACCAATTTGATCAGCTCTATCATTTCAATATAGTTTGTACCCAGGTATCAGTGTCCCACTGGTTGTCCTCCTTCCACCATGTGTCTGATATTCCAATCATATCTAACCTCTCATTTAGTGCTATATATTCTAACTCTCCCATCTTATTTTTTCAGACTTCTAGCATTTGCATACAAGCATTTTAGAAACTGTATTTTATTCATATTAATTTGGCTATTGGTAGACATGGGTAATTTGGGATCTTTAAGCTCTGTCTGCTCCATACTCGAGGGCATTTGGGCTACTTTACACTTTTTTGGAACCTCTCTGCTTTTGGTAGTATCCTTCAAGGATACATTCTTCTGAACCATCCGCTCTTGGGCGACTGTTGGCTTTCCCCTATTATCTAGTTTAAAAGCTGCTCTCCTTTTTAAAGGTTAATGCCAGCGGCCTGGTTCCATCCCAGTTAAGGTGAAGCCCATCCCTTCGGAAGAGCCACTCCTTTCCCCAGAATGTTCCCCAGTTCCTAACAAATCCAAAACCCTCATCTCTGCACCATTGTCTCATCCACGCATTGAGACTCTGGAGCTCTGCCTGCTTTTTGGGTCCTGCGTGTGGAACAGGAAGCATTTCGGAGAATGCCACCCTGGAAGTTCTGGATTTCAACTTCCTACCTGAAAGCCTAAATTTAGCCTCCAGAACCTCCCTACCACGAAGGTAAGCAGGAAAAGAGGAGGAGAAAGTGCAAGACTTTATTGTGGTGGCGGAGCAGGTAGATTAAAGGCCAGTTGGTACAAGTGGCTTTTTAACCCTCATCCTACCAAGTGGGGTCAGATCAGACCCCACACAGTAGTTTGCTAGTGCTATATAAACACCGGAAGTTAGGAGAGCTCAGAACGAAGAGTGACGGGAAGAGAGTTCCAAAGTGAGGGACCCAAGAAAAAGAAAGCGGAACATTGGGTATGTTCAAGGTGAGCCAGTGACACAGAGGGAAAGGCCAGCCAATGGTTATGGAGAGCATAGCAAATGAGGAGGGTTATGATTATGAAGATCTGTGAGATACTGGGGAGTGGAGATATGAATAGTCCTATGAACAAAGGTGAGTATTTTGTACCGGATTCCGTAAGGCACTGAAAGCCAATGTAGGCGGGCAAGAAGTGGAGCGATATGGTTGAAACGGGAAGAAAATGTAAGAATGCAGGCAACTGTATTATATAGTAGCTGAAGCCTATGGAGACTATATTGAGGAAGGCCAGCAAAAATGATATTACAATAGTCAATCCTAAAGACAACACGAGAAAGGAGGAGAGTGGTCAGTGAAGCAGGTGAGAGGAAAAGACAGTTTGTACAAATTTGATGAAGGTGGTAGAAAGACTGACAGGAAAGAGAAGAAATGTGCTCGGTGAAGGAAAAGGAAGAATCAAGAATAATGCAGAGGTACCTAAATGAGGGGACCAGTGGAACAAAAGCAGAAGAGAGTAAGGCCTAAGTGATCTATCAAAAGCCTCAATAAAGATATACAGTGCCTTGTGAAAGTATTCATCACCTTCAGTTTTTGTCTTGTTTTGTCGCATTACTGTACAACCTGGAATGAAAATGGAGGTTCATTTGGGTGTTGGGTAATTGTCCTAACAATATAGTACAAATTGGTGAAGTGGAATGATAATAAAATACCTCTGCTGACTTTCTTTTGCCCTCCTGAACTGCAGGTCCCTTCGTGCTAAAACTCCTTTGGTTCATGATCTACTGCTCCAATACTCCCTTGACGCTCTGTTTCTTACTGAGACTTGGCTCCGCGAGGGTGAGGATGGTGTTCTTCATCGCTGCCTCCCCCCTGGCTATTCTGCGTTACATGTTCCTCGTCTCCACTGGACTGGTGGCGGCGTAGCAATTATTTACCGATCCTCCCTCCCTCTCTCACTTGTCTCCCCTCCGCCCCGGTTTCCTGAAGCCCTTCTCTTGCGCTCAGGGACCTCTACTACTGTATTTTTTCTTCTTCTCTACGCCCCACCCTCGATGCGTCCTGATCTTTGGGAATCTCTTCTCCTTACCCTTTCGGAGACATCCCTTCTCACCTCCCATTTGGTCATTCTTGGCGACTAACGCCCATCTGTCCTCTCCAACCCGTCCCCGCGATAAAGCCCTCTGGTCACTCTTCTCCGACCTCAACCTGATCCAGCACAGATTGCCCCACCCATTCTTGACCCGATGAAAAGCGGTATATAAATACAGCTAAATAAATAAATTCTTCCGGCCATACCCTTGATCTTATTCTTACTCTCTCTTCGTCCCCTTATGTTCCATCCGCTCTCTCATCCCTCCCTCTTCCCTGGTCTGGTCATCATTGTCTGTTTTCCTTCTCCCTTCCTCCCGTACATGCCTCCATCTCACCTGTTACTTCCACTGCTCCAGCGATTCTTAAGCGACGTCTTACACCTCTCATCCTACAAGCCTTTCCTCCAGCTGACTCCCTCTTTTCCCCCGAATTTTTCTCCCTCTCAGTGAACCAGAAGGTCAATTCCTGGTCCTCTACTGTCACTAGCACCCTTGACACTCTAGCTCCCCTCCGTCCCATTCCCTGCCGTTCTAGATCTCATTATCCTTGGTTTCATTCGGGTCTCCGTCTCCAGCGCACCTACCTCCGTCATGCCGAGCGCCGTTGGCGCAAGCACCCCTCTGACACCTCTGTTTTCCTTTCGCTACGAGCACCGCCGCTATCGTGCCATGATCACTGAGGCCAAACGGACCTTTTTCTCTGACCTCATCACCTCCTCCTCTAACTCCTCTCGTCGCCTATATCAGGTACTTCACTCATTATCCTCTCCCTCAGTCCATGCCCCTCCAACGGCACTCCCTTCCTCTGCTCTCAGTCCAACGAGTCTCGCATCCTTTTTTGTCAACAAGATCCAGTCTCTCCGCTCTTCCTTCCCCCATTGCCCCCCCTCCTCTCTCCCTCCCCTCCTCTCCTTCTGCTCCCCCCATCATTCCCTCCCCTCCTCCTTCCAGTGCCTTTCCCCACACATGGCGCTCCTTTCACCCGGTTTCCTGTGCTGAGCTCCTTAAGGTACTCTCCTCTTCCCACAAAATGACCTGCCCACTTGACCCTCTCCCCTCCACTTGGCTCCTCGATCCCGCCCTCCAACTCTTACCATATATCCTGGCCATAGTCAATTCCAGTCTCACCTCCGGCACCTTCCCCACTCGGTGGAAACACGCCATGGTCCGCCCTCTCCTGAAGAAGCCTACCCTCGATCCTAGTCTCCCCACCAATTGGCGTCCTATCTCAAACCTTCCCTTTCTTGCCAAAATTCTTGAAAAACTAGTCTTCTCCCAGCTTTCAGCGCATCTTGACACTACCCTCTCCCTTCACCCCCATCAATCTGGTTTTAGGTCTGGGCACAGCACCGAAACTATACTTCTTGCCCTTTTAAGTGAACTCCACCGCTCTCACGACCGGGGTGATTTATCTATCGCTGTTTCTCTAGACCTCTCCGCCGCCTTTGATGTCATAGATCACCGTACCCTCCTCACTCGTCTGTCTGACTTTGGTATCCGAGGCACTGTGTTACACTGGCTCCAGTCGTTTCTCTCACTCCGCACCTTCACTGTTCACTCCGGTTCCACCGCCTCAGCCCCTTTCCCCTCTGCACTGTGGTGTTCCACAAGGCTCCATCCTCGCCCCTTTGCTTTTTTTTTTTTTTTTTGAATTTAAATCTTTTATTAAATTTCAACCAAAACAATCAACATAACCATTAGATACAAACATAGCCACACCATATACCTCAGGAACATCAAAAGCCCCCCAAGGTAAAGCAAATGTGGTTCTCATCCCCCCCTCCCCCTTCCCCCCTCCCTCTCCCCCCCGTTACCCCAAGTTCCCCCCAACCTCCCCTCCCTCTGGATATAGCCCCCACCATAACTCCCCCCATCTTAAGTCAAATTTACCCCTCTGTCCTTTCCGCGCTGCAGTTAATCTCTCCATTAACAAAATATGATGCAGGCGCCCCTCAAACTCACCCAACCCCGGCGCATCGGTGCGCTTCCATGCCGCTGCAACAGCGCCACGCGCCGCACAAAGGCAGGCTACCACCCCTTGCCCTATCCCCCTACCCGAAGCTCCCCCCCAGGACAGCAGGAACAGATCCAGGGACAGTGCAATCACCTCCCCTAATTGGGCCCGGATCCACTCCCTATCTGAGTCCAGAATAACTGAATTTTCGGGCAGTCCCACCAAATATGCCAAAAGGAGCCCATCCCTCCACAGTCCCGCCAACATGCAGCAGAGACGCCTGGGTACATCTTATGCAATCGCTCAGGGGTATAATACCACCTCATCAGAATTTTATAACTATTTTCCCGTATACGGGTCGAAATAGGGGCCTTCTTAAACTGATCCCATATCCCCCGCCAATCCACCTCTTCAAATGGCACCCCCAAATCCCTCTCCCAATCCCGCATGTATTTAAACTTAGTGCCCTTAACCTTACCCACCCCCTTATACAGCGCAGATATCATCCCCCTAGTAGTCCTCATCCCGGCCCACACAGCCTCCACTTCTGTCAAAGCTACCACCAGGTCCCCCTTATCCTTCCGCGCCCGAAGGAAGGACCGGACCTGAGTAAACGCATATCTATCCACCTCTTGTAGCCCATAGCTCTCCTGCGCCTCCCCAAACTTCATCAGCTCATCCCCATCCATCAGCTGAAAAAAGCACTCCAGCCCCCGGCGGGACCAATCATCAAAAACGCCTCCCTCCCACCCCGGGCGAAACCCCTTAACCCCCCGCCATGGAGCTGCCAGGGAAAACCGCCGCCCACCGCCAATACTACCTTGCGCCCTGACCTCATCCCACACCGCTGCCACCTGCCGCATAGCCGGGGACCCCACCCCTAATTCCCGCCGGTCCTTCCCATGCACCCACAGCCACACCGCCAACCTGCCCCCTTTCACATATTCCTTCTCAACCCGTACTCCCATCTTAACCCCACCCCCCTCCCTCCAATCCATAACATGCCTCAGCTGCGCCGCTCGGTAATAATCCCTGAAGTTGGGAACCCCCAAACCCCCCTCCTCCTTATCCGCATATAACACATCCTTCGCTATTCGCGGGGGCTTACGCTTCCATATATATTGGAACACTTTCCGTTGCATTACTCACAGCACCTTATCTGGAACCCGAACGGGGAGTACCTGGAAGAAGAACAATATGCGGGGCAAAATATTCATTTTTACTCCCGCGATCCTACCAAGCCAAGAGACCTCTGCATTCATCCAGCAATCTAAATCTCTATACAATGCCCCCAGTACCTTGGGATAATTCTCCCGATATAACTCGTCATACCGCCCGGGGATCTGCACCCCCAAATACCCTAGCGACTTCGGGACCAACGGAACGGGTACTCGTTCTTCAAGTGGTGTTCCACCCCTTTGGGGACCGAGACATTCAATACCTCCGTCTTGTCGACGTTCATCTTAAACCCCGCCACCTCGCCATATCCCCACACCTCCTCCATAATGCCCACCAGGCTTCCCTCCAGCTGACGGATATACAACAAAATATCATCCGCATATAGGGAAATCTTGTGTTCTACCCCTCCCGCCCATATCCCCCCTATCCGCTCATTATCCCGGATCCGTTGCGCTAGGGGCTCAACCGCGAGGGCAAACAGCAACGGGGACAGGGGGCAACCCTGCCGGGTGCCCCTCTCTAGTTCAAAGTCCGCGGAATAACTACCGTTAACCTTCACCCGGGCCCTCGGTCCATTATACAATCCCTCTACCCACCGTAGAAAATTCGGCCCACACCCTATCTTCCGTAACACCTGCCAGACAAAGTCCCAGTGCACCCGATCGAATGCCTTTTCGGCATCAATGGACATTAGGATACACTCCTCACCCTTCGTTCTCGCAATTTCAATCACCTCAATGGCCCTCTTAACATTATCCCCCGTTTGCCGCCCCAGAATAAACCCCGTCTGATCTTCCCGCACCACCCCAGGGAGCCATGGAGCGAGTCTATCTGCCAAAGCCTTTGCTAAGATCTTGACATCCACATTAAGCAGAGAAATTGGTCTGTAAGATCCACATTCCAGAGGATCCTTCCCGGGTTTCAATAAGATCGAGATCTCTGCTGTTAACATTTCAGAAGTAAGCTCCCCATCATCTGCGAGCATCCCATTAAAGACTCGCAGCATAAGCCCCCGCACCTCTCCCCAGAACTGCTTATAAAAAACCCCTGGCAGCCCATCAAGTCCTGGCGCTTTACCCCCCTGTAACCCCCTCACTACCTTACCTACCTCCTCCTCGGTCAAAGCCCCCTCCATTCCTGCCCGTGCTGCCTCTCCCAGGTGAGGCATCTCCAATCCCGCCAAATACAAGTGTATATACTCGGCCTCCACCCCTTCTTGCCGCCGATACAACTCCTGGTAGAATTGCTCAAAACGTCGCCTGACCGCCTGCTCTTCCCATAACACCCCCCATCCCGCCCCCTGATTTGGAAGATCATGGAGGCCCCCTGCCTTTTCTTCAGCTTACGGGCTAGCAAACGCCCTGCCTTATCCCCAAATTCATAATATAACTGGCGGGCACACTGCAAGTCAAATGCGATCTTATCTACCTGTAAAGCCTGTAGTTCCCCACGCACCCGCTCCAAAGATCTCCGGGCTCTCCGTGATCCCACTGCACAGAACACTCTTTCGGCTTCCTTCACTGCAACCTTCAACTCTTCCGCCCGTCTCCCCCGTTCCTTTTTCAGCCGCGCCCCCCAATAGAGGAACCGTCCACGTATTTAGGCCTTCCGCCCCCCCCCCCCCCCACACCATAACATCCCGTACTTGTCCGGTGTCATTCAGCGCAAGATATTCCCTTATCGCCCCCTTAATATCCGCTACCACCATCTCATGCTTCAAAAGGCTCTCATTCAGACGCCAGAACCGGGTGCCCAGTTGCCGCTTATTACCCACCCCCACTACCACCGCACTGTGGTCAGACCAGACAACCGGGACAATCTCCGCTTCAAGCACCACCACCATCCATTCCTCACTCATCATGATCATATCAATCCTACTCCAGCAAGTATGGGGTGTGGAAAAGAAAGTATATTCCCGGCACATAGGATGCCGTTTACGCCACACATCCACTAGATTATGCTGTGCCATCAACCGTTTAAGCCCTTTCCGGTTGGCCCCCCGCCCCTCCCATCCCCTGGGGTTCCTATCCCATCCATCCTGCAGCGTACAATTAAAGTCCCCCCCCCCACCACCACCTTTCCCAGGGATTCCCGATCTAACAGCTTCCCGGTGGATGCCCAAAAACTCCCCTGGTCTCCGTTCGGCGCGTACACCGAAACTATAGTAATCTCCTCCAGTCCCCACCTCCCAGATATTCATACCACTCTCCCCTCTGCATCCTTAAACCAATTCCCCACTTGTATCCCTACCCCCCGTTTTAATAAAATTGCAACCCCCCGCTTCCGCCCTCCCCCTGGAACACAAGAAAAAAATTGCTCCGGATACCCGGAGTGCTTCAATCGGTGTATCTCGCTCCCCCGGAGATGTGTTTCTTGTACCAAAATCACATCCCACCGATTATCCTTAATTTCTCTGAAGAGTTGCTGCCTCTTCTGTGGAGAGTTCAACCCCCTTACATTGAGAGATCCAATGCGGAGCATCTCCCTATGTCAACCCAAACTCCTCCCCGCCCTTCCCTACCAACAGGGGCTCCATCCCAACCCCCCCCTCCCCAAGACCCCCCCTCCCTCCCCCTTCCGCCCCCTCCCTAAACCTTCCCCTAGCCCAGCCAAACTTCCGTGTGAGTCATGTCTTATCCCGACTCCCTCCCTTAGTGCCATCCCTGGCCCTGGATACCACCACCTCCCCCTTCTCCACCACAGTCACCCTCCCAGATCACAAGCCTCCCACCTCCCCCAATTTACCACCCCCCACAAACAGAGTCTCACATGAGTATCCCTTCTCAGCCAGTTCGCCCTCCACTCTCTTGTACTGTTCAAGTGGGGGCTGCAGGGCTCCCCTCAGACCTCCCTTGGGAAAGTCGTTTAAGCCGCTTTCCTTTTTCACTGGCTCTCTGCCATTGCGATGTTCTCTCCGCTCCTTTCCACGGTCCACCCTGGGTTCCCCTCCAGCCGCAGGCTTGGGAAGATGTTCACATCCAAGCTCAGACAATACATTCCAGGCCTCCTCCGCTCCTTTGACTCTCCGGGAGACGCCGTTGACAGTGAGCAGTAGGCCAAAGGGGAACAACCAACGATAGCGTAGTCCTTTCCCCCGCAAGAACGCGGTAACTTCTTTCAGTCCCCGCCGCCTCTCCAGCGTCCCCGAGGACAAGTCATTATAAATCTCCACCTCGGAGGAGTCCCAGGCAATGCGATCGTACTTCCTGGCCAGGTTTAGGATCAGTTCTTTTTGGGGAAAGCTGCTCATGCAAGCAATCACATCTCGAGCCTGCGTTCCTCGCCTAGGGCCAAGGTTGCGGTGCGCTCTCTCCACTCCGTTACCCCAGGCTCATCGTCCTTGCCCGCTAAGCGCAAGACATGTTGGCAGAGCAATTGAACCGTTTTGACACAGTCTCTATAACTGTCCGTTTCAGGAATTCCTTTAAAGCGCAAATTGTTCCGGCGTGCCCTGTCCTCCATCTTTTCCTGCATCTCGTCTTGCCTCTCCCGCTGGCGGCGTTGTTCCTCTTCCACCTCTCGCATGGCTCCCGCCAGGGTCTCCACGTGTTCCTCCACTGTCTCCACCCGGTGCCCCATGCCATTCAGCTCTTGGCAGAGTAGATGCAGATCTTCTTTCAAATCTTTGCGCATCTCTTTGATATCGCCTCGGAGGTCTCTCCGGAGCGCCGCCAGCCACCCTTTCAGTTCCGCTCCATCGGAGTGTAGATCGGGCCCGCTACTCTCATCGCCGGAGCTCCCGCCTCCGCCACTCTCTTCCCCCGCCTCAGGTTTCTGCAGGCCGAGGTCCTCTCGCCGCACATACTTGGACTTAAACCCCTCCAATTTCTGGCGGGCTGCTAGCACACACCCGGGGGTATCTTTTCCCACAGTTTTCTCGTCTGGGATAGCGCTCATGATCACCTTTAGTCAGGAATCAGACGGAGCTCGGTTACCTCGTGGCCATCTGCTCCGTGACGTCACCGGAAGTCTCCGCCCCTTTGCTTTTTAATATTTTCCTAGCCCCGCTTGCCCTCCTCATTCAACAGTCCGGTATCTCCTCTTACTTTTATGCTGATATTCTTCTTATCCATCATACCAACTCTGTATCGCCGGGTCTCTCTGCTCTTAACCACTGCCTCGACCTTATTGCCTCCTGGTTCTCTGATAATCTCCTTTGTGTCAATCCCTCTAAGTCCTCAACTATTTGGTTCTCGTTCGCTACCCCTCCTCCCACTCTAGCCCCCACTATGTCCTCCCTTCCCATCCCTCTCATTCCCTCCCTCCGCTACCTTGGTGTCACCCTTGATTCCTCTCTGTCCTTTCACCCTCATATCTCCTCCCTTTTTCGTAGCTGCTTCTTTCATCTCCGTCGTATCCGTTCCCTCCGGCCCTTCCTCTCTGCTCATTCCCTTACTCCTCTAGTTCTCTCCCTTGTAATTTCCCGTCTGGATATTGTAACTCCATCTTTGCTGGCCTTCCCTCTTATCAACTTCGTCGCCTCCAGCTCGTCCAAAACACTGCCGCCCGTCTAATCACTTTCTCTTCCCCTTTTGATCACATCACTCCTTGCCTTCTCTCTCTTCACTGGCTCCCCGTCAAATTTCGGTTTGTTTATAAATACCTCATTACCACCCACAAAGTTCTTCACACAGGTACTCCTCAATATCTATCTGATCTTATTTACCATCAACCCGTCCCTCGTCTTCTCCGCTCTTCCCATAGTAATCTCCTTTTTCTTCCCTCCCCGTCCCAAGCTCATCTCAAACTCACCCGTCACTCCACTTTCTTTTTCTAAGTCCTGCTCTATGGAATTCCCTCCCCCACTCACTCCGCACTGAGCCTTCGTTTCCGCATTTCAAAGCTCTCCTTAAGACCCATCTCTTTTCTCAGGCTTTTGATCTCCTGGCACCCCCTTGATAGTCATGCTGGCCTCCATACCACATACCACCCCCCCCTCCTTCCGTCCTTCCCTTCAGTCTCTGACTCTCTAGCCATATTATTCTGTCCTTTTCTTTTTTTTCTATCTCTATGGTGCTTTCCTATCCATTGAATGGCGTTCCTTTCCTCCCTTTAATTTTCCAGCAGCCTGATTTTATTGTACACCGCTCTGATACCCCGTTTGGACAGTTTATCAAGCCTCATAAATAAATAAATTGTATAAATAAAAAAAGACAAGTAAAAACTGAAAATTTGTGAGTATATGTATTTATCCCTTTTGCTATGAAATCCCTAAAGATGATCTGGCCAAACAAATTAACCTCAGAAGTCACATAATTAGTTGATTAGTGTCCACCTGTGTGCAATCAGCGTCACATGATGCCTGTATAAATATACCTGTTCCAAAAGGTCCCTGATTATGCAACACCACTAAGCAAGCAACACAAACACCAAGGAGCACTCCAAACAGGTCAGAGACGAAGTTGTGGAGAAGTATAGATCAGGGCTGGGTTATAAAAAAATATCCCACGGAGCACCATTAAATCCGTTATAACAAAATGGAAAGAATATGGCACCACTACAAATCTGACAAGAGGCGGCCACCAACCAAAACTCACAGACCAGGCAAGGAGGGCATCAGAGATGCCACAAAGACACCAAGGATAACACTGAAGGAGCTGCAAAGATCCACAGCGGAGATGGACGTATCTGTCCATAGGACCACCTTAAGCCATATACTCCACAGAGTGGGGCTTTATGGAAGAGTGGCCAGAAAAAAGCCACTGCTTAAAGAAAAAAAATAAGAAAACATGTTTGGAGTTTGCACAACAGCATGTGGCAGACCCCCAAACACATGGAAAAAGGTTCTCTGGTCAGATGAGACGAAAATTGAACTTGTTGGCCCATCATGGGAAACTCCATGTGTGGCGCAAACCCAACACTTCCCATCACCCCGAGAACACCATTCCTACAGTGAAACATGGTGGTGGCAGCATCATGCTGTGGGGATGTTTTTCATTGGCAGGGACAGGAAAACTGGTCAGGATTGAACGAACGATGGATGGCACTAAATACAGGGCAATTTGTGAGGAAAACCTGTTTCAGTCTGCCAGAGATTTGAGACTGGGATGAAGGTTCACCTTCCAGCAGGACAATGCCCTAAACATACCGCTAAAGCTGGTTTAAAGGGAAACATTTAAATGTCTTGGAATGGCCTAGGTCAAAGCCCAGACCTCAATCCAATTGAGAATCTGTGGCATTACTTGAAAATTGCTGTACACCAACACAACCCATTTAACTTGGAGTTGGAGCAGTTTTGCCTTAAGGAATGAATGAAAATCCCAGTGGCTAGATGTACTAAGCTAATAGAGACGTACCCCGAGACTTGCAGCTGTAATTGCAGCAAAAGGTGGGGGGTGAATACATATGCACATTCCTGCTTTTGTTTTGTTTTTTTTGTCTTAATTATTGTTTGTCTCACAATAAAGGATATTTTGCACCTTCAAAGTCATAGGCATGTTGTGTATATCACATGGTGCTAACCCCCAAAACTCCATTTTAATTCCAGGTTGTAATGCGACAAAACAGGACAAACAGCGAGGGGATGAATACTTTCACAAGGCACTGTATACTGCCTCCAGACATTAAGCCCCCACGCTGCAAATGTTCAAGCAGCTATGTCATAACTTCTAAGCCTGTATGTGTCAGGCGTGTTGAGTACATCAGATAATTAGTTTAAAAAGTATGGATTTACATATTTATTTATATATTTATGTTTGAGTGATAATTTTAATTGATTACTATCTGGGGTCATGTGAATTTTCAGAAGACCCATAGCTTATTTGGAGTCTTGTCCTTTGTGATACTGCCAGTAAGCCCTCACCCTTCAGTTTCTCAACCCCTTCTCCAGAGTGGACTGTATGTCAAACCTGCTGGGGAGAGAAAGGGGTACAAACTAAGTTAAGAACATAAGAACATAAGATATGCCATACTGGGTCAGACCAAGGTCCATCAAGCCCAGCATTCTGTTTCCAACAGTGGCCAATCTAGGTCATACGTACCTAGCAGTTTCCCCAAGGGACACAGGTTGCACAATGCTTGTACTGGTTCAAGCATTGATATCCTGGGTCCCTTCTTAATAATGGTTTATGGACCTTTCCTCCAGGAACTTGTCCAAACCTTTTTTAAACCCAGCTACACTAACAGCATTTATTACATCCTCCGGTAACAAATTCCAGAGTTTGATTACACGTTGAGTGAAAAAATATTTTCTTTTATTAGTCTTAAATAGTTTACCCTGTAGCTTCATTGCATGTCCCCTAGTCTTTCCATATTCTGATAAGGTAAACAATCGATCTACGTTTACCCGTTCCACTCCGTTCATTAATTTATAGACTTCTATCATATCTCCCCTCAGCCGTCTCTTCTCCAGGCTAAAGAGCCCCAACCTTTTAGCCTTTCTTCATAGGAGTAGCCTTCCATCCCCTTTACCATTTTGGTGGCTCTCTCTGAAACCTTTTCTAAAATCGCTATATCCTTTTTAAGATACGGCGACCAGAATTGCACACAATATTCAAGGTGCGTCTCACCATGGAACGATAGAGGCATTATAATATCTTTTGTTTTATTTTTCCATTCCTTTCCTTATCATACCTAGCATTCTATTTGGTCTCTTGGCCGCCGCTGCACACTGGCCGAGGGTTTTAACAAGGTATCCACAATGACGCCTAAATCATTTTCCTGGGTGGTAGTTCCTAATGTGGAACCTTGCATCGTGTAACCATAGTTTGGGATGTTCTTCCCTAGGTGCATAACTGCACTTCTCCACATTAAATTTCATCTGCCATTTTGATGCCCAGTCTTCCAATTTATCAAGATCCTCTTGCAATTTTCCACAATCCTCCTGGGTTTTTTAACAACTTTAAACAGTTTTGTGTCATCTGCAATTTGATAACCTCACTTGTTATTCCACTTTCCAGGTCATTTATATGTCAAAAAGCAGCGGACCCAGCACAGATCCTGGGGTACACCACTATTCACCTTTCTCCATTGGGAAAATTGGCCATTTAGCCCTACCCTCTGCTTTCTATCTTTTAACCAGTTCCTGATCCACAATAGTACACTGCCTCCTATCCCATGACTCTTTAGTTTTGCCAAAAGTCTCTCATGAGGGACCTTGTCAAAGGCTTTCTGAAAGTCCAGATACACAATATCAAGACTCACCTTTGTCCACCTGTTTATTCACTCCTTCAAAAAAACATAACAGATTAGTAAGACAAGATCTTCCTCGTCTAAAGCCATGTTGGCTGTCTCCCATTAGGTCGTGACTATCTACATGCTGAGTAATTTTATTCTTTATGATGGTTTCTACCATTTTTCCCGGTACTGATGTCAGGCTCACTGGTCTGTAGTTTCCCGGATCACCCCTCGAACCCTTTTAAAAATTGGTGTTACATTGGCGATCCTCCAATCCTCAGGTATTAGAGATGATTTTAATGATAGTTCACAGATTACTAATAGCAGGTCTGCAATCTCATATTTCAGTTCTTTCAACACCCTGGATGTATACCATCCGGCCCAGGTGATTTGCTACTCTTCAGTTTATCTAATAGTTGTAAGACATCTTCCCGATGTATCGATATTTCCTTCAATTCTTCCACACCTTTAAATACCACTTTCCCTCCATCTTCCTCAGTAAAGACCGAAGCAAAGAATTCATTCAGTCTCTCCGCTATCGCCTTGTCGCCTCTTAGTGCTCCTTTAACCCCTTTATCATCTAATGGACCAAACTGATTCTCTCACAGGTTTTTTGCTACGAATGTACTTGAAAAGGTCTTTATTTCGCGTTTTTGCTTCCGCAGCAAGCTTCTTCTCAAATTTCTCTCTTTGCCTGCCTTATCAATGCCTTGCATTGACTTGCCAGTGCTTGTGCTGTTTCCAGTTTCATCGTTTGGCTCTTTTTTCCATTTCCTGAAAGATGCTTTTTTGGCAACAACAGCCTCTCTGACCTCACCTTTAAAACCATGCTGGCAGTTTTTTGGACTTCCTTCCACTTTTCTTAAAGCGTGGAATACAGCTGGTCTGGGCTTCCAAGATAGTATTTTTCAACAATACCCAAGCTTGATGTACGTCTTTAACCTTTGCAACTGCTCCTTTTAGTTTTTTCTTAACTGTTTTCCTCATTTTATCATAGTCTCCCTTTCGAAAGTTAAAGGGTAGTACTGTGGATTCCTTACTATCCCTCTCCACTAATTAAATCAAAGGTGATCATGCTATGATCACTATTGCCAAGTGGCCCCAACACCCTTATCTCTTGCACTACATTGTTCCACTAAGGACTAGGTCTAATATTGCTTCCCCTCTGGTTGGTTCATGAACCAGCTGCTCCAAGAAGCAGTCATTTATTTCATCTAGGAACTTTATCTCCCTAGCATGTCCTGTTGTGACACTGACCCAGTCGATGCCGGGGTAATTGAAATCACCCATTATTATTACTGCACTGTAACTTTTGCTAGCTTCCTTGATTTCTTTGAGCATTTCATCATCCATTTGTTCATTCTGGCCAGGCGGACGATAGTACACCCCCACTGCCATCGCCTTCCCCTTTTTACATGGAATTTCAATCATAGAGATTCTACAGCAAATTTTGTTTCTTGCAAAACTTTAATCCTTTCTGACTCAATGCCCTCTCTAACATAGAGCGCAACCCTCCACCAATTTGGTCAGCTCTATCATTACGATATAGTTTGTACCCAGGTATCACAGTGTCCCACTGGTTGTCCTCCTTCCACCATGTCTCTGATATTGCAATCATATCTAACCTCTCGTTTAGTGCTATATATTCTAACTCTCCCATCTTGTTTTGTAGACTTCTAGCATTTGCATACAAGCATTTTAGAGACTGTATTTTATTCATATTAATTTGGCTATTGCTAGACATGGGTAATTTGGGATCTTTAAGTTCTGTCTGCTCCATACTCGAGGGCATTTGGGCTACTTTACTCTTTTTTGGAACCTCTCTGCTTTTGTAGTATCCTTCAAGGATACATTCTTCCGAACCATGCGCTCTTGGGCGACTGTCGGTTTTCCCCTATTATCTAGTTTAAAAGCTGCTCTATCTCCTTTTTAAAGGTTAATGCCAGCAGCCTGGTTCCATCCCGGTTAAGGTGAAGCCCATCCCTTCGGAAGAGCCCCTCCTTCCCCCAGAAAGTTGGGGAAAGAGAATAGAATCTGAAAAGTAATATTGCTGAGAGGGTTAAACCAGAGGGGGGAAGAGGGTCAGGCCTTAAGAAGGAGGAATTCCATTTCATCCTGCTAGACAAATTCAGACAAGTGGGTTGTGTTCCCCTACCAACAGATTGGTGGAGACAAAGAACCAATGAAAAGCCCAGGTTTCAACATCACTCCTAAGCCTTTACTCGCCTCAGCCACAAGAGGTCCTGTCAGTATTTGTGTCTCTAGCAGATCGTGGATTGATTTTCTCCTCTCTATGGAAAATCTGAGGATTGAGCAGAAGAGAGATTGATTAAATGCTCATGAACGAGTACAGAAAGGTGACACTCTCACTTGAGCATTACGTGAAGGCTCCACTAGGCTGTAGTAGCTATAGGAGGGGGGGAAATTGGTTCAAGTTCCATTTTCTTATGATAAGAACCTGTTGAGCAGCCACAAATTGGAAGGATCTGGAAGAGTGCTGCAGCCTCCCACAACCTCAGTGCTCCTCCCTCCTCCTCCTCTGTCCCCCCCCTGCCCTCTCTCAAAGATCACAGAAGGCTCTCAGAGCCAGCCACTTTAAACGCAGTGCTGCAAAGCCAGCCAGTGAAACAGTTTCAGGGAAACAGAGCTGAGCCCTGCATGGATTCTCTGCCTGGGGCTCTCAGGGGGTAAAGTACCAAGGCTTGACCCAGTCATTATCCTTCTTGAGAGCATTCCATTCCATCTTCATGGGACGCAATTCAGGGTAGATCGCAGGTGACCGCTGGCGTGGTGTGGGGGTTTTCCTGCAATTTTCTGCATGCATTAGTAACATTTATGTCTATTGTGTGCCTGGTGATCACACGGTCCTAACGCGCATTCTGCCCAAGCGGCTCCAAAATGCACCCCTTCCCTAGCACCTCTAATGTGCATAATGTAATAGCATAGTTTAACATGCACTTGCTGGCAGATACATCAAGAGCGTTTGCTGTTGAGATACTTGCCCTAACTCTCTATATCTTCTTCCAGAAAATGTTGTTTGCGTGTGGCAAGTGAAGTGACTCACCTCAGGATTTTGGAAGCTGCTTTTCCTGCATGGCAGCTTCCGAGTCATACACGGAGGGCCTTCTTTCCCTCTCTCAGCCAGAGATGCAGTTAGTCAGACCATGCCTGCTTCAGGGCGGGAGGTGACGGATGGCACTATGGATAAGGAGGATCTGGTGACTCTGCTATGAGCAGCTCGTCATCCTTTAGGGGGGGGGGTCTGTGGTGGCTGTGCCACATGGTGTTGGGGAGTCATGTCCAATAGGAGAGCTCTGGATTGTCTTTCCCAGAATTCTTTTCCTTTTTGCAACAGCCTGGTCCTTCTGGCATGGGATTTAGATCCTGTGGCCTCTGGGCACCCCCGGGTGCAGTCTCGTGCAGGGCAGGCTGAAATTGGAAGCCCTGTCAGATTATCTTTGGCTAAGTATCCCCGGTGAGGGGCACCCCCTGGAGATGGGTAACAGCTGGGAGTTCTGAGATGTTGACTATAGCGTAGTTACTCACCTGTAACAGATGTTCTCCAGGAACAGCAGGAATCAGTCCTCACTTATGGGTGACGTCGGCACCAACGGAGCTCACGTGGAGCAATTACCTAGCTTTCAAAGAAAGCCTTTAGGATTGCTGCCACGCATGCATGGTCCTCTTCCCACCCAAAGGTGCCATCTTGCTCAGTCAGGTCCCCTAGCTAGAGCCATAATAAGCAGATGGCAAGGGAAGGATAAAAAAATTGCAACTCTTCAGGGAAGGTGGGAGGGTAGTGAGGACTGATTCTTGCTGTTCCTGGAGAACACCTGTTACAGGTGAGTAACTATGCTTTCTCCAGGAACAAGCAGGAAGTCCGTCCTCACTTATGGGACTCCCCAGCTACAGGCTACTGAACCTGTAACCCAAAAACGCCTCCGCGAGGCAGTGAGCAGAAGCCGATGTCCGAAGGAAGCCCGAGTCCTCGGGCCAAGCTCTTGGTAGCCGCAGCAGAAGGGTCGGAGGACAGAAGTTGCTTATACCCCGAAGAGACTACAGAGTACAGCCTGGCTGAAGGCGCTTTCCTGGCAGGACTCCCTCTCCAGGCAATAGTGCGAAACAAAGCTATTCGCTGAAGACCAGGTTGCAGTCCATCAGATGTCCGTCAGAGGCACTGAGCGCAGTGAAGCCACAGATGCCTCCTTGGCATGGACACTATGTGCAGTAACCTGTCGGCCGCGAGGCAGTGAGCAGAAGCCAATACCCGAAGAAGCCGAGTCTTCGGGTCCCCAGGGCTAAGCCTGAGAGACTAGCATCCATCATCAGCAGGATCCAGGAAAAATTGTCCAGCAGCACGCCCTTCCTCAGATGATAGGGCTGCTGCCAACACCTCAGGCTGGCCTTCACCATCAACGGGAATGGAAGCCTGCACTCCGAACTCCTGAGAATTCGGGGACTGCCAAGTCACAAGAACTACTGGAGCGGTTGCATTTGAGCACGTACCCATGGTACCATCTCTATGGTCATTGCACCAATCCAATGAGCTGAAGATAATCCCAAACTCTGAGCCTGCTGCATACAGAACAGTGCCAGGCAATCCAACAGTCTCTGGACTTTCTTCTTTGGCAAGAATCCTCTGCCCACTCGAGTATCGAAATGTGCTCCAAGAAACTTCAAGGACTGGGAGGGTAACAGCAGGCTCTTTCCCTGCTTGATCACCCAGCTGAGGCTTTCCAAAAACTACACCACTTGGGATGCCACTAGAGACTTCTGAAAGGCAATGGGCTCGGATGAACCAGTCGTCCAGATAGGGATGAACACCGATCCCTTGGTACCATAGCTGCCACCACCATGGAGAATGTCTTTGGGGTGGTGGATAGCCTGAAAGGGAGGGCAGCGAACTGATAGTGAGAGCCAAGCACGGCAAAGCACAGATACTTCTGATGACCTGCCTGGATCAGGATATGAAAATACACCTCAGCCAGATCCAGTGAAGCCAAGAACTACCCTCTGTGCACTACCTGAATCATGGACACAAAGTTTCCATCTGGAAGCGCAGGACACGCAAGTGCTTGATGACTTCCTTGAGGTCCAGAATGGGCCAGAAGGAACCATCCCTTTTTGGCACTACGAAATAGATGGAGTATCTGATCTTGCCTCTTTCATCTGGGGGAACAGGCACTACCGCCTTTAAACATAGCGACTTGTCCAAAGTGGTCCACACAACAGCACCTTTTGATTGCAGACCCACAAAGGGAAATGACGAAAGCATTCGGAATTGGCTCTGTGCATTCCAGGATATAGCCGAACTAAATGGTGTCTAGCACCCAGGAATCCTTAGTAACCCAGGCCCATTTCTGAAAGAAAAGGCAAAGCCTGCCTTCAACCGGAGGGACCAGAGAATGGGCCCCCAAATCTTCACTGTGCAGCCCGGAAGGGTCGTCCTCTAGAGGGGCATGGGCGGGAAGGCATATATAAGGCTCTCCGTCCACGAGATGAGGAAGGCATTCGCTGCCACCCGGGACGGGTGTGGCTGAAGGGGGCAGAAGTAGGGCAACAGAGCTGGCTTGGCTGGCAAAGAGGTCCAGCCGTTGAGTTCCCCGGAGCCAGAAGAGCTGACAGGCCACTCTGGGGTCCAACTGCCACTCGTGCAGCTGGAGGACACAGTAACATAGTAAATGACGGCAGATAATGACCAGTATGGTCCATCTAGTCTGCCCAGTAAGATGGCAGGAGTAGGTGCACCCCTCCTCATGTCTTTGTTCAGGGGTGCACCTAGAACTCTGTGCAGGCTACCCCTCCCAATGTCTTTGTTTAGGGGTGAACCCACCGCTCCATATAGGACACCCCTATTTGTTGAGAAATTAGATGGTTCTGTTTATTTTTATATTATCCTGTTGCTGTAAAGGAATTCACTGTGTCTGTCCCATGCCATTTTGAATTCCATCACTGTGTTTGCCCCCACCACTTCCATCGGCAGGGCATTCCAAGCATCCACCACCCTTTCAGTGAAAAGGTATTTCCTGACATTGCCTATCAATTTACCACCTTGCAGCTTCATGTCAGGCCCTCTAGTTTTACAGCTTCCCCGTCTTTGGAAGACGTGTGATTGTTCATTATTTCTCTAAGTATTTAAGGGTCTGAATCATATCTCCCTTATCCCTCCTCGCCTCCAAAGTGTAAATATTTAGGTCTTCAAGTCTCTTCTCATAAGGCTTCTGACGCAGGCTCCAAATCATCTTGGTTGCCTTCCTCTGAACAGTTTCCATTCTTTTTACATCCTTTGCAAGATATGGTCTCCAAAACTGAACACAGTGTTCCAAGTGAGGCCTCACCACAGTGACTTATACAGTGGCATTAGTACCTCTTCCTTTCTGCTGGTAATTCCTCTTTGTATGCAGCCAAACACCCTCCTGGCTTTTGCCACCGCCTTGTCGCACTGTTTTGCCACCTTGAGATCTACAGAAACAATCAAACCAAGGTCTTTCTCCTGATCCGTGAACACCAACCTCTCGCCCCCTATCGCGTACATTTACCTTGGATTTCTGCTACCCAAGTGCATGACACTGCACTTCTTTGAATTAAATCTTGATTGCCAAGCATTAGAACATTCTTCCAGCTTTTGTAGATCTTTCCTCATGTTAAGCACTCCCTCGGGGGAGTCCACTCTGTTGCAAAGTTTTGTGTCATCTGCAAAAAGACAGACCTTTCCATTCAGTTGTTCAGCAATATCACTCACAAATACACTGAACAGTGCCAGGCCCAGGACCGAACCTTGGGGCACCCCGCTAATCACCTTTCCTTTCAGAGTGAGCACCATTTACCATCACCTTCTGTCGTCTGTCAGTCAATCAATTTCTGATCCAGTTTACCACCTTGGGACCCATCCCCAAACAACTGAGTTTATTGATAAGCCTCCTATGAGGGACAGTATCAAAGGCTTTGCTGAAATCCAGGTAGATGACATCCATCACATGCCCCTGATCTAGTTCTCTGGTCACCCAGTCAAAGAACTCAGATTTGTTTGGCAAGATCATCTTCGGTAAAACCATGTTGCCTTGGATCTTGCAACCTGTTGGTTTTGAGAAAGTTCACTATTCGCTCTTTCAGGAGCGCCTGCCACGGAGGTAAGGCTCACGGGCCTGTAGTTTGACATTTCTTCCGTCACCACTTTTGTGAAGAGGTACGACATCAGCCATTCTTCAGTCCTGAGGAACTTCTCCTGTTTCCAAGGATCTGTTGAAAACATCCTTTAACGGCCCTAAGCTCTTTCAGTATCCTAGGATGTATCCCATCCGGTCCCATGGCCTTGTCCACTTTCAGCTTTGCAAGTTGTTCTAACACATCATCTTCTGTGAATGGTGTGGTATCTATCTCATTACCATTTTTATATTTGGGAGTCACAGGTGGTCCTTCTCCAGGATTTTCTTTAGTAAAAACAGAGCAGGAATATTTGTTTAGCAATTTAGCTTTTTCAATGTCACTTTCCACGAGTCCGTTCCCAGCACTTCTGAGTCCTGCAATTCCACCTCTGATCTTCCTTTCCCAAATATACCTGAAGAAGGTTGTGTCGCCACACTTAACATCTTTAGCCATTTTTTCCTTTGCCTTTGATTTTGCTATCTTTATTTCTCTTTGTCTGAGTTTGATCCTGTATTCATTTCTGTGTTCCTGTTTGCAAGCTTTTGAATTTTGTGAAAGCTGTGTTTTTTGCCTTCATTTGAGCAGCCACTTCTTTAGAAAACCAAATAGGTTTCCTTCTCCTCTTGTTTTTATTTACTTTTCTTACATAAGTATCTGTTGCCCCTTTTATTGCCACCTTTAGTTTAGCCCATTGCAATTCCACTTCCCTTATCTCTTTCCACACTGTTAACTCCTCCTTTAGGTACCCGGCTATTTTACTGAAGTCAGTGTTTTTGAAGTTTAGGACTTTGAGCTTGCTATGATTGGACTGCACCTTGGCTTTTATCTCAAACCACACTATGTGATGATCGCTGTTGCTCATAGGGGCACCCGCCCAGACATTCAACACAGTATCACTGTTGGTGAGCATTAAATCCAGTGTTGAGCTTTCCCTGATTGGTTCTAACACCATTTATCTAAGTAACACATCTTGGAGAGCATCCACAATTGTTTTGCTTCTTTCCAGATTTGCAGAAGGAGTAATCCAATCCACATCAGGTAGATTAAAAGTCACTCAATATGATCGCTTCCCCCTTTGTGGCTATCTTGGCAATATCTATAATCAATTCGTTATCTCTCTCTTCGATTTGAGTTGAAGGTCTGTAGACTACAGCAGTATGGATGACAGTGACATCTCCTCTTTCCAACACAATCCAGAGCGCTTCTTCTTTTCCCCATGCCCCCTGCATTTCAGTAGCTTTAATATTGCTTTTTACATACAAGGCTACTCCTCCTCCTCTTCCATTTTCTCTGTCTCTTCTGAATAGATTATAGCCTGCTATGGCTATATCCCAATCATGCGATTCATTAAACCATGTTTATGTAATGGCCAAAATGTCCAAGTCCATTTCCACCATTAGGGCTTCCAGGTCTGGAACTTTATTGGCTAAGCTTCGAGCATATGTGCTCATTGCTTTCCAGCATTTAACTGGTTTGTGTGTATTTTGCATTGATTTTGTTCTTCTACCTACTTCTTCCCACTTATTTTTGATGTGTGGTTTAAAAGTGTGGCTGTTTCTGATGTTATTCTGCTTTTGCAGGGAGTGACGTGCAGAACTTGAACTTGCCCTTCCCTATCTGTCACCCCCTTTTTCTAGTTTAAATGCTTATGCACATACTGGCTGAATTTTTCACTTAGGATTCTTTTCCCTGCGACAGAGAGATGTAATCCATCAGCACAGTATAATCTCTTGTTGGTCCATCTGTTTCCCCAGTCGCTTATAAATCGGAATCCTTCCTCTTTGCACCAGGTCTGAAGCCATGCATTAAAGCCGTTTATGTGATGTAGCCTTTCTGCCCCCTTACCAAGAACAGGTAGAACTTCTGAGAATGCTAGTGTTAACAATGGGGTTGAGTTTCTCCCACAGAGTTTGAAAGTCCCTTTGAACTGTAGTGGCACTGTTTCTAGCCAGGTTATTTGTACCCAAGTGGATGACATCAATTTTGGAGTGCTCACTTTCAGCGATAAGTACATCAATAATTTGGTTTGTATTCTTGCTAGCTGAAGAGCCTGGGAGGCATTTGACTAACTTCTCTCCTTTGAGCTGTGTTTCCAAGTAGGTACCTCTGATGATGGAATCACCAAGTAGCAATAGTTTTCTGTTCCTTGAGTTTTTCTTCATATTTGAAGCTTTATCAGAAGATTGGGCATTGACTGTCTCATTTAAGGTCCCTTCAGCTTCCCTGGATTGGGCATTCTCATTAACCAAAGCAGAGAAGGCATTATGCAGTGATATGATGTACAGGGTGTTTCTGCATTACAGGATGCATTCTACCAGAGCCCACTGTGATCCATTTGTTCCTGGGATGTTTGATTCTCTGTGGGAGTGGTGGAGGACTGTTTGGTTTGTATCCTAGAAGAGGTGTGTTTCATTGCAGCTACTTCTTCCCTTAGAGTCAATTCTTTATGTATGGCTGCTAACTTGAGGCGCATAGGGCAAGCTCTTAGGTTCCAGATGATTTGTCTCAGAATGAAGGCTCCACAATTATTGCACTGAATACAAGACATGTGTGGTCCTAGAAGGAGAAGAGAAGGTGGACCTATCACCAAATTAAGAGAATAGTTGTCAACGTAAATGACCACTATATAGGCAATGCAGCCCTGGGGTGGGTGGGGTGAGGGGTAGGGTCGGTGGGAACTTAAGTGTCCTTGGCCAGCAGGCCTTACATGAACTGAGGGCACACTTAGATTTCTGATTTGAGGGCTACACAAGGAATGTAGGCAGTCAGAATATTCCCAGAAGTGTATTTAAAACCAGTAGTTAAATTTTATATCAGCTACACAACCAACAGGATAGGTAAGGGATACAAAGCTAGAAGCTTATCTGTTTGCTGGAGAAGCTGTGGAGTAACAATAGAAACTCTTGAGGCACACGCTGATTTCTGAAGCTGCAACTCAACTACATCCAAGAGAGCCTTCTCCCTTTACGCCCCACTATTATGGAACTCACTTCCTTCATTCATAAGAGACACTAAGAACCCTAAGTCCTTCTGTAAACTGCTAAAAACATTTGTTTCAGGAGCACTTTGGTGAACCAGTCACCTAGTTAAAATACTCCTTGGAAAACTGCAGTCCTCCCACTTTGCAAGATGACGTCTAATTCACTGTAACTATTTATATATATATATATATGCTTATTTCTCTGTACATTCTTCTCTTATCCCCTACCACTCTCTGTTAAAATGTTACATGTATTTTTTGTATCTCCAGGAACAAGCAGGAATGTAGTCCTCACATATGGGCATCGTCGGTACCGACGGAGCCCACACAGGAACACTCCCCAGCCCCCAACAAGAACGCCCCTGGGAGCATCCCTCAGCACATGCACGCTGCCCTCCCAACTGTCCCTCTTCAGTTCTTCATTTTCCGCGGAGCCGACAGGACCTATTCCCTGTCACCGCAGAAAATTACAGAAGAGCTGACAGGCCACTCTGGGGTCCAACTGCCACTCGTGCAGCTGGAGGACATTGCTTAGCCTGTCTGCCAGGGCATTATCTTGGCCCGGCAGATATACCACCCGTAGGAGCATCACTACTACTACTATTGAGGATTTGTATAGCACTACAAGATGTACGCAACACTGCACAGACATGTAAGAGACAGTCCCTGCTCATCAGAGCTTACAATCTAGTCAAGACAGACAACACAGGTGTAAACAAGGATAAACAAGGGGGAATGGTAAAGAAACAAGGAGATCAGGTGAGTCAAGATCCAAAAGCAGCAGCAAAGAGGTTTTCAGTCTGGATTTGAAAAGGGTCAGAGAAGGTGCCTGGCATACAGGCAGAGGAAGTTTGTTCCAGGCGTAAGTTGCAGCAAGGTGAAAGGAGCGAAGTCTGGAGTTAGCAATAGAAGAGAAGGGCACAGATAGAAGCAATATGCCAGAAGAGCGGAGCTCCCGAGGGGGGGGGGTGTAAGGAGGGATAAGAGAAGAAAGGTAGTGATGAGCTGCAGAGTGAATGCACTTATAGGTCAGCAGGAGAAGTTTGAAATGGATGCGGAAATGGATAGGGAGCTAATGAAGTGACTTGAAAAGAGGGGTAATATGACCATGATGAGGCTGGCCAAAGATTAGTCGCACAGCAGAGTGTTGAATAGATTGAAGGGGAGCGAGATGATTCAAAGGGAGACCAGCAAGAGGTAGGCGACAGTAATCAAGACGGGAGGTGATTAAGGAGTGGATAAGTGTCTTAGTAGTGTGTTCAGAAAGGAATGGGCGTAATTTTGTTGATGTTATAGAGAAAGAAATGGCAGATCTTAGTTATCAGATGGATGTGTGTGGAGAAGAAGAGAGTCGTCAAAAACAACCCCAAAGTTGTGAGCTGAGGAAACAGGGAGAAGTAGAGAGTTAGCCACAGAGACTGAGAAAAGAGGAAAAGAAAAGGGTTTAGGGGATAAAATAAGCAGCTCAGTCTTGGCCATGTTCAATTTCAAGCAGCGGTGAGACATCCAAGCAGCAATGTCAGAAAGGCAGCCATAGATCCAGGCCTGGATTGCTGGAGAGATTTCAGGCGTAGAGAGGTAGATCTGGGAGTTATCATCATAAAGATGGTACTGAAAGCCATGGGAAGAGATGAGCGCACCAAGGGACTGGGTATAGAGAGAGAAAAGGAGTGGACCCAAGATAGATTCTTGGGGTACACCAACTGAGAGCGGGATAGCAGCGGAGGAGCAGCCACCAGAACAAACACTGAAAGAGCGATGGGAGAGATAAGAGGAGAACCAGGATAGTACAGAGCCCTTAAAACCAAGTGAGGACAGGGTATCAAGGAGAAGGTTGTGGTCAACCATATCAAAAGCAGCAGAGAGGTCAAGGATGAGGACAAAGTAAAGGCCCTTGGATTTTGCCAGGAACAAGTCACTGGAGACTTTGGCAAGAGCTATTTCAGTAGAGTGTAAAGGCGAAAGCCAGATTGTAAAGGATCCAGGAAGGCATGAGAGGAGAGGAAGTCAAGACAGCGGCGGTGAAGCACACATTCAAGTACTTTAGAAATGAAGGGGAGGAGGGAGACGGGTCGATAATTAGAAGGACAGGTAGGATCAAGTGAGGGTTTCTTGAGAATCCTTCTATCCCACTGCGGTTCGCATATGAGCAGTGGGATAGAAGGATCCCCTATGAGGAGAGGCTCAAAAAGGTTAGGGTTCTTCAACCTGGAAAAGAGATGGCTGAGGGAAGATATGATAGAGGTCTATAAATTAAACAGAGTGGAACAGGTAAATGTAGATCGATAGTCTTTCTACATTTTGATGGCATAAACAACGGGACATGCAATGAAGCTGCAGTGTAACCCATATAAGACTAATAAGTGAAAATATTTTTTTCACTCAATGTGTACTCAGACTGAAATTCATTACCGGAGGATGTAGTAAAAGTTGTTAATGTAGCTGGGTTTAAAAAAGGTTTGGACAAGTTCCTAGAGGAAAGGTCCATAAACCATTATTAAAGGGTACCCGAGAAATCCACTGCTTGTCCCAATACAAGCACTGTGGAACCTGTGTCTTTTGGGGAAACTGCTAGGTACTCGTGATCTTGATTGGCCACTTTTGGAAACAGGATACTGGGCTTGATGGACCTTGGTCTGACCCAGTATGGCATATCTTATGTTCTTATGAACAGAGAGCTACTGCCTCCTGGCAGAGGGTGTACAACCCTGTGCCCCCTTGCTTGTTGACGTAGAACACTGCGACACGGTTGTCCGTTTGGGTCAGCACCAAATGGTGCTGCAGACTGTGGCGAAAGGCTCGGAGAACCAGGGATATGGCCCAAAGCTCCATGAGGTTTATCTGCTGTTGCCTTTCCGTCCATGAAAAACTGCCGAGTGCAGAGGTCCTCGCAATGAGCCCCCCCCCCCAGTCCAGGAGAGAGGCGTCCGTGGTGAGGACTTTGTGGGGGGGGGGGGCAGGGGCCATCACCCTGTCTCGCAGCCAGCCTGTGGTCTGGATCCACTGGGAGCGGAGGCACCACTGGGCCACCCTCATGTGAAGATGGGCACCCAGGGTAACATGGACAGTGAATACCATGTGGCCCAGCAGTCTGAGCAGAAGGTAAGTGGACAATGAGCATTGGTGCTGCATGTCTGTAGCCAGCACCCTGAGGCAGTCAGCTCTGTCCAGTGAGAGGTAGGCTCTGGCCTGAATGGTGTCCAGGAACCACAAAGAGCAGTGGCCCTCGCAAACTGTAGGTACAGAAACACAACAAGCGAGTGGCATATGGAGGTCACAGGTGCCTTTATTGTTAACAAAAAAACAAAAAAAAAAAAGCCAACCCCTAAGCGTTTCGGCATTTTGCCTTCCTCAGGGGAAGGGGGGATGCAGCTTGAAACATAAAAAGTATAATAAAATAAAAATCGTTAATATATATAAACAATTATTAATAAATATAAAAACTAAATCATAAAATCACAATTAAAAAAATAGAACATAAGAATATGAATAACACAATATATCTACTACAAATTATAATTTAGAAAAACAATGATTAACAATTAAAAGAGGCAATAATTTAAAGAAAGAATAATTAAAAGAAACAGAAACAAGGGCAGAGGGCTGTAAACCACCATATGTGACGTAAGATTGCGTCAATGAACTCTATACATGGTAGAAGAGATGAGGTGGGTACATAATCGGACCTAATGATTATCTTTACTAACACTTGATATACCGCCCATGTCAAGACATTAGGGCGGTTTACAAATAGCACAGTTACTTAACTGTAACAGGTGATCTCTGGGAACAGCAGGAATAAGTCTTCACATATGGGTACGTCGGTACCGACGGAGCCTGCGCGGGAACGCTCCCCAGCATCCAATCAGAAAGCTTTTGGGAGCATCCCTCAGCGCCTGCGTGCTGCCTTCCCGCCTTTCCAACTGTCTCTCCTCAGTTGAGTTTTATAGCTGAGACAAAAGAGAGAAAGAGGAAAGGAAGAGAAATAGAGAGAAACAACTCCTAGGGGAGATGGGTGGGTTGTGAAGACTTATTCCTGCTGTTCCCAGAGATCACCTGTTACAGGTAAGTAACTGTGCTATCTCCAGGTACAAGCAGGAATGAGTCTTCACATATGGGGACTCCCAAGCTAAGATGCCTGGAGCCCTAGCATGTTGGTGATTGAAACATGCTCCACCTCATATGCCCAGGCATCCCGAGGATGGAGGGTAGGAGTTGAAGAAGAGAGGAGCTGTAGGAGACTGCTGACCTAAAATAGGACTACAGATAAGGAGTCTCTGTATATATGATAAGCATCATGAAATGTATTGAAATGAACAATCACCATATGGACCTCACCTACTGGATTGCAGGAAGTAGAGAGGCTGATGGAATCTACTGGGGATCCAGTAGAGGAATCTTCAAGATGACCTCACAGAAGTGAGTTGAAGGTCAAAATCTGGAACTGACAGGTGACCCCAGGATTCAACTGGGGAAGAACAAAAACGGTAGGTCTTTAGTAGAAAGCTTTATGGAAAAAGCTGAAAACTCTTTTGGCTACAGAGTTAATTATAGTTAGGAGCAAAAGAGGAAGACTGACCGAGTTGGACAAAATTGGCTTAGTCCTTGAGGGAAGAAGGGGTATGGAGAAAAACCCCGTAATCCCAAGGAAGGACAGATGTCTGAGGAGTTGGAAACCTCAGAGCTACTGAAGATCCCCCATGTCTGTCCTAACTAACGAGAGGTAGGAAGATAAAGGAATAGGGAGCTTCAGGGATACCTGAACCTAAGGTTATGGTAAAAGCTGTCAGTACCACAGCAGTGGTTGTGTGCATAAAACCGAAACATACTGTGAAATAGTATGAACATGTGAAAACCCACTGTCTGGAACAGATAGGAAGGAAAAAACACCTTTATGAGCACAGACAGTTAGAGAGATAAGTATGTGAATACATATCTACCTAAAAGAAGTATCTCAACAGAGGAACACATATATATATGTATATATATAGATAGATAGAGATATGTTTATGGCGAGATCCAGGGGGTATAGTCTATGCACACATGGCTGACAGACATATGCATCTAAAGAAAGCATATAGACATATGAACCTATATGAATATATATATAGGTCTAAAGAGAAATGTCTGCAATTAAGCAGAAAGAGATGTCTACAGGAATCTGCACATGGAAGATGTGAAGAGGAATGATTCATCTCATAACAAGAAGGTGGAACCTACTTGAGAAGATATAGAGAATCTATTCCCTCTGGTTAAGATGGAGTAGAATGCTACCCAGTAAAATAACCAGGCTGGTTGCGAGAACACAGAGGATAATATTAGTCTGTAAACAGCAAGTCCTGAGTCCAGTAGAACTCTAACATGGTGAAGGGACAGAATACGCATAGGAAGAGACACCAGGTAGACCCACTTGAGGGACAAGGAGTGGGGTATCATGCGTTAGTTAAATATGTGCTGTCCATGAAGGATTAGGATACCATGAGGACGAGCTGCAAGGAAAAAGAGCATATTTCCTGTAGGAATTTGGTAACTCTTTAGACTGTCACGTAGGAAAGGCTTATGCCCTTTATTAAAAGGAAATAGAAGGGTGTAAGAACCCTCACAGTCATGGGAGGTGACTGGGGAAGTCCTTTTCAACCATACAGGATAGTCATTAGAGAAAAAACCCTCATGCTCTCTAGCAAGGGCCCATAGTGGAAAGCTTCTCTGTAAGATTGCAGAGAGCATTATGCAGGAGAGTTGGGAAAGAAAACTGGCTGTTGGAGACAACCAGCTGCCAGCTGATCTATGCTGTCAACTCCAAGAATTTGGAGATGGCAGAAAAGAAGTTATAAGGATTATTCAAGATAGATGAGCACTATCTTGGAAGCACTACTAAGGTTAGATAAAAAGTAGTGGAAGACAATACTGGAACTTAAAGAAAAGTACCAGTAGACCAATCACTGAAGCTCCTGCATGGGCAGCTGCTGAATGGCAGAGCAGAAAGATCTTTCTGTTTTTAACAGAGAGAACAGACAGAATAAGAGGAGAATATCCTGTCCCTGTCTGACAAGCTGCCCAGATGAGGAAAAAAGGGGTTTACTCAAGAGAAAGAACTCTACACTGGAATGGAAAGGAAGACTGGAAAAGCTAAGAAAGCCTTCCATTAGTATGATACCACTCTTACAGGGGAACCCTAGAAAAGAAGGTAAAGAAAAAATAGGAGCTGAGGTGAGACTTGCCATACGGTAAGTCTGTAGAAGGAAAAATTCATGGTGGTACAGAAAAACTATCATGAGATAGTTGGCAAACCTCTCTTCAGTGTAGGAAGAGGAAGAAAATCCTGTGACCCATAGACATGAATATCCTGACAGCTCAGCATACCGAAAAACAAGTGGATGTCCTGGAAACAGGAATCCAAGTGTAGAGGTTTAAATGAAAAAACAGTGAAAAAACTTCTAATGAGAAGAAGTGGACTGTATATTATAACAGATTAATTGGAACCCTATTGAGGGTTAATTTTCCTGGCTTGAGTTTGGATTCTTCAGACCAGGGCGAGTTTTCCCCTGTTTGGGAACATCGGCATGATGGGCAGGAGAAGAATAAAACCTTCTTTTAGGAAAAGGAGGTTTGGTAGGGCATTTCTTACCTGCTGGGGAAGGAGGTGGTTTAGGATGGCCCTCAGAAGCAGGGAAATCAGTGGAGCAATGAGCAACCTGACGCAAAGACTCCTTGTTGAAGAGATTTTCTCCAGTACAAGGAGTGTTACCCAGTCTTTGTTGTGCCCATCTGCTCAAGTCTGAAGCTTGGAGCCAGGCTCTACGTCGTGCTCCTATGGCCATAGCAGAGGTTCTGCTAACAGACTCAAAGGAGGCTAGGGAAGCACGAGAAAGAAACCTAGAGATATTCTGGCTATGACTAAGAAAGCAAGGAATAGTCTGCAGCCTTGGGCTCTGAAAGAAAAGGAGTCAAAAGAGATAATTTCTCTGTGACCTCCTGAAGGGATAGACTCATAAAAAATATATGAGAGAATCCTTGTTGCCAGCATAGATGTTTGGAAGGTTTGACGTCCAAAGGCATCTAGTGTTCTAGATGCACGACCTGGCGGGAAAGAAGAATGCTTCTTCTTGCTTTTTACCTTCCTCATTGCTGATTCCACTACAATGGAATGATGGGGAAGTTGAGTCTTTTGAAACCCTGGAGAGGGGGGCACCTGATACAGAAGAGCAGTTGCTGTAGAAGGTGAGGAAGCCCTTAAAGGTGTTTCCCATATTTTCAGAAGAAGATCCTGTAAAGAATTATGTAAAGGAAGCATTATATTTTCCTTTTCCCCAGAAAAGCCTTGTGTAGGATCATAGCCAGGGATAGGAATAGCCAGGAATGTTGCCATGTCAAGGAGAAATTTCTGAAAGAAGGATCTCCAATGGGAACAATCCCTGGACAGGCTAAACTCGAAGAACTAGGCTGGGCACCAGTACTTGTCCGGTGCAAAACAGGATCTCTAATGAATGGATACTGGGACTGGCGGGTATGACCTGAAACCGTCAGTACTGTAGCGTCCATGCTAGGTATCTACTCCAAACTAGATATAGAAAGGAGCGATCCTGGTGAAAAAAGCATGGATGAAGCTGGTCCCGATGTTCCTGCAGGTACCAGCATCGACACCGATACCGGTAGCTGAGCCGGAATCGAAGGCGATACAGACATCGAAACAGTCATCGGAGGCTGCTCAAACGGTACCGAGGAAACTCGAAAGTCTCGGTGAATATCCTCGGCACCACGCATCCGGAATCGGTGCGTGTCAGTTCCGAGACGCGTCGGTACCCAGTCTTCCAGACTAGATATCGATTCTAGATTGGGCATCGAAGGAAGCGAATCTATCGATGCATGTCTAGATGGTACCGACTTCAGGGGTCGTATCGACGGAGCTGCCGATACTGGAAAGTCAATCTGGGTATTGATCGTCCCGAAGGCACCGAGTACACCAGATGACGATCCCTGGTGAGGAGTGGATTGCTCAACACCAGTGCCGATGCCGGGGTATCGGTACCGCTCGAAGCGGATGCCACCCCCGAGCATGGCTCAGGTATGTTCTGTGAGGGGTGAGCCCCAGGAACAACCTGAAACCCCTGAAAGGCTTTGGAGACCGAAGACTCCCACTGGGGTTTTGAAGCCAATGAGGTCTTGAGGGCAAGGCCGGAGCCGTCATCATGCTTGGCATGAGACCTACCACCCAAGAATTGGCTAGTCTTAACAGACTGTTTGTGGGTTACCTGATCCTGTAGAGAAGAAATGGTCGGTGCTCTTACACTGGAAGGGAAAACTGCATCGAGGGAAACTCGAAATGGAGAATTTCTGCTCATAAAATTGTAGCCTGATGGCTCTGGAGGAAAGGGGTCAGGACCCAAACAGGTTAGACACCAGTTATTGGAGTCTAAAAAGAAAACTGTATTTCCACAGTTAAGGCACTTCTTAGGAGAAGGCTCCATAATGGAGAGGCCTTACAGGCCCAAAAATTCAAGACAGAAACAGAGGGAAAAAAACTCCCTGAGTTTTAGGAAAAAGAAAAGAAAAAACCACCGGCGGTACCGGTGGAGTTGGGGAAACAGCCGCGACCACAAGAAAACAAAAAGTAAAAGATTTAAAGAAAAAAAAAAATTTCTGCAGTGACAGGAAGACGTCCTGCCGGCTCCGCGGAAAAACGAAAACTGAGGAGAGACAGTTGGAAAGGCGGGAAGATAGCACGCAGGCGCTGAGGGATGCTCCCAAAAGCTTTCTGATTGGATGCTGGGGAGCGTTCCCGCGCAGGCTCCGTCGGTACCGACGTACCCATATGTGAAGACTCATTCCTGCTTGTTCCTGGAGATAAAACGTTACACAATATCGCTGCAGAAAAAGAAAGGAACGCCATATCAAAACAGAAAAGAGGTAGAAAGGACAGAAAGTAGAGCAAGCACAGACAATCTACAAGGTGTCATCATTTGAGAGGCCAAAAGCCTGTTGAAATAAGTTTGTTTTGAGTAATGTTTTGAATGTATGGTAGGAAGGTTCTAGATGGAGTGAGGACGGTAGGGCATTCCAGAGTGCTGGGCTGAGGAAAAAGAACACGGCACATCTGGTCTGCTCCAGGTGCGCTTGAGAGAGAGGTGGAAGAGAGCTGATTGTCATGAAGTGAACGGAGTTGACAGTGTGGCGTGTGTAAGGTGATGAGATCGGCAATGTAACGCAGTGTCGAGGTGTAAAGTGCCAGATATGTCAGGATTAGGAATTTGTACTGAAATCGAAACTGAAGTGGCAACCAGTAGAGTCTTTGGAATAGGAGAGGAGTGACATGATCTGATCGTTGAGCATGGGTAGCGAGGTGCGCAGCTTTGGAACAATTGCAAGCGTTGAAGCTGATAAGAGTGGTAAGTTGGCCAGAGCCATGTTGCAATAGTCCAGTCTGTTTACGACTAAAGGAAGCAGTAAGGTGATAAGGGATGCTGGAGGCAGTAGCGAGCGGACCGCTCTGATCTGTCTAAGTGCATAGAAAGAACGGCGCGTGAGGGCAGACAGATGTTCGTGAAAAGAGAGAAGAGTCTAAAGTGACACCCAGATAGTGAAAGGACTCCTCCAAGGGAATAGCAGTCGAGGCGAGCTGAGGGGCAATAATGGGACATGGGGTACTTAAAGACACCCACATAGCAGTTGACTTGAAGGGGTTCACATGGAGAAAATTGGAGGAAAGCCAAGATACAATATGGGAAAGAGTCGTTGAAAGACGAGATTGAAAACTATACTCACTTATGCACTCTGTGAAGAACCTTTTTGGACAAACACTAATGCACAATTATACCTCTGCTCTAGAGTGAAGAAAAGGACACGATCATTATTTTAATGAAAAAGCCTGGAAAGGGGGGGGGGGGGCGGGCGGCCCGCCCCGAGTTTGTTTTTTATTGCTAACGATATGATTTTATTCTTATATTATCTCCTTTTTATCCTTGAGCCATGCTTTTATTTCTCCCATTTGTATTCTTCTTCTTTTTTTATCCCCTCCTTCCCCCTCTTGCCTTCCCCTCCCCTCCCTCCCCCTCTCCTTTCCCCCCCTCTTCTTAGTTTGTTCTTATTGATAATGATATGATTTTATTCTTATGATTCACTTTTTATATACCCCTTTTTTTTATTCTTGAGCCCTGGTTTTATCGACAATTGGACCCCCTTTTTATTTCCCCCGTTTGTAAAGATATAGTTTTTTTATTCTCATGATTTACTTTTAATATTATCACTCCTTTATTTTTACTCTTGAGCCCTTGTATTATCAATAATGGGACCCATCATTTTTTTGTCTGTTTTTTTACTGCTGGATCCATTTGTCCCCGTCCTCTCCCCCTCCTGATTATATTTTATTACAATCATTTTACCCAAATCCATCACTTAGAATTTAACAGTATTTTATTTTCATTCCTATATGATTATGAAGTTTCTTAATTACTGCATCAAACAAAATGTTGCTGTGTATCAGCACTCCGTTCATATGAACAAGCAGTCATTTTCATTTTTATTTATTCAATGTTTTTATCTGCAGTTTTAAACTGTTCTCACACATTTTTTTTAAATGTTTGATTTAGTTTTTAGTTTTTTCACAAAAATATATTTTTTGATCTTGTGTTGGCACGCTTTTGGATCTTTTAAAGGTCTGCATCTTACCGTTTGCTTACAAAGATGCTACTGCTGTCAGAGGTCTGTTTTAAAACAAAAGTGAGTAAGCCCTTCCTGCTCCTGTCTACGTACTTTTAACCACTATTACTTGCTGGTTTTATTTTTTGTGATTTATCTCCTGTTTTAATAAGTTCGTTATTTACTCTTTTGAAGATGGCGCACATCGCTGCTGTGACTATGTTGCTTCACTTCATTACGATTCTCAGTTGCACGCGATCCACAACAGCTTCAAAAAGACTATGAACCTTTATCAGTGATTCATTCACTTATTTAGAAATTATAAAATTTTTAAAGCTTACTTTAGATTTATTAGTATTGGATCACTTGGTTGACTCCACATATGTATAAAGTTGTTTAGAATGGATCGATGGCATCATGTATAGTATTGCATGCAACGATCGCCTGTGTTTTGGTTCTGTGTTTTAGGTTTTTTATTTAACGATTGATGCCCATGCTTCACACTATTTTTGGCAGACAACATGGATATTATGATCACAGTCTTAAAGGCATGTCACCGCAGTTTACACAAACTGTTACTGATTTATACAATAACTTTTTTTTATATATGAATAGAATACAGCATCATCATTTTAATCAATTTTTAGCTCAGTAGATGCGTTTTTATCCCTCTTATTTCAGTTTTTTTCACTTCTTATTGATTATTCTTTAGACCATGTGTCTCTTAAATAAATGCGAGCAGATATAGCTCCCCCCTTTCCAGGCTTTGTCATTAAAATAATGATCGTGTCATTTTCTTCACTCTAGAACAAATGTATAATTGTGCATTAGTGTTTATCCAAAAACCCTGCCTAACTTACAGACTCCAACAACCTTAATGTCCTGATCCACAACTGGAATACCACAATCTCCTCAGCAGCCAGCACAAATAGAAACAGCACCAATACCAGACCCATCTCCTCAAAAGCCCGATGGTTCACCCCCAGCCTCCGCAAACTGAAAACCAGACTTAGAAGAACCGAAAAGAAATGGAGAAAAACCAAAAGCGACAGACAAAGCAAAATACCTCCACGAACTCAATGCATACAACTCAGAAACTGACAATGCCAAAAGAGCCTACCATACCAAAATCATCGCAACAGCCATAAACAAACCTCGAGAGCTCTTCCAAATTGTCAAAAATCTAACAAAAGCACCCAGTAACTCCGACCAGCTGCCAGACATCCCCCCTGATCTTCTAGCCCGACAATACAAACAGCTGCAGCAACCACAAAACCCACATCACTACGCTGAAACAACCACCAAGATAACTTCATACACTACCCTGATCAGAGACTGGAATACATTCGACACAACCTCAAAAGAAGAAATACCCTCCACCATCTCCTGCTTGAACACCACCACCTCCGCGCTAGATCCTTGCCCTGCCGACTAGATAAAGAAAACCAAAGGCGACCTCAGTGCACCACTAACCCACATCGTAAATGAATCCTTTAAACAAGGACACATGCCAGACGCCCTCAAGACCACAATCATCCGACCAACCCTAAAAAAGCACAACCTAGATCCCCTAGACCCCATCTCCTACAGGCCAGTAGC
The DNA here is from genome assembly GCA_033557465.1 of Ichthyophis bannanicus. NCBI lineage: Eukaryota > Metazoa > Chordata > Amphibia > Gymnophiona > Ichthyophiidae > Ichthyophis > Ichthyophis bannanicus. The sequence goes on along the minus strand of CM066035.1, from coordinate 896,181,495 downwards.
AAGCCTCCCGCTCACCGCAAAGATAATTGAGAAGATAGTCCAACGTCAGCTTCAAGAACACCTAGACATTAACAACATACTGGACCCGCAGCAACACAGATTCCGACCATTACACGGGGTCGAGACCCTAATGACCATGCTGATGAACACCCTTATCATAGGAACCCAAGAGAAACACTCCGGATACATCCTAATTTTTCTGGATATATCAGCGGCATTCGACACCATCTCCCATAACACCCTTATCCACAGACTCCAAACAATTGGGATCAAAGGTACTGTACTCCAATGGTTCAGGTCCTATCTAACCAACCGACAGCAACTGATCCGCACCAAAACCTCCACCTCATCCCCCTTCCAGCATCAAGGAGTACCACAAGGATCCACACTATCAGCCATGCTTTTCAACATCTACCTCCGTCCACTCTGCTCAGTCATATGCACTCACAATGTCAACTTCCACATATACGCCGATGACATAATGCTCTACGCCCCAATTACAACCACGGACCCAACAAACGACCAGCTATCAACCTGCTTCACCGACGTATCCAACTGGCTACAAGAGAACAACTTATCCATTAACATAAAGAAAACCGAAGCCCTTATAGTGACAAAAGACCCAGACTTCAAACCACCCACTCACCTCACCATGGGAACCACGCAAATTCAAGTACAACCACACATAAGATATCTCAGCATTATCATTGATCAAGCCCTAACTCTTAAGCAACAAATCAACAAGACCACGAGGTGGATCGCCCATTTACATCTCATGAGGATAAGGGACATTTTGCATGTGGCGCCTGTGCTTATTGTTCGCTTTCCTTGTTGGGCAAAGATTGGATGATGTACATACCTCTCGGACATATTCGTTTGTATGGCACACAGACTGCCTTTCGGTATTTGTGGTATACCTGATTATATGTCCCTGTTCCCTATATTATGTGGGCCGTACTAAACGTGCAGTGAAGACGCGACTCTCTGAACATGCCCTCTAGATTACGGATGGCGACCCTCTCGGTCCCCATGGTTGAACATTGTTTGACCAACCATCATGATTTTGGCTCGCTTAGGTGGCGGGTGCTGGACTTTGTGCCTTTGGACCCCAGAGGGGGAGATCGGTAACAACCTCTGCAACTACGAGAGCAGCGGTGGATTTTTCTATTAAATTCAGTTTCCCCTCGGGGTTTAAATCAGTAGATTGACTGGCACACGATTGTTTAGAGTATGGTTGACAGTTCTTCTGCACTGGTGTCCAATGGGGGTTTCCCTGTTCAGTGGGATCCATCTGATTGGCTAAGGTGTCTGAGTGCTTTTGATTGGTAGTTAGTAATCTTCCGGCTATGTGACGTCAGATGCCGGGGTTTTTTAAATTTTGGAAATGTTCCCATTTTGTTAAATCGTAGTTTTGCATTTTGCCGGTAATCAGCAGACTTGAAGCAGGGTTATGGAAGATTTTTGAATTAACCCGAAACGTGTGGCACGTCGTCATTTGGTGTACCTGGCAAAAAGCTTGCTGTTTGCTTTGACCAAAAGTCATTTGGTGTACCTGGCAAAAAGCTTGCTGTTTGCTTTGACCCTTCAACGAGAGCGTCTTGTAAAAGCATCCACAAAGCTAAGTTCTATTGACTGTTGCAAAACTCTTGCTGTTTTTTTCATTAAAATAAAACTTTAAAAAAAAAAAACACCTACATGTTTCGGTGTTTTGCCTTCCTCAGGGGGAGGAAGGATGCAGCTTGAAACACAAGTATAAACTTTGTGATTAAAAGGAGTGGTCGCAGTGGTGTGGAGAGGACTTCTTCACATTGGGCCGACTGGGCTCCAACAAAAACTTAAAGGTTTAAAATATTCTAAATCCTATGTGTTTGTTTTTGAGGGGACTTTTGTTCACAGGATCTCTGTTTTTGATTTGATGAGAGGATTCTGTTTTGGTTTGTTTTCATCGAGGTAGCATTTTTTTTTTTTTTTTAAACAAAGGCACCTGTGACCTCCATACGCCACTCACTTGTGTTTCTGAATGGTGCCCAGCCATGCCCCTATGAACTCCAGACACTGTGTTGGGAGGGGATAGGTTTTGGGTGGTTTATCACAAACCCCAGATACTGAAGGATGTGGATGGTGCGGGCTATGGCCTGCTGCACCTCGGTGGCCAAGCCCCTTCTTATGAGCCAGTCATCCAGATAGGGTAAGACAAAGACCCCTTGGAGGCAAAGGTGGGTCCACGACTACCATTAGGCACTTGGTGAAGACTCTAGGGGCAGAAGCTAGGCCAAAGGGTAAGTACCCTGTACTGGCAGTAGTCGCCCCCACCATGAATCTGAGGTATTGTCTGTGGCTGAGATGGATGAAGATGTGAGTGTACGCATCCTTTAAGTGCAAGGAGCATAGCCGTTCTCCCTGCTGGAGGTATGGCAGTGATGTTCCAAGGGAGAGCATCTTGAACTTCTCCCTCAGCAGGAACCTATTTAGGTCCGGCAGGTCTAGGATGGGCCATAGATCCCCCCCATCCTTTTGAGTACAAGGAACTACTGGGAGTAGAACCCTTTGCCCCAAAGATGTGAGAAACTAGTTCCTCTGCCCTGACCACTAGAGGACCTGTGAGTTCCTGCAGTAGCAAGGTCTGGTGGAGGAGAGTCATGAAGAGCTCTCCCGGGAAGTATGGAGGGGGTGTCTGCAGCAAATGGAGGAGGTAACCCTCCCTGACCACCTTCAGTGCCCAGGTGTCGATGGTGATGGATGTCACCTGTGGGAAAACAAGACTAGACGTCCCCCCTGTGGGCTGATGTAGTAGGCCACCTGGGAGGGAGAGGCTATGTCCAAGGAGTAATGGGGTTTGCTGAAGATATTCTCTCCAGGGAAGGGACATCGACCAATTTGTCCTGAATCCATTGCTCCAGGACGGACGACTGTAGCCATAGGCTGCCTGAGTAATAAACTTGGAGCATTCTCTGACTGCCAAGGCCAGGGTTCAGAAATGCTGGAGGGGTTCCTCAGAGACCAGCCAAGAACCTGGCGAGCTCCTGCGCCAGATCTCTCAGGTACATGCCCATGTACAGCTGGTATGCCTGGATCCAGCCGACGAGCATCGAGCCCTGGTAGCACTTAGTGCCCTCAGAGGGGGAAGCCCATGCTATGGATGCCATGGGCAGAAAGGAGTGTGTCTTCTGGCTCTTAAGCTGACACATGGATGACTCCACCACCATGGAATTATGTGGCAGCTGTGCTTTCTGGAACCCAGGGCTCCAACAGACTCGGTATATCGAATCTAACCGCCAGCTCACGACGGGTACTGGATGTGTTTTTTCCACATGCAGAGAAGCAGCCACTCCAGGATTTGTGGGACTGGCACTGTGAATGTTTCCTTTGGAGGGGCCTCGTGCTAGAGGATCTTGAGGTCCTCTGTGCAAGGGTCCCTCCTCAGACTCGGTGTCGAACGCCAGAGCCTTAGCCATGTCCCACATGAAGTCCAGGAAGGCCATATCCTCGGATGGGGATTGGCACCAGGTCTCAGTGGGAGATGGGTCCAAAGGCACATCGTGGTGGCATCGGATGTCCGGGGACTCCGGTGGAAGTGTAAAGGGCGGTCCAGGCTCTGGGCCTATGTCCTCTGGCGATCTTGTGGTCAGACCACAGGCACTCATTGTGGAGAATCTTGGGACCGAGATCAGGACTGTGGCCGAGGAACATCCCGAGGCTGGTAGCGCTGGAGAACCAAGCTTGACTACCGGAGAGGTCCTCGATGTTGAGGGCCCGGTGGATGGGGGTAGATGACCTGGAGGAACCAGACATCAGAGCACGCTGCTGGGCCATCAAGGCAGAGGTGGTGGTGTGCTCCAAGGTCGCCATTCATAAGAACATAAGAAACGCCATACTGGGTTAGACCAAGGCCCATCAAGCCCAGTATCCTGTTTCCAACAGTGGCCAATCTAGGTCACAAGTACCTAGCAGTTTCCCCCCAAAAAAGAGACACAGATTCCACAATGCTTGTGTTGGGGCAAGCAGTGGATATTCTGGGTCCACTTTAATAATGGTTTATGGACCTTTCCTCGAGGAACTTATCCAAACCTTTTTTAAACCTGGCTACACTAACAACCTTTACTACATCCTCCGGTAGCAAATTCCAGAGTTTGATTATATGTTGAGGGAAAAATTATTTTCTCTTATTAGTCTTAAATAGGTTACTCTGTAGCTTCATTGCATGCCCCCTAGTCTTTCTATATTTTGATGGCGTAAACAATCGATCTATGTTTACCCGTTCCACTCCATTTATTAATTTTTAGACCTCTATCATATCTCCCCTCAGCCGTCTCTTTTCAAGGATGAAGAGCCCTAACCTTTTTAGCCTCTCTTCATAGGGGTATCTTTCCATCCCCTTTACCATTTTGGTGGCTCTTCTCTGAACCTTTTCGAATAACGATATATTCTTTTTAAGATACTGTGACCAGAATTGCACACAATATTCAAGGTGCGGTCGCACCATGGAACGATACAAAGGTATTATGATATCCTTTGTTTTATTCTCCATTCCTTTCCTTATGATACCCAGCATTCTATTTGCTCTCTTGGCTGCCACTGCACACTGGACAGAGGGTTTTAACATGTTATCCACAATGACTCCTAAATCTTTTTCCTGGGTGGTGGTTCCTAATGTGGAATTTTGCATCGTGTAACCATAGTTTGGTTTGTTCCTTCCTAGGTGCATAAATTTGCATTTGTCCACATTAAATTTCATCTGCCATTTGGATGTCCAGTCTTCCAATTTATCAAGATCCTCTTGCATTTTAACACAATCCTCATGGGCTTTAACAACTTTGAATAGTTTTGTGTCATCTGCAAATTTGATAAACTCACTTGTTATTCCCATTTCCAGGTCATTTATGAATATGTTAAAAAGCAGCGGACCCAGCAAAGATCCCTGGGGTACTCCACTATTTACCTTTCTCCATTGAGAAAATTGGCCATTTAGCCCTACCCTCTGCTTTCTATCTTTTAACCAGTTCCTGATCCACAATAGTATACTGCCTCCTATCCCATGACTTTTTAATTTTGCCAAAAGTCTCTGAGGGACCTTATCAAAGGCTTTCTGAAAGTTCAGATGCACTGTATCGACACTCACCTTTGTCTACCTGTTTATTCATACCTTCAAAAAAACAGATTAGTAAGACAAGACCTTCCTTTGCTAAAGTCATGTTGGCTGTCTCCCATTAAGCCATGGCTATCTACATGTTCAATAATTTTGTTCTTTATGATGGTTTCCACCATTTTTCCCGGTACCGACATCAGGCTCACCTGTCTGTAGTTTCCCGGATCAACCCTGGAACCCTTTTTAAAAATTGGTGTTACATTGGCCATCCTCCAATCTTCAGGTATTACAGATTTTAATGATAGCTCACAGATTACTAATAGTAGGTCTGCAATCTCATATTTCAGTTCTTTCAACACCCTTTGATGTATACCATCCAGTCCAGGTGATTTGTTACTCTGCAGTTTATCAAATAGTTGTAATACATCTTCCCGGTGTATCAATATTTCTTTCAATTCTTTGGCAGCTTCTCTTTTAAATACCATTTCAGTCATGTGTAACATGCCTACATCAATGCCTTGCATCTAATTTGCCAGTGCTTGTGTTGTTTCCAGTTTGTCATTTGGCTCCTTTTTCCATTTCCTGAAAGATGCTTCTTTTTGGCAACAACCTCTCTGACCTCACCTTTAAACCATGCTGGCAGTTTTTTGGACTTCTTTCCACTTTTCGTAAAGCGTGAAATACAGCTGGTCTGGGCTTCCAAGATAGAATTTTTAAACACCTCCCAAGCTTGATGTAAATCTTTAACCTTTGCAACTGCTCCTTTTAGTTTTTACCTCTGATGCAAAACTGCGCAGGTTGAGAAGACTGAAAAAAAGGAAAGAAAAGAATCCGAGACACGATGCTGAGGCAGGCAAGCTCGGGGGGCAGGAAAGGGGACTGGTAAGTGACCGGAGAAAGAAGAATTAAGAGAAAATTAGAAGAATAATTAAACACTTTCCAGGGAAAGCAGACATCCATCCAATGGGCTCCGCAGAAAAAAAAAAAAAAAGGAGACCGAGGCAAGATGGCACCCTTGGGCAGGAAGGGGACAAACACATGCATGGTGTATCTCCCAAAGGCTTTCTTGAAAGCTGGGGAGAAACTTCTGCGTGGGCTCTGTCGGCGCTGACATCACCAATGTGTGTGAGGACAGACTTCCTGTTGTTCACGGGGAACCTCCAACTCAGTTATCTTGTCCTAAGCAGATCAGTTTTCAGCATCACCTCTCCCAATCCCAAATGTATACATCTTTTTAAAGTTTTTCAATAGTAGATTTCAACAAAAACGTAAGTGGAACTGGGAATAAGGTCCAAAGCAGACAAGCTGATATTTAGATATTTTTACCTAACCCTATCGATTTCAGTGATTTTGAATCAGTCAACTGGTACGAGTATAATAAACATGCATAAATAAATCGGTGTAAGTTAAATCACTTCTGAGTGTACCAGAATGCTTTCTTTTTGGGAATGGAAATTTCAAGAAACTGCCATGCTGCTTATTTCTTTCTACCGTTTATTACTAGAATAGCACAGAGCGATTGACATAACTACAAAGGCATCTCCAGAAACATAAGCCCTATACATAAACATTGAACATTACAGTAGAAAATGATATGACCCCCATCTACTCTGCCCATCCACAGCAACTTTTGAGTGTTCCAGTTCTTACCTTAAAAGGTCTCATACTGGTTCTTGGATGATCAAAGTCTTCTCCAAGTTGTCTTTTATGAGCATAGAAGTAATCTGAATTTCCACCATGAGAAAAGCTCTAGATTTAAAAAATAAAAAAAACACCATACTGAAAATCCTCTTCCATACCATATACAGTTGTGGTCAACATTATTGACACCATTGCATTTTAGGTATGTTGTGTACAATATCTTGAAAACTAATTGTAAATATTCCAATTTTATGTCAGCAAAATATGTTAATAGTATGTTCAAAGGTATACAACAAAGAAAAGATGTCTGTGCAACTTAGATGTAGTAATTTCTGAGGAAAAAACAAAACAAAATATGACCTGGACAGGATTAATGGCACCCTTCACTAATATTTGGTTGCACAACCCTTGGCAGTGATGACAGCCTCCAAACGGTTCTTGTAGCTATTACTTTCTTACATCTGTCTGTTGGTAGTTTCTCCCACTCTTCAACTGTGATTTCTGCAGCTCATAAATATTTCCAGGATTCCTTTTACCAATAGCAGATTTCAGCTCTTTCCAAAGTTATCGACTGGATTGAGATCAATACTCACTGTGGCCAGTTTAAACAGTCCACTTGTTCCTTTTTAATTATTCATTTGTACTTTTGGATGTATGTTTTGGGTCATTGTCCTGCTGACCCAGACCTAGCTTTCTGACACTAGATAGCACATTTCGCTCCAAAATACCTTGGTAGACCTCTGACTTTATGATTCCTTTAATATGTTCCAGGCCTACAGTTTCTGAGAAGCAAAACAGCCCCACAACAATATGGAACCTCCACCATATTTAATTGTAGGGTGTGTTTTCTTTCCTTATAAGCCCTATTTCTTCAGCAGTAAATGTATCGCTGGACTGCATTGCCAAAGAGCGCATGTTTGCTTCCATCTGTCCACAGAAATTTTTATATTTGTCCTTGAGCAGTGGGGTCCCCTCCATGGCCTTCGCCCATGAAGTTCTCCTTTGTTTAGTACGCGGCGTATGGTGCGGGTTGAAATCACCACTCCGCATTGCCCCAAGTCAGCCTTAAGCTCTCTGGATATTCTACATGGTGTTTTTTCAACAGTTCGCACTAACCTTTGAAGACTTCTTGGATTAATTTTCCTCTTCCCACCATGTCCTGGGAAGTTCTTGACAGTTCCATGAGCAGACATCTTAACATTGCAAACTATAGACACATGAATCCAAAGGTCTTTGGAGATGGCCTTGTACCCTTTGAAGTTTGATAATGATTTTTCTCACTGTCTTAGGCAGTTCTTGTTTTGACTATTGTGAAAATGGGAGTGGATTTGGCCATTTTGAACATTAGAGCCATCATTTATTGGTCGATTCAAGTCATGTGAGTACTGACAATTGATCATAGGTGTGTCTAATTTGACTGCAATGGGAATGTGGTTTTTCTGTTCAAACAGATTTGATATAAGGGTGCCAATAATCATGTCCTACATTCAAAAAACCTCTACCCTAATCAACTAATTCAATGACAAAGGGATCAGGATAGTCAATCAAGAGCTGTGTAAAATAATCTTACAGATAATTTAACATTGGACTCTGTTTATAAGGGCAAAGTCACTCTAGTCACAGTTTCCTTTTTAATCATTTAAGATGATAAAGATCACCACAACATGTGTAAACACTGCACATTGTAACAAACTCGCATAAGAGGAAAACAGTGACTTATTTCCATCATATGCACTCCATCATTGATACAGTACCCATAGTACTGGCTGTGTTGACCATACAAGCTGTGCTGATCCAAACAATTGGAAAGCTAACCCATTCAGCGATAGCGATAAAGAACTGCGTTTTGAGCTCCTGATGGTTTTTAAGCTCTGCTTCAGGCTCTTTGGAACATGAGTTACAAACTCCAAGGATCACATGAGGCCATCAATCTATCAAGAGAACACATTCACTGAAAGCTTTTTAAATAGTGAAAGCCAGTGAAACGAGAACCTGCAGAAAAAACACGGCCCAGCCGTGAGCAGCTGCAAGTGAATTTTATGACAGACTCAGAGGACCCCAGTGTCTAGGGAGAACCATGGTTTCGGAGCCTGAACAAGGGTCGGAGGGCAGGAGTTGCCTAAACCCCGAAGAGAATATGGAATACGGCCTGGCCAAAGGCACTGTCCTATCGAGACTCCCTCTCCAAACAGAAGTGAGCTGCAAAAGTGTGAACAGAAGACTATGTGGTGGCCCGGCAGATGTCCGCCAAGGGGACGGAGCATAGGCTTGCAACGGAAGTCACCATGGCTCTTACATTGTGCGCCATGACTCAGCGCTCTGACATCCCAGCCCGGCCATGGGCGAAGGCTATGCAGTCCCCCACCCAAATGGACAGGGTGCGCTTAGTGACGGCCTCCCCCAGACTGGGATCGTAAGAAATGAAAAGCTGCGAGACTTTATGGTGGCCCTGAGTACGTCGAAAGTAGAAGGACAGGGCTCTTTTGCAGTCCAGAGTATGCAAGACAGCCGCTGCCTTGTCAGCGTGGGGCCATGGGAAGAAGGTGGAGTACCACATCTTGATTGAGGTGGAAGGCGGACACTATCTTCGGAAGGAATTTAGGATGGTTGTGAAGCATGACCCTATTATTGTAGAACTTGGTGTAGGGTAGCTTGGCCACCAAGGCCCGAAGCTCGCTGACTCTACGGGCAGAGATGCACGCTACAGGAAGATGACCTTCCAGGAGAGAGAACGCAAATGGTAGTCCAGTGTGCATCTGTCGTCAGGGTGCACTGAAGTGGAGGCATCTGAAAAGGTGATTCTAAGAGTAGATTTTCTGGAGAGCACCACCACTGAAGGGATGTGGTTCAAGTGGCAGTGGCGTGGATGCTGTCCCAGAGACAGCCCAGGAAACACACAAATAGCAAGGGGAATTAGGTGGTCACAATTGCTTTATTGATTTAAAAACACCCCAACGCGTTTCGGCAAAGCCTTCATCAGGGGGCTGAGAACTGCAAAACCAACAGATAAATAATAATACATAAACATATATAAGATATGAAACAAAATAAGCATTATAGATAATAAAGAATAGAATAAAACAATTATTAATATAATGTCTAACATATATAGACAACTTCAAAAAATAACAATAAAGAATGTATACATACAGAGATCCAATGACATATACGAATCTCTTCAAGAGAGGGCCTGCAGTTCCGAAATGCGACGAGCTGAAGTTATTGCCACTAAGAATACCATCTTAAGTGTCAAATCCGGCAAGGAAACTTCCATTAGAGGCTCGAAGGGCGAAGCCATCAATGCTCATAGTACCAACACAAGGTCCCAAGAAGGGACAACCGGACGGACCGGAGGGCGTAGGAGCTTGACCCCCTTGAGAAAACACGACACATCGGAGTGGGACACAAGAGAATGACCGCGAATCGGTCCCCTATAAAACGTTAATGCTGAAATCTGTACCCTTAGAGTGCCAAGAGCTAAGCCTTTGTCCAGGCCATCCTGAAGGAAGGCAAGAATGTCTGGAATTTCTGTATTTCAAGGAGAAAGATGTTGCATACACCAGGACTCAAACACTCGCCACACCCTAGCATACACTACCAATGTAGACGGACGGCGGGCGTGGAGGAGAGCCGACACTACCTTGGGAGAGTAACTCTTACGGGCTAACCTACGGCGTTCAAGAGCCAAGCCGTAAGCAAGTAGGGAGTTGGATCTTCCATAGAGATAGGTCCTTGCCTGAGAAGTCCGAAGAGAGCTTGTAGCCACAGAGGAGGTACTCGAGATAATCTTATGAGATCGGCATACCAGGGTCTTCGGGGCCCAGTCCAGGGCTACTAAGATTACTGGGCCCTGGTGTTCCCTGATCCGCTGCAGGACTCTTCCGATCATTGGCCAAGGTGGGAACACAGAGCAAATGGTGTTTCGGCCATGGTTGTGCCAAGGCATCTATGCCATGAGAACTGTGCTCCCTCCAGCGACTGAAGATGATCGGTACCTTCACATCTGTGGCTGACACCATGAGATCTACTTTCGGCTGCCCCCACTCCTGAACTATCGTCTGGAACGCTTGTGGGGCCAGTTCCCATTCGCCGGGATTAAGAGTGTGTCGGCTTAGAAAATCCGCCTTCACGTTGCTGAGAGAGCTTGGAGGTTCCTCTCCGCCCAAGGGAAGAGAAGGGGCATCTCCTTTGATACCCCTGCGCACTTGGTGCCGCCCTGGTGTTTGAGGTAGGACACTGCAGTGGTGTTGTCACATAGGATCTGAACCGCTTGTCCCTGTAGGAGCCACTGAAACTTCAGTAAGGCGAAGCGAGCTGCCCTCACCTCAAGCCTGTTGATTGTCCATCGCGCCTCGTGCGTCATCTAAGTTCCTTGCGCTGAATGGGAGCGACAGTGCGTTCCCCATCCGGATAGGCTGGCGTCGGTTGTCAGCAAGATCCAGCATGGATTTTACAACAGTACTCCCCTGAGGAGATTGTGAGATGCGAGCCACCATTGTAGACTGCGTCGGACCTGCAGCTGTAATGGGAGATGGGTCGGGTAGGTCTTCCGTCACTAGTGACCATCTGGAAAGCAGAGCGCTCTGTAGACAGCGCATGTGCGCTTTTGCCCATGGCACGAGCTCGATGGTGGCGACCATGGATCCCAGGACTTGGAGGTAATCTCATGCCCGGGGGGCTCTTTGGGCCAGAAAACTTCAGAGCTGAGAAGCCAGCTTTAGGAAACGGACTTGAGTCAGGAATACACGCCCTTGACAGGTATCGAAACGTGCTCCCAGAAATTCGATCTCTTGAGACGGGTGAAGGCAACTTTTGACGTGGTTGATCACTCAACCGAGCTGCTGTAGGAACGCAACTACTGTCGAAATAGTGTTGCAAGTCTCTGGGAGGGAATCCACGCGAATGAGCCAATCGTCCAAGTACAGGTGAACCCTGATGCCCTGCTTGCATAAGGCTGCTGCCACAACCACCATCACCTTTGAGAAGGTTCGAGGTGCCGAGGCTAGGCCAAAGGGCATTGCCCGAAACTGAAAATGTTGCCCAAGGACTGAGAAACGCAGGAAGCGTTGATGGTCTTCTCTAATGGGAATATGAAAATAGATCTGGCGGAAGCTTAAGGAAGCTAGAAACTCTCTCCGGTGTACTGAGTGAATGACGGATCGTAGGGTCTCCATCCAGAGTGTGGTACTTGAAGACTGCGATTGACGCCTTTGAGGTCCAAAATTGGACGAAAGGAGCCATCTTTCCTGGGCACCACGAAATAGATGGAATAACGGCCTAGTACTCTTTCTAACGGAGGGACTGGACAAATGGCCTTTAAGGAGAGGAGCCTCTGAATGGTAGTTTGAATGGCCACTCTTTTTTCCGACGAGCGTCCTGGAGAGACCAGGAAGGCGTCGTGAATGGGTCGGCAACATTCGAGAGAGTAGCTGTGAGAAACCATATCGAGGACCCAGTGATCTAAAGTTATTAGTGCCCACTGCTGAGAAAAAAGGGTCAACCGTCCGCCTACAGGCGGAAGCATCTCGAGTGGGCGGACCGTCCTGTCAGCGGGAAGGACGGGAGCTCCAGGGAGTTTCCCCGGGCAAGAGTACAAGTCCATTCCTTTGCGGGCTCCCCGAAAGGACTGAGTTCTTTGTCCAAAGCGATGGGCAGGAGCGGAAGAAGCACCTGGCTTAAAGGACCGGTATGTTCATGAGAGTTCCAAAGACCTGCAAGCATCGCTTCTCCACCTACGCAAGCTCGAGAGACAGTGGCGCCAAACCCGGACCTCCAAGGCACTCTGTGCGTACTCCTCACACCTACAAATACACCGAGAAAAAACGATGGAAAAAAGAAAACATTACCATTCAGATATACTAAAATGGTCAATGAACAAACCACATGATCTATTCAGTATTGTAAAGTCCTTAACAGGTGATTCGGCACTAGCTCAACCACCCATGCTTCAGCTGCAGGACTACTCCAACTATCTACAGTCGAAGATGATCCAAACTAACATGAATGCAACCACCACAATCCTCTCCACCCCGCATGATACTTCTCAGCCAGCCTCTCTGCTCAAGTCCTGTGAGGTATCCAACAAAGAGAATGAAGACATTATTTCCTCTATTAACCTCACCACTGCACCCAACGATCCTTGTCCAGCCAGTTGGATTAAAGAGCTACGCCATGAACTCAGTCCAATCATAAGCAGAATTCTGAATCAATCCTTCTCAACAGGGTCTTTCCCACAGAACCTAAAGTACACAACAATCCGTCCACTGTTGAAAAATAGCAGACTCGACCCATCTAAAGTTGAATTCTTCAGACCAATTTCAAGCATCCCCCCCTTCTTTCCAAAATCAAGAAGGTAGTCCAGCGACAAATCCAACAGCACGTCGACACCGAAGCACCACTTGACCCATCCCAACACGGCTTTAGGGAAGCACATGGTGTTGACACCATCCTCACAATCCTCTAACAACCTAGTCACAGGACTTAACATCCACCAAGGATTTGTCCTCATCTTTATGGACACTGCAGCCGCTTTTGACTCAGTGAACCATGACATACTATTACTTTGTCTCAAAGAAAAAGGGTTACAAGGCACCGCTCTAGCCTGGTGTAAATCCTATTTGGCCGACAGATGGCAACAAGTCAGAGCAGGCGCCACAACTTCAGAGCCATTTCTACTGAAATAAGGTGTGCCTCAGGGATCATCCCTATCTGCATTGATGTTTAACATTTACATGCAGCCTATCTGTGCCTTGATCCGATCTTTCAATGTTCAATGTCTTGCCTATGCAGATGACATCCTGATTTACATACCTTTCAAGATTGATCAACCAGACTTCTCACCAATATTAAGATGCTTTGATGCAGTAGCAGACTGGCTCCTCACACAGAACCTACGGATTAACCACAGCAAAACTGACGTTCTATTTGTCACGAGAAATCAGAGGTTTACGCCACCTTCCTCAATAAAAGTCAACAATGCTGAGTTGAAGACCAAATCCACAATTCGCTATCTAAGCATTACACTCTAACAACGGCTTGACATGTCAGCATATGTAAAACACACCACGAAAGCAATATATCACAAGATCCGAACACTACGTCATCTCCGCCCATTACTTGACTTCACCGACTTCCAAACAATCTTCCAAGCCCTGGTGATCCCACATCTTGACTTCGCTAATATCATCCTCCATGGACTTCCACAGTCAACTCTAAGCCCGCTCCGACTTGCCATGAACTCAGCTGCGAGGGTACTTGTAGGATTATCAAGGATAGACCACATAACGCCAGTCCTGAAGAACCTCCACTGGCTAACTCTGCAGGCTAGAATCCATTACAAGACCCTAGTCCTGACATTCAAAGCCCTAAAGAACCAGCCGCCTACGCCCATCAGTAAACTTATCTACAGCATACCGGTCAACAGGAGATCTACATTGACGAGCACACTAGAAGTCCCCAAGATGTTGACAAAATGCACAAAGACAACAGCTAGTAGGGCCTTCTCCATATTTGCTCCTAGGGCCTGGAATGCCCTCCCAACCGAAATTCAAGCCATCACGAACCTAGCGTTATTTAGAAAAGCTCTCAAACACCACCTGTTCCTAAAACATTACCCTGAAACTAATTCTGGAAAACACACAGTCATCACCCTGCCCTCCTACCCAAACCACCACATAGCTCAGCCCCCTGAAGAGAAAGCACAGTTACTTACCTGTAACAGGTGATCTCTGGGAACAGCAGGAATAAGTCTTCACATATGGGTATTGTCGGTACCGACGGAGCCTGCGCGGGAACGCTCCCCAGCGTCCAAAAGGAAAGCTTTTGGGAGCATCCCACAACGCCTGCGCGCTGCCTTCCCGCCTTTCCTAACCGCCTCTCTCCAGTTCGAGTTTTAAAGCTGAGACAAAGAGTGAGGAAAGGAAAGAAAGATAGAGATACACAACTCCTAGCATAGTGGGTGGGTTGTGAAGACTTATTCCTACTGTTCCCAGAGATCACCTGTTACAGGTAAGTAACTGTGCTATCTCCAGGAACAAGCAGGAATGAGTCTTCACATATGGGGACTCCCCAGCTAGAGATGCCTGGGAGATCACCCAGGTTGTGAGTCCCTGAGAAGGGCTCTACCTCCACCCATGAATCTCAGGCATCCAGCCAGGTATGGAGGATAGGAGTTGGTTAGGTATGGAACAGGTGTTTGAGAACAGCCTGACCAAACAAGGCATCCCGGCGGGAGTCCTTGTCCAAGCAGTAATGGGCTGTGAAGGTATGAACCGAGGCCCAGGTGGCCGCTCGACAGATCTGGTCGATGGACACAGAATTTAGACGAGCCATAGAGGCTGCCATGGCCCTCCCATTGTGAGCTGTGACTTGGCCCTCTAGAGAAAGGTTCTTACTCTGGTAGGCGAAAGAAATACACTGAGCAATCCAATTGGACAGAGTTCTCTTAGAGACTGGAAGTCCTAAATGAGAGGGATCAAAAGCAACAAAGAGTTGAGAGGACTTTCTATGTTGCTGTGTCCTTTGTAAGTAAAAAGCAAGAGCTCTTTTACAATCCAGGGTATGAAGATTCCTCTCTGCACTTGAAGCATGAGGTCCTGGAAAAAAGACAGGTAAATAAACCTCCTGGTTCAGATGAAAAGGTGAGACCACTTTAGGCATAAAGTGTGGATTAGTCCTGAGGAGTACCTTGTCATGATGGAACCTTGTATAAGGAGGATTAGCCACCAAGGCTTGCAGCTCACTGATGCGGCGAGCTGAAGTGACTGCAATGAGAAAAATAACCTTCCAGGAAAGAAATTTCAAGGAGGTAGTGGCTAAGGGTTCAAAAGGTGGCTGCATAAGCTGGCCAAGAACCAGATTCAAGTCCCATGCCACTGGAGGTGGTCTGATGGGAGGTTTAGTCAAAAGAAGGCCTCTCATGAATCTTGCTATAAGAGGATGAGAGGAAATAGGCTGTCCATTGAGAGGTTTAAGGGATGCTGCAATAGCACTCAAATGGACTCTTACTGAATTCGTTTTAAGGCCTGCATGGGATAAATGCAGCAAATACTCTAGTAAAGAATTCAGAGGTGTTCCAAGAGGGTTAAGACCCTTCTCTGCACACCAAATGGTAAACCTTTTCCATTTAAAAGCTTAGGAACGTCTAGTGGAAGGCTTCCTGGAAGCATGAAGGATATCCTTCACTTGCTGATAAAGATGCAAATCTTGAAGGTCTAGGCCTTCAGCAACCAGGCTCTGAGGTGAAGAGACTGGGGATTTGGGTGCCACAACGTTCCCTCCTGCTGGGACAGGAGGTATGGAGCAGATCCCAAGTCCAGGGAGGGAGCTTGGGAGAGATGCAGAAGTAGAGGGTACCACACTTGGCGTGGCCAATGTGGTGCTATGAGGATCATAGACCCCTTGTCTCTCTGAAGTTTGAAGAGTGTCTTGGGAGTTAGGGGAATGCGTGGAAAGGCATAGAGGAAGCCTTGCCCCCAATGAAGGAGGAAGGCATCCCTGGGCCTGAACTCCCTGACACGGAATCCTGGAACAGAACCGGGGAAGTTTGGCATTCCACGGACTTGCAAAGAGGTCTATGTCTGGGGTTCCCCAAATTCGGAAGATCCTGGCTATCTGGTCCCCATGGAGGGACCATTCGTGTGGAAACAGAACTCGACTGAGTCTGTCTGCCCAAGAGTTTTGAACCCCTGGAAGATACACTGCCAGGAGATGAATTTGATGCTCTGGCGAAGGCCCACAATCTCAGAGCTTCGTTGCAAAGCAACAGAGAGCCAGTCCCGCCCTGCTTGTTCACGTAGAACATGGCTACTTGGGTTGTCCGTGTGGATGAGGACTGTCTTGTAGATGAGCAGGGTGTGGAAGACTCAGAGCTAGAAAAATTGCTCTGAGCTCTAAGAGGTTGATATGTAGAGATGTCTCCTCTAGACACCAGATGCCTTGAGTGGAGAGATCTTGAAGATGAGCTCCCCAACCTCTAGGAGAGGCATCTGTTGTAAGGGTTGCTTGGGGTAAACACCTGTTGAAAGGGGGACCCCGGCAACAGATTTTGAGTGGACTTCCACCAGTGGAGGGACCAAAAGAGGCGACTGGAGGTTGCTATTTTGTCTGACAGGCAACCTGATGCCTGGGTCCATTGGGTGGACAGTCCACTGAGCTGCCCTCATGTGAAGGCGAGCGTAAGGAACCACATGCACAGTGGATGCCATGTGGCCTAACAGTTGTAACATCTCTCGAGCAGTTAAATGGGATTTTAACTGAATTTGTGAGGCTAACTGCACCAAGCGTAGGCAACGGGCCTGGGGAAGATAGGCCCTTGCAATTGTGGTATCCAGCAAGGCCCCTATGAACTCTAGAGACTGAGTAGGGGTGAGATGGGATTTTGGAAAGTTTATTACAAGTCCCAGATACTGAAGGATACGGCTTGTGCAGGTTAGAGAAGTCTGGGCCTCTGACTGGGATGGAGCTCGGATGAGCCAGTCGTCCAGATATGGGAATACAAATATCCCTAGAGTGCGTAGAAATGCAGCTACTACTGCCATGCATTTTGTGAACACCCTTGGTGCAGAGGCCAGACCGAAAGGAATCACTCTGTATTGATAGTGCTTCCCTTGATAAAGGAACCTTCTGTGTGTTGGATGGATGAGGACATGGTTGTACGCATCCTTGAGGTCTAGAGAGCAAAGCCAATCCTGACTCTGAAGGTATGGAAGGAGAGTACCGAGAGAAATCATCTTGAATTTCTCCTTGCATAGAAACTTGTTCAATTCTCTGAGATCTAATATGGGTCTGTTGCCCCCTGTTTTCTTTGGGATAAGAAAGCAGGGGGAGTAGAACCCTGAGCCCTGTTGAAGAAGGGGTACTTCTTCTATTGCCCCTTGGGCAAGAAGGGTAGTAATCTCCTGACCCAGAAGGTCGAGGAGAGATGTCTGAGAATTGAACTGCCTCACCATGGTGTGAGGAGGAAGGTTTAAGAAATGAAGCTTGTACCCCTCCCTTATGATGGAGAGGGTCCATTGCTCTGCTGTGATTTGTTCCCATCTGGGAGCAAAATAAGCCAACCTTCCTGGAATGGTGAGAGGCTCTGGATGTTCTACAGCCAGAAAGGCTAAGCTCTCTAGTAAGTCAAAGGCCCTGAGGAGGCTGAGGCTGTTGGGCCGTAGCAGTCCTAGCAGCCTTAGGCTTGGCCTGTTTTGGTTGTTGCTGTCTTTGTAGCAAAACGACCTGCAGTAGATGACTGCTGACGATAAGCAGAATAATATTTCCCTTTTTTGGGAAAAAAATCCCTTTTTGAACCACCTTTTCTTAAAAGGAGCAGAAGTAGACTTTGAAAGTCTATCTAAAGCAGAATTTTCAGCATCCATTTGGGTGGCCTTTGCTTGCCAATCTTTGCCAAAAAGGTTTTCACCTGTACAAGGAAGGTTTCCTAGTCCATCTTGAACCCAAGGTTCCAAATCAGAAGCTTGTAACCAAGCAACTCTGTGTACACCTATGGCAATGGCTGAGGCTCTGCTGGCACCTTCAAAAGAGTCAAAGGCTGCACGGTTAGAAAACTTGGAAATATCCTGGGCATGTTTGAGCCAGGTGAGGAACTCTTCCCTTTTATCTTCTGAAATAAAAGGAGATAAAGTTTGCAGGTGATCTGTAACTTCTTTTAGAAACATTCCCATATAGAGACTATAGGAGTTGATTCTGGCAACAAGCATACTGGCCTGGAAAATTCTCCTGCCAAAGGCATCTAAGGTTCTGCATTCTCTTCCTGGAGGAGCAGAAGAGTGCCTTTTTGTACTCTTTATCTTCTTCATAGCAGACTCCACCACAATGGAGTGGTGAGGAAGCTGAGTCTTATGAAAGCCAGGACAAGGAGGAACACGATACATGGTGTCCAACCTGCGAGAATGAGGGGAAGTGGTGAGAGGAGTCTCCCATATGCCCAACATGTGATCATAAAGAATCTCATGTATTGGTAAAGTGGCTGCCTCTTTAGGAGCCTTAGGATATTGTAAAATATCTAATTTTTTGGCTCTAGGCTCTGTCTCAGGGGCCACTGAGATGGAAAGGCCCCTGGCCACTTCCCTAATGAAGTCTTGAAAAGACAAGTCTTCTGGAGGAGACATTCTCCATTTTGGAGAAGAGGGCTCCTGAGGATGAATCACCGATGCTTCGACAGAGACCTCTGATTCATCAGAGTCTTCAGAGGAATCAAAGTATCACCTGTCTGGATGCTCCTGCAGAGCCAGATACGCATACCGGGTGGTATCGACATTGGGAGTGATCAGTACCAGTTCGGTACCGATGGGCATCACAGAACAGTGTACTGCTGCAGTCGACACCGAAGCGTATGTCGATGCAATCGGTACCGGCACCGGAACCGATGTCGGTACCGGTGCCGGTACCGGCAACAGAGTTTGTTGCGGAACCGAAGGCGTCGCAGCTTGTATGAATGCCGTGATGGCATGCTGCATGGTCAGGATATTCTGATCCATTGACGCAACCAATGTCTGGATGTCGGTACCAGTGGGAACCACCGGTACCCCAGAACATGGCAACAGGTGATTGGTCGAGGCCGAGCCATCGATGTCAACCTGTGACCCCATAGATAAAGCTTTGGAAGCCGGAGCCTCCCGCCAGGGTAATTTTGCCGGTGCGGATTCCTCGAGGGCAAGCCCGGAGGCATCTCGATACTTAGAGGGAGATCTACCCTTCGAGGACCGGCTGGATTTAAGTTTGGTTACCTGAGATCCATGTGAGGAAGAAGCAGCCCTGGAAGACGTCGATGCAACCGAAACTGCATCCGAGGGAAACAGGGTACTGAGCTTAGCTGCTCGATTCTGTAGACCTCTTTTAGACTTCATGGAGCAGGACTCACAATCCGCAATGGAGTGGTCAGGACCTAAACATTTTAGACACCATTCATGGGTGTCAGTGACAGAAATAGTGCTGCTGCACTTCGTGCATTTTTTAAACCCAGAGGCGGGCTTTTCCATGAGGAAAAATGTCCTAGGCCTAAGGCCAAAGAAGAAAATGCACTGAAGTGAGAAAAAACAGTAGTTTTTTTTTTTTTTTTTAAAATAAAGAAAAGACCGGCGGTACCGGTCCAGCATCGAGAAGGCAGATGCGCGACCAAAGAAATAAAATAAAGAAATTCTTCAGCGGTGACAGGAACACGACCTGCTGGCTCCGCGGAAAAGAAGAACTGGAGAGAGGCAGTTAGGAAAGGCGGGAAGGCAGCGCGCAGGCACTGTGGGATGCTCCCAAAAGCTTTCCTTTTGGACGCTGGGGAGCGTTCCCGTGCAGGCTCCGTCGGTACCGACGATACCCATATGTGAAGACTCATTCCTGCTTGTTCCTGGAGATTGGTTAATCAGCTCTCCCCCTCCCCTCACCCCGACTCATGAACATATGTCTTTGGTAAAGATCCCTATATGTCTTTGGTAAAGATCCCTATACAAAAGAGAAATTATAAATTGTAAATAGTTCTCCTGGTTACTTCCATGTTTTACTACCCCTGTTCTTTGTAAACTCAATGTGGCCTGTTGCATTGCAGTATGTTCTGTTCAACTGTACACCGCACTGATTATAATAGCGCGGTATATAAGAGATGTAAATAAATAAATAAATGAGTCTTGAGATTTAGAAAATCGCCGAAAGCCGTGGGATTGAGATCCACGACGAGAGGACGCCTTTGGCCTGTCACCTCAGGTAAACGCTGCGGCTTCACCTCTCCCAGATTTTTCACCAATTTATCAAGATCTTCGCCAAAAAGGAGTCTCCTTTTAAAAGGCAGCTTAGACAAATGTGTCTTGGAGGCAACATCCGCTGCCCATTGACGCAACTCGAGAGGCAATGGCGTCGAACCCACTCCTCTGAAGCACACACTGCATACAACTCATACTTGCTGACCCACCGTGAGAAGATAACACAAAAAAGGAAACTATCACACTGATATTTTAAAACGCTCCATCAACAAACCACATGCTTTATTCAATATAGTAAAGTCCATAACAGGAGAACCAATCTCAGTCCACCCCCCAATGCCTCAACCACAGGACTATGCAGACTATTTACAATCGAAGATGGTTAAGACCAACGCAAACATAGGCACTAATAATCCCTCCACACCATCCGAAACTTTTCAAGCAACGCCACTATGCAACTTCACCACCGTATCCACTAAAGAGGTCGCGGACATCGTTGCTTCTGTTAATCCCAGCACAGCACCTAATGACCCCTGCCCAGCCAGCTGGATCAAAGAGCTTCGTCATGACATAAGCAACATCCTGGCCAAAATTCTGAACCATCCTTCACCACAGGATCATTCCCGCAGAGCCTCAAAAAACACCTCTATCAAACCATTACTAAAAAATAGCAAACTAGATCCAGCCAAGTAGAATCCTTCAGACCAATATCGAGCATCCCCCACCTTGCCAAGATCATTGAGAAAGCCGCCCAACAACAAATCCAGCAACATATCGACACCGAAGCACCATTGGATCCAGCCCAACACGGATTCAGAGTAGCACACGGAGTAGACACTGTCCTCACAACCCTGTTTAACGATCTGATCACAGGAATCAACAATATACAACAAGGCTTTGTCCTTATTTTCCTGGACATATCTGCTGCCCTTCGACTCAGTGAGTCATGACATACTTCTACAACGCCTGAAAGAAAGGGGATCCAAAATACAGCTCTAAAATGGTGTGAATCCTACCTATCCAATAGATGGCAGCAAGTCAAGGCTGGCCACTCATCCTCCGAACCATTTCTACAAACACAGGGAGTTCCCAAGGATCGTCCTTATCTTCATTGATGTTTAACATTTATATGCAGCCGATATGCGACTTAATTCGATCCTTCAACGTAAAATGCCTTGCATACGCTGATGACATCCTCCTTTACATGCCATTCTTGATAGACCAACCAGTGCTCTCCCCAATAATTAATTGCTTCGAAGCAGTACCAGATTGGCTATTATCCCAGAATTTACGGATCAATCACAGCAAAACGGATGGTCCTATTTGTCACGAGGAAACTCAAATTCACACACCATTCATCTCTATTAGTCAACAATGTAGAGTTGAAATCCAAATCCACAATTCGTTACCTCGGCATCACCCTGGACCAGCACCTGAACATGACAACGCATATAAAAAACATCACAAAGGCAATATACCATAAGATCAGAACTCTACGTCACCTCCGACACTTACTGGACTTCACAGACTACCGAACAACCTTTCAGGCTCTAGTCCTTCCACATGTTGATTTCGCGAATATTATTCTTCATGGCCTTCCACAGTCGACCCTTAAACCCGCTCCGCTTAGCATTGAATGCAGCCGCATGAGTCCTCTCCGGATCATCAAGATACGAACACATTACACACATCATTAAGGATTTACATTTGCTACCTATTAACGCCAGTATACAATACAAATCACTTGTTCTTACCTTCAAAGCCCTAAATAACTACCCCCCTACGCCAATCAGCACGCTAATCCATGGCACCCTAGAAAATAGAAGCAGAAGATCTACTGCACGGAACACGTTAGCAGTCCCCAACCTAATGACTAAATGCACAAAAGCTACCTCCAACAGAGCCTTCTCCTTATTTGCCCCTTTAAACTGGAATGCACTCCCCCATGAAATCCGTGGAATAAAAAGCATCATTCTATTCAGAAAAGCTTTAAAACTCCACCTATTCACAAAATATTACTCAGAATATGTATTTAGTTCCCCTGGTTTCCTTCCCATGTTCAATTTCCTGTTCTTTGTAAACTCAATGTTGTTTGTATACATTGTAGTATGCTTGTTTGATGTACACCGCGCTGATTTTAATAGCGCGGTATAGAAGCAAATGTTAAATAAATAAATAAACCATAGCCATCTCCTAGCCACTGTCACCGCCGCCACAGAGCGAGCTGACAGACGTAGAAGATCATAAAAGGCATCTGCTAGGGACTGTGTGGGTGGGGAGCACTCCATGCTGCATTTGCTGGGGTTGGCCATTGCAGCGTTTAATCTGCGGCCCCTTAGGGTTGGCCTGTGGTTTTTTGTTTTTTTTTGCCTTGGCTCATAATGGGTCCCCTTGTTGGTTGGGTTCTGCTTGTGGAGTGCTGCCTACCCAGTATATGCCTTCCTTACTGACGCTGTTATTGCTGTGACTGGGTATGTTGGGTGTCCCATCCCTGTTTCCCCCCCATCTGCCCTTTTTTGTTCCATTAGGGAGCTTGGTGTGAGTGTTGTGGGGATTGGGGGGGGGGGAGCTGAGGGGGGGTTAGGTTACTGGGTTTCTAGGTGGGGGTGGTTGGCTGGGGATAGTACTGTTTTATAGGTGGGGAGGGGGTCCTACTCACATCCTAAGTGTCTCCTATGGGTAGGGAGAGGAGATTATTCAGTCGGGGGAGGGGGGTGGCTGGGCGAGGGAGGGTGGGGGCGGGGGGATGTCGAGGGTGGGGGTTGGGTAGGGTAGGGAAAGGGAGAAAGGGGGATGAGAGCTTGTGGTTAATAAGGAGCATTCTTCTATCTGGGGGGGGACCTCAGGCTGGGGAGGTTCACCCACAATATACTAGCTGGTTTGTTTTGTACTTTCTGAGTGTCTACTATCCAACCTGAAGATTATTTCTTGGAATGTCTGCGGGATAGGTAACCCTATTAAAAGATCAAAGGTGTTACAAGTTTTGGCGCGCTTGAAGTGCGATGTCGCCTTGCTACAAGAAACTCACCAGACAGCCGATGAACATGCAAAATTGCAAAGAGCGTGGGTGGGCAGAGCAGGGGAGCCCCGGCTAAAGGCAGAAAGGGTGGAGTGGTCACACTTATTAGTAAACGGATACGGTTTGAGTTGATAAAAGAGTTTGTGGACCCGGAAGGCCGTTATCTTTTGCTGTACGGTCACTTAGATGGCAGGCCGATAGTTCTTGGGAACCTTTATGGTCCCAACGTTTTAGATCGCGCATTTTATGCGCGCTTGGCTTCTAAGGTGGAACAGCTACCTGATATTCCTTTGATATTAGCTGGTGACCTGAATGGGGTCCTCGATATCGCTGTGGACACTGTTGGGGTCGGGGGCGAAAGAGGGCGGGCTCCCACTACGGCAACGCTTCGGGAGCTGTGCCGGCGTTTGGGTGTCGTGGATCCGTGGCGTTTGTTACACCCCCTCGAGAGGGACTTTACTCATCAATCGCGAGCTCACGGGTCTAGCGCCCGCATAGATTATATTTTGGTCTCGGAAGGGATCTTCTCACAAGTGGATGAAGCGCAAATTGGTCCAACCGCGGTGTCGGATCATGCTCCGATCTGGGTGGATTTAGCGTGGGGGCGGTAGCCGATACGATGCGCATTTGGCGGTTTCCAGCGGGTCTTGACCGAGATCTGGAGTTTCAAGCCCATCTGCGGTGTTGCTGGCAAGATTTTATGGTCCACCATGAAGTACATACTGCTGATCCGGAATTGCTTTGGGAAACTGCTAAGGTAGTGCTGAGGGGTAACATTATTGAATACGTGGTGCGAAAGCGTAGACGACTGGCGCGGCAAATTGTGCACTTGGAGAAACAGGTGGTCAGGGCGTGTCGTCGCTGTGCCGGGGACCCCTCGGGGGTTAACCGGAAACGGTTTTGGGAACTGCAAACGTCACTTGATGAACTCCTACATCAGCGGACGAAAAAATCCCATCTGTATTACCGATACTGTTTATATCAGTTTGGGGACAAACCAGGCCGTCTCCTAGCTCGCTGCCTACGTGGTAGTCGTGGTGTTCGGTCGGTAGCCGCCCTGCGGGATGAGAAAGGTTTTTTTGTATAAAGATAACCGGGCTATTGTGGGGCAGTTCCGTTCCTTTTTCCAACAACTCTATGCGCGACGGGAGGGGTCTTTGTCCGAGATGCAGGGTTATTTGCGGAAACTGACTCTACCAAAATTGACGATAGCACAGCGGGCTAGTTTGGACGCCCCGATTACAGTAGAGGAGGTTAGCGGCGTTATCCAACGTGCGCAGTGTTGTAAAGCGCCTGGGCCTGATGGTTTTGGAGCAGAGTTCTACAAGGTGATCGGGGACTTGGTTTCTCCGGTTCTCGTGGGAATGTATGGTCACAGGGCGCAAGTTGGCCGGTTCACCTGGGGATCTAACCATGCCTATGTTACTCTAATACCCAAACCCGGGAAGGATCCTACTCGGGCGGCTTCCTACCGCCCTATCTCGCTGTTGAACTTTGATATGAAGATCTTGGCGAAAGTGTTGGCAGATAGGTTGGCCTCGGTGCTAAGTGGCCTGGTCCACGAGTCGCAAGTGGGCTTCGTTAGAGAACGTTACGCTGTCCGCAATTTACGGAAGATTTTGGCATCTTTAGAATGGGTCCGAGAACGGGAGTTGCCTTCCTTGTTGATCAGCTTTGATGCTGAGAAAGCCTTCGATCAGGTACACTGGGATTATTTGAAGGGTTTGTTGCCGTATTATGGACTGGGGGATACGTTTTGCAGTTTTGTGACGCTGTTATATGCGGACCCGACAGCGGGCATCCTTTGCAATGGAATGCTCTCTGACCCATTTCGTTTGGAACGGGGTACGCGTCAGGGGTGCCCGCTCTCACCTTTACTTTTTGTTTTGTCATTGGATCCACTGATACGGACTGTGGAGGAATCCACGAGCATTAAGGGGGTGCAGATTGGGGCAGCGGGTTTTAAACTGGCCGCCTTTGCGGACGATATGTTGGTTCATATCACGTCTCCCCAGCGCTCTTTGCCAAATTTGTTGGAAGCCTTTTCAACCTACGGTAGATTTGCAGGGTTATGAATTAACACAGAGAAATCCGAGGCCCTAGATGTTGGGGGTACGATGCGGGCTCAATGGTCGGGCAATTTTCCCCTACGATGGGCAGATGAGGCCTTTGTTTATTTAGGTATAGTGTTGACTAGGGTGCCTGCGTCATTGTATAAAACAAACTTTGAACGGGTGTTTTTGAAACTTCAGACACAACTGCGGGCCTGGACGCCGCTGCCTGTCTCTGCTGGGTCGGGTGGCGGCCTTACAGATGGTTATACTTCCACGTATTCTTTATTGGATACAAACCCTTCCTGTGTGGTTGTTGCGGCGAGATGTGATACGTATAGAACGGGAAGTCCGACGTTTTTTATGGAAAGGGGCCAGAGCGCGCATACCGCTGTCTCGGCTGCGGGGAAGCTGGCGGACCGGGGGCATGGGGGTTCTGGATTTTTGGAAGTATGCGCTGGCTTGTCAAGCGCGACATCTTAGTGATTGGTTGGGGGATACTGAAGTGTACACCCCCCGCGAGCTAGAACGGGCCTTCGTGGCGCCACATGCCTTAGAAGCAGCTTTGCAGCTACCTGGGGCGCAGTTACCTACTCGGCTGACCAATAGTGTTTTACTGCAGGCGACGCGCCGTACTTGGCAGCAGTTTAATACATTTTGGGGTAGAAATCCCACAGTTTCGTGTTGGCTACCTCTGCGAGGCAATGTTCGTTTTACCCCTGGTTCCGATTCGTCCGCCTTTCGGCAATGGGAGAGGGTAGGTATCTGCCGTTTAGGAAATGTAGTTGATACAGCTGGGAAATGTAAGACTTTGGCGGAGCTTTGTGAGGAATATGGCTTGAATCGGCAAACTTCCAGCTTTGCTTACGCCCAACTGTCTCATTATGTAGGCTCTTTGTCCCGGTCAGAACTCTGTGTGGAGCGTTCGACACAGATCCTGGAGTTTTTGAGCCTGGGGGCGGAGAGTCCTCCAACTATTGCCGACCTGAAACAGCGCTTAGATAAATTTGAGCACCCCCTGGACTGTATAGCTTTGGAATGAGCGTGGGCACGGGACCTGGGCCGGGCGGTCGACCCGGGCTCCGTGCTGGCCGCTCTGCGTCAGATTCGGCACTTAGCGGAAGGGGCTCGGTGGCGGGAGGTGCAATATAAATCTATCCTTCGTGCACATTTTTCCCCAAGGAGGGTCTTGCCGAATCTGGAGGCTGTCCTAAGTGTTCTTGCTCTTTAGCGGATCTGGGTCATATGTGGTGGAATTGCCCCGTGATCCGCTCTTACTGGCAGCGCATTGGGGATTATCTCGGTGGTCTTTTGCGGCAGCGGGTTTGTTGGACAGGGTTATTAGTGGTGCTGGATTGCCTGGGACCACTCCACCCTAAGGGGAGGTGGGAGCGTTTTCTAGTGCGTAAGGCTTGTCTGGTGGGGAAAGGACCTATTCTTCGTAGATGGAGAGAGGCGGAGGCCCCTACATTTTGTGAATGGCGTAACTGTTTCCATCAGCTTATGCTTTTTGAACGACGCTGTGCACTGGGGTCCCCCAGGCGCTGGGGCCCAGTTTGTCGGTCTGGATGCCCTATATTCAGAGTTTGGGCCCTATTGCCCGCAGCGAGGTGCTTAAGGTTGGATAGAGATGCTCCTGGTTCTGTGCTTAGCTGGGTTTCGGGGTTGGGTGGGGGGGGGGGAAATATAAGGGTTAGTATTCAACTGGCTTGTTTTGCCTTGTTTGAGGTTCCTGGCCTCTGGGCGATGGATCAGATACAACCACGCCTGGAGGGGTTCTGAAATGTAAATTCACTGTTATGTGAACCTGTTGGTTGTTTTGTATTGTATGTTTTATTCAATAAACAGATTATACAAAAAAAAAAAAAAGGCATCTGCTAGGAATGCAGTGACTGATTCGAGATGAGCCAACTCCGGCTCATCTGTAAACTGCTGAATCCATCAGAGGGAGGCCCGAGCAGCCAAACCTCCACAAACTGCTGCCTGTAGGGAAAGAGTGGAAGACGAAAAAGCCATCTTAAGCAGGCTCTCGACCTTACGGTCTTGTTGGTCTTGGAGCGCCGCTCTGCCCTCAACCAGAATAGTGGTATGCTTAGTGACCCCGGTCACCAAAGCATACACTTTCGGGTATGTCAGCCAACGGTCCAGGTCAGTGGGAGACCAAGGATACAACTGACCAATACGGTGTGCAGTATGCAAAGAAGAATCCGGAGAGTCCCATTCCCAAGATACCATTTGCTGCAATTCCACTGGAAAGGAAAAGGCTTTGGAAGGTTTACAAATACCTTGCGAAATAGGATCCGGCTGCAACAGAGCTTGGGAACTCTGTGGATCAGGCTTGTCGGCCAAGTGTAGCGGACTATCACCTGTGCAATTAAAACCGGTAACTCTTCCTTTCGAAAGAGTCTGATATCTTGAGAGTCCTCCTGAGCTGTCACTGAAGAATCTGAGGGGCAATATTCCCCATCCTCCCGTTGAGACGAATCAAGACTCACCTCCGAAGATTTATGGTCCTCCTGGGCATCAGAAGTGTCCCGCAAGCCCCATGAAATGTCTCTGGAAGGCCGCATAGCCTTAAGGTCTGTGGATTTATGAGACCGCTTGCAAGATCCCAAAATATCCCTGTCTGGCACCGGACCGGGTAAGGGGGGTATGCTGGAGGACTCCGAGCGCCACAGGTGCCATGCCTGGCGAAAAAATGCGAGGAACGGACCATCGGCCGAAGCAACCTCCAGAGGTTGTGGGAGCAAGATGGGAGCAGACTGAGAACCCTCTGCAGGCGGACTGGGCTGCAGCGCTTCCAGTGAAGGAGGTGACAAGGCGCTGATGTCCGCAGCCGGCAGTGCAGCCGAAATTGAGGAAGACGACTCACCTGGATGCATTATACACGAAGAACACAAGCGATTAATCAAATCTTTCTGTTTCTTGTTACAGACAATACACCTGTGCAGAGAAGCAGGCATGGTAGAGATGTAACTTTTTTTTTTTAAGAAACTTCAATGTGGTTGAGGGAACAGAAGTCAACTTAGGAAACGTTCCTGGCAGTCTCAAGTCCTCTCAGGTTGTCAATTTAACAGAAAATGGCTGCTCCCTCCAAAAAGACTGAAGAAAAATGCGATCCCGCGTTTTCAAAATGGCCGCCGGCAACTTTAAAATGAAAAAGAAAGCAATCCTGTGCTCCAAAATTCTCCAAAAAGCATCAAAATTGGTCGGGGAGAGGAAAGGAGTGCTGCCAGCAACTTAAAAGGCCAAACCCTGCCGAGCTCCGAATCCGGAAGTGAGAAGGGAACTGAAGCAGTTACTCACTGTGCTGGTACAGAGAAGCTGAGGTCCCACGAAAGAGCAAAGAAACTTTGAAAGTCAGTGTAAGAGCAATTACAGTGACTGAAAGTAGGGAAATGAGAGTTTGATCCAACTCCAGCCGCATAGGCCCTCATGGCAGGGGCTGGAAGGTGTTTAAGCTGGGGAGGGGGGAGCTCCACTGATGCTGGAATCAGGAGCTCAAACCATGCTGTATTGCTGTTTAAAGAAAGTACAGCTGTCAACGGAGGGGGCATGAGAAACCCAGAGAAACACCTCTTGTGTGCTCTGGGTGCATCCAGGAGATAAGAATGATGAGAAAGAACCTAGTAGACAAACTTGTCTAACACTTTCATCTGCTGGAGACAGAGAAAATACTAACTAGGTCCCCTAGGAGCACTCCTATGTCACCTACAGCCCGACCAATCACAGCTCTGGAGTGTTTTTCTCTGTCTCCAACATCTGCTGGCAGGGGGACATAACCCGCTTGTCTGGACTGGTCTAGCAGTATGAACTGGAAGAGAGAGGTTTTTTTCCTATGGTGACAGGATTTGCTTCCTGCTGGCTTCATGGGAGTTGGGAAGAAAGGAAGTTGGGAAGGTAGTCGCGCATGCAGAGTGGAGTGTTCCCAAAAGCTTTCCAATAGGACACTAGCTGCCCCATTTAGAAGAGAGAGATAAAACTACATTACCCTCATTGGTAAGTGTGTACTGTCATTAGCGACATCACAGTGTGTGTGTGTGTGTGTGTGTGTGTATGTCCACATTAAGCTGCAGAGGAACTGCACAGCTGCAATTTCAAGATTTTCAAAATGTCAATTTAATAGTAAATAAATTCTGGAGATTACTATCATGTACTTCTGAAAGATTTTTAAGTGCACAAATGGCAGTGTTTTATTTTAATCAGTTTTAAGTTAAAAGGATTTATCCAATTCTGAGTCTATGGCAGATTTTTGAAAACTGGGACCAAAAGTACATACATACTAGTGTTAGACTAAAGTGACATTTTACTTACCAGATAATATCCTTTCTTCGAGTCTTTCTATACCAGTCTAGACAAGTGGGTCATTCCATGTCAAGTGGTCTAGTATATAAAAAGTGCCCCGCTCGACCATCTTGGATTTTGCTGAAATTTTGTATGTACACTACCATGTGTCTCAAACTAACTTCGGTAAAGTTTTAGATTCTCTCGTGGAATACTTTGAGATATAGTCGTTTGATCACATACCTTGACTTTGTACAGTACGAGTCTGAGATTTCAGCAACTTTGAGACCCTATATTTTCTTTGCTATTTTATTATAAAAAATGACGTTCTAAAAAAAATTAAAAATTAGACATTATGCAGCTTTCTAAATAATCAAGTAAAAAGTATGAAATTTTGCACATAGTACCTCTATGTACTGAAGTTCTTGAATTTATAATTTCATTCTCTTAGCATTCTCCGTTAGTTTACAAAGTAAGTGTAAAGTTGATTTTTTGCAAAAACGTAAAAATAGGGTATTTTTAACCTCCTTTTACACAAAAGTATCTTCTAAAATCGTTTTGAAACCAATTTCATTAGAAAGAGCATGTTTTAAGCTTTCTAGAAAAGCAGATTTAATTTACTAACCCTGGCGTACAATACCCTGAAAAGAGGGCTAAACATAGTGGACATTACCATGCTTGACAAAGGCATGTAATTCAACCTTCAGTTCTAACGTTATCCAAATGTTATATTTAAAACTCATTTATTTCCATAGGAGTTGCTCAATAACTGTTAAGTGCATATATGTCGTGAGCTTAACGTATAGATTTTCAGATTAGCATTAGTTGGTACATATTTGCTAATTAATTTACTTCAAAATGGACATCGACGAATCACTTGATAACAATCCTCCTATGCCTGAATGTACCGTTGGACAAAAATTGTCATCAAAATGTCACCTTGGCTCATTTTATTCCAATAAAACTGGACTCAATTCTGTGAGCTGCTTTTCAGCAAGCGAGAAATTGCTTATTACTCGACGATCAGAAGTTGACCTTACAGACAATGACAGTATCTGCTTGCATCACCAAGCACAGTATCTCAGCAAATATGAAACAAACCAAAAGTCGTATTGCAATCCATTTGAAAAGCAGAATCACGTCACTAAAAGTGGATTATCAAAAGTAACTTTAGCCATGTCTGAGGGCTTGAAAAAAGTGACCAAAATGAATGTAAAGCCAGGCCAGAAAATTTGCATCAGGTGCAAAGCAAAATATGCTTCTATGGTTGAAGCCACAGCATCTTCATCTTCGGATGATTTTGATCCAGATGTCTTGGACACCCTTGATCAAAAGTTGACTGCTTTAGGCACTTCTCCATTAAAAATACGAAGAATAAGCAGTAGAGACAAAGCTGGCTATTTGAAACAAAAGATTGAGCGCACACAGAACGTGGTAACAAAAAAAATAATGTCTGCTGCTGGAGTGGCTGACAACGTTGAACAATAGGAGGAGTGGCCTAGTGGTTGGGGCAAGGTACTACAGGCCGGAAGGTCGGTGGTTCAAATCCCACTAGAGAACAGCAACCTTGGTCTGGAAGGACTGGGGTTTCTAGTCCCACAGGTGCTCCTTGTGGTCTTGGGCAAGCCACTTAACCCTCCATTGCCCATGTTCCCTGTAAGTATTAGTGTATGTGTCTCATATCCCCTCGTGTTAAATGTATCCCCCAACCGCTTTGACCCGGTGAAAAGCGGGATATAAATGCAGATAAATAAATAAATAAATAAATCTAGTCTATCTGCAGAATGCAGTCTATGTAGCGATTACACTGAGCTTATTAAAGAAATGAAAGCAAAGATTGATATATCCAATAGGTCAACAAAAGTTCAATTGTTGACTCTGGCCCCAAAAAGTTGGTCAATAAAGGAAACAGCAATGAAGTTTGGCGTTTCTGAACGTATGGTCAAAATGGCCCGAAAAGTCAAGGAAAACAAAGGCATTTGTGCTTTACCTGATGCAAAAATTGGCAAACCATTATCAGAGGAAGCCGCTAAAAGAGTCAAGGATTTCTATGAAGATGATGAATTTAGCAGAATGTGTCCTGGCAAAAGAGACTGCATTTCAGTGCGACTCGATGGTATCAAAGTTCAAAAACAAAAATGGTTGCTGTTGTGTAATCTTAAAGAGTTGTATGTAGCATATCATAATAAATTTGGAGCAGAAATCGGTTTTTCAAAATTCTGTGATCTCAGGCCAAAGTGGTGTGTGACTGTTGGTGCTTCAGGCATGCATTCTGTTTGCGTCTGCAGTATACATCAGAATGTAAAGCTCATGCTGCAAGGTGCAAATATTAAAGAGGACTACAAGCTGCTAATGGAAAAGACAGTGTGTGACCTGAATTCCAAGGAATGTATGCTACAAAGATGCCAAAGCTGCCCTGGCGAAGAATCACTTGTAGCGTATTTGGATGAAATATTCCAGGATTATGATGCAGAGGAATCAATTGAATTCAAACAATGGATTCACACTGACCGAGAAACACTGGAAACAAGCATATTAACAGTGGACAACTTTGTTGAAAAACTTTCAAGCAAAATTTGGAAGCTGACAGGCCATCATTTTGTTTCAAAACACCAAAGTGAATATCTGAAGTCACTGAAAGCTGACTTAAAAGAAACGGAGTTCATTGTTGTGATGGACTTTGCCGAAAATTACTCATTTGTTGTCCAAGATGCTGCCCAGGGCTTTCACTGGGAAAATTCACAGGCCACAGTACATCCATTTGTTGATTATGCAGACAAAGTGGGCACCTTGCAAATTGTTAATTGTTGCATAATTTCCAATCATATACAACATGATACAGTGTCAGTACATGTGTTTATTCAGAAGTTTATCAAATTTTTGTTGACCCATGCAGATGTTAAGAAAATATACTACTTCAGTGATGGCTCAGCAGCGCAATATAAAAACTACAAAAACTTTGTCAATTTATGCAACCATAAAAATGATTTCAATATCGAGGCTGAATGGAACTTTTTCGGCACAAGCCATGGAAAATCACCTTGTGATGGGGTTGGTGGCACAGCTAAACGTTTGGCAGCCTGAGCAAGTCTACAAAGACCTTCGTCTGACCAAATATTGACACCAAAAGATCTGTATAACTTTTGTGACCGAAACATATACGGAATTAAATATATTTATGTCGCAAAAGATTAAATTGAAAAAAGCAGGAAGTTTCAAGAAGAAAGGTGGAAAGAAAGCAGCACAATAGCTGGCACTAGAGAGCATCACCAATTTGTACCAGTTGACTCAAACTTGGTTTGTGTCAGCAGAGTTTCAAATGATACAATATGTTTTTTAGCCAAAATTTCCAATACTGCTATTTTGTATTTGAAATTATCTGAGTTGTCCCTTGGTTGCTACGTAGCTTGCATCTATGACAACAAATGGTGGATTGGCAATGTTGTTGAAGTTTCAGCTGAGGAAAATGATGCATTGATAACATTTATGCATCCTCAAGGTCCTGCTCATTCGTTTTTATTGGCCAGAAAGGCAAGATGTTTGCTGGATTCCAGAGCAGCACCTCATTAGCATGCTCCCTGCACCTTCAGTTACATCATCTGGCCGACAGTATCAATTCCCAGAATCCATTTTGAAGGAAGTGGCTTGCAAACATAACAGAATGTAAAAAAATTGCTAGCATTAAAATTGAGGTGAGTACTTCGGCTTGGGAACCATATAAGATACACAATTTAGGCTTGGGAACCTAGGATAAGATGCCCAATCATTGGCTTGGGAACCAGCTAGACACCCACTGAAGGCTTTGGAACCTCAAATAAGAAACCAAATTAAAGGCTTGGGAACCTAGATTAAGAAACCCACCCGTGGCTGGTATTGCCCAGCTATTGGGCGTGACCTCTATGGCGATGGGGTTGCCAGTTCATGTTCCCGAACTGGTAGTGACAATGTCACCATGGACCAACGCAATACAATATTGATAATGTTTCAATATAAAAATGTTAAAACAAGTATGATCCAAAAAATTAACAATAATATGATGAAATATACACTGTTGCCATGGCAATGTCCGCTGACTTTGGCCCTCTTTTTAGAGCACTGTATGCCAGCGTTAGTCAATCAAATTAACTTTTTTAGGGAGTTTAAAACATGCTCTTTCTAATGGTAGTAGTTTGAAAACGTTTCTAGAAGATACTTTTGTGTAAAAGGGAGTTAAAAATACCCTATTTTTAGCCTTTTTGCAAAAATTATCAACTTTACACTTAATTTGCAAATTAATGAAAAGGGCTAGGAGCTTGAAATTATAAACACAAAAACAGTACCACGAGATACTATGCCTCAAATTTCATGTTCGTTTACTTATTTCAGGAGCTATGCAATGTTAAACTTTTTTTTTTTTTTTAATTTTATATTTATTAGTTTATACATACATTCAAGAATACACCTTGAAACGGAAATTGAGAAGGGTACAAGCAAACAATATTACAGACTAATAGTCCCGGCAATAACAAATAAGGAAATTATTATCAAGTACACAACTCACTCTAGCCCTCAATAAAAGGATACCAAGAGGAAAAGGAAAAAACAAAATTTAACCCAAATTCCAATAGGAAATAGAGGTGTGAAAAGCAGCTAAAAACACATACTCAAACAGCAGAAGATGGGAAGACACCCATTACCCCTTAATGACGGGCATTAATGAAGTCCAGCAATTGTGAGGGCTCAAAAAAAACATAGGAATCAGACTGATACCGGGGAGACTCAGAGACGACGGCGGGACTTTCTCCTCCTTCGACCTGGGGTTCAGCAATTGGGGGGGCTCTTTTTTCTAAAATTTCCATGTAAATGTTAAACTTTAAATTTTTTTAGGCCACCAATTT
This sequence comes from Ichthyophis bannanicus, assembly GCA_033557465.1. NCBI lineage: Eukaryota > Metazoa > Chordata > Amphibia > Gymnophiona > Ichthyophiidae > Ichthyophis > Ichthyophis bannanicus. The sequence continues at coordinate 896,146,843 of CM066035.1, read as the reverse complement.
CTTTGCCCGACTTTGGTGCAATGTGTCTATTTCTGACACAATCAAAAAAGATTATTATTAGTCTCATTAAAAAGAGCGCAAAAAGATGTGCAGGGTAGTTAAGTTTCATTTCTTATAAACAAATAAGAACAATATTAGGTCTCAAAGTTGCTGAAATTTTGAATCGTACTGTACATGTTCAGGCTATGGGGTCAAACAAACGGCTATATCTCAACAGGTTTAACACCAGAGAACCTAAAACTCTACCAAAGTTCATTTGAGACATGGGGGCTCTAAATATAAAATTTAGTCAAAATCCGTGATGGTCATGCGGGGGAGCCCTAGACCACTTGACATGGAATGACCCGGGTGTGTTGTCTTTCCCTACCAGCAGATTGGTGGAGACAAAGAACCAATGAAAAACCCAGGTTACAATGACATCACTCTCATGCCTCTATTCGCCTCAGCCATAAGAAGTTCCTTCAGTATTCATCCCAAAGCATATGGGAGAGACATGGCAAGCCTCACAATGTGGGCAACGAGTGAACAATAGTAGAGAACTATGTACAAGAAAGCATAAACATAAGTCTGTCAGACTATGAACCTGCAGAGCAAGATTTAAAAAAAAAAAAAATCAAAAATCACAGGAGACCCAAGGGCACTGCTGCAGAAGAATAACGCAATACAGTTCTAGGGGCGGGCCCTGGACTGGTCTAGCAGGACTCACGGAAAGGGCATTAGCTGGCAAGTAAAATGTCACCTTCTATATTGTCCTGCTAGACCAGTCTAGACAAGAGGGAGTACGAAAGCTATAATTCCACTGGATAGGAAGACACAGCAGCTTGCAAAACCTTGAGCCAAGGGCCATGTTCAGCCTAGAGTGGATATCCAAGTGGTAACGCTTGACAAAAGTGGAAAGTGATGCCCATGTTGCTGTCCGACAAATGTATGCAGGGATTACTGAGCTCTGCTCCGCCCAAGAGGACGCTGGCTCTTGGGTAGAATGGGCGCAAAAACTCTCCGGAACCAGACACAGTTCATTAACATATACACAGAGGTAAAGGCCTCTTTAATCCAGTGCCCTAAAGTCGACCTAGCTGCTGCGTCCCCCTTGCACGGACCAGCTAACAGCACAAAAAAAAGGTCAAAAAGAATTTGTAACCTTCAAGTACCGGAGAAGTACCCTCTGGACATCCACAAGATGAAGATCCTTATCTTTCCCCCAACACTGCTCCTTAGAGGAAGAGGACAGGTAGATCACCTGGTTTACATGAAAGGCAAGAAAGAAAGCACAGGTCGAATGAAAATGGGTGCCTTTGAAAAGGACAAATAAGGATCTTGGCAACAGAGCCTGTAGCTTGAAAATCTGCCTTGCGGAACAAATTGCGACCAACAGTCTTGAACGTCAAATCCTTCAAAATAGTGGGTTTCAACAGCCATCAGGGCCCTGAGCACTAGACACAGATCCCAGGAAGGGAGACCGGAGGGGAGAATGCAGATGCTGATCCCCCTGGAGAAAGCACGAGACATCCCAGTGAAAGGCTAGAGACTTACCAGCCATCGGACATCAGAAACAGGCCAAAGCTGCCACCTGGACTATCAGGGAGCTAAGGGAAAAGGCCCTTCTCCAGTCAATCTGTAGAAGGCCAACAGAGATGCAACTTTGGATTCCTCAGGAGCCAACTACTGAGCACCGCACAATCGCTCAAAGATGTACCAGATAAGCACATATGCTAGCTTGGTAGACTTCCCCCGGGCTCCAAGCAGAATGGAGACTACTGCTGGAGAGTAGCCCTTATGTGCTAGCTGGCTTCTTTCAAGATCCAATCCATAAGAGAGAAGGGAACCGTGTCCTCCCGGACAATCAGTCCCTGCTGCAATAGGCCCCGAGACGGAGGCAACCAAAGAGGTGGCACCTACAGGAGCCGCATTACTGTAGGTCCCTAAACCACCCTCTCCTCAGCCAATCTGGCGCCACCAGAAGAATCCTGCACAGGTGGCTGAGAAAGTCCGCTTTCACACTGCCCACCCCAGCAAGGTGCTGAGTCAAAGCTAGGTGGTTCTTCTCTGCTCAGGCAAACAGGGGAGTCATCTCCAGAGCTACCCCAGCACTCCTTATGCCTCCTTGTCAATTGATATAAGCCACTGCCGTGGCGTCTGAAAACACTCGAACCATCTGGCCCTTGACCAGGTGCCGGAATCGCAAAAGAGCCAACCTGATGTCCCTCACCTTGAGTCGAATGATGGACCATATCGCATCCCGGTAGTTCCAAAAGCCCTGACTGTACAGTCTTGGCAATACGCTCCCCAGCCCAAGAGACTGGCATCCTTTGTCAGCAGGATCCAGGAGAAATCATACAGTGGCACGCCCTTCCTCAGATGCTCCACCACTGCAAACTGGTCTTCACTATCTAGAGCAGGAGCCTGCACTGACTACTGAGAACTCGGGGACCACCAAATCAAGGACGACTGCTGGAGAGGCCTATGTGAGCACGTGCCTACAGCACCATCTCTGTTGTCCCCATCAGCAATCCGAGGAGCTGAAGATAATCACAGATTCTTGGAGCCTGCTGTGCATAGAACAGTGCCAGGCAATTCAACAGTCTTTTGACTTACTTCTCTGACAGGAAAAATACTCTGCCACTTGAGTGTTGAAACCTGCTCCCAGGAACTCCAGAGACTGGGAAGGTTTAACAGCTGGCTCTTTCCCTGATTGATCACTCAATCGAGGCTTTCCAAAAAGGACATCACTCAAGATGCCACCCAAGATGCCTCTGAAAGAGAATGGCCCAGAGGAAACAGCCACCCAGATATGTATAGACACAGATCCCTCAGTGCTGCAGCTAATACGACCATGACCTTTTAGGACATCCTTGGGGTAGTGGATAGCCCAAAAGGGAGGGCAGCAAATTGGTAGCGAGAGCCAAGCATGACAAAACGTAGACACTTTTGCTGATCCACTCAGATCGGGATATGAAACTACACCTCAGCCAGATCCAGAGAAGCCAAGAATTCCCCTTGGTACACTGTGTGACTCACGAAGTGCACGGTTTCCATCCAGAAGCATAGGACATGCAAGTGTTCACTGGCCCCCTTGGGTTCCAGAATAGGCCTGAAGGAACAGGGTTTTTTTTTTTTGTTTTGTTTTTTTTGGCACCGGGAAATAGAGTTTCTGCCCTTGCCCCGCATCTGGGGGAACAGGCACCACCACTTTAGGTGCAGTAACTTGTCCAAGGTGGTCCACACAGTGGCACTTTTGAATGCAGACCTACAAGGGGAGATGACTAAAGCATCCAGAATCGGTTCTTTGCATTCCAGGACATAGCCAAACTGAAGGGAATCCTTGGTAACTCGGACCCATTTGTGAAAGAAAAGATGCAGCCTGCTGGCAACCAGAGGAACCTTCACAGCACAGCCTTAGAGGGGACAGAGTCCCTGGGTCCAAGGACTGAGAATGAACTCATAGTCCATAAGGGGCTCTCCAGGCTGGTAGCGATGAAATTCCCAAGACCCCCGGGAGTCTAACCAGCGCTCCTGCGAGCAACTGGCAGAAGTTGACAGAAAAGGAGCTCCTGCTCACTACACAGGCCCCTTGGACCTGTCCTCCAGAAAGCAGAAGATTGTCTTGTCCAGGTCCTTTCCCTGCTTCTCCCAACTGGACCTAAACAGAAGCACCCCTCTAAGGCCAGATGGACAACCGCGCTTTGGAACAGGAGTCCACTGCTCCATGTCAAAGCCAAGCCAAGCCAATGCCATATCACCATTGACAGGGCACAATCCTTGGCTGCTAGACTTACCAGATTGTACACAGCATCAGAAAGGAAGACTACAGCACACTCAAGAGAGGAGTAGAATCATCCAATTGAAAAGACTGAATCCAATGGGGCAGGGCCCAAATGTCAGATCTGCACACCCCGCCAACTGAAAAACAACAGCTGCCATAGCAAAATGGTTGTTCAAAACAAATCCACCTTTCAGTCCAAAGTATCTTTCAAGGCCAATCCGCTTTCCACAGGAATGGTGGTCTGACTGGTAATTGCCATGACCTGCACATCCACCTTAGAAATATCAAACCACACAATGCACCCCCTCTCCAGGAGAGCATGCGTCATCTTATACACTCTTAGCCCCTTAGGTGAGGAGTTGGGAGAATCCCACTCCGACCGGAACAGGCCCTTGAGCACCTCTGGGAACAGGAGACATTAGTGGCTTTCGGCATCCCTTACAGGAGTGGATGCCTCTTCTGTTCCTGCTCAGTGCATGAAGCATCCGCCAAGCTCAAGGTGGATAAGACCCTGGGATCAATGCTTCCAGTTCCTACTCCCAGAACAGGCGGATAACATCAACCTCCTCACAAGCCTCTGAAGGCGCGTGTACGTTTTCCATCCACATCAAACATCTCAATCCAAGTCATAGTCCAAATCTCAGACAGATCCCAGCTGATCCCTATCTCCAGGGGGCACCCTTGCTGGGGAAGCTTAGCCATCTACTAAAAAGGGCTTCCACTTTCAGCTTGCCCCTCAGGAGACTGTGCTCAAGGGAAAAATCAGAGGCTGCAGGGTCTGAATTTCCATGCCATAATAACCAGGCCTGCTGTAAAAGGAAAAGAATCCAGGGAAGACAATCCGGATTCCAGAAGCTCTCCTCGCAGAAATATTCTCCATACTAGGGGGAGCAGCCGCTATCGATCCCCTAGAGGATGGGAAGAGGCCCACAACATGGTCACTGAAGCCTCCGGCCTGCTGAATATCCTTACTCGTAAAGCGTAGTTACTCACCTGTAACAGGTGTTCTGCAGGAGCAGCAGGAATCAGTCCTCACACATATGGGTGACGTCGGCGTCGACGGAGCCCTCGTGCGGAGCATTTCCCCAGCTTTCAAAGCCTTTGGGAATGCAGTGCGCATGCGCAGTCCCCTTCCCGCCCAAGGGTGCCATCTTGCTCAGTCTGATGACATAGCTAAAAGACAGCAAAAAACAAAAATGAAATATAGATGACTGCAACTCCAAAGGGAGGAGGGAGGGTTGTGAGGTCCGATTCCTGCTGCTCCTGGAGAACACCTGTTACAGGTGAGTAACTACGCTTTCTCCAGGACCAAGCAGAAAGTCAGTCCTCACATATGGAACTCCCCAGTTCTAGGCTACCGAGAACCCAAAGCTGAAAAATAAGCTTCCTCTAGAGCCTCAGCATGCGAGATAAGAATCTTCTCTGAGAACGCTCCCGTACGGTAGCCCAACACAAGGGCCGGATGGTAGGAGTTGCCTAAACCTCAAAGAGATTACGGAGTACCGCCTATCCGAAAGCACTGTCCCTGTGGGACTCCCTCGCGAGGCAGTAATGGGCCGCAAAAGTCTGGCTTGAAGAGCAAGTAGCGGCCTGGCAGATGTCTGCCAACGGAACAGAGCGGAGATGAGCTACTGACGCAGCCTTCGCCCTGACATGGTGGGCCGTGACTCGACCCTGCAAGGAGAGGCCGGCTGCCCTGTACGCCCAGGCGATACAGTCTGCTACCCAAATGGACAGGGTACGCTTGGAGACAGGCAACCCCAGCCTATTAGGGTCAAAAGATATGAAGAGCTGAACAGCCCTTCGATGCCCCTGCGTACGGTCAATGTAGAAAGACAAGGCCCTCCTACAGTCCAGAGTATGCAAGACCATTTCAGCCCGGCTGGCATGCGGCCTAGGAAAAAAGGGTCAGAAGAGCCACCTCCTGATTGAGGTGGAAGGAGGAGACAACCTTTGGAAGGAACTTAGGATGAGTCCGTAAGACCACCCTGTTCCTATAGAACCGTGTGTACGGTCTGTCACAAACCAGAGCCTGTAGTTCACTCACACGCCTGACCGAGGTAAGAGCCACCAAGAACAACGCCTTCCAGGAAAGGAAGCGTAAATGACATGTAGCCATCGGCTCAAACGGTGGGTGAGTAAGTTGTTGCAAGACCACATTCAAATCCCACTCAGGGGCTGGTGGACGAATCAGAGGCTTGAGCAAAAGCAGGCCTGAGGGGGTGGACCGACAGAGACTGGCCCTCCACTGGCGAGTGGTGCACTCACAGAGCACTAAGTGGACCCGAACAGAGTTGGATTTAAGGCCTAGGTCAGTCAGGCGAAGCAAATACTGCAGCACCACTGGTACCAGGCACGAAACGGGATCCTCTTGGCGCTGAGCACACCAGGTGGAGAACCTACACCACTTGAGGGCATAAGATTTCCGGGTGGATTGTCTCCTAGAGGCCAACACCACCTCCTCCACTTCCCTAGGTAGAGGTAAGGGGGCTAAAACTACCCTTTCAGCAGCCAGGCCATCAAATGGAGGGACTGGAGGTTGGGGTGCAGGAGAGATCCCTGATCCTGAGACAGGACATCGGGTTGCACCCCCAGAGGGAGTGGAGTGTCCACCGCCAATTGCAGAAGGAGTGGAAACCATGGCTGCCTTGGCCATCTGGGGGCTACCAGGATCAGTGAGGCCTTGTCTTGAAGAACCTTGAATAGGGTTCGGGCCACTAGAGGCATTGGGGGAAACGCATACAGTAGGCCCATAGACCTAGATATTAGGAAGGCACCCGCTGCTATTCGCAGAGGATGCGGTTGTCTGGAGCAGAACATGGGTAGCTGGCGGTTCAGCGGACTGGCAAAGAGATTGATGGTTGGAAGACCCCATTTTAGGAAGATCTGCTGAGCCACTAGGGGATTCAACTGCCATTCGTGAGGCTGTAGGATCCTGCTCAACCTGTCTGCCAGGTAATTTTCTTGGCCAGGTAGATAAACTGCCTTGAGAAACATGCCTTGTTTGACTGCAAAGGCACACGGCCTGTGCTTCCTGACACAGAAGTCTAGATACTGTGCCTCCTTGTTTGTTCACATAGAACATTACTACTTGATTGTCTGTACCGTGGTCAGACCACTACATCATCAACATATCCCACACCTATCAACTCAAAAATAACAGAGAAAACAAACACCACGCAAGGAGATTCAAAGCATTTAACAAGGAAGACTTCCTAACAAAAACCCTGCCTAACTTACACCGACTCCAACAACCTTGATGTCCTGATCCACAACTGGAACACCACAATCTCCTCAGCAGCCAGCACAAATAGAAACAGCACCAATACCAGACCCATCTCCTCAAAAGCCCGATGGTTCACCCCCAGCCTCCGAAAACTGAAAACCAGACTTAGAAGAACCGAAAGGAAATGGAGAAAAACCAAAAGCGACAGAGACAAAGCAAAATACCTCCACGAACTCAATGCATACCATTCAGAAACCGACAATGCCAAAAAAACCTACCACACCAAAATCATCGCAACTGCCATAAACAAACCTCGAGAGCTCTTCCAAATTGTCAAAAATCTAACAAAAGCACCCAGTAACTCCGACCAGCTGCCAGACATCCCCCCTGATCTTCTAGCCCGACAATACAAACAGCTGCAGCAACCACAAAACCCACATCACTACGCTGAAACAACAACCAAGACAACTTCATACACCACCCCAATCAGAGACTGGAATACATTCGACACAACCTCAAAAGAAGAAATATCCTCCACCATCTCCTGCTTGAACACCACCACCTCCCCGCTGGATCCTTGCCCTGCCGACTGGATAAAGAAAACCAAAGGCGACCTCAGTGCACCACTAACCCACATCATAAATTAATCCTTTAAACAAGGACACATGCCAGACGCCCTCAAGACCACAATCATCCGACCAACCCTAAAAAAGCACAACCTAGATCCCCTAGACCCCACCTCTTACAGACCAGTAGCAAGCCTCCCCCTCACCGCAAAGATAATTGAAAAGATAGTCCAATGTCAGCTTCAAGAACACCTAGACATTAACATACTGGACCCGCAGCAACACAGATTCCGACCATTACACGGGGTCAAGACCCTAATGAGCATGCTGATGAACACCCTTGTCATAGGAACCCAAGAGAAACACTCCGGATACATCCTAATCTTTCTGGATATATCAGCGGCATTCGACACCATCTCCCATAACACCCTCATCCACAGATTCCAAACAATTGGGATCAAAGGTACTGTACTCCAATGGTTCAGGTCCTATCTAACCAACAGACAGCAACTGATCCGCACCAAAACCTCCACCTCATCCCCCTTCCAGCAACATCAAGGAGTACCACAAGGATCCACACTATCAGCCATGCTTTTCAACATCTACCTCCGTCCACTCTGCTCAGTCATACGCACTCACAATGTCAACTTCCACATATACGCCGACGACATAATGCTCTACGCCCCAATTACAACAACGGACCCAACAAACGACCAGCTATCAACCTGCTTCACCGACGTATCCAACTGGCTACAAGAGAACAACTTATCCATTAACATAAAGAAGACCGAAGCCCTTATAGTGACAAAAGACCCAGACTTCAAACCACCCACTCACCTCACCATGGGAACCACGCAAATTCAAGTACAACCACACAAGATATCTCGGCATTATCATTTACCAAGCCCTAACTCTTAAGCAACAAATCAACAAGACCACAAGAACTGTATTCCACAAGGCGAAAACGGTACAACGCCTCCGACCCCTCCTCGAACCACAAGACTTTAGGACAGTAATGCAAGCTCTAACACTCCCTCATCTGGACTACTGCAACATAATCTACCATGGCCTGTCACACAGACCAATCCCCTCCGAACTGCCCTAAACACCACGGCGAGAATAATTCACAATGCAAGGAAACGAGACCACATCACCCCAATACTGAGGGACCTTCATATTCTCCCCATCGAAGCAAGAATCAAGTACAAAACTCTTCTACTCACTCACAAAACCATCCACCAAACACAGGGCACCCCACTCCGCACCCTACTGCCTCGCCCAACCCACAGCAGAACAACCAGACAATCCTCCAACAGCTCCGTTGCCATCCCCCACAAAAGAACCAAAGCAACTCAACGGACCTGCAACAGTGCCTTTGAACTCTATGCCCCATCCCTCTGGAACTCTCTACCAAACCACATCAGGAACAACGGTGATCTCCCATCATTCAAAAAGCAGCTAAAAACCATCCTATTCCAAGAACATCTCTGAATAGGAACCCCCCCTCCCTATTTCTCTCCAAGATCTCCAAAACAGTAACTATGCTATCTTGTCAGTCTCTATGTTCACCCCAAAAATCATCAATGTTGAACCCCCGGTGATGGCCCCCCCCCCACATTTGATTCCCCCCCCCCCCCTGGTTATATGTCCCACCGCTTTGACCCGGTGAAAAGCGGGATATAAATACAGTTAAATAAATAAAATAAATAGTCTGAATCAAGACAGACTGGTGAGAGAGGACATAAGAGAAAGTTTGCAGAGCTAATCGAATAGCTCACAACTCCAACAGATTGATCTGCTGTGTGGCCTCCCAAGGGGACCAGAGGCCCTGAGTGCATGCCCCCTGCAATGTGCACCCCAACCTTGAAGAGAAGCATCGGTGGTTAGCACCTGTGTGTGGTGGTGCCTGGAAAGGCACCCTTTGATCAGGTTTGGGAGATGCAGCCACCACTGCAGGGAGGCCGCTAGTAGTTTGGACACTCTTACTCTGTCTCTCAAGTCTCCTGTGGCCTGTATCCACTGAGCTGAGGCACCATTGAGCAAGCCGCATATGCAGACAAGCATTTGGAGTTACATGGACCATGGATGCCATGTGGCCCAAAAGCCTCAGGAAGTGTCTGGCAGAGACCAGAGAGCCACTGAGAAACTGCTGGGCCAGAGAAATCAGTCTGAGCGCCCTGTTCCCGGGCAAATAAGCCATTGCTTGTAAGGTATCCATCTTTGCCCCTATGAACTCCACGTCCTGTGAGGGGAGCAAAGTGGACTTTGCGAAGTTGATGACGAAGCCCAGATGTTGGAGGAGAGAGACAGTGCGAAGAGTGGCTTGTCTGGCCTCCTGTGGAGACTGACCCCTGATGAGCCAGTCGTCCAGGTATGGAAAAACAAAGATGCCCTGGTTTCTGAGATAGACCGCCACCACCGCCAGGCATTTGGTGAAAACCCTGGGGGCGGAGGTTAGGCCAAATGGAAGTACCCTGTACTGAAAATGATTTCCTCCCACTACAAATCTGAGATATTGTCTGTGGTCTGGATGAATGAGGATGTGAGTATAAGCATCCTTATGTCTAAGGAGCATAGCCAATCTCCCTGCCGGAGGTAGGGCAGCAGTATTCCAAGGGTAAGCATCTTGAACTTTTTCCTCTCCAGGAACTTGTTGAGATTCCGCAAATCTAGGATAGGCCTGAGGCCTCCTGTCCTTTTTGGTACCAGAAAGTACCTGGAATAGAAGCCTCTTCCTATCAGGTGGTGAGGCACGTGTTCCACCGCCTGCTCCTGTAGAAGACTTGCCAACTCCTGAAGGAGGAGGTTCCTGTGCAGAGGGAGTTTTGGAGGCTCCCCTGGAAAATAGGAGGGGGGTAACTGGTTGAAGTGGAGCAAGTAACCCTTTTGGACTATGCTCAGTACCCAGGTATCCCTGTTATAGCTGACCATCTGGGCGAAGAGTCAGCCGGCCTCCTGTGCTGAGTGGAGCCAGCTGTGGGGGATAGGCTGTGCAGTGGGAGTCAAAACCCAGCTCCCTGCTGTGCAGGAGCCGGAGCTGGCGGCTTGGGGGTTTTCTGCCTACGGGGCCCATGTCCCTGCCCCTTGGCCTGCTGACCCTGTTGGGGAGCTGTAGAGGCCTGGAAGTGAGGGTAGGATTTGTAGGCAGAGGCCTTCCTCGGGTAAAAGGACTTTTTTCCCCCGAGTCCTTCTTCTGAGAGGGGGCAGAAGTCTTCCTGGACAGCCTTGGCCTGGTGAGAGTCTCAGTCTCGATTTCTGCAGCCTTTTCAGCCATGGGTTTGCCAAATAGCTTTTCACCCCGGCAAGGGACATTGACCAACTTGTCCTGGACCCATGGCTCGAGGTCCGATGACTGTAGCCAGGCCTGACAGCGTGCACCGATGCCGGCTACTGCTACTCGGGCCGAAGCCTCGAAGCCATCATAGGCTGCTCGAGATATAAACTTCGAGCACTCTCGAATACCCGATGACAAAGCCTTGAACCTCTGCAAAGGTTCCTCGGAGAAGCCAGCAGAGAACCCGGCAATCTCCTTTGCCAGGTCTCGAAGGTACATGCCCATGTACAGCTGGTAAGTCTGGACATGGCACGCCAGCATAGAGCCCTGGAAGCACTTTCTACCGAGGGCATCCAGGTTCCGGGCCTCCCGGCCGGGGGGCACCAAGGAGTGCATCTTCTGACTCTTCAGACGATGCATGGCCGATTCCACAACCATGAAGTGGTGCGGTAGCTGTGCCTTCTGGAACCCAGAGCTCTTACGGACTTGATAAATGGAATCAACCCGTTTGCTGAGAACCGGCGCCGAGCCCATGCGGAAGAGCAGCCGTTCCAGCATCGGAGGAACCGGTACAGTAAAGGCCTCCTTCGGGGGAGAGTCATACTGGAGGGCCTCGAGCTCTTCAGCTCGAGGCTCCTCCTCGGGATCCGCGGGGAAGGCCAAGGCCTTGGCCATATCCCTCACAAAGTCCAAGAACCGGGTATCCTCCGGGGGGACCTTCTCCGAGGCTCGGACTCCGGTGAGTCCGATGGGACGCACCGGATCCAAAAAGTGTCTGGGGACCTCTCGTCCTCCGGCTCCCACCCCGACCCCTCTGAGGAGGACTCGAGCGGCTCCGGCAGGGCGGGCACCGATGCCATCCGCCCCGATGCCGAGGGTACTGGCGTCGATGACCTCTGCCTCGTACGGGAGGCCGAGGGAGACCTTGGCCGAGGATCGACTCGAGACCGCATGGACTCTAGGATCGGCTCGGCCTCCGGGGTCGACTTGGACGTCGAGGTCCCGGTGGTCGGGGCAGATGCACCGGTCAGACCGGCGATCAGCACCAGCTGCTGTTCCATGAGGGCAGCTAAACTGCTCTCCAAGGCTGTCAACCTGAGACTCAGCAGCTGCAGACAGCATCAGGGCCGACGTCGGCTCCCCCGGAGGAGAGTCCACGAGGACTACAGCACTCACGTGACTTGGGGACTCCGGATCCACACGAGGCAATTTTGCAGGCCGCTCCGACTTCAAGGACCCGGGACGGTGGTCGGGGCTATGCAACCTGGCCCTCGAGGGACCAAGAGCGTCCACCGACGACGCCCTCGCGGGTTTCTTCTTCCTTTTGTGTTCCCGTGAGGAAGACCCCCCGCTCAGAGGAGCCCCGACGATGCTCGGGGTTGGACTCCCGAGGCGTCGAGGCCTCTGACGAAGTCCGGGCCTGGCCGGATGCGGAGTCAGAGAAGATCCTTTCTTGCTGATGCTGTTGGCTCCTCAATGCCTTCGAGGACATTTTGCCACACAACAGATCGTGTCATGATCGGGCCCGAGGCACCGGAGGCAGCAGTCGTGTGTGTCGGTGAGAGACATCAGTTTCTTACACCGATCACACTTCTTGAACCCGCTGGCAGCCATCGGGGGAAAATGGGCCCCTGCAAGGTCAAAAGACCAGGCTGCCAGTGAAAAAGAAAAAAAAAAAAAAAGGAGTGCGAACGCTAGTCTCGAAGGAAATAACCAAAAAAAACAGCTCTGGGCTCGATACCGGTGTACCGCGCCCAGGCGGAAAGGGGAACCGGCGTCGAACCAAAAAAACCCCCACGAATCTTCGAAGAAAAAAAGCTACTTTTAACCGGGTGACGAGGACACACGTCCGTTGGGCTCCGCGGAAAAAAAGACGACTGAGCAAGATGGCACCCTTGGGCGGGAAGGGGACTGCGCATGTGCGCTGCATTCCCAAAGGCTTTCTTTGAAAGCTGGGGAAATGCTCTGCACAAGGGCTCCATCGACGCCGTCACCCATATGTGAGGACTGACTTCCTGCTTGGTCCTGGAGAAGAAGTAATTAGATCTTACCTGCTAATTAGTGTTCCTGAAGGAACGACAGTCTAGTCCCTTTACTTCTGGGTTGCGCAACCCTTCCAGCAGCTTGGAGGCTGAGCCCAACCTTTTTGGAGGTGGGGCGGTATAAATACCACCAGGACCACCCACCAACTCCAGTAATCGAATGAAAAAGCAGACCTAAAGCAATTCCATTAACAACCTATATAACCTAAAAACCTACAGAACGTAACAGACTATGTATGCATAAACTTTTTTTTTTTTATATATATATAAGATAGAGAGCATGAGGAGAGAATGATGACTGGGGGAGGAGGTATGCCTGAGGCTGCCGAATCCGACTTTCCCCCGTGCCCCCTCACCCCGAACTGGCCCCACGCTCGGTCCAAAGTTTCCTTCTGGCTGATAGGTCCTAACCAGGTGGGATCAGGGACTGGACTGTCGTTCCTTCAGGAACACTAATTAGCAGGTAAGATCTAATTACTTCTTCCTTATCGTCACTCCAGTCCAGTCCCTTTACTTCTGGGATGTAAAAGAGCAGTTCAATCCTGGGTGGGATCCGGCATCCCGGACTGAAGGACCGCCAGCCCAAACCGAGCGTCCGCCGTACTCTGGATGTCCAGCCTGTAGTGCTTGGTGAAGGTATGCAGAGAAGACCAAGTCGCTGCCCTACAGATATCTAGCGGAGGAACTAGACTGAACTCTGCCCAAGAGGTAGCCTGTGCCCGGGTGGAGTGCGCTCGAAGACCCGCTGGCACCTGCTTTCCTTTCAAAATGTAGGCGGAAGCGATCGCTTCCCTGATCCATCTGGAGATGGAGGCCTTGGCCGCCGCCTCCCCTTTGTGTGGCCCCCCAAACTGAACGAATAGTCGTTCGGACTTCCGGAAGGGGGCTGTGCGGGAGAGGTAGCGTTTCAAGGTCCTCCGAACATCCAAAAGGCGAAGACTTCTATCCCTGCCCTCAAGCCCCTCGGCGGAGAGGACCGGTAGGATAACCGCCTGGTTCACATGAAAGGGAGAGATAACCTTAGGTAAGAAGGAAGGGACCGTTCGCAGAACTACCTTATCCTTGAGGAATACTAGGAAGGGGGGCTAAAAGGACAACGCTTGTAATTCGGAAACGCGCCGTGCCGAGCAGATAGCGACCAGGAAGACTGTCTTCAGGGTTAAGTCCTTCAAGGAGGCCTTCTTCATTGGTTCAAAGGGTTCCCTGATCAGGGCGTTAAGCACTAGGTTGAGGTCCCAAGGGGGAACGACCGACCTCCGTTGAGGACGCAGGCGTCTCACCGCTGTTAGGAACCTGGAGACGTCCGCGTGTGCCCCTAGTGACTTGCCGCGGACTTTACCTCTATAGCATGCGATTGCCGCCAGCTGAACCCGCAAGGAGCTATGCGCTAGACCCTTGTCAAATCCTGCCTGTAAGAATTAGAGGACCTCAGGGACCGAGACGGCAAGGGGTTTCCACCGGCGCTCCGCACACCACGCTTCGAAGATGCGCCAAGTCCTAACATAGGAGAGACAGGTCGAGCGCTTTTTGGCGTTCAATAGGGTGGAGATGACAGCTCCGGAATAACCTCTCTTCAGGAGCCTCGCCCTTTCAATAGCCAGGCCGTAAGCGAGAATCGATCCACGTGAGGCATACGAACCGGGCCTTGCCTCAGAAGGTCCCTCTTGCAAGGTAGCCGCCAAGGTTGGTCGGCGGTCAACCTCATCAGATAAGCATACCAGGGACGGCGAGGCCAATCCGGTGCTATGAGGATTATGAAACCCTGGTGAGACTCCACGCGCTGTAGAACCTTTCCGATGAGCACCCAGGGAGGGAATACATAGAGCAGGCCCTCCGAGGGCCACTTCTGGGACAAGGCATCCAGGCCTTCGGACATTCTTTCCTTTCGCCGGCTGAAGAATCGGTCCACCTTGGCGGACGAGAACCTCGCCATGAGATCCATGACCGGGAGACCCCAACGGGCCACTATCTGGTCGAAAGTCCCCTGCTCCAGTTCCCACTCTCCGTGGTCTATCTTGCACCTGCTGAGATAATCTGCCGTGATGTTGTCCGTACCTGCCACGTGCTGAGCTGACAGGGCCTCCAACCGAACTTCCGCCCACTGGAACAGAGTGCCCGCCTCCTTTTCTAAGGCGGGGCTGCTGGTGCCGCCCTGGTGGTTGATGTACGCCACCGCGGTGACATTGTCGGAAAGAACGCGAATTGCTCTCTTTTGCACTAAGGCCTCGAGAGCCCTGAGCGCTAGACCGACGGCTCGCAATTCCAGTCTGTTGATGGGCCATTGTGCTTCCATCGGAGTCCAGCTGCCCTGGACGAACTGGTCCTCGCAGTGAGCTCCCCAGCCTACCAGGCTGGCATCCGTCGTCAATAATAACCACTGATGAGGCTCGAGGGGCATCCCACAATCCAGATTCCTTGGGCACTGCCACCAGCGTAGAGCCTGTTTGGTCCGCGGAGCACAGGGTAACTGCATTGACATGGAATGAAGTTGGGGCGACCACCGACGCAATAGAGCCCTCTGCAATGGCCGCATGTGGCCCCGGGCCCATGGTACCACTTCTATCGCCGCTGCCATTGTCCCCAGAACCTGAAGATAATGCCACGCCGTGGGGTTTCGTCTGGCCAGAAACCGCGTGACTAGGAGTCTCAGTTCTCTTGATCTTGATCGAGACAGGAACACCCTGCCTCTGTTGGTATCGAATCTTGCCCCGAGGTACTCGAGCTCCTGGGAGGGAGTCATCCTGCTCTTTGCTCGATTGATGACCCAGCCCAATTCTTCTAGGACTTGGGTCACTCTTGCCGTCACGGAGTGGCTTTCCTCCTCCGACTTTGCCCGGATTAGCCAATCGTCCAGGTAGGGGTGTACTAGTATGCCCTCTTTCCGTAGGGCGGCTGCTACTACCACCATTACCTTGGTGAATGTTCTTGGCGCTGTAGCTAGGCCGAAGGGAAGGGCCTGGAATTGAAAGTGGCCCCTTGGCACTGCGAATCTCAGGAACTGTTGATGGGATGCCCTGACCGGGATGTGCAGGTAGGCTTCTGTCATATCTAGGGACGTTAAGAACTCCCCGCCTCTTACGGCTGCTATTACTGAACGTAGGGTTTCCATCCGAAAATGCGGCACCCTGAGGCAGCGATTGACCTGTTTTAGATCTAGGATCGGGCGGAAGGAGCCTTCCTTCTTTGGTACAACGAAGTAAATCGAGTACCGACCAGTACCGCACTGGTCTGGTGGTACCGGGACCACGGCCCCGAGCGTTATTAGGCGGGTAAGAGTTGCCTCTACCGCCGCCCTCTTTGCAGGAGAGCCGCAGGGAGACTGGTCAAAGGCTGGGTGTATTTCTTTTGCAAATTTGAGAGCATAGCCCTCTCTGATAACTTCTAGGACCCATTGGTCGGACGTGACTCGGGACCAGGCTGGAAGAAATCGCCTCAGGCGTCCGCCTACCGACGGTTCTTCCCCCTGGACCCCCGTCACCTCATTGCTTTCTATTACCCTGAGAGGAAAAGGAGGCGGCAGTCCCGAAACCTCGGCCTGCTCCTCGAAACCCTCTAAAACCTTGTCCCTTCGAGGGAAATCGGACCCTGAGAAAGGGGTTTGACCTGGCTTGACGAAACCTTCGAGCGTCCCTGGGCTGGTTCCGCGCAGAGGCTAGGGGTCGTCCTTGCTTCGGTCTATCTTCAGGCAGCCTGCCCCCCTTAGACTCGCCAAGGTCCTTAACCAACTTCTCCAAGTCTTCTCCGAATAATAACTTCCCCTTAAAGGGAAGACGGCTCAGGCGTGCCTTCGAGGAGGCGTCCGCTGCCCAGTTCCGTAGCCACAGATAACGCCCTGCCGCCACCACCGAGGCCATGTTCTTGGCTAGGCTTCTGATGAGGTCATACTGACTATCCGCCAGGTAGGCTGCTCCGGATTCCAATCTAGCCGAGTTGGTCTGAACCTCGCCTGTTGGCCACTCTGCTGCCTGGAGCTTTTGTGACCATCTTAAACAGGCTCTTGCTACCCAGGTTCCTGACACCGAGGCCTGCAAGGCCAGGGCACTCACATCAAAGGCTTGTTTGAGTAGGGTATCTAGCTTTCTGTCTTGAGCGTCTGAGGGCCGTGCTACCCTCCACCGGGATAGTAGTCTTCTTAGTGACTGCTGATACCGCTGCATCCACCCTGGGAGACTTCAACAGCTCTTTGTCCGCCTCCGGAAGTGGGTATAGGCGAGACATGGATCGGACTCCCCTTAGACCCGACTCAGGTTGATCCCATTCTTCCTGGATCATCTGACGCACTATCCTGTGGACAGGGAAAACTTTGAGATCTCCTGATGGCCTGAATTAAAGGGTCCTCCAGCGCCTCCTCCTCTACTGGATTGTCCGAGGCCACATTGAGGGCTTTTTAGGGACTCGTGAATTAGTGCCGGGAGCTCCTCCCGACGAAAGACTCTAATGATTCGGGAGTGATCTTCTTCAGGGATCTCTCCTCCTTCCAGCTCCTCCTCTTCCTCGTCCCAGTCCTTGTCAGAGCCAGCCTCCTCCGGGGAGCCCTGGGAAAGGAGCGGGGGAGGCTCTTCACCGCTCAGACGAGGCCGTTTAGGCGGCATGTCTGAGTCTGGATTGCTTGCCCTTTTGGGCTTGGCTTCGGCCGTTGAGACAGCCTCTCCTGTCCCTGAGCCCTGTTTACGCAGGCAATAGGCCTTATGGAGTAAAAGGATGAAGTCTGGGGAGAAAAATTCCCCTGCGCCCCCTACCCCTGAGGAGGGGGGCGAAGGGAGAAGAGGAGGGGTAGGCAGATCCGAGGATGTCGAGGGAGGGAACTGGGATCCCCCTTCCCCTTCCCCTTCTAAGGTGTCCCCAGACCCCTGAGAGGGCTGGATTATGGCCAAGTTCAGTTCTTGTTCAACTGAGGCGGCCACTGCAGCACAAGCCCTGCAGACTCCTGCCTCGGAGGAAGTGCCCCTGCGCGTGCCACAGGATGGGCATTTAGATTTGGCCGCCATGCTTGAATTCAGTTATCGGAGCCCTTCCTGCTAGCAGGCCTATGCAGCGTGCCTAAATCGCAGCCAGCTGTACGGCCCAGCTCCGTGTATGAGCTCTCCCCTTCAGCGGGTACCAATATCCCCGAAGACAGCTACCAGGCCCTTTTTTATTTTATAAAACAGTCCCCCTAACCGGAACCGGGACGAACTAGAGTGAAATTCAATTAAATTAAATTCAGTAAAATAAACTAAGCTAAAACAAACTAAAATAAAATTAGCTTAAAATGACCCCGAAGGAGTCTAGAGATAATTTGCAATGTACTTGCGGTTTGCAGCATCCGTGTTGATTAGGCCCGGCTCAGCGGTCTCTGCCCGTTGGCTTTACACGTGGTAGGCCTCACCACGTGGAGCCTGAACGGGGGACCGCGAGTTTGTCCTCTGGGCTGTTTCTTCTCCCCCCCCCGGATACAGCAGGGGGCTGGAAGTCGACCCCTAAGGCAGAATCGCTGAAATCAGCTTCCCCGCAGAGATTGGGAGGCCCGGGGTTCGCCTTGCTTGCGGGACGGGTCCGGCGTTGACGATTGACGGACGATTATCTTCCGGCGTTGCCTCAAGCGCTCAGCCTCCGGGGGGCTTCGGCGCGAGGCAGGGTCAATCCGAAATGGAAAACCTCGGGGGACCGTCGGATGGCAGCCGCAGAGCTCAGCGAGATCCTCCTCGGGACTGCCTGCACAGAGTACCTCCAAAGCTCGGCCCGACCAGGAGGGGGGGGGGGAGGGGGAGAGAACCTGCAGGAGTAATTAAAGGGGCAGAGACTGCTCAAAATTAAACGAGAGAAATTAAGAGAGTTAAAGAAATAAAGTAATAAATAAGGTATTAAATAAAGTAATCAAATAAAAGATTAGGAAAGGCTCCAGTAAGCCCTAGGCTTACGGAACCCTCCAGCTGCTTGGAGGCTGAGAATACTGGAGTTGGTGGGTGGTCCTGGTGGTATTTATACCGCCCCACCTCCAAAAAGGTTGGGCTCAGCCTCCAAGCTGCTGGAAGGGTTGCGCAGCCCAGAAGTAAAGGGACTGGACTGGAGTGATGATAAGGAATGCCATCTGCCATCTCCTACCCTGAGGTAAGGCAAGGTCAGACTAACAGCATACTCCGGCTGAAAGAGGGGGAGTAGGCCTTCCTGGGACGACTCAGAAGCATCCATGCAAGAAGGGCAGAGTCCAAGACCAGAGGTGAGGCACCTCGCTTGCCACAGACCAAAGTTTCCTGAAAGAAGACCGAGTTAAGTTACATATCGCAACAGCAGGCACTAAGGCCGTAGCAGCCCAATAGGCCCACTTTCATTGCAACGCACATTAAAGGTACTATGGAAGGAACGACCGCTGAAGCCGCTCGGGTGGAATGCGTGCAAGGACCATGCTAAGCAAACAATATTAAAATCACTACTAGCGTGTGGAGAAAGGCAGGAAACCCCACCACAGCACCAATGGTCACCAGTAGTCCACCCTGAATTGCATCCCACACAGACAGAATTGGGAGCCCCCAACAAGGACAATGGAAAGGTCAAGCCTTGGTACTCACCCTGAAAGCCCCAGGCAGAGGATCCGTACCAGGCTCAGCCCTCCTCCACTGAAACCGTTTCTCTGACTTGGCAGCACTGCGTTTTAAGATGGCTGGCAGGCAGATTCCTCTGAGAGCCTTCTGCAATTTTCGGGAGAGAGCAGGGATGACAGGAGGGAGGGAGGGGAAGTTGAGGTTATGTGAGGCTGCTGAATGCTTCCTGGTTACTCAACAGGTTCTTAAGAGCACTGAATTTTCCCTTCTCTATGACTGCAGTCTAGTGGAGTCTCCTACGTTGTGCTCAAGTGAGAGTGTCACCCTCAAAGTGGTCCATCAAGAGCGTTTTTTTATCAATCTCTTCCTCTCAGCTCTTCTGAGAGGAGAAAATCCATCCATTACCTGCAGGAGACAAAGAAATACTGAAGGACCTCTAGTGGCTGAGGCGAATAGAGGCATGGGAGTGATGTCATTGAAACCTGGGTTTTTCATTGGTTGTCTCCATCAATCTACTGGTAGGGGGAACACAACCCACTTGTCTGAACTGGTCCAGCAGGACAATATGGAAGAGCTGTTTATAGATGTCAGATCCTAACTATAAAGGAAGTACAAGTGTAAGGTTACACCAGCATGGCTTACCGAGTGAGATCTCCCAACAAATTTCCTGAATGGTGCTCTCATGAACTTTGATGTCTTTTCAAATTCAGTTTTAGGTTTCGGTAAGCTTGCAAAGCTGGAGCTCAGGTCATTCCTAATTTAAGAAAAATGACAAGCACATACTCGACTTGAAAGCAAATGCACATCTCAGTAGCAGAAGATAATGGAATTAAGCGAGCACAAACTCAGAACTCTTTACCCTGGACCGAGCTACTTTGAAACAAGCTTATAATATGACCAATAGTCTAAAATAGAGCATATTATGTTGGAGAGTGAAGCAAGTATCTCTGATGCAGAAGTTGGAAGTTTTAAAAATGTTATAGCTGGCCATGAGTTACTACTTAGAACTTGGGCATCACTAATTCCTTTGAAATCAAATTTTCTGTATTCAGAAAAGGATTTATTCAGATGGAGTTAATGCCAACAATCCACAGTCCACTCTCAACTATGAAACATTTAAAAACTAAAAACGGAATCCATAAATATTGCATGCAATATATCAGCTTCACTATCGGTCACAAAAAATGTCATGACAAATTGTAAACAAACTCCCATTCCAGATTTACAAGTTGCGGCATCTTTCACTGGATCAACATACTGCCTTGAAAAAAATTCTTATACATTCTTAATATTTCTGCTGTCTAAAAAAAGTACAATTCAAGATGCATTAAAGGAGTTTCACTGATTATATACATGCTACTTGTACAATATGAAAGAACAATTTAGAGAAAAATTAAATTAAGAAATCAAAAAATCTTGATTGCGTAAATCTTCACGCTTGTTACCATAACAAACCAAAATTAGCTGAGCTTCCAAAACGTTCCATCACTTCGCCCTGCGTCATTTAGTCCCTTGTTACTTCGTTCCGCGGTTATTTATAAGCAGCATGTCAGTTGCAGCATGTATTATCTGACCGGGACGAAGAGACGTGAGACGAAGGCCCAAGTTAATGTGAAGGGGGACCTGCAAGCTGAGACAGGCCACCTTGGAAAAGCCACATAAAATGCTGGGCTGTTAATGAGCCCTAAAATGGAATCCGGCTCATTGAGTAGGGGTATCTGAACACCATGGATATGGCAACTGGACCAGGAAGGCCCAAATCAAGCAAGTTGGGCTCCAGGAAGGCTGCTGTAAGCCTAATGAGGGGAAGTGGGCCAGTCTTAAAGGGGTAGTAGCCCAATATAAAAGTATTGAAAATCGGCAAAATTTTAAAATTAAAATTCAAAGTTTCTGAGGGTCTGGGTTAACTGAGTGAGAGCTGCCAAGCCCAAAAACATATTTTGTTTAACTTTAAATGGTATATTTTGGTTGAAATTTGCAGGAAGCGATCCTTTACTTTTTTTCTTTTTTTGGCAGAGCTACTGCCCTAGCCATCCATGCCTGGCAGGTGACATCACCAGAACCTTTCTACTTTTTAATGGCGCAAACAACTGATCTACATTTACCTGTTCCACACCATTCATTAATTTATAGTCCTCTATCAAATCTCCCCTTTTTAATTGTGTTAGTGTTTTCTGATTACTTTTTGTGTTATAATATGGGACTAGATGACGATTATCTGACCGGGACGAAGAGACGCGGGACGAAGTGACACCAAATATTCCAAAAACTGTTTTAACAAGGCTCATAATAAATTGAAGAGCCTACCACTGTCCAATCATAGTAGATGATATGAATACTCCTGGATGAAGTATCAAGCTGTTTTTTATTTGATATGAATTTGAAGAAAAGGTCTGAACAAGCCAAACACTGAGAAGTCAGAAGAATTTTGGGATAAAGTTATCCAAAGATATGGATTGGGGAAGGCTATAAGAACATTTAAATGTGTTTGAATATCTTTTGAGGCACTGTTAGGTCCATCACTATAAAGTGGAAACAATTTGACATTACCAAGAGATTGCTTCAGGTCAGGCTTCTTCTCAAGAAGACAGTAGCCATGGATTAAGGAAACTGCTGAAGGAAGTCACTGAGACCTAAGAACTTAAAAAAACAAACAAACCTACAGAGGGTCTTGGTCTGACACTGTTCACTATTCTGAAAACATGACCCATATGGCAGGGTTGCCAAAAAAACAAAGCTACTGCTGAAGAAAAGCCATAGGTCATGCCACATTTGAAAAGAAATGCTTAGAGGGCACGGCACACGTGTAGAAGTTGGTTTATGGCTTGAGACCAAACTGGAATTTTCTGGTCTCACTGCTAAGCAATGTTGTATAAAACACACACAACAAATCTGTTAGCACCATCCCTACTTCAAAGCATGATGGCGGCAGCAGGGAAAGGGTGGCTTGTGTAGATCAAGGGAAAGATGATTGTTGCAAAGTATGAGCAGATCCTGGAGGAAAACCTGTTTGCTTGCCATAGATCTGGGACTGAAAATGATTCACCTTTCAGTAGGGCAATGAATCCAATATAAAATCTGTGGCAAAACTTGGAAGAGGCAGATGACTGAAGGGTCATCACACAGTCTTGCTGTCAGGATTGATGCATTCCACAGCACTAACCACCTCCCGGCTGCACCAAGCTCCCAGCCCCCTTTATCCCTTGATTATCTAATGATTCAAGTGATTCCTTTGCAAGCTTCTTGCTTTGTATGTACCTGAAAGTTTTATTTGCGAGATTTTGTCTCTATGGCAAGCTTCTTTTCAAATTCTCTTCTTGCTTTCCTTGCCTTGCATTTAGCTTGCCAATGCTTATGCCAATTATTATTTTCTTCATTTGGTTCCTTTTCCCATTTTCTGAAAGGTGTTTTTTGGCTCTAATAGCCTCTTTCACCTTACCTTTTAACCATGCTGGCTGTTTGGCCTTCCTTCTGCCTTTAATGCCTCGGATACATCTGGTCTGGGCTTCTAAGATTATATTTTTAACATCCATGCATGATGTAAACTCTTGACCTTTGCAGCTGGTCCTTTTAGTTCACAGTATCGACAACAAAGATAAGTTCTGGATTTTTTTATATATTTTGAACTTGGAGACAAGTAATTTGATGCTAAATGTTTATAAACTGTTGGGTTAACCTGCTGGAATTAAAATGTATATATATATATATATACACAAGGAGTGACAAAAGAATATTTTACTCGAGTTTTGAGCACTTTAAAATAAACTTTGATGGAGACTATACTGTGGAGGTTCAAACAAAGGGTTTTCTCAATGACTGAAAGCCCCATGTTAAGCAATATAACCAGATGGTAACATTACTGGTGAATTTTTTTTGTCTGAGGGGTAGCTCCCGAGGGGTTAAGATATATGTGCAGACCACAGAGGGAGTCCAATTAAATAACTCAGCGTTTGACACAAACTAGGCAGCGTTTCTTCAGAGCTGACATGTACCTGTCTCAAAGTAGCCTCTGCAGCATGCAACCTACTCCTCTCTGTGTGCTCAGCAGAAGTGCTCTAACCACTGACATGCTCCAAGCCTTTGCACCTGGGATATAGGCACTCAGCTGTGCGCTGCGAGCACATCCAGACTCTGCGCACAGAGCCAGCACGTGCAAGACAGGCGCAAACCCAGCCTTTCCAGGCAGTAAGTCAATGTCTCATCTCTGGACTTTTCGACTGAGTCCATCTGGATCAGCCAGCCATCCAAGTATGGGCAAATCCAAATTACCTGTTTACACTGAAAGGCCATTACCACCACCATTACCTCAGAAGGGTATGGGGAGCTTTAGCTAAGTGCAATGAGAGGCCTAGAATTAGAAATGGCAGCCCAGGACACAGAAGCAGAGAAACTGCTGAAGCTGTTCCTACATGGGAAGGTGAAAACATGCTTTGGTAAGGACTAGGGAGTAACAACTCCTCCTGCCTGCCCAATGTAATGACAGATCTGATGGTCCTCATATGGAACAAGAGGGACTTGCATTCAGCTATAACCACCTGTAGGTGCAGACTATGCTGGAAGGAATCTCCCTTCCAGCTACATAGTGAGGTCAGGAAGAACATCCCTGGCCCTGCTCTGCAGGGGGCATAGCTAAAATGGCCTGCAAAAGCGGGAGGCACTGAGGCATGCTCTCAATGTCAATCTCATGAATGGGGAGATGCAGGGAGACTCTACAAGGACTTCCCATAGAGGCACTGCTGAGGGAGGAGTGGCCTAGTGATTGGGGCAATTTACCTTGGGCTGGAGGGCCAGGGCTAAGAATCCCACTAGAGGACAGCAACCTTGGGCTGGAAGGACTGGGGTTTCTAATCCTACAGGTCCTCCTTGTGGCCTTGGGCAAGCCACTTAATCCTCTGTTGCCTCAGGTACAAAACCCCCCAAGAAACAAAACAGATAGGGGACAAGGAAAAAATATATATAGTACCTGAATTTACACCACTTTGACTGGTAGAAAAGTGGTATATAAAGCCTAGTTAAAAAAATAAATGGAAATATTTTGCATCTTATTTCCCAAGCTGGCCTGAACCAGTGACCTTGGGGTTAGAAGGCAGGCATCTTGCAGGGGAAGCTAATACATCTCTGGTCTTAATTGAGAATTCCAAGAATCTAATGGTCTAATATGGTATGGATTCCCTCAAAGAGAAACAGTTATAGCCACATTCTAACTATATGCACCTTGAGAGGGACTGCTGGAACTCATTGAAGAGAACTACTGGCTCCCAATGGAGCCATGGGGGAGACATGAATATGTTGAAGATCAGAAAGGACTGCCCTTTCCTTGGACTGAGACCCAAAGAATATCTCCAGGTTCTATGCATAGCCCTACAAGGGGTACTCTAGGAATCTCCATGGGCAAGCCTCCCCAAGGACTTTCACCATTTCCATCCCAAAGAGTAACCAGCCCTTAAGAGGAGTTTGCTCAGCCGCAACTTAGAGGCAACATCCACCAATCATATACAGAACCAAAGTCGTCTTATACATCTTCGAGGGAATCCACCACCTAGGTGGCTCACTTGCAACCTCAGTCTTCAATCTGTCCAGCAGAAGCTAGATTAATCATAAGAGGGCTTGACACTAAGCCTGCATACAGTGCTGCTTGATGGCCTAAAGTGGTGGTTGCATTCTTAGGGAAGGTCTTGACCTTCCAAACAGACTGAGTGCAACCCCTCCTTCCAGAGGGATGGTTATGTGCTTTGCCACAGTAATGATCAGAGTTCCTATCCTAGGGAACCAGAGACTGATCCAGCTCACTCTGGGACAGAGGGTACCTTAGGGCCCCGGGGTGTTCCCCAATCAACTGATACAGATGAGTAACTATGCTATCTACAGGAACAAGGAGGAATGCAGTTTTCACACATGGGACTCACTAGCTCCTAGATACCAGACTGGAATGGGAGGGATGGGAGAGTAGTGCGATCCCTGAGGCAAAATGTTGTAGCCGATGAGTCTGCATGAGTTGCGGGCAACGGACTATTCCAGAAGGTGATACTCCCCTGATGATAGTCTGGTATGTTGCAGAAGTCAGGGCGGAGGGTAGGAGTTGAGTTTAAGTCCCAATGAGGTGCTGGAGAATGGCCTGGCAAGACAGCGTCCTGACGGGAGTCTTTTTCCAGACAATAGTATGCAGCAAAAGTATGAATGGAGGACCAGGTAGCTGCCCGGCAGATGTCCTCAATGGCAACTGAACAGAGATTAGCTATGAATGTTGTCATAGCCTGCACATTATGAGCAGTGACATGACTCTCCAAAGAGTGCCCTGCATCTGTATAAGCAAAAGAGATGCAATCTGCTATCCATTTAGATAGAGTACGTTTTGTCGCCAGTAGACCCAGGTGACTTGAATCAAAGGAGATGAATCATTGAGGGGTTCTGTTGTGATCTTTAGTTCTATCCAAGTAGTAAGGCAAGCGCTAACTTGCAGTCCAAGATGCGCAGCACTGCTTCAGCCCGAGATGCATGAGGTCTAGGGAAGAGTGTCCAGAGAATTAACAACTGATTTAAATGGGAGGAAGCAACCTTTGGGAGGAAATGAAGATGGGTACGCAGAACCACCATGTCATGGTGGAAATGAGTATATGGTGGATCCACCACTAGAGCCTGCAGCTTGTTGATGCAGCTCGCTGAAGTGAGGGCAATAAGGAAGATGACCTTCCAAAATAGAAACTTCAGTGAAGTGGTGGCTAATGGTTCGAAAGGTGGCTTTAGAAACTGAGAGGCTGCAATGGCACTAAGGTGAACTCTCACCGAGTTAGTCAAGACCTGTCAAGGATACGTTAAGGAGATATTGTAAAAGCGGCTCCACAGGGCAAGAAAAGTGGTCAAGGTCCTTTGGGGAACACCAACGGGCAACCTACACCATTTGAAAGCATAAGATCACCTGGTGGAATTTTTACGTGATGCAAGGACATCTTTGAACACCTGTGATAGGTCAAGGTCAGCAAGCACCAGCCTTTCAGCAGCCATGCTGTCAGGCATAGGGAGTGAAAATTAGGATGGAGGAGTGTCCCATGGTCCTGGGAGAGGAGGTTGGGCACACATCCCAAGTTGAGCGGTTGAGTGTGCGCAAGGCGAAGAAACAGGAAAACAAGGTTGACGGGGCCAAAAGGGAGCTATGAGAATCATCGATCCCCTGTCAGCCTATAGCTTGAATGGTGTCTTGGGTACCAAGGGGATGGGTAGGAATGCGTAGAGCAGCCCTTGTTCCCAATGGAGAAGGAAGGCATTCGGGGCCTGCTAATGTAGAGACGGAACCCTGAAACAGAAACGAGGAAGCTGCATGTTTTGTGGAGTGGTGAAGAGATCTATGAGTGGTGTTCCCCACATTTGGAAGATCCGAACAGCTGTTTCTCAATGCAAGGTCTATTTGTGTGGACGAAGGATACAGCTTAAGTTGTCTGCTAGGACATTGAGTTCACCCGGGAGGTACACTGCTCTTAAGTGGAAGTGGTGAGAAATAGCAAAGGACCATAGGCGAATCGCCTCTTCGCAAAGGGGACGGGATCCCATTCCCCCCCTGTTTATCTGTTCTGACTAGAACAGGTTGCCCCAATAGCTGGGGTTGAAAAACCAGACGAGCATTTGTCAGTGCTCTTAGTTCTAGCAGGTTGATCTGCAGGGCAGATTCTTGTGGTGTCCAATGTCCATGTGCAGTCACATCATTCAGATGAGCCCCCCCAACCCAGCTTGGAAGCATCCGTCAGGGTGCATAGAGGTAGAGGCATCTGAAAAGGTGACCCGATGAGTAGGTTTTGTGGGAGACACCACCACTGAAGGGATGTGATAAGTTGAGGTGTGATGTGGATCTTATCCCTGAGGTGACCCTTTGATTGTGTCTATTGGGAAGACAGAGTCTACTGTGCCTGACGCATTTGCAATCGAGCATAAGGGATGCCATGGACCATGGAGGCTGTGTGTCCCAATAGCCGTAGCACTTCTTGAGCTGTTACATGGTTTTGATGTTGCACCTTTTTTGCCAGCTTGATGAGGCAGGCACAGCGATCCACTGGGAGGAAATCTCGGACCTTGAGTGTCTAGGAGCGCTCAGATAAACTCCAGTCGTTGGGTTGGAGTGAGGTGGAACTTTGGGAAGTTTATGACAAAATCTAGGTGTTGAAGCACCATGATGGTTCAATGAAGGAAGACACCTCTTTGGGGAGTCTCCCCCGATTAGCCAGTCATCTAAATAAAGACGAATACCCCTAGGACGCATAGGTAGGCAGCAACAACTGCCATGCATTTTGTGAAGACCCTTGGGGCAGAGGCTAAAACAAAGGTGAGAACACTATATTGGTAATGGTTTCCTTGAAAAATGAAGCACAGATACTGTCTGTACAAGGTATGTATTAGGACATGCGTGTATGGCTCTTAAGTCTAGAGAACAGAGCCAATCATGTCTCTGGAGATATAGCAGAAGAGTTCCTAGGAAGATCATGTTGAATTTTTCTTGGACCAAGATCTTGTTAGGTCTCTGAAATCTGGAATGAACCTGAAGATTCCTATTTTCTTTGGAATGAGAAAGTATGGTGAGTAAAAGTCCAACTTTTCTTGAGGAGGAGGAACTATTTCTATGTCACAACAGGGTGGCCACCTCTTGTTGTAAGAGGGTGCTGTGAGGGGGTTGTATGGGATACTCCCCTGTGAAGCAGGTGGGGGGTAAGGTTTCGAAGTGAAGCTGATAACCCCTTTGGACAATCTGGAGTGTCCACTGCTCAGATGGTATAAGGTGCCACCTGTGGGCATAATGAAGAAGTCTGCCTGCAATGTTAAGGGGCTGGGGGCCTCCCAGGGCAGAATGGCAATGCTCTCTAGGAAGGAGTCAAAAAACAGGTGCAGGCTGTGCCTGTGCAGCAAGTTGAGGTTAGGAGCTTTGGGTTTTTTAGGTTGGCGAGGACCCTTCTGCCTATGCTGAGGTTGATAAGCAGCATAAGGTGGGTAAGAACGATAGTATCTCTTCTTTTTAGAATAAAAAGATTTCTTGGGAAGGGTCTTTCTTTTGGATGGGTCAGCTGTCTTCATGGGAAAGGCGTTTTAGGGTGAGATCATCTGTTTTGATCTCCCCTGCTTTTTTCCTCCAATCCTTGCCAAATAGGTTTACACCAGTACGTGGGATGTTGGCCAGTTTATCCTGGACCCATTGCTCAAAGTCTGAGACCTGTAACCAGGCCATCCTGCGAACCCCAATACAAATTGCTGAAGTTCTGTTGGTAGATTCAAAGGCATTGAAAGCAGCCTTGGTGAGAGAGAGAAGTGGCCTAGTGGTTGAGACAAGTTACCTCAGGCTGGAGAGCCAGGGGTTTCTATTCCCACAAGTGCTCCTTGTGGCCTTCGCAAGCCACTTAACCCTCCACTGCCTCAGGTACAAAAAACAGAATGTGAGCCCTTTGCGGACAAGGGAAATATATATACAGTACATGAATGTATACGCTTTGACTTGTAGAAAAGAGGTATAAGCGCCTAGATAGATAAATTTAGACGTGCTCTGACTATGCTTAATGAGAGCCAGGAATGCAGCCTGTTTGTCTTCTGGAAGCAGGGAGGAGAAAGTCTCCAGATCCCTGGTGACATCCTTCAGGAACATGCCCATGTAAAGCATGTAAGAGTTGATCCTGGAGCTAACATGCAAGCTTAGAAACTTCGATGCTCAAAAGCATCGAGGGTCCTCGATTCTCTGCCAAGAAGCATGGATGAATATTTTTGGAGCTCTTTGACACATTGCCGATTCTACCACCATTGAGTGGTGAGGAAGCTGAGGTTTTTGGAAACCTGGGTACTCCGGTACTCTGTACGCAGTACTGGAGGAACTGTGAGCGGGGCTTCCCACATGTGGAGCAGAAGATTCTGAAGGATCTGATGCACTGGTAAGGTAGCAGCCTCTTTGGACGTTGGAGGGTATTGGAGTATCTCCAATTCTTCGGCCCTCGGTTCCTTTTCCGAAGCTACCGTGATGGAAAGCTCCCACTGCCATATCACGGATGAAGTCCTGAAAGGACATATCCTCTGGTGGGAACAGACATCATTCCCGAGGCAGCGAAGGGTCTGAAAAGATGTCGGGAAGCTCCTGAGAATCAAGACCCCACATCGGATTCTGAAGAACTTGAATCCGAGTCCGGCAAGAAAACAGTTAATCATGAGTAACAGGTATTCTCTAGAGACAGCAGGAATCGGTCCTCACATATGGGCGATTTTGGCACAGATGGAGCCCACATGAATTCACTCCACAGCTTTCAAAGAAAGCCTTTGGGAGTTAACTTCCCGCCCAAGGGTGCCATCTTACTTCAGTATGACGACAGTTTAATCAAGCGTAAAAAAGGAAAAACTCCTCTACAGGGAGGGTTGTGAGGACAGATTCCTGCTGTCCCTGGAGAACACTTGTAAAAGTAACTATGCTTTCTCCATGAACAAGCAGGAAGTCAGTCCTCACATATCGGACTCCCCAGCTATAGGTTACTGAAGAAACCTGCAGGCCTTGATGACTCCAAAAAATTTGAAGTGAGTGGGGCAGTAAGGAGCATGAATGGCTCGAATGCCAAGGACACAGTTGCAACACTGAGCAAGAGATCACCTCATCGGTAGCCGGGAACAGGCTGGAGGGAAGGAGTGGCAGTATTCCCGAAAGAGGTGACTGCCTGGCCAAAAGCACTGTCACGGAGAAAGCACAGTTACTTACCTGTAACAGGTGATCTCCGGAACAGCAGGAATTAGTCTTCACATATGGGGTTCGTCGGCGCCAACGGAACCCGCACGGGAATGCTCCCCAGCATCCAATCAGAAGGCTTTTGGGAGCATCCCTCGCGCCTGCGCAGTAGCTTCCCGCCCTTCCCACTGCCTCTCCCCAGTTACGTTTAATAGCTGAGACAGAAGGAGAGGAGAGGAAGGAAGAGAGAGAGAGAGAGTTACAACTCCTAGGGGAGGTGGGTGGGTTGTGAAGACTAATTCCTGCTGTTCCGGAGATCACCTGTTACAGGTAAGTAACTGTGCTATCTCCAGTAACAAGCAGGAATGAGTCTTCACATATGAGGACTCCCTAGCTGAGGGTGCCAGAGGAGATCCCAGAATGCACGCCGCTGGACAGGGCGGCATCGCCGGAGGGATGGAGGGTAGGAGTTGAGAAGAGTTGCCAAGGCACAGCAACCGAAGACTACAGGGGAGTCTTCAACCACGTCAGTTATCATTAAACCGTTAATGATCCAGCACAATCTAGAGCTTACCTACTGGATTGTAGAAGGCAGAGCTGCGACGGGTACCGTAGATGCAGTAGCGAAGTCTTCAAGGGAACTTCACCGCAGAGAGGACGAAGGTCCCAGTCCGGGCGGGCTGGAGACGCAGGTGTCAACCGGCACCGGAAAGACGGCAGGTCTTCACGAGGAGCTTGAAGAAGCTGAGAACTCCAGGAGGAGCAGAGTCCCCATTCCGGAGGACAAACCAGAAGACTGACCGATCTGGGAGAACCCAGCCCGGAGAAGAACAGAAGTGTACCCCGGGATATCGAGGGGTACACTGTCTACCCGAGCTGGCAAGGGATAGGAGGACAATGGGTTCGAAAACCAAGGGGCTGTTGACATCACAGCAAGTTTGAGCACAACCGGTCCGAGAACCCGAGCCGCAGAACGCAGGCAAGCGGGCCGGCCGGACCCCGTAAGAAATAACAAAACGTCAGTACCGACAATTGGGGGATAGTCGGTAAGACACAGGGCGCTATAACATTTCCCAAAAAGCGCCCGCCTGTACCGATATATATCCAATAACAGGTATAAATGTATATTGGGCTATAGGTGAGCCCGGGAGTGCCCACCCAGGTTACTCAACCGGTATGGACACGTGAGAACGATACTGCCAACTCGGACCGGCCCTTGATCCACAGGAGGGTGCCTACCTGGAAGGTGGCGGGAGGAAGGGCCATCAAGTGATGGGCCTATGTGCGTGGAGCAGGGCAGATCGGCGAGGGTAGCAGTATGTTTGTGTGACCGCCAGATCAGTGGGGGAGGAGCACATCAGGAGTACGTGGACTCCTGAGGCGTCCACCTGACAGTCACCCAAACGTGTCCTCCGTGCCACAGGGACGGCAGGAGGATAAAAAACCCTATAGCCACGGCGTGACCGTGGGGCCATCTCCGGCCTATATAAAAAAAAACCTCGGGGTTAGGGCCAAGGCCCTCCGCCGCTCCGAAGAGTGCAGGGAGCGGAGCCGGGGATTGGCATGGGTCAGTGGGACCCCTGTCCACCGTAACCTGACGGACCCAGGGGTTTCTCTGTGAGAGCGGAGACACAGACCTGGGGAGGGGGGGGGTTGGTCTGGCTCTGTCGAGGAATGGTTTGGCCACGCTCGGAGAGTAGCGGCCAAGGCCTACACTGGGAGGAGATTCGGTGCGCGATCCCCTCAATCCGGGGGAACCAGGCAGAGGGGAATCCGAGGGATGTGCCCGAGGGTAAGTCTGAAGAAGATTAGCATGGCCCTGAGGAGCCAGGCTAATCTAGCGTGGGAAGGTTTCCCCCCCCCCCCCCGGGGGGAGGGGGCTCCATACCTCCAATCAAGCAGCCGAACCGCTTGTCACACTGAAAGAATCCCAGTGTAGAACTGGACAGTAACTTCATGTAAGAGGAGTTAAGCGCAAACCGCCGCATACCGTCACCTAAGGCTGCCTGGCATGGGCAGCCTGGCGTGAGCCCTGGCACTGCCGACCGGTGTGAGACGTCCCTAGCATGGGTGCACCCGGCAGGCAGGCAGAGGGATGAAACCTCCTCCTCTTCAGACAGGAGGGTCGGGAAGGACATTTCCTACCCCCGGGAAAGGGGGAGGGCCACGGGCGGCCAGTGCCAAACAGGTCGGCGGAGCACTGAGCAACCTGACGCAAAGCCTCGCCATTGAAGAGGTTCTCCCCGGTGCACGGAGAAGTACCCAGGTTATGTTGTGCCCAGCTGCACAAGTCGGAAGCCTGCAACCAGGCTGTACGACGCGCCCCTATGGCAACCGCAGAGGACCTGCTAACCGACTCGAAAGAGTCCTCGGCAGCCCGAGAAAGAAACCAAGAGATATTCCTGCAATGGTAAAGAAGCAAGGAATAGTCGGGGGCCCGAGGGGCCGACACAAAGGGGGACAAGAGAGATAACCTCTCGGTGACCTCCCACAGCGCCAGGCTCATATAGAAAATATATGAGAGAATCCTGGAAGACAACATGGACGCTTGGAAGGTTCGCTGCCCAAAGTTGTCCAGAGTTTTAGACGCACGATTCGGGGGGCAGGAAGAGTGCTTCTTCTTGCTTCCGACCTTCCTCAGGGCCGATTCCACCACAATGGAATGATGGGGAAGCTGGTGTGTCTGGAAACCCGGAGAGGGGGGCACCCGATACCGGGCATGCATGGCTGCAGGCGGTGCCGGTACCTGTAAGGGTGAGCGCCAAATCCCGAGCAGGAGATCCCGCAGGGAAGGAGGTAAAGGGAGCATTACAGTTGCCTGTTCTGCAGTACCCGGACTTAGCGAAGGGCCCGGGATAGGAATGGCGAGCAAGTCCGCCATGTCAAGGAGGAAGTCCTGAAAAGACGGCTCTCCCAGAGGGGCTATCCCGGGGGAGGCCGAGGCGGAGGGGCCCGCTTGAGTACCAGGAGACCCACCGTGCTGGCGCACGGGAGGAATCGCTCTAAAAAGAGGAGGGTACTGACAGTCCCAATTCGAGGCAGTCGGTACTGCATCGTCAGAGCCCGGGATCGACTCCAAGGGGGGCATCGAAGAGAGCGACGTCCCCGACGGGCCCGCGGAACTCTGCCTCGGCTCCGAATCGGGGGGCGGGTCCGCAAAGGTGGCTGGAGTGGTGCCGAGGCCGCTGGAGAGCAGGCGAGCGCAGCACTGCGCCGTCGGAAGAGACCGGGGTCGGATCCAAAATGCGCCGGAGCCCCGCTTTCCAGACTGGAGATCGATTCGAGGCTGGGCATCGAACCGAGCGACGCCTCCTTAGGGGGCCCCAGTGTCGGCGGCCGCGCCGGTGCTGCCATTCCCGCGAATGGAGTCGGGGTCGTGACAATCGGTGCAGAGGGCAACGAGGGCTTCCCAGGCCGAAACTCGGCGAAGAGGGAAACACCCGAAGTCAGCTCCGACGCCTGGAGAGAGGCCCTCCTAGGCGCCGGGGTTCTGCCCGCGCCTGTTTTATTGAGCGGGAAACCCTTACGGGGCATACTACTCGGCCTCGAGGGTACCCAGGTAACCCGCCGACGAGCCCCGGCGGGGAGCGAGACGCCCAGCCCCGGCTCCGCGGCACTTCTTTGGGTCGACTCGACCGAAGGACCCGGGTCCCGCGGGCAGACTCCAGTGACGAGTGGAGCACTCAACGCCCGTGTAGATGCCGGGAGGTCGGTGGCATCCGGGGGAGGCCCCGGCCCCGCGCAAGGTGGGGGTGCCGATCCGCCCGACCAGGATATATCGATCGGCTCCGCAGGTGGAGCCCGGAGGCGACCCCTGGCGAAGAACGGGGCTCTTGTCCCCAAGACCGCCGCGGGAGGGGCGGAGCCGCGCAAGGACAGTACCGCCCCCGCGGAAGCCGGGGGACGAGTCGATCGGCCCTGGCAGAGCCGAGGGCACCTGGTGCCGATCCCCGGCGGGGAGTAGGGCCACCGACTCTGACGCCGATGCCGAGGACTTGGTCCCGCTCAAAGCGGTCACCACCTCTGCGCCTGGCTGGGGTGCGGGCACGCCATACCGGGTCAGGTTGGTCCGACGATCCCCGGTGACGAGTGGAACACTCGACACCGACGCCGATGCCAGGGAATCAGCACCGCCGAAAGCGGGTACCGCCCCCGCGCAGGGCCGGGATGCCGTAGAGCCAGACTGGGTCGAGTCGATCGGCCCCGAAGGCACCGAGGACACCAGTCGACAGTCCCTGGCGAAGAGTGGAACACTCGACGCCGGCGCCGAGGGATCTGCACCGCTCGAAGCGGATGCCACCCTCGGGCATGGCTCGGGAATGTTCTGTGAGGAGCGAACCTCAGGAACAACCCGAAACCCCGTGGAGGTTCTGGAGCCCGAAGACTCCCTCTGGGGTGTAAGGGACTGGAGGGGGAGGCCGGAGCCATCGTCATGCGGCGCATGAGACTCACCCCTCAAGGCTCGGTTAGTCTTAACAGACTGTTGTTGGGTTACCTGATCCTGGCGAGGAGAGAAAGCCGACGACCGCACCTCAGAGGGAAAGACGTCGTCGAGGGACACCCGAAACAGGGAGTGTCTTCTCCCGATGCTGAAGCCCGGGGAACCGGGGGAGAAGGGGTCAGGGCCCCAACAGGAGAGACACCAGGCGTTGGAGTCGGATCAGAAGACGTCTCCACAGTGGGGGCACTTCTTAGGGGAAGAAGGCTCCATGCTGGAAAGCCCGGTAGGCCTCAGAATAACACGAGGAAGATGCTCCTCGAAGGAAATAAAGGAAAACAAAAAATAAGGAAAAAGGGGCACCAGCGGTGCCAGAGTCAGCGGGGAAAAAACCGCGACCACAGGAAACAAGAAAAGAAAAAAAGTTTCTGCGGTGACAGGAGGTACGTCCTGTCGGCTCCGCGGAAAAACAAAAACTGGGGAGAGGCAGTGGGAAGGGCGGGAAGCTACCGCGCAGGCGCGAGGGATGCTCCCAAAAGCCTTCTGATTGGATGCTGGGGAGCATTCCCGTGCAGGCTCCGTCGGCACCGACGAACCCCATATGTGAAGACTCATTCCTGCTTGTTCCTGGAGATTGACCCTGTTTCTGTGGAACCTGGTGTAGGGGGTGTGAGCCCTGCCTGTGACCGGGATCCTCGTCTCCTTTATAACTGCTAAAAACGCTACGTCCATCTTAGGGAACGAATGTTAGCGGTCCTGATCTGACAGCAAAGAGGCGAGCCCTAGAACTTACCGCTCAAGACTCGGCCTCATGCCACCCAGCACTTTTTCCTGCTTATCTTTCATTCATTTCTGCCTCTGATCCTTTACCTGAACTTTCTCAGGAAAAGCCACAATGTCTCAACAATTTGTCAGTTATATTTCCTGATCCGGCACACCGACACTCTGAAATCTGCCCAACAACAAGAGAATGACACACTTAGTTAGGCCTTTTTCTACAGGTCTTTACAGCAAGACACTGTGCACTGAACAAGATTGATCTGTATAACACCAGGAACACTCACGAATGTGGCCTGAATTGGGGGTTCACCTCCCTTAATACCATTACCTATCTGGCCTTGTGGTCCAGCCAGCATGCTGAGTGTCCCCTTCTTCCAGGTCTCTAACCACATCTAACCACGTCCAGGGCCCTCTTCACCCAGACCTTCAGACAATGGAGCCTGTCCCTGACCCTCCACTAAAGGTCTGGGCCTCTGTGGCTACTGAACCCCAAGCCCACTCTCAAGAGGACCCTCTATCCTCATGGCTCCAGGCTCAAATACCAAGGGGCCCCCTGCCAGTCCCTGCTGGTGCCAGCTGAACACCAGAAGAAAAAGGAGTATCTAATCAGGAAAAGAAATTACCTGGGACCCCTACCTAATTCTGACTCTTCGCCGCAGAGGGTCCGGGAATGACCAATGGACAGGGAATTATCTCCTGCAGAGGCAGCACGCAACCCACAGAGATTTGCGCCTCCGTATGCCCGCACTCACACAGAGAGCTCCCCTGACTCCTAGGATGTGTTTGAACATGCTCAGACTGGGGATCTTAACCAGCCGCAAATGGAGTCAACCTGGTTAACCCAATAACTGAAAGAAATAAAGTGTTTAAAATGAAAGGAAACCTCCTTAAACTGACCAAAAATCAGCTTCCCCGCTGCCCCCATCCTACCGAGGGACGCCGAGTGAGGATTTCACAACCGCCAGAAAAAGAAACAGGAATACATGAGGTGCAGGCCTACAGTGGGAGAAAAACAGGCAGCTTCCCACGCTGCTGAATGCTGCCAGTCATGTGGTGCTAGGCCGTGCGTCGATGCCGAGTGCAACTGCCTCAACCAGCATGCGTCGTTCCGCTGTATGTCTCCCTTACTTATTCCTCATCTACCTGAGCAGACCAACGCGTTCCTTTGTATCCTCTCTCCCTCCATGCTCAGCCTTTTCTGCTCTGCTTCAGTGCCGGGGGGGGGTGGGGGTGGGAGTGTGCCTGGGGAACTACCTGTCCCCCCGTACTTGCACCATCTGTTCAGACTAGGACTGGACATGTAACCGCGACGGCTCCTCACTTGGAGCTGCCGGTATCCTCTTGGAGCCAAGTCTCTTCCACTCACTCCAGATGCAGTGGCTCCTCACCCGCTGACAGGTTCGGGAGCTGCCGGTATCCCCAGGGAGCCATGTCTCCTCAAACCACTCCCCTGAAGAGCCATTGGGGGGGGGGTCCTTTTTCTAAGCCACTCGCTTTGCACTGGCTCCCACCAGCTTCTACCTTCTTTTTTTCTGGAAAACAAAAAACAGCCAGCTTCTGCAAAGGTAAACAAAGAAAAAGAAATTCTAGCCTAAACCTAAGTTCCCTTAACTGTCCCTTCAGTGAGTCCAGCACCCTGGCTCACTATCTCCTCCAGCTGCTTGGAGACTGAGCATATTGGTGGAGCTTGTGGGCGGTCCCTCTGGTATTAATACTGGTGTCAAAAGATGACAAGCTCAGTCTCCAAGCTGCTAGAGGTGGTGCCCTCCCCTGAGGTTCAGAACTGGAGGGATGATAAGGAAAAGTCAGTCGCCTAGGTAGGGGAAGATGAACACTCCCAGCAAACAGATGAGCGGCGATGACCACCAGGCATTTGGTGAACACCCCGGGGGCCGAGGAGAGGTTGAAGAGGAGCACCCTGCATTGGTAGTGGCGTCTGATAATGAAGCGGAGGTACTGATGGTGCTGGGGTGGATTAGGATGTGGGTATAGGCATCTTTGAGATCCACGGAGCATAGACAGTCTTCTAGTAGGAGGGAGGGCAGCAATGTTCCAAGAGAGAGCATCTTGAACTTTTCCCTGACCAGAAAACGGTTGAGGTTCCACAGGTCTAGGAATGGGCAGATTAACCACCTGTCCTTTTTGGGATGAGGAAGTATCTGGAGTGGAACCCCCTTCCCCAAAGAGGTGGAGGCACCAGCTCCACAGCCCAGACCTGGAGGAGGGACTCAAGTTTGCTCTGCAGGAGTTCTCTGTGCAGGGAGGTCATGGGAAACTCTCCTGGGAAATAGAAAGGAGGCATCTGGTGGAAGTAGAGGAGACAGCCCTCCCGAATCACCTGCAGCACCCAGGCATCAGAGGTGACGCCTGGCCAGAGATGGGCAAAATACACCAGATGTCCTCCCATGTGCTTTGGACCCTCGGATGGAAGAGAGGCTATGCCCAAGGAGTCAACCCCCGCCCCCTCCTCCCACCAGGCTGCGGCTGGGCACTGTTTGGGGCTTAGGGGCCTTTGACTTATGGGGACCATGCCCCTGGGCCTTAGCCTGCTGACCCTATTGGAGAGCTTGGTATGCCGGAAACTGGGGGTATTTCCCATAGGCTTTCTTCCCCTTCGGGTGGAAAGTCTTTTTACCAAAAACCTTTTATTGGGAAGCAATATTTCTGGACAGCCTAGTCCTGGTCAGGAATTCTTTCTCCAGCTCGGCCGCCTTGTCCATCATGAGTTGCCAAAGAGGTTCTCTCCCCGGCATGGGATATTGGCCAGCTTGTCCTGGACCCACTGCTCCAAGACAGAGGATTGCAGCCGGGCCAGGTGGTGGGCACTAATGCCCACTGCAGCCACATGGGCCATGGTCTTGAAGCCGTCAAAGGCTGCCTGTGTCCGAAACTTGGAGCATTCCTTGACTGTGGAGACCAGGGTCCGGAAGCGCTTGAGGGGGTCTCCTACCAGACCAGCCAAGAATCTGGCAAGCTCCTTAGCCAGTTCCCAGAGGTATATGTCCATGTACAGCTGGTATGCCTGGATTCGGGCAATGAGCATCGAGCTCTGGTAGCACCACCTGCAGGCCTCTCTGCCAGGGGGCACCGAGGAATTTGTTTTTTGGCTCTTGATTTGATGCATGGCCGACTCCGCCATCATGGAGTCGTGAGGTAGTTATGCTTTCTGGAATCCAGGACTCTTGCCGACTCAATACTAAGAATATAAATAGTGTAAATAGTCCCTAAACAACCATGTAAATAGTTTTAAGCCTCCGCAAGGAGTAAGTTTCTTGTTATTCAGTTACACTGTGTTCTAATGTTTTATTGTTACAATTTATTCAGTTGAAAATACTGACTGTTATGTTCCCTGTAAACCGCCTTGATTTGTAGAAAGACGGTATATAAAAACTGTTAAATAAATAAATATAGTCGGCGGCTCACCACGGGCAGAGTCACCGGGCGGCTCTCCCACATCCTAAAGAACAAGTCTTTGAGGATGGGGGAATCAGCACCATCAGTGCCTTCTTTGGAGGGGCCTCGTACTGGAAGATCTCCAGGTCCTCAGCACGAGGCTCATCCTCCAGCTCTGTTATGAAGACTAGGACCAGTGCCATCCCTCGGGATGAAATCAAGAAATGTTAAGTCCTTGGGTGGGAACTGCCGGCACCCCTGCGGGGGATATGGCTCCTAGGGCACATCTCTGTGAAACGCAGTATCGGGGAACTCCTTACCTGTCTCCCATCCCGACTCGGAGTAGACCTTAAATCCTGAGTGGTCATCAAGCCAGTGGGCCAGTGGCATCAAGCAGCACGGTGCCTGATGCACCGACCCCGATGCAGTCCGAGCCGTGGAGGGTCCCAAGATTGGCACTGGCGACCCAGAGATACCAGGCCAAACTGCGCCTCAAGGAAGACAACCAGGCTGTGCTCCAGGGCTGCCATCCTGACCTCAAGGCCAGTCAGCTCTACAGCCACCAGCTCGGGTATCGAGGTCGTCAAGCCTGGAGCTGGGTCCCTCAGAGAAGAATCATGTATAGTGGATCATGCTGGGGGACCGGGCCCAATCCCCCAATGCGGTGGGAGTCTCTTCCCGCCAGGGCAGCTTTGAGGGCTGCTCCTGGTCATCATATTTGGTGTCAGGTCAAGTGTTTCAAGACCGGGTACCCAAGGACTTACCTCCGGTGCTGGGGTCTGACTGTCTTCAACCACAGCTGGGATGACGAATTGAGCCTGCTGGGGAAGTCCTCTGAGGACAAGCCCCAATCCGAGGCTCCATGACCTCGGGGCTCGGAATGAGCTCGCCCGTGCAAGACCGAGGCACTGGGTGCAGACCCCAAGGGCAGCGACTCCGTGCTAGAGGATAGTCCCGCAGCAGAGGTCTTAGAGGCAAACATATCCTTACACTGCTGATCTTGATTCTTCTGGCTCTTGGCTAACATCTGCAGGCAGAGCAGGCAGGAGTCATCGTTGTGGTCGGGCCCCAAGCAGCGAAGGCAGCAAATGTGGCAGTCGGTGACATAGTGCAGGAACACTTGCCACAGTGCTTGAATCCACTGACCGTAGACATAGCAGGGAATATGGCACCCACGAGGTCATACTCACACGTCAGACAGGGAGGGCACGAGGAAGTCCTGTGCCCAGAAAAAGAAAAAAGTACCCGAAAAAATAGAACACCAAGGCGAGGGTGCAATCAGGTGACAGGAAGGTGATCAAGGAAGCAAACTGGCAAAAAAGGCACAAAAAAAGGCATGAAAAAAGGCACGAAGCAGCTTAGAGAAAAATCAACTTCTAACAGGGAAAACATATGGGACTTCTGCAAAGCTCCGTGGAAAAAAGAAGACTGAGGTAAGATGGCACCCTTAGGCAGGAAGGTGACAGCACATGCATGGTCTAACTCCCAAAGGTTTGCTTTGAAAGCTGGGGAGTGAAACTGTGTGGGCGCCATCTGTGTCGGCATCACTCATATGGGAGGGCTGACTTCCTGCTTTTTCCCAGAAAAATTGAAGTATCATAGGTTTGACCTTGATGCTTTGTAGAAGTCGATGGTCGATGCCGATACCAATATTCTGAGGTATCAGAACAGAGAGGCATGGGAACCTGAATTTGATGGATACGAGGGACATCGACCGGTTCCAAGTGAGGAATCGTCCTTAGGTGCTGACGATGCCGGATCGAGGGTCGGTATCAGGGATCATACGGTGCTCAGTTGTAGGCTTGGCACCAAAAACTGAACTCCTGAAGCTCTCAATGTTACTGGTACCAAGTCTGCCAGGAGTGCTGCCAAACTCTTCTTGAGAGCCAGCATGGTCCAGGGAGATGGCAGATATCTGGGTGGAATCATGTATGGGGCTCTCAGCCACTGTCCCAGAACAAGGAACTGGTAGCTCTCTGGAGGTTGATGCCTCAGGAGCGTCCCAGAGCCCCACTTGTGCTTTGGAGGACAGAGCCTGCTGCTGGGGCTGTTTGGCTGGCCAATGTGCATTGGAAGCACCTCTAGGGAAGTCACGATGCTTATGTTGGGACTTTTCCCTGGAATCGACATTTGATGCCAAAGATCTGGAAACAGCCAGAGATTTTGACTTACTTCTGTGTTTAGACTGTGAAGAAGACTGAAACCCATGAAAAGCCATCAATGCCCTCGAAGTGGAAGCCACTGAAACAGAGTCCAACGCAAACAATCCAAACTGCCTTGCTCTGTTCTTGAGGCCTCTGTCATTTGTTGGCACAAAGGACAAGAAGTGGGTTCATAGTCAGGACCCAAACATTTTAAACACCAGTCATGCTTATCAGTGGCCGAAAAAGTACTGGCACACTTGGTAGATTTTTTTTTAAAACCACTGACTGGCTTTTTCCATGCCTGAAAAAATCGTCTTTGAAGAGTGAAGACAAGCTATGGAGGCCTAAGCCAGCAGTGAGGACCGCGGTGAAAATCAATAGAAAAGAAAAAAAAAAAAGAAAAGAAAGAAATATTGGGACCGATGTCTGACTCGACAATACCGACGTCAACAGGAAGGCAAAAGCATGACGTATCCCGAAGAGCACCAAAAAAGAAGAGATATTTTCAGTGGTGAAAGGATGGTGTCCCCTACTGGCTCTGCAGAAAACGAAGAGCTGAGAAGAGAAGTTGGGAAGGCAGGTACGCAGGCTCAGAGGAGTGCTCCCAAACGCTTTCTTATTGGACACTGGGGAGCGATCCTGTGCGGGCTCCATTGGGGACGTCACCCATATGAAGACTGCATATGTGAAGATCTAGGAACTTTGCACAGTATGCACACATACAACCTTTCACCACCTAGGAGATAATCATACATGCAAAACTCAATGCAAAAGACTGGATAGCCCCCATCTTGCTGTTGGACAGCGGTCTGCATTTTTATATTATAGTATAGCATATTTTATTCTTTTTGTGTTTGCTTCCCAATTGAACTGTTAAGTCTGTTAAGGGTTAATCACTTGCTGATGAAACTATATTGCGGTGCCAAATTTCACTTTACCTCTTAATTGAGAACTATAAATTAAGGGATGTGCCTGGGGCGGCTGGGAGTTGGGAAGGGTGGGAAGGGAAAAAAATGCTCTCTTTTAGGCCTTAAGCGCTTAATTAAACCAAAAATAAATTAATTTTAAACCTCTAAAGCAAGCTGAAAACTATCTGATAGCATTAAAGAAAGAACCCCCCCCCCCAAAAAAAACAGTTTTCCAAATAACTCAGTCTCTCTCTTCTATCCCAAGCTTTAAGTTGCCAAATTTGCTAGCAAAGTAATGTTCATTTACCCTCAGAGGATTTGTCTGATCTTAGCTTCCCCTCAGAAGAGAGGATATTTAAGAACTTCCCTTGCTATGTATCTTGTTTCTAGAGGAAATGCTTCCAGTAAGCCCCTTTGATGATTAACACTATATTTTATATATTCTTTCTATATTTTCTCTTTCATTTTGAAAGTAGGTTTTTTATTTAGCTATTTTTATATACTGCTTTATCTCAGAGTCCAAGCAGTTTACAATTAACCGAACCACCAACTGTTACATGGAACAAAGATGCCTAAACTTGAAAGGAAAAATGATTATACTATACGCTGAATTTTGAAACACTTGTAACGAGGGAGCAAAGAATTATATGCATTGTAGTGAAGATAAGAAAGGAGGGCCGAAGGGGAAGACTGCTAGAAGAAGCAAGAGGAAGTGGGTGCTTCATGTTTCACTGTCAAAGAATGAAAACTTCTTACTTTAAAGCATATTGAATTGGATTCTTTTTTAGAGAGCACAAGACTAAAAATGCACAGAGCAGCAAACATTTTGCAAGGCAATGTAATTGCCCAAAGATGATAATGTATCTGAGTTTTTAAGACAGAAGATTTTTCTTCAGGTGACACTTATAGATATATATCTAAGGTAAATGTGCAAGGAGAGGAGTAGCCACCTAGTGGTTAGAGCTCTGGCTTGGGAACCAAGAGACCAGGGTTCGATTCCCACCAGCACTCCTCGTGGCCTTGGGCAAGTCACTTCACCCTCCATTGCTCAGAAAAATCCAAGTTATCAATGTCCCTGTTTAATGTATGTTTACCATGTTTAAGTTGCAATGTAAACCGCTTTGATTGAAATGATAAAGCGGTATAGAAAAATTGTTAAATAAATAAAATAAACTGACATTTCATAACAAAAATAATTGTATTTGACCAGGACAGTCAACTTAAGTCATATCTATTCTTCACCCGAATCCCAGAGGTACAAGAAAGTGTAGTTACTCACCTATAACAGGTGATCTCCAGGAACAGCAGAAATCAGGTCTTCACATACAGGGGACATCGGCACCGACAGAGCCTGTCATGGGAACACTCCCCAGCATCCAATAGGAATGCTTTTGGGAGTGTTCCTCCATCCATGTGTGGCTGCCTTCCTGCCTTTGCTCCTGGTCTCCTCGGTCAGGTGAATAGCAGAGATTTATTTATTTATTTATTTTTTATACTGCGCTTTTTAGAATCAGTGTGGTTTACATGTATACTAACAGGTACTTTTTATTCCCTTGTCCCCGAAGGGCTCACAATCTAAGTGTACCTGAGGCAATGGAGGGTTAAGTGGCTTGCCCAAGGCCACAAGGAGTGGCCATGGGACTAGAGACCCCAGACCCTCCAGCCTGAAGTTGCTTGTCCCCATGCGGGAATTGAACCCCCAGCCTTCCGGCCTGAGGTAACCTGTCCCTCAAATAAATTGAGATAAATTGAGAACAACTTGAAGGGGAGATGGGAGGGTTGTGAAGACTAATTCCTGCTGTTCCTAGAGATCATCTGTTACAGGTGAGTAAATACGCTATCTCCAGGAACAAGCAGGAAGTCAGTCTTCACATATGGGACTCCCTAGCCGCAGACTACCGAGCAAGAGAAAGAGTCCCGGGGCAGCCAGAGGTTGCAGCAGGGATCAGATAGATTCAGCTTGTTTGGAGCACTCCTTGCAAGGTAGTCCAGCGGGTGGAGGGCAAGTTGTCTAAATTTTAAAAAAATACGTAGAATAGATTGTTCTAATTGAGCATCACTTCTGGAATCCTTGTCCAGGCAATAGTGTGCTGCAAAGGTATGCAGTGAAGACCATGTAGCTGCTTGGCAGATATCTGAAATAGGGACAGAACAAAGGTTAGCCACAGTGGTGGCTATGGCTCGGACATTATGAGCTGTGACAGTGATGTAGAGATAGCCCAGCCTGCGAGTAAGTAAAAGATATGCAATTTGCTAGTCAGTTAGAAAGTGTTCTCTTAGAAATGGGAAACCCTAGACGGCTTTGGTCAAAGGAGAGAAATAACAGAGGATTGCCAGAGACTCTTAGTGCAGTCTAGGTAGAAGGCCAGTCTTCTTTTACAATCCAGTGTACGTATGCAGTTTGGCCTCAGCAGGGGAGCTGCGAGGCTTTGGAAAGAACGTTGGTAGTGAGATGGATTGGTTTAAATGGAAGGAGGTGACAACCTTCGGTAAGAACTTAGGATGTGTCCGAAGGACCACGTTGTCATAGTGGAATCTGGTATATAGAGCATAGTCCACCAAAGCCTGCAGTTCAGTAACTCTTCAGGCTGAAGTTACTGCAATCAGAAAAAGAACTTTCCATGTTAGAAATTTTAAAGAGGCTAAAGCCATAGGTTCAAAAGGACCGTGCATGAGCTGTGCAAGAACAGCATTTAAATCCCACGCTGTGGGTGGTGGGCGGAGAGGTAGTTTGGTCAATAGAAGACCTCTCATGAATCTGGCCTCCAAAGTGCGCATCGAGATAGGTCAGTTCTCTAAAGTATGGTGAGAGACCACAATGGCACATAAATGTACCCTTATGGAGTTTGTCTTGAGGCCAGAGGAGGAAAAATGGAGCAGGTATTGAAGAAGGTCCTGGACTGGACATGTGAAAGGATCTATTGTTTGCTATGAACACCAAATCGAGAATCCACGCCTCTTGAAAGCATAAGACAGACTGGTGGAATCTTTCCTGGAAGATAGGAGAATGTGCAAAACCTCTTGAAGTTCTAGGTGTGAGAGGACAAAGCGTTTGGCAGAGAGGCCGTCAAGTGAAGTGTCTTAAGGCTGGAGTGCAGGAGAGTCCCCTGTTCTTGAGAGAGAAGGGTGGGAGACTAATCCAAGATTGAGGGGAGGTATCCAACTTAGTTGGAGAAGTAGAGGAAACCAAGGTTGTCTGGGTCATTAAGGGGCATTGAGGATCATTCTT
This sequence comes from Ichthyophis bannanicus, assembly GCA_033557465.1. Classification (NCBI taxonomy): domain Eukaryota; kingdom Metazoa; phylum Chordata; class Amphibia; order Gymnophiona; family Ichthyophiidae; genus Ichthyophis; species Ichthyophis bannanicus. The sequence goes on along the minus strand of CM066035.1, from coordinate 896,101,887 downwards.
CCCTGGTCGGTTTGGAGTTTGAATAGTGTGTTTGCTGAGGGGAGAGAAGAGAACCTCTGTTTGTCCCATGCTTTTTTGAATTCAGATACTGTCCTCATCTCTACCACCTTCACTGGGAGACTACTCCACGGATCCACCACTCTTTCTGTAAAGAAATATTTCCGCATATCACTCCTGAATCTATCCCCCTTCACACTTATCCCATGTCCCCTCGTATCAGAATTTGCTTTCAATTGAAAGAGGCTCTCCCCCTGTACATTTATGCCACGGAGGAAGGAAAAGCATAGAATAGATCCTGTCCCTGAGTAGAAACATATCCGAGCTCTCCCTGTGAGGGGAGGGGATCCTGGAGCAAAAACAAGGTAGTTGGATGTTGAAAGAAGAAACAAAGAGGTCAAGTTGTGGTGTCACCCAAATGTGGAACAAGTGCTGGGCTACTTAAAGTTCCAGCCTCCACGCGTGCAGATGGAGGATGTGGCTCAGCCTGTCAGCTAAGGAATTTTCTGTTCCTGGAAGGTTTACTGCATGAAGGTGAATTCCTCGAGGGATTTCCCAGGTCCAAAAGCAGATGGCTTCCCTGCATAAGGGGCGAGAGCCTGTTCCTCCCTGTTTGTTGATATAACACATGGCTGGTTGTCCGTCTGGATGAGGACTGAGCGGCCCATGAATTGGGGAGAGAAGACGCAGATGGCATTGAAGATTGCTCTGATTTCCAGAAGATTGATGTGACTGATTCTCGTGAGTAGAGCAGAGGCCCTGAGTCGTAAGGTCATTTAGGTGAGCTCCCCAGCTTAGCTTTGATGCATTGGATGGTAGGGTACACTGCAGTGCAGACCTTTGAAAAGGTAACCATATGACAAGGTTGTGCAGTATGCACTACCATTGAAGGGTTGACCTCATCTTAGGAGTAATGGTGAAGAAGTCTGAGAGGTTCCCTGTCAACTGCCTCCACTGTTGTGACAGAGTCCATTGCCCCATTCTCATTTTGAGACGAGCATAGGGTACACAACATGGACTGTGGAGGCCATATGGCCTAGTAGGTGTAGGAATGCCCTGGCCATTACTGACACTTGCTGTTGGACCTGTGTGGCCAAGGCATTAGCTGGGCACATCTGTCATCTGGCAGAAAAGCCCGGGTCTGGAACGTGTCTAGTCGAGCTGCTATTAATTCTAGATCTTGAGTTGGAGTGAGGTGTGATTTTGGATAATTTATGACAAAACCTAATTCTTGTAGGACGTGGATGGTTTGTTTGAGGATAGCAGTGACTGCTGGAGCAGTATCTGCCCTTAGAAACCAGTCTAAGTAAGGGAACAGAAAGATCCCCAAAGTTCATAGGTAGGCTGCCACAGCCAGACACTGAAAACTCTGGGTGCCGAGGTTAGTCTGGAGGGAAGAACGCGATATTGGTAATGTTTGCTCCGAAAAACAAATCTGAGGAACTTTCTGTAATCTGGGTGGATGAGAATGTGTGTATAAGCATCCTTTAGGTCTAAGGAGCAAAGTCGATTGTTTGGTTGGAGGTAAGGAAGAAGGGTACCCAGAGAAATCATTTTGAACTTTTCTTTGACAAGGAATTTGTTGAGCTTTGAGATCTAGGATAGGCCTATAGCTTCCCGTCTTCTTTGGGATAAGAAAGTGTAAGGAGTAGAACCCTAGGCCTTGCTGAGACAGAGGAACTTCCTCTATCGCCCCCTGCGTTAGTAGAGTGGATCTCCTGTTGTAATAAGGAGGTGTGATGGAGATCTACGGAGGGCTGGCTCACAAAATGAGCAGGTGGAAGATCTCTGAATTTCAAATGCAGACCCTGGCCGACTAGCTGTAAGGTCCAGGGTTCCGAGGTAATGTTGAACCAGTGGAGTGCGAAATGTACCAGTCTCCCTGGGATCATGGGAGGAAAGGGAGGAAGGGGAGAAATTATGGGAGAATTGGCCATGCTCCTTAGGAAGGAGTTAAAAACTCTGAGCAGCTTGAGTGGCAGCAGGTGGTTATGGTTTGTTTTTTAGCCTTGCTGTCTGTTGTTGTGAGGCAGAGTAGGTAATGTTCCCTCAATGTTCCCTCAACCTGATATATAGATCACCATCCACTTCCCCAGAAGATCTTCCATCCATTATTGACCTCGCAGCTAACACCCTCTCTCCCAATAAGCCAAATTGGTTAATGGGCGATTTCAATCTCCCGTCCTTACCACAAAGCCATGCAAATGCGTTCCTTGATGCAATGGAAGACCTAGGTCTCAAACAAATCATCGGTGAACCCACACACACAAAGGGGAACATTCTTGACATGGTATTTGCTCCGCACCCTGTCATGGGCCAAAGCCACTATCCTCCGTTATCAGTCATAGAAGTACCCTGGTCCGACCACAAATTGATCATCATACAGATACCCATCAACAATGTCCAACTAGACAGAAGCCGACCTTCGAACATATCCTCTCGAACTACCACCAGATGCTTTCGCCCCTTCGATAGGGAACACATCCTGTCGGAGACCCCATCACTCATCAACAAAACCACACCAGACCTTGATGAACTAATCGCTTACTGGAACTCTAGCCTGCTTGCCATCTCACAACGCCCAAACCCGAAGAATACAGCAAGGTCAAAAGGATGCTCCGCCCCCTGGTTCTCTCCTGAGCTGCGAGCATCCCTTACGCAACTACGTAAACTTGAACGCCGATGGCGCAGATCGCATTCAACTGAAGATCAGACCGCTTACCGAACACTCCTTGCAATACACCGAAAATCAATCACTACCAAAATGAGACAATATCACACTGACACCTTAAAGAGGTCTCTGAACAAGCCACGTGACCTTTTCAATCTAGTCAAATCCCTCTCAAAAGAACCTTCCCCGGTACAACACAGCGAAATTCACCCGCAGGAATTTGCGGATTATCTGCAATCCAAGATCGTGCAAACCAATAAGGTGGTAGCGGCCCCATATCAAGAACCAACGGGCCTATCACCACTTAACATATTTTCCACACCATCCACTAAATGTATCGAGGACACCATAGCCTCACTCAACACCTCCACCGCACAAACTGATCCATGTCCAGCTTTTTGGATCAAGGAGCTACGTGATGTGTTCAGCCCTGTCATTGCAAAAATAATGAAGCTATCCTTCACTACATCATATTTCCCCACTTCACTTAAGCAGACTTCCATTAGACCACTTTTGAAGAACCCCAAGCTTGATCCACAAAGAGCTGACTCTTACCGACCAATAGCCAGCATCCCCCTCTTGGCCAAAATAATTGAGAAAGAAGCACAACGGCAAATTCAAGATCACATCGATGCTGCTTCCCCCTTAGATAGCTGCCAACACGGATTCAGAGAATATCATGGGGTAGAGACACTACTCACTGGCCTTTTCAATGAAATCATCACTGGAATTGACAACATCCGTCAAGGTTTTGTGCTCATATTTCTAGACATTGCCGCGGCATTCGACTCCGTGAGTCACGAAATTCTCCTTGGAAGACTGAAGGAGAAGGGAGTCTGCAACAGTGCACTAGAATGGTGCAAATCTTACCTTGACGACAGATGGCAATATGTGAAATCAGGATCAGAAGAGTCAACACATTTCCATCAAAAGCAAGGAGTACCCCAGGGCTCATCGTTATCCTCATTACTTTTCAATATCTACATGCAGCCCATCTGCAATATCATAAGATCATTCAACGTGAATTGTTTGATATATGCAGATGATATCCTATTATACATGCCCTTCTCCACAACTCACATGGACCTGACCCCTCTCACAGACTACTTCAACGCAGTTTCAACTTGGCTCCAAACACAGAACCTTCGCATCCAACATAAAAAAACGGAGGTGCTATTCATCACCAGAGATACCTACTTTACCCCCCCATCCCATGTCAGTGTCAATGAAGCTGACTTGCAAACCAAAGATGCAATAAAATATTTGGGAGTTACTTTGGATCAACATCTTAACATGAAAAGCCACATAAGCAACATAGTCAAAGCCATCTACTTCAAAATACGCTCTCTCAAGCACCTACGCTCCCTTTTGGACCCAGATGACTTCCGAACCATATATCAAGTGCTGATCCTGCCGCACTTTGATTTTGCAAATGCCATCTTACAAGGTCTCCCCCAATCCACATTAACCCCCTTACAGTTGGCCATGAACGCCGCAGCTAGGATCCTTTACGGAGCATCCAGATACGACCACGTGACCCCCATTCTCAAACAGCTGCACTGGCTACCAATCAATGGGAGAATCACCTTCAAAACCCTTCTATTAACTTTCAAGGCAATCAAAGGTATTTCAGCCTCCTCACTCACTCATCTTATCCACTTTGTCCCTCCCAACAGATCCAGAAGATCAACAGCTGTAAACTTGCTTGCAATACCAAAGGCTTCGACAAAGTACAACATGACAACCACAAACAGGGCTTTCAGCTTTTACGTACCCAAATGCTGGAATGCTCTACCCCCTGACATTAGGGCCATAGCCAACCAATATCAGTTCAGGAAGGCCCTCAAAACCCACCTGTTCCTCCAACACTTACCTGACAGCAATTGATCCTAGATATACCTTTCAGGAATTGACCCAATTTAGTTAAAAGACCTACATGCATTATCTGACTTTTATCTATCCTTCCAATGTAAATAGATTATGTATATAGTTAACCCTGTTTTCCAAGTTTATACTCCTGTTCGATGTAAACCTGACAGCTTGTTATGGTCGTTAAGTTATAATGTAAACCGCACTGATGCTAAATAGCGCGGTATATAAGAAACAACAGCTGCAGAAGAGAATGAAATTGAAGAGTTCTATGAACAAGTACAAGCTGAAATTGACAGAACATGCAAACAGGATATCCTGATAGTCATGGGTGACTGGAACGCAAAAGTTGGCAACAAAGAAGAAGGCAAAGTAGTTGGAAAATATGGACTTGGCAACAGAAATGAAGCTGGAGAAAGATTGATAGAATTCTGCAAGACCAATGATCTATTCATCTCAAACACCTTCTTCCAGCAACACAAGCGACGACTGTACACATGGACTTCACCCAATGGATTGTATAAAAATCAAATTGACTACATCTGTGGAAGTCAACGATGGAAAAGCTCTGTAACATCAACAAAGACAAAACCTGGAGCTGACTGTGGTACAGATCATCAACTACTAGTATGCAAACTCAAGCTAAAGTTGAAAAAGAGCAAACCACTCATGAATGCACCAAAATATGACCTTGAGAATATACCACTGGAATTTAAAGACTGCCTGCAAAATCGATTTGCTGCTTTAGATACAAATGACAGAGCTCCGGAAGAGTTATGGAATGACATCAAGAAGGTTGTGCTGGAAGAAAGCGAGAAGTCTCTACAAAAGGTGAAAAAGCAAAAACGGCCAAAATGGATGACGGAAGAAACTCTGAAAATTGCCCAGAAACGCAGAGAAGCTAAAGCCAAAGGAGAAAGAAAGACAATCGCAGAACTCAACAGAGATTTCCAACGTGCAGCAAGACAGGACAAGGAAAAGTACTACAATGACACTTGCAAGGAAATAGAAGCAGAAACTATTAGAGGAAGAACAAGATCGGCTTTCCTAAAGCTGCGAGAGTTAAAGAAAAAGTTCCAGCCCCGAATTGGAATGTTACAAGATGCTCAAGGTTCTATGTTGAATGATGCTGAGAAGATCAAGAAAAGGTGGAAGGAATATACAGAGTTTTTATATGATAAAGATCAAGTGGACCAACAGCCGTTTCAACCTATACCTTATGATCAGGAACCATTGGTGATGAAAGAAGAAGTTGAAGCAGCATTGAAAGCCTTATCAAAGAACAAAGCACCAGGCATTGATAGCATTCCCATAGAAGTATTGCAGCAATCTGATGCAGCTGTTACCGTACTTACAAGGCTCTGCCAAGAAATATGGAAGACAACATCATGGCCAACTGACTGGAAAAGATCTGTGTTTATACCAATACTAAAGAAAGGTGATCCAACTGACTGTGGAAATTATCGCACAATCGCTCTGATCCCACATGCCAGCAAGATTCTACTGAAGATTATTCAAAAGAGACTACAGCCATACCTAGAACAAGAACTACCTGAAGTGCAAGCAGGGTTCAGGAAAGGGCGAGGAACGAGAGACATCACTTTGCTCAAGCATCTGCCCCACCTCTACCCACCCACCCACCAATGTCTACAAACTGCATCCTGTCACAAGTATCTTGAGCCCGCTTTAGACTTACTGTATATACAAACCAAATCTAATTATATTTTGTACATATGTTTATAGTTTCTCTGTTACTCCAAGTTTATGCTCCTGTTACAATGTACTGTCCAAGTTTAAACTCCTGTTACAATGTAAGCACAGAACAGTTTTCTGACTGTGCACCCTTGTTGTATGTAAACCGCACTGATAACAAATAGCGCGGTATATAAAAGCTGTTAAATAAATAAATCATTGCGGATGTGAGATGGATCCTTGAAAAGACTAAAGAATACCAAAAGGATATCTATTTGTGCTTTATCGACTATAGCAAGGCTTTTGACTGTGTAAACCATGAGAAACTCTGGGCCACATTAAGAAGCATGGGTATACCAGAACACCTGATCGTTCTCTTGCGTAATCTGTACATTGATCAAGAAGCAACAGTTCAAACGGAACAAGGAGAAACAGAATGGTTTAAAATAAGCAAAGGTGTAAGACAAGGCTGCATACTTTCCCCCTACCTGTTTAATTTATATGCAGAACAAATCATCAGAGAAGCAGGACTGTATGAAGACAACAGAGGTGTGAAGATTGGTGGAAGACTCATCAACAACCTTCGCTATGCTGATGATACCACATTACTGGCTGAAAGCGAAGATGATCTGAAACATTTGCTTCTCACAATCAAAGAACATAGTCTCAAAATGGGCCTGCACCTTAATGTAAAGAAGACAAAGATCATGACAACTGGCATAATCAACAGGTTCATCGTTGAAGGAGAAGAAATTGAAATTGTGAACACTTTAACCTACTTGGATCAACTATCAATAAAGAAGCAACAAGCAGTCAAGAAATCAGACGACGCATTGCTCTTGGCAGAATGGCTATGAAAGACCTAGATAAGATTCTCAAGAGCAGAGATGTGTCTCTCCATACAAAGATTCGACTTGTTCAAGCCATGGTATTTTCAATAACATCATATGGATGTGAAAGCTGGACAGTGAAAAAGACAGACAGGAAGAAAATTGATGCCTTTGAATTATGGTGCTGGCGGCGAATACTGTGTATACCATGGACTGCCCGAAGAACAAACCAGTCGGTACTAGAGAAGATCAAACCTAAGCTTTCTTTAGAAGCTCAGATGACAAGACTTCGGCTTTCATACTTCGGACACATCATGCGAAGAGAGAGATCATTAGAGAAAGACATCATGCTTGGCAAGATAGAAGGTCAACGCAAAAGAGGAAGGCCAGCAATGAGATGGATCGCTACAATAACAGCAGCTACGGGTACCAGTCTGTCGTCAATGAGCCGCCTGACTGAAGACCGAACACAATTTAGGATAGCTATCCAGAGGGTCGCCATGAGTCGACTCCGACTCGACGGCACCTAACAACAACAACAACAACATAAGAAATTGTAATAAATAAATAAATAAATAAATAAAGTAGAAAAGAGAGGGTGGATAGAAATGCCTTTTCTTAGGGAAGAAAGGTTTTTTGGTGGCAGTCTTCTTTTTAGAAGAATCTGCTATCTTCCTAGAAAGCCTCTTCAAAGTGAGGTTGTCTGTCTCTATCTTCCCTGCCTTCTCTCTCCACCTCTGGCCAAAGAGGTTCTCTTCACTGCAGGGAAATAGTAGTTACTCACCTGTAACAGGTGTTCTCCAGGAGCAGCAGGAATCAGTCCTCACATATGGGTGACGTCGGCGCCGACGGAGCCCTCGTGCGGAGCATTTCCCCAGCTTTCAAAGAAAGCCTTTGGGAATTGCAGCGTGCATGCGCGGTCCCCTTCCCGCCCAAGGGTGCCAACTTACTCAGTCTGATGACATAGCTAAAAGACAGAAAAAAATTAGCAAAATAAATCATATGACTGCAACTCCAAGGGGAGGAGGGAGGGTTGTGAGGACTGATTCCTGCTGCTCCTGGAGAACACCTGTTACAGGTGAGTAACTACTCTTTCTCCAGGACCAAGCAGGAAGTCAGTCCTCACATATGGGACTCCCCAGCTTAAGGCTACCGGAGACCTCAAGCCGAAATAATGAGCTCCCTCTAGCTCGGCAGTACGTAAGGAAGGAATCTTCTCTGAGAACGCCCCCGACCGGTAGCCCAACACCAGGGCCGGAGGGTAGGAGTTGCCTAAACCCCAAAGAGATTATGGAGTACTGCCTGTCCGAAAGCACTGTCCCTGCGGGACTCCCTCTCAAGGCAGTAATGGGCCGCAAAAGTCTGGCTTGAAGACCAAGTAGCGGCCCGGCAGATGTCTGCCAATGGAACAGAGCGGAGATAAGCCACTGACGCAGCCTTCGCCCCGACACGATAAGCCGTGACTCGACCCTCCAACGAGAGGCCGGCTGCCCCATAAGCCCAGGCGATACAGTCAGCGACCCATATGGATAAAGTACGCTTGGAGACAGGTAGCCCCAACTTTTTGGGGTCAAAAGAAATGAACGGAAGGCCGAGGGAGACCGTGGCCGAGGATCGGCTCGGTCTCCGGGGTCGACTTGGACGTCGATGTCCCGGTGGTCAGGGCAGATGTACCGGTGAGACCGGCGATCAATGCCCGCTGCTGTTCCATGAAGGCAGCAAGGCTGCTCTCCAAGGTCGTCAACCTGAGTCCGAGCTCAGGAGACCCAGCAGCCCCCGACTCGGGCCCCGACGACGTCGGCTCCCTTGGAGGAGAGTCCACGAGGACTACAGCACTCACGTGTCCAGGAGACCCCATCTCGAGACGAGGTTGCTTGGCAGGCCTCTCCGACTCCAAAGACCCGGGACGGCTATCGGGCCTATGCGACCTGGCTCTCGAGGAACCAGGAGCGTCCACCGACACCGCCCTCGCGGGTTTCTTCTTCCTGCGCTGTTCCCGCAAAGGAGACCCCCGCTCAGAGGAACCTCGACGCTGTTCGGGGCCGGAGTCCCGAGACGTCGAGGCCTCTGACGAGGTCCGGGCCCGTCGTCAGAGAAGATCCTATCCTTCTGGTGCTGCCGACTCCTCAACGCCTTCGAGGACATTTTGCCACACGGACCACAAATCATCGGGTCATGATCGGGTCCGAGGCAGCGGAGGCAGCAGTCGTGTGTGTCAGTAAGAGACATAAGTTTCTTACACCGATCACACTTTTTAAACCCGCTGGCAGCCATCGGGGGAACAAGGGCCCTTGCAAGGTCAAAAGACAGGGCTGCCAGTGAAAAAAAGAAAAAATGGCGCGAACGCTAGTCACGAAGGACAAAAACCGAAAAAGGTGAGAGTGGGCTCGATACCGGCGTATCGGGCCCAGGCGGGAAAAGGATCCGGCGTCGAACCGAAGGAGAAGTACAAAAAATAGGGAAATCAACTTTTTCCTCAGCGAAAAACGAACTATGTCCATCGGGCTCCGCGGAAAAAAGACTGAGCAACATGGCACCCTTGGGCGGGAAGGGGACCGCGCATGTGCGCTGCAATTCCCAAAGGCTTTCTTTGAAAGCTTGGGAAATGCTCCGCACGAGGGCTCCGTCGGCGGCGACGTCACCCATATGTGAGGACTGACTTCCTGCTTGGCCCTGGAGAATATTAACTTATCTTGGACTCATTGTTCCAGATCAGATGCCTGAAGCCAGGCTGTTCTTCTAGCTCCAATGCAGGCTGCAGCAGCCCTGCTATTGGCCTCAAATGCTGCCCTTGCTAGAAATTTTGAAGTGTTCTAGGCATCTGTAACTAAGACCTGAAGAGCTGCCCATTTGTCAGAAGGTTGGTAAACTACCAGATCCCTTGAGACATCCCTAAGGAACATGCCCATATAGAGCATGTAGGAGTCTATTCTGGAGGCTAGCATTGTTACCTGGAAGGCCTGTCTCCCAAAGGCATCGAGGGTCCTTGCTTCTCTTCCAGGAGGAACAGAAGAGTTGTTCTTTTGGCTTTTAATTCTTCTCACATTAGACTCAACTACCATAGAATAGTGAGGGAGTTGTGGTTTCTGGAAACCAGGGGGGGGGGGGGGCGACTCAGTAAAGGGTATTGAGTCTCTTACTGACTGCAGGAGTTGACATGGGTGATTCCCACATCTGAATCATCAAATTTTTCAAGATGTTAAGCACCGGGAGGGTTGCAGCTTCCTTTGGTGCCGATGGATACTGGAGGATATTGAGCGCCTCTGCTCTGGACTCCATCTCAGTAACCACAGATACCTCCAGTGCAGCTGCCATATCCTTAATAAAATCTTGGAAGGACACGTCTTCGGGTGGTGACCTTCGACGCTCATAAGGAGGCCATTGATCTCATGGCACGTCTCTGCTGGTATCAGAATTGATGGATTTCAAGTTGGAGGCTTCCAAAGAAGACTCAGAGTCCAGGAGAAAATCAAAGTAGTCCATATGTGGCCCTCGATACTTTCGGTACTTGGAGGATGGAAGATGTTTGGATGTTGAGGCTATCGTGCGCGGCGTAGAGGACCTAGATACTGGCTGCTCGGTAGATCAATGTGAAGCAGGAGATGCCTGCGGAAGGGTATAAAGAGGGTCCTCCGTGGCTGTCATCGGTGCCAGAGGAACGGGTACTGATTGCGGTACTCCCAACGCTATCAGTGTCACTACTGCCAGGAGCGAAGTGATGCTCTTTTCAATGGCGATGACTCGGTCATCGAGCGTCGATACTGGGGGAGGAGTGACTCTGGACACGACTGTGTGGGCCACAATGCTTGATGCTTGTATCGGGGGCTCCACCGATGATTGAACCTCGGGGCATCCCCGAGCCCCTTTGAGGCTTTAGAGGGTGAGACCTCCCACCAGGGCTGCTTCGGTGGATAATCTGCATTGAAGTGAGATGAATGTTGGTGTCGATGCTTGGTGTCCGATGCTGATGCCGATTTCTAGGTCAATGATCTCAATGCAGAGGTCGATGCCTTTTTCTTCTTATGCACTGGAGACTCAGAGCAATGCTCTTCCTTTTGACTAAGTGGCTATCTGGATGTATGGGAGAAATGAGATGTAGTTGACGCCCCCAAGAACTGCACTGAAGGAGCAGAGTCTGTTGGAAATAGCTTAGCCTTCTATTTGTCCCAGTTCTTCCTACTTCTGGCAGTCATGTGGCGACAGGAGACAGGAATCCAGATTGTGGTATGGGCCTAAACACTTGAGGCACCAGTTGTGCTCGTCTGCGATTGAAATGGTACTGGAAAGTGTAGTTACTAGTAACAGGTGTTCTTCGGGGACAGCAGGAGTCAGCCCTCACATATGAGGTAACGTCGGCACTGAAGGAACCCACACGGAGCATTTCCCTAGCTTTCAAAGAAAGCCTTTGGGAATGCTACCACGCATGTGTGGTCCCCTTCCCGCCCAAGGATGCCATCTTGCTCAGTCAGATGACATAGCTAAAAGATGGCAAAAAGAAAAGATGGTAAGGAGCAACTCCAAGGGGATGAGGGAGGGTTGTGAGAACACCTGTTACAGGCGAGTAACTACGCTTTCTCCGGGAACAAGCAGGAAGTCAGTCCTCACATACGGGACTCCCCAGCTCCCAAGTGGACAGCGTACGCTTGGTTACCACCTTCCACAGCCTACTGGGGTCGTAGGAGATGAAAAGCTGAGCATCTCTGTGGTGGCCCTGAGTGCGTTGGATGTAGAAGGACAAAGCCCTCTTACAGTCCAAGGTGTGGAGGATCGTCTCCGCCCAACTGGAGTGAGGTCTTGGAAAGAAGGTAGGGAGCACCACTTCCTGGTTGAGATGGAAGGGCAACACTACCTTCGGTAGGAATTTGGGGTGCATGCGAAGCACCACTCAGTTCTTGTAGAACCTGGTAGTTCTTGTAGAACCTGGTATAGGGCGCCTCTGCCACAAGGACCTGGAGCTCGCTAAATCTGCGAGTGGAGGTAAGCGCAACCGGGAAAGCCACCTTCCAAAAGAGGTAGCGGAGGAGGCAGGTAGCTAGAGGTTTGAAGGGTGGGCGAGTAAGCTGCCCCAGCATCACATTGATGCCGAAGGACGAATCAGGGGCTTCAATAAGCGCAGACCCCGAAGAAAACGGGTCACCAATGGCTGGACTGAGAGGGGCTTACCATCCACCGGATGGTGGTGTGTCGCCAAGGCACTGAGGTGCACTTGAACAGAGTTAGACTTGAGCACAGACAAAGAGGTGGAGAAGGTACTGTAACACCAGAGCCACCAGGCAGGAGACATGGTCAGCCCCATGATCAGTGCACCAAACAGAGAACCTGTGCCATTTGAGGGCGTAAGCCTTCCTAGTAGAGGCCTTGCGGGAGGCCAGCAGGATGTCCTCCACTCCAACCAGGAGTAACAGGGACCCCGATTGGGGTGCAGGAGACAGCCTCCCTCCTGAGACAGGATTCCCAGGGTGGTCCCCAAGGGGATAGGGGTGTCCACCTTCAACTGCAGAAGCAGCGGGAACCACAGCTCCTCGGTGGCCCAGGTAGCCATCAGGATGAGGGAGGCCCTGTCACGCGGGGTCCTGAACAATGTCTTGGCGATCAACGGGGTAGGAGGGAAGGCATACATGAGGCCTCCCGACCACAAGATCAGGAATGCGTCTGCTTCCACCCTGGAGGGGTGGGCCTGCTGAGAACAGAAGTGGGGCATCTGAAAGTTGTCCAGGCTGGGAAACAGGTCCATCACAGGTGCTCCCCAGAGCCGACTGGCTACCCTAGGGTCCAGCTGCCACTTGTGCGGCTGGAGAACTCTGCTGAGCCTGTCGGCCAGCTGGTTGTCCTGACCAGGCAGGTACACTGCCCACAGGAGGATGCCCTGTCTGACTATGTATGAGCAGAGGGTTAGAGCCTCCTGATAAAGGGTACGAGACCCCGTGCCCCCTTGTCTGTTCACGCAGATCACCACCACCTGGTTGTCTGTCTGGACCAGAACTGGTTGGTGACGCAGGTGGTGATGGAAGGCCCTCAGGCCCCTGGAGCTCCAGGAGGTTGATCTGCTGGGTGCTCTCGTCTGGTGTCCAGTTGCCCCGGGTGTGAAAATCTCCACAGTGGGCTCCTCAACTGAACAAGGAGGCGTCCGTGGTGAGGACCCTCGAGGGGCTTGGGGCTTGAAAAGGCATGCCTGCCTCGAGATGCTGGGGCGACTGCCACCAGATCAGAGTCCGCCAACTGGCAGGTCACAGAAACTGTCTCTTGGAGGCAGCCTTTGGCCTGGGACCACTGGTCCCTGAAACACCACTGCGCCGCCCTCATGTGACTGAGGTGACGTGGACCATGGAGGCCATGTGCCCGAGGAGGCATAGGAGACGCCGGGCCATCACTGAAGGACGGTGCTTCACATCCCGAGCTAGAGACCTCAGATGGTTGGCCTGGTCCCTGGGCAAGAAAGTCTTCGACTGAAATGTGTTGATCTTTGCCCCAATGAACTCAGAACCCTGTTGGGAGGAGGTGAAACTTGGGGTAGTTTAATGACAAAGCCCAGGTGTTGCAGAACCTGGATTGTGCATATGATGGCCTGCTGCACCTCTGAGGCTGTGCCTCCCTTTATGAGCCAGTCGTCCAGGTAGGGGAAGACAAAGACCCCTGGAGCCAGAGAAAGGCGGCCATGACTGCCAGGCATTTTGTGAAGACTCTTGGGGCAGAGGCTAGGCCGAAGGGGAGCACCCTGTACTGAAAGTGCCTGCCCCCCACTACAAACTGCAAGAACTGCCTGTGGTTGGGATGGATGGATGAGGATGTGTGTATAAGCATCCTTGAGGTCTAAGGAGCATAGCCAGTCTCCCTGCTGGAGGTATGGCAGCAAGGTTCCAAGGGAGAGCATCTTGAACTTCTCCCTCACCAGGAATTTGTTGGTTTTGCAGGTTGAGAATGGGCCATAGGCCCCCTGTCCTCTTTGGCACGAGAAAGTACCTAGAATAGAACCCTTGCCCTTGAGGTGGTGGGGCACTGGTTCCACCACTTTGTCCTTGAGAAGACCTGCCAACTCCTTCAGGTGGTGGTCCCGGTGGAAGGGAGACCCAAGGGGCTCTCCCAGGAAATAAGGGAAGGTGTCCGAGTCAGATGGAGGTAGTAACCCTCCATGACCACCCCAAGAGCCCATGAATCTGAGTGATGGACATCCATCTTTGGGCATAGAGGGCCAGATGTCCCCCAGAGGGCTGCAATCTCCCTGAGGTAGAGAGGCTATGCTCGAGAAGTCAAAAGCTCCCCCCCCCCCACCCCCAGCTGGGTCGGAGCTGGTGCCTGGGGCTTTGGAGCCTTCTGCTTATGCAGACCATACCCATGTCCCTTGGCCTGCTGACCCTGTTGGGGAGCCGGGGAGGCCTGATAAGGCAGGTAGTTTCGGTAAGCAGTTCCCTTCCTTGGGTAAAAGGGCTTCTTACCTGAGCCCTTCCGTCGGGGAGGGGCAGCGGTCTTCATCATGAACTCGGTCTCCAGCTCGGCAGCCTTGTCGGTCATGGGTTTGCCAAAAAAGGTTTTCACCTTGGCATGTGACATCGACCAGTTTGTCCTGAACCCACTGCTTGAGGTCAGATGACTGAAGCCAAGCTTGGCAGTGTGCACTGATGCCCGCTGTGGCTACCCAGGCTGCCGATTTGAACCAGTCATAGGCCGCTGGAGACATGAATTTGGAGCACTCAAGGACTGCCTTGGCCAGGTTCTTGAACCACTGCAAAGGTTCCTTGGAGAGACTAGCCGAGAGCCCAGTCAGTTCCTTCACCAGGTCTCTCAGGTACATGCCCATGTACAGTTGGTGGTCTGGATGCGGCAGATGAGTATTGAGCCAGATAGCACTTTCTGCCGAGGGTGTCCAAGGTGTGGGCCCCTCCTTGCCGGGGGGTACAGAGGAGTGTGTCTTCTGGCTTTTCAGCCAATGCATGGCCGACTCCACCACCATGGAGTTATGCGGCAGCTGTGACTTCTGGAAGCCCGGGGTCCGGCGGACTTGATACATAGTCGAGCCATTTGCTCACCACCGGCACCAACGCCAGTGTCTCCCACATTCAGAGCATAAGCCGTTACAGGATGGGAGGAATGGGCACCGTGAGCGATTCCTGCAGAGGGGCCTCATATTGGAGGATTTCCATCTCATCCGCCCGAGTGTCGTCCTCAGACTCAGTCGGGAATGCCAGGGCCTTAGACATGTCCTTGACAAAGTCCAGGAAGCCCATGTCCTCGGGCGGAGACTGCCGTCGAGTGTCCAAGACGGGAGAGTCCGAAGGGACGTCACGGTGGTGACAGGTATCAGGGGGACTCCTCGTCCTCCGTCTCCCACTCGGAGTAGTCTGTTGAGGACTCGTAGGAGGGCTACTCTGCGGGCCTAGGTGACCCCGATGCCCTGCGGCCAGCACCCGGCAAACTTGCCTGGGATGACCACGGTCCCGTTGAGTGGGACTCAGAGCGTGAGTGCGGATTGACTCGAGGTCGAAGGACCTCAAGGATTGGCTCGGCCTCTGGGGCATCTTGGACATCGAAGGCCCGGTGGTGGGGGCGAATGAACTGGCCGTGTCAGACAACAGTGCTTGCTGCTGGTCCATGAAGGCAGACAAACTGCACTCCAGGGCCACCATTCTGGACGCCAGGACAGAAGGCTCTGCAGCCGTCGGCACGGGCACAGAGGGACTCGGGCCCGATGCCAGCTCCCCCGAAGGGGAATCCTCGACGAGGATAGTGTCTGTGGACCAAGGCAGGTCTGTGGTCGGATCCTTCCGGGGGACCTTCACAGGCTGCTCCTCCTCAGACGCCTCCAGACTGCGGGACCGGGCCTGGGGAGGCCCCGGCCGATCGGAACCATCCAAGGGCACCGCTTTCAAGGGTTTTCTTCTTCCTCGGTTCCCCCTTTCAGAGGGCACACGACGAGTGTTCCGCCAGAGATGTTGGGGCCTCAGACGCATCTCTGGCCTTTGGAGGCATTGGGGACTCGGGGGGAAAAACTTATCGTGCTGCTGCTGGTGGCTCTTGAAGGCCTTGCTGGACATCCTCTTGCAGAGACGGCAGGCTGCCGGGTCGTGGTCTGGTCCGAGGCAGCAAAGGCAGCAGTCGTGTGTGTCGGTCAAAGACATTATTTTGGAGCACCGATCACACTTCTTAAAGCCACTGGTAGCCATGGGGGAAAAAAGTACCCCTGCGAGGTAGAAGACTCTCCGGGCTGCCAGCAGGAGAAAAAAGGGTGTGAAGACACCAGAAAAAGAAAACAACGAAAGACTACAAAAATAAACTGAACCTGATGCTGAGGCACAGAGGTCAGTAGGTGGGAAGAGTACCAGTGTGATACCGGAGGCAAGTGTGAAACTTGGAGAGAGAAAAATCAACTCTTTCCGGGGACAAGCCGGACAACATCTGAAAGGCTCCGTGGGCACGGGTTCCGTCGGTGCAGACGTTACACCCCATATGCGAGGGCTGACTTCCTCCTTCTTCCTGTACAACACATGGAACATTTTTTTTTTAAACCACTCCTGGACTTTTCCATTTCTGGAAAAAGGACGGAGGGAAAGTCAAACCGTGAGATGGTGTCCAGGTAGGCAGGTTATAGACCTCAAAGCTCGATGAAAAAAACTATTGAAGAAAAAAAAAAGAAAAAAATTTCAAAGATAAAATTAGGAATGGGAACCTGAATCGATGGGGAGTAGAGTATGTCGACAGGAAGGCAAAAAGAAGTACCTGACATTATCACATAAAAATATTGAAGTCTCTCGGCATTGTTGACAAGGACAGGTCCCGATGGCTCCGCAGAAGACAGACGACCGAGGAGACGAGGCATGAAGGTGGAAAGTTAACCACGCAGGAGTGAAGGTGGAAAGGCAACCACGCATGTGTGGAGGAACGCTCCCAAAAGCATTCCTATTGGATGCTGGGGAGTATTTCCATGCCGGATTTCGTTGGTGCAGACGTCACTCATATGTGAAGAATGATTTCCTGCTTGTTCCTGGAGATAACTTACTAAAAGCACTATCACATTAGTGCACATTCTGGTCATTAAAGCGTGTTATTAGTAACTGGATCCCATTACATAAAATGGGACCTGCAATAAATGCAAAAAATATAAATTACGCTTACCTGGTAATTGTAGTTCCTGGAGTGACTTCAGTTTAGTCCTCCACCACTGGGTTGTGCACCTCCTCCTGCAGCTTGGAGACTGGACAAGTCAAACTCATGACATCACTGTATGTAACCTGCTGGCAACTCCCATCAGCCCCAGTGAACTATTGACAAAGCAGACTCAAAGGAGCAACAGATAAGTACCTGTACCTGAACTACAAATGTATCAACAAACTAGTGTAAACAGTAACTCTGAACACTTGAACTAACAGGGAGAATGTTATGTAACACTTCATTTTGTGTTAAGAATTATACATTGCTACGATCTTGCATCCCCTCATTCTTTACTTTCCCTGTACCCCCCACTGAACGACAGAACAGGGAAATAGAATAGTACTGATATCCATACTCACTGCGATCCAGAAACCGAAGCAAACACTCTTCGATACTGATTTTCCTCCGCTTCTAGAAGAAAGAGCTGAACTGAATACACCCCCGGGCGGGAATGAGGACTAAACTGGAGTCACTCCAGGAACTACAATTACCAGGTAAGTGTAATTTCTATTTCCTTATCGTTCCTCCAGTTTAGTCCTCCACCACTGGGATGTATCAGAGCAGTAATCATTGGGAGGGACCGTTTAATCCGGATTGCACCACCACCGACCCGAAGCAGGCATCGCCAGCTGCCAGAACATCAAGCGATAGTGTTTGCTGAAAGTGTGCAGTGACGACCAAGTGGCTGCCTTACAAATCTTTACCGGCGGAACTAAACCATGCTCCGCCCAAGATGCCGTAACCCTTCCGGCACTCGATGTCCTTGCAAAATATATACCGACGCAATAGCCTCTCGAACCCACCTGGAAATTGACGCTTTGGCCGCCACTTCCCCTCTACGGGGGCCTCCGAACGAAAAGCCGTTTGGATTTGCGAAATGACTCCGAAACTTTTAGATATTCTTTATTTTTTTTTTATTGAGGTCTTTTAGTCATATACAATAACCAAATAAGTACAGGACATACTGCTGATATTTAACAAGGGTAAAAAGGACAGAGATCAATACAAGAATGACCAAAAGGTAATTCAAAAAACATCAGACTTACAGTCCACATCACGGGAGCTAACCACTAACTAAATAACAGAAACAACTAATATAGAAACCAAGTCAATTGACCACTTACTAGGAGGAAACAACAATGCTACGAGACCCAGTTGAACCCTGCCTGTCAAGCAAAAATCTTTCCAAATGCAATACCTCAAGGAAAACAAATGAAGCACCCTCATATGTAATCGGGCACTTACAGGGAAATCTTAGGAAAAAAGTAGCACCCAGATCAACAACGCGTGGCTTTAAAGATAGAAACTGCCTGCGTCGCAACTGGGTGCTACGTGACACATCTGGAAAGATATTTATTTTCTGACCACAAAATAAAGCTGACTTCACCTTAAAAAATGCCTTTAAAATTTGTTGTTTAACCATAACAGAAGGCAAGGTGACCAGCAAAGTGGATCGAGTGTTAATATTATCTGAGGAATCCTCAAGAAAATCGGTGAGATTTACCACATTAGGAACAATTTCATCTAATTCACCATCTGTGGGGTTTATCTTCTTAGTGCCAGAAGAAATGTAATAAATCTGTAATACTTTAAAAACATCAGATATGGCGAGAATTTCTTTTACATACTTATCAAAAAGAATTTTAGGTGATAGTAAAGAGGTGCAGGGAAAATTCAAGAATCTTAAATTACATGCCCGTGTGGAATTCTCAAGCGATTCAATCTTTGAATGCAAAATCAAGGAATCCTTGATTCCCATCACATTTGTAGCTTGAAGTGAATGCACCTGGGAGTCCAGTTTGACAACCGCCTTATCAATCAGAGACACTTTCTCATCAAGTTGCTGCACAGCAACTGCAGCTTCTTGTGAGAAAACAGTAAAAGAACTAATAACAGCAGACACTTTAGAATCTATGCACTTCAAAGCCCCCCACAGATCTTTTAAAGTAACTTCAGATTCTGAAGGCAGGGCAGGAAGCTCCAAAGAGGTATCCAGCACCACCGACTGAACCGGATTAGGCATCTTAACAACAATTTTATCTCTCGCAGCAGTCTCAGAGGGAACCCCAGAACTAGAAACATCAATAACAGGACAGGGAGGGGGAGATCTCCCCCCGGGGCTCAAAGACGCCCCCTCAGGAGAGGACTGCGCAAGAGGGAGAGGAGCAAAATGTTTATCCAAAGGGCCTACCGGTTTCTCAATTCCGGAATCAGCCGATTGGACTTTGCTCTGTGACTTGGCCTTCCTCTTACCCATATTAACTTAGAAATTAAAGCACCCCACTAAATCTCAAAGAGCAGGCCAACTACACACAACCCTCACCTGGCTTCTATTCTGCTCTGCCCCCAACAGCTCCGAAGTAGCGTCGAAGGGGCGTCTAAGGGGCAGAACCTGCCCCTTTAGACACACCCCTTCAAACACGCCCCACAGCTGCGCTCCACGGTTGCAGAGAGGGCTGGCTGGAACTTTATACAGAGGAAAAAAAAAGGCCCCCTCGATCAGCAGGCTGTCCCCGGAGTGCCTGTGATGGTCCGGCAGCACGGCAGAGCAGTCTCAGCACTCCTCCAGCCCTCAACAGGGCGCACACTCCTCCAGCACACTCCAGCAGGTAGCTCCCATCTTTATCTTTATTAGAGACATTTGATGGACCGCCCTTTACCGAGGCGTTAGGGCGGTGTACAATAAAATAGGGCTGCTGGAAAACAAAGGAAGAAAGGAACGCCAATAAATAATAGGAAAGAAGTGGAAGAAAAGGAGGAAGGATAGAACAGGACAGGTATCGGCATAGACAGCAAAATAACTACAAAGGAGAGTGGGTGAGATGGGAAAGGATGGGGTAAGGACTGAATGGTTGGTGTAGAGGGAGTCAAAAAATTCATAAAAGGTTACGGGGGATGAGAGAAGCAAGGGTCTGATAATGAATGGGAAACAGTGGGAAGCCTAGATGGTAGTGTGTGGTGGCTGGGGGGGGGGGGGGGGCCAGGGAGATCGAAAGCCTGGTGAAAAGATAGGTCTTAAGAAGGGCCTTGAACTGGGGGAAAAACAATTCGGTACGGAGGGAGTGCGAGAGAGAATTCCATAGGGCAGGACTAGCAAAAAAGAAGGCAGCACGACGGGTGGACTCAAGGTGTGCATTTGAGGGGGAGGGTAAGAAGAGACAATTGCCATGGAAAGAACGAAGAAGGCGAGGCATAGGCTGAAAGTAAATGAGATCTGCTAGATACTGAGGTGTGCTAGTATGGAGGGCTTTATGTGTAAGGATAAGGAGTTTATAAAGGTAGCGAGCTTTGACAGGAAGCCAATGAAGCAATAGAAGACAGGGGGTGATGTGATCTCGGGGAGAGGAAAAAGTGAGAAGACGGGCAGCAGTGTTTTGAATGAGCTGTAATCTCGAGTTGGTACAACGTTCTCTTTATATCTAAATGTTTCAAACTACGGTCCAAGCCGCTGTCGTCCGCCGAGCCTAAGACCAGTAACGACACAGACTGGTTCAAATGAAATGGAGAAACTATCTTGGGCAGAAAGGACGGGACCGGCCGTAACATCACTTTTTCTCTGGAAAATACTAAAAACGGCTCTCGACATGACAACGCTTGAAGTTCCGAAACCCGTCTAGCCGAACAAATTGCCACCAAAAACAGTCTTCAGAGTTAAATCCTTCACCGAAGCCTGATGCAGAGGTTCAAAGGGTTTCTTAGTCAAAGCCCCGAGCACTAGGTTGAGGCCCACGGGGGTACAATTCTACACGCAGGGCGAAACCTAGACACAGCCCTAAGGAAACGGAGAACATCGCGTGCACACCCAGGGCCACCCCTTGCACCTTGCCTCTATAGCAAGCTAGGGCCGCTAACTGAACTCGCAATGAACTAGCCGCGAGACCCTTTTCAAAACTGTCTTGTAGGAAGCTCAATACTACAGGAACGGAGGCAGTCGCTGCGCGAACCTGATGTCGCGACCACCAGTCCTCAAAAATATGCCAGACACGAACATAAGCTAGGGAAGTGGATCTTTTCCTGGCTCGAAGTAATGTAGCAATGACCGCTCCCGAGTAACCCTTTCTCCTTAGCCTCGCCCTTTCAATGGCCAGACCGTAAGTGAGAATCGATCCACTTGAGGCATCCGCAACGGACCCCGACACAACAGATCCTCCGTCAGTGGTAATCTCCACGGATCTCCATCTAGTAGTCGAACTAGGTCTACATACCATGGACGCCTCAGCCAATCCGGAGCCACCAATAGCACTCTTCCTGGATGGGCCTCGATGCGCTGAACCACTCGTCCTATGAGTGCCCAAGGCGGGAAAACAGAGAAGTCCCATCGACGGCCAATTCTGAATGAGCGCATCGATCCCTTCCGACATCCGCTCTCTGCGTCTGCTGAAGAAACGACTCGCCTTTGCTGACTGAAAGGTCGCCATGAGATCCATGATCAGATGTCCCCATCTGTGGACTATTTGGGCAAACACTTGCGGATGGAGCTCCCATTCTGCGGCATCCACCTTGACCCTGCTGAGATAGCCGGGAAAGACAATGTGACGGCGGACTATGTGTGCCGCCTATATCGCCTGCAGCAGGGGCTCTACCCACCGGAACAACGCTTCCGCCTCCTCTTCCATGGCTACGCCCTGCCGATTGAGGTAAGCCACCGTCGCGGCGTTGTCTGACAACACTCTCACCGCCCGGTGTTGTACCGTAGCTTCAAACGACTGCAGTGCCAGAGCTACTGCTCGAAGCTCGAGACAGTTGATGGACCATCGGCTCTCTTGAACCGTCCACATGCCCTGCGCAAACAGATGTTCGCACTGTGTTCCCCAACCTGTGAGACTCGCGTCTGTCACCAGCGGAAGCCACTGTTCCAAAGGCAGGCCCGCCTTCAGATGATCCAGACCCATCCCCACTGAAGGGAATTCCTGACTTGGGGAGGACAGGAAGGCGCTTGCTTAACGAATCGTTCTGATGCAACCACCGGCAGAGAAGCGCCCTCTGCAATGGTCGCATGTGACACCTGGCCCAGGGCACCACTTCTAGGGTTGCTGCCATTAGCCCTAACACCCGTAGGTAACCCCATGCTGACGGTGCCGGAGTGACCAGGAATTGGCGGACTGATTGCCGAAGGACTTGAGCTCGACAGGCCGGTAGGAACACCGCTCCTGTTCGAGTGTCGAAGCGTACTCCCAAGTATTCCAGATTCTGAGATGGCACCAAATGACTCTTGGCGGAGTTGACCACCCAGCCTAGCTCCTGCAAGAACATTAGCACTGTCACCCGTATGCTCTCTGCTTTGGACTTTGCCTGAATCAACCAGTTGTCGAGATAAGGGTGTACCAGGATGCCTTCCTTTTGCAACACTGCAGCCACCACCACGATTTGGTGAAAGTGCGCGTAGCCGTTGCTAAACCGAAGGGCAACGTCCGAAACTGAAAATGCCCCCAAAGGAAGGGAGAATCTCAAGAACCTTTGATGGGCTGCTCTGATAGGAATATGCAGATACACTTCTGTGAGATCGAGCGAGGTCAGGAACTCCCCCTGATGCACAGCTACGATCACCGACCGCAACGTTTCCATCCAAAAGTGAGGCACCCGTAGGCAATGATTTACCCCTTTGAGATCCAGAATAGGCCGGAGCGACCCGTCTTTCTTTGGCACCACGAAATATATGGAATACCGACCCACGCCGTACTCTTCCGTGAGCACTGGGGACACCGCTCCTAATTGTAGGAGGCGATCTAGCGTTTTCCGTACTGTTAAAGTTTTCCATGGACCCCTCCAGGGGGAGAGTACGAGGGAGTCGAGCACCGGACGTGCCAATTCCAGTGCATAACTGTCTCGAACTATTTCTAGCACCCACTGATTGGACGTTATTTGGGTCCAGGCTGGAAGAAACTCCCGAAGACGCCATCCTATCGGTTGGCTTCCTACCTGGACCCGCCTCACTTCATTGTTGTTTTCGAGTGGCTGCTGCTGAGACAGACGAAGTCCCTACTTGCTCCACGAAAGCCCCAAAATCCCTGGCCTCTTGAAGCAAATCTTCCTCTCTGAAAACCTCCCGAGCGTGATGTTCGAAATCTCCTGAAATCCCTAAACTGATCCCGGGAGCTAGGCATGAATGTCTCCTGCTTAGCCTTGTTTTCTGGCAGCCTACCGCCCTTGGACTCTCCCAAATCCTTGACCAGCTTATCCAAATCTTCTCCAAACAGTAGCCTACCCTTAAAGTGAAGCGTACTGAGACGTGACTTAGACGATCTGTTGGCCGCCCAATTCCACAACCAGAGGGACCTCCTGGCAGCTACCAAGGAATCCATATTATTTGCCAAGGCTCTAATCATATCATAGTGTACATCTGCTAAATATGCTGACCCAAACTCCAGTCGAGCCGCTTGCATCGAACTGTCCGGCTCCAGATGAGAATCCTGGAGTAAGTGTTGGGACCAATGAAGACACGCCATTACCACCCAAGCCCCACAGATGGAAGCTTGTAAGGCGTTAGCCTCAAAGGTTTGTTTCAACAAACTGTCTACCTTCCTGTCCTGTGCATCTTTCAAGGCAGCGCTGCCTTCCACTGGAATGGTCGTCTTAGTCACCGCTGACACTGCTGCATCTACCCGTGGTGACCTGAACTTTTCCTTATCTTTATCTGCCAAAGGGTAGAGTCTGTTCGTTGTTCTGAGCCCCTGAGCCCCGCTTCTGGCTGGTTCCATTCGTCCTGTATCATCCAATCTACCACCTGATGAACGGGGAACACCACCTGGGATTGCCTCATAGCTTGGATGAGAAGGTCCTCAACCTGCTTCTCTTCCACTGGCTGTGCCATAGTGAGATTGAGCGTCTGAAGCGATTCGGAAATAAGGGCCACCAACTCATCCTTATGAAAGACAATGAATAATTCTTGCCTGATCCTCCGGCTCCTGAATTTCACCTTCTTCCAGCTCTTCTGGTCCAGACTCCACCTCGAACTCCGCCTCCTCCGGATCTGGCCAGTCTTAGAGGGCCTCGAACAAAGGGGGATCGCTCTCCTCCCCCTTGGCTTGCTGTTTCGCAGTGGAAGGAGACAAGGGCCCAGGAACCTTCCCCTGTCGTCTCAAACAGAAGGCTTGATGCATGATTAATACAAAATCAGGGCAGAAATCTCCGAGCGGAGACTCCATAGCAACTGCAGTTTGCGCTGGGGCCTGGCCTGAAGGGCCGCCCGAGGGGGATCCGGCCTGGGTCTCCAGCAAACCCTCTCCTTCAGCCGCTGCCGCGCCCCCACAGGCCTCCTGAAGTCCTCTCTCTTCCATTTGCTGCTCCACACTGGTAGACATAGTAGTGCAGCCATGACTAATGCCAGTGTCAGACAGTGCCCCTGTGAGTACCGCAGACCACACACTGCGGGCGAGAGGACATCAGCACCGACACCCCCCCCCCCTCTCTGTGCTCTAACAAAAGTAAAACCGATGTCTTCCTGTTTTATTTTTTTTTTAAAAGACACAGCTACCTATCAAATCAAAGAATTAAATTGAAAATTTTAAACCAAATTATAAGCTCCTTATATGTTTCTCTAGTGAGCCCAGCACCTAGGCTCACTACGTCCTCCTGCTGCATGGAGATTGGACACACTGGGGCTGATGGGAGTTGCCAGCAGGTTACATACAGTGATGTCACGAGTTTGACTTGTCCAGTCTCCAAGCTGCAGGAGGAGGTGCACAACCCAGTGGTGGAGGACTAAACTGGAGGAACGATAAGGAACGTATATTAATGTGTTCTGCCATGTGGTTACATAGTACTGTCATAGTAAATCTATCCCAAAATGATTTGTCCTAGGTCACTTGAGTAATCTGTATAAGAAGTGAGCCTTGACTTGTGTCCCAGACTTCTCCCTTTTCCTCCATTGTGGATAAGGAGACAGCAGCAGCAGAACAGCAAATAATGAAAGCAGGTGGTGTCATACAGAACAATTAAAAAAAATTCAGAGCATGCGTCAGAAAAAAAAAACATATTAAAGAAAGCAAAGCAGATTCTATATCCTGTGTTCATGTAATACACTGTATACATAATCACGGCTCCCTAAGATTTCTTTGCTCTCATATTACCTGTCAGCAATGTCACTATCAAACACTGTACCATCCTCACTGCGCAATCTCTCTTTCCGCCTCCTTTCAATATCATGCCGGAGATCATGTGGATCACTGATAACCTTTGCACCCGTCTGTAGAAAGTATAAGAAAAGATTTAATTTCACTCACATAACAGAACCATTGATGCTGCATGATTGATGGCATCATATGGTCTCTCTTTCCACCTGCTTTCATACATTGAAACAAAGACATCAGGATGCAAAATTACTGGTTACCAGTTAGCTACTGTCAACTTCGGAGGGGGGGGGGAACAAAAACAAAGCTCGCAAGCTCCTCCTAGTACAGTACTACCGGTTCAGCACAAGCAGCAAAAGTATGAGACAGAAGTCTTTCTCTCAGGCACTGCTAGTTCTTTCCCACATTTGGAGTCTATAAAACAGGCTGTAAAAAATGGTAGGAACCCCAGTGCCTGATGACTATGTCCTGCCTCTTCCCCACTCACAGTGCTCCTGGTCTTCATTTCTGCTGAAAAGGCTACTAATTCCATCCCTTTCAGTGAAATTGCTGTAGGAGACAGTGCCCAATTCAGCTCAGAGGGCTCACTTATCCTGTGGTGCGCATTCTTGCTCCCCTCTCAATTCACCAGAAAACTTCTCACTTCCCATGTTGCTTGTGTACAGAAGACAAAAGTGGCATAAAGTTAGGTTGTCCCCTCTTTCTCTACTGCTTGGGCCCGAGTGCTGCTTTGAACTGCATGGCTCAAAGTCAACAAATGGCCCAAGGCAGCAGAGAAGGCTTTGACTTGACACACTGCTGTTCTCTTCCTACACTACAAGCAGCGCAAAAGCAACACGTGGAGTAAAAATGTCTGAAATAGGGGTTGTGTTATATTAGAGATGCTGATATGCTAGAAGTGGTATGGAACAGCTACTTTTACACCTCATGCAGAAAGACTTCTAGAAAGGGAAAGTTCTGAGCAAAACCACTGCGCTAAAACACAGCCCAATGGGCATGCAAATCACTGCAAATGACAAAAAATGAGATTACTTCTTATGCAAAAATCTATGCTGAAAAACTTGAGTTATTTATACTTGTCCTTGTACACTTGATCTTTACACCAGCTCAGGTTCGTGCAAGGATGCTGCCAGGAGCAAAAGGATTATTTTAGGTGAAGTGGGAAAATTTACCTCAGATGACACAAGCAGGTCCTGAACCTTCCCTCCCTGACTTTGCTATTGACCTCCCTGATTCCTCCATCCATCCCAAAGCTTCTGATACCACCCCCCCAACCCCCCCGAAAAAAAATAAATTGGTGGCCCAAGTAGCCCCTACCCCCTAAAAAAAAAAAACAAATTACTGCCACATGACCCCCCTCTTCTACCCTCCAATCCCCCTCCCAGAAACTCCAATGTCAGGAGACAGGAGGAATGTCCACATGCTCCTGCTTCCATGCTATCATCTTAAAAAAAGGTAGTGCCTGAGTCAACATGATCTGTCTGCCAAGTCAGTCAGATGGGGACATAAGGAGGACTAGGGGTGGAAACAGAAAAGGAAAGAAAGATGACAGAGATGGGGAAAGACAAGGGCAGGAGCTGGGGTAGGACACCATCTACCTCTCTGAATGCCACCCCCCCCAAAAATCCCAGAACCTCTTTATTCGTCTATATCCCCTCCCCCTCTCTTCCTGCTTGCCCATCCTTGATCTTCCCTCCTGCTCCTTCCAATCTCATCGCTGGTCATCTTTCCTCTTCTCCCCATCAATACCTGAAATTCCCCATCCATAAAACTTCCAAAGGAACACAAATCCATTCCAACATAAAGCAAGGTTAGAAAATTACTACATTTTTATTATACAAAATGTACATTTAGCACACATCTGTCACACGGCCTATAGGCCACGTAGCAGATGGCAAGTGCTAAAAGTATTAGTAAAAGGAACCCCCTTTGTGTAAAATAAAAAAGTGTTATGCAAATTAACAGCATAGTTGCTACATGATTTCAGAAATCTGGTGCCAGAAAGTGAGATCTCTGCAACACAGATGCTACAAGAAAGGGAAGGAAGGGGAGCACAGCAAAAAGATGGGCTCGGTGAGGGCATGGAAGAAAGACCCAGAGAAGTGCATCACTGTAGGGAGGAAAGCCAGAACCTGGTGGATAGGGGAGAAAAGGAAGCATAAGTAACTATGTAGTATACAAAAGAATATATGGAGAAGAGATCAACCATAAAAGTGGGAAGCAAGAAGGGAAAGTTAGTGAGTGAAGGAAGAGAGGAGAAAACATCTAATGACAGAAAGAATGCAGGATATAGCAAAAGCTGTTTGTATAGCTGGGTTTAAAAGAGGCTTGAACACGTTTCTGGAGAAAAAGTCCATAAACTATTATTCAAGTGGACTAGGACATCCACTGCTTACCCTGGGATAAGCAGTATGTAATCTGTCTTCCTTTTGGGAACTTGACAGGTACTTGCAACCTGGACTGGCCATGGTTGGAAATAGGATACTGGGCTTGACGGACCTTTGATCTGACCCAATATGGCATCTCTTATGATCAGGGTGTAACTCAATATTTTCTACACGGATGCACGCCAGGTTTATAGATCTCCTCCAGGCCTGTAGCAAGGTCACTATCACCAAGCCCGAATATCCTTTCTTCTTCGACCTCGCCCTTTCAAGAGCCAAGCCCTAAGTGAGAATCGATCCACTGAGGCTTGCGAAGCGGATCCTGAATCAAGAGGTCTTTTCAACCCGGAAGCCGCCACGGTCGATCCGCCAGTATCTGAATCAGGTCGGCATACTATGGGTGCCTTAACCAGTCCGGTGCCACCAGAATTACTAATTCCTGGTGCACCTCTATCCTTTGCACTACCTGGCCTATGAGTGCCCATGGGGGAAAACCATAGGAGACACCCTCCAGGCTCTCGGATATCCTCTCTTCTTCTACTGTAAAATCAGCAGGCCTTGGCCGACTTGAATGTTGCCATTAGGTCCATAACTGGTGTGCCTCATGGCGGACCACCTACTCGAACAACCCCTGGTTGAGCTGCAACTCTCCGGTGTTCATGCACATTTGGCTGAAGTAGTCTGGGGGTTCAATTCCCACCTGGGGACAGGAATCTCAGGCCGGAGGGACTGTGGTTTCTAGTCCTATAGGCACTCCTTGTAGCCTTGGGCAAGCCACTTAACCTTCCATTGCCTCAGGTACACATAGATTGTGAGCTCTTTGGGGATGAGGGAATGTATACAGTATCTGCTTGTAGTGACTGTAAACCGCTCTGATGCCCTTCAGCCTGGGCGGCATATCAAGAAATCACAAACAAACATGGTTGACTCCCACTAAGTGTGCCACTGATAACATCTGGAGACAAATCTCTGCCCAACCGAACAGCCTTTTGGCTTCCTCCTCCAGGTCTGCACTCCCTGTGCTTCCTTGCTGGTTGATGTAAGCCACCGTGGTCGCATTGTCTGAGTGGATGCGGACTGCCTTCCCCTGCAACCATGGCTCAAAACCTTCTAGCGCCAAGGTTACCTCGCATCTCGAGCCTGATGATTGACCACAGGGCCTCCTGCAAACTCCACTGTCCCTGAACAAAGTGTCCTGCACAATGGGCTCCCCAACATGACAGACTGGCATCAGTCATCAGCGGAACCAACATCAGGGACTCGAATGGCATGTTCCCTTCCAGGCTCCCTGGATGTAACCAACACCTGAGAGCTCTCCTGGTGCTCCGCGAGCAGGGGAGTACTTGGGACGGAAGTTGACTCTGATGGGACCACCAACAGAGCAGAGCCCTCTGCAGCAGTTGCATATACGCTCATGCCCATGGGACTAGCTTGAGAGTGGCCACCATGGTTTCCAGAACCTGCAGATAATGCCACGCTGGTCGAACTGCCGTATCAACTGTCATAGCTCCTGTGCCAGGTGATCCAGCAGGAAAACCCTGCCCACGCAGGTATCAAAGCACGCTCCCAAATACTCTAGCTCCTGGGCCAGCCATAACTGACTTTTGGCTAGGTTGACCTCACCCCCCCCCAACCAAGACTTTGAAGGAACTCCGCCACCCGCACTGTTGCTCTTTTGCTGTCATCCCTGGACTTTGCCCAGACCAGCTAATAGTCTAGGTATGGGTGGACGAGAACCTGTTCCTTGCGGAGAGCTGCCGCCACCACCATGCCCTTGGTGAAGGTACAGGGGCGGTTGCCAGACTGAAGGGCAATGCTCGAAACTGGAAATGGCCCCTTGGCAATGCAAGAAACCTCCGATGTTCTAGATGGATGGGAATGTGCAGATATGCCTCCATGAGATCAAGAAATGTCAAGGACGCTCCGCTTCCTACCGCCACTATTACTGATCCCAGTGTTTCCATGTGGAAATGCGGTACCTGGAGACAGAGGTTCATGCCCTTAAGGTTGCGAATTGGGCGAAAGGAACCTTCCTTTTTGGGCACCACAAAATACATGGAGTATTGACCGCAGCCATAATGGTCTTGTGGAACTTGTTCCACGGCTCTTAGCTGCAGGAGACGAGTCAAGGTCTCTTCTACTGCTGCCGACAATGCTGCCATCCACTTTGGGCAATCAAAGGAACTCTTGTTCTTGCTCCAGCAGCAGGTACAGGCACGTCATGGATCACACCCCTTTAAGACCGGTCACCAGGAGATCCCACTCATCCTGGTTCACCTGCCATACTTCTCCATGTACTGGGAAGACTTTCTGCGATTTCCGCACCACCTGGAGCAGCAGATTCTCCAGCGCCTCTTCCTCTGGCAGGAAGTTAGCAAGCATATTCAGGGCCTTGAGGGTCTTCAAGATGAGTGCTGGCAGCTCCTCCTGGTGGAACACCCGAACAATACAGGCCTGATCCTCCTGTTCTGGGATCTCTCCTTCCAACTCCTCCTGCAGATCTAGCTCCATGTTTAGGTCTTCCCCATCCAGCCCCTCCAACAATGGCAATTGCTGCCACTCCTCTGAGCCTCTAGTCCGCTTAGACACCACTGCCCCTGGCTCATGCTCTTTTGTGTCCGACACCCTCCTCAGCCCCGTATTCCAGGGCTGAGAAGCCACTTGCCAAGCCCTGTTGATGTAGGCATAACATCTTATGCAAAAGACACTCTGGTGAGAACTCCCCCGAGAATTCTATTGTTCCCAGGGCTTGAGGGGGTGGATGGCCCAGGCATCATGCATGGACCGAGAGCCAGATCTGTTGAAGGTAATACAACACCCCCCCCCCCGCCTCCAGGGTCTCTTGTGACCGGGAGGGACTCTCCTGCCACGTTTCATCCTGCCGGCCCTGCTCCAATGACTTAGCCTCTTGCGTGCAGTCTAGGCAGACGCTTGCCTCCGAGACCACTCCCTGTTGGGTCCCGCATATCTTGAGGATTTTTAGAATGCACTGCCGTGTTGTACCTCAAAGACATGACATGCACCTTGCACTGATCCCATCAGACTGCACACTCTCAGAGTAAAAGTTTACATTTTTATGAGTACAGCTTCCCTTACTATGTTATTTAGCTATTTTACTAAACAGCTGTTAAGACATTAAAAGTAAGTTCTATGTTATAATTGTAAACCGCCCTTGATCTCTGGAAGGGACGGTATATAAAAGCAAATAAATATCACAAATTTAGTAGGTACATAATCTGGACTAAGACAAGGGATGATCATGTCAGGTTACTCACTAACCATAGAGAGATGGAAGGATTTCATTTGTCTCCTATCCACTGTGTCTATCTTTCTAGTTATATACATTTCTTAAATGCAGGTACTTCCTGTTTTTCACAGAACAAAACTGTAGCTACTACAAACCTCTATGCAACACTTTTTCATGCTTATCTTTCACTTATTTCTGTGTCTGACTTTTTGCCTGACCCTTCTCAGGAGAAAGTCACAATGTCTCAACAAACTGTCACTTACATCACCTGACCAGGCACAACAGCTCTCTGAAATCTGCCCAGCAATAGCAGAGTTAGGCTTTTCCCACAGGTCTGCAGCAAGTCATTGTGTACTGAATAAGCATTCCTTGTGTCATACAGAGTGCAAAACCTAAGGATGTGGCATGAAGTGTGGTTCACCCCCCTTGATACCATCCCATACTAGGCAGTAAG
This sequence comes from Ichthyophis bannanicus, assembly GCA_033557465.1. NCBI lineage: Eukaryota > Metazoa > Chordata > Amphibia > Gymnophiona > Ichthyophiidae > Ichthyophis > Ichthyophis bannanicus. The sequence continues at coordinate 896,070,531 of CM066035.1, read as the reverse complement.
GTCTGGCTGGCATGATGAGAAGGGCTTCAGGCACTCCCCAGAAATGCCCTCAATCTGTACCTGAGTAGGTAAAAAGATCCCTAGCACAGTGCACCTCCGCGGGGCTCAGGCACAGAGCACCTCCGCGGGGCTCAGGCACAGAGCACTAGAGTACCTGAACTAAAATAAAAGGATATTGAAAGGAAGCTGCAAATGGCACCATAGGAAGCAGCTATTTTGTCCTGCTTTATTCTCTGGTGGCTGCCGCTCCCAGGTGCCAAAACACAGAGGGGGGAGGTTAAAACACATGTGGGTCTGAAGAAGAAATCATGCCTAAACACAGTGGGGGGGGGGGGGGGGGGGGAGTTTCCCATACCTCTGCAGGCTCCCAAACACGTGGCTGCAGGCCACTGTGTCTCCTCATGTTCCGGCAGTTGCTAGGGGTTCCTGCTGTCCTCCCCCAAACTCCGCTCTTACCTTGGAGCCTCTATGTCACATGGCTTTTCTACCCTTCGCGCTCAGCCTTCCTTCCTGGCTTTGGCGCTGAAGAGGGCAACTTGGGGTTGCAGGTTTTCACGGCCATCAATCAACTGCTGCCCCGGTGGCGGCTCCTCACCCGATAACGGGTTTGGGAACCACCAGAAGTCTCAAACTTAGAAAGGCCCCCACAGAACTCTCCCCTGAAATCCTGGGGGGAGGGGGGAGAAGGAATATCCTTCCCTCAGCCCTGTTGTCCCCCAGTTGCTTTCTGATATCTTTGTTTTCTGCCTTTAAAAACAAAGAAACATGCATCTTAACAGGAGAAATAAAAAGCAAACTGTAACTAAACCTATCTCCCCTTAGTTGTCCCTTCAGTGAGTCCAGCATCCTGGCTCATTACCTCCTCCAGCTGCTTGGAGACTGAGCATACTGGGGCTGGTAGGCAGTGCTAGCTGCTTAAGTACACTAGTGTCATCAAAAAGATGACATGCTCAGTCTCCAAGCTGCTGGAAGAGGTACACTACCCAGAGGTACAGAACTGGACTGGAGGGACTATAAGGAATTAAGTTTGCTTTGATGTCATCCTCTTGCTATAAAGGCATCCACTTGTTATTCAGGAGAAGCTAAAACAGACGTTTTACTAACTTTTAAGTTTATAAGAAAAAAGACTGATGAGATTTGGAACTAGAAGGGAAGGACAGAAGTGAGGTTACTAAATTAATGTTAGAAAGAGTAGTTACTCACCTGTAACAGGTGTTCTCCAGGAGCAGCAGGAATCAGTCCTCACATATGGGTGACATCGACATCGATGGAGCCCTTGCGGAGCACTTCCCCAGCTTTCTATGAAAGCCTTTGGGAATACTGCACGCATGCGCGGTCACCTTCCTGCCTAAAGGTGCCATCTTGCTCAGTCAAATGACATAGCTAAAAAACAGCACACAAAAATGTAAAATAAACTATGTACAACTGCAACTCCCAGGGGAGGAGGGAGGGTTGTGAGGACTGATTCCTGCTGCTCCTGGAGAACACCTGTTACAGGTGAGTAACTACTCTTTCTCCAGGACCAAGCAGGAAGTCAGTCCTCACATATGGGACTCCCCAACTTAAGGCTACCGGAGACCTCAAGCCGAAAAAATGAGCTCCCTCTAGCTCGGCAGTACGTAAGGAAGGAATCTTCTCTGAGAACGCCCCCAACCGGTAGCCCAACACCAGGGCCGGAGGAGTAGGAGTTGCCTAAACCCCAAAGAGATTATGGAGTACTGCCTGTCCGAAAGCACTGTCCCTGCGGGACTCCCTCTCAAGGCAGTAATGGGCCGCAAAAGTCTGGCTTGAAGACCAAGTAGCGGCCCGGCAGATGTCTGCCAACGGAACAGAGCGGAGATAAGCCACTGACGCAGCCTTCGCCCCGACACGATAAGCCGTGACTCGACCCTGCAAGGGAAGGTCAGCCGCCTTGTAAGCCCAGGTGATACTGTCAGCCACCCAAATGGACAAGGTACGCTTGGACACAGCTAACACCAAATTATTAGGGTCAAAAGAGATGATGAGCTGAGCAGCCCTTCTATGTCCTTGTGTACGGTCAAGGTAGAAGGATAAGGACCTCCTACAGTCCAGGGTATGCAGGACCATTTCAGCCTGGCTTGCATGAGGCCTAGGGCAGAATGTTGGAAGAACCACCTCCTGGTTGAGGTGGAAAGAGGAGACAACTTTAGCGAGGAACTCTGGATGAGTCCTAAGGACTACCCTGTTCCTATAGAAGCGGGTGTAAGGCCTGTCACAGACCAGGGCCTGAAGCTCACTCATTCGTCTGGCCGAGGTTAAGGCTACCAGGAAGTGTTTTCCAGGAAAGGAAGCGGAGAGGACAAGTAGCCATCGGCTCAAAAGGTGGGCGAGTCAGTTGTTGCAAGACCACATTAAACTCCCACTCAGGGGCTGGAAGACGAACAGGAGGCTTGAGCAAGAGCAAACCTCTGAGAAACCGGGACACCAAGGGGTGAACCGACAGACAGTGTCCTTCCACCAGTGAGTGGTGAGCTGCTAGAGCTGAGAGGTGGACCCGAACAGAATTGGACTTAAGGCCCTGATTGGATAAGTGCAGCAGGTACTGAAGCACCACTGGTACAGCACAGGAGAAAGGATCCTCTGTACGCAGCTGACACCAAACAGAAAACCTCTTCCACTTCAGGGCATAGGTTTTTCTAGTGGACTGCTTCCTAGAGGCCAGGACGAACTCTTCAACTTCAGGAGGTAGGCCCCAAGTAGCCAAAACTGCCCTTGCAGCTTCCAGGCCATCAAAATGAGAGATTTGAGATTGGGGTGCAGAAGAGACCCCTGGTCCTGAGAGAGAAGGTCGGGCTGCAACCCTAGAGGTAGTGGAGTGTCCACTGCTAGTTGAAGCAGAAGTGGGAACCAAGGTTGCCTCGGCCACCAGGGGGCTACCAGAAGGACCGAGGCCTGGTCCTGTAGAATCTTGAACAGAGTTCAGGCCACCAGAGGCATGGGAGGAAACGCATACAGGAGGCCCTGGGACCAGGAAATCAGAAAAGCATCTGCTGCTATCCTCAGATGTGATTGCCTGGAGCAGAACCTGGGCATTTGTCTGTTCAGGGGGCTGGCAAAGAGATCTATGGATGGAAGTCCCCATCTCAGGAAGATCTTCTGAACCACCAAGGGATGGAGCTGCCATTCGTGGGGCTGCAGAATCCTGCTCAATCTGTCTGCCAAGTAATTTTCCTGGCCAGGGAGATAAACCGCCCTGAACAACATGTTGCGCCTGAGCGTAAACAAGCAAAGGTCCTGCGCCTCCTGACAAAGGACCCAGTGCCTCCCTGTTTGTTCACATAAAACATGGCTACCTGATTGTCTGCACTAAAACAGACTGGTGGGCCAGGGTTTGAGAGAAAGTCTTGAGGGCTAAGCAAATAGCCCGTAGTTCCAGAAGATTGATCTGCTGTTTGACCTCCCAGGGAGACCACAGGCCCTGGGTGCACTTGCCCAGACAGTGTGCACCCCAATCCTGTAGGGAGGCATCGGTGGTCAACACCACTGTGAACCCAGGTGGCTGAAAAGGCATCCCTTTCAGTAAGTTGGGGGGATGCAGACACCAACATCGAGAGTGCAGGAATGGTCTGGACACCCTTACTCTGTCGCTGAGGCTCCCTCTGGCCTGCGACCACTGATTCCTGAGACACCATTGCGCAGGCCTCATATGAAGCCTGGCATTGGGAGTCACATGTACTGTCGAAACCATGTGGCCAAGAAGCCTCAGGCAAAACCTGGCGGAGACCAGTGACCTGCTGAGAAACTGGTTTGCCAAGGTCATCAGTCTTTGGGCTCTTTCCTCTGGCAAGAAAGCTTTTGCCTGCAGAGAGTCTAGCCTTGCCCCTATGAACTCCAAGTTTTGGGAGGGGAGCAAAGTGGACTTTGCGAAGTTTATGACAAACCCCAGATGGTGGAGTAGAGAAATCGTTCGGAGGGTGGCTTGCCTGGCCTCCTGGCACGTCTGACCCCTGATGAGCCAGTCGTCCAGATAGGGGAAGACAAAGACACCCTGATTCCTTAAGTAGGCCGCCACCACTGCCAGGCATTTGGTAAAGATTCTGGGGGCGGAGGTGAGTCCAAATGGCAGCACTCTGTACTGATAATGTTTTCCTCCCACAATGAATCTGAGGTACTTTCTGTGGTCTGGATGAATGAGGATGTGAGTGTACGCATCCTTTAGATCTAAAGAGCATAGCCAATCTCCCTGCTGGAGGTAGGGCAGAAGTGTTCCAAGAGTAAGCATCTTGAACTTCTTCTGTAAGAACTTGTTGAGATTTCTGAGGTCGAGAATAGGCCTGAGATCCCCTGTTCTCTTTGGTACTAGGAAGTACCTGGAGTAGAAACTGTGACCTTGCAGGTGGGGGAGGCACAGGCTTCACCGCCTTGTCTCGCAACAGACCCTGAAGCTCCTGCAGGAGGAGGGCTGTATGGAGAGGCGGCGGCCTTGGAGGCTCTCCAGAAAAATAGGGAGGAGGTAACTGATGAAAATGAAGCAGGTAGCCCTTGTGGACTATGCTTAAGACCCAGTTGTCCCCTGTAATGGGTGGCCACCGGTAGGCAAACAGGGCTAGTCGACCTGCTGTGCAGGGGATGGGACAGCAGAGACGGAGAGGCTATGACTTGGGAGTCAAAACTCCCCACCCTGCTGAGTGGGAGCAGGAGCCGGAAGCTTGGTGGCCTTCTGCCTACGGGGCCCATGTCCCTGCCCCTGTGGGGGAGCGGGGGAGGCCTGGTAGAGTGGGAACTGTTTGTAGGCAGTCGCCTTCCTCGGGTAAAAGGACTTCTTAACTGAGCCCTTCTCCTTGTGTGAAGGAGCAGAAGTCTTTCGAGACAGCCTTGTCCACGTGAGGTGCTTGGTCTCGAGCTCAGCAGCCTTCTCGGCCATGGGCTTGCTAAAAAGGTTCTCAACTCAGCAAGGGACATCGACCAACTTGTCCTGAACCCATGGCTCGAGGTCCGATGACTGCAGCCATGCCTGGCATCGAGCTGCGATGCCGGCTGCCGCAACACGGGCCAAAGCCTCGAAGCCATCGTAGGCCGCCCGGGACATGAACTTAGAGCATTCCCGGATCCCCAAAGACAAGGACTTGAACCTCTGCAAGGGCTGCCCGGAGAGGCCAGCAGAGAACCTGGCAAGCTCCTTTGCCAGGTCCCGCAAGTACATGCCCATGTACAGCTGGTAAGACTGGACACAGCAAGCAAGCAAGCATCGAGCCCTGGAAGCACTTTCTACCAAACGCATCCAGGTTCCGGGCCTCCCTGCCAGTGGGCACCGTGGAGTGCATCTTCTGACTTTTCAGACGATGCATGGCCGATTCCATCACCATGGAATGGTGTGGTAGCTGCGCCTTCTGAAAACCAGGGCTCTTACAGAGTCGATAAATGGAATCGACCCGCTTGCTGAGAACCGGCACCGAGGTCGGTGCCTCCCACATCCAGAAGAGGAGCCGTTTCAGCATCGGAGGAACCGGCACAGTAAAGGCCTCCTTCGGAGGAGAGTCATACTTTTGAGTGCCTCGAGCTCTTCAGCTCGAGGCTCCTCCTCGGGATCCGCTGGGATCGCCAAAGCAGTGGCCATATTTATTTATTTATTTATTTACATTCTCTTATATACCGCGACATTCTGCATCAGTGCGGTTTACATTGAACAAATGAAATTAATATCCCTAACAAACTCCGAGAACCGGGTATCCTCTGGAGGGGACCTACTCCAGGGCTCAGACTGCAGTGAGTCCAACGGGACGCACCGAGTCTTGAAGGTATCGGGGGACTCCTCGTCCTCCGCCTCCCAGGCGGACTCGTCCGAAGAGGAGTTGGGCTCCGACTGCGCGAGGCCCGGCAGCACCCGCCCTGACGCCGAAGGCACCGGCATCGACTCCCTCGGTCCCGACCGGGAGGTCGAGGGTGACCGTGACCGAGGACGACCTCGAGCCTTCATGGTCTCGTGTATCAGCTCGGTCTCTGGGGTCGACGTCGATGTCCCGGTGGTCGGGGCAGATGCGCCAGCGAGGCTGGCCATCAGCACCTGCTGCTGATCCATGAAGGCAGACAGTCTGCACTCCAAGGCTGTCAGCCTGAGACCCAGCTTAGGAGACTCAGCAGCCACCGACTCGGGCCCTGGGAGGAGAGTACTCAAGGACAACAGGACTTACGTGTCCAGCAGACTCTGGCTCCACTCGAGGTACTTTTGACAGCTTCTCCTGTTCCACAGGCCCTTGACGGCGGTTGGGGGTCCGAGACCTAGCCCTCGAGGAGCCAGGGACCTCCTCCGACGCCGCCCTCGCGAGCCGCTTCTTCCTCTTTCGCTCCCGCTCGGGGGACCCCCTCTCCGAGGAACCGACGATGCTCGGGGTCAGACTACCGAAACATCGAGGCATCAGACGAGGTCCGGGCCCGGCCGGAGGCCGAATAGGAGAAAAGCCTTTCCTTTTGGTGCTGACGACTTCGCAGTGCCTTAAGTGGACATTTTCTCACACAGTCCACAGATCTTAAGATCATGATCAGGACCGAGGCACCGAAGGCAGCAGTCATGTGTGTCGGTGAGAGACATTAGTTTCTTGCACCGACCACACTTCTTAAAACCACTGGAAGCCATCGGGGAAAAAAAGAGTCACCGCGAGGTCAAAGGACCGGCCTTCCAGGGAAAAGGAAAAAAAGGGCGCGAACGCCAGCCACGAAGGGCAAAAACCGAAAAAATAAGATCGGGCTCGATACCGGTGTACCGAACTCGGCGAGAAGGGGAACCGGTGTCGAACCGGAGAAAAAAAACGCGAAGAAATCGCAAGAATTTGAAGAAAAAATCTGTTTTCCGGGTGAACTAGGACAAACGTCCGACGAGCTCCACGGAAAAAGAGACTGAGCATGATGGCACCTTTAGGCGGGAAGGGGACCGCGCATGCGTGCAGTATTCCCAAAGGCTTTCATATAAAGCTGGGGAAATGCTCCGCAAGGGCTCCATCTACGTCGATGTCACCCATATGTGAGGACTGACTTCCTGCTTGGTCCTGGAGAAAGACATTTACTGAGTTAGACTAACTTTTTCATCTAAATTTTTTACACTCTCTTTTGTAACTGGTTTTGAATTCAGTTATGGAATAAAGCAGGATATAAATGTCATTTTAAATGAAATCAAATTAATTCACAATCTGGGGATTTTCTCCTATTTTATATCCCCTTCCAAGAGCCCTAACCTTTCTAGCCTTTCTTCAAAGGAGTATCCTTCCATCCCCTTTACCATTTTGGAGGCTCTTCTCTGAACCTTTTCTAATAACGCTATATCCTTTTTAAGATATGGCGACCAGAATTGCACACAATATTCAAGGTGCGGTCTCACCATGGAACGATATAGAGGCATTATATCATCTTTTGTTTTATTTTCCATTCCTTTCCTTATGATAACCTAGCATTCTATTTGTTCTCTTGGCCGCCGCTGCACAATGGGCGGAGGGTTTTAACATGTTATCCACAGTGACGCCTAAATCTTTTTCCTGGTGGTGGTTCCTAATGTGGAACCATGCATCGTGTAACCATAGTTTGGATTGTTCTTCCCTAGGTGCATAACTTTGCACTTGTCCACAATAAATTTCATTTGCCATTTTGATGCCCAGTCTTCCAATTTATCAAGATCCTCTTGCAATTTTCCACAATCCTCTTGGGTTTTAACAACTTTAAATAGTTTTGTCTCATCTGGAAATTTGAGAACCTCACTCGTTATTCCCTTTTCCAGGTCATTTATGAATGTGTCAAAACGCAGTGGAACCAGCACAGATCCCTGGGGTACACCACTATTCACCTTTCTCCATTGGGAAATTTGGCCATTTAGCCCTACCCTCTGCTTTCTATCTTTTAACCAGTTCCTGATCCACAATAGTACACTGCCTCCTATCCCATGACTCTTTAGTTTTGCCAAAAGTCTCTGATGAGGGACTTGTCAAAGGCTTTCTGAAAGTCCAGATACACTATATCAACAGACTCACTTTTGTCCACCTGTTTATTCACACCTTCCAAAACCATAACAGATTAGTAAGACAATATCTTCCTTGTCTAAAGCCATAGAACATGGTTACCCTGTTGTCGGTCTGCACGAGCACAGACTTCCCTCTCAGACGGCCTTCGAAGCCCTCAGGTCCCATCGGACTGCCCAAAGCTCGAGCAGGTTGATCTACTGCTGAGATTCATTGGCTGACCACTAGTCTCTGGGTGCACAAGTCGCTGCAGTGAGCTCCCCAGCAGGGAAGCATCCGTCATCAGGATGAGCTCGTGCTGTGAGGCCTGGAAGAGCATTTCCCGGAGCTGTGGAGACTTCAGGATACCCGGATGGGGTCCCTGAGGCGACCGAAGGCCTGGCTCCACTGCGTTGAGGCACCTCTGAGCCATTTGCATGGACGGTGGAGGCCATGTGTCCCAGGAGGCACAGCATGGTTGCCTGCTCCGTGTTGAGGAGTGTGCCGATAAACTCCAAGGTCTGCACCGGTTCGAAGTGGGACTTGGAGTAGTTGACCAGGAAGCCAAGGCATTTGAGACGGAGGATTGTGCGCGACGCCGCCAGGCGGGCTTCTTTGGCCGAAGTCACCATGATGAGCCAATCATCTAGGTAAGGTAAGACGGGTATGCCCCATCGCCGGAGGAAGGCAGCAGCCGCAGAGAGACACTTTGTGAAGACCCGAGGAGTGGACGCGAGCCTGAAGGGGAGCACCCTGTAAGAGTAGTTACTCACCTGTAACAGGTGTTCTCCAGGAGCAGCAGGAATCAGTCCTCACATATGGGTGACATCGGCGCCGATGGAGCCCTCGTGCGGAGCATTTCCCCAGCTTTCAAAGAAAGCTTTTGAGAATTGCAGCGCGCATGCGCGGTCCTCTTCCCGCCCAAGGGTGCCATCTTGCTCAGTCTGATGACATAGCTAAAAGACAGCAAAAAAATTAGCAAAAATAAATCATATGACTGCAACTCCAAGGGGAGGAGGGAGGGTTGTGAGGACTGATTCCTGCTGCTCCTGGAGAACACCTGTTACAGGTGAGTAACTACTCTTTCTCCAGGACCAAGCAGGAAGTCAGTCCTCACATATGGGACTCCCTAGCTTAAGGCTACCGGAGACCTCAAGCGGAAAAATGAGCTCCCTCTAGCTCGTCAGCACAGAAGGAAGGAATCTTCTCTGAGAATGCCCCCGAACGGTAGCCCAACACCAGGGCCGGAGGGTAGGAGTTGCTTAAACCCCAAAGAGATTATGGAGTACTGCCTGTCCGAAAGCACTGTCCCTGCGGGACTCCCTCTCAAGGCAGTAATGGGCCACAAAAGTCTGGCTTGAAGACCAAGTAGCAGCCTGGCAGATGTCTGCCAACGTAACAGAGCGGAAATGAGCCACTGACGCAGCCTTCGCCCTGACACCATGAGCCGTGACTCGACCCTCCAACGAGAGGCCGGCTGCCCCATAAGCCCAGATGATACAGTCAGCGACCCATATGGACAACGCACGCTTGGAGACAGGGAGCCCCAACTTATTGGGGTCAAAAGAAACGAAAAGCTGAACAGCCTTCCGATGCTCCCGCGTACGGTCAAGGTAGGATAACACCCTCCTACAGTCCAGGATATGCAAGACCATCTCAGCCTAGTTGGCATGCGGCCTGGGAAAGAAGGTCGGAAGAACCACCTCCTGATTGAGGTGAAAGGGTGAGACCACCTTAGGAAGAAACTTAGGGTGAGTCCGTAAGACTACCCTATTCTTGTAGAACCTAGTGTAAGGAGGAACAGACACTAGTGCCTGCAGTTCACTCACTCGCCTAGCAGAAGTGAGAGCTACCAGAAAAAGTTTTCCAGGAGAGAAAACGGAGAGGGCAAGTAGCCATAGGTTCAAAAGGCGGACAAGTAAGCCGCTGCAATACCACATTCAGATCCCACTCAGGGGCCAGTGGATGCAAAGGAGGCTTAAGCAGAAGGAGGCCTCTGAGGAAACGAGCCACCAAAGGGTGGTTGGAAAGAGGCCTACCGTCCACCGGCGAGTGGTGTGCTGAGAGAGCACTCAGGTGAACTCTGACAGAGTTAGACGTAAGGCCCAGATTGGAGAGGTAAAGCAAATATTGCAATACCACCGCTACCAAGCACGAGAAAGGATTCTCGTTGTGCTGAGCACACCATGTGGAGAATCTACGCCACTTAAGAGCTTAGGATTTCATGGTGGATTGCCGTGTAGAAGCTAAGACGACATCTTCCACCTCTCGAGGCAGTAGTAGGAGAGCCAGGACTACCCTTTCAGCAGCCAGGCCATCAGATGAAGGGACTGGAGGTTGGGGTGCAAGAGAGTCCCCTGATCTTGAGACAGGAGATCATGTTGAAACCCCAGAGGCAGAGGGGTGTCCACCGCTAGCTGTAGAAGAAGCAGGAACCACGGTTGCCTCGGCCACCTGGGGGCAATGAGAATCAATGAAGCTCCGTCCTTGAGGACTTTGAACAGCGTTCTGGACACTAGTGGTGTGGGAGGAAACGCATACAGTAGGCCTGTGGACCACGAGATCAGAAATGCATCCGCTGCTACTCTGGAGGGATGCGGTTGTCTGGAGCAAAATCTCGGGAGTTGCTGGTTCAGAGGACTGGCGAAAAGATCCATGGTGGGGAGTCCCCACCTGAAAAAGATCTGCTGAACCACCAATGGGTTCAATCTCCATTCGTGTGGTTGCAGGATCCTGCTCAGTTTGTCTGCCAGGTAATTTTCCTGACCTGGGAGGTAGACAGCCTTGAGAAGGATCCCGTGATTGACAGCCCAAGAGCACAGCCGTTGAGCCTCCTGACAAAGAAGGAAGGCGCCTGTGCCCATTTGTTCACATAGAACATGGCAACTTGATTGTCCGTCTGAACCAGTATAGACTGGTGAGAGGCGAGGTGGGAGAAGGCTCTCAGAGCTAGGCGTATCGCCCACAGCTCCAGGAAGTTTATCTGTTGAGAAGCCTCCCAAGGGGTCCAGAGACCCTGAGTACATGTCCCTTGGCAATGTGCTCCCCAACCGAGAAGAGAAGCATCTGTTGTGAGCACTTGAGAAGGTGGAGGGGATTGAAAAACCACTCCGAGCACCAGATTCGGAAGATGAAGCCACCATTGCAGAGAGGAGACCAGTAGGTCAGATATCGTTATTGAGTCCGCTAGGCTCCCTGTGGCTTGATGCCATTGAGTGCGAAGGCTCCACTGAGCAGGCCGCATGTGCAGGCGGGCATTGGGGGTGACATGAACCGTGGAAGCCATATGGCCAAGTAGTCTCAGGAATTGCCTGGCAGAGACCAGAGAATTGCTGTGAAACTGGCTGGCTAGATCCATTAGCCTGTGGGCCCTGTCCAGAGGCAGAAAAGCTTTTGCTTGAAGAGTGTTGAGCCTGGCCCCTATGAACTCAAAGTTCTGGGACGGGAGCAAAGTGGACTTTGCGAAGTTTATGACAAACCCCAAAAGTGCTGAAGCAGAGCCACAGTGCGAAGGGTGGCCTAGTTGGCCTCCTGGGAAGATTGGCCCCTTATCAGCCCGTCGTCCAGGTACGGAAACACAAAAAGACCCTGAAGCCTCAGGTAGGCCGCCACCACTGACAGGCACTTGGTGAACACCCTGGGAGCGGAGGACAGGCCAAAGGGTAGTACTCTGTACTGATAGTGGTTTCCTCCCACAACAAACCTGAGATATTGTCTGTGGTCTGGATGAATAAGGATGTGAGTATACGCATCCTTTAGATCTAAGGAGCATAGCCAGTCTCCCTGCTGGAGGTAGGGCAGCAGGATTCCAAGGGTAAGCATCTTGAACTTTTCCCTCTCCAGGAACTTGTTGAGGTTTCGCAAGTCTAGGATGGGTCTGAGGCCTCCAGTTCTTTTTGGTACCAGAAAGTACCTGGAATAAAAGCCTTGACCTCAGGTGGTGGGGCACCGGTTCCACAGCCTGATCCTTTAGCAGACCTGTCAACTCCTGAAGGAGTAGGTCCCTGTGCAGAGGTCTTGGAGGCTCCCCTGGAAAATAGGAGGGAGGTACCTGGTGAAAATGGAGAAGATAGCCCTTTTGGACTATATGAAGAACCCAGGTATCTGATGTGACGGCTGACCACCTGTGGGCAAAGTGGGCCAGCCGGCCTCCTGTGCTGAGAGAAGCCAGCTGAGGAGAAGAGGCTATGCTGTTTGAGTCAAAAACCCCCACCCTGCTGAGCAGGGGCCGGTGTTGGTGGCTTGGGGCCTTCTGCCTACGGGGCCCTTGACCCTGCCCTTTGGCCTGCTGACCCTGTTGGGGAGCTGCAGAGGCCTGATAATGAGGGTATTGTTTATAGGCAGATGACTTCCTCGGGTAAAAGGTCTTTTTTCCCGAGCCCTTCTTCTGAGAAGGGGCAGAGGTTTTCCTGGAAAGCCTAGTCCTGGTCAGAGTCTCGGTCTCGAGTTCTGCAGCCTTTTCAGCCATGGGCTTGCCAAAGAGGTTTTCACCTCGGCAGGGGACATCGACCAACTTGTCCTGGACCCATGGCTCGAGGTCGGATGACTGTAGCCAAGCCTGTCGGCGGGCACCGATGCCGGCCCCGGCTACTCGGGCCGAAGCCTCGAAGCCATCGTAGGCTGCTCGAGAGATAAACTTCGAGCACTCTCGAATACCGGTGGACAAGGCCTGGAACCTCTGCAAAGGTTCCTCGGAGAGACCAGCAGAGAACCCGGCAATCTCCTTTGCCAGGTCTCGGAGGTACATGCCCATGTAGAGCTGGTAGGTCTGGACATGGCAAGCAAGCATAGAGCCCTGGAAGCACTTCTTACCGAGGGCATCCAGGTTCCGGGCCTCCCGGCCGGGAGGCACCAAGGAGTGCATCTTCTGACTTTTCAGTCGATGCATGGCCGATTCCACAACCATGGAGTGGTGCGGTAATTGTGCCTTTTGGAACCCGGGGCTCTTGCGGACTCGATAAATGGAATCGACCCGCTTGCTTAACACCGGCGTCGAGGCCGGGGTCTCCCACATGCAGAAGAGCAGCTGCTCCAGCATCGGAGGAACCGGAACAGTAAAGGCCTCCTTCGGGGGAGAGTCATACTGGAGGGCCTCGAGCTCCTCGGCTTGATGCTCCTCCTCGGGATCCGCGGGGAAGTCCAAGGCCTTGGCCATATCCCGCACGAAGTCCGAGAACCGGGTATCCTCCGGTGGGGACCGTCTCCGAGGTTCGGACTTGGGCGAGTCCGATGGGACACACCGAGTCTGATGAGTGTCAGGTGACTCTTCGTCCTCCGTCTCCCAGCCCGACTCCTCGGAAGAGGAATCGAGCAGCTCCGGTCGGGCGGGCACCGATGCCCTCCGCCCCGACACCGAGGGTATCGGCGTTGATGACCTTGGCCCTGAACGGGAGGTTGAGGGAGACCGTGGCCGAGGATCAACTCGAGCCCGCATGGACTCGAGGATTGGCTCGGCCTCTGGGGTCGACTTGGACGTCGAGGTCCTGGTGGTCGGGGCAGATGCACCGGTGAGACCGGCGATCAATGCCCGCTACTGTTCCATGAAAGCAGCAAAGCTGCTCTCCAAGGCCGTCAACCTGAGTCCGAGCTCAGGAGACCCAGCAGCCCCCGACTCGGGCCCCGACGGCATCGGGCCCGACGTCGGCTCCCTCGGAGGAGAGTCAACGAGAACAACAGCACTTACGTGTCCAGGAGACTCCATCTCGACACGAGGATGCTTGGCAGGCCTCTCCGACTCCGAAGACCCGGGACGGCTATCGGGGCTATGTGACCTGGCCCTAGAGGAACCAGGAGCGTCCACCGATGCCGCCCTCGCGGGTTTCTTCTTCCTGCGATGTTCCCGCGAAGGAGACCCCCGCTCAGAGGAACCCCGACGCTGCTCGGGGCCGGAGTCCCGAGACGTCGAGGCCTCTGACGAGGTCCGGGCCCGGCCGGACGCGGAGTCAGAAAAAATTCTATCCCTCTGGTGCTGCCGACTCCTCAACGCCTTCGAGGACATTTTGCCACACGGACCACAGATCATCGGGTCATGATCGGGTCCGAGGCAACGGAGGCAGCAGTCATGTGTGTCGGTAAGAGACATAAGTTTCTTACACTGATCACATTTCTTAAACCCGCTGGCAGCCATCAGGGGAAAAAGGGCCCCTGCTAGGTCAAAAGACCAGTCTGTCAGGGAAAAAAGAAAAAAGGCGCGAACGCGAGTCACAAAGGACAAAAACCGAAAGAGAGAGAAAAGGACTTGATACCGGCGTATCGGTCCGAGCGGGAAAAGGATCTGGCGTCGAACCGGAGAAAAAAGAGAAAAACAGGGAAAATCAACTTTTTCCTCGGGGAAAAACGAACTACGTCTGTCGGGCTCTGCGGAAAAAAGAACACTGAGCAAGATGGCACCCTTGGGCGGGAAGAGGACCGCGCATGCGTGCTGCAATTCCCAAAGGCTTTCTTTGAAAGCTGGGGAAATGCTCCACACGAGGGCTCCGTCGGCACCCATATGTGAGGACTGACTTCCTGCTGGGTCCTGGAGAATTAGTAATGCTCTCCCTGAACCCTGAAGCGCAGGAAATGCCTATGCTGGAGATGGACTAGAATGTGGGCGTAAGCGTCCCTTAGGTCTAAGGAGCATAGCCAATCAACCTGCTGGAAGGGTGGACTCCAAGGGTGGAAGGGCAGCAGGACTCCAAGCGATAACATTTTGAACTTCTCTCGCACCAGAAACTAGTTTAGGTTCCTGGGATTGAGAATGGGGAGTAGTCTCCCTGTCTTCTTCGGAACAAGGAAGTAACGGGAGTAGAATCCATGGCCTCGGAGGTGCGGCGGTACATTCTCGACCGCCTGCTGGGCAAGGAGGTTGGTCAGTTCCTGTTGCAAGTCTGGTGCGAGAGGAAGGCTTCGCTAGGGAGAAGGGAGGAGGAAGCCTGTCCAGGTGAAGAGGATACCCGTCCCGGATCACCCAGAGGACCCAGGTGTCCAACCTGATTGACGCCCAGTGAGAGGCGAAAAGGGATAGACATCCCCCCACTGGTGGAAGTACTGCCATGGGGCGAGAGGCTATGCTGTTGGCATCAAAACCCTTGAGCTGGTTGGGGTGGCACAGAGGGTTGGACCTTGGGCCCTTTAGGTTTGTGGTGGCCATGCACTCCATCCTTCCCCTGCGTGCCGGAGGCTGGCACGGGGATGGGCAGGTATCCCCGGTAGGGGAGTCCCTTCCTCTGGAAGAACGGCTTCTTAGTTTGCTGTTTCTTCCAAGGGATAGAAGAAGTCTTACGCGAGAGGCGGGTCTGAGTCACGAACTCTATTATTTCGGCAGCCTTGTCCTCCATGGGCTTGCCGAACAGTTCATCTAACTATCAAAAAATTATTATTACTCTAGTAAAAACAAATTACCCAAAAGGAGAGCTCATGGTGTTTCTTTTAAACCACGGAAAAGGCCTCAGACTAATGGGCTGCTTAATGAAAGATACTCATAAACGTAGTATCTATCAGCGCCCGTTTGCATCAATGGCCTGATTTCCGATTCTTTTCTATTGTAGCACACCTCCCTCTACCCGTGTTTTATGTAGACTTATTTCTTATGTTAGAATTTGCACTTAACTTCCAGTTAGACTGAGAGAACCATAACAATGTCTCTTTCTTTTTCGGAATATGTCTCTCTTTTCCCAACGCCTCACATACAACGTTGAACTGTGTTTCTCTCATAAATTTGAGGTTCTTCAGGGGATTAGTCTTAAATCAGCCGAATGTTTAACCAGAGTTAGCTGAAGCTGATGCACGGCTTTTAATAAATTCTTTTCTTCTGGTCTCTCGATTTCATTCTAGTTCAGAATGAAATCAACAGACCAGAAGAATGTGCGTCCGAAGGGCTCCATGGAAAAAGGGAGACTGAGCAAGATGGCACCCTTGGTCGGGAAGAGGACCACGCATGCATGGCAGCAATCCCAAAGGCTTTCTCTGAAAGCTGGGGAATTGCTCCGCATGGACTCCATCGGTGCCGACGTCACCCATAAGTGAGGGCTGACTTCCTGATTGTTCTTGGAGAATGGCATAAACACACTCACATTTCTCACACAGAAGGTAGGCTAAACTAATAGCATCCTTAATGTAGCGGGCAATCAAGGACTTGGCCACTGAATAGGACAAAAGATGGGCTGACCAATGGAAGGATTTAGTATGTGCTAAATACTTTACTAACGTCCTACTCAGACGCAATGAGGAGGTCCATCCAAAGGTCCCCCCCATGAAGCAGAGATGAGACTGATCAAGATTAAAGGAAGACTGCACTTTCAGAAGAAAAGACTCATCTTCAGAGAGACAGATGTCATCAAGATGACCAGAAAAGGCTCCCTACAGGTCAGGGATGGTAGTTCCAAAACCTACCACAAGGAATACTACCATTAGGGTCAGATCCTTGAGAGAAGGCATCCAAGTGGGCTCAAAATGGTGTGGAGGGCATCATTCAGCATCTTCAACACACAGAAAGACTTCAGTAGTATAATAGGACGCACTGATGGATGGATCTTCTTCACCCCCTTGAGGAAGTGTGGATACATTAGGCTGCGACATCAAGAACACGCCCCCAAGAGCAAGCAAGGGCTGGCATCTGAACCTTGAGAGAATTAAGAGCTAAACCCTGGTCTAATTCAAACTGTAAAAAGGACAAAACAGTAACAGTTTGCTTTTCTAGCATCCAGGGCATGAGAAGATCACCATCTTTTGAAGATCCTCCAGACTCTGATAGGCCAAGGATGTAGAAGCCTCAGGGCCTTAAGAAGGGTGCCAACTACTGCTCTGGAGTATTCTTTCTTAGGCAGGTTATGCCACTCAAGGGCCAGGTTATAACAGAGAAGGGAATGGGATCCTCCATGACCAGGGGATCTGGCTGCAGAAGTCCCCTCTCCTGGGGTAACAATAGGGAGGACCCCACCAACAAGCTCAAGAGATCCACGTCAGTCAGTCTGCACAGTCAGTCTGGTGCCACTAGAATGACCCAACCCAAATGAAACTGAATTCTGTGCAGAAAATGGCTCATCAAGAGCTACAGGGGAAAGACATACAGGAGTTGCTTCTTAGGCCAGTCCTGAAGAGCATCCAAGCCTACACCTATTGAAAAACCTTTCCAGCTGCATGAAGAATCATCTTGGCATTATCCTGAGCGACCATCAGACTGAATACTGGCAGGCCCCACATCCAGATCATGATATCTAACGTGCAAGGGCTTCGCTTCAACTCACCAGGAACCACAGTGTACTGGACTTGTCAGCCTGCATGTTGCTGACATCTGCTATGTGGGCCACTGACAGTCACCTGATGAGCCTCTATCCAATGATGGAACTTTGCTGCTCTTAGGATAGTTGATCATCAATCCCAGCTTCTTTCACTACTGGATCACCTAGGTAGTGTCCACCCTGGACCTCTCCATGGAGTCGGAATGAATCAGCCAGTCATCCAGCTACAGGTGGAATCCAGTTTCCTTGCTTGCACAGGAAGACCACTGTCACACCAACACCTTTGAGAAAGTGCAAGGCACGGAGATCAGGTCAAAAGGCAGAGCATGAAACAGAAAAACGGCAGCCCAGGATGCAGAAGCGGAGGAACCACTATGTTACTCTTGGATCTGAATATGGAAATACTACGGAAAGGCCCAAGGAGGTTAGAAACGTCTCTCATTGGACCACAGAAAAAATTATCTGAGCATCTCCATGCAGAAGTGAGGCACTTTTAGGTTGGCATGGACCACCTTCAGGTCCAGAATGGGTCAGGAGGACCCACCATATTTGGGCACCATAAGAACATAAGATATGCCATTCTGGGTCACACCAAGGTCCATGAAGCCCAGTATCCTGTTTCCAACAGTGGCCAATCCAGGTCACAAGTACATAGCAGCTTCCCAAAAGACACAGGATCGTCAATGCTTGTATTGGGTCAAGCCGTGATATCCTGGGTCCCTTTTAATAATGGTTTATGGACTTTTCTTCCAGGAACTTGTCCAAATCTTTTTTAAACCCAGCTACACTAACAGCTCTTACTACATCCTCCAGTAACAAATTCCAGAGTTTGATTACACGTTGAGTGAAAAAGCATAGTTACTTACCTGTAACAGGTGATCTCTGGTAACAGCAGGAATAAGTCTTCACATATGGGTACGTCGGTACCGACGGAGTCTGCGCAGGAAAGCTTCCCAGCGTCCAATCAAAGAGCTTTTGGAAGCATCCCACCACGCCTGCGTGCTGCCTTCCCGCCTTTCCTAACTGCCTCTCCTCAATTAAGTTTTAAAGCTGAGACAAAGAGAGAGAGAGAGAAAGGAAAGATAGAGATACAAACTCCTGGGGAGGTGGGTGGGTTGTGAAGACTTATTCCTGCTGTTCCAGAGATCACCTGTTACAGGTAAGTAACTGTGCTATCTCCAGGAACAAAAACAGGGTGTGCCACAAGGGTCATCCCTATCATCACTCTTATTTAACATATACATACAGCCAGTCTGCAACATCATCAAATCCTTCAAGGTCGACTGTCTAATATACGCAGACGACATTCTCCTCTACATGCCTTTTTCCACACTCAACATGGATCTTTCACCGATAACCAAATGCTTTGATGCAGTGTCTGAATGGCTTCAATCCCAAAACCTCCGCATTCAGCACAGGAAAACGGAGGTTCTCTTCATCACTAGAGACCCATTGTTCACCCCCCCCCCCTTCCCAGTTAAAAGTGAAAGAAGCCGAGCTCCAAACTAAGCCTTCAATCCGATACCTGGGGGTCACATTGGACCAGCATCTGGATATGAAATTACATATATCCAACATAGTCAGAGCGATTTATCTAAAAATCTGGACACTCCGCCACCTTCGCTCCTTGCTTGATCCTGAAGACTTCCGAACCATATTCCAAGCGTTAACCCTACCGCACCTTGACTAGGCTAATGCCGTTTTTCAAGGCCTCCCACACTCCACCTTAAACCCCTTGCAACTTGCCATGAACACTGCGGCCAGAGTCCTCTACGGAGCATCAAGAAGAGACCATGTAACACCTATTCTAAAGCAGCTCCACTGGCTCCCCATACACGGGAGACTGTTGTTCAAAACATTACTACTCACTTTCAAGGCTATCAAAGGTATCACCTCCTCCTCTCTAATGAACCTCATTCAGACAGTTCCACTTAACAGATCCAGGAGAACTATATCTACAAACTCGCTAATAATCCCTAAGGCAGCAACTAAATGCACACGAGCTACATCTAACAGGGCGTTCATTTTCTATGCCCCTAAGTGCTGGAACACTTTACCACCTGAAATTCGGGCTATCCCTGATCTAACCTCATTCAGAAAGGCAATCAAATCCCATTTATTCCCTAACTACTCCCAGAACACCCTATCACCTTCCTGACCTCCAACCCTCATTGAACACCCAACCCTAATTAAGAATAATACTGTTATATGTACATGTAAATACTTTGTAAATTGTTTCAGTTAAATTTTCCCCATGTATTATCCAAGTTCGTTTTCCTGTTCAATGTAAAACCAAACAGCTTGTTGTTCTGGTCTTTTGTTGTACTGTAAACCGCGCTGATCCCAAATAGTGCGGTATATAAGAGCTGGTAATAAATAAATAAATAAATAAACAAACAGCAGGAATAAGTCTTCACATATGGGTACGTCGGTACAGACAGAGTCTGCGCGGGAATGCTTCCCAGCATCCAATCAAAGAGCTTTTGGAAGCATCCCACCACGCCTGCGTGCTGCCTTCCCGCCTTTCCTAACTGCCTCTCCTCAGTTAAGTTTTAAAGCTGAGACAAAGAGAGAGAGAGAGGAAAGGAAAGATGGAGATACAACTCCTGCGGAGGTGGGTGGGTTGGTTGTGGAGACTTATTCCTGCTGTTCCAGAGATCACCTGTTACAGGTAAGTAACTGTGCTATCTCCAGGAACAAGCAGGAAAGCACAGTTACTTACCTGTAACAGGTGATCTCTGGGAACAGCAGGAATAAGTCTTCACATATGGGTACATCGGTACCGACTGAGCCTGCGCGGGAACGCTCCCCAGCTTCCCAAAAAGGAAAGCTTTTGGGAGCATCCCACAGCGCCTGCACGCTGCCTTCCCGCCTTTCCTAACCAACTCTCCTCAGTTCGAGTTTAAAGCTGAGACAATAGAGAAAGAGGAAAGGAAAGATAGAAAAGAGATATAACTCCTAGGGGAGGTGGGAGGGTTGTGAAGACTTATTCCTGCTGTTCCCAGAGATCACCTGTTACAGGTAAGTAACTGTGCTATGAGCCATAGAGGTGGCCATGGCCCTCACATTATGAGCTGTGACATGGCTCTCCAGAGAAAGGTTCTTACTCTGGTAGGCGAAAGAAATACACTGAGCAATCCAATTGGACAGTGTTCGCTTAGAGACTGAAGTCCCAGATGAGAAGGATCAAAAGCAACAAAAAGCTTGGAAGACTTTCTATGTTGCTGTGTTCTTTGTAAGTAAAAAGCAAGAGCTTTTTTACAATCCAGAGTATGAAGATTCCTCTCTGCACTGGATGCATGAGGAGCTGGAAAAAAGACAGGTAAATATACCTCTTGATTAAGATGAAAAGGAGAGACCACTTTAGGCATAAAGTGTGGATTTGTCCTAAGGACTACCTTATCATGATGGAACCTTGTATAAGGTGGATTAGCTACTAAGGCCTGCAGTTCACTGATGCGGCGAGCAGAAGTGACTGCAATGAGGAAAATAACCTTCCAGGAAAGGAATTTCAAGGAGGTAGTGGCTAAGGGTTCAAAAGGTGGCTTCATAAGCTGACCAAGAACCAAATTTAAGTCCCATGCCACCGGAGGAGGCCTAATGGGAGGTTTAGTTAAAGATAGGCCTCTCATGATTCTTGCAATGAGGGGATGAGAGGAGATAGGTTGTCCATTAATGGGCTTAAGGGACGCTGCGATAGCACTTAAATGGACTCTTACTGAATTTGTCTTAAGTCCTGCATTGGAAAGATGCAGGAGATAATCTAACAGAGAAGTTAAAGGTAGTGCTAGAGGGTCAAGACCCTTTTCAGCACACCAAATGGAAAATCTTTTCCACTTAAAAGCATAGGAACGCCTAGTGGAAGGTTTTCTGGAAGCATGGAGGATATCCTTCACTTGCTGAGAAAGATTCAAGTCTTGAAGGTCTAGGCCTTCAGCAACCAAGCTCTGAGGTGAAGGGACCTGGGGTTTGGGTGCCACAAAGTCCCTTCCTCCTGGGACAGGAGGTCTGGAGCAGCTCCCAAGTCCAGGGAGGGGGCTTGGGAGAGATGCAGAAGTAGAGGGTACCACACTTGGCGTGGCCAGCGTGGAGCTATGAGGATCATAGATCCTTGATCCCTCTGGAGTTTGAACAGAGTCTTGGGAATCAAGGGAATGGGTGGAAAGGCATACAGGAAGTCTTGACCCCAATGAAAGAGGAAGGCATCCTTGGCCTGAACTCCCTGACACGGAATTCTGGAACAGAACCAGGGAAGTTTGGCATTCCACGGACTTGCAAAGAGGTCTATGTCCGGGGTTCCCCATTCTTGGAAGATTCTGAGTACCTGATCCATGTGCAGGGACCATTCGTGTGGAAGCAGAACTCGACTGAGTCCGTCTGCACAAGAGTTTTGGATTCCTGGGAGGTATACTGCCAGGAGATGGATTTGATGCTCTCTGGCGAAGGCCCATAATCTTAGAGCTTCGTTGCAAAGCGACAAGAGAGCCAGTACCTCCTTGCTTGTTTATGTAAAACATGGCTACTTGATTGTCGTATGAATGAGGACTGTCTTGTAGCTGAGGGTATGAAAGACCTTGAGAGTTAGAAATACTGCTCGAAGTTCCAAGTGGTTGATATGAAGAGAAGTCTCCTGTGGGGACCAAGTGCCTTGGGTGGAGAGGTCTTGTAGATGAGCTCCCCAACCTCTTTGCGAGGCATCTGTTGTGAGGGTTGCTTGGGGTAACAACTGTTGGAAGGGGGACCCCAGCAACAGATTTTGAGTGGATATCCACCATTGGAGAGACCAAAAGAGACGTTTGGAGGTTGCTATTTGGTCTGAGAGAGCTCCTGAAGCTTGAGTCCACTGGGTGGACAAAGTCCATTGAGCTGCTCTCATGTGTAGGCGAGCATAGGGTACCACATGCACTGTGGAAGCCATGTGGCCTAGCAGTTGTAGCATCTCCCGGGCAGTTAAGTGGCTCTTTGACTGAATCTGGGAGGCTAACTGCACTAGACGTTGGCAACGGGCCTGAGGAAGGTAAGCCCTTGCAGTAGTGGTATGCAACCAGGCCCCTATGAATTCTAGAGACTGAGTAGGGGTGAGCTGAGACTTTGGGAGGTTTACCACAAGTCCCAGATACTGCAGAATGCGCCTTGTGCGGTTCAAGGAATTCTGGGCCTCTGACTGAGATGGAGCTCGAATGAGCCAGTCGTCCAGGTATGGGAAGACAAATATTCCCAGAGTTCGTAGAAATGCAGCAACTATTGCCATGCATTTGGTGAACACTCTTGGAGCAGAGGCCAGACCGAAAGGAAGAACTCTGTATTGGTAATGTTTTCCCTGGAAAAGAAACCATAGGAATCTTCTGTGAGAGGGATGGATGAGGACATGGGTGTACGCATCCTTGAGATCTAGAGAACAAAGCCAATCCTGACTTTGAAGGTATGGAAGGAGAGTGCCCAGAGAAAGCATCTTGAACTTCTCCTTGCATAGAAATTTGTTCAATTCTCTGAGATCTAAGATGGGTCTGTATCCCCCTGTCTTCTTTGGAATGAGAAAATAGGGGGAGTAGAACCCTGACCCTTGTTGAAGAAGAGGAACTTCTTCTATTGCCCCTTGGGCAAGAAGGGTAGCCACCTCCTGACCTAGAAGGTTGAGAAGAGATGTGGGAGAATTGAAGTGTCTCACCATGGTGTGGGGAGGAAGGTCTGAGAAATGAAGCTTGTAGCCCTCTCATGATGGAGAGGGTCCACTGCTCTGATGTGATTTGCTCCCATCTGGGAGCAAAATGAGCTAACCTTCCTGGAATGGTGAGAGGTTCTGGCTGTTGTAGAGCCAGAAAGACTAAGTTCTCTAGCATCAAGTCAAAAACCCTGAGGAGGTTGGGACTGCTGAGTTGCAGCAGCCCCTGTAGACTTAGTCCTGGCCTGCTTAGGTTGCTGACGCTTAGTGGCAAAGCGACCTGTGGAAGACTGTTGGCTAGAAGTAGAAGGAAATCTGCCCTTTTTGTAAAAAGACTACTTAAAAATCTTTTTCTTGGCAGGAATGGAGGTTGACTTTGAAAGTCTATCCAGAGCAGAATTCTCTGCATCCATTTGAGTGGCTTTTATTTGCCACTCTTTGCCAAATAGATTTTCACCTGTACAGGGCAGATTTCCTAAGCCATCTTGAACCCAGGGTTCTAGATCAGAAGCCTGGAGCCAAGCAATTCTGCGAGCAGCTATGGCAATGCCTGATGCTCTGCTGGCACCTTCAAAGGAGTCAAAAGCTGCCCTGTTGGAAAACTTTGAAATGTCATGAGTATGCTGAAGCCAAAGGAGGAATTCGTCCCTTTTATCCTCTGGAAGAAAAGGGAGGAAGTTGTGCAGCTTTTGTGCAACCTCTTTTAGAAACATACCCATGTAAAGGCTATATGAGTTGATTCTGGCAATAAGCATACTGGCTTGGAAGATTTTCCTACCAAAAGCATCCAAGGTCCTGCATTCTCTTCCTGGAGGAGCAGAAGAGTGTCTCTTTGTACTCTTTATTCTCTTCATAGCTGACTGCACCACAATGGAATGGTGAGGAAGCTGAGTTTTCTGAAATCCAGGACGAGGGACACGATACATAGTGTCCAATCTGCGAGAATGAGGAGAGAGAATGAGAGGAGTCTCCCATAAATCAATCATGTGTTCATGAAGAATCTCATGAATTGGTAAGGTGACAGCCTCTCTAGGAGCCTTAGAGTACCCTAAAATATCTAATTTTTTTGCTCTAGGCTCTGATTCAGAGGTTACTGAAATAGAAAGTCCTTTAGCTACTTCTCTTATGAAGTCTTGAAAGGACAAGTCCTCTGGAGGAGACATTCTTCTTTTTGGAAAAGGCGGCTCTTCAGGAAGGGCTATGGATACTTCTGATTCATCAGATGAGTCTCCTGAATCATCAGAGGAATCGAAGTATCGCCTGTCCGGGTGCTCTTCTAACGCTCGATACGGGTATCGAGCGGTATCGACATCGGGCGTCCCCGGTACCGGACCGGTACCGAGAAATAGCCCTGGACAAGGAACCGCTGCAGTCGGTATCCTGGTCGATGTCGATGCAGTCGGTACCGGCATCGGTACTAGTGCTGGTACCGGAGCCGATACCGACAACTGAGCTCGCTGCGGTATCATCGGCGTCGCAACTTGAATGAAGGCCTTGATAGCCTGTTGCATGGACAGAACATTCTGATCCATCGATGCCATGAAAGCCTGGATGTCGGTACCGGGAGAAAGTGACGGTACCCCAGAGCAATCTAACAGGTGATCGGTCGAGGCCGTGCCATCGATGTCAACCTGTAACCCCATAGGAGGAGCTTTGGAAGCCGGAGCTTCCTGCTGAGGTTATTTGGCTGGTGCAGGATCCTCGAGGGCAAGCCCGGAGGCATCTCGATGCTTAAAGGGAGATTTACCCTTCGAGGACCTGCTAGGTTTATGTTTGGTTACCTGAGATCCATCAGGAGAAGACGACCTGGAAGATGTCCATGCTACCGCCGGTGCATCAGCGGGAAACAGTACATGGAGCTTAGCTGCTCGGTTCTGTAACCCCCATTTAGACATTAGAGAGCAGGACGGACAATCCGGAATGGAATGTTCAGGACCCAAACATTTAAGACACCATTCATGGGTATCTAACAGAAATAGTACCGCTACACTTGGTGCATTTTTTGAACCCGGAGGCTGGTTTTTCCATGAGGGAAATTTTCTTGTGGGCCCTGAGGCCTAAGAAGAAAAATACACCAAGTGAGGAAAAAGCACAGTTACTTACCTGTAACAGGTGATCTCTGGGAACAGCAGGAATTAGTCTTCACATATGGGTACGTCGGTACCGACGGAGCCTGCACGGGAATGCTGCCCAGCTTTCAATCAGAAAGCTTTTGGCAGCATGCCTCGCGCCTGCGCAGTGACTTCCCGCCTTCTCCACAGCCTCTCTTCAGTTGAGTTTCAGAACTGAGACAAAGGCGAGGAGAGAAAAGGAAAAAAATAAAAAAGATGCAACTCCTAGGAGAGGTGGGAGGGTTGTGAAGACTAATTCCTGCTGTTCCCAGAGATCACCCTGTTACAGGTAAGTAACTGTGCTATCTCCAGGAACAAGCAGGAATGAGTCTTCACATATAGGGACTACCTAGCTGGAGATGCCAGGGGGAGATCCCATAAAAATGCAAGTGCCTGGATCAGGGGTGCATTTTGTCTCCAGGAATCCCCGGCATCCAATGTGGGATGGAGGGTAGGAGTTGATAATAAAGGAGCTGCAAGGAAAGAAACAGCATAGCCAAGGACTAGAAGGTTCTACAGAGTACAGGAGTCCTTGGTAGATATGATAAGTAGCATTAAACAAATTTAATGTACACTTAAAATATGCAGCTTACCTACTGTATTGTAGGAAGTAGAAAGCATGATGGAGTCTACTGGATAAGCAGTGGCGGAATCTTCAAGGTGACCTCTCAGAGTGAGGATGAAGGTTCAGACCTGGAGGTAGTAGATGATCCAGGTGTTAACTGGGTAGGAGTAGACGTCTGGTCTTCAATGGAAAGCTTTATGGGAAAAGCTGAAAAGTCCTTTAGGCATCATGAACATTGAGGACTAAAGGAAGAAGACTGACAGAGTTGAAGAACTAGCCCAGTCCTGGCAGGAGAGGGGGAATGGAAAACCCCTATTCCTACGGAAAATAGTTGTGTACTTGAAGATAAAGATGTACACTGTTTTTCCTAGCTGGCGAGAGATAGGAAAAATATTGAAGCTGGATGCTTCAAGGACAAAGAAAAAATGGAAGATGTTAGCACCAAAGTGGTTGTTGGTGCTTAACATGTCCTGTATCATAATTTGGTATGGGACGTAGGGCAACAGACTGTCTAAAACCTCTAAGAGGTAAATCATGTAGTATAGACAGTAAGGGTGATAGTGAATACGATTGACCAACCCATAAGAAACCCCCCATCAAACACATATATATGGGGAGAGATATATATATGTGGCTGGAATAGACATGTATATATTCATATATATATATAAATATACATATGTCCAGATTTGTAGATTAGGATATGGATGGTGAAATATAATAAATAAATAAATATATATATATATATATATATATATATATAGAGAGAGAGAGAGAGAGAGAGAGAGAATATACCTAGATATATGTAAAGTTGTGGGGCATGGTGTAGCACCACCAGAGAAATGATATAAGTATGTAGACATATATGGAGATGCTACATACCAGACAACAGATTGAGATACATGTCTACCACCCAGCCCCATAATCGTACATGGGGAATAGAAAAGAAAAAGATTCTGCGTTCTACAAGAGGGTGAGCCCACTTGGGATATGTATAGAGAATCTATTTTCGTGGATTGAGGGATGCAGGAAGGCAATCCAACCAGTTATCCGTGATGTTCGCGTGAGAACAGATGAAGATAGGAATCTGTAAGGAACAAGGCGGGAGTTCCACAGAACACTGACATGGTGGATGCCTTGGATCTTCACGCAGAAGAACTGATAGCTCGTGTTAACACCCCAATCTAGAGGGGGTGCGGAGAACCCTCTCAGGTATAGGAAGGGTTCATAAGTTTTTCTCTAATAGAGGAACTTCAGAGACAAGGTCAATGCTCTATAGCAAGGCCCCCATAGTAGAAAGCTTCTCTGAAGACTGCAGAGAGCATTGTGCAGGAGAGGTATGAGATAAACTGACTGAAAGTCAGGTATGTTGCCATATCCTAGGAAAGGAGATGGTAAGAATAATGTGAGAAAGTCTAAACAAGTAGGAGGATCCAAGACAGCTTGGAATCACTACTGAGGCTAGACAAAATTTTGAACAAGGGACTGGAACTTGGAAAAAGTCCCAGTAATACAATTACTGTAACTCCTGCAGGCAGAGCTGCTGACGGAAACAGCAAAGAGACTGTCCTGTGCTGAATAAGAAAAACAGACAAGAAAAAAGAGGGGATATCTTCTATTCTTGTCTGGGGAACGAGCTTGCCAGAGAAGTAGTTACGTATGGTAGTTCCCAGTAGTTGTAGGGTGACGTACCCATGGGGTAAGTCAACTGAAGGAAAACATGTTCAGTTGGGATAGGAATTATCAGATGATAGTTGCACTGCTCTTCTAGAGAGTAAGAAGAGGAAAAGTGTGTAGTACCTGAACAAAATAATAGTTTTTGTTTTTTTTTTAACAGGGTAATACACTGAAAAAGCTTCTAAGATGTAGAAGGAAAGTGTAAGTTACAATTCCTGGTCCCTATGGCTGCTGGGAATGCGGAGACTGGCCAGAACTGGAGGACTGCAGACTAGGTTGAGGCGTCCCTTGTTTAGGTACAGCCGAATGATGGGCAGGAGATGAATGAAACTTTCTTTTCTTAGGGAAAGAAGGTTTGGTAGGACATTTCCTACTCTTTGAAGAAGGAGGTGGCTTAGAATGGTTTCTAGTGGAAGAAGAGTCAGTGGAGCATTGAGCAACCTGACGTAAAGCCTCCTTATTGAAAAGACTTTCCCCTGTACAAGGAGAATGAGCTAGTATAGTTTGTGCCCGTTTGTTCAAGTCGGAAGCCTCAAGCCAGGCTCTGCGACGTGCTGCAATGGCAATAGCAGAGGATCTGCTAACGGACTCAAAAGAGTCTATAGAAGCACGAGACAGGAACCAGGATATATTCCGACTGTGATTAATGAGCAAGGAATAATCAGTAGCCTTGGGCTCTGGTAAAAAAAGGGGTCAAAAGAGACAATTTCTCTGTGACTTCCTGGAGTGTTAGACTCATGTGAAAAATATATGAGAGAACTCTGGAAGCCAGCATAGAGTTTTGGAAGGCCTGACGGCCAAAAGCATCGAGTGTTCTTGAAGAACGACCTGGCGGAAAAGAAGAATGCTTCTTCTTGCTCTTAACTTTCCTCAGTGCTGATTCCACTACAAGGGAACGATGAGAAAGTTGAGGTTTTTGGAACCCTGGAGAGGGTGGCACTCGGTACCTAACCTCAATGTCTGTAGAAACTTGAGGAAGTCGCAAGGGTGATTTCCTTACCTTGAGAAGGAGATCCTGCAGAGCAGGATGTAAAGGAAACTGTATATTTTGCATTTGTGCCGGTGAGCCATGGGTTGGATCACAACCAGGGATAGAGATATTAAGAAAGGTTGCCATATCCAGGAGAAAAGCTTGAAAAGACTGATCTCCTATGGGAACTATTCCTGGTGAGGCTAAAGAAAAAGTCTGAGTATCAGAGGACGTACAAGGTACTGCACCAATGCCAGGTATGGGTTCCAAACTAGGCATCGGTGCAAGAACAGGCATCAACATTGCTACTGATAAAGGACTAGCAAGTGAAGTAGTCATCGGGAACTGCTGTAGTGGTACCGAGATCATGAGGGAGTTATGGCTAGGATCTGCGGAACTACCTATTTGGAAACGACAGGAGTCGGTTCCGGGACGCGTCGGTACGCAGTCCTCGAGACTCGATATTGACTCAAGACTCGGCATCGAAGAGAGCGAGACTAGCGATGCATGTCTCGACAGTTCCGATGCCGATACCACTAAGGCAGCCTGGGTGACATCGATCGATACCGACAGTACCGAGGATACCCGATGAGCACCCATCCATGCCGATGCTAGGGTATCGGAACCGATCGACGCCGGTACCGTCCCGGAGCATGGCTGAGATTGAGGGAAGTCAATGCGGTGCGTATCGATCGGTCCCGAAGGTACCGAGGATGCCCGATGACGATCCCTGGTGAAGAGTGGAGTACTCGACACCGGTGCCGATGCCGGAGGCTCGGTACCGCTCGAAGCGGATACCACCCCCGCGCATGGCTCAGGCATGTTCTGTGAGGGGTGAGCCCCAGGAACATCCTGAAACCCCTTTAACGCTTTGGAGCCCGAAGACTCCCGCAGGGGTAATGCCAATGGATTCTTGAGGGTAAGGCCGGAGCCGTCACCATGCTGGGCATGGGACATACCACTCAAGCATTGACTAGTCTTAACAGACTGTTTTTGGGTTACCTGATCCTGTGAAGTAGAGAAACCGGGTACCCTCACTGCCGAAGAAAAAACGGTATCGAGGGAAACTCTAAATACTGAAGGTTTTCTCACCAAATTATCTCCTGACAAGTCAGGGGAAAAAGGGTCAGGACCCACACAGTTGAGACACCAACTATTGGTGTCTAAAAAGAAACAGGTGTTTCCACATCCGATGCACTTCTTAGGAAAAGAAGGCTCCATAATGAAAAAAAGGCCTAGTAGGCCTAAGAAGTTAAAGCAATAAAAACTGAAGAAACGTTTTACAGACTTTAGCCTAAAAACCACCGGAGGTACCGGTGGTAGCGGGAGAAACAGCCGCGACCACAAGAAAACAAAAAATTAAAATAATTAAAGCAATTAAGAAGAAAAGTTTCTGCGGTGACAGGAGGACGTCCTGCCGGCTCCGCGGAAAAACGAAAACTGAAGAGAGGCTGTGGAGAAGGCGGGAAGTCACTGCGCAGGCGCGAGGGATGCTGCCAAAAGCTTTCTGATTGAAAGCTGGGCAGCATTCCCATGCAGGCTCCGTCGGTACCGACGTACCCATATGTGAAGACTCATTCCTGCTTGTTCCTGGAGATATATCGATATATATATATTTTTTTTTAAAGAAAGAAAGAAAGAAAAGACGGGCGGTACCGGTCCGGAGTCGGGGAAGGCAGACACGCAACCAAAGAAATAAAATAAAGAACTTCTTCAGCGGTGACAGGGCTCGACCTGCTGGCTCCGCGGCAAAGAAGAACTGAGGAGAGTTGGTTAGGAAAGGCGGGAAGGCAGCGTGCAGGCGCTGTGGGATGTTCCCAAAAGCTTTCCTTTTTGGGAAGCTGGGGAGCGTTCCCGTGCAGGCTCCGTCGGTACCGAGCTGAGATGCCTGGAGTCCCAGCATGTCATAGGCTGGAACATGCTATCTCTCAGAACACCAGGCATCCTGAGGATGGAGGGTAGGAGTTGAAGAAAGAAGGATGCTGTGGAACAGCTAACCTAGCATAGGACTGCAGGGATGGAGTCCATGTGTGGATGATGATGGTCATCAATAATATTGCAAAGGATATTGCAATATGGACCTCCCTTGACAGGATTTCACAGAAGTATGGAGGTTCATGGATCTACTGGGAAACCTAGTAGAGGAACCGTGAAGAGGACCTCACTGTAAGTGGAGGTAATAATCCTGTAGGAAAACCAGTGGAGGACAGAATCTTTAAAGATAATAGATAACCCCAGTAGGGAAAAATGGGGTAGTCCAAAACGGTGGGCCTTCAGAGGAAGGCTTTATGAGAAAAACCCTAGCTCTTTTGGGGGCAGAGTGAGTCACTCTTAGGAGCAAAAAGAGAAGGCTAACCGATTTGGACAAACAGGCACAGTCCTTGTGGGGAGAAAGGGTGTGGGAGCTCCTTGTATCCCAAAAAGCGAGGACAAATGCCTGAGGCGTTGAAGCCTGTGATTAACTGAAGATCCACAATGTCTCTCCAAACTGGGGTAAGCTAGGAGAGATATTGGGCACGGAAAGCTTCAGAGGTACCTAAACCGTTAGGTTATGGTATAAAAATTGTTGACCACCACAGGAGTGGTTGTGTGTGTAGAAACCCAAACCTGCTGGATAGCATAGGTATGGGTAAAGCCCTTCTGTCAGAATCATATAGCTATATGAGGATAGACAGTGAGATAGATAAGTATGTGGATACATATCTATCTATAATAAAATCTCAACACACACATATACACACACATATATAGATAGATAGATAGAGATATAGATAGATAGATAGATAAACAGACATAAGAATATATCTATAGTGAGATATGGCAGGGCATAAAATACACACAAAAAATAAATATGGATATGTAGGCCTACATATGGATGTCTGCAAATAAACAGAGATATGCCTACAGCACAGTGATCACATAGGATATGTGGAGAGGATAGAGTCCTCTAACAAGGAGGTGGAACCTACTTGAGAAGACATATAGAGAATCTATTCCCCCTGGTCATGATCTGCAAGAATGCTAGTTAGTGAAAAATAACCAGGATTGTTACGTGAAAAACAAAGGACAATGTCAATGTGCAGCCAGCAAGTCCCGAGTCTTCCAGGACTCTAGCATGGTAAGTAGACAGAAGACGCCTAGAGATGAGATACCATGTTGACCTGTTTAAGGGCAAAGATATCATGCGCTCTTACCATGAGGATGAGCATATCCCCGATTGGGAATACTATGGACCAAAGCAGGGAACTGGCAACTCCTTGAGCTTTCACGTAAGAGAAGGCCTATGTCCTTTACATCAAAGAAGGAGATAGTAAAAGAAGGGAAAACCTTCTAGTCATGGGAGACATGACTGAAAAGCCTTTTCTAACCAGTTAGGATAGGTGTTGGAGAAAAAAAAACCCATGCTCTCTAGCAAGGGCCCATAGTGGAAAGCTTCTCTGTAGATTGCAGCGAGCATGATGCAGGAGAATGAGGAGATAGAACTGGCTGTTAGAGAGCCAGTATCTCTGCCAACTATGCTGCCAAACGCAGGAAAATGAAGATGGCAGAATAGAAGATCATCTAGAAAGCTTGTAGTGAGATGATCTCCAAGAGAGATGAAGCACTGACTTGGAGCCACTACTAAGACTAGACAGAATGTTAGTGGAGGACAATCTGGTTGTTTGTGGACAAGAACCAGTGGTCCAAACATTAAAGCTCCTGGATGGGCAGCTGTTGGCAAGACAGCAGAAGAATCTTACTGTTCAAGAACAGACAGAACAGGAGTAGGAACTCTGGACATGTCTGATAAGCTGCCCCAAAGCAAGATTAAAACAGAGGAGGTGACTCAAAGAGGAAAACTCCGCACTGGAAAGTGAGGAAAGTAGAGAGGCTAAAGAGAAAGCCTCCCAGTAAGTAATTCCGCTCTTACAGAGGAAAAACTTGGTAAGAGGGTGAAGAGAATGGAGCTGAAGAAGACTTACGAAGTAGTAAGTCTATAGAAAGGAAAAATACATGCTGGCACAGGAACTATCATCTGATAGTGGTTAGACCTCTTTCCCTAGCAGGCAAAGAGGAGAAACCTGTGACTTATAGGCATGAACAACCTGACAGCTCATAGAAATATAGAAAAAATGGATATCTTTTGGAAAGAGATTCCTGTGTAGGGGTTAGAATAAAGCGGTGGATTGCCTCTATTGAGAAGAAGCAACTGTAGATTCTAACTCCAAGGGTCACAAGCATCTGATGATGAATGATCAGAAACCCTGCAGGTGTGCTGGGTTTGCTGAGCCTGGTGAGAGGTTGGATTCTTTAGACCAGGACGATGCTTTCCCTGTTGGGGAACATCTGTATGATGGGCAAGTGATGAATAAAACCTTCTTCTCCTGTGGGAAGAAAGTTTGGTAGGACATTTCCTACGTACTGGGACAGAGGAAGGGGTAGAACCCCTAAGAACAGGTAAATCAGTGGACAACTGAGTAACCTGACGTAGAGACTCCTTGTTGAAAAGATTTTCTCCAGTGCAAGGAGTATGTCCCAGCCTTTGTTGTGCCCATTTGTCCAAGTCTGAAGCTTGGAGCCAGGCTCTACGTCGTGCCCCTATAGCTATAGCAGAAGTCCTGCTAACAGACTCAAGAGTCTAGGGAAGCACAAGAAAGAAACTAAGAGATATTCTGGATATGCTTAAGCAGTGAGGAATAGTCTGTACTCCTGTAATCTGAAAGAAAAGGAGACAAAAGATGTAATTGCTTTGTGACCTCCTCAAGAGAAAGACTCATAAAATATACATGAGAGAATTCTTGCAGAAAGCATAGATGTCTGGAAGGTTTGACGTCCAAAGTCATCTAGTGTTTTAGACTCACGACCTGGCGGATAGGAAGAGTGCTTTTTCTTACTCTTTACCCACCTCATTGCTGATTCCACTATTAGGGAATGATGAGGGAGTTGAGTCTTTTGAAACCCTGGAGAGGGGGGCACCTGATATAACAGATCAGTTGCCCTGGGAGGTGGGGGTACCCTTAAAGGTGTTTCCCACATTCCTAGAAGGAGATTCTGCAAGGAATGATGCAAAGGAAGCATTATGTTCCCCTTTGCTTTGGTAGAAAGAGAGTCTTGTGCAGGATCACGTCCTGGGATAGGAATGGCAAGAGATCTTGCTATATCCCAGAGGAAACTCTGAAAAGAGGGATCCCGAATAGGAATCTCTCTTGGACAGGTTAGATTTACAGAACTAGCCTGAGCATCCACAGAGGTATCCAAATATATAGGAATAGAAGATCCTGCACAGTGCAGTGTGGAATGCTTAAGAGATGGTTGCTGGTACTGGGTATCATGAGCAGCAACCGTCCTTACCACA
This sequence comes from Ichthyophis bannanicus, assembly GCA_033557465.1. Classification (NCBI taxonomy): domain Eukaryota; kingdom Metazoa; phylum Chordata; class Amphibia; order Gymnophiona; family Ichthyophiidae; genus Ichthyophis; species Ichthyophis bannanicus. The sequence continues at coordinate 896,037,047 of CM066035.1, read as the reverse complement.
TTGTCCATGCCAGGTATCGACTCCAAGCTTGGTATAGAATGGAGCGATCCTGTTGAAAAAAGCATGGTAGGACTTGGCCACGATGCTACTGTGGATACCGGTACCGATGTCAATACCAGTACCGATGTCACAGTCGAGCCCGACAAAGACATCGGAGTAGTCATCGGTGACAGTTCAATCGGTACCGAGCTGACCGAACCCATCCGGCCAGTATCCTCGGTACCGAAGCACCAGTATCGATCGATGTCGGTACCAAAAGCTATTGGTACCAAGTCTTCTAGACTAGAGATCGATTCCAAACTCGGCATCGAGGGCAGAGAGCCTGATAAGCGAAGCATGGAAGGCACCGACCGCAAAGGTAATGAGGTTGTCGGTACCGATTTCGGTACCATGTCTGACACCGGTGAAGGAAGGTCAACCAGTGGCAACTCAATCGGCCTCAAAGGAACCGAGAGTTGTGAATCCGAATCATCGGAACCGAGCCTTCGGTACCGCCGAGAGCCGGTACCAAGACGAGTCGGTACCCAGTCCTCCAGACTGGAGATCGATTCCAGACTCGGCATCGAAGGAAGCGAGTTTATCGATGCACTTCTGGAGGGTACCGATGGCAGTGGTAGTATCGGTGCTGGTACCGATAATGGAAAGTCAGTCTGGGGTGTATCCAGCGGTCCCGAAGGTACCGAGGACGCCAGATGACGATCCCTGGTGAGGAGTGTTTCATCGAACACCAGTGCCGATGCCGGGGTACCGGTACCGCTCGAAGCGGATGCCACCACTGGACACGGCTGAGGTATGTTCTGTGAGGGGTGAACCCCAGGAACAACCTGAAACCCCTTATTTGCTTTGGAGACCGAAGACTACCGCCGGGGTTTTGAAGCCAGTGGGCCCTCGAGGGCAAGGGCGGAGCCGTCTTCATGCTGTGCATGAGACCTACCACTCAAGGACTGGCTAGTCTTAACAGACTGTTTGTGGGTTACCTGATCTTGTGTGGAAGAAGGGGACGGTGTCCCGAAGTTGGAGGGCAACCGTGTATTGAGGGAATCTCGTCGTTGAAAACCTCTTCTCAACAAACTGTTGTCAGGACCCAAGCAGGTTAGACACCGACTTTGAGGGTCTAAAAATAAAGTTGTGGACTTCCGGTGACATGGTGGGCTAGGGAAGACGTGTCTTTCTTGGCTCCGTAGCCCACCCTCCCCCCTGCCTTCATAATTTGCTGGTTCAGCCTGATTTTATCCGGTCTCGTTTGGGAGCCTTTTTACTGCCGGCAGGGAGAGTCGCGGCTGGTGCAGGCTCGCCCGGGAAGTCTATGGCGGCGAAATCCTCCAAGCGCGAAAAGCCCCGCGGAACAGAAGTTAAGATGGCGGAAGGTGAACATGCTACCTCGGGCACAATGGTGGAGGACGTGTCCAAGGCAGTGGTTCTCGCCCTGGAGGACCGCCTGGGGGGCCTGGCCACACAGATGGCTGCGGTGGTGCAAGCGGTTACCGAGTTTAATGGCCGCGTCGACAGAGCAGAGCAGTGAATTAGCTCCCTGGAGGATGTGCAATCCCGGGCCGAGGCCCGGATTCAGAAGTTGGAAGAGGCCTTGTTGAAACAGACAAGCTCGAAGACCTCGAAAACCGGAGCCGGAGAAATAATTTGCGTTTCATCGGTATCGCCGAATCAGTGTTGGAGAAGGACCTGCGAAGCTACTTAGAGCAGTGGATACCAGACAACTTACCGCTGGAGGAAGGGCTGGGTCCAATTATTTTGGAGAGAGCACACCTGTTAGGACCCCTCCGGGCTGGCGACAATCGACCCCGGGCGGTCATTGCCCGTTTCCTAAATGCAGCCCAAAAGGAGGGAATTCTGCGAGCAGCGCGCCAGCAGAGGCGCAGCGGAGGAAACCAGCTGCAGAGTCCTCATTTTCCAGGACTATTCCGCCGGTGTTTCTCAGCGTCGGAGAGCTTATAAGGACGTGTGCAGCCGTCTGGTGGAAAAAGGTCTGTGATTTACGCTGGCCTACCCGGCGCGTTTGCGAGTGGACTGTGAGGGCCGTCAGCCCCTATTTGCGTCGCCGGAGGAGGCTATGGCGTTTTGTGATCAACGCGGGTGACTTTCGCCATGTTAACACTGGACTGGTTGCTGTAAGGTGAGGACTCTGGGCTTGGTGGCCAGATTTAGCCGGAGCCCCAATATAGGGATGGATCGTGGCCTGGAGACGGGATAGAGCTGGATGTCTCTGCCTGCTCGGCTTAACGCAGCCCATTGGACTGCCACGTGTAGGGCCCCTGCAACAGTTGCAAAGTTATTGCCTGTACGTCCTTTTGTATTCAGTGTGTGTAAGCTTTTGATACAGCTACTGAAGGAAGTTTATGACTAAGGGTTTGCACCCGTTAGATGGGGATTTGCCGGCTCTCAATGATAGGAATTGAGAGTGGTTGTTATTGGGGGTGGGGGAGCGGGGGGATTCCTTTTTATTCTCAGCCCGGTGGCATGCTTAGCGGGTTGGTAACAACGGGGGGGGGGGGGGGGATCCCTCCGGAAAGGGTCAGTAAGTACCCCTTTGATTGCCCTCTGCTGGGTCTTTGTGTACGATATGGTTCACAAATGTTTCAATTGTCTCAAATGTCTCAAATGTTTCAAATGTTCTCAATGTCTCAAATGTTTCAAATGTTCCAAATGTTTCAAACGTCTCAAATGTTCCAAATGTTTCAAATGTCTCAGTACTAGGTGTGCTAAGAATACTTGGCTGTATCAGGGAAGGGGTGTCCCCGGTGGAGGGCTGGCAGTTTAAAGAGGGACGGTATGGGCGCTCCATGAGAGCCATTGGGAAGGATTGTAACTGGGGGGGGGGGGGGCCGGGGGGCTTCAACCACAGGTGCCCGGAGGCAATGTTCCCTCTAATTTTCTGTAGGCTGTGTGCGCATAAAATATCAGCTGTGTGCAGCTTTTGAAGGAAGGTTAAATTTTTGTGCGCCACATAACGACACTCAGAGTTATATACTTTAAAATTTGACTACACATCAGAATACAGTATGTACACCACATTGATTACACTAGAAAACATTGTAGAACTTGTGAAAACCGTAAATACATAACAACTTTTAAATTGTAAGACATCTGTGTTTTCCATCAGAATCAGAACCGTAATTTTTGTGCGCTCTGTTGTAAAGTATGTGCGCTCGCTCGGTGAGGTGTGTGCGCGCGCACACGCGCACAGCTTAGAGGGAACAGTGCCCGGAGGTTTGCCATTGATGCCCACCGGTTGGGGTGGGGAGGAAAGGCGGGAAGGTAACTTATGGACAGTTATGGGGTGGAGGGGTACTGCTTGATGGCCCGGGGGGTGTGGGGGGGGGGGTTGGCTCTGCAGGTGCCGGATGTCATGGAGGGGCCTCCTTTTAAGGGCTGGGAGGTGAGAGCTGTTAGAGGGGAGGAGGGGTTGATGCTTGATGGGGGGGGGTGTGGTGTGGGGGGGAGGGGGGGATGGGGATGGGCTGCAGCTGTGGTTTGTCATCTATGTGAGGAAGATGGGTTTGCGTGCTTTGGTGGAGCGGCTGTCTGTGGTGAGTGAATGTGTCTGGGACTTGGGCAGGCGGCTTTGGTTGGAGAGGGCGGGGCCCCTGGGCTGGGGGGGGGGGCTTCGCCAACCTTTTGCACGGGAATTTCACTGTTTGGCGGGCAGGACCGTGAAGAATAATGGGTAGCACTACTAAAATTGCATCTTGGAATGTCTGTGGTCTGGGATCCCCAGTTAAACGGTACAAGGTAATGCAACAATTAAAGCGTAAGTGCATAGGGGTCATCCTCTTACAGGAAACCCATCTAACGGAGAAGGAACATAATAAGCTTGGTAAGGGACACATTGCCAAAGTCTACGGAGCCCAGGCTGTGGGGAAAAAACGAGGAGTGGCAACATTGATTTCTAAATCTGTGGGATGGGTGGAAGATAGAGTGGAAACAGACTCGGAGGGTAGGTTTGTTGTGCTTTGGGGGGCCTTAGAAGGTATTAAAGTGGTGCTGTGTAATGTCTATGCGCCTAACGTATATGAAGCCCAGTTTTATCAACGGCTGACCCATTTGCTCGCCGATACTGGTGGCTATCAAGTTATCATGGGGGGAGACTTCAATGCCGTATTGGATGACAATTTGGATAGGTCGGGGAGGTCGGGCAGCAGGGATTTGCGAAGTGCGCGGAGAATCCTGGGGTTATGCGAGGCGCATGACTTGATGGATGTTTGGAGGGTTATGCACCCGGGGGACCGAGAGTACACTCACATGTCCAGAAGTCATGGCACCTGGTCTAGAATAGATTACTTTCTGATCTCTGACTCCCTGTTTGGGCAGGTTTTCAAGGCGGATGTAGGGCCAGCCGTAATCTCGGACCATGCCATGGTCATTTTGGAGCTGCGGAGGAGGACTCCCCACCGTACCAGGTTGTGGCGCTATCCCTTGGAGCTGTGTGGGGATGCTCAGTTTGAGGGCTACTTGCGCGACAGATGGGAGGTCTATAAAGATCTGAATGCGGGCCCGGATATCAATCCAACTTTATTTTGGGAGGCTGGAAAGGCTGTGCTCCGGGGAGAGATTATTAGCTACTTGAGTGCAAAGCGAAAACGGGTGAACCAGCGCATTGTTACGCTGGAGCGTGAACTTGGAAAGGTGCGCCGGAGGTTGGTGATGACTGGGAACGCTGGGGATAGGACCCGTATGCGGGAGCTGCAAACGGAGTTGGAGGCGCTGCTGCACCAGCGAGCCAGAAAGTCGCTGATGTATTATCGGTTTCAAACTTTACCAACATGGGAATCGGGCGGGCAGATTGTTGTCCTCTCTGATTAGGCCGGAGGGGGGCCCTAGACATATAGGGGTCATTCGACACCCGGATGGGACTTTGCGGAGGGATGAGGGGGAGATTGCTGGGATTTTTATTGACTATTTCCAGCAGTTGTATGGAGGGGAAGAAGGGAAAGAGGCGGAGGGTCGGGCATTCCTGGAGGGATGTTCGTTGCCTACCTTAACTGCGGAGAACCTACAGGTTTTGAATCAGCCCATTTCCCCGCGCGAGGTCATGCTGGGCATCAAAGCTCTGAAGCGAGGCCGGGCTCCGGGATTGGATGGGCTCAGGAGTGAGTTTTACAAGATCTTGGGAGACAAAGTGGGGATCCCCCTGGTGGAATATTTTGATGACCTGGTGCAACGCGGTTGCTTTCCTTATGAGACCAATAAAGCCCTGGTCACTATTTTGCCGAAACCGGGGAGGGACCCGTTACTACCCAGTTCCTATCAGCCCATTTCACTACTGAATGTCGATATTAAAATTCTGGCCAAAATAATGGCCGACCGGCTGGCGGAGTTTCTGCCTGCATTGGTTCATAGGATCAGGTAGGCTTCGTGAGGGGGGCGGCATGCGGCATACAGTCTCCACCGTGTGTTGAGTCCATGTGTGCAGGGGCGGACAGCTCGTCGGGCTCGATTTAATTAGTTTCGACGCGGAGAAAGCGTTTGATAGGGTCAACTGGGGGTTTCTGTATCAGGTGCTGGGCGCCATGGGTTTCTCAGGTTTTTTCGTGGATGTGGTAAGGCTATTGTATGCGACCCCCGCGGTGCCATTTTGGTTACATGGCACTATGTCGCCTGAATTCCACATTGGGAAAGGGACTCGACAGGGGTGTCCTTTGTTCCCCCCTGTTATTTGTTTTAACCACTGGAGAGTTATTGATACAAATCAGGTCTAGTGTACGGTTTCCAGGGGGTAGCAGTGGGAAAGACTGAGTTTCGGGTGGCGGCCTTTGCCGATGATTTGCTTCTGCATATTGTAGACCCTCAGACCGGCCTGCCTCGGTCTATTAGAACAGATTGAAACGTAATGGGGTGCCCTCGGGTTTTCGCCTCAACCTGGACAAATCTGAGGCCATGTTGATAGGGGAGGCGGCGTCCTCTGGGTGGGCGGGTGACTTCCCTTTGAAATGGGCGGAGGGGAAGTTCAAGTACTTGGGTATTCACCTGCCTGCCAAGTTGGATGATCTCTATCAGTTGAATGTTAAAAAGATATTGACAGAGTTAACTCTTAGTGTGGATAAATGGCGGGATCTGCCCTTGTCCCTGGGGGGTCGTATTGCACTATTAAGATGGCCTTGTTCCCCAAAATGTTGGTACGGCTCCAGACTCTCCCGTTGTGGCTCAAACGCTCTGACATTCCAAAAATGGACCGAGTGATTAATCAATTGCTTTGGAAGGGGAAGAGGCCTCGGATCTCTCTGGCAGTTCTGCGGCAGCCGTGGGATAGAGGGGGTATGGCATTCCCTGATCCTCGGCAATACAATGTTGCCTGTCTCTTGCGACATGTGCGGGATTGGATATGGGAGCTAGGGGTGTACACTCCGACTGAAATGCTTCGGGAGGTGGTGCGGCCCTGGAATCCGCGGTATTTGCTGCATGTAAAAGTGCTTAAAAGGCTGGGACCCGATACCCGCTGCTTGCTGGTGGAGCCCATTCGTATGGCCTGGCGGTTCTTCTGTAAAGCTAAGGGCCTCCAGGTCAATCATTCTCCCTATCTCCCGTTACTAGGGAACGGGGATTTTCTCCCTGGCACATTTGGGGGTAGCTTTGTTCGATGGCAGCAGCTTGGTATAGTCAACTTGGAACATCTGCTTACCGATGAGGGCCATTTGGAACCTTTTGTTCTTTTAAGTCAATGTTACTCTTTGGGTGGTCGAGATATGTTCCCCTATGCTCAGATTCGCAGCTACGTCCGTAGTATACCTTCTGGTACACTGAGAGGGGCCGTTAGCACTGGGATTGAGGAAGGATTGATGGGGGGTGATTTGGGTATGGGGGTGGCTTGGTTGCACAAAATGTTGTGGGAGCTGGCGCCGCCGCCTTCATTGGAGGATCTTGCTGGGGCTTGGGCCCGGGAATTGGGGGTAGTGGTAGCAGGGGAGGGGCTTCTGCGTAGTTTGGCTAGCACCCCGAAGTTGAGTGTGTTGGTGCTGCATAGAGACATGCACTACAAGTTGCTGCGACGCTTATACTTTGCGCCATTGCGGGCCTGGAGGGCCGGCGTCAGTACCTCTCACTGTTGCCCTTGTGTGGGGAGGGCAGAGCTACACTCGGGCATATGTTCTGGCTTTGTGTGCGGGTTCAGATCTTCTGGGGGAGGGGTTCAAAACTATCTGGGGGGGTTGCGTACCCTCGTGTCTGCCCTTCACGGCACAAAACTTGGTGCTGGACATTTGGGATGATCCCAGGGAGGTGGGAGGTGGTGGTGTGGCAGTGGCTGCGATTGGTGTTGGTGATTGCTCGTGGGTCTATTTTGCAGAGATGGATTGGATGCCCGGGGACCCGCCTACGGGCTTTGGAGGGGGAGCCTGCATGCGGTGCTGTTGATGGAGAAGCGTCGTGCGAGTGGTTATCCCCGGAGATGGCAAAGATTCTGGAGGGGTGGGGTCCACACCTACAATTCCTACCTAGTGGTACTCGCACACGGATATTGAGTGATGGTTAGTGGCCCCTTGGGGGTTGGCTTCTTCCAACATCTCCTTTCCCCTTTCTTTTTCTTCTTTTTATTTTTCCCTTCCTTTTCTCCCTCTCCTCTCTTCTTGTTATGCTTTTGGGTTTTTTTTGTTTTTATCTTCCTCTTACTCCTCCTCCTCCTCGGAGGAGGGATATGTAGATTGCTGCAGTGGGTATGGGGGGGGGAGCAGGGGGGGGGGGAGCAGGGCGGGGGGGGGGTTGGGAACCGCCGGGGGGGAAACCTTCTTAAAATAAAAATATTTGTTTCTTGAAAGGCGGGGCTCAGTCCGCGGTGGGTGCCCGGAGTTGGGAGGTGGGCAATGCCGCTCCGCTTCTTCTATAATTTGCCTCTGTATTTATGCTTCTGAATATGATATGGACTGTGTCTATGGAGGTTGTTGGTTTGTACTAGCGTTTTTGTGATGTCACTCTGCTATGTCTTTTGCCCTGTCCTGTTGTTTATTTGCAGTATCAATAAAAAATATTCAAACATAAAAATAAAGTTGTACCGCCACAGAGTGAACATTTCTTAGAGAAAGTGCCTGGCGGTTCCATGAAGGAAAAAGAAGAGGCCTAAAAGGCCTAAGGGACTGTGGGATAATAAGAGGAAAAAATATATCCTGTGGAAAAAAAAAATATTTCAAGAAAAGAAAAGAAACACCGGCGGTACCAGTGGCGTCGGGAAGACAGCCGCGACCACAAGAAAACTAAAAAATAAAAACAAGAATTTTCTGTGGTGACAGGAGGACGTCCTGCCGGCTCCGCAGAAAAACAAAAACTGAGGAGAGGCAGTTAGGAAAGGCAGGAAGGCAGCACGCAGGCGTGGTGGGATGCTTCCAAAAGCTCTTTGATTGGACGCTGGGAAGCGTTCCCGCGCAGACTCCGTCGGTACCGACGTACCCATATGTGAAGACTCATTCCTGCTTGTTCCTGGAGATAATATTTTCTCTTATTAGTTTTAAATAGGTGACCCTGTAGCTTCATTGCATGCCCCCTAGTCTTTTTATATTCTGATGACGTAAACAATCGATCTACGTTTACCTGTTCCACTCCATTCAGTAATTTATAGACCTCTATCATATCTCCCCTCAGCCGTCTTTTCCAGGTTGAAGAGTCCTAACCTTTTTAGCCTCTCTTCATAGGAGTAGCTTTCTATCCCCTTTACCATTTTGGTGGCTCTTCTCTGTACCTTTTCTAATAACGCTATATCCTTTTTAAGATACGGCGACCAGAACTCTTGCAATGTTCAAGGTGCGGTCGCATCATGGAACGACAAGGAGGCATTATAATATCCTTTGTTTTATTTTCCATTCCTTTCCTTATGATACCTAGCATTCTATTTGCTCTCTTACACTGGGCGGAAGGTTTTAACGTTATCCACGATGACGCCTAAATCTTTTTCCTGGGTGGTGGTTCCCAATGTGGAACCTTGCATCATATAACCATAGTTTGGGTTGTTCTTTCCTAGGTGCATAAGTTTGAACTTGTCCACATTAAATTTCATCTGCCATTTGGATGCTCAGTCTTCCAATTTATCTAGTTCCTCTTGCAATTTTCCACAATCCTCTTGGGTTTTAACAACTTTAAATAGTTTTGTGTCATCTGCAAATTTGATAACCTCACTCGTTATTCCCTTTTCCAAGTCATTTATGAATATGTCAAAAAGCAGCAGACCCAGCAAAGATCCTTGGGGTACTTCTCTATTCACCTTTTTCCACTGGGGAAATTGGCCATTTAGCCTTACCCTCTGATTTCTATCTTTTAACCAGTTCCTGATCCACCTCCTGTTCCCTGTAAAATAGTTATCTCCAAGTTATAATACCCTGTTCAATGTAATGTTCAATATAATGTTCCATGTAAACCGCACTGATGTCAAATAGCGCGGTATATAAGAGAAATAAATAAATAAATAAATAAAATAAATAAATATAAGAGAAATAAATAAATAAATAAATATCCCATGACTTTTTAGTTTTGCCAAAAGTCTCTGATGAGGGACCTTGTTAAAGGCTTTCTGAAAGAGTAGTTACTCACCTGTAACAGGTGTTCTCCAGGAGCAGCAGGAATCAGTCCTCACATATGGGTGACATCGACGTCGATGGAGCCCCTTGTGGAGCATTTCCCCAGCTTTCTATGAAAGCCTTTGGGAATACTGCACACATGTGCGATCCCCTTCCCGCCTAAAGGTGCCATCTTGCTCAGTCAGATGACATAGCTAAAAGACAGCACAAAAAAAATGCAAAAATGAACTATGTACAACTGCAAATCCCAGGGGGAGGAGGGAGGGTTGTGAGGACTGATTCCTGCTGTTCCTGGAGAACACCTGTTACAGGTGAGTAACTACTCTTTCTCCAGGACCAAGCAGGAAGTCGGTCCTCACATATGGGTGACTCCCTAGCTCTGGGCTACCAGGAACCCAGGCTGAACAAGAGAACTCCCTCTAGTCCCCGCATCAGAGAAAGGCTTTCACTGAAAGAGAACCCCCACCGGTAGCCCAGAGGGCTGGAGGGCAGGAGTTGCCTAAACCTCAAAGAGATTCCGGAGCACTGCCTGGCCAAAAGCACTGTCCCTACAGGACTCCCTCTCCAGGCTGTAATGAGCTGCGAAAGTCTGGCTTGAGGACCAAGTTGCAGCCCTGCAGATGTCTGCCAACGGTACAGAGCGGAGATGAGCTACTGAGGCAGCCATAGCCCTGATACAGTGGGCCGTGACCCGACCCTGCAAGAGGTGGTCAGCTGCCCTGTAAGCCCAGGTGATACAGTCAGCCACCCAGATGGACAAGGTACGCTTGGACACAGATAACCACAAATTATTAGGGTCAAAAGATACGAAGAGCTGAGTAGCCCTTCTATACCCCTGCGTACGGTCAAGGTAGAAGGATAAGGCCCTTCTACAGTCCAAGGTATGCAGGACTGCCTCAGCCTGGCTTGCATGAGGCCTAGGGAAGAATGTCAGAAGAACCACCTCCTGGTTGAGGTGGAAAGAGACGACAACCTTTGGGAGGAACTTAGGATGAGTCCTAAGGACTACCCTGTTCCTATAGGAGTGAGTGTAAGGCCTGTCACAGACCAGGGCCTGAAGCTCACTCACTCTTCTGGCCGAGTTTAGGGCTACCAGGAAGAGCGTCTTCCAGGAAAGGAAGCGGAGAGGACAAGTAGCCATCGGCTCAAAGGGTGGGCGAGTCAGTTGTTGCAAGACCACATTTAATTCCCACTCAGGAGCTGGAGGACAGATAGGAGGCTTGAGCAAGAGCAAACCTCTGAGAAACCGGGACACCAAGGGGTGAACCGACAAGGAGTGTCCTTCCACTAGTGAGTGGTGAGCTGCTAGAGCTGAGAGGTGGCCACTTACAGAATTGGACTTGAGGCCCTGATTGGATAAGTGCCGCAGGTACTGAAGCACCACTGGCAAAGAGCAGGAGAAAGGATCTTCTGTGCGTAGCTGACCTCACAAAGAGAACCTTCTCCATTTCAGGGCATATGTTTTTCTGGTGGACTGCTTCCCAGAGGCCAAGACCACCTCTTCAACTTCCTGAAGCAGGCCCCAGGAAGCCAACACTACTCTTGCAGCCTCCAGGCCATCAAATTGAGAGAGATTTGAGGTTGGGGTGCAGAAGAGAACCCTGATCCTGAGAGAGAAGGTCAGGCTGCAACCCTAGAGGTAGTGGAGTGTCCACTGCAAGTTGAAGCAGAAGTGGAAACCAAGGCTGCCTCGGCCACCTGGGGGCTACCAGAAGTACTGAGGCCTTGTCCCTTAGAATCTTGAACAAGGTTCGGGCCACCAGAGGCGTGGGAGGAAACGCATACAGGAGGCCCTGGGACCAGGAAATCAGGAAGGCATCCGCTGCCCACCTCATGGGATGCGGTTGCCTGGAGCAGAACTTGGGCAGCTGCCGGTTCAGGGGACTGGCAAAGAGATCTATGGATGGAAGTCCCCATTTTAGGAAAATCTTCTGAACCACTAATGGGTGCAGTTGCCATTTGTGGGGCTGCAGAACTCTGCTCAACCTGTCTGCCAGGAAATTCTCCTGGCCAGGGAGATAAACAGCCTTGAGAAACATGTTGTGCCTGAGCGCAAACAAGCAAAGGTCCTGTGCCTCCTGACAGAGGAGCCTGGACCCAGTGCCATCTTGCTTGTTCACATAGAACATGGCTACTTGGTTGTCTGTCTGCACTAAGACAGACTGGTGAGCCAGGGTTTGAGAGAAAGTCTTGAGGGCTAAACGAATAGCCCGAAGTTACAGTAGGTTTATCTGTTGCGTGGCCTCCCAGGGAGACCACAGGCCCTGGGTGCACTTGTCCAGACAATGTGCCCCCCAGCCTTGCAAGGAGGCATTGGTGGTTAGCACTACTGTGAACACAGGTATCTGAAAAGGCACCCCTTGTAGTAAGTTGGGGGGGGGGGTGCAGCCACCAGCGTAGGGAGTTCAGGAATGGTTTGCACACCCGTACTCTGTCTCTGAGGCTTCCTGTGGCCTGAGTCCACTGAGTTCTGAGGCACCACTGGGCAGGCCTCATGTGTAGCCGGGCATTTTGAGTCACATGCACTGTTGATGCCATGTGGCTGAGGAGCCTCAGGCAGAGCCTGGCGGAAACCAGTGGCATGCTGAGAAACTGGTTTGCCAAGTCCATCAATCTTTGGGCTCTGTCTTCTGGCAAGTAAGCCTTTGCTTGCAGAGAGTCTAGCCTTGCCCCTATGAACTCTAGGTTCTGGGAGGGGAGCAAAGTGGACTTTTCGAAGTTTATGACAAAACCCAGGTGTTGAAGGAGAGAGATAGTTCGGAGGGTGGCTTGCCTGGCCTCCTGGCACGTCTGACCCCTGATGAGCCAGTCGTCCAGGTAGGAGAAGACAAAGATATCCTGATTCCTCAAGTAGGCCACCACCACTTCCAGGCACTTTGTAAAGACTTTGGGGGCGAAGGTGAGGCCGAAAGGCAGTACTCTGTACGGATAATGGTTTCCTCCCACAATGAACCTGAGGTACTTTCTGTGGTCTGGATGAATGAGGATGTGAGTGTACGCATCCTTTAGATCCAAGGAGCATAGCCAATCTCCCTGCTGGAGGTAGGGCAGTAATGTTCCAAGAGTAAGCATCTTGAACTTTTCTTTCTCCAAGAACTTGTTGAGATTTCTGAGGTCGAGAATAGGCCTGAGGCCCCCAGTTCTCTTTGGTACTAGGAAGTACCTGGAGTAGAAACCGTGATCTTGTAGGTGGGGAGGCACAGGCTCCACCGCCTTGTCTCTCAGCAGACCCTGAAGCTCTTGAAGGGGGAGGTCTGTGTGCAGAGGAGGCCTTGGAGGTTCTCCTGGGAAGTAAGGAGGAGGCAACTGTTGGAAATGGAGCATATAGCCCTTGTGGACTATGCTTAAGACCCAACTGTCTCCTGTGATGGGTGGCCACCTGTGGGTAAACAAGGCTAGTCGACCTCCTGTGCAGGGATGGGACAGCAGAGATGGAGAGGCTATGCTTTAGGAGTCAAAAACCCCCACCCTGCTGAATGGGAGCAGGAGCCGGAGGCTTGGGGGTCTTCTGCCTACGGGGCCCATGTCCCTTCCCCTTGGCCTGCTGGGCCTGCTGGGGAGGGCCTGGTAATGTGGGAACTGTTTGTAGGCAGTCGCCTTCCTCGGGTAAAAGGATTTCTTACCCAAGCCCTTCTTTTTCTGAAAAGGGGCAGTTTTTCCTGGACAGCCTTGTCCTGGTGAGGTGCTCGGTTTCGAGCTCAGCAGCCTTCTCGGCCATGGGCTTGCCAAAAAGGTTTTCACCTCGGCAAGGGACATCGACCAACTTGTCTTGTACCCATCGGCCAACTTGTCCTGTACCGACGACTGCAGCCATGCCTGGCGTTGAGCCGCGGCCTTGAAGCCATCGTAGGCTGCTCGGGACATGAACTTAGAGTATTCCCGCACTCCCGAGGACAAGGACTTGAACCTCTGCAAAGGTTCCCTGGAGAGACCAGCAGAGAACCCGGCCATCTCCTTCGCCAGGTCCCACAAGTACATGCCCATGTACAGCTGGTAAGACTGGACATGGCAAGCAAGCATCGAGCCCTGGAAGCACTTTCTACCAAACGCATCCAGGTTCCGGGCCTCCCTGCCAGGGGGCACTGCGGAGTGCATCTTCTGGCTTTTCAGACGATGCATGGCCAATTCCACCACCATGGAATGGTGTGGTAGCTGCGCCTTTTGGAAGCCAGGGCTCTTACGGAGTCGATAAATGGAATCGACCCGCTTACTCAGAACCGGCGCCTCCCACATCTGGAAGGGGAGCCGTTCCAGCATCGGAGAAACCAGGACAGTAAAGGAATCCTTCGGAGGAGAGTCATACTGAAGGGCCTCGAGCTCTTCAGCTCGAGCTCCTCCTCAGGGTCTGCGAGAATCGCCAAAGCTGTGGCCATATCCCTAACAAACTCTGAGAACCAGGTATCCTCCGGAGGGGATCTACTCCGGGGTTCGGACTGCGGTGAGTCCGAAGGGACGCACCGAGTCCGGAAGGTATCGGGGGACTCCTCGTCCTCCGTCTCCCATGCGGACTCGTCTGAAGAGGAGTCGGGGGGCTCCGACCGCGTGGGTCCCGGCAGCACCCGCCCCGACGCCGAAGGCACCAGCGTCGACACCCTCGGTCCCGAGCGGGAGGTCGAGGGTGACTGCGACCAAGGACAACCTCGAGCTTTCATGGTCTCGAGTATCGGCTCGGTCTCCGGAGTCGACTTCGACGTCGATGTTCCGGTGGCCGGGGCAGATGTTCCGGTGGCCGGGGCAGATGCACCAGCAAGGCTGGCCATCAGCACCCGCTGCTGATCCGTGAAGGCAGACAATCTGCACGCCAAGGCTGTCAGCCTGAGTCCAAGTTTAGGAGACTCAGTAGCTACCGACTCGGGCCCCGGCAGCGCCGGGCCTGACGTTGGCTCCCTGGGAGGAGAGTCCTCGAGGACAACAGGATACATGTCCAGCAGACTCCGGCTCCACACGAGGCATTTTGGACGGCTTCTCCTGTTCCAAGGTCCCGGGGCGGCGGTCAGGGGTCCGAGACCTGGCCCTCGAGGAGCCAGGGACCTCCTCCGATGCCGCCCTCGTGAGCCGCTTCTTCCTCTTTCGTTCCCGATCGGGATACCCCCTGTCCGAGGAACCCCTACGATGCTCGGGGTCAGAATCCCGGGATGTTGAGGCCTCAGATGAGGTCCAGGCCCGGCCGGAGGCCGAATCAGAAAAAAGCCTTTCCTTTTGATGCTGTTGACTTCGCAGTGCCTTAGTGGACATTTTGCCACACGGGCCACAGATCTTAGGATCATGATCTGGACAGAGGCACTGAAGGCAGCAGTCGTGTGTGTCGGTGAGAGGCCTCAGTTTCTTGCACCGATCACACTTTTGAAACCACTGGAAGCCATCAGGGAAAAAAGAGTCCCCGCGAGGTCAAAGGACCGGCCTTCCAGGGAAAAGTAAAAAGGGCACGAACGCCAGCCACTAAGGGCAAAACCCGAAAAAACAGAAGACGGGCTCGATACCGGTGTACCGAACCCGGCGGGAAGGGGATCCGGCGTCGAACCGGACAAGAACTGCGACGAAATCGCAAGAAAAATCTAACTTTTCTCCGGGTGACTAGGACAGACGTCCGTTGGGCTCCTCGGAAAAAGAAAGACTGAGCAAGATGGCACCTTTAGGCGGTAAGGGGATCGCGCATGCGTGCAGTATTCCCAAAGGCTTTCATAGAAAGCTGGGGAAATGCTCTGCCAGGGGCTCCATCGAAGTCGATGTCACCCATATGTGAGGACTGACTTCCTGCTTGGTCCTGGAGAAAGTCCAGATACACTATTTCAACCGACTTACCTTTGTCTACGTGTTTATTCACACCTTCAAAAAAAAACAGACTAGTAAGACAAGATCTTCCTTGTCTAAAGCCATGTTGGCTGTCTCCCATTAGGCCATGACTATCTACATGCCGAGTAATTTTGTTCTTTATGATGGTTTCTCCATTTTTCCCGGTACTGACGTCAGGCTCACCGGTCTGTAGTTCCCTGGATCACCCCTGGAACCCTTTTTAAAAAAGAGTAGTTACTCACCTGTAACAGGTGTTCTCCAGGAGCAGCAGGAATCAGTCCTCACATATGGGTGACGTCGGCGCCGACGGAGCCCTTGCGGAGCAATTTTCCCCAGCTTTCAAAGAAAGCCTTTGGGAATTGCAGCGCGCATGCGCGGTCCTCTTCCTGCCCAAGGGTGCATCTTGCTCAGTCAGATGACATAGCGAAAAGACAGCAAAGAAATTAGCAAAAACGAAAGCAAAGAACTGCAACTCCAAGGGGAGGAGGGAGGGTTGTGAGGACTGATTCCTGCTGCTCCTGGAGAACACCTGTTACAGGTGAGTAACTACTCTTTCTCCAGGACCAAGCAGGAAGTCAGTCCTCACATATGGGACTCCCCAGCTTAAGGCTACCGGAGACCCCAAGCTCAAAAAGGAGCTCCCTCAAGCTCAGTAGCACAGAAGGAAGGAATCTTCTCTGAATACGCCTCCAACCGGTAGCCCAACATCCGGGACGGAGGGTAGGAGTTGCCTATACCTCAAAGAGATTACGGAGGACTGCCTGTCCGAAAGCACTGTCCCTGCGGGACTCCCTCTCCAGGCAGTAATGGGCTGCAAAAGTCTGGCTTGAAGACCAAGTAGCGGCCCGGCAGATGTCTGCCAATGGAACAGAGCGGAGGTAAGCCACTGACGTAGCCTTCGCCCTAACTCGATGAGCCGTGACTCGACCTTCCAACGAGAGGTCGGCTGCCTCATAAGCCCAAGCGATAGTCAGCAATCCAGATGGACAGAGTACGCTTGGAGACAGGGAGCCCCAACTTATTGGGGTCATAAGAGACAAAGAGCTGAACAGCTCGTCTGTGCTCCCGCATACGGTCAAGGTAGAAGGTTAACGCCCTTCTACAGTCCAGGGTATGCAGGACTATTTCAGCTCGGCTGGAGTGTGGCCTGGGAAAGTAGGTCGGAAGTACCACCTCCTGGTTGATGTGAAAAGGGGAAACCACTTTGGGAAGAAACTTTGGGTGAGTCTGTAGGACTACCCTATTCTTGTAGAACCTAGTGTAAGGAGGATCAGATACTAGGGCTTGTAGCTCACTAACGCGTCTAGCAGAAGTGAGGGCAACCAAGAACATGGTTTTCCAAAAAAGAAAACGAAGATGACAGGTAGCCATAGGTTCAAAGGGCGGACAGGTAATCCGCTGTAAAACCACATTCAGATCCCAGTCAGGGGCTGGTGGGCGCAAAGGTGGTTTAAGGAGAAGGAGGCCTCTGAGAAAACGAGCCACTAGAGGGTGGCTGGAAAGAGGTCTTCCATCCACCGGCATGTGATGCGCAGAAAGAGCACTGAGGTGGACCCTGACCGAGTTGGATTTAAGTCCAAGATTGGAGAGGCAAAGCAAGTACTGCAAGACCACTGATGCTGAACAGGAGAAGGGATCTTGAGACTGCAGAGCACACCAGATGGAGAACCTACGCCATTTAAAAGCGTAGGACTTCCGGGTGGAGGGCCGCCTGGAGGCCAAGACGACTTCCTCCACATCTGGAGGCAGCCGGAGGGGAGCGATGACTACCCTTTCAGCAGCCAGGCCATCAGATGAAGGGACCGGAGGTTGGGGTGCAGGAGAGTCCCCTGATCCTGTGACAGGAGGTCGGGCTGAAACCCCAGAGGAAGAGGAGTGTCCACCACCAGCTGCATCAGAAGCGGGAACCAAGGTTGTCTCGGCCATCGGGGAGCCACTAGGATCATCGAGGCTTTGTCTCTGAGAACTTTGAAGAGTGTCCGAGACACCAGCGGCATGGGAGGAAAGGCATACAAGAGGCCTGTGGACCATGGAATCAGAAAAGCATCCGCCGCTACTCTGAAAGGATGCGGTTGTCGAGAGCAGAATCTGGGAAGTTGCCTGTTCAGAGGACTGGCAAACAGATCCATGGTGGGGAGGCCCCACTTGAGAAAGATCCACTGAACCATCAACGGATCCAACCTCCACTCGTGTGGCTGGAGGATCCTGCTTAGCTTGTCTGCCAGGTAATTTTCCTGACCTGGGAGATAGACAGCCTTGAGGATGATGCCGTGGTGGATGGCCCAAGAGCACAGTTTCTGCGCCTCATGACAGAGAAGGAAGGAGCCTGTTCCGCCTTGTTTGTTCACGTAGAACATTGCAACCTGATTGTCTGTCTGGACCAGCACCGACTGTTGAGAAGTCAGGTGGGAGAAGGCTCTGAGAGCTAGGCGGATGGCTCTGAGCTCCAGGAAGTTTATCTGCTGAGCAGACTCCCAAGGGGTCCAGAGGCCTTGAGTACATTTCCCTTGGCAATGAGCTCCCCAGCCCAGGAGAGAAGCATCGGTCGTCAGGACCTGAGAAGGCCGAGGAGGCTGAAAAGCCATTCCTAGCACTAGGTTTGGCAGATGAAGCCACCATTGTAGAGAAGAGACCAGCGGGTCGGAGATCTGTACGGAGTCCGCTAGGCTCCCAGTGGCCTGATGCCATTGTGTGCGAAGGAACCATTGAGCAGGGCGCATGTTTAGGCGGGCATTGGGGGTCACATGGACTGTGGAAGCCATATGGCCGAGCAGTCGCAGAAATTGCCTGGCAGAGACCAGGGAATTGCTGCGAAAGTGGCTGGCAAGATCCATGAGCCTATATGCCCTGTCCAGAGGCAGAAAAGCTCGCGCCTGAAGCGTGTTCAATCTTGCGCCGATGAACTCGAGATCCTGAGAGGGGAGCAAAGTGGACTTTGCGAAGTTTATGACAAAGCCCAAGTACTGGAGCAGAGCCACAGTGCGGTGCGTGGCGTGAATGGCCTCTTGGGAAGACTGCGCTCTGATGAGCCAGTCGTCCAGGTATGGAAATACAAAGAGGCCTTGAAGTCTCAGATAAGCCGCCACCACTGCTAGACATTTGGTGAACACCCTTGGTGCGGAGGATAGGCCAAAGGGTAGTACTCTGCACTGGTAATGATTGCCCCCCACAACAAACCTGAGATATTGTCTGTGGCTGGGGTGAATGAGGATGTGAGTGTAGGCATCCTTTAGATCTAAGGAGCATAGCCAGTCTCCCTGCTGGAGGTAGGGCAGCAGGATTCCAAGGGTAAGCATCTTGAACTTTTCCTTTGCGAGGAACTTGTTGAGGTTGCGCAAGTCCAGGATGGGTCTGAGGCCTCCGGTTCTTTTTGGTATCAGAAAGTACCTGGAGTAAAACCCCTGACCCCTCAGGTGGTGGGGCACCGGTTCCACAGCCTGTTCCTGAAGAAGACTTGCTAACTCTTGAAGGAGTAAGTCCCTGTGCAGAGGGAGTCGAAGAGGCTCCCCTGGGAAATAGGAGGGAGGTACCTGGTGAAAGTGAAGAAGATAGCCCTTTTGAACTATGTGAAGCACCCAGGTATCTGTGGTGATGTTGGACCACCTGTGGGCAAAGTGGACCAGCTGGCCTCCCGTGCTGAGAGAAACCAGCTGAGGGGGAGAGGCTATGCTGATGAAGTCAAAAACCCCCACCCTGCTGAGCAGGGGCCGGTGGTGCAGGCTTGGGGGCTTGCTGCCTACGGGACCCATTACCCCGTCCCTTGGCCTGCTTACCCTGTGGGGGAGCTGCTGAGACCTGATAATGAGGGTAGTGTTGACAGGCAGCCGCCTTCCTCGGGTAAAAGGGCTTTTTCCCCGAGCCCTTCTTCTTCTGAGAAGGGGCAGAGGTCTTCCTTGAGAGACGAGTCCTGGTGAGAGTCTCGGTCTCGATCTGTGCAGCCTTCTCATCCATGGGCTTGCCAAAGAGGTTGTCACCTCTGCAGGGGACATCGACCAACTTGTCCTGCACCCATGGCTCAAGGTCGGATGTCTGAAGCCAAGCCTGGCGGCGGCCACCGATGCCGGCTGCGGCTACTCGAGCCGATGCCTCAAAACCATCGTAGGCTGCTCGAGAGATAAACTTCGAGCACTCCCGAATACCAGTTGACAAGGTTTGGAACCTCTGCAAAGTTTCGTCGGAGAGACCAGCAGAGAACCCGGCTATTTCTTTAGCCAGGTCTCGGAAATACATGCCCATGTAGAGCTGGGTAGGTCTGGACTCGACAAGCAAGCATAGAGCCCTGGAAACACTTTCTACCGAGGGCATCCAGGCTCCAAGCCTCCCGACCGGGAGGCACCGAGGAGTGCATATTTTGACTCTTAAGTCTATGCATGGCCGATTCCACCACCATGGAATTGTGCGGTAGTTGTGCCTTTTGGAACCCAGGGCTCTTGCGGACTCGATAAATGGAATCGACCTGCTTGCTTAACACCAGCGACGACGCCGGGCTCTCCCACATGCGGAAGAGAAGTCGTTCCAGCATTGGAGGAACCGGTACAACAAAGGCCTCCTTTGGGGGGAGAGTCATATTAGAGGGCGTCGAGTATTTCGATTCGAGGCTCCTCCTCGGGATCCGCGGGGAAGGCCAAGGCCTTGGCCATATTCCGCACGAAGTCCGAGAACCGGGTATCCTCCGGGGGGGGACCGTCTCCGAGGTTCGGACTCGGGGGAGTCCGATGGGACACACCGAGTCCGAAAAGAACCAGGTGACTCTTCGTCCTCGGATTCCCAGGCTGACTCCTCGGAGGTGGAGTCGAGCGGCTCCGGTCAGGCGGGCATCGATGCCGTCCGCCCCGACGCCGAGGGAGTCGGCGTCGACGACCTCGGTCCCGAACGGGAGGCCGAAGGAGACCGCGACCGAGGATCGACTCGAGCCCTCATGGACTTGAGGATCGGCTCGGTCTCCGGGGTCGACTTGGACGTCGACGTCCCGGTGGTCAGGGCAGAAGCACCAGCGAGGCCAGCGATCAATGCCCGCTGCTGGTCCATGAAGGCAGCGAAACTGCTCTCCAAGGCCGTCAACCTGAATCCGAGCTCAGGAGACCCAGCAGCCCCCGACGTCAGGTCCTTTGGAGGCGAGTCCACGAGGACAACAGTATTCACGGGAGCGGGCGAGTCCATCTCGAGACGAGGATGTTTAGACGGCCTCTCCATCTCCAAGGACCCGGGACGGGAATCGGGGCTATGCGACCTGGCCCTCGAGGAACCAGGAGCGTCCACCGACCCCGCCCTCGCGGGTTTCTTCTTCCGATGATGTTCCCGGGTAGGAGACCCCTGTTCAGAGGAACTGCGACGATGCTCAGGACCAGAGTCCCGAGAAGTCGAAGCCTCTGACGAGGTCCGAGCCCGGCCGGAGTCAGAGAAGATACGTTCCCGCTGATGCTGCCGACTCCTCAACGCTTTTGAGGACATTTTGCCACACGGACCACAGATCATCGGGTCATGATCGGGTCCGAGGCAGCGGAGGCAGTAATCGTGTGTGTCGGTAAGAGACATGAGTTTCTTACACCGATCACACTTCTTAAACCCGCTGGCAGCCATCGGGGGAAAAAGGGCCCCTGCGAGGTCAAAAGACCGGGCTGCCAGTGAAAAAGAAAAAAGGCGCGAAATCTGTCACGAAGGACAAAAAACCGAAAAATAAAGAACGGACTCGCAACCGGCGTCGCAGGTCCCGGCGGGAAAAGAACCGGCATCGAACCGAGAAAAACACAAATAAAATCAACTTTTCTGCGGGGAATTACAAACAACGTCTGTAGGGCTCCGCGGAAAAAAGAAGACTGAGCAAGATGGCACCCTTGGGCGGGAAGAGGACTGCGCATGCGTGCTGCAATTCCCAAAGGCTTTCTTTGAAAGCTGGGGAAAATTGCTCCGCGAGGGCTCCGTCGGCGCCGACGTCTCCCATATGTGAGGACTGACTTCCTGCTTGGTCCTGGAGAATTGGTGTTACATTGGCGATCCTCCATAAAGTAAATGGAATACTGCCCTTGACCTTGTTTTGTAAACACCAACTTGCATCTCTTTTCTAGGACCTTGAAGATCCATTGGTCTGCTATTTCTATTGGTCCACTGAGTAAAACAGCCAGAGATGCCCACAACTGCCTGTCCCTCATAAAAAACCTGCAGGATCTCATTGAAAGGACTTGTTGGCTCCAATGGAGTTATCTGCAGAGTCCTCAGCTTGCTGGGATTCCCAAAGAACTGATCATGCCCGAAGTCCTTCCAGCTCTAAACCATCCCCACACTTCCTGCTAAGCACTATGTGAGGAACCCTTGGAGCCTCTGGGCCTATCTTTCAGGAGCCTCTATTAGCAAACCACTCCAAGATCTTTCACCAGCTTCTCCAAGTCCTCCCCAAACAACAGCCTGCCCTTAGCTTGCTCAGCTGCAGCTTGGACACAGCATTGGCAGACCAATTCCAGAGCCAGAGCTGGAGCCAGAGACAGCTTCAAGCCACCACAGCCACTGCCATGGACTTAGAAGAAATCCCAATCAAGTCATACAGAGCATCCACCACAAACAATGCTTCAGACTCCAATCTCATTATCTCCAGGCTTCCAGCAATTGCTGGATCCAGCATAAGAGCACTTGGGCCACCATGCCTGCACAAAGTACTACCTAAACACCAAAGGCAAAAGCCGTGAAGGTGGTTTTTTTTTTGTAGGAATTCTTCTACCCGCCTATCATGAATCTTCTTTAGTGCAGCGCCACCTTCCACCAGAATGGCTGTGCACTCGGTCACCGCCATGACCGCAGCATCCACCTTAGGGACCCTAAAAAATTCTTTCCATGTCTCCTTGGGGGAGAAGATACAGCCAAGCCAGGACCTTAGTATGCTGCAGCCCAAGTTCTAGTGTCTCTCACTGAGAGAACACAAGCTCTCCTGGATGGAATAGAAGTAGGAGGGGATGTTGCAGTCTCTCTAGGATAGGGTCCAATTGTGAGAACTCCACTAGAGGTGGCTCTATAATGTGCACAGCCATCATGACATCCAGAAAAAAGGGTGGAAAGTGGCTCACTGTGTAAAAGGCTGATCACAGATGGATCCTCTGTATACAACAGGTGAGTCACCAGAGGGGAGCATCCCCATGGAGGGAGAGTCCTATTTCCCACAAAGGGGACAAGCCTGGAGTCTAGGAAGAACATAAGCAAAAATGAGGGCTGAGGTTGCTTAACCCCTTTGCCACCAGAGGGGGAGATGCCAGAGGGTCCAGAATAACCCCCCCTCCCCCTGTGAGGTCAGGGCATCAGACCCCTGCAAAGGGGGTTGCCACACTTATCAAGACTGAAAACAGACTCTGGGCTTTTTCAGAAGCTTCTGCGCAGTCAGCTCAGAATGAGCCCTAGGCTCTGGAAGACCTTCTAGTTTGAGTTTGTGGCTGCCTCACCATTCTCCCCTTCAGCTGGGACCATGTGACCATTCAAGATAGCCACCCTGCCCACTGACAAGAAAATCATGAGAGATAGAGTAGAAGTAGCAAAATCTAAATCAGACCCGGGGGTCCTGTGGGGTTTCAGACACTGCTGAATAAATGTGCCCCGAGGCCTCAACATCACATGTGATGAGGTGGGGGGGGGGGGGGCGCGCGCGCAGAGAGCCAGCTGTGAAGCTCACTCGACAAGATCCACAAACAGCACACCTCTGTGCACTCAGCATCGTGGCAAAGATCAAATGCAACCAAAGGGGGGGGGGGGGAACCCCAACAGCAAAACTGTAGCAAAATATAAACCTCTGATCAATAAGGGAATCCCTGCACCTGTCAGACCAGCCAGGGAAATCTAAGGCGGCTTCCCAGCCACCCATATAGGCCTGGCTTCCTGAAAGGTGTTTTTTTTTTTGTTTTTTTAGCTGCTTTATTCATGCAGCATAGTGCCAAATAAAAAAAGAGAACAAAAAACCCAGAGAAAAATAAGCAGAACATACAGAAATAGAACAGTGAGGGGGAACCTGGGCTCAGACTTACCAACATCCCTCCCATGGGGTCCTCTTCTGTCTGCTCTTTGGCCCACCAGTTCTGAAGCCTATGGGTAGCAGCATTGGACATAAGGCAACTGCTGGCTCACGACAACAATGGAGGCACTCAAGCTCTGAGTAAATGTAGGCTGTGTTTGAGGCCTTGGCCCAACAAGACCAGGGGGAACAGATTTATCTGCACTGCTCCACCAGTCCACACACCTTGCCATCTTCTGGAGGTAGACAATACTGGCTTCTCTCAGTGCTGCACAAGAAGTGATATCATCACTGAAAGTTGCTGTCTGCCTCCACCTGCTGGCTGGGGAGCATAACCCATTCATTTGGACTGGTCTAGCAGGATGATAATGAACAGCTGATATCACTTCAGTTCAGTTCAGTTGCAATCACAATCAGCAGTCCTGGCTAACCTATTCAGAGTTTTTAAACCTATAACAGAAACTTTCACATGTTTATCTTTTCATTTCAGAATAAAACTACAGGGTGGCCCAAAAATAGTGAGAACATCTCGTAAATTAAAAGCTTAAATAATTTACTTATTTACCTTTTTTAGCTATATAACGTCTTTATTTCGACAATTTCTGGTCGCCATCTTTTTTTTTTTTTTTTAATTTGTCAATCGTTTACATCTGTCTTTTTGAATTTTTAAATAACTTATATGCTACAAGATGTTCTCACTTTTTTTGGGCCACCCTGTATAAATACATACATTTTAAAAAGCCAATACCTGTACAGACTCACTCCGCTTGACACGTTTGCTCTTGAGATCGGCCAGAGAGATGTCAATTCTCCTAAAGTAGTAATGTTAACAATTGAACACAAATGTCATGGAAAAGAGAATAAACCAATACAGCATGATCAGAATCCAAATAAAACAATCATTAAGTTTATGATTAAAAAAAAAAATTAAATGATTTGCTTGGTGACGTGGAGCCCGATTCTAGGAGTGGGACGTCTGGGCTGTC
The DNA here is from genome assembly GCA_033557465.1 of Ichthyophis bannanicus. NCBI lineage: Eukaryota > Metazoa > Chordata > Amphibia > Gymnophiona > Ichthyophiidae > Ichthyophis > Ichthyophis bannanicus. The sequence goes on along the minus strand of CM066035.1, from coordinate 896,012,769 downwards.
TGGACATCCCCGCAGAAGTCGGGGCCATTAGGACCCAATTCTGGTCCGCGGGAACAAAACATTCCCGCAGGAGCCAGAATTGGGCCCGAGGATGGCCCAGCATGCCCCTCCTGCCTGCGTAGACTTCCTCCCCGTAGGCGCCAAAGACATCCATGGCTCTGAACCCCAAAATCCCTGCCGCCCAACCCACAACTGGCCTCCTATGGCCTGGATCAGGCGGCGGGGACCCCCCCCTACCTGGCCCTGGTGGTGGCTGCCATGCCCCGATTCTCTTAAAAATGCTGCTTATACCACCCTCTAAAGAAGTATAAGCAGTATACCCCAGCAGGCCCGGCAGCAGGTACAGGGCTGTGACTGGAATTGGCCCTATACGTGCTGCCGGGCAGCCTGCCCCCACCGGCTCTCCCCGTCCTGAAGCACAGGACTTATGGGGAGAGCTGTTGGGGGAATAGACTTTAAGAGGAATGTGGGGGCCCTGCAACCTGCATTCAGGAATGAGGTCCATTACGTCTAACATGAAAAGCCTTTACTAAACATGAATAATTATTCATTAATAAATATAATAAAGCAAACCCCAACAAAGATGTCACTGAATTTCAAGCCCAATTCTTTTTGTATTCCTCAATGCCAGGACCAGTTTTGTTTGTACCCAGGGCAAATAGAATTGTACCCTCTCACCCGCTGACTTACCAGTAGAGTTGCTTCAGTACAGCAATTATACCCCTGCTTTGGTGACAGACACACCACCCTCCAGACCACCACCCTCTTTCTTTTCCTTCTTTCCACTGTTTATCCTGCATTCCCCTTCTTCCACTCTGTCCAGCAGCATACCCTGCACTTTTTTCCACATTCTGCCCATTAATCCCTCTCACTTCTCATAGGAAAAAAATTCTAATTCTGTCACCTCACTGACACAAATTCTATCCATTAGATGTATTGTAAACCCTTTATAAAGCGATAGGACTGCTTATAACAGTCAAGACTTGAACCCCATTCTTTTTTTGCTATTACATTACACTGCAGACTCAATATATAATGCGGATTGACTTATATTGTGATCAAATATCTTGAAATCCAATGTCAGCGTTATGTGGGGTCTACAGTGTAGTTTGTAAAGCAACAAAATCCTGCAAAAAACAGGAACTAATATACATAGCTGGCCTATCATACCAAAACACTAACACCCAGAACTAAAACAGAAAACAGTCTAACAAAATGCAACATCAATTATTTCAACAGGGCCAGAACCACCAATGTAATTTCCATTGACAGATCCCTGTCTACATAACCTATATCCTAGCAAAATACCTCACACCTTGGTAACAAGCACAAATACAGAATACGTGACTACAAACAGAAATAAGTAGACAAACACTAAATATTTGTTTGCTCTGAAGTGGCTTTACTTTAATATGCTTTATGCTCTAACATCAGGCTTACCTCCTCCCTCCTGTTACCTATACAGTGCCTAGGAGGGGAGAGGCTGAAGAGAGAGACAAAGGGCTGTTCTCTGCTGCCTCCGATTGAGATACTGGCCAAGAGAATCAAAAGGACAGTTCTGTGTGCTCGGGCAATGGGCCTCCTGCTATGCATAGATAAAGGCAATTCTGCTGGTGATACCAGCCTTGTCTCTTTTAGTCTCGGCAATGCTCAAAAAAATACTTCAAAAAACACACTAGAGGAAGAAAAACTACAAACACCTCTAGGGACTATTTACACCCTTAAATGATTTTGAAATGGGTGCTCTTATCTAAAAAAAAATTAGCAGAAGTGGGAAAGAGACCAGCAGATTGAGCTGCGTTCAGTCAATTGAAATAATGCCAAAACGCATAGGTTCCCCTTATCAGTCATCAGTCTCACTAATCACTCTATTAGTCCATTCAAATCACTAAAATATAGCTTTAGTCACACATTTTTGTTTATATTTCTGCTGTCATTTGTGTATATTTTTTATGTATTTCAATAAAAAGCCCATCAGTGGTGCACCACAAATCACTCAAAGGGAAATGTCGCTATTGCAGCGCTAGCAGGCAAAAATTGCCATTGAAAGAAGTAAAAAGGCACTTATCTGCATATTGTTTCTCATGCTGCATAGTGAGATCGCCAACACAATAAATGCAGCTAATTAAATGTAAGCACACTGACTTCCATACACTCACCATAGATAGTTCAGTTCGCCTCCTTAACCCGACCTTCACTCAGCCAGAAGGTTTTGGATCCTTCCAGAGGCTGGCAATTGTTGATTACACTTCCAAACACACTGGCAACAATTTGCCAGCCCCTGTGGAAGGATCTGAAACCTTCTGGCTGAGTGAAGGTCAGGTTAAGGAGGTGAATGGAGCTATCTATGGCAAGTGTATGGAAGTACAGTGTCAGAATGTGCTTACATTGCATTAGCTGCATTTATTGCGGTGGCGGCCTCACTATGTATAAGTAGGGACCAACCAAATTCACAATTTCACGGCCGTCTTACGTGAAAATGCGCACTTCAGTGAAATTCAAGGAAATCGATTATCGAGAACATCAGTGCACTTATTTTCATCTGAGAAGGTTTTCAGAGTTCAATGGACACTATTCTCGGCAAATTTTGTTGTTCGCTGCATGTCTCACTTCGCCTCATAGTAATTTATGTAATTAGTATTACTAATATTTAATATTCTATTATCGCTGTAACAACTGACACTGCTTATTTCCTACTACACTACGGCAAGTTGTCCCACTTTGAATCCTACTTACTAGGGACCAACCAAATTCACGATTTCACTGCCGTGATATTTCCGTGAAATATGACGAATTTTCAAAGACCTCTCGTGAAATAGTGCATTTTTTCCCGTGAATTTGGTTGGTCCCTAAGCATAAGGAATGATGCGCAGATAAGTGGCCGTTTACTTATTTAAATGGCAAATATTTGCCTGCTAAAGCTGCAATAGCGACAATTCCCTTTGAGTGATTTGTGGTGCACCACTGACGGACTTTTTATTGACTTATTAAAATACATAAAAATATACACAAGTAATGGCAGAAATGTAAACAAAAAAGTGTGGTCATCTTTGTACGGTTAATAAAGCTATATTTATTTTTATGATCTGAACAGATTAATAGTGGGATTAATGAGACTGATGACTGATAAGGGAGCCTATGCATTTAGGCATTATTTCAACTGATTGAACGCGGCTCAATCTGGTGGTCTCCTTCCCACTTCTAATTTTTCCAGATAAGAACACGGGTGTGCACGCATTAAAAACCATTTAAGGGGGTGGATAGTACCAAGAGGTGTTCCCTCTAGTCTTTTAGCCCCGGAACTGGAATGCTCAGCAATCCTTGGCATAGATTACTACATCCGTGCTGTTTGATCATAAGGCAAATGATGTGGGTACCTGATGACCTCAGAAAACTTCCAGAGGAGCAACCAATTTAGTCTGAAGTAAAGGCTTGAAGCCAAACAGATTTACTAGAACAATCATCTGAGAATGGTGAAATTAGACCTTATCTGCTAATTTTCTTTCCTCGAGTCTCTCCAGTCCGGAGTCATAGATTTATGCTCTATGACCAGCAGATGGAGACTGAGAAACATTGGTTTTGATGATGTCATCCTATAAAGGATCTGTGCCTCTCTGCCACTCCAGTATTCTACTGAAAAAAGCAGACTCCACAAGCACAAAGGTTATGCCAGTTCTTAACAACTATGCACATTACGATCCCACAGGAATTGAATGTTACATCTTCCCAAGAACAGGAAATTCAACCTTAGCCAGGGGCCGCCAGGCTACTGTCCCACACCCAACAGTACAGAAGTGGTGCCCTGGATAGCCATATGAATGCATTTTAATTTCGTCCACATTCGGGCCTGCAGCTCAAACAGAAAGGGCAGGTTCTAGACTGGACTGGAAATTAGCAGGTAAGATATAATGTCACCTTACTCATCATCCCTCTAGTCCTTTGCAGATGCAAGGGACGTACCAGAGCAGTATTCAAGTTCGGGTGGGACCCGCAAGACCAGTCTGCAACACCTGTGCACCAAACTGCACATCCCCTCATGCCTGAACATCCAGGCAGTAGTGCCGCACAAAGGAATGAAGAGACGACCATGTCGCTGCTTTACAGATATCTGCCAGAGGAACGAGACCGCATTCGGCACACGACTATCCCTGAGCCTTCATCAAGTACTACTACTATTGAGCATTTATATAGTGCTACAAGTCGTATGCAGCATTGCACAGACATGTAGGAGTGGAGGAGTGGCCTAGTGATTGGGGCAAGGTACTTCAGGCCGGAAGGTCGGGGGTTCAAATCCCACTAGAGGACAGCAACCTTGGGCCGGAAGGACTGGGGTTTCTAGTCCCACAGGTGCTCCTTGTGGTCTTGGGCAAGCCACTTAACCCTCCATAGCCCATGTTCCCTGTAAAATAGTTATCTCCAAGTTATAATGTCCTGTTCAATGTAATTTCAGTTTGTTCAATGTAAACCGCACTGATGCAGAATAGCGCGGTATATAAGAGAATGTAAATAAATAAAATAAATAAATAAATAAATGTAAGACAGTCCCTGCTCATCAGAGCTTACAATTTGGTCAAGACAGACAACACAGGTTGTTTTATCCCAAGACAGGGATAAAACAAGGGGAAAAGGTAAAGAAACAAGGAGATCAGGTGAGTCAAGATCCAAAAGCAGCAAAAAAGGTGAGTTTTCAGCCTGGATTTGAAAAGGGTCAGAGAAGGTGCCTGGCATACAGACACAGGTAGTTTGGTTCCAGGCATAAGGCGCAGCAAGGTGAAAGGAGCAAAGTCTGGAATTAGCAATAGAAGAGAAGTGCAGATATAGAAGCAGTTTGCCAGAAGAGCAGAATTCCCGAGGGGGGGGGGAGTGTAAGGAGAGATAAGAGAAGAAAGATAGTGAGGAGCTGCAGATTGAATGCATTTATAGGTCAGCAGAAGAAGTTTGAACTGGATGCGGAAACGGATAGGGAGCCAATGAAGTGACTTGAGAAGAGGGGTAATACGAGCATGAAGAGGCTGGCGGAAGATTAGCCGCGCAGCAGACTGTTGAACAGATTGAAGGGGAGAGAGATGATTCAAAGGCAGACCAGCAAGGAGTAGGTTACAGTAGTCAAGATGGGAGGTGATTAAGGCGTGGATAAGCATCTTAGTAGTGTGTTCAGAAAGGAATGGGAGGATTTTGTTGATGTTATAGAGAAAGAAATGGCAGGTCTTATCAGATGAATGTGTGTGGAGAAGGAGAGAGAGGAGTCAAAGACAACCCCAAGATTGTGAGCCGAGGAAACAGGAAGGAGTAGAGAGTTATCCACAGAGACTGAGAAAGGAGGAAGAGGAGAGGAGGTTTTAGGGGAAAAGATCAGTTCAGTCTTGGCCATGTTCAATTTCAAGCGGTGGTGAGACATCCAAGCAGCAATGTCAGAAAGGCAGGCGGAGATCCAGGTCTGGATTGCCAGAGAGATTTCAGGCGTAGACAGGTAGATCTGGGAGTCATCAGCAAAAAGATGGTACTGAAAGCCATGGGAAGAGATGAGTGCACCAAGGGACTGGGTACAGAGAGAGAAAAGGAGCAGACCCAAGACATATCCTTGGGGTACACCAACTGGGAGCGGGATAGAAGAAGAGGAGCCGCCACCAGAACTAACACAAAGTGAGCCTTCAAACCCTTCAGAAGAGATTTCCATTTGAGCAAATGAGCAGAGGCAATAGTCTTTCAATCACCGCGCAATAAATGCTTTTGAGGCCACCTCCCCTTTGTGCGGACCTCCAAACAGTACAAGGAGATTATCTGACTTCCGAAATACTTTAGTACGTTTCAGATACCACTGCTGAGCCCTGCAAAGGTCCAAAAGATGCAACTGACGAGAATCTGAGTTCTCTTCCAAGACTGAAAACACAGGTAGCGTTACAGTTTAAGGTGCACTATCAAAACTACCTTTGACAAAAAGGAGGAAACTAGACGAAACACCTTCTCTTTGAAAATCGAGAGTAAAGGTTCCCTACAAGGCAAAGTCTGAAGCTCTGAAATTCTACACGCAGAGCAGATTGCTACCAGAAATACCACCTTCAATGTAAGATCCTTCAGTGATGCTCAGGAAAAGAGTTGAAAGGGAGCTTCTGTAAGTGTCTCCATGACCAAGTTCAACTCCCATGACAGAAAAATTTGGCGCACTGGTGGCCGAACCCGTTTGACTTCCCTTAAAAAAAATAAACCACCTCTGGATGGGAAGTCATCGAGACTCCTTGAATTCTACCTTGATAGCATGCTACAGCCACCATCTGAACCCACATGGAATTTAAGGCTAAACCTTTATCCAAGCCATCCTGAAGAGAGAACATCTGACAATGAAGGAGAGCCCTGAGACTCCCCTCCTCACACAAGCTCTTGAAAATACACCAGACACAAACATAGGCCAAAGATGTCGAGCGCTTACATAATCTGAGCAAAGTAGCTATAACTTGAGTGGAATAACCTTTTGCCTTAACCTAGCCTGGAGGATGTAGTAAAAGCTGTTAGGATAGCTCGGTTTAAAAAAAGGTTTGGACAAGTTCCTGGAGGAAAGGTCCATAAACCATTATTAAAGAGAACCCAGGAAATCCATCGTTTGCCCCAATACAAACATAGTGGAACCTGTGTGTCTTTTTGGGAAACTGCTAGGTACTTGTGACTTGGATTGGCCACTCTTGGAAACAAGATACTGGGCTTGATGGACTTTGGTCTGACCCAGTATGGCATCTCTTATGTTCTTAAGAGTCAAGCCGTAAGCGAGAATCGATCACCTCCAGCATAAGGATTGGGCCCTGCGACAGCAGGTTGTTCACCACTGGAAGGTGCCACAGACCCTCCACCGTTAACCGTACCAGATCAGCATACCACAGCCTGTGAGGCCAAGCTGGAGAAACCAGGTTGACCAGGCCTCAATGTGCCTCATCTTTTGAAGTACTCTGCCTATCAGGGGCCAAGGAGAAAACACACAGGGTAAGTTCTTGGCCATCGCTGCCCCAGAGCATCCAGGTCTTCAGACATCCGCTCTTGCCTGCAGCTGTAGAAACGCTCTACTTTGGCATTGGACACCAACACCATGAAATCCATGCCTGGCATTCCCCAGTTACATACTATGCTCTGAAACACTGAGTTCCCCAGAGACCACTCTCCTGGGTCCAAACGATTACAACTGAGAAAGTCAGCCTGTACATTTTCTTTTCTGGCCACGTGAGCTGCTGACAGCACTAGAAGATGGATCTCGGCTATCGAAGAAGAGCCACTTCCTCTGCCAATAACACGTAGTGTACCTCCCTGAAGACTGAGGTAAGCCACAGTGGTTGCATTGTCTGAGAAAATTCACACTGCTTTGTGCTGAATCAGGGGCTGAAAGCACTGCAGAACTAGAAACACTGCCCACATCTCCAGTCAATTTATGGACCAGCTGCTCTACTCCAGAGACCACAGACCTTGTGCTATATGGGATTGGCATCGAAGGTCACTGTCAGCCCATCGGGCGCTGTCAGCTTGGCTGGATCCATCCACCAGCGAAGGCTTGTCCTGGCTTCCTGTGGACATTTCAACTTCTTCCACAGTGAGTGTTTCTGATGAGATCACTAGGACAAATAAGGCCCTCTGAAGTGGCCTCATACTGTATGTGCTCTGGCCCATGGTACCAGATCTAAGGTCGGCGACATGGACCGTAGGAGCTGCACGTAATGCCATGCTGGAGGAGATACCATTTGGCAAAACTCCCGCACCTGGACCTGAACTTTAATGCAGTCTGGACGAAGGAAGACCACTCCCACCTCAGTCTGGAAATGCACCCCCAGATACATTAGAACTTGTATTCCCTCCAAGGTATTCCCTTTTGAGGTTGATAACCCACCCCAAGTTCTGGACAAAGGATATCACTCACTTCGTCACATCCCAACTCTCTTGTACAGATTTCGCTCTAATTAGCCAACTGCCCAGCTAGGGATGCACTAAATCTTTCTCACTGAAGAGTGGACGCGATCACCACCTTCACCTTGGTAAAGATTCGCAGTGCTGTGGCCAGCCCATAGGGCAGAGTTCGAAACTGGAAATGCCCCATGGAAACTGCAAAACAAAGGTATCACTGATGGACTGGATGAATTGGCATGAGCAAGTACACCTCAGAAAGATCTAGCGAGGTCAAAAACTCACCCTTCCATACAGCCACTATGACTGAATGCGAGGTCTCCATGCAAAAATGAGGTACCCGCAGGGCCCATTCACATGCTTTAAATTCAGAACCAGGAGAAAGAAGCCGCCTTTTTTGGGACCCACAAAATAAATTAAATACTGCCTGAGACTGCACTCGTCCGGGGGCACTTCAACCACTGCTTCTAGCTGAATCAGCATCTGCAGCGTGTCAGCCACCTTACCTTGGCCGGAGCCTTGCAGGGCAACAACAAATTCATCTGGAGAGTGGTTGGGCCAATTCCAAGGTGTAGCCTTCTCAAATAACCTTTAGCACCCACTGGTTGGAAGTAATTTGGGCCCATGCGGTGTAAAAGGTTTGCAGTCAACTGCCTAATGGTATCAACTCCACCTGGTCCCCCTCCCTTCATAGGGATTTCTTGGAGCTCCCCCCCCCCCCGAATAGTCCCTACCTCCTCCCTGACTCCCTCGAAAGGGCTGACCCCTGGGAGGATAGCAAGGATGCTGGAAGTGTGTATAGCATTCTGCTCTAAATCTCAAAGTCCCTGAAGAGACCCCTTGCTAGAGTCACCAGCTTCCTGCTCTTAGGCTTGTCTTCTGGTAGCTTCGGGACCTTGGACTCTAAGTCCTTGACCAGTTTTTCCAGCGCTTCTTCCAAAAGCAGCTTTCCTTAAAGGGAAGCTTACTAAGTCGGGTTTTGGAGACCACATCCGCTGCCCAATTTCTAAACCACAATAGTCATCGTGCTGATACCATTTAAGCCAGGGGTCTCAAACTCAAATTGCTTTGAGGGCCAAATGAGGACTTGTAGAGTAACCCGGGGGCCGCACAAGACGCAGGCCTCATTTGCATAAGGGCATCATTTGCATAAGGGCATCATTTGCATAAATATTTGCATAATGTTACCATACACTAACTTTTAGTAAACATGCCTCTTAATGAGTGTATGGATAAAGAAAGACTAATCGTCCCCCAACATCAACTCCCTTCTAGCTCCTGCCCCACCCAGCATCCGCTCCCTTCTAGTCCCCGCATCATCAGCCCATTTCCAGTCCTAGCTCCCTCCCCTGCAAGTGGCCTTGGTTGGACAGTTTTGAAACATGACAAACGTTTAACTGTTTCATTGGAAGCATCGTTGTGTGGAAGAGAGAAAATACAAAAATGCAGGAATTAGTTTGCTTTAAATGTGTGGATTACAAAAAGGTTCACTGCGTCTCAGTAATTTCATAACTTCGTGCATGCAGTTTTTTCTCGTCTGTGGAATATGTTTTTCTTCTCCAAGATACAGGAGATTGTAACCTTGGGCAACAAGCTCTTTCACCATTGGAAACAAACTAGCCTGTGGGTGTTTAAACATTTCCGTTTGCCTGCACCATCAACTATCCCCACGATTAACCTCAGACACATTTGAGAATGGATGCACTCAGCAACGCCCAATGTTCACCTGCTTAAAGGGGGCAAACCTAATTTTTCACTGGCAGGGGTCAATACATTTTGCAGATACGTATGTGTGCTTTTAAACAAGGGGAAAAATACCCAGCCTTATCCGGATGTTCACCATCCTCCTCTAGCTTCCCTTCTCTGCACCTGCGTACCTCCCTTCCACCAGCTGCAACTTTAACCTTCAGGTGCCAGGTTGAGAATACGACCCCCCCCCCCCTCCATAGCGTCAGAGTTGCAAAGATGAGGATCTGTATCTAGTTAATAGATTGCTCCACGAGGCGCTCACGTGTGGCGGACTTTGTACCGGGGGAGGGAGCTGGACACCTGCTAATAAATCCAAAGACAAAAGAGCCCCCCCCCCCATCCCTCCTCAAATGCGCTGTTTGGCCGAAAGCTACACCGCGGGACAGGAAGCACTTCAGTATTCCAGTCACTGAGGGCTGCCGTGAGGAGGGCAGCAGGTACTGCCACCCCCCCCCCGCCTCCTCCCCAGAGGGGGGTAACATAAAAAGCCTAAGCCAAGAGGACTAGAAAGAGCGGGTAGAGAGATGAGAACCGTGAGTTAGCCATTGCGTCACGACATTCATAAAACCACTGCTAGAGAACCCAAGGGGGCTTCTGCTCCAGTCGACCCCATCCCCTTTCTATGCTGCTGCTTCTGCTGCTGTATCCATACGCAGATCCGACCCACGGCCATACCACTACTACTGCTTCGCGCTCCTCCCCGGGCGAGGACTTGTTGGCGAAGAGGCAGCAGAGGCTGCAGCAGAGGCTCCAGCAGCAATTGTTGCTCGTCTCGCCTGTGGCTCCGCCTCGCTACCTGTCAGCGCGCTTCTGCCGCCGCCGGTGCTTCTTCCATTCATCCGATGTGACTGCGGCGGCAGAGGAGGGACGAGCGCCGGGGATTAGCCGGTCGGCAGCGGAGAGAAGAGTGATTTCCCTCTCACGGCTCTGTTAAGCCTGCCGGGGGCTGATGGGAATTCCCATCAGCCCCGGCAGGCTAACAAAGCCGCGAGAGAGGGAAATACTACTCTCTTCGCGGCCCTGAAAGCTGCCTGCCGCTGATGGGAGCTGAGAAAATGCTTTGCCGGGCAGATGGGAAGGGGCCGCGGGACAGTTGATTCTGCCGCTGCCATGCAGCGGCAGCCGCAGCAGAAGCCGGGGGGAGGTTTTTGTTTCTTCGGCATCGCGGGCCGCACAAAGGTCTCTCGCGGCGTGTTTAAGCCATGTTTTTAGTGGAGACTCTCACCAAATCGTATAGTGCATCTGCTAAATACGCTCACCCAGACTCTAGCTTAGCCATCGCTGACATCTTAGAAGGACCAGGGGTCAGACTCCGGCAATCCCTGTGCCCAATGTAAACACCCCACAAACGCCTGCAATGCCAGGGCAGTAATCTCAAAAGATTGCTTCAGCAGCACTTCAAGCTTTCGGTCCTGAGCATCTTTCAGCACTGTCCCACCTTCCACCAGAATGGTCGTGTTCTTGGTAACCACCGAGACTAGAGCATCCATCTTTGGGAGTGTAGTTTTTTTTTCTTCTAATGGAATAGGGTACAAGAGCGCCATTGGCCTGTCAACACGCTACCCTGCTCCACTTCAATCATCTCCTTTATGGCACTATGAAGCAGATAGGATGTTTATGGCTTTCGAATACCCTGCCATAAAGTATCCTCCAGAGTTCCTTCTTTCTTCTAGAAACCATGTACGATATTGACAGCCAAAAGGCTGTGCAATAAGCAGACAATTTCTCCTGCTGAAAAACTCTAAATATGGTAGGATCCTCCTTTGGCAGGATTTCCCCATCCTCCCGCTCCCCCAAAGGCTCTTCCCAGCGTTAAGACAGACCTTCTAGAGGGTCTTCCAAAACCCCTGAAACAACCAAATCATGGTCATCCCATGTGTTTGCTTCCACCCTCAAACCTGTAGATGCAGGTTCTCTCAGATCTTTGTCAGCTGGAGCAGATCTATCCCAACTTCCTTTTGGGTTCTATACTGTGGGAAGAATCCTGCACCTGGCCCTGCTTCATGCAGTAGGCCTATTGCAATAACGCAAACTCTGGTGAAAATGACAGCGCTGGATTAGTAGATGCTTCCCCAGGATTATCCAACTGCGATTGCTGCTCCCCCAGTTGACCAGGAGTCACCACTCGGCTCCCCGAGTGCTCTTCCACCTCCATTTCAGCTGTTTCTGACACTGCCGCATTCCCTGCCAAAATCAGGGGATCCTGTGGCTGTGGTGAATGCTGTTTGCATCCTGAATTGGCCCCTGCCTCAGAGAATGTTTTTAATTCAGAAGGTGTATTTCCCTGGAGTAGTTCCTCCACGGAGCGCCCTCCAACTCGCACCCACAGAAAATACCTGCTAGTGAAATACAAATGCGGCGGCTGCCACAAGCCACGCAGGTCACTCTGCTGGCCGGCATGCCGACTCCTGCGGTTGTACATTCCCACTCAAATTTGTGAGTCCCCTCTCACCTCTGGGGCTCGCTGAAGACCAGGACTCCAAGTACTGCAGCGGCAATCAACAGGCAGCTGCATTATTCCTTACAGCTTTTTCCTTCCTGAAAGAAATTAAAGGGCCAGGTCCTGCCACCAAAAAGTTCCCAAAAGTTGGGGAGGAGGATCGGAGGATCCCCAGGCCACAGAGGAGGGACTTAGGCATGTGAGGTGTGGGGCTAAGAGGGAGGGATTCGGACCACCAAATTCTGCACTCCAAAGAGCTGAATTAACAGCCCTGGGTCCACTGCAGAGCGTAACAGCAATTCCTTCTTAACCTCTATTTTCTTTTTTTTCCTTCCCTACAGTGGAGTCCAGACTGCACAGAAGCTCATCACCATCTGTTGGAGACTGAGAATATACTGAAATGGCAGAGGCACAGATCCTTTACAGAGTGACATCATTAAACCAATGTTTCTCAGTCTCCATCTGCTGGTGATAAGGCATAAACACATGTGTCTTGAGTGGACTGGAGGGACAATAAGGAAAGGAGCATTTCATCACGCCATGCTACATTTGAAATGGACTCTTGTCCTGAAAGCTATCCCTCAATAAATCTGTCACCATCTCTTGGCATCTCCTGTCCCAAGTGTGTTTATCTTTATGTTTTCATGCACTGAAGGAAAAGCATATACATACAAATACAAAAAAATACTTACCTGATACATTTCCTTTCCTGGAATCCTGCTAGAACAGTCCAAATAGGTTATGTCCCCATGCCAGCAGATGTTGGGGACAGAGAACACAGACATTTCCAGTGACATCCTCACTGGTATATGGCATTGTGCAGACAGAGCATTTTCTGGTATAATCATAAAAAGAACACGGTAAACTGTATAACAAACTCCTACAACCCCAAGGAATATACCCCAATAGGCCAGAGGAAAGCTCAGAATGGGATCCTTTCTTCACTAGCCAAAGGGGCAAGTGCGAGCACAGATGCCGAGATCCACAGGATGGGAAGAGGAGGGAGCAGCTGCAGATTTCCTTGGAAGGGTCCTGGACTGGTCTAGCAGAATTCGAGGAAACTAATTCATCAGCTGATTAAGATTTTGCCTTCTTTCTTTTCCTGCTGGACCAGGCCGGATAAATGGGAAATATCTAAGATAATCTACCTTCCCCTGAACATTCAATCTATAATGCTTCACAAAGGTATTCAAAGAAAACCAAGTGGCTGCCCTGCAAATCTCCACTGGTGCCACAACCTACACTCTGCCAAGGCAAAGTCCGAGCTCAGATGGAATGAGCCCAGAGACCTTCAGGAATTCTCCTACCCTTCCAAATGCATGCCAACTCTATGACTTCTCTAATCTACCGACACAGAGCAGACTGCCTCAACTTTGCAAGGTCCCCCAAAAAGAGCAAAAAGCCAATTTAACCTACAGAACAGGTTTATCACCTTTTAAATATCAAAACAGAATTATGCATTAACCAGATGAAGATCCTTGTCCTTCCATCAATACCTCCTTTTCGGAAAAGGCTAGATCACCTGAATAATGTGAAGAGAAGAAAGCATGACCACATCTGCTGAACACTCAAGAAGCACCTGCAACTCAACTGAGACATGCAGAGGAAATCACCACTAAGACCACCACCTTAAAGGATACATCCTTCAAAGTGGACCACCACAAAGTCTCAAAAGGAGGACCCATCAAAGCTCAAAACACCAGTGCAAGGTTCCACTGGGAAATCAAAGTACGGAAGGGGGGATGCAGATGTTTAATTCTCTGAGGGAACACAAAGGGAGCAGTACCCTCGCAGCAAGTCAGAGAACGTGGAGGTCACAGGTGCTTTATTATGTAAGGAGCCCAACGCGTTTAGGCCATAGCCTTCTTCAGAGGGTATAAATCTTCAAGAAAACAATACATATACAATTAATAAAAACCATAGTCAAAAAAATAACTACACTTACCTGGTAATTGTAATTCCTTGAGTGACGACAGTTCAGTCCTCTACCTTTGGGTTGTCAACCTCCTCCTGCAGCTTGGAGACTGGCATGTCAGAATCATGACATCACTGGATATAGCTTGCTGATCTCTCTCCTCAGCCCCAGTGTGAACTATTAACAAAGCAGATTCAAAGGAGCAACAAATAAGTAGCTAAAACCAATTAATGGAACCTAGTCTAAACTACCCATAGAACCTTTCAACCACTCCGGCAAGGCTTTCTTACGCCCTTTACTGCCATAGAAAGAATCAAAGATAAAACAGACCTATTTATTTAGCTGTATTTATATCCCGCTTTTCACTGGGTCAAAGCGATCAATTGGGGGATACATTTAACACGAGGGGATATGAGACATATGCTAATATTTACAGGGAACATGGGCAATGGAGGGTTAAGTGGCTTGCCCAAGACCAAAAGGAGTGCCTATAAGACTAGAAATCCCAGTCCCTCCGGCCTGAGATTGCTGTCCCCAGGTGGGACTTGAACTCCTGGCCCTCCGGCCTGAAGTACCTTGTCCTAACCACTAGACCACTCCTCCTCCATAACTCCTCGCCCGTAACGCTGGACCCCTCCTGAAAGAACTCTGGGTGGGATGGAGGACTGAACTGTCGTCACTCAAGGAACTACAATTACCAGGTAAGTGTAATTATCATTTCCTTATCGTTCCTCCAGTTCAGTCCTCTACCTCTGGGATGTGCCAGAGGAGTAATCATTGGGAGGGACCCTTCCAGTCGGCAGTCAACACCGCCGAACCGAAATGGGCATCATTAGCTGCTGCGACATCAAGACGGTAATGCTTACTAAACGTATGTAGAGACGACCAAGTCGTCACCCTACAAATGTCCCTTGGCGGGACCAAACTGCGCTCCGCCCAGGAACACGCTTGCGCTCTGGTGGAATGCGCCCGGAACCCTGCAGGCATGGATCGACACTGAAGCAGATAGGCGGAAGCAATCGCCTCCCGAATCCACCAGGCAATGGAGCCCTTAGCCACCGCCTCTCCTTTGCGCACACCTCCGAACACCACGAACAGCCGGTCCGATTTGCGAAAACACTTCATTACCTTCAAATACTGTCGCAACACCCTCTTTACGTCCCGTTCGCCGCCTTCTGGCAACCCCAGAACTGGCAAGCACACTACCTGATTCAAATGAAAGGGAGACACCACCTTAGGCAAAAAGGATGGAACCGGACGCAGCACTACTTTCTCCCTCAAGGAGGATAAGAACGGTTCCCTACATGACAACGCTTGCAATTCTGAAATGCGCCTAGCGGAGCAGATCACCACCAGGAATACTGTCTTTAACGTCAAGTCCTTCACCGAAGCCCTAAGCAACGGCTCAAAGGGAGGTTTGCATAACGCTGCTAACACCAGATTGAGATCCCAAGGCGGAATCAACCGTGAGAGACCGCCTTCAGAAAGTGAACCACATCAGGATGAGTTCCCAGCGGCACTCCCTTAACCCTGCCACGATAACAGGAAAGGGCTGCCAACTGAAAGCGCAAGGAACTGGCTACAAGATCTTTATCAAAGCCGTCCTGCAGAAAACCTAAGATAGACTGAATGGACACCGAAGATTTATTTATTTATTTTTATTTATTTAACAGTTTTTATATACCGCGCTATTCATCATCAGTGCGGTTTACATTTTAACAACCTTGTACTTAAGCATAAAACATATGTCAAGTTTACAGATAATAGGGAGTGAACAGGGATAACTGGGGTTAAAGATAATATAACAAATATTCACAACTATTTACAGTAAATTAGTATAGGCTTTGAGCTTCATAGGTTAGAAATGCACTAGATTTTGATCTGGGGCAAGGAATGGAGTTTTGGGAATGCCCAAATCAGATGCCTGGAACACCAATCCTCAAATATATGCCACACACACACAAACGCCAAGGATGTGGACTATTTCCGTGCTCTAAGCAGCATAGCAACAACCGCAGCCGAATAGCCCTTCTTCCTTAGACTGGCCCTTTCAATGGCCATACCGTAAGCGAGAACCAATCCACTTGGGGCATGAAGAGAGGCCCTTGTAGCAGTAGATCCGCCCTCGCTGGCAGCCGCCAGGGATCTCTGTCTAGGAGACGCACGAGGTCTGCGTAACACGGACGCCTCGGCCAGTTGGGCACCACCAGAAGCACTCTTCCCAGGTGAGCTCCGATCTTCTGAATCACCCGACCTATCAACGCCCACGGAGGAAAGACATACAGCAGACCTGCGGACGGCCACCGATGCAACAGCGCGTCGATGCCCTCCGACATTCTTTCTCACCTTCTGCTGAAGAACCTGCTGGCTTTCGCCGGCTGGAAGGCCGCCATCAAATCCATTGGTGTCCCCCAGCGAACTACTATCTGTGCAAAGATTTCGGGATGCAGCTCCCACTCTCCTGCATCCACCCGAAACCTGCTGAGAAAATCCGCCTGGACATTGTCCTTTCCTGCGATGTGTGCTGCCAAAATTGCCGACAACCGACTCTCTACCCAAGCGAACAACACGTCCGCCTCTTCTTCCATTGCTGCACTCCCCTTGCCGCCCTGACGGTTGATGTAGGCAACCATCGCAGAGTTGTCGGAGAGAACACGAACTGGGCGACCTAGCACCAACTCTTCGAACGCCTGAAGCGCCCGGGCGACTGCTCGAAGTTCCAGGCGATTTATCGACCAGGAAGCCTCCAGGGGAGACCAACAACCCTGCGCGAACCTGCTCCCGCAGTGGGCTCCCCAACCCGCCAGGCTGGCGCCCGTTAATAATGGAAGCCAATCCAGCTGTTCCAGCGGCATGCCGGCTGACAGTGAAGACTGGAGCAGCCACCACTGAAGAGACTGCTTGACTTTGATTGGACACAGAAGCCGCTTGCTCAAAGGATCGGACTGATGCGACCAGCGGCGAAGTACTGCCCTTTGCAGGGGCCGCATATGAACTTTGGCCCATGGCACCGCTTCCAGCGTCGCCGCCATTGTTCCCAGCACTCAAAGATAGGACCATGCCGATGGCAATGGAACGGGCCTGAACTGGAGAATCAGACTCCTCAAAGCCTGAGCTCTCTTGTGCGGCAAAAACACTTGTCCTCGCTTCGTGTCGAACCGTACCCCCAGGAGGGCTCCAGACCAGACTTGGTCGGATTGACCACCCAACCAAGACTCTGTAAGAACTCCACTACTCTGCTTGTTACCCGGATGCTCTCTGCCTCGGACTTGGCCCAAATTAACCAACTGTCGAGGTAAGGGTGCACCAGAATTCCTTCTTTGCGCAATGCCGCCGCCGCCGCCACCATAATTTTGGTGAAAGTTCACTGCGCCGTTGCCAGACCGAAGGGCAATGCCTGGAACTGATAGTGGCCCCAGGGAAAAGCGAACCTTAGAAACTTCTGATGAGTTGCCCGGATAGGTATGTGTAAATTCGCCTCCATAAGATCCAGCGACGTCAAATACTCTCCCTGACACACCGCCACAATGACCAATCGCAAAGTTTACATTCGGAAATGCGGAACCCACAGACGACTATTCATGCCTTTCAGATCTAAAATGGGCCGTAACGTTCCGCCCTTCTTTGGCACCACGAAATAAATGGAATACCGACCCACACCGTACTCTTTCGGTACTTCCACGACCGCCCCTAACTGGATAAGCCGCTGCAAGGTACCACTGATTGCTAGGACTTTCTTTGGCCCCCTGCAGGGCGACATGACGAAGGAATCCTGCACGGGCCGCGCCAATTCCAGTGCATAGCCCTGCCGAATTATCTCCAACACCCACTGGTCGGATGTGATGTGGGTCCACGCAGAAAAACTCCCGCAGTTGCCCGCCTATGGGAGGCCCCTCCGCCGGGACCCGCCTCATTTCATTGTGACTTGCGATTTGCGGAAGCGGGGCCTGAGGAGAAACCTCTATTAGCTCCCCGAAACCCGCAGAATCCCTGGGCCCGAAACGGAAAGCGGCCCTTCTGGAAACTTCCAAACTGCGTCGTACGAAATCTCTGGAAATCCCGAAACTGGCCCCAATAGCCTTGACCGGATTTCCCCTGTTTCGGCTTATCCTCCAGGACTCTACCCGCCTTGGACTCCCTGAGATCCTTTACCAACTTATCCAAATCTTCTCCAAATAGCAAGCCGCCTTTAAACGGCAGCTTACTGAGTCGAGATTTGGAAGAACCATCCGCCGCCCAATTTTGCAACCACACGGACCTGCAGGCGGCCACCACGGACGCCGTGCTATTGGCAAGCGCTCTGATCAAATCATAATGCATGTCCGCTAAATATGCTGCTCCGGACTCCAGGCGACCCAGCTCCTTGAGCTCCTCGATATCCATGTGCGGAGACTGACGCAGCCTCTGGACCCATCGCAAACACGCCCTAGCCACCCAAGCTCCACAGATGGAGGTTTGCAACGACAGCGAATCCGCCTCAAAGGTCTGCTTCAGTAAGCCGTCAACTTTACGGTCTTGGGCATCTCTCAAGACTGCACTGCCTTCCACCGGGATGGTGGTCTTCTTTGTAACTGCCGACACCACCACGTCCACCCGCAGCGCCCGAAACCTTTCCTTATCGGCCAGAGGATAGAGCCTATTCATAGTCCGTATGTCTCGAAGTCCTGTTTCTGGCCGGTCCCATTCTTCTTGGATCATTCGGTCGACTACTCTGTCTACTGGAACCACCACCTGCGTCTGCCGAACCGCCTGAATAACCGGATCTTCAACCTCCTCCTCTGCAGGTAACTGTGTAGCGAGATTCAGCATCTGCATAGCTTCCGTGATCAACGCTGTAAGCTCTTCTCTACGGAAGACCCTAATAATCTTAGCCTGATCCTCGGGTTCAGGAATCTCCCCTTCTTCCACATCCTGCGTACCCTCATCCTGCTCCCAGTCCGTATCCTCGACTTCTGGCCAATCGCCTTCCGCAGATGCCGAAGCATGTGCTCTCGCTCTTTTAGGCGCCAGAAGTTCCTCGCCTACCTCATCTGTCATCTCCAATTGCTGGGAAGGACCGGCAAGTGGCAAGGACCCCGGCAACTTACCCTGACGCCTCAAACAAAAGGCTTGATGCATCATTAAAATGAAATCAGGGCTAAAATCCTTGAGATCCCCTGCCTGCGTTGCCAGCAGAGCTCCTGAGGGTCCCGACAATTCCTCCAACGCCGACTCTCGCGCAGGAGGCTGCGGAGAAGCTACCACCCTCTCCGAAGTCCCCTGCGCCTCTGGGGACTCTAAGGTCCATCTGCTGCTCCATCGTGGAAGAAAGGGTAGCACAGCCCTGGCACACTCCTGAATCGGCCATCGTGCCCCTCCGGGTGCCACAAACAATACACTGCGGGCATGCCGCCATAGAGCAGCCAAGCAACGGACTGCCTGACAATCCTATATTTTTTTTTTTTTTTCAAACCTCGTGTAGCACCAAATTAAACTTCAGCCTAGCGCCACTTAAAAAAAGAAAACTAACAAGGCAAACAGTTTTCCCCACGCTCTGACCCCCGAGGGAAGGACCTCCCCCTTAGGAAGGACCCCCGCCCTTGAAGAGGCCGTTTTGCGTGGAAAAGAAACCAAAATAAACAAAGAAATAAAGAAATAAAATAAAGAAAGGGAATTAAAGCGCTAACACGCTAAAACCAAAGTACCTTAATGCTTCAAAGCTCCGGGCTTGCAACCTGCCCGGCAGCCACGCAGCCTCTCCGTGCTATCGAAAATGGCTGTCGAGAGCCCCAAGAACAAGAAGGGCGCCAAATTGAGCAGCGGGCAACGCCGTGGTCTTTCACTGAGCTCCCTGCCTCTAAACGCAGCCTGTAACCAGTGAAATGCCTACCGGTCAGGTCTGCGACGCAGTTCAATGCCTTCTTTTTGAGCTGTGCCGCCCTGTTACGAACTCCCCACAGTGCTGTAGAGCTGTCTAGCCTGAACCCCCCGGAGCCGCGTGTAAGCAGCCACCGCAGTCCGGAAAGGGAATCACGCTGGCGATAGTGCTCTCCCCCGTAGAGTCCGGGGGGAGAGAACCCTTGGTTCACCGACGGAGAAAAACGACTTCCTGAGCTAGAATTATTTTTTTTTTTCTAAAACAGGCAGGGAGCAAAAACGCCAATGCCCCTTTTTTTCTTTTCTCTTTTTTTTTTTTTTTTTTTATAGACAGTGCCCAAAATGCAACTCAAACTAAATTAAACCAAACCAAACTAAATCTACACTATCCTACAAGCTCCTTATTCGTTTCTCCAGGGAGCCTCGTACAAGGCTCTCCACGTCCTCCTGCTGCATGGAGACTGGTCACACTGGGGCTGAGGAGAGAGATCAGCAGGCTATAATCTGACATGTCAGTCTCCAAGCTGCAGGAGGAGGTTGATAACCCAGAGGTAGAGGACTGAACTGGAGGAACGATAAGGAACACAAATAAATAAAAACAAATGTTCAAAATAATAATAATAGTATAAATATATCAACTAATAAAACATAAAAGTATAAATATAGCAAACTGATAAAACGTACACTGATAAAAACCTATTAAAAAGGCCTATTAAAAGGGCAAGGCGGAATATAATTTGAACCCGGAAAACATTTAACCTATAAAATATATGAAAGCATACATGCCTAGAGAGAGGATGAGGAGGAACAAAAAGCAGTGCCTACTGATACACTAATACTCACGATGGTTTTCCAATTATCTTTTGAAATTGCATACAGTGTACCATCGTGAGTATTAAGTGTATCAGTAGGCACTGCTTTTTGTTCCTCCTCATCCTCTCTCTCTTTAGGCATGTATGCTTTCATGTTTTATAGGTTAAATGTTTTCCGGGTTCAAAGTATATTCCGTCTTGCCCTTTTAATAGGTCTTTTTAATAGGTTTTTATCAGTGTAAGTTTTATCAGTTGCTATATTTATACTTTTATATTAGTTGATATATTTGTTTTATTGGTTGATATATTTATACTATTATTTTTATTTTGAACATTTGTTTTTAATTTATTTATTATTTATGTTTTTGACTGTTTTTTATTAATTGTATACGTATTGTTTTCTTGAAGATTTATACCCCCTGAAAGCGGCTATGACCGAAACGCATTGCGGTCTCTTACATAATGAAGCACCTGTGACCTCCACTTACCACTTGTCTTTTGTGTTTTTTCGATGTTTAATTCTCCTACAGGAACCATGCCACATCAAGATGCAAAGCCAAGGATCCCCCTTGAAACAATGCCACAATATTCACCTTGAGCAAGTTCAAGACCAAGCCCGTCTCCAGGCCATCCTGAATGAAGGTAAAGACTGAAGGGATGCCCATACGCCAAAGAGAAAACCTCTTGTGGCATACAAATACTCGAAGACTCGCTACACCCTGACATATGCTAAGGAGGTAAAGGCACAACAGGAATCCATAGTCAAGATCAGCAATAGCTCTTTCTACAAAATTGCCTCCATCAAAGGGCCAAGCCATAAGCTAAAAAGCAGACAGATCATCCAAGAGGACAGAGCCTTGTTGCAGATTACCTTTCCCCTGACAAAAGGGAAGAGGAATCCCTGCAAGCAGATGCACAAGTTCTGCATACCAGGGGCACCAGGGCCAATCCAGAGTCACCAGGACAGCCATCCCTGGATGGTCTTCTATGTTTATCTTTTATCAAAACTTGATATACCACTCCTTAGCCAGATAGCAGGGTGGTTTATAAACTATAAAAACACCAATATAGTCAGAAGAGCAACTTCTGCAAATCTGGAAAGAAGCAAAAAAATTGTGGATGCTCTCCAAGATGCATTAGACAAATGGTGATAGAACCAACAAGGGAAAGCTCAACGCTGGATTTAGTGCTCACCAATGGCGATAGCGTGTCGAATGTCTGCGTGAGTGCCCCTGGGAGCAGCAGCGATCATCACACGGTGTGGTTTGAGATAAAAGCCATGGTACAGGCCAATCATAGCAGGCTCAAAGTCCTAAACTTTAAAAACACCAACTTCAATAAAATGGCCGAGTACCTAAAGGAGGAGCTGACAGGGTGGAATGAGATAAGAGAAGTGGAATTGCAATGGGCTAAACTAAAGGTGGCAATAAAAGGGGCAACAGATAAATATGTAACAAAAGTAAACAAAAACAAGAGGAGAAGAAAACCTATTTGGTTTTCCAAAGAAGTGGCTGCTCAAATAAAGGCAAAAAACACAGCTTTCGCAAAATTCAAAAGCTCGCAAACAGAGGAACACAAAAATGAATACAGGATCAAACTGAAAGACAAAGAAATAAGGATAGCAAAATCAAAGGCAGAGGAAAAGATGGCTAATGATGTGAAGTGTGGTGACAAAACCTTCTTCAGGTATATTTGGGAAAAGAAGAAGATCAGAGGTGGAATTGCAGGACTCAGAAGTGCTGCGAACGGACTCGTGGAAAATGACATTGAAAAAGGGAAATTGCTAAACGAATACTTCTGCTCAGTTTTTACTATAGAAAGTCCTGGAGAAGGACCACCTGTGACTCCCAAATATAAAAATGGGAATGAAGTAGTTACACCATTCACAGAAGATAAGGTGTTAGAACAACTTGCAAAACTGAAAGTGGACAAGGCCATGGGACCGGATGGGATACATCCCAGGATACTAAAAGAGCTCAGGGAGGTTCTTGCAGGGCTGTTAAAGGATGTTTTCAACAGATCCTTGGAAACAGGAGAGGTTCCTCAGGACTGGAGAATGGCTAATGTCATACCTCTACACAAAAGTGGTGACAGGGAAGAAGTGACAAACTACAGGCCTGTGAGCCTTACCTCGGTGGCAGGAAAAGTCATGGAGGCGCTCCTGAAAGAGCGAATAGTGAACTTTCTGAAAACCAACAGGTTGCAAGACCCGAGGCAACATGGTTTTACCGAAGGACGATCTTGCCAAACAAATCTGATTGAGTTCTTGGACTGGGTGACCAGGGAGCTAGAACAGAGGCATGTGATGGATGTCATCTACCTGGATTTCAGCAAAGCCTTTGATACTGTTCCTCATAGGAGGCTTATCAAACTCAGTAGCTTGGGGATGGATCCCAAGGTGGTAAATTGGATCAGAAATTGGTTGACTGACAGATGACAGAGGGTGATGGTAAATGGAGCTCACTCGGATGAAGGGAAGGTGATTAGCTGGGTGCCCCAGGGGTCGGTCCTGGGCCCGGCACTGTTCAATGTATTTGTGAGTGATATTGCTGAAG
This sequence comes from Ichthyophis bannanicus, assembly GCA_033557465.1. Taxonomy (NCBI): domain Eukaryota; kingdom Metazoa; phylum Chordata; class Amphibia; order Gymnophiona; family Ichthyophiidae; genus Ichthyophis; species Ichthyophis bannanicus. The sequence continues at coordinate 895,989,564 of CM066035.1, read as the reverse complement.
GACTGAATGGAAAGGTTTGTCTTTATGCAGATAAGATGAAAATTTGCAACAGAGTAGACTCCCCCGAGGGAGTGGTTAACATGAGGAAATATCTACAAAAGCTGGAAGAATGGTCAAATGCTTGGCAATTAAGATTTAATGCGAAGACGTGCAGTCATGCACTTGGGTAGCAGAAATCCAAGGGAAATGTATGCAATAGGGGGCGAGAGGTTGGTGTGCACAGATCAGGAGAAAGACCTTGGTGTGACTGTTTCTGAAGATCTCAAGGTGGCAAAACAGTGCGACAAGGCAGTGGCAAAAGCCAGGAGGATGTTGGGCTGCATACAAAGAGGAATCACCAGCAGAAAGGAAGAGGTACTTATGTCACTGTACAAGTCGCTGGTGAGGCCTCACTTGGAATACTGTGTTCCGTTTTGGAGACTGTATCTTGCAAAGGATGTAAAAAGACTGGAAGCTGCTCAGAGGAAGGCGACCAAAATGATTTGGAGCCTGTGTCAGAAGCCTTATGAGAAGAGACGAAGACCTAAACATCTACACTTTGGAGGAGAGGAGGGACAGGGGAGATATGATTCAGACCTTTAAATACTTAAAGGGATATAATGAACAAACAAACCTCTTCCAAAGACGGGGAAGCTGTAAAACTAGAGGGCACAACAGGAAGCTGCAAGGTGGTAAATTGAAAGGCAATGACAGGAAAGCACAGTTACTTACCTGTAACATGTGATCTCTGGGAACAGCAGGAATAAGTCTTCACATATGGGTTTCGTCGGTACCGACGGAGCCTACGCAGGAATGCTCCCCAGCGTCCAAAAGGAAAGCTTTTGGGAGCATCCCACAGCGCCTGCGCGCTGCCTTCCCGCCTTTCCTGGAAAAAAGACAGGTAAATACACCTCCTGGTTCAGATGAAAAGGTGAGACCACTTTAGGCATAAAGTGTGGATTAGTCCTGAGGACTACCTTGTCATGATGGAACCTTGTATAAGGAGGATTAGCCACCAAGGCTTGCGGCTCACTGATACGGCGAGCTGAGGTGACTGCAATGAGAAAAATAACCTTCCAGGAAAGGAATTTCAAGGAGGTAGTGGCTAAGGGTTCAAAGGGTGGCTTTATAGGCTGGCCAAGAACCAAATTCAAATCCCATGCCACTGGAGGTGGTCTAATGGGAGATTTAGTTAAAAGAAGGCCTCTCATGAATCTTGCAATAAGAGGATGAGAGGAAATAGGCTGTCCATTGCGAGGTTTAAGGGATGCTGCAATAGCACTCAAATGGACTCTTACTGAATTCGTTTTAAGGCCTCCATGGGAGAAATGCAGCAAATACTCTAGTAAAGAATTCAGAGGTATTGCAAGAGGGTTAAGACCCTTCTCTGCACATCAAATGGTAAATCCTTTCCATTTAAAAGCATAGGAATGTCTAGTGGAAGGCTTTCTGGAAGCATGAAGGATATCCTTCACTTGCTGAGAAAGATGCAAATCTTGAAGGTCTAGGCTTTCAGCAACCAGGCTCTGAGGTGAAGAGACTGGGGATTTGGGTGCCACATCGTTCCCTCCTCCTGGGACAGGAGGTCTGGAGCAGATCCCAAGTCCAGGGAGGGAGCTTGAGAGAGATGCAGAAGTAGAGGGTACCACACTTGGCGTGGCCAATGTGGTGCTATGAGGATCATAGACCCCTTGTCTCTCTGAAGTTTGAAGAGTGTCTTGGGAATTAGGGGAATGGGTGGAAAGGCATAGAGGAAGTCTTGCCCCCAATGGAGGAAGGCATCTTTGGCCTGAACTCCCTGACATGAAATCCTGGAACAGAACCGGGGAAGTTTGGCATTCCACGGACTTGCAAAGAGGTCTATGTCCGGGGTTCCCAAAATTCGGAAGATCCTGGCTAACTGGTCCCCATGGAGGGACCATTCGTGTGGAAGCAGAACTCGACTGAGTCTGTCTGCCCAAGAGTTTTGAACCCCTGGAAGATACATTGCCATGAGATGAATTTGATGCTCTCTGGCCAAGGCCCACAATCTCAGAGCTTCGTTGCAAAGCGACAGAGAGCCAGTCCCGCCCTGCTTGTTCACAGAGAACATGGCTACTTGGTTGTCCGTGTGGATCAGGACCGTCTTGTAGCTGAGCAGGGTGTGGAAGACAGAGCTAGAAAAATTGCTCTGAGCTCTAAGAGGTTGATATGTAGAGATGTCTCCTGTAAAGACCAGATGCCCTGAGTGGAGAGATCTTGTAGAGGAGCTCCCCAACCCCTTGGGGAGGCATCCGTTGTAAGGGTTGCTTGGGGTAGCAACTGTTGAAAGGGGGACCCCAGCAACAGATTTTGAGTGGACTTCCACCACTGGAAGGACCAAAAGAGGCAACTGGAGGTTGCTATTTTGTCTGACAGGCAACCTGATGCCTGGGTCCATTGGGTGGACAGAGTCCACTGAGCTGCCCTCATGTGAAGGCGAGCGTAAGGAACCACATGCACGGTGGATGCCATGTGGCCTAACAGTTGTAACATCTCTCGAGCAGTTAAATGGGACTTTAACTGAATTTGAGAGGCTAACTGCACCAAGCGTAGGCAACGGGCCTGGGGAAGATAGGCCCTTGCAGTTGTGGTATCCAGCAAGGCCCCTATGAACTCCAATGACTGAGTAGAGGTGAGTTTGTGATTTTGGGATGTTTATTACAAGTCCCAGATACTGAAGAACACACCTTGTGCAGGCTAGGGAAGTCTGGGCCTCTGACTGGGATGGAGCTCGGATGAGCCAGTCGTCCAGATATGGGAATACAAATATTCCTAGAGTGCGTAGAAATGCAGCTACTACTGCCATGCATTTTGTGAACACTCTTGGAACAGAGGCCAGACCGAAAGGAAGCACTCTGTATTGGTAGTGCTTTCCCTGATAAAGGAACCGAAGGAACCTTCTGTGTGTTGGATGAATGAGGACATGGGTGTACGCATCCTTGAGATCTAGAGAACAAAGCCAATCCTGACTCTGAAGGTATGGAAGGAGAGCACCGAGAGAAATCTTGAATTTCTCCTTGCATAGAAACTTGTTCAATTCTCTGAGATCTAATATGGGTCTGTAGCCCCCTGTTTTCTTTGGGATAAGAAAATAGGGGGAGTAGAACCCTGAACCCTGTTGAAGAAGGGGTACTTCTTCTATTGCCCTTTGGGCAAGAAGGGTAGCAATCTCCTGACCCAGAAGGTCGAGGAGAGATGTTGGAGACTTGAACTGTCTCACCATGGTGTGAGGAGGAAGGTTTAAGAAATGAAGCTTGTACCCCTCCCTTATGATGGAGAGGGTCCAGTGCTCTGCTGTGATTTGTTCCCGTCTGGGAGCAAAGTAAGCTAACCTTCCTGGAATGGTGAGAGGGTCTGGTTCTTCTAGAGCCAGAAAAGCTAATTTCTCTAGTTGTAAGTCAAAGGCCCGTAGCAGTCCTTGTAGCCTTAGGCTTGGCTTGTTTAGGTTGTTGCTGATGCTTTGCAGCAAAACGACCTGCAGAAGATGCCTGGTGACCATAACCAGGGTATTTCCCTTTTTTGGGAAAGAAAGCCTTTTTGAATAACCTTTTTCTAGCAGGAGCATTAGTAGACTGACAGTCTATCTAAGGCAGAATTTTCAGCATCCATCTGAGTGGCCTTTGCTTGCCAATCCTTGCCAAAAAGGTTTTCACCTGTACAAGGAAGATTTCCTAATCCATCCTGGACCCAGGGTTCCAAATCAGAAGCTTGTAACCAAGCAAGTCTGCGTGCACCTATGGCAATAGCCAAGGCTCTGCTGGCACACTCAAGAGTCAAAGGCTGCACGGTTGGAAAATTTGGAAACATCCTGGGCATGTTTAAGCCAGGTGAGAAACTCCTCCCTTTTATCTTCTGAGATAAAAGGAGATAAAGTTAGCAGATGATCTGTAACTTCTTTTAGAAACATCCCCATATAGAGACTATAGGAGTTGATTCTGGCAGTAAGCATATTGGCCTGGAAAATTCTCCTGCCAAAAGCATCCAAGGTTCTGCATTCTCTTCCTGGAGGATTAGATGAGTGTCTTTTTGCACTCTCTTTTTCATAGCAGACTCCACCACAATAGAGTGGTGAGGAAGCTGAGTCTTATGAAAGCCAGGACAAGGAGGAACACGGTACATGGTGTCCAACCTGCGAGAATGAGGGGAAGTAGTAAGAGGTGTCTCCCATATGCCCAACATGTGATCATAAAGGATCTCATGAATTGGTAAAGTAGCTGCCTCTTTAGGAGCCTTAGGATATTGTAAAATATCTAATTTCTTGGCTCTAGGCTCTGGTTCAGGGGCCACTGAAATAGAGAGGCTCCTGGCCACTTCCCTAATGAAGTCTTGAAAAGACAAGTCTTCTGGAGGTGACCACCTTCTTGGAGAAGAGGGCTCCTGAGGAAGGAGTACCGATGCTTCGACAGAAGCCTCTGATTCATCAGAGTCTTCGGAGGAATCGAAGTATCGCCTGTCTGGATGCTCTTGGAGAGCCCGATACGCGTACCGAGTGGTATCGACATCGGGAGTGATTGGTACCGATTCGGTACCGATGGGCATCACAGGACAGGCAGGGTACCGCTGCAGTCGACACCGAAGCTGATGTCGATGCAATCGGTACCAGCACCGGAACCGATATCAGTGCCGGAACCAGTACAGACAATGGAGTTTGTTGCGGTACCGGAAGCGTCGCAGCTTGTATGAATGCCGTGATGGCACGCTGCATGGTCAGAATATTCTGATCCATCGACGCAACCAATGTCTGGATGACGGTACCAGTGGAAACTACCGGTACCCCAGAACATGGCAACAGGTGATCGGTCACAGCCACACCATCGATGTCAACCTGTGACCCCATAGATTAAGCTTTGGAAGCCGGAGCTTCCCGCTGGGGTAATTTTGCTGGTGCAGGATCCTCGAGAGCAAGCCCGGAGGCATCTCGATACTTAGAGGGAGATCTACCCTTCGAGGACCGGCTGGACTTATGTTTGGTTACCTGAGATCCATGGGAGGAAGCAGCAGCCCTGGAAGATGTCGATGCCACCGAAGCTGCATCAGAGGGAAACAGGGTACTGAGCTTTGCTGCTCGATTCTGTCGACCTCTTTTAGACATCATGGAACAGGATTCACAATCGGTGATGGAGTGGTCAGGACCCAAACATTTTAGACACCAGTCATGGGTGTCGGTGATAGAAAGAGTACCGCTGCACTTCGTGCACTTTTTAAACCCGGAAGCGGGCTTTTCCATGAGGAAAATTCTTCTAGGCCGAAGGCCCAAAAGGAAAAATAGCACAGAAGTGGGAAACGGTTTTTTTTTTTTTTTTTAAAGAAAGAAAAGACCGGCGGTACCGGTCCGACGTCGAAGAAGGCAGACACGCGACCAAAGAAATAAAGAAAAATAAAGAACTTCTTCAGCGGTGACAGGAAAACGACCTGCTGGCGCCGCAGAAAAGAAGAACTGGAGAGAGGCAGTTAGGAAAGGCGGGAAGGCAGTGCGCAGGCGCTGTGGGATGCTCCCAAAAGCTTTCTTTCTGGACGCTGGGGAGCGTTCCCGCGCAGGCTCCGTCGGTACCGACGATACCCATATGTGAAGACTCATTCCTGCTTGTTCCTGGAGATATACTTTTTCACAGAAAGGGTGGTGGATGCTTGGAATGCCCTCCCGATGGAAGTGGTGGGGGCAAACACGGTGACGGAATTCAAAATGGCATGGGGAACTTCCGGTGACGTCACCGAGCGGGATGGCAGCGAAGTGACCAAGCTCCGCTGCCAATGCCTGCAAATCGGGCATAAAAACCCCGAATTAAAAGGCAAACAAGGCGGGATGTAGGAGCAACCAGAGCCGCTGCTCCCCACAATCAGCTGTGCCCGAAATTGCGAATAGCTGTCTGACCCAGAGCCGCGGGAGCCAGCGGTGTGCAGGGCGGAGCGGAGGTGAATGCGGTGCGGCAGCACAGCGGAGGAGAGAGCCCCGATATGAGTGCGGCTAATTAACACTCCGGAGAAGAAGCGCGACACGACACTGGGCGGCCGGCAGCAGCAGCTACCGAGTGGAGGCAGCCCGGTAAGAGAAGACGGGAAGGAGAGTGCGCTGGGACTCCGGGGCTCAGAAACGCCACGTGGTTGAGGGCAGAGAAGGCCGAATGTAACACCACGTGGAGGGGGAGAAAGAAAAGTGCATGCGGGGAAGCTGAACTGCTGAGAGCAAACTGCAGAACTGAAGCGGCAGACTGTTGGAGATATCCCCGAGCATGGCGAAAGAGTAATTGATTTGAATCCCGAGCAGAGCTTGAGGGGGAGTGATACAGAGCCGTCAAGGCCCAAGCGGGTGAAGAGGTGTAAGTAACAAGGACAGAGTTAAGAGCTAGAGTCCCCAGCTATCCAGGAGCTGCAGAGTGCCTGAAAGTCTGGATCCACGGACCCAGCCCCTGCTGTTTGAACACAGAGATCTGCCACCTCCTATACAGAGCGCCATATAGCACAAATAGCAGAAGGCCTGCTCAGAGGAGTAAGGCGCAGGGATTTCTGGGCCCCCGGCATCCATGAGAGAGCTGAGCTAATACGTCGGGTGGGCGGCAGAGCGACCATGGAGAAAGGTAAAAGTGGACCCTCAGCCAAGAAGAAGCTAGCTGAGTACCGCTCCACCTATGCTACAGCCAAAGGCGGAAACGAAGGAGATAAGGGAGGCAAATCGCCTCCCCCGGCGCCCACTGAATCTGAACCGAGGGTGGAGACTGAGAGCAATTCAGAGTTCAGGAGCATGCTGAAGGACTGGCTCGTTGAATTGAAAGAGGAAATTAAGTCCGAGCTCAGTGGGGTGAAGGAGGAGTTAAAAGAGACAATTCAAGCATTGCGACAAGAGATAGTGGATTTGGGCAACCGTGTAGAAGAAACGGAAGGCCGTGTGGAACAACAAGGTGAAGCCGTAGAAGAGCTCCAAAAAGGATGGGAAGAACACTCATGTGGCTTAAGTGATTTGCAGGTGAAACTGGAGGACCTCGAAGATAGATCAAGGAGATGCAATATAAGGGTACGAGGCCTCCCGGAAGAGCCACAATACAAGAACTCAGAAGAAGTGGTGGAAAAAATATTCAACTTGCTGCTAAAGTCGGCGGCTACAGGGGAAGACGAGATTGGAGCGATGATGCGGATAGAGAGAGCACACAGAAGCTTGGGCCCGATGAGGGACAACAAGCTTCGCGATATCGTAGTATGTCTCAGCTCGTACAAGAGCAAGGAAAAAGTACTTTGGGCGGCAAGGACACTGAAACAATTTGTCTGGGAAGATCATAAGTTAGAATTCTTTCAGGACTTGTCCCCCGGAACGTTGCAACGTAGAAGAAACCTTAAAGAAGTGACGGAATATCTGCGGCGGGAAAATCTGCGCTATAAATGGCTGTTTCCATTTGGACTGTTGCTTACAGTAAAGGGCAGATCAAGACGAGTGCAGTCATGCGAGGAAGCATGGACAGCATTAAGAGAGTTAGGTGCCATACACCTGCCAGAGGGCACACAGACATCCAATGGAAGTACAAAAAACACAGGGACTCCAGCAACAAAATGGAACGCACAGCGCTGGCACAGAGCACCAGTTGGAGGGAGAAGATTGGCGAGACTGAACCGCGGGAGTGCCAGACCACCGTCTGCAACCACTGAAGTGAGCTGAGCTTAAGACTTTGCATGCTGTTTTGACTAGAGTGTAGTGTAAGGGGTTGGGGGGGAGTGGCGGGGAGGGGTGGGTGTGGTAGACAAGTAGGGGGTAAGGACGAAGGGGGATGGGTGGGGTGAGACGGGGGAGTTGGGTGGAAGGGAGAGGGCAGGCTTAGGCTCGATAGTCACGAATAAGGAGGTCATGACTCCCGTACGGGAGGCAGGTCAGGGGTGGGAGTTGGGGAGGACGGGGGGTGGGTTAGAGTGGGGGGAGGGAGGGGGGAGGATGGGAGGGGAAGGGGTAGGGTGGGCTGAGGGGGCGCAAGGGGGGGAGAGTAGGACACCGGTGATTTGAAAATTATCACCCTAAATGTGAAAGGTTTAGATTCACCCTTCAAAGGCAGAAAGAAATTGTACAGGGAAATAATTAGGCAAAAAGCCTCATTGGTCCTCTTGCAAGAAACTCATTTATTACGCAGACACGAATCATTAGTGAAGCCCAAAGGATACACTGAGTTAGTGTTTGCTTCTAATCTGCGAGAGCGAAAAGAGAGGGGGGGTAGCGTTGCTGGTCAGTGGGACACTCAAAGCGGAGATACACACAGTAATTCGGGATAGAGGAGGTCGATATCTACTGGTGCGAATGAAGATAGGGGATGAATGGTTTTGTGTAACTAATGTGTATGCTCCCACTGGGGCACAGAAAGATTTCTGGGAGGAAGTGGATGAGAAAATGAATGCATTAGGCGAGGGAGTGCGGATATGTGGTGGAGATTTCAATATGACTTGGGAGGTGGGGAGAGACTCCACGGGGAAGGGGGAGGGGAGGCGGGCAGATAGGAGTAGGTACCAGCAATTCATAAGGGCTAATGATTTGATTGATGCCTGGCGATTGCTCAACCCTAGTCAGCGTCAATACTCCTTTTCAGCAGTGCACGGTACGTACTCTAGGATAGACACTATCTGGGTAGGGAAGGAGATTGCAGGTAGGATTATTGAAGGAGAGATGGAGCCGATTACATGGTCAGATCACGCACCAGTGCGGGTGACATTGAGGGGGCGGGGAGAAGATAGGGGAACCCGCTTCTGGAGATTGAATGAGGCTCTTTTGAGTGATGCTAGGGTGGTGCAAGATGTACGAAGATTGATACCAGAATACTTCGTGCATAACGCTACGGGAGACGTTCGACAGGGCGTGGTGTGGGATGCTTTCAAGGCGGTGCTACGAGGCACATTAGTTAAATGGGGGGCGAGAATAAAGAGGGAAGGGGAGGAGAAGGAGCTCCGCCTACGGCAGAAACTGGTGCAACTTGAAGAGACCGATGCGCGCGGTGCCGACAGGCAACTAAGAAGAGAGGTCCTAGAGACTAGGGCTAAACTAAATGCGCTAGCAGCAGATAAAATTTATTATCGGCTACAACTACTACGACAGGAGTTTTTTGAGGGAGGGAATAGGGCAGGAAAGTATATGGCGAGGAGACTGAAGCAGAAGCGGACTACGTCCTGGATTGTGCAGATTAAGGGGAGGGGGGGGGTCACTAGAGATGAGCAGAAAATCCGGGAAGCCTTTGTGGAGTACTACAAGGGCCTATATGAGGCTAAATCGGATAGGCCAGAAGACGAGATGAGGGATTATTTGGCAACAACCGGACTTCCCCATTTGGATGAGGGGGAAAGAGGCGCTAGAAGGGGAAATACAAGCGTCAGAGGTGGCGGGGGCGATTAGGGGTCTCAAAACAGGGAAAGCCCCCGGCTTAGATGGGCTGACAGCTAGCTTTTATAAAAAATTTGTGGGAGAGCTGGTGGGGCCCCTGACAAATCTCTTTAATATCCCTAGGGCGGGGGAGCAATTGGCGGAAACAATGGGATGGGCGGGCATAACGCTGATTCCTAAATCGGGCAAGGATCCGCTAGAGTGTGCGTCGTATCGGCCAATATCTTTAATCAACACTGATGCGAAACTATTAGCTAAAGTGCTAGCAGGGCGCCTTAATAAACTGTTGGGGAAGTTGGTGCATGAGGATCAGGCGGGGTTTATACCAGGGAGGCAAGTGGCGGATAACATTAGGAAAGCGCTGAATGTGATTTGGTCCGTGAAAACGCAATCCAGAGCCAGCACTGCTGGTATCGTTGGATGCAGAAAAAGCCTTCGACCAAGTGTCGTGGAGATTTTTATTCTCCGTCTTGGAACACATGGGGTTCGGGAATGGGTTTGTTGGCTGGATTAGGGCATTGTATGAGAGACCTACGGCCTGTGTGCGTATAAATGGAGGATATTCAGGATTCTTCCCGCTGGGGAGGGGACGCGACAGGGGTGTCCACTCTCACCGTTACTGTTATCCTTATCGTTGGAACCGTTAGCAGGGAGAATTAGGAAGAACGTAGACATTAGGGGGGTGATCGTAGGACAGAGGGAATACAAATTGGCAATGTTTGCTGATGATATCCTGCTTATGGCCACTAGGCCGCAAGACACGGTGCCTGAAATCATGAGGGAGGTGCAGGAATATGGGGAACTGGCGGGTTTTACGATCAATTGGAATAAGTCGGAAATTTTGAATTTGTCGGTAGGGGAAGAGCAGCAAGCGGGCTTACGTCAAAAATTTAAATTTCGGTGGGCGACGAGATCTATTCGGTATCTTGGTGTATCTCTAGGGCGGGATCTGCAGGATCTTTATGAGCTGAACTACCCGAAGGTATTTGGGCAAGTAGAGGCACAATTGGGAGCCTGGAACAGGGGGTTCATATCATGGCTGGGGAAAGTGGCAGTGGTGAAAATGATGTTGCTCCCCCAGTTTCTTTTTCTTTTTCAAGTGCTGCCAATGGCGATACCAACTAGGACGCTGATTAGACTACAAAAGCAAGTCGGGGGGTTTATATGGGGGAATAAAAGGCCCAGGGTGGCAGCTAGAACATTGCAAGTGGCTAGGATAGAGGGGGGTATGGGGGTCCCCAATTTCCGGAAATATTACGTGGCAGCACACGTGCGGGCGGTATACTCGTGGTTGAGGGAACAACATAAGCACTGGGTGACGATGGAGGAAGCGGGACTTCGGCCTGGGGAGCTGGAACGCCTCGTCTGGGGGGGGGGGGAAGGGAAGTAAGGGAGACAATCCAATGGTGGGGCATACTCTGGGGGTGTGGCAGGTACATAGGAGGAAGTTGATTGGGGAGAAGAGGTGGGCGCGTGGGATGTCCTTGCTGGCCTGTTGCGAAGAGGGCATAGGCCCTGATGTGATGGTCCTGACCAGATGGGCACAGCAGGGGCTGCAAAACGTGTCTCAGATAGTTTTTGGGCAAGGGATAAGAGAGTTTGAGGGCGTCTGAGATCTATATCGGTTGAAAGAAACAGATCGGTACCACTATCTACAACTGGGTTCACTCCTTAGGCAGAGAAGACAATGGCAAGACATTCTGCAGGAACCAGGCTGGTTTGAGGGCAGTTGTCTGGGCTCGCTGGGGAGGAAGGGGGTTATTTCCAGAATATATAAAGGGCTGACAGAGAGAGGGAGAGAGAAATTAAGTTATATGAAGGCGTGGGAGAAGGACTTGGAGGTTGAGTGGGAGGTGGAAGAGTGGGAGCGAACAGCTCAAGGCATAGCGAGGGTGTCTCTCGCCACGTCCCTGAGGGAGAATGGATGGAAAGTGCTGTCTAGGTGGTATTTGACGCCTGAGCGCCTGTGCAAAGCGGGGGCTCGAGGGACGGATGAGTGCTGGAGAATGTGTGGAGAGAAGGGAACTTGGCTGCATATGTGGTGGACGTGCCCAGTAGTACGCCAATATTGGGAAAAAATTGGGGACATCCTGGAGGGTATATTAGGCGCCCGAATCCCCTTGACACCAGAGTTATGTCTCCTACTAAAGCAGAATGACTCCGCAGAGGGGAATTGGAGTATTGTGCAGCAATGTATAATGGCGGCCCGTTGTGAAATAGCACAACATTGGAAACAGGGGGTCATGCCGCCCATAGGGAAATATACAGTGTGCCTGGCAGAACTGTATCAAATGCATAAATTAACAGGGCTAAAGAAGGGGAACGGAGATAGGGTGGAAAGGCGGTGGGAGGGTGTGTGGCGATGGTTAAGCAGGGGCGGGGAAGCATAGATTGGGTACATTGGCGGGTGTAAGAAGATTGACACTGGTGGTACACTCAGCAAGATCAGGTAGAGGGGGGAAGGGTGGGGGGCAGGGGAAGGGAAGGGTGGGGGGGCAGGGGAAGGGAAGGGGGAGGGGGGGGAATTTACAGCTAGCCAGTTAAAGGGGTTTTTGTGGTGTAAACTTTATGTACTACCTAACATGAATAGGAAAGAAGTAATCATTACAAAGGTAGGAGATGTTCAATGTTGGTTTATTAGAGAATGTTGTGACAGTGGCTGCATCTATATTAAAAGTTGGCTGGTAAGAATGTACATACAGTTTTGTTAATGGTATAGATATATCTGAGATGCATAATTGGTGTTTTGTATAACAAAGGAACTGAATAAAAATTTAAAGTTCAAAATGGCATGGGACAGACAGTGGATCCCTTTACAGCAACAAGATAAAATCAAAATAAACTGAACCATCTAATTTCTCAACAAATAGGGGTGTCCTGCATGAGTGGTGGGTTCACCCCTAAACAGGGACATGGGGAGGGGTGGCCTGCATGGAGCGGCAGGTGCACCTACTCTTGCCATCGTGCTGGGCAGACTAGATGGACCATGCTGGTCTTTATCTGCCATCATTTACTATGTTACTATGACTAGCTAGGTCCATTTCAGCTCTTGGACAGAGCACTCCTGCAGTCATCATAGCAAGGCTGTGCTACAAACTGAAAGCCTGTTTGGCATGACAGAGAAAATCGGGAGTAAAGAGAAACTGTTCGGGATCAGGGCCTGAGCCCCAAAACAAGCTCTTTAGTTCCCCTATGCTTTGGGAGCAACACTGGAGCTCAGGGGGAGATAGGTCACCTGCCCAATATGCCACAGGAATTGAGTTGTCACTCAAAATGGTAGCTTTTCCCACCGATGCAAAAATCAGCTGACAGAGGTGGCACCACAAGCTCCTCTAAATCAGCCGGCCCTCCCCCGCTGCAATTGCGGGGGCACCCCTCTTTGCCAAGGACTCTCCAGATCAGCCCCAGGACATCTCCCCCCACAACTCAGACAATAGTGGATGCATTCAGCCATCCCAGCTGCTACTAACACCCAAGTGTGTCAAAAGCCTCACAAAATGTGCATTCCCCCCAAAACTGAGCCACTCATCCTTCAGAACAGCACTTTTTCTCCCCACACAGGACCCCAGAAAGGTTGGAACACACTGCAGCCAAAACAAAAGATAAAAGACTGCTGCTTCTATCTTCTCTTTTAGTTTTATTTGAATAAAATAGAAAAGCACATCACTCCAGATGGCCCAAAAGCCCAATAAAGGAAAGAAGGGACGGAGGGGAGGAGGGGATAGGGTGGTAAAAGCCCAGGCAAAACTGGCCTACTAGGGGGAGTGGATGTCGTCTGCATCAAGCAGCCACATCCACCTAGGAGTCAACTGACAAGGCTCACTTCACCAGGGGACAGAACGGTGTGCGCACCCTAGGAGAAGAGGATTACACTGAACGAGGGATGACAACTCAAGAGACCGACATCCTGCGAGTTAAAAGACCCAGCTCAATGGGGAGAACAGTCTGTAGAGACTCTGGCCCCGGGAGCTACACATGAAGCTGCACCAGTCACCACATTTGCTAGAGACAGAACACTAGCGCATTCTTTATACCAGTGATGTCATCACTGGGAAGTTCTAATGCTCTCTATCTCCAACATCTGCTGGCAGTGGGACAAAAGCCATTTGTCTTGACTGGTCTAGCAGGATGAGAAGGAAAAGTGAATTCTAATGTACAGTTTGCAGGACTAATACAACAATGCACAATGCAGACAGGTACTCTGCTCCAAATCCCCCTCCCCTACATATCCCTATGAATCAAGACCCACTATTAGTGTTTCCTTATACTACCACATACCAGCTATTGAGAAAAATGTTTTTATTAACATACTGAGCAAAATCAAAGGACATAGTTCAAAACTGGGGGGGGGGGGTGGAGGAGTCCATTAAAAAATTACACACTTTCCTCCAAAACGTTGGTTAAGTTTAAGAAACTCGCTGGTATAATGCTCTCTGAAACCAAGCTAAATGACTCCACTTCCTACATTACTTGATCCAATCAACATATCTGCGCAAGATCACCACTAACAGAACTTACCTGTGAATTTCAGGATTTGAATTTTCCGCAGTTTTATTTTCATTTGCATCTTTCTCTTGCTGCATTTTGGAGAAGCGTTCATGTAAAGTAAGTGCAGAAGGCTTAAAATAATTTGCTGTTAAAGTCAATGCAAAAAGCAATAATTACTATAGTTGAAGCACAAAAACTATAAAAATTTGAATTTAAATTCACTATTAACACAGATTAATAACAAAGGGAGAGGGCTTTATGCGATCATGATCCCAGATGTTATCACCTAAGATACCAGGAAATAGACACTGTAGGGGCTTGTCTTTTATTACTCAGGTTCTTACTGGGATAACAAGCCCTACTTGTGGATGACTATCTAATTTTGGAAGTTGTTTGAGATCAAAGCTGTAGACAGATTTTTCAGTACATCTAATACAGCGGTTCCCAAACTGTGGGTCGCAACCCCAAATGGGGTTGCAAAATCGTCATTTGGGATCATGGCTGCTTGCAGGAAAGAAGAAAAAGTACTGTGGCAACCAGGGCCAGCCCTGCATGAGGAGGCGGCCATGCACACACCTGACTGGCTTCAGAGGGAGCCGGTAAGGCACAAAGCCTGGTTTCCCTCTGTACAGCCATGGGAGCATTTTCCTTTATTCCTGCGGCTGTGCTAAGTTGCAGCCATCAGCGCCGCCGAGTTTGTAGAGATTAAACAAGGGCACTTCCTGTTTTGGGCAAGAGACAGGAAGCGCCTTTGTTTAACCTCTATGGACTCAGCAGCACCGGCAACTTAGAACAGCCGCTGGAGTAAAGGAAAATGCTTCCACGGCTGTGCAAAGGAGAGCTGGGCTTCGGGCCTCACCGGCTCCATCTGAAGCTAGTTAGGCACATACGAGGTCCTCGTGGTGCAAGGCCATGTGTGTGTTTGTGGGGGAGAGCAGCTGGCACTGGAAGGGGACTGCTATTGGGGGCTAAAATGGGAAAATGGCTAATGTTAGGGGATGGGGAGACTAATTGAAAGGAAAATGCTGGGAGGGACTGGGACTAGAGGGGGGCTGATACTGGGGGGATAGGACTGGAAAGGGCTGATGCTGGGGAGCCTGGGATTGGAAGGGAGATGCAGTGAGGGACTGGAGGGGGACTGATATTAAGGGGGGCTAGGACTGGAAATGGGCTAATGTTGGGGGATGGGAGGACTGGAAGTGGAGTTTAAAATAAATATGGAAGTCTACAGGGATGAGACTTGAGGTGAGTCAGTGTTAGAGGGGGCAAGTGTGGAGGGGAAGGTGAGTTCAGTGCCCTTGCCCGAGTATGGATAAGGAGATAAGAGTCTTGCAGAGAGGTGTGATTGAGAGGGGCATCAGTGAGCCTAGGAAGGGGGGAGAGTTCAAGTGAGGATAAGTCTGGATATAACTGAGAGTGGCCTGGACAAGGTAATAAGTGTGGAGGGGGCAGTGAGTCTGGGACATGGGTGTAATTGAGGAGGGCATAAGTAAGGTGTGAGACATAAGTCTGGGCAGGGTGGTGAGAGTGACTAGGGACAGCTGAGTCTGGGTGCGATTGAGATGGACATAAGCTTGGACAGAGTGGTAAAGCGTGGATAGGGAAAGGTAAGCCTAGGAGGGTGGTGTGATTAAGAGGAGCACGAGTAAAGCAGGAGCCTGGTGAAGGTAGCAAGTATAGAGGGGGCAGCAAGTCTGGAAGATGGGTGTGACTGAAGGAGATATAAACCTGGGTAACCTGTGTACGTGTGGAGGTGGAGGTTAGTTTGGGGCATAGGCTCAACTGAAGGGTGCACAAGACTGGAAGGGTGGTGAGTGTGGATAGGGAGAGATGAGTCTGGGAAGGTGGTGTGATTGAGGGACAGGGTAGCAAGTTTAAATAGGGAGAGTGATGTGATGTGCAATATAAACTACACAGGAAGCTGTGCTGTAATTTCCAAACCCAAATGTTTCAGGCATGGTGAGCACTTAAGCATAGTTACTCACCTGTAACAGGTGTTCTCCAGGAGCAGCAGGAATCAGTCCTCACATATGGGTGACGTCGGCGCCGACGGAGCCCTCGCAGAGCAATTTTCCACAGCTTTCAAAGAAAGCCTTTGGGAATTGCAGCGCGCATGCGCGGTCCTCTTCCCGCCCAAGGGTGCCATCTTGCTCAGTCAGATGATATAGCTAAAAGACAGCAAAAAATTAGCAAAAACAAAAGCATAGAACTGCAACTCCAAGGGGAGGAGGGAGGTTTGTGAGGACTGATTCCTGCTGCTCCTGGAGAACACCTGTTACAGGTAAGTAACTACGCTTTCTCCAGGACCAAGCAGGAAGTCAGTCCTCACATATGGGACTCCCAAGCTTAAGGCTACCGGAGACCCTAAGCACAAAAAGGAGCTCCCTCAAGCTCAGTAGCACAGAAGGAAGGAATCTTCTCTGAATACGTCTGCAACCGGTAGCCCAACATCCGGGATGGAGGGTAGGAGTTGCCTATACCTCAAAGAGGTTACGGAGGACTGCCTGTCCGAAAGCACTGTCCCTGCGGGACTCCCTCTCCAGGCAGTAATGGGCTGCAAAAGTCTGGCTTGAAGACCAAGTAGCGGCCCGGCAGATGTCTGCCAATGGAACAGAGCGGAGGTAAGCCACTGACGTAGCCTTCGCCCTAACACGATGAGCCGTGACTAGACTTTCCAACGAGAGGCCGGCTGCCTCGTAAGCCCAAGCGATAGAGTCAGCAATCCAGATGGACAGAGTACGCTTGGAGACGGGGAGCCCCAACTTATTGGGGTCATAAGAGACGAAGAGCTGAACAGCCCTTCTGTGCTCCCGCGTACGGTCAAGGTAGAAGGTCAACGCCCTCCTACAGTCCAAGGTATGCAGGACCATTTCAGCTTGGCTGGAGTGTGGCCTGGGAAAGAAGGTCGGAAGTACCACCTCCTGGTTGATGTGAAAAGGGGAAACCACTTTAGGAAGAAATTTAGGGTGAGTCCGTAGGACTACCCTATTCTTGTAGAAACCGAGTGTAAGAAGGATCAGAGACCAGGGCCTGCAGCTCACTAACGCGTCTAGCAGAAGTGAGGGCTACCAAGAATAAGGTTTTCCAAGAAAGAAAACGAAGATGACAGGTAGCCATAGGTTCAAAAGGCGGACAGGTAATCCGCTGTAAAATCACATTCAGATCCCAGTCAGGGGCTGGTGGGCGCAAAGGTGGTTTAAGGAGAAGGAGGCCTCTGAGGAAACGAGCCACTAGAGGGTGGCTGGAAAGAGGCCTGCCATCCACCGGCATGTGATGCGCAGAAAGAGCACTGAGGTGGACCTTGACCGAGTTGGACTTAAGTCCAAGATTGGAGAGGGAAAGCAAGTACTGCAAGACCACTGATGCTGAACAGGAGAAGGGATCTTGAGACTGCTGAGCACACCAGACGGAGAACCGACGCCACTTAAGAGCATAGGACTTCCGGGTGGAGGGCCGCCTGGAGGCCAAGACGACCTCCTCCACATCTGGAGGCAGCTGGAGAGGAGCAAGGACTACCCTTTCAGCAGCCAGGCCATCAGATGAAGGGACCGGAGGTTGGGGTGCAGGAGAGACCCCTGATCCTGCGACAGGAGGTCGGGCTGAAACCCCAGAGGAAGAGGAGTGTCCACCGCCAGCTGCATCAGAAGCGGGAACCAAGGTTGTCTCGGCCACCGGGGAGCCACTAGGATCATCGAGGCTTTGTCTCTGAGAACTTTGAAGAGCGTCCGAGACACCAGTGGCATGGGAGGAAAGGCATACAAGAGGCCTGTGGACCATGGAATCAGAAAAGCATCCGCCGCTACTCAGAGGATGCGGCTGTCGAGAGCAGAATCTGGGAAGCTGCCGGTTCAGAGGACTGGCAAACAGATCCATGGTGGGGAGGCCCCATTTGAGAAAGATCCGCTGAACCACCAGCGGATCCAACCTCCACTCGTGAGGCTGGAGGATCCTGCTTAGTTTGTCTGCTAGATAATTTTCTTGACCTGGGAGATAGACAGCTTTGAGGATGATGCCGCGGTGGACGGCCCAAGAGCATAGTTTCTGTGCCTCCTGACAGAGAAGGAAGGAGCCTGTTCCGCCTTGTTTGTTCACGTAGAACATTGCAACCTGATTGTCTGTCTGGACCAGCACCGACTGGTGAGAAAATCAGGTGAGAGAAGGCTTTGAGCGCTAGGCGGATGGCTCTGAGCTCCAGGAAGTTTATCTGCTGAGCCGACTCCCAAGGAGTCCAGAGACCTTGAGTACATGTCCCTTGGCAATGTGCTCCCCAACCCAGGAGAGAAGCATCAGTCGTCAGGACCTGAGAAGGCGGAGGGGGCTGAAAAGCCACTCCTAGAACTAGGTTTGGCAGATGAAGCCACCATTGTAGAGAAGAGACCAGCGGGTCAGAGACCTTTACTGAGTCCGCTAGGCTCCCAGTGGCCTGATGCCATTGTGTGCGAAGGCACCATTGAGCAGGTCGCATGTTCAGGCGGGCATTGGGGGTCACATGGACCGTGGAAGCCATATGGCCGAGCAGTCTCAGAAATTGCCTGGCCGAGACCAGGGAATTGCTGTGGAAGTGGCTGGCGAGATCCATGAGCCGCTGGGCCCTGTCTAGAGGCAGGAAGGCCCGCGCCTGAGGAGTGTCCAACCTGGCGCCGATGAATTCGAGATTTTGAGAGGGGAGCAAAGTGGACTTTGCAAAGTTTATGACAAATCCCAAGTGCTGGAGTAGAGTCACAGTGCGATGAGTGGCCTGAGTGGCCTCTTGGGAAGACTGGGCTCTGATGAGCCAGTCGTCCAGGTAGGGAAACACAAAAAGGCCTTGAAGTCTTAGATAGGCCGCCATCACAGCCAGGCATTTGGTGAACACCCTGGGGGTGGAGGATAGGCCAAAGGGCAGTACTCTGTACTGGTAATGATTTCCTCCCACAACAAACCTGAGATATTGTCTGTGGTCTGGATGAATAAGGATATGAATATACGCATCCTTTAGATCCAAGGAGCATAGCCAGTCGCCCTGCTGGAGGTAGGGCAGCAGGATTCCAAGGGTAAGCATCTTGAACTTTTCCTTTGCAAGGAACTTGAGGTTTCGCAAGTCCAGGATGGGTCTGAGGCCTCCTGTTCTTTTTGGTATCAGAAAGTACCTGGAGTAAAACCCTTGACCCTTCAGGTGGTGGGGCACCGGTTCCACAGCCTGTTCCTGAAGGAGACTTGCTAACTCCTGAAGGAGTAAGTCCTTGTGCAGAGGGAGTCTTGGAGGCTCCCCTGGAAAGTAGGAGGGAGGTACCTGGTGAAAGTTCAGAAGGGCTATCTTCTTCACTATGTGAAGTACCCAGGTATCTGTGGTGATGTTGGACCACCTGTGGGCAAAGTGGACCAGCCGGCCTCCTGTGCTGAGAGAAACCAGCTGAGGGGGAGAGGCTATGCTGATGAAGTCAAAAAACCCCATCCTGCTGAGCAGGGGCCGGTGGTGCAGGCTTGGGGGCTTGCTGCCTACGGGACCCATTACCCCGTCCCTTGGCCTGCTTACCCTGTGGGGGAGCTGCTGAGGCCTGATACTGAGGGTAGTATTTATAGGCAGCCGCCTTCCTCAGGTAAAAGGGCTTTTTCCCCGAGCAGAGGTCTTCCTTGAGAGACGAGTCCTGGTGAGAGTCTCGGTCTCGATCTGTGAAGCCTTCTCATCCATGGGCTTGCCAAAGAGGTTTTCACCTCTGCAGGGGACATCGACCAACTTGTCCTGCACCCATGGCTCGAGGTCGGATGTCTGCGCCAAGCCTGGCGGCGGCCACCGATGCCAGCTGCGGCTACTCGAGCCGATGCCTCAAAACCATCGTAGGCTGCTCGAGAGATAAACTTTGAGCACTCCTGAATACCAGTTGACAAGGTTTGGAACCTCTGCAAAGGTTCGTCGGAGAGACCAGCAGAGAACCCGGCTATTTCTTTAGCCAGGTCTCGGAGATACATGCCCATGTAGAGCTGGTAGGTCTGGACTCGACAAGCAAGCATACAGCCCTGGAAACACTTCCTACCGAGGGCATCCAGGCTTCGGGCCTCCCTACCGGGGGGCACCGAGGAGTGCATTTTTTGACTCTTAAGTCTATGCATGGCCGATTACACCACCATGGAATGGTGCGGTAGTTGTGCCTTTTGGAAGCCGGGGCTCTTGCGGACTCGATAAATGGAATCGACCCGCTTAACACCGGCGACGACGCCGGGCTCTCCCACATGCGGAAGAGAAGTCGTTCCAGCATCGGAGGAACCGGTACAATAAAGGCCTCCTTCGGGGGAGAGTCATATTGGAGGGTATCGAGCTCTTCGACTCGAGGCTCCTCCTCGGGATCCGCGGGGAAGGCCAAGGCCTTGGCCATATCCCGCACGAAGTCCGAGAACCGGGTATCCTCCGGGGGGGACCGTCTCCGAGGTTCGGACTCGAGGGAGTCCGATGGGACACACCGAGTCCGAAAGGAACCAGGTGACTGTTCGTCCTCGGATTCCCAGGCCGACTCCTCGGAGGAGTCGTCGAGCGGCTCCGGTCGGGCGGGCATCGATGCCATCCGCCCCGACGCCGAGGGAGTCGGCGTCGACGACCTCGGTCCCGAACGGGAGGCCGAAGGAGACCGCGACCGAGGATCGACTCGAGCCCTCATGGACTCGAGGATCGGCTTGCTCTCCGGGGTCGACTTGGAGGTCGACGTCCCGGCGGTCAGGGCAGAAGCACCGGCGAGGCCAGCGATCAATGCCCGCTGCTGGTCCATGAAGGCAGTCAGACTGCTCTCCAAGGCCGTCAACCTGAGTCCGAGATCAGGAGACCCAGCAGCCCCCGACTCGGGCCCCGACGGCGTTGGGCCCGACGTCAGCTCCTTCGGAGGCGAGTCCACGAGGACAACAGTATTCACGTGAGCGGGCAAGTCCATCTCGAGACGAGGATGTTTGGAAGGCCTCTCCACCTCCGAGGACCAGGGACGGGAATCGGGGCTATGCGACCTGGCCCTCGAGGAACCAGGAGCGTCCACCGATCCCGCCCTCGTGGGTTTCTTCTTCCGATGATGTTCCCGGGTAGGAGACCCCCTTTCAGAGGAACTTTGACGATGCTCAGGACCAGAGTCCCGAGACGTCGAAGCCTCTGACGAGGACCGAGCCCGGCCGGAGTCAGAGAAGATACGTTCCCGCTGATGCTGCCGACTCAACGCTTTTGAGGACATTTTGCCACACGGACCACAGATCATCGGGTCATGATCGGGTCCGAGGCAGCGGAGGCAGAAGTCGTGTGTGTCGGTAAGAGACATGAGTTTCTTACAGAGGTCACACTTTTTAAACCCGCTGGCAGCCATCAGGGGGAAAAAGGGCCCCTGCGAGGTCAAAAGACCGGGCTGCCAGTGAAAAAGTAAAAAGGCGCGAAATCTGTCACAAAAAACCGAAAAATAAAGAACGGAATCGCAACCGGCGTCGCGGGTCCGGGCGGGAAAAGAACCGGCGTCGAAACCGAGAAAAGAGAGAAATAAAATCAACTTTTCTGCGGGGATTCACAAACAACGTCTTTAGGGCTCCGCGGAAAAAAGAAGACTGAGCAAGATGGCACCCTTGGGCGGGAAGAGGACCGCGCATGCGTGCTGCAATTCCCAAAGGCTTTCTTTGAAAGCTGGGGAAAATTGCTCCGCGAGGGCTCCGTCGGCGCCGACGTCACCCATATGTGAGGACTGACTTCCTGCTTGGTCCTGGAGAAAGATAATTGCTTTAAGAAACACATTTATATATATGCTGTTTGAGTGATGATTTAATTTGGTTACCACCATCTGGGGTCAGATGAATTTTCACACTGGGAAAAGTTTGGGAACCACTGCTCTAATACAAACCACTATGTTTTATCTAAGCAGCATATGAAACTTAAAACATTTTAATCCCACAAAACTTTTCGTAATTTTGTTACATGTGCAAAAAAAAGATTAAGTCAGTACCACTGACTGCTCATTTTAATCTTGCACTTTTCAGCATGCCGAGTTTTACCATTGATTTCTATTTCCTTGTTATCCAAGTCAGGGCTTTGCTGGGCATATAAGATTGAACAAATCTAGAGTAAAAGCAAGTCTTTTAAACGTGCACAATCAAGCTGCGACTTGCTGCACTTTTCTAAATATAAAGCCAAAAAGAAATAGTGTCAAATCTGCAGAAAGTTCCGCTCTTAATCCAGCAGATATCTGTCCATCCTACTGACCTGCTTCTGGAAGCCCATCTTTCCTCACTGCTTGAGCAGAATGTGAAGCATTTCCACATATGCTTCACCTAGTGGGCAATTACGATTAAAGGACTGCTAACTAGCATAGTTCCTTCCCTCATCTAACAGCCTAGTTAAGCCCCAGGTGTTCTTTATCTTTGGTCTTCGCCCTCCCTTTTCAGCATGATCTATTAATCTGGCCAATGAAAGGTGGCAGTAAATGGATAGGCATCAAACAGCATGCTACAGGGGCATTACTTGGTTATACAGTTTACTTATATTTAAGCACAGTGAGCTGGGTTCACTGCACATAGAAAGGAAGGTCTTTAAGTGATATTTGCATAACAAAGTACCAACCCTTGACTTCATGAATTATGGTAATGATTTCCTGGGTGAATTCTCTTTTGAGGTCGTTCTTGAGATCTGGTGCTGCAGAGTCTATGTGTTCAAACACAGGATGAAAGTCCTCCTTTTTCTTGCTCACTGCTACCAAATCATTTGACATCTGTCTTTCTGCAGAAGGACTAGCAGTAATCCTGGAACATTTTACACAAGAGTTTGTTTCTCAAACTTGCTTTCAATAAACCAAAGTTTGAGCATTACTACAACAAACTTTACGGAAATCTAAGAAAAAGGGGCAAAATTTAAAGGACTTGTACAGTAGCTGTGCCCCTATGTATTTACAAAATTTACAATTAACATAATAGGCTGCAGGAAAATAAACAGTAAAAGCCCTTTGACTAGTGTGATCCCAAAATGAAAATCATTTAATTAATGGGAGTCAAAAAAATGGTCAACAAGCCTCTTTTTTTCATTATCCTAATTCTCAATTGGGTGTCACTTGCTAGCACAGAGTCATGGATGAAGGTGGAGACCATGGCCATTTTCTTTGGTTCTCAACTAAGAAGCATGAATCAAATTTATTAAAACTACTACAAACAGTTCCTACAATTTTGCCTAGTTTGTCCTACTAGCAGAAAACATCTGATGTGAGGGGGCGGCACTGACACTTTCTATTAGCAAACTTTATGCAAATGAAGGATTTACGGGACACCGTTACACACAATAAATGTACTCAAAATAGAATAACTATTCCTTACCTTGAATGAGGATTCATCAATTCAAAAGCCAGAGCGTCACAAATGGTAGTTCCAGACTTAAATGATGATGTAAAGTTTTAGCCACACATTTAGTTGCTATCATCAAGAATTAACTATACGTTTTTCCTGTAATTTCATCTCTACGTGTTTAAATTATTTTGCACTTAAGCTAGCTTAGAATGACTTAAGAAAAATATATTTCAGGCCAAATATTTTACTCAGATTAAATTTGTGAGGCTAGGAAAAAACTTCATGCAACTCTCTGCTGAAACAAGAAACCGTGGAAAAGGGGCTAGTGAAGTGCTGCCAAAATCAGCCAGTGATTAAACGGGAATCCAGTCATTAAAAAATGCTTAGAGGAAAAAATGCCAAAACGTTTTGTTAAATTCCCAACTAATAGATTTCAATATTTTCAGGCAGCTTTGGTTAAGTATCTTCACACTGAATCATTTAGAAGAAAAAGATTTTTCTTGAACTCAAGGTCTATAATTTAGGTAATATCCATATAAATGACAGGTCGCTAGCTGCCCAGAGAAGGGAGCGTTTACACGCCATGAAAACTGAGAAAAGCAACATACGGAGGAAGGACCTAGGGTCTGGAGAGTTCATGATGTATCATGTCTGGACCTGCACAGAACGCAGGCAATGGAAACAAATTAAATATAGGGAGAAGCGACAAAGTATTTCATGTTAAGTTCCAGCTTTAAACAATTGATGCAATTAAATTACTCCAGTTTTTAATTAGACCTTGGCTCCATCGGTCAAAGTACTGCAATAGCTGAAGTCTTGCTATGATAGACTTGAGGAAAGTCCATGCTTCTTTCCTTGTACATCCATTTTATAGTTGTTTTTTAAAACAGTTGTTTATGGTCTTCTAAGTGGAAGCATTTAAAAGGCCCTCCTAATATGTCGTATAATGTATCTCTCCTTTGTTCACTAATGATAAAAGGAAAAACAGCAACTGCAGATACTGTCACATGATTGCAGTGGTGTTTGCAGGCAATTCAAAACAATGAGATGAAACTTTTTCCAAGTGAAATGAAATTCCAGAACAAAAAGTTCATTTTACCTGTAAACTAGTTTTGGATCAGCACCAACGTTTCCGTACAGAGAACAGGCATAGAGTCATGACCAGTTTTTCACCACATAGTAGCAGGAAATAAAAATGTTTTGCATTAGGATGTCAATTCCAGCAAGAAGATCAAATGCTTCTGATGCAAGTTCATCCTTTTCTGATCTCTGATATTTTTGCTATATAGATGTCCATATGCAGCAGTCACTTTGGGAAGACAACATAATTATTTTGTTGAATGTTTTAGGTGAGCTCATTTAGAGAGATTGTAATAAGAGAAAACAGTTCTCTGATTTATTTTGATCTTCAAAATCTTTGTGACCTTGTATAATAAAAATAATTTGAAGTCAGACACAGTGGTTTCAGACCTCCAGCTTTCACCTGGAGCACTTAAAATTTTGACATGAGTAGCAGCAGTTGTATTAAATGCCACAGACAATTCCACATGATGAAGCAGGATTGCTCTGTACTATGTTAAAACGTTTGTGCTTTGTCTCTCAAGAGAAAAGGAAAAATGTGAGTCTGCCGACAATTCCCATAAAGACTCAAGGTTGAAAGCTAAGCAAACTCTACAGTTGCAATTAAACAATTAACCAGATGAATGCCCTTTTGACTAAGCTGTTTGAAACTAAAAAGCTCTTGCTTGGCATGTGAAGCTGTCATGTAACGTAACTTGTGCACTTCAAACTGCGGTAGTTTCACCATAATGTGGCTCATTTGTAATCATGGCATATGAAGTGTGAACTTTAGTGCTTCTTCACAACTTTTAGCAATACATTTAGAATTCCGGTGTTTATATCTGCAGTCACTCTTTACTACAGGCCAGCCAGTTCTGTCCAGAACACCTCTCTCCTTGGATGTGATGTCTCAGCCCAGGGAGAAAAAGTTAATTTCTTCTCAAGTGTTTCTGCCAGGAGACACTTGCCATTTTCCAACAAGTCCATAAACTAAACAAATTCCCAGAGATCACAAATCTAGCTTTTTTTCGTTTTTGAAAATTCAACTGTTACTTGAAACAAAATTTTCTCAATCTTCATAAACCATCAACTGAGAAAGCATGAACTTTTAACACAGCCTCACAGATTATAAAAAAAGGAAGAAAGAAAAATATACCTATACTTATCCATCATTTTCTTCATATCCACTTTGACCATAAGTGACTCTGTCTTATCGCTGGTGTTAGATGAAGATGTTTTCAGATCTGGTGGCTTTTGACTTTTATCACGTTGGTTACCAAGACCTCCTGGAGTCTTCTGAGAATCTCCCTGTTTTCTTACCCTTTCTTTCAGTTTGTTACTCAAGGGTCTCAAGTCAACATCATCCTTGCAGACATCAGCAGGACGTGTACTGTGGGACTTCTCAGAACTGTATTTCAGTGGTGCTTGATTATGCCCTTCAGGTGCTAGCACACTGTGCCCACTGACCCCATCATGCTCTTTGTCTTTGCTACGTATTTGACTCTTGGCAGGGCTATATTTCCTCTCTTCCTGCCTTGAATGTCTTAGAGCCCTGCCATCGGAAATAACAGTTTCATCATCTGCATACCTGTGAGGTTTGTGACTATAATCAAATGCTACTTTTGATACTGAGCTTGCCTCAGGGTAGTCCTGTTCTGAAGAACGAAAAGCTCTAGCAGCAACATCTCTTGATGTTTCTTTGTCTTGACGGGGTGGCAGAGGATGATCTGGCTTCCAATGGGAATTTCTTACCGGCTCTCTGTTCTCATACCTTTCTGTATCTCCTCTAGCTCGTTTAGCTGCAGGCCCAAAATCTCTGAAATCACGCTCCTCAGGATACCTGTGTTGACATAAAGCAGTTTACACTTGCGCTAGGGAGAAGAAAGTGAGAATTTATATGTGTAGAACAGCACCGCCTTAAGTGTAGAGCATGTGGCAAGATAACCCATTATTCCCCCAATGACTAGAGAGGCCACGCAGTTAAGAGGGTAACATTTTATACTAGTCATCAAATGATTTAGTATATTTTTAAAACTTCGTTGCTAGACAATCAAATTTAAACTACAAAGCTTTATCCATTAGGTAAAAGCCTTTGAAAATTTGATCTCTTCTACTATAACAAGAGACTTTCACTTGAGCTTCTATACCACATAACAGAGGGCTAATGATTTTATTCCTATACCTCTTCTGATAAGAGCTCCTTCCCGCAAACTCTTCAGAACTTCTTCGAGGTGAGTAAGAATACTTGTCCGTCTGTAGTCTCTGGTGCTTCAAATCACCTTCAGGCAATTCTCCTTCATGCTTAGAAAATGATGCATCCAATCCATGGAAAGGTTTCACCCTTTTATCATCTCTAGGTACTCTAGGCTCTTCACGCATATTCCTCCCATGCATATTGTCTTGATAAAAAGGTCGTTCACGTTCTCTGTAGCCTACTACTTCTGGATATTTGGGTCGATATGAGTATCTTTCATTGATTTCATCCCGTTCCGGCTGATAGTTTCTCTGAGAATTGTTCCTATGGGGATCTTCCAAAGTAGGAGTTCTGAGCTTCGGGGAAGGTGAGTAGTCATATATTCTAGGATGCATATTCCCAGGTGGGACAGATCTCAAATTGTTTTGGCCATATCTCCGATCTTCCTCTCTCCAGTGCATTGGTTTTCTTGGGTCTTTCCTGAATCCCTTAAATTCACTGTCATAATGGTCTTGAAAGTGCCTTTGTCTATGGCGTTCTGGGCTCCTATACGTAGGTGATAAGGACCTGTAAAGAGACAAAAGCAGAAAGATTTATACTTCCAAAGCTAAACATTACAAGTACTTTTGACTTGATAAAAGTGACATTTTACTTACCAGACGTCCTTTCCTTGAGTCCTGCTAGACCACTCCAGACAAGTGGGTTGTGTTCCCCTACCAGCAGGCTGGTGGAGCCAAAGAACCAATGAAAAGCCCAGGTTTCAATGACATTACTCCCATGCCTCAAATCCACCTCAGCCACCACAGGGCTCTTCAGTATCCATCCTAAAGCATATGGGAGAACATTGCAAGCCTCATAAAACAATGAGAGATCAAACAGACGTGAACTATGCACAGGAAAGCATAAACAGAAGACTGTCCATAGAAAATGGACCTACAGTTCCAAGCATATAAATCATAGTGGACCCGAAGGTACCGCCACAGAATCATAGAGAACACACAGTTCCAGGGGCAGGGCCCTGGACTGGTCTAGTAGGACTCAAGGACAGGACAGTATCTGTTAAGTAAAATGTCACCTTCCATATCGTCCTGCTAGACCAGTCCAGACAAGTGGGACATACCAAAGCTACACCTCTGCTAGGCAGGAAGACAACACCACAGCTCAAAAAACCTTAGAGCCAAAGGCCGTGTCTGCCCGCATGTGGACATTCAAGTGGTGATGCCTGACAAAAGCAGAAGGCGACGCCCATGTTGCTAACCGACAAATATCTGCAGGGGCTACTGAACTCTGCTCTGCCCATGAGGATGCTTGCACTCAGATAGAATGGGCACACAAACCCTCTGGAACAGGCTGATTATGCAACAGGTATGCCAAGGCAATGGCTTCCTTAGTCTAGTGCCCCAAGGTAGACAGCCATCCACATCACCTTTGCGCAGGCCAGCAAATAGCACAAAAAGATGTTCTGACTTACGAAAAATTCTTAACAGCCAAGCACTGGAGAAGCACCCTCCAGACATCCACAAGGTGAAGATCTTTCTCCTTCTCCAAAAACTGCTCCTTAGAGGAGGGCAGCAAACCATCTGGTTCACATGAAAGGGAGAAATCACCTTAGGTAAGAAGGAAGACACAGGCCCAATGGAAATGGACTCCTTAGAAAAAGATAGCTAAGGATCTCAGCAAGATAAAGCCTGCAACTTGGAAATCTGCTTTGCGGAACTATCACAACCATCCTGAGTGTCAAATCCTTCAGAGTAGTGCACTTCAACAGCTCAAAGAGCTCTGACATCAGGATCCTGAGCACCAGGCACCGATCCCAGGAAGGGACTACAGACCAGAGGGAAGAATGCAGACGCTGAACCCTTGGAGAAAGTGTGAAACACCTGGGTGTAAGGCTAGAGACTTACCAGCCACCAGACCCTCAAACAGGCCACAGCTGCTACCTGAACCTTCAGGAAGCTAAGAGAAAGGACCTTCTCTAGATCATCCTGCAGAAAGGCCAACAGAGATGGCACTTTTGTCGCCTCAGAAGCCTGCTGCCGTACGTCACACCATCACTCAAAGAGGCACCAGACCCACACATATCAGGATGGTAGACCTCCTTTGAACTCAGAGCAGAGTGTAAAAGCATAGTTACTCACCTGTAACAGGTGTTCTCTGGGAATAGCAGAAATCAGTCCTCACATATGGGTGACGTCAGCACCGACAGAGCCCGCGCGGAGCATTTTCCCGCTTTCAAAGAAAGCCTTTGGGACATGCTAACACACATGCATAGTCCCCTTCCCACCCAAGGATGTCATCTTGTCCAATCAGATGACACAGCTAGGACAGTAGTAAAAACTAAAACAAGATAGGGAGGCAACTCCAAGGGGAGGGAGGGAGGGAGGGTTGTGAGGATTGATACCTGCTGTTCCCAGAGAACACCTGTTACAGGTGAGTAACTACGCTTTCTCCAGGTACAAGCAGGAAGTCAGTCCTCACATATGGGACTCCCTAGCTCCAGGCTGCCGAGGACCAAACCTCAATAGCACCACCGGCGACCTGGTGGGTAGCTGTAAATTGCAGGTGGTGAATCCCCACTGAGAGACACTGTCACTCCGGTAGCCTGAACACAGAAGGTTTGGAGGGCAGGAGTTGTCTACACCCAAAAGATATTATAGAGTACTGCCTGCCTGAAGGCACTGTCCCCACTGGACTCGCTCTCAAGGCAGTAATGAGTTAGAAACGTATGAATCGAAGGCCATGTGGCAGCCCTGCAGATTTCCATCACCGGCACTGAGTGGAGGTTGGCCACCGATATGGCCATGACCTGTCCTGATGTGCAGTGATCCGGTGCTCGAGAGAGAGGCCAACTTGCTCATAGATGAGAGCAATATAGTCGGCCACCCAAGTGGACATATTCCGCTTCATTACTGGAAGCCCCAGTCTGCTGGGGTCATGACACACAAAGCTGAGGAGCTTTGTGATTGGCCAGAGTCCTCTGCAGGAAGAACAGGGCCCGCTTACAGTCTAGTGTATGCAATATGAGTTCCTCCCTGGCAAATGGGGCCTTGGAAAAAAGGTGGGGAGGACCACCTTCTGAATGAGTTGGAAAGGAATTTGGTGTGAGGGCGGAGCACTACCCTGTTCCTCTAAAACCTCGTATAGGGCAGATCCACCACCAAGACCTGGAGTTTACTCACTCTCCGAGCAAACGTGATGGCCACCAGAAAAGTCACTTTCCAGGAGAGGTATCTCAAATGGAAGATGGCCAGAGGCTCGAACGGCAGTCTGGTTAGTTGGGAGAGCACTACATTAAGGTCCCATTCTGCTGTAGGAGGGCAGAGAGGAGGCTTTGAGAACAAGAGGCCCTGGAGGAACCTGGAGACCAGGGGCTGGTTTAAGAGGGATTTTCCCTCCACAAGGTGATGGGCGAGCGGCTATGCAACAGAGGTGCACCCTCACAGAGTTACCACAATACTAACAAAAAAGCACTCCAGCTCTCACCAAAAAACTGCAGCTTGTTGAAAGCAATCTCATGAAAACAAATCTTTTAACACACTGTGAAGCACCAGGTCTCAGCACTGCATGGGCATTATCATGCAAAGAAAACACACTTTTTCAGTAACTTCAATTGCAGACGTTAAATGCCAGCACACCCCATGACATCAATGACCCGAAACTTCCAAGTGAATTATAATAAAAAGCCACTAATGAAATCACACTCATGGCAGATACCAAAACACACAATATTCCACAAAACACCATGGATATGCAAAAAGTACAGTAGTAGCCATTACTTATCTAGGTGGACTGTTGAGGCCATGCGGCCCAGAAGGCGCAGGTGGCGGCGAGCCTACACCTCTACGGTTGGTTGTGAAGACTAAATTCCTACTGCTCCCGGAGATCACCTGTTACAGGTGAGTATGTTATCTCCAGGAACAAGCAGGAATGTAGTCTTCACATATAGGATTCCCTAGCTTGGATAGAGAAAGCGTAGTTACTCACCTGTAACAGGTGTTCTCCAGGAGCAGCAGGAATCAGTCCTCACTTATGAGTGACGTCGGCGCCGACGGAGCCCTCGCGGAGCAATTTTCCCCAGCTTTCAAAGAAAGCCTTTGGGAATTGCAGCGCGCATGCGCGGTCGTCTTCCCGCCCGAGGGTGCCATCTTAGCCAGTCAGATGACATAGCTAAAAAAGACAGCATAAAAATTTGCAAAAAAGAACATAAGCAGACGATTGCAACTCCAAGGGGAGGAGGGAGGGTAGTGAGGACTGATTCCTGCTGCTCCTGGAGAACACCTGTTACAGGTGAGTAACTACGCTTTCTCCAGGACCAAGCAGGAAGTCAGTCCTCACTTATGGGACTCCCAAGCTCAAGGCTACCGGAGACCCTAAGCACAAAAATGAGCTCCCTCTAGCTCAGCAGCACAGAAGGATAGAATCTTCGCTGAATTATCACCCACCGGTAGCCCACATCCGGGATGGAGGGTAGGAGTTGCTCAGACCTCAAAGAGATTACGGAGGACTGCCTGTCCGAAAGCACTGTCCCTACGGGACTCCCTCTCGAGACAGTAATGGACCGCAAAAGTCTGGCTCGAAGACCAAGTAGCGGCCCGGCAGATGTCTGCCAGCGGAACAGAGCGGAGGTAAGCCACTGACGTGGCCTTTGCCCGAACGCAATGAGCCGTGACTCGACTTTCTAAGGAGAGTCCGGCTGCCCCATAAGCCCAAGAGATACAGTCCGCAACCCAGATGGACAGAGTACGCTTGGAGACCGGGAGCCCCAATTTATTGGGGTCAAAAGACACAAAAAGCTGAGCAGCTTTACGGTGCTCCCGCGTACGGTCAAGGTAGAAGTTCAATGCCCTTCTACAGTCCAGGGTATGGAGGACCGTTTCAGCTCGGCTGGAGTGTGGTCAGGGAAAGAAGGTTGGAAGTACCACCTCCTGATTGATGTGAAAAGGGGAGACCACTTTAGGCAGAAATTTTGGGTGAGTCCGTAGGACTACCCTATTCTTGTAGAACCTAGTGTAAGGGGGATCAGACACGAGGGCCTGCAATTCACTTACGCGTCTAGCGGAAGTGAGGGCTATCAAGAACAGTGTTTTCCAAGACAGAAAACGGAGAGAACAGGTAGCCATAGGTTCAAAAGGCGGACAGGTGATCCGCTGCAAAACCACATTCAGGTCCCAGTCAGGCGCTGGCGGGCGCAGAGGTGGTTTAAGTAGAAGGAGACCTCGGAGAAACCTCGCTACGAGAGGGTCATTGGAGAGAGGTCTGCCGTCCACTGGCACATGATGTGCTGAAAGAGCACTGAGGTGAACTTTGACGGAGTTGGACTTAAGTCCCAGATTAGAGAGGTGCAGCAAGTACTGCAAGATCACCGACACCGGGCAGGAGAAGGGATCCTGAGACTGTTGGGTACACCAGACTGCAAAGCGACGCCATTTAAGGGCGTAGCATTTGCGGGTAGAAGGCCGTCGCGAAGCTAAGACGACCTCCTCCACCTCCGCCGGCAGGAGAAGGGGAGCAAGGACTACCCTCTCAGCAGCCAGGCCATGAGGTTGAGAGACCTGAGGTTGGGGTGCAGAAGGGACCCCTGATCCTGAGTGAGGAGATCCGGTTGTACCCCCAGAGGGATTGGATCCTCCACCGCCAGTTGCAGCAGGAGCGGAAACCACGGCTGCCTGGGCCAGCGAGGGGCCACCAGGATCATGAGGGCTTTGTCTCGGAGAACCTTGAAAAGAGTCCGAGAGACCAGCGGGATGGGAGGGAAAGCGTACAGAAGGCTCCCCGACCACGAGATCAGAAAGGCGTCCGCCGCAACCCGAAGGGGGTGTGGCCGACGAGAGCAGAAGCGAGGAAGCTGCCGGTTGTGAGGACTGGCAAAGAGATCCACCGTGGGGAGGCCCCACTTGAGGAAGAGCTTCTGAACTACCAAGGGATCCAGACGCCACTCGTGCGGCTGGAGGACCCTGCTGAGTTTGTCTGCAAGGCAATTTTCTTGGCCCGGGAGATAAACTGCCTTGAGGAGAATGCCGTGACTGACGGCCCAAGAGCAGAGCTTCTGTGCCTCCCGGCAGAGGAGGAAGGAGCCCGTGCCCCCCTGCTTGTTCACGTAGAACATGGCAACTTGATTGTCCGTCTGGACAAGGACGGACTGTTGGGAAGTCAGTTGGGAGAAGGCCTTGAGAGCTAGGCGGATCGCCCTGAGCTCCAGGAAGTTGATCTGCTGAGCAGACTCCCACGTGGTCCAGAGGCCCTGAGTACGTGCCTCTTGGCAATGTGCTCCCCAGCCCAGGAGGGATGCATCGGTGGTCAGCACCCGGGTCGGCTGAGGTGACTGGAAAGGCATTCCGAATATCAGGTTCGGCTGCCGGAGCCACCACCGGAGAGACGAGAGCAGCGGCTCGGAGACGCGCACCAGGTCCGCCAGGCCGCCTGTGGCTTGTCGCCACTGCTGGCGGAGACACCATTGAGCAGACCGCATGTTCAGGCGGGCATTGGGGGTCACATGGACGGTGGAAGCCATATGGCCGAGCAGTCTCAGGAAGCGCCTGGCGGAGACCAGGGGCTGGCTGCGAAAGCGGTCGGCTAGGTCCATGAGCCGTTGCGCCCTGTCGAGCGGTAGGTACGCTCGTGCCCGAGGAGTGTGCAGCCTTGCGCCGATGAACTCGAAATCCTGTGAGGGGAGCAAAGTGGACTTTGCGAAGTTTATGACAAAGCCCAAGTGCTGCAGCAGAGTCACCGTGCGGCGCGTGGCGTTGGCGACCTCCTGAGCGGACGCTGCTCTGATGAGCCAGTCGTCGAGGTACGGAAAGACATAGAGGCCGTGAAGCCGGAGATGGGCCGCCACGACCGCGAGACATTTTGTGAAGACTCGCGGTGCGGAGGATAGGCCAAAGGGCAGTACTCTGTACTGGTAATGATTTCCTGCCACCACAAACCTTAGGTATTGGCGGTGGCTTGGGTGGATGAGGATGTGCGTGTAGGCATCCTTTAGATCCAAGGAGCATAGCCAATCTCCCTGCTGGAGGTAGGGCAGAAGGATTCCAAGGGTAAGCATTTTGAACTTCTCCCGCACAAGGAACTTGTTGAGGTTGCGCAAGTCCAGGATGGGTCTGAGGCCCCCTGTTCTCTTTGGTATCAGAAAATACCTTGAATAAAAGCCTTGACCTCTCAGGTGGTGGGGCACCGGTTCCACCGCCTGTTCCTGCAGAAGACCTGCTAACTCCTGAAGGAGCAACTCCCTGTGCAGAGGGGGGCGCGAAGGTTCTCCCGGAAAATAGGAGGGAGGGACCTGATGGAAGTGGAGAAGGTAGCCTTCTCGCACGACCTGAAGTACCCAGGCATCTGCGGTGACGCTGGACCACCTGTGGCCGAAGTGAACCAGCCGGCCTCCGGTGCTGGGAGGAACCAGCGGGGGGGGGAGAGGCTATGCTGAGCGAGTCAAAAACCCCCACCCTGCTGAGCAGGGGCTGGTGGTGCAGGCTTGGGGGCTTGCTGCCTACGGGACCCGTTACCCCGTCCCTTGGCCTGCTGGCCCTGTTGGGGAGCTGCAGGGGCCTGATAATGGGGGTACTGTTTGTAGGCAGCCGCCTTCCTCGGGTAAAAGGACTTTTTTCCCGAGCCCTTCTTTTTCTGGGAAGGGGCGGAGGTCTTCCTAGAAAGCCTGGTCCTGGTGAGAGTCTCAGTCTCAATTTGTGCAGCCTTTTCCGCCATGGGCTTGCCAAAGAGGTTTTCGCCTCGGCAGGGGACATCGACCAACTTGTCCTGTACCCAGGGCTCAAGATCCGACGACTGAAGCCAAGCCTGTCGGCGGGCACCGATGCCGGCTGCGGCCACTCTAGCCGAGGCCTCAAAGCCATCATAGGCTGCTCGGGACATGAACTTTGAGCATTCCCGAATGCCCGTGGACAAGGCTAGGAACCTCCGCAAGGGCTCCTCGGAGAGACCAGCAGAGAATCCGGCTAGCTCTTTAGCCAGATCCCGGAGATACATGCCCATGTAGAGCTGGTAAGTCTGGACACGACATGCGAGCATAGAGCCCTGGAAGCACTTCTTGCCAAGGCCATCCAGGTTACGGGCCTCCCTTCCAGGAGGCACCGAGGAGTGCATCTTCTGGCTCTTAAGACGATGCATGGCCGATTCCACTACCATGGAATGGTGTGGCAGCTGTGCCTTCTGAAAGCCAGGGCTCTTGCGGACCCGATAGATAGAATCGACCCGCTTGCTCAGGACCGGCGAGGAGGCCGGACTCTCCCACATGCGGAAGAGTAGTCGTTCCAGCATAGGAGGAACCGGCACAGTAAAGTGCTCCCTCGCGGGAGAGTCATACTGGAGGGCGTCGAGCTCTTCGGCTCGAGGCTCCTCCTCGGGATCCGCAGGGAAGGCCAAAGCCTTGGCCATATCCCTAACGAAGTCCGAGAACCGGGCATCCTCCGGGGGGGACTGCTTCCGAGGCTCGGACCCCGGTGAGTCCGATGGGACACACCGAGTCCGGAAAGAATCAGGTGACTCTTCCTCCTCAGACTCCCAGACCGACTCCGACGAGGACTCGGTGGGGTCGGCCCGGGCAGGGTGCGGCGCCAGCCGCCCCGACGTCGAGGGAGTCGGCGTCGGCGACCTCGGTCCCGAACGGGAGGCCGAGGGTGACCTCGACCGAGGATCGACTCGAGTTCTCATTGACTCGAGGATCGGCTCGGTCTCCGGGGTCGACTTGGACGTCGACGTCCCGGCGGTCGGGGCAGCGGCGCCAGCGAGCAGTGCCCGCTGCTGGTCCATGAAGGCAGACAGTCTGCTCTCCAAGGCCGTCAACCTGAGTCCGAGCTCAGGTGACCCAGCAGCCCCCGACTCGGGCCCCGACGGCGTCGGGCCCGACGTCGGCTGTCGCGGAGGCGAGTCCAGAAGGACTACAGGACTTACCCGGGCAGGCATCTCCGACTCCAGGCGAGGTCGCTTCGGGAGATGTTCCTTCTCCAAGGACCCGGGGCGGCTGTCGGGGCTATGCGACCTGGCCCTCGCAGAGCCAGGAGCGTCCACCGACGCCGCCCTCGCGGGTTTTTCCTTCCGACGATGGTCCCCGGAGGGAGAACCCCGGTCGGAGGAGCTCCGGCGACGGTCCGAGCTGGAGCCCTTTGACACGGAGGCCTCCGACGAGGTCCGGGTACGGCTGGGGTCAGCGAAGATTCTCTCGCGCTGATGCCGCCGACTTCTCAACGCCTTCGAGGACAGTTTGCTGCAGGGCCCACAGATCAGTTCCTCATGATCCGGGCCCAAGCAGCGGAGGCAAAAGTCGTGTGTGTCGGTTAGTGACATATTTCGGTCACACCGACCACACCGCTTAAAGCCACTGGCAGCCATCGGGGGAAAAAGGGCCCCTGCGAGGTCAAAGGACCGGGCTGCCAGGGAAAACGAAAATGAAAGCTGACTAAGTCAGAAAAACCGAAAAAACGCTAGAGGACTCGAGACCGGCGTCGCGAGTCCGGGCGGGAAAACGATCGGCGTCGAACCGAAAGAAAAAAGTATAAAATAAAGAGGAAAATCAACTTTTTCGCGGGGACAAGACGGGGACGTCTGCAGGGCTCCGCGGAAAAAAGAAGACTGGCTAAGATGGCACCCTCGGGCGGGAAGACGACCGCGCATGCGCGCTGCAATTCCCAAAGGCTTTCTTTGAAAGCTGGGGAAAATTGCTCCGCGAGGGCTCCGTCGGCGCCGACGTCACCCATAAGTGAGGACTGACTTCCTGCTTGGTCCTGGAGAAATATAGAATATAGAAAGACTAGGGGACATGCAATGAAGCTACAGGTTAACCTATTTAAGGCAAATAAGAGAAAAAAATTTCACTCAATGTATAATCAAACTCTGGAATTTGTTACAGGAGGATGTAGTAAAACCTGTTAGTGTAGCTGGGTTTAAAAAAGGTTTAGACAAGTTCCTGGAAGAAAGAGCCATAAACCATTATTAAAAGGGACCCAGGATATCACTGCTTGACCCAATACAAGCATTGTGGAACCTGTGTCTTTTGGGGAAACTGCTAGGTACTTATGACCTAGATTGGCCATTGTTGGAAACAGGATACTGGGCTTGATGGACCTTGGTCTGACACAGTATGGCATATCTTATGTTCTTATGGAGATACCAGAGAGATGACCTCAGAGTGAGCTGTGGATCACAGGCATAAGTAAGTAGGTCATATATCCTCCAAGGATGTCTGGTATTGAAACCCAGGACGAAGGGTAGGAGTTGATCTAAGTCTGAAAGAGATGCTGGAGAACAGCTTGGCCAATCAAGGCATCCCGGCAGGAGTCCTTGTCTAGGCAATAGTGAGCAGCAAAAGTGTGGACAGAAGACCAGGTTGCTGCCTTGCATATCTCATCAATCGCTACAGAGGGTAAATTTGCCATAAAGGCAGCCATGGCCCGAACCTTATGTGCAGTGACATGACCCTCGAGAGAGAGTCCTGCATTTTCATAAGCAAAGGAGATGTAATCCGCTATCCACCTGGAGAGAGTTTGCTTGGATACTGGCAAGTCCAGGTGACTCGAGTCAAAGGCGATGAAAAGTTGGGAAGCTTTTCTGTGCTTTCGAGTTCTCTGGAGAAAAAAAGCCAAGGCACGTTTGCAATCCAGAGCGTGAAGGGTTGCCTCTGCCCTAGAGGAATGAGGTCTAAAGAAAAAGACAGGAAGTTAGACTGGTTTAAATGGAAGGGTGAGACGACCTTTAGCATAAAGTGAGGATGAGTCCTAAGGACTACCTTATCATGGTGGAATCGTGTATAAAGAGGGTCAGCCACCAAAGTCTGGAGCTCACTAATGCATCTCGCTGAAGTGAGAGCAATAAGGAAGGTGACCTGCCACGTGAGAAACTTCAGAGAGGCAGTGGCTAGAGGTTCAAAGGGCGGCTTGAGAAGCTGTCCTAGAACAATATTGAGATCCCATGCCACTGGAGGGGGCTTAATGGGAGGTTTGGTCAATAGACATCCCCTCATGAAGCGTGCTACAAGCGGCTGAGAAGAGATGGGATGACCATCTAAGGGCATGTGAGAAGCCGCAATTGAACTTAGGTGTAACTCTTACCAAATTGGTTTTAAGTCCAGAAGACGACAGCTGGAGAAGATACTCAAGTAATGCATCCACTGGAGCTGAGAAGGGGTTAAGCGGCCTCTGCGAACACCAGAGAAAATCTATGCCATTTGAAGGCGTAGGAGCGCCTGGTGGAAGGCTTCCTGGAACCTAAAAGGATATCCTTAACCTGCTGAGAGAGGTTAATGTCCTGGAAGGCTATGCCTTCAGCAGCCATGCTGTAAGATGGAGGGACTGCAGATTGGGATGGAGCAGAGTCCCCTCCTCCTGAGAGGGAAGATCTGGAGCAGACCCCAGATCTACGGGTTGAGCCCAAGACAGACGTAGAAGGAGAGGATACCACAATTGTCATGGCCAGCGTGAAGCTATGAGTATCATGTAGCCTCTGTTTCTCTGGAGTTTGAAAAGTGTCTTGGGAATGAGGGGAATGGGAGGGAAGGCATATAAGGAAGCCCTGACACTAGTGGAGGTGAAAAGCATCCACCTGCTGGCTGTCCGATGCAGGAGTCCTGGAGCAGAAGCAAGGAAGCTTGGCATTCTGAGGATTTGTAAATAGGTCTATCTCTGGGGTTCCCCAGATCTGAAAGATGTGAGCAACCTTGCCTGCATGGAGAGACCACTCGTGGGGTAGGACGACTCAACTGGGTTTGTCCGTCAGGACATTGTGTTCGTCCGGAAGATATACCACAAGTAGGTGAATGTGATGCTGTATGGCAAAATACCACAGATGCAGGGCCTCATTGCAGAAGGTCCAAGAGCCTATTCCGCCCTGCTTGTTCAAGTAGAACATGGCTAACTTGATTGTCCGTCTGGATTAGAACTGTGCGGAATCGAAGATAGTCCTGGAAGACCTTGAGAGCATTGCAGATGGCTCTGAGTTCCATCAGATTTATGTGGAGTTGTGACTCCTGATGAGACCAAAGCCCCTGAGTGGAGAAATTGTCCAGATGAGCTCCCCAGCCCAATTTGGACACATCTGTCGTCACTGTACATTGATGTGCTGCCATCTGAAAAGATGACCCTACCAGGAGGTTTTCTGGGGATTGCCACCACTGGAGAGACGAGATTAGGCAGGTAGAGAGGATTATTTTGTCTCTCAGGCGACCGGATGCCTGAGACCACTGGGAAGCCAGTGTCTATTGAGCTGCACGCATATGTAGACAAGCATATGAAAATGCACTGTTGATGCCATATGACCCAGAAGTTGTAGCAGTTCGAGCAGTGAGAAAGTTCTTGAGGCTTGCTTGAGATGCTAACTGAGTCGAGCGCAGCAGAGTTGGGGCAGAAATGCCTTTGATTGCAACTATGAACTCTAGAGTTTGAGAGGGAACGAGTTGGAACTTTTGAAGATTTATTACAAATCCCAAGTGTTGCAGCACTTACATGGTACATGAGAGGCAAAGACTAGCCTCTAGAGAGGTGTTTGCTCGAATGAGCCAGTCTAAGTAAGGGAAGACAAATATACCAAGAGTCTTTAGGAATGGAGCAGAGGCGAGGCCGAAAGGCAGGACTCTGTATTGATAATGTCTCCCTTGAAACATGAAGCACATGAACTTTCTGTGCTGTGAGTGAATAAGTATGTGAGTATATGCCTCCTTTAGATCTAGAGAACAGAGCCAATCCTGACTTTGGAGATAGATGAGAAGGGTGCCTAGGGAGATCACTTTGAATTTCTCCCGTAGCAGGTACTTGTTCAGTTTTCTGAGGTCCAGAATAGGCCTGTATTTTTCTGTTTTCTTTGGAATGAGGAAGTATGGAGACTAAAAGTCCATTCCCTGCTGGGATGGTGGAACCTCCCCCTATTGCGCCCTGAAGAAGGGAGGTGACCTCTTGCAACAACAGAGCAGTGAGAGGGTGCCGAGAGCGGAACTCTCTTGGAGGACTCCGGGGGGGTAGACTTTGTAGATGAAGCTTGTACCCCTCCCATACTATGGAAAGTGTCCACTGCTCTGATGTGATCAGATGCCACCTGTGGGCAAACTGACAAAGTCTGCCGGGAATGTGGGTGGGATATGGAATCTCCAGAGGCAGAGCGGCTATGTTCTCCAGAAAGGAGTCAAAGACCCTGAGGTGGCTGTGACCTGGGAGTCTGAGCCTTTTTTTGCTGTTTTGATGGCTGCTGACCCTTCTGAGGAGCATGGCATTGACAGTGTACAGCAGGAGTGTAAGAAGGATAGTACTACTACTTCTTATCGAAAAAAGCTTTCTTCACTTTTTTTCCCCCCTAGCTGGGATGGCAGTAGATCTAGATAGTCTATTAAGAGTGGTGTTCTCGGATTCTGAGAGGCCTTGTCCTGCCAATCCTTGCCAAAAAGGTTCTCACCAGTGCAAGGGATATTACTCAGCTCATCTTGAGCGCACTGTTCAAGATATGATGCTTGGAGCTAAGCAATCCTGTGTGCACCGATGAGATAGATGACGTTCTGCTGATGCACTCAAAACAGTCAAATGTTGCCCTGTTAAACTTTGAAACATTTTGAGCATATTTTACAAGGGTGAAATAATCTGCTCTCTTGTCATCAGGGAGAAGAGGAGCCATTAACTCCAAATCACTAGCCACCTCTAAGGAACATACCCATATAGAGTATGTAGGAACAGATTCTGGTTGATAACATGGAGGCCTGAAAACATCGTCAACCAAAGGCGTCGAGGGTTCTCGAGTCCCTACCTGGAGGGTTCAGGGAATGTGTCTTAGCACTCTTTATTCAACGCATTGCTGATTCCACCACCATGGAATGGTGCGGTAATTGCGTCTTTTGAAAACTGGGACACTCCAGTACCCGGTACAAGGCATCAAGTCTTCGGGTATGTGAAGAGATGGTAAGGGGCGTCTCTCACATATGAAGCATAAGGTTGTGAAGTATGCGATGAATACGGAGAGTAGCAGCTTCCTTCGGGGCTGTAGGGTATTGAAGAATTTCAAGTTCTTCAGCCTTAGACCCTTTCTCCGAGGTCACCGTTATGGACAGACCCCGAGCAACATTGAGAATAAAGTCTTAGAAAGACATGTCCTTCAGAGGGGACATGCGATGTTGCAGAGATTGAGTTCTCATGTCCTGGGTATCGGCCAATTCATCGTCCAAATCTGAGTCTGAAGACTCAAAATATCAACGGGCAGGATGTTCCTGCTCTGCACGTACTCAAAATCGGTAGCTGAAGCTTGCGGCGCTGGAACCTCAGTACCAGAAACGGATTTGAGGGCCGGCATGGTAAGCGGCAAAAAAGTCGATGCAGGCTGTGTTGGTATCGGAGCCGGTACCGATGTCTGAGGGATCGACTGTAAAGGCTTTACCGGTATGGAGGCTGCCAGTAAGGCCGCTAAGCTCCGCTCAATAGCCAGGATACGTTGATACATAGAGCTTGCCGATGCTTGGGTATCAGTACCGGAATTGCGGGCCACGATCCTTGGGAATGGCAGCAGGAGCTCTCCGGAGGTGGAGGGCCGGACAGTCTTCGAGAGCTTCATCTTCCTCCCAAGGATCTCAGGTATCAAAACCTAGGTCGTCTTTGATGACGTCAATGCTAAAGATACTACATCGGAGACAAAGAGGGTGTCTACCTTTGCAGCTCAGTTCTGTAGTCCTCTCTTCATCATCTTCCTACAAAGAGGACATACTGATGGTTGATGATCCGGTCCTAAGAATTTTAGGCACCAGTCATGGGTGTCTGTGGCCAAAATGGTACTGCCACATTTAGAACACCTGTTAAAACCACTGGATGGTTTTCCCATTTTGTCTGTGACAAAAGGGGAGGCTAAGCCTAATATGGCATCAATTTTTTTATTTTTTTTTAAAAAGAAAGCACAGACAGGGGTCGGTACCAGCGTCGACAGGAAGGCAGACGCAACCACAAAAAATAAGAAAGGACAAATTTTCTGCCGTGACAGGAATTGCTTCTTGTCGGCTCAGTGGAAATAGAAGAACTGAGGAGGGATAGCTGGAAAGGCGGGAAGGCAGTTATGCAGGCGCAGTGGGATGCTCCCAAAAGCTTTCCTATTGGACGCTGAGGAGCGATTCCACGAGGGGTCAGTCGGTACCGACGTTACCATACGTAAAGACTAAATTCCTGCTGTCCCCGGAAATCATCAGTTACAGGTGAGTAACTACATTTTATTACTGTCAGAATGAGAAATGTATATTCACAATTCTCATTTACTGCAGTTCTTTTTAGTATATTAGCTATTTATTCTTGCTTGTTCCTGGAGATAAGTCATCTCATTAGGAATGCTAAAACATATCCAAAAAAATGGGGAAGGGGGTGACTGATGTGACCAAAGGATTATATGCAGAAAGGTGACACATCAAAAGATTAAGCGTAGTTACTCACCTGTAACAGGTGTTCTCCAGGAGCAGCAGGAATCAGTCCTCACATATGGGTGACGTCGGCGCCGACGGAGCCCTCGCGGAGCAATTTTCCCCAGCTTTCAAAGAAAGCCTTTGGGAATTGCAGCGCGCATGCGCGGTCCTCTTCCCGCCCAAGGGTGCCATCTTGCTCAGTCAGATGACATAGCAAAAAGACAGCAAAAACTAGCAAAAACGAAAGCATAAAACTGCAACTCCAAGGGGAGGAGGGAGGGTTGTGAGGACTGATTCCTGCTGCTCCTGGAGAACACCTGTTACAGGTGAGTAACTACGCTTTCTCCAGGACCAAGCAGGAAGTCAGTCCTCACATATGGGACTCCCAAGCTTAAGGCTACCGGAGATCCGAGGCACAAAAATGAGCTCCCTCTAGCTCAGCAACACAGAAGGAAGGAATCTTCTCTGAATACGTCTCCAACCGGTAGCCCAACATCCGGGATGGAGGGTAGGAGTTGCCTATACCTCGAAGAGGTTACGGAGGACTGCCTGTCCGAAAGCACTGTCCCTGCGGGACTCCCTCTCCAGGCAGTAATGGGCTGCAAAAGTCTGGCTTGAAGACCAAGTAGCGGCCCGGCAGATGTCTGCCAACGGAACAGAGCGGAGGTAAGCCACTGACGTAGCCTTCGACCGAACACGATGAGCGGTGACTCTACCTTCCAGCACGAGGCCCGCAGCCTCGTAAGCCCAAGCGATGCAGTCCGCAATCCAGATGGACAGAGTACGCTTGGAGACAGGGAGCCCCAACTTGTTGGGGTCATAAGACACGAAGAGCTGAACCGCCCTTCGGTGCCCCCGCGTACGGTCCAGGTAGATGTTCAGCGCCCTTCTACAGTCCAGGGTATGAAGGACCATTTCAGATCGGCTGGAGTGTGGCCTGGGAAAGTAGGTCGGAAGTACCACCTCCTGGTTGATGTGAAAAGGGGAAACCACTTTAGGAAGAAACTTAGGGTAAGTCCGTAGGACTACCCGGTTCTTGTAGAACCTAGTGTAAGGAGGATCAGATACCAGGGCCTGCAGCTCACTAACGCGTCTAGCAGAAGTGAGAGCCACCAAGAACAAGGTTTTCCAGGAAAGAAAACGAAGAGGACAGGTAGCCATAGGCTCAAACGGCGGACAGGTAATCCGCTGTAAAACCACATTGAGATCCCAGTTTGGGGCTGGCGGGCGCAAAGGTGGTTTAAGGAGAAGGAGGCCTCTGAGAAAACAAGCCCCCAGAGGGTGGCTGGAAAGAGGTCTATCATCCACCGGCATGTGATGCGCAGAAAGAGCACTGAGGTGGACCTTGACCGAGTTGGACTTAAGTCCAAGATTGGAAAGAGAAAGCAAGTACTGCAAGACCACTGATGCTGAACAGGAGAAGGGGTCTTGAGACTGCTGAGTACACCAGACGGAGAACCGACGCCACTTAAGAGCGTAGGACTTTCGGGTGGAAGGCCTCCTGGAGGCCAAGACGACCTCTTCCACATCTGGAGGTAGCTGGAGAGGAGCAAGGACTACCCTTTCAGCAGCCAGGCCATCAGATGAAAGGACCGGAGGTTGGGGTGCAGGAGCGTCCCCTGATCCTGCGAGAGGAGGTCGGGCTGAAAACCCCAGAGGAAGAGGGGTGTCCACCGCCAGCTGCATCAGAAGCGGGAACCAAGGTTGTCTCGGCCACCGGGGAGCCACTAGGATCATCGATGCCTTGTCTCTGAGAACTTTGAAGAGCGTCCGAGACACCAGAGGCATGGGTGGAAAGGCATACAAGAGGCCTGTGGACCATGGAATCAGAAAAGCATCCGCCGCTACCCGGAGAGGATGCGGCTGTCGAGAGCAGAATCTGGGAAGCTGCCGGTTCAGAGGACTGGCGAACAGATCCATGGTGGGGAGGCCCCACCGGAGAAAGATCCGCTGAACCACAAGCGGATCCAATCTC
Organism: Ichthyophis bannanicus; assembly: GCA_033557465.1. NCBI lineage: Eukaryota > Metazoa > Chordata > Amphibia > Gymnophiona > Ichthyophiidae > Ichthyophis > Ichthyophis bannanicus. The sequence goes on along the minus strand of CM066035.1, from coordinate 895,945,880 downwards.
CACTCGTGCGGTTGGAGGATCCTGCTCAGTTTGTCTGCCAGGTAGTTTTCTTGACCTGGGAGATAGACAGCTTTGAGGACGATGTTGCGATGGACGGCCCAAGAGCAGAGCTTCTGTGCTTCCTGACAGAGAAGGAAGGAGCCGGTTCCGCCTTGCTTGTTCAAGTAGAACATGGCAACCTGATTGTCTGTCTGGACAAGTACTGACTGGTGAGAAATCAGGTGAGAAGGCTTTGAGCGCTAGGCGGGTGGCTCTGAGCTCCAGGAAGTTGATCTGCTGAGTGGACTCCCAAGGAGTCCAGAGACCCTGAGTACAAGTCCCTTGGCAATGTGCTCCCCAACCCTGGAGAGAAGCATCGGTCGTCAGGACCTGAGAATGTGTAGGGGGCTGAAAAGTCACCCCGAGCACTAGGTTTGGCAGGTGAAGTCACCATCGCAGAGAGGAGACCAGCTGGTCGGAGATCTGTACGGAGTCCGCTAGGCTCCCAGTGGCCTGATGCCATTGTTTGCGAAGGCACCATTGAGCAGGTCGCATGTTCAGGCGGGCATAGGGGGTTACATGGACCGTGGAAGCCATATGGCCGAGCAGTCTCAGAAATTGCCTGGCCGAGACCAGGGAATTGCTGTGAAAGCGGCTGGCGAGATCCATGAGCCTTTGGGCCCTGTCCAGAGGCAGGAAGGCCCGCGCCTTAAGAGTGTCCAACCTGGCGCCGATGAATTCTAGATCCTGAGAGGGGAGCAAAGTGGACTTTGCGAAGTTTATGACAAATCCCAAGTGCTGGAGCAGAGCCACCGTGCGATGAGTAGCCTGAGTGGCTTCTTGGGCAGACTGGGCTCTGATGAGCCAGTCGTCCAGGTATGGGAACACAAAGAGACCCTGAAGTCTCAGATAGGCCGCCACCACTGCTAGGCATTTGGTAAACACTCTGGGGGCGGAGGATAGGCCGAAAGGCAGTACTCTGTATTGGTAATGGTGTCCGTCCACCACAAACCTGAGGTATTGTCTGTGGTCTGGATGAATAAGGATATGAGTATACGCATCCTTCAGATCTAAGGAGCATAGCCAGCCTCCCTGCTGGAGGTAGGGCAGCAGGATTCCAAGGGTAAGCATTTTGAACTTTTCCTTTGCAAGGAACTTGTTGAGGTTGCGCAAGTCTAGGATGGGTCTGAGGCCTCCTGTTCTTTTCGGAATCAGGAAATATCGGGAATAAAACCCCTGACCCTTCAGGTGGTGGGGCACTGGTTCCACGGCTTGTTCCTGAACAAGGCTTTCTAACTCCTGAAGGAGTAAGTCCCTGTACAGAGGGAGTCTGGAAGGTTCCCCTGGAAAGTAGGAGGGAGGTACCTGGTGAAAATGAAGAAGATAGCCCTTTTGAACTATCTGAAGCACCCAGGTATCTGTGATGTTGGACCACCTGTGGGCAAAGTGGACTAGCTGGCCTCCTGTGCTGAGAGAAACCAGCTGAGGGGGAGAGGCTATGCTGAGAAAGTCAAAAACCCCCACCCTGCTGAGCAGGGGCCGGTGGTGCAGGCTTGGGGGCTGGCTGCCTACGGGGCCCATTACCTCGACCCTTGGCCTGCTTTCCCTGTGGGGGAGCTGGTGAGGCCTGATACTGAGGGTAGTATTTATAGGCAGCAACCTTCCTCGGGTAAAAGGGCTTTTTCCCCGAGGCCTTCTTTTGAGAAGGAGCAGAGGTCTTCCTTGAGAGACGAGTCCTGGTGATTTGTGCAGCCTTCTCATCCATGGGCTTGCCAAAGAGGTTATCACCTCGGCAGGGGACATCGACCAACTTGTCCTGTACCCAGGGCTCGAGGTCGGACGTCTGAAGCCAAGCCTGGCGGCGTCCACCGATGCCGGCCGCGGCTACTCGAGCCGAAGCCTCAAAACCATCATAGTCTGCTCGAGAGATAAACTTGGAGCACTCCCGAATGCCAGTAGACAAGGATTGGAACCTCTGCAAAGGTTCGTCGGAGAGACCAGCAGAGAACCCGGCTATTTCCTTAGCCAGGTCTCGGAGATACATGCCCATGTAAAGCTGGTATGTCTGGACTCGACAAGCAAGCATAGAGCCCTGGAAGCACTTCCTACCGAGGGCATCCAGGCTTCGGGCTTCCCTACCAGGGGGCACCGAGGAGTGCATTTTTTGACTCTTCAGTCTATGCATGGCCGATTCCACCACCATGGAATGGTGCGGTAGTTGTGCCTTTTGGAACCCGGGGCTCTTGCGGACTCGATAAATGGAATCGACCCGCTTGCTTAACAAGGGCGACGCCGCCGGGCTCTCCCACATGCAGAAGAGAAGCCGTTCCAGCATTGGAGGAACCGGTACAATAAAGGCCTCCTTCGGGGGAGACTCATATTGGAGGGCATCGAGTTCTTCGACTCGAGGCTCCTCCTCGGGATCCGCAGGGAAGGCCAAGGCTTTGGCCATATCCCTCACGAAGTCCGAGAACCGGGTATCCTCCGGGGGGGACCGTCTCCGAGGTTCGGACTTGGGGGAGTCCGAAGGGACACACCGAGTCCGAAAGGAACCAGGTGACTCTCTGTCCTCGGATTCCCAGGCCGACTCCTCGGAGGAGGAGTCGACCGGCTCCGGTTGGGCGGGCACTGATGCCATCCGCCCCGACGCCGAGGGAGTCGGCGTCGACGACCTCGGTCCCGAACGGGAGGCCGAAGGAGACCTCGACCGAGGATCGACTCGAACCCTTATGGACTCGAGGATCGGCTCGGTCTCCGGGGTCGACTTGGAGGTCGGTGTCCCGGCGGTCAGGGCAGAAGCGCCAGCGAGGCCAGCGATCAATGCCCGCTGCTGGTCCAAGAAGGCAGACAAACTGCACTCCAAGGCCGTCAACCTGAGTCCGAGCTCAGGAGACCCAGCAGCCCCCGACTCGGGCCCCAACAGCGTCGGGCCCGACGTTGGGTCCTTCGGAGGCGAGTCCACGAGGACAACAGTACTTACGTGAGCGGGCAAGTCCACCTCGAGTTGAGGATGTTTTGACGGCCTTTCCGACTCCAAGGACCCGGGACGGGAATCGGGGCTATGCGACCTGGCCCTCGAGGAACCAGGAGCGTCCACCGATCCCGCCCTCGCGGGTTTCTTCTTCCGATGATGCTCCCGGGTAGGAGACCCCCTTTCAGAGGAACTCCGACAATGCTCAGGACCAGAGTCCCGAGACGTCGAAACCTCTGACGAGGTCCGAGCCCGGCCGGAGTCAGAGAAGATACGCTCCCGCTGGTGCTGCCGACTCCTCAATGCTTTTGAGGACATTTTGCCGCATGGCGTGCAGATCATGGGGTCATGATATGGGCCGAGGCAGTGGAGACATAAGTTTCTTACAGAGGTCACACTTTTTGAAACCACTGGCCGCCATCGGGGGAAAAAGGGCCCCTGCGAGGTCGAACGACCGGGCAGCCAGGGAAAAAGGAAAAAAAGCGCGAAATCTGTCACGAAGGACAAAAAACCGAAAAATGAAGGACGGACTCGCAACCGGCGTCGCGAGTCCGGGCAGGAAAAGAACCGGCGTCGAACCGAAGAAAAAATAGAGAAAAATCAACTTTTCTGCGGGGATTCACAGGCAACGTCTGTAAGGCTCCGCGGAAAAAAGAAGACTGAGCAAGACGGCACCCTTGGGCGGGAAGAGGACCGCGCATGCGCGCTGCAATTCCCAAAGGCTTTCTTTGAAAGCTGGGGAAAATTGCTCCGCGAGGGCTCCGTCGGCGCCGACGTCACCCTTATGTGAGGCCTGACTTCCTGCTTGGTCCTGGAGAATATCAAATTATATGTAAAAAAAGGTTGAGTATTAACAGGATCATCCTGAAAATGAATTAAAAATAGCAAATACTGAATTATTATAAAAACAATTAATATGAAAAAAAATAATATATAAAAGACTAATGAAAGATCCTAACATATAAAAGAATTACAGCGATAAAAATGTGTGAATCTCATTACAAGAATGATAAATGATAAAAAGGTATCATTGAAGACACAGAAACGAGGTTAAAGAATGTTAAAATCCAGATTATGAAGGATATCGGATATAATTTTAATTCAAAGTGCTTAAGTCATGTTAGTATAAATAATTGAATATGCTGAAAAAAAGTGGAGAATCAGCGTAGCCAGGAAAGCGTAGTTACTCACCTGTAACAGGTGTTCTCTAGGGACAGCAGAAATTGGTCCTCACATATGGGTGACGTTGGCACCGATAGAGCCTGCGCAGAGAAATTTTCCCAGCTTTCAAAGAAAGCCTTTGGGAATGCCACCACGCATGCATGCTCCCCTTCCCACGCAAAGGTGCCATCTTACTCAATCAGGTGCCATACCTATATAGCCCCTTCAAGAAGATGGCAAAAATTTACATCAACTCTAAGGAGAGGAGGAAGGGTTGTGATGACCGATTCCTGCTGTCCCATGGAGAACATCTGTTACAGGTCAGAGTAGTTACTCACCTGTAACAGGTGTTCTCCAGGAGCAGCAGGAATCAGTCCTCACATATGGGTGTCATCGGCGCCGATGAAGCCCCAGCAGAGCATTTTCCCAGCTTTCTATGAAAGCCTTTGGGAATGCAGGCACGCATGCGCGGTTCCCTTCCCGCCTAAAGGTGCCATCTTACCTCAGTCAAATGACATAGCTAAGAACAGCACACAAAAATGAAAAAATGAACTATGTACAACTGCAACTCCAAGGGGAGGAGGGAGGGTAGTGAGGACTGATTCCTGCTGCTCCTGGAGAACACCTGTTACAGGTGAGTAACTACTCTTTCTCCAGTACCAAGCAGGAAGTCAGTCCTCACATATGGGTGACTCCCCAGCTCTGGGCTACCGAGGAACCCAGGCTGAACAAGAGAACTCCCTCTAGTCTCAGCAGCAAAGAAAGGCTTTTCAAGGACACAACCTCCACCGGTAGCCCAACAGAGGGCAGGAGTTGCCTAAATCTCAAAGAGATTCCGGAGTACTGCCTGGCCAAAAGCACAGTCCCTACGGGACTCCCTCTCCAGACAGTAATGGGCCGCAAAAGTCTGGCTTGAAGACCAAGTTTTAGCCCTGCAGATGTCTACCAAGGGCACAGAGCGGAGATGAGCCACTGAGGCAGCCATTGCCCTGACTCGGTGGGCCGTAACCTGACCCTGCAAAGGAAGGTCAGCCGCCTTGTAAGCCCAGGTGATACAGTCAGCCACCCAGATGGACAAGGTACGCTTGGACACAGCCAACCCCAACTTATTGGGGTCAAAGGATACGAAGAGCTGAGTAGCCCTTCTATGCCCCTGCGTACGGTCAAGGTAGAAGGATAAGGCCCTCCTACAGTCCAGGGTATGCAGGACTGCATCAGCCTGGCTTGCATGAGGCCTAGGGAAGAATGTTGGAAGAACCACCTCCTGACTGAGGTGGAAAGAGGAGACAACCTTTGGTACGAACTTTGGATGAGTCCTGACTACCCTGTTCCTATATATCCTAGTGTAAGGCCTATCACAGACCAGTGCCTGAAGCTCACTCACTCGCCTAGCCGAGGTAAGGGCTATCAGGAAGAGTGTCTTCCAGGATAGGAAGTGTAGTGGACAAGTAGCCATCGGCTCAAAAGGTGGGCGAGTCAGTTGCTCCAAGACCTCATTCAACTCCCGCTCAGGGGCAGGAGGACGATAGGAGGCTTGAGCAAAAGCAAACCCCTGAGGAAGCGGGACACCAAGGGATGACCTGACAAAGAATGTCCTTCCACCAGAGAGTGGTGAGCTGCTAGAGCAGAGAGGTGGACCCGAACAGAATTGGACTTAAGTCCCTGATTTGACAAGTGCAGTAAGTACTGAAGCACTACTGGTACAGTACAGGAGAAAGGATCCTCTGTACGTAGCTGACAACACACAGAAAACCTTTTCCATTTGAGAGCATAGGTTTTCCTAGTGGACTGTTTCCTAGAGGCTAGGACAACCTCCTCAACTTCCTGAGGTAGACCCCAGGGAGCCAAAACTACCTTGCAGCCTAAAGGCCATCAAATTGAGAGCTTTGAGATTGGGATGCAGAAGGGAACCCAGATCCTGTGAGAGAAGGTCGGGTTGCAACCCCAGAGGTAGTGGGGGATCCACCGCCAGTTGAAGCAGAAGTGGAAACCAAGGCTGTCTCGGCCACCTGGGAGCCACCAGCAGGACCAAGGCCTTGTCCTGATGAATCTTGGAGAGTCCAGGCCACCAAGGGCGTGGGAGGAAACACATACAGGAGACCCTGAGACCAGGGAATCAGAAAAGCATCCGCTGCTATCCTCAGAGGATGCGGTTGCCTGGAGCAGAACTTTGGCAGTTGCTTGTTCAGTGGGCTGGCAAAGAGATCTATAAAAGGGAGTCCCCATTTCAGGAAGATCTTCTGAACTACTAAAGGATGCAGCTGCCACTCATGGGGCTGCAGAATCCTGCTCAACCTGTCGGCCAGGCAATTTTCTTGGCCGGGGAGATACACAGCCCTGAGGAGCATGTTGTGCTTGAGGGCAAAGGAACAAAGGTCTTGAGCCTCGACAGAGGAGTCTGGATCCAGTGCCGCCCTGTTTGTTCACATAAAACATGGCTACCTGGTTGTCTGTTTGAACCAGGACAGATTGATGAGCCAGGGTAGGAGAGAAAGCTTTGAGGGCTAACCGAATAGCTCTGAGTTCGAGGAGATTGATCTGTTGTGCAGCCTCCCAAGGAGTCCACAGGCCCTGGGTGCACTTGCTCAGACAATGAGCTCCCCAGCCCTGCAGAGAGGCGTCTGTGGTCAGTACCACTGTGTAGCCAGGAATCTGAAAGGGCACCCCTTGCAGGAGATTTGGGGGATGCAGCCACCAGGTGAGGGAGTCCAGAAATGGTCTGGACACCCTTATCCTGTCTCTGAGGTTGCCGGTGGCCTGTGACCACTGAGTCCGAAGGCACCACTGTGCAGGTCTCATATGGAGCCTGGCATTGGAGGTCACATGTACTGTCGAAGCCATGTGGCCAAGTAGCCTCAGGCAGAGTCTGGCGGAGACCAAGGACCTGCTGAGGAACTGATTTGCCAAGGATATCAACCTTTGGGCTCTGTCCCTTGGCAAGAATGCCTTTGCCAGGGTAGAGTCCAGCCTTGCCCCTATGAATTCCAAGTTCTGGGAGGGGAGCAAAGTGGACTTTGCAAAGTTTATGACAAACCCCAGGCTTTGAAGAAGAGCAACAGTTCTGAGGGTGGACTGTCTGGCCTCTTGGCACGTCTGACCCCATGATGAGCCAGTCGCCCAGATAGGGGAAGACAAAGAGTCCCTGATTTCTCAGGTAGGCCACCACCACCGCCAGGCACTTTGTGAAGACTCTGGGGGCGGAGGTGAGGCCAAAAGGCAGCACTCTGTACTGATAATGGTTTCCTCCCACAATGAACCTGAGGTACTTTCTGTGATCTGGATGAATGAGGATGTGAGTGTACGCATCCTTTAGATCTAAGGAGCATAGCCAATCTCCCTGCTGGAGGTAGGGCAGAAGTGTTCCAAGAGTAAGCATCTTGAACTTTTCCTTTTCCAGGAACTTGAGGTTCCGGAGGTCCAGAATGGGTCGAAGGCCACCGGTTCTCTTGGGCACCAGGAAATACCTGGAGTAGAATCCGTGACCTTGCAAGTGGGGAGGCAGAGGCTCCACCGCCCTGTCCACCACCAGACCTTGAAGCTCTCGAAGGAGGTGGTCTGTGTGCAGGGGAGGCCTTGGAGGCTCCCCTGGAAAGTAAGGAGGCGGCAGTTGATGAAAATGCAGGGCATAGCCCCTTTGGACTATGTCCAACACCCAACTGTCCCTAGTGATGAGGGGCCACTGGTGGGCAAAGAGGGCGAGGCGACCTCCTGTGCAGGGTTGGGAGAGCAGGGAAGGAGAGGCTATGCTCAAGGAGTCAAAAACCCCCACCCTGAGTGGTAGCAGGGGCCGGAGGCTTGGGGGTCCTCTGCCTACGGGGCCCATTACCCTGCCCCTTGGCTTGCTGACCCTGGGGGGCAGCCTGATATTGAGGGTACTGTTTGTAGGCAGTGCCCTTCCTCAGGTAAAAGGGCTTTTTACCCGAGCCCTTCTTTTTATGAGAAGGGGCAGAGGTCTTCCTAGACAGCCTTGTCCGGGTAAGGTGCTCTGTTTCGAGCTGAGCGGCCTTCTCGGTCATGGGCTTGCCAAAAAGCTTTTCACCTCAGCAAGGGACATCGACCAACTTGTCCTGAACCCATGGCTCGAAGTCCGATGACTGCAGCTATGCCTGGCGTCGAGCCGCGATGCCGGCTGCCGCAACTCGGGCCGAAGCCTCGAAGCCATTGTAGGCGGTGCGGGACATGAACTTCGAGCAGTCCAGAATCCCCGAGGACAAGGACTTAAATCTCTGCAAGGGTTCCCCGGAGAGTCCAGCAGAGAACCCGGCCAACTCCTTGGCCAGGTCCCGCAAGTACATGCCCATGTACAGCTGGTATGACTGGAACACAGTCCAAAGACGTGATAAGGTGGAAAAACACTTTATTCAACCAAACCTATAGCCAACCCGACACAGGCCGTGTTTCGTGAACCTTCATCAGGGGTTGATCAGGTAAAATACTAAAACATAAAAATAAAGTAAAAACATAATAGTAAAACATTGTATAAGAACAGATAACTCAAAATTGATCATAAATTCATACATAAATACATTAAAAACATTAAAAACAAATATCATAAATAAATAAAATGTACTCAAACTAATAAAAGGGATAAAAAGTGCAATTGGAACCCAATAAATAATAAAACTAATCATAATCAATCCATAGATAATAAACACTATAACAAGATAAAAACCCCGAACATATTAGTTAAATACATAAAAGTATACGTATTTAACACAGAAAAAAGGTAATTGTAGACAAACATGTTGTATAATAATTGTAACCATGGAGCACAAAGGGCACACGAGACAACAGTCATTTGTACAAGATCATACTTATACTACTCAAACAGGAGTGAACTTTTTAAAATATAAAGCCCCAATAAGTTGGAAAATCCAACATATTGACGAAAGGAAGAGGAAAGCAGCAGGAGCGAAAAGAAAAATTACAAGAACCCAGGGGATAGCACGGTAGCAATATATGATTAACAAAATGTCACATCACAATCTACCACTTAGGAGACTGTCTCATATTAAGAATGAACCTCATCTACTTGTTAAAATTTATAATAGCCCATTTCAAAAGGACCATTTCAAAAGGGAGGAGACAGATGTAAGGACATTAGTCTAAAAATAATTTAAAGTATCGAGCTGCATAGTAAAAATTAAACTCACAAGAGACAAAAGCATCCCACCCCATTAACTCGATTCCTTATATAATCTACTAAAGATTTCAAATACCCGATAATAAAAAGCCTATCATGGTCTCAAGATCAATGCGAAAAAATGATCAAATGAAAACCAGCAACCTATGTTCGCCGTAAGCTGTTCCCAGATCGCACAAAATATCGGCAGCGTATATTCTCCGTAAACCTGTCCCAGAACGCTGTCAGAGGAAATAAACAATTGTCTTCTAAATTCTAAACTCTATGTAATCTATAACAAATGAAAGAACATCCGACAAAGGGAAACTCGCATCTTTCAATATTAAAAGCCATACCTCCGTGGCGCTGATGCTAAGCAACAAAAGAAACTTCACCGTCTGCTCTCTGTAAATTCATCCAAGATCGTGAAACGCCAGCTCATGCGCATATAAAACTAGAGCTAGATCGGCGGGAAACAGAGGGGGCGGAGCGAGAGGCGGAGTTATATCGTCTTACCGCAGAACACAGGAATTAGACAAAAGAAGTCTATTAGGGTAATATGTGGTATGAAAAGTGAATAAAGGTGCCGAAATAATGGGCTAGATGCTTATATCGATTAGCTACAACTTAAAAACTTAAACAAGGCTTCCTGAACAACAGCGAGTTAAGAAACCATTGTGCAAAAATTGTGAAGTCCATTGAAGGTTATAAAAAATGGAAATTACCATATTGTCACAAGATTATACTGTGGGATTCAAAATATTCTTGTCAAATTATGTCAGCAAAATACACCTTTGTATGTCACCTATATGACTAAAAACAGTTAAAAACAATTAGAACTTAAGTGAGGACTGAAATTGTCTACTGTATGCAGAAAAAAAGGGGGACAATTAAACATCTGTATATAAAAAATGATTTTGTGTAGATCATGGCTACTAAAGGAAAACGGAATAGTCTATGTCTAAATTAAGACCATTGGGAGTGAGTGTATTCAGTAGAAATATATATCTCTGCTCGAGTCTCAAGATGGTCTTGTTGGCATCTCCACCCCTCCAATTGGATTTAACCTTTTTAATTACAAAAAATTTTAAGTCAGTGATTTTATGTTGATGTTCTTGCCAATGGGCAACAAGGGGTTTGTCCATAATACCTCTCCTAATACAACTCTTGTGTTCCATAATCCTGGTCTTGATATTACGAATAGTTTTGCCCACATATAATAGGCAACAAGGACTTTGGATCACATAGATGACATTAGATGTTTCGCAATTAGAGGAATCATTAATATAGAATTTCTTATGTGTAGTAGGATGAATGAAAACGTTCCTAACAGGTAATACATTGAGACAAACGCAACATCTCCCACATTGGAACTGACCTTTGTATTGAGATAAATAACTCCGTTCAGTAAGGGCTTGATGGTACAAGCAAATTCCTTAAATTGACATTACGTTTATGTGCTATCGTAAGAGTCATATCTTGAAATGCTGGCAAGGCTTGTAAAAGATGCCATTCTGTCTTGAGGATCTTTATTATTTGAGATGAATGTTGGGGAATATAAAAGAGGACAAACTATTCCTATGTCTATGTCCTATGTAGGTGTGAGTGGAAGACCAGGTGGCGGCCCGGTAGACGTTTGCCAGTGGCACCAAGTGCAGACTAGCGACAGACATCGCCATCACTTGGACTGTGAGCCGTGAATCGTTGTTCCAGGTGAAACCCAGCCTGGGTCTGGACAAAGGTGATGCAGTCCACCACCCAGAGGAACAAGCTACACTTGGTGACCGCCAGCCCCAAGCAGCTGGGGGTCAAAGGAAACAAAGAGCTGCCCAGATCTACAGTGGTCCCGAGTCCGCTGCAGGTAGAGAGCGAGCTCCATCTTACAATCCAGGGTGTGGAGAATCTGACGCCCGGTCAGCGTGGGGCTTCGGGAAGAAAGTGGGCAGCACTATCTCTTGACTGAGATGAAAATTCAAGACAACCTTCGGAAGGAACTTGGGGCGAGTCTGCAGGACCACCCAGTTCCTATAAAACCTCATGTACGGTGCCATCAGCACCTGCAGTTCAATGACTCTCCAGGCAGAGGTGAGAGCTATCAAGGAGGCCACTTTCCACAACAGGTGCCGCAGCAGGCAGGTAACCATGGGCTCAAAGGGTGGCTTGGTCAGCCGCGTGAGGACCACATTGAGTTCTCACTTTGCTGGACGAGGGCGGATAGGGAGCTTGGAAAGAAGCAGGCCTCACATGAAACAAATTTGACCTATTACCAGTCCGACACAGGCCGTGTTTCGCTACCTTCGTCAGGGGCAAATCAGGTAAAGGTACTAAAACATAGAAAAAACAAACACTAATTATAAAACATATTATACAATTAGCGAGATAAGAACAGATAATAACAATGAATCAAATAAAATCATAAATATTACTTAAAACAAAATCATAACTACTTACAAATGTACTAATTTAAGAACATGTATATAGGAAGAGTAAAAAATGTATGGAACCTAACATGTAAATAAAATACAGTAATAAAACATACAATTAAATTGTACTTAATCATGTACTAATAAAAAATAAAAGCTAAAGGGAATGAGAACATGACAAACATATATAATATAATAAATAGTAATAAATAATAAATACCTCTATCTTGGAATTGAAGACCATTCAACTCGTGACCTTAGTCAAATATAATCTGCTCGTGAGATTAAAATAACACCATAAGGTCAAATTGCCACACAAACTTGTGTAGAAAATAATTCCTGAGTTTGCTTTTCTCTGATCAGAGAAAGGCTGAACTTTTACAGAGCTCTGCTAGTGAGTGGATTTTTGCCTCCTGGGACATCTTACTGTGAGTTCTAGCTGTTTATTTAATTATTTACTGTTTGTCTAACTGTTGTTTGTTTAATTATTTAGTGTTTGTCTTAGTGGTGTGCAAGTTTCAGCCTTCTCAGCTGTACTTACCTTGCCTCTCTCAATTAACTGGGCCTTGTGTGGTAGCCATTTTGAATTAATCTCTCTCCCCAGAGCCTGCTGTTTGTTAAGCTTTTCCTGTCCTGCCTGCCTGAGTGACTCCCTCCCCCTGTGTGTGTGGTAGCCATTTTGAATTAATCTCTCTCCCCAGAGCCTGCTGTTTGTTAAGCTTTTTCCTGTCCTTGCCTGCCTGAGTGACTCCTCCCCCTGACCCCCTCCCCCTGAGGTATCCTGTAACCTTGTTCCTGTTTTCTCCACGTGTGCATAGGCTGTTTTAGTTTGCTTTTCTCTGATCAGAGAAAGGCTGAACTTTTACAGAGCTCTGCTAGTGAGTGGATTTTTGCCTCCTGGGACATCTTACTGTGAGTTCTAGCTGTTTATTTAATTATTTACTGGTTGTCTAACTGTTGTTTGTTTAATTATTTAGTGTTTGTCTTAGTGGTGGGCAAGTTCAGCCTTCTCAGCTGTACTTACCTTGCCTCTCTCAACTAACTGGGCGTTGAGTGGTACCCCCAGCCCCCGGCTGAGGGTTCAGGACAGGGTACCTTGTAACTGCCCTCTTGAATAGGACTTATCTCCCCCCCTCCCTCCCCAGCACCCACCCACCCCTGGGGAAATTGTAGTTTTATAGGTACTTGGACATCTTAGAGGAAAGGGGCTGCTCTCAGGTGCAGACTCTTAATCCAAATCAGTCATACACAGAGGACCTGTGATTAATTAGCTTCAGGTACACAGGGTGTATTAGGGGTATTAGATACACTTTTATTAGTATAAGCATCTACACCAATCCTTATTATATACCGATTTAAAAGACCCTAAACACAAGCTTTAAACTAAGATGCAGTCCGAGGTCCAGCAACGAGATGGGGGTTCTCCAGTCTTTTGCATCGAGTGTCACATGTATGATTATCTCCCAGTTGGTGAGAGGTCCATACATATGCACTAAGTGCAGGGAGCTCTTTGCTCTCAGGGAACGAGTCCGTTCTCTAGAGGCTAGAAGAGTAGCAACCTGGAAGACATAAGAAAGACAGAGAAGTACATGGGCACGAGACCTACAGGGATATGAGTCCTGACAGTCCCACCTCCAGTCTGGCAGCATCCCCTGTTTGCCATGGAGGAGAGAGGTCCACGTGGACAGGGAGCAGCAATCACCCTGGATGGTGGCAGGAAGTGATTCCTGTACACTAGGACCTGTCCTCCAGTTGTGTGATGTAAAACCCTCTCGCACCGAGGACGTTTCTCCAGGGCCATGTCCCCGTAATGGGGGGAGGGGCAGGACAGCTGTTATCGTTGGTGATTCAATTCATTAGGAATGTAGATAGCTGGGGTGGGACTGGTGGAACGTGAGGATCGCCTGGTTAACCTAATGCCTGCCGGGTTGCCGAAGGAAGTATAGCAGATACTCACCGCAACCGCCTAGATTAGGATCCCATAGGATAGTGCTGGGGGGAGGTAGTTCTGCTGTCTTGGTACATGTTTGGTACCAATGACATAGGAAGGAAAAATGTGGTAGGGAAGTTCTGGAGGCTAAATTTAAGCTTTTAGGGTAGGAAGCTGTGAAATCCCCAGAACTTCCAGGATAGCGTTTCTCGCGTAAAAATGCTTCCTGTTCCACGTGCAGGACCCAAAAGACAGGCAGAGCTCCGGAGTCCTCAATGCGTGGATGAGACAATGGTGCAAGGATGAGGGTTTTTGGATTTGTTAGGAACTGGGGAACATTACTGGGGAAAGGGTGGGGGGCTCTTCTGAAGGGATGTGTCTTCCCCCTTAATCAGGATGGGATCCAGACTGCTGGCATTAACCTTTAAAAAAGAGAGAGAGAAGCTTTTTAAACTAGAAATTAGGGGAAAGCAGACAGTCCCCACCCAGGAGCGCACGGTTCGGACAAAGGTATCCTTGAAGGATACTACCAAAAGCAGTGAGGTTCCAAAAAGGGAGTAATAGTAAGCCCCAAATTCCCGTTGTAGTAAGGAGCAAAAGGGGGGGGGGAACCAGAGCAATTAAAGATTCCCGAATTACCCATGGCCTACCAATAGACCAGATTAATATTAATAAAATACAGTCTCGTAAAATGCTTTGTAGGCCAATGCTAGAAGTTCTAAACAATAAATGGTAGAAGAATTACGTAGAATATATATGCATTAAATGAGATGTTAGATATGATTGCACTCTTCAGAGACACTGGTGGAAGGAGGATAACCATTGGGACACTGTGAATTACCAATGGAATACAAAACTATAATCGTAATGATAGAGCTGAACAAATTGGTGGAGGGGTTGCGCTCTATGTTAAGAGGGGGCATTGAGTCCAGAAAGTGATTTTAAAAAAAGTTTTTTGGCAGGGAACCAAAATATTGCTGTAGAAT